>OY978457.1:18987769-21898993 GCA_963854805.1 Plagodis dolabraria | reverse complement strand
ATATATATAACACTTCTCTAAAATAATTTTAAAAACATTTTTTTTACATATACGATACAGGGCAAATCCAAGAAGTTTATATAAGCATGGCCCATTAATTATTTTTTCTAATGAAACGAGTATGTACATATGGGATTTGCGCTATTTTTATAGAATAACAAAAAGTTTTAATTCTAATTGACTTTTGTGTGTGGCCCGGTGATGTTTTTCTTGCCAAAATTATGTACAGTAATCATTTTCGTTGTAAAAACAGGATAGAAGATGGCACCTTTGATTATAGTTTCTTCTGGTGTCTTAAGTCGTCTTTTTCTTTGTTCGATGTTTTAAGTACTGATATCCCTAGGACCAGTTAACTTTAAATGTATTCTCTCAGCTCTTTACTCCATTAATATATGTTTTATGTAATTTTAGTATGTGTCCGTTTCAGAATGTCTTAATAAAGTTCCGGGTTGCTAACCAACACATAAAATAACTGAATGATAAAAATGCCAGTTAACATGCAGCGCGTTTCAAGCTTTAACCGATGGATAGGCTAAATGTGAAACGCAAAGATAGTGTTTTATTTATTGAATATGTTCTGGGTAGTATAACCGGAACTTACTCGAACATTCTGAAACAGGCCCAAGTCTAAAAATATTCGTTTATAGGTGTAATTTTTTTATATACTTCTAAACCTATATTTTTGCTTTAATAACTGTACTAGAATTATTATATGGGGCATTCTTCATTATAAACCGTACACTGGTCAAGCAGCATTTCAAAGAAGAAGAAGAGTTTCATTTATATTACGGTTGTCTTTACTGTTCATAAAGAGGTACAACTCAGGCAAAATCGTGTACATGTGAACACACTCGTGTTTAAATACCCTTCGTTATGCAAAGTTTCATAAACTATTATTGGTGTCTATACAAATTCTTTAATTATGGTATTTCTTATTCTCTTCACGTTAAAATTCAAATTCGTATAACGCTAACGAAATTTGTATAGCTCTTATTCTGTTCAAATTAAAATTCAATTCAATTTATAATAACGTTTGCGATTGACAGTACTGTCAGACTGGTGTGTTCAATTGTGATATGTTTTGCGCAAATTTAAGTAAAGTAGTTTGTAACTTGGTGTTCTCTGAACCGATGCAAAAGAATTTAAATTTGAATAAAATAAACCTATTTGTAACGAATCGAATAATGTACTCGACAATTTTTTACTTTTTATGATCTGTGGCAGAGTCGTGCATCTCTAATAAAAAAGATGGTCGATTTTAGTTAGAAAAGAATGTGGCGTCGTTTTAATTTCTCACTTCAACTCCATCCATAAATACGAAAAGCATAGTGAGGAAAAGGAAAACAGCCGTTTCATGTGCAGTAGATGCAGCGGTAAAAGGTTGCTCTTCTTTGAATTGATTTTTGTCTATACGTAATAGGGTTGAGAATGCCGTGCTTTACAAATGAGACATTTTACGTGACTTCTGCATTTCTTTGGTTGATGTCCAATTTTCATGCAGATCATACAAAGCTCTTTTTTCTATTAATATATCAAATGATTTTTCCTATCCTCTATAGTCATTTTATTTGCTTTGTAGCATTTTATAGAAAAATGTGTATCGTTGCCGCACCCTATACAATTGTAGGTTTTTGTTTGTTTTATTGAGGATACTAAGCATTCTGCGGTTTTCAAGCCATATGAACTAGCTTGTTGCTTGAAAAATGTGTTATTTTCCATTTTTATTCTTTGTTCGCTATCAACTTCTTGTTTAAGAAATGTAAAAACTTTGTAATTTCAATTTTATTTTCCATGAAATCATTCCTGCAGCGCTCCCATAATTTTAGTAATTCATGCGGCAAGCCTGACTACTGTTAGTCGTAAATTCGGAGTAAAAAAGCCGCATATTTGTCATTAGTCACTCCAAATGACTCTAGTGCTCTAAGGTGGGCGCTCAGTTTGTCATGCTATTCCGCAATATCTCCATTGGTTTGTTTATTCAGAACAAGAGCTAATAATTATCTGACATAAACTTGGATTAAAAGATCTTCGCGTGCGAATTTTTCTTTGTAATACACACTCATTGTAAGAGGTTGAAGGAAAGCTCTCTTCTCACCTCTTAACATTTGATGCAGGTTTCATAGCTTGAAGTAGGTACATATATTTGTCGGTTATGTCTAATCCAGGGTCCCCATCGATCTTCTTAAACTGTCCCCAAAAAGCGAGCTAATTCTTAATTTATAAACTTTGTAATTCGAGGCTGGGCAGGCATAATTTGGGTGACGCATGAACCGGATTATTGTCGATTTCCGCCGATCGAACCTGGCGTTGAGTTTCAGCAATTTTAAGTAGTGGACGTCCGCGCTTTCTAGTTCTTTCTCGAATTCTTCTTTGAAATCCGCGCTCAGCGTGACTCCTTTGACTTTTCCGTTTGGCAAATTTTATGACTTTGTATTCGCTTCTTCAAAACGATCACCTCGTCTGTATGATGGAAGCTTGGG
This sequence comes from Plagodis dolabraria, assembly GCA_963854805.1. NCBI lineage: Eukaryota > Metazoa > Arthropoda > Insecta > Lepidoptera > Geometridae > Plagodis > Plagodis dolabraria. The sequence goes on along the minus strand of OY978457.1, from coordinate 21,896,513 downwards.
TTGGTGCTAATTTCAGCTTCCAGCTCGTTTGCAGTTACAGTAACATGCGCCATACCACAGCCCTCATCTTTTTTAGAATTTCCATAGTGTAGGTTACTTCCTTACAGTCGCCACATGAAACGGCATTTCCTTGCCCGAACTTTTCGTTTCGTTAGAGTTATTTACAGAGTTAAATTAAAACGACGCCACACAATTTTTAGAATGACCATTTTAAGTGTTATACGAATATGAATTACCATAGTTTAGACAATTTTAAATTTCGGTAATATGTTTAGAAAGGACACCTTAATAATAAAACGTCGCCTGTACAGTGCTGCAAATAAGCCCCAGAATTTCAAATTCATAAACTGTATTTTTTCTACACTAGCGATTAAAAATTGAGCTGGCTACTGCGCGCTAAGCTTATTCTGTGATATTTATTTAATTCGTATACAGTGCTTTACGGAGTGCCTTATATAAAGTACACTTCTAAATATATAAGTACACTTAAATCGTGGAAATCAGCTATGTAAATTAAGTTTTTATATAATAAAACCATTTTGTATGAATGTATTCTTACTTATTTTAATTTAGATAATTTAAACATGACACAGATTACATAGCAGTTGCTCCGAATACTTTGTTACAAAACTCGTCCAATTTAATTCTCACGCACAAATCTTTGAACGACCATCTATTGTTTCTCATTTCACCGATGCAGCCATCGTCAAGAGCTGAAAATAGTTTGTCCGACAGTTCATCAGATATTTCAATTATCCGGCAAATTTTATCCAAACGTCCTAAATCTTCCAAAGATTTTGTCAGATCAGCGATTTGGATCACTTGAGATTTCCTCTCCTTGATTTCGAATGAATTATTTGAGTCCGATGCACTAGCACTGTCCAATTTATCGTAGATGTCTTGTTTACTTTCATAGCCGTTAACAAATCTTACTGTATTTTTACGAGAAACACAACATGAATTTACTTCGGAATCAGCCGCCGCCACATCGTACGATAGTTCCTGTGAACTCTGCTGTGATACACTCATATATTTCGACATTTTGTCCAATCCAGAAATATCGTTTTCATTCTTCACACTGTTAACTTTAAATTTAATCTCATCAAAAGAACTGTCTACAAGTATTATGTTACGCTTTCTCAACTCTTTCTGAATAGCTTCTATTTTGCTTTTATCGTTGGTCGATTTGTTTAGTTTATCATCGGAAGTATTTTTATCAAAATTGTCAACTTCGGTAATATCAGTACTTTTCTTGTCAGATGAGTTGGAGGAGGATTTTGAATAACTTTTATGTAATATTTCGCATTTTTTGTTTACTTCCGCTTTTTCAACAGGTGAATTAAGCTTATTTTCGTTACAAAAATATTGAATATGTATACATTGAGACATGCCAGCACTCAAACTAGTTTTGGTTAGCTGTTGTTTAAATTCGCCATTTTCGTTACTAGTTTCAATTTTAATTTTTTTGGTATATCTTTCTATGTCTAACTTTTTCAAAGATGTAGTATCCCTATTTGTAGTCTTAATTTTTAATTCTCGTCCTAAATGTGCTATATTTCTGGCTTTGAATGAACTTTTCACTGTGAAGTTGTCTCCGTTGGCAGTTTTTCGTGTATCATATGAAATTAAAGGCTCTTTCCCGTACTTAAGGTTGCAGTCTATTTGTGATTGACAGGAGTTTATTAAATCTACACAATTGTTATGATCGCAATGTTCTTCAACTGAGCTCTCGTTTTCAAGTGATCTATTACATTCCGCATCTCCTTTAGAAACGTCAGCTTCTATATTATCACCGCTACTATCCTTAATATTATCCTTCTCTTGGTTACTATGTGTTTTCTTAAGCAAATCTTCAGTTATAAGAACCATTTTGGAAAATTCTTTCTTAACATTCTCCAAACGCTCCTGGGCTTTGCATTCAATATTTGGTAGTTGCAGCGGTGCGTACGGAACGCAAGATTGAAAAAAAGCACATCTGTTTTGTCTTACATTAGGTTTTGAATGTTCACTTATATCATTCCATATTTTAAAAAGTTCATGTCTTTTTGTATTTTTGATAATCTGTGGAGGTGGGGTGGTAGTTGAGGCTGGTTTTTTTATGAGTAGTGGCTGAGACCCTGGAGATTTGATCTTAATACCGGTGTCTTGTGAAGTACTTGACACTATTTTTGAATTTAATCTGCATTTACTGCATTTATTAAACATTTCTTTCCTTGAACATGTACATTGCCGTACAGCGATCAGCTTAGTCGATGATACCTGCCCTATGCCCGTAAGTTTAGTGCAACTTTCGCCAGTTTGTTTTTCAGAAACAGTGATAGTATCAAGCACTCTGCAAGCGTAGGAATATTCGTTTTCGTACCAACATATTATTTTGTAAAAGTTAGGAGATAGTTGTATACTTGATGTTTGGTCGAGTATGCAAGAGTGACTCTCTCCAATGAAATCAGATGATACAGATTCATCATTGGATATTTTAATGATATTCTTTAGATTGGTTCTGCTTGCTTCTTCTACTGACTTGACGATACCTTGAAGATTTGTTTCAGTTTGTAACCTGTAGGAATATATTTGAGAACCTTACTGCAAATATGCATGTATCGACGATCTTAATTTACTTTAGCTACAAATATAATATTTCAGGTGTATTTCGGCAGTTTTGTCCGAGGTAATATATAAGCAATAATCATTGTATATAGCTTTATTGGTTAAGCATAAATATAATTTTAGCTAATTTTATCTAATAATGCAGACAAAGCAACTTTCATATTACCCATCTAAATAATACATTTAATACGGAAAGCGAAGCAAGTAAGCAAGCAATAAAACGAAGCAAGGTATAATAACTTTTATATCGTACCTTACAGTTAGATCTAAAACCGACACGTTGACAATGGGAACTCTAAAAGCCAATCCCGATAATTTGTCCTTCAGCTGGGGTAAAATCTTGCCGAGAGCCTTACAAGCCCCTGTTGTGGCCGGTATTATGTTCTGGTGTATACTTCTATGGTCGCGCCAATGCTACAAAGTTGTTATTTATAATTAGAGGAAAGATCATGATACAATAATGACTTACTGATACATAATTACTTATACTTTTTTTTTTATTGCGAATAGACAAGCATTTAACCGCAGTCTCACCTGATGGTAAGTGACGACGCGGTCGACGGTGGAGCATGCTTGCCTTGAAGATACTTATTCACTCTAGACTTAAAGACCTCCAGATTGTAGCTCTCGGGGAACAAAGACGCTGGGAGGGTGTTCCATTCCTTCGCTGTGCGCATTATAAACGTGGACGCAAATCGCTTTGTGCGGACAGGAGGAATGTCAACCATATACGGATGCCATGTTTCCGTACGTCTTGTGGTCCGGTAGTGGAAAGGAGATGCAGGAATTAAGTTATGCAACTCCATCGCAAACTCTCCGAAATGTATCCTGTAGAACACTGAAAGACCGGCAACTTTGCGACGATGTTCAAAGCTTTGGAGTCTGGTCTTCACCAAAGCCGATGAGGTTCTTTGCACGTCTTTCAATGGAGTCCAAGGCTTCGAGCTGGTATTTCGCTGAGCCGTTCCAGAGGTGGCCTCAGTATTCCATACATGACCGGACTTGTGCTTGGTACAAGTTAAGAAGCTGTCCTGGTGTGAAATACCGCCTAACCTTCCCTAGGACTCCCAACTTTTTCGCAGCTAATTTTAGCCTTGGACTCAATGTACGAGCCAAAATTGAGATCTGATATCAGGGTAACACCAAACAGTTCAAGTTTGCTCGTCACTGGTAAGACATTCTATATATACATTCCGGAAAGTGGGAGTCAGATGGAACTGACTCCTTTTGGCGGTGAATAGACACGCCTATACCTACTTATATTGCAATCAGTGCTGTCGAAATAATGTTGTGCTTATGGGTCTCAAAATAAAAATCAGTACTAATATTATAAATGCGAAAGTAACTCTGTCTGTCTGTCTGTTACGCTTTCACACCAAAACTACTGGACCGATTTGAATGAAATTTGGTATGGAAGTAGTTTGAGACCCGGGAAAAAACATAGGATAGTTTTTATCCAGCTGCGCAAAAAGAGGTTAATGTTTTTGCGTGATAACCGACATACGCGCGGGCGGAGCCGCGCCCGGAAAGCTAGTAGCCTATAAATTTAAAATTATTTCTTAGCTGAATATATATAATATTGAAATTGGTTGATGTTAATCACATGTTTAGTACACTAGACGTTGTTGTATGTGTTGGCATCAGTTTTACTATTAGGTATTGTATTAAACCCAGTGGGGTACCGGGACAGAAGAATTTCATTTCTGTTAGGGCCTTTGACCACTACCTCACCGGATGGTATATCATGATGTTGTCGAAGATGTTCAGGCTAACCTAGAATTACTGGCTCTCAAGGACAGCTGCCGGAACACACCGTTAGGTGCTTAGCGACATATTTTCTACTTGAGGATTTTAGCAAGCCAGGCGGGCATTCGCAAATTGCCCGATCACATGCTAGAACGACTGCCATCCTATGACAACAACCGGGACCGACGGCGTAACGCGCCCTCCGAAGCACAGAAGCGCTCACTAGCACTGGTGGTCACCCAAAAAGATAAGACGTTTCTTGTTTAGGGATTCCCTTTCATCTTTTTATTATTATTTGCTAATCAATCAGCCATACTAAAACATATTCTGTGTATTTCAACCGGCTACCTATAACCGTTCCAAAGATACAGCCATATAAAGGTGGGACGGACAGCCAAAGCCTAGTAATAAGGTCCCGTTTTTTAGTACGGTACCCTAAAAACCTACTTTTATAGCACGTAAAATTACACATACAATACTAGTAATTATTACCCTGCCCCGTAGACATAGGCCGTCCAAAGGTTTCAATGAAGGGGTCATAGCGTGGATGCTGGTAAGGAAGCCTTCTTCAACACCGAAACTGTCCTCCAACACCTTTATTATTGGCGCTAGGCAGTACAGTGTGCTTGACGCGCACGATATCACCTTAGTATCTGTGAAAAGGAAGAAATATTTTTTTAGTATCTTTAATAGACTTGTGGCACCACCCTATAGTGATGGCCTGCTTATGATTTTTATTGCTGAGGTAGACTTTGAGCAACTATCTTACCTGCTGATAAGCGATGATTCGGTCGAAGATGCTGTTCAGTCTAATCTAGACTTATTGGTAAATAAATATATATTACATCACATTTTAAATTGAAGGAGCACAATTATTTTTTTTTTGTTGCATTATGTCACCTATCCATCGTCCCATAAGACAGTTAAAGTAGTACAAATGTAGCACAAAGTTTCGGCTCGAAAGAGTAAGGTTCCGAGAGGAATTGACAGCCTACACGAAATCGGAGGACGCAGGTTCAATTCCTGTCTGGAACAAAGAATGTTGTGCTTCAATTAATTGTGAAACTAGATTTATTGGCTTTGAAGGACAGCTACCGGAACACGCCGTTAGTAGATTGGCGACAGATTTTATACTTGAAGGGGGAAGGTACCCAGGCGGACATCCGCACATGGCAGTGCATTTTGTGCGGATGTACCATACTATTACGACTACCACCCTCGACCACAACCGCGACCGACGGCTTAACGTGCCCTTCGAAGCACGGAAGGGTTAAAACACGAAAGGTAGAAGTAAATGTCACTAGCAGTCCCAGATCCAAGTAATTACCGCGGCGGACGTTGCTCAACCTAGTCGAACGACAGAGCAAGTTACGTTACGAGCGCCGAGCGCTTCAAAATGTGTAAAGTCCATATAATAAAAGCAAACTAAAAATAACCATACATCCTATACCAATAAATATCATAAAATATGCCAAAGTTTTTGTTTCTCACTTTAGAAAAAGTCTGCCTAACAACAAGTTTATCACTATTTTAATATTTTTATTTTGCTATATTGCATACGCACGCTCCTTGTCAAAGGCTAACCTATCACGCATTAAAAAAAAAACAGCTGTCATAATACGGGATAAGAGTAGAGTGGAAGGACCACATCATCTAAGTGACAGCCATCTGGTGATATAGTATATCATATCAGCGGCACAAAAGCTGTTATGCATTACGATTGTATCTAAATTTGAGACAATGGATTAATATTGATCAAAATTGCTTGATAAGTCAAGAAACCTTTAAAAACATATTATACAATACTCTCCGCCCGTGAGTTACACTATTTTATATCACGGTACTTTTGGAACCACCTAGAAAATATCCTTTATGTTAATCTAGGGTCTAATAAATCTACGTAAGAACATATAGCACGCATGTACTGTATTCCCCTAGGGAGCAAGGGATAAAGTTCCACAATCTAGACATTCGTTCCATAGTTCGGTGTTTATTCTTACTGAAAACCCACCAAATGTCCGACTCGGGGCTTAAACCCACGACCCAGGGATCCCAAAGCCGCGCTTTAGCTACTACCGACAAGGCAGACAACCTTAGGAACATATTTCTTCAAAATCTGTCCAGCCGCTTCGGAGGAGATGGTACCAAACACACAGACAAACGTCGCAGGGTGATGTACGTATTAGTATTTACGTACTAGACTCTAGTGAGGCAAATATAACTTCTTTATTCATGTTAAAAAATATGTGTTTATATAATTATATATATACAGGGTTATTGGTAAAATGTTAACAACCTCTTAGGATAGACTTCTGCTAGTCCTAACAAACATTTTGAGATGTTTTTCTTGTGTATTATTTCATATTTTTAATTACACACATCAAAAGTGCCTAGGGATCAAGTACATTTTCGAGTAAATCAAGCAAGTTTTAAGTTTTAAGCAGATCTCATTTGGATCAGGGGCAATCTCAATGCTCAGATTTATGCGGAGAGTATTGCTTCAGAAGTGATCATCCCTTTGTGAAGCTGTTTGTGTAATTCGTTTCGTCTAATGCACGATAATGCACGTCCACACACGGCTAGAGTCGTAACTCGCACTCTTGCCTCGCATCAACGTTCTGACGTGGTCTGCTCAGTTATCAGACCTCAACCCCATTGAAAATGCATGGGATATGCTACAAAGAAGAACTCTGCCAAGTATGGAAGCAGTTGTGGAGACAACAGCTTTTTGACTTGTTACAAAGAACATGGGCGGCCATTCCTCAAAGTAATTTTGATTAACTGATTTTAATCATGCCGAATCGCTGTGCTTATGTGATTAGTGTAAATGGTAGAAACACAGATTAATAATTAATATAATTTTACAATAAACGTCGCAAAAATCCTATTAGTTTTAGTTTTTCTGCCAAACAAGTCAGTTATAGTTCAAAATATAGATGATCCCTAGGCACTTTTGATGTGTGTACATTGCTCGATGTAAATATTCTGGACCGGGTCGCGCTCCCTTTGAATAGAGTTTGAATATTTACATCGGGCAAAGTAATAAATAAATATGAACATTACAGGCACAAGATACTTTTTAACATCAGGTGGTCCTTGTACTTATTCCGTCAAACACACAAAAATAATAAAAAAAAAAAAACCTAAAATCTCCCCGTGACCACGATCACTGCATAGTGTTTGAAACGTCGGGCGGGACAAAATAATGACAAATATTCGCGATTTAAACCGTTTAAACAATCGCGAAAACCTAAGACGACATTTAAAAAAAACATCTCTAAATGTTTGTTTGGACTAGCAAACCTCAACACTGTAATGTTATCTATAGAGAACTATAGATAACATTACCGTGGTAAGACGTTAGCATTTTACCAACAACCCTGAATATACCTACGAGTATTAAATACTCGGAGATGGAAATAGGTACCTACCCAGAGATAACTTATCACCGTTTACTCCCAGGAGGATCATGGGGATATCAACACTCGGCGCTGTCACTATCACTCTTTTGACTCCATCGCTTGCGAGATGACCCTGTAAGGTTACTTAACTTATGTCATATGTGAATAATTCTATTACATAATATTATTAATAAATGATTCTTCATAATTAATAGATGTAGGCGTTACTTTGCTGTAATCCATATTTAATCATAACAAATATTATAAGAAAATATTATGTGTTATTTAGAAATATATCTAGTGAGAATTCATCCTAATTTTCCTTGACTCGATCGATTCGATCGTGCGCTCTCGAAGAGTCAAGCCTGCTGGGGTACTTTCCTGCAATGCCTTGGGCAAATATTGGACGAGCTAGATTTGCTTGATGCTCTTGGAACAACCTTTATAGCTTCTGTCAAAATATGAGTTTTATAGCAAAGTTTTTAGGTGGAAAATATTTTCTGCGTGTTTTGGAAATCGGCCTCTTTTAAATTTTTACTAGATACAAATTATTTAAAATGTATTTCTAAAATATTAATATAATGTTTTCTTAAAATATTTTTTAATAGTTGTTATCATTAAATAGTTTTTCAACCATCACATAAGAAATATCACTTTGCTTCCACATAAACATTTACTAACCAACCAACATTCGTTATAGGTTATGAATACATATATAGGTTGTGAATACATTTATTCTTAGGAATAGTAACTATCTGGTGATTGAAAAACCAGGCATTATGCTTTGTATTTTTTTTTATTTGTATTATTTTATACTTCGAAATTTCGAATATGAATAGGTACAAGTAGACACCCTGCCATTGGAGTATATGAGAAGACCATAACATGTTATTATCGTATTTACACTCTGGATATATCCGTAGATTATGGGAGATGTTTTTATAAATTTTTCTTAATCCCCTAACTTGGGCAAAACTGGTGGCGATTCCGACAATAATCGTTCTTATCTAACGTTATAAGACTTATAAGACATTGATGATTGAAGTGGAAATGGGCAACCTCAATGCCTCGGCATGCTGATGGGTAAGAAAATATTCTCCTGGAAACAACAAACCGGAAGAAATAAAGAAGGTAGGCTCTATTAGGTGAACCGATGACATCGAGTGAGTATCGGGGAGCTAGTGAATGTGAGCATACCGTGGACCCATCAGTGGGACTATGGGCTCATAGTGGTATGAGGTGGTTTCACCGATTATAAACGTATACATATCGGCGGGTAAGATAGTTTTTAAACTTTTTGAGAATGATATTCTCATTAACCCTAGGTTAGCCTGAAAAACATCATCGACCACATCATCACTGACCATCAGGTGAGATAGTGGTCAAAGGCTAACCTATAAAGTTGCAGTCTATAGAACTGTGCCCGGTAAATAGCAATAGACTCGCCCCATATTACGTGCGAGCAAAACATATCTGGCGATATGTGAGTGGTTAGACAATTCTGCCTACGATTTCAGGATGTACAGCAATATGTTATTTTAGTTATAGGTTGGATGTTAGGGTTCCTTACATAAAAAGGGACCCTTATAGGATCACATTGATGTCGATCCGTCCATTGGTTCTGTCATGAACTGCCCTTTTCCTCAGGAACGCGTATAGGTACTTAATTTATATCTAAATTCCGGCCTACGGTATATTTCCGGTGTGTAAAAATGAAACTTATTATCTTCATGATGTAAGACTAAAAGTTTCGCATATTTTAGCATCTTTAGTGACTGGAATAAAACCTGCATTGCTTTGACTATGAATAATGAAATCTGGTAAGAACCGTTTAGCCGAATTTACTATTACAAACTTATTATTTTTCCTTTTGCTCTATCATAAAAACGGTAATACATACAAACGTTACGCTTGGTACAATTATAGGCCAATATCTACTGTACAATAAATAATAAAAACTGGTCAAATGCGGGAATCATGCTAAGAATCTTGAACTGTGAAAATATATTGATATGTTGGTACGTTAACATTGTTTTTTGTCGATATGTATTCACGATGGAACCTCTCACCGAAGCTTTATCCTGGTTGGTGAACATTCCAGAAGCCTCCACCACGTACTGCACGCCAGCGGAGTTCCACGGCACGCTTGTAGGCAGCTTCTCTTGGAATACTTTTATGCGAACATCTAAATGTTTCAATTTATTTATTTACTACAAGAAAATAGAATGCTTACAGTCGAAACCAAAGCGCAAACTACTTAAATATTAACTATTTTAACTAATTAATGACATAGAAATATTCTTAAATATGTAACAATGGTACTTATATTATCATTAAATATGTCAATATGAATTAGTTCTGGAATTCCAAAGGTCTACTCGTGTATATGCATCTTCAGCTAATAGGAACCGTATATATTTTTTTTATACCTGATAGGTTAGCCTTTGACCACTATCTCACCTGATATGGTAGTGAACACAAGATGTGGTCGAACATGTTGTTCAGGCTAACCTAGAATTACTGGCTCTCAAGGACAGCTACGGAAACACACCGTTAGGTGCTTGGCGACAGATTTTCTACTTGAGGGTGGTAGCTAGCCAGGCGGGCATTCACAAAATGCCCTACCACCATGCTATAACGACTGCCATCCTAAGACAACAACCGGGACCGACCGCGACGGCTTAACGTGCCCTCCGAAGCACGGAAGCGCTCAGTAGTAATGTCACCAGCGGTCACCCATCCAACTCATGTCCGAGGCGGACGTTGCTTAGCTTTGCTGATCGGTTCAGAATGGCTAAGCAAACTTCGCTACGAGCGCTTCAAACAGCTTATTTAAGTAAAAAATAGCAAATTGGTCAGAGATTGAAATTGAGGTGACCATAAATTAGATCTCCTAATACGACATACCAGGAATTATGATAGAATAAGCCCGTCCGTCTCCGTGCTCAATGCTTTGCTCTTCAGCACGAGAGGATAAAATAGCGCTAAAACTTTAGTCTACCAGAAGAGTGTGGGAAGCGGTCCAATTGTGAGCGAGAAAAAAATCCCAAGTATACAATGGTAGATATTTTCCTCGTTTATCGCTCACTCTGCAACCTCTAAAGCTCTCCCGGAAAGTTATTCATGTTGGCGTGATTACCGCTAAATAAAAAAGATTTTATTTTAGTAGGAGTAGGTGTCTTTTGTCGAGTCTGTTTAGTCTGCATTGGGGCTGTAAAAGGGCTTACGCTCAAAATGAAGATCTATTTCCCAAATGACTTATTTCTAAAAATGCCTGCTCGTCTTACGACTTATTCCTAAAATTGCTTATGCGCTTGCGAGCTTCCTCATAAGGCTATACTTAATTGTCGACTCAACTCTACATTCGCAGACTAATAAATCATTGTTGTATCCACTTTCAGCTCTTCGATATTTACATTACTCTAGAGGTATGACAGATAAGACCACGGGACCCCACTGTATCTAATCAGAAGAACCAACTGAACACAAATATCACATTTTTGGAAAAGAAATGTGCGTTGGTCTACATGCATTGGCAACATATGATAATTAACACCAATTAGACCGCTTCATTTTCCTAGCCTTCCTTTCAGGTAAAAGGGCGTTAAGATGGCAAGGAGCCCTGTTTAGCGCCCAGTGCGCAGCAACGCCCCACTTGTATTGACGAGGCTACTGGCATGCACCTTATTTTCCCCTTTTCGCCTTTTGCCGCATCCAACAAGAGGAGGAACATTTTCTTATCTCCGTCTTAAATCTGAGGATGAAGGGCTCACAAGATTATAGATAGTATTAGAAGGATAACAGGTGCACGTGCATACTTACCGTCGATCACTATTTCATGATCAGAATGCGTGATATTCCCCTTCAACTTCCCATGGGTAGAGTCAAACTTAATCAAGTAGCAAATATACTCGACGCTGATAGCGGGGTCATTTATCGCTGCTAACTGCAACATATAATATAAACACATGTAGGTAAGTATACCTTCTAACTGTTTTGATTCAAAAATAGTTTTTATATAAAAATGTATTTATGGTAGATATGTTTTTTTTTAAGCCTGGTAGGTTAGCCTTTGACCACTATCTCACCTGATGGTAAGTGATGATGTGGTTGAAGATATTGTTCAGGCTAACCTAGAATTACTGGCTCTCAAGGACAGCTGCCGGAACACACCGTTAGGTGCTTGGCGAGAGATTTTCAACTTGAGGGTTGTAGGCATGGTGGTAGAGCACTTTGCAAATGCCCGCCTGACTTGCTACCACCCTCAAGTTGAAAATCTGTCGCCAAGCACCTAACGGTGTGTTCCGGCAGCTGTCCTTGAGAGCCAGTAACTCTAGGTTAGTCTAAACAACATCCTCGACCACATCATCACTTACCATCACGTGAGATAGTGGTCAAAGGGTAACCTATCAGGCATAAAAAAAAGGGTAGTCGCTAGCCAGGCGGGCATTCGCAAAGTGCCCTACCACCATGCTATGACGACTGCCACCCTTAGACAGCAACCGGGACCGACGGCTTAACGTGCCCTCCGAAGCACGGAAGCGCTCAGTAGTAATTGCACCAGCGGTCACCCATCCAAGTAATGACCGCGACAGACGTTGCTTAACTTTGCTGATCGATTCAGAATGGCTAAGCAAACTTCGCTACGAGCGCTTCAAAATATTATAAATAGCAATTGGAATATGTACCTCTATCTAGTTCGTATTGAGTCCAGTCGAGAAGACAATACCAAGAAACTTACTATTTGAACGGTACATGTAATTAATAAATAACTTCACTATTCTAGGTGACAGGCCTTGATCTTTTATTATTCGTATAGAAACAGCCCGTTATCAATAATTAAGTTTTGTATAGTTTTAATCACCTTTTTATATAATTGTGAAGGAACAATATTCTTATTAAAAATTCGTAGACCTTACTCATTTGTAAACAATTTTGTGATCTATACGCGGGAAAACGAAGATTATATCGTTTATGTATGTTATTCAGAAACCTATTTATTATTTGAGTGGTATTACATTAACCTCTTTTTGCGCAGTTGAATAAAAACTACCCTATGTAGTTTTTATTCAACTGCGCCCGGGTCTCAAACTATTTCCATACCAAATTTCATCCAAATCGGTCCAGTAATTTTGGCGTGTAAGGGAGACAGACAGAGTTACTTTCGCATTTATAATATTAGTATGGATTGTAAGAAACTCGAGCCGTTTTCTTTTATATAAAAACAATAATTAGTCTAGAGCGGCTCTTGTATTTTGTGTCCCCTGAGTTCTATGAGCTTGTGTTTCGCTTTTTAGTTAGTATGTTGGCTCTGTAGATATTTGTAGTAATCTTCTTTTAAACGTATGTATCGTGTTTAGTGTTAATTGAACGAGCGAGCATAAAGCGCCAGCGAAACGTCTCAATATCAGATTCGGCAAAAGGATTTCGTATGTCCGGATTTCCGATTGCATTTATTGTCTTTTCAATTTATGGATTTTTTACGGCGCTTTAGAGATATATTGTTTGAAAACGTAAAAGATAAATATTGCAGTTGCAAGGTATTCCGCTCACAGAGACACCATAACCGAACCCACGCGGATGGCTATTGGCCAAAAATAACCAAAATACTATGTTCAAGAGTTAACAAAGTACGGTTTACGTACCAACGCTTATGTATAAGTGTGTATGTTAGATTACCCATGCGGAACTATTATGATTCACCGTGAGAGTGTCGTGTCCATCACGTAGCAGGGTATGAAACTAAGGTATTGTCAACCCAGGCCCAAGGCTAAAGAGGCCTCTTCTACGAATACTATGCATCAATTAAACACTCCTCCACTCCTTGAGCTTCCCCTTCTGCTCAACCAAATATGATGAGATCTTAGGTACTTACTTACTCGTGCCGCTTTAGATACAAGCTATAAGATAGAAGTACGATACTAATTTTCACATGAGGGTATAATTAAGGGTATAACGCTCGCTAATATCATATGTGGAGTCTGTTTGCACTGCGCCCGTCACCTTGAGACATCATGTGCCTGTAATTTCACTGGCTTTCAAGGACTGCTGCCGGAACACACCGTGAGGTGCTTGGCGACAGATTTTCTACTTGAGGGTGGTCGCTAGCCAGGTAGGTATTCGCAAAATGCCCTTCCACCATGCGGTGAAGCTCAAGCCCACGGCGGGATTCGAACCATGGACTTGCTGCAGTGCAGTCCATAGCTAATGCCACTGAGCAATCACTGTTTCACAATTAGTATTTTTGCAATAACGCATGCTCTGCGGACTAAATTACAATTTTATGAGAGGAAAAATATATTCCCGCACGCACATAACTATATTGTTTCCACTCGTAAAATTGTAATTTTGTAATAACAATTAGTATATATGGGTACATTTTATTTTGTTTATAAATACGTAGTACTTACCTACATGATTATAAATAATTAATAAAACCGGCCAAGTGCGAGTGGGACTCGCTCAAGACGATTTCCGTACCATTATCTGTAACCTTGAACGTCGAAAACCTCTTTTATTGTATGGCAGCCCCCTTAATTATGTATTTTATTTTAATTAATTATATTTCAAGACAGCATAAAACTAAATATTCTGTGAATAGTTAAAACGTCTACCTGTCACCGGTATTATAATATATTATTATGTTATAATAATATATTATTATTATTCACGTCATTTATTTTACAACATAATTTTACATTTTTTACAACATTCATATACAAAAAAAAAAAATTATAAAAAACTTAAAACTAGGATGCCGCCGGCAGCGGGGTAGTACCCAAGCTACCAGCGGTTAGGGCTGCAGAGAGAGGAACCTTCGGAGAATGCGTGTCGTGTCGAGTATCACTGCCTTCTGTATCTGACCCTTGATCCAACCGTCTAGTGAGAGCCTCTTGAGGTGTTGGTCGAGGCTCTTCGCTATTAGGCCGTTCGCTGAAACAACTATCGGGACAATGATCGTCGAGTCAACATCCCACATGGCAGTTACCTCGTGAGCCAAGTCAAGGTACTTGCTGACTTTGTCCTTCTCGGCCTTCACGAGGTTCTCGTCATGTGGGATGGTAATGTCGACGAGCACTGCCCGGCGCTGGGATCGGTCGACCACCACGATATCAGGCTTATTGCAAACAATAGTCCTGTCCGTGATGATAGAGCGGTCCCAGTAGAGCAATGCACGACCATTCTCGAGAACTGGCACCGGTGCGTACTGGTAGTACGGCACCTCTGACTCGACAAGGCCGTATTGAAGGGCAAGTTGCTGGTGGATGATCTTGGCTTATTATTATTATTATTATAGTATCGAGCAAGAAACGGTAAAAAGATGAAGTTGTATAGGAGCCCCCTTTAAATATTTATTTTATTTTTAGTATTTGTTGTTATAGCGGCAATAGAAATACATTATCTGTGAAAATTTCAACTATCTAGCTATCACCGTTCTTCAGATACCGCTTGGTGACAGACGGACGGACAGCGAAGTATTAGTAATAGGGCCCCGTTTTTACCCTTTGGTTACGGAACCCTAAAAATAGCAAATATTCCCGCACATATCTACTCGTACCTATATTTCTCCTATTGTAAATTGTAATTTTGTAATAATTTATAGGTACATTTTATTTTGTATATTACCTACGCAGTACCTACTTACATGATTATAAAAAAAATGTAATAGCCTCAAACAGCTCGTGCGTTTGTACCTACGTCAATTGCGTTGAAGGCCAGATTTGACGTGTAAACAGTCTTAGACTAAGACAATTAATTTGAAAATATTCATATTATTTGGTTAAATATTATTAGTATTTATGGCTAATGTCTCCGTAGCTCCTTTAATATAAACTTACCACGCGGTTCAAGTCAAGCAAATAAGCGCTATTTGAACTGTCTGAACGCAAACGCTCGGTTCATAACATGCTAAACATACACCACGCTAGCAATATTATATCATCTATTACGTCACCTTTGTCACGGTAATGTTATATAAACAGTATTTCAACTTCATAGAAAAGGACGGAACGCGAGTTATACCTACCTACGCGCCTCAATCTCGGCCTGCGCTCGGTACGCAGTCTCGAGTGTCGCGACTGTGCCGCAGAGACGAGCGAATGGTTTTTTTTTTTTAACAATAACCGCGCATTTTTTTCTCCAAAAATAAGTTCAAGTACATATTTACATATTAAATATGACGAGTAAGATATATTGTGCTGTTTTTAGTTACATGAATTCGTCAATAACGCATCCAGACATAACTTTTTTTAGATTACCTGGAAACTGAAAGGTAATACTATAAAATAATTTAACTTACTAGTACGTAAAATTATTTTATACTCTACATATAGTTGACGGTACTTAATGTGTGTCTTTTAATGGACACGTATTTCCTTTTATCCCCCGTCATCCTTTCAACATCCTAAAAAGTGTCTCAATTAATAAAAAAAAGTGAATAGAGTATAGGAAAGTGATTGACACGAGTGAAATAGGTAGTTATAAGCAAGTTATTAGAATGTGGATTTTTAATACTTTAAAATTTAATAATAAAGCATTTCGTACGTCTCACAAATATTTTTCGTTCCCAAATTTTAAGATCGATTTTTTATTCAAACAAACTTGGTTTTTTGATTAAATCTACCTACTAGTCAAAAAAACAACACGCAGTTTTAGTGAACACTTCCTCTTCAATTCACATAGTATTTTAATTGTTTATCTAAAAAATATATTTATAATCACAAAACTAAATAGAAACACAAAGTAGGCAAATGTAATTAAAATGCTGGAGGTGGGCAGCCCTATCACATCTTTACGTACAGCGCGGCTGTAGGTAGTTATTTCATAGACAGAGCAGAGTTAAAATACTGTATAGATATCATTACCGTTCCTTCGTCCACTGTCTCCCCTGATGGTGATGGTAGTGATGATTTAGTGGAAGATGTTGTTCAGGCTAAATAACTTATTTAAAATATAACGAAACTACTTTTGTATAGAAAGCGAGCAAGTAGCTACCATCTGTTTTCTAGTGTACCAGAGCGTGGACAGTCAATTTTTTTTTTTTATAAAATATAGTTATTTCTAAAACTATTCAGTTTTATTTTAATGCACGATGAAATCTACCTTTTCATAATAGCAGTACAATGAACTGTAACAATTTACTGGCCTATTGCAGTTTGAAAAATTACCTACAAATTCTTACCTGCAAGGCAGGATTGTAAAGACAAGCTCTGAATACAATTCTCCCTATGCGACCAAAACCGTTGATGCCCACTTGTATAGCCATTTTAATTACAAAATAACCAGTTCATATCTAAAAATTTAATTTTGATAGTAGTGTAATTTTTTAAATCGCAGTCATTTCGGTCTGTAATCTGTGGTCATTTCTTCATGTTCATTTCAATGAGCATAGACAAAGCACAGAGTAATAATTTTCTACACCTTTATATTATAAAGAGGAAAGATTTGTATTTTTGTATGCAACGAATAAACTTAAAAACTACTGATTTGGATGAAATTTGGTATGGAAATAGTTTGAGATCCGGTAGACAGAGAAATATAATACTACCTCTGTGGATGCGATTCTCGCGCAGTGATAAAATTATCACGATAGATAAAACTGGACCAGAGATTAATAACTAAACATGCCAAGCTGCTGGTATCATGGAAGTAATAAGTACCTACTACGTGGTACGTAGTACTTATTACTTCCATGGTTGGTATGGATTTTTTACTATATTCAATTTTCGCTATATGGAAACCTAGCAGTCAACTACAACAATGGTTTAGGTAAAAATATGATAGGTTTAAAATATTTCGTTTGCTGTTTGTCTTTATTTAAAATGAGAAAAAAGATGGCTGCCACAGAGAGTTGAAATACATAGAGTAGTTATATCCGAACACCACTGCTCTAAAAACTTACTAGAATTTACCTATCTACATGCCTACGCACATGTATATGCAGTCTGTAATGACAAGGAAAGAACATTCAAGTATTATGCATCACATCTGTTGTTAGAAACTGATAAATAAGCAATCTGTGTTACCACCGAACCGCCACGAGACGCTCCGATCACCATTACGCTGCGATCTCTTTCACTCTCTCACCCAAAACGATCCACACATCTCGCTCATCCATTTCATTGTGATTAGTTCTTAAGATAAAACTAAATGGCAATATAGAAAATATTGCCATTTAGACTTCAACAATAAAAGCAATAATTACGCGAGGAATGAAACATTTTTCTTATCTCTCGTAGTGCCTGTATAATTGGTGCAGTGTCTATAGATACAGGAATGCATATTGTCCACCAGTTATTCCTAAAAATCACGATTAGTGGCAACGTATTCACCGGACGCGCTGAAGTGCAAGATAGCGACTACGTCAATTACTTTAAATTCGTCTAGTAAATATGAGGGGCTCACAACTCTTCTACAGGTAAAAAAATCTTAAGGCTGCCATGGGAGAGAGTTTTAGGTCGCGTGTTTGTTATGAAAGAGTCGGTAAAAGAATAAGGTATAATTTTTTTTATCCTATGGTTAGCCTTTGACCACTATCTCACCTGATTCAAGTTATGATGTGGTCGAAAAATGTTGTTCAGGCTAACCTAGAATTACTGGCTCTCAAGGCCATGTGGAACTCATTAAGACGGGGGTTAACCTAATTATGGGGAAACTTCTACAAACATGAAAAATTTCATCCACCAAATAAATTTGAAGAGCAAATTAGGAAACTATAAGACTAAGTAGTCTAAGAAACTACATGTAGTCTGTATAAGAAATATCTAGGAAACGTTTCCTAGACTACTTATATATAGTTTCGAAATAATCCTAGGTAAGTATATGTACTAATTAGGATTGCGATCTTTATCGTTTTTCAAAAAGAGCAAAAAACCACCTTTGAAAAAATTCTAACTTGTACACTCGGATCTCAGAAACTATAAAAGATATTTGGGGTGTTTGTTCTCCCAGGAGTTGAGGTAGGTTAAAGTAAAGTGCAAAAGTGAAGGGGGGTTAATCTGATTATAAGGAAAATCCGATAACATGAAAATGTCGTCTGCCAGGTGCCACGTAAAATTTGATGGCCTATTTCGGAAACTATAAGACTTATGGGTGAGGTCCAAAACTAAATATGATTGCGCTATTTGCCGTTTTTCAATATGAAAAAGAGATAGCCGCCTTAAGATAAAAATAAATCCATATATCTGGGAAACCATAAGTGACAGGTTGGATGTTTTTATCCCAGAAGGAGTCGTGGTCAAAAAGATAGTAAAGTGAAGCAGGTGTTCACCTAATTACGTGGAAATTCCGATAACATGAAAAAAGTAGTCTGCGGAGTACAAATTAATGGTATATCTCAAACCTATAAGAATTAGTGATGAGGGCCAAAACTAAATATTACTGCGTTCTGACGTTTATCGAAATATGACAAAAAATTTACAGCCGTAAAAAAAATATTTTTATGCCTGCAGTCCAAATTATGTACGATTGCTATTGGTCGGTTTTTAAAACGAGAAATATAAGATTGGCATTTTCGGAAAAAAATTTAGGTGCTGATAGCTCATTGTAACGAGATAGGCGTGTTATTTATTTTCCCAGAAAGGAGGTAAAACTAATGTAAAATTTGAAAATATGAATATGTCATCTGCCAAGTACAATTGGATGGCATAATATCAGAAACTATAAGAATAAGGGATGAGGTCCGAAACTAAATATGACTACGTTCTGTCGTTTAACGGAATATGAAAAAAGTTAGCAGCCGTCAAAAAATTTAAACGTACGAAGAAATCGTGGGTCTTTAAATAATGTGTATCAAAATCAAAAAGCTTTATAACTGGCAATCATTTGCACTAGTACCATAAACAACTACGCAAATCTAAGAGTAGATTATTAAATGTCAGAATTCAGAAGTGAAACTAAGACACGTCTTATGGGGTGTTATAATAGGATCGTATATTCGTATTCCTATTATCGAATATAACACTTAGCCAATATTATGATATTTTACCTATTACTGGGTAATAGTCAAATAATAGTGAGAACTTATCATATTATTCGTTCATAAAATACGCAATTTAACCGTTATTGGTTAAAATATTATGTGTAATAGTTGAAAAATCACTCACGTTATTGATATAAATATACAGTAAATAACTTTGCCTTCGTACTTTAACAGGCTAAGACTGTCAACGAAATAGTTGGTGTATTACAAAGTAAATCACGATATTTACAATGATTTTAAGTTGTATTAACATTAAAAATGTAGATTATTTCTATGTTATTTTTGTTTTTAATGTTTTTTTTTTAATATCTTTTATGTATTATTTTTAATATATTTTAAAAAAGTATATAATAGGCTGCCTTAAAATAATAGGTTACTTAAAATAACCCACAATATTGCAAATTTTTAATAATCTATCGATATCCATTGCATGGTCCCATTCTGATTATCCACGAAGCTCCTATACAAAAAGCGACATGTATTACAACACATGCAATAACTTCACCGAACGCCTCCGCGCGCAAGGACCGAGCCGCGAGGATATATTGCAAATTGGAATGTTGGTGTCGCGTTCTCTCGCGACAAGTGAGAGTGAGATGGCAAGTCACTGGCAACTGTAAGGAAGTATAGCGTCACTCGGTTGCCGTTACGTCGCTCACTATTATTTGATTAACCTATTACGACAAAAGTCATATTACCTAATATTAAACTTCTGTCTTGAACCTATTACTCATACCTAATACGAATATATTAGTCACACCTCTACGTCTTAATAACTCTCATCATAATAAGCTCATCTCCTATTTAAACACACCTGCCATCCCTCCGAGTAATACAGGCATGACATGATTTTGTAAATCCAAGTTTGTCGTTACGTGCCTACAGAGCTTTATCTCTAATTACGCTCTAAATAGAAAAATAATCTCGAAGATAGAGTTGTTGAGAAGCAACCACATAAGATAAAACAACCAAAATAAAAGAATTGCAGAACATTACAGCTTTAGTCAACACCTATTTCGATGGTGATTAGTTTTAGGTTAAAATATGATCTATGATTCGACATAATCTGACTAAATTATGGTACAACCGAATAGCAAAACTGCTCATTTTACTAAGTTTAGTAACTTTAATAATTTTAGAGCTAATTAACTATGGCGCCAACAGAATCAGGAATGTTCATTTGACATTTCTAAATCTAATTTTACTATATTTTAGTTAGTATGGTGTCAAGAGAATTGCGACCATTGAGACATAAAGTTACAAACGACACGACAATATACTGAGAAAAATCCCCAAAATAAATTAAAAAAAAACTGTAACAACAAGAATTGGATAAAGTTCTATATTAGCGTAATTGTTGCTTACGTCACTTAAGTTAGTAAAAAATCTGTCGCCAAGATCTCAAGAAAAGATCTGACGGTGTGTTCCGGCAGCAGTCTTTGATCAGAAGTGACGGGAGCAGTGCAACTCATGATTTGTGACGAAATGCATCTGTTATAGGCAGAGGTTAGTCCGCTTAACATCAGGGGGGCCTCTAGCTTGTTTCGTCACAATAACATAAAAAAGTTACACATTATGGAAAACTATAAGGTTACTGCTACTGGTGATCGCTACTATTTAGCTAAGGAGTAAAGAAAGTGACAGAGCCGGAGATTTTTGAAGTAATGATAGCCAAGCGATAATAACTATAGAATACCGTGACCCAGGTCCATGGTTCGATTCCCACCATTGGTTTGCACTTTACGGCTTGGTGAAAGGGCATTTTGCGAATGTTCGCCTGGCCAGCTATCACCCTCAAGTAGAAATTATGTCACCAAGCACCTAACAGTGTGTTGTGGGAACAGTCCTTGAGAGACAGTATATTAAGGGCACTTCTCCACCTGTAACCCAGAGACATACATTCGATGTCTCAGGGTGACAGTCGCAGTGCTGTGCGTCTCTTGTGAATGTTATACGTACATTCCATCTCGCATTATTACCATGAAATAGAAACATATTTTTAGAAACAGGTCTGCGATACTATAGATTCGCCTATTGTTTACTTTAGTGAATATCTCTTATCTTAACTGGGCGCTTAAGGTAAAAAATATATTTAAATATTTATCAGGTATGCATATATATATATATGCATACCTGATAAATATTGTCTTATTGTCGATATATAACAATTTCACTGAAGCCAATATGGTTTGGGCAAAGTAAGTGTTATTTATCTACTCTTTGATTGTCTAATATTAGCCCTCTGCTCTGCTCTCTGCTACCGCGCCTTGTCCTTCAGATGACATTTTACTTCATTAGTTTGCGGAGAACGTACGTGGCGCGATCAATTTAAAGACCTGATTAATTGATTCTGGTGAGTACATTGTATAATATTATTGCCATATTATTAAGTTGTTGTTTATTTCCCATTAAAACCTAGTAATTTTCGCAATGTTTCGTTGTAGACTTTACATCACCATTACCTCATAGGTACATGTCATTACGTTGAAAATCGATATATTTATTTGTTTTGTAGCATTCTGCATACTAACACCCATTTATACGTACCATACAGTACTTCTACCTTAAAGAGAGTAGTTTTTTGCAATATATTGTCGGCTTTTTGTCATGACCTCCAAACGCCCTCCACGCACTGCCTCCGCCGGCATATTTGTATTAAAGGTACATTTATCTCCCTTACTAGTAATTTAACAAGAATCTTTTTGCCGTAATAATTAATCGAAAATCTGGGAAAATTATGTAAACAATAAAAATAATTGGTAGTACCTATACTTAGAATCTTATTTATTTGGCCCTTAATTGATGTAATTACATCTTCTTTAATTAATAACTGATTTAATAATAACTAATTATGTACCTAGTTTGTAATATACTTAAATAAATAGATATGTAGGTTCTTGTAGCATATTCTGTACAGTTATCACATCCCTGTTCATTAGTAGTGTTGGGATCAACAATAGAATGTATACCCCTTATAATGCTACATAATGATTAATAATAAATCTTAATAATCTTTATTCGGAACTTCCATATATGAATTTTATTCTATACCATTTGCATAAAAAGGATTTTTATAATTACTAGTGCACAGCCTACAGTGTACATTGGTATGTATTATGGTACACTGTGTAGGCACTAGTAAATTAGAAAATTTTGACTATTTTTTATATTTTTTTTTGATGATGGTTCTTGTGAAAATTACTAGTAGTGCCAATGTGACAGTATGAAAAGTGATGATGAAAAGTATATTGTGTTAATACAGGCCCAAAACAATCTATTTTCCAAGTTTCATCCAAATCGGTCCAGTTGTTTCAGCATGAACAAACCTACACCATAGCTTAGACTCACATCCTAACTCAAACTCATATTAAAAATTTATACTGCGATATCTTGTGTTTTATGTATGCCAGTGGTAAAACTTTTCCATTGAAAAGCAAGATCATTGTAATTGTAACTTAGTCTTTGTCATTTGACCTTGAAAGGTTACCATGAACAATGTATTCCTCACTTTTTAGTTTACATAAATAAATTTGACCTTCACCCCTTAATGAACTTTTACTCATGCTGGCTTATTATATTGTTATCTATATTTTTAAATCAATTTTCAATAATAATTCATACACAATTTTTATTTTACCTAATTGTTGGTAACAAAATAGTAAAAAAAAAATTTGGAAATATTCTATAGCCTATGTTCATCAGGGATAATGTGCGATTCTATTGGTGAAAGAATTTTTCTAATAGGTCCAGTAGTTTTTGAGTTTATTTGTTACATACAAATCTTTCCTCATTATAATATTAGTGTAGATGTAGGTTTATGTCACAACCTCAAATTAATCAATATAATTAAACTATGTGAACATATATAATATACAAGATATATGGGACTTATATACCTATAACAATAACTTACATTTATAGGAACATGTTTTATTTCATAAAACCAGAATAAATTAATAGGCTTAAAGATCATTAGCCATTATACTGCTAGCTAGGGCCTCAGTTATGCAAGCAAATCAGATGCTCACCATATGGGCGATTATGCGACCTCCCAGCGAGCACTGTTAATTGATAATATTTTTTTTTATTTTTTTATTGCTGATAGGTAAGCCTTTGACCACATCTCACCTGATGGTAAGTGATGATGTGGTCAAAGATGTTAACAGGCTTAACCTAGAATGACTGGCTCTCAAGGACAGCTGCCGGAACACACTGTTAGGTGCTTGGCGACAGATTTTCTACTTGAGGGTGGTCGCTAGCCAGGCGGGCATTCGCAAAAATGCTCTTCCACCATGCGGTGAAGCTCAAGCCCGTGGCGGGATTCTAACCATGGACCTGCTGGGCGGCAGTCCATACCCAAAGCCCTCACTATCACTGCTTCAAAATTTAAATATATGACAATTACACTTAATAAGAAAATAATATTAGTATGTGTTTATATTTTTGAATATAGGTGTCAAGTTAAGAATTAAATATTTTTAATGTATTAATCTTTGTTTCTTGTTTCCTTTACAGTCAACATGTCCAAGATCGGTATCAATGGATTTGGCCGCATCGGTCGCTTGGTTCTCCGAGCTTCCATTGAAAAGGGAGCCCAGGTTGTTGCAATCAATGACCCTTTCATTGGTCTTGACTACATGGTCTACCTCTTCAAGTATGACTCCACCCACGGACGCTTCAAGGGTACTGTTGAGGCAGGTGATGGCAACCTCATTGTAAATGGAAACAAAATAGCCGTGTTCTCTGAAAGGGACCCGAAAGCTATCCCTTGGGGCAAGGCTGGTGCTGAATATGTTGTTGAATCTACTGGTGTATTCACTACCACTGCCACTGCTTCTTCCCACTTGGAGGGTGGAGCTAAGAAGGTTATCATCTCTGCTCCCAGCGCAGATGCTCCTATGTTTGTTGTAGGTGTCAACCTTGAAGCTTATGACCCATCTTTCAAGGTCATTTCCAATGCTTCCTGTACCACCAACTGCTTGGCACCCCTCGCCAAAGTCATTCACGACAACTTTGAGATTGTTGAAGGTCTCATGACCACCGTACATGCTACCACTGCCACCCAGAAGACTGTAGATGGACCTTCCGGCAAACTGTGGCGTGATGGGCGTGGTGCACAGCAAAATATCATTCCAGCTTCCACTGGTGCAGCTAAAGCTGTCGGCAAAGTAATTCCTGCTCTTAATGGAAAACTTACGGGTATGGCTTTCCGTGTCCCAGTTGCTAATGTGTCCGTTGTTGACCTTACTGTACGCCTTGGCAAGCCTGCCTCTTATGATGCCATCAAACAGAAGGTTAAGGAAGCCGCAGAAGGTCCACTCAAGGGTATTCTTGGATACACTGAAGACCAAGTTGTGTCCTCTGATTTTATTGGAGATACTCACTCATCAATTTTCGATGCTGCTGCTGGTATCTCTCTAAACGACAACTTTGTCAAGCTCATCAGCTGGTATGACAATGAATATGGGTATTCCAGCCGAGTCATCGATCTCATCAAGTACATCCAAACCAAGGATTAAAACTGTATAGTATTTTAAAATTAGCTTTATGATTTGATGATAAATGTTACACCGTCGAGATTATCGGCCCATTTAATTTTAAGTTATATGTATGTAAAGATGTGTAATCTAAATTATTCTACTACTTTGACAGTAGTGTTATGCTTGAGTTCAATTTTGTTAAAACAACCATTCATTGCTTCATAGCAAGTAAAGTGTGTATGTGAAATAAAATTGTTATCATGCAATTTTTTTTATTTTTGCCTTTATAGTAAAAATTTATTATAACTCTACACTAGTGTGTTGCAGGTAGGTAGTTTTTGCAAATTACAGCAATATTATGTAACATATCACATCCAGATATTGGTTTGGCTTTAACAAACAAACAAACCGTTAAGTGCTTGGCGTCAGGTTTTCAACTTGAGGGGTGGTAGCTAACCATTGGCATTCGCAAAATGCCTTACCACCATGCAAAAATAAGTACTCTACTAGTAAAAATAGTTAAAAGTACTTAGTGTAGGAACTTTGTATGTGCCACAGTATCTAGTTTCTTAATTTTTTTTATTATTTTTCTCATCGTTACCTACCTGTATGTACCTGTTTGCCTTGGTTTCGCTACACATGCAAAATTACAGCTTGCTAGATCCAATTAGTGTAAGATTATTCGTGGCGTAATATTTTGGCTAAATTATGTAATTTGAGCTAGTCAAAAATACTCTCCGTTATCGTTTTTTTATATACAGCTGATGGCTATAGCCTTTGAGCACTCTCATCTGATGGTAAGCGAAGATGTTGTTCAGGCTAACCTGGCTCTCAAAGACAGCTGCGGCCTAGTATCAGTAGGTAGTCCGATGATCGGACTAACGTTACTAATTCGTCTCAGTCTTACGGTGTTACAGATAGTCGAACTAATGAGCTTTTCAGTACGATGTTAATAACAATTATAGTTTGACGATCGGAATTTCGTCTCAGTAGTCCGATGTTAAATATAATAATAATATTATAGGTATAACTAATAATAATAATGTTTCATCAATAGGACTGCTGAGCCTTACAGTTAGATGTTAACTGTAAGGCTCAGACTGAGAAGCTCAGTAATCCGATGTCTGTAATACAGGACTACTGAGACGAAATACACTCGAGAGCAATGAATCCGGGTCACTTAAAGAATCCTAAAAATCTCGGAAACTAAAAATGCTCGGTTAATGCAATAAATTGTATTTAATAGACAATGTAATACTCCTTAAATGAAGGTATTAAAACTTCTTAGTTATTGTAAAGTTATATCATAAAAAAATCAAATTTGAAAAAGGGCCACTTTCGAAGATGGAACTACGAAATTACAGCATTTGGTTTTGCTTTTGTTTGTAATCTGTCATTTATGTGGGTACATAAACCATGTTGATAGTGCTCTATATTCATTATTCAAGCTGAAATTATGTCGCTTACGCCTGAAGAATGCACCAGAATACTTACAATGCTGGAAACCGGCCGGAGTCAGCGCGATACAGCCAGGACTGTCGGTGTGTCGCTGTCAACAGTACAAAGAGTTCTCCGACGTTACGAAGAAACTGGTTCTAACCTACGCAGACCAGGAACGGGCAGAACCAGGTGTACCACAGCACGAGAAGACCGATACTTGGTGAACACCATGCTTCGAAATCGCTTTCTCACAGGAACTGAACTCACCAATCAGTTTCGACGCCTCGGAGGAAGTAACCCAAGTGCATGGACAGTAAGACGTCGGCTTGCTGAATCTAACTTAAAACCCCTTAGACCTGCAAACGGCCCTAAACTGGAGCGTGGGCATCGTATTTCGAGACTAAGATATGCCCAGAGCCACGTAAATTGGAGTATTGAAGATTGGTCAAAAGTTATGTTCTCCGACGAATCAAAATTTATGCTCTACAAGCACGATGGAAGACACAGAGTGTATCGAAGACCAGGGGAAAGATTCAAGCAAGCATGCATCGAAGAAAAAGTAGCCTACGGTGGTGGGTCTGTACTTGTGTGGGCCGGAATTTCTTCTGAAAGTCGCACAGAGCTGGTGATCATAGAAAACGGCTCTTTAACTAGCGTAAGATATGTGGAAGAAATCCTCAATGATCACGTTGGTCCATTTATGGTCAATTTAGGTGAGGATGCTATATTTATGCATGACAATGCCCGACCTCATACAGGTAGGATTGTGAATGACTACCTTCAAGAGATGAACATTACTCGTATGGAGTGGCCAGCGCGCAGCCCGGATATCAACCCGATCGAGCATGCTTGGGACGAGCTATGCAGATGCGTAAAACAACGAAACCCTCCCCCAATCACGCTTCGTGAGCTCAAAATTGCTCTCACAGAGGAATGGGAGAATATTCCCCAAAATCGTATAAGGAACTTGGTGTACAGCATGCCAAACCGCGTAAACGCAGTAATGGAAGCACGAGGAGGCAATACGAAGTATTAAAATTCAAGAAAATCGTAATAAAGTTCAAAAATTTCATGTTTCCTATTTTTGTTTTAAGGAGAGATCAGTTGTTTTTTTCTTTATGTAATTTTGTGTTAATAAAATGTATGGTGACTTATATTTTTTTTACTTTCATTTAAGGAGTATTACATTGTCTATTAAATACAATTTATTGCATTAACCTATCATTTTTAGTTTCCGAGATTTTTAACATTCTTTAAGTGACCCGGATTCATTGCTCTCGAGTGTAGTAACATTAGTCCAATCATCGGACTACTGATACTAGGCCTGCTGGAACACATCATAGAGTAAAATACATAAACTACCTATTTTCATACTATAGCCAAACGTAGAGAATATTGATTAGGTATACTCAATGGTATGGCTCAGAGCAATTTAGTTTTACTGAGAGCCAAGGATGCCTTCTTACGAAATCTGTATGAATTTTAAAGTCGGACTTATTTAAATTATTTTAAAGGCATGTATAAAATAAAATACTTAAATAAAATAAATAACGAATTTTTAGCCATTACCAAATTTACAAGGAGTTAAACTTAAAAAACTATCCTATTTAATTTTAAGGGCAACAGGATTATGCTCAGCTTGTGCAGCTTTAGTCCGTTTTCACAGGTAAAAAAAAAAGCTGCGCTGTTTTTCAGCATAACCCTACTCGGGCAAATGTTTGCCGATATAAAAGTAAATGAGCTGTATTATGTAGCTTAACAATATAAAAATAAAACAGAAACAGCTTATACAGACAATATAACAATATGAAAAATGGTTTTTCGTAATTGGGTAATGAAAAATATGAATATTATGACTATGTGGTGGGTGTGTTTGGAGTATGAGTGATTGAGTGTGGTGTGTACCAATGAGTAAAAAAATAAATAAACAGAGGTATGTGTCTTTGGAGTGTAAGTAATTGAGTGTGGCGTGTACCAACGAATGAAAAAAATATATAGAGGTGTAAATATGTATGTGTTTTTAATATTTTAAGTGTTATCTTTGGCCTTTATTTTCTGTATTTTAAAGGTTGCTTCATAGTTCTACTAAATCAAAGATTATACATGTAAATTCGCAGAAGCCATTAACAAAGAAATAATAATAATAATACATGTAAATTGATATTATAAATATAGGGGGCGGTAAATGCCGCCAATACAAAGTTACTTTATGAATGCCTCATTATGTATTTTTTGAATTTTTGCGCCTTTGGCACCATAACCATAAAGTAACTGTATATACTGAAATGACCATAACTTCGACGTCGACCAGGAAGCTGGTATACAACACAATATTATGTTGTCTATCAGCTTCCTGACTTCGACAAATGTCACATCCATCACAGACCACTTAGATAATATTTCAACATTACGCTATGATTCCTTCTACACGTCATAATATGGATTATATCATGATCCATTTGTTGGGCAGGACCACCATCTTCGATAAAGCTCAAAATTTCCAAAAACTAGAATTTTTGCCTTTATAGTTTACGAGATATTTCAATCAGAAGGTGGCACCGCCAGGGTGACAATGTTACTCGATGAAACTTTTTTTAGAAGTTGTCCTATTGAGTCACTTTGTGCCACCTGTTTTGAAAATATCTATTATCGAATAGTTAAAATTATTATGGCATGGCAAGAGAACATCAATCAAATCTGAATGTATAAAAGTATGTAATTACTCCCGTATAGAGATTTTAGCAGAATGATTGATGCGATGTAAAGCGTATTACCACACGAATAAAAAACCCTACAAAAAAACTTCCAAATTCAAAAATTATCAACTTTTTCATAGGGCTGTCACTCAGTTATTGAATATGGAAACCGGGCAACTGTGAGTTAGAATTCGGAAATGAGCACAGACATCGAACGGACGGACACATGTCAAAGTGACAGATGATGACGAATTCCTCGATTTTAGTTTCATATTTGGGTACCAAGTAATCTAAAAATTACTACGGGTCATAGATGTGACAGGTGTCAAATTGACTCTTTTAAATATTTTAGTTTAGGGGAAATTTTAGTCTGACGATACAATGGTACCACTGTTAAAGATCGGACTGACGGACAGACCGATGGTCAAGGATTAGTAAGGTCTCGTTTATCCAGTACAGAACCCTAAAAGAGAAATCTCTTTCGCTGCCCTACTAAATGGTTTTTCAACAAGAACTTTTTTCTAAAACAAAATAAAACAAACAATTTAAACGAAGAGAAAAGTTTGGCAATTATGAATGAAAAATGATATCTGGCATTTGCCACTTTGAAAATAGCTAATTGCATATCACCCAACTGTACCGTCAAAACGGGTGATGGGTAGCGGCTGGTAAATATAATATTTTAGTCTTATTAGTATCCACCTAAGTTATTTTATTTATATCCATCTAAAACCCAGTATTTTTTAAGTATTTCAATGGCTTTTTTTCTCTGAAGGTAACATTGTAAGGAAATACACAGCATGGTACGGAAATATCAAGCGTTCGTCTGCCTCGTGCCGCATCCTATCTAGAGGTCAAGCACTATCCTATCAAGAATAAAAACGTAATTGCTAAATTATATATAATTGCACATATCAGTACTAATATTATAAATGCGAAAGTAACTCTGTTTGTCTGTCTGTCTGTTACGCTTTCACGCCAAAACTACTGGACCGATTTGAATGAAATTTGATATGGAGATAGTTTGAGACCCGGGAAAAAACATAGGATAGTTTTTATCCGACTGCTCAAAAAGAGGTTAATGTTTTCGCGCGATAACCGACATACGCGCGGGCGGAGCCGCGCCCGGAAAGCTAGTTTTTAATAAAAAAATACATTTTGTTTGTAGATCTATCAATGCGCGAGGCGTCATCCAGTCTCACTAATATTGAGTGGCTAAGCGCAGAAGCAACGATGGCGCCCGCGCGGGCAACTGAGAGGCTGGCGGTTGCCATTGAAGCTCTCAGTGAAAAGCTGCCTGAGCTCACTATTAAAGTGAAATGCTCACCACCAACGAGGGTATCTATTAATCATCCGAATACGTTGTTAATGCATTATTTCAAGTTATGTGCTCATTCTATATTATTTAAATAAATAAAGAATACAATCAGGTTAATGAGGTTTTATTATAAAAACAAATAATTAAAAAAATTAAATGACACGTCTCCCGTACCAAAAGGTGAACTAAAAAAATTACAAACTTACAAACAAGTTACAAGATTTTAATGTGAATGGCCACAAGGTAGGTACCAAATAGATTATATTTACTGTGCAATTAAAACACTATTATGCCCAAAAATGGAAAACTCATTACCAATCTTTTCATAGCAGTCGGGGGACCTGTAAAGAACTATTCCAGGGAACCGTCCGTAATAAATTAGATTACCCATAGGACACCCAGCGATATAGAGATCTGATAGAGCGAGATAGCTACGATCCTATGCTACATGTGTAAGCGAGATGGATAGTGTAGCCGACACTAGTGCGTTATCGCCATATTTTACACCTTCAGAGCCTGCAGGCTCTGCACCCTTTCAAGAATAAAGTCTTAATTAACCTTAAATAACTAGCCGAATTTACAAACAATTAGTGTCCTGGAGTAAAATATTGACTAAAGTATTTGATTTTGAATATGATGATATTTAGAAAAAAAAAATCTAATAGCTGCTGTAGCTAGAAAAGTAGTATTCATTCCAAAATGTTAACTAAATGGGCAATCTTTTGAAGTAAATTGCCGGGGGTAGTCTTATAGTTTTTTTTTTTATGAAGAGTCGAAATTCGGCGATATTCTTTTTTTAATTAAGGTAAAAATGCTAATTTTAACTAACGTAGCAATCTTGCTTTATTTGTGACTGCAATTCCTTAGCACGTTTATTATGGACCACGTTAGTGAAAAAGACACGAATTTGTGTTCACAGTACCAACAAATAAGGTTAAAGGTACATATTGATTTTCCTAATTTTTATAAATTTGTCAGTTAAAATTTAAATAACCAATAGGGATTTTTTTTATTTTTCCCGGGACTGGTGTGACCACCCCTCACACCCCGTGCCGCTTGACGTTGAGTTCTGGGACACCCTGTATATATATGTATATATATAGCATGACGATTTAAATCTATGAATCGAAAAATCTATACTTATGGGTCAATAAAACTATTTTTGCATCGATCTGACTTGGTGATGGATGATGGATAGATTCATATCAGAAGCCCCGAGTTTCTTGCCCTTCGTTACACGCAGTGGCTCAAAATTTTTTTTTGAATCGCCTCCAGGGGTGCGTTTTTATTTGTCGTCCGACGACGCCCCGAGCGTTTTTATATGCCCGGAACGATCGTCCGATGATCTTTCGGAGCGTTCTTATATATCGCTCGACGACGCACCGGTCGCCCCACGAAATCGGTGGATAAATATCGCCCTGACGTTTCATTTGACAGTTGGGACTTGATTTTTCTTTGTTTTAAGTTACTTTTTTGTTTACGTAGACTTCTGTTTACAAAATTTTATTATTATTATTGTTATATTATGTATGTTTGTTTTAGTTGTGTGTCGTGGAAAAGTACATAATTGTAAATACATTTCTTCTGAGTCAGTGAAACATTTTAAGTAGTGTTCTTGATACAGATATGATACACAGCCGTTCTTAAAAGGCGGATGACGAGCGTCGCTCTGCTTGGGGCGATCATCCGTCGTCGGACGACAAATAAGAACGCACCCCAGGGCGTTTAATGTCAATGTCATTCAGATTGACATTTGGTCCGTAGTGGTTCCATGCTCTTTGGTCTGCTCTGCTTCGTGTTTAATTTTGTGATGTACTACAAGTTTCGAGTCCGTCTATTTATCAATGAATATGGTGTAATTTATAGATAATGTTTATTTCTGTCGGACATTTTACATTAAATTAGATCAGTTGCAAAAAATCCACAAATTTGTGATTTAATAATGGAGGATCTCAATTTGACAGAAACCGAAATGAGATATTTCCGTGATTTGTTTTTATGTTGCGACGAAGAATCTAATGGGAAAATACCGATTCTAAAAGCAACAGAACTATTTAGATCTTCGAATATACCAAACGATGTACTCAAACAGGTACTGATCGCTATAGGTTAGATGTAGCCAATGATAACATTTTTGAATTGTTTTCATGTGATGATTGGACTTATGATTATCTTTTCAGATCATGGATATGAGTGTAGCCCCTAATAGCTGTGCGGCGTTGAATCATTTGAATAGAAAACAATTTTATTCCGCATTAAAATTAATTGCTGCACATCAAACTAGTATGGCTTTAAAACCTGAGTTATTATCGACTCCCTTGGACTTGCCATTACCAAGGTTTACATGGACAATCTCTGGACTAAATTCCGAAGCGAGTGCGGATCTCATACAACTATCGAATTCGCCAAAAGAACAGCATATGCCTAGAGAACGAAATTTTGTCAGCAGTATTGGTGCTTATGAACCCATGAGAGTATCATCAAATCTATCTGACAGCGATGTGCCCCAAACATTGTCTCAAGATGCTACTGAAGGATTGAGTACAGACTCTGAGAAAGAATCTGAAACTATGTCACAGAGATCTAGTTCCCGAGGGGTAAGTCTTCAATTATATACAATATATTACTCATAACTAGATGGAAGTTTCATCTGCCTTATGGTAAGAATCACAAATGTTAATTTTAGTTGCAATGCTAATATCCTCATTCTGCTGGACACTGCACTGTGCTCATCACTCTAAGGAGTTACTTTTTATTTCTTGTTCATCCATATCTATACATAAATAAAGATAATTTTTCATATCACTCTGGCATTGCTACAGTACCTTTAGAATTAGTTTAGAATTAGTATATATGCTACAATGTACCTTAACCATCAAATTTGTGAGGTAGATGCATTTGCAACAGGTGAATAAATTAGCATGACCAATTAGCATCTTAATTAAGTGATCAATTTTTACAAATAGTTATAGGTACCGTCAATAACCACATGACATTTTATCTTGCAGAAATCGTGGCTATGAAAACTTCAAAATTGCATGTATAAATGCAACTGACATTTATACATTGACATTTTAAATATGGTTAAAATTATATTTTTTTTTTCTACTGTTGCTTTTGCAGATATTTTTTTTTTGTGTTTATTAAAGATAAATTACTTTTTTATGGCTAGCCTTTGACCACTATTTCACGATGGTAAGTGATTATGTGGTTGAAGGTGTTGTTTAGGCTAACCTATAATTCTCTAAATGTGTGTGAAAAAAATTAAAGTACATAGTGATATGTACACCAATTGGAAAGTCCTTCATGCCTAAACACAGTAGTGCTTACACCATAGTGCTTTGAGGCAGAATCTGACGCTGCAATGGTACTAACCAAGGTTTTTTTTTTTCATTGCTGATAGGTAAACCTTTGACCACAATCTCACCTGATGGTAAGTGATGATGTGGTCGAAGGTGTTAACAGGCTTGACCTAGAAATACTGGCTCTCAAAAAAATGTGGACTTTTGTTGAGTAAACCTACCACCCAGTAGTTTGTCAGCAAACATAACTATTTAGGGAACCTTATATATTGAGTTACTATATAATACTGTATAAGAGCAATATTTTTCATGATATAGCTTATGTCCAGGCAGATATTTGGGTATAAATCCATATAATTAACTAAAATAACCAAAATCAGAGAAAAAGTTGATAACTTTTTTAAACAAACTGTTACTGTATCTATATTTTTGAATTTGAATTACAGTATGGAACAGTTTTACCATAGTTTTACAATATTCTATTATATCTGCTGCACACAACAGCGGACTGTCACTTTTAACCGACTTACTTAAAAAAGGAGGAGGTGCTCAATTCATCTGTTTTGTTACCATTCTGAACTGATCAGCAAAGCTAAGCAACATCCTCCACGATCATGACTTGGATGGGTAACCACTTGTCATTACTTCTGAGGGCATGGCAAATATTTCAATATTAAAACTTGCAATTGACCTTCGTTAGAGCATAGTAGACACCTAAATTGAATAAATTATTTTGACTTTTAGTAGTTAAAATTTTAATAAGTAAATTACAAACATGTGGATAAAATTGGGTGAGAACACCGAAAGTAACATTTCATTTTTAACACTTGGCAAGGACTTGGTATGAATCAAGTAAATACACAGAAATATAAGAGATGCAGTGGTGCCAGCCTTAAAAATTCGTAAATTTCATATTCTTTCGCCATCCAGAATCATATTGCTAATGATCATAACTTACTTACACTCATCAAATAATTTTCATACATTTATTTTAAAGAATAATACAAATGAAAACATTGCACTTTACACATAGTTTAAATCCACTGCTAGAAAGTAACTTTTTTACGAAGAATAAATACGATGGATTTGTCATGAACAGCAACACTGTATCAAATGTCTTGCAAAGTATGCAAACAGAGTGATCAATTTTGTGGTCTTAATATTTTTTTATTTTTGCATAGACACATGCTCCTCCAATTATATTACAAAATTACTACAGGAAAAATCTCCAAACGATGCTCCAGCTCCATCCCCAAATGTTAAACAAGAACAAGAGAACAAGTTAAGAGTTATGAGTCAAATGTCATGTTGGCCTCGTGGTCATAGCCTAGGTTATTCTGCACATGACTATAATTATTATTTATCCTCTCACTTTTAATTTTTGTGAAGTCATCAAAAAATCATAGTTTATATCTTTAAAATAATGTTTAATGCAGTGAATTGCAATAGGTCTTATTCAAATTTTGAATTTGGAATGGCTATGAATGTAAATTGATAAAATACCTCTAGATCTGGAATGCTTCAATAGAGTTTTTCCATGTGACACATGGACTTACAACTAAATAGATGGAAACAAACTTAAAATCAATGTTTTGATATTAGATATGTTGTAATAGAAAATGTTTAACAAGTATAGGTTTTCAGCACCCTCACATTTTTTTTTTATGATCATCAGTAGATGTCATGTGACGTTACAATATTAGGTGTGTTTACAAAATATCAGTTTACTTAGCAGGCATTAATGCAAAAATTGCAATTTTAAAATTAGATATGTTGTTATAATGGAAAATCTTACAACACCTTAAACAGGTATCTTCTGGGTAAGCGTGCTCCATCATCAACCTCATCATCACTTAACATCAGGTGAGATAGTGGTCAAGTGCTACCCAGTTCAGTATAAAAAAAACCTTTAAGTTTTCTATTCTTTCATAATTGTTTTAACGTCACATCAATGTCAAAATACTACATAGATGTTACGATATACGGTATGTCGTGATGGCATTGTTAAAATAGTGATGTTTCGCCTCTCGTCTTTGATGATCATTGAGCATCCCTAATGTATTCTTCCCTCGTGAAGGCTTTGAATGTTTGATGCATTTATATCTGTGTGTTAGTTGTATAGGTCTCCTTCATCAATATAACCATTAGCTTTTTGAACCTCAATGAAGAGTATTGTCTCCCCATTGTGGTTCAAAAAGCTAATGGTCATTCTTTTATTTAATTTTCCCTTATTTTACTATGAATTCCTAACTTTTTTTTATAGCTGATAGCTTACCCTTTTACTTCTATCTCACCTGATGGTAAGTGATGATATGGATGGAGTTGTTATATGGCTAACGTAGAATTGCTGGCTCTCAAGAACAGCTGCCGGAACACACCGTTAGGTGTTCGGCGAAAGATTTTCTATTTGAGGGTGTTTGCAAAATGACCTACCACCATACCTGTTTCTTAAGAGTGCTGAAATATTATTCTATCAGACACTTAAAGCCAATGTTTAGCAATATAACATACTTAAAAAATATAATGTATTATTATATACTGATTTTTTTTTTTAAGTTTTAAACCCCCATAAAATATATCTGTTATTTTTATCAAATCAACAAAAAAAAAACTATTCAATGATCTGCCAACAAAATTTCACAAGAATTGGTAGAGAAATGCTACCTGTAGAGGAGGCAAAGCATTTTGGCCCAAACTGCAATGGAGGTGCTTCACTCGCGCTAGCTTAGTCAATAAAAAATTGTTGTGGCAAATGTTTAAATAAAGAAATAGCAGTAAAATGGCTTAATAGGCACTTACATGTGGGCATCCAAAAAATCAGAATAAGTCAGAAATCTCATTTTAAGCACAATAGATATATTAAGTTGGTAAAATTTTAATTGCTTGCTTGCAATATTAATAATACAAAAAATATGGACAGTAAAATATATATATTTCTGGCACTTTCTGGCCAAATGTAAAGCAAAGGTCAAGGTTGAATGTTCATCACGTTTGGACTTCAACACACCACAGATAGCAGATATTGAAATAAGTGTTGTGTGCTAAAGCCCTTAATATCAATATACAACTAACTGTATACAACACTACAGCTACTACAATAAAAGCATTTAGACAACCTATAAGTCATTGCAGACTCATAGGCAGTCCAAATGCTCCAGCCCACTACCAGTTGGCAACGTGCCTTGCATGCTGGCAGCATTGCCCCATTGAATTGCAATGCTTATTTGTTGTGCCAAATAAGTGACTCTAATAAGTTTTGGAAAATACGATGTACTAAAGTATGTTGGTTGGTTTGATGATCTTTCACACTACGTGAATCCCCAACGAACGACGAACGAAATGAAAAATTCAAGCAGTAGTCGGAATATGTGGCCACATAAAGTAGAGCTCATGATTTACTAGTTCAGTAGTTTTTGAACTAAGTAAAATCAATTTAAGAACGCCATATAAAAAATTACGTATTTTAGAAAATAGACTTTGTGTATTACTCACCTACATTTGAGTGCATAAGCCAAACATTTTAAAAAGTCGGGCCTGTAAATGTAGAGTCCAATATAATATTAGATAAATACGAAGCACACATGTCTTGCTAGATGTTTTCAGATTTCATGTTATAGTGAGCGAACCTTTTGCCATCTACAGGGGACAGTACCACAGGCCCATACAATATAGTTTCTAAAACGGACTTTCTAGCCCGGCACCCCAAGGGGTTAAACATTAAACATTACTTATTGTTCCTTTGTAAGGGATCATTTTCGGGGGTCGGAAGATGATATTAAGTTTAAGAAAATAATATAGTATCCAGCTTCTGTGTTTTATTTATCTTAAAACTACTTTTGTTTCTGACTTACAATGGACATAAACAAGTTATCTTGTTTATATTAGGCATTTCTAATGTGGCATTTTAGGAAAAATACTAGTAAAATACTAGTTATCATTTTGTCTAAAAGTTGTAAAAATAAATGATTTGAGTGTAAGAAGTCATATTTCTCGATTGTGCGCTAGAAGAATCTCGATGATACTTCGTGTATAATCGAAACGCGTAGATTTTTTTTCCGGTAGGCTACGTCGCACATGACGTCACGTCGGCATCGCAGGAAAATTAGACGGAATTGTCTCTATATATTTTTTTAAATGTTTATCTGACATTTTATTTGGTATTTTGTACAATTTGTTATTATTAGTTATATTTCTAGATAATAAAATAGACGTAAGTACCTATATAAAGTTGGTATTTATATCTATAAATCAATACTAATATGATGTAATTGAATTTTTATGAGTAAAATACCCATTTTTACGTGTTACAGTTCTGTTAGAAACCCCACTAATGGACTGAAACACTATAACCGTAGGAATCTTAAATTTGCCATTTACGATATTTTAAATTATAATATTTTTTTACATGTTCACAGCGAAGAGGCAAAAATGGCTCTCCCTGGAGTACTGCCAGTGAAAGCCCTACCCCCACCAACAGTGTTGCTGAGCGGGTACATCCTGTATGGGAGCACAGTGCTACTGGTCGAGGAGTTTGGCCTGCGAATACTGGGGAAGAACATACCAGATTATTGGGTAAATATTCACATTGTATTAGTAATAATAATGACTTTCTACATATATCCCCAGAGGTGTATATATACAAACATATTTTATAGGAGGTGATCCCATTTTTATCTAGTTCATCTTAGCCGTTTGTAACCGATCAGCTAAAAAAGCAATGTCTGCCGCGGTCATGACTTGGATGGCTAACCGCTAGTGGCATTCCTACTGAGCGCTTCCGTGCTTGGGAGGGCACGTTAAGTTGTCGGTCCCGGTTGTTGTCTTAGGATGGCAGTAGTTATAGCATATTGGTAGGGCATTTTGCGAATGCCCGCCTGGCGAGCTACACCCTTAAGTAAGAAAATGTGTCGCCAAGCACTTATCGGTGTGTTCCGACAGCTGCCCTTGAGAGCTAGTAATTTATAGCCTGAACAACATCTTCATCAACACATAATCACTTACCATCAGATAGTGGGTATAGGATATAGGCTATCAGGCATAAAAAAATAAATTAACTAATTTACTTAATATGATTACAGGCATTCCAGCGTGCTAAGCGATAATCATTTTTACAAATTTTAGAGTAGATTTTTTTTATTGAATCGTACCCGTGCCCCCGGATTTTACGCACTGGGTGGCTTTTGTCTGTCAAAGTAGGTTCGACTGAGCCGAATTACGAGCTCTAATTGAATTATATTAGAGTAATAAATATAAATAGTAATCTGGTATGTTATTGTATTATATTAACTGTCGTAGGCGACGGTGCGGCCGATTGGTTCCAGATCGTAGGAAAAAAAATTGAGGTTTAGAAAATTTTAAATAGTAGGTACATAAACTATTGTTTATTTATATTAAAATTAAAAGAAAAACTTACTACAGTTGGCAATAGTGGTGATTATTTTATTGTGACTATTATAAAGATTCAAATTTAAAAAAAACCATCCTAGCGGATAAATACTACTTTCGCTCGCGGATTTCTGTTGACAAACAAAACCTTTCCTATAAATATTTGTATAGTTTTATAACTATTTTGTATAGTTAAAAAATATATATTTCATATACATTATACATATTTTTTATCGCTGATCTGTGATGAGCCCGTGAGTACAATCACACATGGAATAAAAAATAAACATTTCGTCATTAAAATTTACATTAAATCTAAAAAGACTATGTTATATTTATAGGCTCTATCTACATACAGGGTTATTGGTAAAATGCTAACCAACCATTCTAGGGTTGACTTCTGCTGGTCCTAACAAACATTTTGAGACAAACGTGTTTTTGTATGTAAAAAAAGGTTTCAAATATTTTTTTTGTGTTTAAATGCCTACTCCGAGCCAAGAGCGACCGCCGCGGCAGCACTGGACCGCGCCGTGCTCCCTTTGCATAGAGTTATTTACATCGATCAAAGAAATAAAAAAATATGAAATAATACATTACAGGCACAAGAGACTTGTAACATCTGGTGGTCCTTGTACATAATATGACAAAAACACAAAAAAAATGTATTTTTTTTCAAAACAAAAAAAACGTCTCTAAATGTTTGTTAGGACTAGCAGAAGTCAACCCTAAGAGGTTGTTAGCATATTATTATAAATGGTACGGTTTTTCTCGATCTGATATAGAGATCGTATCTATCTTATAATATTCGTTCTTAGGCATTATACTTGTGTGTGTTTTATAATTCTACTCCTAAAGATATTTCAGTGATCACAGCTCCAACTCAATATTCAAGTCACATGTAAAAAAAATATCAAAAATAATCCTAAAAGATTTTTTTTATGTTATTATGACGGAACAAGCTTGAGGCATCTCGTTGCTTGAGGACCACCTGATGTTAAGTGGTTACCTCTGCCTATAACAGATGCATTTCGTCACAAGTGACGAATTGCACTGCGCCCGTCACCTTAAGACATAGTTGTTAAGTCACATGTGCCTGTAATTTCACTGGCTCTCAAGGACTGCTGCCGGAACACACCGTTAGGTGCTTGGCGACAGATTTTCAACTTAAGGGTGGTCGCTAGCCAGGCGGGCATTCGCAAAAAGCCCTTCCACCATGCGGTGAAGCTCAAGCCCGCGGTGGGATTCGAACCATGGACCTGCTGCGCGGCAGTCCATAGTCAATGCCACGGAGCCATCACTGCTTCAAAGTAAAACTTCAAGATTGTAGATAAGAAAGCTTTTTAAAAATCAACCATTACCAAGCCACGTTCTTCGAATATATTATGTAAATAAATATATTGTTATTAATATAACCTATGAAACACATTACATTTGCACCCAAAAGATTTTTTGGATCCGGACACATATCCACGACGCGGCACCGAACCGAAAACCTAAACCTTAGGGATGTGTATTCATAGAGCTTTCCATTCAAACATAGTTATTTCATATTCTATATTACGTCATTCAGGTTAGCCTGAACAACATCTTCGACCACATCATCACTTACCATCAGGTGAGTTAATGGTCAAAGGCTAACCTATAAAGCATAAAAAAATATATTTAAATACCAAGTGTTCAATGTCGCTGGAATTTTGCATGTACGTCTTCGAGTCTTAATACCTAAGCTTCTGGTTTGCCACACACTTCCCTTAAAAGGAGTCAGGGTTTCTTGGCTAGAAGCTGGCGCGGGGAAATACACAAACCACTCCAAGCGGGATGCCAGTGGAAGGCATATCGTCCCCAAATAGAATAAAAATACATTGTAAAAATATGGCCTCGAGGTTTACTTGCACGTTTTTTTTGGCAGTAAAATCTTTTATCAGTTCATTTCGTAATCGACCTTCATAAGAGTATAGTAGTTGATTAATTGTTTGTCTGTTTCTTCTCAACAGTTACATTGTTGCAATTTTGTGCCCTTATTGAATCGAATGACCGGTAGATTGTGATATGTGTAATAAATGTGTCTTTATTGAACTTTAAATATAATTCAATTTGTGAGTTTATTTGTCTGTGCATTGTTTTGTTATGCTCACGTATTGCTGAGCTTCTGACCTTATTGTTGAAGAAATTTGTATTAAAGAATGATTCACTACACGCTTCGGTCAGCCAGATGATGTGAATAATGATTGAGTTCATATAAAATCTTACTGTGATTCTTTAGTATGGTCATACCCCGTCGAGGCCCGGGCCTCAACGGCGCAGGTTGAGCAAAAATAATCATCATTAAAATCTCAAAAATACCTTATAGGTCAGATAAGAATATGTATATAACATAGCTTAACGAAAAATATGGTCAGAGTAATATTTGTTTCTGTTTTTATTGAGGCACTACATGAGCTTGTATGCGAAAAATATGTATTTTTTTATGTTATTGTGTCGGAACAAGCACGAAGCCCACCTGATCTAAAGCAGTATGCTCTGCCTATAACAGATGCATTTCATCACAAGAGACTGCCTACACTGCGCCCGTCACCCTAAGACATACAGTTGTTAACTCTCATCATGTGTCTGTAATTTTACTGGCTCTCAAGGACTGCTGGAAGGAGCCCGGAACACACTGTTAGGTGCTTGGCGACTGATTTCTACTTGAAGGTGGTAGCTAATCAGGCGAGTATTAGCAAAATGGCCTTCCATCATGCATTGAAGCTCAAGCCGGCGGCGGAGATGGAACCAAGGACCTGCGGCACCGCAGTCCATATCTATAACTGCTCGGCTATTATTGCTTCAACAGTGTATTAAAACTAATCGTAAAAAATAATCAATTTAGTTTAGTTTTATTTTAAAAAAAAAATTGTCATACATACATTTCCAACTTTATTAATTGTACCAAAACTACTGCGAAAAAAATTGCTTATAATTTTATTTTTATGTTTGGCAATAAACTATTGTCTCATTTTGAAAGGAGTAAAAAGTTTTCTTATAAACCATGTTTGATACTGATCAAATACCAACATATATACAGATGTTAGACACAAACAAACACACTGATCCCACATACATTTAATATGTATAACATAACATTAGTAGGTTGCATCCCAAAAAGTTGGTCCTGCCTTTTAAATATATAGTCAGTTAATGGCAACTGGTTATCTTCTCGGTTAACGTACTTGCGCGTTTTTATGCTGATTTTCTTATTACCGTTTTGCATAATGGACTGTTTCTTGAGAGCTTCATAAACAGCTGTTTGCGAAATGATTACATACAAATCGAAACCATTAAAAACTGCAATCAATTGACCTAATAAAGCGACCAAGGTTAAGAAATTATAGTTCAGTTACATTTACTGTCCTGTATGAACCGGATTGTCCACTGTTGAATACTACCTCCTACATTATTGGGTGTTTACCATAATCCCCACGCTTGGCAGGCGTCTTGGGTATCGCAGTTTAAGATATCAGTTCCGCAGAAGGCGATGCTGCCCACCTTCCGGTATTTTACTTTTAGTCGCATCTTACTACACCCACAGGTAGTAATCCCTGCCCCCATTACATCACATTCTAGCCCGGCAACGCACGGTTCAATATTGATCTTGTGGAATTATGTTACATCGCGCTTTCATGAAAACAATAAAAGAGTTTTTCTAGGATCTAAAAATTAATGTAAAATTTTTACTCAAAATTGATTTAGTCGGTATGTAGGTGTCAAGCACACAAACTTTCTCATTCCACCCATGCGTGTCGGGGTCTGAACAATATTTTAAAACCAAAGTAAGCATTGATATTTATGACAAACAAATGATGTTATTTAGAGATTGGACAATAACATTAATAGGACTTAAGCGTTATTTTAATTATAGATACATTACAACACAAAACACTTTATTTTACACCATTAAAAATACAAATAAAACAGAAAGACTTAAAACTAAAGTACCAAGGGCGGAATCATCGCCTAAAACCATTTATTTCAGTCAACCTTTGGATGGAGGTTTGATTAAGGAGTTAGAGAGGTTGGCGAACACAATAAATTCATCATATTTTTAGCATCAGAAGTGCTATTGAATTAAAAAAACAACAATTTTATAACCTAAAAATAATTTACATGTATTTACTATTTTGTTTTACAATAGAACTTGCATTAATCTAACAGACACCAATTCAAAAGAAATTATCACAATAAATCACC
Organism: Plagodis dolabraria; assembly: GCA_963854805.1. NCBI lineage: Eukaryota > Metazoa > Arthropoda > Insecta > Lepidoptera > Geometridae > Plagodis > Plagodis dolabraria. The sequence continues at coordinate 21,852,931 of OY978457.1, read as the reverse complement.
AAAATAACAAAGAACTTAGGCTTACAGCAAATAGCACCGAGCACCATTCCAACAACCACACTCTACGAAATCTCATAGTCAAAATGGCCAAACCACGGAGCTGTATCTACAGTCTATGGTTGGGTGACGTTAGCATGTGTAGCAAACCGTCATAGATTATGCTAACAATATATATATTATATACTAACATAAGTCAAATACTTAGTTTCAATACAATACTAATTACTTTAATAAATATAATATACTAAACTTATAATATGTAATACTAATACTATGTAATACTAATACTATGTAATACTAAATACTACGCACAGTTAACCAATACGGATATAGACAAAAAATTCAATGGGATGGAAAGGGGGTAAATAATGGTCTTTAATTTGACTTTTATATACAGCAATAGACTGAGCTGGCCTAATACTAACCGCTAGCTTATTCCAAAGTCGCGGAGCCTGAACAGTAAGGGCCTGTTTCAGAATGTTCGGGTAAGTTCCGGTTTTACTACCCAGAACATATTTAATAAATAAAACACTATCTTTGCGTTTCACAGTCATCGATTTTGTTTATCCATCGGTTAAAGCTTGAAACGCGCTGCATATTAACTGTCATTTTTATCATTCAGTTATTTTATGTGTTGCATAGCAACCCGAAAATTTATTAGGACATTCTGAAACGGGGCCTAAGAGAAATAAGCTATGAATAAATATGTAAAGAAATGTTAGTCAAGCTTATAAACAGCACAACGCAATCCTTACTGCGGCGAGCGTGGTTTAAATATATAATAATAAAAAAATAAACAAAAAAATTAAAAAGCGTCGAGGCTTTTATGGAGGATTCAATTACGAGTATGAAATTTAATATTAAAGATTCCACATTCTGCTAATGAAATGTTTTACAGACATTGCGAGAAGAATGTGCAAAATAGGAGCCATTATTCAAAAAAGTATTTGACTGTAAGGATATTGTTTTAAGTAAATAGTTTTACATACAACTTGAATTTTTCCTATGTAATAATATGATGTAAACCGCACACAATTGAGGAAAGACTTTTTATTTGCTTTTGCTAATCGTCGCGGGGTGACGACTTAGAATCACCCCCTAATATGCTTCTGTAGCAATCGTAAGAAGCGACAAAGGTAAAAAACCAGAAGGTGGGCAGCATCGATCTTATGAAGAACTACCATCTTACTCTATGAAGAACTACAATCTTACTCTGCTATCTCCAAGCCGCCTCCCTAGCGTGGGGATTATGGCAAACCCTTTACTGGAGAGACTGTGTTCAGCAATGGACGATCCGCCTTATACAGTTATTATCACCGCTAAATGCTACATTTGACTTTAAAGTTCACTCGGTAAATCATTATTTTTAACCTCTTAACGTTATTTTTAACCTCTCAATTTCGCAAGAATCAATATTATATAGGTAATATAGGACGAATTTCCCGCTTTTGTAAAACAAAGACGGTCTCTATATCAGTAGTTGCTCCCCAAAACAATAGGTACGTACGTCTTATGAAATCATTATGTGGAATTACACGATAAAACTAGCCGAGTGGTAGTTTCATCCGTCAACGGCCTTATTTTACGAACGGCATATACAGGAAAACTAAGCCTTCTGGACAGATCATGTATTCGAGGACCCCATTGTAAGGATGAATGATTTGTAACTTCCAAGAAGACTGATGCTAGTCAGTTGAAAGTTTAATTTGATCGGGATTTAGTAACATTAAGACTCGAATTGAACACATAATTATTCTTATACATATTTAACGGGACTAAATAAGTATAAGAATTTTGTTACTGCTCTAAATTGATTCTTATTTTCAATTAAACAAATCAATTACGCACGTAATATACGTCTACGTTTGTGTTTATAGTAGGATACCATACGAGTATTTAAGTAAAGACGACTGTTTATATGTGTTGTTCTAGGCACAGAAGAGGAGTCCTCAGATCGGCACTCGTCGGAAGAGGAGGGGGAGGGAGACGGCGAGGGCGAGGGGGGTGACGTGTGGAGCATTAGCGAGGCGCAGGCGCGGCACTACGCAGCGCAGTTCGCGCAACTGCGGCCCGAGCGGGGACTGCTGCCTGGACCCACGGCCAGGTAACTTAACTATTACTGTTTCTTCTTCTTGCCTACATTCCACGGTAAGAGGGGTGGGCACAAGTATCGTTCTTCCAATGTGCTGTATTGCCCGATTACTTTTCATTGCAGTAATCAAATCTTTCCTACACATTATAATTAATCAGAACCTTTTCTTTGTTGTGGAAGAACTTTTAATTTATGTTTTTTTGCTGACTACTGATCATTCTAATGTAAACTTTAAAAAAAAATAGTTTTTCTGTATCGTTTGTTAACTTTATGATGAGTTCTTTCATTTCTAAGTTATACTTAATATACATTAGTCTGTACAATTTTATTTTGGCATTAAATGCAAAAAAATGTAAGGAAATTATTGTTTTGTTGGCTTTTATTGTTGTAGGTAACTCATGTTGTTTTATTTTTCTCTGACTTCAGATTGTTCTTTGAAAAGTCTCGGGTGTCGGTGTCAGACCTGCGCAAGATCTGGCAGCTATCAGACATAACAAAAGACGGCATGCTCACACTGGAAGAGTTCAGCATCGCCATGCACCTGATCATACTGAGGCGGAACGACGTGCCCGTGCCCGACGTGCTGCCCGTAAGCCTCCGTCTCGCCGGCAATGCCGACGTCACCGACCTTGGCACTGACATGCTCGGCTCGGGCACATCCGCAGACTTCAACTTCGCACCGAAAGAAACCGACGAACGCCGCGTATCCCTCACCCCGCCCAAAACCGAACACCCGACTAAGGAATGGACTAAATTCGTCGACTCGCCCACCTCGAGCGTCTCGAGCCCGGGCCCGAAGCCGGTCAACTTCGATTTTCAAAAGGGAGCGGTCGAACGCGACCCGAAGATATTCCACCCGGTGGCGCTGCGCGTGACTCCTGAAGCGGCGTTGGAAGGGCGCGCTTCGGCTTCACCGCGGCGAGATGACGTCGCGCTCGCCTTTGAACCGGCCAGCCCGAAGCGGCTTCGCTCGCAGCCGCCGGACGCGCCGCCGCCACCGGCCGATATTAAATCTATCCAGCGGCCGCAGCCACGCAAGCCGCTCAAGTCTTCAGGTGCGCTGCCGCCTCCGCCAACGCGTGACGCTCCGCCTGCTATCGAAGACGGACCGCATTCGTTACAATTCGCGCCTAAGAAAGAGCCGCCGCCGCCGCCTCCGCCGCGCCCGCTGCGAAACCACGCGCGTTCCAGCTCGCTTGATCTCAACCGATTCAAAGGGAGCAGCACGGCAGCGCCACCCGCGCCGCCGCCGCGCACTTCCCCCAGCGGCAACTCCCCGCCAGTAGCGGCACGTCGCGCGCTGCCCGGACAACGCTCCGAAGGCGAATACGAGCCGGAAGGGTTCGGGTACAATCGGGAGGACGCGGGCCGATCCCAGGGTGCGTTCGAGGTATACCGTCGCGGCGGCGGCAGTGCAGAAGTAGAGCCTGACGTGAGAGCCTTGCTGGAGCAAAATGCTGTGTTGCACCGTGTGTGCCGCGCCTTGCTGCACGAGTTAGCAGACGTCCAACGGGAACGGGAAGCGCTGCGAGTCTCGCTGAACGATGCCACGCCTCCACACTAGCTTCCTTTGTTCACCGTGTACGCGTTTCCACAATCTCATACAAAGTTAATTCACATGTGTCCCGTCGTTGTGAAGTGCAATGTTTTTTTTCCGGTGCTTTCGAGTGATTGTTCGATATATGCGCGAGAGGCTATTGGAAGTTAAACTAACTCAATCTCATCTATAAGATGCCACAGCATGTGGAATATATTTTTATTGTGACAAACATTCCGGTGGTATCATGATCGAAAGTTAAATGTGTATTATATCTGTAAAATATTCGTGTAATGTGGAATTGTTCTACAGATTCATCAATGTTAAGACTTAAAGTACATGCTAGATGTAAGGGTAAACTTATTTGAGTTTGACGACTATTGTGAATATCATATTATGTTTAAAAGTTAGCATCCCTATTGAACTCGCTTGCAGGTTGTGTTCGAAATCTAGGTCTGAGCTATTTCTATGTCATATCTTTCTTTAATGACTACATTATTGACACCAATAATTTCAGTGACTGTTTAATTTCAAAATGAAAAGTTTTCGATCAGTTTAACTAATAGCCAAAAGTGTTAAGTTCTTGTTTTGGTACATGATTGTTTTCAGTGCAGCTTGAGCACATTTAACTAACAATTTGTAATATTAACTATTTCTCAAAACCAAGTCATGATTTAGTACTTGTAGTTTATCTATGACCAAGTGTTCTAAATAGTTAATCAAGTCAGTTTCCATTTTAGTTTAGCCCTTTTGACTTCTTCGCCAACATCATCAAATGAGATAGTGATTTTAGTGGTAAAAGCCTACCAACGATAAAAACCAGATATTCGCAAGCTCAGTTTATAGTCAAAAAAATATTTGGTGCGGTTGTGCTAAGCTTTCTAAGGAGCGTTTTTGTTATTGTCTAATATAAATGCTTTAGTTCTTACAATATTGCTTACCTTTAGGTGGAAACTAGCATCTGTGGTGAGAAATTAAGGATGTAAACAGTTTTCGCTTTTGTAATTGAATTTGGTAACTATTGCAAATGGTCATAGATTCGCGGAATTATTAGAATATTTATCATATTATAAAAATCTTAGTTGATTACAAAAATTAAAAACATGAGTTGCCTAGCATTCCATGGATGCACCATACGGGTGTTGGGTCGAATGCGTTGCAATGGAAGAGGCCCAAATCACAGATGTATTCGACTTGCAACCCATGGAGTAGTGTTAAGGGCCCTTTGATCACAAATGATCAATCCTACCCACACTCCACTGCTCGAGCCTCCTCACCTGCCGAACCAAATTTGCTAAGATTATAGTAATGCCGCTTTGGATGCATATTCTACAATGGAAGTTACGGTTATCCTTGATAGGCCTTTAAGTATGTTATAAAGTGATTTCACTGATATAACTCTTGTATTAAAAATTATGTTTTCCCATAACAAATGTAATTAGATGCATTTACATCAACAATATTAGGTAACATAGTCTTAGAAACTCGTTTTTATCATGATCAAGTGCAATAGTAACTTTACTTAGTTACAACATTAAAAAACAGTTTAAATTTTGAATTTTCTGCCATAGACATCAGTGTTCACCTTAATTGAGATTTTATACAATTGTAATTTTGTTCGCATGGTGGTAGGGCACTTTGCGAATGCCCGCCTACTACCGCTACCACCCTCAAGTTGAAAATCTGTCGCCAAGCACTTAACGGTGTGTTCCGGCAGCTGTCCTTGAGACCCAGTAATTCTAGGTTAGCCTGTACAACATCTTCGACCACATCATCACTTACCATCAGGTGAGATAGAGGTCAAAGGCTAACCTATCAGGCATAAAAAAAAAAATTATATCCTTATATGGTTGTTATTGTACAACGTTGTTTCATGGACTGACAACGATATTTTATTAAACAAAAAAGTATTACATACATTTATAGTGTATTCCGCTTCGAAGATACATTCAAATTTGATAATAATGAACTCATTATTGTACGGAACATATGGTTATAGAATTTGTGAGCAATATTTTGAATACCATTCCATTTGAAAAAATGCTGTCCGTTTATTATTTATTTATAGACTGGATCAAATAATTGAAAGTAATTACTAAATGCCACTCTAATCTATCAAGAACCACCTTCTCAAGTGATGTGTAAAAATATGTTAGTTGTTGTTTGTTTTGTCACACAGACTGGCTTCAACTTCTATTATAATGAACTTTGTGTTACTTTTACTTCTTGGAATATGAAGAAATATTGTAATTTTCGATTTTTGATGCAATGGGAACCGTTGATAATTAATATTAATAAAGTTATGTTCAACTTGCTGTCAATTTTTCAAAGAACACCCAATATTGTAATAATATTCAATATTCTTTAAAAAATTAACAGCGATTTCAACATAACCGTAATTGCTTTGTTTATATTTATTGTTCAACGAATATCAACAAAGCCCTCAAATTTATGAAATTATTATTGATTATATGCTTGCATATATAAGAGTAAAATTCAGTTATATAAATTCGGTGAACTTACCGAACTGCAATGCTAACTTTCATATGTACAGTTGATATTAGAATTAAATTAAGCTGCATAACTTATGTGTCATATATACATTATGAAATAATTATTGCTTGCAAAGGAATAAAGTCCGGGAGATGTTTTCACAGCTTTCTGTATATTCAGTTCAAGTTGGCTGGAAGCACAAGTCTTATTTTATTTACTAAAAAGTAATTGATTTTTAAGGTCTAAGACTATTATAAATGCTTTAATATAAAATATTACGTTTCCTGTATAAAATTTTCTTATAAAAATTATTTAACAGTTCACGAAATTACGATTCGATCAGCTAATTATTTTTTTGAAATTATGCCAAAATATATTTTACGTGGTGAACAACTAATTAGAAACACTTATATTATGCTACCAATCGCTTGCCAACGGTGGCAACGGGAATGATCCTTAACACCTGTTTAAATTTTAAAGAGTGTGTGCGTTTCGCAATATTTTATTTTTAAACAAATTATTTATATGCAATGGGGTCCATGGTCCCTTGGAGACCTCCACCTTGTTAACATGTTGCAATATTTACAAAGATGCACTGCAGTGCAGCTCTACTAGGTTTAAAGGTTTTTGACTACTATAAAATGTGCTTACTTATTTCTACATTAAAAACAAGTATAACACGGTTTGATAAAGAAACGAATCGACATTAGTTGTTATAGTCATATTTTACTAAAATCAAAATCTGGTTTAATTCTACGAAAACCCAGTTTAATAAAGGAACGAGAAAGTTTTAAGAAAGAGATTACTAGATGTTGAATTAAAGAATCTATTCAAAACCAAAATGGCGCCGCTAAACCTCTCACTCGCACACTATAGGCAGCAAAAGTGTGTGGGTAGGTGAGAGGTTTAGCGGTGCCATTTTGGTTTTTATTCGTTTCTTTATTCAAACACCTTGTAATAAATAATAATACAGAAAAAAAACTAGAGTAGTTTGTAAACAACATTTCTTCCAGATAACAAATACACAGCGTAGTCGTTTATTTTTTTTCTCGTTATGTCATAAGTTCCTAGTCAGATATAAATCCAGACTATATTCGAATCATTCGTATACAAATATTGATTGCGCTGAAATAAAGATTTTAACGCTATATACACTATATTATCACCTTCAAATATTCCCGCTAGTGATAACTTTACATATTTTTAATCTGAACAAGTAATTAATCAAATCAATGTGCTTGTATAAATTTTAATTATTATATTTGTTGTTAAATATGTTTTCGGATTAATTTTACCAATCGATCACAATAACAAAACTAATTTATATTAAATTGGTACTTGCGCTGGATAACAAGATACAATATCTGATTTCCCAAGATTCACGTGATCATGTGTTAGCATTAATAAATAAATATACATAAATTTATTTAATAATACATACATATATTTATTTAATAATATATACATATATTTGTATAATAATATATACATATATTTATATAATATATATAGCGCCTTTCTTGAGCATCCCAAATTAACGCTAGATACCCAAAGAGATAATCATCGATATCACCCACTTTAAAAGTTCACTTTGGAGAATTATGAGTCTGGTTTTCGTAGAAAACTGACGCCAAGCGGGTTTGGGTGCTATCCTCGCGCAATCTAGTATATTAAATACTATTATTTATTTTAAAGTAGGGGTACTTACATCTTTTGTAGTCTTAAAAAATTTTGCGCATTTACAGTTTGTATACTGGTTTGGTTACCACTTGGTACGTGCTTTGAAGTATTATAGGTGTATCTAATTAGTGATCCACCACTGTGAACATAAAGATTCTGACATTTTGGGCAGAAAAATAAATAATAAAGACGTGATAATCATAATTGTTGAACTAAACTTTTCATAACAAAAATAACAATAATTTAAACATCCCATAATCATGTTTTGTAACCAATGAACAATGATTGCGCGCAGTATACACAGTAATTAAAGTTTTGTAAATCTATAGAACACATAGAATATACTATCTGAGATTTATTGTCATTGGTTATTTCAAATTTGAAAATCTATCTACATATTTATATTATTATTTATGTTAAAATTATTAAAGTAAAGAGTGGCACTACTCAAATGTTGCTTGAATAGCATTCCTTATTTAAATGTATATGCTTTTTATTGTAAAACGAAAAATCTCCATCAGACAGAGAAAATATATTTGTTAATATTGTGAATGTTGTAATATACGCATAAAACGCGCCTCCATATTGGCCCGTGGTTATGTTCTAATCACTTATTAATGTATATCATATGTATACCTTCTAAATATGCCTAGTCCGAACCGAAGTCGGCAAACTGGGCCAATATGAAGACGCACTTTTAGATTAAAAGAATGCATAAGGACTAAGAACTGTGAGAAAGACACTTTGTACAAGACTAGAGATGGATGAAGAGAATAAAAGATTGTTATATGTAAGTACATAAATGTAATTAGGAAGAGTCCTATAGTGTTTATCTTATTTTGCGCAGCCTCGGGCGCACTTTGTTACAAGATTAAATTACAATGTTAGTAATTGCGAATGTCTGTATTATATATAAGATTTATTATCTAAAAAAAAGTATTTATCTTTTCGTTTAAGTAGTACGTTAATGTTATCCTTGGGCAGCCTATCATCTTTGTGTAAATATCTTTTCTTTTCTCTCATGTCAATCTCAGAGCGCTTGGTGACCCTACTGATTATACATTTCGGTCCAATTTTTGTACTACCTATTACTAATGTTCACCATTGTATTTACCTATTTATGTTTCGTAAAAATTTATACGGTAATGCTTAAAATATTGTAGTAAACTATGTACAATAAATATATTACAAAAATATCTGTATTTATTATAAAATGGAACGCCGAAAATAGGTGATTTGTATCTTATCGAGGTTCGGCGCTACACAGTTCGAGCGCATTATCGAAGAATCGTTATAGGTATGGCTAGGTAAGATCAATCGATTGGAAACGATAGATTACGGTACGCATCACGAGTCGGAATCCACCCTCGGTGATAAGCGCGATAAGGCGGTCACAACACGCCGCGCGGTCATCGGACACCGCGACTCGCGAGCTGCGGCCGCTATTCCATTTCTCTCCCTTTCCCTCCACTGAGCTGAGCGCGGCGCATACCTGCGTACCTTTTTTTTGTGTTATGGTCCCCCCGCGGGCGGCGCGCGCTCCAAACAAATCGTCTCGAGACGCGACTCCGGACGCACGCCGCTGTCGATCCGCGCCCGACCAGCGCCCGCGCGTAAATACTCGCGACTCAAAACAATGAGATCTTTGATGTGACTCGCCGGATATCGTCCCCGAGATGAAGTGCACCGCCGCGATTGTCTTCACTGTGACCCTTGTGACCGGAGTAGCCTGCGAGGCTTCCGTGCGGACATGTGAACCTATCAAAGTGGCGATGTGCAAGAACATAGGATACAACCAGACCGGGATGCCGAACCTGGCGCGCCACACGCTGCAGGCCGATGCTGACGTGACGCTGCAGACGTTCAGCCCGCTCGTACAGTACGGCTGCTCCTCACAGCTTCACCTGTTCCTCTGTTCAGTTTACGTTCCTATGTGTACAGACAAAGTTGCGTTGCCCATTGGACCTTGTAGAGGACTGTGCGAGAGCGTCTACGCCAGATGTTACCCAGTGCTTAGTGGATTTGGTTTCCCATGGCCTCCGGAGCTGGACTGTTCATTGTTTCCAGCTGAGAATAACCACGAGCATATGTGTATGGAAGGTCCAGGCGAGCGCGCTCCACCTGTTGGAACTGTGCCGTTAGATGCGACCGGAGTGGGTCGCGGGGCTTGCCTCAAGCTGATAAAGCCAAACAGTTGGGTGTGGGTGAGAGGGTCTGGTCGTTGTGCTCAGTTTTGCGACGCAGAGGTGCTGTGGGAGGCGGGAGATAGAAAAGCCGCGGAAGTTTGGTTGGCTACGTGGGCTGCTTTAAGTTTCGCCTGCACCCTGGCTGCTGTGGGAGCTCAATTGGCCTGTGGGGACCGAGGAGGCGCTGGGGAAAGGGCATTGGTGCTGGTAGCCCTCTGCAGATGTGCCGCAGCAGCTGGATGGGGTGTCCGCGCAGCCGCAGGTCGAGCTGCCGCCGGCTGCGCTAAGGACTCCACATCTCCGACACGGATGCTGCTGGCGCACGATGGGCTAGCCAACCCGAACTGCGCTGTCGTCTTTCTGCTCCTTTATTACTTCGGGCTCGCTGCTTCTGTTTGGTAAGTTATATTAATTACTTTTTAATAAATGATATAACGGTTGACGTTCCCTCTTTGCATTCGAAACGAATTTTATTAAGTTTCTGTCCTTATTTCCACACTGGCGCTATCTGACATACTGACTAGGAAATGTGCCCTTATCCACTATCTAAAATCTAAAGATTAGCAGTGTCATACCGATATTCTGTCCTTTTGATGGATGATACAATTTTATAATTAAATCTATATTTACCACTTATTTAAGTTTTAGGTACACGTAATGTAAGTGTGTGCTGTATTTTCTTATATTTTTCCACGCGTAAAAAACAAAATCATCGTTGCCTTAACGTTGTATGTTCAAGCAGGTACTAAGCCATTTAATTTTTCATTACTTGTATTGAAAATTCACAAACTATTATTACTATAAAAAAATTTGCTAGTATTGGCGCCTTTATGGAATGTTTACAATAGGCTGCAGTCCATTGTATACTCAGAAATCCAGAATTACCGATACCTGGTACATTGTCAACCCCGAGGCTTAAACTTTGTCGCCGATCTATTACTTTATGTCACCTTTATAACAATACCTTACAACTTTCTCATTTGTCGCTTCAGACAGGAAATGCATCACATTTACGTTGACAATAACCTCTTTGAAATTCATATAAAAGAATTCAAATGCACACCTTTAAAGTTAAGACCGGGTATTACGTCCAACCCGTTGGTAAGAGAACTTATCTATTGTTAAACAAAATCAAGCGTTAATAGCATTGTTCGGAGTCAACTGCAGAGCTAAGACAATGTATTTGAACTTGAATAGAACAAGCTCGAATTCCTTTAGGCAGCTACTTGTCAAGAGCATGCGAGAGCTACCTTATTGTTTCTCCGGTAATAAGTCATGCTTTTGAAAGTTAACGAACGGTTCGTGTCTACTGTTGCCTAATTATCTTCAACGGCTCGTAAACTCGTCTCATAGTTATAGAAGGTTTATGCTAGAACTATAATTATTTTACTGAGGAATGTCTGTGAATAAATAAAGAGCTCTAATTGGACATATCGAGATGTAAAAGACAGGATCTTAGAGTAAATCTGCTGATTGGATAATAATGTACCAACCAAAGATCTTATTCTAATTTCGCTTCATTCGTTATTATAATAGAACGGCAACATAAATCACACTTGTTCTACGAAATACTGTTTAAAACGTTAGAGGAACGGGTCGTAAAGTAAAACGAATTGGGAAATAAAATAAACGAGGTCCAATAAATCACGGGCAGGCGAAGACGATGCCGGCTATGGCGACGCAACATGGGGCAATTGAATAATTTCGAAGTGTGACTTACGAGAACCTAGTGCATGGTACGATGTTTGTTCCTTTGGTTTGCCTTCTATTTCGGTGACAGTTGACCCAGGAAATTTCAATGTGACAAGATCTTTTATTGTGACTAAAAATTTGTCGACAAGTTAACAAACGTTTGGTAAGATGGGATCTTTGCGGGCTGTTTATTTTAAGACAAGATTCAAAACGAAGTGATGCACAAAGAACTAAAGACTACTACTCCTAGCTCAAAGAATAGGCAAGCTAGAGTGACAATAGGCTTTTATTTCTTGAAGAACCGATAATGGCTGGAATAGACAACATCTTTAGTGGAGATCAGGCTTGGACATACAAGTGTAGGAAACCCTGTGGCCTTATGGAGAGTAGACCTAACGAAGGAGCTGACCGTAATTTAATGCGGAGATAATATTATTATTGAACTTTGATGCGGACCTACTTACTTAAGGAGAAACATAATGTCCAACAGTAGACAGATTTTGATAATGATAGTCTTCATTCGACCATAAGAAACAAACGTAGTAAGAGTAATGCCCCAATTATGTTTTTTTAACCAAGATCTAATTTAATTTACTCGGTCAATTAGAAGATATAATGAACTCTCTAATAGAACTTCTAGACCAACAAAAACTAATGTTACGGTATGGTACAGCAGGAAAGTTAAGAGAGTCTTGAATGAAAGCCAATTTCTGCCGTAGAATTTATATTGAAATGGAAATATTTAAAGACCTAATAAAACTGTTCCTACTGAAAACTTTACTGCATTGAAATAGTGAAAGATGTAAATAACTACCAAAGTGGCAACGTTACTAAACTTTTGCCTATTAATTTTGTATCAAGTGACATTTTTATTGCTTAGGAAATGAGTTATGTCGTTCTTAAAACATACCTTATTAATATAAAGCAGCTGGTAAAATAACGATGCAACGAAATACACGTCGTTGAAGAGGATTCAGAAAAACCGATCCTGTGACGCGTTTCTGCTACATTACATTTAATAGTCTAAAATATAACAAAAGAACTCTATATCAGGGACATAAGATCTCAAGTGAAGGCAAAGTTATCTTTGTGGTTTGTAAGTGGAGAAGTAGCGAATAAAAAGTTGATGTCTCACATTTCTACATAAATATTGGTAAACCAACCATACTGCAGTTGCGATCGAGTGATCAGTATCTCAGAAATATTGGCTGGTATTTTTTGTTGCGATTTTACTGAATGCTCTTTAAGACAACATGGTTTGCAATGAATTTATCGTCCGTATTGGTATTTACAACTAAAATCGCATTTCGAAAGATAGCGATGAATCGAAAATTAAAATGACGCTTCATCATATCCCACGTAACACTGAAGATGTATTGAAAATTGATTAGGTACTGCTTTCTAGGGAAGGATTAATTTCGCGTATGTATATCTAGTTGAACCGACGCTATCATGGAAGTGGTACGAATACGATGAAATAAAGATGACAGGCATTCTTGTGTGTATATATAATATATACAATAAGATCATAAATGTTTGTAGGAAGGTGACTTACGTGAGGTAAGTCACTTGTGTAATGACATGAATTTTTTTCTTCTCAACGCAATGGCGTCAATTCGTTATCTACTTTTTGCTTTTTATAATTTTATAGACCTTTACATTGACGATTATCTGGAAGAGATCGCTTCTAAAGACAAGTACACCTTAAAGAAAACAAAGTTAGTATGTAATGACCGGTTATTATTGTGTTATTTTATGGCATTAGACTTAAGTATATAAATAGTACGCTCCTACTCCATCAAATCTCAACTCAGACACGTTCTCAACAATATCTGGAGAGAAACATTCCTTGCGTGCATTTCTTTCATACCCGCTCGCGAAACAAAATGCGCTAATGAAGACATTTTTCGAAATCATAACGCCTTTGAGAAAGTAAATCATCATTCTCATGACACTACTGACACATACCACTTTTATTCATAACTACATGCGTAGTTATGAACAAAAGCACTTATACCATAAATAAAATGTACTTACTCGTACATACGGTACTAAAGAAAGATAGAAATATAAAAAAATAGTAAATTACTACCACATTTTATATGGTATTAAACAATTTCACCTCTAGAAAATAAAACTTACAGAACATAAATTTGGGATAAATTAGATAATCAATTTTAGGTTTATGAACGGTAAAACTATTTTTTTTGTTGGTACCATGGTTCCAATGATCTAGTTTACGAAATTTAGCAACCTTTAGAAGCAAAATTCTAGAAAATTCAGAACATAACACTGTACGTTTTGTGAAGCGAGGTAAGTGATGCTAATAATCTTATTAAGTATATATTAAGAATATCCTAATCAAAAGCTAACAGGAATAATTTTACAAGTATGTTCATTAATATTCCATATACCTATTATTAAATTTTTCTATTTTAAAAAGTTATATCTGATGAAACTGTCATTATTTATGCGACTACACTACAATTTAATCATAGGACAAATAATTACTTTGCACTTTATATACATTTCACCAGCTCCAATTATGAAAACCATAATCCATTCATATTATATTACTCCAGTCAGGTGTCCAATTAATTTTGCAATGAATCGCTGGATCTTTATAGAGGTGATTACACTTGTAATCACCTGCTGTAAGAACGGGCTTTTATTACCGCGTTGCCGCCGAGCCTGTCTTATTATGGTAGGTAGATACCCAATTAGTTACATCGTGTATGGTTATAATAATAATTTACCACTCGATAATATTATATTTGTCTTATTTTTTTACTGGCACGCCCCGACTACAGAACTGAAGTAGGTGCTGCTTACCTAGGTAAACTATATATAAAGACAGTATGAAGCTGGTAAAAAAAGATTGCGCGCATATTCTCAGTTCTTGCAATGAGAGTCCTTGATCCTGTAAAGCAATGTAATGCAGGATCTGCGTAAAATTAACAAGTCTTGTTCATCAAGGCTACTTTTTAATACCATGGATATTTATTGTCCTTATAGCAGTTACATATTATTTTTACTTACCGATAGGTAGATAAGACTAAGTAATTATTATTAGACGAAGTAAGTAGGCACCTATTCATCAATCAAACTTTGTACTACATGCAAAATATTATCAATTTATCATAAAACAAGTTTCAACGTAAAGCCATCCATAAACCAAGTTAACTTTTAAATCCTAAGCCGTGATAAAATATAAGGTAATCTCGCTCTGTCAGTCTCACCTCGGAGCGGCGGCGGCGCGGCGCGGAGGTGTGCTGTAAATCTCGGTTTTACAGCACACATTATTAATTTCTTAGAAAGCCACAAATTCGACCGAACACGACTCGTTATGATAATTTTAAGAAGATTTATTTCCAGTCGGCTCTCTTTCGTATCTACTTCCTACTTCGTTTCTTTTCGGTTCACAAGGATGTTTGATTTATGAATTGTTAAGTTGGTAATTGCATATAGAATATTTATAAATCAAATGATAGTTACTTCTGCGATACCTTATCTTTTCGATTATAATCAGTTGATAAGCACCACGTAAGATGAGGAAAGTTATTTGTTTTCATTTGCGTAATTGTAATTGTTGGCAGGGGCTGTGGCAATACAGAAAGAAATGGAGGTTCATATTTCCGGGGTATTATTTAGGGTCTTTGCGCCATCATAGTTAATTTTTAGCAATTGTTGATGTTCTATGGCAAATGGATCGCCATTTGCCTCTACCACCGTTTACAATTACAGAAATGCTACTGAAAAATATTGTGTTCTCTGAGGAAACTCGGACTGACCTGGGTACCGAACGTCAAAATTCCAACGGACTTTTAGCCCTGCGA
This sequence comes from Plagodis dolabraria, assembly GCA_963854805.1. Lineage (NCBI taxonomy): Eukaryota > Metazoa > Arthropoda > Insecta > Lepidoptera > Geometridae > Plagodis > Plagodis dolabraria. The sequence goes on along the minus strand of OY978457.1, from coordinate 21,837,415 downwards.
CAACAAAGCAGTTTTGTGACTTAACTTACACGTGTCAGAAGAAATAACTCGGTGCAGTAGAAGTTTATTCCTAAATTCGATTTAGTTTATGAATTTCGTTCCTATCAATCGATTTTGCTCACTTAGTGCAGACGGGCTATAACTATATACTAGTATGAGTGACAAACAGTTCCGTGCTTCTGGAATAACGATCTTGGTTGTTGAACTAATAATACTAGGATACCTTAGTATCTTTCATTAATACATATATTATACAGACTAGGAAGTAATCTCTTACCCAAAAGGGGACAATGTATAGACACTTTTAATAATAAGACCAGTAGGTTCCTGCCTGGAATATAATATAGTGACTGCTGGCTTTTTCTAATTTGCTATCTATAATCCAGTCAGGTTTCAACAACACTATTTTGTTCCTAACAGGTCGTAACTCCTTGTGAGTACAATAATTTATCCATAGTTATGAACTCATCCGTATGACATTAACAAAGGAGGACGCCCATAAAGTGCCCATAAGTTCTTTATAACATGCGTAGCGTAAGTGACAATGTGCGTAGTTGTGACTCGGTACGCATAAACCATCAATTACAAGTAGTTATCGCTCTTTATTGGCACATGAAAGAAGCCGGTTTGATTCTGTGCCTCCTGTGTTTAAGGATTAGTTATCAGTACTATCAGTACTAATATTATAAATGCGAAAGTAACTATGTCTGTCTGTCTGTGACGCTTTCACGCCTAAACTACTGGACCGATTTGAATTAAATTTGGTATGGAAATAGTTTGAGACCCGGGAAAAAACATAGGATAGTTTTTATCCAACTGCGCAAAAAGAATTTAATGTTTTGCGCGATATACGCGCGGGCGGAGCCGCGCCCGTAAAGCTAGTAGTTTATATAAAAAAAAAAAAATTGCTAATATATAAATAAGATACAAAAATTATTCGACCTAGATGTATCGTTTTTGCGTTTTCAATTAGTTTTTCATGAAAAACTAAACTATTTAAAAGTTAAAAACATACATTAAATAAAAACTTGTTGAAATGAGAACCTCCTCCTTTTTTGGAAGTCAGATAAAAAACCAGTCAAGTGCGAGCCGGCCCCAGGCAACAAACAGCCTATGAAGAAAAAAATGTAGTTTTTATCACACCTTTCAAGCTGCAACGGCGTTATCCGTGTAGAACAATGATTTAAATAAAGTACATTTCGTACATAATGCACATAAATTTCTGAATAGAGATATTAATATCTCTATTCACGTGAATAGACTTGACTGGTTTTTTATCTGACTTCCAAAAAAGGAGGAGGTTCTCATTTCAACAAGTTTTTATTTAATGTATGTTTTTAAAGAGTATGTAGCCCGAATTTAATAATTATTTTTTTATTGAAAAGGGTCCTCGGTGGTCCCATATAAATTTCACCTAAATTGTTCAAGAAGTTTTTATGTTAAACTAACTGAAAAATGCTTGACATACCTAGATGACTATGTAGTTGCAAGTTTTGTCGATGGTGATCAGTATGGTAGGTGAGTAGTTTAACCAGTAATTATCTCCAAAAAGGGTAAAAAGAATTTTTGAACTAAGAATGGACCCGACTTCTAAAACTGAAAATGTTATTATTATGAAATAACTTCTGGTGAAGTCGGGAATTGAAAATATAATCCCAGAGTGTTTTGAATCAGCATGGGGATTAGAAGTCGATTCAATTTTTATTCTTGTAAGCTTCAGTCGACTTCGTCATCATTGAACATTATTAATTTTATCATCTGTGCACTTTTTCATTCCCTTTACTCATTGTAACTTGTTTCAACTGCTTTCTCGTATGTCGTTATTCTTGTACTGTACTTCTCCATTTGTGTAAAACCTCGAACTAGACCGATTAACATAATAACAGATCTGTGCGCATGGAACTAGCTGGCCGAGCGCATATTGTGGTCGAGCTGTAATGAGAAACGTCAAATTGGTTTTTGTATTCATGCGCCGCGCGGGCACAACGCAACTCAACCTTCTAAAATGAAAGACGTGCTCCGGAGTACCGTTATGATTTGTTCAAGGAACTTATGAATTCTGTCATAGAATTTGTTAGCTTAATATATGTAAGTAATTATTTTTATGGTTTTGTGACGGAACATGCACGAGGACCACCTGATGTTGCGCTTACCTCTGCCTATAACATATACATGACTTCACAAGTGATGCCCATTACAGCATGTAATTTAAATTAATATTTTCGAAAATATTACAGATTATTTTGTATCAGCATTGCAACATTTGCAACCGTACGAAGCCGTTTAATTATAATATAGGTACTAGCGACCGGGCGCCCGGGCGGGCCGCTAGTACATACATACTCGTATATTTAAACTTTACTGTCTTTCATAATGTTACATTAGCTTTTTTTCTATACTGGCAAAGACCACACAACAAGTAAATCATACTTGAAAACCCTTTCAATCACTTACGATAACAATAGATTGGATTTTGTTTATGTGTGCACAGAGCTTTACTCATAAACGTTTTGCTTAGAGAATTTAGACTGTGGTTACGTCTGCTCCTAAATAACAGCAATTTTGGTTTAATTCGGTCGAAATGCGGCAGACTCGGTCGTAAAACGTTGATGGCGACCCAAATATTGTTGTCGGCAATCAAATCTTAGTATTGAATTTCAATATTATGCGTGTAAGCTAGCATCTTTGAATAGATTGTCTTTCTGCGCCTTTAGAATCGACGGAACCTTTTTGCGAGTCCAGAAAAAATTGAGACGCACTATTTAGGAGAATGAGTGAAATCTGATTTCTGGTTTTCACTAAACTATAATAGGCTAAAATTGCAAACCTTGATCTTACCCGTGGGGTTTGTAAATACCTCTGATGTACCACCCATGTAACCAAAATCAGAAAGAGGCTAGCAGAGCTGTCAACATCTTTACTGCACTGTGAAGCAGGTATCCTTCAGGTTTAGGGTATGCCTTTGCGAATAAAATAAAAATCTTCATCTTGTTTATACCTGAAGGTGCCCCTTCAGGTATAAACAAGATGAAGATTTTGACAGAGGTGTCGCAACACTCGTTACGATAGACATATTTTGGTCGTATGTAACAGGCCGAGTCTACTGCCATATGCCTTATCTACCATAAATACTCTTATTAAAAATTATTTGTCAAATTAACAATATCTGTCTGACTAGGGAATGAAAATTCCAAAGCGTGTTTTACGTCACACGCACACGACCAATAAGGTTGAAAATATGAATAAATTATTTTACTTCCATATCTTTATTAGCTCTCATTAGTTCATCGTCTACATTACTCAAATTACAACTAGCTATTTACTATGTAGATACTTATTAGTAATATAATAATTATAACATTTTTCTTCTAGGAAGAGCTAGTTATTGGCAAGATAAAATAATGTACAGTCCCTTTCTTACAGTGATAGAGGTTGGAAGCCCGCATGATAATACATATACATTACATTTTATTAATAGGAAATGTTTCATGCATGGAATTGGAAGTAAATCCACGATATCGTCGTTGCCCCTGTTTTTCCTCCAGAACTGAGCCGATTCAGATATATTATGGCATAAAAAAGTTTTAAGAAAAAAGTATATATCTAGCCTCAATATTCATATAAATATTCATATCTTTTTCTTTTATGTTACAAACATATTCAAATAGGTCCTTTGATCATGGCGCTAAAACAAGACATTTTTGTGATTTTCAGGGCCATGTTTTCCTTAGATATAATTAGTTGCTGAAAAAAGGAAATGTCAGGGGCGTGTCTATATAAAACCTAGATTTTATGAAAAAAAAAATCTAGAGGCATTTTCCAGGAAGAAAATTGAGTAATACTTCTCAACTAAGTAAGCTTAACTATTGCTGTACGCACTTAACTCGACATGGCAAAGCTGTACTCGACTGTATCTTTGCATTTTCGCAGTACCATAAAATAAAACGCATTATATTGCTTTGTAAATGATTATGATTTAAACAGTTCAATTCCTAATATAATAACTATATTCATCACCAAAAACTTTTGCTATGGTAGGAAACTCCTAAATCATATGGTTTATCATGGTCAAAGTTGCCTTTAGTAAAAAAATTTACTAGCCGGTCAAAAGATTTTTCTCTCAACCGAATCGCTATTGACAGACAAAGACTCGACCCATGCGCCGCGTATGAATGAATCCAATCACAAAACTGAATTTCAATCGTAAACATTGGAGATAAATTGCGTTATAATTCGTAACGTAAATTGCGCTCAAGTTCTCGGTGCATGTTACCAATAACGACAAACAATAATTATCTGTTCACAATAATTGTGTTGGCTTGTACCAATCTTCCCTAGTTACCGTCTGCTCGACGAAGGTGCAGGCTATAATCTCGGCTCGGTTCATAATTTCTTGTTTATTTTAAATTTCCTTGCGCTGCCGATGCAATCGAGTTGAGCGCCACGCCTGCTCCGACCGGCTTGTTAATAGGGCTGCCTCGGTGCAGCTGTAAATTCTTATCGATCCATTATGATTAGAGTTCGTTCAAGTTCGTTGAAGAAAGGCAATATCAAAATTTCAAAGGAACTTAAATTATTATTATCATCATGAAATTCTTTGGTACAGCAAGCCTGTTGTTCCGTTCTCTCGTGATACCAGATGGAAAAATCTAAAAGTAAGCAACCTCCCTATAAATTTTCTTAACTCATCCAACTTTTATTTATTCAATACGAAATCTTAGATGCCAATATCGATAGCAGCACAACCATCGCTCTCGCGGTGCAACACTACACGCCCGAAGATTCGATCCCACTGCGCTCGCACCGTAATTGGGATGCTAATCAGATGCTGAGCTGTCTCCGTCCCTTTCTCACCATCACGACTTGTGTGCTATCTCTTTCACACGCCAGCAGGACCACATCGGAGGCGGCGGGTCTTCAATCATCTGGCAATAAGCGAGAGCGACGCTTCCCTCGGGCTTCGGTCCGCCTGATATGTAATCACCGTAGTTTTCGCTTGCAGAATCATTTTTATTTTAACAAGGATGCTTGAAATCAAGTATTTCTTTTAACCGTTTATGTAGGTACGAAGTAGGCGTCAATTAATCGAAGTTTGTAGAACAGATGTATTGTAACTGGACTCAGGGCAATAAAAGTATTTCAAGAGCAATACTCGTAAACAGACGCATAGTTTAGAAGTCACTTGTTTTAGGGAGTTATAAATACAGGTGACCCTCGTGCGTCGCAGAGTCGTGGACCGATGTTTGTAGCCTAAAAGAAACCTGTTAAGAAAAACTGCTTAACAATTTTACTTCTAAGGGCCACAATGGCGTGTTTACCCTGGTGAGAGTACAAAGGAGCCGAGCTTGAGGATTCTGTATATCTCGGAGAGTGATCGCCATGCGCGGGCGCAAGCCAGATCGTATCGAACGATCCTCATTATTGGAACACGCTTTGTTGGATACAAATAGTATACTGAGAATTGTGAAGTGGTTAATAAAAAAATGCCGTAAGACGCGATTGGTCAGAGAGACACAGCAGTGTTTGCTATTGGCCATAATATTAGTTATTTATCCATGTTGTGATCATGCTTCGCTGACGACGTGATTATTAATGAGGCTAATAGCACCAGAAGCGAGTAGGCTATCATTGAAGCTTTTTTCTTAGGACACACACGATGATCCGAGAAGTAAAATTGCGCGTGACGGATCATGGGAAAATGTGCCTCTATTACAGTATTCATCTTCTTCAAATTATGGTGAAATACATCAATATACAGAACGGATAATAGAACAAGGTAAAGAATAATAGAAAATGGCTACATTTGGTGACAGAATGATGTATCCAATATGTTTATCATAATTAATACTTTGCACCTGGCTTTATACACCCTAATTGAGCAACAAAACTAAAATTGGTTCTGTACAAAGTATAAAGGCAAGGCACCTATTTCTGGAAAGACCGCATGCTTGCCCGATTTATACTCGTTAGTGAGATGCACGGTCCCGATATCCTGCCCTGTTTGTACTGCGGATCCTGCTTGCACAGAACACAGCACAGGCCTAATCATGATATTAGTCACTTGTTGTTACCACCACGACGCTGGTCATCCTAAATCAACTGTTAGACTATAGGTACACCACTTTTCTATTCCAGCAAAATTCAAAACTAGTTAGTACTAAGTTCTAAAGTCATTAGGAACGGGATAGGTACTGTTCGTTTATTTCATTGTTTATGAGTTCTGTTTACTCATGATCTTCTGTTTACTCTACTCACGCTTGCAACAGTGCCGTATTGAGAACCCAAAAACAATGCATAAATACGGTATAAAAATGTTTATATTAATTAAACAACTTAAAACGGTTTAAATCGCGTATATTTGTCATTTTTGTTGTCCCGACGTTTCAAAGACTTTGCAGTGATCGTGGTCACGGGGTGACTAATTGGTTTTATTTGTCACATGAGTTAATAATGACAAATATACGCGATTTAAACCGTTTAAAGTTGTTTAATTACTATGTGTAACAATCGCGAAAACCTAAGACTACAAAAATGTTTATGATTAGCATTAGAAACAGGAGATTTACCGTGTAAAGAACTGTAAGTGTAATGCTAATGACAAAATATTGATGGATCTGCAGTAGGTAATCATGTTCGGTCAGAATATGAATATTATTCATATTCTGACCGAATATTATTCATATTCTAAAATGATGAGCATACACTCTTACGTGCTTATCATACGCCTTTCAAATGTAACTTGAAGCGTAGTTGAAGGGCCTGGGGCTCATCGTTAACTCGCCCTCGTCAGAGGTCAAACATCTTCCAATTTCGCTGTTCGGCGTGTGGGTGGGCTTGTTTCAGAAACCACCTCGTTTGTTGGTTTTCGATGATGGATAGCCGTATAATTAAGGACGATTATCTCTGCCAACGTTCGCTTGACAGGAATTTTAAAATTGATCGTAATACCTAGGTAGTCGGCTATGGTAATAAGACCTATTATCGTCTGCTAGCAATATTATTTTAAAGATAAATTAATTCACTACACGTTCGTTAATCAGAATGTGTTAGGTACATCTACCATACGAAGAGCCAATTGTATTATTAGTTAAGTATACATATGCCTCTACAATTATTTCTCTGGCACAAGTTTTCTGAGCGATGTACTTCAATATGTATTGAAGTGACTGCCCGACGCAATCCTAGGCAAGTATTATGCAGAATCTGTTTGCTAAGAGCAACAAGTCTCTTCTTTTTGTTAGTACATGTTTAAATATTACTATTTTATGAAAAATAGAAGTTTTATTATGAAATGTATGTAGGTATATCACTAATTCTAGGCTAGCCTGAACTACATCTTCGACCACATCTTCACTCACCATCAGGTGAGATAGTTGTCAAAGGGTAGTCTCTCAGCATTAAAAAAAATACAGTTTTATCTCTTGTGCCTCAACTTCTTTCACTGTTGTAGTATCTATTAGTTAGTACTTATAAGATTTTACTACTGAAATTTATAAGAATAATTCTTAAATTTTTGTCTGTATTAAAACTATGTTTTTTTTATATTAATAAGTACTTGAAACTTTCATGAAAGTGTCTTAGGTTTTTGTAACATATACATTTAGTAGAATGTAGGTATGAGTTTTATTGTAATTGTAATTATAGTGCACTTTAATGTTAAGTTGTAAATTTAATAATAACATAAATACTCGACTGCTCAGTTTCTATATTTGCTTTGTGTAGCGGGAAGCACTTGTGACGTCATCCGAAGTAGTAGGCACGCAAGCTTTTAACGCCGATGCAGCACTTGGTCAGCTTAAAGAGGATGTAGAGTGACCATGATCTAATGAAGATGAAATAAATAAGTAAAGAAAAGTCTATTAACACCAATACATGTGTATCATGTACATAAATGTTATTGTTATTTTTACAAAAATAGGTAACTATTTTAAAAGTTACTGTCACTTCGAAATTTTTATGGAAAAATATTTTTAGAAGATGGATTAATATATGTATGCAGATACATTTATAATTCTTCGTAGAACGTAGCGTAGGCAAGTCGATTGTAAAAGCTCGAAGACGGAGTCTACGCGGTCGTTTATTTATGAATATGTGAAATGTGAATACTTGTAATTGTAATTTGAATACCTACCTATATAATATTTATTGTAATATAAATGTATATTATTCATATCACAATTATTTGTATTGATATTCTACTAATAATATCTATAATTGATTTATTTCGCGATAACAGTACTTATATACATACCTATAGTCGTTATAGCATCACATGGTGGTAAGTCATTTTGTAAATGCCCGTCTAACAAGCGACCAACCGCAAGTAGAAAATCTAGCGCTACGCACCTAACGATGTATTCTGAATTTCAACTCACTGATTCGGACACCTTTCCTTAAGAGCTATTAAGCACCTAGGTCTGCCTAAACAACATCTTTGACCGCATCATCATGTGTCATTAAATAAGATTTTGGTCAAAGGCCAGCCAATCAGCAATAAAGTTAGTTTCTCTGCAATATCTGTTCTCGTAGATACAGCATATCCAGAATTCACGGCGTCTGCTAGGCTGCAGAGTGCAGATCCTCGCATTTTTTTTATTGGATAGGAGGGCTAGCAGGCGGCTCACCTGGTGGTAAGTGATCACAGTCGCCCACAAACATCCGCAACACCAGAGGTCTCGAGTATGCGTTGCCGGCCTTTAAGGATAAGGATATTCCCATATGATCTCTTCTTGAAGACTCCTAAGTCGTATCTGTCCGGAAATACTTCATCTGGCAGCTGGTATGCAAATGTACCATTTACTCCAAAGAGATTACTGGTAATATATAGAATACTAGTGCTTTTGCTGTGCTACTACGCTACACACTGGTAAAATATTAACGGTAGATACTTCTGCGATATAATTATATGGGTAATATAAAAGTGTATTAATTAAGTAGATATTTAAAATTATATTTTTAACAAAATCTCCTTTTAATTAAAAGTGGCCAGATAGCTCCAGATCCGTTTCTACGTTACATCCGTAATCAACTTGAAACGATATTTTAAATTTACCAAAATCATGGACACTGGGTACGGATGCGCCTGCGCTGCCTATTTAGCGCCTCTCCAACGAGAAAGACTCTTGTCTTACGAATTAAAAGCTTTCACGGCTCGTCTCTGTTTTATCTTGCAACGGACAAGTTACATTATGGAATGTCTCCAAAATAACTCAGAATATATCAGAAGATAAACTTAGAAATGTGTTCATATGAGTACTTTCTTCATAATGATTTTGTTTCCTTTCGATAAATACTCTTACTTTGGACTCTGCATTGTGTGTGGAGTGTAGTGTTTCCTAGATAATAGTTACGTATTTGTTTCTCTTTTATCCCTTTTATATGGGTCTGAATTTTTAGTTTCCATTAGTGATTCGGGCTTACATGAAACTTAAGCGGAGCTAACTTTAAAATTTTCCAAAATACAAGGTCACGTTTCTTACCGTTTTTTCCAATACAAAAACCTGAATGTTAAGCTGAGTAAGGGCCTCACAGTTTATTAAGAGCTAACACGGCGAAAAGCCAGCGTACCGTAGTAACTTTACGTATTCTGTGGTCAAATACTACTTGTGAGGATGTAACTTTACGACGTCGTCGGCCAAATAAACGAGGGACTATTGTGTGGGTCTTGGGAGCAGGTAGACTTTTTTGCCGACCCTAGAGGGTGAAAAAATACGTAATTTATTGTTGCCGGGTGTCGTGGAACAGAAGTTTGGGCAAAACTTTGCGGACAGTTACCGAGAAAGTCAGGTTTTTTGTCTCCGAACCTTTTGCAGAATACAATATCCTTTGCATTTGCGAATTTCGTTTATATTTACTGGGATGGTTGTAAAGTAATATTTTCGGCTATTTTACCTATATTGTTCTATTGAATGCACATTTAATGACACAAAAAATATAAAAGTTAATTCTCTCCTTGAAATTTAAAGTTTGTCCTCTATGTAGCTAGACCTTTATAATTTCATTTCTTACCATAGTCCTCTTCCTATTCTGTGGCTGGTTTTGTTTGGGTTTATATTTCAGACCCTAATGGGATGTGAAGGTAGTACTCACAATCTATGAATGATATTCAATATGTAATAACAAGTACCTAACACTCCGCGATAATAGCGCAAGCAGGCAGGAAGTCGATCAAAATGGCTTCCGTCTAATAACAGATCTTGCAGGATCCTAAACAAACAGCCATTTCCATTAATGTCGGCCGGACAGACGGACAGGCGAGCCGTATATATTTATTGATTTATTGATCGTAAGGAGAAAACCCGACGGGCGTAATTTAAACACGACCGAAGTCGAATGTTTGGGCGATGCATCCCGAACAGAGAAATGTTTAGACACGTTTATGATCAAATAAATAAATCAGTTGCGTTTAATACGAATTTTGTTTTGGATGTTACGAGATGGATTGATAATAAAATGCTGTATCTACCTGATATATAACCTGATTATGTTCGAATAAAATGTACGCTCAAAGCTGTCGACGTAAATACGTGCACATACGAGTGTCTATTTTATGGGCTGGAGAATTTTGGCTCAACGCATGGTAAGTATATTTTTTATATCGGAGGGTAAAATACTTGAAGGTGGGCAGCGCCTTCTGAGGAATTGCTATCTCTACTGCAATGCCCGAGACGCCTGCCAAGCGTAGGGATTATGGGAATTCCCCCTTGATGGGAGAGGCTGTTTTCAGCAGTGGACAATCGGGCTGATACAGTGCAATACAGTAATTACCCAAATAATGCGCATTTAGAAATTTTATTTTAATCGTTGTATAGTTTTAATGGTGACTTATAAGAAAACGAGACAATACTATAACTAAGCCTAGGCTGTAGGGCCATTCATAGGGCCGCATCTTAAGAACTGTAATAGGTAGCTGGTTGTATAATGCCCATAGTAAAATTGTTAATATGGCAGATTGGCTACCAAATATATATGGAAATTAAAAAATTTAGGGTTCCATAATTTTGGAAGTATTGAAATAAACGCATCTTTTGAATTTTCAAAGTGTTTTTTGTTCCATCGTAAATATGGTTTTGCAGCGTAATATTATGTATATTTCTAAAAATATTTCAATATAATTCTCGTCATCGACTCTATCCCACTTCTAATCCCTCTGTAGCACGCTAAGCAGATGCACATGCCCCGGGCGGTATACCTGCATATTCCACTATCTATCCTTAGCTTTATTCCCCATCCTTCTCACTCCTTTATCATTAGCAATAAGAAAAAAGAGACAGATTTGATGCCTTACAAATTATTTTATTACTGTAATGTGTAATATGACTAATATGTTACGGACTAGATGCGTTAACCTTTTAATGAGATTTCTATCCGGGACATTTTATTTTATATTATTTATATTCTGAATACATCCCACACAAATATAAAATGGAGGGACATAATATTGTATGAGTTGTTCTATAAAACGGCCTGAGATTTTGTGACTTTAGACCAGTCTACGAGGGGTGATGTCCAATATATGCGCGAGTAAGAACTGTTGTAAAGTGATGATATTGTCGAGAATGGTAAAAAGTCTTAAACTAGATTGGCAACTGAACTGACTCTCAAGGTCAGTTGCCTGAACCATTCTCTAAAGACCATACGGTGTTTTAGAGAATGTTTTTCTACTTGAAGATGAACTAAAGCCAGGCTAACTTTCGAAAAGTACAATGAAGCCCATGCACGCGCGTCGTGGCGGGATTCTAACCATGGATCGCTCTGTGCGTCAATTCATAGCAATTGCCACTGTGCCTTTCCTGGTACACACTTTCAGTGTAAGCTCTTACATGTTTAGAGTTTTTCCAAACATAAACACAGTTAAAGGTTTTGATCAGCTCCGCAGAAAATCCTGCTCTGCCTCTTCAGGTTTTCTCTTAATCTGTTTATTATATTCAAGGGTATGGGAATGAAGAGAGGGAATCTGAGTTTTTTTACAGTCCGCCTTCTGAACAAAAACTGCCATTCCATCCATCACACAGCCGTAACAAAAGAATCGATAACCAGTTTCTCCGCCCGCGTATAAGAAAGGTTCGATTGTATGTAAAACAAGTGGCTATAAATGGATCATAAATTTTAATAATAACGAGATAGTTTACGTAGCATGCGCTGTATCAACTATGGAAGGGAGGTTTTGAATCCATTCCATTTCCATTTATAGAGGTTTGTGAAACGACTGTTTGACTCATTATATCTGATCTGAGGTTTCGTTATCATAATTTGCCGCTGTTCATGACAAATGTACCAACAACTTTATATCCCCCAAAGGGTAGGCAGCTGTGTCTATACGCCTACTTTGCACCAGCTATATTATGGTCACTTGTAATATAGGACGAACCGGTTACCGTAGACCAGACTCCGGACTGATAATGATAATTTATCAAACACAAGACCTTGAAATTTCAAAGCGACACTACTCCTCGACAAACGAGGTAGTCTGTCAATACCCTTAGTGAAACCCAAAACCTCTTTCGGCTCTGCCTCGTAGCAATTTATTTGCATGACCAATAACCTGAATCGGATTTTTATCTCAACACGTAAAGTTAGCGCCGCGGTGACACTTAAAAATTAGCTCTGCGAAGTTTGCACAGGAAACTGGAACTTATGGAGATGATATTTTTATTTTAAAGTGCTTTTCAGAATACTTTTGCGTAAATAACGTGGATATTTATATCTTTGTATGAAACATTTTAAAAATATATGGTCAAGGATGAAGACCCTTGGAGATATAGGTACTTAATTTCACCTTGATTTTATATTTTATACCGAAACTTTTGTTAATATTTTTCAGTTTAAACACGTTAAATCCTAATTTGGCAACACGCAAACTCTATCATATAGAGCAATATCTATCATTAAATTACGCGTAGCAAAGTCGAGAATGATGTGTAAAACCGAATGTGGTAAGGGTCACGTTAAATGCGAAGGCCTTAGCGAATGGTCATGCTAACGAGGGAGTAATTTAACAATTGGTTGAAGTACCTATTTCAGGAAGCTTTAATACTCTACTAAACGAATACGTTTTATTAGTAGTATTGTACAGAAAGTACTAGTAGTTTTAATGCCGTTTGGCAAAGCTATTTACCAAATGGCATTAAAAGTCTTGCAGCTTTTAAAAAAAATAATCAAAGTCTAATCAGTAATCAGAGAATTGAAATACAAAATATCTTAGAGTCTAATCGTCACAGAAGTAACAATCGCCCATGCACTTATACATTGATAAAATGCTTACTTAAGCGGGTACGTAGCGACAGATTTTCTACTTGAGTGTGATAGCTAACCAGGCGAGCATTTGCAAAATACCCTTCCACCATGTGTTGAAGCTCAAGCCGGCGGCGGTGGCGATCAACCCCTGCGGCATTAGTCCATTGCTTTAGGCTCGGCTATCACAGTTCCAAACTTATGATTACGTCCTCAACAAAATATTACTTTTCTGTAGCTGTTACTATTTCAAATTGACATTCAATTTGAAATAGTAACAGCTCATTATCTAGTGAAATCTGTTGCACAACTCTTAATCTTGTGCGGATCATACCTAATAATGAGTTACAAGCGCTAAAATCAAAGTCAATCACAGCGTTTACGACGTAGTACCTCGGACGAGCGTAGTATGGACACTTTTTCATAGTCTATAGTTTTTGATAGAGACGAGAGATTTACCGTGTATTTGATAGTTTTTGAGCTCTCTATAATATTGTTGCATAAATATATTATTACATATCTTGTAACTAGTTATATCTATGGTGTAAGTTACTGTTACAGTTTAAAAATCATTTTCATAGGAACGTAGGCGTAACAATTACCATGAAGTGTTGTATATAGCTCGTAGTATTTTATTAAATAAAGGCATACCGCCGGTATGAAAAATACCTGAAAGATAGAAGAAATATAGAAAGTCAGCTGAACGGATATTTTACTTACAAAATATCCGTTCAGCTGACTTTCTATATATGTAGATATATGATATTACATAGATATATGGATATAGTGAAAGATTAGATCAGTATTTAATGGATCGTAAACTACGTTGGGTTAACTGGCTGAACCATAAATTCTGTTTTATTTGTTTTATAAATTAATGTTTAACGATTTCGCAGGTTTTATACGTGAAATAAAACGCACGGGCATTTTTAATGACGACACCGTCAGTTGTGACCACTGTCTGCGAAGTTCGGGCTCCAATTTGGAATTCTTCGTCCAAATGTCCCAATGTGGAGTTGCGAAGTGTCGCTTTGGAATCTGAAGCTCCTGGGCTCGATTTCTGGTAACCCTCTCGGTTATTCTTTTGAAGCCCTCGTAGCAGAGCTTGCCTTCTCTTTAACTGGGTAAAGCAACGTCCGCTGTGGTCATGACTTGGATGAGTTACCGCTAGTGGCAATTACTACTGAGCGCTTCTATGCTTCGGAATGCACGTTAAGCAATGGGACCGAATCCATTGTTGTTTTAGGATTTTAGCAGACATTATATATAATCATAGTTCATTATAGCGAGATAGTAGGGCATTTTTGACCCTGGCTTACTACTACCCTCAAGTAGAAGTCTCGCGTTTAGCACTTAACGGTGTGTTCCGTGCCATCAGGTAAGATAGTGGTCAAAGAATAGCCTATACTTATATATAAGATAGTTAAAGGGATTTTCTGACATTGAAGTTATCACTATCAGTATATACATAGTCTTAAACTAGGTCATTCTCTTTTATATAGGATGGGAAAGGGAATTTTTCTTGCTAAACGTTTCTCTACGTACTCCTAATTAACGGTTACTTCCTTGTTTTGTCCCGTTTAATCCTTCCTTTTCTATACGAACTGTATTTAGAGCACTGCGTTTTCCTAACTGACCTTTTACCGAAGCATTTAAAAACTAGATATTGAAGATCTGCTCGATACTGCCTTTCTGTAAACACCGACTATCCTGAGACATTCATACCTAATTTCAAAGCTTGTTTAGAAGCCCTTGAAATCGAAATATTTCACGATTCCGTTTCATCAGAGCTGCAGCACATTACCCCCACGAGCACTGCTTCGGAGGAAGTCTGACACTGCTGAGGCAGGTAAACTTTCTTCGAACTTTCGCTGCCTAGAACATTCTCTTTGTGAAGATGATAATCCTAAATTATGAAAGAAATCCCTAACATTCATTTTCTATCGAGTTTATCGTTCCCTCTTGTCCATAACTTCTTTTCTTTATGAGATTCTGTGGATGTTTTAACAAACTATACAATCTAGCTATACATAATTAACATAATGTTATTCATAATTTAAGGGCTTTACGAGATTTCATTTTATACTTTGATATTTAGTGAAGAACTTGAATCCTCTAGAATAAACTATCTCCATATATAATAATTAATGGATTCAATTAAAAAAAATCGTTTTAAGGCAGCATTCAAAAAATATTTAAAAAAATGTACAATTCCATCTTATCTGCCTGATAACTCGATGTGTCGCCACGACAACCCCACGTAGCTAAACTGAAAACATTTTCGCCGCGTTTGCTTCTACACGTAGCTTCATCAAAAGGCCTTGACTCTTTGAGCTCAAACAAATTACTTGGTCGTGCGCTGAAAGAGTCAAGACTAATTGATGATGCATAGGTAGGATGCACATAGCGTTTTCCATACAAACGACATTCATCATATTTTTATTTATAAAATTTTGTTTTTATAAATATTACCAATACCCTATGCGCACGTCCTTGAGCTAATAAAATATGAATATTTTTAATGATTCTGGTTAGCCAGTTTTCCGTAAAAATTATGTATAGTTATAATTATTTACTTGTTTTGATCATTTTGGTCTTGGTTACGCTGTAACTATTGTCTTATCTATGATAGAGACCTCTCCATCACGAACTAAGAGAGAGCTATGTTAAAAACGTGCGCCTCTCCCAACCCAAGTGATAAACTATTCCGATAATAATCAAAACACAGCGCTGGCGGCGGCCGGTTTGAACTCTATTTTGCATCGCGATGAGGCGGCACCATCAAAGGGGTAATCACCCACCAATAAGAGTAACAACACGTATTTGAAAGAGGCGCTAAAATGACGCTGGTTAATGTGGTCGTATACTCCGCGCTACCGGTTGTTCCGCTCGGCTGACGAGCTTTTGCCGCTTTTGCGTTGCATTAGCAATTGACTGATAAGTTTTCCGGAATATCGAGTTGTTTGAATGTTTGAGAAATTAAATTCATAAGTACTCTGTGGCTATATTATATTACAAACAAGCACTTTTGTTGCTACCACGTCTCTCGCATACAAACCAAACGGTAACAATTTTGTATATAGAACCGGTAAAATAAACATAAAGCGGAGTGGTTTTTACTTAAGAAACATACATACAGACCCGATGTTTTGTATAGGTATATACTATAAATGGATATTTTTATAACATTGTACTATTTAAGATGAGCGGCGTCAGATTACCGCTCCGATCGTGTGCCACGAGATACATTTTTCTTCTATCTAGTATCAAATCGACGTAGAGAGAGAGTCAGTGATCAAAATCAGAAATTCTTGATTTTTAACATACTTATACTGTGCTCATCACTCTGAGACGTTAGTTCTAATGTGTCGTTAGCCTAGTAGTTTCTCCCATTACTGTGTCGTTCACGTCTAAACACAGTAATGTTTGCTGTGCACATTATCACACTACGAGGTATATCGGTTTCCACCAAGACTCTTCTCTTTGCAAAAGGAACGTACCACAGGGTATAATATATTTTCTGATGTTTCTGTGTTTGATTTACAGATATGTATCTGTAATATAAAGTGTTTGGCAGAACGAGTTAGAGGGGGTAGGTAGGACCGCGTGTAATGTTATGGCTTCAGACTTTGACGATGAAGGTAGGTACTCTGTGTTCGTCTCTACATTAAACTTATTTTCTGTTCAAAAGTCTAGAATCATTAACCAATCATGGCCGGTGACAGCTATGGATTGAACATCAGACGGGCCTCGTACCGTCACAACCACAAAAAAATTAAGCATTTTGCGTATAATATTAATAGCGAGTACGAAGAAGTAACTTTCTGAACCTGTCCTCAATACCTTGACAAGAAGTATTGTAGTCCACAAGTCGTGTAGTAAGTACACAGTAACGTATGGGCTATGGAGACGAAATCAGTTCAGAAATTTGTTGGTTAAACTTCGTACGCGTATGACCAACATTTGATCAAAGATTAGACAAAAAGGTGCAAGTTTATGTACTGTATATTATGTACTGTATACTAAGTTATGGTATGGTAACGAGGCGTGATGCAATCAAGTTAGACATGATCGACGATCGATGGCGTTAACGACGACTTGTTTCGGTAATATCCAGTGTGCAACGGATTTTACACTAACTTTGATAGGTGTCTATGTGCGTAGCGGATGTTGTTATATCAGCATGTCAAGTTATGGCAGGTACATACCTACCATGTACACATTTCATATCAAGCTCTGGCGTGGCAAGTACGTACCAAGTCAGTCTAAACATTTGCATGATAGAGTGGTTCGCGGAGAGGGTAGAGCAAAAACAAAAAACCATCTACAAGACCTCAAGGCTACTATATCTAGGTAAGCCTGAACTACATTTTGAAATGCATCATATTTTACGACCAGGTGAGAAAGTGGTCAAAGACTGGAACATGAGAACCTCCTTCTGTTTTAGGAATTGGGTCATGCCACGAGTAAGCGTAAACGTGTTTAATTTCTAGGAATTCGATATTCTAAAATCTAGAATGATAATAGCCATGTGCACATTACAGGCGGATCGATCAATTTGGACACATCTCCAGATTGTCTTTATTATCTATAGAATGTTAAAGTTGTAAGAAGTAGGTACCTATATCAAAACCTTGGTATAATACTAGTTCTGCCCGCGGCTTCGCGCTCCCTCGCAAACTACCCAGTAAATCGACATAAAAGAATCCTATGAACCAATCTAGGTCTGAAAAGTTTTATAAAATCCCTTCAGCTATCATGGTGATAAGTGGCAACCAACACACACAGTTACTACCGCATTTATAATATAAGTTTGATTTGTGAAGATGTTCCATCAATTTATTAAATGTAAACAGCATGTTTTTTAACAGTTCCCTGTTGGATCTCTTTAGAACTTTCATCATCTTTAGAACGTTAACATTTTAGCTCACAGACAAACACATTTTAAGACTTTATATCAAAAACCTGTTGTTATAAACCGTAACCTCAACGATACTTTATCCTACACGACAGGTCCGTGCCCAAGTTAATCACTTTGATAAATAATCCAAGATAAAAGGATTTCGACGAGCCTTCGTAAAACAAACTCAACGGGGTTTAGTTTTAATTATAAATAGCTTTAACTTCCCTGTTGGCCGACAGATGGAATGGGCCATTATCTCGCTATGACGCCTGATTTTTAATATTATACCATTAACACGTGTTTGCTTTCTTAACATTTCAACGACCATATTCTTTATAGAAACACGCTCAATAAACTTAAGTAAAACAAAAAGAACTGGGAATGATAAATATAATCTGCATTTTAGAACATCGATCGTCTTAAAATATGAAATTTTATATATGATGTTATTTGACCAACATAAATTAAACAGACGAGCGTGTGCGTAAATTATACGCAAGAATAAATTATTACTGGCTAATTTTGCGATTTCTGTATTCGGCGCCGCCTTCTCTTAAAACCATAATTATATAAAATATGCATATGGGCTTATTTAAAACAATTAATGTGTCCAAATCACATAACGTTTAACAATTTTATTCCTTAACATTGACGAAAAGGCTATATTTACTCTTTCCATCACTCTGCCTTGGAAATGTATAGCACCAAAAAATTAAGTGTGTACGTAGCAGAGCACAGAGGTCAATAAATTATAAGCGCGCGTTGAAGTCTCTTCTACGGCGTCGCGTAGAATACATTTTGCTACGAACAAAAGAGTTTAACGTGTAGCGTTTCCCTCATAATCAACTTTACCTAAAAAGCTCGTTACGAACTTCTATTTTAAATCAAAATGTTGTAACAATACAATTATAAAACTAGTGAATGAAATGTTGACCGTCAAAAATACCATTATCTACACGTAAATGATAAAACTATACGATAACAACATCAATTATCTTACAGATACTATCACATAAGAATGTGCTTGTAACATTCTTTATGGCTGCGATTAGCTCTCAGCAACGAAAAACCAATTTAAATAAATTTGAAAAAAGACATTTACGAGAAAACCCCATGGTGAAACGTCTAGCCACTTTAATATAAACCTTCATGTTCGGCTGAAAGGCTCACATCAGAAAAACGACAAAAACCTGCGCCTGAGTCATTCTCGTTAGTCAGATCACAATCGTCAGTCCCAATTAACTAACTGTCAATATTTATTCATCGAAAATCACGTCCTAACCAAACAGGAATAGGTTGCATAATTCAATGTATAATTATGGTTGTTAAGTCATTTTGAACTTGGTAGCGGAGTCTTGTTAGTAAGGTTATTGTTAGATTGTGTTTTTTGTTTCTTTCTATCGCGGGCAGGTGTGATATTGCCCTCCCTGTCTAGTCGTTACGACAAGGTCGGCTCGTTAAAAGCTCTTAACGAGAGGAGAAGGAAAAGCACGAGCCTGCTTGAAGTTGTCAAACTTTTTTGCGATGTAATTTGTATTTTTATCTTAGTGTCTTCAATCAATTTTAATTTAGTTTGTTTTGCGGATTCATGTTTTGTATTTTTTGTATGGTTCGAATGCTCTGCAAAATATACGAACGTACATAAGGACAAAACACGGATTTTCGTAACAAATGGAATCATTTGATGAGAATTATGCTACCCTTCTAAATCCATGGAATTATATAATTAATCAGTATCACTATTTATTAACCTAGATATTGCGTAGTAAATAATTTCAAGAATATTTGATCAACAACAATTCCTCAGCAACATACGATGTTAATTGAATTTCTGTACTATAAAAAATACTTATTTATACCAAGATTCGTTAGCAAAAATGCTTGATAAATTTTGATGTGGTGAATTTGGGCTTGGTATTTTATATCCTAGATTCGTTTCATCTAGATAGGAAAACAACGAGTACATAAATTACTCCTCAAGCGGGAATCGAAGAAGTCTTATACGCATCTTAACCACTTGGTCATTAAGACTATCTTCGATAAAGAGTTCTAGGTGAAAATTTGTAAATATGAGATTCTGTTAACAAATGACAGTGCTTTAACGCATATTTTAAACGCAAAATTATGTCTCAGACCTAATTTTAACTAGCTAATAGCAAAAAGTTTGAGAACCGCAGTCGGAGGCTTCCAAGGCATGTTCCGCGCGTGTCTCGTTCACACCTGAGCTTGCGGCGTAGCGCTATCTCATTTTCACACCAAACATGTCCAATGTGTACAGGCACCAATGTTTACTTTAACTGTAGGACAATTTGAACTTACATTTTACCTTCTGGTGTTTCAAAGCCGAAGTTCAAAGCAGTAGGAATGGGTACAGAAAAATGGTACTACAGTTTATCACGTAGGTAGATACCGTACTAAACAAACAAAGGCGTTGTTTTTCGTGCGTACTGAGATTACACATAATAGAACAGAGTGGAAGAAGAGTATAATAATTGTTTTTATACCACCCACTCAGAAAGTGTCTCATTGCTCGTTCATAAACGGGTTATAAAGTTCGTCTTTTCTCCCTTATGAATGTGCGGCGGGAAAAGTTATAAAAATAAATCGATTGTACTCGATTTTCAATGAAAGGAGGTTGGCATGCTTTTTATTAACTACGAAAATAAAAGCGCGGCAATTACATAGTTTTGTTCAATTTTGATATTTTTTTCTCCTGAATTGTTATTTTAATAGTAGGTACGCTTTTAATTATGTATTCAAAATCATTTTCCAACATGTCATCTGATAGTGAAAGTTTCGATTTTACAATGATAATGCGACCAGAAATAAAACACACCTACAGTTCAAGAATTTACTTTCTGAGAAGTCTCGAGACAAATACGAGACAACTTACAATGATTTTATTTTCCTCGTAGGTATAGTATAAAGCACTATGTTTCACACGGATAATAGATCGCTTCACTCCCCTCGGTATACAAACCTGCGACCATCTGTCGTCGTGGGTTCAAATGGTTCCTCTTGCAATTTTGTAAGCTAACAGTTTGGCGGGCGCAAACGAAAAAAACTACAATGTTAGAAATAGTTCAATGTTTGAAATCCTTTATTTTTAAATATGTTCAGGTTTGATTGATTCCCAATTTCAGCGACAAGAAAGCAGTCACCCTACCCCGTACTTGTTTATTATATAGGAGGCAATGCTCCCGCGCAGCTCGAACAAAAATAATAAAAAAGCGGTTGTTCCGTGGAAAAGGCTCGCTCGATCGGCTCGTTATATTGGAGGCCATCGAATCGATTTCTAAAGTATAAATGGTATTATAGTCCTCAGCTAACAACTTCGTGAAGTGGAACCAGATATTCTTTGCAGTCGTTAAAATGTCTATATAATTTTTTAAAGTGTACAAACATTTTGCAAAATTATATTTTTGTGTCGATTGTGTCGATACTAAAAATATTAGTACGTACTCGTAGGTACATGATGACGATTATTAATTTTCGTAAGTATGTGTTTTGTGAGAACTGTAAATTATCCTTCTACTTAAGTAATGCTATGCATTATTTTACAAACAAAATAAAATGTTTTAGTGTCGAACATAGCGAGAAAAAAACTGCGTGCTGAGCACGCGTACATTATTACGATAGTTATTTTTCATTAAATTTCGTGGGATTTGTATAAATTATCGTTGATAATTAAGTTATATAATGCATTCATCTCAAGTTATTGAGTTCGTTATTTATTATGTTTGAGTGTCTTTGGCGGAATCTCAAATTATTTGAAGCAGAAAATTACAAAAAATTATGTGCTTTTAAACTTTTAGTACGCATACATGATAATGAATTTAAAATAATAAAATACTCGTAACACCAATGCAGATGATTCCATAAATTTTCCCTAAAACCGTCAAAAATATCAAAAATACGTTTAGCTCATTCAAATATTATCAATTTTTGAATCGCTCGTAGCGAAGTTTGCTCTGCCTATAGCCGTTCTGAAACGATCAGCAAAACTAAGCAACGTCCGCCGCACTCATGAGTTGGATGTTGACATTACTACTGAGCGCTTCCGTGCTTCGGAGGGCACATTAAGCCGTCGGTTCCGGTCGTTATCTTAAGATGGCAGTCGTTATAGCATGGTGGTAGGGCATTTTGCGAATGCCCGCCTGGCTAGCTACCACCCTCAAGTAGAAAATCTATCGCCAAACACCTAACGGTGTGTTCCGGCAGTCGTCCTTGAGAGTCAGTAATTCTAGGTTAGCCTGAACAACATCTTCGACCACTACATCACACCATCAGGTGAGATATTGGTCAAAGGCTAACCTATCAGGCCTAATATAAAATAAAATATCGTCAAAAAATACTCATAAAAATAAACGTGTATAATGTCAGCGTTTGTCTTATAGTTAAAGATGTTTGCCATCCCTATCTTCGGCGATTCATCGATGTCAGGGACATTTTAAGCGTTCTGTAACAAAAGGGCAAAACGGAGCCCTGAGAATGTCACTGCTATCTGTCTAACGGTCCGTTTGCCGCTTGCCCCTCTCTGATTTTGTCAATTATTTCAAGCCATACTAATTGTGAATACCCCCTTTTTTAAATCTTGTACTTTTTACGAGTTCATTGCCCACTTTCCTTTTTAACCCCTAATAAGAAGGCGGTTTAGGAAAATATACCGGATGGTGGACTGCAGCGCCTTCTAAGTAACTGCCTGACCAACCCCACTTAATGGGGAGGCTGTGTTCAGCATTGGATAATCCAGCTGATACAGTATGTGTTACATTGGTGTGTCGCCTAAAACGTCGCCATAAAGAAAGGGTATTTTTTTGCGTTATTTGTTGTAGCTTTATCGTAAAAACGGTACGTATGATTATAATCCAAAATTGAACGCACAAATAGTAAAAACGGGTAAGCACGGGTGGGACTTTACTTTTTATTTTTTTAGTAGTTTATTATTATAGTAGCATATCGTCTCAAAATAAAAACAAATAAGTAATGGATAACCTTGCAGGAAACATGGAATAAATTACGATTAAAATAATAACAGTGCTGTGCATAATCCACATCGGTAATGTATGTGACCGGTTTTATTTTGTTTACCTTACACCAAAAAAAATAAAAACCAAACGAGCTGTCATAACAGTGGAACTGTTATCCGTGTTTATAGTTTTCTACTGATCGACACGAATTTATGGACGATATAACCGAAGCCATTAAAATAAAACGGTTTCGTAGATTACGAGCTGTCGACGGAGCGATCATTCAAAATCGAGCGCAGATAAAAAATAATCTGATGAGCGTACATAATTTAGAAAAGCTATGCTTGCCTCTATAAACGCCTTGTTTGGTCGAGTAAATAAGAATGTCACGTCTGTCAATCGCGTTGTCGTAGAGAACGAATACTTCGTTGGAAAACATTTTAATTTAGATTCAACATTAAGATTTTCATGCAAAAATAATTCTTAGTAGTGTAGAACTGTGCCCAATAAACATCTATAGACTTGCCTCAGTCACATATACAGTTTATGTATGTAGATATTCTAGCGAGATTGTACCTATATGTATATGTATATTTAGTGATGAGTAGTTCTACAGAGCCGTTCGTAACAACAATTTTCATACAAAGCGGTCTAAATCGAATGTCACACTACAAATTGAGTACAAAGTAGGGTATAAAGCTGCCTAAAGATTAGAACGAGCCGCATTACGCCTACGCTACCAACTGATATAGGACTATCGGCACAAAGCAATTCGATTATATTTTGTATGGCATCCCACGCGCACTGTAACAACTCTAAACGAGCTGCGGTACCACAGAATATATAATAGCATATACAAGCAACTAGGGCCTTCTCCGAGTAGCTCTACTGTCTAAAATAAATGCAAAGTCATCTCTTTAGAAAAATCAACCAAATCGGCTGTCATTCAAAATCGAGATAGTTAAAAGCTCGAATCTCGTTATAGCAGACATATTTTCGAGTGGTTTTTAAACGTGTCACTCAGACGCTCGTTAAATTGAATTGAAAATTGTTGTGGTTAGGCAATTGTTTGGGAAAACCGACGCGTGGAACGCAAGCAATCAGTTTCGTGATGGCTCACGCGGGCTGAGTGACTCAAGAACATATTATAGTGGAAAAGCTATTTGTGTCTATCAAATAATTTCACTTACTTTAATTTTCAAATGCTTTTTTCCATCCTGCGTTCATTCCAATTACATTCTATGACGAAGAGTTTTCTTAAAATCTTAATACCTATGACTATCTTCTATAGTAAATTGTCTATGGAGTAAAAGCCAAGCATCTGACTTGTAAGTCAAGAGGCACAACGGGTACGTACGACTAAATACCAAGTTCAAGATTAAGTTTTCATGTTATTGGTTTTCCTAGAAAATAGAGTATTTCTATACTCTATTTTCTTCCTTCTGGAAGTATACTCGGCGAAGTATAGAGAGCGAAGCTTCTCGACCATTCGTGCGAAATCCAATTTCAGGCCGGGTTGATCACAAAATCTACAATTATCAGGTTACAAACTGACGGTTAAGAACAGCTAAGCAAACTTCGCTACGAGCGCTTCTAAATAGTCACCACATGAATTTTTAAGACACTCTTTTAAATAAAATGTTTTCCTCCTTCAGCTATAATTTTCCGTATGTGAGAATTGTTATATATTCAGGAATTTTCTTATAACATCGCATACAATTACCCACCTAAGAAATACCTTATTTGTTCTTGCTTAGGTATCTAAATCCTGGCACCGCTATTTTATTATTATAGTGTTGTTATTGTGATGGTCGCAATTTAATTTTAATTTACTTTCGTTCTTTCGAGTAAACAATATACTTATATTCTAAAGAGTATAAAGACTTGGTGAAAATAATAAGTTAATTTCTTTTAAAAATACCCTCAAAACTTAGATCCCATCCTTACATTTTCCATAAAAGTAAAACTGTTATGAGTTTTCATATAAACATTCAACTGATCAGGAATTTGCTGTCACCACATACAATTTCACCTTTGATTTATGTAATTAGTTTATCAAAGTCAATCTAACTCGCTAACAAGGCATATTTATACCCCAATAGTTACTTTACAGCGGAAATCCTGTTGTCAACATTTTTTATGTTTTGGCAACGAGTTCAAAGTAAAACCGATCGTTAAACACCATAAATGCTACTATTTTAGAAGAGTTACTAGTTTTATAGGCTTAGGTAATTGCGAAATAGATCAGGTAGCAATTCACACCTATCTTTCATTACATATACTTTCAATTAAAGCTTATATGAGTCATCAGCATTGCTCAAATTATCAGTATATTGATTTAGTTTTTTATGGTATCTAGGGATGAGAACGGCTTAATACTGCATGACCAAAACAAGACTTGCTCAAGGTAACTTGCTTATATTACTATTTCCTTGACCGAAGTATATTGAACTCTTGGCTGCAGCGAGGAGATGACGCACATGTGCTCATGAATCTACTTCTTTTCCCTCGTTTGGTATTCTACTATAGAATCCTTCCCTACACTCTAGATAGTATAATGTAGCGCCAATATAAATTTGGTTACTTGTCATACTATTAAACCCTAAACTAATGTATATCATACCCACAGATATGCCTGACTGGTTTTCCCGTTACGTCTCGAATAAGTGGCTTGCCTAATTCATCAATCTCTGTGTAATTATTACTCTTAGCACAGATTTCATAACAGTTACTAATGAAACTAAATTTACTTGCATAAGTTCCTACTTATCTGTATCTTGGGTTAGTTGGTCAAAGTCTGCGCTAAAGTCAATCTGATGATTACTTTGGCACATGAGACATGGAAAATGGAAACCTACTTACCTACCTAACCATTAGGCGCATAGCATGGCGCAGATTTTCTACTAAGTATAGAAGCTATACCCAGGGCGATCATGATGTGACTTTCGGATTGCTTTCGGATGAATGGTATAAGGCACAAATTTTAATCTACATAATAGCAAATGTAGGCAAGATATTTTTAATGCATGATTTAAAATTATAATAAATCAATGAAATAATTATATTTAAGACGCTGACAAATACTGAAATTCTACCAAAATTGGACTGCGTAGGAGTGAAAGATAGGCAGCGATAGTGAAATCCCGATCAGGTTGGGTAAAAAACGAAATAAAGGTGATAAACACAAATCTATTAACTTAAATCAAAATTTGACCACCTCTTCATAATGATTAGCTATTTTACTGTTATATATTTATACACAATATAGGTACATATATGAATATATTTGTAATAAAATATTTGTTACTAACGTAATTTATATTAATTTTTCAATTTTATTCTATTGAGAAAAATGAAGAAAACGGATTTCGGTATTAACCTTGCCTTAGAAAATATAATCAAGACTATCATAATTTTTTTTTGCTGCTACAACCTCAAAATATTTTCCTAAAAATCTGTGTAAAGCTATTTAGCACTTGCCAGTGACTTAAGAAGAGAAATAGTACCTACCTTATTCAAAACCATTCATACATGTACTTTTTCATAGCTCTTAGCACTACTGTCACTACTTTACTATATATACCATACTTTACTATGCTACTAACATTACCTGGTCCGATCAAACCCGTATGACTTATTTTGTATCGTGCGTACGAGCTTATCTATACGCTATGATTAATTTTTTCTGGTGTAAATAGGTTCAATAAATTGAGCAACATTTTGCTCAATTTATTACCAGCTAGGTACATTATAAATAGCAGTTATATGATAAAAGACTAATACAATTTTGCATATTATTAATAAATATATTAAATAAATTGATTTCTGACAGCATTGACGCATACTACGCGGAAAGATAGAATTTTAATATGTACCTACCTACTGACTGATTTTTAGGTTTGTGTCGAGGAATAAGACTTCCTAGAAATAAACTTTTTCCTATCCAAAAGATTATTATGTATTTCATTGTCATAGCTCATGGCTTCCACGCTCGTCTTCGCCGTAGTTCTCTTAACGAGGTCTTCATTCCCTATTCCAGCTCGTTCCTGTCGCTAATCAGCGGTACTGTCAAACCAGCAGTATGTAAATAGCATAGTTTGTATGCACACGGCTTGTTTCGTTAAGCGTACTCGGAGCACCATTATGGAAATCAAGACAACAAAGCAAGGTTAAAAAGTATCCGAGTTTGCTTTTTCGAAAGGTTATCTCGTCTTTTAAGCGTTTTTGCTACTTGTATAGGTTTTTTTACAGATTTCAAAAACAGGAGAAGGTGATCTGTATATTGAGGGCCCGTTTCAGAATGTCCTAATACTGCTAAACAGAAGTCGATGAAATTTAAATGGGATCAACCTGGAAGTGTATGTTCTACTCAACAAAAAACTTTACTTTTTCTATTTAACCTGCGTCTTTAAGGTAGGTATGTTATGGGCCGGTGATTACTTGAATTAATTATTTATAATTATTACAAACATCAAGCTATTAATGTTTGTAATAACTAATAATCACTAATAATCAAGTAAAAGTTGCGTGAACCTTCAAAAAATATGATTTAGATCAAATTATATTAAGGGCCTGTTTCAAAATGTTCGTGTAAGTTTCGGTTTTACTATCCAGAACATATTTAATAAATAATACACTATCTTTGCGTTTTCACAGTCATCGATTTAGCTTATTCATCGGTTAAAACTTGAAACGCGCTGCATGTTAACTGTCATTTTTATCATTCAGTTATTTAATGTGTTGGTTAGCAACCCGAAACTTTATTAGGACATTCTGGAACGGACCCTTAATCTAACTAAGCATGTACTCGGACATCGTATATATTTACTTACTCACATAAAAGTACATCCATAACTACTATTATTCTGCTTCGCATTTTGCTAATCATTCCCGTCTCAGGATTTTGTAAGTAATTAAATAAGTTTTATCTAATTACGAACATTAGGTATATCTTCTTCGGTTTTCATATTTTAATAGACAGACCAGGCGCGCGGATGCAATAAATCATACATAATTAATTCTGCTAATTGGCTTGAAATATCACCTTATCCTGACTTACCATCGACAAGGGAATAAATTACAATTTTAATTTATACCGAACAGTATGAGGCAAGCTTTAACTACTTTACATTAAATAAATTACCTTATAGAATCTTATTACCATGACTGAAGGTTCAAAATGGTCATATGTTATGGCTGTTTTATGCATTTTCGCTTTTGTGTAACGTGCCATCCATTTTTCTTTCAAAGACATCAATCATACTCTCGACACTGATCGAATACACATGCATCGATCTCGTTTGCATAACATAACCAGTTTACCGAGATCTTTCAAAGGCAAAAACTACCTTTACAACTTCCAATTACTGAAGCAAGCCCATACCAGGAAGGAGTTCTTCAATATTTGGCGTGGTAGTCCAACTAAATGTTACCATATTTAGCCACCTGCTGCGCATACTTGCCATTTCGGGCAGCTAAAGATTGGGTTCAAAGGTGCTTGATCGTGTTAACCATGGCATTCATTCCTTTATCTAAATAATACAAAATATATTATAGAATTTAAATAGGTAAGAAGTTCGTATTTTTATATTTTCATGCTGGTAGGGAATTTTGCGAATCCTCGCTTGGCTAGTTACCACCCTCATTTAGGATATCTGTCGTCAATCACCCAAGAATTGTGTATTTTTCTTAGTTAAGGAGCAGATCAGCCTAAGAGCTAAAGTCGAATCAGACCTGACTTTAAAAGCGATTTACTTTAACTGAATGTATTGTAAAAAATGTGGTAAAAGCATATCTACTTAGAATTTTTAGAACCTTGACTACATATTTAAAACACATATTTTAATTTACGAGACCTGTTCGTTGATCATCCTTGACCACCTCATCACTTATGAACAGGCACCTAATCTTTCAGCTGTAAAAAATCATTCAAATTTGGTAGCATTATACAATCCTAGAATAGGCATGGAATATACAAACCGCAAACAGATCAAACGCACAAAACTACCGGTTTCATAATCCAAGAAGCTCCATCTATTCAAAATATGAGGAAGTGACATACAAACATGTTTTAACTCAACAGTGTTGTCAAAACATAAATATTTCCCATTTCGAAACGGTTGTCGTATAAATTCACTCATAATTCGAAATATCAACGCGTCCGAACGTTACATAAATACTGCATCCTGTTTCTATATGCGAAGATCGGTCGGTCGTCACTCGAGTCGGGAACGAGACTCGTTTGGATCGGTAATCGATTTTATGAGCTCCCGAAATAAACGGACGTCCCTTCACAACTTGCATCGCGCCATTCTGCCTCTCAGTTCTACTTGTCTTGTTGTTCTAAAACTGTTTTATGAATGGTTACTCGTATTAATAACACTAAGCCGCCATTTTTGTTTGAAATATATTCGGATGATGGGGTAGGTAATGGAAAAACGTCTCTACGTCTCTACATCCGAACGGTTTGGAAGGACTCAGAGAAGAAGGGTGTTATTATAGAGATGATGGCTCACAGAGCGGAGTTGAAAAAAATACATACTGTAATTACCTCTTTGAGCGTAAGATAATGGCAAGCACTAGCTAAAAAGTTAGTGTTCTTTGTCTAAAGCCAGAAAGACGCGCCAAAGCCAACCTAAGTAGTTTTATTATTAACAAATTTTCTATATCTATAACAGCCTTCGTAGACATTCCATATAGGAAGCATGGGCCCGAATCGTGAGTGGTAACACGTAAGATGTAAACTTTCACTTTGTCAATCGATTTATCATCGAAATCTTTTCTGTAAGTGCCTTTGGATAATCTATGAAAAAAAAGCCTGATATTATGGAAGACATGAGATATTTCGGAAATGGTCCCCAGCAGCACCACTACACTATAACACTCCATGATGCAACTTAGTCCGTTATGCCAATTTTCATAATTTATTTTGAGAATTGTTTGTCATTTAATAAAAAAAAACAATAAGGAAATCTGTAAGATTACCTGCTGCACTGGCGCGGCAGTTAATTTTCTTTCTTATAGTTATGAGTAAAATTTATTTAGTAGGTACGTACCTACCTATCTACCTACCTATATAAAAACCAGTTTTATCCCCGTTCATGTTACATACTTAACCATTGACCTATATCTCGATGTACTTAACTAGGTTTTTATGTAGATATACTCGTACTTATTAAAAACTGTGTTTAACTTTGATGAGCAATGAAAAAAATTTTACCTACGAAACTTAATTTTTCTTTTAAACTGAAACTAAGATATTATAATGGTAGGAGATTAGTCATTCATTATGCCCGTTTAAAATATCAGTAACGTGATAGTTATTAATTTTGTCCAAGTTATAGTTTTGTAAAACTTGTAAACCTGTTAGTTTTGTGAACATCACAGATTGCAGCAGAATGCCACACCAATAAACGGGTCCGTTCCCCCAACAAATAGGTGCAGTGGGTGTCGGTTTTATTGTTACGATTACGACTGGCTTAACGAGCCAGCTTTGCTCTCAGCCGTATGTTCACTCACTCACTCACTTGAATACTTCGGTAATGTGTTACGAGTAGTTAGGTACTATCTCGTGTTTTTCAGCTTTATTTTGAATAGCATAGTAAATAATTTTTATTTCCTATCTCGATTAGAATTCTGATGAATATATTCTAAATATTTTTTTATTCAAAGGAGATAACAATAATATAAAATAATATTTGCTATATTTACTCATAGTAATTAAACAACTTTCAACGGTTTAAATACTTTTAACGTTATTTTTGTCCCGACATTTTAAAAACTTTTGAAAAATAACTTCAAACGTTTTAAATCGCATATTATTATCATTATTTTTATCCTGACGTTTACAAAGTGTCTGAAACCGTTAAACGTTTAAAGTTGTTAAATTACTATCTGTAATAATCGCGAAAGTCTAAGACAAAATAGGTATATTCACTAATGACCACTATTACCATTATAATGATGTGGTAATTATTATTTGTCCGCGAAAATTTTTCAGATATTATCAGACTCTATCTAGGGTCAGAACTGGCTCTCAAAGTCAGCTGTCAATTCGTTGCAACGCTTCACTTCATCTAAACTCATGTTCCCTTACTTGTAGAATGTACGAGTAACTCCGAAAGTGGCCCTCCAACTTTCCACCTACATAGCTTTCTTTTCTAATTACTACTAACTGCCATCACAAAAACATTGGACAAGTTAATCATCTACAAATGGCAACAGCTAATGATCAACCGATCTCATCTATACTTATAATAAAACTGTAACAGGCCCAATTCTCTACATGGAAGATATTTTGAAAAAAAAAAATGTACAGTACTTTGTAGCTGATACTGATGCCGAAACTTTATTTTTTTTTATTTTTGTCTGTCTGTCTGTCTGTCTGTCTGTCTGTCTGTATCCCGGCCGCGCATCACTCCAAAACTACTGAATGGATTTCAATGAAACTTAGCAGGATTGTAGTTCATACTACAAGGTAGGATAATTTAGCTTTTTATCCCGAAATTCAGCATGGTTCCCTTGGGAGAGGGGATGAAAGTCAAAATATACACTAAGTTGTAATTTATTAACGCGTAGTCCGATTTCATACGTTCTTTTAAGGGTTCTGTACCCAAAGGGTAAAAACGGTCTGTCCGGCTGTCCGTCCGTCCGTCTGTCCGTCCATTCGTCCGTCCGTCCGTCTGTCACCAGGCTGTATCTCCAGAACGGTGATAGCTAGACAGTTGAAGTTTTCACAGGTGATGTATTTCTGTTGCCGCTATAACAACAAATACAAAAAGTTGGCCAAGTGCGAGTTGGACTCGCGCACGTTAAAACAAAAAAAATTTAAAATACGAAGTCTAATGTTGTATAGCTAATGGTACGAAACCCTTCGTGCGCGAGTCCGACTCGCACTTGGCCGATTTTTTTAATTAGAATAGTGGTGCTATTAAAATTATCACGTAAATATTTCAAAGTCATCGGGTTTGCAGTTCAGAAATTACAGACATCACAACCTAAATATTACGTTCCAAATAACTTGACACCCAAAATGTACAGAAACCTTTGAACGTACGGCTCATCTTAAGCTGGCGGTCGCACTTTATCCTATGAGTATGACTTTCACTTTGACTTTGCTGATACTGATGCAAAAACTGTTTATTTTCTGGCTGTCTATCTGTATCGCGGCCACGCATCACTCCAAAACTACTGAATGGATTTGAATAAAACTTAGCACGATTCGAGTTCATACTACGAAGAAGGACATGGGATACTTTTATCCCGAAATTCAGTACGGTTCTCTTGGGAAAGGGGATGAAAGTTAAAATGTACAGTTAGTTGTAATTTATTAACGCGTGGTCTGATTTCATACGTTCTTTTTAGGGTTCCGTACCGAAAGGGTAAAAATGGTACTCTTTTACTGAGATTTCGCTGTCCGTCTGTCCAGCCGTCCGTCCGTATGTCACCAGGCTGTATCTCAAGAACGGTGATAGCTAGACAGTTGAAATTTTCACAGATGATGTATTTATGTTGCCGATTTAACAAAAAATACAAAAAATTGGCTAAGTGCGAGTCGGACTCGCGCACGTTAACACAAAAAAACCGGCCAAATGCGAATGGGACTCGCGCACGAAGGGTTCCGTACGATTATCTGAAATTATATTGTATGGGGACTCCCATACAATAAAATTCATTTCAATTCCCTTAATTATTTATTCTATTTTAATTAACTATAATTATGACTAAAACATAAAACTAAATATTATGTGAATAGTTAAGCGTCTACCGAAAGTTAAAATGTACACTTAGTTGTAATTTATTACCGCGTAGTCCGATTGCAATCATTCTTTTTTTTATGCCTGATAGGTCAGCCTTTGACTACTATCTCACCTGATGGTAAGTGATGATGTGGTCGAGGATGTTGTTCAGACTAACCTAGAGTTACTGGCTCTCAAGGACTGCTGCCGGAACACACCGTTAGGTGCTTGGCGACAGATTTTCAACTTGAGGGTGGTAGCTAGCCGGGCATTTGCAAAGTCCTCGCAAAGTCGCCCTACCACCATGCTGTAACGACTGCTATCCTAAGACAACAACCGGGACCGACGGCGTAATGTGCCCTCCGAAACACGGAAGCGCTCGGTAGTAATGTCACCAGCGGTCACCCATCCAAGTCATGACCGCGGCGGACGTTGCTTAACTTTGCTGATCGATTCAGAATGGCTAAGCAAACTTGGCTACGAGCGCTTCAAAATTTTTTGTTACAATAGTGGTAATTTAATTATTTTCCCGTATATATTTCAAAGTCCTCAGTTTTGCAGTTAAGAAATTACAGATATCACAAACTAAATATTTCGTTTTAAATAACTTGAACCGCGGATGTTGAGAAACCCTTGAACGTACGGCTCATCTTAAGCCCACAGGCAGACCGGAACCCCACGGGAAGCCCGACACCCCACGGACAGACCGGCATCCCACGGGCACCCCGGCACCCCACGGGCAGCACGGCACCCTCATTTAGTTTTGAAAGCTTGCTACGATAAAAGTCTAAAATGTGGTACATCCACTACAATCAGTTTTTTTAACTACATATCTTTCTTTTGCCGGATACATTTCGGAGACTGCGCAATGGAAGTGCACAATGTTGTCTTAGGTTTTCGCGATTGTTACACTTAGTAATAAAACAATTTTAAACGGTTTAAATCACGTATATTTATCATTATTTTTGTCCCGACGCGTCGGGACGTCGCGACGTTTCAAACACTTCGTAGTGATCGTGGTCACGCGGTGACTGTCGGGACAAAAATAATTATAAATATACGTGATTTAATGCGTTTAAAGTTGGAAGTGCACAACTTTAGTAGATTGTTATACAAGGTTCGAAAGGAATTGATAACTTTCACCCGCGTTCAGCTCTCTACTTTTCATTTCGAAATTAAAAAAAGTAAAAAAGTAGCTTTTCTAAAAATTATTCATTGAAAAAATAACATAACTACTAAAAAAATATTGAGAGGTTAGAACTATTTGTGAAATTTTACGTACAATTTTGTTTGGAATATTTACGGGCGGCTATAGCCCGAATAGGAATCTCTCTGCTTTTCACTACCTACTAATAAAAGGAATAACGATATAAAAATAGTATGTTTTTTATATTATTTATTTTGATTTTAATAACATGAGCAGTACCTATTTAAAATTAATGCGGCTATAGTCCAAGTAGGAATCGATGACTTACATCCGTGTTAAACACTCTCCTTTTCATTTAAAATATGAGGAGGGTAAAATAATAGTAGTTTTTCTAAATATTTACTAAAAATATTAAACATGAGTAGAAGATACAAAGATACACTAGGAGTTAAAACAATTAAATTTAGGGAAATTTATAGTTAGTTTTTTTTTAACCTACACTTTTTACCTTATATTTAGTTACTACCCTGCCAAACATAGTTGTTATTAATTGTTTTATAACAACAGAGTATTTTACAACGAAAAATCTTAGACATATAACTTTGTTTACACTAATGGTTACCATGGTTACAAGTCATTGCGGCCCAAGAGAAGGAAGCATTTAGTATGAGTTTTTCCCGGCCTTAGGTTGCAAGGAGCGTCGCCTACCCGCTACTCAGATCAAACAAACACTACTTCCTCAGAATGAAAAATAAAAAAATTATATTCGATCTACCGTCAAACAAACTGCCGTTTTAAAATCGAAATTCTAAAGAAACGCACAAGGTACTTTGTTTCAACATTTATTGTGTGAACTGGGAAAGAACTCTCTGAGTTACTTAACTACTGTCATATGTAAAATACAACCCGGGAGTTTTGAAATCCAAAGTAAAAAGCTCCATTCTGAGCTATGGTTTACTATAAGAGTGCTTCACCGCAGACCAGTGTTGCTTAATATGAGATAAACAGTGCACAAATGTGAATAATTAGTCTGCAGATACGGCAATCGCGAACGAAGTCGCGGGCACAGCTAGTACATAATATGGCCACACTATTTTACTCTAAAATGGTATGGTAGAGTTGTAAATTAATCGAAAGCTATGGATTGGTGCGAATCTAAATAACGTCGGACTGTAATCAAACTGTGATTCTAATTATGGAGGGCAATTTTAGAAGTCGTAAAAAGAATTGTATTAAATGTTAGAGAGAGTTTTGCTTTGGTTCAGTAGTAGGCCTATAACATTTGCAGTAATACGAGTACATTTGTAAGTCTAAAGTAAAACAAAATGTGGCTTATCCAAGTCTTACCTTTGAAATCAACAAAAAAGCATTAAGAGCAGTTTTAATTTTCGGAATGTCAATAAAATAAGTCAAGTCGAACCGTATTTTCTGGGGCTCAAGTTATTTAATGTGAAATTAGAAAAAATATGTCTAGATTTTAAAGTATTAAGTCTT
Source organism: Plagodis dolabraria (assembly GCA_963854805.1). NCBI lineage: Eukaryota > Metazoa > Arthropoda > Insecta > Lepidoptera > Geometridae > Plagodis > Plagodis dolabraria. The sequence continues at coordinate 21,801,931 of OY978457.1, read as the reverse complement.
AAAATATATTCCCATTAAATTCTAAAGTCTCTGATCTGTTTCTCCAAAAATGCAACATAGTTCAATAATTGAATTGGATGTAGTGCATTTAGCGAATGCCGCTCAGAACCAGTTAAGTAAAAAAAATTTAGCCTAGCTCCCAACGGTGTGTGCCGGCAGCTGTCGATGAGATGAGGGCCAGTAATTTTAGGTTTAGCCTGTTAACACCTTTAACTACATCATCCTTACTAATTCTTAGGTGAGATTTAAGGGCTTTATAAACAAACTCATTGTATTCGAGGATAAACCAGTCTATATATTTTGAGACGTTGTCGCCGCGCCGCCCTAACAGTGGACCAAAATAGCAGCCACTAATGCCGGTCTAATTAGAATATCACAAATCACTATTTAAAAAGTTGCATGCATCCTTAATAATTCATGTATTCCTGGTACCTACATTAAATTTAAACTGAAGGATTTATAACGAATTGCCCCATAAATTTGTCCATTTATACTTTATTTATGTGGGCTCGATATATTTTCTCAGTATAAAAACAACATAAGTACCTACATATAATCACGTCTGTATTTCCCGAAGGGATAGGCAGAGGTATGTTAACACCCATCGCCAATTGGGCTTTGGTCCCATGTAAGGTACCTATTGCTATTCACCGGGCACAGTTTCACGGTAATACAAAATGTAACACAAGAACATAATTATGAATAATATTTATACGCTAACAACATATAAGACAGTGGAACTTGCCGGAATAACTCCCAACTAATATGCGACTTAGATAGTTTTGCTGCTCAGTTGGCATATTGTTTAACCTTATCCGGCTATTACGACGACTCGTAAGAGGATATGGAGAAGCTGGTTTCCCTGCTGGATACTAGTCGAACTACAAAGCCAGCTTGCACGGCGCTACCAATAGGTCGCAACAGAGTTGGAGCCTTACGTGTGGACCTGCATGCTTATAGGTCTGCGACAGCCTATTGTTTGCTGAGCTGTGAAGGTAGTATAGTACCTTGTTATCTATAGTAAATGTAGTGTTATTTGGACCGAGGCAAACCGTCAAATTCAATATAAACACAGCATATAAGCAAAATTACTTGTGATGATCTCATAATTCCAAGCTCAGTCGGTCGGTCGCATGCAAAAACAGATGTGCATGCGACCGACGATCAGATGAATATTTTAATCGTATAGATTGTTAAACAAGGGAGGTTAGTGTCTAGACATTCTATCCAAGATATGTGAGGGAAGACGCATATAGTTCGAGGATGTAATTGGTATAAATTGCACTCGAGTTGAACATCTCTTCTTTCATCGTAGATGCGAGGAAAATACCAGTCAAATAACACCTCACTCGATCTACAGAACGTGCATGTACGGAAATTATTTTGCTGTTTATTATCATCACTCTGAGTTTTACTATACTTATCAAATAATATTTTATAATATAAACTCATAAAATGATAGCTTTAGCAATCTTTAATTTAACTGTAAAGAAATATTTTAAACTTTATAGCCCCGTAAGTCGTTACTACAACATTTCTTCATAAAGTCGTGTGGTTAGTCCAGTCAGCCATGGCCCTTTTTTGTCAAAACGTATGTCATCTTGACGTTTACGACGGGCAACATTTGAAATAAGAATATGAGTGGAACCGCCTCGTGTGTGGGCTCGTAAACCTGCCACCATGGGAAGGTTAGTCTGAAAATATCAAATATCGTATTACTTACGCTCGTAAAGAGCCTGACACTTGGTAGCTAGATGATGGAGGCCATGCCACAGATTACATCCACGTTAGTAGATATTTATTCGTGGTTGCGTTGCCCAAAGCTTGCCTATTCTTTACCGATCAACTGTTAAGCAATGTTCGCTACGGTCATTCCTTGGATGGGTGACCGCTAGTGGCATCATACTATATACTATTGAGCTCCTCCATCCCAGTCCTTGACTTAGAATGGCAGTTATTACACCGTAGTGGCACTGGCATGGCATTTTTCAAATGCTCGCTTGGTCAGCAAGCGATCACGCAGCAAACGCTGTAGGATACATATTTTTAATATGTTCTTGTGTTATCCTTCGTGTTGTTACAACAAACGTCACTATTGTACCGACCCCAAATGCGTGGGTTAAGAGTAGTAACTTGATGATATCCATATCGGTCCATAAGGATGCTCTCTACTTCTCGCTTTGTTGAAATGCAATGTTATTCTACATGTATGAATCACGTTGGCCCAATTGGTTTTTAATTAAGTAAACTTATCTATCTACATATTAAAATGTTAAACTCTAAACTTGAGTTAACTCGACCACGGCGAGAGGTGAGGTTACTTCGTAAACCCTAAGTAATGTAGGAGTATATACCTAAGTTATAATCCTTGCTCATCGTGATAATAGTAACAATAGAAATAGACGATATCGTCCACTGCGGATGCTAAGAGGTTAACTGAAGAAGTCGTAGCAATTTTATTTGCTATGCATTAATTTGATACTTACATATATACAGATACAGGTGGCGAATAAAATTATTAATTTACGAGGTGCTGCTAATCGCTCTTGGGCAGATAACATAATCGTGTAATGGACACTTGAAGCTCGAAATAAATAAAATGTCCAGAAAGTGCTGCCAATATAATCCACGCTCCGAGCAATACATATTGCATACCCTTATAATTATACAATAAAAACGCGCAAAGGAAGTCCTAAAGTTATATTGGATTATAACTGAATCGTCTACAGTTATTACGGAGAATTTGCGAGTACTTATATGTGTTTGATCACTTGAAAATACGGTCTTACAGGTCTTACAATACAAACAGATCGCTACTTTACGGTATAGTTATTCAATACACTTATAAAGAGCTTTTTGTCTGACTTCACTGTATCTGATCAACTATTACCCTAAAGAACGTGAACAAATGTTCACTGGCTGTTCGATAGAACTTCATTCAGATACGTTACGTTGTAGGTACGTTGTATCTCGATGTAATGCTATGAAATAAAATTGACAGGAATGATTGCAAAGAAATTGCTAACATTTCTGGTTTAACATTGCAGGTAAGAGAGATCTTTTGTTTGACCCATGAAGAATGAATCATATCTAGAATCTAGATAGAGCATAGATTGCACCAAGATTCAAGAACAAACATACTTGTACCCACATATAATACGAATATAATTAATTACTGCTAAACAAACCTGAAACTATGTTTTTGTTGCCACTAATCTTTGAAAAGGAAGAAAGGATTTTGGAATGAATTTCCTCAGGTCCTGCATTCGAAGTAAGAATGTTTTTTTTACGCAATTCTGGTTTTACTGAGTCAGTATTTCTCAAAGTAACATAGGTAGGTACAACAGTTTTCGATGAGGGCGATTTTCAGTGAAATAATATGTACCCATTGCGTTAGTTCACTTCATCTAAGAGCTAGAAAATCTCGGCTTGAATTCGCATTATGTGGTACATTGTTCTTTGTTAAGCATCGGTAGAGCATGCACGACGAGAAGCGACGACGTGCTCTATCTCTGTTTTGTTTTCGAATAAGTAAGTACCTATCTAGTTACACAAAGACCCCCAAAGAAGATTATTTACATAAGCAACATGAAGCTACTTATACGAACACTTAATTATACATTTGAACAGTGCTAATAAATTGAAATTGACAAGCGCAACGATCGAGCGGCTATGTAATCGTGCTGCGCCCAAGCACCGGCTAATGAGAACACGTTTATACAACGTGGGCATACTTCCACCAACAACTTCAAAGAACCAGCCTAATTATCACAATGCAAATCGTACAAACATTAGTAAAATGTTAGCCAACATGTGCCGAGGTAGAGGCCGGATCAAACATACGAGCAAGCGAACAAACACCACTGTTTGGACTATCACCACTTTCGGTTCTGTACAAATAGGGACCGTTGTTTGTTCAACTGCGGGCGACAGTCGACACGCCACTGCGTGAAGCTTTGTCCACCATAACTACACCTTCGAAGACGCTTTACTTTCCCATCTTTCATGAGGTATAACGGATCTTGTTATATTGGTGCCGGTAGAAAACAAGGCAACACCTTTCTCGGCAATGCGATGGATTTACCTGTCAGAGCTCTTAATGGGCTAAGTAAGGGTTGACAAACGCTTATAATTTACTTCAGGGCGAGTGCAGCGGCGCGGCGGCGGGAGTCGCGTCGTAGTCGTTTTCGTTTCCGAACAAGGTGAACATAATAAACTGTTTTTATACAATTAGGAACTTAAACAAGAAGACCTATATTTGATTATTTATTGTGAGACCGACGTTAGATTAAATAAGTGCAATTAGTAGGAAAATAATAAGTTATATGATCAAGTCTCTGCGTCGGATCACATCACCGCTTTCGTCGTCAGTCGGACTCGTCAGTCGTAATCATGGCTTTTTGTAGCACAAGCAATATCTATAAATATACCTTGTGAAGATGGATAATATATGGGTAACTGCAAAAAGCTGCGCCCCGCGCGCGGTTACGCCCGCGTGGTGATGGATGATGATGATAAAATGTATGATGTGTGTTAATCCAGCGCCTTATCTACCTCCATACCATACACATATATATACATCAAACGCGTTTTTATAAGATTTATATATTATTATGGCTTACGCATATGATCATGTCTCCGATTTTCGTAATAAGCTCAAGTGGCTCCCTATATTCGTCGTAGCCGGAATGCTCATATATTATCTCTCCTTTACAGTATTCTGTTCAATCTTTTATCCCCGCGCTACCTCTCTTTACATTTCTTCATTATCTATCGTTACTGTCTTTAGAAAACTTAACACTATACAGCAGTTATTTATGTATACAATTATTAAGACCATAAGAAACCCCGCCCAATATTTTGATCACCCAATATTGTTACTACCGAATATGCATTAGAAATAAATTATAATTTTTTATAGTATATATGGTTCACTATTTTGGCTATAATGGCTTACACATAAAAGATTAATATATAAGTACTGTCGCGAGCTTTTTTGTAGGTAAATTTAAGATAAACATTTTCGATATTCAATATGTGCGTGTGACACTGAAGGTTTTTGCTGCGCACGCCAGAATAAGTCGCATATGGCTTATTTTTTCCTTACGTACTTGACACTTATCGTTATATTTTCTACAATTCACATAATATCTTTATAAATTATAGCCTATGTGTTATTCTGATGTCTCAGTTATATTACTGTAAAGTTTCATTAAAATCCGTTCAGTGATTTTTGCGTGAAAGAGTAACAAACATCCATACATCCATACATCCTTATAAACTTTCGCGTTTATAATATTAGTAGGAAGTAGGAGGTTCGCTAAAACTTATGGAATGAACGCGCGCGATTCTTTCGAAAATTTTCATGGTACTCGAGATAAGTAGCAAAATATTTTTCGATATTTCAATAGATAACCTCACTAGTTTTAATTGTGCTGAGACAGCCTAAAGTAGCCTATGGCCAAAGGTCTTGGTCAATGGTAATCAAACCGCAAAATAGTACCTATTTCTACTTCTACATTTTTATTGACTGAGCATAAACTTATAGGTTGATAAATGGTAAATGATGATGTCGTCATGCTAAACCTAGAATTACTGACTTTCAAAGACAGCGGTGGAATGCTTATTTCTTAAGGTGATTGGCGACAGATTACTACTTGAGAGCGGTAGCAAGTCTAGCATTCGCAGTACGCACCACCACAGTACGGTAAAGCCCAACATCGCGGCAGGATGCGAATCCTGAACCTCATAATCGAAGCAAGGTCCTTGTGGCAGGCTAAGGGGCCTGATCATTTCTATGTGTATTTCTCCTACATAAATGTTATGCAAATGCTTGGGAGTCAGGCCTCACGAGCTACGAGTAAATCGGTTGTAGTGTCGATAACCGTTAAAATGAAGAATCTTAAAAGAATTATTGCTTGCGTTTAAAAGAAGTAGGTAATGAGGATTGCAATTTTCAAAGGGATCAAAATAAGTCAAGTGGATTATCATACAAAAAGGCTTTGTACATTTCAAAACTATTTTGGAATATTCGCCATCAACCCACAAAAGACACAGTTTCATGACAACTATGGAGCAAGGGGCCGGAACAGTTTAAAAAACTTAATAATATTTTCAAGTAGTAGAAAGCTCTTTAATTTTTGAGATTAACTCAAATATTAAATTATTTCTATTCTTTTTATATAAATAAGCCAAAAAGTATAAAATTGAGAACAGAAGCGCACATCAACGTTTATATCGTAAAACTAATTACCTACTAGGTACTCAATACTCATAGTATCTTCGAAAATACTTAATACCTACATAGAGTATTTATTTATATATTTTTTATGAACTGTATATGTGGTATTATATTTTTAAAGTATTTTGAAGCGTGTGCAAGGATAAAACCTACTAACGTAACTTTTAATTACTAAAATAACAATTAAAGTTGCCATTTTCTCGGCCAGTAATTTTATCACCACCTGCCTTGCCTACCAGCTGAGCCAGTAAAGCTACTAGGAACGTTTACACAATATTATCCTAGTTGTTGACTACCCATAATGCTAAGTAATTAGACCACTCACTCGTGTCAACGTGTATTTACTCATAGCTTTCGTTCCTCTTTAATAATTGCCTCAAAGTAATTTTAAGGTTAATGTTCACAAAAATGCTTTCCATACAAACGTAGTTTGGTCATATTTTAAGTTCAAAATGGCCAGCCTTTTTTTATCCAAATCGTCGAAGGGATCACTGATCACTCCTCTATTGTCGTGAAGTAAGGATGGTATTGATTTATTTCCTCATCTATCTAAATTTATATCGTTACAAATGTGTAAAAAGATAAACGACAAATGATTGTGTGGAGTATTGATCGGCAACTTTACCCTCAGTGTTCAGAATTGAGAAAATTTTGCATACATGTGCTTGAGACAAATATCCATGCTTCTGGTTTCCCGATTTTCCGTATTATTATGTGTTTTCAAAACTATTCAGAAAATTCGTTTAGTATGAATAGGAATTCTTATTTTAATAGTTAGAGATAAATAATAAACGGGAAAATTTATTGATTCTATAGTTGGTTATATTTACTTTGGTTGTAAGCTTTAAGTTATAGACTCGTACTAGAGTTAAGTTATGTAGCATTTTGTTCTTCGGTAGGTTATATGTATGTATATATATATATGTATATATATATATATGTATATATATATATATATATGTATATATATATATATATGTATATATATATATGTATGTAAGTTCCGGTATACTTAATTCACCTAAATCTGATCGGTAATATAGTCATCAAGAAGAACTAAACCAAACGAGATATTCAGACAAATAAACTGCATTTTATTTATAATTTTACTATTGTTGATTTCAGTATCGTGAAAAATATAAATCCTCATCTCAACATTACTTACCATATTATAAATGCGAATTTTTTTGTGAAGGTGTAAGTGTGTATATTTGTTACTACTTCATGCTGAAACGGCTGAACCCATTTGGGTGAAATATACAATTAAGAAAATTTTGGTCCTGGATATGTATTTAATACTTAGATACCTACGTACACAGAAACCTACTTTTCATTATCATCATGATCAGTTTTAATAATTGTCTACCCGGATGTGTACGGTCTGGGACACGGGGAGCCGGGGTGCACCTATAGTTATTTACTTTAGTACCTAATCCCACCTATGTTTTATACACCCCCCGTTGGTGTGGGATGGTATAATATATCTTTGGCTTTAAGTAAGAAAAACATGGACATATTCTATAATTTAGCTTAGGTCTCCGACGTAGATCACCTCCTATAATCTGTGGTCTCCGACCTTAGCTTTTAAGTGGGGAAAAACCTATGCATGTTGTGATATTTAACGATTCAGGTAATAATAAATTCATGACATTACAGACATTTATCTGTGTAATGTCATTTCATGAAATTCTATGCTGGTTTAAAAACCATTTTCCTGAATTTCTACACAAAACAAAAAATGGTTCTTCGAGCTGGATTATCAATTATCATGTATTAAATAATTAAGTTTTTAATCTATCGATTTTTTTTTATAATAATTTATTTTCCTTTTGCAGGTGGGTGGTTGTGGCAGGGGCGTGGCGAGCCAGCGTCCTACGGCCTCCTTCTACGCCGAACAACTCAGTTCGTAACGAGAGACACTCTTCCCTGCTGCAGCTGTGCGCCTGGGGCGTCCCTGCTGCGCTGGCTGCAGCTGTGCTCGTAACTAGGGATGTGGACGCCGATGAGCTTACAGGTGAGTTGTCAACTCTCTTCATAACGAATATGATGCAGTGATGGCTCAGTAGCATTGGCTATGGACTGCCGCGCAGCAGGTCCATGGTTCGAATCTCGCTGCGGGATTGAGCTTCAACGCATGGTGGAAGGGCATTTTGCGAATGCCCGCCTAGCTATATAGCGACCACCCTCAAGTTGAAAATCTGTCGCCAAGCACCTAACGGTGTGTTCCGGCAGCAGTTCTTGAGAGTCAATGAAATTACAGGCACATGACTTAACAACTAAGCCTCAAGGTGACGACGGGCGTAGTGAAACACGTGACTTGCTACGAAATGTGACGTATATAGGCATTATAGGCAGAGGTTAGTTCACTTAACATCGGGTGGGAACCGAGCTTGTTCCATCACAATAACATGAAAAAAAAAACGGAAGACACACCTCTCAGTTAGTCTCTCTGAGTCATCTGCTGCGCTGGCTGTGACTCTAGCAGAGCTTTAACAAAAACCACTTGTATGGTAAGGCTTGTACGTAATGACACCAAAGAGAGGCACTGACCAAACTACTATTAAACCGGATGTTTTTATGTCATCCACCACCGTATTTCTCGATAATCACTTGACTACGAGCGACGCCATAATATACAATGCAATTACCTACTTCATAGAATTCACTGCGATCTATATATTATATTGTATTTTAGAATGCAACCGCAAATTAATAATTTATGCTTTTCGCCATATGTATAAATTAATTACAAAATTACAAATTTACGAGAGAAAAAAATATAGTCATGTGCGGGATGCTTAGAAGACCAAGTTTGACGCCTGTAGTAAGTATGTATTGCAGTAGTTAACCTGAAAATAAAATTGTTAGTTCTAATATACGAGTAGTTATATTTTATATTTGATTTTTGTAACTATGAAATTCACATATATACGAACAAGTCATACTTATTTCTCAAGGTGTGTCCATATAACAACACATTAGGTACAGGCATTAGGGCCTCAGACTAGCAAGTTTGATCATTAGGCAAGATTTTTGGGTTAACATGGACTTCTGACTTCTTTGCTGAGCCTTTTGCTATCCACCAGGCACCACGCTATACCTACATATGTTTTATTGTAATCTCTTTGGTGTACATCGCTTGCCTGACTTAGGGAGCGGGATTCTCATGTAACTGCACCAAACGAGGGTACAAAAAATAATGACGGTGTGCCATAAATAGCCTCGATGAGTACCTATATCGCTATAGGCGCTGCTACAAATACAAAACTACCGTCGCCATATAAAGGAGCACTCTAGTCCTCCTTTATCAATACTAATTATAGAAATATCCTTTACTCATGTGAAATAGACGCAAAAAGAAGCGGACCTATCCAATGGCTACTTAAAGCATTATAAAAAAGTTCAATGGCACGTAAGGAGGTAGCTTCATCAAAGGGCAACCATTCCTTTTATGTAGGTTTGAAGAATATAGCTGTAACGATCTTACGTCGATTGACTATTTTACTACTAGCAATATTGAGTCTAAAGGTTTATAAGGATTTTATATAAAAGTTTTTTGAGATTTTATTACTGGTGATTGTAACTAGCCATTGACCACAACATTGCTTGATGCCTGATGGTAAATGTTCGAAGATGGTAAACAGGTCAATAAGAGTCTGAGCTGGACGTTAAGACATTTCCGGAACGCACCTTTAAATGCGTGGCAGCAGATTTTGTACTTTGAGCAGGCGGGCATTTTGCATTCCCTACCATACCAGATAGAATAGCCCAGTGGCAATAAGTGTTGACAGCCTGCTATCTTTGGCTCAAGGCTTGCTTTACTGCAAGCTGTTAGGGCATTTTACGAATTTTCGCCTGGCTCGCATAAAGCTGGCTAACCCTTCAAGCAGAAACATTGTCCAAGCAAGAAGTAAGGCATTGTGTTCCCGAAGCTATATCTATAGCTGTACAGTTTTGTATGAAAATAAAGTCCCAATGTCTAACGCATAAGGTACTCGTAGGCATATATTTTGAGATTGTTTACCACACGTAAAAAGTAATGTCTGTCCTACTAGATAAGGCCAGTAAAACTGGTAGTAGGCTAGTAAATATAGATTTCACTTAAATTTAGCGCTATCAAATTTGTCAAATCTGTCTATCGCTCAGCTAAAACTATTACCTACCTACTTAAATGAGCACTACCAGTTTCTCATATGTTTTACAAATCAATAAATCCTAATACGTCCGCAAGACATACAATGACCAAGATGGCGATTCATATTTTAATAGTCCTTTCTTGTTTAATCGGCGGCGTTTTCAAAGCGATTAAATCTGGTACGAGTGCGCAGGAGCACGCATTCATACACAATAATGGCATTTGTGGCGTTTCTACGGGTTTGTATGGAATACCGCGGTTCATTGTTGTCGCCAAGATCATACAAAAGTTGACTCAAGTTGCGTATGTGCTTAAGAATCAGATTTCTAGATTAAACTTAAACAAAATGTGCGTTTCACAAATTGGCCACACTGAATATCAAGGGAAGAGAGCACCTACCGCATAATAGAAGATTTTTTATTACCAATCTAATAGGTATTAGTGTAAGTAGAGTCGCCTGCAATAAGATGTCTACACTTCGTCTTTTTCAAAATAATGCAATGTTACTAAATTCTTAAGAATCGAAGCTTACATAAACATGAATAAAAAACGTCAAATAATTCTTTGATTTTATGATACTTCTGTGAACATAGAGAAAAACAGAAATCTGTGCCACATATTTGAAAATTACAATGTGTATACTTCTTATTGTAGGCGACTGTACATAGGTACATCCTAAACCAATAAAGTATCTACCTAATTGTTTCATAACAGAAGAGAAAACTGAGGCCAGCAAAGGCGGCGGAATCAAAGAAGAAATAACCAAACAGTAGGCACCTTCATAATTTCCGTATCTATAAATCCATTACAACAAAGCGGGGAAAACACACAACCACAACATATTATCAAATAAAAAATTCTTATCATTTAAGCCATGGAAGATTAATTTAAACAGACTGAGGACTATTTAAAGAACACCGCTCTGATATGAAAAAAAATAATTTATCATTAAGAAACCCGCCTTATGTCTCCGATCAGTAGAAGTAAGAACGTGTTGGTTTTTGCTAGGTACTTCATATATGGTGCCGGCTACTTTAACTAAAGGCAAGAACTTAAGAAACTTAGGTAGGTACTTATACTTGAGGTAACACGCCAGAGACGCCGGTTTTCTTTGATGATAGATAATGGTATACCATAGAACAGAGTGCCATACCATAGTGTTAAGTGTAGTGTACCTATACTATATTACATATGTACATATTGTAATGAACTTCAGGCTGTACTGTAATTTCGATTGTAATATGATTATATACTAGGTCCTTGATAAAAGATATTAGTGATTTGATAGCCAGATATAATGTAAAAATATGTATAGAGGACAAAAAAGATTTTGTGTCCCCGCTCAATGAGACAGCACAACCAAGAGTCCCGCTTTTCTTCTACACGCCCAGATCTTTCTATTCGCGTACTTTTTTGCACTAATGGTACTGAGTGCAAAAAAGTACGCGAGTAATTTTTTTGCACTCAGTTTCTTAATAACTGTATATCAGACTTTCTACATTAATTATTGTCAACTAGTTATACATATATTTTAATACTGTGATTCTATATTTACATAGACCACTCATCATTATCGTCTATTTGATACACAAATTTGAGGTTAATTATACTAAAGAGAATAACTTCGTACTTAGGTACTTGTCTTTTGAGACGGATCAGAAGATGCTTTATTTTTTAAACTAGGTCACTTTATTGACAAAAACACCGGCCAACCGCCGCGCCGCCGCGCCAACGATAACGTGGTATAAAGTTATTTCCAGATAAAATATATCTTGCATGTACGTAGGTACAGACTTTTGGATATAAATCAGCTGTTACGTTGTTGGAGTATAGCATTAAATTTTGGCAGCATTAAAAAAATCACTCATGCCATACTTACAATAATATTACGAAGTGCATCGGTGCTTAGAAGTATACATGAGGTTGCTCATTTTCATTTCCTAATATCCGAAAATTGTGTTTTTGCAGTTACTGTAGGTTAACAGCAGAAACTACTTTATGGACTTTGAAAATACTTTAGAGATTACTTATTTCATCGCCAAATTTGATACCTACATCATTTAACAACACGTCTGTATAAATCCCCGAAGGTGTGAGAGAACGGAGGTCTCTAGGCTCCCGTGTTTCGCTAGATCTGTTTTAATACTGAACACATTTCCAAGCCGATCAGCTATAGTAATTGACTGAAAAAAAAACAATAATTACGAATATCTGACCTGGGGACTCAACTCAGGACCTCGAAATTTCAAAGCCCTGCTTTAGCCCAACGAGGCAGTCAGAGCGGCGAGAGCGGTGATGCCATTATTTATTATATTACAACAGTTATGTTGGGCTTAGCTGCGTTGGGCTGAAGACATTCTTTATTCATTACTTATAAGTACACCATTTCAGTTGTAACTGCCAACAATAATTTTATCCTTATCGAGCTCAAGTGTTGAAGTTTTCATCACATTCATTATATTTTATCAGCGTTGAATGAAGTGCAGGCAAAGTGGCGCAGACCCGCCTCGTCCGTTTCTCAGGCATATTGCAGTTTCGATCGTGCCTCGAGTATTGTGCTTTTATTTTTATTATTTCCACTTCCATTATGGCGACCGACAGAAATGCTCGACCATTATTCGAGCCGTTAAATACGACACCTTTCCTCCTCACACGCTCGTATTTCAATTTTAAATCGGCCCTTTTTACCGCCTTATTAATGCAAGCCTTTTTTTCTCGCCGTGTGTTTGTGTAGGTGTTCGCTTTGAGGACAGCTTTAGTGGAAATTGGAATGTTATTCAGCTCGATAATGGGTACTCAAGAGAAAGAATTCGTATCCGCCAACAGCGGTCACACGAGAAGTCAAAGTTCATTTACCTAATGCTTTCTTTTTCTTGTTGCAGGCACATGTTTCGTCGGTAACCAGTCGAGCAAATCTCTGCTTGCTTTAGTTATCGTTCCGGAAGCGATTTGCCTGCTGCTCGGTTGCGTATTCCTCTCGTCTGGTCTCCGCGCGGTGTTGCAGCGGCCGTCACCTGCACCGGCGCCGTCGATTCTCCTCAGCAGTACTCCTCAGCCGCACACAGATCAAAGCGTGTTGCGGCTGGGAGCGTTCGCGGCGCTGTATGCTGTCCCGTCGGCGTGCATCCTCGCCACGTGGGTTTATGAGTATGCGTGGCGCGATGAGTGGCTGACGGCTCCTGTGCCGTCATCGGAGCCATCGACACACCCGCAACCGGCGTTTTGGATGTTCCTGTTCCGGATATTTGCGTCGCAGATCTTGGGTGTAATGGTGGCGGTGTGGATCGCGACACCGCGGCTGAAGGCACTGTGGAGACGCGTTTCCGGTCCGCGCAAGCCCGCGCTGGCCAAGTGTCCGTCGGGCCCGCCGCCCACGCCGCTCACGCTGCACTGCTACGCGACACATCAGCACTCTCTCACGAGACACCCGCAGAAGTACGCAACGTACCGACCGCCGCAGCAACATTCGTACCGGAAACCCAGACACTATCATTATTCCGCGGGAGAAACAATTCTCTGACCGGTTCAACGAATCATAAGGTTAAAAGACAATTCTGAAAACGAAGAAGATACTTTCTTCTGATGAAGCATTTAAAGTGTTGAGTGTTCGTAGAATGCAGTAACTTTTCCACAAGTGCCATTAGTTATGTAGATAGATGTGTAAATTGAAATGAAGTGTGAAAATATGATAAATTATATATCTGATGAAGATGAAATACAATAATAATAATAGTACAGTTAAATATTATTTAGACTATATTAGCGAAATAAGTAGTTCCATATTAGTGTATGGGTACAGTTTTACTTAACGGTTGTTGTATGTTGCAATGTTTTAAAAAGATAAGCACCTACGAAAGTTTTGAAGAAGAATAGTACCTACCTACTAAGCCGCTTTATATGGGTAGAGCTCTATCTAGCAAGCTTTAAGTTATTTGTCCAAATTCTATGTTCAAGTTACATGATGAAAATAAGAAAAACGAGCGAAAAACATCTTTGAATGGTGGTTTGATAAGATCTAATTTGGTATAAATTATACATCCATAGTACACAAGATGACGAAGGAATATAGACATGGAATTATTTGTAAATCTCATAAGATTTCCCTAGTACCTAGTTATATGTAGGTATGTTATGTTTAGATAAATAGAATTGTAAAGAATTATTATAAAACCATTTCAGTGATCAAGAATGTAAGGTACAGAGAAGTATTTTTCATTATCTATTTAAGTAATTCTGCATGTATCTAGCTATTAACTATAAATTTGTAGATACCTATTTTTATAAGATATATATAAGAGTCTAGAAGTACGACAAAATAATGAATATATAGGTACTTAATATTAACATTTTGCATTCACCTACTTTTTACCACTTATAAGTTTTTAATGCTTATATTAACAAATGAACAAAACTATGGCTACTGCATAGAAAGCAAAGGTGACCTAAAAGCCATATAAGGCTAATAGGCAGCCCAAATACTTTACCCATTGGCTGCGTGCACAGCATGCTGGCAGCATTGCCCCGTCCGAGGCGGATTGCAATGCTAATTCGTTGAGCCAAATAAGTGCCAATATTTTGAATACAAGTCGCATCGACCTAGAGGTCTAAAAAGTTTGGCATATACGATGACCTCCCGGCTTCCATGGACCCAATGTCCTCACGGTCACAACAATCCCATACGGCTCAAAGTTAGTTGTTGACTATATTATGTTATTGTAAAATGATTTGAATAGTTTCTTTCAAAAAGTACAATACATTATGAATGTCACAAGATATAGTGTGAAATAAGTGGGTAGGTATAACTTTTAGAAGTCAGTTCTATAAGTTTCAATCAACGATGTAAAGCCCACCTCACCAGATACTAGACTCTAAACTACTATACCATTGTAAATATTGACTGAAATTTGTGAATAAGGAGTTAATTTATATCTAAATAAACTACATAGTATTATGTAGGTAAATAAAGTACGTGTTACGTAAATTGTAAATAACAAAATAAAGGTTGGTAGATACAGATTCATTGTTTTTTTTACTCGTTCGTCGTGGTTACACCAGTGTAACTATAATTGACGTTATACGATAGTTAATAACTTAGACTATAATAGGTTTATAGTCGAGGTAAGGTTTAGGTTAAAAAAGCCCAGTCCAAAAATAAAATTAAAAGAACAAAAATAGTACTTGGCTCAAAAATTTCGCTACTTACTACCACTAGGTGTCGTCAATTTTAGGAACTCATTATAAATGAGTACAAGAACAATTGAAAAAAATTTAATATGCTATAGCCATGGAAGTAATAAGTACTACGTACAACAGGAATGAGCTCTATCTGTGCATCCTGCAGCTAAAATAAAGAAAATAAGACCTTATGCTAAGGTCGTAAGAGTCTTGTCGCGCAAAATAAAAGTGAAGCCGAGTGAGAAGGCTACCACTGAACCCTGTGTCCCGTTCTAACAGTGACTTAGAGTTGCCAGAGTTAAGTCAATTTCGATCCATTCGTTGTTTGTCGAAAAATATGCGATTGATGTAATGTAATGAAGTAAAAACATTTACTTCTAAAATGTTTCTAAAAATAAATAATAATTTAGCACCAACATGCTAAAGCAATATTATTTGTTGCTATGTGTAAAGCCTTACTAACGCAAAATATTTGCGATTGGCGTATTGGCGTATATTTTATTTGTATGAAATACGGACACCTGACTTGACAACCCCACATGAAATTGCCGACTCGTACGTTAATAGCGGAGTGTTTTTTGATTTCGTGATATTTTTGAAGAATTTTAGTAAAAATGGGGAGAATTTGTGTCGTGGAGGCTTGCGGTAGCGAGTATTATCCTGATTGTGGTTTATCTTTCCACAGGTAATAGTTTTAAACATAATTTGTTAGTGAGGAATTACGGTGACCATGCATGACTATCCAATCCTAGTTCAAGAACAAATAAATTAAATACCTATGTATTTTTTATCCCTTTTTCTATTAAAATGACTTTGTTTAAATTTCAGATTTCCTAATGTTAGTTTAACTCGAAATGCAAAATTAGAAACAATGAAACATATAAGGAATAAGCTTGGTTTGCGGCAGAAACTTCACAAGACTGTTTTATTAAACAATATCTGATTTAGAATTACACTTAAATGTAAACTTAACTGTTTTTCTTACCTAATTAATGAAATATACCACAATAGCAATAGGTAGTTTATCGTAATTTTATCTCAGTCCAACTGCATGTCGTGTACCACAAGGACCAGTAGGTACGTACCTACTAATATGACGCGAGTGTGAAAAGCAAGCAAAAACAGGAATTATTACTTCCATGGCTATAGCACAGTATATACATATTAAATAATATATAACCACATTATAACTACCAACTTTTTATTAGATATTTTTGTTTTTTTCTGACGACCAAAAGACTAGTTATTTATATTATATCAACAATTTAGAAATGCACTATCTCTTGTCGAGTGACTATACAATTTGCACAAAATCAGGACCGTATTCATCGTGGTTGAGGGCGGATTAACTATCATCGAGTTTTTGCTATTCGCCGTCAGATGGTTTTAGGAATAAGGTGGGGCCAGGCCAGCTTTCCGCCCTCCCTCACTCTGCAAACTGGAGACACGTTTCGTCAAGAGATAATTTGTGATCGGCACCTCCTCATTCCCCTCAATCCTCCATGCTCCTCGGTCCGTTTTAGGGGCATAAGGACTTCAGTACACGCACTGGTACATTAGGCACAACGTTAGCGATATGAAATGTTTATAGATCCTCATACCATTCAGCCCTCGACACATGCTTACCTAGGCATTGGGTAATCCATCTAATCAAAGACAGAATCCACATTCATAACAAACAGAACGAAAGAATTTTAGTTCCCAAAGATGGGGTCGCACATTCACGTCCACCAAACCTCCACCACTCACCCCCATCAAAAACGGTCCACCTACGCGTTTGTGTTGCTTCATTACTGAGTTCCTTCGGTCACCTTGTAGCTCCATCATCAGACCCTGGTTACTATCTAGCACTCATGCACACTATGCGGATTTGCTGATTCTGAAGAACACGCTGTCGGCATCGGTTGCAGTTCCAATCGAGGTTGTGTAGTTGTATTAGCACCTTTCTTTAGCTTTCGTATAAGGTAAATGGCTGCGATAATGACAACTATGGTGATGATTATGTAGGAGATTGTATAGTGATGGATATCATGGGGCGAAATCTCTGTTAAGGCATTCTTCTGTTGTGCCTTCACTTGTTCCAGGTTGTCTTGAAGTTGCCTCAGTTGGTCATCATGACGTTCGGGATGTTGCAGGAAATGGATAGATGAATTATTTATGATTTCATTTATTTCATGTATCTGAGGCAGTTCGTAACGCTGCCCGTCCACTGTGATGTTTGATTCAAAGTTGTTTTGGTTTCGTACTGTAAATGTGTTACCTTTCAATAAACAACCTTGACCTAGTCTAATGAGGCCAGTCCCATTCAATGTCATCGACGTCATTCCAGCTGGACAGAAAATGCGAACGTAGCATTCTTGGCAACACGAGAATAACCATGAATCACCTCGATGTACTTTAGGAAATGGATAGATGAATTATTTATGATTTCATTTATTTCGTTGTGTCTGCGGCAGTTCGTAACGCTGCACGTCCACTGCGATGTTTGATTTCCTGACGTCACTGCCTAGCGCGCCCGAATGTCATTGCTGTAGGATGCTGGAGCTGTGTTGTCCGCAACCCGGATGTGAATGTAGGATAACACAACATGTGAACCGCAAGTTGTCTAGCTCACGGATTCTCTGTTGTAACCGAGCTGTATTGCCCAGGCTGCTGGTTGTAGGTATGCGAGGTGTAGTCCCCACAGAACTTGTTGTAGCCGAGCTGTATTGCCCTGGCTGCTGGTTGTAGCTATGCGAGGTGTAGTCCCCACAGAACTGGTTGTAGCCGAGCTGTATTGCCCTGGCTGCTGGTTGTAGCTATGCGAGGTGTAGTCCCCACAGAACTGGTTGTAGCCGAGCTGTATTGCCCAGGCTGCTGGTTGTAGGTATGCGAAGTGTAGTCCCCACAGAACTTGTTGTAGCCGAGCTGTATTGCCCAGGCTGCTGGTTGTAGGTATGCGAGGTGTAGTCCCCACAGAACTGGTTGTAGCCGAGCTGTGTTGCCCTGGCTCCTGGTTGTAGCTATGCGAGGTGTAGTCCCCACAGAACTTGTTGTAGCCGAGCTGTATTGCCCTGGCTGCTGGTTGTAGGTATGCGAGCTGTAGTGCCCACAGAATTTGTTGTAGCCGAGCTGTATTGCCCTGGCTGCTGGTTGTAGCTATGCGAGGTGTAGTCCCCACAGAACTTGTTGTAGCCGAGCTGTATTGCCCTGGCTGCTGGTTGTAGCTATGCGAGCTGTAGTGCCCACAGAATTTGTTGTAGCCGAGCTGTATTGCCCTGGCTACTTAATGTTAGAGTTTTTGTAAAGTTGTATATATGTTTACTTTAGATGTACTGCACTGTAAATGTAATGCACTGAATCCACTGTTCTTCCGGAACCTCGCACGAAGAGATATCAACGCGCGAGGTTCCATTTCGAAGAAAATATTTATGAAGAGAAAGATGTGACTTGTTTGAGTAGTTTTAGTGAACTGATTATTACTATTATATGTTAATATAAAGAGAATTATAAACTAGGTTAGTATGACGATCGCTACCGCTCAGTCGGCGCCTTGTGTAGGTCACCGGAATGCATCTATTGCAGAAAATGTGATTAACCTAATGTATGGCATGCCCGTACAAACGTATTATCTCGATGTAGTCTACATAGTTGACTGTACATAATGTGTGTCTGTATTCGTTTTAATAGACGCCTTTTATCCCCCGAAAAAAAGTATTTCGATTTATAAAAAAGGGAATAGAGTAAAGGAAAGTGATTGACACGAGTGAAATGGGTAGTTTAGTTGTTAGTTATAAGCTATATATTAAAATGCGGATTTTTATACTTTAAAATTTAATAATAAAGCATTTCGTACATCTCACAAATATTTTTCGCTCGCAAGTTTTTCAAATATTTTTTTTTCAATCATAAACATGTTTTTTTAATTAAATCTACCTACTAGTCAAAATCTAACAACCATTTTTAGCGAACACTTCCTGTTCATTTCACAAAGAGTTTTGTTTGTTCATATAAAAAAAAATATATTGAAAATCACAAAACCATGGTTTACAACTGTGTAGATGATGGTTTGCGACCAAATTACGTTTGACCTTCCAACGTTCTTGGATTGCGAGCATGCGTTGTCAACCGTGGTGAGCAACCAGTATTTCCCACTGTGTGGACGTCGGTTGCAAACGCCTGCAGGCGGCGAGAGCGCACGCATGGTGGGAGCGCACGCATAGCGAGTTTCGCTCTTTGAGATACGTAGGTATAAAAACCACGGCCAGTTATAATGCATTATATATGACATATTTTTCTTCCAAATGTCATACAAAGATAGTAATTTTAAAACGTATAAATTAAGCGATATCATGTGTAGTTTGGCCTTCGTTGGGTGCGTGTTATCGGCGCGGGAGTTCGAAACATACTGTGGTGAGCAACTGACCACCGTCGGTATTTGCTACTATACAGTTGCCAACTGTATAGTAGCAAATTCCGATGGTGGTGAGCAACAAGCCGCTCCTCAAGGCCAATGGGTGGAACCCGTGGTTTCCAACTGTGCTTTAACTGGATCAAGACCCAGAACTACTTACATGGACGGGTAATTCCCGTTTAGCGCTCCACCCACTGCATTAAAGTGGATTAACCAGAGAGTGGAGTGACCAAATCAATGCTTTACATATCCAATACATTTTATGTAACATTTGTCAAAGTGAAGGTTTTATTCGTAGTTTTCAATTATTGTTCAGTTTTGGGCTTCTATTATTATTAAAGAAAATTTAAAAGGTGTGACAGCTGTTAATGTGTCATTTGATCTCATCTTTTATTATGATTTCAATAAGGTAGGTAGGTATTTTAATATTTTTTTTGCAGAAGTCAAACTTTAAGAGGCCATATCCCCGAGACTTGATTTTATACCAGCTAGTCATTTTCTACGATATCTTTATTTTGGATGGTAGCTCTCCAATTAAAAGAAGATAAGTCCAAAGACCTTATACAAGTCAAGTTTAAGGTCTTTGGATTTATCTCGTAAACTACTGATCATGACGCGTTACGTAGCGATATTGATAGGTATATTATAAAGAGATCTCCAATTCATGTGACTGCTGCCACACTCAAATTGCTTTATCACAGAACCTATTTACACTATAGGTACCGACTAATATTTTCTTTCCCAAATGGATTGATTGATCTCACCTAGATTTATATGATAGCTGTCAAACTTATAACAGCCTTATCTTAGGAACGGTTCAGCACTCATACTAACTCAGCATTTTATACTAACAAATATTTTAAATATATATTACAAGTGGCTCTCGGAGCAGTAATTAAACCCCAGCCCACTTTTCCGCCAGTCTCCCCGTGCATAGCTTACAATTGAATAAAGGTTCACTGCGCGAGCTGATGGGTCATAAAATCCAAAAATCATGGTTATATTCCAAAAACTATATGATTATTTATAAGTTGCTTGTGGGGTTGATTCATTTTTTGTATGACTGGACTGCTACATACTGCCGTCATACGGCTTTTCCCCCGAGCGAACGTGGCCGTCCAAAATATTTGATTGGCAGCACTGTTTATCTTATTGGTCTGTGGTGTAATATACTCTTCTAATATATTCAATCTATGGGTGTAAACTGTAATGTAAATCAAAAAGAAATTTGTTTGGTATTTTGTGGTATGTTTCGTTTACATCTCTTATTGAATTAAATATTATTTCTGAATACATAAATCGTATTTTTGGTTTAAGTAAAAAATGTCTTCGATTACCCAGCTCGGTCGTATATGTAATAGCGTGTTTGGAAGTTACAAATCCGTTCTTACTGGAAGGTAAGCTATAGTTAAGGTTATAATGGTTTTTCCTTCATTGTTACTTTGTACTATCATTTTAACTGCTCCATAGCATTCTAGATAGCCTACATTTCAATCATTCTCACGGTATAAACTGACCTGAAACGGATTCAAATTTACAGTTTGTTTACCTTTAAAATATGTTTACAGAACCAGCTGGCTAGGCTCGATACAAGCTTGCAACTATACAAAAAAATCTGCTGAAGATAAGTTAGGTTTAGAAAAGCCCAAGCGGCCCCTTACACCCTTTTTCAAGTTTATGGGCCAAATGAGGCCAGCACTGCTTGCTAAAAACCCAGGTATCACATCAAAAGAAGCTATAACATGGACCTCCAAACATTGGCAGGAATTGGATACAGAGGTAAGCTATTGTTGAGCGCTAAACTTTTTGGTAGCTTCTGTTTTTTGCTATTTTGTCTCTCCCCCTAAAAATACAAGATTTTATTTGCTTATTTTAACACTTATGCATGCATTGTACCTTTATCTCATTTGTTGGTAAGTAATGATGTGGCAACTGGATATCTGTTGGAACACACTATTAGGTATTTGGTGACAAATGTTGTACTTGAGACTAGTGCTAGCCAGATGAGCATCAACAAAAGTTCCTACCACTATGAAAACGTAGTTGATTAATCAGGATAAAATGTTTTGTTTGTCCTTCTCGAACATTGGTGTGAAATTACTACATTATAAGTTTTTATATGCTTAATTTTAGAGAATGTGTAATCAATCTTCATAACTAACCTCCTTCACATTTTTTTCTTTCAATGAGATATGGAGAAACAAAGCATTCATACATGGCCAATATTTTAAAATGATACATAGATAGCTTTTCCCATACATTTGTATCAAAATTTAAAAATTAAATTATGTATGGTGAGCATTAATTTAAAGGCTGGTCTTTTAAATGATATGATAAATAAAAATTGTCCAATGAATTACCTATTATATTGATTTTATAGTGTAAAGTTAAATCACTAAGTGGTCACTGTATGAAACTACGCTTTTAGGAGCACTGTTCTATCTAACTAAACCATATTTATAGTCAATTGTTCTACAAAGATATTCTACAGGGATTAAGGCCATAAAAATTATAATATAATTTGAATAAATAAGTACTGTTATTGACTCATTCTTCAATATCCCTTGAAAAAAGCGGCTTAGTATATTTATGAAGAAAAAAATGTATAATCACACAGGGCAAGTGTTTATTTACACAGAAGCATTAACATGATTTGAACTCCTGTTCCAGACAAAATCTCAAATGGCTAAAGAATATGAGAAAGACTTAGAAGACTACAGGAAAATCAAGACTATGTATGAAGCATCACTAACTCCTGAGCAAAAAGAAGACATCAAGAGAGTAAAAGAAGAAATGGCTGCTGCCAAAGAAAAGAGAAAATTAAAAGCTGTAAGTTTTATGCTTATGAGTGCCTATATTCTACAGACATTTCATCTCTGCAGGAGGCAAGCCTGTTCTTTTTTTACTGTCCAGTTTTCAGAAATAAGATGAAAGAAAGATTTGTATTACTTGGTTCTGCATTTTACATTCATAATCATACTGCAAGGCAAAATTGAGGTGTATAAATTATTGTTTAACACTTTTAACAACATGGTCACTAAGATAGCAGTTACATGCAAGCCTATGAACAATAAACAAAATATAACTGGACAGGACATAAGTCTTGGCATGGTTTTGTTTTCTGTTTTATATATGTGTTGATTGGCTTGCAAATGTAGAGTTAAGTAAAAGTAAAATATTTTTTATTTCACTTGAATAATTAGATCATTGTTCAAAGGCACACAGAATTTTACTTGTACCTATTTTATATATGATTTCGCCGCCATGTCAGCCACTAACTAAGGGCCAAAATTTACTTAGAATCACATATTAACATCTGTTTTATGATGTTCTTCAGGTAGTAAAACAGATTAAATAAATTAATGTATATTGAAACTTGGGATTTCAGCCATTTATTTGGTCTTAACTATGTTTACAGGTTGCCTACCTGTAAATATAGTTAAGACCAAGTAAATGGCCGAATTTAAAAGAAGCCGAAAGAAATTTAGCTCTGTATTTTCTAGTAGAATTCAGCTTACACCATCCATGGCACGATATAACTTAACACCTGAGACCCAAGCATGTGTACATAGACTAGTCATTATCTGGAAGGCTGCTCACTCCCATAAATTAATATATTTGTGGTGAAACATAAATCTTTGTATAATAATTATTTCTCATTTACATTTCAGGAATACAAAGAACTGGGTAAACCAAAAAAACCTATGTCTTCATACTTCCTTTTCATTCAATCAAGAAAAAAATCATTTGAAGGCAAAAACTTAAAAGAATATCAAGGGGAAGCCAAGAAAGACTGGGATAAACTACCTCAGAGTGAAAAGTCCAAGCTCGAGAAACAAGCACAAGATCTCATGAAACAATACAAGTAAGTTTATTTGTTGAGGCAGCAAGCCATTTATGCATATGTTCATCTTGCTGGCTCAAAAACGTAGAAGCTATTACCTTCCGTGCTTTGGAGGGCAAGTTAAGCCGTTGATCGCGGTTGTTGTCTTAGGATGACAGTCGTTATGGCATGGTGGTAGGGCATTTTGCAAATGCCCGCCTGGCAAGCTGCCACCCTCAAAACTCTGTCGCCAAGCACTTAACGGTTCCGGCAGCTGTCTTTGAGAGCCAGTAATTCTAGGTTAGCCTGAACAACATCTTCGACCACATCATCACTTACCGTCAGGTGAGATAATGGTCAAAGTAACCTATAAGGCATAAAATAAAAACCTAGCATTGTACCACAATATCTGTAACTATATGATTGGCAAGATATTCCTGAGTCTCAGATAACATATTCAAAATCATCTATGAACATCTACAAGTTTGACTTTGTATTGTATTTGTCCAGTGTCAGCAGATTACATTGTGCTTCGAAATATTGACGCCTTCTTCGAAATTATCGCGAATGGAATTTACATTCACACAGCAAAGGACAAGTTGCATTAATAATAACCAATGTGCATTGTATAAATAGTGAGTAGGGCATTTGAACCGAAGTCGTATCAGTTTCACTCGGTCTGTCACTTGCATCAGATGATATGTTTGTACTTTGTACTGAATTCTCACAATATTTTTGGTGGGATAAATTAACAACATTTTCATGCTATGATGAGAATTTGATAAAGTGCTAGTTTACAAAATAGAATTTTCAAGTCACGGTTACAGAACAACATATTATATGGCCTGGCATATACCTGATGAGTTAATTTACCATGAATTAACGGAATATAATTATATTTATCTTTCAGAAAAGATTTAGAAGCATGGGAACTGAAAATGATCTCAATTGGTCGTGCAGACCTTGTCCGCTCCAAGCCAGTGCGAGAAAAGAAACCAAAAGCTGTAGCAAAGAAGCAATAGGAACTCGGGTGCTCTGACAATTTGACTGACTCCAGTTTTACACAATCTAGCTCTAAGGAACCTGTACAAAGTATTCATAAGAAAACACTTAGCTCTTCTAGTCCAAGAAAAGTAAATAAAGTTGCAACAGAAAAATCAGTTAATGCAACATATGATGTTATGAAGAATGAGTCAGTTGAATATCAGAGCACGAGTGATCAGGTCTATGTGCCAAAAGTGGAAAAATCTAAAATAGAAGCAGCAGAATTACGATTGAACAAAGTAATACAAGAAAGTGTTACTAATGGTAAATCAGTCCAGTCGCAGAGCACGGGTGGACAGGCCAAAGAGCCAATTGTTTCCTCCACTGAAACCTCAAAAGCAAACCAGAGTAAGAACTTTATTGATAGTATTAAAAGTTTCTTTACACGTTAAGTTAGGAGTACCTCACAAGATATTGATTTCATCATGTTTGTTTTGCGCTTTTTGACTTAAGTACTTTGTGTTTTAGATGTATTTAGATGTGGACATAAAATATTTTTAAGCTATAGTTCATTTTTTATTTTGATTATCCATTTAATACTTTATTCTGAACATTATGGTAAGTAATTATTGTAGATTAGTACATTATTTAAATTAAACTATAACAATTATAAACTTATTGCAAGCATGTATATTTGTAGAAAAATGTCTTAAAATATTCAAAATGCATATTGGAAGTTTTCTGAGTTGATGTAAAAGGGACTGTTAAATTCAAATAATGTATGATAATGATAAACATATATAAATTTCCAAACTTCAGTATATCATGTTTTTTAGTTACTTCATTAAGATTAGAGTTTGGTATCAAGCAGCTTTATATTCGTTATAAGACAAGTATTTTAAAACAGTAAAGGTTTTCATGTCACTTGATATTACTAAACCACCAAAGAATCATCAGCATTAGAAGACAAAAAAAAGTTAGCTATATTGTACCAAAAGATAAAGTCTTACGAAATTATAACACTACTCAAAAAATATTTTTTGCATCAATTTTGTTATGTTACTTGCTATACTTACGTATAGCAAGATGCTATATATGCTATACTTATGTATAGCAAGTCTATAACTATAGGCTCGGTATTGAACAATCCCTGACCGAATGAAGAAGCATAGCCCGGTCAAAACAGGCTTATACGGCCTAACCATAGGCTATACAAAAACACAACCGTAATACATGTTCCGAACGGGTATAATAGGGCAAGATTAAAATAATTGATTGAAAAATAACTAATTACGAAAGTTTGACGTAAATTGCCGGAAATTAAAAAATTTATATTTTACCCGACTGCTCAAAAACAGGAGTGTTATGTTTTCAGGCTTCCAAAATTAAGTGCTCAGAATTATTGTGATAACTCTAGGAGTCACCAGACTCAATACTAATATACCCTTCTAGTGGAACCTCTGCCCAAATTAATTTAAATTGAATGATAAAACATTTAACGAAAATAAATAATTAGTAGTCGTGTTTTTACTTTTTTTTTAATTAATTTATACTTATTATTTAATAACCGGCTAGGACTCGCGTAATATTTACCGGATATTGCTCCGACCAGTTTCGAACTTATTTGAAGTTCTTCGTCTGGGAGTCACGATTATGCACAGCGTCGAGCGCGGGCCTCAGCACGTAACGTGACTCCCAGACGAAGAACTTCAAATAAGTTCGAAACTGGTCGGAGCAATATCCGGTAAATATTACGCGAGTCCTAGCCGGTTATTAAATAATAATTATGGACAAAACTCGCGACAGTTTTTTAGCTCTAATTTATACTTGTCGCATATCTATTGTACTTGATGCCCTAAAACGCCAGATTCGGAGAAGAGTTTTTCCAATATCTAACCAATTTCGGCAATACTTATTGAATTTATTACCATTTGTCACGGGTAAACGTAATATTTTGGTTTTGGCTGTTAGGAGTAATTTATGAAATACGAGGAATATTATTTTGAACTTGCCAATACCGTTATCATGAAGAACGGGTACGAAACCTTAGCTAGGTTCGTAAAGCTTAATACGCAACCTAACTAAAAAATTTGAATTTCTCGCCACAAACGGTAGGTTTCACCTTATATTAATAGTTGTTTAAGGGGAGTTTTTTTTTATTTTTTTATTTTAATTCTACACTCCACAGACTCCAGGGTCCGTGACTTTTTTTTAACTATGACATAATTTATTAGTAAACAAGAAATATGAAATAGGAAACATGCAACATTCCAAGGGGGAACAGTGTTAAAAGTTTTTTTTTTTTTATTCTTTTTTTTCTTTTAATGTCATTAGCACTAGCATCCAGAGCAGACCAGTATCCTCTAGCAGCACCCGTTCACGAGTTGACGCATGTGCCAGCCATCGCCTTCCTCAACCATTTTTGAGGGAAGATGGCGACCCGACACACAACACCGCCGCTAGACAACACCTTTCTGTGAGCATGACCACTCCGGATACCCGTGCTAACGATTACAATTACAAAAATAATTTGGGACTACAATAAAATAATATACCTACAGAAATTTACCTATTTTGTTATTCTCCCACGTCACATTTTAACAGGGCCTCCATTACCGCGCTATTTCGATCTTTGATCGCCATTTTGAGGTTGTTTAAGGGGAGTTCAAAATATTCTCGTTTTCCTATCTTTTTGGTAAGTAGGGAGGGCAGTTTTGAATATGATTCTCAAGACATTATTCAAGGTGACAAAAGCTGACAATTATAAATTTTCGGCGGTTTACAGCTGCCTCCAGTGCTGAGAAGGCCCGAGACACTCAAGGAACGTGAAGATCAATAGTTTCTCGCCTTCTCATTCGCCTTCGCTCCATTAGGTGTCAACTTTATTTGGTTCTAAAAAATATTATGACGATTATTGTAATAAAAGTTTATTGAGCATTTTCAATCTAATACACACCTACTTACATTATACCTAATAACTTATTACAAATACATATTTTATAATACCTACATACGAGTACATAATATACATCTTCAATAACGTAACAGACAAAGTCTTTACATTCTCATTTGAAATTAAAATGCAGACAAGCACTATTAATTTGAAGACCGAGACAGATAAGAATTTTTATTTGATCCTTGAATGCCTTTATTGACGGCGCTCGTCGCACTGCGTCTGGAAATGTATTCGATAAGCGAACAGACTGAACAGAGAATGAACCGTCATAGAAAGTGCTTTTATGCATAGGGATCTACAGGATGAGATTTTCTTTTTTTGTTTTTTTTTTTTCTTTTTTTTATTGGTCTACCAACAGACTGATACAGTTTATAAAAACTTAAATAACATGCTATTGTGGTTGAGAGTCGTATGTAATAATCCAATTAAAGGTAAACACAGCATGAATATTATACATAATAATATGGTTGTCTACCACTACGCTCCGACTATATAATAAGTAATTACAGTATAAAAATAAAAATATAATTTTGAAGAAACTTAAAAACTACTCTCCATAGTGGGTAAGAGCCTCAGTGGCCCTTTTTTTAAAAGAAATAAGGGATCGCTTCAGAATATCTATTTTATGTTCCAGCCAGAGTTGATTACTCAGCCGACCCATTCTCCTTAGCGGGCTATATTTACCCAATTTTGTTCTGTGACCTTTCGTATCAATAAAATTATATGTGTGGGGCCGAAAAGAAGGCCTTGGGATGACAAATTTAATTAATGCTAAGATACCAGGGATATTTATGTGACCATTTAACAATTTGTACAAAAAGGCGAGATCAGCTACACTCCGTCTATTGGCCATGTTCGTTAATTTAAAGTACTTTAATCTTTTTTCATAATCTGTTAGCTCCCTTCTCTTGCCTAACCATCTAGTCATAAAATATAAAAACCGCTTTTGAATTCGTTCAATTCTTTGTGTATGACAATCATAGTGGGGATTCCAAATACTAGGGCAATACTCTAAGTGGCTACGAACAAAAGACTTAAATAACGTTGTTTTCACGGTAGGGCTCTTAAATTTTTTGCTGTTCCGCCAAATAAAACCAAGAGCTCTATTTGCCTTCTTTATAATATAATTATAGTGCGGTATGAAAGATAATTTTTTATCGAAAATTACCCCCAGGTCCCTTATTTCAGCTACTTCCTCCAATAATAGACCATCTAAAGTGAAACGTAATATTATCCAAAGTCTACTGACTTTGGATAATATTACGTTTCTTAGAAAATTTTATATGTTTACATTTACTGATATTTAGTGGGAGTTTGTTTGTTTGGCACCAACTATTTAAAGCATTTAAATCACATTGTAACTTACCCCAATCATCAATGTTATCTATTGTATGATTTTCAAGTCATCAGCAAACAATGAGTAATGAACAAAGTTGAAAGACATTGGTAAATCATTAATAAAAACTAGAAACAAAATTGGACCCAAGTGTGACCCCTGTGGAACTCCAGAGGGCACTATAAACTCCTCTGATTCATATCCCGACACGATAACTTTTTGAACCCTATTTGTCAGGTAGCTACTTAGCCATTTCAGCAAGGTACCACTAATACCAAGAGATGAAAGTTTAGTTATAAGAATATTGTGATTCACTCTGTCAAATGCTTTACTTATATCTGTATATATGACGTCAATTTGCTTGCCGTGATCGACATTGGATGATAAATAATCGCTGTAAAGTATTAAGTTGGACAGAGTGGATTTGCCCTTTTGGAACCCATGCTGCTGTTCAATGAGAAGTTCTTTTAAATGAAAGTTAAGGACTGGACAGACTAAGCTCTCTAACACTTTAGCAAAACACGGTAAGATGGAGATAGGCCTGTATTGACTTATATCGTTAATTTTAGTTGTTTTTGGGATAGGAATTACATTAGCATTTTTCCAAGAGGCTGGAAAAGTTCCGGTATTAAGAGATTTATTATAAATTATGGAAAGAGGATAGCTCAAAGAATGGGCACAATTACGTATAAAGTACGGTGGTATAAGATCGGGGCCTGCACTTTTGTTAACAGCAAGGTTTTCAAGAGCCCGCTTAATTGAGATTCTAGGTAATGATATGTTGGTAATGTTGTTTGTACTTTGTACAAGTATATCTACTTTGTACTCATCTGAACTTTGAGGGAGATACACAGACGAAAATTGACGCATAAAGAGATTACAAATATCTTTAGGGTTTGTTGCTGTAGTATTACCTAAGTACATTTTGCTTGGAATTGAAATTTTAGATTTTTTTTTTGTTTCTAATAAATGACCAAAATGATTTTACGTTATTATTATTGAGTAATGAATTTTCGATTTTTTTAATATAATTTGAATAATCCCGGTCAATAATACTGTGACTTCTCTGCCTTAATAACTGAAACGAATTTAAATCTCTTGAATTTTTATAAATTTTATATTTATTTCTGAATTTCTCCTTCTCTTTGATAATTTTGATTAATGCGATTGAATACCATGACGGATACTTTCCCTTCTTGTATGAAGTTTTGGGTATGAAAATATTAATAATATATTCAATTTTTTCTTGAAAAATATTTGTCATTTCATCCACGGTCAGGTCATCGTTGAGTATTGTGTTCCAATTTATGTCGTTTATGTACTTTTCAATATCTGTGTAATTAGCTTTATTAAAGTTAAGTTTATAATAAGGTTTAGGCTTAAGTGATGTAAGGGAATCAATCTCAATATCGATAATTAGAGGCGGATGATATATGTCAACTTTGGAAATAGCGTAATCTTCTCTTGATACCTTAACTTTAGACATATTAGACAAAACGAGATCAAGTGTTTTTCCTTAGTGATTAAACACGTAGTTAAATTGTGTCAAGTAATTAAGTGACATGAAATCTATTAAAGTTTGCCCCATATTAAAATTAAACTGTGTTGGTTGCAAAGGAATATATTCACCATTAAAAGTGTTATTAGGAACCCATTTTATGCCAGGCAAATTAAAATCTCCTAGTAGAATAACGTTCCTGTCATAGAGGTCACACATCGTGACGTTGATCTCATTGACTATAGATTCAAGTCTAGATGGTGTAGCAGGTGATGGGAGATATACTGCACATACATAAATATTTTTTGTTGGAGCAATATTAATACACACCCAGATTATCTCGTTGTTCAACCGAGTACAGTCCATAATTGAGGAGTGTATCCTTTTTGCTACGGCAATTAGTACACCTCCACCTAGATGTTTGGTACTATTCTTAGCACTACGATCAGTCCTATAGATAATATAATTGTGGTTTAAAATCTCTGAATCGGCAAAATCTCCACTAAGCCATGTCTCTGTAAGTACAATTACGTCATAATTACAATTCAAACTGGCCAGATAGAGTTTATGTAGCTTACCTTTTATGCTACGCACATTTTGATAATATATACTTATCGAATCCATTATGAAAGATAGCAGTATAGATACTAAGTTGCTTAACATTAGTTACTAATCTACGGTGCTAAGAAAGTCCGTATTTTTGACCCATAATGCAGGTGACGTCTCATTTTTTCGTATGAATATTCTTCCGTTTCTGATCCATACAAACTTGTAACTTTTCTCCCTAGCAATGATTCTGGCCTTGCTGTGAAGCTCCTTGTTGGCGGGCGAAAGGTGTTCTTGTATATAGATCTGCTGTTTTAAATCGCCTGCAATACTAATATGAGAAGTATTCAACTTTTCCGTTGGATTTGTCTTGTTAAACTTTACGTAAGACGCCAAGAATCGATCACGAATGCGGGAAGAGGGCAGGCGCACAATTATAGACTTGGGTCTAGTAGATTGCGGGTTGAGCTTTGCTACTCTGGAACAATAAAGTACATCATTGTCTTCCAGGGGACAAGAAATTATTTTTGCCATTTGTGACATTAAGGTGGCGAGATTCTCCGACCGGTGTTCAGGAACACATTGAATTTCAATATTACAGTCTCTTGAGTGCTGTTCCATAGAATTCAATCTTGCTTGCAAACTCTTGACCTCCTCATCAAGCCTCCTATTATCATTTTGTAGCGTCTTAATCTCTACCTGTCTCTGCTCTACAAGATCTGTCAGGACATCGTATTTAGCAGACATGAAATTTATGGCCTCATGGAAGTCACTAAGTGCGTCAAACTTTGAATCGAATCTAGTTTCAATTTTTGTTATTTCATCCTGTATGATTTTCTTCACAGATTTTTCTATAGTTTTTTCTATGTTTTCATTGAGTTTTCTCAGAATTGTGTCCGTCAAGTCATTGAACTGCATGACAGAGAGTTGCACTTGTGGCGCAGGGGCGCCTCCCTGATAGAGCTCTTCCTCCATAGGAGAGGTCTCAGTTGTCCTATTCGTTGAAAATGAATGAACAGGTGTATGGTCATTACGAGGTCCAGATTTACACTCTGGACATTTCCAATTTGATTTGCTTGACTTAAGTTTACTAAAGTTTTCTTTAGTTATATTTACACAGCGAAAGTGAAATCCCTTATGGCAGCGACAGCATAATATCTTATCAGTAGCAGTCAGCTGATTTTGACATCCTTCACAAGTACCCATGATGATGGATGAGTCTGAATCCGAACTTGGTCACTCGTATGTTACTGATATGATAACTGGTAATCGTTAAAGCAATATATTTTCTTATGTTTTGCCAATGAAATATATCAGGCGCAAATTCCCTGGCGTCGTCGTAAGTAAATAAAAGTATAAAAATGTGGGTATGTGAAAAAGGCAATAAAATGTTTTGATATTATTCACGAATTTGGATTGAGTTTTATGATATTTACGTGATTGTTAGAACTTGAAAATTAGCTCTCCAGATAAAAAACCCTTTGAATTTGCGATAGAAAACACTTTTTACACTGTGCACTTCGTTAAAACACTGTTACGTCGAAAATGTTCAAGAGCAAGTGGCAGCACGTCCAAGTTGTTGTCGAAAATCCAAATAATCTCTGATAATTTCTGATAACCTAAGTGAAAGGCTGTTACATTACAGCTATGAAGGAATTCAAAACGTTCCCGTAGATAGCGCTGGGCGGAGGGACTAAAAATAATAGTGTAGAGAAGAGAAAGTATGTGAGTATTCCGACGAAGTCGTATAGGGAGCCACTTGAGCATATAACTAAATTCAGAGACATGATAATATTTACGCAAACCAAATATGAATCTAATACGTTTTGCAGACGCTCAAGGTCAGTCAGCTGGTCATCCGTAAGACCTTGATAGCAGGCATCAGCGTAATCAAAAACTGGGAGCAGAAGAGACTGCGCAAGCTCTACTTTAGTAGCAGTTGGTAAAAAGTTTCGAAGTCTTCTCATGGAGCCAGCAGACGCAAGTAATTTGCGGCTAATAGCTTCTAGCTGAGAGTTCCCAGTAAGACATTGATATAATGTCAAGCCAAGATTTTCAACAAAAATTATCTATTATTTTAAAATCTACAACTTGACTGTCCCCAATTTAAAGATTTATTTTAGATAGTAAAATGTATTACACTTCTCAAAGAGCTCTAGTAGACGATGACGCTCCACACGCTAGGATGCCGTAATTTTTTTTATTACTTCACACGTAATGGGGCTACCTTGCGCAGTAATTTGATTGAATTTGTAGTTCAATGCGCGTGTTTGGGTATATAATATACCTATACATTCTACACAAAATATCTAAATTTCAATGTAGGTAACTATTCTGTTTACGAGCCGTGACCGCAGAGAAGATAACCTCTGTTACCATAGGGACGGACAGTAGGGCTACGTATGCCCTTTGGATACGAACCCCGAAATAAAATGTTTTTTGATATATACCTACGTACAGCTAAATATATTAGTGAAAATGCTACGCAGCTTTTTTCTTTCCGACGTTCACGAACAGTATGATCATTTGTACAACTCGTGATTATTTTTTGTCGCTCAAGTATTAAAAATGCAATCTTATTGGCGATTTTAATTATTTTATGCTTTATCGACACATATTTGTTTCATTACCGCAAGAAAGCATGCTATTTCTATCACCCACGCTGGAAGTAATAAGCCTGCCGTTCTTCTGTCAGGTTTGTAGAATCCTATTTACGAGCTAAATACCTGTAACATACTAAAACTGTCAGACAGACAGCGGAGTGTCAGTAACCGAGTTCCATTCATTGAGTTATTACGTAGTACCATATCTCAATGGTTCCATTTTGCCCTTTTACGGAGGGTTCCGTACGAAAAACAATAAGTCGAACGCTAAAAAGGTTACGTTTTTTTGGTTAATTCATGCTATATAATACCTATACAGTGTTAGTGCGGAACCCTTGGTATGAGTTCAAACTGCACTTGGTAAAATTTTATCTTTGTAGCACTCGTAGCGAAGTTTCCTTGGCTGTTCTTTAAGCGATCAGCAAAGTTAAGCAACGTCAGCCGCGGTCATGAGTTGGATGGATGACCGCTAATGACATTACTACTAAGCGCTTCCGTGCTTCAGAGGGCACGTTAAGTCGTCGGTCCCGCTTGTTGTCTTAGGATGGCAGTCGTTAAATCATGGTGTGAGGGCGTTTTGCGAATACCCACCTGGCTAGATACCACCCTCAAGTAGAAAATCTGTCGCCAAGCACCTAACGAAGTGTTCCGGTAGCTGTCCCTGAGAGCCAGTAATTCCAGGTTGGCTTGAACAACATCTTCGACCGCATCATCACTATTACGTACCTACTCACATTAGATTTTCGGTGTTATCTAATCAGTTAATAAAGGTAGGTAGGTAATATTAATAATAAAACTTTATTTTTTCAGATGACTTCCTGAAACTTCTACAATATATTCGTTCTTACTGAATAAAACCCAATTAACATTTTTTATTATTTATTTTCAAATGTATTAAAATATGACTAAAAATAAATCTGATTTATTAAAATATTTATTGACCTTAAATTTACTTACAATGTAACAATTTGAATAAAGCTGACACTTACATATTTTTATGTTAAGTCAATTGTACTTTTTTTTGTATGACTTATATGAAACCTACTGCGCTTTTATTCTTTACATAATTAACGACTTAGCATAAATATCTGTTAAATATTTTTAACTTGAATTTAAAGTTTATCTTGTGTGAAGTCTTATTATATAGGTAGTGCAGAAAAAAGTTAAAAGTTAAAATAGGTCTTTGGTTATTTTTATTCAATAGCACAGAATAATTAATAGTATGTTGTACCAGCTTCATTCTGTCTGTTGAACCACATTAGCATTCAGAGAACAGTAACGATAAGATAAATAGTAGTACAATTGTTAATCGAAAGTATCACTTAAATTATCAATGGATGTTAGTGTTCCAATTATTAGTTGAAAATTTAGTAGCAACAGAAAAACTCCGACTTGAATATCAACTTGTCCATCAATCTTCTTATTGGTTGTTTACACTCTTGGCAGAGATCAGTCCTGGTGGTGGCTACCTTTACAATCTGTTTACCATTCCTTACAAATTGCCTGTTCACGGGACCATTTCCTGCTGCTTTTATTGCTACCAATTTATCACATATCATCGAATTCTCATCAAAAAGGTAGGTACTGTCAGTTATTAACACAGCAAAATCAATACAAAGCAACAGAAATGTACTATTTATGTATGGCAATGACTTGTTAATAAATGTTTTATAAAATTATACATGAATAAGCACATTAGAAATTTTATGTATAGCAGTACAGCCCAAAATTTAAAGCATAAAAATGGTTGTAGCAATCTGTTGTCTTAATGTATTTTTTATGCTAAACTTGTTAAAGCCTTAGCCGTACAACAAAAGTAGATAATAAAACAAAGGCGGAATTCGGCTTTAGCAAATGGTACATATACGAAGACTATACAAGATTTACATTATTATTTGTCAACTAAGTTCCATATTAAATTTAAAGATGAATAATAAGTTAGCTGACTCAAACAATAACATTAGATAGATACTATTTATATATTATAGGTTACTGTAGAATATAGATAAACACTACCCAGAAGATATTATAAATTAAATTAAAATCCTAAATTCATGAAATTAAAATGTAACCAAATCACCCAAACTAACATAGCAGTAAAATATCTAGTAACTATTGGGTTTCAATAAACACTTCCAATAAGGTTTAATATCAAATTTGCACACAAGGAATAAAGTAGAATGAGGAATATATTAAAATGTGTATTCTATATAAGAATTAAAAATAAAAGTGTTATGCACTTCAAGTAATACATATAGCAAAAGTGGAAAATAGCAAATTCTTTAAATAAAATTAATCAATTTGAGAGTTCCTGGATTAGAGTATCACAGATTAGTTTAATAGTTACATCGTCGGCATAAACCATCACATCGTCAGGAAGTTATGTACTAGCATTGGGTGCATGCAAAATATTTTAACACATTCACTCTAAGGTAGATCTTTGAGCGGATGTGTTTAACTAATAGATTATAGCCCTAAAACTTGGAACCCCATTGTAAACTACATATATTTTCATATTTATGAAAATCACAATTACTATTTTATTATTTTTACATTTTCTCTGAACTGTTAAAACGTTATTTTTTATTTTTAAAATAATTTAAAACAGTCAAACTATGGGTCAGCTTCAGATCAGATTTCCTACTCAGAAGATAAACACCTTCTTTTGTCAAATTCCAGGCATACATATTACTGGAGAACTAGACAACTCTTTAATTTTAAAACCAAACAGCTAGTGAAAAATAGAATAAATTACCCTTGCCAAGATTACCTGGCTGGTGTGTTCATTAGAACACACAGAGCCATCTGTGTAATAATTCTCTGCAATCTACCTCATTAAAATCAGTTGTATTCCAATCCAAGGTACTATTCCCTTCAATAATTTTCCATGATCCAGATAAGTTTTAAGAATGTGCATATTTGTTATTAAACCAAATTCAAATGCATTTAAAAGACCTAGTCATAGAATTAATTAGCCATATAATTAACTAAACATTTAAAGGTTGCTAACCAAAGGTGGTTCATGCTGTATTGAAACAGATTTTTTTCTTTCTTAGAACTTATCATAAGGAAATAAATACATTAATCATCAAGCTAAGCCATGGATTGAGGCCAATTTTATTTTTAATCATACATCACAGTAAAGTGTCCTCAATGTAAACTCTCCATACATTCAACATGAATGATTTAAACTGTTGCATAAAAAATAGTTTTTATCTAATTTGGCATTCTAAAGGTTGGTGCACACAGATCCACCCAGCACCTTAACAACATGCCTCAACTTAAGCTACTCAGCATACTTTAATCCATACTTCAATTCACACTAATCTGCACCGGTATCATCTCATGGGGCATCGATGTTGATACAGTAGTGGGGTGATATATTGGTGTTAACCTTAATTTTTATGAAATATACATAATTTGTAGCTTACTTACTATGCATATGTGTATATATGGAAGTACAACAATAAATTCAAATGCAAGTTAATTTTAAGTGAAGGCTTTTAAAAGAGTGTACACCATATAATATCATGTAATATTGTTGGGACTAGTAGATTTCATGATTATATTCATAATTTTCGAAATTCACTGAATATATACAAAATTATGTAGATCTTCAACTGTTTCATGCTACATACTGACATTAATACTTAACATTTTGTTCCTGTTGTAGTACATTTTGCAACAAATCTATGACTGTTTCTTTATTGGTATTCCATACAAATTATAAACATTACAAATTAATTACATACTATGCTTCTTTTTTTTATGAAAGTATAATATAGAAGGCTTGTTGAAATTCACAACTGCTGAATATTAAAATTGTAAATAAAACATAACTGACATTAATATCTATGTCAAGAACATAATATTAAGCTGCGGCCAAACAATCATATTCACAATTAAAGAACTATCTAATTTTACTACTAACTCTATTTAAAAATAAACAATAAGTTAAAGTTTAAAATAAATTTCAAATAAGATAATAGTTCAAATAAAATGTAACTGTAAAATGAACAATTAAAGGGGTTAATATATGGTGTTGGCCCCCTGATCATGGTGAAATAAAATACCAACATTTGTTTATAACTCAAATATTTTTACAGACAGGAGGCTGTCATTCTGCCTTGATGTGATGAAAAATAAGAAAAAAGTTTCCTATAAAAGGATTGAGCAAAAATAAATTAAAACCAACAACTTAATGTATTTACAAAATTGATACTAATATAAATCTAAAAAATGGCAATATGTAACTAAAACGCACATATCTTTTGATTTCTCTCTTTGTAAAAGGCACATGCAATTAAAACCATGGAACATATTAAAATGCACTTAAAATTTTAAATACCTAAGTTAAATTGAATACATGGTAATACCTAAGTGAATGCTGGTCTGTATCAGCTAAAATACCAAATTGAATATAGTTGTAATAATGCTAGCTTGTTATTGTAATTTGATTCAGTCAGTGTGACACCCTCAGAAGGGAAATGAAGGATATACTATGTAACAAAGTAATTTCTAAATGTAATCCACATTGTTTGTATGCAGATTGTTACAAATAGATAGATAAATATGTCACGTGAGATAATCCAAGAACATTCAGACAAATACAATATTTTTTGGATTCTAGCTGGTGGCATGCCATTTAGAACCATATTTGCAAGCAGCATATTTGCAATATTAGGACTATGCTGAGTAGGAAACCATATCAGTTTAGTAACAATGTAAACAATAACTGGTAAGAAAATATAACCACTGTCAAAAGTTATCAATGTTAAGCTGTACAATATTTGTAAAAATAGTGACAAAAGGACTATGTCATACTTGTATGTAGTTAGTTTCTCCCATGTTGATAACGTTGGAATTTCTACTGTTTCCAAAGTTGGCGGTAATGTAGCTGTTGGAGGCCATAAAGGTGCCAAGTCACTGGCGACTTCCCCGTCGCCTGATGCGTCGATGTCATGATTTGTCGACGCCGAGATAAATTCAAATAGTTCTGCTGGTGGACTATATGAAGCACCATTTTGATTAGAGGTGCTGGAGTGACTACTGATGCTCAATGTAACAGGATTTTCATATTCTGGCTCCAGAATCACAGTCCTGACTGGAGATTCTGAAATATCCACACTCATGTAAACAATGTGACTTTTACAAGGGTCGTAAGTTTATAGATTTGAAAACCTTGAATACCTCTAGGACACTCAGTACTATTTTTTCCTGATATAATTTGAAGTCGGTTATGAGAATTTTCCAAAATTTTCCTTCGACGGGCCTCCCGACGTGCTGCTACAGCATCAGCCATTTTTGACGTAAATAAAAATCAACCACAGCTTAAACTCACTGACGACGTGACGTTCACTTCATATTATTCCCCTTCTTCATAGATAAATTAAAAATTCTAATGGCACTTCATATTTTTTTTTACCGAACGGTGTAGTCTTGGGTAGTACATGTACTAGTGGTGTGTACCGGTTCTCAAAAAACCGGATAATCACCGGTTGGGATGGGTACCGGAGACTAATCGGTGTTTCTATTAACTACCGGTTAATCGTTTATTTGATGGATAACCATTTCTGAACGCGCGATTCAGTCGCGATTAGGGTAAGGATGTATCTTTGTTCGATACTACTCATATGAATATCATGACATGATAATATTAATTTTATCTCATCTCATTCGTACTATAAATGCGTTTTGCTTCTATTAACCTACACGGGAAACCATTATTACTACTACCCCATTGAGCTCTCCTCCGTTTATGCTACCCAAGAAAAACACTTTTTCTCGCTAAGTAAGTATTTTGATAACAATCAAAACCTTATTTTTTCCTTGGATTGCATTCAAAAATATTTTATATAAACTCATTCGGCAATAATCTAATTATGAAATTATATAGACTTTTATTTTAATTACATACTTCTTTCAGAAAATTAAATTAAAGCTTTATTCTCCAAACAAAACAATGCTTTAAAAATGTTTTTTAATTATTAAAGTACAATGTGCCCCGACCAAGGAGGTTTCAATTCAATTTAAGCTTAACTTTTGAAGCGCTCGTAGCGAAGGTTGCTTAACCATTCTGAATCGATCAGCAAAGTTAAGCAACGTCCTCCGCGGTCAGGAGTTGGATGGGTGACCGCTGGTGACATTACTACTGAGCGCTTCCGTGCTTCGGAGGGCACGTTAAGCCGTCGGTCAAGGTTGTTGTCTTAGGATGGCAGTCATTATAGCATGGTGGTAGGGCACTTTGCGAATGCCCGCCTGGCTAGCTACCACCCTCAAGTTGAAAATCTGTCGCCAAGCACCTAACGGTGTGTTCCGGCAGCTGTCCTTGAGAGCCAGTAATTCACGGTTAGCCTGAACAACATCTTCGAATACATCATCACATACCATCAGGTGAGATATTGGTCAAAGGGTAACATATCAGGCATAAAAAAAAACAAATTAAAAAAATACACATTACCTGTGGTGAGCGCGCTGCGCGCTCAGCGCCCTGGTTTCGAGCCAATAGACCAAAAACAGACTTTTTTTCTTTTGCCAGAAAAATCAAGAAAAGCTTATAGCCATAAGATTAAATAAAGTACTGTATGTAACTGCATATAATTAGGTATTAAAACACTCGTGTAATCTTATTTTGAAACACGCCTGCGGCTCGTTTCAAAAAACTACACTCATGTATTAATACCCTCTATTATATGACAGTTGCATAAACTACTATTATTGGTCACATTAAATTCGATTGGATGTCAAATGCTTTCTGTGCATCAGTGATAAAATATACTGACTATCCGGAGAGTAACCGGAGAAACACCGGTTATTCAATAAAATCACCGCAAAATCTCCGGAGGCTGAAATTGCCTCCGGTACACACCTCTAACATGTACGATGTACTATTAGGTAACGTAACTTCGTACTGTACTAAAAGTAATATTTCCGAGCGGCAGCAGTTAACCCTTTGCGATTCGGACATTTAGCACTATTCGGACACTCGCTCGACTGAGTCGACTCGATTCATTCATTGTACAAACGTAGTGATATAAATTTTCAGTGGTGCGTTTTATTCGTGCAATGTCAGTGCCGCTCGAGAGTAAAAGGGACAGCGATACACGGCGCGTTCAGCTTAGATCTAATTTCTTTGCAATAACGATTATTTTAGCGTGATAAAGATTCGAATATTATGTGTCTTTTCGTATGACGACGGACGAACATTTCGCGCATACGCTTTGGCCACTTGATGTCACCTGTTGAGTAGGTAAACTAAACGTATGATGTACGAAAGTGTTTATTGTTACTTGCATTCTCTTTGATTGAATCTAGTACTGCGTAGCGCTTGAGAATATTATTATTGTTTTTAAATTAGCCTATTCATATTTTGTCATTCTGTGAGTTAATTGTGTTTTGCACCTGTGTTAATCTATTTTGTTTTGACTGAATTGTGCAATTTTGTGGTGTCTACTGTAATTAACGCTTGTTTGTTTATAATATTTGTGGTGTTGGACGCTTACCCTGGACCTACATACCTACTAACATCTTTTTGTATTTGCGTTGATGAACGCTTTTTGTGTTTTGTGGCATGAATTTCCATAATATTTACAAACACAACTAACATAGGGCGTAGGTATAACATAATTACAAAATATAACAGGACCTTGTTTTTATATTTTTTTGTAATGGCTCCAACAAGACCAAAGCGAAGCCCGCTCTGGTTTCACTATAAGCAAGGGGATAACGAAGCAACATGCAATTATTGCTCCGTAAAACTGAGCACCAAAAATGGCTCCCTGGGAACGTTAAAGAGGCATATGTCATCAAAACATCCCACTATTTCACTGCATGTAGATAGACAACCAACTCCAACTACTGCTGAAGAACCTGTTGACAATAATATCACCTCTGTATCAACCTCCCAGTCCAGCTCAACCGCGCCAAGTACTATCTCAGCCCAACCGA
The DNA here is from genome assembly GCA_963854805.1 of Plagodis dolabraria. Taxonomy (NCBI): domain Eukaryota; kingdom Metazoa; phylum Arthropoda; class Insecta; order Lepidoptera; family Geometridae; genus Plagodis; species Plagodis dolabraria. The sequence goes on along the minus strand of OY978457.1, from coordinate 21,760,294 downwards.
CAATGGCGTCATCGTTGATTACAAATTACATGCGCAAACCGCCATCTGCACGCAAGGTGGACCAGATTGATAGGCAAGTAGTTGCAATGGTGACAAAAGGTCATCACTCATTTCGCATAGTTGAAGAGCCGGAGTTCAAAAAATTAATAGATATGGTGTCGACATGTCCTGGTTACCAGCTCCCAACTAGAAAAACATTATCTAATACGCTAATTCCTAAAAATTACACGGAAGTTTTCCAAAAGGTATTTCAATATTTAAAAGATTCATTTGCTATTTGTCATTGTACCGACGCATGGACATCCAGCGCCAATGAAAATTATATCGCAGTCACTGCACATTTTATTAATGCTAGTACTGAAATGCAATCTGTTTTACTGGGGTGCATTAATTACGATCAAAGGCACACAAGTGAGAACTTAGTTGCCTTCTTACGGCAGATGATGCAGGATTGGCAGATCACAAATAAAATAACATGCGTCGTCAGTGACAACGCAGCGAACATCCAAGCCGCTATCAGGCTAGGTGAATGGCGGCCTGTGGGTTGTTTTGCCCATACATTAAATTTAATTGTACAGAACGCCCTTAAAGTTATATCCGATATTGTAAGTAAAGTCAAATCGATAGTGGAATACTTCAAAAGAAGTTGTGCGGCACAAACCAAGTTAGAATCGGTGCTTAAGCAAATGGGTTTACCGATTTTAAAACTTAAGCAAGAGTGCCCAACCCGTTGGAATTCCTGTTACGAGATGCTGGAAAGGATTTTAAAACTAAAAGATGCTGTTATAAGTACTTTAGCTCTCACAAGAAATGAGCTCAATCTTCAAACCACAGATTGGGAAGTGATTGCAACCGTAGTGGTTATTTTAAAACCATTTTTTGAAATAACAGTAGAGGTAAGTAGTGAAAATCATGTCACTCTGTCAAAAGTGTTAATATTTACGCAAATAATGTCGAAGCACATTGTAAAATACCTAGCAAAAGCGTATACACACCCCGTGATACCAGAGTTATTAAAGAATTTAAAAAGTCAAATAGAAGCGCGACTCTTTAGCCTAGAGTCGAACATTTTATATGCCGATTCTACGATCCTGGACCCTAGGTTTAAACAAAAAGGGTTTCGTAGTCACACGAGCTACGAAAATGCGATTGCGGATATAAGACGCAGGATCAGCCGTATAGTAAATTCTAACACTATATGTGAAAATCAGATATTTTTAAATACAAATTCCGCACCCATAGATCTAGATAGTATATGGGGTGACTTCGATACCGACATGAGTCAAGTGGTTCGCCCAGAAAACTCTGTTGCTGCTGGAATACGTGAATTGGATAAATACCTAAACGAGGAATACTTACACCGAAAGGAGGATCCCTTGAAATGGTGGGACAGTCGCAAACACATATATCCTCATATATATCAATTAGTTTTAAAAAGGTTATGCATCCAGGCAACATCAGTGTCGTGTGAACGCATTTTTTCTGGGGCAGGCCAAGTCGTAACAAATAGGCGAAAATTACTAAAGCCATCAAAAGTGTCTCAGGTGCTTTTTTTGCACAGTAATATGTAAAAAAATAATGAAAATGTAAAAAAGAATACAAAAAAAAATAAAGTAAAAAAAGTATATAAAAAAAGAAAATAAAAAAATACAAAAAAAAATTAAAAATAAAAAAAAATATGTATATAAAAAAAGTAAAAAAATATAAATAAATAGTAAAGTAAAAAAATATCCAATTATTGTACATACATATTTGATTTTTAAATACGCCATTCTAGTCTTTAATCCATTATCGTCTGTTTTGATAACCGACGCTAATTTGACCATAATGAAGTCTAGAATGACAGTCCTAAGCCTGTTAAAGTATGAAGGAAAACCAAATAGGTATGTGTGCATAAGGTAAGTACTAACCAAACTTTTGTTATCGCGAATTCTATTCTAACCTAGCCAAAATACGAAAAAATAGAAAAAATGCCAGTGTTCGCTGATATGAAGTGCTTTAAAGCTAAATTTCAAAGCCAAACATTTAAAATCTTCATGTTCTCATCATTAAATTTTGTTGTACTAATAGTACTAAAGGTACTACTACACTGTACTAGTACGTTGTATGAATTGTACTAGTACGGTGCGAACTTGCAGTTGTCCGATTATGCACAAGACTAGAACGGTGTGCTTTTATTGAATAAATACTACGTAGAATTTACAATACTACGCTACTACAATAAAAGTATTTAGACAACCTATAAGTCGTTGCAGACTCAAAGGCAGTCCAAATGCTCTAGACCAGTGTTTTTCAATCTTATAGATTTCGCGACCCCCTTCAGGTCGAAAAATTCTGGCGACCCCCTTGCAAAGAATTTAAAAGACTACGTACGATAATGACTTGTTTTGACTTTGATGCCTTTACTTATTAGAGCAGAAAATAATTTAACATTAATGATAAAGTCAAGCATTTCTTGCAAAACTTAATTTATGGTCAACATCTCTACAAAGCCATATATTCAAATATTTTCCATCTGTTCAGAAGATTGTTGAAGATAGTGCATCAGACCTTGTTTTAAGAGCTCACATTCCTTGCATGATACAGAGTTAGCATAATTTGCAAGATAAACTTTTAGTTTACTTTCCCGACTTACACTCTGAATCTGACAATGGGCGTAGTGGATTCTAAATATTTTCTTGGATAAATCAACAGAGCTGACTGATTTGAGAATGCCTCATAGATTTAGCTGCTGACAAGTCCACTCAGTGATACAGGCTCTTACGTTGCCGTTGGCGTTATAGGCACTGAGCGACTGAACAAGTAAAATTTTGTTATACTGTGGACCTTATCTGCACCTTATCTGTGGACCTCAGATTTAATTAATTATTGTCTGTGGCTCTGGCAGCTGGCAACACTGGGAACAACGCCAAGAAAATAATTTCTTTGATGATTTTTGTTTGGCGCCTTTACGAGGCCGGTTATTTTTGCAATTAGGGCTGTTTTAATTCCCTCTCAGCTAACAAAACATTGCAAATTGTTACTACAATGGGTGACAAAGGTGATGGAGGTAAGTTTGTTCATGCTGATTTGCTCCTCAACAAAGAGTTGGTCATACTCCACTTGCTGACGGCTTGACTTTGTGGTTATCGGAAAATGTTTTCCTTCTTATCTAATATTTGTTGTGATTTGTAGAAACGTTCGATGATGCAGTTGAAGAGCGAGTAATAAATGAAGAATACAAAATATGGAAGAAGAACACCCCGTTTCTGTACGACCTGGTGATGACCCATGCTCTGGAGTGGCCGTCACTAACCGCGCAGTGGCTTCCTGACGTCACCCGGCCCGAGGGGAAAGACTACTCGGTTCACAGGTATGTCATCTGCAATGCTCCTCTAATCATGTAAAACCTTACTTAACCTTTGAGTGCTCTTTTATCCATAAACTTTTTTGTATAGGTTGATCCTGGGAACACATACATCAGATGAGCAGAACCACTTATTGATAGCAAGTGTTCAGCTGCCGAATGAAGATGCTCAGTTTGATGCCAGCCATTATGACAATGACAAAGGCGGTAAGTACATTTTACCTCTAAATAATTCAAGTACAAAAGGCCCATTCCACCCATCCTTGGTTTAATAATTATACTATGCCTGGCTGCAGTGAAAGAGTTGGCAGAACCAAATTTTCTAGAATGTTTATATTTTTATGTGTTTCATTTGATATAAAACATTAAATGAATGTGATTTTTATAACAGTGGCTTGCCTGCATTATTTTAGTATAAAAAACCGTATAAACAATATATACTCCAACTGTAGGACTAAGAAAACCCTATTAACCTCTAAAGATCTAGTATACAAATTAGATTCCGAATATGTAATGTAGTGGCAAACAAGCAGACAGCCTAGATGTACTAAAATTAGACAGTTAACATAAGTAGCTACAGCTATGCTGGTTTACTTTGCTTCCATTCTACATCCACAGCATTAAGTTGTATTGTTTATTATTGTGAGGAGCTGCAGCTAGGATTTAGACAATATTTCTCTCACTAAGAAACATCAAAGCATACAATTGGTTCTGTATCTAAAAATGGATTCTAGTGAATTTTTGAGGGATTTAATATAAATTGATATGATTAGTAATTGGAGTCTGTTTGAAAATATTATGAATGCTCATAAAAACTTGATTAAATTTAAATGAAACAGTGACAATCATACTAATAATAGGAATAAAGATAAAAAGTTATGTGTCACAATACTATATCACATACCCCTTAGACAGAGTATTCATTAGTGTTTGCTACTCTTACATGTGGCACGGCTATTTTATCTTTATTCCTATTATTATTATGATAGTCAGTCACTTCTAAGCTTCAAGAACTTTAACAATTATTTTTTTATTTTATTTTTAACATTAATAACAGTGCTGGCAGAAGGAATATTCAAATGATAAACATTGTACAGTTTGTGATAATTTCAATACAAAGCTTAGATGATTCTGCCTTTGCCAAGCTACCACCAGTCACCTACATAATTTAAACAAGTATTGTAATATTTTTTTATTATCTTTTTATACCACATTATTATAAGTTTAAAAAAAATGGGCCTGGCCTTAATAACAACTTCATACAAACACTTCATTGATTACTTATATCATAACTCTCAACTAAAATTGTGATACCGATTAAAAATGGGCACTAAAAGTTGTCCTCCTCTCCATTGTTTACAAAGTGGGTTTGTTCTTAGGTAGCCATTTGTCACCAAAAGCATAATATTTTGTTTGACAAGCTAATTAGTCACAAAAAAAGTCGGTCAAATATGCTGTATATATAAACTGAAAGAAATGTACCATCTGAGGGACAGTTCAAAATTAAATAGAAACAAAACTCCAGTATGGGTCTGGACTTCCAAACTCTGGTATAATAATATGGAAAAATGCCCCATAGTACATGGTACCTAAAATATATGAGACCACACTTCATAACTGATGAAGTGTGGGTCAGTCTGTAGGCACCACATCTGCCTAGCCCTGTGTATAATACAACTGTACATATAATAATTACATTCCAGAATTTGGAGGGTTTGGATCTGTATCAGGGAAAATAGACATTGAAATAAAAATCAACCATGAGGGTGAAGTGAACCGAGCGCGCTACATGCCGCAGAATCCCTGTGTGATTGCAACCAAGACACCATCATCTGATGTTCTAGTGTTTGATTACACCAAGCATCCTTCAAAGCCGGAGCCCTCAGGGGAGTGCCACCCAGATCTAAGGTATAAAGATAAATGAATCTGTAACAGTATTACTTGAATTATTACTAATGATATAATAGTTGGCGCACATTGCTCCACCTGGCACGGTTACATCATTGCTTCAATTCTAGCCATTCAATATTCTTTGCATGGAACTCCATAAAGCACCCGGCACCATTACAACATCGCTTCAACTCCAGCCGTTCAGTATTCTTTGTAATGGAACTCCATATTACAACGCATACTATTCAAAGCTGTATTGGCAATATTGTATATCACTATTTGTGCCGGCCACAAAGCATATTTGCACCTTATATCTTAAATTATATTTTTACAGTATTGTTCCAAAACCAACTTAAAGTAAAAAAGAAATGAAATTTATGAATATAGTTTTATCCATTTCCTTCAAAATCAACCATTATGCAGATCTAAATTTGCTCTTTTTTCTATGCTGTTAGTAATCTGAATTTAAAATTGTAATGGATGTTGCCGAGACAGCAGTATGTACCTAGGGTCCAACTCTCACCACTTGTAGTAGTAATAACCCACTCCTTAATTTGATACTTTTAATAATCCATGCACATCATAGATAATGAGAAAAATAGGATTTAATTCCTTAAGGGACAATATTGTCCATGCGGATGCCAAGGAGACAAGCTTACAAACAGTAATAGAAACACTCAGCGTTTTTATGATAACTATTTATTTTAAGCATGAAACAAATAGGTTCCTTTTTTATGCTGGTTTCGTTAAAGGTGGGAGTAGGCCCCTGTGCGGAATAATGTCGATAAATATGTGTATATGTCTATTCCAGATTGCGAGGTCACCAAAAGGAAGGCTATGGCTTATCATGGAATCCAAATCTCAATGGATATCTACTCTCAGCCAGGTGTGTTCCATTTTAAGAAAAGTTGTTTATTTCTGCCTAGGTAATGTTGGTGGGTTCCACAAATTATTAATTATACTTGTAATAACTGATATTGATACATGTTTACGATTAATTATCGTCACTCACGCGTCCTAATCGTAGCGCATAAAAAATATAATAGCTCATAACAACAACCGCCCTTTTCAGCGATGACCACACAATCTGCCTTTGGGACATCAACGCGACGCCGAAAGAGGGCCGCGTGATTGAAGCGAAGTCTGTGTTCACCGGACACACGGCCGTCGTGGAAGACGTGGCGTGGCATCTGCTCCATGAGTCGCTCTTTGGATCCGTCGCGGACGATCAGAAGCTTATGATTTGGGATACTAGGTGAGAACTATATTAACTATACTAGTTGAAGCATATGCGACTTGTGCTTTGTAGTTTCAAGTAAACATTCACCTCCGTAATTCGTCTTATTCGTAGCAAATGTTATGTGCTCACTATTAGCACGGTAATGTTATCTATACAGTATTTCAACTTCATAGAAACGGACGAAACGCGAGTTATACCTACGCGCCTCGATCTCGGCCTGCGCTCGGTACGCAGACAGTCGCTTCTGTGCCGCAGTGACGAATGGACGGTGTGTTATTTTTTTAACAATAAACGCGCGATCACTAAAATAAGTTTATTTACATATTACATTTTTAATATGACGAGTATTATTATGCATGAATTCGTCAAAAACACATCCAGAGATAACTTTTTTTTGATAACCTGGAAACTGAAAGGTATAAAATATAACCTTGAGGTCCACAATACTAAAGCCATTCTTACTGCGACTACTAAATTTGCCATGAAATGTAAAAATTATTTGGTTATATAACGTATTTACCTAATTAGTTTTTACTTCCGATATTTTTGAGTTTTCTTTGAAACTAAACTGTACACCAAAACACAGGTTTGTTTTGGCATAGAAAATAATTACTTGATTTCAACCTATGAAAAATTTAGGCCTATTAGCATCGACGGTACCCATTATAAGTAAACTATTCGGTGTCAAACACTCTGTACGAAATTGATAACCATAATTTATTCAAGAATCATGAATCTGTGTGACTTAAATCAATTTCACGTGAAATCTATTAACTGTTATTTTACTGCCCCCCAATTTCCTCAAATTAGGTATAAAGTTTGAGAGCTGTAGATAGAAGTGATGACGGAATGCTTGTGTCCCGGTTACTTGACATCCGGTCTCGGAGTGTAATACCTGGCGTAGTATATTATTGTTACATGCATCTTACACTGCGCTCTTCAAGATGGCCGCCAAGCGTGTGTATTATGGCCTAAAAATAAAGTAACCTAAGTCAACCACTCGGCCATACTCCTTCGAGCAGAAACTTTGTGCTCCAATTGTATTACTTTAACCGTGATAAGGGACGGTATAAGGTCATCAACCAGACTACTAGACTTCATGTGATCGAAAGAAGTGCTTTTTCAAACATTTAATTCACGCAATGATGTTGCTACCCTTCTATGTATATTTCTAAATATGATTACAAGCACTATCGTCCTAGTGGTTAAGGCATCCGTCACTAAAACGGAGGAAATGGGTTCGATTCCCGTACGGAACAAATATGAACGCAAATCTTACCGCGGCGGGCGTGGCTTAAAAGTGTACCGTGCGTCGCAACGACATTACCTTGACGGGACCAATCAATCAGATGCGATCATTTCTAAGCGCCAAATCAATCAAGTAATCCAATTGAATTTGGAAGATTGTGCGAGTTACGTTAATTGTGAATTTGATGAATCTAAAACCATAGCGGAAACTGTATGGGAGTTGCAGTTTACATATTTATATGTAGATTATGGCAAACCCCCTTCTAGTGGCTTTTGTTCAATTGGACATTATTGCTTTGTATTATTTATTTCATACAAGTAGAAAGCTTACAGTTCTAACACCAAAACACTTACTACCTAACTTAAATATTATTCGTGTGACTTAAATACATCCTAAGATTAATATTAAGATTCGCGTTTTCGTGGCTTAGTTATGGCATCATTATGTGGGGCAACAGTGTAGATGCCAGTGACCTCTTTGTCGCTCAAAAAACATGCATTCGGATACTTGCCAATATAAAAGCACCTAACATAAATATACACAACTTTCATAAACAATACTTCATAAAATTTAAAATTTTATCCTAAATATCTATTTGTATACTAGAAATTTGCAAATTTGTAAAAAAATACCCATCATTATTCCAGAAATATGCCGGGTCACATGTAAACAAACATGTTTTAAATGTATACACAAACATGTTATATAAGACCTGCATGTAACAACATATGTTGCTATAAATCATTGAGTATTGAGTAATAGCAATAATGCTCATAGAGCTAGAAGGCAAATCCACATACTGGAACTCATGCGTAAACAAGTTTAAAAGAACCAACGCTCGCTGCGTGGGAGCATTCTGAGGGTGGCGAGTTCGTTTAGTGGGACGATGGAACAGCTGGTGTTGACGGCGCTTGCTGCGCGCATAGTAGTCCGATACAAATAAGCCAAGTGCACCCAAAGCCGTCGGGTTATCCACCTTGTTATGCAGTAACTGGCAATAGTGTATGGCTAACAGTAACTTTCGTCTCAGCTCCAGTGTAACTACTCCGATCATACCTGATACAAAGAGCGATGGAAACAGGTACGGATAGTACCCGTACATCCTCTTGTACACGTAGCGAGCGAATTTGCGCTGGAGCCTTTCGATTTGGGCTGCATTCGTGGTGATGGCTGTGGGGCCCGCTGTTTTGTTGCGGATCTCCTTCAGATTCATAATTGGACAGCGTGGATTGTTAGCAGTATGCGCCTCGCCACAATTGGCGCATGTCCCCCACATGCGCACAGTTCGTCGCGTCCGCCGCGAAGTGTTCCCCTCCACATCGTACGCAGGCTTGGGTGCGGTGGCAGTTTGAAGAGGCGTGGCAGAAGCCCTGGCACCGGTGACATTGGGCCGGACCCTTTCTTCCTCTCCAGCTTTCAATTGTGATCCCGGGCATACAGAGTAGCTCGGTTACCCCGTAGATGCCCGGGATAGTTTCCAGGGTGTTTTTGAACAGGGCGAAAAAGATACAGCCAGGTCTGCCCATCCTAGCTCGTATCCTCTTCACATTGTCCGGGTGAAACCCGCGGTCGTAGAGCTCCTTTTCTATATCCCTTGGGGGAGTGTCCACAGGTAATCCTCGGATGGCCACTTTGATTATCCTCTCCTCGGGTAAGGAGTAGGATTACCATTTGCCGGAGTGGAAGTCTCGAGGTCGCTAAGGTAGCTCTCCAATCTGTACTCCTCTCCGTCGGCTGGGGAGAAACGGATGCCTTTGCCGAATGGTCTGGCGTTGGGTACTCGTCCTAGTTTGTCCCTTAGCTTTCGCAGGTGGGAGGTCCAGTTCGGGATTTCTTCAACCACTATTGGTGGGTAGCGGTTTGTCTTCTTAGTGGTGGCCGGAACGGCATCTGGTAATGCGGCTGCGGTCATGGTGGGTGGCTGGCTATCTTCGGTAATGTCGATGACTGCTAAAGGTAGGGGGTTCAGATCAGGTATATCTCTCCCCTGTTTTGAAGTGGAGGCAGTGGCTGAAGCTTCACGGGAGAAGGATTCAGCCGCGGTCATGCGAGCGGTACTAGTCTTGGGGGCGGGGGCTGCCGGCTTGGTAGGGCCGGAGGTGGTCACCGCCGCGTAGGATTTGCTGGTTTGTGGTGGTAAGTTTGAGTCACGTGGTTTGTGGCTCGCTGCTGTGATGGTCTGTGGCTTATTGGGTTGCGGTTGTGCAGTTATTATGCTGCTGCTGGCAGATGTGCTAGGGGTAGGCGCCGGTGTGGGGGCCGGGGCGGGTATCTTCGAGCGGCGCTGCTCTCGTTGCGGCAGCGGGTCGCGCCCCGCCTTTGGGGTGCACACACGCTTGCTGTCTTCGGTAGTAGCGTCGTCATTGGTGCGCATTGTGTCCGCGGTAGTGGTGCGGTCACTAGGGCCCGCTTCACTCCTCTTATTCCCTTCAGCGGACTTCAGCTTCTTCTTTTCTTCCATGCGTTTGGCTTCGGCCGTGCGCTGGTTGAAAAGCTTTGAAAGCGTTCTGCTTCTACGGGATCAATATTGTTCCTAATACGAGACAGGGATCTGTCTCGTATGGAGGGACCCAGGGAGCGGCTGCTTTGCCTTGGGGCTAAGTCCGCTCGGCGTCGGGTTTCTTAGTGGGGTTGTATGGTGTCAACATCGTAGCACAATCAGTGGGACGTTCTTTGCGCACGCGACTCGACAAAGGGGTAGCCAGGGCTATCCCTTCGAACTTCTTGGGCGGCTGCAGTCTCCTCTCCTCACATGAGGGGCGATTTCGGAGGGCGTTTTGTTATAAAACGCCCCCGAATATCTTCGTAGATAGTTGAGTCCGTACGTAGCACTTTGTATGTAAAGGCGCAAGGAGCGTAACTTTCCACTGATAAGTGTGGGTCAGGTAGATAACCTTTTATATGGGTCAGTAACCCTTAATTAGCAGTATTGTAAACAAGCGTTAAACCCTTTTTAATTACTCATCACAACATGTTGTTGGGTTGTGTGAGCAAGAAACATTACAATATTTTACATTATTTTGAAGCTAATAGCAGCTTTAAGATTTTACTAAGAAACAAATATTTTCGCGTTCAGTTTTTTTGCCAGTAACTTGCGACTGCAGGTGTGTCGCCCGAGTCGATTTTTTTGCTCACGAGTGTATAATGGGATTAGTAGATCTAGTAAAAGAGACTACTTTACACTTTGCAGTATTAAAAACAACCCTGTTCTTCTGACTCTATCTTTCAACTCACTTTGTATCGGCTTGGAGGCTCATACAATCTGATGTTCCAGTCACCGGCTGGTAGACATTCAGATCGTCAGCAAACATTAAACATTATTGAGAACACTCTGAAGTTCTGAGATGTATGTGATTGCGTATAATGTATATACTTACTATAAGCACACAAGTTTATTCTGTTATCAGCTTTTTATGATACAGCAAAAACAAAAACTTAGAAATAAATAGGTTTCTTGTATGGAAATTCCTCTCTTTTTTCTTTATGGAGTCATTTATGGAGCTTAATAATGTAACCTCCCCACTGCCATTACCACTCATTAATTATAAAATGATTGTACACAGATGTAACAACACTTCGAAGCCTTCTCACACAGTAGATGCGCACACGGCTGAGGTGAACTGCCTCAGCTTTAATCCATACTCCGAGTTCATACTGGCCACGGGAAGCGCTGACAAAACGGTAATAATAACCATGGTTAATAGATTCAGGTGTTACTTTGCAGAAATCCATAGTTATTGGTATTAACAAATATTGAAAAAATATATTAAGAGAAAACATCACACTAATATTGTATAAAAAACACTTACGAAAAAATATTCAGACATTTCAGCCAATATTTCTAACTAAACCAACGTGATATCACATGGCCTGGCCTGAATAGTTTTCAACGCGTTTTGATTCTACACGAAGCGCCTTCTGCATGTCTTGACTCTTCGAACTCACGATCGAGAAACCGAATTGGAATCATCATTATAGTAGTTATATTTTGTTTTTTTAAATATTAATTTGATTTTTTCTGAAAATAATCTTTAATATTTGTAATTGGTAATAATAATATTTTTTGGTGTCTTTGGCTTCTTGAATTTTAATTTATTTAATTTATGGTCTTGCTAGAATACGTAAATTACAAGTAAAATGGTCCTACTCTGCCAAGATGCATGCAGAATATATTCCACACTAACTGCGCCCCGCGATTTCTACCCCTTATACGACGATGAAACATATCCTATGTGCTAATTTAGGACCTAAAATAGCAAATTTCATCAATATCAATTCAGCCATTTCAGTCTCAAAAAAGTATAACAAACATACACACATCCACCCTCACGTCTTTAGGATTGATTCACACTGAATTTATTGTCAAACGATTTTTTGCCTAGGTTGGCAAGCCCATAATTATTCCTTTTTTGCATAGATTATACCATTATGGTTTTGGTGGACTGGAAATGTTTCTGAAAATTGGTGAAGATGAGATGTAGTTGGAGATTTCAGTAAACAAAATAAGAAATACACGTTGATGGCCAAACTTTTTGTGTACCTTACAAATTAATACATAATAGTTACTAGGATTATCAGTGTTTTAAAAGCGTATTTAACAATTTTAGGTAGCACTATGGGACCTGCGCAACTTAAAGCTGAAGCTACACTCGTTCGAGTCACACAAGGACGAGATCTTCCAGGTGCAGTGGTCACCGCACAACGAGACCATCCTCGCTAGCAGCGGCACTGATAGGAGGTATTGTAGATATATTGTAACACAAAGCTTAACTTTAATATAGAAATCTTACAACTAATAATACAAGCGAAGCGCTCGTAGAGAAGTTTTCTTAGCCGTTCAGAACTGATCAGCAAAGCTTAGGAACGTCCGCCTCGGTCATGAGTTGGATGGGTAATCGCAGGTGACTTTACTACTTAGCGCTTCCGTGCTGCGGAGGGCACGTTAAGCTGTCGGTCCCGGTTGTTGTCTTATGGCAGTCGTTATGGTATGGTGTTAGGGCATTTTGCGAATGCCCGCCTGCAAATACCACCCTCAAGTAGAAAATCTGTCGCCAAGCACCTAACCATGTGTTCCGGCAGCTGTCCTTGAGAGCCAGTAATTCTAGGCTAGCCTGAACAACATCTACTTCAGCTACATCATCACATACCATCAGGTGAGATAATGGTCAAAGGCTAGCCTGTAAGGCATAAATAAAAAAAAAATACAACGTAACTAAGTGTAACAATGGACGGGCTTATCGCTCAAAGCAATCTCTTCCCAAAAATATATCTTTTCCAAAAATCTAAATAAAATTTTTAGTAGTTTTAAAACGAAAAACATTGAAAAACATTTTTGATTAGCAGTTTATAAACTAGATTATGAATCAGTATATTGGATAATATCACAATATATCGTGTGTATATTATGGAGCCATAAGCTGATGTAGAATTACTTCAATAAATTCAAATTCAATGTAAGGTTCTATGAAATGTTTATCTGGTATCGTGGCGCACGTGACCCGTCACCTATGAAGGTTTATATGTGCGCCCTCATTTCTTCCATATTCGTGTTCTTGCGTGTCTACTGGGATGGGTAATAAAAGTACTACATTTCGGTGATCACCATTAATTATTATCCGTCAGAATTACACAAATTTAGTTACAAAAGGTTATACTAATAAGGTGGGCTGAAGTACGGACGCTCGGTACAAACGTGAGGGGGCAACTGAGCGCATGCGGCTAATTTTGCATTATCATCAAATTGCGCTTACGTTGCATGTGTCCCTACAAGCAAGTTACACAAATGAAGGCTCTTAAGATCTCATCATAATTTCTTTATCATTCAAAAAGTTGGACTTTGTTTTATTAAGTGATACGCCAAATAGTGATTTAACCGAATACCGAATTATACTTTTACCAAACCAAATATTCGGTAGAATTATTAAATCAAATTTGCCCAATACGCAAACACCGAATACTAAACGGATATTTGGCGCATCTCTAGTTTTATTTATAATTTGTTCTCTGAACTTATAATTTTGTATTCAAACAGTAGTTTCAGTTGCAACAGGTGATATTGATACGATGCCGAAGTGATACGTGTGCTTTGCCCTTAAGTCTTAACAATTACACCCCACATGTTAGGATAATTTTTTTTTTGGCTACCATCTAAATTACCAGTTAAATATTTTAATTCATTTTCAAAAGTAAGATTCAGGTTTGTTACTCATTTTGTTTACGAGCTAGAGACCCACTACAAAAAGACAGACAGACAATGCTAAAGTGACAATAATAAGACTCATAGTAATTAAACAACTTTAAACGGTTTAAATCGCGTATATTTGTCATTTTTTTTTTTTTTTTTTTTTTTTGTCCCGACGTTTCAAACACTTTGCAGTGATCGTGGTCACGGGGTGACTGAGACAACATTAATAATAAGACTCGTCGAAACCCCTACAACCAGAGCAGTTATTGCATGGTCACAAAGGCTATGCCGATTATCGGATATATTTTGGATCAAAAACTCGTGATGTTAAGGTTTTTGCACATGTTTGCTTGTCTAGCTTCTATTTTCTAATAGAAAAGTTGCCAAGTACATTATCTAAAATCGCATGCAGCTAAATTTTATTCAAATCGGTGCAGTAGTTTTGGCGTGAAAGCGTAACAGACAGACATACAGAGTTACTTTATAATATTAGTACTGATTATTTTTTTTTTTTTTTTTTTTTTCTTCATAGGTACAGTTACAGATATTAGGCTATAAACTTAAATTTAGACACTTTATGGAAGAAAACAGCACTGTGAACCCAAAATCCAATAACAACTATACACATCTCTTTGTTATACTGTAGACATAAGTAATAATAATAATATTCTAAGTAATACAAGATAAACTAATTTCTAAACAAATTTTAACAATTGTGACAATAAATTTGCTTAAATCAATGTGTGAAGATATGCCTTGTAAGACGGATAACTACATGTGAACATGTCTTTTGAATCGACATTACTTAAGGTGTCGTTTATGGTGTTAAAGGTGTTACACATTCTTATTAGAGGACTGTTTTCCGAAACATTGTTATAGGTAGGGGGTATGCTAAACAGCTTGTAATTGCGCATAGGACGAGTGGGTACTTTAAAAAGAACGTTTTTTAGTAAATCACTGCTGTAGGCACCATTTACAACTCTGTACAGAATACACATATCTGTGATAGTCCTTCGAGATTCAAGACTCTTGAGTTTGAAGTAATCTAGCCTGTCTTGATATTCTTTAAGCTTTCTCCTCAGTCCGAGTCTGCAGCTCAAGGTACGTAAGAACCTGCGCTGGATGGACTCGATTCTATCCACATGAACCTGATAAATCGGAAACCAAACCGACGAGCAATATTCAAGGATCGACCTGACTAAGCTGTTGTACAGGATGAGCCATGAGTTACTTTTCGAGAATGGCTTAACAGTACGCAGCACAAAGCCCAACATCCTATTTGCTTTATTCACAATGTAGTCATAATGCTGCCTAAAGGATAGCGAGGAGTCAAACACTACACCTAAATCACGCACAACTACTACACGATCCAGGGGAGTTCCTGAGATATAGTAATTATGCCTAATGGATGACTTATTCTTGGTAAAACTTATGACCTGGCATTTTTTGGCATTAAGGGCCATAAAGTTAGACACACACCATTCATTTATTGAGTCAAGATCAGCCTGAAGGTTTAGGCAATCATCAATCGTATAAATCCTACGGAATACTTTGATGTCATCTGCGTATGCTAGAAAATGGCTGTCTATTTGGTCTAAGAGATCATTGATAAATGCTAAAAATAGCAACGGACCTAAGTTTGAACCTTGCGGAACACCCGACGTAGCCAAAAATGGCACAGAATCATATCCGTACAGAGACACCAACTGAGACCTGTTTAAAATATATGAGCTTATCCACCTATGTAAATTACCATGAATGCCCAGATGATCCAACTTCTTCAACAGTATTGTATGATCTACGCGGTCAAAGGCCTTTGAAAAGTCGGTGTAGATGGCGTCTGTTTGGATTCTGTGATTAAACGATTCACTAATAAAAGTAGAATATTCGAGGAGATTAGTAGCTGTAGAACGTCCTGAAACAAAGCCGTGCTGGTTCGGATTTAATATATGTTTTAAATGATTGTATATGTGATCATAAGCTATTCCCTCAAATATCTTAGCAAAACAATTAAGTATACTAATGGGTCTATAGTTTGTGGCATCGCTCTTATTACCTGACTTAAAAACTGGGGTTATCTTAGCTAGTTTCCATAAGGAAGGAAACGTACCCTCAGATAATGATTTCGTGAAAATCAATGAAAGCGGTTTGACGAGAGCTGGTGCACAAATCCGAACAAATATTGGAGGAATACTATCCGGTCCCGCAGCTTTATTAGTGTTTAGGCTTTTTAGACGAGTGAGTATATCTTTATCCGATATTAGAATCGAACAAGTTGAGAAACTTGAAGGTCTAAATTGGGGGACATAGTTGTATTACCGAATTAATAGAATTATATATTTTTTAAACCTGATGTTCAAGCTCTAAAATAATACCATATAATAAAAATTACCCTTTCGTTTCTGAATTAATTAAATTGAACGCAAATGCAAAGAAAGTGAAATTGATAAGAGTTAGGGATAATTAATTTCATGAGAAAATTCATGAAATTAATTATTTATAGTGGTATATCTTATATATTGGTGAACCCCCTAGCCTTTATTACACCTCATTACATGCATATTGATGGCAAATTAGTGATCGTAAATTGCAGAGGTGCGTTCAGGTCACCATCTCATAATGTGGATGTGTCTAGAGTGTCTTCTCACTGCAGAAGCTCCTGCTGAAGGGGGTCAGGGCATTGAGTACCCTCTGCCTTTTTGGAGCTCACGACGTTGAGTCGGTCATTGTGGCGATAATTATAGCGGCTTCGTGTTGTCTTTGGAGGTGTTCCTCCCGTTTTGGCACTACGTGTCCGATTGATCAGGCCGCGCCGGGTTAATCCCCCGCCTAGACGGTCGAAGCCCAGCGGACATATCAGCGACGCGGACAATGCCAGCTAACAGGCTGTCGAATCCAAGGAACCCTTATCAGGGGGTTGGCCCTGATAAGGGTTCCTTGGATTCGACAAATGTTAACATAGTGTTGAAGAACAGAATGCATTTTCAGTACTTCCATACATATCACTATATTATAAAAACAACTTGGTAGGTTTTAACATATTGGTATTATTTTAAAGCTTGAACATCGTTTGAAGCAGTGATGGCTCAGTGGCATTGGCTATGGACTACCGCGCAGCAGGTCCATGGTTCGAATCCCGCCGCGGGCTTGAGCTTCGCCGCATGGTGGAAGGGCATTTTACGAATGCCCGCCTGGCTAGCGACCACCCTCAAGTAGAAAATCTGTCGCCAAGCACCTAACGGTGTGTTCCGGCAACAGTCCTCGAGAGCCAGTGAAATTACAGGCACATGAGACTTAACATCCACGTCAACATGTTTAGAAAATATAATATATGAACAATAATTAGTCCATTTTTGAATAAAATACATTTTGTAGGGTTGTGTCAATTTAGCTGCACGCTGTTGTACACTGTGGCATAGTTCTCTAAGGTACTTAGCTATTGTTCATAAATGAATACATACACTGTGTTTGGGCAGAGCTGTCCTCGAGAGCCAGCCCCTATTCTATCCTAGGTTCAGCGTGTATAATATCGTCGAACACACTATACCTTACCAGCAGGGTTTACAGCATGTTAGTAATAAAATAAAGACGTGTGGCACTCGGAGACTGCCGCGGTAAAGCTATTACATAGCATTTTTTATCAACTTATGCAATTATAAATCTCGACACGTTAGTGGTCAAAACCTTTTATTCTGCCAAAATTTAGTTCCTTTTACGCACTGTAGAGGCGCTGATCAAATATTTTATAGTATCACCGCTGTGCCGGTCGGAGTGGGGGGGGTGTTAGGTTATTTACTTTACGGAATTTCTGGATTCTGTCTCCACGCTCAAGGCCCGCGATAGAAGCTATGCAATTGCTTAAAATAGTAGCTTATATGAAACGTTTGTTCCCGCCCGGTGCAAAACATTTTGTACTGCAATAATTTGTAAATTTATGAAACGTTAGTATTTTTTTATTATAGCGCCATCTATTGAATACTTACTCAATCCGGTCCACAGATATTGCCATCTGTTAAAATCGTTTGGAGCTAACAGATAGTTGTGACTGTCAACTATTAGACAAATAATTTGCAATAAAATAATATTACGACTATAAATTGAGATGTAAGCTGTGCTATCTTTCAAGTTAGATCAAATTCCACACGGTGTGCAAATAAAATTAAAAATGTGTTCAGTAGTTTAGGAGTCCATCGCGGACAAACAACGTGACATGTATTTTTTATATATAAATATTAGTCTTAGATAATGTCTTAATTATGTACTGTATAATGTTATGACAACAGTTAAACTACAGTTGAATTTTATATTCTTTTCAGATTGCATGTTTGGGACTTGTCAAAAATTGGCGAAGAACAAACGTCGGAAGACGCTGAAGATGGCCCACCGGAACTGCTGTTCATCCACGGAGGCCACACCGCCAAGATATCAGATTTCTCCTGGAACCCCAACGAGCCATGGGTCATCTGTTCTGTGTCTGAAGATAATATTATGCAGGTAAAATACTAAGCTATTAGGTTTTTATTAGTTTAAAGGTTTTCTTCCGAACAATGCTGCCGACTGCAACCGCAAGCATTTGCATTTTAAGTAGGGGATAATAGTTGGATAGTGTACCCATGACTAATTACCTTCCACCTTCCTTGTGCATCATAGGTGATCATAAAAATTGAATATCATTCATAAATACCTGAATTCGGGTGAGTGTAATGCTAACGAGTTCATAATCAGTAATTACCTCCTATGAACCACATTCCTCTCCATGTTCTGTCCATGGACACTGTTCTCTGAACCAATCCTGGGCATAGCTTTCCTATAACGTCCGTTCGAGTTGGGGGTTTATGCATTAACATTAGGACTGGGCAGATTTTTATGAAATTAAACAGCAATGTTGTTTTTCAGAGTAGTTAACGCCTGGTAATCGCATAGTTCAAACAAAATGTAATCCAATTGCAGGTATGGCAGATGGCAGAAAACATTTACAACGACGAAGAGCCAGAGACGCCGGCGTCGGAACTGGAATCCGGAGTAAACGTGAACCACGGCTAGATCCCACTTGATATATTGCTGCCCTTCTCTGGAGAACCTTAGCGCACCATCCAGTGATCAGCCAACTTTACGCTCACAAACCGTAGGGCTGTGAGTTTGTATGCATTCGCACAGCGCCCATGACCATTTTGCAATAAAAAATCGTGTGGGCACTCGCGGTGTAACGCAAAAAGATATACTAAGCCCACAGTTCACTGATGAAGCCTTTCATCTTAATATGATCTTGACCAGCTACTGTACTGACTGCTGAAAAAAATGGTATTATATTGCTTCGGAAATGTTTCAGATCTAATTTCTTTCTACAGGACTGCAAACTAAAGTTAGCCTCAATTTCCATTTGGTTTTAGAAAATGTAGCAATGATAATTTAATAAATATGTTTCAATTTTAAAATCATACCATCATGTATGTAATATCCTGATGAGTGATGCTAAAATATCGCCATAATGTATTTTGATGCTGAGCAATATCTTATTGTCATTTAAGGTGCACATTTCTATACATAGAAAACCACTTACAATTTCCTATACTAAACACATGTCTGACTCAGGAACCAAACTGACTGAGTTAGGAAGCGATTTAAGCTACTCTATCCAATAATGACAAAATTTACTATAGTTCTGATTTTCGCACTAAGATTGTCTGAAACTATAAGAGTAAAGGAAACTTTTATCCCATTTGAAAGCATAGTTCCCGTGGTTCTGTACCTTGTAAGGGAGCTATGTGCTGCAGCTAGTTCACTGTTTTTATTTCGTCAGAAATTTTGCAACATAAATACTCTATGACCCGTGGGGTTCTGGGCTAGAATTGCACCCCTCAATATCATCCTGTGGGAGCCCTCAGATGAACAAAGGGAAAAATACCAGAAGGTGACAGCAGCGTCTTCTGAATAACTGACATCTCCGACCACCAACACCTGCCAAGTGTGGGGATAATGGCATACCCAGTAATGTTAGAAACCTTTGTTATACGGTGGACATAATGGTTGTCAATAATGAAATACCCACATGTATGTAGAATAATATCTTAAAAAGAGGCTACCTTTAAGTTATGCTCCGTTAAATCTATACAGATTAGTTGCTCAGCATTCATAAATCAAAATGTACGGTGTGTTTCTGTAGACAGGAACATTATTAACATAGTCTGTAAGTTTGTGAACTCCTCGAGAGAAACTAGACTAGCTAGGTATCTCCAAAGGACGTTTCATTGTTGTTATAAGTTTTACAGTTAGTATAGGCTCAATTTTATCATTAGATCTCAGAAATCAGATATAACAATAACACTAATTTAAGTTTATTGTCGATGTCGTCAATAAATTTATTGACATTTCATGACATATCTTGAAATCTGGAGTGATCCGAAAAGTCAAATAAGTTTTTAAATTAAGGTATAATGTTCCTGACTGCAATAACACAAGTTAAGGTTCTTCTGTATAAGGTTTGTTACGCACAAGAATCTCAAAGAATCGGTCATAATAACTGGGTATCTAAAGCATTTATCCTTTTTGTGCGTATAAATAAAATTAGCCTTAAATAATTGTAAACTTTCCTAATACATGAATTATAAATAGTGTCCACCGCTAGCAGTGAGAATTCCATTTTATTTATTGTTTTTGTACCGACGTCCAGAGAGGATATTCAGTTGCGATATCATTGTGCTGTAAGACTAAGAGCTTTTTCCACTATTCTGTGTGTAGGCTTTATAACTGGACATTGTAAAATTGCTATTTGATAGCTGAAGAATTTGAAGTTTGTATTTGAGTTTATAAAAGTGTGATGATGATGTCTATTTGGTTTATATTTGTGAGTTTATAAAAGTGCTACTGCATATTTGGTTTATATTCGGTGCCCATAGTATGGCTTATATACATAAAAGTGAATCACAGTAATAAAAAAGTTGAGACAATGCAAGATGCGAGTTAAAAGCAATTGAAACGCTGTAATTGGCCATTCCATTCAATAAACTACGACTATGGTAGGTACTAAATTGTATAAGATGGTTTGTAAATTCAAAATTGTAAATATGTATCGTGAAATAAGCTCTTACTCTGGTGATGCGACTGACTGAGGGTATTTTATAATGTTAATGATGTAATGGAATGTATTTTTAAGCTCCGCTAATTAATATTATAATTACGTAACAACAGTTTTTTATTTATGTCCCACAAGACTCCCTTTAAGAAGTACGCGTTAGTATATGTCAACCTCGCATTTGTGATAACCGAAAAACAGATATCTTCCACATTCGTATGTTTTTTAACGTGTTAGCAGAAGCTACTAGTTAAAAAAAAACAGTCGATTTGACTACCTCCTCCTTTTTTGAAGTCGGTCAAAACAAGTGATACCTTTACCTGTATCTTTTGTTTATTTGCTTATAAGTGATGATGTGGTCGAAGGTGTTAATCAAGCTTAATCTAGAACTGAACTGGCTCTCAAGGACAGCTGCTGACATATACCGCGTAGGTGCTTGGCGACAGATTTCTTTTTTGAGGGTGCTAGCTAGCCAGGTGGGCATTAGCAAAATGCCCAACCACTATGCAGGGATCACAATTTTTTGGTGTGCCTCCCCTGATGGCCTTCCTAGAGAAGAGCTATCGTACTTAATGCCTACTTTAGTCAGTGATATCTATTTTGAAATACAATCAATACTTCAATTCCTGTAATGCCGACTTTTTGGAATTTCTTACTACCTAATATGTCTCAATGCGCAAAAAAAATAAAATACTACGCGAGTCCCAGTAGTTAACTAGATCAGGATTATATCAATCGTACAAATTTACGTAAAAGCATGTTTTGCCAAAGATTTTATTCACGGTGAAGAGCAACTGCTCTACAAGACGAAGTGAATCAGTGGCAGTGGCATCGGCAAACGTGAGCTTGATGAACCGTTTCAGCTTCTAAGTGAATCGTGTACTTTGACTTACAGATTTTTCTAAGTAGAAAGTACTCTTAAGTAAGAGTACTCAGCAAGGCTTATAAAAAGGCTCTACATGCACCGCATAGTGCCCTGCCGTGGGTCTTTTGGTGGAGAAGGAGTACCTATAAACTAACTAATTAGTTTTGTTATAAAAATTCACTAATAAAGTTGTCTTAGGTTTTCGCGATTATTACACTTTAAACGGTTTAAATCGCGTTTATTTATCCTGACGACGTTTCAAACATTTTCCACTGATCGTGGTAAATATACGGGATTTAAACCGTTTAATGTTGTTTAATTACTAAACTTTCAATAATCCTCTTGTTCTGTTACCGACCCGAGATAGTGGAATAAGGATGGATTATTAAAGGCATAAAAAAATTGTTTTATATTTCATTAAAAATACATGATTATTATTCTAAAAATATATACGTGATATAATGATCCATAAAACCTACCTACAGTATTGAGTGTATGTATTCTGAAATAACAAAAAAAAATTCCAGCATTTCTTACGTACGAACCATTATACAAGAACACATTATTGTATCATGGTACAAACAAAACAACTGGTAAACTCTCTGCTAAGACTATATATTTATTTTATCTGAGAATAACTTGGGCAGGTTTTGCCAGCACTCGTAGTACGTCGCATCTAACTTCTGGCAAGTTTCGGCGCCCCACTTTGTTATGGCAAGGCTTAGCGACGACTCGAACATGAAAGCCTGTTGGACAATAATGAATTTTTGAGAGTTTATTTACTAAAGTTTTAAACGGAGTGAAATTAAAAAAAAAACTATGTAAAAAGTGTGTATGACCTGTTCCTCGTGTGATAATTTTGGATGGTATATCCCCAACGTCCCATCACTCTAACAACTAGAACCAGTAGGGGCTAAAGCGACCAAGTTATGGAACTACATCGTAGGATTCCATGCCAATTTTCTTTTACATATACTTATTTGTAGCAATCCTTCTATAAAATATGCTACTACATTTCTTCAAAGAAGCAATCATAATACTAGCAGGCAACTCAAACTTTAGGTGACTAAAAACCTTGATGAAATTTGTTATATATTACTATAAACTCTCAGATCAGACATTAACGGTTTTGTATGACTAAATATCAAGCTACATCTTTTCGAACAGTCATGAAATGACTCATAATAACTCATAAGTCATACGTAAAAGATTAAGAGGAATACGAGTACACATTGTCAAGCCTGTCTTACTCGTGAGGATAGGCAGAAGTAACAACATCCAGGTTTTGCCAGATCTGTTTAATTCCCATACATTTGGAGGGTGGGGCGAGCCCATTGCCATGTACTGGGTACAGGTACTACACATTACTTTGTAAAAATCCAATAACTTTATGCGCCCCCGGTGATGGAACACAGGACTTCGACATTCCAAAGCGACGCTTTTATAGAAACATACCAACGAGGTTTTTTATAGGTGAAAGGCCCATGGTCCCACCACTCTTTCCCACCATGGTTGATATCGCACGGCTACCACTATGGTACCTATAGTTTTTATGTGTAAGGGACAGAGAATATATCAGAAACGGGTAAAGATGTAGTTCTCCCAACCCTCCCTTACCTGAGTCCCAACAGCAATCTTCTGTGGAACCAGCTGCGCAGAAGAAGCGCCCTCAAAGCACTGCTTGTCGGGCCCGTGCGGGGTCATCGCGGAGTGCAGCGATGCACCGCCGGGCAAGAACCCACCTTCCTTCGCCTCATACGAACCCAAGATCAGACCCATAAACTCGCTCATGCAGTTTCCTACAAATATAAGGTAACATAAACGGTAAACCGCTTGAGGAAGAGTCCATCTTGGTGGGACCCCCGTAATGACAGGTTAACTGCCTTCATCTTGTGATTGCGAGTGTCCAAAGTCCAAACTACAAATACTAAGGGGGGAAGAAAAAGTGAGAACAACAAAAGAACGCAAATTTCATCAGGCGTCTCTAGTTTTGCAGGTTAAGCCTTAGTATTCCTTACAACAGGTGCGATAAATATTTGAACTTGTAACGCATAAAAAATAAAATGAAAATGCACTACAAAAAAATTATATAAAGTCCTAGTGTGCAGGATACGATTTTTTCTCTCGTTGTAATTTTGTAATGTAATCCGCGGAACATGCGTCATTGCAAATATAAAAATATCAAAATATGCACCTAATTTAAGGATTCGAACCCACAGAGATTCGCTCGGACTTGTTCGCTGCGATCATTATTACCGTTTAGGTATACTTGGATGGATGACTGCTAGTGACCATTTACTACTAAGCGCTTTCGTGCTTTGGAGGACACGTTAAAATGTGGCGTCAGTTCCGGTTGTTTTAGAATTGCAGTCGTTATGGCATGGTCGTTGGCTAGCTACCACCCTCGATTAACCGAAGTCGAACCTCACAGTGTGTTCCGGCAGCTATAATTGAAAGCCAGTAATTCTAGGTAAGATATCAATATTTTCGACCGCGTCATCACTTAACATCAGTTGAGATAGAATATCAGCTATACAAAAAAAATATACTTTACTGCAAGCTACCTGATTATACCATACATACCTACGAAACGAAAATGAAAAGTAGGCTAAGCTCATACTTTTCAGATGACGAATAACAATAAAAAGAAAGGGAAGTAATAAAAAAAAATCCGCTGAGGACAGGATTCGAACCTGCGCGGGTATAACCCATTGGATTTCAAGTCCAACTCCTTAACCACTCGGACACCTCAGCTACACATTATGTTACATAATTGTAATGTTCATTTTATATTACTGAATGTTTACACAACAGGCAGCTGTAATAACAAAGAATGTTCATTCAAACTATCATTGTTCAAACAATACCTGCTCTATAAAAAAATATATAGGTGTCTATTCTGTTTAAATGATTATGAAAAACTGAAAATAACAGATTATAGGCGCAACTTAAATTTAAGTCACAGAATTAACCTTAAGTTAGGTACAACAAAGCTTTATTTTAACTTTTACGTTATATAACCAGATATAACAAAAAAAAACTATAGGAATACAGCTCTGCAAATCAGTACGTTTTACTTTCTCACTATAAACAGTCTTTATAGTGTACAAGCGCGATATAACGACTAACGACGCGCGACGACGCCATCTTCGACCATCGAGATATGTATATAGAGGTCACAATGTCTTCGACACATTTCTTTATTAAACCGGTTTATATTATTATTATATTTGTTAAAGAACACTATAATTACCTTTTACATAATAATATTATCTTATCAATTCTAATTTGATTTATACACAGATTCAAACTTTCGCAGTTTCCGTCACAGCTGAGGTGTCCGAGTGGTTAAGGAGTTGGACTTGAAATCCAATGGGTTTTACCCGCGCAGGTTCGAATCCTGTCCTCAGCGGACTTTTTGTCATATTGTATTTTTGTATCAATATTTGTCAGATCTATCTGTATGTACATACACTCGCACAATCTTAGCATATCAGACTTTGTAACGTTATCGGCAGTGTTTATTTTTGTATAATTACGCTTTTGTATTCTATTTTGTACAAAAACAAACCTGAAATGTGGCTAAATGAAGAAGAATAGATAATAATATTTCTGAAATTATTTCGTGAATGGTGGTAGTGGGTACCTATATTTAACTTTGTCCTTTCCTTTTAGTTATTAAAACCGCTAGAGAAAGATTTAGCATAGTGTAATTGTGTGGGTATACAATTAGTCAACTGATGGACATTATATGCCACTTTCAACTTTATTAAAACATACTTACTGTGATAATAGGGCGGTCGGAAGGTGTTCTCCTGGACTGACCACCTCGGTGGGAAAATAACGAAGTCAGCGATGGCAACTCCTGGCTTTGTGGACGGACACGTGAGGACCGTGAAGATGGATGGGTCCTGAGGAGGTTGTATATAATTATGTTACATTACCATAGAGCAACTCAGATCTCTGTATTCCGGGACAGACGTCTATATTGCTCTATGTATAATATAATATTATCTATTTTTACATTACAAAACAGACATATTTTTCATCACTCAATTATTAATGCTTGGAGAACTGGTCCTGAGACAAAGGAAGAAGATAAAATTAAGTTTCCGCCCTCAGGACGTCAGAAATTGGCCTGTAGGTATGTCATTTGCATGTCAATATAACAAGGCGGCTAGGTGACTAGGCAAGGGTGACAAGCCTCCTGTAGGGCCTCCTCCTTCAAAACTTTCAAAAAATAACTATAGAATCGATGATTACACATTTTTTCCTACGGGTTTAACTTAAATACAGTCTAGAGACAGCCCATCATGGTCATCTCAGTTGCAAAATTGCTGTTTTTGTGCATGCAGCATCGAAACATATTGATGAAAATATGTAAAAAAAACTGCACCTTAAATAGAATTTTACGCAGGTAAGATATGTATCTATATTTAAATACAAGGAGAAATATATGAGTGATATAAATATATGAGAAATATATAACCTATGAGTCTGCTATGACTTATATAGGCTGTCTAAATGCTTTTTCATCCCACCATCTCGGAAAGAGTATTTATCTGAGATGATTTATGATCAAAAATATCTGAGTGGAAAAGCCGTTTTTATTCTCTAGAGGATAAAGTAAATTGAATTTAGAACATCGTGTGCACTAAGTTTGTGAACTAAAAAAAACATTAAACCTATTTACTGCTACCTCTATGGTGCCGAATATATCATACAACTTTTTTTAATTTGTTAAAAACTCAGACTCGGAACCTTCTTGGTGTTCTTTTTTCAATTTGCTTTGTACGCGGTTCTTTACGCGGCATTTTTTCACGTCATTGTTAAACCTTATATTAAAAACAAGAAACTTGAAAACAAGTGAAAAAACTAATATGAGTGATTCTAGCGACGAGGAAGTTTGTTTGACGGCAACAGAATTGACTGAAACTGTTAATAATGCGCAAATGAGCTTTCTCCTTCAACAATCACGCGAGAAGGCGTTCATTTCCTCGCTGAGGTGGAATGAAAAGTTACGTGTTGCACTCGAGTGCAAAGATTTTTCACCTCGTGCTCTTTTGATTTCCTCGCTAACGCTCAGGATTCTAATTTTGAATCACTCGCTGCGCTCGTGATTCAATTTTAGAATCCTTCCCTTGCTCGGTCATCAAAATTGAACACGCGGTTAAAAAGAAACTTTGCACTCTTGTAATAACAAATAACTATTATTGTAGTATAGCTGTAGTGTTGTATATAATAGTTCATAGTATTTTGTTTAATAAAGGCATACCGCCGGAAAAAAAAGGAGAAATATAAATCTATGTTATTACATATTACAGAATAAACCAGCATATAATAGTACAAGAAGGTAGACGTCGAACAAAATATAAAGCATAGTTCACATACTACACAAATACCTCAAAAAAGAAGTTATGAGTTGCTACGCCTATTATGTTCTAAAAACACATTCCCTTTTTCGTTGCTTAGACTTCAATCTATTTGCTTATTATTTAGATGTGTTCTAGTAAGGTACTTACGCAGTGGTCATATAGAACCGCGTTGATGACCATGAACTTAGCCAGGTCGTATTTGTAAGGCACGTAGTTCCCGTGCCACGCCACCACGTCGAAAGGAGAGTGGTTCTGTTCGGCCTCGAACAGCGCGCCTTGGTATTTGTTTATTATTTTGAACCCTGGAAGCAGACAGTGGAAAATTTTATTGATTAGTTATACAGACTTGTTAACTCACGAAGACATGCCCGTCCACAGTAAACTATTTTTGGGTATTTGTAAGTAGGTTTTGTTTGTACGTTTACCACTTAGAAAGAAAGAAGGAACGAAATAAATATTTTATTAAGTACATATTAAACAGTATGTGTGTAAAGTAAATGCTAATGATATTCAAAATTATGACAAAGATTCATTTGTTTGAAGAGCGCCTAGATATAATGAATGGTCAATACAATGACACAGTATGATAGGTATGAGAAATAGGAACATTTATTTCTGCCGTCCCTTTTCCATACACTGTGACACTGCCCTTAAAATAAACAATAGTAGGTACCTAGTTGAGCAGTAGATGGTAGAGGCGTTACACTGGTTCACTAAACAAATGGCTGCTATAGGACGAATTAACATCTTCCTAAACATACCCTTATCGCACAACAAATGTTGAGTCGGCCTAATATGTCTTCAGACAAATGCATAGTATAAGTTTTGGTTTTATGGACACCGTATTCCCGACGCCAAACTTCCTTGGTCTGCTCTCATTGGTAGTACAACCTTAGCGTTAAGAGGTATATAAAATCGAAATCTTCAGTGCGCCGAATGTGCAGCAACAGATAGATAGATAGATAAACTCTGTACTGAACACCTTTAACTATAACAAAATTAAAAATATTTTGCTTATAATAGTGAACAAAAGGCGGTCTTATCGCTCAAAGCGATCTCTTCCAGACAACCTTTGGAGAGGAGCAAGTTTTGACAAAGGGTTGGCGTTGTACAATATCCTTAATAGTATTGATATTTATAAATATCTACAATATAATATACAATGTAGATAATTAATGTATTCTTACATAATATATACATATACATATACAGACAGCAACAGCTAGTTTTATCAAATATATACCTTATTGAAAACATATTTTTATATATTATTGTGTCGTCAATCGTCATTCGTATTGAAATCATACTTGATAGACCACAAATACGAGTATTTGCTTGAGTACGAATTTATATTTTTCTAGCCAGTATTTGTATGAAGTGCAAAGAAGGTTTTAGTTCCTAATATTTCTTTTGTCCGTATTATATTTAATTTACATCGAATAAGAATGCTCTTTTTTCTGATAGGTTAGCCTCTGACCACTATCGCACCTGATGGTAAGTGATGATGTGGTCGAAGATGTTGTTTAGGCTTACCTAGAATTACTGGCTCTCAAGAACAGCTGTCGTAACAGACCGTTAGGTGCTTGGCGACAGATTTTCTACTTGAGGGTGGTAGCTAGCCAGGCGGGCGTTCGCAAAATGCACTTCCACCATGCAAACACATTATTGTTATATAAACTACTACATAGCCGCGAGGACCTTTAATTGGCTTAATGGTGCTTATTTTTAAGATACATATACTGTAAACGAAAACTGTAGGTATCCTAAGGTCCTATAAATAAATAAAAAATTGATGATGGTGATGAAATGAGCAATGTCTAAGAATTGATAATTTTCGTTTGTCGTTCAAGTATTTTTCATCAGTCCATCTCCAAATGTTTTTATAATCGTACCAAGTATTTCTTCATCAATATAGTGAGCTACAGGTGTGAGGAAGTCACGAGGGTTGGCGAGCCCGTTGGCACCTATAGGACCTAGATCCGGAAGCTTAAAGTGCCCGTCGAACACCTCCAATACGTATCCTCTGTAATTAGAAATAAAAATTAAGCATATAATAACGTTTGTGGCACTTCTTTTGCAGGTCCAACGTATTTTTCCTGTTGCGTAAAGTGAAGATGAGTCATCCATATATACTTACTAACGAAATTAAGAGACTGCTACATTATTATATTAGAAAGCACCAATATTAATAATGTAAACATTATTTCTTAGTACATAAAGTACACTAAGGTAATGACCTGACATTCTATGTATGTACCTCACTGCGTCTAACAATAATTCTCTTTTAATATAGCATTCCTTTTTAACAGTACCTATGGTTTAATGTTCAAGCTTTAACATTTGTTTAGTGAAATTTAGTATAATATCTCTATACTAAATATCAATTCTATCTCTACTCCTAGTTTAGTATAATTAGGCGCAGAATTAATATAGTGCTCTTAGGTACAATTAAACACCTAAAATTATATTATTATATTTTATTACTCTTAGATGCGTCTACTCTACACTACATTCAGTCCTTCTCTTTTATTGTATATTTTGAATATATTTCATTGGTTTTAATGCAATTACTGGTCTATATCTACGGATATAGAAGGGACATAAATGTATTCCTGGAGAAGTTCTTATAGGCGCAGAAGCTAAATTGTGCACTTAAATACCTGACATTCTATTACTCGTATTATGCCTCCCTTCGTCTTCACTACAGAGTTTGTATAGTTGTGTGTACCCTGAATTGAAGAAGTGTATTTCTCTTTTATTGTAGAATTAGTTTAAATGCCATACCTGGTAGCTCCATTGACTGCGACTGAGAATCTCATTCCTTGCTGTACCACCGCAATTTCGTTAGGAGCCACTTCCATGATGCCAAACTCTGTAGTAATCTTTAGGGCTCCTTGTTGGGGCACTAGAATCGGATTGAAAGAGTATTATTGCACAACCGAGACTTGGTCAGATGGACAATTATTTTATATAAAATTCAATGGTATAAATAATGATTTTCAAAACGTTGAACCTATATAGGAACGTACATAAAAATATTCTCAGAATTGTAAGGGTGCGTGAATTCATGACACCTAATTTTTTTATTGGCTTATTGCCCTTACATTTATAAGTAACTAGCTGCGCCCCGCGGTCACATCCGCGTGGTTATGGATAATGATGATAAATAGTAATATATGTGTTAATCCAGCGCCTCATCTAACTCCATTCCCGCCCGGGGCAAAACATTTTGTACTCCAATAATTTGTAAATATATTCTTATGTCTCTTTCACCCAGTAATTAAATTTGCTAGAGTGCCCTTCAATCATAAAACCTGCATATTACGGTCTCCTTGTTGTTTTATTTTTATCTGTTTTAACAATTGAAGCTGGTTCTTAAACTCTCAGTAATCGCTATTAGTCGTTATAGTGCTTACCGATCAGTAAGTCCCCATCGCTGCTATAAAAGGCGCTCTTTTCCATAGAAGCATTACACAGGAAGACGTGTATAGCGAGGCCGTGGCGGGAGCGAGGGTCACCTGCTCCGCACACTGTGTGCAAGCCAGCCACGAAGTCTACCGGTGACGAGGGTAGGTCGAAGGGCAGCCAACGGGACTTGAAGCAAATATAAAGGACATTTTTTTTATTTGATACTTCGTGAACACTTCTTATATTTTAAATTGTATTCGTATGGTTTAAAATTTTTCCAGGTTATGGTCTACATATTAAATCTGCACTAAGATGAACGTTGCTGAAGGCTATAGCCGGTTTTTTCATTATTGGGAAGTCTTCTTAACCCATATCTATATAATTTGTGTTTTTAACTATTGTACCTACTAGATCAGGTTATATGAGAGATTAAGAGAAGATAAACTCTATATCTAATTAATATCTTTTGTAATACTTATTCAACTGACTATATTTGTTACGGGTTGACGTAATTTTTAACGGTTCTATGATAAACTTACGGAATCATGTGCATTGGTGTTTAATAACTTATCAAGAACTTTTTATGAAAATATAACTTTTCAAGTCAATCCTAGTTTTTGAATTTCCCGCCCAAGACGTGAGATTTCTTCTTAGAGTTGTCAGCTCCTAGTCGTATATCTTTGGACATTGCCTATATAATTTGTGGTTGTATAGAATTCGCGTTGACGAGTTACAGTCATGCCTAATTACAGTGATGGATACATAAGTAAGATTTTCACGGTTTTGTAATTGAGAAATAAAAAATGAGTCCGACAAAATGTTAACCAACTTGGACTTATGTCCAAGAAAATCAATGACACGCGGCCCCCAGAGAAGGCTAGTTGTATCAGAAATAGGTGGGTAAGTAGTAAATATTCAATAATTTTACATACTAGCTATTGTATTTATCTTGAATACTGGCTACAAAAAACATGGAAAAGAACCTTATAATGTAGGTATATCTCCGTCAATTTGAAAACTTACAAAAACTGAATCGACAAAAAAATGTTATAGACTTATCAAACCTGCTCACAAAATTTCGTGAGAACCGGATGAGAAATGCGTCCTATAGAGGAGAACAACCAGACATACGAAAGAATTTTTGTCTAAGTTGAAGCAGAGACGCTTCGCTCGAACTAAGTACTCGCTCGGTCAAAAATACTGGTTGAATATAGGTTCCTTTATTCTTACGAATAGTAACTATAAGTTTATTGAAAAACCAGCCCTAAAACTTGTACCTACCTATGGAAATTGGGCGGGAACATCATAAATAACATTCTTGCCATACCACCCCTACGGGAAAAGATCGGGATATAGAACATGATACGTGATATAAACATGATATACGAATGTGAAAAAACCTGGCCGAAGAGGCATTCAACAAGAAAATCTTAGAACACGGTTCAATCATTATTGCCTTTGGATTTTCCCCAGTGGTACCTCAAGATGATTTAGTACTTATTCCTCGTTTTCTTCCACTTACCTGATTTGGGTCTGGTTCCTGTTCATCCCAATTGTGCGTTAAGTATTTAGCAATGTTCAACTTCCTGAATGGCTTGTGCATCACTGAAGGACGGATTCTGTAAGCAGAGAAGTAGGTATTAGGAACTTTAATTTTCTGTTGCCATTACAGTAAATACAAAAGAGGTTGAATGCGCCCAAAACTTGGATAAGGTCTGAACTTTGGAGACTGAAGGTGAAATCCTTTACATGGTGTTTATTGTGTTGATGTTAGGCGTTTTTCTAAAGGTTTTTGATAATTATATAACAAAATGAGTAAGTTAATCTTCAAATGTAGAGTAGGTGATCACACTTAGACAGCGGCAAAGAGACAGTGTTTATATTTCACTTGACTTTATATGATTGCTCTTTCGTCTGATTGCGGATTGTATCTGTACACTCCGCACCTTAAAAATAAGTTATAGCAAATACATTTAAATAAGTCAATCAGGCAGTGGTTTGTTTTATCATTGATGTTATAAAATCGGATCAATACAAAAATAGAACCGGCACCACAACAATACAAAATATTTACTGTATGTACCAGTAATAGTTGTATTACTTTAGAGTTTCTTCTATAATTCTACAAAGTTTGATATTTACGATTGAGCAGAAACAAAAAAGATGAATAATATTTCTTTGTATGGCGACCCCATTATTTTTTTTTGTTACTTATACATGTTAAGCTAATCGTGTCATAATAACATATTCTGTGAAAATTTCAAACCCAAAATGGTTGTGTTACCGTTGGGGTTTCAGTTAGAGCCCTTTAAGGGTCCTTTAAGGATTGACGTCATTGGCGGCGGGGAGAATTATTATATGTTATATGGCGGGGGGACGGCGCAGACTTTGTTTAGGACTTTTCGGTATCTTATGGTACCGTTTTCTTGTACGGAACCCTTAAGACATCCTTGTGACTATTAACGATTTCATATATTGACTACTTACACTGGTTCAAGTCACGCAAATATGTGCTATTTGCACTGTATGCACGCAAACGGACGGTTCATAACTTGCTAAACAGACACCACGATAGCGTAATGACGTCATCTATGACGTCACCTCCGGCCGCAAACAACGCTCACAGAAAAGTGG
The DNA here is from genome assembly GCA_963854805.1 of Plagodis dolabraria. NCBI lineage: Eukaryota > Metazoa > Arthropoda > Insecta > Lepidoptera > Geometridae > Plagodis > Plagodis dolabraria. The sequence continues at coordinate 21,727,031 of OY978457.1, read as the reverse complement.
TAGTGCATTGTATGCACAAACGTCAAACTCAAATCTTGACAGAGAGATGAGGAGATTTTTATTGTTGTGGTTAGAATGTTGATCGTACAAACATCGGTTCACAAAAGAATGCCTTGAAGTGCAATATTTCTATTATCAATAATTAGATTTTGGGTCAATTGCGAAAAAGCAAATTGACAGTTAGCAGATGTTATTAGCGTGGCTACATATCGGTTCACATCGTTTGCGCGCAAACAATGCATATTCTCGTATTTCAGTTATGAACCGAGCTTTTGCAATGTATGCAGTGACAGCAGTGTTTGCGTGATTTAAACCGTAGTGTTAGTATACCTACTTATATATACAATTTTTGAAAATAAAATACTATCTTAATGAGCATGTTAATTGAATTCTGAAATCCTCGTCACCCATCAGATCATTAAGTTTCGATTGATTTACCGTGCACATTCTGATATTTTAAAATAAATAATATATTTTACCTGTAGAGCCAAGATCTCTTATTGTCATGCCTTGGAGCAGTAAAGGCAGTACCAGAGAGCTGCTCAGCGTAGAGTCCATATGGACAACGCTGGGGATTGTTCTGTCCTTCGGGGAGGGCACCAGGCCGGCGTGGGTCTTCCGAGTAGAACTCCGAGCCGAAGCCGGTAAGGTACTACAAGTTCAAGTGATTGAATTATACTACAGCTATAAACTAACCGAAGTAAGGGTTTTATAGCTCTGCCTGCAGCATGTATTGTGAAATTACTTTACTTTTTACGGTAGAATTAAAATGAATCTCTATATTCATAAATCTGATCTGTTTCTCTGACAGTATGAGTATACCTGCGAAAAACAAAATTAGTCTTTTGGCTAATTCAATGCCACATATGAAAGAATACAATGCGTAGCGCGTGGTAGCGATTTCCATACACACTATTGTTATGTAAGCGTAAAAATATATTTTAAAAATTTATTTACCTACCATAATCGTTTTGCCTAGCTTGGCGTTATTTCAACATTTCTTAATAATTATGACGTATATAATGGTAAACTATTTCATAGTAAATAATATGTATATAATGTTAGTAAAGTTAACAATAAATTAGAATGTTCTAATAAAGTTTAGGGTTGCTATGCAACACATAAAATAACTGAATGATAAAAATGACAGTTATATGGAGCGCGTTTCAAGCTTTAACCGATGGATAGGCTAAATCGAGGACTACGTGAAACGCAAAGATAGTAAATGTTCTGGGTAGTAAAACCGGACCTTACTCGAACATTCTGAAACAGGCCCTTAGAATATTTTTTTCGGAGGCTCGTGCATGCGAAATTTCACACAGTACAAGTTTTAAAATATACTTAGGTACCAAATAATACGCCTAGGCACAATATCCCATCGCTTATAATTTGTATACGCATAGGTACTGAAGCAATAATGATAACAAAAAAAAATAATACGTAATGAAATACTTATTTCAAGCTTAGGACTACCTAGCTTAGGCTCGGATTCGTGGACTTGGCTTCCCTGGTGAGTTCTCTTCTCTTGAGGGATAGGGATTCCGTAAGTGGTCTTGGCTCCCCTAGCCAGGGAATCAAAGTATCATACATTTTCCGTGGGACCTAAGTCCACGAAGCCAAATACCTAAGTATCCAACTAGTTTAAGACCGGTTACAAGAACCTATCGAGCTATATAAAAATCCAAGAACGCAATACGTGTATATTACCATGAAAATAAAGTAAATAACACTTGCCTTCAACTCCGACATCTCGAAACACGGTTTCCAATCTCTAGAGGTACAAGTAGACTAGCAGATCTCGAACCAGCCTCCAGTGTTTACTAAGACATGTATGCAAATGTAGCCGGTTTGTTTATTAGTGGAACTGATAAACACGAGATATCTACAAACTACTGAGTACCTATATACATATTGAGGTACGTATGAACATGTTTGCCAATGTGATAACTTTACGCTGGGGTTCGAGATTTCACTATTTATATATATACATATATATATTTCATCACAATGAGTTTAATAATTTTAAACAAGGTAGAATGCCGAAAAGATGTCAACGCCATTCGTCAAATGAAATTTTATTTTACCAAAAAATGGAACCGACTTCAACACCCTAAAAAGTGAAATAGCATGTTGAAGTCGGTACCATGATAGTTCAAAAGTAAGTACCTATTATGCGTACAATATTGTACGCATGGTACCGACTTCAACAAGTTACTTCACACTTTTGGGTGTTGGAGTCGGTTCCTTTTTTTGTTGAAAAAATTTTTTCGCTCTTTTTTTAGAGAACATCCTCCTTTTTTGGGAGTCGGTAAAAAGTTCGGTCTTATCAGCATTTCTGTAAAAATATTCCTAAACATGATACGTAGGTACCTGCATCCATTCTGCGGAGGACCAAACATTTGGATTTTATTTTTTAATTCAGATTAGGTACGTTTCATAAGCAAAAACATATATTTTATTATATATTTATTCGTTCTCACACGTAATTCACAGACATGAAGTCCAATACATAGATAAACTACGGAGGTAAATATCGTATATTTATGTCGAAATATACCTATTATTAGTATATTAAAATATGTCAATCTCTGGATGTTGAGCTAACATATCGTTAGGCAACGTGACTACTCTAGCTGTGGGTGCATTGGTGGGTGTGGCGGCGGCGCGGACCGTAGGTACTCGGTATTAGCAAGTTTAGCAACGCGACAAATTGTGGCGGAACAAACAGCCCCGCAGCTGCTCTAGTACTAACGGATTTTCAACTTTGACTTTTATCATGTTCTTGTGTCCCTTGTGCTGTTAGCCGTGGGCCAGACAGAAGAGACGTAAGACGGAGACGGGGCGCGGACCTTTGTCTCTTCCGCGTCTCTTTCACACAAAATGTATAGAAGCGTCGCGACGCAAAACATACAGAAGAGGCAGAGCGCGGGCGCAACGCTTTTACGTCTCCGCCTTTTATTCGAAACACACAGGAGAGACGCGGCGGAGAGGCGGCGGGGGCGAGGTCGCATGCCCGCCGGGCGGCATGCCACCCCGCGCCCGCTCTGCCTGCGTCGCATCCGCGACGCCGCGACGCGTCTCTTCTGTATAATTCAAAAAGTGGCGTCTCTGCCTCGTCTCCGCCCCGTCCTCGACGCGTCTCCGTCTTACGTCTCTTCTGTCTGGCCCACGCCTTAGAGAAGATAATATAGTGAACTCACATGAGGATAGAAAGATGATATCGAGTTGAGCCCTGCCCTTTTGATATTTCCGTGCTAGGATTCGCATCCGCTCATGTCTTTTCATGGGAGTATGGCTTGCCTCTCGGCAAGCTACCGAGTTGTCTTCAAACTCCAAGCACCTAACGTTGTGCTCCGGCCGCTGTCCCTTAGACCCATTTCCTATTTTAGGTTAATCCTGTTACCATCTTCGATGATGACGTCTTTGGGAGTGGAGTGTTACTAGACATTAGGCGCATAAATGTGTCACTCTCTCACGAAAAACTGGCAAACCAGAAGTATACTGAGCTCAGGGATATGCATACAATCATTTACAGAGTTTGAACACTCGATATTTTAATTTTTTTTTTATGCTTGATAGGTTTGCCTTTGACCATTATCTCACCTGGTTGTAAGTGATGATGTGGTCGAAGATGTTGTTCAGGCTAACTTAGAATTACGAATAATATATAAATATTACGAAACTAAGTTTGTATGTACAGCGCTACGTGCACACTTCCCTTTTAAATCGTTCCAACAACTGCTTAATATAAATACGGAATATATTTATATTAAACAGTTATTTATTATAATACTACACAACACACACAGCCATACTTATTGAAGATTTTTTATGAGAATCTTTTTTTTTTATCATTATTATTAAAATGGAAATATAATTATATTACAATCACTAGCGGGATTCGAACCCTCAGATCATAGAAACGAACCCGACACATCGAGTATCCGGCTCTGTACTTCATTCTAGCGGGTTCGGAACATTTCATAGCCATTTTTTCTCTCCCTAACAGAATGTTAATAATGGTAAATAAATAAGTTTATATCAAGTAGGTCGGTATTTCTTACTCTATAATGTATATAATATACTGTTGCTTGGGAGGTGTGTTTACTAGTATGCTAATAATAAAATACAGGTTCCCTTCCATGCTCTTCGAGAACGGCATTACAGTCGTGAATGGTATTCGATTAAAGTTGTATATCACGCATTTCAAAACATGGTGTAACATCGAGAAATGGAGTCTTGTGGAAAATACGTAATATAATAGGTAATAGTAATAGTTATATAATAATAATATAGGTAATAGTAAATATAATTATTATATTATATTATTTATTAATATAATAATAATAAATAATAATTAATAGTTTTTTGGCTTATAGGTAATAGTTCCTTGTTACTTTATATCTCCCCGCAGGTAGATACATATATGTATACCTCATAGAAAATCTGGGATGTTCCACGGGCAAAATAAACCATCACCTATGATTATTAGGTGTTCTGCAGCCAATACTTAACTGTTTTTTAATTCGTTGGTGGTGGAACACCATATTTGATCGTCTACGGTAAATTATATAATTGTGTCTCTGTAAAATTTCCTGTTTTTAGTTCCCATGTCGTATGTGGCGGGGTTATATTCATCCACCCACCCCTTTTTTATTTACGTGTGAATAATGCATTTACACTTTCCCGTCCACCTCGGGGAAGGTGGCTGGGATATGTCGGGCTCGACACCAACTACTCCCACATCAGCAAGTGCCGCTACCGACTAAATAATATGAACACTACCGCTTCTCGGCGGGACCGCAGGCACGCTTTAGCTCTCGACCACGAACCCGCCACGGTTGTCCGTTGCCGGACCCCTCCTGGGGTGCTACCCATCACGTCGCACCAGAACAAATGGCACTTCGCTACCACCCGGGGACAAAGTCCGCAAATAGGCGCCAGACATCCCCGCTTCCTGTTCAGCTGTTGAAACATGACTAGTGACTGATGATACAACATAAGACGAAGCTATTTATGTATTTAAGTAGTGATTTTAGTGTCAATATTTTTAATGTGTAATATGGATACGATTTAACCTACTATTCGTTTACAAAATAAGGGGTTTTAGAGCACTATCCGATGCAAAGCGAATATCACATTAAAAAATATTTAGAGCGCAAAGGAGATACGCAAGTCTCGCAAAGTCTATATGAATGAAGTATTCATATGCAAATTCAATATTATTCAGTCAGTACCTACCTAAGTCTTCTCAATTCTAACTGTTATCATCGAGCCTGGCTCGCTGCAAAGCTAAAGTACATCGGCGTATGCATCGTGCGTTACGCGTCAGAAGAGATCAGAGCCATGGCTGGCTATGCGATAGAAAGAGAGACGCCTAGTAGGTCTAAATATTAGATATTCCGTGCTTTGCGAGCTGAAGTGCAATTTATTGCTCTCTAGCTACATAGTTGCTTTTTTATTGGAATGGCAGAGTGATCCATCTGGTTCTATTTGTTCTGTACATTAAAAAAAAAACAAGAAAAAGGTCACAAAAACAAGTTAAATTCTTTTGCAAGGAATTTTATTATCGTTTATATGAACAATAGTTTGAAGCTATAATAAACTGCATGGAGTATTTTAACCATATTCGATAGTAGGTACAATACGGGTTTACCCCCATAAATGTCTTTTCAAATTGAAACTTCGTCTAAAACATAAAATATGAATAATATTGGAGTTAGCTGTGTGGCAAAACGAGTAGATGGCCCTTCTACTATTAGACTATTTCCCCTGCCAATGAAAAGTATACATCTTCAAGAACATTAAATGTTGCTATCGACACCTGACACGTTAGATCTGTTGCCTGTAGCATAAATTGTCTGTTCTCTTTGAAATACTGCGTTTACCAAGTGGAGTCCGACCACTTGAGCAAGAGTCAGCCTTGGTAGGTACCACCTCTGAGTCAGATATTCTAACTCCAAGCCGTGTGAAATCCCTTCTTTGTTTAAACTTGAAGAGCATCGTTTCAACTAAATTTACTGGGCGAACAAGACATGATAAATAAGATCTAATATCTCGGGTGACAAGCGCAGTTCAGTGTTAAAGTAGACTTTTTAGTCAAATCTGAGTGACGCTGCAACAGTTATGAGCAGGCCTGATGATAGCCATCTCCTGGTGAATCGTCCGCCTTGATAAAGATTGCCTTGAAAACAGAAAGCAAACTTTTATCCGAGTTAAATACTCTTAATCAGATTCTGTGTTGTGTTAATTTAACACATGCGATGAAATATTTGACTGGAATTTTATTAAATTCTATTCATAGGTATATATAATATACACTTACACTCACAATATGGAACATTAGTATTAATTAAAATAACCGAAATATATATCATAAAGAATAAATTCTTGCTTCTTCAGAAAACTATATCAAATCGGACAAATACATACAAAATATTTAAAACTCCATTTCTATTTGAAAAGACAATTATGGAGTGAAATCTGTAGTATTACAAGTTACATCAAAGTTAATATTACATTTTATACCAATTATTTAAAAAAGTTTAGCATCTACAACTTACAGCGTGACAATTACATTATTATTGTTCTTATTAATACTTTATACTGAGTGTTACAAAAGAACATCTAATTATATTTTTTTTGTAAGAACAGAAGATTATATTGTACCAGAAAATAATCTACAATCTGTATTATACTTGTTTACTAAATATTTCCAAATACAAAGAAATTCAAACTGATCTATTAACCGACTATACGAATCTCGTTTCATTGACTGCCCTAGAAAAAATTATACATACAAACATAATTAACTGACAATAAATTATAATATATGTTGAGCGAATTTTACCCACTACAGACTTCAAAGAAACCTTTACAAAGAAAATAATTAACAATGCCAAAATTCGTATGTAAGTCTAATTGGAAATGGAAATGTCAGCGATTCATCTGAAATAAACTATAGTTTATTATATTTTAATAATAATTACTTTTAGCGTCATCTAATACATATTCATTACATGTAGCTATAAATAATTATTCAGTAATATTTTTATATTTATCATTAAATTAATTCCTTTATTTTACTGCTGACATCAGTTGATCCGACGGTTTCTGACATAAACAAAAGAAAGGTAAAAAAAATAACCTAAGATAAAATAAGGATGATAAAGATATCGAAAGTCGGTTAAATCATTTGATCAAGTAAGTACATAATGAATGTGTTTTCGTCCTGATTTTGGTATCCTTTTCGCAAAATAGCCACAGTAAGAAAGATTTCGAATAAAGAAGAACAACCAAAGGAATAATTTAAAATAAATATAGCGTAGATGCGATCACAATTTCAGTCTAAACCAGCAACAAGGTAACGATGATACGAAATATTTGCTTTGCTATATGAAAGGTATGAAAAAACTGAGATCTTGAGGGAAATATCACATGACCATATATTAAAACATATTAACATTTGGACATCGTTGTCATTACTAAACAAACCTCTACAAAATTCTGAAATAAGTCCTCATATAAAGTTTTTTTATTCTTGCAACCTGCTGCCAGATAATATACCTACTTATTCGAACTTACTGTTTTTTGTATAATCGAAAAATAATAAATCACTGGATTTTTGTGTGCCTTTCCTACTCGTATAATCTGGCAACACTATATTAATATTTGACCATTAACTAAGAATTAATGAAAAACATTAACTATATAATAAGCTAACACATAACTTAATAAGCTAAAACATTGATACTAATTATTATGCATAAACAACAAACTTAATAATATTATCGAACACAAATCACAGTAGCGATGTATAAACAGCACACAAAGTCACAATATGACGTTTGATTTTATTGCAAATACATTAGGAGTAAACAACTACATAAATGTATCTAGATATTTATTTAACTATAGGGAGGAAGTATCAATAATCGTTCCAGATATGCAGCGTCCTGTATGGGCGGAACAAAGCTAAGAAACGCGATGCGACTACACATTCGAATGTGAAATGAACAAGACGTCCTCCGTCACGCGATCCGTAAAGCTATTGAAGTGAAGTTCAGAGTCTCGAAGCAAATCTTTTGAACATGTTTTTAGTATGAATATTCATGTCTGTAAGGCGCACGCCTTGAATAAAATGTATATTCTAGATGATATGGCAAATACAATTCCCGACTCAATCCGATAGAAAAACACGTGAATTTAGCTCTAAAATTACGCTTAATCAATCTCTATATTGTAAATCGAACCAATACAATTTTTATTGTTTATGTCCTTGGCCCTCAGTCTGACAATTTTCAAAGACCACATCGTCTTAAGCTCTATGGTGTCCAACGATTTGACACTTTTTTTTCTAGTGGTCTAACATAGCTTCGCTTCACCCATATAGGACACTTCGTTATATGCCATTTCTTGTCTGACAGGCTTTATCAAGGTTGAATATTTATTGGAATCTAATACAAGATCGTAGTCGTTTGACAACTAATACAAATGCACACTATCATTTTACTATTCCGAGACGTTTTTATGACTTTGTTAACAAAGGCAGTATCACAAACACACAAGCAATATAAATACAATTTAAATTAATTTCATTACGTCACTGATTGTAAAAATTATCAAATAATAACATAGGGTGCACCCTGTACCAACTAAATAAACATAATAATTAAAATTGATCTACAAAAATAATATGAAAATAAAATTGATGCTATAATAAACACTGAGACGCGGTTTAAAAACAATGATTTCATTGACACGTCTCATAAACAAAATAATCTGCTGACTTTTATATAAATGCGATTTATTTTCTATGAGACGCAATAGAACATTCTAGAGCCTACTTCTATAATATACATTAATATCACACGGCCTTTTACATTGGCCTAATACACATACGAAACAATATCATATGTTTATTGATATATTTGGTAACAACTAAACATATTATAGCGATACAACCATTGGGTAGGTACATTATAATAATAATAATGACTTGGAAACTTGTACTACTTAATAGCAAAGGACATATGATGAGTCCAAAGACTCGTATACTACAACATTTTTGGACATTGATTGTGTAATTCTTACGCCTATCACTATGAAGGGTTGTGGCGTGACAAATTTATTTAGGATATTGATAATTTCTAAGATTCGCTACACTTCAATCTTCTTATGCCTTAACTTTATTTCTCTTGGAAACATATTCGAGTAAATAAAATGATCATTACCATACATGTAAAAGTACCAATTCGTATGGGTAAAATTTCATCTTGATGACTTTGAGCGTGATCCACAATGCGATTAATAAAAATATAATAGAAAGTTTTATTGATTTATAGGAGGATTTATTTGACCGACAAGCGCAACTATTTTCTTTTACCGATTTGGATTGTGGACTGATAATAAAGTTTTATTCACGACCACAGATCAGAAACAGTGTAAAAGCGTACCTTGATAGATGCATGAGATAGACAATAAGGATCTGGTTTCAAGTATGGACGAATTCCCAAAAATATATTAACCAGCGTTTTCTACCAAATATTGTGTTTGTGTTATTACATAAAAATCTTTTATCTTCAACATTACAATTGTATTTATTTGTTCTTTCAAAGTTCGAATATTGTATCCACAAGTATAGGAGAATAAGCACCCGCGTTCAATATATGTTAATCCTAATGCTACTAAGAAGTACAAGTAACCATAGAAGATTAAATTCATATTACAATAAATATCTACACAACATTTCACCTCTCATAAAACATCCCCAACCATCGGGCATTTTCGAAAACAGCAAAAACAGAATTTATCGAAACCATTTAAATAAAGCTTTAACAAACTAAAGCTAATAAAGGTTCGTTGTACAAAAAAAAAACACAATTTATCCGCATTGTACAAAATCTACCGATCCGTTTCACACCAAGCGGCCCCACTCTGTCAAACTTGAAACAGTATTCCCGACCAATTTATTGATTACTGTTCTTGTAATTCACGAGCGCACGTAATACTTGCTTGTAGAATAGTAAACGAGGCAAATACTCCGCTTGTGTTAACCAAAGTTAAGATAGCATGAAAATTTGCAGAAGTTGACTGCCGCAGGGAATATTTACACAGAAGTAAACATACCGCGATTGTTTCACGGTTTTGTAATCATTGCTTGTGGAATGAAAACTTCTGTTTTTTTGTATTGGTTTCGCTTAAAGCGAACCTTGGCCACAGCAAAAACAATCATTTGTTTTCATATACATGTTCGTGTCTGCTAGAGCTCCGCCCGTAGACGACTAAAGCACTTGACTGCACAATTTGATCCCTTTCTCACGAAAACATCATGCTAGTAACTGCCTATATAATGCACTAGTGTGATACTTCAACATTGCTTTAGAAAGAGCTTGTCGGGTACATCAAATAAACCTTTAAACTATACTTCACTGTGCCCAGATAACTATAGCAATATATATAAAAATGTTAAGAGAGATCTCGTAGATGTTAATGTCCGCAGTTTTATATTATCTCTTCCCGTTTATTCGTCTCCCGAACAGAATCTCTACTCTGTCTGTAAAGTTGGTTTTTTTAAATGCCTATGCGTTTCTCGTCCCCGTTATGTTGCTTTGTGGCTCGCACACTCGAGCAACGTGTAAATGTAGGCGCCCAATCACAAGCAAGGATCAAGCGTTCTCGTGAAATGCAAGAACTTCAACTGATGTTAACGCAACCAACCAAGACTTAAATACTCCTTCGTTCAAATTATAGTGCGCGCGGAACTAGTTGGCCGCGTCTTAAGTATGTGAGCGGTGGGACGGAGAGGCGGGGGCGCTTCTCAGTGTACGTATATTAATTCAGTGTGTGTATTCAGCGTTGCGAGCAGTAGGCAACTCGCCCTCTCGCCCCTGTCGCCACCTAAGGCACGGCCAACTAGTTCCGCGCGCTCTCTAATTATTATGAATTTTCTTCAAATTAGTTTTTGCTTTGAACCAACGTCAATGCGTCGTTCCCAACTTTCCATCGATGGTTATTCGAGTCTTGGCGATTGCTCGTCCATAGATTTTTTTGGGATACTTTTCGCGTTTATCAAGTTTCAGAATAGCGCGTTCCACAATACATACAACTAAAGCTTACTTCTCAACTTCATTACACACCCATAAATACATCAAAACATTACAGAGAAAAGTATAGGACGATACACAAATATTTATAATTATGTAATATCATTTATACAATTTCATTTATGACTACAAAAATAATGGATTATTCAAAATGAAATAATAACATTATTTTTTATTATTACGACATACATTCTGAATATTATTTGGAATATCATATCTTACATTGCTAATTCTAATGCCGTATCCACACTATGCCGTAGGCAACAAAAGCAAAAGCATATACAGTAAAAGTGTGGATACGCCATCGCACTTATATTTAGGTATTGTGACCTAATTATCGACGAGAAAACATTCTACTTATATAGCAGGAGAACTGTTAAAAATATTATACACATCACATTTTACTTGTTCTGCTGTTATCTGTTTATCTAGGCAGTACCCAGGGTTTAATATTTTACAAGGTAGATGGTTGTTTAAGCTAGTATAAAGGTGTTTTATTTTCAGCAGTTAGTGAGTTGAAAGAAACTCAGTCTTGTTTTCACGACGAAAATAAAGCACATCCAACAGGACAAGACACAACACCCACGATTTACTAACTACAAGTAGTTAGTAAGTCCTGTTTGTCATTTAAATGAGATGAAACAATTACTTTCACTAACGGGGGGGAGGGGGGGAGTGAACTTAATTAAGTCGATATTTGTCCATGTCTCAACAGTAGCCACATCATGATTTCTTAACTGCTTGAATAAAGTAGCCAGTCATAAAGATATGAAAATATACTGATCCGGAGCGCAATTTTCATTACAAATGGGATGCAGACAAATATTTTTTCTTACATTAACTACTTTGGCTGCGTTCGGAAACGAATGATTTTTCTTCAGTATAACTTGTCAGTTAAGATTAAAGTTATTTCGAACGTGAATCGGGTAACTTATTGTCATATTCTTTCCCGCCTCTATGCACCCATTTTTATCAACGATGAAAATCCATTACCGTAAACTTGAAAAATATAATATATAAGTGAAAGAGGGCTATGTCTTTATTAAAAAAAAACACGGTATAAATCTTTCCGGTGAAAATCTTCACCCTATTTTGCATCGGGTAATAAATATAACAGTCAAGTGAATGCAAAAATCAAATGAGGTGATTTCCGGTCAGGAATTAAGTAACTTTTCATTCAACCAGTGATTTTCGAACGCACCCTATACAACGAAAACTATTGTCTGCGATCCATTGTTCAACATCTTATTTTAGTCATATTCTTATATACTAACAAATCCATCTTGTATAATATTAAAAGCCACGTTATAACTATTCAAAAATAAATCCAACAACAAAACAAGCAAGATGTTTCATTCTTCCACATTTATGAATGGAAGCATATTATTATAGAGATAAACTAAATTGTGCCGAAACAGCATAGTCACCTACACGAAACAAACGAGAAACTGGCTTTAAGTACGCGATTAAATAAACTTCAGGTACTATTAGATACATTTAAGAGCTGCAACGAATTTATTAGATCTAATTACACATGTGTCGATCAATTTATCATTTAGACTTGAAAATGAAATAAAATTATCTAATTCGAGATAGTTAATTATAATATTCGAGTATGTTGGAATGTGCAATGTATAATTAATAATTATATAAATCATTATCGTCGTCCAATCTCAAGGAAAAAACAATTAGTAGCGTAATTATTATATTACAATTGCACATAATATCGCGTGGCTTATTATGATTAGTACAATGATTATTTCTCAATATTCTATAGAAATAGAAGCGAAATCGTGGTAACAACATTATTACACTTACATACAAAATCAGAATTCTCAAAACGTGTTTAGAAGACAGAATTTCGCATGAAACTTATTGTTCACCACGATCAGGCTATTACTGAACTCTTTAACGATCTAATATTGTCTATGCTACTAAGTAAAGGTACAATTAGGTAGGTATACCAACTTATCTGTGAAACCACTCAATTCCACAATTAGCTAAATAGCTATTAAAAGATTTTAATAGTGTTTTTAGTATACTCACTACAGCAGCAAGCATCACTGAACCCGTCAATTGATTAGAATAAATAAAAAAAAAACAATCGGACTTTTTTGACGTGCAACTCTAATAAATGTACTATCACTTCAAAAATCCATTAATGATGAGTCAATGAGATAAAATTCAATCTTGGTATTTGAATAAGGATCATTCTTAGCTGTACAATCTCCTCGGCTTTGACTGTGTTGTTACTTGAAATAATTTTTCCAAATTATGATGACGATGACAACACGGATGTTTTTATAAGCACAATCAATGATGAGCTGTGAACTTCAGAACCCAAGAAAGCTGGCTTTAGCACCAAACAAACTGTTGTTTGTCGTAAAGTTGGAACTACTAGGTGGACTGACGACATCGTTAAAGTCGCGGGTAGCCAATAGTTACAAGCGGCTAATAGCCGTTCTTTGTGGCGTTCTACGGAGCTGATGGTGATGAAACTATTGCTTACATAAACAGTTTATTTCGTTTGTAGTGACATAGGTTTCACAGATAAGGTGGTACCGCGTTTATGTAAATCCAAGGTTAGCTCACTGGTGAGAGGGCAGCATGTGTGACCAGGCCGCTTCGTACTTGGTGTGTGCGGCGCTGCACGCTGATTTAGACGAGTCCACCACGCTTAGGGGGAATGGCTCGCACTGGAAATATTAATCACAGATTTAATACATTTTGACTCTATGACGATCATGTCATTTTGTCCTACATAAACGTAGATTTGTTGAAAAAACTCAATAAAAAACTCAAATTCGACGATTGATTTAATCAATCGAACTAGTGAGATTTTTTTGTCATTTGTTCCCGTCGTACCAATCAGACATTTTTTTCTCAATTTTTATGTGTCTATACTGTCTGCGGTATAAGTAGTATGGCGTTTTAAATGTTATGCGTGTTAGGCTGCCTTTAGGCGTATACTTATTGCGTTTTAGGTATGCAAAAAACAAGTGTTTGATGCGTATTCGGTTGTCTGCATACGTAGTCTAATAGCGTTTTATATATACAGAGAGCAAGGGTTTGATAAGTAACAGTCTACCTGCAGATTTAGTCTTAAAGAGACAGGTAGACAGCGAGTAATGATTTGAGGTGTATTAGGCTGTCTGCAACCATTTACTTGGGTATACAGAGAGCGAGGGCTTGGTTTGTATTAGACTGTCTGTAGAAGTAGCCTTGTTGCGTTTTAGTTATACACAGAGAGCAAAGGGGTAAAATGTATAGATTGGACTGTTTGCTTTTTTTTTCTTGGACTGTAACGCCTCCGCCAAACTATGGCCTATCACCTACGCAATGTAAACAAATATTGTAATAATATTACTATATAATATGTAACACATTGTAAAAAGACGTCTAAAGATTTTTTTTTGCTGAACGTGGCAGTACAATGTAGAATATTTCAATATTGAAACTTGTAATTGACCTTGATAAGAGTACAGTAACACCTAAATTGATAAATGACTTTGAGTTTGATAGTGTGTTTACCGTGAGAGCGCAGAACGCTTGTTCGACGGCCGCTATGAACCTCTCTAGCTCTGCGCTGCTCGCCATCACCAGCGCCAGCCCCGCGCCGCGCTCCCGCGCCTCGCACACGCTCCACTCCTGTACAACAACACATATCGATATGTTCTCATCACTCTTGTAAGGAAAGTAGATCGAATATTACTTAACATTGCGGTAAGCAAAATGCAAATTACCGCCTTACAGATAGCGGAAATCTGGAAATTGTACTAGGGAGGCAAATAAATTTGAAAATTTTACTATAACTATTCCTTTTCGTACCTAATCAAAAAAACATTTAAATTACAAACAACTACTTTTATATTTCTAAATATGATTATGTACAAGCACTACCGCGTGCTAAGCGAAAATCACATATTACACATTATTGGAGCACAAAATTCGCGTCGGATGCCTGAACCTCCTCGGCCACGAAATTTCGACTAGAAATAGCGTGCCCGGGTGGCCGAGGGGATTATGGCATCCGACGCGAAATCGCAGGACGCAGATTCGATCCCGCCTGGGGCATAAAAAACAATTGTGCTCAAATAATTTGTAAAAATATACTTTTATTGTGTTGTATCCTAATTTTACGAGAGGGGTCGCTCTCTTGGTAAAAAGGTCCACATTTTACTCAATTGAAGATTTTGTACTTTGTCCCTTTATAACACAAAGATGTGTTAACAAAGTAAATACAAAATGTTACTTTATAAAATTTGCATTGTGGTGGGGCAAACCCTCAAGTTGAAAATCTGTCGCCTAGCACCTAACGGTGTGTTCTGGCAACTGTCCTTAAGAGCCAGTAAAATTAGGGGCACATGAGACTTAGCGCAGTGTGACGGGCGCAGTGCAATTCATCGAAATGCATCTGTTATATATATATATATATATATATCTATATCTCTCTCTGTTAGTCGGTCCCTCATGTCTGAGGATCGTGGTCAGCATCAGGGTTACATCTGGAGCGGATGATCTGCCTCCGACGGTTTCTGTCCAGCGCGACCCTTACGACCGTGTAAAATTTGTAGGACGAATATAGGCAGTATCTGTTTTATATATAGGCAGAGGTTAGTCCACTTAGCATAGGTGGGTCTCGCGCTTGTTCCGCTATAAATACATAAAAAAGAGTGTCTTAACTTTGTCCTTTATGTAATTCGCAATACTCATTACATATTATATAACCAAAAACAGCACCGTATTTAATCTGAATAACAGATGCAACTCAAACCCTCGCCAAAGAGTTTTTCCAATTAAACAACAAAACAAAGTGTCATGTATATTGAATCAAACATATACTCCGTTCAGCAGTTGTAAATTGAAAAATTCCATATACCTTAAATCATAAAGGTGAAAGTCGGAATTAAAATAAGACAGATTACTCGGTGTCACTTACCAAACAACACCAGTTTTCGTCAGTGTCGGGAATTTTAAATGCTGTCAAATTCTTGATCGAACCACACGCCAAGATCTCAATGTCGGTTCGCATTTCCTCGATGTATTCTGAAATGAAAAAGGAAGGCGCGTAAACAGCACGATGACGAATATTTTGGTTAATGATCCTCCCACACATTTACACCAAGATGCACACATTTTAGAAAAACGCACAATAACGTATAATTTCCGAACTGCCTGCCAAAGCCCTCACGACGGTTTATATAGAACTAGCTTTCCGGGCGCGGCTCCGCCCGCGCGTATGTCGGTTATCGCGCAAAAACATTAACCTCACTTTTGCGCAGTCGGATATAAACTATTCTATGTTTTTTCCCGGGTCTCAAACTATCTCCATACCAAATTTCATTCAAATCGGTTCAGTAGTTTTGGCGTGAAAGCGTAACAGACAGACAGAGTTACTTTTGCATTTGTAATATTAGTACTGTACTGATTGCTATTTGCTACGTCGCCTCAGATGGAGACTTACAGAGTAAACATTTGTAGACGGAAAACACACGTGCACACTGATTCAGTGATTCTGAAAGTGACATCCTAGCTTATGATTTTTAAGCTACTCGTCAATCGTAATACAACACTTTATCTTACTAAGAACTCTCATCCCATTCCTCAAGCTTTGCCTTGGCAAATGCTTTTTAGAAAACCTGTAGAATTCGTTATGCAGGAGATCTCTTTAGCAGGAGTCATGTTTGGTGGGTTTTCATCGGAGATATATTCAGCCTCGAAGCAGTAGTGTGCAAACACTATTTTGTTTAGGCATAAAAAGCAATAAAACATGTGAAATAACTGGACGAACGAGACATCTTTAAGGTCTTTGAGTGTAGAGCGACGCACAGTAGCAAGCAGAATGAGAACGGTGACTCTGAAACTACAATGATCAGGCAGGCGACAAAAACATAGCGTCACTTCCATTAAAAAAAATTACATTAAAAACCCTCTCACCTTTAAGTAACGTTTCCGAACCCCGATCTTTCAAGTAGGCAGCGGCGCCGGCTACAAAAGGCATGTCTAGTGTATCTCGAAGGCTGATAACTTCAGTGGGCGTGACGAGTACGGTGCAAGCGGGCGGAGGGCCCCCCGCGCGGGGATCTGCCTTCTTAGCACCGTCTTTTTCTTCTAGCGCCTGTGAAATAGAGACGAAAACCCCCGATAAAAAGATAGCCTACCCATGTAAGGGTGCTGCAGATAGGAACATAAAAATAGAAGTACCCACCTGTGACACTTTGGCGATAACGGGCTTCTTTTTTTAATAATACTTTAACTATTACATAGTTACGTCATCACTTTTATTTCCCATGGTACGGCTGTTCAATAAACCTCTAGTAAGATGGGTAGCTAAAAGGCTAGCTAACAAAGCAACAAAGCTCCCGGTGTACTACTATGGAAGATGTATGCAGGGTTGAGCAGTATTTGAATTACTTGTAATTGAAATAGATATACGTATTTGTTATTTGTATTTCAATTACTACCTTAAAATGTAATTTGTAGTTCGTAATTCAAGTACTTGACATTTTAAAAATAAAATACATGTGACCTTCATTTAGCGATCCTGAGTGTGAGTGCGAGAGGAGTCTAATGATGGTAAAGTAGCTATTAGAGTTGGCAACAGTTTTATTCACGCTCCAACAAGAAGCAGTTTGTCAGACATTTACCCGTGCTGATCTAGATACTTATTTTGTAATTCAATTAAAATAGCTAAAATACTCTTTTTTTCATTTTATATTTCAAATACCTTACTTAAATATATTTTGTATTTCGTATTTTAATAACTTGCGTTACAGTATTTTTGAATTCGTATTTTAATTAAAGAAAATTTTGCCTAGCTCTGGATGTATGTTACATAATTAATATGTATATTTTTCTAATTATAATTTTTAGCATGCTGAACGAGTATTTCATTTACAAATATAAGCACAAAATTTTCATCTCAGCGGCAATATAACACTCGCCACGTCTCCAGTTTTACCGGTTGTCTTGGCCGCTCGGCAACCGAGAATAGTCAATGGGATTCGAAATTTGTGCTTTAATTTTAGTATTTTAACCGGCATAGGGGCTAGTGCGCCCATCAAATAAACTACTGAACTTATGTAAAAGTTAAAGTTAAGTTAAAGTTTATTTTTGCTTGATGGCTTACGTTTTAATTTTTTTGTTATATTTCTACACATATAACTTGTGCATGGGACTGATGGAAAATTTTACAGCCAATCAATATGATAGCTGTCACATTCAAGATTTTAATGATTAGCGGATACCGGGCGGCATGCAGGCGTCATGGTGGGTCCGCCGATGTTTTTAACAGCTTCACACCTGTGCGTAATGCTCCAGGCCAGCCGTGTCTGTTTAAAAGTTAATAAACGACAAATGGAAAATGCGTTTTTTTTTTGTATGCGCCGAAACTTACAAGTAGTCCCCTTTTTAGATTAACAATAATAATAATGTTCGACGAAACTAAAGATCCTGCATGATTGTCACGACTAGGGCTTCCACGATAGAGCAGCTAACAGAATATACTATATAAGAGTATAGTAAGTAATATCCAAATTGAATCCCTCTACATGCAGATCCAACGGTTTTTATTGTGTCGACCTGCACTGATGTGCACCGAAAAATTGAGTCAGTGGGAATTCTTGCAGAGATTGAACCCATTCATTAGACATAGAACCACACGCCACACGAGCTCGCTCTCCAAATTAATTAAATTAATATATTATAAAATGAATTATATTAACTTACTATAGCCTTGACATATAGTAATCATCTTGTTGGGTTTATATAGAAGGCCCTTAATGGAATGTGGCACGAGGGATTTCTATTTATAGGCCTCCAAACCTAGGCATTTCAACATCTGGTGTATGCCTTCACAGGAACCCTTACAATATAAACTAAAGAGAGGTAAAACATTTGTACTTCTTACCTGTGCAGCATGTAACAACAGAGACTGCAGCCACGACGAAGCATTGGGTTCGTCCGGCGCAGCTAACAACAGGCGACTGGAATCGTTGAGAGCGATCTCGAAGCAATGAGGCCGTCGCGTCCAGTCAACGTGTCTTCTCACTCCCACTACGGAGCGCAGGGAGATGTTGTTCGGGAGAGGGGACGTGCCGTCTGGTGAGTGTGGGCCCCAGTGTAGAACTCCCGCTCTAAAAATTAAGGTCAAATGCAGCATGAAGATATTTGCAAAGGAAACTCAATTTTACAGATGTAAATCTTTTTTAAGTTTTTTTTTTATGCCTGATAGGTTAGCCTTTGACCACTATCTCACCTGATGGTAAGTGATGATGTGGTCTATGATGTTGTTCAGGCTAACCTAGAATTACTGGCTCTCAAGGACAGCTGTCGGAACACACCGTTAGGTGCTTGGCGACAGATTTTCTTCTTGAGGGTGGTAGCTAGCCAGGCGGGCATTCACATATTGCCCTACCACCATGCTATAACGACTGCCATCCTAAGACAACCGGGACCGACGGCTTAACGTGCCCTCCAAAGCACGGTAGCGCTCAGTAGTAATGTCACTAGCGGTCACCCATCCAACTCCTGACCGCGGCGGACGTAGCTTAACTTTGCTGATCGTTTCAGAATGGCTAAGCAAACTTCGCTACGAGCACTTCAAAAATTATTCTCTGGTATATTATTGTTGATTAGGCATCAGCGCTCAGACCTTGAAGCAGCAGTATAAAACCATTAGGTACCACTTTAGTTACCATAAACCCAAAATCTTGCCAATCCGAAATTTACCTTATAATGTATATTATTGTGGTGTGGTCTATATTGAAGAAAACAAAAATATAAATCACACATCTTATAAAAGCGAAAGTTTATGAGGAACCGATTATCCTTTTTGGATGAAACTTGAATATAAGTAAGTACTAAGTAAATGTAAGTACTATAATAGTTTAGGTCTTGGATTAAACACAAAGGACACATTTCGTCATCATCATTATTGCCTACGAGGGTAAAACCGCAGGTCGCAGCTAATATGATAATACTAGTTACGTTCCGCGGTTTCACCCGTGTGGTGTGGATGATGATGAAGTAAGAAATATACAAACACACTCACAAACCTTCGCCTTTATAATATTAGTATGATATTTTTGTTTTTTATTAAATGTATTGTATTGATTATGATAACTTTTTTTGACAAGTATTATAGCGATGAAAAATTCTAAATTGATTTGCTTGAACATGTTTTTTATAGAGATGTATTTAATGTTGTTGTTTTAGGATTAAAACTACACTAGAATTGTACATACCTATATAATTAATATGTTATATAATGAAACGCCCGTGGGGTGCCGGGTCAGAATTGCATCTCCCCATATCATCCCGTGGGTGTCGTAAGAGGCGACTAAGAGAAAAATACTGGAAGGTGGGCAGCGCGCCTTTTAAAGAACTGCCAACTTACACTGCGATCCCCAAGACGCCTGCCAAGCGTGGGGATTATGGCAAATACCCCCTTACTAGGGGAGGATGTATTCAGCAGTGGAAGATCCGGCTGTTACAGTTACAGTTAGTATAACGAAAATAATAAATAAAGATAAAAAAGGTCCGGTAGGGATGAAATCTATGCATGTGTCAGCGAAGAAAAGATGCTTGTGAGGAAAAGGAATAACATTCATAAAATCGTCGTTTCCGTTTTCCCGTATCTCAATAGACGATTCAATCAACTTTTGTTGGAGATTGGTTTGATTGGAGAGGATGGAGAGGCAATTTTGTCTGGTGGTTCTCTGAATACGGCGGTAAAATCAGGCAATATTGTATATTGTATGAATTTCAGGTTTATATTTTCTTTAGTAAAATTGATTTTACTAAAGAAAATATAAACGTTGATATAAAAAGGTAACTGACAGGGCGTGTCTATATAGCCTTAGATATAATTTTTTTTTTTTTTTCTAGAAGCATTATCTGGGAAGAAAACCGAGGAATACATTTCAGAAGGATTTTAGAAGCATTGTATCGTTTATATTTTCTTTAGTAAAATTGATTTTACTAAAGAAAATATAAACGTTTGTAAAAAAAGGTAACTGACAGGGCGTGTCTATATAGCCTTAGATATAATTTTTTTTTTTTTCTAGAAGCATTATCTGGGAAGAAAACCGAGGAATACATTTCAGAAGGATTTTAGAAGCATTGTATGGAGAATCGCACGCAGCCTTCCTTAACCATAACCTTGATCTATAAGTTGATCAGAAATATCAGAATACGGCAAAATACCTTTCATCTACTGTTAGTTACTGAACAGCGCCATTAACTACCTTTCATCTCCATCATCAGATCAGATCGCCGTCGTCATAATATTGGACACAATAACTCAATAAAAATTTTAAATGGTCGACATGTCAAGTAATAATTTCGAATCGAAATTATTACTCACACTTTGCGTACCTACCCCCTCAAACTTTGCGTACCTAGTACTAATTGACGCTCAACGAAGCTAAGCAATGATTTTATGCAAGGGTAATAAACGTTATATATAAGTTTTTATTAAAGCATAATTAAACATTAAACCTAATTTAAAAAATACAAATTCGTCTTAATTGACCCATGCCAGGCGAATCTTTTCCATGGTAATTTCACTAACAAAACCAAAGCTTTTGACAGTTTTTTTTACTGCAGATTAGGTCTAGGCTAAAATTAACCAATGATATAGTACATAATATATACCTATGATTACTGGTTAGGTAAATATCAACTTATCAATAAAGTACAAATAGAGATTGTTAAAGTTCAAAATCTAAGTAGAAATATTTTACCTGAGTAAGAAGTAACACGGCTCGAACCGCCGGCTTTTGTCAGTCTTGCACATAAGGTATCCCTCCAGAGGAGGGGCGAAGGCGCCTGGCGCTTCGAACAGCCTGTCACCAGCATCTCCAGAACACACTCGTCCGTAGAACAGGATTTGTGGTATCTGTAAAGAAAATATATTGATAGCTATTACGTAATTATTACAAAATAACAATTAACGAAAACAGAGCATCTTGTGTAATATGTGAAATGCTGGACCCAAATGACATTTCATGCCCATATAAGGCACGAAATGTCATCTAAAGTTAGCATTCAGCAACAAGGATTGCCAAGGTATTTGCAGAGCGGTATGTGAGTTTGTCATTCCAAACAGAACTGCCGAACAGTTGGCGATTTTTATACCTGACTTTATTGAAGGAATAATATAATAATAATGTTCATTTCACTATCGAACTTGGATAATTGAACAGGCCACACATCTACATGGTGTAATTTAACATATTAACTGTATGGTATTTTAATCTTGTGTGATCTTAAAGGGTCCTATTCATCCTAAACAAAATCTAACAAGTTATAAATAAGCTTAAAATAATATAAGAATAAGCCTTAACCTGCACTTAGCTAGATTTATTATTTGTTCTTGTAAAGAAATATTAGAGTATAATCATACCAAGTTTGACGCTTTTATGATATACAATAGAGAAAAGGATGTAGGCGTGCATCAAAAATTTTATATATTCTTTAAAGCAGAAAACTCTAAAGAAGGATTACAAAGAATATTACAAATACTTATAAAATATTATAAGTATACCTGTATGCTGCACTGTGGTATAATAAATACCATACATACACAAATAATACTACATTTATGAAATAAATATCATATACTAAAGACAGTAGAGATAAAATCAGTACTAATACTAATCAGTATACTACTATCAGTACTAATATTATAAATGCGAAAGTAACTCTGTCTGTCTGTTTCACGCCAAAACTATTGGACCGATTTGAATGAAATTTGGTATGGAAATAGTTTGAGACCCCGGAAAAAACATAGGATAGTTTTTATCCAACTGCGCAAAAAGAGGTTAACGTTTTGCGTGATAACCGACATACGCGCTGACGGAGCCGCGCCCGGAAAGCTAGTTTATAATAAATCAATAAATACTTTATATAATAAGATATAAGAACCATAAAAGACACACATTTATTTAAGTGTTGAAGTATTCTAAAAATGCTAACGGACCCATCATCTGAAGACTTCCTTAGAAGGAGCTTGTCTATTGGATAATGGTAACTGATTCCACAGACGAGGTGCAACCACATACCAGGTTTTATACAGATATGTACGAGGAAGATGAGCAGTGTGCGAGAAAAAAAAACTAATAGTATCGCCTCGCTCTCTTAGCTAACCTAATTGTGGAGTTTGAAAAAAATAATAAGTATTTGTAGAGATGGGTTTACCAATTGGCGATCAGTATTGTAGAGACATACGCTCATTTTTATATTTTACTAGTTTCGCACCGCGGTTTCACCAGCGTTGTTATGGATGATTATGATGATTAAAAAAAGTATCATATGTGTTAATCCAGCTCCTCATCTACTCCCATACCAATTTTTTGTTAGCTTTCAGGTTCAGCCGTTTGCGCGTGAAGAAGTAATAAACATACCTCTTCACGCGCGACACTCGCGAGCTTTCGTCTTTATAATATAAGTGTGGTTTGATAATTGTAAAACACGGGTAAACAATGCTTACGAAAGACGAAGTCGAAACAATTTTATTGGCAATCGTGATATCGACTCTTAGTAAGTTCTTAACGCTGTCATACCTTATCGGGCATATAGGTACAGCTGAGATAAAGCTTGGCAGAACTTCCGATGCCTGTAATTATACTCATAGCAAAACTTCTCCTTCAATATACACAGGAACATACAAATACGATGTGATCACATACAAATATATGTGATTCTAGGTTAAGCCTGTTAACACCTTAGACCACATCATCACTTACCATCACGTGAGATTGTGGTCAACCTAGTGTGGCTTACATCAACAATTAAAAAAAAATAGTAACACAAAATTCAAAATCGAGTAAAAACTAGTTAGACTTGAATTTTGTGCGATTACTACAGTGTACGTTTTTATTAATTAACAAACAATATTCTTTTATTCAATGCTTTTACTGATTTTTAGAGAAATCAAGGAGTCAAAAGTCAATTTGCGCGTCTCCCGTGTCCCGGATTTTTTGATGTTAATAAGTGACAAGACGGACATGTCACGAATTAGATAGTAACTGCCCATCACAGTTGCAGTGTAACCCTTCTCATTCAGCTTGATACTGTACTGGGCTCGTCACTCGTTCTTATGACTTGTTCGCCCAGTAATTTTCCTTGCTACTGTACCCTTCACACCTAAACAAAAGATTTTGCATTGGGGTGAAACGGTGACACACTTTTACAAATTATTGGTGCACAAAGTTAATTGTTCCGGACCGGAATCGAACCCGCTTTCGCCGCGTTCTCCAATTTCGCGCTGAATACCTATTCCTCTCGCCACATGAACCCTACTCTTTCGAGCCGAAACTTTGGGCTACAAATGTATTACTTTAACCGTCATATGGGACGGTGCGCGGTCGTCAACCAGACTTCTAGACTTCATGTGATGAAACTTAACTAACACTTAACTCTCGCAATTTTAACTCCCTACTGCTTCGAGGCAGAATATCTGACACTGCGGTGGAAAACAACTGCCTCTTGCTAAAGAGATTTAACTTCCCAACAATACCAATATTAACTGCACATTGTATCCACTCACCGGAAGACATACCACCTAATCAAGATCAGTTTCGAAAGAATATACGAATACATCGCGCAGCGTTAGTAAGAACCACTTCAGATATATAATTACTTATTAGAATCATTGGGCAAGACGTCAGTGTAAAGCCTATGAACCTTGTGCCCATTGCGCCTATGTGTAGCATTGAATTATTGTATTTCGAATAATAAAACAACTTCGAGACATACACAGTGTAGGGATACACAAGTTTCCAAAGATAGACGAACTATATACCTAGTAGATACCAATCTAAGATATATTAATGTACTTCGGATGACTCAGACAACTAAATTTAAACTAAATTGAGTTCTTTCCGCGGGTTAACTTAAATTAATTGAAACAAATGAACTTATAATTGGAATTATTAAAACTTAAAAAAATATATACATACAAAGGTCTTTTTAACCGACTTAAAAAAGGAGTAGGTTCTCAATTCGACTGTATTTGTGTGTTTTACCTCATAAACCTTTACAGGGTGTAGGTACCGATGTATATGTTTTTTTTTGTTATATTCGAAAGATGGTGCTTGTCCCATCTAAATTTGAGTGAGATCTGACGAGCAGTATTTGAGTTATCTCTAATAATTCGTGTTTTATGTTTGAATACGGATTTTTGTGATTGTTTTTCTCAAGATATGCGGCAATTAAATTATATTTTTGGCTGAGTATGAAGTCTTAAAATCGGTACAAATAATTTAGGTATTAACTACACAATTGAACTAATAATATATGTACAAGGTTAAGAGTACTAATTTTTTAAACGGGCCGTCTAATTTATTTTACAAATTCGTAAGCGTTTGACTCAATCGCAGTATTCGCTGCAGTCATAACTTGGATAGGTGACCGCTATTAGCATTTGCTAGAGCGCTGAGTATTTCCGTGCTTCGGAACGGTCTAAATTGTTTTCAGATGACAGTCGTCATTGAATGGTGATAGAGCAAATGCCCGCCTGGCGAGCTACCATCCCCAAGTAGAAAACCAAGCTGCTCAAATACCACCATCTTCTTCATTTCCATTTTTATATTGTGAAATTGACAAAATGATACTGAAACTAAATTAATGATAGCAGCAGCTATAAACTCCACGTCCATCTTGAAGGCCTGCCGCCCAATAAATGATCACGGACATGATCGTGTGGATATTTGCACGATGATTGTGACGATTAACTTACCGATGACAGACGATCGTACGAGTACGATAGTGTAGAGGATGCATTAGACATCGCGATCATAACCAGTGTGTTAACGCCTCTCAACTACATCATTACTTTACCATTAGTTGACATTGTGGTCAAACGTTAACTTATCCGAAAATATAAGGGAAATTGAAACTACAAGAAAGAACATGACAGATACCAAGAACTATAGCATAACACAATGTACTTATGCAATCTTCATTTGACTCTAAAATACCCTTAACCTACTCAGTACAAATGCGACGAGATAAAGCAATGTTGGGTGAATAACATGTCAATATCGTGTTCATCATGTAAATAACGTTTAGTTATGGCAATAATTTGCATGTATATATATTACTTACACTATAGTATTTTATGGCTTCTCTTTGGCAAACAGCCAGAGTCTGGAAGCTAGGGGGTAGCTACACTTCCTAGACGCATAAATAAGATTAGTCATCGTATGAACCTCGTGAAAATGCCTCACGACTATAAGCGATTGCTATACAATGACTCATTATTAAGTACATATACCGGCTAGCACGCACTGTATTTAGTCGTAATCTCCGACTGGTGTTCGAGCAGTAAAGATGCTCATTCTCAAGGTATATGTAGTTTTTTTTTGTCAACTCACTTTAGTTTTTATGATAATATACAATGACTCATCTATATATAAATCTATATTCATTGTAATAAATCATATCAATTGAAGATAATAAGTGATCATCATAATATGCTTCTAAGACTACTTCTAAATACTGCAGTTCTAGAGGAGAATTCTGACTATCGTTCTTATGAACACGGCCTCTCATTTATTAATTCCCAGCATTGTTACACCCGCCAGCGGCAAACGTCGACGTGACAGCAGCTGGGCCCAAAACCCAAAACACGTTGACCAACTTTTTTTTTTACTGTGATGTTTTGAAACATTATTTGATTACAGTCAATTTTCGCGAATTCCATTAAATGAGAGACGGTTATGTCTCATTTAGTTGAAGTAGGTCATTATTTTTTAAATTCTTTTGCCACCAGCGGCAAACGTCGTCAACAGCTTGGCCTCAAAACACAACCTATTTTATTATTTACTTTGTAGATTTGAAACATTATTACAGTAAAATTTAAAAAATAATTACAGATGTCCAGACAGAATGAGAGATGGTATACAAATCGACGAGTACATATAAGTTTTTTTAAAACCACGTATAATTTTTCTTAGACCATCCTATTATAAGTTTTTAGAGGATTGTTTTTTGAATGGTTCAGATTACTGAACCCACAAAAAAACTATAATAAACTAAACTAAAATCCACTCTTACCATATTTTATCAATTTCTCTCGACGACGACGTAATTATTGCGACTATTACAAATTTTGGGTGTTATTATCGACGAATGCCAGAATTATATTAATATTGTGCTATATGACGGGAACGAAAAAAGATTTAATTTTTAATATGGGAACTGACATCATCCTTTTAAAAATTGATATCTGTAACTTGAGTAAGTCGGAACCATAAAACCAATACCGTAATCATATTCATGATCCCGGATCACGGCTTCCGACTCATGGCTCAGATTCAGATTATTATAGCACCAACTTCCACAAGGTATTCCACATTTTTCAGTGATGGATGTTGGTCCCATTTTTTTTAAATCATAAACTAGGATATCCTTCTTTAAGATACCCCGCTGGCGCCCTTTTTTTGTCTAGTGTTAACAAGTGCCCACTCAACAAGGATGCTTTTACACTTCAAACACAGTCATTTCCTATTATTTGGTCAAATGCTTGTACATTTATATCTTTCAAAACATACTGGCGATTCCATAACAAAACGTAATCTCTGGAACGCTAAGGAGTAGGTAGAATATTCCTTCTGATAAAGAAACAGACTTTATTTTTTCTAAAATGCTTGTTAAATCCTTATATTGTCTAACCTAATAAAACTTATAGACCAGTGACTAAAATTTCCACGCATTACTGATCAAAGCTTAAAAAGGTCAAACCCTTTTTTAGGATACGAAAATAATAATTTTGATTACATAAGTGATGGGAATAACCATTAGTGAGGTTCTTGGAAAAAAAATATGTTTAACTATATGTAATACGTAAAATTATATGTTACAACATAATGGAAGGAAAAACCAAGTGTGAATGGATTGCACATACCCGTTTTTCATGCCTCTGCCTAGCAACTCCAGCGGCCAATTCACGGCAGGAGAGCGGGATCATTGCGGGCGGGCGATGAAT
Organism: Plagodis dolabraria; assembly: GCA_963854805.1. Lineage (NCBI taxonomy): Eukaryota > Metazoa > Arthropoda > Insecta > Lepidoptera > Geometridae > Plagodis > Plagodis dolabraria. Next base: position 21,698,933 of record OY978457.1, on the reverse strand, counting down.
GCGTAACGGTGATGTCCTAGCGCTCCATTCCAGTGAGGAGGCGAGTCGCGCTCCCAGAGACGACTCGCCCGTTACAACGGAGCACGCGATGTTACCCGCCACATCGATTATTTGAATGTATTGCGCTTCGGGTCCAACCTGCAACAAATGATAAGTCATTATATTTTAAACAAGGTGCTGCTAATTTTTTTTTATTTAATGTTCATGCTTCTTTAGATGGCTTTTATATGCTGCTTGACGATTTTCTGCAAGTGTCAGAGTGTGGCCAGTGTACAGTATATAAGGAAGTATACCCGGTATAATAATTATAGTTAAGTTGATAAAGCAAAAATGTGACTATTAAGTCTATGGAGTAAAGACATATGAGAGAAGAAATTTAAAGTTAACAGGTCTACAGACCTTAAAACATGATACAGAGAAAAAGACAATGCTGTTTTCTGGTATTTCCCCTTTTAAATCCCACAAGGTGCTATTCTAGCATGGCAGTGACCTGGCACCTCACAGGGATACTTTTTAGGGTTCCGAACCCAAAGGGTAAAAATGGGACTCTATTACTGAGACTTCGCTGTCCATCCGTACGTCCGTCTGTCACCAGGCTGTATCTCAAGACAGTTGAAATTTTCACAGATAATGTATTTCTGTTGCCGCTATAACAATAAATACAAAAAGTTGGCCAAGTGCGAGTCGGACTCGCGCACGTTATAACAAAAATAGGTTAAAATATGAAGTCTAATGTTGTATAGCTATTGGTACGGAACTCACACTTGGCTGATTTTTTTATTACAATAATGTCTAAAGTTTCTTTGATATAGTTCAGGTACACAAAGATCAGTCTTTAAACACCTCCACTATAAAAACTATTTCTTATTCTGTAAATATGCTTTGGTTTCTTTATACCTTCATTCTCTGCTATGAGTTACACAATGCTGCAAAATGCAAAGAATTCCATACCATACTAACTAGTTACCTTACTGTGGAATCAGGCTCTTTCATATTAATGATGTGCATATTAAGAAGTGCACATGTTATGCATTAGTCACTGGAGTGGGTATATCAATGAATAATCAGTTTATTGTCTCATATCATAGCAGGTTGCCGTTCAAGTATATAGCATACACAACATTGTTGACTATCAATGATTCTTTTAACATTTGTTTTAATATTATGCTCTTTATTCTTTATATTTTTTTGTTATGACTATGTAGTCATAACATAATGATAAATATAAATGAGTATTATTACTATTATGATTAAATGACTTTAACATTAAATATGAATAAGTTCAATAGACTCATAATAGAGAGTAAATCATTATGACCACTATTTGAACCATTCCATTTCAAGGTTGGACATTCATTTAAACTATTTAACATGTATACAAACACTCAACTATGATAAAAATGGTTTGCTACAGTCAATGTCCTGTATCTCAATGAAAGATAAACACATTTTTATTTAATTGTAGATTAATATATTTTCCAATTTCCAATAATAGCCTGTGGTTTTGCTTGTGTGATACCCAAGCTTCCAACAGATTGCTTATGACAACTGGATAATCATGACCCCCTTTTGCTCTATATGGAATCTAATAGTGGAGTTGTCAATCAAGGTACTACTAGTAGCTATATCATAATAAAATGTATATTGAAATTGAACCAGCAGTTTTGATGTAATGAAGAATATAAAAAAACACATGAATATGAAAGAAATTTATTAATGTTTTACAGCTTCTATGCCTTTCCATTGCTAGCTATTCTAGCTACTGCATATTACAGGTCAATGTGAATTATTACCCGCCTCATGCAACACTTTAATATACTGCAAAGTATTACATTGACACTGTTAATTTTAAAACCACTGTGGACACATGATAATATATTATATTATGTTTGGATTTTCATGGTTCCAAAGCATATCAGTATGCTTCAACAAGACACTTTCGATTTTATGGTAAATAATAATACCAGTGTAAAAATTCATTAAAAGCAATACTTACAGCTATAGCATCCAGTTCATTGTGTGGCAAACGACATAAGATTTCATATTCTGTGCCTCCTTGCTTCACACCAGCAACATAAAGGGCATAGTCGGTTATGAACACTAGAACTGGGGTCCATGAGCCATCATCCATGTTGTAGGGGGACTTTACTTTCATCATCTGAAATGAAACACATGTGAGAATAAAGTTGCCAATAGAGTAGCTATGGCAGCACGCATTTTATAAATAACGCTGTATTATAAAATTATTTCATAACTTTATGAGGTGCTTTGGAAGCATCATTTTGGTCCTAAAATGATGCTTCAATGATGATTCATCAAGAGTACTCTTAGCTGTTACAAAAGTTACATGATTGAGTTCAGTGGTATAATTGGGAATGCCAAAAATCATAACACTCAACGGCACCAATTCAGACTGCCTATGATCAGGCTTTCTCTTTTGGCTTGATTTGACAGAAAAGTATGTTTATCACGTAATTTCTGAAACTCAATTTCACACTTGAGTTTTCTTCGAGAACATAGACCTTAGTGTATATTTATTAATCAGTACCTATCTAATTAGAACTGACACTGAGGTCAAGGTTAAATTGTAGAATACAGTAAACAATTACCCTGTTCAAGTTCTCATTGGGGTATGAGAATATCTGAAGTCGCAGCTTTTCACTGCATTCAATAGCAACATTATCTTCAAAACTGTCAAAGTATGATGGCTCGTCCGCTGTGAGGAGCCTCACTGACAGTCTTTTGTTCTCAATGACCTCTTTGTCAATAAGACGAGACATCCTCTCTGCGGATATGTGAAATGTTTCCGACACATCTTTGAATGGAAATATAATGCTTGGGAAATGCTTTTCTAGTCGCAACTTCAATTGATAGAATGCATTGTTCTTGATTTTCAACTCAAGGTCTTTTCTCTGACAGACATTCTTCAGATATCTATTAAGTAATGCAGATTTATTAGACTGTAGTTTTTGGTTGGAAGGACTGTCAAAGTAGTCGTCATTGAAATCTTCTGCTCCTTTCAAGGTAGAGTTATCAGTGTTGGAGCAGTTGTCACTGTTTGTATGTGTGGTTTCTTCATTTAACTTTTGAACTGTTGATGCAGATTTTCGACTATATCTATTGACATTTTGTTTTTTTGGTGAAGATAAATGTTTGGGTATACCATTTTTCTGTTCAGTTTCATCTTGAACATTTTTATTAAACTGTCTTTTCGGTGTAGAGGTCTTACTTGCAGTTTCCACTTCAGTAGCCTTTACTGATTGAGTGATTAAATGTATTTCTGACTTACTAGCACTGGTTGTTAGTTCCTGCACTGGTGTAGTATCAGGTATAGGAACAAATGATTCTTTAGGTGCATCAAAAGCAGTCTGAAATGTATCATGGACATAACTGTAAGATACACCTTTATGTTCATAAACTGTGCTTTCACAGTTAACTACATATTTGCTCAATGGAGGCAGAGTGTCATTTTTATTTGAAGTTTTTTTGTCTGAAGGGGATTTCATGTTCAGTGTGAGTTTATGTCGTGGAGAACCTTCTTTGGGTGTTCTGTCCCCAGCAACTGAATTTTTGTGTGGTGCTGTAAGCTCTTTAGAAGTTACAGTATCTAGTTGTTGACTATTCAAATTGATCTCAACAAAATCTTCTTCATCATCCACATGGAAACCAGAGTCCAAGCTTTTAGATAATCCCTTATTCTGGTTGACATCACAGGGCAATGCTTCAACAACATTGTTCAATTCAACACTATTCTCAGCCAACCCCTTTTCAGGAATAAAATTGAAGTTGAAATTCTTATAAAAGTTTTTTAGTGAATCAATAATATTGTTAGCATCTAATAAATTTAAAACCTTTTTGTTTTGTTTTCTTTCTTCGACTATGTTAGTTGTTATGTAACGTTTCTTCTTCAATACTGATTTAACAGTATTTGGACTGGATGTGACTTCTAATGGTTTCTTCATGCGGTCAGTGGATTGGTCAATATCAGCCTCAGAGAAGTAAGTTTTTCTCATGAATGCCACATGTCCATTATTCTCAAAGCCGTCACATGAGTATGATTTCTGTGCTTTATCACATTTTCTATGTAGTAATGTTTCTGTTTTATTTGAATGTGAAGATGATGATTCACTAGATGATGTTTCCGAGTCACAGCTGAAATTAGAATCTGAACTATTAGAGTCACAGCCATATAGTTTGCCACTTGATGTGGCCTCATTATTGTTATCTGTATCACCAGGGTTGCTATTTTCATTAGTATTTATACTTTTTTGATCACATGTTGGACTGTATTCAAATATTCCACTTCTATCATTATTATCACCATATGTTAGGATATCAGACATAGTCTGCTGAGCTACATCTGCAGCATATTTAGGGTTCCTGTCCCCAGAAGCACACCATGAAAATCTATCAGTTGTTATATTATTCTTTTGCCTAAATCTATCACAATATGAACTGTCAGGTCCATAAGAAATGAAACCTCTCTCAATATGAATATTGTCTGTTTTAGTATTGTTCAATATATCTTCATGGAATGATACTCTCTTTTTTTGAGAATTTGGTCCACTTTGTGATTTTTTTCGGCATCTCCTCCTATACACAATGTCTTCAGATAATGATTTTTTAGGCTCATTTGTCCTGAGCGTAATGGTTTTAGAGTCATCAGCACTAACTTTCTCACTTTCTAATGCCTTCAACACTACATCAGGCAAATTTTCATAGGTATTTGGTTTCTTGTTTGTCTCAACAACTAATTCTGGAATCACATCATCACCTGCACCAATGTTTTGGTTGTCAATATCGCTCCGAGTCATGAGGCTGCTGGTGGTACTCTTGATCATATCTTGGGAACAAGAGGGCGGCGCGTCGTAAACACTATCACAAGTTAATTCCTCGGCTCCAATTAGGCTGTGCGACATGAGTGCTTGGCTCGTCGCCTCAGAGGCTTCGCTGTCCAAACACAACACACCGGAATCACCAGGCGTATCGGCCAAGCTGCTCGTTGTGCTAGATATGAGATGACAGTTGCCTTGAAGACTCAGCTCAGTGGGCTTGCCCCCACTTTCTTCAGTGCCCTCCATCTTCAAGTGTTGCGATGTATCTTCACTACTAACCGTTACCACTGTCGCAACAATAGTCTCGTCCGTTTTATGACGACGTTTACTTTTATCGATCTCGTAGCTTTTCATTTCAGTAGCCTTGTCAACTGACATGTTGAATGTTATGCTCCCACTAATTACTTTCAAATAAGTTTTATTTAATATATTTATATAGTGAACGGTTATATTTATATACAGATTGTCTGCATTGTAACTTTTATTTATAAAATTCACATAAACGACACAAACACAAAGCAGCCATATTTGGCATTTTGAAAATTGAAGTTTACTTTTTTTCTGGCTCTGTCTGGCAGGCTCACAAAGGGCGTTCGGATAGCCTATCAGTTCCAAAAATAACACACAAACGCTAAAAATGATCACGTAGGGCGTTCGTATTGGGACTTCGTGAGCATTTATATCGTTTTCGCTCACCGTTCGGATAGCTTTGAAAACGCTACAAATGACAGAGAAAAGTGCTATTTTTGACCCACGTCTTACCGTGGGATCGTTGTGATCGTTTTTTGACAACTTGGAAATTCATTTCTACTTAACATTTTATGAGAAATATTGTGGTTCCTATCATGAAGAATAGAACTGGTGATGCCTCCGACACAGACCTATATCTTTGGCTTCAGTTATTGCACCTATATCTTTAGCTGCAGTTCCAGAAAACGTTATTTTGGTTTTCAGCGGTTGTCAAAATAAGTATAAGACGTTCGGATAGCATACAGTCATTGGTGGTCAAAAATAGAAGAAGCTTCTTTCCGAACGCTAAGATACAAATGCCACTTTTGAAACTGCTACAAACGCAACCGAGCCAAAACGAACGCACCTATAGCTAACAGGTGCGTTTGTTATGAGATGATAGCTTTTTAGCAGTTTAAAAATCGGCATTCGTATCTAAGCGTTCGTATAGAAATCTTTTGATATCATTGTAACATCACACTTTTCTCACCAATGATTTGCTCCAAATCAAACCACAGATAACACTTTTAGCTGTAATTCTCAAAATATAACGCGCGCGTGTAATTTGATATATTTAAACATTACAATGCAGTCTACATGTAAACTAAGTGATAATTAATGTCTACAAACAAACAATACTAGGTTTTCATTTACTGAAAAAAACATATGTTACTGATAAAATACTTCTATCACTACGAAGTTCGATTACAAACATACAGTTGTCAAAAATCGATCACTAAAGATTGGCGGAGATGGGTCAATGACAGAGTTTCGCAATCTGTTCAAGATGACATCGCGATATTCTATCATTAAAAACATACCGAATGTATGCCCTTCAGAAAGCCTTCAAAACAGCAACAAAAAATATTCATAACGCTATTTTATTTGTTGCCTCTTTCGAAGGAATTACCTTTCTTTTATTTTTACTAAGGGTATGTACAGAACGTACGTGAGTCTAACTCGCACTTGGCATTTATTTATTTATAAATAAGAATAGTAAGACGTTTAGGGCGTTCGGATAGCCTATCAGTTCCAAAAATAACACTCACAAACGCTACAAATGATCACACAGGGCGTTCGGATAGGGACTTCGTGAGCATAAATATCGTTTTCGCTCACCGTTCGGATAGCTTTGAAAACGCTACAAATGACAGAGAAAAGTGCTATTTTTGACCCACGTCTTACCGTGGGATCGTTGTGGTCGTTTTTTGACAGCTAACATTTTATGGGAAATATTGTTGTTCCTATCATAATAAATAGAACTGGCGATGCCTCCGGCAGATTTAATTACAGACCTATATCTTTGGCTTCAGTTGTTGCACCTATATCTTTAGCTGCAGTTCCAGAAAACGTTATTTTGGGTTTCAGCGGTTGTCAAAATAAGTATAAGACGTTCGGATAGCATACAGTCATTGGTGGTCAAAAATAGCAGAAACTTCTTTCCGAACGCTAAGATACAAATGCCACTTTTGAAACTGCTACAAACGCAACCGAGCCAAAACGAACGCACCAATAGCATAGAAATAGATAGAGGCTGATGTTCATATTTGAACAATTACAGCGTTAGATTTTTACCGAAGAACGAAAAAGAAAGAAAAACAGCCTGTAACTTGTTCATACAATTGGGCATTCGTTGACGTTCGCCTCTTTCCAAGGAATTACCTTCCTTTTAGTTTTCATCAAGGTGCAGAAATGATTAGGAATAATAAATGACATATCATAGAAATAGTTAAAGGCTTAATGCTCATATTTGAACAACTAAGTGCATCGTAAATATGGTACCACTACCATCTGCTACAGTTTTCGATTTATTTACAGCTTGAGAATTAGAAATAGTCTCTGAAAACGCCGTCTCAGGATGTTTCTAATATTTTGAGAAATTATATTATTTTTAACAATTAACAACATAAATATGTCTTGGCCGACGGCTAGGAGGAACGCACCCCAGCCAGTAGTAATCTGTGCTGTGGTTCATTCATTTTGTAATTTGTTTTTTTTGTAGGTTATGTACCGACTGTATAGAATTGAGATTATTGAGATTGAGTTCAATATTTTGAATTTATCCATCACGTAATAAGTGTTTTTGATGTAACCATTCAGGATCTAATAATGGATACCATTAAAACTATTCTAGTTGCGTTTACATTGTGCATTTGTGTATGGACATGCGATGGTGCCAAAATTAATACTCCGAGAGTGCTTCTCCCATGGTTCGAGAATACTAGAGTCAATTTTACGTTTGAAATCAGCGAGGGAGGGTGCTATACATGGTATGTGGTTATACAATTACAATAAGTGCCTCGCATTGTATCACATTCTTGAATTAATGTTGTTTTTTTAGGAGTTTATCCCGCGATGACATCATTGATTTGGAACCTCTCTACGAAGATACTTGGGGGCATTGCTCGCGAGTCGCACGTGTCTCCGTGTCCAAATCGTGTGTACCGCCTGGGTCTGTCATTATCCTCGCTGAAGATGTAAACACCGGCGAGGTAATAACATACTAAAATTGGCGGGAAAAGCCAACTGCTCTAAAGCCTTATTTGTAAAATGTTACCATAATATTCTTACAGATACTTCGTGGAGATGTTGATGTTGATAAGATTCGATCTCTGGAAGTTATGAGCACAACATGGAAACTCTACCTTGAAGAAGCTCCGGAGGCATTTGAAGTAGTTGCTTATGACGAACAAGGTATTTGACTTATACTTATACATTGCAATGTATGGAAATGAGTCCAGTGTGTATCTTTCCCATGGGGTGACAGTATTGAATGTCACTTTTATACACCAAGCACCTAATGGTGTGTTCCAGCAGCTGTCCTTGAGAGCCAGTAATTCAAGGTTAGCCTGAATAACATCTTCAATCACATCATCAACCATTAGGTGAGATAGTAGTCAAAGGCTAGCCTATCAGCCACAAATAAATAAAATAAAAGCGTATAAACTGTCTAACTACTTCACCTTATTCACCAGAAACATTATTTTCACACATGTAATCAACAGGTCCAGTCTAGTAGGACTGATTCTTATATTGTACTGAGCAAATCTGAAAATAACTCATTTTATAAATTTCTGTAATAAACTATAATTGAAATAAATTTAATATTAAAAATAACCAACAAATGTTATTTAAAAATATACATGAGAGTTACTCATATTGCTCAATTTCTGAGCTCATTTAGTTGTTTTGAATATTCAATGTGTATGGAGTCATCAATACATGTCATTTCTGTATTCAGACATTAGGAAAATCAGTCATTGAGCATTGCAGGTGTTTGAGACTTAGTTGTTGTAAAAACAAAATACATGCAATTTATTTGTCATCCAAAAACCGTTACTGCTTTCAATTTACTTTATAAAGGTAAGAATATTGAATAAGAAAAAACAATATCATTTCTGGAAATATCAGTTGATCAGCACATAACCCACCAGGGGGGAGTTGGACTCCCACACCAAGGTTCCGTACCAACAGAAAATGCACCGAAAATCAATTTTGTTTAGTTTTCATAAGTATTTGTTTTTGGACCTTAGATATCATAGGGTAGAATACTCAGTTTTCGGTCATTTAGTGGTACCTTCAAGTTTAAGATGCCAGAAAAAATTATACAATTGTTTGAGCCCTGCACTGTTAATTGATATATATGTACCCTATATAATGTAATTTACGTATATAATAATTAATGGAATGTCAAGTCCTTACTTATTATTAGATAAATATATAAAGCCAAATATAGCAAAATTGCCGGTTTACAGCCATTTTTTTTTAGTTTTCGGTCAGCGGTATGCAGTTTTTGGTTGGAACCTTTAATATTGATTTAAAATTAATGTGTCCATTAAATTAATAAAAAAAACTTTTTTATGTTTAATACAATATATTAACTATAAATTATTTTTATCCGTCTACTTGAAACTGTAAAATCATATTTATCTTATACCTTTTTTTTGTAATGGGGAAAATACTTTTACGCATAACCAACCACTGGGGAGCAGTTGGGTGATTTCAGGCTTGAGCTTGAAGTGGGGTCCATATCAACCTTGAGGTTGATAGGGACCCCTACTTCTGACTAAAAACCCCATGGTGTATTGCCATCCTCGCCTAGAAGCAGGTACCACGGGGTTGCTTGAGCACTCTTCAGAAGCCCCCACCGACACCGCTGCCGGCTTAGACAGGCCCAGCCTCTAGTGAATATCTCACCTCTCCCGCCTCGTTTGATGCCCCCGGAACACAGGGGGACCTTGTGAGGACCTAACCCTGATGGGAGGAGACGGCTGTCACCAAAACCACCGCCCCATGTCCTCTGAGCGGAGATGGCATGTGAGCTCGATTAGCTCGCCTCTACGAATCTGGAGAGGGTGATTTTCTCCCTCTCCCGCACTTCCCTCTGCGAAAATATTGTTTGGCACGAGGCCACCGACTCCACGACCTCTCTTCACCGAACATCTTTACGATGATGGCCGGCAAGGAGAGGTCGGACCCCGCCACTGCGATCAGGAATCGCCGCGGTCCCACTTCTCTTGTGCATGCCCCCAGTGCGAAATAAGTTATAGTCAATCTTTCATAATTATTTTAACAGTATTTGATTTTAAATAACGATTATTTAAGTGACCGGAAACAGACGCAAGATATTCTTTAATTATTCTATTTTCGGCCAAGGTGGCCGAGTTTTAGCGACTTGCAACCTAAAATAGTTCAGTTTCTTTTATAAGCGTGGTAGTACACATATGGAACTACTGTTCTTATTCAACTACAATTACAGTTAAGATTGTTGTTTTCAGTATTCGGCCGTGAATTTGCATTAGTATCATTATATAACGATATTCACACTTTACCGATGTCCGAAGGCGAAAACATAAGTCGTAATTAATTGACATTCCCATTATATTTGTATTAACGACAAAAACGACCGAAAACTGAACTGTATGTTATTAGTTCTAAAACTGCTAACAATCAACAGTTACTAACCCTACGGTTCAAGTCACGCAAATATGCGCTATTTGCACTGTATGCGCGCAAACGGTCGGTTCATAACTTGCTAATAGCATAATGACGTCATCTTTGACGTCACCTCCGGCCGCAAACAACGGTTACAGAAAAGTGGTAGTGCAATGTATGCAGAAACGTCAAACTCAAATCTTGACAGATAGATGAGGAGATTTTTATTGATGTGGTAAGAATGTTGAACGTACAAACATGTGTTCACAAAAGAATGCCTTGAAATGCAATACTTCTATTATCAATAATTGACGTGAAGGTTATTTTGGGTCAATTGCGAAAAAGCAAAATGACAGTTAGCAGATGTTATAAGCGCGGCTACATATCGGTTTACATCGTTTGCGCGCAAACAGTGCATATTCTCGTATTTCGGTTATGAACCAAGCTTTTGTAATGTATGCAGTGACAGCAGTGTTTGCGTGATTTAAACCGTAGTGTAAGTGTAACAGTAAAAAACGTACTGTTGAACGAGAAGCGCGTCACAATTTTTTTTGTTACTCTAATTCCACAATGTGCCAAGCAATGTCCAAAAAAAGCCAACATGAAATTCAACAATTCTCTAAAAATCGCTCGTTATAATAACCCAATAGAATAATGTTTTAGGGTATCAGGCGATTCAATCCGTATCCACGGTTTCCGAAACGGAAAAAAAAGTATACACTTGTTATTATCTGGGTTAGACAAAAAGTATGCAAAACTTAGTAATTTTCTCCTCATTTTGCTGCTTTTAAAGAGTCCTTCAATTCGGCTTTTAATATTTATATTTTACTAGCTTTCCGGGCGCGGCTCCGTCCGCGCGTATGTCGGTTATCGCGCAAAAACATTAACCTCTTTTTGCGCAGTCGGATAAAAAATATCCTATGTTTTTCCCGGGTCTCAAACTATTTCTATACCAAATTTCATTCAAATCGGTCCAGTAGTTTTGGCGTGAAAGCGTAACAGACAGACAGACAGAGTTATTTTCGCATTTATAATATTAGTACTGATATTCGCAAAAGGTCAGCGTAACCACAGCAGCGGCTGGCGCATTTGACAACGAACGTAAGGTATAGGGGCATATTGACTTATTTTTCTGTTTATATTTTCAGTGCAACTGCTAAAAAAGCCTATGTAAAAGCCGAATACAGGAAACGAGTCGCAATATTTTTACCCGCGAATACCGAAATCGCGAATAAGGAGCTCATACTGTACAGCAAAATTATTTATAAATTTCTTATGCACTTTTTTGACAATATGTTTACAATTCTCTGCAAGGTATAATAATATCTATTTAACTATTAACTTCTTACAATGTTTTTAGGTTTATGCACTAGAAAACAGAACCCTATTATAAAAACTCTGGTATCCATATGTCTGTCCAACCTTTATAGGGCTGCATATTTGGAACGGAAATAGGCAGCCTGAAATTTTCACAAAATACGTGTTAGTTTGGCAGATTGCCTAAGAAATTATAATAATAACAAAAACTTCAAATTATAGGGGGGTCCCTTCCCCATGAAAAATCATTTAAAAACATGTTTCTTTAATTGAGAAGAAACCTTTTTTTAAACGATTTTTCTTTTTCACACAAGTGACGAACTTTGTGTAATTATGGGGCGGCACCCCACAGGCAGAGGTAACGTTATTATAATGTCGCTTTTACAGATAAGAAGCTTGCGCACTGATGCATTCATCTTATACACAATTCTAGTAATTTTTTTCTAGCATTATGGTCTGAATGTGTCAATATTAATGTAGTGATAGCTATATAGTCTTTAAAATTTTTGAAAACCATTGAATTAATTGTTTATTCTGTCCAGTAATTTCAGCAACTGATTCTAGGTTTTCGAAAAATTACCGTGCCGTCATTTGTGTTTCCGCCTCCATGTATGGGTTGGTCCACTAGTAAATCTATTTTCTCGTAAAATAGCTGCGTTAGTTTGCTTTTCTTCTCCTTTACTTGATCTTTCAATGCTGTGCCTCTAGCTTGCCATTGTTTATATGCTTTAAGCAGAAGGAATTTGAAACACTTTAAATATGCGTGTAATTGGATATTCCATACTAATAGGCAGAAGTATCGCAGGGTCGCTGTAAGACATTGTCCAAGTTGTTGATGTCCTTTGGAGTTACCTTACAATTATTGCATACGTGGGTTAATGCAGTTTGTGTTAGGAGATAACATGTTTAACCATCCGTCATTGTACAAATTAGAATACGAATGTCTCAAGAATTAATGAACTTTTCAAAATCAGTAGCACTGTTTTCAATATTTCATTTATTCAAAATATATTTAAATAATACTTACAATGCTTTTAGACCAAGAATACATAAAGACACTGACAATTTTTCAAAAATAAAATATAGTTCTATTCTTGTGATAGCGAACTTCCACGGAATCTGTTCGACTACCTGAAACAAAAACAAAAAATACTCAAAGATGTGCAAATATGTGCAGATAAAACTAGTTTCCTAGTACAAACAACATTCAGATCTTTTGATCGCCACACAATTTAGAGTGGAACTCGTCGGAACTTTTTTTAAAAGCTTTCGTGAATTATATTTATAAAACAAATACATGATTACTTTACCTCTATGTACATTTTCAGATACTTCTTCCATATACAGTGTTTATATAAGTCAAATATAAGTTTATAATAAAGTACTTACACCATGGTAACGCCTCCATACTAAAAAATAAGTTTTCACTTCTGGACAAGGGCAAATAGACACATCGTATTCGCACTGAGTTTAGAACAATACTGACAGTACGCGCGACAAAAAGCAGAAGGGTCGAACTATAGAGGATTTTGCAAACGGTCTCGCTCACTGATAAAAAAATCTTTAATTGATTCTTGTTTATTGAAGTTTTGTGAACATCTTGCACACGAAATATATGTATTTCAATGAGTTTGTTGGAGCCGCGCCCGGAGAGCTAGTAAAATATAAATATTAAAAGCCGAATTGAAGGACTCTTTAAAAGCAGCAAAATGAGGAGAAAATTACTAAGTTTTGCATACTTTTTGTATAACCCAGATAATAACAAGTGTAGGTATTGTTAAAAAACTAGTTCGGTTATATGATTAAATTAATTTTTAGGGTTATTATTTTATTTATTTTGAGTTGTTGGAACGTATCCCCTACATTTCTATACAAATTACCGTTCCGTATCCACGGTTTCCGTTTCGGAAACCGGTATATGTTTCGTGAAAATGCCGCGAATCGCGGCATATTCACGAAACATATACCCCACGAATAAAATGCTTTGACTCTACTGTAGTTATTGTTTTATCTGATGTACCTATGCTATAAATGGTTCAAAAAAATACTAATTGAAATTAAGGCAAGATAGCCATATGGCAATATGCCCTATAATATTGTGAACTGGATACCAAGCATCATTCATCACCCTATAAGTCATGAAAATATAAGTATATAAAAAAAGCAAATACACTAGAGCTTTGTACAAAACTAAATTACTGTAAATAATTGTACTAAATATTTAATTAAATAATGTATAAATAATGAATACTGAATATTTTGAACCTTGTGAATTATATTTTTATTTCTTAATGTAAAACTAATTACCCATATACATATACAGACAATATCTAACTATAATTAATTGAATAGTTAGCTATGGTCTAGGCTAAATAAGAAAAAAATATATTAAATACCATTTTGGACACAATGTCGGTACCTAGTGCACTTTGCGAATTTTGCATTGTGTTAGGGTATTTTGTAAATATCCACCTGGCTAGCTACCACTCTCAAGTACAAACTACTACTAACCAAGTGTTCGGGCAGCAGTCCTTGAGAGCCAGTAATTCCAGGTTAGCTTAAACAATATCTTCAACCACATCATCACTTACCATCAAGCTAGTTAGCCATAGAAAAAAGCAGTTGACAAAATTACCACTCAAAATATTTAAAAGTATTTTTTCAGTCTTGAACCAAAAATCCACAGAGCCTATAGAGTGTCACTCTGCTGTCTGTCTGTGTCTGTATGTCACAAATCTGTTGCTTGGAAATGGAATGAGCTATAAATCTAAAAGTTTGATTATTTGTGGAGAATGACAATCACTCTGCAGTCTATCTGTCCGTGTGTCATCCAATGCATCTATTCAATAAGTAATTCTTATAAGTGTAATAGATAAAGATACAAATCTGAAGATATTATGTGTAGAATGTTGACCATAATTAGAAATTAACGGATGATGGAGGGGTTCAATAAATAAGTAGAAAAAATATATATGTCTAGATTCTGGATGTTCTGTTTCTGTTTCGTCTAGAACTCATGGTAGGGTGGAAATATATATAATTAACATTTTTTTTATTCCTAAAGTAGAAATTCTGTCGTCAAGCACCTAACAGTATACTCTAGCAGCTGTACTTAAAAGCCAGTAGTAGGTAATGACATTACAGGCACATGAGACCATCCTATTTAAAATTCATCAACATCAATGGAGTAGTTTCTAAGTTACACTCAACTGAAATAAGTATTTACCTGGATGACTTAGGTAATTCCAATTCTTGTCAGTGACCAGGTCTACTCCCAAAAACGAAGTTCGAAGCTTCGTTTCGGATCGAAGTAACGACGAACATCGAACTTGTACCCTACTACCAAATAACTTCGGATGCGACTTGTACGGACGATCTTCGTTTCGGATTCATAGACAAATATTATAGTGGAGTGATATTGAGATCTTTGGGCAGGTTCTTTATGGTAGATATGATGAATAAATCAAAAACAAATAACCAAAAAGAATTTGTGAAGAAGAATGTTTCGATAATTAATAAATTATTTATTCATGAATGTGTATGTGGAATTTAATGTATTCTACAATTTGTTTTCTTAGTAAACAAGTATTTTTCAGAGTGATGGTTGTGTCGTCGACAAACAAAGAACCTAATTGAATGTTGCCTAACACTATAAACTCTTTCGTAAATTCTACTTCGAATATGACAACTAGAATGCAACCATGGACTTTCATTAGTAGATAAGCCCATATGTGCAATACACCGTTCGTCAGAATGTTTTTATTTTCTCAAGTAGCAGACCCATTTTTGGGGCTTCTTCTTTTTGACGTAAGTACCTATTTCTCGCGATGCATTTTATGAACAACCATGCAACGCGCTCCTAAATTAAGTAAACATATTCTTGAAAACACAAGAATGATTTCTTATTTATTGTAACGGCGACTCTTGTATACAAAGGTATTTGTACATTCATGGTCCATAACTTTTTCTTCCACCACCGCATCACCATTATACATATTATAAATATATCAGGGGTCGAAAATGGTCAGTAAAGTCAGTAAAAGTCAGAAAATTCCGTACAAGATGAGCTCGAATCGATGAGTATTGACAAAGCTGATCGCATAACCTTTTTGTATAAAAACCGTTTTGCTATGGGGATGGTGGGGACCAAACAGAAAATAAAATATTCTTTCATTTAATTTAAAACCCGCAAAAGTTAACTTTAGGCTTTGTAAAGTTGATTTTTCATGCGAAATCTCAAGTTATCATTTGCGAGTATTACTTTGTCAGAAACCCCCTTATTATATACATATCAGAGATTAAATTTAGGACAGTAAAAGGTCAGTAATATGTCAGTATTTTTTAATCTTACAGTCAGTAAAATCAGTATATTTGACTGTAAAATCAATTTCGACCCCTGATATATATATTTTGAAGCAGTGATGACTCTGACAGACTCTCACAGTAGGGCGTATCTATCATGAGATTATCATTCATCCATAATCAACTTACTGTCTAAATACGAAGTAATAAATGTCAAATAACATTTGGGAGTAGGGTCAAATACGGGCAATATGTCAATTCACGAAGTACGGATCGAAGTTCGGATCCGAAAGTGTTTCGTGGTAGGGTGATTATGTCAGTTTTCGGCCTTTTAGCGGAAACACGAACTTTAAGATACCGCCAAAAAATAACTGCAAGGATTATAATTACACAATTTATGTTTCTTGGTAGCTTATATGTTGTAGTTTCCAATCACAAAATTTCTTGACTTTAAGGAGCTTAGTTATTTTACTACATAATTTTAATTATAAAAGTGGTGAAAATGCTAGTTTTCGGCCGTATGTGTCAGTATTTGGCCTCATATATTTTAGTTTTCGGCCACTGTGATATGACTGTTTAAAATTAAAATCTTATAAATAAATTCACATTAAAAATCAGATAAATTTAACTCTAAATTTCGAATTGATTTAATTATTCATCCAGCAATAGATTCATGACAAGACAACATGGATTTATTCTTTAAAATTAACTAAGGACAGTCCGTAATAAGTACAAAATTGATACGAGTACTTATATTCTTTATTCAATTTACCCACAAATTTCATGAAAGATGTCAGAGAGTTAGTTTAGTTATATTATTATGAGTTTCGTTGCCATAATCAACATCAGCTTTTTTTTTAAGTATACCTAACTAAATAAAGCATTTACCAAGGGAATATACACTTCCTTTAGATACTGCTCTTTGTCATGTTATGATTAATAATTAACTAACTTGTATGACTGTTAGTTATTTAACTAACAGTCATAATTCTCTCAAATCATTAATAGTTATTATCGCCAATATCACAATAAAAATAACGTTATACTCAGGTACCTCTGTCAATTCTACTTTAAAAAAAATGTCCCTTGTATTTATATCTAAGTCATTTTAATAAAACCATCATTATATGTATGAGTAGTTATTAAAATGTAACATATATGGGATTATTTTTGTTTAAACTAAAGTAAAACGTATTGAACCTAATGCTTCAAATTACTTCTAATCATGAGGTTAATTTTTATGTTCTTGTAAAAAACTAGTCATCAATATATAATATCTTGATAATTAATTTTCAATTAGATTTAATCATGCATTGTATTTGAAGGATTTATAATGCATATCTTCAAATTTGGGCCCCAACATCTTGAATTATACAATTTAGAGCATCTTCTGTGTCGCTTATTAAAAATATAGCAATTAGCTTTTATTCTATTGCTTTTTATTTTCTTTTGACACATTTCTTTTCAAAACTGTTGTTCTCCTCGACTGCTTTAACGGATCTTTTTCTATTCACTTCATTTCAGATTTTCTTGCCTTTAGAAAAAGTTGGTAAAGACCAAGAAGTTGGTAGAACCAAGTTCTTTTTTCTAGTTTTAGCTTCTCTTTATCCTCGTAAAACTGACGCCATAGTAGCTGGTGTACGAGTATGTGCTCACCAGCTGTAGATGTAGTAGAAAATATTTGTTTATTTCTATCTATTTCTATTATTTCTGCGGATGGTTTGGTATAAACAAATATTTCTTAGGGCTTCTCGATGTTTTATTTCTTTTACAGAATCTTTTTAAGTAAAATTTGGTGTTCTGGTTTGTGTCAGTGCTTTTTGGATTGATGTAAGGTTTTCATGTTTAATGTAATTTCAATTTAATGTAATTAATGTAATGTTTAATTTAATTAATGTAATGTAATTTCCGTTTCACAGTGGTCTTGCTTCACTTTTTTGTCTGTAAAATTGTAACTGTAAAATTACAGGTACATGAGACTTAACAACTTTGTCTCAGATATCTAAATATGATGTTTTTAAAAGCTTAAGAAGTGG
Source organism: Plagodis dolabraria (assembly GCA_963854805.1). Classification (NCBI taxonomy): domain Eukaryota; kingdom Metazoa; phylum Arthropoda; class Insecta; order Lepidoptera; family Geometridae; genus Plagodis; species Plagodis dolabraria. The sequence goes on along the minus strand of OY978457.1, from coordinate 21,680,779 downwards.
GATTGTCCAGCGTGATCATTTTGGTTTTTTTTTGGATTCCCAGGCTTATAAATATTTTTTTGGACCGTGTCTGGTAAATCTGATTTCTTTAAAGGAAAACTACACTTTGCTATGTTCAATAATCAATCTACGAGATTTTTTTTGACTTCATTTATGATAAAAGGATTAGGCCGCGCTTTAATCGTATCATTAGTTCTTCCAGAGATAAGATCTTGTATAGAAATTCCGTTATGTCGGCAAACTTCCCTTATGGACAATTTTTTCTCTCTGAAATCCCTAAGCGCCAAGATCACAGACTTCTTTGAATATTGAGTTATTTTCTGTTTTGCTCTCCAGAAGCATCTAGACAGACAATTTTTTTAATTGATACACAAATCTAAGCCTAAATCGTCAGTAGTTTCGTTGTTTGAGTTTATTTTATTAATCAGTGTTCACACTTTATCATTTAGTGTTGATTTACGTACTCCAACCCAATACTTCTAAAAAAAACTTGAAAACAATGAAGAAACATATTTATGCAATAATAACATATGTTTTTATCGGCAATAGGAATTTTTTTTAGTAACATGACCGGCAAATTGATGAATTCATTCAGTTTCCGGCCTAATTTCACTCCATACATTTTTGATAGGCCGAAAACTAACTCAAAATATTATCGCAATTTTAGATTTCGGCCGTTACTGAAATAGAACTGTTATTCATCTATTTCGCCGTATTTAATGCGGCTGAAAACTGATAGCCAGGATCTTTAAGTGTATGGCAATAGTAAATTGAAAAGGAGTTTTATATAGCGGACCTATATGAAAAATAAGAGACAAAAATAATTTAAGTAGACATAAGCTAGTATTAACTAAAATTTTTAATAAATTCATATGTTAATATTCGGCCATCTATTTTTTTATTGTTTTTGAAGTAATATCGCAATAAAAACAATTGGTACCTTATCTTCATTTATTTCTTCATAGACTATAATGAACATCTACATTGTTTCCCGTAACCACATCAAATAACTTACCTTGAAATGAATCGCGCGTCACTATTTTTTTACTAAATTTATGCACGCAGTCACCATCCAGTGCCGGTGTCGTTTTTAATTATTTATTATACAAGGGATTTATAATAAATAATTAAAAACGACACATGCTACGCGCGTAAAAAATATATCTGATGTTGTCCAACTATTTTAAGTGATATTGAACGTAAAGAAGAATGAAAAAGTACTATAAAAACTCTATTTTCTTAATTTTACTTTAAGACTTCCACCAAAAGGCCGAAAAGTAACGCCGGCCGGCTAACTAACGCAATGACCCTATGAAAAGGTGCGGATCCGTCAAACGAAACTTCGAACTTCGTTTTTGGGAGTAGACCTCCTGTATTTTGTGTGAGGGTCATTCAGTAATGCATACTGCTCATCGATCTTCTAAGCAGTATGCATTACTGAAAAAGAAACAAGTTTTATAAAAAAAATAACCAACTTCTAACTAGAGTATGAAATAACTTGTGAAAGTTGAACCATAAAAATGTAAGCTCAGAGCGGTTTGAATCAGCATGCAAGCATACATACAACTTCATACTTAACCCATTTCAAACACTGAAAAGTATGAACTTGTTGAAATTGATACCAACTATTAGAATTGTTGAAGTTGATATCAACTATTAGAATTAGTGAAGTTGATACCATTTATTAGAATTGTTGAAGTTGATACCAACTTCAAAAAGTTTTGACTTTTCAGTGTTGGAAATGGGTTAAGTATGAAGTTGTATGCTTGTACAAATGGTTTAGTCTCCTCAAAAAGTTAGCCTACGTTTTAAATAAAAGCTTGAATAAGAAAATAAAAAGTTATTGCCGGCCGACACTGCTCTCTTTGCTTACTCGGCTCACGCTTTGTTGTAGTCTCCAGGAACCTTGCTTCTCTTATCCTCAATATGTGCCAAAATACTGTACTTAAACAATAAATTAGTTTCTTAGGTAACAAGACAATGTATTTTACTATTTCAGGCAACAAATTCTCAACTCTTGAAGGCTTGAGTTTCACATGGACTATAGAGAACCTTGGAAATAATATTGGTGATGAGTTACTAGTCGCGTGAGTATACAGAACATGTTATAGTACAGAAAGTTTGAATGTAAAGCTTTTTTAACCGACTTCTAAAAAGGAGGAGGTTCTCAATTCGTCTCTATTTTTTTTATTTATTTTTTATGTTTGTTACCTCAGATCTCTTGACTGGGTGAACCGATTTTAAAAACTCTTTTTTGCTTCAAAGCTGATGCTTGTCGTTTGGTCCCATTTTAAATTTCATCAAAATTAGTCAAGCCGTTTTTGAGTTACACTCCAATAACTGAAAAATATGTACCTATCTTGATGATATAGTCGTCGAGAATGAATGACAATCGATCCCGTAAGCAGCAAGGGTCACTAAAAAGACTGAAAAAAATTTTTTTAACGAAAAATCGAACCGACTTCAACGCCCATAAGTGTGAAATAACTTGTCGAAGTCGGTACCATGCGCACAATAATGTGATAATAGGTACTTTGAACCATCATGGTACCGACTTCAACAAGTTATTTCACACTTTTGGGTGTAGAAGTCGATTCCATTTTCTGCCAAAAAAAAAAGTATAATCTAGGATGTATAGCTTGTTATAAATCTACAAACTTAAGAGAGGAGAAATTGTATTATTTACCGCCATGCCACCTCTCCTATTTATTACTTGAATTGATTATATTATAAATGCCTCGACTTTCATTTTCCAGCCTGGTTCGTTGGTGTGATACTGACTATGAAGCTCCATCAGGAGTTGCAGCACTGGAAGCTCAAGGGCTTCGATCTCACTCAGCTCTACTTTATGGACAAGCAATGGGAAATTCGCGTGTGACAGTTTGCCTTGGAAGCATCTGTACAGACTTCAAGCTTCAAGTAGTAGCTAGTGTAGTACTGACGCCGGCCATGGCATTGATTGCACCTGGAGATACTCTGCGATACAGGTAAGCATTAGGCCAAATGGCCATAACCTTTGATTGGTTCGTCCTATACGAATTTGTAACTAACATGGATCCTAGTAGGTTTACATTTTATTGTTTGTTACCCTGTATCAGCTGGATCGTTCACTACTGAACACAACCTCCCCTTTGTAGGGGGTATTTGCCATAATCCCCACGCTTGGCTGGCGGCTTGGGGATCGCAGTTCAAAATGGCATAGTTCTTAAGAAAGCGCTGCTGCCCACCTTCTAGTGTTTTTCCCTTAGTCGACTTTTACGAAACCCACACTGGAAAAAATAGGGAGGTGCAATTCTAACCAGGCACCCCTTTTTGTTACCCACACAATAGTTAAATTAAAAGTGTACAAATAATAAATAATGTAAATATGTTACTTCTGTTTAAGAAAATTCAGTACTGTAACAATTACATTATCAAACTTTTTTTCTTATTCATAGGGTTGTACGAGCACGAGCGGGCCGACTTACTATCCAAGACATATCTGACACACTTTATTACGTAAAAGTCCCTGATACTGACATAGCTCAGCTAGAAGATGCTGTAAGCCTTGTTCGAGGATCAAAAATCGGCACCACAAGTGTGCTGCTCTTCTCTGGATCCACGGAAGTAGCTACAGCTACTTTGACAGTCACTGAACCTCATAGCATCAGAGTGACATTACGACCACCAAATTTATTAATCAGAGGAGATGTGTTTGTGATCCATAGTATTGTATTGGACAAAGCCGGGCATCCACTAGTGTCCGGTGATGAGATTTTAATTCGTCTGTCAGTAGACGGAGAAGCTAACATTGACTTAATAAAATCAACAGAAAATGGAACACTAACTGATGCTGTAGCACAAAACTCTGGACCTTTTATTGTTACAGCTAGACTGCATTCTATTGCTGGAAAGATTTTGTCACGTAAGGTAAGCAATACTATGCAATTAACAATACTGTTGAAGTCCTATTTCTTGTATGTAAACAACAAAAATAATATTTTTTATTTGTGTATATGAATGTTGAAACATATACTCGCAAATTTTATAGTGTTTATCTGCTAAATTATGTTTTTTTTTATGTTATTGTGACGGAACAAGCTCGAGGCCCACCTGGTGTTAAGCGGTTTACTCTGCCTATAACAGATGCATTTCGTCACAAGTGACTAATTGCACTGCGCCCGTCACCTTGAGACATAGTTTTTAAGTCTCAGTGTCTGTAATTTCACTGGCTCTCAAGGACTGCTGCCGGAACACATCGTTAGGTGCTTGGCGACAGATTTTCAACTTGTGGGTGGTCGCTAGCCAGGCGGGCATTCGCACAAAGCCCTTCCACCATGCGATGAAGCTCAAGCCCGCGGCTGGATTCGAACCCTGGACCTGCTGCGCGGCAGTCCATAGCCAATGCCACTGAGCTATCACTGCTTCAAAATGTTGATTAAAGATATAATTTGTTGGCACTCCAACATTGTAATTTTCATATTAACTAATACTGAGCGAATTAGTTTAAACAATTACAACAAAAAAAAAAAATACCACAAGCGGGATTTGAACACGCGACCATGTGTCGTCTGGACAATGGACATGCCGATTTGACCTACCGTGGTGAAGAGAGGTATAGTTCGAATTTATTCATTTTCGTATTATTTAACCATATTTATTGCTTAAAAGAGTTTCTGCACACTGCACACACATCTAAGGGCAAGTTAGAGAACAAAACTTTCAAAGAGTTTGAAACTTTCAAGCATGCTGGGCACGCTGCCAACTGGTATTGGGCTGGAGCATTAGGACTGCCTGTGAGTCTGCAAAGACTTGTAGGTTGTCTAAATGCTTTCATTGTAGTTGCTGTTGTCATGTATAAAATTCGTAGTACATATTTTGTTAATAATAGCATACCACCCATATTTTCTATTGTAATGATTTTCTTTTTCAGGTGGAAGGTCAAGTTTCAGCTTTTGTAGTTGATCCGTTAGAAATAGTCCCACCAGAGCTATTTGTTGCTTGGACAGATAATGTGCAGTAAGTTAAAAGTATATATTTCTAAGCTTACTTATAGTTATCTAACACTAAACCATTAAATTCGCACTCGTAAAAGTTTGACACACCTTCAAGAACTTCTTACTCAATAAAGATATACAAGTATGTATTCTATCTCCTGTTATATGTATGTGCATAACATTTTTGTAATGTAAATTATAATCATAATCATATTAATGTAATCACATCGCTCTGGTCTAGAACCACTTGAATAAAGAAAGTAACAGAATGAATGCAATGATAACTCTGTCTGCTTACTGAGCGATTTGAACCATCTGGTTCAATGTGGTCCAGCATCCGAACGCCCGCTGCTGTGGCCGCTACAACTCCCGCACGTCTCGTTAGTGTTACGCACACATAGCTATGCGTGTAGTAGTGAAGCTTTGATTCTGTACATTTCTTTGTTCATGTGCTAGGACTATGACTTATATTATGTATATATTATATTAATTTTATTTAAAAGTGACAACTAACTTATTATTGGTGCACAGTTTTTTTCGTGGGGTAACATATATTTCAAATAACAGTAAATTATAACATAATAGAATTTTCCTTATTTTTTTAGGTTACAAAAAAATCAGGTGATAGTTCAGAGACATATAACAGATTGCTCTATATGTTTTTTTTTGTATATAAATTTCCCTAAAACATCATACAGGCTTCAGCAGATATACCAGATTGCTTTATATGTATTTTATTTTTGTAGAGAAATTACCCTAAAACACCATGGAGGTGGCGACGAGGCCGTAGCCTGGTCGGAAAGAGAGTCGGCACAGGGAGGTCTATCCCTCGCGCCAAGCGGTCGCCTTACTGTCCGCGGCGAGGGATACGTGCCTGTCGCAGTGCAGCTGGCGAAGTATCCGCATGTACAAGCTACTGGAAGGTTAGTTTTACACTTGCTTGGCCACTTCTTAATATTTATAGCTGGATAGGCTAGCCCTTGACCACTATCTCACCTAAATGTGATGATGTGATCGAAGATGTTGTTCTTTTTTGAAATGCTTTAAATTAAGGAAAAACAAGTTGCCTGTAATAATACTCAAAAGTTAGCTTATATAAGTCGCCTCTTACGACACCCACGGGATGAAATAGAGGGGGGGGGGGGTCATTCTAACCCGGCAGATGAGGTGTTACCTAATTGCTCAGCCTTAAACATTAGAGACTTCAGCAACGCTTACTGTGCAGCTGTATCAAGTATCAACATCTACGAGTTACTACAAGGCTGGCTAGCTACCACCCGCAAGTAGAAAAATCAGGCATAAAATATAATAATAATAACTATACTCATTCTAGGGCAGTAATTAAGTTGCCTTATTTAGTCTCTTAAAAAGCATATAGTGTTTTCTTGCCATGATACATTTTTATTTGGTAGGGTATGGGCAGCTCCGCCGGAACTAATACAAGTGTCCACTACTGGCTTCGCTCGCGTTGGACGTCCACATCATCTGCACATTGCCCTCACTGCCACACATCCCACTACTGGTGAACTGTACAACTTCCATGTGTAAGTAAATATCATTGAATACAAAAGTAATATAATAAGTAATTAGAAAATTAAAAAACCAACTGCGCTACAATGACTGAAAATAGATAGAGAATGTCGCAGTTGACTCCGAATTGTAATTATAAACGGAAAGACAATTAATGGGTTCTATCTGCAACAGGTTTTTGAATAATATTATTTTAGACTTTTTAGTGTCCTATTAAATTTAAACGTACAACTGATACAAATTTTCTAATCCCCCTTTAATCTACACTAATATTATACAGAGGAAAAATTTGTATTTTTGTATGGAATGAATAAACTTAAAAGCTACTAAACCGATTTGAAAAATTCTTACATCATAAGAATTATCCCCAATTAACATAGCCACAATATATTCGAAATTTTATTTTGTTATATTTGTTTATAACCCGTGCGAAGCTGGCGCGGCCCGCTAGTTTCCTATATTTTTATGATACCTTACTAGATAGGTTTGAATTTTTTTTAATTAGGGTTTTACTATTTCGGGCCAAAAATCCGCCATTTATATATTTTTTTCTATAACCTTTCCAAAGATTTCGGGTTTTTAAGCAAATCTAACAGTACCATAACTGTCGGAATCAATCCAGCGGTTTAGAAGATACGAGGTAGTAAAGAAATTTAACAAACAAACATACTTAAATACAAGATACGCGCGAGAAACATAACCCTTTATTGACAGTCGGGTAAAAACAAACTATTAAATTTTAAAACAAGAATTTTCACTTCTTCCTGACTTATTCAATACGAAATGCGGAAGGTAGATGATAAAAAAAAATGGCTAACTTATCAAAGTAAGTAAACTTCAAATTACTATTATGTGTCACTCGTTAATCATAGTTATAAAATTATTGTTAGCAAAAGACATCTGTTGACTATGAATAACTATAATGCGTAAGTTGCGAACTAACACCTCGCGTGGTATGTATATGCTTACAAAATTTAGTTAAAAAAAAGAAACTATTAAAAAACAAATAAAACTATTGAGGTCTAAAGAGGAAAAGAAAAGATAGTACCATCCCCTATGTGAGTTCAACATGAATTAGAGAGCATAAATAATGAATTTAAAAAAACCCTTTCACCGTCTCGCATACGGGTTCGATTCACGCTCGAGGTAAAACGAAATGTAAATGATAAATAGAAGAAAAGCTTTCAAATGTACATTCATCTAATTTATTTGTTCCTTAACCGATGACTACATATTCTTATAACTTTTCAACCCTCTTTTAAAACGCTATAGTTCCAAAACCTTCCCGATTTGGTTCTAGAACGAACTTCAGAAATCTAATGTTGTCTTAGGTTTTCGCGATTGTTACACATAGTAATTAAACAACTTTAAACGGTTTAAATCGCGTATATTTGTCATTATTTTTGTCCCGACGTTTCAAACACTTTGCAGTGATCGTGGTCACGGGGTGACTGACCACCCCGATTTAAACCGTTTAAAGTTGTTTAATTATAAAGAAATCTATTTATGTAAGATATTTTCCTACTAAAATTCTTAAAGATGGGTCAGGCATTTGAAAGTTTTCGTTGAACAAATATAAATACAAAATAACCTCAAACGCTCGAAACTCCATACAGAATCTCGCTTTGAATGAGCAAAGAACATCCCACGTCTGTTTTCGGGCTAAAGCTTATCTATGTACTCAAATACTGCCGTATCAAATTGCTTAAGACTTGACTTGCACTGGCTGAACCGACAGACGTTATCCTGTGATTCAACTCAAATTGGAATACCATACTAATAATTATTATTTGTATTGTTGTATATTTTGATATTTTATATGTTTGTAATGCTTGTCGATACACAATATTGTTAGTTTTGTTTCCTGGTGCGTAAATAAATAATGCTGATGGTTTTCCGACACGGGTAATTCGTTTAGATGTAGTTGTCGTGTTTTTGATGGACCATATTTGTCTTTCGCAGATGTAATTGTGCATCGTTTGCCGTGTCTTTATTGGAAGGGCCAGAACCGCATAATGTGACTGCCGCCACATGGGTGGAACCTGCAGGTTAGTATTAAACAAACAAAGCAGAAGCAGTGATAGCTCAGTGTCATTGGCTATGGACTGCCGCGCAGCAGGTCCATGGTTCGAATCCCGCCGCGGGCTTGAGCTTCACCGCATGTTGAAAGGGCATTTTGCGAATACCCGCCTGGCTAGCGACCACCTTCAAGTAGAAAATCTGTCGCCAAGCACCTAACGGTTTGCTCCGACAGCAGTCCTTGAGAGCCAGTGAGATTACAGGCACATGAGACTTAACAACTATGTCCCAAGGTGACGGCGCATTGCTATTCGTGACTTGTGACGTAATGCATCTGTTATAGGAAGAGGTTAGTCCGCTTAACATCAGGTGGGCCTCGAGCTTGTTCCGTCACAATAACATAAAAAAAGGCATAAATTTAATTTATGCCTCCCAAGCCTAGGTAGGGATTGCAGTTATTCTCATTGATCGCTGGAGACTTAAGCATCACATAATAGACCTTGATAGTCCATATTGCGATTCTCAAGTACAGTAGTACAGAAGAAGCTACTGCCCGCCGCCGTCTGGGTTTACCTTTTTTTTTATTATATAAGTGTAGACATACGAACAAGTAGGCAAGTAGCATTGCGTCACGCCTGTAATGGGCTCAGTTGCACTGTCACCCTATTCTACGAATATGGCACTGCGCTCGTCGCTCCGAGACATTAGTGCTTGTGTCTTGTTGGACCAGTAACTTAACTTGCAAAAGTTCCCTTAACACAGAAGTCACTTAACACAGATCACACCTGCTTTAAGGCGGATTACCTGAATTTGTGGAGGTGACCATCGAAACGAAGTCCTGCTTGAAAGGCATACCACTAGGTTTCAACATTTACGGCATCCACAGGAAATAATGGTGCGGGGCTCAGGCTCCCGAGTTTAAATCTTGACTCGGCAACATGATGGACATGTGCGATGACTATAAACATCTGTAATTTCTTAGATTTATTAGATGTGTTGATGTAGGTATGTATAATCAATTCATCCCGCAATGGGTGTCTGAATAAAAACCAACAAGGGCACAACTTTCATGCCGTCTAAGAAGGTTCATCATACCTGGTAGGCGGTTATGATTGTTATAACTGGAAGGAATAGGGATAGTGAAATGTACAAGGTCTTTTACAATCAGTTCGTACCAAAATGAATATAGATTTTGAAGAAATATTATTTGGCTCATACATTAGTAGGGTTAATATGAGTGAATACTACCACGTTATCGGTAAAGTTGTTCGCATCGGGATTCCACGGAAACCCTCCGTGGCAGTCCATATCCTTCTGCTAAAGATTCGGAAAAACTGAAAATTATATCATATATATTAGGACTTGTACTGCATTCGTCTCTATGTGAATCCATTACAGTAATTATACTATGTACTTCCAATGTATCTGCCGAAAATTATTTCCAAACGGTTGCAAAGAGCTGACCATATTCTAATTCAGATCACTATCAACAGATGGCGCGTGCTGCGTACTTGAAACAGTATACAGTAGCCGAGGTATATCTACGGTGCGGGTGTCACGTGGCCGGTCGGGCGACACGGCGCGAGTGGCCGTGCGGGCCGCGCCTTCCTTACTGTGGCCCGCTAATGTAGCCGCGCTCATATCATCCAGCCTGCCGGTAACTATTTACCTATATTTCGTAGATTGTGTCTGTATGAAATTTATTATTTTGTAAGAAAAATCCAATGACTTATCTGACCCAGAGAGAGGAGTAAAATAGACTAAAGGGGGAATAATCCCAACTCGATGACTGGCCTGCATGCCTTCCGCCCTGCTATCTTCGGCGGACATCAGATTAGAAGAACGTCTAATACTTGCACTTGCTCTGTTAAAAAATAAAGTTCGATCTGACATTCGTTTGCTGTCTATTTGTGTTCAGACTGTTAATTTATATTTCATTTATGAATATATCCAACATCTTATTGTAAAACGAACGTGGTTTTCACTCATTTTAGTAAGTCATACGGGATAACTCACATGATTAGTCAGATCAGACTATAGTTTCAACCACATTCAGTGGTCTTTTTGAAGGAGAGCTCGGGACGCCAGCGTAGACGTCTCGCTTAGCAATGCTTATTCAGTATTATTTACTAAAATATCCAACATCGTTTGATTGGTTCGTTTATGAATTCATTCATTTTGTGTAACGTTTTATTTCGAGTGAAAGGTGCCGAATTAAGGCTGAAGTTACCGAATAATGAATCGTCTGACATCACCGCAATGTGTTGTTATCTAGCCTCTGCATTATGATTTTTAAAGTACCGCTTTAAATCGTTATTAGATAAAGTTCAATTAATTTGTTTTAAGTTATTGATTAATTAATTACGTGTTGTTGTAGGTATTAGCAGAAGGAGAGGCCCTAATGCCACAATCGAGCGACCCCCGCACGGCGGAATTGAGCAGACGTGACGGCCCGCCTCCGCATCGCTACCCTGACATTCAGCTTTTCACATTCAAGTGCAGAAGGGTAAATCATATTTAGTTTCGAAGCAGTGATAACTCAGTGGCTTTGGCTATGGACTGCCACGCAGCAGGTCCATGGTTCGAATCCCGTCGCGGACTTTAGCTTCACCGCATTGTGGAAGAACATTTTTGCGAATACTCGGATGGCTAGCGACCACCCTCAAGTAGAAAATTTGTCGCCAAGCCCCTAATAGTGTGTTCTGGCAGCTGTCCTTGAGAGTCAGTATTTCTAGGTTAAGCCTGTTAACACCTTCGACCACATCATCACTTACCATCAGATGAGATTGTGGTCAAAGGTTTACCTATCAGCTATAAAAAAATAATAAAAAAAAGTTCTTGTTTGCAAGTCGCAGCAACCGCCTATTCCCTATTTCAGATTCTGTCCATCCAAAGGAAGAAATCGCTTTTACAGAAATAAGACCGCCCATTGTAACACCATTTTGTAATGGGTTTTTATTGTTTATATTAATATAAGTAAATTTTGTAAATTGGTTTTCAATAAAGAATTATTGTATTGTATTAACTCAATAGAATTATTCTTTTGATAGAATAGAATTCGACATTTACTCGTACAATACTAGCTGCGCATCGCGGTTTCAAACACGTAAATAATGACGAAAAGTGTCCTATGTGTTAATCCAGGAGTAAAACTGTCTATATTCCAAGTTTCATCCAAATCGGTTCAGCCGTTTCAGTATCAAGGAGTTGCATTTATAATGTTGGTGTGTCAAAACTTTTAACTACGTTATTTTTATCATGAAATAAACATCTTGGATACACAAGCCAATTGTGTTGTCTTTTCACAGTTATATCTAGGATCTAGAGCAAATACTATGATCACGTAGAGTGGTTACCCAAGTAACCACTGTACATGATCATAGTATTTGCGATTTTAAAACAATTATCTTACAAAGTTATATTTGCGAGTTTAAAACAATTATCTTACAAAGTTATTGAACATATATGCACATGATTCCATAAACACCCATAAAATTTTCAAATGTAAATTCATTCTGTTATAAAAAAATAGATCAGAAATTGTAAAAGAAAACGAAGTCAGAAAAAAAGTTGTCCCTGAACTGCGCGCTTAAGGTGATCGAGTAAAATAGTAGAGAACCCAGCAATAATACCAACAACATAAAGATTTAGAATTTCCGGCCATAATCTTCAGTATTCGCCTTAAAATCCAAATTTTATTTAAGCTTGAGTAATTTTTTACTCCACTTTTCCAACACCTGTGTACTTCGGCAAACCCATAGTTTTCCAATATTACTTATACGTATTGGTTTTTTTCCCGTCGATCGCGGCTATAATATCGTTATATGGCTTCATAGATGTTTAGATTGAATAATAATTTGTACATTATTGACCTGGGACCTTATTCTTTACAGAAAGGTGATGCCCGTCTAGCTTTAACTTCTCACTCAGACGAAGAACCAGAATCTGTCCAGTTTGAGTCATCTTGCGCACCACATGTCTCTAGAGTACGTTTGGAGCCACCAGAGTCGCCTGGCAATTGCAGTGGAGGACCCAAGTATGTGTAGAGATTTTTAATGTTTAATGAAATTCGCCCACGCACGCTATTGGTGTAGCAAAATTGACGTTTGTTGTAGAATTGAATGACATTTCACAGGATTGCAATTTTATTTTATCATTTCATGTCTTGTACAACTGTATTGCTTATTGTATCAGCCGGATTGTCCACTGCTGAACACAAACTCCCCCATTAAGGAGGATTTACCATAATCAATCAGTCGATCATTTAACTTGTTTACACATCATATTCAAAAACTATTAATTAAAGAACATTTCAATAAGTAAACTAAATACAATGAATACTCAACACAGTATAGCAATTAAATTAATAATACAATTTGTATTAATTACTGATAGAATGTGGATCAGCAGTTATCGTTATATCAGTCAGGAACTTATCTAATGTGTAAATGTGTGGCTTTAGCGAGCAGCAGCAGCTTAAGCTTGGCAATCAACGAGCTCATGCTTGGCGCATCAATAATGTTCTTAGGTATTGTGTTGCCGCTGGGCAGGATTCTTGGGATTGCAATGCAAGATAGCAGTTCCTCAGAAGGCGTTTTTGTGTACCCACTTTTCGGTATTTTTCTCTTAATCCCGTGGGTGTCATAAGCCCCTTTTATGTGATGGAGGGGCACGACAATCCGCGGTATTGTACAAGCTGCAATGGTATTCTGAACTTACCTTTAGCCGTTTGCTTGCTCCTGAGGATGGAAGATATTCATTCTAAAAGCTTTAAGGCGATAGGTGGCGTTTGATGAACGGCGTACCACGGTTATCCAGCTGTTCGCATACTTGATCAGAGCCCCTTATTTATACTTCGATCCCTGTCGGCCATAGGACTTAAAAACAAACGTGATTACTTATATTTAAGTTGTATTTGTGTAATAATCGCGACAATCTAAAAAAACTACTATTTTTATACACTTATTTTCGTCACATTTGTAATTTTAAGTTAACTTTGCAACTAATTCTATTGAGATAATTTTAAAGAAACGTGTTTTGGATTTAACTAGGACTTAAGATAACGTGATCATGATTAACATGTGATTTGCTTGCTGCTCAAACCTAAATGTGCTGAAAACCAGTTCAAGCAAAAATAAAATCTGTTTGCTTTACAGGATTTGGCTGCGTCCCGGCCATGAAGTGTCAATTAAAGTGACTTTACTAGACGCAATCGGAAGAGAGTTGCTCGATGAACGTGGCCCGAAGGTATCATGGGAAACTGAGCCTAATCACCAGGGAATAGAGTACAGATCTACCGACCGGTTGTTTATTGAAACGCACCCTGATTATGCGCCCGTTCCTGTCCCGTATAAATATTATCAGGTATGAATGTCTCATATTTGCTGTACCGAACCGAGTAGGATAATTAACACAAAATACCCCTCTAGCTAGATAGCTACATAGCGTTATTAGATAATAATTTTAAATTAGCAATTCTTATATATTTCTTGTATATTGCATGTATCTCGGAAATGGCTCTAATGATTTTGGTCAAATTTTGTACAACATAAACAATAATGTTTTGCTTTTTTAAGTTTCTCTTTACAGGCGTCATTCCAGAAAGAACAGGTAGTATCACAAAAATTACGAATCGATCGAGCTCTTCATATAGAATAAGCTTATATCGGTTTATTCAATACATACTTACTAAAAAGCGTGTCTAAAATTAGTTTTAAGTCATTTAGTAATCTCTCCAGAATGTCTTGCCTAAAGACAATTTGACTTGAAGTTTAAAAAAATAATATTAATATATATTGTAAATATATAATATACTACTGTTTTTTAATTGCTGATATGCGAGCCCATGACCACTATCTCACCAGATGGTATGTAGGCAACGATGCAGACGAAGATGTTGTTTAGGCTAACCTAGAATTAATGGCTCTCAAAGACAGCTACCGGAATACACGGTTAGGTGCTCCCAACAGATTCTCTACCAGAGGGTATAGTCTAGAGACATTGGGTCTGTGGGGCCCGGGAGCTCATTGTATTTTCCAAAACTTATCAGAGCGTTGGTCGATGCGACGCGTGATCAAGTTCTGGCATCTATTTGGCTCAACGAATAAGCATTGCAATTCAACTGGGCGCGCTGCCGACTGGTAGTGGGCTGGTTGGACTGCCTGTGAGTCTGCAATGACTTATAGGTTGTCTAAATGCTTTTATTGCAGTAGCTGTAGTATTGAATGTAGTTCGTGGTATTTTGTTAATAAAAGCATACTGCTGGTAGACAAAAAATAGACAGTCTTCAATGTGCAAGTGAGATGTAATGATGTCCTGTGCCATCTTCGATTTGTTTCTTTATTAAACCAAGTTATGCTTCTCTTACAGCTAGTAATAGCAGATGACAGAGCTGTGGGTTGGACTGGACTGTTGAAAGCTTACATTCCAGAAGCAACGGCCAGCATTCAGGCTAAAGTTGTGGCGCCGTTGAAGTGCGACCCCCTCAAGGTATGCTTTTTAAATATTGCAGATTAGATGCTACAGCCTGTATTTTTAGGTAGGTATCAAAATAAAAATGGGCCCTGAGGTGCCGGGTTACAATGTCACCCCACATTTATTCCTGTGGGTGTCGACTAAGGGAATAATACTGGGAGGTGAGAAGCAGCACCTTCTGAGGCACTGACAACTTCTACTGCGATCTCCAAGACGCCTGCCAAGAGTGGGGATTATGGTGAATCCCCCCCCCCCCCCCATAGGGAATAATGATGGCTGAGCAGTGATAGTTATAGACTGCCGTGTCGCAGGTTCATTCGACCCCACTGCCTGGCTTGACCATATGGTGAAGCTAAATATAATGTTAAAATATGATATTTTTTCGTACAGTTCCGGGAAACTTAACGCGAGTCCGTCTCCACTTGGCCGGTTATTATTGTTTGTCAGACTTTGTGCTGTCATCACAAGTTTGACCTACTGTTTTAAAAAAAAACATAGTAAAAAAGATAAAGACCCCTCGCCCTAAATAAATTATCTGGAACATTTTTCTAGATGGACATAGCCTGGGAAGGCGAAACCCTAACCAATATTGCTTCGGTGACTGGCGGCAGCGGTCGCTATGCAGTGGAGGCCCCTAAAGGAGTCTCAGCGTCAGTCGACAAGGGAGCCCTAAGCGTGACTGTACCGGCGCCAGGAAGCTATGACCTCACCGTCACTGACCTTTGCGTGTATGGGGAGAGACAGATAGTTGAAGTAAGTGTGAAATAAAGTTCTTAATATGTCAGTGTGTTATCAACCTTAATAGTTTGGAATAGAGTTCATAATGCCATGTGATCCTGCGGCTGTATATGCTACACAAAACAAACACCTTACATTCTTAGAGAACGGCGACAGAGGAGGCCTATGTATATGTGTATTGGCACCTAGACAGTTATAACCTCACTGTCTATCAGGTCTATAAGTGTGTGCGTGTATATTGTATTCTATTATTCGATTATGTACAATCACTCTATAATTAAAATTCTTTAGGATTCTCTATATTATGCTAGTTCTTATTGTGTTGTCACTAAAGTCCAAATTTGTGCAATGCTTGTTAATTACATTGTGGTACTTATTATTCCGTTCATATTAAAATTCAAATTCCTATGACTGTCCCTAAAAGGTCATCATGTTACTTGGTCCACTCTGAACTGATGCAAAATTGCATTCAACTGAATAGAATAATCCTATTTTGAGAATGGGCATTTGAATTTTTACATGAATGTGGACTTTAGTGTGAACAGAATAAGATTTCGAAGAATTTTATTTTTTTTTAAGAATTTCGAGAATTAGTGTGGTAGGTTTGACTTTGAGCACAATCTCAGCTATCGGTGATTATAAGTTCGAACACATTAAAGCTTTAGTTACTGGCTCACTAAGTCAGCTGCCAGAACATATCGTTAATTGACAGATGATGGGCTTAAGAGCACAGCCAGATTGTTCTTGTAAGTTCTAATAGTTGATTGAGTTAACCTTTTTTGCCAGTTTAATATAAACTATTGCTATGAGATTATGGTTTCTTTATTAAATTGAGTTATAGGTATGCAGAGGTACTTAAAAATATTGTTTTTTTTATGTACCGTTGTAAACAAATTATTTCGAAAACTTGGTGTAAGAATTATCTCAAAATGGCCAAATAGTTCTGTACTAAAATTTTATTTTAACAGGTTTACATAGAAGAAGTGCTAAGCGTGGAAGTGTCCACGTCTCGGGCGGTCGGCGTCGGCGCTTGCGTCCCTATATCGGCACTAGTGAAAGGCGTGTCTCACCGATATTTGAGCACCAGCCGTCATCCGGAATGGAGGACTAGTGGTGACGTCATAGTGAAAGGAGACTCTCTCTGCGGAGTGAGGGAGGGGAGTGGAAGAGTGAGAGCGTCGTTAGCAGGAGTTTGGAGTCCTGAACTTGAGGTAAGTTATTCCTATTATTTTAATTAATTAAAAAGTAATTAAAAAGTTTAGGTTTAAAGCGCATTTTTAACGTTCTTTTATTCCAGCATGATTTTCTCTATTGACAATGCGACAGTCTTCCTGGAAATCAAAATGGATTCAACGTTACAGTGGGATCTACATATACACGATCTAGCCGAAAGACTTAGTTTTGCTGCATATGCAGTTCGTAAGAGAAGACAGTTAACAGACATAGCTACTACTCGGCTAGTTTATTTCGCTTACTTCCACAGTATTATGTCGTATGGTGTATTGTTGTGGGGAGCTGCTGCTGAGATAGAGACAATCTTTACCTTAAAAAAGCATGCACATCGAGCCATACATGAAATAGATCCTAGGGAATCTCTGAGGGATCTTTTTAAATAAATTAATATTATAACTTTACCTAGTCTGTATATATTTCAATATATTATGTATGTTCGTAAAAAAATTTAGTAAATTTAAATGAAACAGTGACAACCACGATTACAATACTAGGAATATAAATTCCCAAACATATTACAAAGCTCACAGAAGGAAAATTCAAGTTGCATGTGAAAAACATTTTGATTAAGAAATCCTACTTTGTGATTACTTAAACGACAATAATGCTTGGACAATGCCGCCTCTGCCAAGCTATCACCCGTCACCTACGTAATTTAAACAAGTATTGTAATCACCTGGGTGAATTACCCCAGGTGAATTAAGTATACCGCCCCTCATTTTATTATATGACACATTTAAGATTTAAGAAAATCGCAAATGTTTCGCCTCAGTAATATATTAACGTCGTGTGGCTTCTCCTTATCCTCCAGGAGCGCTCACGTGCTTGTCCACAATCGAGGCAATGTCTGATCAAGCATTGCCTGTATGCCGGCACTCTATCGGTACAGTGCCAGCGGTACAGTGGATCATTGTACAGTACACATACTTATAAGTATCAGCGCCATTTCGGAACATTGTTTAGCAGGTTAAATCTAGAGTAGGCATTAGAGCTTAAGGCTTGTTGCCTTTCAAATACTCTCAATATACAAGCAATAAAAAGTGTTTTTCTCAAATCCATGTGATATTTTCCTCAGGTCCTTGTATTCCCGCCGTTAGAGATAATCCCGAGCAAAGCGACGGTGCCGCCGGGCGCTAGGCTACAGCTGAGGCATCATGGCGGCCCGCCGCAGCATCTCGCATCTTTGCACTACAAGCTGGTCGAACCACTCAACTATGTAGAGGTGAATATACAGGATTTTATGCATGTCTTATCTTCGTATTATCCTGAACTTGCAGCAAAAATTCCATTATTCTCACAAATTTAAGACTAAGTATATATTTATAGTAGCTACGCAAATGGATTTTGGCAGTGACTGCTGCAAGGAAAAAATCCGTGAATAGTTGTATCGTCATAAAGTTCAGAACATCGGCAAGTGCAGTGCTAAAGACAAATACCGAGTGCAAAATCGAACCCTAGTTTCGTGAACGTTTGTAAAATTCCTTGATAAGTTAACAGGGTTAATACTGAATGCTCAGTGGCGTCCTATGGCGTCATAGAATACCATTGACCAATCCATTTTAATATTTTCAGGTTTCATCGTCCGGTTCGGTGCATGGCATCTCAATGGGAACAGCGCGAGTCAAACTTGTAGCCTTAGATATAGCTAATGTGGAAATGGCGAGTGCTGAGTCAGAAGTTGAAGTAAGTATTATTCTCGCTGCGATTTATCAAGTCAAATAAAATTATATCTACAATTTTGGATTTTGGTAGATAGACCGAAAACTCTTTATATGTATATAATATACACACCAATATAATAAAACAGACTCGTGGCATATTCGTTCCGCGTTAATGGGTGGAAATTCAAAATTTTTGTATTTTTGGGTACATTGTATTTAATCTTGTAATACGCGAGATTCGGTGAATATTTTTAGTAATGTAATATAATAATTTAGTAACTAAATCATATACAGGTATTATATTTTATAATTGCATAAAGGATTGATTATATTTGAAAAGGGTAAACGGATTTTTTAATGTTTTTGACTGCCTTTTAATAACTTTGCAAGCATAAACTTTTTTGCTTTTAATAGCACCAATATTATTTTGAACTCGCGATTGCCATGATCATGTAGAACTATTCGCAAAACTTGATGCAAGCGCGAAAAAAAATTATAATTTTGAATTTCTCGCCACGTCAAAAGTGATATTCTACTTTAGTTAGAGCAATACAGTGTACAAAAGATGTTATCGCTTCTAATCTCATTGTTCAATTCGTAACCTAGCCCCTTAGTACATTTTACCGCATCTTTCTAGGTGATCCCAATATCAGGTCTCCGCGTACGGTCAGCAACACAGACGCTACTGGTCGGTTCGCCGAGCCCCGTGTGGATAGAGGCGGGGTCATTGACCCCGGCGGCGCTGGCGGCCCTTCACCCTCCCCCGCGCGTCTCCTTCTCTTTACGTGACCCCGCCTCTGCCAGGCTTTATACTACGCATGCTGACGGTAACTATTACTCTTATATACAACGGTATATAGATTTGTGGAAATTGAGAAAAATATTTATATTGAATTAATTTATTTATTTTAGTTACACTAATGATAGGGAGCAAAAACATAAAAACTATCAAAATAACTTTTTAACAATAAAATAGTCGCACAAATATCATAATCAATTAAAATAAAATTAGTCTACAAATTACTATAATCAAATAAATCAGGTCAAAAAATTAAATTTCAAAATATTTGCAGCATTATTGTACGGTTGTAGAAAATTAACTAATGACCCATCATTTTACAGATATGCTCGAGAGATCTGTTGCTGAGGGATTAGCAGTGAGAGTGGTCCCGCTAAAACCCGGAGTGATTGCTATTGACGTCAGAGTGCGTAACTTGGGACAGGTGAGATTGTAATGTAATATATATTTTTTGTTATATACCCCATCATATTCTTTCCTTACTTATTAATTTTAAGTAGACATTGACTAACTCATACAAAATAAGCGATACCTTTGTATCGCAGTAGGATAATTATTATTCTTGGTATGCTTTTAAGAACAGCTTTTTCTTAACAAGTGAAGTCGAAATATAACAAAAAGATTATTAGTTCTCATTGATTGCCATGTTTCACAAAAGCTTTATTAGAATTGAATTAGACAATATTGGATTCTCATTTATACTTACTTTGAGGCCATATTTATTTAACCAGTACAGCATTTACGATTTATCTCCTAGAAAATTGTCAAAATAAGTATCTATACAATTTCCAAGCATATTGGCGATAAAAACATTTGAAACTAAACTCAAAGTGGAACATTTAAGTGGACTAATCCTATCAACACAGGTAGCAGAGACGCGTTCCTGGGACAGTACAATCGAGATCCTGGGCATATCAGATATTCGCACGTCTGTGGACGGCCTGACCGGTGATCTAGCCTCAGGTGACCGTCTGGCCTTGGCTGTTGGTTCTACGATTCGGCTCAAGTCTTTGCCAAGAGGTAAACTATAGTCTGTTTTTTTAACAAACAAGTACTGAAAATTTTACTGCATTGCTATTGGCCCACGGAATCAACATAAAGTCCGTTCCACACGAACTCTGTCGCGTCAAAAATATTGCTTGTAACGAATCAATACTAAAGTTGCAACTTTTGAATTAGGATAAGCAAAACAAAGATCGTTTTGAAAAAAATGTTGTATATAAGTCAACAAATCGTCTTGTCATACTTTTGCCGACGTATCACTGTGAGCTCAACCAAAATTGAACTCGTTTGGTCTCAACTCAAGTGACGGGCAGGAAATAACAAAAGTTATAAAATTTACGAAGTCTGAACTGTTTTATAACAGGGAGTAGGTAAAGTTGATAAATAAAAATGCTCATGTCTCAATAATTTGATAACCTCGATAGAAACAAAAATGTACAGAGTCGACATTCATGTACAAGATATATGAGAGCAATTTATTATTGACGTATCTGCATAAAGCTCATCATGAGATCATGATAATTTTTAAGATTACAAGAATTATAGTAGAATTATTTGATTTATATGTTCTAGTGCATATTATTAATATACTATTAAAATATGGTTTTATATCATAACGCGCACATAAAATTTTGTTCCGAATATACTAAGTATGCAAATTTAGAGCATAAAATAATAACGTAATATTTTTTAAAGTAAATTTTATAAGTATTCAATATGAAAGGGCCTTAACAATTTCAAAACGAGAACAAAGGCATTGAACAATGGCGGCAATGACCCATCACACTCTGTCAATATCGCTACAAAGTTGTTAAGTCGTATATGTTCCTGTAATTACGTAATTACTTACTGGCTCTCAAGGACTGCTGCCGCAATAACCTAACGTGACAGATTTTCTACCTGAGGGTAGTAGCTAGCCAGGCTAGCATTCGCAAATGGCCCTTCCACCATGCGGTGAAGCTCAAGCCGGTGGTGGGGTCGAACCATGGATCTGCGGCACGGCAGTCCGTAGCAATCACCGCTCGAGTTCAGTGACATACGCATACAGAAGAATTATAAATAGTTAAAGAACATAATATGCATGTATTTGTGCCAGGTACTTGGAAGGCGTATGGAGACGGTGCATTTGAAGTGACACCGAATGGTGAAGTGAAGGCGATACAACCAGGCTTTGGAGTGATTGTGGCACAGCACAAGGATGACAGAAACAATATTTACAGAGAAACTGTGAGTAGAGTTTTTTTTAGTAATTAACACTCGGTAACAAGTACTATTTCTACGCCCGCTTTTAGCCTGTTACATATTTCACAAACTTAATTTGATTCAGCATGATTATAACTAAAATAATTACATTTAAAAAAATAACGTCTTACTTACCTCATCCAAGTATTTTTTTATAATATTTATATATTTCAAATTATTTGCGTGTTTTTATAATGAAAAGACAAGCATTTGATTGCCATCTTTCTCATTCCTTTTCACATTTTGGGACAAAATTTAAAATGGGTTTTCACGATTATACACTCGGATTTTCACTTCAACTGCGAGGAAATTAGATAATGATAAGTGATGAACTAATCAATCTTTGACACGATATTTGAACATTTTTCTATTTTGTGTGTGATTGTTTCCACAAATTTTATGTTTGGGTTTTGGCGATAAAACAGTTTATATATTGAATTTTCCGCCACAGTTGTGAGTTATCACCTTAAAATAAATTATATATTATACTATCGTAATGGGGTGACATTTTTGAGAAAACCATAAACTTGAATATGTAGTCGTAATCTCCCTTGACATTCTCTGTGGGGATTAAAGGGATCTTTTTGTAAAATTCTCACTATCATTTTTAGCCTTTGGGAAAAGCTAGAGGATATTAAGTCAATGAACCTCTTTATTGCAAAACCAGGGCTGCTACATGCACTAACACCATGCAATTAGTAGATGTGTGGGCAGAGGGCCCTTTTCAATCCACGTAGTCCCAAACTTTACCACGGACGTCGTGGCGTATTCGGCTGGGTTCCTGGAATTCATAGGAAGACACCAGCCGATCTACGTGCTGTTAGGCACGTGGGTATAAGAAACGGCGGGAACAACACTCACCAACTAGCGGCCCGCGAGTCGCCCCGCGAAGGGGGTTTATGTCATAACACCTTAAATTATTTGATTGCAATCATAACTTAATAAGGAATTATATAAGAATATACCTCCCTCACTCTCGATGGCGAAGCACGTAGCCCGCTGAAGAAGATATCCGTCTTGCCGTTGCCTACTCAATATAAACTTCACACTGTAATATGCAATGACGCCCGGCGTCAGAAATAACTGGGTGGCCGCACCCAAACAATCCGATTTGCCACTGATTAACTATTTTCACACAAAATACAGGACCTCCTGTTTTAAAACTTTAAAAACCTGCACACGGCCACGTGTGATTCAGACGAGAATGTGAGCCGAACGCCTCGGTCGAACTCTGCTGCCGAACTGACTTCGAATTAAAATAGCTGACCAGCCGCCGCGCCGTGTCGCACTCATTGACCCAGATCGCGTCCTCGCAATGAATATGAACACTTTACGCCCCGAGATAGGGTTCAAACCCGATTGCATAGTTTACCGAACAGTAGATATAAATTACCTTCCTTTAATATAACATATTATCAGCACAAATGGTACCGAACTACTAACTACCGTGGAAGCGATATCGCGTCACAGTGGTAATGGCGTGCGTTGCGGGTATGGGCTATTTTGATATTTTGGGGAACTGGTGCAAACAAGGTTTATGCTTGCAGTGTTCCACCTAACAGTATTCTACTTATTACAAGCTATTAACATCTTTATTTAGTCCTATAAAAATAGTTGAACTATCTAACTATATTTTAGTTACCTATTCCATAGAAAACAGTACCACTAGACCCTAGATAGTTAAAACACAACACCGTCCATATTTTGAGATTTACTTCTATTTTTCCTAAGGTTGTCTGGAAGAGACCGCTGTAAGCGTTAACAGCGCCCATTGGACCTACTTAAGTTAACTACTCCATGTATTGTGTCCATTGTTAATCAGCGGGGTGATCACGTATCTTCTCTAGCAATGAAATGCTGATTGCAACAATCAAAAATGACAGTTTGGACAGATCTTGTATCAATGAAAAAGACAGATAGGTAACAAGACCTTCTTGTGCCCAAACGTTAGTCTCCGACCGTTTTTTTCTTTTATACCTGAGACGATAACTGGATGGATAGTACGAAATTTTTAATTCGATCAATGTATATGCCAGTTATCGTCTCAGGTATAAAAGAAATAAAACGGTCGGCGACTAACGTTTGGACGCATGAAGGTCTGTTATCTATCTGTCTTACAAAATTTGTCAAAACTGACGGTTTTATTGTTGCAATCAACAGTTGATTGCTACAGAAGATACGTGATGGCCCTGCTGGTGTCAATAAAGAGTTTTCGTTTCGTTATGCACTGTATCGTAACTCCCCCCCTTTATAGAGCGTACCCTAAATAGAGCATTTATTCTTTATAAGCGAATGTAACGAATGGAAGGAAACTTCATCATCATATTATGTCATTTTGATCACCAGATAATCCATGTAGAAGTGGCAGTCCCACAGTACTGCACGGCTGAGCCCTCGGGATCGGCGGAGGCGATCCGCGTGGTGCCGCGCGGTGCTCACGGCCGTGCTTTGTTATCGCCGCTCGCCGCTCCGCTCGCCGCGCCGCTGCCAGTACGTACAGCCAAGCCGCATGAGAGGTAACTGTAGACTTTTAGACAATGTCTGTTAACTTTGGGCCCTCAATATATAGGCTTCGCTTGGGATACGCGGCTGGCTATTGAACCAATAATCTGATGATTGTACAATTTACGCGGGCAATTTTAATGTTGTTTGTTGATAGTTATTGATTTTGAAAAGTAATTGTTTCGACAAAATGAGTTCAAGTGAAGAAAATGAGTGTGATGAACTTAATTCAATGCCACCTGAAATTCAAGAGGCCGCAAGAGCCATAATAGAATACTTGTTACCGCCAAAATCAAAAGAAAAATATTTGAAAACCTATGAAAATTTTGTTCAATGGAAGAATGAAAGAAAATTGAAATCCTTATCCGAAAACATTTTTTTGCTTATTTCGGCGAACTCGCCAAGAAAGTTAAGCCGACAACGCTATGGGTCATCTATTCAATGCTAATATGCACAGTTTTAATGAAACATAACGTGAATTTAAAACAGTATCCAAATCTGACTTCAATGCAATTATACATTTAACAACTGTATCTTCTAATAAAAAAAATTGCCTACATACTACTTTGTTTTAATTTCCGCGCATTATTTGAGAAAAGCACTATACAAGCCTTGGCCACAACTAGGCATTGATGGACTTACGTATATGTCAATGCCTCCTTTGCTGGCCGCTGCAGTAATGTACTATAATATTAGGCATAACTCAAATGCTACTGGTCAGATCTCACTCAAATTTAAATGGGACCACATGATAAGCACCAGCTTTCGAAAAAGACATCAAAATCGGTACACCCTGTAAGGAGTTATGAGGTAACATATACAAAAAGAAAAAAAATTAACTAACTAAATGGAACCGACTTCAACACTCCAAAGTGTGAAATCGGTACCATGTTAGTTCAAAAAGAACCTTTTATCACAATATTGTGCGCATGGTACCGACTTCGACAAGTTTTTTTGAGAGTTGAAGTTGGTTCTATTTTTTGGTTAAAAATTGTTTCACTCATTTTTGTGGCCCTTCCTACTTACGGGATCGATTTTCATTTATTGTCAACGACTATATCATCAAGATAGGAAAATATTTTTCAGTTATTGGAGTGTAACTCAAAAACGGCTATACAGATTTTGATGTTTTTTTTTGAAATCGGTTCACCTAGTCAAAAGTTTTGAAGTAACAAACTTAAAAAAAAGAATACAGTCGATTGAGAACCTCCTCCTTTTTTTGAAGTCTTGTGCAGCTCTCCTTTTTCTAAAAGTTGGTTAAAAATGATTAATAACGAGATGTTATTTGCAGCGCTCACGGCACAGAGTTGACGATTGACGGCTTGGACGCAGCTGGTACTTTCATGACGTTCCAAACGACAGTCAGCGGCGTTACCGTCAAAGACGAGGTTTGGGTTACCGGCACCGATTCAAATAGCGAAAGGATCATTGGTAAGTGTGTTGTTGATATTGTATATTCCCAAATATATATATTATACTTAGAATCGAATAAATTTCCCCTGAAAATATTTTCATACATATTCAATACATGTGGGAACTAGATTCGAGTAAGAAGTTGTTGTTATTGGTTTTCGTGATTAAGTACACTTTTATAAAATTCAAATTGAAAATCATTTATTCAATTTAGGCGTCTACGACGCTCTTATGAAGGTTAATTACAAATTTTAATATTGAAATATTCTATATTGTACTGCCACGTTCAGCAAAAAAATTTATAGAGCCACTGCGAGAAGAACGGGTAAAGTTAATGAGACTTGCATAGGGTCAAACATTTTTGAGCTCTAGCTACAGAAAGTTTAAATTGTTCTTTGCCATCCATATTAAATGCCAAATAATTATGTTATTAGAAAAAAATAGGCCTTGTATTTCACAGATATGTAGAATAAAACTTACTCAATGCTGATGTCACAAGCTACTATTGACAACTATTTCGTTTTCGCATGTTACTGCCATCGTAAGACAGCCGGGACCGACTGCTTGACGTTCCCCTTAGAAGCCCGGAAGTAATGCCTTTAGAGCCATCCAAGTCAAGACCGCAGCGGACGTTGCTTAACCTACGGCGGCTACGGCTAAAGGGGTGGATGGACGCGGGTTCGAATCCCGTTTATGACTAAAATTTTACATCTCGTAAATTTATAATTTTGTAAAGCTGCGTTTTATTTGAACCTAGGTTAACCTAGTTGATCGGTCAAGAACGATCAACCAAGCTACGCTACGATGGCTGCAAAATTGCTCTAAAATTTGTTATTGATTTTCCAGCGACGGGTGGTTGGGGCGTATGCCTAGAGGGCGTGGGTTGGCGCGCGCCGGCCGGCGTCAGTATAACGGCGGGTAGCGGCGTGACGCTCGCGATGCCGACTCGGGACGTGTCCGCGCACCACGTGCTCAAGCACGAACGGACGCATCTCACGCGCACCCTGCAACAACTGCCCTTATACAAGGTACCTATGTGTACAGTAACATGCATTATAGTACATTACTGCAGCGGCCAGCAAAGGAGGCATTGGTGGACGAACGTGTAAATTTGGGCCGAGGCGAAGCCGAGGCACACATACGTAAGTCCATCAATGCCTAGTTGTGGCCAAGGCTTGTATAGTGCTTTTCTCAAATAATGCACGGAAATTAAAACAAAGTAGTACCTAGGCAGAATTTTAATTGGAAGATACAGTTGTTTAATGTACAATTTATGAATTTTAAAGTGGACTTTCCGGGGATTATGTTGGTTTGGGATAATTCTAAAGAGGTGAAGAATTTCAGGTGGCGTTGAATTAAGTTCATCACACTCATTGTCTTCACTTGAACTCATTTTGTCGAAACAATTACTTTTTCAATGACTATCAACAAACAACAATAAATGAATAAAATTGCCCGCGTTAAAGTATTCATTTGTTTTTTTTTCAATAAACAGCGTTCTATTTGTTAGCCAGATCGCAATTTAAATAAAACCTTTGATAAGTTACCTCCTTGGTTGCCATGCTTCAAAGTAAAAGATCGTTCCATTTTTAAATTACACGACACATATGAGTTTACTATGCAATTTATTTCGCCGCTAGACACGACAGATATAGATTTTCATACACTTTTTGCCGGACGCTGCGCGCATGTATTTGGCCAGTACAGCAATTTCGATTTATCTCAAACAGGTTGTCAAAATAATGCTAACATTTCCAAGCATGGTTGAGAAAATTATATTATTAACTGGCTTCAAAAGTGAGGAAGTTCTCAATCGGTTGTATGTTATTTAAATATTTTTTTACCTATAATGATATAGGTGTCTCTTCGGTGCTCTCATATAGTCATAGTATAGACCAAATAAATAAAAATAGGAATCAGAAAAATATGTAAAATGGTTTTGTTTTACTATTGAAAAACGTGTGTACCCACACACGTTTTTCAAATATAGTTTTTGGCTATTTATTAATAGGGAAAATTTGATTGTGTTTTCATTTTACAGGGCCCTAGTCCATAGCCAGGAAATATATACCTCTGCGTAAAATGTCACTTTATTTTTCTTAAATTATATTAAGAGCGCACCGAGCTTATTAGTCGCGCCGCGTATGTGTGCGTAAGTAAGGCACGCCAATAGCATCCGTCCCCGTCCGACGGCCGAAGAATTACTAAAGCGGATAGGGACAAAGCACCGCGGCTCTGACTAAAATGGGCGGAACATGCGTGAATTTGAGTATTTCTTTCGTTATAAAAAAAATAATACCTATTTGAAAAATGTAATGTGTATACGTTATAGAAAACATGTTGTTTTTTTATTATTCAAATACGGATGACTCTCCGTTAAGTATTTACGCCGTACTAATTTATTTCGTTTTTAGATGTAACTTTGGATTTTTTTTTCTATCGAGAAAATTTTAAGTAATCGTGTTTTAAAGTGTATGATTTATTAAATGAATCCTTAAATATAATATATATTAATTACATAACTCAAAATTAAGAAATAAAGATACAGCAAGGGATCAAACGAACCACAATTATGTATCGCTGCCTCGGTGCAGGCTTAAAGACTTGCAACCTAAAAACCGTTTTTTTTTAAATAAGCGTTTTTCATCTGCCTATGTACAAACTCTTGTTTTCAGCCTGCCTTTTCTTTCTGCAATGTGTTGTAGAAATCCTTTACCTCCTATTTTGGTACCAAATGTTAATTCTTGCTGCTTCTCACTTGTCTGATGAAGTGCACAATAGTTAACTGTAACATTTTCCGCCCACAGATTGAATTCCAGACTGGAGAATGGTCTTACTCCCTCGTTCCGCTATCCATTGAAGCATCAGGCCTAACTGGCGGCCCACTACTCTGCAGCGAAGAACAGAAATACGCATTGGAAGGCGTACAAGTCGAATTACCCTTCACCTGCCGCACCAAACAGCCACATAACGCTGAACCAGTGTTAGATATTATCAACGGTAAGTTTTCTCATAACTTATTCATTAAAAGTGTCAGTTTGAAAAGCTCGTGGCGTTTCGCTTAGTTGCGATGACTAAAATAGGCATTTTTTTTTCGCTGATAGACTAGCTTTGACCACTATCTCACCTGATGGTAAGTGATGATGTGGTCGAAGATGTTGTTCAGGCTAACCTAGAATTACTGGCTCTCAAGGACAGCTGCCGGTACACACCGTTAGATTCTTGGCGACAGATTTTCTACTTGAGGGTGGTAGCTAGCCAGGTTAGCATTCGCAAAATGCCCGACCACCATGCTATAACGACAGCCATCCTAAGACAACAACGGGGACCGACGGCTTAACGTGCCCTCTGAAGCACGGAAGCGCTCAGTAGTAATGTCACTAGCGATAGCTCATCCAAGGCATGACCGCGGCGGATGTTGCTTAACTTAGCTAATCGGTTAAGAAGCAGACATCGCTACGAGTGCTTCAAAATCATTGGAACAATTAAAAGTAACTTTTTTATTAAATTATTCTTTAATCTCTGCATATAACAGGTGCATTTCTTCTGAACGAATTGCACTGCGCCTGTCACTCTGAGACATACAGTTGTTATGTCATGTAATTTTTCTGGCTCTCAAGGATTGCTGCCGGTACATACTGTTAGGTGCTTGGCGATAGATTTTCTACTTGAGGGTTTTTGCTAGCCAGGCGAGCATCTGCAAAATGCCCTTCCACCAAGCGATGGCTATGGATTGCCGCGCTGGGGATTCACGATTCGAAAACTGCCGCGGGCTTGAGCTCATCGTATGGTACCGCAAATGTACCACCGCCATCAATAACATAATCTGAGGCCAAGCATAAAACTGTGTATTCTTGCAACTATTCCGCAGAGCCAATAATAATTGTAGGTTAGTTTAATCAACAATTTTGCAACAAATCATCACTTACCAACAAGTGCGATAGTGATAAAGGCTAGACCATGAGCAATAAAAATAAACAAAGTCCAGTTTTTAGGCAGTGTTATTTTCCTTTGCAGGACAAATCGGGTGCAAGATAATCCCAGCCACACAGATTTTAGAGTCATCCGAGGTCGATCTCTGCGCGGAATGGGGCGTGTTCCGTTCTTGCACCAAAGTTCTCCTACTGCCGCCGATATCTGTGTCTCAGTCGAAAATATCACTACTGAAACCACCAGCGTTGTTCACTGTGATCGGACACCCGAGGGCGCTGAAGCTGACTAAACTAACGCCCTCGCCGGGATTGAAACTTGAGACTTCTAGTAAATCAGGTATCATAACTTGACCGAGCTAAACAAATGTGCTGTAATGAACTAAGTTAAAACACATAACATAATGAATATTGGAAATCTACAATCGTGCGCTCGTAGAGACTCACTCAGTCACTCTTGAGGATGCTTTGTGTATAAGCGAAACATGTCGAATTTTTTTCCGGTTTGACTGCGTGGCGTTTGTGACGTCGCGTCGGCTTAGCAGGAAAATTAGGCGGAATTGTCACTAGATATATTTTTTGAAGTGTTTTATTAAAGTATTAATTTAATGTTTTCTTAAGATACTTTTAAAATATTTGCTATTGTTTCACAAGAGTATAATTTTTCCTCTCTTAAATTTATGATTTTGGCATATGTTTATTTATGATTAATGCCTTATAAATGTCATACAATCGTAACTTTGACATATTAGCAACTGCTACATCTGATTCAATCTAGGAGGAAGAATATCTATGATGGAGTACCTATGCGCGTATACCCGATAAAGACAGAGTATAAATACCTAATATTGCAGAATTGCCAGTGTCCCATAACATTACCCAAATTGCAATGAAGCTTTTAGAAAAAATATTGCCGCGCCTACTGAAAAAATACATTTGCATGGTACTTGCTTAAGGTGGACTAAACCGTTCAATTTGTTATATCGGGGTATTCAAAATTTAATGTGTGTTGTTAGATCGGATAACTTTAGTGCGTGTATTGTTTTTAAATTGCGCAAATCGGAAATTATACCCTAAAGTATTTTGGCATCATAACTTACAAATATATAATTGTTTCTTAACTGTTTTTGCAGATTACTAGAGAAATATATGAAATCAGATACATATATGTAAGATACAATAACAAAATACTCTAAAAAGGATCTCTGATTTGAGTAAATTAAATACCTACAAACGTTATTCGATCTCGCAACAAATACGAGTAGACAGACTGTTAAATTTTGAGTTTCTCGCTACAGATTGAACGGTCCGCCTTGATGGCAGAAAAACCAGGTCAGCTAGTTTTAGAAAATTACCATGATTCTAAAACTGAAAATGTACAGAATATTTTTTTGGTAGAGTTTAAAACTATGTCATAATATATATATATATATATATATAACGTATATAACTTAACCCATGGTACTATTGGATAACTAGCTTGCGCTTGTGGACTCAACCGCGTCGAATAGTTATATCGTAGTCCCCCGATAATGCTCAATATCTCGGAATAAAGGTAGCCAATTCACACTCTCTTTTCTCCTTAAACAAATTTCATCATAGTAGAGCGAGACAGATAGACAAAAGAACACTCCTTAATTTTTATGGATTATAATCTCAAAATCAAGAAATTATTTTGTAGTAAAATGTAAGGTTATGGATTATAATCTCAAAATCAAGAAATTATTTTGTAGTAAAATGTAAGATTATCAAATAATTTAACACGCCGACATTCATGTTATGATCAGAAATTCATTTATGATTCGCATAGACTGTGTAAGAATGGTGAAGACATATGAAAAATAGCACTTACATGTGATACGTAAGGTGTTCCATATTTCGCTCTGTTCTGTTTTTACAGCCAAGAATTCTGCAATTCTACAAGTTTGGTGGAAGCAGCAGCGTTGAATTTAACTTATAATTTACAATACACACTTCAAAATCATTGTTTAACACCAAAAAAGGACACTTTCAAGCACCGAATAAATTTGTCTGCCACAAAACTGCGTTGTGGCAAACAAAGAAATCGCATACGCCGAGCAAGACAAAAAAAACTGATGCTGTCTCTTTCAAACTAATGCAAGCGTATATATTACCATTCTTGTCTCACAACCAACAGAATATAAATGTCTTCTCCATATATTCTTCCTCCTAGGATTCAATATATCTATGTCGTGTCTGTCACTATCTGCGGTTAACGTCATATAGTTCGTAAAGACGCCAATTATTATTCCGCTGGGATAACTTTGCACAAAGACAGACTGACAATATCATTTCTGCGTTAACGCATACCAGCTTATATAATCACAACAAAAGCAACCATATCACTCGTGTTAAAAAAAAGTAAAACATAATATACACATACAGTATATCGTTTGTTTTATCACATCCACGCTTGGCAGGCGTCTTGGGATTGCAGTGTAAGAAGGCGCTGCTGCCTACCTTCTGGTAATTATCTTAGTAGTCGCCTCTTATTCTAACCCAGCACCCCACGAGGATGTTGTATCAGTGGTATCTAAAAAATACTCACGTTTCGTCAGACATGTTTATGGTCACATACAATAGGGAGCGATACTATTGTCATCTACCGCGCACTGTTCCAAGCTCTGGACTGTGACTTAAATTTTTTTTTTTGTATTCCGTGTTAGAACAAACCCTGCACGTTACTCGTCTGTCCTGGGTATTGAACTCAGTACTTATCTCCATCGACTACTTTAAAATCCATATTAAAACCTTTTTGTTAAATGGTAAGCGGTAATTCTTTGCATTATATTTTCCTCAGGTGAACTCGTAGTGACAGTGAGAAACGAAGCTTCCACGTGCGGTCTCGGCTGGGTGACAGTGAACTCTAAACTGACGGGACAAGAGATAAGAGTTGAAGTGGAGAGAGAGTGCGACGTGGCTTGCGGCACTCTACTCGGCGCCTTAATCTCACTCTTACGTCCGTATTTGTCTACTCTAGTGACCATCGCCGCTGTCGTAGTGGCGTATTTATACAGTAAGTATTCTTACACATGTTGTCATGTAAACTTAACACTATTAATATATAATTTAGAAGCAGTGATGGCTCAGTGGCAGAGGCTATGGACTGCGGCGCAGCAGGTCCATGGTTTGAAACTCGCCGCAGGCTTGAGCTTCACCGCATGGTGATAGGGCATTTTGCGAATGCCCGCCTGGCTAGCGATTACCTTCTAGTAGAAAATCTGTTGCCAAGCACCTAACGGTGTGTTTCGGCAGCAGTCCTTGAGAGCCAGTGAAATTACAGACACATGAGACTTAACAACTATGTCTCAAGATGACGGGCGCAGTGCAATTCGTGACTTGCGACGCAATGCATCTGTTATAGGCAGAGGTTAGTCCGCTTAACATCAGGTGGGCCTCACGTGTCGCCTCTAGCGTACAACATGTGTACGTTATAACAAGGTGCCAGAAATTACTAAATGTACAATAATTGAGGGATACATTTAAATTTTAATGCATCTAACATTTAAATGACGTATTTGATTAGCAGGTCCATTCAACTAGAGTCATTTATAAGAAATATCATACAGTAGAATCCGTTTATAATTACATCGCAGTAATAAAAACCCCCCGTGGGGTGCCGGGCTAGAATTACACCTCCCTATAGCATCCCGTGGGTGTCGTAAGACGCGACTAAGAGAAAAAACTGGAAGGTGGGCAGCAGCGCCTTCTAAAGAGCTGCCAACTTACACTGCGATCCCCAAGACGCCTGCCAAGCGTGGGGATTATGGCAAATACCTCCTTAATAGGGAAGGCTATGCTGCAGTGGACAATCCGGCTGTTACAGTAATAACAAACACGTCATACTAAGCGGACATCATACAAAGTTTTTTATAGAAAATAAAAATCATTGAGATTGTCGAATCACCAACCCAAAATTCTTTTGCGAGGGATGAGTTGGATTTTGCATATTCTAATCTGCATATTATAGGACTCTTTTTTCAATCGTAATTGCTTTACGACGAGGTTGAGATGTAATTTTTTTTCATAAATCACTAATTAACAATTCGTGCCGAAGGTGTTAGGAATTATGTCGGTCACTATAATAGGACGCAATTTATTGAAAATAGGCCACGATAAGCGATATGACTAAGCGAAGTCATTATATCCGACTTAGTTATAAAGAATTTTATAAGAAAACGCTGTGTAAATACGTCATAATAAGCGGTTGTTCAATATAGGTGGAGTCATAATAAACGGATTGTACTGTATTTTGGAATGATTCATCGATTGCGACAAATTAAAAGTAAAAAATCTCGTAGGTCAGGTCGCGCTCACCTACCAAGTGTACACATTTCTACCTTTAATCTGCTTTTTCTCCGTTCCAATCCACGCAACAGGTATAAAATGGCATTTGACCGATAGGTATGACTGTTTACTTCCAGTTCAATCAAGACTTCAAGCGAGAAGCAAAATCCGTCTTCCGACGGAACCAGTGCAGACCGTGATACCGCCGTCTCCGCAAGACTTATCACCGACGCTCAACCGGTCCCGCACGTGGGCCCGCAGCCCGTACGCGGGCCCGCGGACCCCGCCTGCCGCCGGCCCGCACCAACCGGTCTACGGAGACACAAGTATGCTCCCCGATACGAGTTTCTCACCGACACCCAGTAGGTCGCATTCGCGCTTTTTATAGCTTATAGGACAACTCAGACGTAGCAATGGCGCCTTGAAGACTACTCGATAGCTTATCCCGAATAGAGACTTGTATATAACTGAGGTAAACATTATCTATCAATATCTAACATTGACATTACAAATACAAATAAAAGTGCTATTAGTATATTAAATAATTATAAATTTAAGTATATAATAATGCTATTCTTTACCAATTATCTGAACTATGTTAGGTCTTATTCCTTTCACGCTAAAACCCACATTCGTTTAACACAGAATACAAATCTGAAAATTGGATTATTCTACTCAATTGTGGGTAGTTTTAAACCTGTTGAGAGAGCCCCAAGCTACGCGACTAAATCGGCATAAAACACACACATTTGAACAGAAAAGTAAAAAATAAAGATTTTCATTCGGAAATGTTATACGACTTTGGATTTTAGTAAATACAAACTACCGTAATTTAGGGAATTTAAAATTTTGAGATTTGTATAGAATCGACATATAATTGAATATATTATGAATATAATCTGAGGTGACGTGTCGTGTGACGAAAAAGGCTGACAGCGCTGAGCTAAGTGCCACGTTGCTTATTATCTCAGTTTGAACGATATATTTTAGCGCTTAGGGCGCTTCTACCTCAGTTTTATAGAAGTCTTTGGTTGAGGCGATGCCAGTTTGGCTTAGTTTAGTGTTTAGTTGTATTAAGTTCAATTCAAAGGATACTGAGCGCCTTGAAAGTAATGTGCACCAACCAAGAGTGGAGTAAAAGCATGTATTATTGTGACGAAGCCTTGAAAGTTGCATGGTGTAAATCAAATTGGAAGTTGGTGGTTTAAATCTATTATGTACAAGACTGCAGAATCTATCAACTATAAACATCCATTCAGAATTGACAGTTATAGAAACTATTATGTATATTATCAATTTATTTCAAATTAAATTACTATAGGGTGTAGGCAAATGATTAAGGTAACTAAGTTCAAGTATTTGTTTTATTGTCATAGAGTATGTATTTCTATGTATAAATTTGATTATGATTATATATGTCCTTCTAACTTATGAAAAGTGGTAGTTACTTAGTACAAAACGCGATGTTATTTGCTGCTTATGGCATTGTCACGGTGTAAAAGTGAGCGAGAGGGCAATACTCACCGCCTTCTCACGTTTTGCGATAAATAAAACTGAAACTGAAGAGTCTGCAGTTCTTGATGATAGTTTGTAAAGAATCGAAACGCGT
This sequence comes from Plagodis dolabraria, assembly GCA_963854805.1. Lineage (NCBI taxonomy): Eukaryota > Metazoa > Arthropoda > Insecta > Lepidoptera > Geometridae > Plagodis > Plagodis dolabraria. Next base: position 21,645,344 of record OY978457.1, on the reverse strand, counting down.
CGTAGAGTTGTGGTGAAATTGTTAAACAATTGGTTAACACTAAAAAAAACGACCGGGTGCGTGTTGGAATCGCGCACCGAGGTTTTCGTACCAAAAAAAAATCAGTTTTGTAAGATAGTAGATAGGAAATACTTATTTGTGACAAATTTAATTAACTATCGACCTTCATTTACATATATACTAAATCTCAATTCACTATTTTTTATAATAACTGGTTGATGCACAAGTTGTATGTACGTTAAATCACAGTAATAATTCGTCGCAAATCACGAAACACCTGCGGCGACAGCTCAAGCAATGTCAGTAGCGGAGATAGTACGTAATACTAAAGTACCGTACGCGTCGCGCCATTTTCGGACAGCCGATTTGCCGCACTATTAGTATTTATACCAAGTATAGCACCAGTCCTCTTATATCTAGATCATGATTACTGCATCAGCAGGATTGTCCACTGCTGAACACACCAATATGTGGGGTGTGCCTCATGAGATCATGATAAGGATAATTAATGGGTTTTGTAATAGAATTTAGAATGTAATGACTTTTCTATGCTTACTCATAATTTAGCAGTAATACTAGTATTACCGGCAGGTAATACCACAGATAAAATAGCATTCGTTCTTAACAGATGCTCATTCAATCCCGTATTAAAATTTGAAATACGTATACTGCAAGGACTCAACGACAGTACCTGATATGAAGATAAGCTTCAGGCAGAAACAGACCTTATGTTCACGCTTATAGGGTAGAGGCTATTTTGAACATTGTGCACTTTAAATGAGCGCGTCATCATCGATCGCATACCTTAGGATAGGGTTTATGTTGTTTAGGAAGTTTTATTGCATATAGGAAATATGTTTTATAAAGAAACTAGCGACCCGCCCCGGCTCGCACGTGTGCAATGCTGCATAACTTAGAAACCTCTAAAATTATCAGTGTTTCTACTATATTATGTCTGTATTTTAGATATGAACCTTCGTCTTGAATCACCATTACAGCATTTATTCCTGTAAAATATCAATGAAGGAATGACTACTTACCTTGGATTATATAGCCACTGAATCGGTATTGGTAGTTTTATCATAAATGTCATACATGCCTCATTCGTATTCTCCTATAACAAGCGCGTACTATATAACATACACATTCATACATAACTCACCCCTACATACACGCTCATTCCCGCACTGTCACTCATCTGTACACACGCACACACAGATACACACCCTCAAATATACCATAAAATCATTATATTAAGTTATTATGTCATCAAATTGAACTGTACATCGTTAGATTTATATACATAAGTCCGGCGGAGGGCATTGGTATGCCAAAACACAGGTCTCTTAGTTTGAGTACCAATGTTTTCTTATAAATGAGAAAGTATTACGTCATGTAATTATATGATTGTCAATGAAATTTAAGATGTTTGTGGAAAAACAATAAATTATTATTATTACCATATCTATTAAAAAAACCGCATCCAATTCCGTTGCATAGTTTTAAAGATCTAAGCATACATAGGGACAGCGGGACGTGACTTTGTTTTATACTATGTAGTGAAGAAAATGCAGTATTTTTATATGTTTTTCAAACTATAATCAGAATAAGATCTAGTAATACAATAATACAAATAAAATATAAATGATAAAATCTTCCGTTAGGCAGAATTCATGCAAAAAGAAAAGGTTCGTGATTTGACACTGTGGCAAGACTTTATTATGAGAATCTTCAAAGTCAATGTTTAGTAGGTACTTGGATATGTCTTTCTTTAGGATAAACTAGAAGTGTTGGTGATGGATTAGTTTTTGCTATGAACAAATACCAGTAGTTTTGGCGTGAAAGCGTAACAGACAGACAGACAGACAGAGTTACTTTCGCATTTATAATATTATATATATATATCATTCATTATTCATAGGTTTTTTGTAATGTAATGAACGATATAAAATAACTTTGGTGTCGGTCGATAACTCCATGGTATGGGTCCCACGAATTAGTCTATACTGGAACTTAAGCTCATGTAGGGATGATGATGAACATATTATCGATTGCTTACAAAGCCATCCTATGATAAATGTAGGAATCATAATTGGATAGCATTTCAGTACTATCAAATTATGATTACTCTATACAAAATACTACAAACTATATACAACACTACATATGAAAGCAATAAGCCATAGCAGACTCACAGGCAGTCCTAATGCTCCAGCCCACTACCAGTTGACAGCGTGCCCAGAAAGTTTTAGTTGTTTCAGTAGTTAATTTATATAGTAAGCTGTATTGTGAAATCCATTATAAGTATTTAGTGTTCCTTGTTAAACTTAGGAGGTACAAATTAAGTTAACTGCTAGATTAAGCTGTCTTTTCTTTTCCACGTAAACTGATCGCGATTTACTATCGCTGCCTATCTTCCACTCCCACGCTGTCCGATACTGATGGAATTTCAGCAATTGTCATCGTCATCATAATCCACCCACTATATCACAATAACGCTCCAATCCTAATTATTCCGAATAACCCTTTCATTATTTCCAATTTTCCAGCTAAAACTACCCCCTTATTTTGTAAACAATTCGTACACTTTGACTTTGTGAATGTACCCCAGTTGCAATTTTATGTGGAAAGTAATTCCTTGTTTATTCAACTTACTAAATAATTATTTATTCTGCAAATTGTAATGCTTATTATGATGGTGTACTTACGATAACGTAAATTAAAGTTAAATGTTTGTAAATACTTAAGATCACGTCATTGAATTTGTGACTGAATAACGAACTGTTATTCGCGGATTCAATAAATTAATATTTCAATAAATTATTAATTAATACCTCACTAGGTTAATGTTATGCCTTAACTAGTTGTAATGTGTGAGGGGCAGAACACACGTATCAGAGTGGATGTGACGTTTTGAACGGTAGCCCTATCAGCATATACATAAGTAATATGTATATGCTGATTACACAGAGTACGAATGCGGAACGACTGCGTGGTTAATTCGATGTATATAACTGTATGAAACACCTAAAAGTTTATTTATTTTTATCAATTGAAAAAGTCGTTTTGTAGAACGTGATCTTAAATATCATGGGCTAAATACTTAGCCAACATACGCGTGATCCAAAGAAAAAAGGACTTGTGGTAGTACCAAAACCGTCACTGATCCAATACACAAATATCTATTATTCACCATCTAAAAATCGTTTTCTATTTTTGATAATGAAAGAACGCTAACATATACTCGTAGATTTAAATATATAAATATTGTTCGTGAAATAGAATTGGTGATTTGAAAACACGCCGTTCATCAAACAAACCGCCCCAGAGCAACGGTGGTTGATGACTCTAAAATAATAAGCTCGAAACTGCAGCTAAATAATGGTACCCGGTCTCACGCGAAGAAAATAGAATAGAGCAGTGCGGTAGAAACTACCTGCCTATAAAATGACCTGCTTTATCTTGTAGGGAAGGAGTATCGATTTATAACTCGATATGTACTTGGCAAATATATCAATGTCTCAACCGACACTGCTTGGGCGGAATATTTTACTCACGTTCCGCATTCGCACATCTTTATTATATTAGGACCGTAGACAGGGTGTGTCTTGTCCCTACGTTATATTATAAGAGTTATAAGTTTCCATAAACAAATTATATGCAATTCTAATATCAATGAAAGGGATCTCAGAAGATTGTTGTCGCCATGTAATAAGATTGCATTTAATTTAATTGTGTGCCAACAGACACATGTTTTTATTTGTTAAATATGTTCTAAGTCATTAAATTAATGTTTCTGATTTGTATTTTTGTAAATGTATTGGTGTTAGGGAGTAAAATCGAACTGATAAGCATAATTCAGAACATGTGTTTGTTACCCGTACATGGTATGGGGCTGAAATGTGATGTGCGAAATAAAGTATTTTTGTAAAATTTATCTTGTTTTATTTGGAATCGATGTTTGCAATGTTCTGTAGTTAGTAGGCGATGCAAAAAATATGAAAGAGAAACATATTTAAAAGATTCCTCTAATAGTTGATATTTTATACAGTTAGTTATACCAGTGGTAAGTGAAGTTAAGACGGGGGTTTTCAATCATCAGATTAACACATTCACTGCTAAGGTTATTTTATGAACCACCCCTCTTAACGGTTTTTCACGCGCTAGGCGTGTTAGGCCGCACTCCCGTTACATGGCAAACGACTGTGCGGCGCAACGCGCTTGGCGTGTGGCGCCGGCCCATACGGCAGTGCGGATTTACACGCCAGGTGTGTTTGGAACAAAAAGCTAGTATTATGGCAAAATACCAGTTTATACTAGATTTTATAGTACTGATACTATAATATATCAGATACTTTATACACATTCAACACAAGTCTATTTACAAACATTACATATACCTTGTAATATATAACGTGAATATAAGTTCAATTTATCAGGTGGCATATATTAAAAAAACAGACTGATATCCGTACAAAAGAAAAAATAACTTTTCCGTTTTAATAAATCATCATTCGTTATTTTATATTGGTTGTGTAAACATTACTCATAGAAATTGTAGCTGTAACGATTGAAAATTCGGGCCTAAATAGTCTAAAAGGACAGTAATTTCTTCAAGAAAACTTTGGATAGGTAACGCCTTGACTGAGTTAATAGTTGGCATCACCTAACTACTTATGTTTAGGCATCTGGCCTTGAAAGTCTGTATCCCTTATACTATCTTTAAACATACACCTTGTCACGCATTGCCACTTATCAGGTGAATTTGTGGCCAAAGGCTAGCCACAAGCAAAAAATAATATCCCTAAAAATTATAATTTTCTTAATCTCATTTGATTTGCTTAAGATCACATAGTGCGACACATTACAAAACAGCACACAGTACTTGATCAGATTTTTAGCAAAATATATTTAGTTTGTGAACACGATTCCGTAAAATTTTCTCGATTAAATCTATTGCAAATTTGACTGATTTACGCTCTTAACGTAAATATCTTAATTATGCATATACTTATGTGTATAAAAAATGCTAGAGGGATGAATTAAGTTATTTATGTAAATAGTTTTGTATTAATTCATTTGTTTCACAAATGCTTCCACTGGGTACTAAACATCAAATAAATTATGCTGTACTGTAAATATTACATTAGAATAAATGAGAGAGACACTGTGCGTACAGCGTTAAAATTTGTACGCAAAGTGTGAGTGTGAGTTAGGACTTCATCACGATTGTGAACAGAAATTCACACAACATATTAATAATACAATAAAAAAAACATTTAAAAATAACAACTGGGACGTCCACTGTTGAAGAAGGTTTCACCGATTGGGGGATCTGCCATAATCCCCACGCTTGGCAGACGTCTTGGAAATCGCTGTAGAAGTTGTCAATTTTCAGAAGGTGCTGCATCCCACCCACCCAGGTATTTTTTCCCTCAGTCGCCTCCTACGACACCCACGGGAAGAAATATGGAGGTGATATTCTAACCCAGCACTTCATATTGTATGAATACTGCTAAGGCAAACAACAAATCTGTACTCGGACGAAAGAGGTCCTGGTACCTGTTTTACGGGTTCTCGAGAACCTAGTTTGGGAATCAAGAGTTTGTAATAACATTTTTGTAAACTTGCCTTTTTAAGAAATAAACAATTATTATTATTATTACATACTTCACAGGTATTGCGTGATTATAAATCATTGGGACTTTACTCGCTAAAACTACAAAAAAACAATGTACCTTAAAATGTTGCCATGAATAATTAAAGTGCTAAAACTTAGGGTAGATGATATTAAAACGAAACTTGACAACAATCTAACTTACCATTATGTGGGAAAGTGATCAAAGGCATGTTTTGTCTAAAAGCTATATAGACGCACAATAATAGTGCTACTGCAGTAATAATAATTTGTATTATTAGGTAACTTAAAATAACATAATACTGCATTAATTTGTTAGTGACCTTAATATAAATTTAAGGACTAACATACCTACACATATATATCCATATATAGTTGTAAAAATAAAACTATTAAACACGTAAATAGGACGTGTAGCAGCACTTGGCGTCGCTTAGCGTGGCTTCCTTGGGCCTTTCTAAAAACTACTAATATCGGTTAAAACTGCTCCTCCACAAAGGTTTACAATTTGATGTTAGGTATGACCATAAAAATATTAGAAATTTATATTATGGTGGTATTTCTCTAAAATCACCAGCACTTTCGTTTACGTGGTGAAGTGAAGATGGGACTCGTAGAGCTGTCTGTTGTTACCTCTGGATGCAGCAGATGGTATGGTCCCATTGGCGCCGTTCCGTTCTTGTTCCAAGGCTTCTTTTTTTTTTTGAATCTAGATAATGCAGTGAGAAGAGATCATGTTTGAGAGCATTGCCCATTGCAAAAAAAAAACTAAAAATTAACATATAAACTACCGTGACATATAGAACACAGGGTCTATCGGGGTAAACTAGCGCATTACCCCCAAACACCTCAAAAAATCCTCTCGGTCCATGCACCAAACATCCATAAAAATAACCCAGAAAAAAAATCTTAGGTGTAACAAATGTCAAAACGACAGTTAGTGTCATATATGTATATAAGTTTTGATTTCATATTGAGGCCACACATACTTTTGAAAATTACCTATAAGCACAGTTTTGATTTAGCAGCTGTCAATTATGGTATTTTTAATTGGTTTTTAATTTTGATATTGGATTTGGGCTATAAATAAAAATTATCACAAAATAAGTGCCAAGTGTGACAGCTGTACCTACAAGTGACAGTTGATGTCGTATTTTTCGGTTGAGATACAAATGACATTAAAATTACGAATAAATTGATCTTAGGTCTAACACCTGTCATACGTAGAACTAATGCCTAGGTCATTTTAATGTTATTTTAATCCAAAATATGAAATACAAACGGAAAAATATGATCTCAACTATCACTTTGACAGCTGTCATGCTTGAGATCTATTTCTAGATAACTATTATATAATTTGTTTTAATCCATCTACTTCATTTATTAAAACTAAATACTAGAAAAATAATTCTGGATATGCTGGGCAACTGGTAGATGGCTGAAGTGTTTAGACTACCTGCAAGCCTGTAATGGCAGGTAGGTTGACTAAATGCATTCGTTGCTGAATTTTTATATATTTTGCAGCATTATTTTAAAATTCATACCGCCTAAAAAGAGATCTCTACCTCATGGGTGGTGTGGAAAAGAGAAAGTTATATTAAACCAAGTCATCAATTTATCCAAAAAATAAACAGAATAATTGAAATTACGTGAAAATCGCGAATATTTGAGTATTTCGTAAGGCAGATTGAGGATTCCGCGATATTTGCCAATTTGTCTATATTTCCATACAAAAAAATACAAATTGTCATAACTCTCGAAATATTTCTCCAAATGAAAATATGTGTCGAATTGTTTATAATTGTATTGATGAGTAGAATCCGATGCTATCATCATATTTCAAAAAAAACTAGTTTTTTTCTTCTTTCCCGATGTCCACTACGGGCTTTTATCAGCCCAACGTAGCCGTGCCGCAGTAGTGTGGTTTGGTCTGAAGGCAATGACGGCGCGCGGTGACAACATCACATTAACGCGACCAATCAGATGCGATCATTTCTAAGCACCAAATCAATTAACCAATCCAAACGAATTTAAATAAAGGAAAATTGTGCTTCTTTTGTTATTTGTGTACTTGATGAGTTTGAAATCAAAGCGGTCACTGTATGAGAGTTACACTTCTTTACATTATTTATTCGTAGACTTACTAAAAGGTCTCAACCCACCGTAATTTTAGTTAAATATTGGCTACAGAAATAAGGAATATTTTCATTTCATTTTCATGTATAAATTAAATTTCTCATGAAATATTTTTTTTATTATTACAGATAAACGAGCCCAAGGTGTAGCACTTCTATTAATATCGGTTTACTGCTAAATAACAAGAATTTCTTAATTATATCAATTACGAGTTAAACACCTGCAATACACTGATCAAAGTACATACAAGCATTGGTGTTTGGGCACAATCTTGTACTGTCTGATACGAACTTAATCAGTACTAATCAGTATCAGTACTTAATATTATAAATGCGAAAGTAACTCTGTCTGTCTGTCTGTCTGTCTGTTACGCTTTCACGCCTAAACTACTGGACCGATTTGAATAAAATTTGGTATGGAGATAGTTTGAGACACGGGAAAAAACATAGGATAGTTTTTATCTGACTGCGCAAAAAGAGGTTAATGTTTTCGCGCGATAACCGACATACGCGCGGGCGGAGCCGCACCCAGAAAGTTAGTTACGTATAAGCGCCAAAGAAATTCGTGTTTAACATATTGATAACCCACTTTATTTACTGATTCACGTGAGTTATCCCGTATTATTTACTAAAATGAGTGAAAACCACGTTATTTTTTATAATAATAAAGAACAACTTTATAATTATTAAAATCAAGATTGATACTGCATAATTATAAGCATCATTAGAAATTTAGAAACACGCTAACATCTAAGCTAAGGTATATTCAAAGTTGTTACCATATGCTTGAACTAAGGAATCCCATTGTCATTTCTTATATCAGATCAGCTGTCACCATAAGAATAATATAACAATATCATTAAATTGTATTTGAAATTTGACATGTATGCAAAGATTCAGACATAGTATATTAATCTGCAGCCACCAGAATCTTGCAGAGAAGTAGAAGATGGCAACCTATTCACTTTTCTTCGGTGTTGTCGGGGCCTCCTGGCGAGTCTAGAGGTCGCATGAGAGATTCAACTCAATCGGATATAAGAAGAAAATAAGTTCAGTAATTTAATATTCAAAACTTACAAAATGGAGGCTGAAATAATTGGAAGAGATGAAAACATATAGATGCAAACATGATGATGATTTTATTCATTCATAACGTTATGAACATATTATATTATTATAGATTAGCAATCTATCCACTTATGCCAATCTCATTCATCATTTCCAGCAGGGCTTCGTTAGCAGAATTTGGAATGTTTGGTAATATGTGACTGATTACAAACATATTATACAGGTAGGTTAGCATTATATTCACATATGCCAATGAATTTTATTGTACACTTTCATTCATCATTTCCAGCAAATCTTCGTTAGCAGATTTTGGAATGTTTGGTATATATGTGAGATCAGAACTTTTAATTTTGATATTAGTGTCAATGTTTTCAAAATGGGTATTTCTCTCAAGTTGTATAACTTTTTTGCAAATATCGTCCTTGTTACCTATTTGTATTGGTAACTGTAATTGAATATTATTTTTCATGCTTACTGTTTCGATCGTTTCCAAAATACAGCTGATTTCACGTGCATCAGCACAGCGTTGCTCATATTCTTCAACTGGATTTCTTTTGTTATCGTACTTGTAGATATTTTCTCCTAAATTTTGCAATATATTATGATGAACTGTCGCTGGTAAGCTAAAAGTTCCATCCTTCTTTTGAAGTCCTAATCTCAAAAGAACAGAGATTTTTGTGTGATATTCAGAAAACCATAGAATCATGGTATTGCTTAAGCATTTATAATCATCATCGGCTAATTTTTGAGACACAACTTCAAATCTTCGCATTACTTGTTCAATTATACATTTAGGGAAATTCTGTGGCATTAAAGTAGCAACACTTTTGAGATGTCGGCGGGTAATATCAAAAATATTTTGATTGGTCGCTACAGATAATTGCCATTTGAATATCATCGTCATTAAATCCCAAAGTTTATTCAATGAATAGTCATCCAGTCTCATGATAGAAGTTGTAGATATATCTTGCAATAGCTGCTTAATAACAGTGTGTGTTGCTACCGGCTGAGGTATAAATAGCTCATCCAAGAGCTTAGGGTGTAAAAGAACTGACACCACGTCCGTGAGTACTAAAATATAAATAAAATAATTTAGTTACTACATAAATTGTCTGTATTTTCTGTCTACAGTAAATACTGAACACTCATATTCTATCCACTAACCTCTTTCAGATTTGTCTGATGGAATATTCTGAGCCTTCAACCTCTGGTTGATTACAAAAACCATTTCGCAACCCAGATTTACCACGATAAAAGGAGTTGAATAGTGCGACATTTTCACTACAGGTTTGAAGTATAGTGCTGAACAACAACTAAAAAAATCAATAATAATATTAGTATAACCTAAAAAATGAGTATAGATTCACTGTATGAAGGTATAATACACATACTTACAAAGCAAGATCAGATACACAGTATTTCTAAAGATCTACGTGAAATCACAAGCAATGATGAGCGAGTTTTGTTTGTCTACTATTTAATTAAAGACTTGAATGTTTATCCAAGAGTTATTGAGGTGCATAAAACTCAGAATGTGTCTACACTGTACCGTAACCTTGGTAACGAATATTTTCAGAAATCTGAAGACTACAAAGCATGGCAGTACTATAACTTGTCCTTACTTCATGCCCCATCCCACTCTGACCACTATGTATTGGCCTTGGCAAATAGGTCAGCAGTATTTTTTTCTATTAAAAAATATAGAGAATGTTTGGAAGATATAGCTAAAGTATTTTCAATGAAATATCCAGACAGATTGAAAGACAAACTCTCCAAAAGACAATCTGTATGCCAAGAAGAATTGATTAAAAGTAGCTGTAATGATGAAGGAGATTCTAACATAAAAGAAATAATGATAATGAAAGGTCCAAAAGATGAAAAGTACCTATGTGCCAGCTCTAAAGTGAAAGTTGTTTTTAATAAAGAAATGGGGAGACATGTAATAGCAAAGGAAGACATCAGGGTAGGGGAAATTGTAGCTCAAGAAGAGCCATACTTAGCCCTTCTACTGAAGACACAGTTCCTGTTCAGCTGCAACTACTGTTTCTCGAGAAATTTAAATTTGCTGCCCTGTGACAGCTGCTGCTTTACTCTGTACTGCAGTGAAAAATGCAAAGAGAAGGCTTGGCAAGAGTACCATAAAATAGAGTGTCTACTGATGCCAACACTGGTTCACATGGAATTCACAAAACTCGAGCTGTTGGCTTTAAGAACGGTAATTAAAGCTCGTACAGATCATGATGACTGGCATTCATTATTCAACACAATTGAAAAAGCTGAATCATTGAATACCACTGACAACAGAGGATGTGTTAAAGTTGGTAACAAATGGGTATTTGACTCTAAATATTACACATCAATACATACTTTAGCGTCTAACATTGAGAAAAGGTCCATTTCTGATATTTTTCAAAAATCAGTTACAGCAGCAGTCTTACTTAAACTATTGGGAGATACAACTGATTTTGTATACTGTGATGATGATATTGAAAGAGAAAAAATACGAAGGTGTGTAGCAGGAAACTTACTTTTACACATAATGACAAGCCCTACCAACATGCATGGATTAAGTTGTAATATGGCAAACGAAGAAGGCAACTTTGTGGATGCGAGTGGCATTGGCAGTGCTCCATATGCTTTCCACAGCCTTATCAACCACTCTTGTGCCCCCAATGTTGTGCGTTTTAGCAAACTTGGTTCAACCCAGATAACTTTGTTTGCTTTGAGGCCAATAAAGAAGGGGATGCAAATTTTTGATAATTATGGGTATGTATATTTTGCACATACTTTTTTCTATTGCTTACTAATATTTTTAAATTTATATTTTAATATACTTGTTTTCTTCACCTGCCTTTGCTGTGATTAATGACCATAATTAGGAAATAAGTTTGCAAAATGTGGCCTAACATCTTGCTGATTAATTGCACAGACTCTATGTGGTTACAAACCATTTTCCTGAAAAAATTAAATGAAGCAGTTATAGTTAACAGTTCCAATAAAGTATTTTTAATAACTTATTGCGTTATTGATCTCTAACATTTTGATAGACTCCATAATGTGAGCAATCTCATCTACAAATTATTAGTGCTGAATATCTGGCTAAGGTGGGGATTCTCACAGGATATAGATACTTACTACAGTATAACCTTTATTGTAATTAATTTAAAAAGTAATCACCTCAAAATAATCATACCTGTGTTCTGGCTGTATCTGCCAAATGCTTTCCATCTGCGGATATTGTCATAATTTCAGCATTGTTTATTTATAATCTAACCTTTTTAATGTGATTTCATCCTAGGTATGTAGAACAATTAATGTTTCCTTTTATGTTATAATAATTTTCTACATATAATTAGTAACCACATTCCATGTGGGGCATTGTCTGCATGGAATTAGGTTACCCCTTGGAAACTACTTACACAATGTGTGGGTTCTGGAATAACACATACAATAAATTGCTGTGTGACGTGAAAAGAAATGCATAGGTCCCTTTTTTTTTATTGCCTATTGGCTAGCCTTTGACCACAACCTCATCTGATGGTAAAGGACGATGTGATTGAAGATGGTAAAAAGCCTGAACATTGAATACCAACTCGCCATTACTCCTTGCGCTAATAGATAATGACAACAATTGGTATTCATTCATAAATGCCTGAATTCGAGTGCCTGATGCTAACACAGCTACAAGAGCACACTCTTAGAAGCTCTGCAATATAATTCTGCATTTGCTTGAAGATTTTTTACTTGAGGGTGGTAGCCATGTTGGCATTCACACAGAAGTGCCTACCAATTTGCTTGGGCTTTAACTTAGGGATTCAAGTCCTTCCCTAAAGAAGCTTCTGATATTCCCTTTTTAAGGGTTCCATACTTAAAGGGTTAAAACGGGACCCTATTACTGAGACTTCGCTGTCAGTCCGTCCGTCCGTCCGTCTGTCACCAGGCTGTATCTCAAGAACGGTGATAGCTAGATAGTTGAAATTTTCACAGATGATGTATTTCTGTTGCCGCTATAACAACAAATGCAAAAAGTTGGCCAAGTGCGAGTCGGACTCGCGCACGTTAAAACAAAGAAAGGTTAAAATATGAATATCTAGTGTTGTATAGCTAATCGTACAGAACCCTTCGTGCGCGAGTCCGACTCGCACTTGGCCGATTTTTTAATACCTGATAAGTTAGTCTTTGACCACTATCTCACCTGATGATAAGTAATGATGTGGTCTAAAATGTTGTTCAGGCTAACCTAGATTTATTATATTATCCCTAACTTTTATTAGAATTTTCATTGCATTTTGAATATTTAAATCTTTGGTACTTCTCTTTTACTTATCAATAATATACAGAATTACAAAATGAGATCAGGCAACCCCAGATCAGAGACATCTTCATTAACATAGACTAACACTTTTAAACTAACATAAATACTTAATGCTTGATATTACAGTTCTCACCATGCACTGGAAGATAGGGCAAGTCGGCAGTCAACATTAAATTTCCAATACAAGTTCACTTGCTTTTGTGAAGCATGTGTACACAACTGGCCAACATATCTCTGCTTAAGGCCTGCCAGCAACCTACCTAAAGAAATAAGAAATCACAAGGATGCAGTTCTGAATGTTGACGCTATAGAACAACTTCAAAAAGGAGACAAAGGTAAAGCTTTAGAAATATTCAAGCCATTATGTGAACTTGTTGAAGTGTTAGAGCCGTACGCTCCATGCACAGAGCTGGCAGATTGTCAGGAGTCATTCAAACAATGCCTCGGCATATTCGCTGGTTTGGTACCATATGGGTATAGTAAGCTAGTTGAATGGGAGGCTATACCACCAAAATCTTAAAAAACAGATTGCCTTAAAACTCTCCCTCAACAAACCCAGTCCTTTAAGAATACTACAGAAGTATTCTTGACAGCCAGTTTCGATTTAAGAACATATCTAAGAAATTTCAACCACATCAGTGACCAGCAGGTGTGAAACATCAATGAAATTGTATGTGATTGGTACACAGAAAGGTTATTTGTTATATCTTTCAATATTTATATTTTACAATTCATATAAAAGTCAAGTAATAAAAAAATATATGTATAACATGCAGTTAGTAACCTATTGTAGAATATATTATAAAAGCCCAAATAAAATGAAGAAATCGTGGTTATGGGAATATTAAGTCGGGTTTTTTCAGGTGTTTGTCATATATACAAATTTATGTGTTACAATGTGTTGTATGGTTTAATTCTTTAAGTATTGAAAGAGACTCAGATTCAGCAGGGATGACCCAGCAGCAATGGCTGTTGACTTTGCTATGAAGATAAGATTTGAATCCTGCCGCAGGATTAAGCTTCACCACAGTGAAATTTTTCCAATTTATTGCCTGGACAGCTTAGCATGTCACATTGTGCTCCGGCAACAATCTTTGAGCAGTTCCCATTCTAGACTCAGCCTGAATAATATATCCAACCACATCATCACTTTCCAACAGGCGAGATTCAAAGTCGAGCTTATCAGTAGGTACTTAATAAAAAATACTACAGCTTGGGATATCTAATGTTTAGTTCATCATTACATAAGGTAAAGATATATATTAAAGTGTAATTTAATGGATGTACTGAATTGATTTGAATTGCTCCCTTATGTTTATTTTGTTCTGTAGTATAGTCACAAAAATATTTTTGTGTCATGTGTCATATACTTAATTACTTTATAATAAGTTGTTGTACCTACTTACAAGTATATTGTAGATGTTTAGTATTATGTAAATATTTACATAAGTATGGTTTTTATGATCTGTCTTCAAACGAATGTGCTTTGTTTAAGTAATCATAATATTTATAGTTGTCATATGTTCATTAGGTTCAAAATTATAATCGTCCGCGCAGCCAAGCAGGGTGAATATTGTGAATTCTGAAATGAATATGTAACTATATGCAACAAATACGTAGAAATACTTATATAGGTAGAGATTTTTTTAGTCTAAAAAATTTACACCCCTTTAATCTCCAAAACCCCTACATGTAAAATAGTGTATAGATGCAATACACGCAACCTCGTCAATACCATTCTCTAGTCGTGGTGTGTGTGCGGAGTGCGCGTCGTCGTGTCCAAGTACAAAATAAAGCCCACCATTCATTTCACGAGCCTCGCGCCTTACTCGATCTCGCTGAACGAATCCGTCGTCGCCCATACACTACGGCTAGCTACCACCCTCAAGTAAAAAATCTGCCGCCAAGCACCTAACGGTGTGTTTCGGCAGCTGTCCTTGACAGCCAGTAATTCTAGTTTAGCCTGAACAACATCTTCGACCACATCTTCACTTACCATCAGGCGAGATGAGATAGTGGTCAAAGGCTAACCTATCAGCAATAAAAAAAACATAAATAATAGTAACAAATACACAACTAATATTTTAGAAACACATGTAAAAAAATATCTATTGACAATGCCGCCTAAATTATTGATTTAGTATTTTCATTTTATTTTTTATCACTGTAATTAAATGGTTAGTTCACCGACAAATTCTTTAGTGTGCACACATATTCAAATAATCACTTAGTGGAGGGGTGTGCGTTTTAGATTGAAATATCTACATTTCATAGGTCCCGACTCCCGCCCATGAACGCCGCCGCACCGCACCGCACCGCGTGGCTACGCCGCCGAATATAATTTCAGCCTAAGAATTGTAGCTATTTTATTGTAGACATATTTGGAGATTTATTAGTAGCTCTCATAATCATTAAGGGAAGTGTATTCCTAGTGCATACAAACATTCTAGCATCACCACTGGGCTATCACTGCTTTAAAAAATCTTATACTTATCAGTTTTATCATTATATCGATCATAGTGCAAGTGTATAAGCGTTATTAAAAAACATTATTGTGGCTAGTTTATATTTAATATTAATAATTTCACTGGTGACAAATTTGGTGCACTCGATCCACTCATACGTACAGTCGCCTGCAATAAGAAGTATACACATTGTAGTTTTCAAAATTATGGCAAAGGCATCAATATTTTAAACTCAACGAATAATTTAAATATTTCACTCATGTTAATGTTAACTTCGATTATTAATAATTTAGCGACATCACATTATTTTGAAAATTACGAAGTGTATACTTCTTATTGCAGGCGACTGTACATGACCGTTCCATTGGAACCCATTTTTTTTCTCATTAAATGTTACAGCCTAAGTATTTTATGCCTCAATATTTTCTAGGGTAATCATAAACCTATTATTGAATTTAATATATTTTATAAAAGGATTTTTCTGTCTTTTGATTGGAGTCTAGTCCTATTACAAGTAAAATCTCTTAGGTACTTAGTTTTATTACCTGTAAGTCTTTGTTGTAGTATAAGAATAATTAAAATAGACATTTTGCATACATTTTGTTATATGAGTAGTATTTTTGAGTATTATTTTAGTAAGTACATTGTGATTAGTTAAATAAAAACATTTTGTAATACTGATGGTTATTCGTTTTAATTTAAATATTTCTTTTACTAATTTTTAAACAACATACTTTTCTAGACAGTATTCAATATCACATCTGAATAGCTAAGTATTCCATTACTGGTTACTTGGTAACTGGTAATACTAACAAATAACTGGTAACAATAGTCTTATAAATAACTCTAATAAATAAGGTTATGTAAAATAGAAGTAAATTGTAAAAGGATTTGGTAAGAATTACGTTATAAAAAGCAATAAGATTAGGTAATAATTACGTAATAAAAGTAATAATATAAGGACCTAACCAAAAAGAGCTCAAATTATTGCTACATTAAAAGGATTTGGTAAGAATTATACGTTATAAAAAGTAATAAGATTAGGTAATAATTACGTAATAAAAGTAATAATATTACTAAGTACATAACAAAAGACAGCTCAACTAATTGGTCTAATACAGAATAATTAGTACTAAGTACATCGTTTGAAATGCCTTTTAAGGCTTACAATCTATAGTTATTATTTTAGTATGATCTGAGACACACTGAAAATATCTTACCTGACCATGAAAAGTAACTTGAGCTGATTAAGAAGCGGTATAAAAGAAAAAAGTTACTACGTAGGTGTTCTCTTTTCTTTCACTAACGTTTTCAGTTTTATTCAGCTATTAGTGCATATTTTCGTTGTATTTATTTGGATTAATGTAGTCGTGTTGCGAATATCTTGCGAGAGAATATCTATGAATTCCCCGTTGAGGTATGAATCAAATATAAGAGCCAGTATGCGCAAAATAGTGCACTTCCAAATTCCAGGTGACGTCATCAACGTGTGACAATGCTCGCGCATTTGAAGTAGAGCAGTGCGTGCACTATTTAATATCTGTTATCATAATTAGTAACAAAATGCATTTATTGCATTGTATGTTATGCTCAAAACTTCTCGAAAGATTATGATGCTCCTAAGATTTATGATTTCAGAGTGAAGGTGCGCGGCGAGGCTTCGCCGGTAACTCCATCTAGTGTTCCGTACAAAATCTTTACGTTTGTTACAACTATACAGATTTGATATAGATAAAGGTTTACGTATATCGCCCAATATCCGTAACATGCCAGTTGTTTTTCCGAACGGCGACGCAACGTCTGTTCACGTGGCGCTAGATATTGATATAACAAACAAAATTGCTTACGATCAAAATGTTACCTATTATATATCCGACATCTATCTGGTAAGTTTATACAAGATAACTCACAGCACATTAACCTTTTTGTCCCTTTCGTCTGTTTATTGTTGAAAGTATTGTTTGGTCAGCACGTGTCGAGCACAGAGACACGACAGAATGGGCGTTGAGCGCTAGATGACGTCAGGGTCAACTTGGATGTTGAAGTGCAAAGTGGGATAGGGAGCCCCCACTTTCTATTTCCTCTGTGGTTCTGACATGCTTGTCTTATGCGAAAATCAAATGATACCTGTTATAAATCCAAAATGGCGGATACAAGATGGCCGCCAAACAAGATCATTTGACCCCACTGAAGTTCGGCCTAGCTATTGACATAGTCCTTTTACACGTCTATAACTACCTAAGAATCCGTTGCAAAATGGGTACTATCAACGTAATATTTTTCTCTATTTATACCTACTTTAATATATCGCTAAACTTACGATAAGATATAATAGTACATTTGACTGCAGTAGCATTCCTACTGACGATTTTGAATGCTTGACAATGATGCCTGTTGGATATTTGATCTTATCTTCGTTAAGCAAGATCAATCGACCAGTAGTTTCCTTTTGTGTGACGAGCCCAGTTCTGTTTAAATAATAAAAAACTGTGTCTACTTCGTTGTAAGTAAGCATTTCTTTCGGCAGCCCTTCGTACATGGAGAATCCATCTCCACCTTCAGCTAAAAATAGGCACATTAAGACTTCGTATTCATTATCATCCTTTATATCGAGAAGCTCTTCGCTTTCACATTTAGAACATATTGCTTTGGCACTGGTAACCCTGGAGCCTGGTGGCTTAGCCATATCGTAGATAATTCTCATTCCTGAGAATTGCAGAAACTGTCCATAGCTGTCAATGAGTCGCCAGTCCTCCACTGCGTGTTCTAAACTCTGTCTCAGAACGCTGCCGTTCATGGTGACTGCTGTCAATACATCGGTGAAAGGCAAAACAGTAAACCAATCACCCTTCGTCATTTTATAAGGCTTCTCGGCACGATCAATTGAAGCTCTGATTCGACCTCCTTGTACAACGGCAATTATGTTGTGTTTATGCTGAACCTCTCTAGTGTAGTTAACGATTGAATCTGTGATCAGACTTCCAATATTACATTCCCTTAATCGACAGTTATAATCTCCACGTAACGCCACTGCAGAACTGCCTACGACCACATTATTTATCCGGTCTATGTCCAAATGATATTTATTAACCATACTCAGTAATATTGGATCTCTTGGTATCTGTTGGTTAAGTAAAATGGGAGCCCCATCACATTCTATGATCTCTCCATTAGTGTCAAATACTAAATTCAGTTTACCGAGATACTTTGTGTATGCGTACGCTTGTACTACTCTTACTATTCTTCCGGAAGCCTGTTTTACTTCAAATGGGTAAGGTCCTTGAGGTATCTCTGGGGTCTCAGCAGTCTTTGTGTTCAAAAGAAAAGTGTTCGAATGCCCCCCGATAACTAAATCGAGGTCTTCGACATTTTTTGCTATGGCTATGTCTTTTATGAAACCGGAATGTCCCAATGCTATTAATATGTGGACTCCTTGAGTCTTCAGTTTTTGGACTTCCCTTTGTATGGAAGGAATTTCGTCTTCATATTCTACATTATTTTTTGGAGCTAGAAACTTTGTTTCTGCGGTAAGATAACCTATTATTCCTATTTTGACCCCATTTTTAATAATCACAATTGATTTGTGTAGATTTTTTTCATCTTCCAGTTCAGGTACTTTGTCGAGTATAAGGTTCGCCGCTAGTACGGGTGACGATAGATTTCTGATGAATGGAATTACTCCCTCCACAGCTTCATCGAATTCGTGGTTTCCAAGTGACTGAAATGAAAACTCAGTGTCATGTTAAAACAATATAAAATTAAACTGAACTATGTATTAATAACTACTGAGATTGAATATGTTTAAATTGTTGTCTGGGATGATAATATGTTAACCAAATTATTATAGCTAGGTACTAAGTGTTGAGGATTGTAATATTTATTATTAACTAGCTTTCCGGGTGCGGCTCCGCCCGCGCGTATTTCGGTTATCGCGCGAAAACATTAACCTCTTTTTGCGCAGCCGGATAAAAACTATCCTATGTTTTTTCCCGGGTCTCAGACTATCTCCATACCAAATTTCATTCAAATCGGTCCAGTAGTTTTGGCGTGAAAGCGTAACAGACAGACAGACAGACAGACAGAGCTACTTTCGCATTTATAATATTAGTACTGATTAAAACAAATAAATATGGATTACATAAAAATTTATTAGAAATAATAGGACTGCTTACATATTACATAAATCATAAATGCTATAGGAACATAACCATTATCGAAAACAGTAACATACAGTAGGACAAGGAACTCATTTCAGACGAACTTTTTGTTTTTAGCTCACTTAATATACTTATTCTTCCCTCTACTGCAGGATAAATAAGACTTTGACGCATTACGTAATACTGTGTACAGTAAAGTTCACTATAACCTAAATATACTGAGTCCAACTGTTTTAACATCCAAAAGCCGTCGCCACCATTCGCAACGAAACCTGGTGTTATTATTTTGTAAATACCTTTTTCTTCCACCTCAAAATATTTTGGTACATCACAAGCCCAACAGCGTGCCTCAGCTTTTACTACTCGAGAGCCCGTGGGTTTATTGACGTCATAGACTACTTTAAGACCCGAAAACTGTAGGAATTCTCCGCGCAAATCTATGTCCTCGTATTTAGATACTGAATGTTCGAGCATTAACAGTAACACCGTTCCGTTCATTGTCACTGTCGTCAAGTTGCCCTCAAATGGCATCACTCCTAGCAAGTCGCCCTTTGTGATGTCAGTCGGCAATGTCGAATGTGCTACAGATGTTCTTATACCACCAGCTTGTATAATAGCTATAGGAGCATCAGTCCAATGTTCTCCGTTGTAATTTGAAGCGTATTGATTAATCATTGCGTCTGTAATTAGATTACCAAGATTGCATTCACTGCCCCAACAACTGCGTCCATCCAGAATGACTGAAGTCCTTCCTATAATATCTTCCGTAGACGCAAGCGCATCGCTACGATATTTTTCTATAATAGAGAGTACGTGTAAATCTTGAGGTACAGTTTGATCTAGAAGTATGGGAAGACCTTCTGCCATGACGATTTCTCCGTTGGAGTCGAAGGTGAGAAGAAGTTTTCCTAAGTATTTGGTATAAGCATATGCCTGCACCACTGGTACGCTTCTTCCAGAGTCCTGAATGACGTATTTAGGATAGGGACCAACCACTTTTTCAGAATCCGGGCTAGTGCCATTCCATAGAAATGTATTCGTATGACCACCTATGACAAGATCTATTCCTTCCACCTTCCTTGCGATTTCGAGGTCTGTCGAATACCCGGAATGACCAAGTGCGATAATAATCTTAATCCCTTGTTTTTGTAATTTGTTTACTTCTCGTCTCAGAGCAACAATTTCTTCGATGTATTCGACGTTATTTTGAATCGCAAGAGTTTTCGTTTGTGGCGTCAAATAGCCAATGATGCCCACTTTGTTACCTTGTACGTCTAAAACAATAGAATTTTTGAGATTTGTTTGTTTTGCTAGGTCCGGTTCTTTTGTTAATATTAGATTGGCACATAATACTGGAGTGGTGATATTTTCTATGAACGGTGTGAGCCCGCTAACGCCGTTGTCGAATTCGTGATTTCCAAGGGACTGAAACAAAAATATTTATTATTGATACATATTCATAGACTCGTTATTCGTATATAGAACATCTGTTTTTTAATTCGTGAAATTTTATGTAAGCGAATGGGATATCAGAGTTAAAAAACATAATATACATAGCAGCTTGTTGAATTTAGCCAAGATAAATATTTTTTTTTCTAGTTGTGATCGTTCCAACATATTAGATATTTTAGGCAGTGATATGAGAAAGCAAAAATAACAATAGGTATATTTCATAGGTAAAGGTACTGGTAACAATTGCAGTTGCTCTATGGGCGTCCTCTATTTATTGCAAACTGACGATCATTACACAAAAGCAGCAGAGACTCATGCATTAGACAAAAAATGAGACATGAAATAAGTCTACATTACTACTAATTCTACATTACTGTGGCCATATGCTACTCCTCTGGATAGTCGTTAGCATAAGCATTTTTAAGAAGTGAACTTTAGCGTTATTTATCTATTGTTATATTCTATTGTTGTTATAATCACTTTCTAACTGTGGAGGCTTGTAAATGGCTCTTCTTTGTTTATATTAATATTACTTTGTAATGAAAGCTGTAAGCCCCCCGAATACAAGTAAAATAAAATAAAATAAAAATAAAGTCTATAATGCCAGCTAACTAAACTTTGACATAAGCTTATACTAACAAAATGGATCATGTTATCTGAAAAATAAATATATTATATTATTACTAGCTTTCCGGGCGCGGCTCCGCCCGCGCGTATGTCGGTTATCGCGCGAAAACATTAACCTCTTTTTGCGCAGTCGGATAAAAACTATCCTATGTTTTTTCCCAGCTCTCAAACTATCTCCATACCAAATTTCATTCAAATCGGTCCAGTAGTTTTGGCGTGAAAGCGTAACAGACAGACAGACAGACAGACAAAGTTACTTTCGCATTTATAATATTAGTACTGATTATAAAAATTTGTAAAGTATTTAATCTGGCATCGATTTATTTTTTGGTAGAGTGCTTAGCGGGAAATTTGAGACTAGAAACTAAAATAACAGTACAGTTGAGATTAGTTTTTCAATAGTTTATTTATCAAATAAAAATCAATGTAGCAACTTTTTAACATCTTTAGGTAAATAAAAATAAAAAACCACAAACAGAAAAACTTAGATGTCGTAAATTGGCAATTTTAGTATCTGCAACTGTTAAAATAAGGGTATGCTGAATAATTTTGAATTAACATAATTTTACATTTTATAAACTGGCAAACTATAGTCTGTTTTTTTTTAACAAACGAGTACCAAAAATTTTACTGCGTTGCTATTGGCCCACGTAATCAACATAAAGTCCGTTCCACGCGAACTCTGTAGTTACGTGTAGGTACATTTAGTTGAGTCTTCGACTACCTGCGCGTCAAAGAATATTGCTTTTAACGAATCAATACTTAAGTAGCAAGTTTTGAATTAGGGTAAGCAAATATTAATTAATTTATTTACAAAGATTGTTTTGAAAAAAATGTTGTAGTAGCTAAGTCAACAAATCGCTTCTCATACGTTTGCCGACGTATCACTGGGCACACAGCTCGACCCAATTGAACTCGTTTGGTCTCAAGTGAAGGGCTATGGCAGGAAATAATAAATGTTATAAAATGTATGAAGTCTGAACTATTATGTTACAAGGAGTAGCTAAAGTGGATAGATAAAAATGGTGGTCATGTCTTAACCATGTGATAACCAAGATAAAAACAAAAATGTACGAAGTCGACAATCATGTACAAAAATATGTTAGAGCAATTTATTATTGACGTATCTGCAGAAAGTTCATCAGAAGGATGAAGATAATTTTTAAGATTACAAGAATTGTAGTGCAATTATTTGATTTATATGTTCTACTGCATAATACAATATACTATTACACTATTGTTTTATATCATAAACGCGAACAGAAAATATTTTTTAATAAAATAACGTAATTTTTTCTACAGGAAATATTTGGAGTGATATGAACGGTCCTTAATAATTTCAAAGCAAGAACAAAGGTATTGACCAATGACCGTAATGACCCATCTCACTCTGTCAATATCGGAAATGTGCGAGAGATATACCTACTCAGTACTCGTTTGTTAAAAAAAAACAGATATAGAGACATAGATGCATAGTAAAGGACATGTATGCAATCTTTCAGTGGTTTTGAGTACACGAAAACGTTTTTCAATCGACGGGTAATGATTTAACTGAAAAATAATTTAAAGACAGTTCAACTAAATTCAAAACAAGTGTCAAATCTGAATTCTATTTCCATTTTTTATTTATTTATTAGACTATATTTTATGAAGGCTAGGTTTAACCTACTAATCATATTACAATGTAAAATTAGTTCTTCCTAATAAGATAGCAATATATTAAGAAGTGTTATTATGTACCTGAAAAGTATTTTATAGATTCAGGCGTATCTTGGCAGAAATCAATATCTAATAATTATAAGTCTATAAATATTTTAATGCAACATTAAATTAATAATGTAGAAAAACATTATAAATACAAAAAAAACTAGCGGCCCGCCCCGGCTTCCCAAGGGTAATTGCGACTATAAATTGAGATGTAAGCTATCCTATCTTTCAATTTGGATCAAATTGCACACGGTGTGCAATCAAATTTAGATTTTTTTTTTTTTTTTTTTTTTTTTTTTACCGGCGGTATGCCTTTAT
Organism: Plagodis dolabraria; assembly: GCA_963854805.1. Taxonomy (NCBI): domain Eukaryota; kingdom Metazoa; phylum Arthropoda; class Insecta; order Lepidoptera; family Geometridae; genus Plagodis; species Plagodis dolabraria. Next base: position 21,621,462 of record OY978457.1, on the reverse strand, counting down.
TAAACAAAATACTATGAACTATATACAACACTACAGCTACTACAATAAAAGCATTTAGACACCTATAAGTCATAGCAGACTCATAGGCAGTCCAAATGCTCCAGCCCACTCCCAGTTGGCAGCGTGCCCAGCATGCTGGCAGCATTGCCCCGTTGAATTGCAATGCTTATTCGTTGAGCCAAATATGTGCCAGCATTTTGATCACGCGTCGCATCGACCAAGCGCTCAGATAGGTTTTGGAAAATACGATGAGCTCCCGGTCCCCACGGACCCAACGTCTCTACACCAAACGGCTCAAATATGTAACCCATACCGAGGTTAGCATATTTGCGCCGCTTGAGTTGCTCCGCCGAAGTAGCCGCAGCGCCAGCCCTCGCGTTGGTTTCAGAAAGATGTGACGGCGCTAAAGTGTCCACGCACGTAGCGTCCCACACTAAGGGCCGTCCTAACTTCCACGGAACCAGAGTCATATTAATCCTATCGCCGAGTACGATGTGAGTTTTATTTATGGTGGCGTGAATTATTGCGGTATAGGTTTAAAATTATAAAAGGTCATAACTCCGAAAATACGAAATATCGCGGGACATACATGGGGGTGATTCAGATAACCTCTACCCTAGGTCCTCTACCTCCCAGCTTCAGTATATCATTACTTCTTGGGACACCCTGTATAAGCCTCCATTACCCGTACTCCGTCCGCATGACCTCCTTCGGAATCGTACATCGAGCAAGTAACAGCTCGATGGAAACGTAATATAAAGGCGTTAGATTTTTTTACCGAATAAGTGTTAGCGTGAACTGACTAACAAATAACAAAAAGTTATAATAAAAGTTGAAAAGTATTTTTTTACTATTAATTATATTTTTTTACCACACTTTTGGCGCGCTGCTGGAGGATCCACTGTTGGAGGCAACGGTTGATCTTATGGAGTGGTAGTGTTATAGGATCCACCCAGACGAATGGTGTATCACAGTGGACGCTAGCGCGCTTTTCAATCCATTGATGATCCAGTGAGTAGATCTTAGTGGATTGAGGGATTATTTCCTATCGATAATTTTGGAGATGAAAATTCCAAACTATAATCTGTCTGTAAGTATACCTTAAATATAATTTAAAAACATATTTTTAACGGCCACATAGGTACACTTTGGGACATTTTAATTTTATTCCAAAGCATACGGGGGGTACGTCGACAATATTTATATCGTTCTGTGAATATTATACATTATATGAACCATAGATTTGAAACGATTTCGAAACCGTTTTTGTTACTGGGTTTGGTTTTCAAAGTAGTAAGGTACATAACATAACCTTGAACCCTGACGTTGAATCCGTATTTCAACAGTAGCTTTCTACCGTCTTTACTGTAGTGTAGGTAGTATAGGTAGGTACGGGGTAAGGATACTGATTTTTGGTCGTATCGTATGATATGCTAAAACCGCGTAGTTCGAGCGATCGGACTATGTGACTTTTTTCAATCAGTGCGATCCATGTGTTAGGTTACTTATTTAATTACATTAATTAAATATAACATGTATTTATTTACTAGCTTTCCGGGCGCGGCTCCGCCCGCGCGTATGTCGGTAATCGCGCAAAAACATTAACCTCTTTTTGCACAGTTGGATAAAAACTATCCTATGTTTTTTCCCGGGTCTCAAACTATTTCCATACCAAATTTCATTCAAATCGGTCCAGTAGTTTTGGCGTGAAAGCGTAACAGACAGACAGGCAGACAGACAGAGTTACTTTCGCATTTATAATATTAGTACTGATTTCAAATGTATCTCATAAAAGAAGCGCAGTTGACTACGGAAGGACTAAGTGGTGCCGTGGTGGTAACGCCATGATGGCTGCCACAGGAAGATTGCAAAAGGGCAGTCTATAATGCTAGCCGCCGACATCAACCAAAGGAGTGAAAACAGTGATTGTCAATGCTAACTAGCATTAACAGTGAAGACCGAAATCGGTGTACGTCACGATGATGGAAGATGACATCAGCATCTGGAATAGTATACCTGAAGACGACATACGTGACACGTTATGGCACACGCGCCAAAGAGATAATGGATTATGACCAGAAAGGAACAGAGTGAGATTGTGCAGAGTGTTCTGCTAGGCGAGGACTGGAATGGCTATAGGGGGAGGACGGAGGCCGTTTCGGGGTTTTCCCCCATAAACTGTGGATTGAAGAATAAACCAAGTGTTTTAGTGATATTGCTGGAGTTTTTATTATAAAATACCTTGGTCGATAATAAATGGGACTAAGTAATTTTTTATTTCCAGTTAGTGGGATACATCGAACTATCAGAATTATTTTTCAGTCAGGGCGAACCTACGTGAATTTTCACGAAGGCTCACTTTCACTTCGGTCGGGTCAATTAGGGGGACCAGAAGGTGGGCAGCAGCGCCTTCTACAGCGCAGAGGCATAAGGTTCTTATTGTAGAAGGAAAAATAGAGTTTCTATGACTACAATAGAATTGCATGTTGCATTAGGGCAATGTCGACAGGATAGGGATAATTTTTCAAAGAATACATATTCATTGCTATTATTATTTTACTTTAGTATACGTACTTAATTAATGAACAAAAGATTTACGATGAATATATATATGATTAGATCTATAAATATGCAAAAATGAGGGTTTGAAATAATTTGTATTTCTTTTAAGCTACATAATGGGAAATTACATTCTATCTGAGGATTATTCGGAAATTACTCGTATATTCAAAAGTTAGATTTATGCACTTAGACTACATATCAATGAATATTTACTCGTATTTGCTCTTATATATCATCTATTTTGTTAAGTGTCGTAAATCTCATTTCTTATAGCTTTACTATTTCGGAATTACCCCAGGAAGAGTGTGTTGTTCTCATCATGTTGGTTACAACATGATGAGAACACTCTTCCTCTCCAGCTTTTTATACTTAGAATTTGGAATGAAGTGGAATTGACCTAGCATACATTTATCTGAAATCACCGAAATTTATATTTTTTTGTGTATTACTCATAGAAAAGTTTATAACAAATCAGAGTAACCTCAGAAAGTGTAACTTTGAAAATGCAACCAGGATTGTTGTAATTAAATGTCAGCCAATGAATAAAAATGGCCCGAAAATAACTTGACCGAGAAACAACGCTACGCACGTAATGCGTTGACACTAGTGACTTGCAACTCAGAACGATTAATGCGGTATGGCAAATCATAATAGCACCTACTGCGTATAGACTTATGATGCCAATAATGAAATTTCGATATTATTGGTAGATTTATTAAATGAAAATTAGTTTTTTTCGCAATAAACCCATTGTCAGAGGTACCAAATAGGCTAATCAAGTCAGTTTGGTTTAAAATCAAAATAAAATGAATAATAAATATTTCGACAAAATCATTGTAGTTTCTACTATTATTCGCTAGCAGGCGATTAGAGACGTGAGCACGTGGGGTTAATTAATATCAAACAAATGAACAATAAGTAAATTTTATTTACCTAGTAGAATTTTGTAATGTAAAATATTGTACTTAAATAATAATTATATAACTAAAAATGATTACAACCACTATCGCACGCTTAGCTAAAATACTACTTACAACATTTTTAGAGCACCAAGTCGCCTGATTCGTACAAGCGGGTTGGATTCCCGCCAGAAGTCATAAATTATGTTAAAAAAAATCGTAGATGTGATATTGTAGGTATATGATTTTAATGTTATTGTATAATATATATTTTAATTTTCTACGATTAAATAAAAATCATGAAAAATATTCCATCTTAATAATACTTACACTAGCGAGTGCTAGCGACTACGTGCGTTACATCATAATATTATATATTAAGGTACATTAGGTGCCTATACAAACGTAAAGACAGTCTCTGAGTATAAACTTGTTAAAAAAAATCCGTAATGACAAAAATAAGTACTCTTATTATGAAGTTACATAGCACGATACATAACTTAGTTACTGTGGATCTGTTGATTATATCAATAAAATGTCAGCTCTCCAAACTATGCTGTACAGTATACTCTGTTGTAGAGATGAATTCTTATTGTCTATGATTATAGTCTATGTTTTTAAAAGCAAGTTATTTTCAAACTTGGAGCGATTAGTGTTTTTGACAAATGTCTTGAAGAAAATTTTCATTGGACTAGTTTTTGAGAATTGTTTGGAGCAACTTATAAGTTTGTAGTCGATGTAATTTTTTATAAAGATGTAGAGTGTTCAAAGGTATTAAGAAATTAAAAATGTGTGAATGAATTAAAGCCGTTTATATACTGGATCCCAATAATTAAACACCTTGAGGGCGGATTTGAATAAGAGGTCATGGGCCCTTTGCCCTCAAGGATAAGATGAAGATGAGCTGAGCTACCTACCCTGGAAACCATATGGTGATGAAATTATTATTTTATTTACTGGAAATAATTATATAGAAACATGACAGAGGAACTGTCAAAACTAGATAAAAATACGAACTATATTATTTGGAAAAAGAAATTACATTTATTACTATTATCAAAAGGACTAAATTCAGTTATACAAGGGTTAAATGATGAACAAAAAATAAAGGAAGATTTTATTAGTAAAGATGCAAAAGCCAGATTTACAATAATTAATTCTGTAGATACTTCATATATTGGACGTATAATTGACTGTGAAACCGCAAAAGAAATTTTAGACACATTGGATAAGATATTTTTGGGCCAAATTGACACACAGAGGTGTCATTTACTCCAAGATTTTTATAACTATAAATTCGAAAAAACAGATTTACTAGAAGATATCGGCGACCTAATGAACATAGTTACCTCAATCAAAAGTACTGGGATGAATCTAACTGATACTGAGGTTGTGTCGAAAATATTGTGCATTTTACCTAAAGAATTATCGAGCTTTAGGACAGCTTGGGAATCAACTGCTAAAGAAGAGAAAACTTTTGTGAATCTTATTTCCCGAATACAATTAGAACTAAAAATTACAGAACGGGATACTAAAAATAAAGAAAATTGTGATACATTTTTAATAAATGTTTGTTATAATTGTGGTAAGAAAGGACACATAGCAAAATTCTGCAGAAATGATAAAGGATCCAAGAGCGTGAAGAATAACAGCATAATAACATGCTTCAAATGTCTGAAAAATGGACACAAAAATAATGATTGCAAAGAAAAATACAATTGTGTGTTTTGCAAGACAAACACACATTTTTCAAAATTTTGTTTAGAGAAACCACAATTTTCGGTGAGTAATTTTACAAAATTAGACAGAGATGAGGAGGAAACTATTGAGTTCATACTAGATTCCGGAGCTAGCAGTCACATAATTAATTCTGAAGTATATTTACATTTGAAAGAAAAGTGCAATTATAGAATCTCAACAGCTGATGGTAATACACACATTATAGACACTGTGGGTAAAGTGTTATGCAAGTCTAACACAAATTCACATAACATTACCTTCAATGATGTGTTACTAGTCCCGAAATTGAAGAAAAACTTAATTTCAATTTCAAAAATAGCAGAAAATAATTATAAAATTGTGTTTTTCAGAAAAGAATGTAAAGTATACGAAAGAGATGGCAGCTGCTTACTGACTGGTGAGTTAAGGGGTGACGGACTGTACTATGCAGAGTTGTCAGCAACTCGGTCAAGCACAAAGTCAGTAAACTTAATTCAAAACATAAATTTTTGGCATCGAGCTTTGGCACATACATCAATTTCAAAAACAAAACAGATAGTTAATGGAATAAATTCAAAACATAGTGATAATTATATTGACACCTGCGAAGTCTGCACACAAGCAAAACTATGCAGAAAACCATTCAATACCGAAAGGAATAGAGCTACTAGGCCATTAGAAATAGTTCATAGTGACATCTGTGGTCCAATAGGTTCAGACACGTATGATGGTTATAAATATATTATCACTTTTCTAGATGACTATACACATTTTGCTAAAATTTATCTGATCAGAACTAAGAGTGAAGCCTTTTCAAAAATTACTAATTACATAAATTTATCTGAAAATCACTTTAACTTAAAAGTAAAAACATTTAGGTGCGATAATGGCGGTGAATATAGTTCAAATAATTTAAAAAAATATTGTTTAGGTAAAGGAATTTCAATAGATTATACAATACCGTATACTCCACAACATAATGGTAAGGCAGAACGATTAAATAGAACAATTTTGGAGCGAACCCGTGCTCTTTTATTTGACATGAAGTTACCACAAGAGTTATGGGGCGAGGCGGTGTTAACAGCAACTTACGTAACCAATAGGTGTTCTAATACTATTAATGACAGAACGCCAGCAGAAATGTGGTTTAATAGAATTCCAAATTTGAAACATTTAAATATTTTCGGTTCTTTGGCTTATTACAAAATAAATACAAAACTCAATAAATTAGATTCCAGATGTGGTAAGGGTTTGCTAGTAGGATTTACGAACAATGGATATAAGATTTGGGATCCGGTGGGTTTGAAGGTATTTTATTCAAGAGATGTGACTTTTAATAATAATGCGAAGGATGTTTTGGAATTTTTAAAGCAATGTAATAGGATTGCGAAAGTTACAGATTTATATAAATTATTTAAAGAAGAAGAGGAGTTGGAAGAACAAAACGAGAAAAGAAATGTCATCACAGCTGATGATGGTTGTCAAGTTGAGAGGGGAAGTTTGTATGGAGAAAGTAAGAAGAAGAAGACAGATGTTGAAGCAACGAAGGAGGAGGAGTTTTCTATTTTAGAAGAAAAGAGAAATGATGTCATAGATAATGTTTTAGAAGAAGAACGAAATGATGTCATAGAAAATGTTTTTGAAGAGCGAAATGATGTCGTAGAAGATGTTTTGGAGGAGGAACGGAATGATGTTATAGAAAATGAGGGAATTGATGTTTTTGAAGATAGTATTGCTGAAGAATTATTAGATAATAATAGTAGAAGAGAAGTTAATTTGGAAGATAGTAGTCAAGAAGTGAATAATGGAAATGAGATTGAAGATAATAGTAGATTGACGGTGGATGGAAACGAGTTGTTTGTGGATGCGGAGGAGTCCGTTGAAGAAATTAGTAGTAAAAGGATTTTGTCAAAAAGAGATAGAAAATTACCAATAAGGTTGAAAGATTATGATTTAGAAACATCATTTTTAACTTACAGTGAGGTGTTGAAGAGTGATGAGAGAAGTTTATGGGAAAAAGCTATTAAAGAAGAGATGGATTCTTTGGAGAAAAATAAAACTTGGGAAGTAGTTGATAAAATAGAAGCAGGTAATAGAAGATTGATAACTAGTAAGTGGATTTTTACTGTGAAGTCGGAAGGAAGATACAAAGCACGACTTGTTGCTAAGGGATTTTTACAAAAATATAATGTAGACTACAAAGAGACTTATAGTCCAGTGGTAAATACTACTAGTGTACGATTATTGCTTTCAATTGCTGCACAGAAAGGTCTAAAATTAAAACAGTTTGATGTAAAGACAGCGTTTTTGTATGGAGAATTAAATGAGGATATCTTTATGGAAATTCCTTTAGGTTATGATTATGGTGAAAATAAAATTTGTAAATTAAAGAAGAGTATATATGGTCTTAAGCAAGCACCGCTCATGTGGAATAAGCGGCTAACTGAATATTTAAAGAAATTGGGTTTCGAACAGCTGAAATTAGATCCATGTTTGTTTTTATGTAAAGAAAAGGAAATTTACTTGGAAATTCCATCATCAACAAATATGTTGATGATGGAATTTTGATAGGAAATTGTGAAAATGAATTGAATAATATCATGAAAGGAATGCAAAAAGAATTTGAAATTAGAAAATTTGATAAAGTTGAGAAGTTTATCGGTATTGATATACAGGTTGGAGAAAATTATTTGAAAATTTATCAGGAATCTTATATTGGTCAAATGTTAAATAAATTTGGATTTAATGACTTAAAAGAAATTATTTTTCCGAATATTTTAGTTGATACACATCAAGAGGGGAAGGGTAATAGTAGTGATGTGCATCGTTATAGGCAGTTGATAGGGTCTTTACTATACTTAGTAAACAAAACTAGACCAGATGCTTCATTTCATGTTATTGCAGTAGACATCAAGAGTGTCCTAATTTAAATGATTTTGCCAATATTAAAAATCTCTTCAGATACCTTAAGAGCTCTATATCTTCTGGTATTCAATATTTACGTGGAAATAGTTTAGTTTTGACTGCATATTGTGATGCAGACTTCGCTGGTGATCCTGATACTAGGAAAAGTACGACTGGCTTTGTAGTGTTGTACAGTGGTGGTCCCATACATTGGTGCTCGCGTAAACAGTCCGTCACCGCTCTCTCCAGTACGGAAGCAGAATACATCTCTGCCGCAGAATTTATCAAAGATTTACTTTATGTTCAAAGTCTGATTAAAGAAATTACAGATCATACTCCAAAAACACAATTATTTGTTGATAATCAGTCGGCTATTGTTTTAATTAAAAACGGAATTTTAAATCGCAGAAGCAAACATATTGATGTGAAATATCATTTTATTAAAGAAAAGATAGATCAAAATTTAATTGAAATTTTCTATTGTCCAACCAATTCTAATATTGCGGATATTTTGACAAAAGGATTGGACAGAACCAAGTTTTTACGTTTAAGAAAGCATATTGTGAGTGATCAGTGAGTTTGATGTGAACTTTAATGAAGTGAGTTTAGTGGTATAGTTAGTTAATTATGATAGGTGTTAGATGTTATATTTTGTAGAGATAATGTTTTGGAATTGATTTGAAATTTAGGTATTAGTTATAGTATTAAGATTGTCTTGATTGTTAATTTGAAATTTATATTTAAGGGGGTGGTTTAATATAGTATGTAGAATGTAATGATAGGTAGGGAATACTAGTATGGGTTTTTATTTTTGTTTTAATTATGTGTTCAATGTTGAAGTTGTATATGGGGTGTTCTAGGAAAATATGTTAAAGTTAAATACAGGTTGGTTTTAATTTTATTTGAGACAATATAAAATTCAGAGGGGATGTTGTAGAGATGAATTCTTATTGTCTATGATTATAGTGTATGTTTTTAAAAGCAAGTTATTTTCAAACTTGGAGCGATTAGTGTTTTTGACAAATGTCTTGAAGAAAATTTTCATTGGACTAGTTTTTGAGAATTGTTTGGAGCAACTTATAAGTTTGTAGTCGATGTAATTTTTTATAAAGATGTAGAGTGTTCAAAGGTATTAAGAAATTAAAAATGTGTGAATGAATTAAAGCCGTTTATATACTGGATCCCAATAATTAAACACCTTGAGGGCGGATTTGAATAAGATTTTTTTTTTTTTTTTTTTTTTTTTTGTCTGTATCTACCTTTTTATAGGCCCTGATGACGACTTGCAACAGTTGCTACTACCTAATCTAGTCAACGAAATGTTGATTGGATTTATAAACGCCGTAGCTAATAACTATGCTTTGAATAATAACCATTGATTTATATAATACAAGTAACAAAAATATTAATTCAAAACTCAAAATATTAGATAATACTGGCACGGTAATCAGTAATCACTCTAAGTACTTACTGTAAATATATACATTATATTATTACGTATTTATCATCACAACAATAAGTACCTATATTAAGATAATACTTTATACGAGTATAATATCAAAATAATATTAAAATCACAAATTCACTTACATCTACATAACTAGTACTGTAATAATTAAAGCTAAAATACCTGTAACGATAGGCATAGTTAAACGATACCCTGAATTCCCTGAATAAAACTTATCAGCGTTGTTGATGACTATTCGACCTTCTACGGCTGAGTATATAGGGCTGTGGCTTTGGATATATTCAACGGTACACTGCAGTTCATCGTAGCTCAGGGAACTGGCTGGAAGTCCGTCAAACATGCTGAATCCATCCCCACCCATTGATAAAAATGAAGGCATCATTATCCGATACTCCTCGCTCTTATTTAGAGGAGAGTAAGAAGGCACTTTACATGCCCCGCAACGGACGTCGACTTTTACGACTCTAGAACCCGGTTTATTTTTGAAGTCATACACCACTTTCAGTCCCGACATTTGCAAGAATTGCCCGAGAGCTCTAGTCGGAATATACTTTGCCACTGCGTGTTCTAACGTTCTCCGAATATCCCCGCCCTTTATTGTGATTATTACAATATTTCCGTCAAAAGGCATCACAGTGAGAAGATCCCCTTTCGTAAGGTTCGCTGGCAGATTCATATGAGCAATGGACGCTCTTATTCCACCACCCTGAATGATGGCAATAGGAGCATCAGTCCAGCCATTTCCTTTGTATCCTTTTGCACGTTTGTATACCATTGCATCTGTTATCAAATTACCCATATTGCATTCTCTTAGACGACAATTTTGACCTTCTAAAATTACAGATGTATTACCGACAACAGTCTCTGATATTTTCATCACTTCACCTCGATATAAGTTAACAATGCTTAAAACATCTGGATCTTGTGGAATAGAGTTGTCTAATAGGACAGGATTTCCGTCGAAACGTGCCAGTTCACCATTAGCATCAAAGACTAGATGCAATTTCCCAAGATATTTTGTGTAAGCGTACGCTTGTACAGCTGGTACTAATCTTCCAGATTTCTGTTTGACTAAAGTGGGATATGGTCCTTCCGGTTGCTCTACATCCGGACTAGTACCATTCCACAGGAATGTATTTGTATGACCTCCTATTACTAAATCGATATCATCAACTTTCTCTGCTATTTCTAAGTCTTTCGTAAACCCTGAATGACCCAGCGCTATGAGAATGTTAATGCCTTGCTGTTTTAGTTTTACAGCTTCCTCTCTTATTGCTTCGGTTTCTTCAATATATTCAACATTGTTTCGAATAGCTAATACTTTTGTATCAGGCGTTAGGTATCCAATAACTCCTATTTTAGTTCCATTTACGTCGAAAACAACAGATTTCATGAGATTTGCCTCGGCTTCTAGCTCGGGTTCGTTGTTGAGGATAAGGTTTGCGGCAAGAACAGGGCATGTCAGATTTTCGATGAAGGGTGTCAGGCCACTGACACCGTTATCGAGCTCGTGATTGCCGAGAGACTGAAACAATATAATGAAATAATTTTATCGTAAGCCACCAATAGTTACCCTTGACATGAAACATCAGCTGACATGCAAGGAATATTAGGATTCTAAGCATATAACAGTGTAACTAGTTACTACAACACATCATACAAGAAAACACTGTTATGAGATTTCGACAGTTTGAGTAAGTATCTAGGTACTAATAGTTATAGGCCACGCAGGATAGGCGTAGATTAACTAAAAAGTTGAGTTAGTTGAAGCTTCACACGTATATATTTTTACTTATTTGCAATAACAAAACAACATCCAAAAAAGCAAGATTCATGCCATACACTAACACTACATGCACAGCACAAACAGAAATGATGCAAATAATGTATGTAGGTAGTATTCATTTGTTATTATTTATGTTGGGTATGTAGTTAAATGCATTTGTAAGTGTGAGTTAGGGGTGGAAGTTTTTAATCGTATATTTAATAAAATGTACTATGAAACTGTAACAATTAGCTATATCTGAAATGCTCACAGAAATGACACTTCATCTCTATGTATTTGTGTTTGATCCAACACCGAACTCATTACTTATTTCGGTGTTGATTTTTTAAAGTTGGAAAAAATAAACATAGTTTATAACTCCTTGTTTAATTGCTCATAGGCTAATCTTTGACAAAAATCTCAAATCTCATCAACTGAAGATGTGGTCAAAACCGCAATACCACCGTCTTCTCACCCCACTTCGTCTGACTATATATAATTATATAGTCTCGTCTAAAGCTCATTTTTAAAGTATTTGCATTTATTTATATTTTTTTTGTCAATAACAATAATGTAATGGGGACAATTATTTTTGAAATATTTTAAGAAAACATTAAATTAATATTTTAATAAAACGATCGATCTTTTTCGATCGTGCGCTCGGTGAGTCAAGACCTGAAGATGCTTCGTTAGTCGAATATTCTTCCTGTTAGGCTGCGTGGCGTTTGTGACGTCACGTAGGCTTAACAGGAAAATTAGGCGGAATTGTCACTAGATATATATTTTTCAACTTTTTAAAGTGTTTCATTAAAATATTATTTAATGTTTTGTTAAGATACTTTTAAAAATATTTGTTATTAATATGTTACTTGTCCTCGGGTGCCAGGCTAGAATGTCACTGTCTTGCCGTGGGTATCGTGAGAGGCGACTAAAGGTAAAGTACAGGAAGGTAGGCAGCAGCACCTTCTGCTTGCTGCTTAACAATCCCCCATTTGTAATGAAGACTGAATAAAGTACAGTATTAATTAGTGGACGAATAAATCAATTGTTTGGACATTTTATACAGAATCTGACGAACAAAATAAAGTGGAATGTACTTTTTGCGGTTCGTTGATATATCGTGGTAGTATTGGCAGTGCAGGGTGTGCCTACTTCTGCTTTGACGAACCATCTCAGAGTGAAGCATGGTCGAGAATTTGCACAATGGAGCTGCTACTAGGAACTTGGCAGCAGCTAAGTTTCCCAATAAAGGAGAAACCAGATGTCCAATGGCATCCGAACTAGATAGGTATACATTATGAATGACGTACTGCTAAATGCTTATGTCCATAAAACTGGTGGACTGAGAATAATCACAAGTTCTTTTATTCTGTTTATTTTCTCGCAGAAGGTGTAAAAAGTAGAGTATTATGCATATTTACCAGAGATGTGTGAGGAAGATGAGCGAAAATATATATAGGATCATTTTCCTAGCCTCACTGAGTGCCGTGATCCTATTGTTTTTTTTTCTCTTTGGCACCGCTCATCTTCATTGCACATCTTTTGTGGATACATGCTTTATCCTCTTGGGTAATGCTGTCTTCGTCTTGGGCGAGCTTGCACCCCTCCCTCCACTCAGGTTTCTATTCTTAAATCCCGAGCGAACAGATTCAAAATGTCGCACGTGACATAAGGCACAGCTTTATACCATAATTAAATGATCAAACGAACTTACCTGAAGTGAAGTTCGATCTTAATTATCTTAAGTTCGTCGAAGAGATTTATCTGACTATGTAGTGGTCCTGCTACGCCCCTACCAGTCGCACAAGTATTCAGAGTATAGAAAAAGATATACTTGTCTCTTTCTTTTACTGACTCATTACCTCCCGTCGGATCAAACTTCATTATTTTAGAGAGTAGCAAAAAGTAACAACATTGAGATAATGGGTGATACATAGGGACGGGTGGGATTCTAAATCTCTTCGACGAACTTAAGATAATTAAGATCGAACTTCACTTCAGGTAAGTTCGTTTGATCATTTAATTAATCTTAAGTTCGTCTCCGAGATTTATCTGACTATGTAGATGTTCAGAGCTATTAATCAATGTTGTGGTTAAATAAGTAAGAATAAATATTTTCCTTACAAGATTTATTCATATCAAAAATACCTTATCAATTAAACAAAAAAAATTCACAAATATTTCGTTATCATAACATAATTTACAAAATTTAAATTAGTTTAATATTTTCTTTATTTTAATTAATTGAGTAAAAGTATTCAGTTTTTTTTTTTTTTTTTTACGTAAATAACAAATTAGAAATAGTATTACGATGGGCCGGTTATCAAAATTTGCAAACATTGTCGATTGGTTTGACCAACCAGCAGCTCTTTGAATTTCATCGATAGTTATCCCAGATCGAGGTGGAACCGAGGTTGAGGCGTGCCTCGTACTGTGGGCACCATATGTTATCTATAACATTACCGTGAGCATATATCGAAATGTTGATGCCACTATCCTGTAAAGTCAGCTTCATCCAACCTTATATGGTCTGAGGTGAAGCATCTTTATGAGGTTTCTTATAAGTAAATATTAAATGATCATCGTTATCTGGTCTTAAAGATGAAGTTGCTGCTAAGTATGATTTAATAGTTTGAACTGGGCAAAGGCCTTATATCGAAATATGGAAGGGTTAAAACTGGTTGCCAGATGTCTTTATCAAATCCGATATAGTTATAATTATACGATCATTGTAAATTGTTATGTAAGACATTTTTATTGATGATAGTGCTTGTGTTCTTTGCCAAGTTGCCAAGGTTAATAACCTACTTAACAAATCTAAAGAAATTGCATAGTTTGAGACATTAGCCAAAAAAAATATCTAAACCAACATTAGGATATCACGTTATGTTGTAACGGGGAAAGGCTGGTTTGTATGAAAATACCTTTAAAAATCCGCTTTATTCTATTATCATGACCGATGTTATCATATATGATGATGTGATGATGTATAGGTACTAATTAAAGAGATGGCGGATCTATGGATGTTTAAGGTCCCGTAAGACAATCCTGATTGAAGACACTCTGATACAAAATCTAGTAAAGAGCTTGCACTAACCATATAAAAATTACAATTAATTTTAATATAATACAGTACTGCCACCATTTCTTGAGACTTGAAGTGTATTGGGAAAGTCAAAGTAAAAATCATTTATTCAATTTAGGCGTCTACGACGCTCTTATGAAGGTCAATTACAAATTTTAATATTGAAATATTCTACATTGTACTGCTAGAAGCAGTGTTTTGTGACATAGACGATAGCATAATTTTTATGGCTGAGTCTAGTACTTCTCGCCTGGTAAAGGCTTCACGGATAACACACACATGCTGCCAGGGAAATTTCCGTGTGTTGAACTGAAATAAGATGAGAGTAAATATTTGTTAGCGGGAAATGTTTATATTGATAATAAATAATGATTTAAAAAGAGGGTACCATGGCTGAGACGGCCATTTTGGTACAACTACAATCCCAGTAGCATTGTCAGTTTTGATTTTATTTAGAATCTTTAGTATCAAAGCAAACGGAAATGCATAAAAATAAAAGGACAACCAATCACCACGACATAGTGAATGCGTCAGTATTCTCTGCATAAGGATCTCTTTTCCAGGATATATATCTAGAGCACTTTGCATTGACTCGCGATGCGAAAAGGTAAAATACGGTTTTCCAACACGAACTATTTTTGAAAACCGTGTCAACGATTACTCTCCTAGATTCGTAATCTGCCTCTTTATTTGAAGAGGATTTAATATAAGGAGCAAAAAAAAAAAAATATTTTCCTCACCTCGCACCATTTCCAAATCATATTGGCAATGTCATTGAAATGGGGATATTGTATCCCGACTTTATTATCATCAAATTCCTGTGGTATTACACACACATAAAAGGATATTGCAGTTTCTTCTATATTTAGCGAATGATTGGAGTCCAAAATAAACTGCCAACAATTCCAAGTAATTTATATGATTGCATCGTTCTTGCTTTGTCCAACAACCCCCTGTTCTCACATCGTTATGAAACGCTCCCACCTTGTGGTTGAAGCGTCGGTAAAGATCTCTATTGAATATTTAAACCGTTTAATCTGATTATTAGAGACAAGAGTTTTATTTCTCCACCAAGATAAGTAATTTCTATCTATATCTGGTCTTGTCATAAAAGCTTCGTAGATATCGTTACTATTACGAAGCGCTTAGTATTTTGTCCTTTCAAGTGACTTTGTATACAACCACCAATATGCATGAGCCGGACAAGCTGCGGTGGGGGTACCGAGTATTCGCGCAAAGGTCCGTAGACGCATGCGTGTGGACCTTAACATTTTCTCTAAGGCCCTGTTTCAGAATGTTCGAGTAAGTTCCGGTTATACTACCCAGAACATATTCAATAAATAAAACCATCTTTGCGTTTCACAGTCATCGATTTAGCCTATCCATCGGTTAAAGATTGAAACGCACTGCATGTTAACATGTAATTTTTATCATTCAGTAATTTTATGTTGGTTAGCAACCCCTAAACTTTATTAGAACATTCTGAAACAGGCCCTAAGCCAAATAAGATACTATTTTTTTTTTTTTTTTGCTCAGGTAGTTCCTATTTCATGGATTTTGAATTCAGAACAGAACCCAAAAAGGCCCAAACTGTCTTTGGTTACAAAGTGCTTTTTTTATAATTGATTACAAAACCTAACTTTGTCAAACAGTTTATTGTATTAATAATTACGTTATTTAAAGAATTATGCTTTGGATCGCTCATTAAAAAAAAATATATATATATTAAACTGATTTGAACCCCGCAACCTTAACTATGTAAAGATAGGTTGCAAAGTGTTTGTAAATATGTATGGTGCAGAGCAAAGTCCACATAGCAAAGCGGTAAATTCTTAGAGGGTATCAAAACAAAATCGCAAATACTTTCTGTGATTTTTGTGAATAGGCACCAAAAGTATGCCTCCAGCAGTCAATATTAGCCATAAAATAATCTTTTGTCAATTAAGCGGTCGGCGTGTACATATTTAATTATTTAAGATTTAAAATAAATCGCTTACTTCCGTCCATTTCCGGTACCAGATATACATCCGTTGAAAGTGCCCACTGACGAGTTTGCACCTTTTTATAGCTTTTGTCAAGTAAATGTTGAATTTCTCGTTTTAAAGCAAGAGTTTTAGCAGCGGTAAATGAGCGCCTCGGATATTCTTGTTGATGTTCTTCTGGTAAGTAGTACAGAAGTAAATGGAATAAAGTGTCCTGACACAGTACTTAAAATAAATTCATCGTCTGTAAGAGAACGCCAGGCTTGCATAAAATATTCTAAACGTCCGGCGTGTACGTCTACTTCTGCGGTTGCTTGGTGGCTGCACCACATAAATAAAGAAAAGTGGCTGCACGCTGCTTCAGCGCGGGTTTTTGCCGGGGCGGTGCGCTTCTTTTCTTTCTTCGTCATTTCGTTTCGGCATTTTTCGCTTAACCCACTTACTGCAGCTTATTGATAACTTGTGCTGTCGGCGCGAGCGCACGGACAAGAATGACGTTTGATCCGACGGGAGGTAATGAGTCAGTAAAAGAAAGAGACAAGTATATCTTTTTCTATACTCTGAATACTTGTGCGACTGGTAGGGGCGTAGCAGGACCACTACATAGTCAGATAAATCTCGGAGACGAACTTAAGATTAATGGTCAAAATAATCGACTTTATCGATATTTAAAAAAAAATCAATAAATTCGTATTTTTCTATTTATAAGTAAAGCCAAGAAACACTAAGAACTGCTTGAAGTTTTTTCTTCTGGGTAGTCGCCGGCTGCTGCTGTCGTGGCACGATCGCTTCACAAAATGTGGGTCGGTGAAATGTTTTTTTTCATAAGCACTACCTAACCGATACTTTTTGCAATCTTGCTTATATTTGGTAACTTCTGATGAGGAAGTTATGGATTTGCGTAGTATATTGCTTTTTTATATTCCTATATTGGCTCGATGAACGTGATAACAATGCAAGGTCGATAGAAAAACCTCTTTGTAGCAAAGCTTCTCTTTCGTAGTTGTGGTTCCCATCATCCGTGCATTCTTTTTCATACTCGGCGTTCATTTTTCGTACATGTCCATTATATACAAGACTTCATTCTCTTCCATTACAACCTCGCCAAGATTCTTTGAAATCTACTTTTTACTCTATCAAACATAAAATCCAGTTTAGGTACGTATAATACGCTTACAATATTTAAGAATAAAATATTACATAAATTACTTTCACGATAAAATATCAATCTATGATTCACTATATTGACCTCCGTCACACATAATTTGATATCGCTATCAAATAATAACTTCTGGAGCATTTCTCTTGCCATAGCTTCCAATTTCTATCTCTTTATACCTCTCTTGCAGCTGCAAACAAATTTATTCTTCTTCAAACCACAACTTCCACTAAATCTCTCTCGAATCTGTGCCTCAACTGCCACAACAAATGAAAAATGTGAGACCGTTTTCACCTTGTAATTCTTTATCTCAAAAATAACTCTATAATAGAATCCGTTCATTTTTTGATAAGGCAAGAAGGTTATGTATAAACTAAGTTTAGATAGTTGAGTGATGACCAGTGATCGGAATAGGCTGAATGATTTTACGTACTTACATCACGTTGTCATAACATGGATATGCCATTTTTTCTGGAAAGTTCCGATATTCACGGGATTGCGTTATATAATATTAAAATAGTGATTCAGTAACTACTTCAGTAAATATTTGAAAATTAACAGAATCAATTTTCTAACATTTTTAATTCATTATGCTTTTGTCTGCTCTCCATGTGCGTTTCCAAAAAAAATCATCTGACTGATTTGAATCTTTGGTGAGTTGCTTCATGCAAATTTGGTACATTTTCTACGATGGGAGAAAACATTTTCGCGCAATATTTTGACAAACAAACAATAAGTCATCGAAGATACGCCGTTCTGATTGGTTGCAGTTGTGCACACAAATTATAAGGTGACAAAAGACCCTATTTGCCGAGTTATAGGTACTTTTAGTATTATTCATTGTATTTAAAGCTAATCTGATCCCGTTTATACTGAGTTATTTATCTGTGAAGTGAACGTGCTCGCAATATTCTGACGAACAATAAATGAACCATCGAAGATACTCAGTCCTGATTGGTTGCAATTGTGCATACGAAGTATAAGGTGACAAAAGACCCAATTTCCCGAGTTATAGTTACCTAAATTTTTTTGTATGTAGAGCTAATTTGATCCCTATGTATACTTAGTTAGGTTTTTACTTAAAGATTTTGAACACCACAGTTTTCTTTGCTATACAATACCGGTCACCTATGGCGCTCTAAGAGCATTAAAAGTTATACAGAAAAACAATGCTCATATTGATACGTTACTCACCTTACGTATCCACGTAATATTTTTGATATTCCGGGGAAAAAAAAAACCGAAATCTGGGAGGCTTATCCATATTAACATATATGTTCGAGGTCATTGACCCTAAATCATTCTACCTATTCCGATCTCGGGTGATGACATATGCACGCTATTTCTTGGTCCGAATTGTTAGTAATGCAAACGGCCGCCGGCCGTGACCGTGCATAATAATATGAAAATTAGTCCAATCGTTAGTAATGTTAGCACCTTTAGTACTTTTGCCCCATTTCGGACCGCACGGCACCCTATATTAAGTCGTTGCCTGTGTCCACCTACAGTCCTAGTTTCCTGGTTGTGTCATCTCATGTTCACGAGAACTTTCAAACTAAACTAGACCCTTACGAGTATGTATCTACTTCCAAATCTTCAAACCCATACCTACTACATCTAGGAAGGCGGGCAAGAGGACTGCAAGTGGACTAGGAGACTGCTACGAGTGGTGCAAGGCAAGGAAATCGTTCACGCGCTGTTGTGTGTTAGAGGTTATTGAAGTTTCGACTTTGTTAAAATGTGTCCTCCCACCCTTAATTTTTTTTAATGGGTTTCAGAAGGGAAGATCACGAGGCCTACCTGATGTAAGCGGTAAGCTCTGCTTGTAACAAAGGCATTTTGTCACTACGCCCGTCACCCTGTGACATAGGTACAGTTGTTAAGTCATCTCAAGTAATTTTACTGACTTTCAAGGACATACCGCTGGAACATACCTTTAGGTGCATGGTGACAGATTTTGTGCTTGAGGGTAGCTAAAATGCACTTCCACCTTCCGGTGAAGTTCAAGCCGGGCAGCGGATATGTTCAAGGAATAAAGGGTTGTACCTAATGTATTATTTATTATTGTAACAGAAAGTGCCTCAGAGTTTTGCTCTCTGGCTGCTCTGGTATGGGTACGTATCGATATTAGAACGTGGAGTGTTTCTTTGTGTTAAAAACGCGTTTTATACGTTTTTTTAAAATGATTGATGTAGAAGTTTCTGTAGCGCACTGAAAATTGTATTAACAACGCAGGAAATATTTTAGAGTGATGTACTCCGAAACACATATTTTCTTAAATAATACATCATCACATCCTTGTCTAATTTTGTGACAAATTCGCTTTTACCTCCAAAACACAGTATACATATTGGCATATCTACTCTGTACTATCCGAAACTCCATAGCATAGGAGTTTCGGATTTATTGAGCATAGGAGCTCGGGTTTATTCAATTATTTCTTGAGTAACAGCCTTAAATCACAAATCTTATCTGCTACCTACGTGCAACAGGCCAACAGCGTTAATGAAGTAAGTAATAATTTGACTGTTATTACTCATTGAGGGAAACCGTCAAATTACTAGTGTAAAATAACTCTTCAATGCATATAGAATATAAGCAAAGGGGGATAAAAATAGGTGCGTTGATATGGAAAATATTTACACACTTTTTATTTTGATATTGTAAAAATATAAATATAAAAACAACAAACTTACGAAAAAACTAACTATTCTTTGTGTTCAAGAGTATTAGCATAATAGCAACGGTAAGCATGCTTGTATTTACGTCCGAAGCCGCGGCGGTTTCGATCTCAAGAGCCGGAAGAATGACATCATCTTTAACACCCTTGACATTATTCAACACGATTCTTTCAGCAACCTCAGGGTATACTGGGGATCTCAAGCCGATATATTCAGCAGTGCAGGTAACCTCGTCGTATGAAAGATTCTCCCTATCAAGGCCGACGAGCATGGAGTATCCGAACTCTCCATCAGCCACTGCGGCTGGCATCAGCACTTTATACGCACCCACGTCGTTGATAGTATAATATTCAGGAACGGAGCACGACCAACAGCGCACAACGGCATCTAATAATCGTGAACCAGACTCTCGAGACATATCATAAGTTGCACGAATACCAGAGAATTGGAGTAATTGTCCAGTGGGATTTTTTGTGTTGTATGTGGATACAGAGTGTTCTAAGACTTGAGCCAGGATTGTACCGTTCATTGTTACAGCTACCAAGTTGCTTTCTAACGGCAACGCTGAGAGAAGGTCGCTTCTAGTCACAGCAGCTGGCCTGTTCTTGGGGGCAATGGAACCAGCTAACAAACCACTCGGAAAAATAGCTACGGAGGTATTAGTCCACGTCTTACCTTGAAATCTTGTAGCGTAATAATACATAATTGCGTCCGTGATCAAATTTCCGAAATTGCATTCCTCAGTTTTGCAAGAAATGCCATCTAAGACAACAGAAGTATTTCCCAATACGTCTTTGGACCTTGCGGAGATTTCATCGTAGTGAGCTCTGATGATTTTAAGAGCTTCTTCGTCTTGAGGAATAGACAAAGAAAGTTGGATTGGTGTAGAGTCCCATGTAATAATTTTGCCATTTTTATCTAATTCTGCTTTTATTTTTCCAAGGTGTTTATTGTAAGAGGTTGATGGAATTATTGGGACAGTTTTTCCTGATAGCTGGGAAATGACTAAGGGGACTTCGGGAGATTCAAAAACATTGCTACCGTCCCATAGGAATTTATTTCTACGGCCCGCGATAATAAAATCGAGTCCATTTACTACTTTGGCCATTTCAATATCCTTCTCGAGGGTAGAGTGACCTAGTGCAATAATTATGTTGGCATTTAAGGCTTGCAGTCTGTCTACTTCTTGTCTGACTGCGACGACTTCGTCCACATATTCAACTCCACGGGCATGTTTTAAGGTATCTGCGTGAGGAGTCAAATAACCTATGATACCGACTCTGACACCGTTAATGTCGATAATAACAGATTTGTGTACATTTTTTTTGTTCTTTGTACACTTAAGAATGACATTGCTGGCTAGTATCTTGGTGTTAATGTTATTCATGAAAGGCGACAGTTTGGCTGACCCTTTTTCTATTAGTATGTCGTTGTTGCCAAGTGACTGGAAATAGGAGAAAATATAATGTTAGAGCGACTTCTGCTGAAATGACTTGTTTGTGTAGACCAGGTAAGTTTTTGTTTTTTATTTTAATGTTATTGTAACGGAATAAGTTTGAGGCCCACCTAATGCTAAGCGGACTAACCTCTGCCTATAACAGATGCAATTATTCACAAGTCACGAATTGCACTGCGCCCGTCACTTTGAGCTCTGTGCCTGTAATTTCACTGGCGCTCAAGGGCTGCTGCTGGAATACACCGTTAGGTGCTTCGCACCATATTTTCTACTTGAGGGTGGCTAGCTAGGCGGGCATTCGCAAAATATCCTTCTACCATGCGGTGATGCTCAGCCCGCGGCGGGATTCGAACAATGGACCTGCTGGGTGGCAGTCCATAGCCAGTGCCACTGAGCCATTTCTACTTTAAAAGATTTCTAATAAGGTACCTTAAGGCAGGTACGCGCTTTTTGGTCTATTTTATGAAGTTCAGAAGGTTTTTTTTAATCAATTAAAACGCTAACGTTACAACTAATAATAACAAATATTTTAAGGTATCATTAAATTAATATTTTAATAAAACACTTATAAAATATTTAAAAATCCTCAACTCCTGATGGCACGGTGTCTCGATCGTGTGCTCGAAGAATCAAGACATCCTGAGGATGCTTCGTGTAGAAGCGAAAATTCTTTCGGTTTGGCTGCGTGGCGCTTGTGACGTTAAGTAGGCTTAATAAGAAAATTAGGTGGAATTGCTATATTTTTTAATATTTTTTAAATGTTAATAAAATAATAATTTAATGTTTTCTTAAAATATTTTAAAATTGTTATTATTAAATGTAGATTTCCGCAAAGTAACGCCTGAATATTCATTATCTAACTTTACAACTGTCATTTAGGTGACTATTAAACAGAAGTCGGTATCCCAGTTGTGTATAGGCCATAATGAAAGTAATAGAGCACATAAGGAATAAGCTGGAGCTATCACTCTGGAAATTTTATTTATTTATTACAAGTTATTTTTACATGGAAAATTTTTTTGTACTGAAATAATGGAATCCATGGGTTCTAAAGGCAAAGCAGTGTAATGGTAAACGTAACTTCTGACTTTCAAAGTCATAAATAAATCTATCTAGAAATAAATGTATTCGGAAAATTGTTCCATCGTCTCGCTGGCGAATTATGTTTCTCTACCTGATAGTCGTTACGCAGTAACAAAATTGTGTGTAAAACAATACTCGTATCGAACACATCAAAAAATTCACCCTCTTTGGTCCATGGAAATTTGGTCAAGTAAAATCGAAAGAACTATATGTTGTCGCTAAAAAAAAACGAAAGAACCCCTCGTTCCCATTTCCTGCTTCGATAGAAAAAGACTAGAATAACATTCATCATCAATTATCGTGGTACTAATCTTACCTCGTTAAAACATAGAAGATATTAAATCGACCTTTTCATGGTTCTAAATTTCGTACAAACTCTCCACATAGGGTAACAGTATCACTTGTTAGTACCTAGTAAACACAACTGGCATGCAAATTTGAAATTGACATCGAAATTTCCGTAGGAACGTCGAAAGCTTAGTGTAGGTTCGTTGTCCCCGTGGCTTATTCCCGAAATTCGATTTAAATTTACTTTTAGGACTTTTAGATTAATGACCCCTTCAGGGGATTCATTTTTGATCTAAGGGGATTTTGCGCATAAAAGTCCCAGGTGTGCAATGTTTTATCTAAGAGGTGAGCCGTTGTAAAGATATCTTTCCACGGTTCACGGTGGTGGTTGGTCGCAGGAGGTAGACGGTGGGTAATAAATGCTTTTATCTTGGACACCATTATCACGGTTATCTATACATTATTATTGAAATATCTTGGCTATCTTAGCTATCTTAGCCTGGTGATAAAAATATCTCAAAAGGGTAAATCGATATTTCAGACGTTACAAGTCAGTGACACAGTTGACAGATGAAGTTTGTTCGTATAGTAGAATAAATTTTAGTTCGCGATAGTAGCGAGCAAATAGTTACTAAAGGATAATAAGACCTTTTATAATATGTATGTTTGCTAAGTGCCTATTGCATTACTGCATGGGGCCTTAGAGCTAAACATATATGTAATTTCGATTTGACTTTGATTTGTATATTGCTTAAAAATTTAATATTATAAATGTGAGAATATGTCGGGGGTTTGTTCCTTTAAAAAGGTCTGTAATAAGAGTTACAGCCATTTAATATTTAAAGGCTAATGTAGTTAGTCTTTTGTTGACAATTGTGATTCTTCTTAGCCGATTCATAAGGATCAGATCAGAAAAGCGAATCTTTATATAATTAGTTATTCAAAACGTTCGGGCGAGAAGAGGAGAAGAGGATTTCACCATTGCATAAGTTCAATACATTCCAAAACAGATGGGGTTTACCGTTATCGACTGCGTTTTAAAGAGCAACTGGGATCTAAAAGAGTTTATCTCATCTTTCTGCCAATGAGGTATCTTTGAAAGTCATTGTTATTCTTATAAGTACATTATAAAATATTACTTGTACTTATAATATTAGATTGGTATACTCAAAAACGTGAAAAAAAACAAGCTATTAATGCAAATATACACAAACTGTTTATTTATACATATGTTGTGAAAAAAATACAATCTTAATATTTAACTTAGATGAATAACTAATTGTTCCACATAGTCAAGAGTATTGGCATAATAGCAACAGTAAGAATGCTTGTAGCTAAATACGAAGCTGAGTCAGTTGCGACCTCATCCTGAACACCTTCGACATTATTCAACACGATTCGTCCAGCAACTTCAGGGTAAACTGGGGACCTCAAGCCAATGTACTCGGCAGTACACGTAACCTCGTCATATGAAAGATTTTCTCTTTCAAGTCCAACGAGCATGCTGTATCCATACTCTCCGTTAGCCAATGCAACCGGCATCAGTACTTTATATGCTCTCCAGTCATCGATAGCATAATAATCAGGAACGAAGCACGACCAACATCGCACAACAGCATCCACTAATCGAGAGCCAGACTCTCTAGACATATCATAAGTTGCACGAATACCAGAAAATTGAAGCAACTGACCTGTGGGGCTTTGCGTATTGTATGTAGATACAGAGTGTTCTAAGACTTCAGTAAGGATAGTGCCATTCATCGTTACTGCTACTAAGTTGCTTTCTAATGGCAACGCTGAAAGAAGGTCACCTCTAGTTACAGCAGCTGGCCTGTTCGAGGGAGCAATGGATGCAGCTATCCACCCACTAGGCAAAATTGTTACAGGAGCGTCAGTCCATCTCTCACCGTCAAATCTTACTGCATAATAATACATAATAGCGTCTGTGATCAGATTTCCAAAGTTACATTCCTCTGTTTTACAAGAATTACCATCTAAGACAACGGCAGTATTTCCTAACACTTCTTCTGACTTTGCGGTGATTTCATCGTATTGAGCTTTGACCATTTTAAGTGCTACTTCATCTTGAGGAACAAACGAAAGATCGATTGGCGTAGAATCCCATGCAACGATTTCGCCGTTTTCATCGAATTCTGTCTTTATTTTGCCAAGATACTTATTGTAGGAGATGGATGGAATTACTAAAACAGTTTTTCCAGATGTCTGGGATACAATTGAGGGATTAATATCTGGGGAAACAGTGCTGCCATCCCATAAGAATTTATTCCTACGGCCCGCGATGATAAAATCGAGTCCGTTTACTTCTTTGGCGATTTCAACATCCTTCTCGAATGTGGAATGACCTAGTGCAATAATAACGTTAACATTCAAGGCTTGCAGTTTGTCTACTTCTTGTCTGATTGCGATGACTTCGTCTACATATTCAACTTCACCGCCTGCATCTAATAAATCTGCATCTGGAGTCAGGTAACCAACAATACCGACTTTGACACCGTTTATGTCGACAACTATTGACTTTTGTAAATCTTCGTTATCGTTAGCAGACTTTAGGATGACGTTGCTGGCCAGTATTTTAGTGTTAATGTTGTTTATTAATGGAGATAGTTTGGCTGATTCCTTCTCTATGTCGCTGTTGCCAAGAGACTGGAAATAGGGAAAAATACTGTGTTAGACCACAAACTCTACTTTTAATTGAAATTTTAGGTATCAAACATTTATTGTAAAGATAACAATATATTTAATTCAATTGTTAGTTGAATGGTATAAGTACCGCTCTCATAAGTCCAGCATAACAGAACTCAACTGAAATTTCGTTACTTGACGTGGTGACATGACCTACATATAAATTGACGTTAAAACTTCAGATTCCAAAGAAAAAATTGCAATGCTACTGCACTTATGAGGTCATACTACACATACGTTAAGAGCGTAGAGTTAAGTTGTTAAGGAATTAATATAGTTACTTTACCTTTTAAATGAATTATATTATTTCCGTCACCATCACCACCACCACAAATAATGATAACTTTAATGATTAATATAATGATATAAAAGTAGTTTTTTTCTGTTAATATTGGTTAAATAGTAGGAGGTAGAAGTTAGTTCAATGTTAAAATACAAAAAATAATAGACAAAATATTAAAAACTTACTGGAAGAAACTGTACCCTTTTACGAGTAGTGAGTAGGTACCAGGCCTTGCCTAGAGTTGCTCGTGAGGTATAAAATTTTACATTTAGTAATTTTTATTTTATGTGAAAGTTCCGTAGGTACCCTAAATAGGTAAAGGTCAAAACGGAGCCATATTATCTTTACTGCTGACTTGCTTTTTGTGTTCGAATGTATGCCACGGGTCCAGCTAGTGAACTGGATACGTTATAAAACCGAAACTTACGTCTTAGATATTTTGTCAATGTTGACCCTAAATCATTGAATTTATAGGGAAATTCTTTAAAAAAAAAACAGGGAGACAAAATAGCCAGAAAATTACTTTTTCACCTCACAAGCACAGAAAGGTTTGTGTATCATTAGATATCTGCGTGGAAAAGCTTTTTATCTGCTAGCATGGAAAACATTTTTGAAATTCGAACCTTTATAAAAGTTAAAGAAAATATTTATTGTTATGCAAGACTGCAGAGTATTTTCATTTTCAATAAAAGTACTCGCGGCAAATAACATCTTTGCCGCCTTGCATATTAAATAACTATTTCGTAGCGTTTTATTGGAATTTACTAATAATTTACACGTTTGATTGGATCTTCGTCTAAAACTCGTTGAATGGTAAACAACATTGTTTTGAAATTTTTATCTAGAAAAATATAGTAATGGTACCTATAGAATCGGTAATAAGTACCTATAAATCATTTCTCTAGTACATTATACTCTAATCAGACATACCTACGCCTTAAAAATAATAAATATGCATCGGGAAGTGCTCAAAATTTGTGTTGTAAGATTCCACCCATAACGACACACAGACAGACAAATAAAAAATTACTTAATAAAAACGTGGAAAAAAAGGCTTGTAGCGATGCGGATACCTAACAGTATGAGGCTGGATCCTAACTCGCGATTTGACGACTTGTTTAATTATGCAGACAAAGTTCCTTTACAAATAAGACCATACATCATATCATCACTCGTTTGTTATCTTTTAATATTTTGGAATTTTTACTTAATCATATCATGAAGCAGCATGAAGCGATGGTAGGCGAGCAGAAATAGCTATGGACTGCAGTGCGCAGGTCCATTGTTCAATCCCTATACCATCAGCCTGAGCTTCACCGCATTGTGTAAGGACATTTTACTAATGATCGCCTGGCTAGCTATCACTCAAGTGGAAAATCTGTTGTCTAGCACCTAACATTGTGTTCACGCAGCAGTTCTTCAGAGCCAGTAACAAATTAGACGCACATGAGATTTGACAACTGTATGTATCAGGGTGTGATGGGTGCAGTGCAGTTCGTGAGAACGAAATACATTTGTTATAGGTAGAGGTTATAGACATATGTCTGACACAATAAAAAAACAAAAGACTATCGAGCTTCTTCAGTTCTTCACGCTTCACTAAGACCTGATCACATGCGATGGCTCTCATCCCAAAATCTTTGAATCGGTAGGTGCTGCTGTGTGTTTGCTTGTTGGCTAAAATAAGGTACCCATCCAGACGTATTCTTTCCGAGAGATCGTGCTAACTGATCCGATAATTTAACGACATTATGTTCGAGTCGAAACAATTCGAACGACTTTTCGATATGGAATCCTGAAGCTCTAGGATTTCTCCTTTCATTATACTACTTTATGGGCTAATCTCTCCTATCTTGGGTTTAATTAAACGTGGTTAACTTTACATTATAGATCATACAATTTTATAGGCTTTTGTTAACATAAAACGTCAACCCTATAGTGGCAAAGTATGTTTTTGCTGTATTTTTGTCTTGTAAAAAAGAAACCTTATTGGTTTAACTTTTATAACATGTGACAGCCGCTGTTATAATAGAAATAAGGTCTATTATCACTTATCAGCTGTAGCAAAGTGGTCTTTGATTTTGAGTGATATTTGATTTTAGATAACTGAGATATGCCGCCAAATTTGACAGCATAGTTATTTAGTCTTGGAAATAAATTTTTCCTTTGCTACAGCTGTCTGCTTGATATCAGATTTCATAAAAGCTAATACCATGGTTAATTTAAAATATAGCAAGATCCGTTCATTTGCCGTGGTACCATTAGATAGTTCCTTTGATGGCAAATTAAATTTGCCGTGGTACCATTGACTCAATAGTACTACGAAAATGCTGATTTCTATTAACCGTGGTACCGGTAATCGTTAGACTGAAAATACCTTGGCCTTGCTTAATACAACGGAAAAAGGAATGCTAAAGAACTATTTTTATGGTAATATTTTTTTATTCGGGCAGATATTGTTGAAGTGATAGCTGCCAAATGTGACAGTTGCCAAAATGACACTTGATTCATATTTCCCGATTATTATTTCATGATTCGGTTGAAAATAATCTTAAAAATATAAGCAAATTAGATGTGACAGGTGTCAAAGTGACAATTTACGTCAGATAGACAGGTGTGATTTGTGACAGGTGTCAAAGTAACAGTTGGTGTCGTATTTTTGTACTCAATTACTTTTCTTTTTCATGACAACTGTCAAACTTTTATAGATCTCATAGAGATCTTCAGCTGTCAAATTAAAATAGGATTTTTCTCGGAACCTATTGACCCTAGACTACTTCTTTCTTCACAGATGTGGTAGATCTCATATTCATTTCAGATGACAGCTGTCAAATGAAAATAGGGTTGATCTCGGAAAGTATATCATTGTAATTTTAAAGTACCTACCTAATTCTCTACTTATATACTTACTAGCGACCCGCCTCGGCTTCGCACGGGTGCAATGCTGATTATAAATATACTACAGAATGTCTTTATATACAACGTTCACAGTTCTTTTGTCATTAGACAATACAAACATATTTCTTCAGAGGTTACTCTTGAAAGGTTAGAAAAATAATTAAAGGTTACTCTTGACATCACATTAGAAACCTCTAAAGTCTAATAATATCAGTGTTTCTCTGGTATATTATGCATGTATTATAAATATAAACCTTCCTCTTGAATGACTCTATCTATTAAAAAAAACCGCATTAAAATCCGTAGCGTAGTTTTATAGATCTAAGCATACAATAGGGATAGACAGCGGGAAGGGACTTTGTTTTATACTATGTGTAATTAAATACCGTAGATTTGTGAACTTTACTACACTAAGACGGTATACGATGTGGTACGGTAAGTAAGTACGTATATACGGTGTTTCAGGTGATGTATGCTTGGTCACATTTTCATAACGTGCGAGTTATTTGTTAATTATCTTCTGGGTGTTCACGAGGGCTGCCTTTAATATTATATTACCATCTATATATACTAACAATAGCATTACTATCGCTTATGTATCACATTCACGCCTGTTTATCTCTGCTAAAATATAGCAGCTTTGGTTTAAAAGTGTAATATTCAACAATGCTTATTTTCAGCCTCTGCAATCATATTCGGGAGCATCGAAATACCTATCGTACGAGTATTTCTGTTAATAAAATTGTAAAACAAAAGCATAGCTATATAATCTAGGCATACAGGCGTGTGCATCGCAGTGTACCTACATAATAGGTTGCCGGAATTTCGTTTGTCGGCTGTGTTGCTGGTGGAATTTATTCAAATGAAGAGTTCGATTCAATTTCAGCACGGAATTTTCAATCCTTTGTGTAATGGACGAGCGTTGCATCATGTACCTACCTATGTATCATTGTTAGTGCGTACTTATTTGGTATTTGGTTAAATGTATGTGGTTATTTCATTCAGTGATTTGAAATATTTAGATTAGTTATATCCGAACATCACTGCTCTAAAAGCTTACTAGAATTTACCTATATACATACCTACGCACATGTATATGCAGTTTGTAATGACAAGGAAAGAACGTTCAAATATTATGCATCATATCTGTTGCTAGAAAGAGATAAATAAGCAGTTGGTGTTACCACCGAACCGCCACGAGACGTTCCGATCACCATTATGCTGCGATCTCTTTCACTCTCTCACACCAAACGATACACATATCTCGCTCATCCATTTCATTGAGATTAGTTCCTAAGATAAAACAAAATGACGATATTTTCTATTTCATCAATAAAGCAATAATTACGCGTGAAATGAAACAGTTTTCTTATCTCTCACAGTGCCTGTATAATTGGTGCAGAGTCTAAAGACACAAGAAAGGCATATTGTCCACAGATTATTCCTAAAAAACACGATTAGCGGCGATGTATTCACCGGACGCTTGGAAGTGCAAGACTGGTAGTGACTCAGGTGATTACCCTGAAGTAGTAAATATGGAGGCCATACAACACATCTACAGGTAAAAAAATCTTAGATTTCATTATGAATATTTAGATTATTATCGTCTCTTTGCGCTGTAGTGTATTATCATTTATCACAAAATATTATTGTTGTTTTAATGAAACTAGGTATCTCTAGTGCTCATTGATGGGGTGAAATTTTCTCCTGCTCCTACCATCTATGGGTAGGTCATTTTAAACCTTGTCTTCCTTCGAATACATATGTAAAGACTGGATTTTAACTGGATTGGTTAATTTATTTGGCGCTTAGAAATAATCGCATTCGATTGGTCGCGCAAAGGTAATATTGTTGCGCCACACGGTACACTTTTTAAATCACGCTCCCCGCGGTAAGTTTTGCGTTCTGCTGTTTTTGAGCTTGACTTAGCTTGAGTATTTTGATTTTGGAAGAGCAAGAGATAAACTCTATATACATACATATAAACACCTCTCTAAAGGTACCGTTTCTAATTCAGAAGCGATAAAATTACAATATTTATAACGACGACCAAAATCAAAATAGTAATGATCTTAGCATAATAATTCATACCTTATTACAAGAAGTGAGATGTGTGTGTAATAGACAAGCTGAAGCAAAAACATGCAATGCGGCAAAATCATTCGAACGGTAACAAAAACAGGAACCTACATTACGTCACGTTTCCATGTAGACACTAAGCAACAAACACGACGCACGTACGAGTAGATATCATAAATACACTTTCACTGACAATACAAACAAAAAATATATACTTATAACTACCATAATGCAGATAATAAAACTTTGTAAAGAAGAAACGATAAACATGTCTCTCTTAATGTATTAAATATTATTTTCCATGGAGCCTAACTAGAATTAATTTTATCGCCCTTTTAAATATTTTTTTATCTCCACTGTTAATCATGGGCAGACCTAGACTAGAAAATATGTTAAAAAATAAAAAAATCCGACTTCCAACATAAAATACGCATTATTAGGAATAACTCAAATACTGCTCGTCAAAAAAAAAACTCTAATTTAAATGGGACCACATGAAAAGCATTTCCTTTTTTTTTTAAAAAAGATAAAGCTTTCGAATATAAAAAAAAATACAAAATCGGTACACTCTGTAAAGAGTTACGAGGTAACCACACACAACAAAAACAGTCGTACTGAGAACCTCCTCTTTTTTGAAATCGGTTGAGAGTAATAAGTAAGTATACATAGATTTTTAACATTTTGTAAGGTCCGTTACAAATGTGTTTATATTTATTTATCTAACTGCATTTGAGCAATTTTGAAAAGCCTACGACGCTGTCGTAGATTCTTCGTTATAGAGATAGATTATATCTTGGATTTTTTACTTTAAATACGTATTTTATATTTTATTACATGACCAATACCTAGCTTTTGTTATTTTGGGATACAATTTAGGATCATTCAATTTCCTCAAACTTTAACGATATTATTGGGAATCTTAATATACCCTTTTCAAATTTACCTTATATTATACTTGTAGGTGTGTATTTCATGTGCTCGTTATATTTTGGAACTATAATTAGAGATTTAGGTACCTAGCTATATATGTAAAATTTATAGCTATCCATTTTTATCTCTGCCACTTTAATTAACTATGTACCTACCCAATTCAATTCATGCTTCACTAGTTTTAAGTCCCATGAAAATGATTAGAAAAATAAAAATTGAATTCTAAACCCTTCTCATCTTTTCGTTTTTCTACAAAACAATCAGGACTACACAATATAGAAAGGTATTTTTAAATCATTTGATCTATTCCGAGCGATTCGTTCACGTCTACAAGACGTTATGCCACAAAAACTCACGGTCACGGACGTAACGACAAAAAACGTCACGAAACGTAACAAATACGTCACACAACAGAACAAAAACAACTTAGCCCCGAGGAGTCAATTTCATACGATCGAGATCACATCAACGAGATCAATGTCAATCGTCTTCAATCACCTATACTGGTATATGAATGATACCCGTTTTATGAAGAGGCAACGTATATTTTGTCTCTTCGGCCTTGAATAACGATAAAGAACAACAGATCAAGTGTACATATAACTGTTTAGATTCTACAAATTAATTTAGTACTCGAAGAAATTGGTGATATGGCTGTCCATTGTACTACCATACGTCAGACTATCATATAATATCTTTTGTGTCTTGTATGGTGAACAATAAAGAATGTTGTATTGTATAAAACTTAGTAAAATATCATAGCAATTTCACACTGCTTAGTTTAAGTGATTTAACAAGCCGTTTTATTACTTAATTACATATCAATGAGATAAAAAAATATAGCCATGTGCGGGGCTATATTTTTTCCGTGGAACATGATTCACTGCAAAAATAAATTATTTAAAAAAGTGTTTTATGATCTGTCTCCATTTCTTAGAGAGATATTACCCGAGAAGATTTGGCACAGTTAATCTATACATTGAACTATTGCTCTTTTTCTTCACCTCATCTTTTTTAGAACAGATTCTTTCTCTTAAGGCCGTTTTTCAGATGATGTTCAGGGTGCCAGATCTGAGCATCTGGCGCGCTCAGAGTATAAACTTACAACGGCATCAGGTTGGAGTGCGTTGATGAATTCTGCGGCTATTTTCCACTTGTAGATGGTAAACCAAGCGGTGCCTGTGTATGTGTCTCCAGCATTGAGGTACAGTACAGGAGGGCCTTCGCCAGTTTGAGCTGCCTTGCGAGCCTCCTTCACCCTGGAATTAAATGTTGTACAGGGTTACTTTTAGTATTATTTAAATATTTAAGTCCCTAAGGGATTTAAGTCCCGCTGGAAGTTATGTTCTATGATTAGATTTGAGTATATATATTTAATAGATACTAAGAAGGTATTAAGATATAAAGAAGTTTTATTAGCCCATTTGTTAACTTTTTTACAGTCCAAGGTACATTTAATACATATTTATACTACCTAAATATTTTAAATTCTAATAATGTATACGTAAATTATTGATTAAATTTAATAATTAAAATAATTTTACACTTAATACGGTTATATACAATTTCAAGTTATCGGGTATACGTCAATATTTTCGTGTAACGACCATGTTTCTGTACTTTAACTAATCTGATTTTTGGTACGACCCGAAATTTCATTATTTTTAGGGTTACGTACCTCAAAATGAAAAAAAAAAACGGAACCCTTATAGGATCACTTTGTTGTCCGTCTGTCGGTCAAGGCCTTTTTTCTCAGGAACGCGGGGAGGTATCAAGCTGAAATTTATATCAAATACTCAGGTCTACTATCCCTTGGTCGTTTCGTAAGGTGACTAAGGAAAAAATACCGGAAGCTGGGCATCAATGCCCAGCTAGCT
Organism: Plagodis dolabraria; assembly: GCA_963854805.1. Classification (NCBI taxonomy): domain Eukaryota; kingdom Metazoa; phylum Arthropoda; class Insecta; order Lepidoptera; family Geometridae; genus Plagodis; species Plagodis dolabraria. The sequence continues at coordinate 21,587,641 of OY978457.1, read as the reverse complement.
GCTACTATCCTCTCATACTGTAAACCCCAAGATGCCTGCCAAGCGTGAAGATTATGTAAAAGCCAGCCAAAGTCATGAGAGAGGCTGTGTTCAGCAGTGAACTTTCCGGCTGATAAAGTACAGGTATTATACAAGATTAGATTTGAGTATTTTTTATCTTATAATTGCATGAATAATGTACAACAGGAAGCCTAACAGAAGAGTGATATACGAGTGAGATCGGTTCCATGCTTATTCAAACACGCTGAGCTCGCTCTTTCATGGTATGACTTTCATAAGTTACTTCATATTTTTCATTTACCAACCCAGTTTTCATTCGTCCATATTATCACATACCAACAGGTGAGATAGAGGCTATACTAAACAAAAGCCTAGCCTAGTACCTACTCAATCTGAAGTCGCCATCGTCTGAATCTAACACCCTTCGACATTTCTAATATTCATTGTCTTTTTTACCACCAAATTCTCTACTACTTTTTTAGTTATTTTACAGTGGCTTGACGAGAATGCAGTCTTGACCAGTATGTCGTAAATCGATTTGGGATGGGAAGAGAAAACATTTCGGATTGCTTAGAAAAGCTATAATACATTTTTTTTTAATAAAAAATGTACCATTTTAGGCTTGACTTAGGAATACACCTGTCCACAATTACCTTTGCTTTTACCTGATTAGATAAGTAATATGTTCGAATAGTTATAAGTATTTAACGCGATAAAACATGTATATTTTTATTTATTTACCTCGACGTTTCGACCAAGTTGCATTGGTCGTGGTCACGAGCAATTTATTTACCGCGACACGGTCACAGTCCGCTCGTGACCACGACCAATGCAACTTGGTCGAAACGTCGAGGTAAATAAATAAAAATATACATGTTTTATCGCGATTAAGTCCCGTTAAATACTTATAACTATGTGTTCAAGTCGCGAAAGTCTTAAAGTTACTAATATGTTCGAAGTTATAAGACTCCAGACAGTTATGGCTATAAGGTAAATATTTAAATCAAACAGTTGGACTGTACATATAATAAGTCTTAATTTCGGGAAAATACAAGTTGTCGGTGGCAAAAATAAAACTATTACAAGAAATTCAACGAGAGCGGTTCTCGTTGCTCCTGGAGCCAGTGTCAATGATTAGATAATCGTTACTATGCCAGTGTGAAGTGCAGATGACGGCGCGCCCCGCGCCTCATCTCTCCACCGAAAACCAGTCCAAGTTCCTGAACAAACTTTATAGAATGAAAACTAAACTATCCCTGTCAGAGTTAGTTTTATATGGTTTCATCATCACTGATATAAAATTCAATGGCAGTGATTCCCTCAGACTGACACCACTGGCGGTGTCCTTCAGCGGTGCCACATGGCATTATCGCTCGTGCGAATCCCTGATGCAAATCTATTTTCGGTGGCCCCATGCATGTGTAGACCGCGTAGCACCAGATATCGACGGACATATTATTTCCGGCATCGCGTTTCCGTCTGTCCTCTACTTTTTTGGTGATAATGTTGATACTGCGAGCATTTGATAAAGGTTGTATTTATAGCTTGTAGGCTAGCCTTTGACCACTATCGTACATGATGGTAGGTGATGATGTGGTCGAAGATGTTGTTCAGGCTAACCAGTCGCTCTCAAGTACAGCTATTGGAGCACACCGTTAGGTGCTATGCGATAGATATTCTACATGAGGGTGGTAAATAGCTTGTGGGCATTCGCATAGTGCCCTACCACCATGGTGAGGTTACAAGCAGATGCAGATTAGAGTGGTTTTTACTTCGATTCTCTGGCTTCTCTTGCTTCGATTCTCTGCTTGCCTGGGCATCGCAATGAAGCTTCTGCAGAGAAGCTGCTGCACTTCTGCTTTTTACGACATCTAACCAAAGGACAAAAACGGGCCCTAAGAATGTCTCGCGTCAGCGGATTTTGGGGAATGACATTCCAATTTTTTTTTAATAAATAAAATAATAATTACATTTACATGGGAGGCGTGGAGTTGAAAAAATATGATTCCATGCTAAAGCTAATTTTAAGCTCATGACATTTGCCGGCAATGTGATTTGTGTATGCTCGTAAAAAATACTTAGTAAATCAGGATAAAATGTATTCATAATATAAAATGCTGAGCCACTATGTAATTAGGTTTGTTAATTAATAAAATTTTGTCAAAATCAGTTCCCTGCGGAGGTGAGTGCGTAACACACAGCCTTACATTTCGTTTTTTACACATTATCAGACTGCTAGGGTGATTGTAGGTAACATACTAAAAATAGCGAGTATTTTTTTTATCATATCCGCTTCAATTTGTGGGTAAGTACCCACTCGTACCTCCCACAGCGCACGTGGTTTTCAATTGATGAAAGCCGTGCTCAATACAAGTTTTGTGATTTTTCATGCGAACGAAAACGCGATTTATATCACGGATCCATTTAGTTTTTGAGTTTACTCTGGCCACGGGCGGGTGCACAGCTGCCGCGGCTTTCGAGTTCAGTTTAAATGTATATTTACCCATTCGTTGTTTTTGTATTGATCCACAAACAACATAAGTACCTTCTTATATATTGCTGCGGATTATCCGCGAAGCATATTAAGTATTCTTTAATTACTCATATGTCGGTAGACCTATTGAACTGTAAAGTCACGTTTGGCACACCATCAAAGGCCTTCGCCAGATCTAAGAAATTATCAAGAAGAGTAAAGGTCAATTATCAAGGAAGTCTTTGGAAGTATTTCTGCGGAAACCAAATTGATTATCGGAAAACATAATTTTATCAACATAGGTAAGTGAATACTTATTAATTTAATTATGATAGTTTCAAATACTTTTGAGTCTGACTTAAGAAAAGTATTATGCCAAGTTTCATCTAAATCTGTTCAACAGTTTTGGAGGTGAGTGTCAGCAACAAAACACGCAAAAGCACTCTTTTCGCATTTCTAATACTTGTAAGTTACCTAGAGAAACTTGCAATACAGATATTTGTGATAATACACAAATATTGTTCGATTCGAGTTTAATAGATAAGATGGTTTTCATCTACATTAATATTATAAAGAAGAAAGATTTGTACTTTTGTATTTTTTTTATCTCTGATGGCTAGTGATTTCGAATGTCGGGGGTTTAATGCTTGATTTCGAATGTCATGTGACACTATCTCACCTGATGGTACTCAAGTGACAATGTGGTCGATGATGTTGTTCAGGCTAACCTAGAATTATTGTACAATGAATAAACTTAAAAACTAGTGCACCGATTTGGATGAGATTTGGTACGGGAATAGCCTGTCCTTCCCTAGGTCTCAACCTAGGGAAGGACAGGATAGTTTTTATTCAACTGCGCAAAGAGGTTAAAGAGGTTAATGGTTTTGTGCGATAACGAACATATGCGCAGAGTCGCGCCCGGAAAGCTAGTCTTCATATAAAGAATCTGTTATTAGGTAAGCGTGAGGTAAGTATACTAATTGGCATATTAAGTGCTGAGTCACATTTGTTAAAACGGGACAGGTGCTAGTTGGGCCTCGCTCTATAGAGGCATTTAGAGTATTCCGCATCGCAACAACTCGTTAAATAAGGATATGTTTGTTGGTTTTGATAACAGCTTAAAAACTAAATGATGAATCAACGTTTTCAGTATATTTTGTTGGCTACATAAGTAGAGGATAGTACACAAGTAGTATAATAGCAAATAGCACAGCAAGATTTCAGTCCCAACTTATTTGGTTTTTGGGATCAAACACCTAATAAATATGGTCTAAAACTGACACTTAACGGCCCCCATCTCGTTATCTTTATGTGAGAATTATATATTTATATTTCTACCAATGAGCTCTAGATTAAATATGACACCTAAGGCGCACAAAAGCTTTTTCCGGCTACCTTCTCATGTATTGGAGCCTTCCCTGAAAAAAAAGATACTTAAACATTGTTATATTACACTTCTAATCTAAGTATTACTTTTAGGCTCAACATTGTCCTTAAAATAATACAATTTCAGGTTTGTAACAATTCTGTTTACGAGCTAGGGATCCGTGATATACGAAAAGACAGACAGTGGAGTCTCATTAATCAGGCTCCATTTTGCCCTATGGATACGGAACCCAAAAAAATAATAATTTTTACTGCACAAGTATCTGTTACAGAATCATGAGCCTCTTCATTTGGCGCAACAATAAATGACCATCCTTCATTTATTGTTGCGCCAAATGAAGAGGCGTTCACATTCTTTTGTTGAAAATCTATACCTACCTATCACTCACTATATTCTATATGTACGGCGTTTCTTTTTGCTTTATTTGTCATATATTAAGTTTTGGCAGTGTTTGACGGCCTTATTATACATATGATTGCCAGTAATTGAAGCCAGAAAATGGCAGAGAAAATACAATTCATTTAGCACTTTCCAGAGTCCTCGTCGAATGTGGCGCAACTTCGCACAGATGGGAGGTATATTCAAGCCTCTCTTGTATGTCTTTGATCAAGAAGATTAGAACCACAAAGTCGCCACAGCAAAGGTTAAAGGCAGTTAAAGGTACTTACACATGGGCAACTCTAGGAAACCCTCCGTAGCACTTGCCAGCCTCCCTGTCAGCCGTGGTGCAAGCTCCGCTCATCTGCGAAGTCTGCTCGAACCTTGCGTGCATGTCATTGTTGTGAAGGATTAGCAACTCGAAGTTGCCACCGTTGGGAGCCTTGACTAGGGCGCCGAGGCCGACGCTAGCCGTCAACAGCACCACCAATAACGATGTGAGACTTTTCTGAAAAGAGTTACAATATAACATTAAAACCTTCGTGTTTGTATATTATTCTAAAAAACGCTTCGCTCGTGATTTTGACGGTTAAATAACCGGATCATGAACAATTTTTTTCTGTGGCTCGGTGATTGGACGACAGATTAAATATTTTGTCCGTAGTGTTACTGCTACGATGATCGAACCTAGGGGAGAAAATAGGATGTTTTCATTTTATTTACGATAGTTTTCTATTGTTTCTTGATGAAATTACGATTCCGTAAATATAATATAGTAAGTATGTGAGTTGAACAGTTCTTATGTAAATAACCCAGAATGAAGAAATAAATGAATGATCTTCATTTATATGTAAAAAAATCCGACTACCGCCGCCCCTGCATAGGTGGCCTACGGACCTATAATTGTAATTTTAGGTTAATGGGAGAGCGTTTCATTATACTCTAAGATTTATGGCATATTTGGGTATACGAGTACTTTTCCTATATCTGGGTTTAATACTAACTTGGATTCCAAATAAATAGGCAGTAGAATGGATCAAGTTGCTTTTAATCAGAATTAGTGATCGATTCAATTGGTGGCAACTTGTTCTGGCTCTACTTTAATCCTTGTTTGATTCATAACATATGTTTCATACCGATTGAAATAATAAGTAAGTAAATATTAAAAACAGTTGTTAATGAACTTGGAATTTTATAACAAAGATATTTACCTCCGCTTTATTCATGTCCCAGTCTTCAAAGGCTTTAAGAGTGACTTGGAATTGTAACACATCGGATAGATTGATTTTAAATATGGTCGGGTCCTAGTACATAATCTGATAAGAAAAATATACCTGAAATTGTAACTATATGGTGGGCATTGCATAATTACACAAATTATTGAGAATACGTTGCTGATGTTGCAGAAAATTACCCTGGTATATGTAAGTACGGTACTTGACCGTGGGGTCTCTAAAATTTAAATATTTTAGTACGAAAGGATCAAATATTTTAATTAAATTATTTTGACTAGAATTACACCCCCCCCATTAATATATTCCTGTGGGGGTCCTAAGGAACGACGAAGGTAAAAATACCAGGCACGCAGAATCACCTTCTGAACAACTGCCATCTTACACTACGATCCACAAGACGCCTGTGGATTATGGCAAGCCCCATAATTAAGGAAGCTTTGTTCGGCAGAACTTATGGCTGTTTATGCGATATATAAGTATAACTAGGAACTAATAAAGATATACATTTGAAATCTTTCTTGTTTTTTCTATACAAGTTAGGTACGTATCTAAGCACTACCTATTTCAATATCACCACAGGATGTAAATTCAACATTGTTTGACTTGTTATTTATAATGAGACTAAATTAAATTCGTTTATTTACTTAGTTAATGTAAATAACACCTGTACCTATTCTTCTAGCAAAGATAAGATAAAATTACTCAATTTAGTTATAGTTGGTAAACAAGTTCCATCGCCTAAGTAATGTTACTTTCAAAGGTTACAGAAGTCTCCAGGTTAAACTACCAAAAACTATAAATAAAAAATCTTAAATAACATAAACTGATTATTATTGATTGTTCTGACAGGTGGACAGTCTCAGACTTCATCATGACAACAACAAACACGTGCTCCAAGAAAACCTAGGATCAAGCATGATCCAAGAAAACAAGGTCTTCTACTCCGAAATAAACACGAGCTACGTCACAATCGAATAAGCTCTTTATTATAACACGATTATTGGAAAATACAACATTATTGTCTTTTTTCTTGTGAATGTTTTATTGTAAAATATCAATAAATTGTTACAAACGCCTAATTGAAAGTAACACATAAATCAATATTCGTCAAAGTAAATGGTATGAAAAAAGCTGTCTTCCTATGGTTCCACCATTTTGACAATTATCGCCATATCTATCGCATGTAGGTATTTGATTTGCACATGGAAGTAATAAGTACTAGTTGTACGTAGTACTTATTACTTCCATGGATTTGCATTTATTTTGCTCTCGCTCATGCACATATGCGCAGTGATTCGCAAACTTTGTGGTGGGGTCATATAGTGCTCATTTCATATTTCTATTCGGAACTGTAAGAGTAAAAGTAAAAAAAGCAGTGTTTTGAAGTTTTTTAAATTTCCTGCAAAATAGTCTGTAGCCGAAGAATGGCTTCGGTATTGTGGACCTCATACAACTACTAAAATATTTGGTTTGTAATGTAAAATTTGTATGGTTAAATAGAAGATTATTTTCTTTTACGACACATATTTATAATCTTATAATATGTTTTTCAGGTTTTTTTTATTCTAATATTTTATTGAATTTATGCTAAGTGAACTGTAACTTTTGGTGTTATGAATAAATTATTTGTATTTGTATATAACGTACCTACCTAATTGGTTTTAACTCTAGATACTGTATTTTTGAGCTTTCTTTGAAACTAAACTATACACCAAAATAAAGATAACTGCCTTTTTTTCTGCATAGAAAACAATTACTTGATTTCAATCTATGCAAAATTTAGGCCCAGTAGCATCGACGGTACCCAGTATAAGAAAACTATTCGGTGTCAAACACTCTGTACGAACTTGATAACCATAATTCATTCAAGAATCATTAATCTAAATGACTAATTTCTCGCCATTTTCTTCATTAAGAAAAGGTGAAATCAATTAACTGTTATTTTATTGCCCCCGTATTTCCTCAAACAGGTACAAAGTTTGAGAGCCGTTGATAGAAGTGATGACAGTATGTTGTGTCCCGGTTACGTGACATCCGGTCTCTGAGTGTAATACCTGACTAGTATATTATTGTATCATGGGAGCAAGTATCTCTAAGAACATACTTCCTCCTAGAAGAAAACATTATAGGTAGAGACAATATTGTACCATGAACAAACACAACCATAGACAAGTATCTTACTACGTGGTTACCACCTACAAATTAAATAACACTTTTCGCATAATCTGTATATAATATTAATAAATATTATGTTTATAATTAATATATGAGACGATAGTCACGCAAAAGTATCAAAATTGGTTAAGAACTAAATATAATAAATAATTGATAAAAAAAAGCATTAATTTTGTAAACCTAAGCATTTATGTACATTTTGTTTGCCGAATATAATCATATTTTGCAGCAACTATCCACTAATATGTTATTTACTTATCGATATATAATTTACTTACAATATTTTACATTTCGATTTGTGTTAATATACAAATTCAATTTGTGACACAACAAATTACAATCATGGAATAATCTTTTGCTTATTGATATACTTAATGAATGTACCTACTTAAACTGTATATCAGAGTTCCAGAAAAAAAAACAATAACCGAGGAATTAGCCACATAGTATATGTTAAATATAAAGCCGTCCCCGCAAAGGTACCTACTCAATATGCAAAATGGTAGTAAAAAACTGAATGATTCTATGCTCACGTGATAATCGTCTGTTAGGTGATTTGCAAAATAACTCCAGTGCCTGCTGTGCATCAGATGTTCATTAATTATTCTTGCCTGTGGAAAAATACCACATGCTATCGATACAGATTCTATGAGTGTGTTAGCACACACCAAATCAATTAAGGTTTTATTGCCAGCTGTACAATGAAAAACTATTATAGTAGAATCAGGGTTAAATTCACAAGTAACTACTAGATTTTCTGGAACAAGGTTCTCAAACAAAAACTCAAACTTACACCGAGCCAACTGTTTAAATAATGTTATCTACGTACTCAAAAGTCTTCCCAAAAAAGATCTCTATAATCTGGATATATACCAAAACAATATGATATTGTAGCCTTTGACCAAACTATCATAGTTTTTTTTAAACGGCGGTATGCCTTTATTAACAACATACTACTTACCATATACAACACTACAGCTACTACAATAAAAACACTTAAACAATATATAAGTCTTTGCAGACTCACAGGCAGTCCAAATGCTCCAGCCCACTAACAGTTGACAGCGTGCCCAGCATGATGGCAGCATTGCCACGTTGAATTGCAATGCTTATTCAATAATATAATATGCATATGGATAAGTGATAATGAAGATGAAAAATAGGCAAAGCTTAGGTAGGATGGCTGGTTTTCAAGGAATGCTGTACGGTATATAGGTACCGTATGGGACTTTACGATAGATTTCTAGTTGAGGGTGGTAGCTTGTCAGGCGACCATTCGCAGAATGCCCATATTGGTTGCTATCCGAAGCTAACTACTAGGACCGACAGCTAAGTGTGCCATCCGAAACACAGAAGCACTCAATACTATAAATTCCACTAGCGGTCATCGGTGGGGTGTCACCAGTTACCGCCCCATCAGCCTCCTCAGTGCCTTAGGCAAACTTTACGAGCGGTTACTTGCAAACCGTCTCCAGTCCCATGCTAAGGAACACCACCTTATCCCAGATGAGCAGTTTGGCTTCAGACCCGGACACTCATGCGTCCAACAGGTGCACCGCCTCACGGAGCACATCATTGAGGGCTTTAACAAGTACCCCAAACCCCAGACAACGCTAGCAGTCTTCCTCGACGTAGCGAAAGCTTTTGACAAAGTCTGGCACAATGGCTTGATTTACAAGCTATACCAATTTGGCGTGCCAGAACGTCTTGTGCTCATCCTACAAGACTTCCTTAAAGCCAGAAGCTTTCGCTATCGCGTGGAAGGCACCCTCTCCTCCCCCCACCCAGTCAGAGCCGGAGTCCCTCAGGGCTCCGTGCTATCACCCATTCTTTTCGCGCTGTATACCAGTGACATCCCACGCTCTCAGCCTAACGTCCTACTAGCCCAATACGCGGATGATACCGCTATTTATACCACTGGGTGGCATATCAGTAGAAAGTCCATTCCCGCCCTCCAACGGGCCATCACCGAGATCGGTGACTGGTTCCGTAAATGGCGCATCGCGGTCAACCCAGTTAAAAGTGCAGCTATGTACTTTACTGAGAAGGGCCGCCCCCGTTACCCGCAACCCTTAACTTTGTTCGACCAACCCATCCCCTGGGTTAGTAAAACAAAATATCTCGGAGTCACCCTTGATCGGAATCTCACCTTTAGCGATCATATAACAACCGTCCGTAACAGAGCGGCCTTTGTAATGGGTCGCCTTGGTCCCCTGATTCGCAAAGAGAGTAAAATGTCTCTTAGAAATAAGAAGACACTTTACACTGCCTGCATCCGCCCCATCATGACTTACGCATCAGTAGTGTTTAGTCATGCTAGTGAGGCCCATCTCCATAAGCTTCAAGTCATTCAAAACCGTTTTCTTCGTAGTGCAACCGGCGCTCCGTGGTATATCCGGAACACCGAGTTGCATTGCGACCTAAACCTTCCCTCTTTAGCGCAGTTCAATAAGGACTGCGCCCGCCGATACTTTGATCGAGCGCCCCACCACTCGAACCCTTTGGTTGTCCAGGCATCGAACTACTCGACCGCCTCTTCTATCCCTTTTTTCAAACCCCCCCGTCGCCGACCACGGCAGGTATTAGACGACCCGGATGACCCCATCGCAGTCATTACATTGGCAGCTTTAGCGTTATCCGCAAGTCGTCGAGGTAAAATCCCCAGGTGTGAGGTAATTAGAGGTCACACAATCAAACACCGAGCTCGCCGGCGAGGTCGAGGCAAAAACAAGGTCACGATAAATTGCTCTCCAAATAGTCAAAGAGTATTATTCAGTAGGGCCCAATTGTGCAACACTGCAGTTGCACAGAGGCATTTTGCTCCGATCCCCCCCATGTCTCTCGGCAGCGAGACAAGCCGAGGTCCGAACCACAGTGGTGCCCTTGAGCTCGCTGTCAACCCCTCCTATAATAGCGGTACGTTTTCGGCGTCCGCAGGAGACGGAGGTAGAAAGCGCTTTTCGCCTTCTACGCCCGTCTCGGGAGAAGTGCCTTCGGCACTTCTCCCTCCCGGGCTATTGTAGGGCCAGGCCCTCGCCCAAAACCCGGTGGAGCTGGACGACCGCACAGGCGGTAGACAGCATCTATGTCCTCCCTAAAAAAAAAAAAAAAAACGGTGGGGTGACCGCAGACGCAGCCTAAGGCAAGTTCCGCTTCGAGCGCCAAGCTATTTACTGGATACTTCGATAAAATGGGTATATTTTATCGAAGACTGGATAGGAGGATCCCTATTACATGAAGACCCTTTATTGTTGGTTGTCTGGAAGAAATCATTAAGTAAGTGATTTTTGCAAGAGTTTTTTTATTAATTAAATGTCTATTTTCGCTTAAATATTTCCTTTTCTCGTAGTCATGGTATAAAAAATAGTATGCAATTCTTGAATAAAACGAATTAATATCGAGAGCCACGAATCACTCTCGTCGCTCAGGATACCTTATTCGTAGCTTGAACCATTCGCTAGTCGCTATGCTGCGCTGGGTCGATTTACACAAAACGAGCGAATGTTCATTCGTCGTGTCGTGATTAAGTCGTAAGAATCCTTCACTTGCTCATGATTTATATATGGCCCTCGTTGTAAATCCGTCCTTAATCAATAATCACAATAAATAATTCTAGGTTAGCCTGAAAAACATCTTCGACCACATCATCACTTACCATCAGGTGAGATAGTTGTCAAAGAAATAAAAAAAAAACAGAAAAAATACGCATAGGTATTAAACAAATATCCAATTTTAGATTACACAACACAAGGACTGTCATACGTTCAAAATTTTACTACGAGAATCGATTGCCAACGTGCCTGTAACTTTTAGCGAGCACATAGCGACATCGATTCCAGTCGGTTATTTCGTTTGAGAGATCTTTAAAAATTTGAAATATAATTTTCATCTTAGTCCTTTCACAGCAAACTCCAAACACAGTTTCAAAAATAACGTTATAACTAGCAGTCATGTATTAGAATTAATTACACTGTCATTTTATATTCGGTTCTGAGAATAGACTAGTCTGTGCCAGCCTAGGAGGAAGAATATCTATGGTGGAGTAGCTATGCGCGTATACCCGATAGAGACAGAGTATAAATACCTAATATTGCAGAATTGCCAGTGTCCCATAACATTACCCAAATTACAATGAAGCTTTTAGAAAAATATTGCCGCGCCTACTGAAAAAATACATTTGCATGGTACTTGCTCAAGGTGGACTGGGCCGTTCAATTTGTTATATTGGGGTATTCAAAATTTAATGTATATTGCTAGATCGGATAACTTTAGTACGTATATTGTTTTTAAATTGCGCAAATCGGAAATTATACCCTAAAGTATTTTGGCATCATAACTTACAAATATATAATTGTTTCTTAACTGTTTTTGCAGATAAGTAGAGAAATATATGAAATCAGATACATATACGTAAGACACAATAACAAAATACTCTATAAAGGATCTCTGATTTGAGTAAATTAAATACCTACAAATGTTATTCGATCTCGCAACAAATAGACAGACTGAAATTTTGAATTTCTCGCTACAGATTGAACGGTCCGCTTTAATGGCAGATAAACCAGGTCAGCTAGTTTTAGAAAATTACCATGATTCTAAAACTGAAAATGTACAGAATATTTTTTTGGTAGAGTGGCATAATATATATATAACTTAACCCATGGTACTATTGGATAACTAGCTTGCGCTTGTGGACTCAACCGCGTCGAATAGTTATATCGTAGTCCCCCGATAATGCTCAATATCTCGGAATAAAGGTAGACAATTTATTAATCCGGGTCCTACGGAATCTATATGCTAAATTTCGTTGAAAACTTCGGCGTTGAGTGACTTGAAGGTTTGTGTGAGTAACAAACTCATACAAACCTTCGTACCTATAATTTTTCATAGTGTGCACTTTAAATAAAACATAGTAATAATGTATTTATAGCTTAATGGTATATAAAACATACGTGTGAATAACATTGAGATTCAACATTTTGGCACCACTTACAATTTAATTAATGAATTATGCATTTTTTTATTTAATTAATTTTGTCGTCCATTTGCAGGAATCCATACACGATGTAGGACAGCATCCTTATGAAAACTGCAAATCAAAATTTAATTGCGTTAATTTTACTGCATAAATGGTCAAAAGTGGTTCATACAAAATTACCCACTTTTATGGGAAATATCTTCGGTCATGAGCTGGTATTCCGAAAATTGCTATAATTCGAAAAAGTATAATTTTTGATCTATGATCACACTCTCTTTTCTCCCTAAGCAAATTTCATCATAGTAGAGCGAGATAGATAGACAAAAGAACACTACTTAATTTTATGGATTATAATCTCAAAATCAAGAAATAATTTTGTAGTAAAATGTAAGATTATCAAATAATTTAACACGCAGACATTCATGTTGTGATCAGAAATTCATATATGATTCGCATAGACTGTGTAAAAATGGTGAAGACATATGAAAAATAGCACTAACATGTGATACGTAACGTGTTCCATATTTCGTTCTGTTCTGTTTTTACAGCCAAGAATTCTGCAGTTCAACATGTTTTGTGGAAGCAGCAGCGTTGAATTTAACTTAACAATTTACAATACACACTTCAAAGTCATTGTTTAACACGAATAAAGGACACTTTCAAGCACCGAATAAATTTGTCTGCCACAAAACTGCTTTGTGGCAAACAAAGAAATCGCATACGCCGAGCAAGACAAAAAAAACTGATGCTGTCTCTTTCAAACTAATGCAAGCGTAAATATTACCATTCTTGTCTCACAACCAACAGAATATAAATGTCTTCTCCATCATAGATATTCTTCCTCCTAGGTGTCAGCGGATTTTTTAAATAAAGTTTTGGTTGCGGAGTCTGAGGATTTACACTATAAAACCTTCTTTGTTTTTGTATAAGATGAGTAATTAACCGATAGTTGATTGGTGAATTCGATATAACCTCACGTATTTCCTTAAAAATGAAGTTCAATGTCAATTATTTAAAAAGATTTATTTTGGTGTATTTAAATGTTCTAAACTAAACTAGTATTTGGGTAATTAATTTAATGAACAAAATAGATGGAAGGTATACGGACAAATAATATTTAAAGGATTTTAAAGATGTAAAATGTTGGTAAAGTAGGTAGATAATTATATTGTGCAGCTGTTTTTTATTTGTAAAGATAAAACTATATAGGCAAACAAAAAACATCTATAATCGTAGTTTAATCGATTATTGTAGAAAAATGGGGTACCTATGCTATGTTAGGTGTTTAGAATTTGGAAAACATATAGGTGCATGGAAAATTCAATACAATATTTGCATACCTACAATATATACAACCATTGGTGGAAATCGAATGCAATTCTAAAAGTTATCTATTAGTCGTTACAGCATGGTGGTAGGGCACTTTGCAAATGCCCGCCTGGCTAGCTACCACCCTCAAGTTGAAAATCTGTCGCCAAGCACCTAACGGTGTGTTCCGGCAGCTGTCCTTGAGAGCCAGTAACTCTAGGTTAGTCTGAACAACATCCTCGACCACATCATCACTTACCATCTGGTGAGATTGTGGTCAAAGGCGAACCTATCAGGCATAAAATTAAAAAAAAAAAAAAAAAAAACTATTTTTTTTTCAGATTTTCCACGTCTACTGTTACGATTGTTTTTCTGAAGGTCAACATCATTTGCAGTTATCACATAGCCTGTAAAATTCAGTCAGTACCTTCTCAATTTTTAATTTTAAAAAACAATTTTTAATAGATACCTCCCTATATAGGACCTACTACAAATTAGTACTACTACCGATTGAACCTGAGGTACTTATAATAATTAGTACAAGGGCCCTCAAAACTCCTAGACGGGCCTTCTTTCAAAACGTGTTTTCATTGTGTTATCTTAAAAAAACTTACTATTGTTGAGGTCAAAATAGTAGCCAAAAATTTAAAGTCATAACCGTGCTATCGTCTAGAAGTCAACGATATTATTTTTATCTTTTATGTTATTGTGACGGAACAAGCGCGACTCCCACCAGATGTTGAGTGGTACAACCTTTGCATTTCATCACAAGTGACGAATTGCACTGCACTCGACACACTGACAACCAGCTGTTAAGTCACATGTGCCTGTAATTTTATTGGCTCTTAAGGACTGCTGCCGGAACACACTGCTAAGTGCATGGAGACAGATTTTTTACTTGAGGACTAAGCTACCACCTAGCTAGCCAGACGAGCATCCGCAAAATGCCCTTCCATCATGCGGTAAAGCTCAACCCGGCGGCGGTGCGGCGATGGGAATCGAACCATCGACCTGCGGCACGGTATGCAGTCCATAGCTCTTACCGCTCGGCCATCATTGCTTCAAAAATTAATTAATGTCATAAATAAAACTATGTAGTCAGGAATCTGAATTTCCATGTACATACCTACCATATACATTTTTTTAGGCCTGATAGGTTAGCCTTTGACCACTATCTCACCTGATGGTAAGTGATGATGTGGTCGAAGATGTTGTTCAGGCTAACCTAGAATTACTGGCTCTCAAGGACAGCTGCCGGAACAAACCGTTAGGTGCTTGACGACAGATTTTCAACTTGAGGGTGGTAGCTAGCCAGGCGGGCTTTCGCAAAATGCCCTACCACCATGCTGTAACGACTGCCATCCTAAGACAACAACCAGGACTGACGGCTTAACGTGCCCTCCGAAGCACGGAAGCGTTCAGTAGTAATGTCCAACCAGCGGTCACCCATCCATGTCATGACCGAGGCGGACGTTGCTGAACTTTGCTGATCGATTCAGAATGGCTAAGAAACTTCGCTACGAGCGCTTCAAAACCTCTATTATCCTCAATACTAAAACGCTAATTTGAAACTTACCTTTGATGTCTTTGATCAAAAACAACAAATTATTCTTTCTTTTCCGGACTGTTGCGATACGCATCCTAATAGAGCGACACGCAATTGTCATTTTTTTTTGTGTAATGAGCAATAAAGTCCCTTACAGCGGTATTTCTTCATTCAATACATTGTTACTTCCTATTGACAACGGCATCCGTTGTTACCTAATAACGAGTCCGTCCATGTCTCGTCTGCCATAAAGCTGTATTGATGGGACGGCCACTAGAGTAAATGGAACCATCCCACAGTGTACCGTTGGATATTCTGTGGAATATCTGATTTGATGTTGTTTTGTTATCCTTTGTCGTTACCTTGAGACATGAAACTCAGTACCCGGAAAACGGAGCAGAGAATGGAAGTCATGGAATTTGATGATTACGCCGTCGCAAAATATTTTAGTAATTTTTAGCCAGTTCTGCCTAAATAACCAATAAACTAACCCTAGTTACATTCGAATGTTACAATGAAGTAAATTGATGCACGTAGGTACGTATGATATATTGAAATATCTACAAAATGATGAACGTATGCCTACTTACTGACACTGAGAAAGAGAGTTAACAAATTATATATTAGGATATTACATAAATAAAATAATGCTCAGGACAATTTTCAGTATAAAATGTTGATAAAGTTACCCTTTTTTGTGTATAGGCCAATAACTTCTTAACAGCGACCTTTGGCGACAGATTTTCTACCTGAGGGTGGTCGCTAGCCAGGCAGGCAGTCGCAAAATGCCCTTCCACCATGCGGTGAAGCTCAAGGCCACGTCGGGATTCGAAACATGTACCTGCTTCGTGGCAGTCCATAGCCAATGCCACTGAGCCATCACTGCTTCAAAACCTGAACGAAAGCATAACGATTTATTGAGGTCGGAATCTAAAGACAATGCCAAGTACCTATATCTGATGGAGTCCCCAAATAATAATAATAATAATAAAGGTATGACAAACAAATACAACATTAAGACTAATAGTATAGCCATATGTACATCTATATCCCAATGTAAAAGTATTAGGTAGACAGACTCATCAGTCGACAACATTGATCGGTATTTGTGTATCGAACTGAATTGGAAAACAACTGCCAAACCAGGCCTCTTTTAATTAACGCTCCAATTTTAATTAATGAACTATCGCGGCGCTCTTGCAACATGCCTATCTACTCACCTGTAATTTGAATTGTGATTTTTTAATTATAAGTAACATTATCGATAAAATCAATCATGCATATATGTATGTACGCAAATACACAAACGTCATTATTGATGCCTTTAAACCTATCCCCGAATGAGATAGATATACACTTTAATGAAACACCTTATTCAATTCATAACTCTTATAGTTTAAGCAGAAAGAAACACAATTTAAAATATTGTAACAATTGGCGGTCTTATCGCTGAAAGCGATCTCTTCCAGACAACCTTTGGAAGGATATACATAATTGAAGAGATCCAGAAAGAGAAGAGAGAGAGGAGTCTAACACACGCAATACTACTCTATTAACATCCATTGTTGGACGGATATGTTTAGTCTATGAGATCCTCAGTATCCTATATCAGTACTATCAGTACTAATCAGTACTAATATTATAAATGCGAAAGTAACTCTGTCTGTATGTCTGTATGTCTGTCTGTTACGCTTTCACGCCAAAACTACTGGACCGATTTGAATGAAATTTGGTATGGAGATAGTTTGAGACCCGGGAAAAAACATAGGATAGTTTTTATCCGACTGCGCAAAAAGAAGTTAATGTTTTTGCGCGATAACCGACATACGCGCGGGCGGAGCCGCGCCCGGAAAGCTAGTGTCTAAAGCAGATTGTTATTTTTTTTAATGCGATTTTGTCGGAACAATTACATAAAAACCTGATGTTAAGCGGATTAACCTCTGCCTATAACAAATGCATTTCGTCATGCGACGAATTGCACTGCGCCCGTCACATTGAGACACAGTTGTCTCATGGGCCTGTAGTTTTTCTGGCTCTCAAGGACTGTTGCCGGAACACTCTGTTAAGTGCTTTACGACGATTTTCTATTTGAGGGTGGTAGCTAGCCAGGCGGGCATTCGCAAAATGCCCTTCCACCATGCGGTGAAACTCAAGCTGGCGCGGCGGCGTGGATCGAACCTCGGACCTGCTCACGATCCTTCATAGCTATAACCGCTCGGCCATCATTGCTACAAAATGGAACGGAAAATATAAAAAAAATAAAAAGTTCAACATCAATACACGTTGCACGTGGGCGTCCAAGTTATTTTGTTTGTCCAAAAGCACGTATATTAGAGAAAATAAGACCTACTTTTTACATGAACGCAGTGGTGGGATTTTAAAATATTCAGCTAGGATTACTTATGGATATAATTGGTCACATTTTAGGGTGAGTAAGACGTGAAAATTAATCATTGTTGAAGGAATTTGTAAAAAAACCTCCAGCACGAATTTCGTGCTAACGTATACTTAAATAGAATATATAAATCTTCTGAATCTAAACAAAGATGAAGAGTATTTCACCAGATCAATATCATGGAATCCCCCCCTTAAAAGTAGATGGGTGTATTTGTATGTGTTGCCATCAATGACCTTCTATACACTTAGAAGTATGTGTATAGAAGGTCATTGATTGCCATATAGGTACCGGGAGCTACGGGGGGTATCCGGAGCTACAGAAGCCTGAAAATGTGTTCACGCTTCTGTAGCTCCGGAAATATATTATATATAATCTGGTGGTGAATAAAATAGTATAAATAAAATAACTCCTATCTAAGTGGCCAAAAGTTAAGGAATATATTGGTGGCGACCTTGAACGTATGGTACCTCTATTCTCTATTTTACGACGGTGTCAGCAGCGAAAAATCTCGGAAACGACAAGATAAGCGCCACCTATTAACAGATGTCAAAATCCAAGATGGTGGATACCAGAAAACAAAATGACTGGACTCTGCTAACGTCTATCCACATATTCTTGGGAAATGTCGGTATGGAACCGCATTTTCTAGTGCTAGCTGCTACGGTAGAGTTCACTGAAATTGTGGGTTCGTTTTGAATAATTATACTCCATTCCATGAGGGTAATTAAAGAAGTTTGAACCGAGGGAGCCAAAGAACTGGATCAAAGTAAAATTGTGTTGCATTGTATTCTCATAATAGGATGAATGAAGTTGGCGAAAATTGGGAAATGATGTGTGACAAATTCCATATGTCTATCACATATGGAATTTGTTTTCGTACTTATAATGTATACAAGTAATTAATATTTTCTACTTCACGTAGACAGGTATTTGAAACACAAAAATAAATTTACCTACCTAACCATATTGTTGCATGCATACTGCATGTTCCTAAAATTGACGGATAACGAAACCTTTCATCCATGCTTTGTTTAAAAATCCATTGTTCTGTTCTCCATTTTGCGCCATTCACAACGGCAGATTCCCCAAACTTCTATATCGCATTCTTGTACATACTGAATATTGATTGGAATCTTCGATAGGTATATTTTATCGAAGATTGGAATTCGTAGTATTTTGCTGGACGCTGCGTTTTTAATTGGTGACCGGATGGGTACCTACTTTTATACTCGTATTTTGTTCAGAGTTAGTATAGATAGTAGGTGGTTAGAGTATCGTATTCACAATGAATTTTGAATCATACCTCTATCTAATAACCTAAGAAAGATTTCGAAGCACTTTTGTAGCGTCTAAAAAATTGTTTTTTTACTTAGAAGATGAAAATGTAATAATAGACAAATAGTATGTAATTTTTTATATTCGTAAATTCATTTATTTAGGGGCACAATAAGTGCCCAACTTTCAAGAGTGTTAATTGAATACTAGGCAAGTTAATTAAAGTCAAAATACTGGGTTATTTTTGCTTAGCTGATCGATTGGTGTAAAGCATCGATTTAGAATCATGAGGACCTGTTTCTAATTATCAGGACAGAATGTTAAAGGCTTTTTTCTGTAGCTGTCCGCACCGGACTCTAAAATCTAGAACTTGGCTGGCAGAGTGCAGGACACTCTTTATGTTGGACCAAAACATGCATGGTGGAATGTCGGTGCTTACTTCTGCGCAGTTACTCGTGTATGCAAGCATCATCACGTCAACGACGACAACGCTCTTATGAAGGTCAACTTATAAAAGCGCGGGCAAGGAACTCGACGCTATTCTTATTAAATTCTTTACAGTAGTTTTTGACAATGCGTTACTTGTTTTGTTATTAATCATAATAACAATAAGTAGGTACTTATTAACAATATACATTATGCTCTGGTGTCTGGGCAGAAGTGGATAATTATGTGCACCTTTGCCGACGAAATAATTAATAACTGCGTAGTATGCCTTATTTATGCATGCATTTGTATGTTCCATCTTTCATCACGTCTTTATGCTATGCGAGGAACTTGGATATAATTTTGTAGTTTTATTTTTAAAATATTCTTGAAATCATTTCCAGCTCAACAAAGCTTGAAGGCTGGCTAATAAATCACTTATATAGAATATCCGATAGAAAGAGGGGGTAGTTAACTCCATGCTTAGCGTTATGGAGCCCTTACAAGCATCCTCTCAGCGTCATGGTAAATGTTATGCTTACTTTTGAAGATTATTCCAAATTTGAACAGTCAAGAGTTTTTATGCAGAATTTAAATAATGGTAATTAACATAAATTAGAATGGAAATCCACTAGTAAAGATATTCGATAACTGACAATATTGATCCTAGACGCTTTACTAAACCTTAGTAAATAGTACAAAAAAAGACGATATATCGACAACTTCGATCATAAATGAGGAGCAAACATTCAAACAGTGATTTATCCTCCGGCTCAAAATGTTGGGTAAATGGAAAAAATGGTTACAACTACCTATGACTCTCTAGTAACACTCTAAATAGTTTTATTTTCTATAAGAATGCTTTATAAATACACTTTAACACTAAAATATCTGACACACTGGCTCTAAAGTACTTATTTGTTTAGTAATAGTTTGGACAAAACACTTTTTGTATGAAACTTGAGGCCAAAACACATTTCGAATGAGGCCCTGGGCTAAACTCAATATGAATGAAAACCACAGTGTATAAGTATTTGATGACATCAATATTTTATGGAAATTTTAGACAAAAAGTGATCGATTGGTATATTTATCATAATAAAGAAAACTTTAAATAAATAATTATTAAAAAAAAATAAAAAAAACTTAATGAAAAATGGACATTAATTATAGAAAAGCTCTTAAATCCTAATTGCAACTTGTACCAGTCCAGATGGTAGTCGTCTATATCCTGCCACCCATCACCAAACATTGTACATAGAAGCTTGTTCGTGTCAGCTTTCTTCTTGTATGCTCTATTGGCACATTATAATGTAGTCGACTATTATTTGCATTCCGTTTTGTTAAAGGCAAAAACTCTCACCCTAATTCAAAAGTATAGTTCTGCAATCCTTTCACCTTGACGCACCATTACCTACCTCTTGCTGAGGAAGGACAAGTAACAGTCTCCATAACAACAGCAACAATGACATGTGTCCGTTACACGTGGAACTATTTTCCAATAATAGAGTTCTCTGGTACCTGTCATAACCCAAGCCCGATCTATCACAGTATTGCAAACCGATACGCCGATACCTACATCGAGTCCCGATCAGTCATAGTTTAGAAATGCCTAAACCATTTTATCACCCAATCAGTCATCCTTTTTAATTAGTCTTTGAAAGAACAATGTGAAATCTGAAGGTAGTATACTCATATGTTGTACGTTCCGGTAATACCTATTAGGTATCATTTAAACTCCGTCAAACAAGTTTAAATTTTTAAGAGGCATATCAGATTCACCTAATTGCCCAGAATGTGATACTGAAGGAGATGTACAACATGTATTGATAGAATGTGTCCGAAACGATGAGATACGACAGAGCTCACTACTAATTAATGCCAATGTTGGTGCTTGCAATAGCCTTCTGGCTTCGCCCTCTTCAGACGAAGCCAGAATACTGTTAAGATTATACTTGTTTCTCTACGGAGAAACAAGTCCTAGTTTAAATAATTAGCCATTAACATGATGTGAGACTTACGGGGGTGACATGGTCAATTATTGACAAAACCTCAGAGGAAAAAAAATAAATAAAAAAAAACTACCGCCTAAATTTTACAACGTGATCACACTAAGTAGGTTATATGTAATTGCATTAGTCTAAATGCCCAGTGCCTACTCTACCTAACTAAACATTCCTACATATCTTTTAATATTTTTATTCTTGCAACAACGCATGCTGTGCGGATTACATTACAAAATTACGAATTTACGAGAGGAAAAAGCCATGTGCGGGATTCAAACCCGCGTCCATCTACCCCTATAGCCGGGGTATTCTGTGATCGACTGAGCTAACATGACGCTGAGTCATAACTCTATTTTTTCCTATCGTAGTTTAACGATCGTATTGGGATGGAGCGACACCTATAGTTCAATTACAAAATTACAAATTTACGAGAGAAAAAATTATAGTCATGTGCGGGATTCGAACCCGCGTCCATCCACCCCTTTAGCCGGGGTATGCTCTAACCAATTGAGCTAACATGACACAATGACTCATAACTGTAATTCTTGCTCTCGTTCTTCAACCATCGTATCGGGATGGAGCGACACCTATAGTTCAACTTACGTTTTACTACAAACAAGACCAATTTTGCAATTGGTTTTAAACTTGTAAATGATGACGCAACCTTATAATTTTAATATTATTAGGTTTGCAATAACGCCTGCTAAGCGAATTACATTACAAAATTACAAATTTACGAGAGAAAAAATTATAGTCATGTGCGGGATTCGAACCCGCGTCCATCCACCCCTTTAGCCGGGGTATGCTCTAACCAATTGAGCTAACATGACACAATGACTCATAACTGTAATTCTTGCTCTCGTTCTTCAACCATCGTATCGGGATGGAGCGACACCTATAGTTCAACTTACGTTTTACTACAAACAAGACCAATTTTGCAATTGGTTTTAAACTTGTAAATGATGTTCGAATCCCGCACATGACTATAATTTTTTTTCTCTCGTAAATTTGTAATTTTGTAATGTAATTCGCTTAGCAGGCGTTATTGCAAACCTAATAATATTAAAATTATAAGGTTGCGTCATCATTTACAAGTTTAAAACCAATTGCAAAATTGGTCTTGTTTGTAGTAAAACGTAAGTTGAACTATAGGTGTCGCTCCATCCCGATACGATGGTTGAAGAACGAGAGCAAGAATTACAGTTATGAGTCATTGTGTCATGTTAGCTCAATTGGTTAGAGCATACCCCGGCTAAAGGGGTGGATGGACGCGGGTTCGAATCCCGCACATGACTATAATTTTTTCTCTCGTAAATTTGTAATTTTGTAATGTAATTCGCTTAGCAGGCGTTATTGCAAACCTAATAATATTAAAATTATAAGGTTGCGTCATCATTTACAAGTTTAAAACCAATTGCAAAATTGGTCTTGTTTGTAGTAAAACGTAAGTTGAACTATAGGTGTCGCTCCATCCCGATACGATGGTTGAAGAACGAGAGCAAGAATTACAGTTATGAGTCATTGTGTCATGTTAGCTCAATTGGTTAGAGCATACCCCGGCTAAAGGGGTGGATGGACGCGGGTTCGAATCCCGCACATGACTATAATTTTTTCTCTCGTAAATTTGTAATTTTGTAATGTAATTCGCTTAGCAGGCGTTATTGCAAACCTAATAATATTAAAATACCTATAGTTCAACTTACGCTGCACTACAAACAAGACTAATTTTGCAATTACATTTAAACTGGTTAATGATGACGCAACCCAAATTCTTAATATTTTTATGATTGCAATAACGCATGCTCTGCGGATTACATTACAAATTCGAATTTCGATCGGGGTGCGAATCCCGCACATGACTTTAATTTTAAAACTCGTAAATTTGTAATTTAGCATTTGGAATTGTCAAAGTGAATGACATCACATCACTAATTTAACCAATTCATTGCATAATAGCTATGGTTCTATTCCGAACAACGACGCTGCCCATTGCAACGTGTGCATGTGCCGTGGCTGCATGCAGTGAACTACGAGTATAACTACTACCACAAAAAAGAGAAAGAAATTTACATCTCTATGACTACTACTGATTTGTATCCCACTTCAAAGAAGTCTTTCACTTCTTAGAATAACTTATGATGTAACTCACTAACTTTAGAATGATAACATAAGAGAAGAATAGATCAAATCACTTATAATAAAAAAAACTAAAAGGAAAAAATCGACTGACTTATGTAGTTTTTAAGATAGAACATTAGTTGACAACAATTAACATCTTAGTTGTAAATGATGCATGGAGTGTGATAATTTATAAAAAAGGAAATTGAATATTAAAACTTATACGAATCTAAAAAGAGTACGAAACATGTGTCTGTAGGGCGTATTTTTTATAATGTAAAAAACGCACTTAAAAAAAGGAGGATGTTCTAAATTTGTTTTTTCTTATTATAAGACATTTTTTCGTTCTTATGTTTGTTAACTCATAACTTTCTACTGGGAGAACCGATGTTGATGATTCTTTTTGTATTTGAAAGCTGGTTTTTCACGTGTAGCCCTTTTTAAATTTCATTTAAATCAGTCAAGCCGTTTATGAGTACACTCCAATAACTGAAAAGTGTTTTCCTATCTTCAGATATAGTCTAATTGAAATTACTTATTTGCCATAATGTAGGTACAGTACAGGTCTTAACTAAAATAATATGTAGCTCTACGTTTAAACCTTATAGGCGTGCAAATTACTAGGTTCATCAAATTTAATTTAGCAAATTACTATTATAATTAAATTTAATTTAACAAATTATTATTATAATTTGCTAAATTAAATTTGATGAACCTAGTAATTTGCACGCCTATAAGGTTTAAACGTAGAGCTACATATTATTTTAGTTACTGTACCTATATAATTGGAATCGCGCTGAATGAAACCGACTTCAACACTCAAAAATGTGTAGTAACTCGTTAAAAAGTACCTATTATGACAATATTGTCTGCATGGTACCGACTTCGACAAATTATTTTACACTTTTGAGTGTTGAAGTCGGTTTCATTTTGAAGTAAACATTTTTTCACCCTTTTTAGTAAGCTTTGCTACTATATTTGTAATTTTTAATCACTAGTAAGATGCTTAGTGAGTGTACTTACAAGAACTTATCGAATCACACATTTAATTGAGGATTCGTTAGTCCACGAACCCACCGCGATTCCAATTAACTTTGAGTTGAAACTCACTAGTTGCAACTCCAAATTAATTGGAATAAAAATGAATAGTAGATACCGCAGAATAAAATGGAGCAGAAGGACCACTCAGCAAATCTGTCCCAATAAATAAGCAATTCTAGTTTACAAGGTATGAAGAAGTGCACTTTTAAAATCAGTTTCAGCTTGCACGGAGTACATACCTAATATTTAAATTAATTTACAAGTCATCTCTCTTTCTATCGCATGGCCACGCAGCTCTGACCTCACAGGCACCGTAGATTAATCCCATCCGGACGGATACGCTGATGTACCTGCAGCTTTGTACCTACCTAAGCCGCGGAGTGCGCCAGGCCTGATAGTATCTACACAATCTACACATATCAATAATTGTGTGTCCAAATCGAAATTAATCTATTTTATAACGTAGTTACGTAATTGAGTTCCAGAAAATTCAGTTACAATCATCGAGATAATACGTTACACAGTGGGTACTAGGGACTTAGATAGGCAGAGGCTACCGCTTAACATTAGGTGGGCCTCGTGCGTGATCCGTCACGACACAATCCCATAAAAAATTACGCATGCCCCGTCTGAAGAGATCAGAGCTAATCGTGGCCATGCGACAGAAAGAGACATGGCTTGTTATGTCAATAATATTATGATAAGCCACTTAGTACCTAAATATACTTACAGTAACTAAGCAATCAACATTTTTTTCCACCAACCCGCTGATATCCAATTAATTTTGAGTTGAAATTAGTGACGTAGCAATCATAAACGTTGTATATAAATTCATTTTTAATCGACCAAACAATTAGATGATAGAACTATGAGAGCTATAATAATAATAACCGTATATGTTTTCCTTAAAATATTCAAGGTTGAGTTGTAGAATCAGTTCTATCAATCATAATTAAATAAGTCAGAATAGCTGATACTGTAAAACACATATGAATTTATTAACTGTCTCCGTCTTCTTTTCTTTTAAACATAATAATATACCTACTTATTTGTAGCTGACAAGGAGATGAAATGGTAAAATGATGTTGTGCCCCAATCGAATATTTTATCCGAACAACTAGGTATAATTTTGATTGAAAACATAATGAAAGTCGGTAACAAAATTAGAGTGGCGCTTAATATGGCGCCAAAATAAGTAATACATTTGTAAAAAAGGGCTTGCAATAATCCAATTTTTTGGCCTGTATTGATCTCAATAAGATCTTTAGGTTGAAGAATATCAACATGTCATAAGTATAGTTTGTTAGCATAAGGTTAGGCCCTTTCTTAGCAAGAGACAAAGTCATCATGCATTAACCCACTCAATTATTTTTTTGTGCATCTTTGTACATAGAGGCGCGCGGGCCGCTTTATCTAATAAGGATCCAAACCAACCCCCTAGCAAGGGAGTTGGTTTGGCCCCTTAGCAATATGTTTATGTCAAAGCAACTAAGGATACCGCAGTCAATAATTGTTTAATTTTGCTGTTGGCTGTACGAAGCCAACTGCACACGTGGGCGTGGGTAGACATTACACACTAATATAATGAAATTTAGCTGGAAGCTCTATCCGTGTACTAAGTAAATAAATTGCCCATAATAACATAATAATGAAATGTAATACCTACTTATTTATTGTAAATTATATTTATTTCCACGAACACCATCAAGTGCAGAATTGGCTCACGGAACTACGGGTGTCACATATGGCAGTAAGGCTACAGATGCCATGCCAGCTCGTCTTACCTGAGTTTCTTAGAAGTGATAACGGCTATCGTATTCAGTAAATTCAGAATACGGTCTGAGGCAGTAAAGTAAAAAGTGGCCATGAGGTGACATCGCCGCCGCGGCCGACCTGTTCACCGACAATCAATATTGGGGAATTTTATACTTTTTTCTCAGAAGTCAGAATACCAGAGTCCTACCATTCGAATATAGCAGAAATAGGTACAGTCGTAGAGAATAAAAAACAATGCTGTTATCTCCAATATAGGTAAGTATAGAATACATAACTACTTTTTGTAATTGGATTTTTTTATTCAATACCAAGGAAAAAGTTAAACATTTTTGTGTCACTGAATAGCAAATATTACCGTGGCAATAGTCTCGTGTGCCTATTATACTCGTAATTAACGGTAGGTACCTACTAACATAATACCTATTTCTAATTCTTTATTTTTAGAAGAATTCATGCTTTCGTGTTATCTGATCTTATCAAGTTATTTTACAGGTTCATTTTCCTAAATGTTGAACTATCATCATCGTCATCATTTTGACATCAACCGGAACGTCCAGCGTCGAAGAAGGACCTCCCACATTGAGGGTAATTTGCCATAATTCCAACGCCAGGCGGACGTCTTGGGGATCGCAGTATAAGACGGCGCTGCTTCCCACTTATGGTATTTTTTGCTTCCGTTGCCTCCTAAGGCACAGAAAGAGATCCTAACTCAGCACCCCAGGAGGTTGTAATATGAAAAGATAAGTACATATTTTACCGACATAACATTTAGACGCTCCAGAGAAAGTGGGCAAAATTTGAACATGTTTTTTAGAAAGATTGTATGCCGTACAGATATGAACAAAATATGTAGAGATTCTAGAGGATATAATACTTGATCTGAAACATGATTCCATATATTTCTCTCCATAGAATAAAAAACAGGAATACCTACAGCTCTAAAGTATCAGGCTATATGCGTAGAATATAGCAAATCATCATTTGTGTCAGGTATATACATTATATTTCTAATTGTTATGTAGCAACAATGTAATACAAACATACCTGAAAGATTTTTCCGGATTTCAAAAAGATCACTTATATTTGAATTTATTTAAAATTTTATGGAGTAGTTCTGTTTTGCTCACTCGCATGCAAAGCAAGGTCTCCTTTTTTCCTCCTTTCGTCCTACGCCCACAGTCTAACATTTTCAAAGACCAGTTTTTCCTTATGGTCAAGTTAAATGGATTGAGGTTTTTTGTAGAATCGAGACTCGCGGTTAATATTACCTTCTGAGTGCCTAGTAGAGCCTTCTTTTCATCCGCAAGCACAGAATAAAACGTTAGATAGAATTTTCTGTCAGTCAGGTAGTTGTCTATGAGCTTCAGATTCAGATATGATAACCATAGAGAAAAGTAATAATGCGATGATAACAAAAAATAAGTACACGTCACCGTATGCGTTTCTGATCAAATCATGCGATACGTATTTCAAGTAATTTTCAGTTTCATGTGCCTTTACTAGGCGTGTTTTAAAGCCAAAGTCGAATCAACCGTGACTTTAACATATCCATTGTCTATAGTGCCAAAACTTCTCGAGTTAAAAACTGATTGTGAAATAATGTTTTGTCATATTTCGGAACAAAATAGTATATCTTTCTAAACGACATTGACAACTTTCTTCAAAACTATGTCAATCGATAAATAAAGAAATATCTAATGGGGACATACGATTTTGAAATCGAAGAACGGTGTTCATGTGTAAATATTGTCAAATTTTCCTGCATTTCGGACAGAGCGATTATCGTAACTGCCACGTTGCAGCGTGAGCAGATATGAACCTTATTTCGACATTGCTTTGTTTGATTTTCGTACTGGCCTTTAACGAGCTGCTAATCTGGGTCTTATACAATAAAAGCCTTAAATGCTTAAACGGCATGTTTCATTTAACTCGCGTAATAGGGTCAACGTCGCCGTTAATGTTTACAAGCCGGCCTGCCTCGCCTCACTCTGTACTTCGGATTTGGTGGATATATTAATATACTATAGTATATAAATATATCCTATAGTATATTAGCTACGTGTGATACATACCTAGATATAAGCTTAATTGACCTAAAGACCTGGATATAGGTAAGCTTACTTTCAACGCTTTGATTATAAAAGTTAAACAGAAACACCATTCAAAACAGTGTAACAATGGGCAGTCTTATCGCTGAAAGTGATCTTTCCAGGTATTCTCTATAGCTTGAATATACATAGAAGACGTGATAGTTCAGTTGTGGATTTTGGCATGGCTTTAAAATATATAGGCATGACTATAAAATTTGTTGCTAAGCCCTAAAGTTACGTGACAGCGTGTTCCTGCAGTTTCTTTTCTTTGAGGACCTCTCAATTATAGCCTTATCCAATTCTTCACCTTTGACTACATCATCACTTATCATAAGATGAGATTGTGGTCAAAGGTTAGCCTATCAGCAATAAAATACTTTAAATAATCACTAGTATAGTATTTTTTTATTCCTGATATGCTAGCCATTGACTGATGGTAAGTGATGGTGAGGTCGCAGAGGTGGTTCAGGATAATCTAGAATTATTACCTAATCTATAATCTGGTGTCCTTGATACCTTCAAGGACAGCTGCCAGAATACACAGTTAGGTGCTTAGGGACAGATTTTGTATTTGAGGGTGGTAGGTAGCAAGCGATGCAGGCATTCGCAAAATGCCCTACAAAAGTAATGGGAACCAACCACGAACCAACCTACAATGCGGATTCCACATTCAGTCCTTGCTAATAGCTATACAGAAAAAACACTCTTTAAAATACGTGTTTGAGGACTTCGATTGATCTTCAATGCAAAATGGACTTATGAAACTTCAAAATCTTTCTCTACACAAGTTATTAAAATAAACAGAATAAATATGTGTATATATATTAGCTTGAATAACATCTTCGACCGTATTATCACTCCGATCAGGTCCGATGAAAACACACTAACACTACTTTATATGCCCTATTGATAAACAGCACACTTTCATTCGCTATAGAGCATTAGGTATAAAATACAGATTACGTACTTACATTAAAGCGTTGAAAGAAGTTTAAATTGTAATAAGAATACTTATTCGTGGGTCTTTATTAATATCGATGATTATTATAAAATACCCAGAAGTAACTTTTGTCGAAATTATTTGGAATGCATATTTCTTTGGCAATGCCCCCCTTAAATTGATACGCTGAACAGCGTCCCCCATGGAGGCTTTGTTCAGCGCTTGGAGGCTTCGTTCAGCGTATCATTTTATAACAGCGTTAATTTTATATCAAGATGTATTATTAAGAACAACTCTCTTTCATTCCCTCGCAATCAAAGTAAAAATCAGAGTGTATAACTCGAGCATGAATTCCATTTTATCCTCGGAGTCAATAACAACCCTCGCTCTTGGCATGGGCTGTTTAACGTCTCTGACAAAATGGCTTGTTTTATATAGGTACTTGTTGTAACCTCTACTATTTGTAATCTCATGGCACCATAACAACCAGTTTTTTAGGCCTTGCATAATACAAAAAACTGGTTCTCCTTCATACAAGATTTTTTTAAAAGACAACCATATCAATTGATAGATTTCCAATCATTAACCGAAATAAAAATTAATTAAATCTAACGATCGGGTTTTTGTGTTAAGGATAATTTTTAGGGTTCCGAAATAAAAATCTGGACCCTCTTACTATGCCTTTGCTATAGTTGACGGCCGATAGCCCGGCCTGTATCTTTGAGACGCTAAGAGGGAGCCAGTTGATATTTTCATATAATATATGAAAATACTAACTATACATAATTAGTATGGTGGATTGCCTAGCAAATAATAATAAGAAAAAAAAGAGTGTCCCCAGGCGTAAAAATAATTATTTTGAAGAGTTTTTACGATATTTTTTTAAAGTGTAATAAGTACATACAAGCTTCAAACTTGGAATGACAATAGTTGAATATCTAGCGGTCTCCAGCTAAAATGGAAAACTGTATGAAAATGTCGATTTTTGTTACATTATCTTTTGGTACGGAAACCTCAGCCCAACTCCCACATATAGCACATAATAAAAAGGACTTATCGGGTGTTCGTATGTCGAATGTTGGGTTTTCTGTTATTTTCTCGCATCTCACACTGATTTCTCTTCATGTTACATATGAACATTAACTAATTTTATTTTATTTCGCACAAGCCGGTAACGTACCTATGTACTGCTAATTTGGCTTATGTTAAAAACTAGCTTTCCGGGCGCGGCTCCGCCCGCACGTATTTCGGTTATCGCGCAAAAACATTAACCTCTTTTTGCGCAGTTGGATAAATACTATTTTATGTTTTTTCCCGGGTCTCAAACTATTGCCATACCAAATTTCATTCAAATCGGTCCAGTAGTTTTGGCGTGAAAGCGTAACAGACAGACAGAGTTACTTTCGCATTTATAATATTAGTAGTACTGATTATGCTGAAAACTCATCCCTAAAGCGGAATTTTCAAAATTTTAACAAGCTTATTGCGATTGTTGTGTATTGGTATCCATTCTACATAATTATGGTATTCGTGGGTATAAAATAGTATTGCTCATTATCTTGAAAAGTTATTTAACATCAATGTACCTACTTACACCATTCCGTAAATAACTCCTATAACCGTCAAAACATTAAAAATTACGTGTACTCGTACCAACAACTGTAATAAATAATTCAATACATTTAAAAATAATGTTACTGATCGATGAACCAAAAGGGCCATGTCTCAGTTACACTAAATATGGAGTGACGGCAACATTTCACAGAAAACCAAGGTGAAGCTTGTCAACTCGCTGGTCTTTTCCATATTCAGCTATGGTGTAGAGACATGGACCCTGAGGAAGGCGGATAGAGACCGAATCGATGCATTTAAGATGTGGAGCTGGAAGAGGATGTTGCAGATTCCTTGGATCGCATTCCGCACGGACGTCTCTATTCTTCGTGAGCTCATTATAAAGACCCGCTTTTCCAATATTTGCCTACGCAAGTAGCTCGAATTCTTCGGCCATATCGCTAAAAAGGAGGGGCATAACCTGGAGCAGCTCATGGTTTCTGGCAAGGCGGATGGCAAGCGCCCAAGGGGTCGTGGTCTGTTGAGATGGTCGGACCAAATTCGCACAGCCTTGGACTAATATCTAACCAACACGACGCACTCCATGTCGCCAAGAATAGGCATAGTGGCGGGACACCGTCAAGACGAAAGTACTCCAGAAGCGGGGGTTATCACGACCCTCAGTAATGAGGAGAACGTAGCGAGGAGGAGGATAGATAATGTTAGATATCGTTATATATATTTCGAATCTCGCGTATTAAGTGATCAAAAACAATATAAGATTTAGCAAAAATACAAAATTAAGAACCCATCATAGATGTCAGGTAAAATTAGATGTATTTTTGTAAGTAAATAATGTAATAAATAATCTGAGAATTCTTTTAGTCAAACAAGTAAACAGTTAATTTTGTAAACAAGCATACTCTATCTTTCACCACATCATCACGTTCGATCAGGTGCGACCGGCGTGTTCGTGGTCAAACGCCACGGTATAGATTACCGTGCAAACGCTTCATTAAGATGGATAAAAAATCTACATAATAATGGCGGTACTGGCATTGGAACAACGAGATGAGTACAGTGGGTAGGTATTTCCAAAATATAGTTTTGTATATTGCGTGGACGACGCGAAACATAGTTTTATGTGCGAATTTATGTGGAATGTTTCAAAAAACTAGTCGCAGCAGATACACCTTAAACATTAACTTAAAAACTAGTCGACCGCTGTCGACGTCATTTAAACGTGACCATCTTGAACGTATATACTACCTAACAAGGAAAAAATCACCAAGATTGGATATACATACATACAAAAAGTTACGCGTGTTCATAGATAAAGAAAATACGCATAGACTTGTGAACCCTGTTTTTTGATGTCAATTAAATTATATAGACGCGTCAGATAGGCAAGTACAGTTCAACCAACTTATGTGTGAACTCTAAGAGGGCGCTGTCGGTTGACAAACACCAAATTCTTTTTCAAATTCCTTTGTCTTTCACTTCACAGATAACTTGGTTGAACTGTAAATGAAATGTTGTTGATTTGCATCCATCAATGTTGCAGTGTCATCGTCAACGTTAGCTTTTATAATTCGACTGATCATTCGCCATGTAATTTCAGTAGCTACAGGCCTCAACACTACTGCTTCAAGGCAGAATAACTGACACTGCCAAGACGGGCCCTTGCTAAGGAGACCTACCACTTAGTCACAGCGTAAAATCGTCAACGTTAGCTTTTATAATTCGACTGTTCATTCGCCATGTAATTTCAGTAGCTACAGGCCTCAACACTACTGCTTCAAGGCAGAATAACTGACACTGCCAAGACGGGCCCTTGCTAAGGAGACCTACCACTTAGTCACAGCGTAAAATCGTCAACGTTAGCTTTTATAATTCGACTGTTCATTCGCCATGTAATTTCAGGCGCTACAGGCCTCAACACTACTGCTTTAAGGCAGAATAACTGACGCTGCCAAGACGGGCCCTTGCTAAGGAGACCTACCACTTAGGCGCAGCGTAAAATAGTCAACGTTATCTTTTATAATTCAACTGATCATTCGCCATGTAATTTCAGTAGCTACAGGTCTCAACACTACTGCTTTAAGGCAGAATAACTGACGGTGCCAAGACGGGCCCTTGCTAAGGAGACCTACCACTTAGTCACAGCGTAAAATAAGTCACATAGACTGTGACTTAGTGTTACTTCTGCACACCCCTTGAAGGACGATATGCATATAATCTAAATAAAAAAGGAGGTATTCTATTCCAATGAATACCACAATTTTGATAACCACTCTCATGACAGATTAATAACCGTTAACAAAGATAGACTAATTTATAATCAACAAACCGACAAGGCAATACCACAGATTACAAAGCAGGTACTTAAAATAATCGTAATCTACATAATTATATGCCTGCCTACATATTATATTGTTTCCGTGACATTAGTTCGTCATATCATTTACTTATCGATCACAACTTTTTCACGATCTAGTTAGGTGTATAAATCCAGATAAGAAACTAGTACAAATGTTTTAGTTTGCTAGAGGCGGCGGCGTCCGATTCTGTATTTTCTTCTTGGAGTATTCCTGTAGAGCAATATTTTTTGGTAAATTTCTAGGTTCGCTCGTCCCTAAAATTTCCTTTATATTACCAAATAATTATTACTGAAGAAAATATGCCCAGAAAACCCTTATATTTTACTGTTGTACCGCCACGAGGAACACCAGACAAATTGAAAAAAAATTGTACGCCCTGCTATAAAAACTAAATTATTTTTTTCCACGAAAGAACGCCAACAATTTCAAAAATGTCACTAGGTTCGATATTCTGTGGTACTTAGCTAAAGCCCATGGATCTATGAAATCTATGTCCATGCTAAAAGCCATAACATGGTTTATGGTATGAGGGGTCGTTCGGAAATCAAAAATCAATCGCGTGCTCTACGCAGATCACTTCGGTAGAAATGTGATTTTCGTTCAATTTTAAATTCCTGTAAACATATTTAGAAATATGACCTCGGTGAGTTTTTACATTCACTCGAGGCCATTCGAAAAATAAGTAAAACTTTACGTGACAATTGAATATGTTACCCGATGCAAAACAGAGTGAGGATTTTCACCTGTCACGTAAATGGTACCAAGTCAGTAATCATTTGAAAGATTATTTATAGATATTTTTTTACTTATTATTAAACAAATACATTTATTATAAACTATTTGATTACATTAATAATGTGAACCTGTTTTGAGTGAATATATATTTTAGTCATTGAAAAAAATATGCAATGAGTCCGGAAATAATTATGACTACTAGTCTTTAGACATATCTATATAATTTGTGACTACTAGTTACTCGTGAGCTCGTGAGTTACCAGATGCTCGTTCGGAAACGACGAAATAAAGTTATTCATGACGTTTAACCTTGGTTAACTTACAAGAGTATTACACTAGTGGGAAATCACTCGTTTTCGGACGAAGCCTAAAGTTATCCGCGAATTGATAAAACCTACTACCCTTCATTATAATTGACCCCTAGGTGGAACTGTGCCTTGATTCAATAGTATAGCCTTATATGAGTTTATGATTTATATTCTTTTCATTATTAAAAAAGTTTCCGTTTTTGTAAAACGTAGCCAACTGGATGTTTCGTATCTCGTGACAATATTTTTTCTTATAAAGAGTGGAGTTAATTAAATTAATTTTGGTGTCTACGCTACAATATTATGAAGTTCAATAACAAAACGTTACCTGGAAAATGTTTATTGTGACCGTCAGAATAACGTCATAGAAACACGAGCGAGGAGTGCGGACAAGAAACTAGATATATCATCAAATTTGGCACATCAGCATAATATAGGTATATGTACTTACATAGGTAGGTTACTTACCTATATACGTCATAATTTCTATCAAAATAATGAAGCAAGCGCAAATAATATTACCTGTGCGTGTTTTGTCGTTGTTGTATTCATTAGGCATACATAAATTTTGTATACATTTTCATTAATTTGTTTTCAGTTTATGTATGAGGTGTCTCGAATAAAAGAGAAAATTAAAGTTCTCTTCACAGAGAACAATATTCAACGCTTTTATTATGAACTTGACTGGTGGCATACATAATATCTAGGTAAATATACATATATTGGCTAATACTATTTTCAAGCAAGTGGCGTATTTTTTGTTGGAACAAACTCGAGGCCCACCTGATGTTAAGCGGACTAACCTCCGCATTTCACAGATGTATTTCGTCACAAGTCACGAATTGCACTGCGCTCTTCACCTTGAGACATAGTTGTTAAGTCTCATGTACCTGTAATTTCACTGCCTTTCAAGGACTGCTGCCGGAACACACTGTTAGATGGTTGGCGACAGATTTTCTACTTGAGGGCGGTCGCAAGCCAGATGAGCATCCGCAAAATGCCCTTCCACCATGCGGTAAAGCACAAGCCCGCAGCGGGATTGGGCCTACTGCGCGGCAATCCATTGCCAATGCCACTGAGCAATCACTGCTTCAAAAACGTTTAGTTAGCATTATGCGGGAATAATAAAATTTTCAAGCAAGTGGCGATTTTAAGAAGGTAGTTAAGTTTAAGGCCTGCCCGTGGGGTGCTAGGTCTTAATATCACCTTTCCATTCACCCAGTCACCTTCACCGGGGTGTGGTGAGAAGCGAATAGGTAAAATACCTTCCGGTATTTTATCAAAATCAAAATCCGTCAGGCCGTTTTTGGGTGACACTCCAAAAACTGAAAAATATTTACCTACGTATCTTATTGAATGACAATAGATCCCCTAAGTAACAAGGGTCACTAAAAAGTGTGAAAAAAAATGTTTAACCTAAAAATGGAACCGACTTCAACACCCAAAAGTGTGAAATAACTTGTCGAAGTCAGTACCACGTACAATATTGTGATAATAGGTACTTTTGAACTATCATGGTACCGACTTCAACAAGTTATTTCACACTTTTGGGTGTTGAAGTCGGTTCCATTTTTTGGTTATATTTTTTTCCATTCATCGTCTCTTAACACTCCCACTGGAAGATAAGGGAGTGCTATTATAGCACAGGAACAGCTAGGATATCTAGGTATATGTTGCTCAAAATAATGTCACTCAACAAAACGTTGATATAGGCAGGTATGCTTAATTATGCCAATTAATGTGGACATTGGAAAACGTAACATACCTACGTAAAATTCACCTGCATAATAATTTAAAATAATATGTTGACATAACGTGGCGTTTATTTTTGGGTCAATAAGGCTGCGTTTCTACATGTGAGAGGTAAATGTGAGAAGGTTCTCCGAGTCAAAGTTCTGAGGTAACAAACATAAACAAAAAACATTCAGACGAAATGAGAACCTCCTCCTTTTTTGGAAGTCGGTTAAAAATAAGGTACTATTAGTCTTATTAGACTGAAAATGTGTTTTATAGATATTGTGAAAAACGACGATTCTATTTTCTTTTAGATACAATATGAACATTAAGGTAAAATAAACTAAATTTAATAGAAGGCTTGTTATAATGGATATAATATAACAGGGCCAGCATTAACTTCATAAAAATTAATGTTAAAAGTGCTATAAGTAACCAATATATTTATTCTTACGTACATATATGTTGCCCCGCGGGGTGCCGGGTAAGAATTGCACCTCCCCATATCATCCCGTGGGTGTCGTAAGCGGCGACTAAGGGAAAAATACTGGAAGGTGGGCAGCAGCGCCTTCTAAAGAACTGCCAACTTACACTGCGATCCCCAAGACGCCTGCCAAGCGTGGGGTCTTATGGCAAATACCCCCTTTATAGGAGAGGCTGTGTTCAGCAGTGGACGATTCGGCTGTTACAGAACAATATATGTTTATAAAAAAGTATGTACTTATTATGTATTTTTCAATAGTAAAAACAAACTACTACCCCGTTCAGTAAAGACAGAGCTAGCTAACATAACAATTGCGTGTAAGAATAATAAAAGGTTGTTAGATTTTCTTTGCTACTACGTAAAGAAAATTTAATCCTACTCAAAGCCACGAGTATACCCACATGCTTCCGTCGTATTTCGTATTCAAAGAAATATTCCTTTACATTCCTACTGCGCCTTCGTAACTCAATCGCTGCGCTGCTTGCAGATATTACATCTCGCGTACTGCATTCGACAAAGGAAGCTCGAGCGCTTTTATGATATTTTGCAATCCCAAGTAGAAATCCTGTGTATAGTGCGTATATATATGTATATATATAAAAGAAAAACCTTTGATTTTTCTTGTTGATATTTATATACATTTTATATATTAATAAAAAATATATTAGTATTACACGTTCTCGGAAACGGTTCACAGTGATGAATTTCACAGATTAGGTCTCTGTTTGGGTCAAAAATCATTTAAGTAAGGTTTCATCCCTGGGATAACATATTTTAATCGATATTGAGCCATGGTTGCTCTATTACTACTAGGCTAGCGAAAGTCCGAAATAAGGGCCGTTTTTTTAAACTTTTGATGTACAATAAGATGCCAATTAGTATCACTAAATTAAATTTTGATGAATTTAAGTAAACGGTAAAGACTTTTTTCCAAATTAACCCTTTTTACACGACTGCCTGAAAAAAGGAGAGTTATGTTTTTAGGGTTCATGTATGTATGTATGTTTGTGAGTTTCTTTATTCCACCATAACTTCGTAACGGCTGAACCGATTGTGATGTTTGTCATATCATTAGAAGCGTTGAGTTATTCCGGGTAACATAGGCTAGTGAATGTTTAAAAAAAATTAAAGAGGGGGGCCATAGTTCATGAAATTAAAATAAAATAAAATAAAAATTCGTGAAAATTTTACAAATTTTACTATCACCGTCTAGAGCTTGCTTAGTACATAACAAAAATATATAACAGAAGTATTCAATATACATTGGTTAACTAATATCAAAAGTAATAAATATTGTCTTATCCGTTTCTACACTTGCTTCTTGTAGACACAAGTAATACAAATAAATAAATCACCGGCATGCGGCAGGACAGAGACCATGCGTTTTTTGACCGTAGAACGCCTTCAGAGAGAAAGGCATTTCATACACAACTACAAGAAATGATTATTTTGGTGGTGTTAACATTTTACTGTTTAGTGACTTGATGCAGCTTCTACTAGTAGCTAAATCTGTCAGCGGAGCATACTGAATCAGAATCAGAATCATTTATTGCATACTACTGCTTTAAACAACCGCCACATTTAAGTGCTGAAATGGATTTATGGACGTTATATAGCTTCTGCAAACTGCCACAGAATGTGAGGCAAGCAGACGACACCACATTTGTCGATATTTTGAATAGTTTACGGGTTAAAATCCTGGATCATCGTAGAGTACCACTTACTGGACCAGATGGTGAGTATGTGCGAAAATTTCCCACGACAAGACAGGTGGATGAATCGAACCACCAAATCAAAATCAAACGATGACCATCGAACTCGCCAAAATTTGCCGGTTGTTTGACGTGGTAGCATCAGATACATCCGTAGAAGCCAAAACCAAATGACAGCAGCCAAAACCCGAATTTATACTTTCTGATCCCAATAAAAGACGTATTAAGACACTAAAACTACACAATAAAAGACGTAACAGGAGG
Organism: Plagodis dolabraria; assembly: GCA_963854805.1. Taxonomy (NCBI): domain Eukaryota; kingdom Metazoa; phylum Arthropoda; class Insecta; order Lepidoptera; family Geometridae; genus Plagodis; species Plagodis dolabraria. The sequence goes on along the minus strand of OY978457.1, from coordinate 21,548,922 downwards.
TATTGTTCCATTCTTAAAAGTTACCATTGGTACTAGGGTAATGTTGCGGAAAAATATTAAATTTGGACACGGCTTGGTAAATGGCGCTATGGAAGTCATCCGATAATTCGTATGGTCAGCGCTACGTCGTAACCGGGAGAGTTACCGCAAGCCGTTTTCGTTGAGTTCTATGACAAAACAATGCGTGGCAACACAGTCAGTTTGGGTGTCAAAATTGAGCCTAGCGCTGTCGAATTTGACGCGTTACGGGGTCAAGGTAAAGTCGAGCGGCACATGCTACCACTGAAATTATGTTAGGCTGTGACAGTGCACAACCTGCAAGGAACGACACTGGACAGAGCCGTCGTGGATCTAGGCGCTAAAATTTTTGCCAAGGGGCAAAGTTTATGTAATTTTACCTGGGACAGACTGTCCAGTTAGGTAGGCCCAACTTCGAAAAAAAAAACGCCCGAAGAACCCAACTCGGATGGGCGTTCGGTAAGTTACGCGACATTTTCTCGTCAAAGATCCTGCAGTGCCTGAAGGCCAAAGTCGTCAACCAGTGTGTATTCCCAGTGATGACATATGGCACCGATACGTGGTCCTTAACAGTGGCCCTTATGGACAAGCTCAGAGTCACTGAACGAGCCATGGAGAGAGCTATGCTCGGAGTTACTTTGCGCGATAAAATCCGGAACGTGGATATTCGCCAAACAACCAAAGTCACCGACATAGCTTTCAGAATTTGCAAGTTGAAGTGGCAATGGACAGGCCACATTGCTCGACGAACTGATAAGCGATGGGAAAGAAAGGTTCTCAAGTGGGTACCATGGTACACCGGAAGATGTAGAGTTGGTAGGCCCCCCACTAGATGGACTGACGATATCATAAAAGTCGCGGGTAGCTAATGGTCACAAGTGGCTAATAGCCATTCTTTGTGGCGTTCTATGGGGGAGGAATTTGTTCAACAGTGGACGTCTTCCGGCTGATGATGACGATGATGAAAGTTTATGTCGCTCTTAGTCGCGTCAGACAGCTAGAAGAATTGGTTTTTTAGATACACGAAAGCTATCAACGAGCCCCATGACAAAAAGTCTCTGCAAGAACTGAAAGACCTCAAAGTTATCATTAATAATTAATTAATCATAAAAAAATATATTTCACGTTATCTTTTGCGTGATAATAATTTCCAAAAAAAAATAACTTATGTTTCGTGGCACATTGTGCGTTTGCAAAAATATTGTTTCATCACTGAAAGGTACGAAATAAAAATAAATAATTTAAAAATTAAAAAACACGCCTGCCGTACGAAAAAGTGAACGAAAAAATTACAAACAAGTTACATTTGTAATTTTTTAGAAGCAGTGATGGCTCATTGGCATTGGTGGAAGGGCTTTTTGCGAATGCCCGCCTGGCTAGCGACCACCCTCAAGTGGAAAATCTGTCGCCAAGCACCTAACGGTGTGTTCCGGCAGCAGTCCTTGAGAGCCAGTGAAATTACAGGCACATGAGACTTAACAACTACGTCTCAAGGTGACGGGCGCAGTGCTATTCGTCACTTGAACGATGAACTGCATCTGTTATAGGCAGAGGTAACCGCTTAACATCAGGTGGACCTCAAGCTTGTTCCGTCACAATAACATAAAAAAAAAAAAAAAAAATACATGGTTTTAATGTTGAATGGCTACAATGTAGGTACTAAATAGATTATATTTACTGTGCAATTAAAACACCATTGAACCCGAAATGGAGAATAGATAACCAATCTTTTCATCGCAGTCGGGGACAGTTCCTTGGAATAGTTCTTTACATGTCCCCCGACTTCGACGTCCGTGTGATTTCAAATTGTAAAAGTTGACTTGCCTGTAACGAATGTTATGTTGTGGCCAATAAATAATCTTTATCTTTATTAATTTATTTAATTTATACCATATTATTAGATTGCTTAAAGCACCAGCTCTTTGTCACCTATTTCCAGCTAAACAGATTCTCAATGGAGTGAAATTATTTACTGGCTTACTTTTTTGTGCCGTTTGGGGTGGACAGTTTGACAGTCGGCGGGGACCCAAGTGCCATCAACTATTTAAGGACCAGTTAAAACGTTTTGCAAAGACGACATTTGAAAAGAATGTTGGCTTGTATCTCGGATAAATATATTCTAAATAAATATATATATATATATATATATGTAAGTATTATATTATATTTTATAATAAATATTTGTATTTGTATATATAATAAATATATTTGTGATGATACCAATTTGCGATGAACCTAGCATAGTAATTATTGTTTTTTTTTGGGTCAGGTACAGGTGCTGTTAATGTAATTAATTTAATAATGATTGTTAATATGAACATTGTTCACCTTTGTAAGAAAAACATATATGAAAAAGAAAATATCACTATCTCGCCAAGAAAATATCAATATTAAAAATAAAAAGGTTGTGCATAGTCAATCCATCACAAACATTTCTTAACAAAATAACGAGTTCGCGAATATGCACATAGCCTAAACAAGCATTTGCTCCAATATTCAACTATTATTAAATATGATTATTGCTAATAATCAATATTCTATATTAGCATTGATCATGATAGTAGGGCTTTTTTGTGAATGCTCATTGCTCACCCTGTCAACCTTAAGAAGACAATCTTTCTCCAAGCACTTATCACTGTATTTGCGCAGCTGCACTTGAGAACCAATAAATTTATGTTCAACATCTTCACTTACCAACAGGGATAGAGTGGTCAAACGCAATCAATATACGAAGAATACTGCAAACTGCAATAACTCTTGCTGTATCTTTTTTTAATGTAATGAGCGGCAAACAAGCATATGGCCCGCTTGATAGAAAGCGGCTACCGTCGCCTAAAGACATATTATGCAATACTATTACTGTCAAAGCATTGCTCATTTAATTCCATTTTAAAGGGCCTTATCTCATGCAAGACCGAATAAGGAAGGTCATTCCACATATTAACGGTATGCGGCAAACCGCTTGAAACGGACGGTCCGGGCTTCCAAGCCTGCAAAAGGTGAGGATAACCATTAGACGGTGTCAATACGTTCGATAGTAAAATTAAGTATTTGTGCTAATAAGACACGCCCGTTACCTAATTGCCTAAAGGTACACCGATATGTCTCAAGGGATCGATAATAAGACGAGTTCATTCGGTAATTTCTAGGGTTCCTTACCCAAAGGGTAAAAACGGGACCCTATTACTGAGACTTCGCTGTCCGTGCGTCCGTCAATCTGTCACCAGGCTGTATCTCAAGAATTTTTACAGATGATGTATTTCTGTTGCCGCTATAACAACAAATACAAAAAGTTGGCCAAGTGCGAGATGGACTCGCGCACGTTACAACACAAAAAGTTAAAATATGAAGTCTAATGTTGTTTAGCTAATGGTTCGGAACCCTTCGTGCGCGAGTCCGACTCGCACTTGGCCAATTTTTAAAAATATTGTTTGTGATATATAGATGAACAACTAGATGGAACAAGCACGAGTTGAACCTCTATAACAGATGCAGTTCGTCTGGAACTGTGTCTGTGTGTTCGTCTGGAACTGTAAGACATAAAGTTATTAAATCTCATGTATAGCGTAATTTCACACACATACTCTTCAAAACGAAACCCAGTAATGTGTAGCCCTGTGAAAAGTTGTGGCGTATCCACGTACTGAAACTTTGCTCGTTATGCCTGCACTTTGTTATAGAGCGGCGACGGTTCCACCTCCACGTATACAGGTTTTTGAATACACTGCACATACTGAAAAGTGCCACGTCGGATGGGGTTTGAGAGATTCAGTTCCGAGATAATAATTAAATCTAACTGTTTTATTTCTGTAACTTGACCCTTATATATATTATCCAGCACTTTGTTACAGTTGAGATTGTTGAGGCAGATCTGCTCTACCTCCATACATAGGGCTTTTTAAGTACACTAGCTAGGGAGGGTACGTAAGACTGACAAGCACCACGTGGTTTAGGATAGAGAGATTCCATCCGGAGACAGTTATCTAACCAAAGGAACTAGTTGTACATACAGTACTTGACTAAATGATTTTGATACATGTTTTGTATAGTGAAATTATAAAATCTATTGAAACTAACCCATTCAAAGCCAGCTTAATAGTAGACTGCCTTAAGTGCTCATTATACACTCTTTTGCAAAAAAAACGGGCACCTAAGGAAATTTACGTTCTAAGGTCGATTTTAGTTAATTAAATGAAATTTATTTCTTTGACGTAGTCTGTATACTTATAATCGTGTAAATTAATGGGCGTGAAGTGAATTCGAGCAATTAAAAGAAAAAAAACGATGGATTCTTTAAAATCGACGTACACGCCCAAACAATAAGAAGTGGTCGGCAATAAAGACAAGTTTTTTTTCATATTTTTTAATTAAATAAAGTTGTACAAATGTAAAAACCTAATAACGAGTGTGACCTCCTCTTGCCAAAATCACAGCTTGAATCCTTCTGGGCATGCTTTCACGATGTTTTTAATAAAGTTTTGAGGAATACGTTCCTACTCTTCTGCAATGACTCTTTTTAGCTCCCTGATGTTTTGTGGAGCAGGTTGCACTGATCTTACGCGTCTGTTTAGAACATCCCACACATGCTCAATAGGATTGAGGTCAGGACTTCGAGCTGGCCAATCTAAACTACGGATCCCAACTTCTTACATGTACGCTTCCACGTCGCCAGAACGGTGCGGGCGAGTATTATCGTCCATAAAAATTGAATCTTCCCCAAGTGCAGTCAATGTGGGTTGTGCATATGGAATTAGGACTTCCATTATGTACCGGTGCTCATTTAATGTTCCATTTTCTATGAAAACTAACTCCGTACGCTCCGTCTAATTAATTGCTGCCCAAAACATAACGGAGCCTCCGCCATAAGGAGTGATTTCTTCGAAACACACTTCCGCATAGCGTTCCCGTGTTCTTCACAGCACTCGCCGGCGTCGGTCCTCTCCACTCAAATAGATTCTAGCTTCATCAGAAAACAATACTTTATTTTTAGTTCCGAGAAAACTGAAGTCGAGCAACACGGTGCTCACGGAGTAATTTAGGGCCCCGAGCTGGGCGATAGCTCTTGATATTGGCAGCCAAAAGCCTCCTCCTGACCCCACAAGCTAACTTCTTCTCCTCTAACTTGTTCAAGGCTCTTTTTCAGGTCCACACTTGGCGCCTTACGATTACGCAACGCCTGACTCACCAAAAAGCGGTCATCTCTTGGTTCTGTGCATCGTTTTCTTCCCGAACCGGGTCTTCTTTTGACCGAACCAGTCTCTTGATACCGTTGCCAAGTCCTTTGGACTGTTGAACGACTCACATTTAGCCGCGGAGATGAGAAGTTTGCGAACAACCTTCTTCAAGTAGGGCTATAATTTTACCGGCCCTTATCGCTTTATCTTTCATATCAAAAAGTGGTATTTAATGTAAAAAGAAAGATTAAATTGTTTAATTTGCAGAAAATATCCAAAAAGTTTTAAAATATCGTAATCAGTTAAAAAATATTTCGGCAATTCGCGCCATTAGTAAAGCAATTTTAGAATAATCCACAATAATCATTAGTTTTCTTTTAATAATTTCAAATTTTAAATTTGGAACGTAAAGAATCATGCCAAGATGCTTCAAAAAACATGCCAGTACATCGTCAAATTAACAAAACCTATTTGTTGTTCTTCCGTCCGTTTTTTTTGCAAAAGGGTTTATATTGATCCATATGTGCTTCAAAATTTGCTGTTCTAAGTGGTATACGTCAATTCCTAGTTTTACTATACGGACTAATACAGTTACCTAATTTCAAATTTATTTTTTTATTTCTTTGTTACAAAAATGTTTTCCTTAATTATCTTAAAAGTTACCCTAATTAGGACATGGTGGTCTGGGATTTTCATTTTTAAAGTTGTCTTATAGCAGCTGTCCTTGAGCGCTAGTTTCCATTATATGTTACTGAACTACCCGACATCGCGAATCATTTGGATGTAGTATGTATGTATATTACAATTATAATCAAATGACAATGACGTTTAAATATATTAATACTTTTAGAATTTAACCTGTTCTGTGTATAATAATTTAACTGGTATGAAGTGCGGCTCCTAAACATAAGCCAGTGCATTGGCTTGCAGGCAACGTTGCGTTTAGACGACTCATTATAAATATTGATTGGTCGAAATGGGCATCATTTCCAGCAATCATTTTAATACATTAATTAATCTCTAGGATCTCTTCTGCTAAATTAACAATAAAAATCATAGTTCTACGAATGGATGTTTTATCTAGCATAGTTTTCGTATTCATTTGACAAACTTTTTTTAAAATAATGGCCCATTAGTAATGACCGTGGACTGCAACGCGGGGGTCTAATGTTTCACACACGGCGCGCATGATCGCAAGGGATTTTGCGATTGCCCGCATTAGCTACCACCCGTACGTAGAAATTCTGTCGCCAAGCCCTTGACAGTGTATTCTAGGGTATATTAATTATAGGTTATCCTGCAATTACCATCAGGTGATAAGTATATAAGTAGTACGGTAGCCCATCAGCACAAAAAAATAACATGTAAAGTTGTTTAAATATAGACTGGTTTAGGCACTTATAATTTTACATGTACTAGGTATTCAATGTGCAAAACTCTCCAATGATTGCTTAAAGTTTCCGACGTCATGGCCGAGTTCGAAATTAAAATAACATGGCCTTTATGCAACGCTTTTGGATTTTTAATTGTGACAAAATATCTACAGTTCTACAGAATGGTCCTACAGAAGAATTCCATATATTATAGCAAATGTGAGGATACAAAACCATGACACGTAGCCAGGGAGTCGTGAGAGGCGACGAAGGGATAGAGAATGAGGGCAGCAACGCCTTCTGATGAACCATTCCACACTGCGCTCCCCAAGACGCCTGCCCATCGTGGGGATTGCTACAAATCGCACCTTAGCGGGAGATGATCATTTGGCGGAATATTTTCGATTTCTACAACATCTGGGTAATTAGGAAGATTGACTACAGAATAAGGAGGATCAGATGGATCAGTCCGCAAAGCCATTCCAATAAATAAGCAATAAAGTGCACTTCAGCTTGCAAAGCACGGAGTACCTACATAATATTTATATTCATCTACAAGGTATCTCGCATTGTAGAATAAATCTCGTCCGGATGAAAGTAGTACAAATAATGTATTCTCTGAATGGGTACACATAGGGTTCTAAACACCCACTTTCTTTGACTACTAATTTTGTTTGAAACGAGATTCGAATTGGTATTAGAAATAGTATTAGAGAACCATTAATTATTACTGATATACACTGAGTAGGTATACGGCATACGATTCGCCAAGATGCGAACAAATTATTTAAAACATAGTATTTTAAACTAACAAACATAAAATACAGCAATTTATATAATTTACACGCCGTTTTGTAGAATTGGAGTATTTTTATTGTGTTGCAAAAGCATTACAGCAATTACGAACCATTATTATATTTTACGGATTACTAGATTGCTCAACATTTACTTCCTCGTTATTTGGTATGGTTATTTTTAGTGTATATAGTAGACTTGGTACGTATGTATTTATCCTACAATAATAGTTTCTTCAACCGTCTTCTAACCCTGAAAAGTAGGTTTAAAGAAGTTTATTCTCAAATAAGACATAAAGTCACTTACACGAGAACATGGTTAGACTTAAAATATTCAATAGACATTCGTCGTCACACTTAACAGTATCTTATAAACTACAATATAATAAAATATTTATACAAAATAAATACAAATCATCCATCACTTATTTAACACATTCGTATTCTTATTGCTCCTCAATAAGGTACTGAGCTAGTTGCGTTTTGAATGCTTTAAATGAGTTAACATTTTTTATATTTGAGGGTACCTTATTATAAAGTTTCGCTCCTACAAAAATAAGCATTGTTTTGCCATAATTTGTACGAGTCTTCGGAAGTACAAGATAACTAGCCCGGAAGACTCTCTGACATCCAGAAGTTCACGAATAACTTTTGGATGTCAGTATACCTACCAAGCAGATTGAAAATACTTACAGCTCAAAAGGAAAAAAGGGAGGTTCTCGATTCGACTGCTTATTTGTGTGTGTTACCTCATAACTCTCTACTGGATCTACCGATATTGATGATTTTTTTTATAATCGAAAGCTGGTGCTTGTCAAGTGGTCCCATTTAAATTGAGTGATAACTGACGAGTAGTATTTGAGTTATCATTAATAATGTGTATTTTATGTTTTACGTCGGTGTTATTTTGTTAGAAGTTTTATCATGGTTCGACTTCTGTATATTGTAATAACTAAACCAACATCATCATCATTTCAGCCGCAAGAAGTCCAATGCTGGATATAGGCTCCCCCACAGATTTCCAAATAGAATGGTTTGAAGCGGCCTGCATCCATCGTCTTCTTACGTTGTCCGCCCACCTCGTATGTGGTACATTTAAAAGAACGGTTGAGTTTCACTTCACTGCCAAAATGTTCCTTTTACCAATTTTAAACAACTAGCAGTTGAATGAATAATTCATCATCACTCACTAAGTTTCATACTATATGGTGATAGCTATATGACAAATGAGGGTAGTAGCTAGACCTGCTTGATTAAGTCTAAATAAATACACAGTGATAGCAATATGCTTAAAAGTGTTCCTACAGAGTTAGATGGTGTTTTGACGTCACTGTTTAAAAAGGTTAATTTATAAAACATTACTACTTCAAATATACCATTTCACCACCAAATTTCCCCACAAGCGACCTAAATTTAGACGAACATTATTAATTACATTAGGATATCCGCAAAGCTAAGCCAGCAATCAATTTTCTTAAGCCCGAAGTATCAATTTTCTATCTAATTCCCAACTCAATTTACTCAAGTAACTAGACTCGATCATATTTCCCTACTTCGGTAGTTGGAGGCTGATGGAAACTAGGTCATCTGGGTCTTAGATGTATCGATCGGCACTTCCTGGGCAGAGCAGAGCTTATGATATATCTCTGAGAATTCTTGGTATTGGATATTACCTGGGAAACTGCACTGGTTTGTATGTACGGTAGGTACATATCTAAATGCTTATCAATTTTCAAACTTGATTCTATATCACACGTCTAAACAGGTCTAAAATGTTATAACTAACTACGTACTGATTACCTTTTAATAGTTGTGAAGCATTTCTCATTATAACAAAAAGAGTATTAAAGACTTTTTAATGATGAAACTCATTACTTGATTTAAAAGTTGACACATTGCTATATACCTACCTAAATCATGTGACAAAGTCATCGACCCTGTGATATGTGTGCATGCGATTATAAACTAAACATTTTCAGACCGCGATTGTGTCTAGGTAACCCGTATTCGTCACATACTTGCCAACATTTTTAAAGCGCAATTTTCGTTGTAGATTTATGTATGTGATATTTTCGAAACGACTTGTAATTATATAGAATTATATATGCCCTCGTCAGTCCTTAAAAAGGACCGGCGACTGTCCACGGCATTTTCAGAGTTTACTGCCGTGCCGCTAGACGCGCAGTGGTGTTTATTTTTATTACCTATTCGTTTTTAATTACTCAAATATCTTACCTGAAAATTCAGAAACTAGATGAAATTGCCTATATTGTACGAAAATAATATATGCTTTTATTGGTTTCGAATCAACAAAATTAAAATTTTCAAATATGGACATAATTTTACTGACAATGGTGTTAAATATAATATTTTGTATCACATATATGGTTTTATACTGTTGTAACCCTGATCGTATAGGTTTTAAGGCAGTAAAGAAAACACCTGTTTTGAAAATGACTTTGTTAATACGACGGAAACCCGCAAAAAATAATTATAATTGGTTTAAGAAAACACCTACATCTTTGGTTTTTCTTTTGACAGGAAGCGAGTCACCTCTTCCTAAAGCTCAACTTTCGTTTCTTATAATTTCATCAGGTAGAAAACATAGCTTCCCATCGTGATCAGCTTGTATCGACACCCCATGCGCATAAAAAAAATATTTTACACAAAATTGATCGAAAAGGACGTCACTATTGCACTACGACTGTAATTTTTCCTAAATGACGGTCAAAGGACATTCGTCTCAATATCATTTTCAATGCATTATGCTGGAAGTAGAAGACTCTAGATGGAGCCTAACTAGATCAGTATTTCTATATATTATGATTACAAGCGATACCGCGTACTAAGCGAAAATCATAAATTTAACTAATACATTTCTAACTAGATCAGTTTTCGGTAATAAAAATAAAAATATTTTTTAGAGGTCGTAACAATCATTTTCGAGTATGCGATTACGAATATTGAAATAAATATTTATTGTCGTAAAACACAGCCTACTAAATCATAAATTATATAATTTGATAACTACAAAGAATTCAAACTTGTTTTCTTGTCCGGTTGAATAGATCTATTCTCATCCGGAAAGTTGAGCAACTGATTTGTATTACCCTCAAAGTCTAAAGTATAGAACTCAAAAAATCTAATTTATACTTTTATTCATTATTCGTTTGTGTACGTAGAGTGTAGACCAATAATTATTATGGAAAGAAACATCATTAAATGGTGACAAATCCGTCGACAGTAAAATAAAATAAATAAAGACTGTGTAGCAGGAATATTCTAAGTACCTATGCACAAACATTGTATTGCGGCTTTGACGGCTGTCAAAATCTAAAACTAACTAATCTTGTTTGAAATGAGATGCGAGTAAAACTTGAATGGGCGGCGCAAACGATAAAGCGAGCGAACCTTGGTTGGAATATACTTACGTCATTTATTCTTAAAATTTGTATGGGAGTATAATTTCCCGACCGGTGCCGGGATAGACCTATTTCTAACTTAAATTGAAATGAAATGAAATATCTATTTATTGCCACACAAATAACATACACAGAATGAAATTAAACTTAAAAATATGAGGTGGTTTGTAAATATTGCGGGCAATAGGGTTACACGCAGCATAAGCCGCGTGACATTTTCATGAACACGTGACGCTGTTTTTCAGTGCACCCCTATGCTCAGGCTGGTGTTCGCCGAGATACATGTATAGTGAATGAGGATGAATATGAGCGATCACTCTACGCAGAGTTTCTTTATAATTACAAAACAGCTACACATAAATATAAACCGTTAGTAATTAATTCACTATCAAAAATCAGACCCCAATTTCGTGCATCCATTACTATTGGTATATCAGTCCCATTTATAGTAAGTTTTGGGTTATAACCCATGACTTTGCTTACTTGAGTTTGTGTACCTAGTATCAACATCTTTGATTTTAATGGATTGAGGATCAGGGAGTTCATACTAGCCCACTTATAAACCTCGGCCAAATCACGATTCACTTTTTCTAATGCTTCTAATGTATCTTCTGGCTTAAAACTATAATAGACCTGTGTGTCATCTGCGTATAGGTGGTATTTGCACATTTTAATGTGATGCGGCATATCTGCCGTATAAATTGAGAAAAGGGTTGGACTAAGAATTGATCCCTGCGGCGTTCCTCTAGGTACGTTCTCAACATTGGAAATATTTGAACTTCCGTCCCGATTACTAACCTCTACGTACTGTTTTCTACTGTAAGTACTGTAAGTGTGTAAGTTTCAAACCATTTGCATGTATTAAGTGAAAAACCGTAGTACGAAAGCTTAGCGATGAGTAATTTAGGATCTAAGCATTCAAATGCTCTCGAAAAATCCAATAAAACGAGAACACTGGTGAGCCCAGCATCTGAAGCTGATAATAAATCATCAGAAACAGTGCAGTCTCAGTGCCGTGGCCTTTCCGAAAACCAGACTGATATTTTGGTATTATATTTTCCTGCCTGATGTATTTATCCACTTGAGTTAAAATTACTCTCTCCAATACCTTAGATAGCACTGGAAGGATGCTTATGGGACGTAAATCTTTAAGCTCTTCTACCTTACTACACTTTGGTATAGGCTTAACAACAGCTTGCTTCCAGGAGCTCGGAAAGGCATTGATCCGTACAGAACAATTAATAATTTCCGTGATCATTGGCAGAGTATCCGGCAATGTGAGTTTTATCATCTCTGCATTGAGCCCATCGTGCCCTGTTGCGTTTGTGTGTATGTACCTGATGACCTCCTCCTGCGATACTCGATTCAAATCAAAAGTACTAAGGCATTTTTTATTTGAACTAATAAAACTAATTATAGCATCACAATTTTGCGTACTAGCTGGAATATTTAACAAGTGTTTATTGATTGCATCAGGATCTATAAAGTGTTCTGATATGGCTACGGGTGCATTGTTATTTATAGTATTTGATTTTTTTAAGAAATTCTAAATTTTTTGGGCTGGTCCAAGTTTTTATTAATATAATGGGTAAAAAAGGCAGATTTTTCGTTTTCCGTTGCACTAGTTACTAGATTTCTTAAGCATTGCCCCCCTATTTCTTCCAATGGGAGTGTCTAACCTCTAAGTGTCTAAGGTACTCTTCTGGTGTTTTAAGGAAAAAACACCAGAATGTGGGCAGCAGTGTCTTCTGAAGAACTACTAACTTGCACTGCGATCCCCAAGACGCCTCCCTAGCGATATATGTCCCCAGAACCTAGCAGCTCTTCTATTCATAGTCCTGATATCCCGGATAATATCTGATAACCCAGTGCCAAGAATCTAAGCAGATGCCGGATATCCCCAAAAAAATCCACCTTTGGCCCTGCCTACACTCAATTACGTACGCTGCGAGAAGACCATTGTCGAACTGGAGAAGTTAGCTAATTACTTACTAGTAAGTAAAATTGTTGTATAGTATTAAGTAAAATTATTTTATAGTATTACCTTTCAGTTTCCCGGTAATCAAAAAAGTTATCTCTGGATGCGTTTTTGACGATTTCATGTAACTTAAAACAGCACAATATATCTTACTCGTCGTATTTTATATGTAAATATGTACTTGAACTTATTTTTGGTGAAAAAATCGCGCGGTTATTGTTAAAAAACAACAAACCATTCGCTCGTCACTGCGGCGTAGTCACGACACTCGAGTCTGCGGTACGAGCGCAGGCCGAGATCGAGGCGCGTAGGTATAACTCGCGTTTCGTCCATTGCTATGAAGTTGAAATACTGTATAGATAACATTACCGTGACTCTGGTAATATGCTCTACTATCTGGAAGTATATCAGAAATCCCAGGGTGGCGTCGGGTTTCTCGTTAACAAGTCCCTTGGCATTTCAAAATTCGAAAAGGTATCGAGCATGGTAGGTGTCTCTTATAGTCAAAAGCATTAAACGGTATTCGTTGAAGGTCATAATAGTAAACGCACCGACCTAGACCAGCCCAGACGGTGAAGAGGATGATGAAATATCTGAAGCTATACCTACCCCCAGACATACTTCTCGATCTATATCTGTGCTTATGAAATATGAGTTTATGATTGTTATGGACGCTTTTTATTCTGTGATGAAGCTTCAATAATGCTAAGATTGGCACACGGAATTGTATTGAGGGCAAAAAACAATCAGTATTCTTTGAAATTTTAAATGTGATGTTTGCTCAGTTTACGGTAGTATTAGAAATGATATTTAAAAATTATTATCAATTTATTGCTTTGTATATATTATTTTTTCAAAAATATTTTTTTATAGTATTTTTTGTGGTTGCACATTGAAATAAATGCTTAATTTGCATATATATAATATATATGTATTGTAATATTGTTTGCATGATGTCGTCACTGAAATACTTATTTTCAAACCTCAGAGTAAATTTTTCAGCCCTTTTACTCCCCTAGGGGATCAATTTATTATATTACACCAAAAATGTGAACCCCATAAAGTTTAGAATTTGTAATAATCAATAAACACGTAATTACCAATATAATCTTGAAAAGTCAAATATTTCATCGACCTACTTTTTGCATTTTTAAATCTGTTTAATTTTCCAATATCACTGTGATTATTAAGAAAATGTATCTTTAAGGTACCTGTCTGCCTCTTTACATAATGTAGGGATTCAGAGGGCCTTAACCTGGACTGGCCTAACTTAGTGCAGTTTTAGTCCCTACCTTCCGCTATATCAATAAAATTACATCATGATTCCATTTAGCATGACACCGAAACGTCTGAGAAGGAATGCAGGAAAACCTTACTCGACGAGTCAACGCTCAACGGTATCGACTACTCAGTGAAAGGAAGAACCGTTTTTATCCTTAAGTCAAAACAAAATTATGAGTTGACTGACGCAATAAGCACGTGATGCATATGTGCAGTTATAAAAGTACATCGTGTTGAGCTTCTAATTAATAGTACGAGGTTGGGAACCATTATTGCGTTTGATTGGCTATTCCTGTAGAAAACTGTTGTAGATGCGCCTATAAAAATATTGATTTATCTAAGGATGTGAGACTATCAGTGCAATAGATATATATAATAGTAATCTTCATTAAGTTAAACTTTCAATTTGCAGTCTTCCTGGGAAAAGAATTCGGCTTTGAAATGAGGTCTTGACATACATAGTCTGCCCGCAAGACATAGTTGTGTTCCATAAGAGAATGCCGTTTGCAAATAAAGACTGTGGACATTTTTCTTCATTCTTGATATGTTCGCGTTTGACCACACCCTGCCTGATGTTAAGCATTGATGTGGTCTAAGATGGAGCACGCTTACCGAGAAGAAACCTATTTACTCTCGATTTGAAGACACTCATGTTGTATTCATCGGGAAAAACTGACAACGGTAAGGACTCTTTCGCAGTACGCACGAGAAAAGTGGAAGCGAAGCGCTTCATACGAGTCCTGGGAATATCAACCATTACGGATGGAGCCTCTACGTTTGTCTGGACGTCCGATGGAAAAAGGGGGAAGGCGGAACTAAGTCGTGTAGTTCTTGTGCACGTTCACCGAAAGGTATCCGGTACAAGACCGATGGGCAAGTGACTTTACGGCGGTGCTCGAGGCTCTGCAGCCGAGACTCCCCCAGAAAGACGCTGCCTATTAACCTCTTGACGCGCCTTTCAACAGCTTTAACTGCCTAGTTTCTTTCGCTATATCAACGGTATTATGACATATTTTAGTATGTTGTTGTGAGAAGCAGCAGCTGATATAGACACTATATTTATCTTACAAAATCGGGAATGGATGCTTGCTAATTAATATCTGAGCAATTTGAAAAACAAAAAGTAAATGCCGAGACTATATATTACTTTACTTTCTTTAATAACAATATATGCTTGTAATAGCTTACAGAAATGTGAAGTGAATAGTGTCAGCCGAAATATATTAAGAAATAAACTTTTTACCTCGCTGGCATGATATGACAGTGTTTGTGTTCGAAAACTAGAGGCTAAATAGATTTTTAACCTGCAGAACGTGAATAAAGTGTGACTTTTTACTTACACAACTTTAGTTTTAACTTTTGATCAGTACCTATCTGATGTTTTTAACCAAATTCAAAAACAATGAGATGGTTCTCAATTCAACTTTAGTTTTTAAAATATATGTAATGTTTTAAATTAGAATAAACTGTATGTATTCATATAAAATTACGTTCATTCTTTCTTAACTGAACCATATTTCCCACTGGAAGACGATTTTTTATGTTTCCACTATAGCAAATTTTTAGGAATTGAGACTACAACTATACTTGGAAAATTCCACTTACTACCACCACCGGTTGTCTATAAGATGCTAACAAATAATGCTACTGTAATAATCATAACTTGTGCATATTGTAAGGAGTTCTATATTCACTTTGATTTACAATTATTTTTTCTGAAGGAGGTGGTGCAATTTGTTAGGCATAAGTAGATATTTAATTAAATTTCTTAGAGCTCTTAGATAAGTGCTTCGTAGACCCCAACATTTAATAAACGTTCTTTACTTTGACTTAGAATGCATTTAGGTTTTACAAATAGTTCATGTCCAGTTTCGATCACAGTATTAAATTATTACGGCTGTGCAAGAAACTGTTTCAAAAAAAGAATCTAAATTAGAGGAGTTAAATTTTATACTTCATAGTTAAATTAAATCTAACCAAATAACTAACTAATTATTTTATAGCTTATAAAATATTTACGAATTTACTTATAGTTTGTAATACAGAGCGATGTATAGGCCACTTAATAATTTTAAATGCTTATTGCGAAAACGACGTGTAGTAGCAGATAATACGAACACTGCACTAAAATAGCCATAAATATATTACGAGGTAAATGATTGGATTTGTCATATTCGAAAACAATTTCAAGTGAACAACGCTTCATAATATGTTATTACTCTCTGTAAAACCGCAATACTGCACCTTTACTTCGAGTTTTCATAATTATCACAAGTTTTGTGTAATTATTTTGCTACGAACGGCAAATAACAAACATTAACTTGTGATATAAACAATTGTATGACACGCGGTTTCCAGCCAAAATAGTTATTTAATGTGCAAGGCTACAAAGTTATTTTCTCACGAGAGAGAGTTATTTTGGCGCGAGTACTTTTATCGAAACTTGAGGAAGCGAAGGATTCAATTATAAAATCCTGAGCGTAACGAGGGTTGCAAAGATACGAAACGAAAAATAATTTTGTTGCCGAGTTAAACCAAACAATTCACTTTCATTTTTCACTTTCACTTTTTTTATTCACTTCACTACCGTGAAAAATGTTACGTGCAGCTAATTTATGGTATAATAGTGAGTTAGTATTAATTTACATGACTATAATTGATAATATTTCCAAGCTTCTGTGGTTAACATATATGTTAACATACCTATTTTAATCAATGAGTGATTCGAAATTTATAGCGACCAGGAGCGCAAAACCAGAAATTTCAGTGTGCTCTATGTACCTTTAAAAGTTTAACGGTTCTTTCCATATACATATATAATAGTATTCTATTACTTAATCCACAGCGTGATAAAGACATAACAGGACGGTTTAGTTAAAGTTTGTAGGCATTTATCAAATGCCTAAATCTCCAAATATACAAACACGATTATTATGTTTTGTATTTTCACAAAGCAAGCGGATGCGTTTAAAATGTTTAAATAGTCTGTGATCAGAATTGAGCTGCTGACTCTGAAAGATCTTTTGATAGATCTTAGGGTTTCGTAAAAGAAAAGGGGATCTGTTACTAAGCCTACGATGACGATCCATTCATCACTCCTACTTTAGAGCTATTTTCTGAACCACAACAGACACATGGTGAAATTTTCACTGAATATGTATTATTATGGCACCTAATCATAAATAATATATAAACCATATAGGGGGGCCTTTTATACTTTTTTTTTCCATTAACGAACACTTTGCATAATATAGGGGCCTTCTTACAAGAAACGTGTAAATATTTGGTGTTGTTTTATAGTAAAAACGGCAAACTTAGTGTGATACGGAGTATAAACTCTATAATACAAGAACATATTAAGGGCCTGTTTCAGAATGTTCGAGTAAGTTCCGGTTTTACTACACGGAACATAAAATTTAAACAAAACACTATCTTTACGTTTGACAGTCATCGATTTAGCCTATCCATCGGTTAAAGCTTGAAACGCGCTGCATGTCAACTGTCATTTTTATCATTCAGTTATTTTCAAGCATTAACCGATGCATAGGCTAAATCGATGACTGTGAAACGCAAAGATAGTGTTTTATTTATTAAATATGTTGTGGGTAGTAAAATCGGAACTTACTCGAACATTCTGAAACAGGCCCTAAGTATAGTAAAAACCTTAGGTACAATCTTAGTCAAGACTCGCAGTAAATATCCGCGATTGACATGAATCATAGGTATCGTTTTTTTTTAATATTTACATGCAACAAATATATTGCAAGATTTGTAAGTTCTTACGGAGCCCTCCGTGTCCGAGTGCGACTTACGCTTGACATGTTTTATTAGTCATAACTGGAATTATTTTACAAGTGGCTCAAAGAAGGCAACGCTTGAATATGTATTGTTCGTTGAGGTTTTACGTAAGGCTCCTGAATTACTTAGATTACAATTTTCAGATTCAAGATTAGATTATATTGCGCTTATAATATTAATGAAAAATATTTTGTTCTATATATGGTACAAGGGTGATATTGTCTTATCAAAGTTTTAAATTATATCTCACCATATTTGCAATATGATTACAGCTGTACACGAATATTACACATGGCTATATAATACAAACTTGATGCAGATATTACAAGAAATACATTTTATGACATAAAATCTTTGAGCTAGTTTAGCCCATCTAATAATTTGAGCCATAAGTAAAGAAAGTTAAAGGTAAACGATTGCTTCTTGTAGACTTTCCGTTATATGCTGCAAAAGTTAAATTTTCTAATGGTGAGCATAGCTAGCTATCCCCTCAAAGAAAATCTGTCACCCAGTACTATGTTTTCCGGAGGCTATTCTTGAAGGCCAGTTCTCCCATGCTAGGTATAAGTATTAGGTAGGCAATACAGATCTATTAGGAGCGGTCACGGAAAATAAACCAAAACATGAATTAAATAAAGTTCTATGTCAATGCTCACTGGAAGTGGCTACCACCTTTTTTTTGTCTAAAATGCGCGAAAATCCATTCTTAATGGATATAATTGGTCACATTTTGGGATAGTTAGATGTTAATTTTATTTTCAATATCGTTAAGTATTTCAAATATAGGTATATTTTTTTCACGCATCGTATATTTTTAATATTTAATCATATATTGTAACAGTATCAAAGTAACGAATAACAGTTCATAAATATTTTGGTTCTTAGTTATTTCCTCGCTTCGGTTTGAAGCAATAATGGCCGTTGCTATATACGAGTAAGTGCGTTTACAAAATTATATGTGCATATCATTTTTAATTATTCTAGAAATAATAAACATGCTTATTCAGGAACACCATATAGAAAAAAATAGGGGTATTTTTTTTCCTTTAACATATGGTATTTTTTAAATTTATTATATAATTAATTCATTTTAAGCGAACATTTCGAAGAACAGTTTTTTCATGAACTCTACATTTCTCTATGAAGAATTTAGGTTGAGGTGGCTGTAATTGATAAAAATACCAGATTCTCGTATTATTTTGTTTATCAGAAAATATTAGGTTGTCAGGTTGAAAAATAAGTTATCATAATATTTTTATCGATCGATTGTTACAATATATAAATTTAATCGGTGCAATAAAAAGATTATGTTATTTGAAAGGTGATACGATTGTTGCTAGTACGAATTTGATAAATGTATGTTATTTGATCAGGTTCTAGATATTGACTATGGTGAAAGAACAGCTGAATACGATAGAATGTTTTTGAAAAATAATTATAAACAATATTTATTTTTCAAAACATATATATTATGTATATGTACACTTTTGGTTTTCATAACGAGATTTAAATACGGTACTAATAACTAATGTACTTACTATGCAATGTATGTTTATTTTTTTGTTAATGTGGCAATTTTTAAAATCATGGATATAACATATGTTTATACACCCGTATCTGTATTATTATGATTTAATTATTATACAAATCAAAATAAATTCTAAGGTCTTAGGATCGAAGAAATTAGGAAGAAAATTTACAGAACACACAATAATATCTGGCGAAACATAGGTGGCTTTGCATACCCTTTCGGGAGTATACAGACGGGATAGAGTTAACGCCTAATTATTAGTAATGCATCTACCAATATTGTACCTGAGTAGAACATATTATTAAAATAGCACCTACCTACCTATTCACATTTTTATGACCGCTAAACAAAGATAATTAATTTGGGTGTAATGCACCCTCATAATAAAACTATGAGTAGTTACGTAGGTATAGTGTCATCTAATATTTAAATTTGACGCTTAATAGCATGTCTATAAAACATCCCTACTACGATAGAATTTATTACAAAACATAGCGTTTCTAATCATGTTACTCGTAAAAAAGAAATTAGAGACTTCAGAGAAATTCCGACGTCCTTCATTCCATTGCCGTTGATTGTAGACGCACGTGGTCTAAAATGTAGCCGGCGCGAAACTAAACTATTGCTAAATTCCAAAGTTTAAACATATCTAGTCCTAATTCAGTACATGAAAATATAATAAAGATTATGGAACACTTACCATGTTTACTGACACGCGGTCTTTCCACGCGGTTAATAAAATTTTCAAAGAGCACTAACACGCGTGCGCCCACTAAGGTGGCTGGCGCGATACTACATAAATAACACGCAAGCTCAAACCTGCGCGAGACGTCTGCGTCCGCGCATCTCACTCAGTGATAAAATAATTGATAATGATAGCGTATTTCAGGTGATTATTGTTGCCCTTGGATGATGTTACGCGAAGCGAGACAAGATTGGTTAATGATGTCGTAGACTTCGATTCTTCAATTTATCTTCAGTTGATGATTTTATCCTTATAATGATGGTATAGTAATATGTTTTATTATAATAATACAAATGTTTGAGGAACCTTTTCCATAAGTAAATTTTCTTTTAAACATTACTTTTATGTTTTTTTTTGTATAATACATAGGTACTTACCCAAATAACCTGGTCACAGAATAGGTGCAGTAACGTAAAAACGTTTCAGTACTAACAAATCAACTACCTCGCCAAAAGAAATGATATGAGTAATTATAAATTTTATTGATTTTGGCCCGAGACTGGCCGTTGGTAATGTGGTATTTGCAGTGGCACAGCAGCTCAGTGGAAAAATCAATATAATTACTTAATTATAAAGTACCTTTATTGTACATATTATAATTATACAGAGCAATTATATATTCCCACCTTCTACAGTCTAAAATTACTAATTCGTAATGGCAAGTATTTAAATGAACGCTTAAATTTTGCAAAATCAGCTAAGAAAAACATCTAAATGGTCATCTATTTTAGTAATTGATCCTCTTTCTTTGAAATATTAAATAAATTAATACAATCAATATTTTGCTATGTTTTGATCTGCGTATTTTTTTTGAGATCTAGAAATTACGTTATTTGTTGCACTCCAATACTAAGGGAAAATAACAACAAATATCCAATATTGTAATACTTTTTTAAACAATAGAATACAAGAGAATCAAATTGCTATTTTTTATACCAAATATTCAATGAGTATACGTATTTAAACATATTTAATTTTTCCATAGATGTTATTGTGACGGAACTAGCTCGAGGCCCACCTGATGTTAAGCGGATTAATAGGCAGACCTATAACAACTAAAAGATCAACTATAGACGGAATATTAAATATAAAGATTAAACATAATAAAAACATTTATTTTTAAAAGTACTGTACTGTAACAGCCGGATCGTCTACTGCTGAACACAGCCTCCCCTATTTAGGGGGTAAATAAATGCCATAATCCCCACGCTTGGGGATCGCAGTGTAAGTTGACAGTTCTTTAGAAGGCGCTGCTGTCCACCTATATTTTGTATTTCTCCCTTAGTCGCCTCTTACGACACCCATGGGATGATATGGGGGGATGCAATTCGGACCCGGCACCCGACGGTGTATTTTAAAAGTGCTCATGTACAATAGATCTATTAGTTTTTAAATTTATCAAATAAAATATTGTCCCATTCGTAATTGCAGTTATCCTTTGAACAATATCAGACCTAACAATAAGTGATGCCAATCCTTGAACATGTCAAGGATTGGCTTTCAAAGACGAGTATCTATACAGGAATATACAATGGTATGTTCCGATAAAAGCTTGACGACATATTTTTACTGCTTATTAGAACTCTTTTTTTGATTTGGTTGTTATGGGTAGCTTGGAGGCGTAAGTTAATAAAATTATTCAAATTAAAATAGTAACACCTGTTCAATCGACTACAATTCGTATTTTCGAGTTCAAATATCAAATTGAATTTCTTCTACCATACATACCTACTATTGACATTCTAGCTGCATATCTAATAGTAATTTAAAACATGTATGTAGCTCAATCAGAAACACATGGATTTTGAACACGCTTCGTTTTTTCATGAAGTATCATCAGAAACTGGTTAAGTGGTCTGTGAACAGGATAGAGCTGTTTTTTTTAGGGTTTTATACGAGATAACGATAATTTATTACTAAATCCACAGCGTGATGCAAATAGGCGTCTTAGTTGAAGTTAGCAGGCATTTATCAGAAACAAGATTATATGATTTGGTTTTCACAAAGCATTATCAGGAAGCTGTTAAATAGTCTTCATCGGATTTGAGCTGCTGGCTCTGAAGATCTTTTGACAGTTCTTAGGGTTTCATAAAAGAAAACCGGATCTATTGCTAAGCCTACAATGACGATCCATTCGTCACCCCTACCTTAAAGCTATCACCTGATATTGGAGGGTGATGTAATGTAGTAAAAACTCTATGGTACAATAAAAAAAAACCTGTACTCCAGACTCAAGCTAAAGATGCCGAACTGAATGAGAGGTTATTGATATTTTTGTGGAATACTTACCTTATGGAACCCTCCGTGTGTGACTTGCACTTAGCCTGTTTCATTACTTATAGGAAATATTTTAAGAGCCGCTCAAAGAAGGCCTGAGTATATAGTTTTCGTTGAGGTTTTACGTAAGACTCCCGAATTAGGTACTTACATTATAAATTTAGATTCAAGATTAGATTAAATTGCGCTTATAATATTAATGAAAAAATATTTTGTTCTGTATATGGTACAAGGGTGATATTGTCTTATGAAAGTTTTAAATAATATCTCACCATATTTTCAACATGATTACAACTGTACAATTGTACAGATTGTATTTTATTTTACAGAGCAAACTTATTGCCTACTTATAGCCTGAAATTACTTATTCGTAATGTACTCTTATTTAAATGACCGCTTTAATTTTGCAAAAACGGCAGAGAAAAACACAATATGATCCTCTATTTTAATGACTGATCCTCTTTGAAATATAAAATAAATTTATTCAATCGATATTTTAATATGTTTAGTTCTGCGCAATTTTGAGATGTCGAAATTACGTCTGATTATTACTTGTTGGTCCCCAAAACTAAGAGAAATGATCAACAAATATCCAATATTGTGATACTTTTTTGTACTATACAATACAGGAGGATAATTTTTTTTTTATACCAAATATTCGAATATATGTATTTCAACATATTTACTATGTAACCTTAAATGCTTAAAGTTCATTACCAATTTATGCATATCAAATAGACGCAATAATTAATATAAAGATTAATAATAAAAAAAACATTTATTGTTAAAAGTGCTCACGTACATTAAATCAATTGGTTTTTAAATTTATCAAATAATATTGTCCTATTCGAAATTGCAGTTAACCTATGAACAATATCTGTCCTAACAATAAGTGTATGGTCGAGGAGTGGGTTTCAAAAACAGGTATCTACATAGAAATATACAATCGTATATTCCGGTAAAGGCTTGGCGACTTTACTACTTATTAGAACTCTTTTTTTTATTTGGTTGTTATGGTAGCAAGTCAGGCGAGCACACTTGGCGGAGAAATCGGGATAAGAGCCGGCGCTGACTGACTGCACAGCATATTTCGGCAGCCCGAAGGATGCTGTGGTATGCCGCGGCACGTCTTCGTTACGATCGTACATCATTATACCTCTGTTCTGTTAATATTCTTTTAATTGAACAACTTGAAACATTTTAAGCCGCGTAAATTTGTCATTATTTTTATCCCGACGTTTCAAACACTTTGCAGTGGTCGAGGTCACGGGATGACTAATCGTTTTTACTTGTCACCGGAGTTAAGAACTTATTTTGTGCTACCGTCAGGGATTTTATTTTTAATCATATCGTTCCCTATGCCGGCAGTACTCGCTCGCAGTGTCCAGAGTTCTTGCAGATTTGGGTCGGCCATAGGATTTAATTAATTTGATAACAGGATCCCATTCAGCAGGTACTTTTCAACCATCATCTCTATTAAAATATGGGTACTTTATGATTTCAGTAGGTTCGTGTATAATTCTTGGCATAAACCGGGTCTCTTTGGCGAGTATTTGTGGTGTGGAACAGTTTTTTTTATTAATTGCACTGCGCCCGTCACAGTAAGACATACAGTTGATACTGCCTCTTAAGGCTCTTAAGGTCAGGTTGCCAAGACAGCAGACTGCCGGAACACACCTGGCATGGCGACAGATTTTCTGATATAGGGTGGTAGCTAGCCAGGTGAGCATTCGCAAAATGCCCTTCCACTATGCGGTGAAGCTCAAGCCGGCGGTGGGGATCGAACCACGGACCTGCGGCGCGGCAGTCCATAGCTAATACCACTCGGCTATCATTGCATCAAAACTGCTTTTCCTGAGAATATTCACAAACTACAGACTGATAGAACGTATTTTTTTTTTATTGCTGATATCTTTTGACCACAATCTCACCTGATGGTAAGTGATGATGTGGTTGAAGGTGTTAACAGGCTTATCCTAGAATTGTTAACGTCTATGCTTCATATCAGCGATGTGTTCTTGAATAATTTAAATTTAGTGCTAAGTACTACATTTATCTTGTGAGCGTTTATCACTGACGTTAAATAACGTACACAAACTATTTCCGGCTTAATTCCAGTTGTTTATGATTGTCGGGTCGCCGGAAAGACGGAATCGTTAGTATAAGGACGGCAGTCCCGGTTTCACATTCAGGTTTGCACTTGAGTGTCACGATACCGTTTCCGGTTGGCTTTCAGCGAATGTAACGTGCTCATTATGGAAAGGTTTGTATACCAACGATTCATGGCTGTATTGAATGACCTTCTCACATATTTTTGGTAAGTGATGTTAGTCGAAGATAAATAGATAACACAACAGAATAAAAAGAATAACACTTAGGCTCCATTTCAGAATGTCCTAATAAAGATTCGGGTTGCTATGTACCTAACACATAAAATAACTGAATGGTAAAAATTACAATTAACATGCAGCGTGTTTCAAGCTTTGACAGATGGATAAGCTAAATCGATAACTGTGAAACGCAAAGATAGTGTTTCGATTATTAAATATGTTCCGTGTAGGATAACCATAGAACTTACTCGAACATTCTGAAACAGGCCCTTAATAATTTTGCTATAGGTAGTCTGTTCAGAAAGAGTAACAAGAGTAAGCTTACTAAAATATTTGGTAGTGCGAAATAAATTGTAAATTGAAGGTTAAATAAGACTGAATTAAGAGATAGTGGTCGGCCCCTGGTCAGAATACGTTCGCTGGTTCCTCTTCCCACTGATTTATTTCATTCACATTCACTGTGTCGGTAACCTTTGTTAATCTCTCCATTCATTCATTCAAATGTGACTCTTTACAAACATTTACAATTTTCACAACGGGCGGCCTTGGCAATATATAACTAGTAGCGATTTCTTCCAGAAAAGCTTTTAACGGTGAGCAATTATAAAAAAGTAAAGAATAGAAATACATTTTAATATATTGAACCAGGTTAAGTTGTAAATCTAAAGACATGATTGAAAATGAAGAAAGAAAGTAGCTGGAAAAGATCAACAATAAACAAAATGTAAGTTATTCATCTAAATTTATTTATTCACTTTCAAAGTATGCTTCTTCGGATACTATACACTAACGCCAACGAATAATGGAATCATCAAAACATTTTAAAACGCCTTTTCCGGAATTGAGTTCAGTTCTCGCCGCGAATTCTCTTTTATGTCATCTACGGAATGAAAACGGGTGCCACGAAGTGGTAATTCAAGTTTAGGAAATGGAAAAAAGTTGGTTGGAGCCATATCTTGTGAATAAGGTTGCTTAATGCTATTTGTTGAGTTTTTGGTCAACAATTCGTTCACAAAGATGCCAATGTGCAAAGGCTCATTATCGTGGTGCAAAAACCAAGAATTTTCTTTTCTCAAATTTGGTCTTTTTCATCTTATTTGGTCTCATAAAAGCCGCAGTGCTCAAATAATATTCTTCACAAGAGTGAAGAATATTATTTGAGCACTTTAACTCTGCGAGTCGGGCCTTGCTCTTTGGAGGTACCGCATTGGAGCAACAAACAACATGTAAAATAATGTTTGTTGGTTTGGATCACTATAAAATTTGGTACGTATACATAATACACCGATATTCCAGATTCTGTTTTTGAAATAGAGCCGGTAATGAAAATAGTAAAAAATTGACAACTTTGACGGCCCTCCCCATTTTAATATTAGGTAAATTCACAATTATTATATTCGTGTAAACGATGACACTCCCAGATCCTAGGCTGCAAAACATTTTTTTCTGCTACCTTCTAATGTATTGAAAAATACAAACAAATTTTTATTTCTACGAGTAAATTCATGTTTGCGTCAACGTAGCGAAGTTTGCTTAGCCATTCTGA
Organism: Plagodis dolabraria; assembly: GCA_963854805.1. Classification (NCBI taxonomy): domain Eukaryota; kingdom Metazoa; phylum Arthropoda; class Insecta; order Lepidoptera; family Geometridae; genus Plagodis; species Plagodis dolabraria. Next base: position 21,522,655 of record OY978457.1, on the reverse strand, counting down.
ATCGATCAGCAAAGTTAAGCAACGTCCGCCTCGGTCATGACTTGGACGGGTGACCGCTGGTTGGACATTACTACTGAGCGCTTCCATGCTTCGGAGGGCACGTTAAGCCGTCGGTCCCGGTTGTTGTCTTAGGATGACAGTCGTTACAGCACCACCCTCAAGTTGAAAATCTGTCGCCAAGCACCTAACGGTGTGTTCCGGCAGCTGTCCTTGAGAGCCAGTATTTCTAGGTTAGCCTGAACAACATCTTCGACCACATCATCACTTACCATCAGGTGAGATAGTGGTCAAAGGCTAACCTATCAGGCATAAAAAAAAAAAAAACGTTACACTAAAAATATTTAAAAAAATCTGCACGTAACTCATGCTCTCTGTGAGGTAGAAAGCTGAGTCATGCTTGAACAGACAGACCGATAGCAGAGTGTTATTAATAGGGTTTGTCTAGCTGTTCCTCTGTGAGATCTGGATAGCAGAAATCACCGCAATCGAGAACTAGGAGTACGAGACATTGAGCTAAGAGCTATTTAAGCTATCCGAGTGACGGAAAGAATGTTGCGCTATCTGCTAATTCACGCACGCAACGGTGTGGTAATGTGTACGATTTGTAACAGTAGTTTGCAGCTGAGGAGCCCAACTCTGATGCAGAGTTTTAGATTAGTCCACCAATGTTGATTTCTTAATTTGAACACTTCAGTCCTGCGTGAAATGATTTTGAAGCCAAATCTTTTAACCAATACATTAAATTGCACTATGGAGGCTTTGAAAAGCTTGTCAAGAGGGGCTTTATAATATATTTCTAGATCGTGCATGTAAGAATTTTATTATACGTGGAAAAATTAATGTAAGTCTTCCGAGATAAACAATTTTTCTACACAGGAATTCCTCATATTTAATATTTTGATATCATGGTACCATTCCATGCAGACGTGCTTTTGGACATCGGTACAGGACCGAGTGCAAAACTACCCTCCTCCCGTGCAGATGCTGATGGCACCTTCCAGTGTTTTTCCATTAGTCGCCTCTTACGACACCCACGGGAAGAAGTGAGAGGATGCAATTCTACTATACACCCCACGGGAGATTTAAGAGCTAACTAATAATTATTATTAGCTTTAGGCACAATGGCAAAGACGTTATTCAGCCGAGCATAATTCCAAACTAAGAACTTCCACAGCCAGATCACTGCCACTTGCCAGATAGTGGGCAAAGGATAGTCTATCAGCTTTAAATAAATAAATAATTTTGATGTTTCGAAGATGACATCAAAAGCAACAAACATATTTTCTTTAAATGGGCTGTTGCAATGCAGAACTCTAAATAAGCGAGGCCCGATTCGCACTTGGCTAGTATTTTTAATATTTTTAATTTTATTTAATCCCTCATTTTCGCTGAAGCAGTCATTGTATACATCAGCTGCTCTACCAGTGAATTGTCATTGATAGGGTTATTTTGGACTTGTCAATCCACAGATGCGTTAACGGGTGAACGAACCCGCCGCGATGGCATAAAAGCAAACTGGTGCTTTTTTGACAGGCTAAAATTAAAGGTTATTGATCTTCTCACACGTGTATTATTGCCCTTGACATAAGTAGAGACGAAAGCATCGTATCAGCACATTATGAAACATGTTAGAATCGATTTCTGCATCAATCAGCTTTAGGCTACCGCATGGTGTAAGGAAATTTTGCAAATGCTCGCCTGCCTAGCTACCGCCCTTCAATAGAAATTCTGCCACCAAGCACAAGTGTGTATCTGTGTCACAGGGTGACGGGCGCAGTACATCTGTCCATATTATCAGTTCATTTAATCTGTGTGGCGGTTTCGAAATCTTTTGGGCTCGAACATAAACGGAAGCTTGAAGTTGTCATAAGACAGGCTGATTGAAAATCTGCAATATGTTTAATATGTATTTGAAACTGTATATACTATATATAACTTCTTTTATGGGACTCACATGAGGCTCACCTGGTGCTAAGTGGTTACCTCTGCTATTAACATATGCATTTCATCAAAAGTGACGAACTGCACTGCACCCATCACGCTAAGAAATACAGTTATAAAGTCTCCATGTGTCTTTACATAATTCTAGCTCTCACGTAGCATTCCTTGGAGCCAGAGAAAAAGGCAGCAACTATGGAACACACCGTAAGGTGCTTTGAGACAGATTTTCTACTTGAGGATGGTAGATAGCTAGACTAGCATTCGCAAAATGTCCTTCCAACATGCAGTGAAGCTCAAGCCAGCGGTGGCGATCGAACCATGGGCCTGTAGCACTGTACTGTACTATATCAGCCAGATCGTCCCCTGCTGAATACAGCCTTCCCCTATGTAGGGAGTATTTGCCACAATCCCCACGCTTGTCAGGCGGCTTGGGGATCGCAGTGCAAGATGACATAGTTCTAAAGCAGGCGCTGCTGCCCAGCTTCTAGTATTTTTCCCTTAGTCGACTTTTACGACACCCACACGGGAAGAAATGGAGAGGTGCATTTCTAACCCGGCACCAAGCCGGCACCCCATGGGGGACTTGTGGCCCGGCAGTCCTTAATTATTACCGCTCGGCTACTCGCACTGCCTCCACCTAACAGCAAACGTTCCAGTGGCTAACTATATTATTTGATAGGAAAATGCCTATGACTCATCTATTACCACTTATCATCGATCTAACTCCCAACTCAGTCAATCACACCAAGCACGCCTTCGTGAATTCGTGATTGAGTCATAAAACTATTATGGTTCTAAAACTATTCAAGTCGTATATCTATGGAAGCTAAAATGTTTAACAGCTCACATAACAGGAAAAATATGCACGATGAACAAGGAGGTTCGATTATAATAATTAAAGGTTCATACAGACGCGCAGCTTACGAACGAAGGTTTTTAGACACAATATTTTATCAAAGATATGCATCTAATTCGAAGATATACCTACTCTAATTCGTCGAAGTTTCGAACTTCAGATCCGAAAGATAGGTATCCGCAAAACATGTATTGGCTTACATTTGTTAAGTTAAACTTCATTCGTAGCATAGACTTGCAAGCATTTGCCTGTGTAGATTATGAATAACAAATTTTTTATAATCGGATTCGTATGGTTTGTACGTTTTGCAAATATGAAATTATAATTTATTCGTTTGCTTTTATGTAGTCTAAGTCGAGTTCTAAGTATGCAGAAAGTACAGAAATACTAATGAGGATATAAATACCTATGGAGAACAAAGAAATTAACGCACATTTTAAATGGCTTACCTGTATTTTCTACAACAGCAGCGACACTTCTCGCTGATCCGTAATAACTACATAGGACTCTCAGACTTACCATGTGAAAATGTTGTTTAACTTCTCTAATTTAAGACTTAAAATTGATTGAGGCATAATAGCGTTCTCAGAGTACATATACCTACAAGATTCCATTGCGGGGCAAGATTTGTGATGAACGATACGGTCCGACCACAGATTATATAAAACAACGAACTCGCAAATTCGATTTTCGTTGCCTAAAGTGTCGCTTGTAACACGAAAAACGAAACTTCGTTGAATTGTAGTAGCGGCCCAGTTACTATTGTAGGGCAGTTATAAAAGCATCGAAGGTAACCTAAAAGCAAATGCGGAAAGTGTCACTCGTCTGAAAGAGTCCTTAGTATGTCGAAGTATGACGAAACAGTAAGTACATATTATGATGTGGCGAGCCTGTACATCCTCATCTTAATTTATTTTTATCTCACGTGAATCTGAATTTACCGATGTACGTGACCGACAACGGCAACGAATTGGCGCTTGACATTTTCCTAAAAATATCTTATTGGCCGTATAGCTCTGGTGTTAAGAGGTCTAAAAACTCACAGGTTTCAGTGGATAAGATAAGATGTTCTCTTTGAATGCCATGTTAGAATGTCACCTCCCCATTTCTGCCAGTGGGTGTCGTAAGAGGCGACTAAGGGAAAAGTTCGCCAAATGAGCAGCATACCACTTCTCACGTGGATGTGAGTAGGTTGTTGTGTGCTGTTGACGCACAACACAAGCATATTATTCGTAATATGGTTTTGTGTTTTGTCCATTGACCTCTTTATCGTATATCTCGATGGGTTTGTCCAGTGTGTTAGATAAAACTTTTTGTGTGACCCTGAAACTGTGCCCGGTGAATGACAATAGGTAATAGGGGGCGACCCCTCTTTTACAGGGCCTAAACCCAACTGTTGTCGTTTCACAATATATATATAGTTTTGTTTAGATTCGATAAATACATCAACGGCCATAACGTTGAATATAAGCCTCCCCCATTAGGAGGGGTTCGCCATAATTCACTCACATGACAGGCGTCTTGCGGCTTGCAGCGCAAGATGGCAGCTCTTCAGAAGGCGTAGCGCAGTTGCCCACCATCTGGTGTTTTTCCTTTCGTTGCCTCTTACGAGCCTTACCTTATGTTATGACTCCCACAGTAACATACCATGGGTAGGTGCAACTCTAGCCGGTGACCCCAAGAGCTATCAGTTTGATTAGGTTTTAGTTATTTTAAATGTATATATGAAGATTAAAACGTCAAAAAACGAATATTTGTTTATAGCGCGAGTTTTTCTTGGATTTGCATAACGCCTACAAGACTGGCATAGCAATACTCAGGTTGTCATTGCTAATAAGTAATAACTAAATAACCTCGATCATTCTTCCACAATACACGTCGCATAGAGATAAATAAATTCATGAAGAATGATACCTTCTATTAGGTAGGGTTCTTCGTGAGATATACGTAAAGGTGTCTTGTACAATAATAATAAAATAATTAATAGATTCAGAAGTTACTTTGCGGAAATTCATATATAATAAATAATAACAAAAATATAAAAAAATATATCTAGTGACAATTCGTCTAGTTTTCCTGTGACGTCACAAACGTCACGAAGAGTTTTCGACGTACTTCTCTTCTACACGAAACATCCTTAGGAAGTCCTGACTCTTCGAGCGTACGATCGAGATTCGTCGAAGGAGGCGAAATCGTCAATATTTTATTTTTTAATTTTTTAAGTGTTTAACTAAAATATTAATTGAATGTTTTCTTAAAATGTTTTGGAAATATTTGTTATTACTCGTATTATTAATAAAATCCTCAAAAATTAACTCATAATCAGTTTGATGATTTCATCAAAGCCACCATAAACTAGTTTTTTTCAAAATAATTATTACATAGTATTAAAGCGAACTTGGCACTATGCTGTATTCTGTATTTCCTCTTATGTCCACTAAATACGAGGCTTTGGTGAAATTTACATCATTTTAAATGAAAGCACGTAATATAAAGCCCTAAAGCCTGAGGACTTAATAATGTGCAGAGCATATTCCATGCTAAAAATAATTTTCGCTTTGAAAATGGAAACTGCGCTTTGCACAATTCTGAATGGAAAATATCTGGATGCGAATGCGAAATTACTTCTTGTTAACGTGAAATGACAGGGCTTTAGGTCCAGGACTGTTGCCGGGGTTGTGGTTATGACGTTTTAATTATAGCTGCGCTCAAATCGCCAATGCATAATTATTTTTAAAACCTGATTATTTAATTTGTATCTATCTCCAATATTGTTTAATAAGTAGGAAAAAACTCCTGTTTCTGAAGTTGGAAATATGAAATTACTATTAGTCAGTTAAGTGACGTAATTTATAAGTTCTTTACGAAGACCTTAAGGACATGGAAGAATGGGGTACAATTACTTGTATATGAAAGTTCTATCCTTAAGCTGAATCTGGATGTGTACATTTCTTAAATTATAATATAGTGTGGAGGCATTAACTAAGGAATAACTTTTGAAGGGCAGGTTCAAGGGGGCACGGCATGGAGTAAAGGTGGGAATATGATTGATTGTATCTAGGTAGAGGATAATTAAGGTGATAGTAAGGGTGTGGATAATGATAATGGTAACTTATAGTCGAAGTCGACATAGACAACGATTTAGATCAAGATTTATGAAATTCAAATTGAATTGTTAATATGAATGTAATATTAATTCATCAATCGATTGTCATTCACTGTCAATAACTATATTATCAAGATAGGAAAACACTTTTCGGGTATTGGAGTGTAACTAACAACCGATTTTTGCAAGTATTAGCTTTTGAATAAAAAAAAAAACATCTAAATCTATTCACCCAGTCAAAAGATCTGAGGTAACAAACATTAAAAAAAATACAGACGAAATGAGAACCTCCTCCTTTTTTTGAAGTCGGTTGAAAAGGTTTAGGATTACTTTACTTCATCTTGTTTAATGGGAATTTCCAGCTCATGATGATCACGATACTTCATTATGTCTTTGATAGATCAGATTAATTTAACTCGTAAAAAAATACAGATAAATTGAGAACCTCCTCTTATTTTTGAAGTTGATTAAAAAAGGTATAATATCTGGAAGAAGAGGTTTGAATTGCATTGCACATTAACCTCTGCCGCCAATCAGCTCTGAGTCAAAGCTTTACTCTGGTCCATCAACCTGGATACAGCTTGTCACCGGACCGAGATATTATGTATCTCGTATATATAGTAAATATTTGTATGTGTACGTATTCTATGTAGATATATATTCTACATAAAATATGTCGGATAGCAAGCACATTTCGTATTTGGATTTTTTGCATGTCCTTATCGTACACTAGAGTAGGTTGCTAGGAAATCAGACGAACTCCTGGCTCATTTCACCACTTCATACATATTGACGATTGAATCATCCATATTACCTACACCATACATTTTATATTGCATTCTGTGTCCAATGAATGGATTATGTTAGGTCTTCGTCATTTAAAAATTGGTGTATTAAATAAAAATAAATAAATAAGCAGGAGATGAAGATTATGTATCTGTGAACAAGAATTTATCTAAAAATTGTATTTAATTTTACTGTACAGTTTCGGCCAATCAGTATATAAACACTATAAAATGCTCATAAAAATAATAATATCGTTAATGATTTTTAAAACAGTGATTTTAAAATTCAATATACTGAAATTGAAATTTAGATCGAGATCCCAAGTCTATTGCCTATTTTAAGGGTCTGACTTTTTAGGGTTCCGTACCCAAAGGGTAAAAACGTGACCTATTACTGAGACTTCGCTGTCCGTCCGTGCGTCCGTTCGTCTATCATCAGGCTGTATCTCAAGAACGGTGATAGCTAGACAGTTGAAATTTTCACAGATGATGTATCTCTGTTGCCGCTATAACAACAAATACAAAAAGTTGCCCAAGTGCGAGTCAGACTCTCGCACGTTAAAACAATAAAGTTCTAATGTTGTATAGCTAATGGTACGGAACCCTTCATGCGCGAGTCCGACTCGCACTTGGCTGTTTATTTAATTGTGTACTATTACTTAAATTATACACGCGTGATTCTTTGCAATCGTTGTTATTAAAATATGTTTTTGTCTCTTTCCAGAAATAATTATAGCATTAGCACTTATGTCTTCTACTACATATAATTATGTAGGTATTAATCAACAATTACGGCGAGCTACCAGATTCTGACATAGACACTATGGATCCTAAAGAGTGCAGAGTAAATGTTGCGCGAAACCTTTTTATAAACTTGTCTGAACTTATAACAATAAAGCTCGAATTATTTCTGTAATCTATAATTATTTTCTAATATTAAGAATATATTTTTATTCTAATAGAAGTAAGTACAGTGTAAGACTACGACAGGCATTGCTCTATCGGTGAAATTTATATCGAATTAGGCTGGTTTCCATAATAATATCTTTATATTCTATTTTTCACATCATGCAGTTATTTTTTAATTTTTCTTTTTAGTCACATGGTGACAATCAAGTAGACGGTCCACCTGATGGGAAGTGATCACCGCCGCCTATGAACATCTGTAATACCCGCAGCATTACATGTGCGTTACCTACCATCAAGAGAGAAGGTCATATCCACGCCATATTAATATTTGTTTCCATGAATTAAATAAACAAAAAAATACTTTTTTATTATTATTACGTGTAACAATTATTCTGAACTAGAAACTGAGTAGAGCAAACTTTCAGTTTTAATTATCGGAGCACGTCGTGTCGTGCTGCTTTCAAAATAACATTCGGAGTTAACCCATGTAGATACATTAAGTAGAAAGTTTTAACGATAACAAAGTATCCCTGGATAGGAGTATACTTTGGACATGCTGTTCAATTTTTGGTTCACTTTTTCGACTATACATATCATTTTAAGGAGCTAGATAAGGTGTAGATATATCGCCATTAGGGCGATTAGGGCTCTAGAAAGATGGACAACCTAAAGTAGTAGCCGAGCAGCAGTTTATTAGCCAATGGAATGTTAAGGATATCTATGCGGTCGGGCGTAATGCCTTGGGAAGTGCCCCTCTTCTATTGCCCCCAGTTAGCCGATACACGCAGCACTATTTTGCACCTTTCTTCTGCATCATTATTTTGGGCAATCTGAAAATTCAAATGATATTAGTTAAGGGAATTGTCTTTATAACGCTTTCCATGAAAACAAAAAATAGATACTAAGTGTTAAGTTACGCGCTGAGGTCCATGCTCGTCGCTTCGCGCAATCGTAACTCCCAGACGAAGGACTTGTAAACAGTCCGAAACTGGGCCGCTACTACAATTCAACGAAGTTTCGTTTTACGAGCGACACTTTAGACAACGAAAATCGAATTTGCGAGTTCGTTGTTCATATAATCTGTCTGTGGTCATCACAAATTTTGCCCGCTATGGAACATGTAGGTATATGTACTCTGAAAACGCTTATTATTATATACTATTACGCTCAATCAATTTTAAGTCTTATATTAGAGAAGTTAAACAACATTTTCACATGGTAAGTCTGAGAGTCCTATGTAGTTACGGATCAGCGAGAGGTGTCGCTACTGTTGTAGAAAATACAGGTTAGCCATTTAAAATTTACGTTAATTTCTTTGTTCTCCATAGGTATTTATATCCTCATTAGTATTTCTGTACTTTCTGCATACTTAGAACTCGACTTAGACTACATAAAAGCAAACGAATAAATTATAATTTCATATTTGCAAAATGTACAAACCATACGAATCCAATTGAAAAAAAAATGTTTTTTTGTTTATTTTTTGTTGTTCATAATGTACACAGGCAAATGCTTGCAATTCTATGATACGAACGAAGTTTAACAAAAGTAAGCCAATACATGTTTTGCGGATACCTACCTATCTTTCGGACCCGAAGTTCGAAACTTCGACGAAATGGAGTAGGATAGGAGCCCTGGTCGGAATCTCTCCGGTAAATGCCTATAACGCGGGTCCTAGCCTAATAAGTAAGTTAGGGTGATCAAAGTCTGTGAAATTTTGCACTTAACCGAAGTTGATGAAATTGGAATGAAACTCTGAAGTGCCCTACTAAATGAAAAAAAATAAAACGATTTAATGATTGGCGGAGTAATCGCGTAACAATCATGCAAAAAAACATATAGCCGTATTGAGAACATCTTCCTTTTTAAAGACGGTTAAAAACAAGGTTCTTGGAATCCGACGCGCGATGTCACTATATATATTGTAATAAGGGAAAATGTTCCGAAAATGGTGTGAAAGAAGTCAGAACCTCAGTAAATCAAAAACTTATTATTTAACTGTACTATTTTTTTTGGAAAAAACATAAACAGAAAAAATACCTGCATACTAAGGAGAAACACATTTAAAACTAAGGTATTTTGCTTGTTTTTATTGAATATCTCCTTCTTTATTATTAGTTTTCTTTGTTTTTTTTGGATTTTAATAGATGTCAGTATTTGTATTGTTTTTTTTTATTTATTACTTTTTGCACAAATTTAATATTATTAAGACCACTGTAGTTCTGTCTGTATCTCACCAGGCTTTATCTCATGATCCGTGATAGCTAGACAGTTCCGTATCCTTCGTGAAAGCTAAAACATAGGTTATACTATAGTTCTAATGTTGTAAAGATAATGGTACGGAACCCATCGGGCGCGAGTCCAACGCGCACTTGGCCGATTTTTAACCGTATTCAAAAAAGGAGGAGGTTCTCATTCGTCTGTTTTTTTATGTTTGTTGCCTCAGAACTTTTGACTGGGTGAACCGATTTTGATAATTCTTTTTTTATTTGAAAGCTGATGCTTACACTCCAATAACTAAAAAATATTTTCCTATCTCGATGATGTAGTCGTTACCAGTGAATGACAATCGATCCCGTAAGTAGCACAGGTCACTAAAAAGAGTGAAAGTTTATATTTTACAATATAATGGAACCGACTGCAACTCTCAGTCGGTACCATGAGCACAATATTGTTATAATAGCTACTTTTGAACTATCATGGTGCCGGCTCAACAAGTTATTTCACACTTTCGAGTGTTGAAGTCGGGTCCATATTTTGGTATTTTTTTTAGTCGTTCCTTTGCTTGTAGGTACGTTAAAAATTCCGCTGTTTTTGTGAGTCTAGAATGATGTAAATCACGTTCTGTAATCCACCGTCACTAAACATTTCCAGGTCGTTATTCCGCCATCAACCCTTCATTCACATCATACTACGACGTCTATATTTCGCGGCATGATCACAAGAAACCACAGTTTTAATGGGCGTCCCCGACAACCTCATTACTCTTATGTAAGTTAGGAAAATATAACTGGCAAAACAGAAACCAACATAGAACTTTTTTTATACAACGTGTGTTTTATTCATTTTTTTTATTTTTTACAAAGCACGTACAATATTTTCGAAGTATAAACTTTTACCGAAATTGTCTACTAATTGTATTTGTAGGTATTCCTCAAGATGCAGAGGAAAAAAAAGATAAATTAAATATATTTGTGAAGCATACAATAGCACTCAAAAATCACATTTTGAAACTCGGAAAGGTAAGGGTAATCCGGTTATTTAAAAACGTAAAAAATCTCTCCCCAAAATCAGGACTCAGTACTTTATTAGTTTTTTTTTTAATTTGGAATAATAGTTTTCTTTAGTTTTATTATGATAATTTCAAGATTTAAAAAAAAATCTATAAGGAGTCAGGAATTAAATAAGTTCATATTAAAATAAAAAAAAATACTTAGTTTTTTAACCAATTTTGATACCCATCACATACGTATTTTCTTTGAATTTATATTTCTGGCGCTTCGCCGGCCGGTGCCGCGTCACGCTCGCTTTGATAGCAAGGCTAGCGCGTTACTGTAGTCAAAAGTAACTAAAAAGTCCTTACTTGTTTCTTGATAAATTGACTTTTTTATTGAGTAGTCATTAAATCTTATAAAAAATTTAGGTAGTAGCTGGAAGAAGATTATCTGCGAAAATATTTTTGTCTAAGGGTCAGGTTGATTTCCCAATTTTTAAAAGTTGATTTTTAACTATGTAATGATTTCCTCAAATTGTGACTTTGTATGCAGGCAACCTATAATGAGACCAATCTGTACAAAAAATATAAACCCCGAAATCCCGTATTTAATATTAGTTAAGCCTGTTAAATATTATCTTATAAAGCGAGGCTTCCGCACTTTCTCTTTCATTGGGATCTTTTTTTTTTTTTTTATTACTAAATACTACACACTACAGTCTCGTGGTCCGTACTCTTGTTTGTTTGGTTGTTTTTCATTGGGATCTTCACAGGGTTCATACACCTCCCACCTACATCCCTCACCCCTAACTTCGTGCGGCCGGATATGAATGCCCTGCTGTATGAATGTTATTGTGAGACGGACTAGAAGCCCAACGCCTGTTTATTACAGCTGCAATGTCACCTTTGTCGTTAAACTTGCACTGCATTCTGGCCTCTGCACTCCAAGACGTTAATTCTTATCACAAAATTAAAATTTACGAGAGAAAAATTATAGTCATTTGCGGGATTCGAACCCGCGTCCATCGACCCCTGTAGCTGGGGTATGCTCTGACTCGTAATATGACATTATGACTCATTACTCTAATTTTAGCGCTCGTCCTTCAACCATCGTATGGGATGGTTTCGTGACGATGCAACAATAAAAAGTACGAATATATCAGTTCTTAGATTCCATTAAGTAACGTGTTAAAAACTAGGGCATGGCGAAATTATAAATCAGCATGCAATTTTTCTGTTATCAGCTAAACGACAAATCTAGTTTACTGAATAATTATAATAGACAGCAACACGAGAAAGCGTGGTGGAAAATGGAGCAACAGGCGAGTCAGCAATTATGTACGACTGTGAATGACTATACGAAGTAAGTATATTTTGAATCGACTCCAAAGAAAAGGAAGGAGGTTCTCAATTCTTCTTCTCTGAGTCTTGAATCGTGTTGTTAAACTTCTCAGCAATACACTTTTTAAAAATTTACCGTGGACTTTCCCACAGGGCTCTGCACCTCGTCACAAGGCACGAACTACCCAAGCCTGGCCTGTAACCAACGTTCCGGACTTTATAAGAGCTGACTGGCCCTCGTCTAGCCCAGACCTCAACCCTTTAGAGTTAGACTACACATTAGAGGACATGCTCTAAACGACACGGCCATATTGAATCTCTTAAATAAGCTCTGCAGCAATGTGTGGTGAAATTTCCCATGGAACCAAAAATCCATAGATTAATGGCCAGACACATTAAATATCAATATAAAAGCCAAAGGTGGCCATTTCGATATGTTTTTTTTTAAATTTTTTTGCTGAGGCTAACGAATATGTGTGGTCGAAGATGTTGTTCAGGCTAACCTAGAATTACTGGCTCACAGGGACAGCTGCCGGAACACACCGTTAGGTGCTTGGCGACAGATTTTTTTCTTGAGGGTGGTAGCTAGCCAGGCGGGCATTCGCAAAATACCCTACCACCATGCTAACGACTGCTATCCTAAGATAACAACCGGGACCGACGGCTTAACGTGCCCTCCGAAGCACGGAAGCGCTCAGTAGTAATGTCACCAGCGGTCACCCATCCAAGTCATGACCGAGGCGGACGTTGCTTAACTTTGCTGTTTGGTTCAGAACGGCTAAGCAAACTTCGTTACGAGCGCTTCCACGTATCCACGTATAAGTTATGGTAATATTACATTACTTCATAAAAAAATGCATTTTCATTTGTAACAGAACTTATGGCCGGACTAGGTATAATAACTACCATACAAAAATATTAGTTACTCAGAGGTACGAGCATATTATATAGACAAAAATTATGTTGATAAGGTTTTGCTGTTATTGTCTTTAGCAGATAATTACGATCGTTGAAACAGCGATAACATAAAAATAAATATTTGAAGTAACAATCTAAATTTATGACATGTTAGTTTGTTCTAAATAAATATTTTTTGAAACGAATATGTTAGGTATATATTTTTCTAAATGAATATACAGACATTGTTTTTTAGGGTTATTATGCCTACGCTTATATTAACCGTTATGAGAGTGAGTAGTAAGTAACATAACAACCTGCAAATTAAAACAAGCAACGTGTTTCTCTCAACGTTAGGTGCTTGGCGACAATTCTTTAGGGAAGGTTGACTGGCCTGACTAACTAGCGAGCTTAGCAATTCCTAAAAATATACCGCCATGCTATGAACCGCAAGCATTCGAAACAAATTGAAACGAGGACTCACGATAGCGGACACTTCCAGCCATTGGATCCGTCATCGCTAACGAGCTATTTCACTCCCCTTTTTTTTATTGCTTATATATGTTAGCCTTACACGACTATCTCACGTTATAGTACCTAAGTGATGACAAAGTTTAGTTTCACTCAACAAAGTTTAGTTTTTCTGTTTCGAGCGACACTTTAGAGAACAAAAATTGAATTTGCGGTACGTTCGTTGTTTGATATAGTTTATGGTCGGACCGCATTGTTCATCATAAATATGGAATCTCCCACACTATTCTCAGAACGCTATTATGCCTCAATCAGTTTTATATCTTAAAAATGAGAAATTAAAGAACATTTTCCCATGGTGAGAGTCTGAGAGTCCTAGCCAAGGATCAGCAAGAGGTGTCGCTACAGTTCTAGAAAATAGCGGTATTTAGAATTTACGTTAATATCTTTGTTCTCCATAGGAATTCATATCCTCATTAGTATTTGTGTTCGTTCTGCATATTTAGAACTCGACTAAAAAATACTAAATAAAATAAAATAACTTTAAAAAATTTTATTCAGAATCTATACAGGCAAATGCTTGCAAATCTATGCTACGAACGAAGCTAAACAAATGTCAAATGAACATTCCTTATTCTGTTGGCGTTAATTAGCTCTAAAATTATTAAAGTTACTGAACTTAGTAAAATGTGCAGTTTTGCTATTCTGTTGTACCATAAATTAGTCAGATTAGGTGGAACCATAGACCATTTGACCTAAAACTAATCACCATCGAAATTTGTGTTGACTAAAGCTTTCTGCAATTATTTTATTTTGGCTGTTTTATCTTATTTACGGCTTTCAAAGTTGTATGAAGTATGCGGCTATGTGGTTGCTTTTCTCAACAACTCTATCTTCTATAAATTCTATAAATAAATAGAGATAAAGCTTTGTAGGCAGGTAACAACAAACTTGGATTTACAAAATCATGTTATGCCTGTAATACTCGGAGGGATGGCAGGTGTGTTTAAATAGGGGATGAGCTTATTGTCTTCTATCAGGCACAGTGCCAGACTTCAGTATGCCTTGACCCTGGATGTGGGTTTATTCTATACTAGGACCTATTTTTTCTCACCTAACCTAATTACTTAATTAGCAGATAGATTAACTATCGATAGTAACCATTCAAAAGTAAGGAACATAATCAGGCTGTAGTAATGCCGTGATGCAAAGCCCTATAGATAAGAAACACGTACCACAGACAAAAAAGTCTTGTAAAACAACTTGAATGGTGCGCCATCTAGCGTTAAGTAGCGGCAAAATGAATTCAATTCAGGATAGATATTTCGCTATTTTAAATTTAGTTCGATGTCACAGCAGAATAACTTTTAGGATTCCTAAAACTAAAATTAGATATTTTTAATTAGTTAGTCTATTAAGTACAACAGAATTGCTGCCAATAAGTGTTATGCTGATACTCGTATCTATCTTTCGGACCCTATTTCGATATTTCGACGAATTAGAGTATTGCAGGCACAGGCCCAGGCTTGAAAGGCACAGAACCTTGAAAAAAGTTGTCCTTTGTACAACTCGATGGTTATACAATCGATTACTGCTTGTAATCTAAAGTCATCGACACCGAGTCTTGTCAACATGTTGTTTCAAGGACTATATTTATGTATGTTCTTGTTGTTATGTATTGTGTTGTTACACATAATTGTCTGTTTGCGTTCATATCAGATTTATATTATTATATTTTGAAAAAAAAAAACACTGAATCCATCACCCGTGTACAATTGAGTATGTGCTTTAAAGTAAGTTTATTTATACTTATTTATGTAACTGTATTTTATTTTTATTTCATGATATAATTATTTATGTTGCAGTATCTTTAATACATTATATTAAGTAGGTATATGTATTTAAAGAATTAAATAATTGTATAATAATGGAAATATAGAACTAAAGAACTAGAAATTTGAGATAAGTAATTAATTACAAAACAATTTACTTATCTTAGTCAGATTACAATCGGCGGCCTTATTGCTAGGCAGCAATCTCTTCGAGGCAATTATCAGCGGCCTGAATACATATAAATAGTTTGACATGGAGGCTACAGCTACAGTGCATAATGCAGTGTAGACTGTTTAGAGTCTGCATTATGCACTTATGCAATTACAAACAAAATGTTTGCATGGCGGTAGGGCATTTTGCGAATGCCCGCCTGGCTAGATACCACCAAGTAGAAAATCTGTCGCCAAGCACCTAACGGTGTGTTCCGACTTCCGAGAGCTGTACTTGAGAGCCAGTAATTCTAGGTTAGCCTGAATCAAAACTTCGACCACATCATCACTTCCCATCAGGTGAGATAGTAGTCAAAGGCTTACTATCAGGCATAAAAAAACATTCTAAATGAGAACCTCCTCTTTTTATTAACTAGGTTAAAAACGTTTAACTTATCTCCCCACTCAGAACCGAATAAAAATAGTAACATTAATGTGAAACGTAAGTTACTTGTTTATTTTGCTATTTCTCTGTTATATTTTTATTACGAAGATACATTAATAAATAAGCTGATTTCATTGTTAGCGTAATGATTAAAATCGACTTTGCAATTATGATTTATGACTAGAAAATTTCAAAGGAACGTGTTCCGATATCAAATTAGCCTTAGGAAATGTGATCAAATTTAATAGGTAGGTACATAGGTCTTTCATTTTTTTACGACTACACTTTATTTTGCTAAAAACTTGTTCAAGTGAAGCCAATTAGCACTTGTCAGCGCTTTATGATATACGGAAATACTATATGGCACGATATTATTTGTACCTACATTCATCTACCTGCGTAAAGCCTTATTGTTAAATTTTAATTTAAATCATCACATAATAAAAGTGAACGTAACCTTATACTTACTTGGTTTTTATTTACATTTTCAATGACACAGTTAAGTATTACGTGCTTGTAAAACGAGTCAAATGTGTTGCACTTATCATTATTAGATATTATATACGAGTATATTATGACAATATTCTGCCTCTAACATGCCATAATATTTTTTGCATTAAAACGCCTCTTAAGCGATTTTTTTTATGCCTGATAGGTTAACCTTATTTTTTGAAGCGCTCGTAGCCAAGTTTGCTTAGCCATTCTGAATCGATCACCAAAGTTAAGCAACGTCCGCCTCGGTCATGAGTTGGATGGGTGACCGCTGGAGACATTACTAATGAGCGCTTCCGTGGTTCGCCGTCGGTCCCGGTTGTTGTCTTAGGATAGCAGTCGTTACAGCATGGTGGTAGGGCACTTTGCAAATGCCCGCCTGGCTAGCTACCACCCTCGAGTTGAAAATCTGTCGCCAAGCACCTAACGGTGTGTTCCGGCAGCTGTCTTTGAGAGCCAGTAACTCTAGGTTAGTCTGAACAACATCCTCGACCACATCATCACTTACCATCAGGTGAGATAGTGGTCAAAGGCTAACCTATCAGGCATAAAAAAAAACCTTTGACCACTATCTCACCACCTGATGGTAAGTGATGATGTGGTCGAAGATCTTGTTCAGGGTAGCCTAGAAATACTGGCTTTCAAGGACAGCTGCCGGAACACACCGTTACGTTGGCGACAGATTTTCTACTTGAGGGTGGTAGCGAGCCAGGCGGGCATTCACTGAGAAAAATGACTTCCGTCCTACACTACTTATTGACGTGCAGAATAATGAATAATACTGATGCCTGTAATAATATCAAGAGTATGATTAAATAGCACGAGGGCCGATATAATTCCGCTTTCATCACAACTAGTTTCAGTTCAGGTAACAACCAGAAGTCATTTCGTCACAAGTGACGAACTGCGCCCATCGCCCTGAGAAATACAGTTATTAAAGTCTCAAGTCCTGTAATTTACTGGCTCTCAAGGACTGCTGCCGAAACACACTGTTTTAAGCTTGGCTACAGATTTTCTACTTACGGATGGTAGTGGCCACAGAAAAGACAAAGCAATATTTTGGTGCAATATTATCTCAATGGTAGTGGCAATGAAACTCAAGCATGGGGTCGGGATCGAACCATAGAGCTGTGATACGCTAGACTATAGCTATTACTGTGCCACCCTATCTTTGCAAAACCACCATATAAATATAGGTACATTTTATATTATGTTATGACACATGATTTCAAAATCTATGCGGTATTAAGACAGCAGACAACTGTGCAGAAGACTGCTCCGTCTTCTGGTTATCGTGGTCTTCTAAGCCTGGCACCCCACGGGCTGTAACTACCTAACAGCAGTATGCAATTTTATTAGGTACTAGCGGTCCGCCCCAGCTTCGCACGGGTATTTAACAAAGATTTTTAAAATTATAAATTTAAATACATAATAAAGTAGTTTTTTTTTTTTTTTATGCCTGATAGGTTAGCCTTTGACCACTATCTCACCTGATGGTAAGTGATGATGTGGTCGAGGATGTTGTTCAGGCTAACCTAGAGTTACTGGCTCTCAAGGACAGTCTGCCGGAACACACCGTTAGGTGCTTGGCGACAGATTTTCAACTTGAGGGTGGTAGCTAGCCAGTCGGGCATTCGCAAAGTGCCCTACCACCATGCAAAAATAGTTATTGTGACATAACTGTAATAGTTAGACTTTTAGTATTGCGGACTTTTTTATAGATATTGATGTCTTCTATAAACTTGCTAAACGAGTCAAACATTACTTACTATTTACAATAATTTCCGCAGCGTAAGCGATACAACGATTTTTCTGGTATTTTTTTCGCAATTTGGGTTACATTATCGAAGTTTTCATACATCATCCCTAACTTTTTAAAACTCTTCTATAGCCTATGTTCATCAAGGAGGATAGTATACGATACTTATGGTGAAAAAAATTTTCAAATCGGTCTATTAATTTCAATGCAAACAAAGAATCAAATCTTTCCTCTTTATTTTATTATTATTATACCTTAGAATTAGGTGTGTCAAGTAAGACAAAAATCGGAAAAATATACATATACCTATTTAAAGGTGTTTATTTAGTTCACACGTATTTATTATGTACAAGTGACCTCCTAAGATTACGTAAAACTTCGACAATGCACTTAAAAATGGTGACCTCGGTTAGCAATTTTACAGGTGTTTGTTACCTTCCTATGTTGAATTTTGAAGAAATATCATCATGTTCCTGCCATTATCACATGCATGTGGGGTCGGCACAATGGCTCTTCCTGTCTGTATGTAAACATATAAAGAGAAAAACATATTGACAATATTTTAAATATTTTTCTTTTTACACGACTGCCCAAAAAAGGAGAGTTATGTTTTCAGTGGTAATGTATGTATGTATGTATGTGAGTTTCTTTATTCCACCATAACTTCTAAACGGTTAAACCGATCTTAATGTTAGAGATATCGTTCGATTCGTCTTGATACTTAATGGAAGTGACACCAGGTACATTAAAAAAAATTAAAAACAAACAGGCAAGTTAAACACCATTTAATGAGATAAACATTTTTTTTTTCATGTCCGATCGAGATCAAAATGAAATGCTTTAAAGCGATTCCAAATATATATATATATATAACTTCAAAGGCAACGATAAAACTTTTGATGAAAATAGATATTTTTTTTACTTTTGTAATTAATGTATACTTGTTGCAATAACGCATGCACTGTGGAAATTTCAAATTTACGAGTGGAAAAATTCCGCATGACTTTAATTTTTCCACTCGTAATATTTTTTTGTAAGAAAATACAACGACTATAACATGTCTATGAGATATAATTATATTTATGTGGTATAGGGTATTGTGGACCACGACCGAATCCCGTATTTTGTGATTGCCCATGTGTCTAGGCTACCACCCTTTAATAGTCTTTCAACAAGCACCTATATCGGTGTGTTCCGATCTGCTGTTGCTTAGAGTCAGTAATACTAGGTTAGCCAAATATTTTTGACATCATTACTTATAATACTTACAGTGTCTGGCAGGGATGGCAGTTCTTCAGAAGGCACTGCTCCTTGGATTTTTTTAACCTTCTGGATTTTTTAGTCGCATTTTATGACTTCTGAAGGACGATATAAGAGGATGTAATCCTAGCTCAGCGCCTCACGGAGCAGCCCGGCACCCCACGGGTATAATAAGGATAAAAAAGTTAAGAATCTGAACCAAATGTTATGGGTATACGGTATTCTTTAAAACAATATAAATTTAGAAAATGCCGATCCATGATGTGATCAAAATAAACGATTATTTTTCATTGTACCAGTTGTAATGATTCCTTATAGAAGGCTCAATTCGCTACTGACCAGATGTTTTTCTACGATACAGATTGTGTTTAAAATATAGGTACCAACCTACTTACTCATATATTTTATACCAATAGACCTGCGTTTGGCCAACTCGCCAATAAGCCACGGTGGAGGAGAGAACTTCGGTCTATGTCTAGAAAAAATCTATTCTCCCATGTCTTGAAAACAGCAGTTTTATAATAGTTCTTAGGAAAAACATAAAGCGGCAGGTACTTTATACTACGATTTAGTAACGTGAAACGAAATCGTTGTTCTGATTTTTTAAACTTCTATGTTGATCTTGGATTTGTTAATCATATGTCTGCATCTAAAATATGAAAATATATTAAAACATTGTACGAATATTATTGTTTATGCCTTTATTTTATGTCACAACATATCAATACTAATACAAACTTATTCTAAAAATAACTGACGGGCAAATGTTGGAACACAAACAACTGTCGCAAAATACATATTTTTTATAACTGTTTAGTTACTAGTTATCTTTACTACCTAGCTTAGTTAAATATATTATTATACAACGACTAGCACGTTCGCGGAGAATGATATTCTTTGTATTCTGATAAGCATATGCAATATTTACTGAGCTAATATTTTACAGCTTACATCATTTCTGGTTTTTGACAGAATATATTTTTTTAAAGTTCATGCGACTAAGTACCTACATACTCGAGTCAAATTATATTACCTTTGAGAAAATAACGCTAATTCTGTACATAATATGTGAACATACATGACATGTGTATTTGACGACATATAAATATATGTCGTTCGTGGTTTATAAAAAAACAAAAAATATTACTTATTTGGACGGACTCATGCCTTTGTCAGGTAGGTATTTTGATACAGTAAATGTGTATATAATATACTATAGAACTTCGAATATGTTCAATTACTTTATGATTATATAACTTCAAATATCGTAAATTATTAAAAATATACATACGTACGAGTATATATATTTTACATGGTGTATATTTACATAAATCATCATACATTTTTGGACTTGTGTAATACAATTTATAGACATAATCGAAATACACATAATGTAATTAATATCGTATTATTAAGGGTGTATCACTGGTGGATGACTACACGACTATATATGATACCTTTTTTTATATACCTGATAGGCTAGCCTTTGATCACTATCTCACCTGATATAGTACTTGATGATTTGGTCGAAGACGTTGCTGAGGCTAACCTAGAATTACTGGCTCTCAAGAACAGCTGCCGGATCACACTGTTAGGTACTTGGCGACAGATTTTCTAAATGAAAAATTGTTAAATGATCTAGCACCGTGCTATAACGACTGCCATCCTCATCCTAAGATAACAACCAGGATCGACGGCTTAACTTACCCTAAGAAGCACGTGCACACTTAGTAGTAATGCTCAGTAGTATCCGTCACCCATCCAACTCATGACCGCAGCAGACATTACTTAACTTAGCTAATCGACTAAGAACGGCTAAACAAACTCCAAGGGCTTTAATAATCTTCCAACTACTATTCAAGTAATTAATTTTACATTAAGTACATATTATTTAACATTTTAAACATAAATTTCTTAGTCAATCCATATTGCCTACATATGATTCGTGTAGTTCACGAATACAATTAAATCTGATATCAATAACAATTAGAACGATAAAGATGTTATTGTTTTGCTTTCACCGGTCATTGTCCTACATTATTCTTGTATCACTTATCAGTCCTTCTTGACGCTAATTATACTATATATATATCTAACACACTGCCGCAAATTTTAAAGAAAACATTCCGTATATTTGTTTACAACTTTCGTTTGAATCGTACTTCAAAATTAGAACTATTATCGCTAAACAGGCCTAGAAACACAATGACTTACTATCTTATATATGGTAGGAAAAAAATTTGTAGTAATGTTTCCAATTTATAAATATGCTTAAAGATTAAAGTCGAATAATTATGTTCACATTAGGTACATACTGATTATAATCTATACATAATATGCAGTAACTATGGGATAGCTCATGGCCCATCAGAGGAGTAGCAAGAATGGCACAGGTTTTCGTGGTGCAGGGGTCCTATCCTCAGGTTGGACAGTTATTTCGTTTCTCTGACAAAAATAACTCAAGGGCAGTCTAGAGTCACTTTTGATGGCAAAATGATCACCCTTTATTAGAAGAAACGTGGTAGGTAAACCACATCTTCCTAACATTTCATGGAATAAAGTTATGACGATATCCTCATTTGGTAAAGGTAACGGCGCAGAATATAAAAAGGATAATAATAATAGACTGTATACAATATACATTGGTACATATTTCATAAAGTTGCAGTTAAGTGAACCGATAAATGCTTGTTTGTAGAAAAGGGACGAAGAAAGACAACAATTGACCATCATCATGAGTTGATTTATTTATAGGTCAGTCACCGTCAATGTGTTTAAAGTCGATTCAACTTTATTTTGATTACATTACATGTATGATATGTAATAATAAGCTTGTAGTTTCCATTATAAAGTGAAGCAACCCAGCTTATTTTGGATTTGTAAGTTAATCAGACCATGAAAATTCTCATGCAAAAAGTGATCTTTTCGATTCATAAATCAGCAAAAAGTAACCCCTTGACTGGCACTAAAACATTGCCAGCATTCATGCAAAATGTAATCCTTTTTACTAGGGAGATAAGTTATCCTCCTCAGCATTCGAATTTTGACAATAGGTACATAACTCTTTATTCAGTGCTTGCCAAACTCCAGTAAAACTTTCTGATTTGTATGTTAATTAGATCATATAAACATTTGCCACAAGTTATCCTTTCAATTCTTATATATGTAAAGTATAAATAAACCTTTCTTATATTTGAACTTCGAAAACACTATGTAACTATGTGTATCCAAGGCAGAGATGCCTTGGATAACTGTGTTTGCCAGCGAGGTTAGTTTCTCGATGGTGTTTGCCAATGGTGTGTACTACTCGAAGATACCAACATGTTTGTATTGGTGCAATCAATGTTCTCAGACAGGCACGCATAATCATTGCACCTATAAACGTATAACGGGCATTTACTGACAAAATCGTATCAATTATCAAGCAGCAGGTTTATAATTCTTATATGTGAGATTAATAATACTTCACTTTCGAACTCCGACATTACTGTAGCTCTAAATAGGATACAATGAGTTTTTGCCAATGCTCTGTATTACATATATACCGTCAGTGCTTGTATTGATGTATCCAATGCTCTCACACAGATACAAACAGTCATTGCACATGCTGGGATATAACTTAATTTATACTAAGGCTAAGATTCACTGATAAAACCATATCAATTCTCATGCAACAAGTAATCCTTGCAAACTATTATGTAATAAAAACGTGACCCTTATACATTCTACAATACTGTAACTTGCCTTTCGATATTGCTTACATTGGTTCAACCAATACCCTCTCTTGGAAACCATCACTGCTTGAATTGGACTTACCAATGCTGTCGCCTATGTACAAACAATCATTGTACATTCTAGGTTAACATATAGGTTCACTAAACCGTATCTAGTCAATTTACATCAGCTCTCCACGAGAGTCCCATCAGTTTTATTGTTATTGATGGTAGTGTACAAATGGAAGAAGAGATAAAGCAGCAGGCCTACGCACACTATGAAGAAGACTATGCAGAAGCACACGACGCACTCCGACATGTAGATCTTGAGGCGCTCCATCCTGGTGGTTCTAGCCCCAGGGATGTCGACGCTCGAATATGACCACATTTTCCGTGCTTTCTGTGTGTCACGGTCTGCAAAAGAGATAAAAAGAGTTGACCAGTTTATAGAGGAAAAACGTGTTTTATGGGAATTATACTTATGAAGTTTTTTTACTTAATGCAATAGGAACACTGTAATTATTGTTAACTTTCTCACAGGTAGCAAAGCCAAAACAAGGAATTCTACGTGAGAACTTAATTTCTATAATTATCCATCTGTTGATTCCAAATTGTTTCAAAAATCGTCAAGGTTTATATACACGGGAAATTGCAGCTTTAAAATTTTGATATTTTTGGTCATTACAGAAATAATATAATAGTATTAAAATGTTCGGTGTGTATATATAATATGACGTAGGGAAAAATGAACACAATCCATTTCAAGGCAATAAATGTTTTACCTTCAAGAATGATGCAAGAACGTCTGTAAACAATAAAACACCTGACATATGTTTGTATCATGATGTTTTAATTTATAGTACCTAATGATTTCCAATCCTTAACGAACTTAAATATTATTTAATTATTATTTGTCTCGATATACTTAACGGTATAGGGTCGTATTTTGGCTGAAACCACATAGAATCTAGAGCGGGAGCATGACCCTTTTTATTCTGTGGCATGGCGTAGACATGGCGCGGGAATGGCGAGGACATAACACTGAAACGGCGCTGAAATTACCTGCCGCGAATGTCAATAGAGTGGTCGGCATCACTCTGTTGTAGGGTATTGAAGTGTCCAGGATGTTGATCTTAGAAGACGAATGATGTCATCCAAATGAACAATGTCCAGAAGCCTAGACGATATTGGGTGCACCCTTCTTAACAGGATTGTAGACTATTTAGAGCAATGCGAGACCTGCAGTATTATTGAGATTCCTTTTCCTGCCACACTTTATCTAGAACATTTATATTACAACAATCAAGACGCGTGTAGTATATTTTTAAGTAATAAGGATATTTTTTTATTAATTCGTCGTCACGCATTTTCCTTCAGTAGCAGACGTCAGTCAAAAGTGTCACAACACGTGCAACTGCAAACTGGCAAGGTTCGGGCGCGTGCGTGCATCGAAAATGGCGTGCCCGTTCTAACTATTCGATGTGTTCAAATTGCAACTTTATTTCCGTGCTTTATGTATGATATTAGAATGGAGTGGAAAGACGCCAGTGACATGACCGTGCCAGCGCCAGATACTGTGTGGCTTGGACATGGGCTAACAAAAATAAAATGTTCAAAGGACAAAAACACTGTATCAGAGAAATACGGCCTTAAACATTTCGTGTAGGTAAGTATATTTTTTATAAAATCAACCCACGCACATTGCCATTGCTGTTCTAGATAGGCTTATTTCTTGCATTTATTGATTTTTCTATATGTCGTTTTCAGTATTAATTGCTTAAAATAAGGTTAAGGTACCGTATATGTACCGAAACTTATTCCAAACTAAGTTCATTTTTTCAATAACCTCGTAACAAAAATTATCTAAAATTGATAATTGAAGTATTGCCATAAAAATATTTTTTGTTTGAATAAATAATTAGTTCTGTACTTAATCCTAGCATGGGGGATGTCATCGTCTAGCATGGCAACCTAAATCCTATGTTGAAAAAATAATTTAGGCTATCTTTTTGTATATGTATCGAAGCCCCCTTGAAAAAGAATTACATAGAATTTCAAGTCCAATATTCAATTTTGGGTCAACGTTCTACAAAAAATATCAAAATTTCAGTTTTCTTATTAATTCCGTTAAAGAGCTAAAGATCAGTATACTTGGACAGGCAGCCTGACAGACAGACCTCTTTAATCCTCCGTGTTGCTCTTTGGGCACGAACTCAAACTAACGAAATGTTCTTTCTCATCATTACCTCGTTTGTGTAAACTATGTAATAAACACGATGATTTCGATATTGTCTTTGATAGCCCTAAAAAGGTTCGACCTTTTTTGTTTGTTGTTTGTTCCTAATATCACAAATATCAAAAAAATTTCAAAACAAAATACCTAAGTGTTAATTTACTATACAAATAATATAGTGTAAGTTATATAGCAGAGAAGTTAATATACCTAAATAATTGTATCTATTGCATCCATCCTAGAATAGGCTAAAACTTAATGTTCTGTTCTTAGTACTATTAATTGTAACTACGTACCTTTTGTCTATTCTCATTTGCTTTAGTAATATTATTAAGTAATAATAAGAAATGTGCTAAAGCTCACTTTTTAGTTCGTAATGCATGCTGTGTTTGCTTTTAATTGGTAGTGCACATAGTATAAAACCCTATTACTAGTATAAAAATATCTTGAACCCGTGTAACTAGTGTTAGCAAACCTATTTAATAGATAAATAAGAACGGGTAGGTACTAGGTACAATTATAGGTTACCTAAAGAACATCTTCACTACCATCAGGTGAGATAGTGGTCAAGGGTAGCCTGTTAGCCGTAAAAAGATACTTATTAGTACAGGTAAGGCTTATACCATCGAACATTCAGTCTATATATATTATATATTATTTATATATATATTATATAATATTTTCAGTACCATAATCAGTACTAATATTATAAATGCGAAAGTAACTCTGTCTGTCTGTATGTTATGCTTTCACGCCAAAACTACTGGACCGAGTTGAATGAAATTTGGTATGGAAATAGTTTGAGACCCGGGAAAAAACTTAGGATAGTTTTTATCTAACTGCGTAAAAAGAGGTTAAGGCGAGGCTTTCCACGGACTTTAGGTATTTTATTCGAGCGCGACGTATTCATTTACGCGACACAAAGTTGTGTGCGATGCGCCGCGCGCACGCTTTTAGCTTTCCAGGTAAGGTACAGTACAGTCCTACCTACGTACGGAGATCACGTCAGTACCTATGACATTTTAGAATGGAATTAACTTTTGTCGTGTATTGGTACATACGCCGGAAAAATAATCGGGTCCTGTAGGGGTTCGGTCAGTACAGTAGTGTTTATATATCTATACAGGATGTTAGGGTCATTGCGTACCTACGGTTATTTTAGATGGGTAAATTATCATTCTTAAGAAAAACATTTTTATTTGTGACTACATTAAATTAATATATTAAGGTTCTATTATATTTTTAGTATAGAGAAAGCCGTTTAATGCACCTATTCACAAATGGTAATTTGGTAATATTATTATATTTCAATATATATATATATATATATATATATATATATATATATATATATATATATAAACTTCATCAAAAGAAAACATTAAATGTCACAACCATGTCATTTGAGATTCCCAGAACTCAGTAACAAGTCTGTCTGTCACAGTTGTCCTATTAACTAATGGCGTCGAGTGATATAGCTTCGTAAGAATAAGTTATATATTAGTTATTTTGTAAAACGAGTACCCTTATGCTGTCAAGACCGTGACTCTTAAAATCTGTATTTATGAATATGTCTACGCAGATTAATATTAATATGGTGTGTTTAATAACAATGAATCTAGTGATTGTTTTAAGATGGCTATTTTTGTTTAATCTTTGTGGTTATAGCATGATGCGAACATTTCACGTCCATGGACGTCACAACCGTGGTTTTCATAGAACATGCTAAGGCCCATGGTCGAGACAAAATCGTTTAGTTTTAGTTAAGTTTTTTTAAATTATTATTTTCAGACCATGTATTCAACATAATAACAAATCTCAAAGAAATATGTCGTGCGTTTAAAATAAAACCAAATTCCACAATATTTTTGGATATCATTTTAGCACATTCTAATGTACTGTTTTGCAAGTTTTATAAAAAAGATATTATCCAAAACGATACGTGTTAAGTTGAGCGCTTATAGAGAGCATTTTTGAAACTAAAAATATGTATCAATTGTCTTGGTTGTGACAGGAGCCCCATTGTAATAAATTTCATAAAGCTGTCCTTTACAGAGTGCTCAATTCAAAGTCAATGAGTACAAATTCTTACTTCATAATCATCGCTCATCAAGGCAACCATCTTCAGGCAGATATGTGCCTTCTAGCGAAATTGGTCAGAAATAAAAATAAAATTTGCCAGATAGTGTCTATTATTGAAGATACAGTAGAACCATATGCCGTAAAACTAAAAAAAATAAGTCATAAAACAGGGCAACAGATACTATATTTAGATATAATGAGATACTAATTTCGATAATACTTTTTTTATTTAAAAGCTGATACTTGTCGTTTGATTTCTAAATGAATTCGAACGAAAAGTATCAATTTCTTTAAAATCAGTTGTACACTCCAATAACTGAAAAATATTTTCCTATTTTGATGATATAGTCTTTGACAGTGAATGATAATCGATCCAGTATGTAGCAAGAATCAGTGAAATTTTTTTTAATAAATGTAAACCAAAAAATGGAACCAACTTCAACACTCAAAAGTGTGAAATAACTTGTCGAAGTCGGTTCCAAGCGCAAAATATTGTTATAATAGGTACTGTTGACTTCAACAAGTTATTTCACACTTTTCAGTGTTGATGTCGGTTTCATTTTACGGTAAAAATTTTTTTATATTGATACATTGCATAAGTATTGGATTTGTTAGTAAATTTGTGTAGTATTTTTTTATTATTATAGAAATAATATGTAACATTAAGTGATTTTTAATACTGGATGGATATAAATTGAATTATGGGTAAAAAACGTAAATCCGGCTGTATGGAAACTCATGTCACGTCACGACTATGTTGCTCAATATCACACCTGAGACTTTGAACTAGTATTTTAATATTTTCCTAGATTCAATGAGCTTGCAAAAATGTAAAGGGTTTTTATGTGTGATAATGATATACATAAAAAAATCTAAATATATATTTTATTACAGTTGAGTTGAGGATTACCCAGATAACAAATATAAAGAAATACAACAGAATAAATTAAACTCATATTTTTTGGCATTGGACCTAACAATAGTGATAACAATTTAAATTTAAAATCAAGATAGGAAAATACCTTTCAGTTATTGGAGTGTAACTCAAAAACGGCGTGATCGATTTTGATGAAATTTAAATGGGACCACACCACAAACATTCAAATAAAAAAAAACATATAAATCGGTTTATCAGTAAAAGTTCTGAGGTAACAAACATTTAAAAAAAACAGACGAATTCAAAACCTTCTCCTTTTTTGAAGTCGGTTAAGAAGCTAACACACATACTTACTTTCGAATTTATAATATATATTATTATTATCATATAATAAACAAGGGTGGAGTAAATCTATACTAAAAATAATATAGTACAGATTTGATTATTAACTTCATTATCTTAGACCCTGGGTACGAAATACTAGACATTCGGCTAAAACTAGATATAAAAACAATAATTTCATTGCACTTTAGCAAGCTTATTGAACCTAGAAAGTTATCAAAAAAACTTGTTCACATCACGGGTGTGACATCGCGTACCATGGTCGTGACGTGACATGAGTTTCCATACAGCCAGATTTATGTTTTTACTTATAATTTAATTTATATCCATCCAGTTTAAAAAATCGCTTAATGTCACTTATTATTTCTATAATCATAAAAAAAGACTACTCAAATTTACTAACAAATTCAATACTCATGTAATGTCGCACAAAATTTTTTTTTTACCGAAAAATGGGTTTGACTTCAACACTCAAAAGTGCGAAATAACTTGTTGAAGTCGGTACTGTGATAATTCCTATTATCACAATATTGTGCGCATGTTCCCGACTTCGACAAGTTATTTCACACTTTTGGGTGTTGAAGTAGGTTCGGTAAAAAAAAATCTTCACACGTTTTAGTGTCCCTTGCTACTTGCGGGACCGATTGTCATTCATTGGCAATGACTATATCATCAAGATAAGAAAAAACATTTCAGTTAGTGGAGTGTAACTCAAAAAACGGCTCGATCGATCGTGATGAAATTTAAATGACACGACAAGCATTAACATTCAAATAAAATAAATCATCAAAATCGGTTCACCAGTAAAAAGTTCTGAGGTAACAAACATAAAAAACGGACAAATTGAGAACCTCCCCCTTTTTAACCAACTTCCTAAAAAGGAGGAGGTTCTCGATTCGTCTGTTTCTTTTTACGTTTGTTACCTCCGTAACTCTTGACTGGGTGAACCGATTTCAAAAAATATGTTTTTTTGAAAGCTGATGCTTGTCGTCTAGTCTCATTTAAATTTTATCAAAATCGGTCAAGTCGTTTTTGAGTTACACACCAATAACTGAAACATATTGACCTATCATGATAATATAGTCGTTGATAATGAATCACAATCGATCCCGTGAGTAGCAAGGGTCACTAAAAAGATTAAATTTTTTTTTTACCAAAAAATGGAACCAACTTCAACACCCAAAAGTACGAAATAACTCGTCGAACTCGGTACCATACGCACAATATTGTGACAATAGGTATTTTGGAACTATCATGGTACCGACTTCAACAAGTTATGTTATACTTTTGGGTGTTGAAGTCGGTTCCATTTTTAGGTATTTTTTTTAATCGGTTAATAACACACATACTAACTTTCTAATTTATAATTTATATTATTTTTATCATATAAAAGCTAGACAAGGGTGGAGTAAATCTATAATGAAAATAATATACCTAGCATAGTTTTCATTATATAATAGTAATGAAGTTAATAATTAAAGCCCAGTGTGTACCTATACACTGGGCTTTGATTATTAACTTCATTGTCTTAGACACTGGGTACGAAATAATAGGCATTCAGCTAGATTAATTAAAAAAAATTAATCATTAAAATAATACCAAAAAATGGAACCGACTTCTACACCCAAAAGTCCAAAATAACTTGTTGAAGTTGGTACCATGCGCACAATATTGTGATAATAGGTTCTTTGGAACCATCACGGTATCGAGTTCGACAAGTTATTTCAAAGATTTCAATGTTGAACTCGGTTCCATTTATTTGTAAAAAAACACCATTTTCCTAATATTATCACACATACTATAACTTTTACCATACTAACTTTCACTACTTACGAAATCTATTGTCATTCACCGTCAATCAGGAAGTCATCAAGATAAGCGTAACGAGTCGATTTTCTAAAAGTTAGCCCTGAGCATATTTTATTTTGTTGTGTTTGATATTCATTTTGATCTTTTTCTGTGTGGCGCTGCGTAGGTCGCAAAAATTGACACAGGTCCAACGTCGACGAGCTCTGCGAGCGCACTGGCGGTCAAGTGAGCGAGCTCTGATACCATGAATTCATGATAAAAAATCATATAAAATTAACATGATAACTTTTTAACATTTTTATTTATGATTTAATTTCTTTTATTGATTAGTAATGCATTAAAAAATAAATTAAAATTAAAGATTGGTAAAAAGGGAGACAAAAATCGTTTTTAAATTCGAAATACAAATACAAATACAAATACAAATACAAATACAAATACAAATACAAATACAAATACAAATACAAATACAAATACAAATACAAATACAAATACAAATACAAATACAAATACAAATACAAATACAAATACAAATACAAATACAAATACAAATACAAATACAAATACAAATACAAATACAAATACAAATACAAATACAAATACAAATACAAATACAAATACAAATACAAATACAAATACAAATACAAATACAAATACAAATACAAATACAAATACAAATACAAATACAAATACAAATACAAATACAAATACAAATACA
This sequence comes from Plagodis dolabraria, assembly GCA_963854805.1. Taxonomy (NCBI): domain Eukaryota; kingdom Metazoa; phylum Arthropoda; class Insecta; order Lepidoptera; family Geometridae; genus Plagodis; species Plagodis dolabraria. Next base: position 21,491,423 of record OY978457.1, on the reverse strand, counting down.
AATACAAATACAAATACAAATACAAATACAAATACAAATACAAATACAAATACAAATACAAATACAAATACAAATACAAATACAAATACAAATACAAATACAAATACAAATACAAATACAAATACAAATACAAATACAAATACAAATACAAATACAAATACAAATACAAATACAAATACAAATACAAATACAAATACAAATACAAATACAAATACAAATACAAATACAAATACAAATACAAATACAAATACAAATACAAATACAAATACAAATACAAATACAAATACAAATACAAATACAAATACAAATACAAATACAAATACAAATACAAATACAAATACAAATACAAATACAAATACAAATACAAATACAAATACAAATACAAATACAAATACAAATACAAATACAAATACAAATACAAATACAAATACAAATACAAATACAAATACAAATACAAATACAAATACAAATACAAATACAAATACAAATACAAATACAAATACAAATACAAATACAAATACAAATACAAATACAAATACAAATACAAATACAAATACAAATACAAATACAAATACAAATACAAATACAAATACAAATACAAATACAAATACAAATACAAATACAAATACAAATACAAATACAAATACAAATACAAATACAAATACAAATACAAATACAAATACAAATACAAATACAAATACAAATACAAATACAAATACAAATACAAATACAAATACAAATACAAATACAAATACAAATACAAATACAAATACAAATACAAATACAAATACAAATACAAATACAAATACAAATACAAATACAAATACAAATACAAATACAAATACAAATACAAATACAAATACAAATACAAATACAAATACAAATACAAATACAAATACAAATACAAATACAAATACAAATACAAATACAAATACAAATACAAATACAAATACAAATACAAATACAAATACAAATACAAATACAAATACAAATACAAATACAAATACAAATACAAATACAAATACAAATACAAATACAAATACAAATACAAATACAAATACAAATACAAATACAAATACAAATACAAATACAAATACAAATACAAATACAAATACAAATACAAATACAAATACAAATACAAATACAAATACAAATACAAATACAAATACAAATACAAATACAAATACAAATACAAATACAAATACAAATACAAATACAAATACAAATACAAATACAAATACAAATACAAATACAAATACAAATACAAATACAAATACAAATACAAATACAAATACAAATACAAATACAAATACAAATACAAATACAAATACAAATACAAATACAAATACAAATACAAATACAAATACAAATACAAATACAAATACAAATACAAATACAAATACAAATACAAATACAAATACAAATACAAATACAAATACAAATACAAATACAAATACAAATACAAATACAAATACAAATACAAATACAAATACAAATACAAATACAAATACAAATACAAATACAAATACAAATACAAATACAAATACAAATACAAATACAAATACAAATACAAATACAAATACAAATACAAATACAAATACAAATACAAATACAAATACAAATACAAATACAAATACAAATACAAATACAAATACAAATACAAATACAAATACAAATACAAATACAAATACAAATACAAATACAAATACAAATACAAATACAAATACAAATACAAATACAAATACAAATACAAATACAAATACAAATACAAATACAAATACAAATACAAATACAAATACAAATACAAATACAAATACAAATACAAATACAAATACAAATACAAATACAAATACAAATACAAATACAAATACAAATACAAATACAAATACAAATACAAATACAAATACAAATACAAATACAAATACAAATACAAATACAAATACAAATACAAATACAAATACAAATACAAATACAAATACAAATACAAATACAAATACAAATACAAATACAAATACAAATACAAATACAAATACAAATACAAATACAAATACAAATACAAATACAAATACAAATACAAATACAAATACAAATACAAATACAAATACAAATACAAATACAAATACAAATACAAATACAAATACAAATACAAATACAAATACAAATACAAATACAAATACAAATACAAATACAAATACAAATACAAATACAAATACAAATACAAATACAAATACAAATACAAATACAAATACAAATACAAATACAAATACAAATACAAATACAAATACAAATACAAATACAAATACAAATACAAATACAAATACAAATACAAATACAAATACAAATACAAATACAAATACAAATACAAATACAAATACAAATACAAATACAAATACAAATACAAATACAAATACAAATACAAATACAAATACAAATACAAATACAAATACAAATACAAATACAAATACAAATACAAATACAAATACAAATACAAATACAAATACAAATACAAATACAAATACAAATACAAATACAAATACAAATACAAATACAAATACAAATACAAATACAAATACAAATACAAATACAAATACAAATACAAATACAAATACAAATACAAATACAAATACAAATACAAATACAAATACAAATACAAATACAAATACAAATACAAATACAAATACAAATACAAATACAAATACAAATACAAATACAAATACAAATACAAATACAAATACAAATACAAATACAAATACAAATACAAATACAAATACAAATACAAATACAAATACAAATACAAATACAAATACAAATACAAATACAAATACAAATACAAATACAAATACAAATACAAATACAAATACAAATACAAATACAAATACAAATACAAATACAAATACAAATACAAATACAAATACAAATACAAATACAAATACAAATACAAATACAAATACAAATACAAATACAAATACAAATACAAACACAAACACAAACACAAACACAAACACAAACACAAACACAAACACAAACACAAACACAAACACAAACACAAACACAAACACAAACACAAACACAAACACAAACACAAACACAAACACAAACACAAACACAAACACAAACACAAACACAAACACAAACACAAACACAAACACAAACACAAACACAAACACAAACACAAACACAAACACAAACACAAACACAAACACAAACACAAACACAAACACAAACACAAACACAAACACAAACACAAACACAAACACAAACACAAACACAAACACAAACACAAACACAAACACAAATACAAATACAAATACAAATACAAATACAAATACAAATACAAATACAAATACAAATACAAATACAAATACAAATACAAATACAAATACAAATACAAATACAAATACAAATACAAATACAAATACAAATACAAATACAAATACAAATACAAATACAAATACAAATACAAATACAAATACAAATACAAATACAAATACAAATACAAATACAAATACAAATACAAATACAAATACAAATACAAATACAAATACAAATACAAATACAAATACAAATACAAATACAAATACAAATACAAATACAAATACAAATACAAATACAAATACAAATACAAATACAAATACAAATACAAATACAAATACAAATACAAATACAAATACAAATACAAATACAAATACAAATACAAATACAAATACAAATACAAATACAAATACAAATACAAATACAAATACAAATACAAATACAAATACAAATACAAATACAAATACAAATACAAATACAAATACAAATACAAATACAAATACAAATACAAATACAAATACAAATACAAATACAAATACAAATACAAATACAAATACAAATACAAAATGTTTATTCTTGTTCAATACAAATAAGTTTACTTACTAATTTTGAAGCCCTGCCTGCTGCTTTAGTATAATTACTGTGTTGCAGCAGGGCAGTGTCTTCCCCGAAAAATTTTGCACTAAATATTTAATACGCTCAGACAAAATTATACATTAAATGTGAGTTTTAGGGTGTGTATGTGTGTGTGTGTGTGTGTATGTGTGTGTGTGAAAATAGAGGTAACTTTAGGTTTTTTTTCTATCGAGTGAAGTTATTTATTATGTGTATCAGATTTATGAATTAACTCAAGAATATGCTAAAAAATAACATATATTTTTTTTAGTTTAATAACCGAGTTTTTTCTTTGAGAAAAGTTAATTCTTGTATGGCGTTTTCTGGCCAGGAGCGCCTACGCGCGGCCGGAGCCGCACCCGGGAAGCTAGTATTATATATATTGTCAAACTGAAATAAGTTAGTCATTCATAACAATGGATTATTTTGTACTGATACCAACATAACAAGGACACGGCTCATTGAATTTAAAAAACTTGCCACAATGGAATTCGCAGAATTATGATATTCATTAATTCATGATTCGCTTGATTTGATGCTGTATAAGAAAATGAAGTGAATTCTTGGTAAACTGATCTATTGAAAATGACTACAAAAGATAACAATATCTACCATTCAACGTCAAGCAACAAAGTTGGGTGTTAATTGTATTGGTGATATATTCTTTTCACTTAATTTAAACTTATAGTAAAATATTTGCATTATTATCAAGAAAAATACGTTTTTTATGTATGGAATTGGTTATCGCCTGATGGTATTTGTGCCTGGAATCAAGCTAATAATAAGTCATAGTACCTAACAATAATTATTCCTAACTCCTAATCTAGGAACTGAAGAATGTACATAATAAATTATATCAACATCCATTCAACAAACACATACCTTGATAAGGTGCCTATAGAGTCCACTACACTAGAGAATGAATACAAATTTTGAAATGGGGCTCAGAAAATTCCTGCATACGATCCATGGATCAAGTGCATCGGCAACGAGCAACTGTTTGTTGCGGATTACAGTCAGATGGAGTGATTGGACCTGTTTTAAAAATAAGCTGGAATTGCAGTCACTGTGAACGGTATTCGTTACAGAAACATGATAACGAGTTCTTGTGGCCTCTGGATGTCGTGGATCTGGATGATATAAGGTTTCAGCAGGAAGGCACAATCTGCCACAGCGCGCCTGAGGCAATAGATTTGTTGCAGCATTGATTTTCAGAAACGACATTCTGATGTAGCCACTGAACGCTGCGTTATTTATTTCTATTATTTTTATAAATGTTTTTCAGAACCACATAGAAAGAACCATGCGCATCTAGGATGCAGGACATGTCTAAATTACAAAACAATAAAAATAGAACAACTAAAAAAAACACGTTTTTATTTTAAAATTACTCTTATCAAAACACCCAATATAAGTATGATTAATCACCTTCCTACCATTTTCCCACTCAAATGGAATCGGTTCAAAATATGTTCTCTAACAACACTAAGGACAATACGATAACAGATGTTATAATGCTTTTGTAAACACCACATAGACACGAAGAAATTATGGTCAAAATAAAAAGATTTGGCTTGGGTTTTATAGCCAACCACTTGCCCGACGCCAATGCTTCACGATAATGCTCTCTGGTAGTGTACCCGCTACCTTTCTGCTAATCAGGGTGTTAAGATGATAATGAGTACTTTTATATCGACGTTAATGGTTGGGGAGAGGTGTTATGAAAGGGACAATTGCAATATACGGCACACTAAAAACAATTTCCGATCAAAACAATTTTTAATGTATGGCAACTCTGATGCACATTCGTACGAACCTAACTTCACACTCATGACATTTCAAAATTGGCGAAACGTGAGAGATATTTTTGGACGTCGCAAAGTATTTTTTCCTTAATAATCGCAAAACGTTTTGTTAAGGACTGTGATTGGTTATTGAGTTCTTAACCATTACTATTAATAGCCCAGAGGTAGGTAGATACAGCAACAGTAGGTCAGTAGACTTTAATCTATAATTGTAAATATTGTGGTTATATTAAAAATTCAGTATGATATTTTTGAAGGGGCACAAAAATCGGTTATGAATGGGAAGCCACATTCATGACCGACTTATAACCTCAGAGCCTCAGCAACATAAATGTCCCTTTTATCCCACCTCTCCCCTACAAGGTCAACAGAAAGAAATGGAATGGTCCTTAAATTCTGAAGTGGAGGGCTATTCGTCTTGTCATTACGAATTTCCTTCTATTGATGCTTTCAGACCTCATCCACCCTTACCAAACCAAAAATAACCCAGCCAAGTGCGAATTGGACTCCCGCATCGAGGGTTCTGTACCAACACATCAGTATGTATCAAAACAATCGTTAATTTTCATGAAGATTGTTCTTCATATATTCTTTATTTTTTTCAAGAAGATCGATCCTTAGCAGGATTCTGACCTGCACTTGGTTGTTTTTAATATTTGTTCTTGTATATATATCGGACTAAAATCACATCAAGTTTTACGCTTGTACATTCAAATTACCGTTTTTAAGATAGTACAAAAAGAAAAGTCTCCTTAACAGAGTCTCAAAAAGGCTTATTCTAATGTTTTTTAGAACTATGTAGATATTTTTCCGTTTTTAAAATGCTCATTTTATATGTATACTTCACCCTTAGTCTGATATTTCTCAAATACCACTTCGTCTAAAAAGAACACTCTTCTTCTATCCCTTTTTTTTGATATTATTGTTTGTGAGGTAATTCGTCATACTAACACATATTTTGTGATAATTTCTACCACCGCATCGTTCGAACGATGCGATGCACGGACTTGGGTTTATGATTTCTCGAGGTTTTTCATTTCACGGGTTTCTAGAATTTTCGACCTCGATTTCGCAGGTCGTTCCGGGACATCGATAAATTTATGTTTAATAGTTTTTTTTTGGTATAATAGATAATAATGCCTGTAATGTAATTTTTACTAAATAGAACAAATATCACCAGTCTCTCAAATGACTTCAATTATTCAAGAACTTGAATATACGACCAGACATTTCCCGGGAAAAAACTTTACCTCGGACAGACGGACGGACAACCGAGGCTTAGTAATAGCGTAGTATGACATGTTCTATGGTAATAGGGTCCTGTGGTATAATACGGTAAATATAAAAAGTTTTAAGCTAGAAAGATCAGTCCTAGCTATTGTTATCGACATGATGACATCATCCGTATCAAAAGTGTGATTAATCGAGACCATGCGTTCTGAACAATTGATTGTTTATGTCTTCGCGATCAGCTGACTGATATACCTACAACTATAATATTCCCAAGAGGTTTTTCCCACACGTTTGTTTGTAGCGAGTTTTAAAATATTACGTGGAGTGAATAAGTTAGTTTTAATTATTAGTTTGACATTTGATTATATAATTATTAATGTAATTTGACTATGTGATTATTTGAAATATTTTGTAATGAATGTTTTAATCATAATTTCCAAATTATTATTATTATTGAGCCGTTTGGTGTAGAGACGTTGGGTCCGTTGGGACCGGGAGCTCATCGTATTTTCCAAAACTTATCTGAGCGCTTGGTGATACGACGCGTGACCGAAATGCTGACACCTGTATGGCTCAACGAATAAGCATTGCAATTCAACGGGGCAATGTTGTCAGTATGCTGGGAACGCTGCCTACTGGTAGTGAGCTGGCATTGCAGACTCACAGGCAGTCCAAATAGACTGCCTGTGAGTCTGCTATGACTTATAGCTTGTCTAAATGCTTTTATTGTAGTGGCTGTAGTGTTGTATAGTTCGTAGTATTTTGTTAATACAGGAATTCAGTCGGTAAAAAAAATATTATATTAAGCTTCCGGTTCTTACTAGACGCTCGCAACCCGATAACATAATTATTAGGATTAGAATCACATTCGTAGTAGAGTTAGCGGAGGCAGCAGAAGATGATGCACTCGTAGCGCAGTTTGAGTTGTTCTTGACCTATCAATTTGGTACGTTGATGTTGAACTGGTCGGTTACTTGTCCATACAAACTCGAAGGGTGTTCACAACATTATTTCAATTTTTAGATCCAAAACTAAACACGATGACGATTGCTCTAGCCATTGCATAATAAATGTATCGTTGTACCTTGTATCGTTACAAATTAAGTTTACAGCTTCGAAATTTTACATGAAAATGTTTTCAGGATCATAACTTTCGATTTAATATATCGCTTGACCCCAAATAACTGGGATAAGGGTAAAACATAGAACAATATTATGAGGGTCATGATTTATTATTTTATTTAATAAATAACTCAAGTCACCTTGGTATTCATTGCTTCAATTATAATTCAATTTACAACCTTTATAAATTTTATTGTGTTCAAATTGCTTTGTGCACAGTAAAATTACATCATGCCTAGTTGCCTACGTATGCCTGAAGGGGTAGCCAGAGATTTATAAACACACAGGTGCCATTCGGAGATATTTTCAAGATATGAATTAGATAAATATCTTGTCCAGAATCCAAATAACAGTTTAGAACGTACGGTCCGACGGAACGATTTTGAAGTGACGCTCAAGCTATTAGATGGACGAGGCAGACTAGCTAGTAAAATAATCTAGTAACTAACTAACCAAAATTAGGGTTAGACTCATTAGTTGCGAGTATCAACTGTTTTCACATAATAATATGATTGATGGCCATTGCTGAGCGTATCTAAATAAATTATATTCGGATGAGCGAAGGCAAAAGAGGATAACTTGTCAATAGCATTGTTTTATGCAATCGTGGTGGAAAAATCACTGGGCAGTAACCTCAGGCTGTAACAGACGCAGTTCGTAACAAGTGGCGGACTGCACTGCGCCCATCGTCCTGGACATAAAGTTCTTAAGTCACATGTGCCTGTAATTTCACCGGCACTCATACCCTGCACACTGGTGCTTGCCGGTAGAAAGAGGTCTGGCGGCAGTACTTTCCCAGACAAACCCTCACAAACCATGCTACCACTATTGAAATATGTAATATTTAAATACTATATTATGTAATATTTATGTTAACTTGTAGTGCTGAACTCGTTCCTTATTAAACATAATTATTTTAAAAATAGTGTAAGCGGACAAAGGCTTAACTGTTAAGCAATAAAATTACAGAAATTTTAAATATTTATGGATCCTAGAATGGTGGTCTAGGTACCATTAACATAAATAAATAAAACTCGACCAAAAACTCGTCAATCTCGTAAAAGTATAAGTGAAGACAACTTTGGCAATAACGTGCTCAGATTTCGGTGATAATGTATTTAAAATATATATTATAGCTTTTAAATCAATCTTACATTCATATCAAAATATCCACAGCTTGAACTCGTCCGAGTTGCCTGACTTTCTATCACCTGCAGGTTTTTCTTCGCATTCACGTTTTTCTCATCTCACAGCTAGAGCACAAATTAAACGTGTCTGGTTGAGAACCTTATCATACACAAATGTTTGCTGTACGCGTCACTTGAAGAGTTTGTTTTGTTTGCTAACTTGTCACCTTGTTTATTGTCACACAGTAATATTCCGTATGATTGTTATATTTCACGTTACGCGCACGCGCAGCTCCGCGCGTCCGTTTTCGTACTAAGTTAATAAACGTTTGGCGCGGAATATTCGCTTCGCTGGCTGTGTAGCGATAAGCGGTACCTATATTTCACGCATGGCTGTCTATTGAGTCAAACGTTTCATTGAAAAGTAGTTGGACAATGTTTTTACAGATTGTGAATTAAACACTGACCCCACAGGAGTATTTCATATTCATGTCATGAACAAATTGTAGAAATCTTCGAATACCATTTACAATATGAACCACAAGTTGGATTCAAACCCACGACGTGCGCTACCAACTGAACATCGTGGTGATACGAGTAAACCAACTAAACTATCGTGGTGATACGAGTAAACCAACTGAACTATCGTGGTGATACGAGTAAACCAACTGAACTATCGTGGTGATACGAGTAAATAGATAAGTCATAGATTGAATCATCCTCTTGTTCTTATTTATAATCGTCGTCAAGTGACAGTACGGAACAGAGCGACACATATATTATGAGGGCCTCGACAAATAATTTTTTTCAAAGGTATAAACAATTTATTTGGAAGTTCTGAAAATTGTATTAGGGTTAATCAGTATTAATATTATAAATGCGAAAGTAACTGTCTGTTTGTTACACTTTCAGGCCAAAACTACTGGACTGATTTTAATGAAATTTGGTATGGAAATATTTTGAGACCCGGGAAAAAACATAGGATAGTTTTTATCCAACTGCACAAAAAGAGGTTAATGGCTTTGCGCGATAACCGACATACGCGCGGGCGGAGCCGCGCCCGGAAAGCTAGTTGAGAATATATTCTATTATATTATATTTATTAAGAGGAAAAATAATTTCATCTTTGATTTAATATCCCTTCCTTTTCGTTCCGCGCACTTTTTGATCTCCCCTCGTAATATAGTACATATGAGTTCGATTTATGAGGATTAATTACGTGAAGCGTTTAATGAAAGAGGTCCTCACCCAATCTCAGGTGGATGGAGGGTTCTAGGCTATTATCAGGTATTTTCTCCCCTGAAACAGTATGAGAAAACTTGGTCAAATTATGTAAAACAGGTACCCTTAAAAAAAGGCTATATCCTACACAATAAAGTATTACGGCTATGCAAACGCCACAAAGTAGCACAGTAGTCTCTTGATTTTTTTGGGTGAATAAAAATCAAGGCAAACCAAAATATTACTCAGGTTTATACCGACTGTCCTGGACCCTAAAGAGCTAACAAAAATCATGGGCTCCGTTCTAGATTTGCCACTTGCATCACATCCATGTCCTATAATCTATTTTGCCCAAATATGTGATCGATAGTGATCTAGAAAAAAGATGATCAAAAATCTACAAAATCGTATACTTACGTGTAACTTATGGGCGCAACAATAGTATTATTTTTAAATGAATGAACGTTACCACTTCTTCATCAAACACATCTACACTAATATAATATAGAGGAAAGATTTGTATTTTTTTATGTAACCAATAAACTTAAAAACTACTGGACAGATTTCAAAAACTGCTATCACCATTACATTCCTACATTATCCCTGATGAACATAAGCTATAGAAAATTTTCAAATAAGTAAAATATTTTATTAAATACCCGTGCGAAGCCAGGGCAAACCACTAGTGTGACATAAAACAATTTTGTTATGATATTATCAAGGTTCTTTACATAAGTCTCTCTTGCATGTAATTTTACATTTTTTACGTCTCAGGATGACGGGCGCAATTCAATTCATTACTTGTGACGAAATGCATCTGTTAAAGGCAGATGTTACCGCTTAGCAGCAGGTGGGCCTCTTGATTTTTCTGCCACAATCCCATAAAAAACTGTTAAGACCATATAAATACTACTAGGTGGCTAATAGATATTCCAAACTCGAAAATCTTCTCAAATTGACATAACAGAAAAATCAAATTAACTATCCAACTCGAGTATATTGTATGACCTCCAGACTAAATGCGCGCTGGACTCTATTCTACAACATATTTGAAGATGACGTACTGTTGTACTTTAACTATACATTATCCAGTATTTCAATAAGTGCGATTATCTATTGTACGGATTACAGTTATGATATTTTATGATACATATTTCAATTGCCTTATTGATGTTAGACACTTATCTACGCTTAAATATAGATAGATAGATAACACCAGGCATGTCAAACTCAAACTCATTGGTGGGCCAAATGCATAAGGATTGTAAAGTCAGTGGGCCGCTAAACCTAACCATAATGAAAAAAAAATTCACATATCACTATCATCATCATGAACCAGAATACGTCCACTAACTGCTGGATGTTGTTTCAAGTCCCCTTCAAATGGAAGGTTTCCTATAATCCCCATGCTTGGCAGGCGGGTTTGGGATTGCAGAATGCTCACCACCATTAATCGAGGGGACACTGTTGTCGGTCCTACGGTAGTTCTAAATGCAGTTTTACGACATACCCAGTTTTCCCAGGTCAGGAGGGGTAATAGAGGGTAATAATATAATAGAAGGAAAATGTTATAACAATCATTATCACAATCTTTTCCCAGGAATATGAAATTTTTTGTCTTTTACTAAATTACCCATCTGAGGTGTAATTTTATCTGCGAAAATTAGTTTTAAAACTGCATCCAAGTGTGGTCGTGTCGCGATCTTGCAGGAGATATGTTTCCTTTCATTAGGGAAAATAATGGCTCACATTTGTAGATATAATAATAATAACAATAATGATGCTTCCAAACATTATAATATAATTATGCAAGCAAATTTCCATAGCCGAGCTTTAACGACATTTGGTTCGAGGCTATTCTTAAAATGGGATCTGGCCGCAAGTAAATGCCCAGAAGGCCGCAGGCGGCCGCGGGCCGCATGTTTGACATGTCTGGATAACACTATCTTAGAAATAGTACAATTGGCGGCCATATAGCTAGGCAGCAATCTCTTACAGGCAACAGGCTCTTACGCTGAATATTTAAAAATATATGGTCATATGGAGGTTAAAGTTAGTGCATAATGCATAAGTGCACAAAGCTAGTGCATAATGCATAGTGTAGATTGTAGAGTATTGATTATATATAAACAATGAGAGTATAGAGATATTGTCTACTCAAAAAAATGTATTATGCAAAAATCTTATTAAATCTATCTAACCAAATATCTAAGGATGGAGTAGTTGAAAGCCTGAGCGATATGCGAAAATGTGTACCTATATGTGATATATGTATATGTGCTTTCTATAATATCAATCAAACTATTTAATTGCTGAAATACCTGTCAAGTAAGATCTTAAAATTAATATGTTATTTTTTTATGTTTTTTTTGTTATTGTGACTGCAAAAGCTTGAGGCCCATCTGATGTTAAGCTTAGATATCATTAGCTGTCTTAGATATCAGTTACATTTCGGCACAAGTCATGAATTGTACTGCGCCTTTCACCTTGAGACATGCATAGTTGTTAAGTCTCATGTGCCTCTAATTTCACTGGTTCTCTAGGATTGCTGCCGGAACACACCATTAGGTGCTTGAATATTCGAGGGTGGTCGTTAGCCAGGCAGGCATTCGCAATGCCCTTCCACCATGCGGTAAAGCTCAAGCCCGCGGCGGGACCACGGTCTTACAGCGGGACCACGGTCTTGCAGCGGGATCCAATAGCGTAGTCCAATGCCATCACTGCTTCAAAAAATAAATATAACGTTTTAGATAACCGACAAACGCGCGGGCGGAGCCGCGGCCGGAATGGTAGTGTTTTTATATATTAGGTTGGCAAACTTTGCTCTTTTTGGCGAGTAAAAACATCACCATGTTTCTTAAAAAAATCAGGGTGCTGTTTAGTGAATATATAATTTGATTTAATGTATGTGGTTAACAGAGTAAGTAGCTCCTAAATATGATAAGAAGCATTATCGCGTGCTAAGCGAATTCATATATTACAAATTATTGGAGTAAGTACAATATTTTATGCCCAATAATTTGTAATATATTATTCCGCTTATTACGCGATAGTGCTTCTAATCATATTTAGAAATAGAGAAGGGTAGCGATATCATACCGAGAGTTAGGTGTTTGAAAAAACACTTCTTTCGATCAGATGAAGTCTATAACTGGTTTATGGCCGGGCACTGTCGATGACGGTTTAAGATATACAATTGGAGCACAAAATTTCGGCAGAAATGCCGAAGTCCCAGGTGGCCGAGGAGGTTTAGGCATCCGACGCGATATCGGAGAACGCTGGTTCGATTCCCGCCTTCGGCATAAAAATAATAAATTTTGTACTCTAATAATTTGAAATATATCTAGATATATTTTAAGAGAACACTTAAAAAATTAATGCAGATATATTTTTTATGTGTATTCTTAATATATTTTTAACATATTATTTGTTATTATTAAATATGGATTTCCGCAAAGTAGCACCTGAATCTATTCATTAGTATGTAGCATGCCTTGAACACAGGTTTTCTGACGTCCAAAAACCATTATATAGTTATAACCCCATGACATATTTTTTTGTATCGATAAATACTCTATCGATGTCGACTGAGTTGCCCCAGAATATCAAGCCGTAGCTAAGCACAGCTGACACATGGCCATTGGCCATGGCATGCTACTAATGTAGCCTCCACCAACACAGTACCTATGCCTAGTTTTCCTTCGAGCAAATATAAAACGTTCAATCTTCTTACAAAATCTATTCCAGTATAAATGTCTGTCAAGGGTCAGTCTTAAAAATTCATAATTGTGAATGTTCTCTATTATTTTATAACTATAATCAATGTCAAGCGGCAATGGATTAAAACTATACACACAATTTATTTCCATCCAATGAACTATGCCTGAGAGCGCTTAATTTATGGCTTGGTCTGCCTTTTTTCATTGGTACATTCTATTATTATTGTAGTGTCACCTGCAAAAGGTATAAGATATTTTTTTTGGACTTTGCTCTATTAGGGTTTCGTGTTGCATCAATCCGTGAAAGTATAAAAAATATGTCGATTTTTATTACTTACAGCAAAAAACATCACTGACATACCTAGGTCGTCCTTGATTCTAGGGTTGAAAGTTGTATTGTAAACACCCTATCTGAGATTACAAATTTATAACAAGAGGAAAAACAATAGTCATGTGCGGGATTCAATCCCGCGCCAGCTGGGGTATGCTCTGACCGATAAGCCAACATGACATATGAGTATGACCTAAGATTTTTTTACCTGTAGATGAGTTGTGTGCCCTCCATATTTACTAGATATAATTTTCCTGCTAAGCCGACGTGACGTCACAAACGCCACGTAGCCAAACCGGAAGAATTTACAAAATGCAAAAATATATCTAGTGACAATTCCGCCTAATTTTCCTGCTAAGCCGAGCGACGTGACGTCCATAGAGAAATGATAAATTTATCTATGGTGACGTCACAAACGCCACGCAACCAAACCGGAAGAATTTTTAGAAACGCGTCGAAAAATCAGGCGGAATTGTCACTAGATATATTTTTGTATTTTTTAAGTGTTTTATTCAAATATTAATTTAATGTTTTCTTAAAATATTTTAAAAATATTGGTTATTATTATGGATTTCCGCAAACTAACGCCTGAATCTATTCATTCATTCAAGAAAACAATTGCTTTAAACTTATTGACAAACAATGACGCGTCCAGGCAAATATGTTTTTTCCTGACCTTACACCGAAAAGCTAATTTATATTACTTATAGTAGAGAAATCAGTTGAGTTAAACTGACAACAGAACATAAAGTTGAGTCAATAAAAACCAATTCGTTTCTGCCGGTTGTAACGTCCCCCCCTCTATCTGTATATAAATCTCATGTACTCTACGCTACCTTATATGAAAATGTTTAATAAAATGAAATTTAATTGTGATATCCTATTTGTGTGATAACTTCTACCATTCTGAGATACCGTATCCAAACATAACACAAAACCTAATATTGAGTGTGTCTTGACTGAGATCATTATAAGGCCATGTGATCGTCTAGTATAGTGGTCAGGATCCTATATTGTGCCCATAAGTAGCAACTCAGTTTCTTTTCCAAAGGGCTTGAGACGTGACCTACTCTACCTATGTACTCTCCAAGTGGTGTAATTTAGAACTGGCTCTCTAACATAATACAGTAAAAGTGTTAAGTTGCAACAACAAAATTTACTATTACCACTTTCTTACTATCAAAACCAAACTACCTATTTCATGACTAAATGTTGTGAGTCTATTAAAACCTCAGCATATTGCCATAAGTATTATGCAGTGATAGATTCTATCTATAGTGACTAATGTGATGTTCTAATATAGTTGAATAAGAATTACTGCGTAGATATGTAACTATCTGCTTTATATTAATATGGTAGAGTGAAAAGAAGATTATGTTGCTAAGATGTTCTAAGTAGGTATGAAATAAGTAAGATTTACATAAGAACCTTTAAAGTAGGTAAGTATGCAAATAAAATTAAGAATGATATTTAATTGATTGCGGCTAAGGATAACAGCCCCTCCCCGCTGCCATCTGTAGATTTCGACTTGTCCAAACTGGTCATCTTCCACCGCATAGGTCTGTTATATTCCTTACTAATTACCCAACATAATTAGTAACCATATAATCACCCATTGTAAGAGGACTTTATAAAGTTATTATTCTTTCTTTTTTTTTTTGTTTTCTATTATTTACAAATGTACTAAAAGTCAGTAAGTATGTGTATTGCAATTGATTCAGTATTCATATATACTACATGGGCATGAGGACATATTCTTTTGGCAAAAGGGAATGTCGTATGATATTGTCATCGACACTGTAAGTATGTAAGTTTGTATCTTGTCTGCACATTCAAGGACCTTTTTAATTTACTTCTATGAAAATGAGAGACATCATTATTCATAGCTATACAAAACAAACCATTCATTCTACCCAAACGAGTATCTACCATAACACCGAGACGCTGGCCATCTCTGGAGCTGCCTAGCCTCAGTAAGGGCATGCATCCAATCATATCTCGGTTCTTAGCGGGACTTCCTTTTACTTATTATGGTAAAAGGGAGTTCCTAATATTACGCTGGTATGTACTAAATATGTCCTAAAACCTGATTGGATTGGGACTACAAGTAACCCTATACAATCTACAGCCTATCATATCTCTGTTTGAGTAGACATATCTAGTTAAATAATATCTTTGAACCTATTCCACCACTTTGTTTAGATGTCATATCCTGTTAGATGATATCATTGGTCCAATATATATTATTTTGAGAGTGGAGAGTAATTATACAGCTTTACTTGATTTTATTATATCTAGTAATTTTAATAGTGAACAAATAAGTTTAGTATATTTTCAAGGTATTCTTGAGTATTTGTTGTTTGATATTCTTTCTTTGTTTCTGCAAACTTTTGACTTCAAAATGAAACAATTTATATTCTTTCCATGTTGTTTGAGGAATAATGCACCTAGACTATATGTCTGATAGAAAAGGTTAATCATAATGAAACAGCTTTGCTTGTCCATTAATTACATGAAAATTTCAAGATATTGCATAGTTATTTTTTTTATTTTAGGATATTCTAATTCCTTGTTTTATTTATTTGATATATCCTATTACTTTGATTTTAACAGATACTAATAGCGACATAATAAATTGTAATATATCCTTCCTCATGCTGTCGAAGAGTAGTCAACCATTCTACGTCTCTCATTAGATGGTCTCCCACAATGGAACTGCACAGCTTGTCCATTAGCATCAAAAACGATACCTTACATTTACTACCGTCTTAATTTGAAACTAATTTGAGTGGATGATAATTATAAATATGAACCTAAAACTGATTTTTATTTTATTTATTGTAACAAAATAATTCTAGTTTGTAACCTACATGGCTATTAAAGTATTTCCTGGACACTTGATAGAATATTAAATGTTTTAATAATTCAGCGAACCCAAGGATACTAGTCTACCTCCTGTAATCCGGGAAGTTGCCAGTACACCTATCTTATGAGTTAGATAGAAAAATGTATTGCATCATATCGTGAGTCTACCCCGAATTATTACTAAGTGCTATTTCCCAAACAATTTCCTATGTTCCCTATTCCTACTCAAATGTACCTAGTTACCTAATTCCTATTCTTCTAGATGTAGTATTCAGCCTAGAGATCCATGTCTCACATTTACTTTAATCATGTGGTGTGTAATGTAGCCCCCTTTCCATAGCAATGGTAGGTAGGACAGCTTCCCCTCGGTGTAAAGAGGAAACTCCTGCTAACAGAAGCTAGCTGAAAGTGGAATGGCAAATTCCAATGTATACTAAATGCCGGTGTAATACGTTCACATACATATGAGGCCGAAGCTTGGGATTGTATTGAACGAGGATTTGATACCTATGGTGTAAAATATATATAATATAGACTTCATTGCAATAACACCCATTATGGTTATTAGGGAACCCCACTTGCTAGGAGCACCTAAGCCACACTAGGATATACGACACTGAAGGGAACTGTAACTGTTTCCCGAAGGATACAGCCGCCGGCTCGTTCCAAGCGCGGGCACATCCCGAGGGACGTTGTCTAAATCTGGGAGCTTGCACTCCCAGACCACGGCTACACGTGAAGACTATAATACCTAAGAAAATGAGGAATCATAATGTAGGGTAGGATACGGGAACGCTTGGAGGAAAACGCTACGTCGTAACCTTTCTTCTGCGTATGCTGAATACTCGGATTACTAATAAATAAGCATTTTGTCAGCCATGCTAACTACTTTGCTCCGGGTTTCCCTTTTTATAGGTACTAACCCTGCCAGTTTAACACTGGGCGTGCCTACTCCCTACCTAAAAATCGACCGAAATCCCCACGTGTTGCCACGTGTTGGGAATCGTACAGACTTTTCATCGGCCATGCCAATTACTAAGTCCCATGTCCTTTGTCAGCATTTAGCCAACTCGAGACTCCCTAACCCCTAACCGGTGTAACACTTCTCAATACACAATTCACTTTTAAATTTTTACCAATAATTCACTTCACGGATTT
Source organism: Plagodis dolabraria (assembly GCA_963854805.1). Classification (NCBI taxonomy): domain Eukaryota; kingdom Metazoa; phylum Arthropoda; class Insecta; order Lepidoptera; family Geometridae; genus Plagodis; species Plagodis dolabraria. The sequence goes on along the minus strand of OY978457.1, from coordinate 21,472,915 downwards.
TAAGAATCTCACCGAAGACCGTCTTCGGAGTACCTCCTGAGAGCGACCTCGGAGGCTTAATGCCTCAATCCCACCATCTTTTTTATTTCCTCACTTTATCCCGCCTAAACTGCCCTCTATCCCCACCCCTGTCTTGCCATTTCTTTTTTTTTTTTTTTCCCATACTAAAACTGCCCAATATATTTCATTTAATTCTTCAATAATCATACTTCAACCGATTCCTATTGTCAAAAGTCCCCGATTTATGTGCCGTTCATGCGCTTGGCAACATAAAAAGCATCCAGAACAGCACACTTCTCCGCTCTCTTTCTTTCTTATGGAAAGATAGCACGAGTAAAAGGGTTAATACGATTTCGTTCTAAAACATTCAAAATGCAGCAAACTGATATTTGTAAATAGGTTTATTTATGAACGTGGCGGGACAGAGAAGGGCCTGTACCGTCACAGCCAACCCCCAAATTTTCTGCAGGTGTGAATTTATACCGAAGGAAAATTTTAAAAAAACCATCTATAGTTCACAAGCAAACCAGACAATAAAAGATAATAAAAACCCCAGAAATGTTATTACCAACAATATTAATAACGATAACACAGATTTATTATTGCTTCCTCGAAATGAAAGAGTGTAGTAGTGTGTTTTTAAACCAACCAAATCACAGCACATCACCTTATCTACATTTTAAGAATTGGCATAAACAAACCATTGAACAACAAAGACTTCTCACAAGGACCAAAAAGGCTATGCAAGAGAACCGGGTTGTGAGGCCGATCTACCCTAATAGTAACAAATCAGCGTAAACTTAATTCAAACCATTCTTCATTCAGATTAAAGATAAATTTCCACCAATAAGTCCCTTCCGTAGCCCCATTGACTTTAATAGTTACAAAGCATTTATTTCCCAATGATAAGAAACCTCCTCAAAATTTCAACTCGGAATAACGTCTGGAACTTAGTTGGAGTTTGTAAAAGTTGCCGAATTTTTCATTTAGCTTTCTTAGCTTCTTGTGAAGTATGGACTTTCTATGATACCAGTTTTAGCACTGAAATTGTCAATCGGACCTAACCTAACACCAATTTCTCATAGAAAGCCCCTTCTGGGTTAAGTTGTGTCTCCAAGGTTAGCATCAATAAATCAGAAGCCCTAACCCCATGAGTCCTGTTGGTTTGCTGGGCCCTGCATACTGTTTAAAACCACTGTCATAAATCTCTCAGCCTCCCATCTCAAGGTCAAATTCAAATCCTAATTATTCATTCATCCATACCTTATTATCAATCAAATTCACTACTTCCACTTGCCTAATATACCTTCCCCAAGCTCACATTCTCGCCTGCCCTTACAAATCAACAGCACGACAACTACAAAGCAGGTATAATATAATAACAGTAAAAATACTCTTTAGTCCATGATAAAACGAATTAAATTTAATGAGATTTATCTGTCAACCATAGATGGCATGCATTAGATAAACTATGTGATGTGATATAAATTGACCACTCTTTACATCTCAACCCCCCCTTTAATATGCTCTTAGCAACTCATTGTATGAATAATAACTTTTAGTTATTGAATTAATTACTATTTACACCTAACCCCTGTTTGTAAATTCCTAGCGTATTATTTAATTATGAATCTATGTTTATTTTTTTTTTTTAAATTGCATTTTGCTATAATTTTCAGTTACTAAATAAAAAACTTTTACGCTCAACCCCCCGTCTGCATATTCTGCATATTCAGTTATTAAATGAATTACATTTACGCCCAACCCCCCGTCTGCATATTCCTAGCAAATTGCTAAATTAAGAATTCAATTGTTCGATTTGAATTTTGAAATAACTTTCAGTTATTGACTGAATTACTATATTCGCTCAAACCCCCGTTTGTAATTTCCTATAGCGTATTATTTAATTATGAATCTATATGTATCTTTTTTTTTAAGTTACGTTTTGCTATAATTTTCAGTTATTAAATGAATTATTTTTACGCTCAACCCCCCGTCTGCATATTCCTAGCAAATCCTAGAATCTTTAATTAGAATCGTTAATGATTTATTCGTTCTTGTGACGCAAATGCACAGACAGGCTTTGTCAATTATAATTGTTTGTCAATTTTGTTGAAATTTAATTTAGTTTGAATAATAAGTCGCTGGTTTCAACTCATTACTACTTACGTATTTCTTTAAGCAACCCGTATACACAATATAATATTAAATTTTCAACAATACAAACTTGATTTAAGACAATTTATTTTTAGACGACTTCAATTTACTTATCAACAATCTTAAAACTGAACAATTGAAAAGGCCACCATCCTCCCCTCCATCTATGCTTAGTAGAAAATACTTCCACTTTGTTATTTTTCTTTTATATTCATACATGTGTATATTAGAGCCAACCTTTATAGGTATTTATTTAAATTAAATTTCCTTTTATTTTTCAATATTGACTGTTATTATAAATCTTTCCTTATAATTCACCAGACTTACTTTACTTAACAAAGTGGTAGCAAATCCCCCATAAACATACATGGGCCTTTCCCTAACCCAGCGAAATAAAAATCTTAAAATTCAGTTCAAAACTTCCTTTATTGAGGACCCCTTAGGGCGTTTTTGTTAATCTAAATTACAATATATTTTCTTTTTTTTTTTTTCCTTTAGGACTATATAATTCAAATATTTAGTACATTTACATTTTCCTTTATGTACTAAAAACAAGCCTTCTTATTAACCTACAACCTCAATTCTTTTCTCTTAACTTCATATAAAAGGTTAACTAATCAAATTCAGTCCAAAACTTTCTTTATTTGAGAACCCCTTAGGGCGTTTTTGTTAATCTAAATTACAATATATTTTCTTTTTTTTTCTTTAGGATTATATGATTCAAATATTTAGTACATTTACATTTTCCTTTATGTACTAAAAACAAGCCTTATTAACCTACAACCTCAATTCTTTTCTCTTAAATTCATACAAAACGTTAAGTAATCAGTAAACTTTAATTTTAATCTTATACATCTCAATTACGAAATTCAAACTTTGCCTAAAGCATTTTTTTTTAATAATCTTTATTCAAAATAGTTCCAGCTGTCATTTTGTTCCCCCAATCAGCCCCAACCTAGGTTCCGCCTCTTTGTAATACCTTGACAAATGTATCGCATTAAATTTTCCTCTCACTACATTTGTTTCCGGATTTGTTAGAATGTAGACGTTTTGATAGGGATTTGCTGCTATAACGTATGGTCCCTCATATAATGCCTCAAATTTTTTTGTTATTTTTTGTCTCGCATCAGATCTATTTAACCGTTTTATTTTCACCAAATCGCCTATTTGATATTGAATGAGTCTAAATTTTTTATTAAACTTCAACTGTCGTTTCTCTCCCATCTTTTGTAAATTAAGTTGAGCTAGTTCTCTTATCCTTCCTAACTCTAAGTTAATATTTATTCTCATCAACCCCGGGTCTATTGACAATCTGTTTGATTCACCATACATTATTTCACATGGTGTAAATCCTGTGCTTTCATGAAAGGTATTATTATATAATATTTCTAATTTCGGCAATAGGGCGACCCAACCTCTATGATTATTCCTACAATATGTCCTAAACAAACGCCCTAATTCCTTATTAACTCTTTCCGTAGTGTTTGGTCGCGGATTTCTCACAGTAGTGTATATAACCTTCACTCCTTCTTGCCCCATGAATTCCTTCCATGCTTTGCTCGAAAACTGCGAGCCATTATCAGACATTATGGCTTTTGGTTTAATTATAACGAAAAATTGTCTTACTTTACATATAACTGATCTAGACGTGGCTTTTCTCAAGTCATAAAATTTCACAAATTTGCTGAAGGCATCTTGGATAACTAGTATGTAATTCATCCCAAACTTTCCTGTTGGCAACGGTCCATACAAATCGACCATTACCATCTCACCTATTTCCTTTGCTATTATTGACCGACAGGGACCGACAAATTTAACCGTATTGCTTTTAGTAATCTGACAATCGTGACAATTTTTTATTACTTGTTTCACTAATCTGGTAATCCCTCTCCAATAAAATCTATCTCTTATATATTTTATTACTTTATATGCCCCTTGGTGACCCATTTCTAGGTGTATTTGCACTATAATATCTTTTCGCAAAATTTCCGGTAAATATATAACATCAATATTTGTACCTTCCGGTTTAAAATATAATATATCATTGTTTACATAGCATCTTTTAATTATCCTGCTTTGTTTTTCTATACAGCTATGAGCTTTACCTAATTCCTCTATTATTTTTCTTGTTTCAACATCTTCCTTTTGGAACTTCGATATTTCCTTTAATTTCGTGATCAATTCCCTATTCGTTTTAATTTCCATGTATAATATTTCCGGCAATTTGGTTTTCTCTTCTTGTAATATGTCCCCACCTATTGGGTAACGAGATAAAATGTCAGCTACAATGTTATCCTTGCCCTTAATATGTTGAACCTCAAACTGAAACTGCTCTAAATAATTAACCCATCTAGTTACTCGAGCGTTATATAATCTCCAAGTTTTAATAAAAGATAGTGCTTTATGATCCGTTAGAATTATTACATTAGCCCCCCTTAAATAGGTTTCGAACTTCTGCAAGCAACATATTACCGAATAAAACTCTTGTTCTGTGACGGTCCAATTTAATTGCGGCCCTTTGAGCACCTTACTATGGAATCCTAATATCTTCATTTCACCATCTTCCCCCAATTGATACAAAACTCCTCCTATTCCTATCCCTGAGCTATCTGTTTGCAAATAGTATGATCTCTTGAAGTCAGGGTGGTGAAGCGATATTGTTTTTATGAACAGAGTTTTGATTTTATTGAATGCTTGTTGTTCTATGTCCCCCCAATGCCATCCAGCTTCTTTCTTTAAAAGTTCGCATAGCGGCATAATGTGACTACTATACGCAGGTATAAATCGCCTATAAAAGTTACATAGCCCCAAAAAGGCCCTGACATGTTTTATTTTTTTAGGTGTCGGGAATTCTTGTATCGCGTTCAATTTGTCTGGATCTGTCTTAAGCCCATCCGTGGATATGATGTATCCTAACATCTTAACTTCTTTACACAGAAAATTACTTTTCTTTAAATTACAAGTTAACCCCGCTGCCTGTAGTTTTCCTAGTACTATGTCAATGTGCTCTAAATGTTCTTCTAAGTTACCTGTAGTAATTATAGCCAAGTCATCTAGGTAATTAACACAGAATTCTCGTACTTCAAAACCTAATATAGTATCAATCGCCCTACTAAAACTACCCACAGAAGTTTTTAAGCCTTGAGGCAAAACATTATAGACGTAGGATTTTCCGTTAAACGTAAATCCTGTATACATCTTACTTGATTCAGAAATCGGTATCTGAAAATAAGCATTGTTCATGTCAACTATGCTTATAAAATTTGTTCCATGGAATGAATTTATTACGTCTAACTGTAGTGGCGGTTTTTCTGTTTCAGATATCATATGTTTGTTTATTTCCCTCGCGTCTAAAAGGACTCTGATCGAACCATCCTTTTTTAGAGTGAAGGTTAGCGGGCTGCTATAAGGTGTAGCAGATCTACTTATAATCCCCAGTTTTTCCATTTCCCGTAACTTTTCCTCTACCTTTTCCCGATAAGCATACGGAATAGGATAAGCCCTTTTTACAATCGGGACATGCGGTTCCATCCTAATCTCATGTTCATAACAGTTTGCTCGGCCTAGCGTGTCAGAAAATAAACCTTCATATTTCTTCAATAATACTTGGAGCCTCTCCAAATCCTCTACCTTAAGTGACATACCTATCTTAACCTGTCGTAAATCTATTACCTCATCTTCATTCACTTCGTTACATAGACCCTCACAATCATTCTCAATGTATGGGCTACTTCCGAGTTCTATGAACCTAATGATCTCTTTATGCCCCTCATATTCCAAAACCACCCCTCTATCTGCTCCGCTTAAGACAACCTTAATCTTGTTTGACTTCATCCAGTCAAAACCTAATATTAAAGGTCTAAGCAGTCCTGGTACAATCAACACCCCCGTATCCTTCATTGTCGTTCCTATTTTCAAAGGTAATAAAGCCATGCTACGAATATCGACACTTTTCTGCCCTACAGCTGTTCTTATTTGAACAGGTTTGATAGGAATTAACGGTATATGAGGAATTCGTTGTTTTAATACGCCCCAAAATTCTTCCGAGATACAGGTTATGTCACTTCCTGAATCAAGTAGCCCTACTACTTCAAAGTCAAACACTTGCACACCTATTTCCGACTTAAAATCTGTCCCATTAATTTTTGGTTCTGTATTCCTTTCGTCAAAAACTGATGTAACCGAAGTAAATTCGTCATTATCTAATTGCTCCTGTTCTATTTTTAATTTAAGGACATCTATTATCTGACTACGAATGCAATTTATCCTTGGATCGGTTAATGTGCTATATCCTATTCCCTCTTTTTCCCCTCTATCTAAGATCTTCCCTAATACAGGTATCTTTAAACCTCTTCCATTTTTTCCTAATATCTGACCTGGCTTCCACCCCATTTTCCTCATAATAAGCAAGCCCCTATCCCCTATGGTTGAAGCTGATTCGGGGACAACATCATCAGCCTCCTCTAGTTTGACTCTACTTCCTGACTATTAACAACAGCTGGTTGTTCTCTATCAATTAAACTAACCACCGGTGTTTTAGCAATGGTCTTCTGAACTGCTTCTGGTCTTCGCCAATTCCGATAACCTTGCTGGTAGTCGATTTTCTTTCTCGCACTATCCTTAATCTGTCCTGAAGCTGCAGAATAAGTATGCGCCTCCTGCTTATTGATGTTTTCCATATTTCTAAGAAATTCCGCAGTTTCTACTATAGTTCCTGCTCTAGATGTTACCCACACTTGCTGTACGAACTTTGGGTAATGTCTAATCAAGTCCGCAACTAGTTGTTTTTCTGGTATTTTGTAACTTAGCATCTGAGCCCTGCCAACGATCCTTAGGAAATAGTTTACCATTGATGGATTTTCTTGTCGATCCCAACTTCCTTGTACAATATTCCGACGTAATTCGCTCTGCTCACTTTCACCCCAAAACGTAGCTAAGAAGTCTACTTTAAAATCTTCAACGCAGTTCCATCTCCCTTTATATATTCTGGCCCAATCTCTAGCGTCTTCTACTAAACACTCCTGTATCAGTTCTAACCCTGTGCCTTCTTTTGATGCTTTATTTAAATAAACATCTAGGTCTTCTAGAAAGGTTACCGGATGTATACTTATTTTATTCGTCGTCTTCCCACCAAATTTGGGCTTTTCCGTAGTAATGTTTCTAATATTATAGACAATGCTACTGACCCCTTCACTATTTGCAGGCAGTTGCTTCTCAATGCTTTTATTTTGTTCTTTTATTGCTTTGTCACTAGCTGTAGTGTCAGCTAGTTCAAAATCCATTAAGCCATTTTCCGCTGGCGGTGATAGTGGCTGCTGACTATCAGGCATAATTACTCGCATTCTTTCAACTGATGAGGAAGAACTTCCTACGTCTATCACTGCAGCTTTCGTGTTTTTTACTTCTTCACTTAATATATCAAGTTTAGCAGTTAAAGTACCTATAGTCCTTCTTAACATGTGGTACATAACAGCCGTACTGTTCTTTGTTTTGCTTCTGTCTATTATATTCTTAGGAACGTTTGTCCTTTTAGACCGCTTGGTTGCTGGTTCTATATCCTCATTTTCGTTCGTTTCTACCGTAATATTCACAGCTTCACCTTCTTTTCCCGACTTTGTACGATTATCTCCATTTGTATCTATATTGGATTGCCTACACTTCCGATTAGTAACCATATCAGCCGTACTTTCTCCTGTTTCCACCGGTAATGCATTATTTTCTCCCTCCAAATACCTATTGGGCTGTCTACGTTTCCGACTCGACTTAGGCCTCTCCATTCTTCTATTATGCCGTGTTTAATCCTTAAAATTTTTTTATTTTTTATTTTCACTAAAGAGCACTAAAACCAACATTTTAATACCAATTCAAGAGTCAGATCTTGGCATGCTCAAAGCCGTACAAGTTGTACAACCTCTAGCCACCACTGACCAATTTCGAACCAAATTTACCCCACCCTACGAATGGGGTCAAAATGGTTCACGCATCTCAGATATATATTTCGTTTAATAAATAGGTAATTAATCCGCGTACCTAAACCTCTTTAACACAAGAGATCCCGCTCTATTAATTTTTGGTTAAAAGAAATATATGAATCATAAATGTAATAAACCGTAAACTTGACTATATCCTTAGTGCCTTCTATCATAGGGCGGCAAGATTGTCTACTATTTAATGATATTCATACTCGAAAAGATGCCCTTTATTTCATACAACATAAATCTATATTTTTGTACAATGGCCATTGCCAACAAGAAGCTAAAAAAAATAATATTGTTACTATTTTGCTTAAACAGGTCAATCTATTCCTCAAACATCTAAACTTTGTCTACCGAAGTTTACAAACTGTCATTAAAATAATAACTTTCAGAACTAATTCCTACCAGTATATAACGTACCCAAAATCGTGTATAGATATCATAACATGATTTTTATATAGAACTGCCCCTAAAGTAATTACGCATCAAATAAAAACCATAACATCTTAATCGATCTCACTTCAATAATTAATACTTGGTTCTAATCAACCTCTATACTGTCGACTACTGTTTAACATGGAATATTTAATAGTATTAGTTAAGGTTTCTATTTCTTGATAAAATTCTTCAAGTATCTAACATGCTAAGCTGACGGCGCCTATATTCTTAATTTTCTAGCGCTATAAATTATTAATCTCAAAAAATTGTTAATGTCCAATATGTACAGATCCAAAAAAAGTTAAAAAGGCGAGATAAAAATTAATTGTCATTTCGTTTTTGAACGAAACTGTTTCTATTACAATGCTGCACAAGGGATTTCTTAAGCTTTTAAAACCTAGTATTTAACAACCGAAAATATTTTATTGCGCCACCAATACTGTAATGTAATAAAGAAATTACAGTGTTATGCCCAAATTTAAGGAATTGAATTTTCTTACTATGTTAATTCATATGTAGGTAATGGATGCAGCTTGAACATTTTTTTTTTTTTTTTTATGGAACCTAGTATATATGATATACCAACTTTATGTACCTACATAATATGTTAATAGAAAATAACTTATCTGTACATAAAAATAACAAAGCATTTATTTCATTCAAATATTAACTACCTAATATCGATATACTAGCTCATTTGCACATGTTTAGTGCGTACGCATCATATTGCTGCTCTGCACCCCACAACATGGTGACGGAAGGGCAGAAGCGTTGCCACTTTTCGTAGTAATAGAGAGCGTTCTTTGATTTGAGATAGAAATAAATACCATTTGGGTACCAATACAATAATACTAGTTTATAACCGTTTCGGTACCAATACTAAGTAATAACGTACTCGTACTTTATAAACACTAGGTAACGCCGCCCTATTTGCATCGAATGAAAACGGAAAAATCAAAACAAATTGTTGGTTTTAGGTTTTAGACTATAATACACTAAGAGCAGGAAAACACATCAAGGAGACTATATTATTGAATTTAAGAGTTAATTTGGCAGAACTGTGATGTGGTAAACAAGACCTCAGATGCCAATCTATTACCAAGAAATATTCCGTCGTTCCTATCCTGATCTTGACTGTAAAATGCTTTATCTCAGTGCACTTAAATACTGTTTATAAAGGTATAAGGTAGAACATGTTAGTAGGCACAGTGACTATTAATATTAATCGAATAAACACTACCTACCTATCAGTATATGTTTCTGGTAAGATGGTAAGTACCTAACCTATAAACACAACCTATATGTAACCATTTACACATCTCAATCCTTCTGTCCATTCACGGTAACAAATTGTCCCAGTCAAGGCACCTCGATATCACAAGAAAACTATAGTTAAACTACAATGAAGAAAATTTCCTATCAATGATTGATTATGCTAATAATTAGGGAAACCTGAACACAAAGCACCACATTATAACAAGATAATCCTGGTCACGGAACTCAATTGTAACGTCCCCCCCTCAATCTTGTATATAAATCTCATGTACTCTACGCTACCTTATATGAAAATGTTTAATAAAATGAAATTTAATTGTGATATCCTATTTGTGTGATAACTTCTACCATTCTGAGATACCGTATCCAAACATAACACAAAACCTAATATTGAGTGTGTCTTGACTGAGATCATTATAAGGCCATGTGATCGTCTAGTATAGTGGTCAGGATCCTATATTGTGCCCATAAGTAGCAACTCAGTTTCTTTTCCAAAGGGCTTGAGACGTGACCTACTCTACCTATGTACTCTCCAAGTGGTGTAATTTAGAACTGGCTCTCTAACATAATACAGTAAAAGTGTTAAGTTGCAACAACAAAATTTACTATTACCACTTTCTTACTATCAAAACCAAACTACCTATTTCATGACTAAATGTTGTGAGTCTATTAAAACCTCAGCATATTGCCATAAGTATTATGCAGTGATAGATTCTATCTATAGTGACTAATGTGATGTTCTAATATAGTTGAATAAGAATTACTGCGTAGATATGTAACTATCTGCTTTATATTAATATGGTAGAGTGAAAAGAAGATTATGTTGCTAAGATGTTCTAAGTAGGTATGAAATAAGTAAGATTTACATAAGAACCTTTAAAGTAGGTAAGTATGCAAATAAAATTAAGAATGATATTTAATTGATTGCGGCTAAGGATAACAGCCCCTCCCCGCTGCCATCTGTAGATTTCGACTTGTCCAAACTGGTCATCTTCCACCGCATAGGTCTGTTATATTCCTTACTAATTACCCAACATAATTAGTAACCATATAATCACCCATTGTAAGAGGACTTTATAAAGTTATTATTCTTTCTTTTTTTTTTTGTTTTCTATTATTTACAAATGTACTAAAAGTCAGTAAGTATGTGTATTGCAATTGATTCAGTATTCATATATACTACATGGGCATGAGGACATATTCTTTTGGCAAAAGGGAATGTCGTATGATATTGTCATCGACACTGTAAGTATGTAAGTTTGTATCTTGTCTGCACATTCAAGGACCTTTTTAATTTACTTCTATGAAAATGAGAGACATCATTATTCATAGCTATACAAAACAAACCATTCATTCTACCCAAACGAGTATCTACCATAACACCGAGACGCTGGCCATCTCTGGAGCTGCCTAGCCTCAGTAAGGGCATGCATCCAATCATATCTCGGTTCTTAGCGGGACTTCCTTTTACTTATTATGGTAAAAGGGAGTTCCTAATATTACGCTGGTATGTACTAAATATGTCCTAAAACCTGATTGGATTGGGACTACAAGTAACCCTATACAATCTACAGCCTATCATATCTCTGTTTGAGTAGACATATCTAGTTAAATAATATCTTTGAACCTATTCCACCACTTTGTTTAGATGTCATATCCTGTTAGATGATATCATTGGTCCAATATATATTATTTTGAGAGTGGAGAGTAATTATACAGCTTTACTTGATTTTATTATATCTAGTAATTTTAATAGTGAACAAATAAGTTTAGTATATTTTCAAGGTATTCTTGAGTATTTGTTGTTTGATATTCTTTCTTTGTTTCTGCAAACTTTTGACTTCAAAATGAAACAATTTATATTCTTTCCATGTTGTTTGAGGAATAATGCACCTAGACTATATGTCTGATAGAAAAGGTTAATCATAATGAAACAGCTTTGCTTGTCCATTAATTACATGAAAATTTCAAGATATTGCATAGTTATTTTTTTTATTTTAGGATATTCTAATTCCTTGTTTTATTTATTTGATATATCCTATTACTTTGATTTTAACAGATACTAATAGCGACATAATAAATTGTAATATATCCTTCCTCATGCTGTCGAAGAGTAGTCAACCATTCTACGTCTCTCATTAGATGGTCTCCCACAATGGAACTGCACAGCTTGTCCATTAGCATCAAAAACGATACCTTACATTTACTACCGTCTTAATTTGAAACTAATTTGAGTGGATGATAATTATAAATATGAACCTAAAACTGATTTTTATTTTATTTATTGTAACAAAATAATTCTAGTTTGTAACCTACATGGCTATTAAAGTATTTCCTGGACACTTGATAGAATATTAAATGTTTTAATAATTCAGCGAACCCAAGGATACTAGTCTACCTCCTGTAATCCGGGAAGTTGCCAGTACACCTATCTTATGAGTTAGATAGAAAAATGTATTGCATCATATCGTGAGTCTACCCCGAATTATTACTAAGTGCTATTTCCCAAACAATTTCCTATGTTCCCTATTCCTACTCAAATGTACCTAGTTACCTAATTCCTATTCTTCTAGATGTAGTATTCAGCCTAGAGATCCATGTCTCACATTTACTTTAATCATGTGGTGTGTAATGTAGCCCCCTTTCCATAGCAATGGTAGGTAGGACAGCTTCCCCTCGGTGTAAAGAGGAAACTCCTGCTAACAGAAGCTAGCTGAAAGTGGAATGGCAAATTCCAATGTATACTAAATGCCGGTGTAATACGTTCACATACATATGAGGCCGAAGCTTGGGATTGTATTGAACGAGGATTTGATACCTATGGTGTAAAATATATATAATATAGACTTCATTGCAATAACACCCATTATGGTTATTAGGGAACCCCACTTGCTAGGAGCACCTAAGCCACACTAGGATATACGACACTGAAGGGAACTGTAACTGTTTCCCGAAGGATACAGCCGCCGGCTCGTTCCAAGCGCGGGCACATCCCGAGGGACGTTGTCTAAATCTGGGAGCTTGCACTCCCAGACCACGGCTACACGTGAAGACTATAATACCTAAGAAAATGAGGAATCATAATGTAGGGTAGGATACGGGAACGCTTGGAGGAAAACGCTACGTCGTAACCTTTCTTCTGCGTATGCTGAATACTCGGATTACTAATAAATAAGCATTTTGTCAGCCATGCTAACTACTTTGCTCCGGGTTTCCCTTTTTATAGGTACTAACCCTGCCAGTTTAACACTGGGCGTGCCTACTCCCTACCTAAAAATCGACCGAAATCCCCACGTGTTGCCACGTGTTGGGAATCGTACAGACTTTTCATCGGCCATGCCAATTACTAAGTCCCATGTCCTTTGTCAGCATTTAGCCAACTCGAGACTCCCTAACCCCTAACCGGTGTAACACTTCTCAATACACAATTCACTTTTAAATTTTTACCAATAATTCACTTCACGGATTTTAAGAATCTCACCGAAGACCGTCTTCGGAGTACCTCCTGAGAGCGACCTCGGAGGCTTAATGCCTCAATCCCACCATCTTTTTTATTTCCTCACTTTATCCCGCCTAAACTGCCCTCTATCCCCACCCCTGTCTTGCCATTTCTTTTTTTTTTTTTTTCCCATACTAAAACTGCCCAATATATTTCATTTAATTCTTCAATAATCATACTTCAACCGATTCCTATTGTCAAAAGTCCCCGATTTATGTGCCGTTCATGCGCTTGGCAACATAAAAAGCATCCAGAACAGCACACTTCTCCGCTCTCTTTCTTTCTTATGGAAAGATAGCACGAGTAAAAGGGTTAATACGATTTCGTTCTAAAACATTCAAAATGCAGCAAACTGATATTTGTAAATAGGTTTATTTATGAACGTGGCGGGACAGAGAAGGGCCTGTACCGTCACACGGTTGAGTAAACATTATAAGTACAAATACAACGAAAAATTATTGACCGAGCGAGAACTTAGTTCAAGCGAAGCGTCTCTGCTTCAGCTTACACAAAAATGCTTTAGTATAGTCCGGTTTTTCTCCTCTACGCATTTCTCAACCGAATCTCACGAAATTTTGTGAGCAGGTTTGATAAGTTCATAAAATGTATTTGTCGATTCAGTTTGGAAATTTTCAAAATGATGGATATTATACTATACATTATAAGGTGTTTAAACTTTATTTATAAGTATGGATGCTTGCGCTTAATTTAATGGCAATGTAAAATAGGCACATCAGGTACGTAAGTGATAGTCTCTCTCTCTCGTATAATCAATTATTTATTTTCGATGTTTCTGTAGCCAGGCTGATAATTCGATAAAAATACATTACCAAATATGTAAAATTATTGTATACTAGCGGCCCGCTCCGGCTTTGTACGGGTAATTACGACTATAAATTGAGATGTAAGCTATCCTATCTTTCAATTTGGATCGAATTGCACGGTGTGCAAATCAAATTTAAAATCGGTTCAGTAGTTTAGGAGTCAATCGCGGACAAACAACGTGACAAGTAATTTTTATATATAAAGATTTACTTTTTGATGCAATTAGCTTTCGCTGGGGCCCCCGTGTCATGACCAAGAAAATCATTTATTATTTACGTTACATATCTAGATTTTTGGATTTTGTGACCTATTCTCCCATTAGCATGCGCAATGCACCTTAATTCAATTGTATATGCAAGGGCAGATTCGCGAGTTCTACAACTCGTAGAGCCACTAGTATACATGTGTGAGATTCGAACCCTATCTTAGCCCTACCACTTACTCAGCAGGGTAATATTATGTGGTATTGGCGTCAATCCATTTAGGAATTTCATGGCGGTCGGATAACTAACTAAACAAGCGCTCTGATAAGTTTTGGAAAGTAAGATGAGCTCCCGGCCCTCACGGACCGTCACTGGCCCCCACGGTCTCTACAACAAACGGCTCAAATATGTAACCACTACCGAAATTAGCATAGTGAACTGTTAAAAAACAAAACCAACTATATAAGGAATACTATAGTAATATACAGGGTTATTGGTAAAATGCTTACAACCTCTTAGGGTTGACTTCTGCTAGTCCTAACAAACATTTTGAGATGTTTTTTGTTTTCAAAATTTTTTTTCATATATATTTTTATATAACATTACGTATTTTATAAAACCAAAAAAAACATCTCAAAATGTTTGTGAACCCTAATAGGTTGTTAGCATTTTTCCAATAACCCTGTATGAATGCAATTTCTAGGAATAATAAAAATGTAACGAGAGAAATAATTTATGCTAAGGTCTTTTCTATTGAACCGAAGCCTTGACTCACATTTTTTTAATTCCTTTTACTAGACTCAACTCTCAGTTTAGAAGCGACTAAATGTAAAAGTAGCCATACGTCTAGCTTATATTGAATTGCATTGCCCACCTACATTTTAAACCTGATGATGTAATCTAGGTAAGCTTATCATACTATATTAAAATTTTTGAAAGTGTATTAACTTGGTGGGTAGGTATGTAGTTACTAAAACTGGCCTAGTAGCCGTTGTAGGTCCGCATCACAATCACCCGCGGAAGAAAATATAGAATTATATATAGTGTAGCGCGAGCTTAATTTTTGGGTTGTTTTTGAACGCGCCTAAATACGAGGACGATCGGTTTTCTTCGCACACCTCCGGCAGCGCGCGAATATAGAGAGAAAAAGAGGAAAATAGTAACGGACCCGCGACGCGACGCGTGTGCGGTGTGATACTCGATCCCGTGATTGTTATTGTTTATTTGATTTTTACTGTATTGTGTACCAAATTTGTGTCAGAACTTTACTATTATACTCATTTCGTGAGAACCTGTGTTTGAAGTGATTTACCCGAACCCCTGAGGAATATACACAAATAAAACATTATAATAGTAAGTATATAAATAGTTAGGTAGCTTTAGTTACACTATAGTAGGTAGGTACGATATTTTCGACTTCCATTATTCAAGTTTTGGACACTCATTAAATAAAATGTTGATATCTGTATATTGGTAGGTAAGTACCTACTTAAAATTATGTTAAAAATTCGCTAATGTCATAAAAATATTGTCCTAGAGTAATCAATAATCATTTACGCTTCCATTCAGAGAGTAAAAAAACTTAGCTTCCATTCAGATATATTAGGTTGGTTAACATATTCTTTCAAATTTTGAGGCACTTCATTAAGTAATTTTACTGCCAATGGTACCCATTTGGCGCGTGCTTGTAATTATTTTTATTACAAGATCTTTCCTTCTCGTGCCTTACCTCTTCCCTTTTTCATGCCCGTTTTCATAATTCTAAGTAGGTAATTCTTAAGGATTTGGAACTGTTTAAATGACCAATTCCCAAAAATGTTTGATCCCTTTGTGATATACGAACCATCGTCCGAATACCTACTTCTCTTTTGGAAAGTAAAGGTTTTCTTTATTATGTGTGCATAACAAGGATACAAATGAATAATGAATGGCATTGCTGTTTCAATAGATAGTAACCAGTGATTTGAAATATTTTAGATAGTAACTATTAAAAAGTCATAAGCGACGCGATGGACGACATATTAATTTGACTTTGGAGCTATATACCTATGTAGTGCCTGATAAAATAATAGTTATCGGATGTCAAGCGTTCGCATTGCAGAGAAAAATATTTATAAATAGAAAGATCATTCCATCTTCCGCTAATGAAAACTTATAGGAATATTTGATCATGATGATCACTTTGAAAAAAAAACATACTTTTGAAGCTGTGATAGATCAGTGGCTTTGGCAATGGACTGCCGCGCAGCAGGTCCATGGTTCGAATCCCGCCGCGGGCTTGAGCTTCACCGCATGGTGTAAGGGCATTTGGTGAATGCCCGTCTGGCTAGCGACCACCCTCAAGTAGAAAATCTGTCGCCAAGCACCTAACGGCGTGTTCCAGCAGCTGTCCTTGAGAGCCAGAGTAATTCTAGGTTAAGCCTGTTAACACCTTCGACCACATCAACACTTACCATCACGTGAGATTGTGGTCAATGGCTTACCTATCAGCAATAAAAAAAAACGAATAACATTTATTTAAAGAAAACCACATAAGTAATTCTTTTTAAATTTTTCATTATGGCTTGCCATTTATCATCCTCCAGAAGAATCCTTTGAAGCAATAATATCTCAGTGGAAATGTCTGCCGCAAATGGTCTAAGGTTTGAATGCTCCTAGGCTTCATCTAGTTACCACCCTCAAGTAGAAAATCTGTTGCCAAGCATCCAACGATGTGTTTCGGCTGCTATCCTTGACAGCCACTTCATATTCCAACATACCAGCTTTCGGATCACATCATGATCTTCTAACAGGTAAAATATTGAGTAGAGTTGCAGTCACAAAAATATAAGACAGCTGGACATAACCTGTAACAATGTTATGAGTTTATTTGAGGAAAAAAATCGATGAATTACTTAGCTAATGAAAGTTCATAAGGAAACGAAGGCATTGTACAAAGAAGAGCTGGATAAGCTGGCCTTTACTGCCATCGGAAAAACTCATCATGAAGATTGGTTTCCATTTGTTTTTTTTTTCTAAATTCGACTTAAGTTTCGGTATTTTAATTTAAATTGGGTCTTTTTGTAGTAATAAGAGAAAGTATATTACTGTCCGTATTACCACACTGGTCGTAAAGCGCGTAAAAAGTATTTACTAAAACTAGTTTTCGTACATTGTTTACTATATTATTCAACATTTCTCATATTTGTTAACACTTAACATACCATATATAACTTAAAATATTCTGTTAACAATTCAATAACATTTTTATGTAATTATCACTTTAAAAACGTATATCTTTACCAATTGTAAGCTACAACAAAGAACAGTGAGTCACGATCGGGCCTATATAAAGGCGTGCTTAGCCGCTGGCCGTTTAGAGACGGAGGTAGAAAGCGCTTTTCGCCTTCTACGCCCGTCTCAGGAGAAGTGCCTTCGGCACTTCTCCCTCCCGGGCTATTGTAGGGCCAGGCCCTCGCCCAAAACCCGGTGGAGCTGGACGACCGCACAGGCGGTAGCCAGCATCTCTGTCCTCCCTAAACAAAACAGCTGGCCGTTTAGTCTCGATCGTGCGCTCGGTAAGTCAAGACCTCCTGAAGATGCTTCGTTTAGAAGCGAAACTAGTCGGGTATTCTTCCGGTTAGGCTGCGTGATGTTTGTGACGTCGCGTGGATAACAGGAAAATTAGGCGGAATTGTCACTAGATATATAATTTTAAGCTTTTTTAAGTGTTTTATTAAAATATTATTTAATATTTTTTAGGATACTTTTAAAAGTATTTGTTATTATTAAGTATTTACAGTCTTACTACCTACAAGGCATATCGGCAGTAATATAATAACAAAAATAGTTAATCTAAGATCTACTTTTTTTTCTTTTTGGCTTGTCTTTGACCATTATCTCACCTGATGGTAAATGTTGTCGAAGATGTTGTTCAGGCTAGCCTAAAATTACTAGCTCTCAAGTACAGCAACCGGAACACACCGTTAGGTGCTTGGCGGCAGATTTTCTACTTGAGGGTGGTAGCTAGCCAGGTGGGCATTCGCGAAATGCCCTACCACCATACTGTAACGACTGCATCGTGAGACAACATACATGGTCTCCGAATCACGGAAGTGCTCAGTAGTAATGTCACTAGCGGTCACCCATCCAACTCCTGACCGCGGCGGACGTTGCTGATCGATTAAGAACGGCCAAGCAAACTTCGCTACGAGCGGTCCTATAGTGGCTCAATAATAACAGTAGATCTAGTAGTAAATGGGACAATGAACGTTTTCAACAGATGATGGATCTAATTGAATCACCCGTAGTAGCGCCGGCGGCGGCCCTGTTGGATGTAAAGGGATTACCAAGCCTCCGGGAATAATGTCATAACGATCAGTATTTCCGGGAAACACGTGATGCTGATGGCAACGAGTTTCCATGCAGTACCTACATATCGATTTTACGACCATAACAGGCTTCTGTTTTCAAATACTGGTTTACTGTTTGTACCTACATGATTTATGCTTCTATGTAAGTGTTGAAACTATGTATAAGTACTTACAATCGACTGAATACGTCTTCTTTCTTACGGCACTATTTGTCACTATTTCAGCACTATTTTTTGGCATAGTCAAAATCAAAAATTTCTTAGGTGAGTACGCTAGGATGAGGGACACTCGTAGACTCGTCATGGAGTTTGTCGTTTCGTTTTTTTTATAGATAAGTAGATGCCGAAAAGTTATGGTCCTTTCCTGTCTCAACAGTTAATAACAAAGATAAGTCAACTGCTGTGGTTGAACATACAGTGTTGGTACTCGTACATAATTCATGACTTGCATAGACAGTTAAGACGCGTAATGACCCAAAAGGATTGGGCGTAATAACGTTGTTTGATCAAAACTACTAATACAAAACCGATACGATAAATGACCAATTTTAATAAATCAGAAAGACCAATTTCGCGCCGGTTACCTAAACCGCTCGGCCACCTGGGCACGGCTATTTCTGCCGAAATTTCCTGCTCAGTATTTGTTTAACCGTCTTAGAGGATGGAGCGCGGCCATCATCCAGACTACTAGACTTCATCTGATCGAAAGAAATGCTTTTTCAAACACTTAAATCTCGTATTGATGTCGCCACCCGTCTATATTTCGAAATACAATATAAGGGGAATCCCGCCCGGGGCATACAATTTCGTGCTCCAATAATTTTAAAATATGATTTTCGCATCAATGTTAAAAAATTAAGAAATATTCATTTCTTAATTTTTTAACATTGACAACAAAATATTTAAGTATCTGGTCTGTATCTCAGAGGTATAGATTTGTGACGTTCCAATCCACGCAGAATACGGCGCTAGTATTATTATTTATTATATGTTCTATGCTATGGGTACAAAATACTAAAAAACAAAAATCTAATAACCCAAAATTCTGCAATCCCTTTATTCTCGTGTATCATCTTGTATTTTTTTACCAATGTTCAGCATCATATACCACTGGCTTAGTCTATTCAATACCTACAGCTAACTGGCAGGCCGTGTCTGGATTACGAAGCAACCCGTAACGAATACTGTTTTAGCCAGAAATGTGGAGATATTTCAAAAAACACGTTGCACAGTTATCGATTGCGAATACGTCCGTGGCAAAACTGGCAAATTAGAACCTGATTGAATGGGGGTAGGTATGTAGGTACTTATACACGACATCTATACTTTTGACGTTGGATTTGTATACCATTGCGTTTCTGACGCTTTCCGAATCTGCCATTTTGTTGCTGATAGCGTTTGTCCACTATTAGACCTGATTAAACATGTTCTGAAGGACAGCTGCTGGAATGCACCATAATAACAGTCACTTCCCATTCTGGTTATTTATGTCCATATATCATCATCAACCACATAATGAAAGTGCTAATTGTTGAGAATGTGGTCAAAAGAGGTACTTAGCAACAAATGTTATTGAGGATGGTGGATAAATCCATTCCCAGTATCACCTCTGCAAAGTTAATTTTTGAAGATAAGCAAAACAATGATGGTTCTATAGATCAATTACCGTATAGATATATAGTACCAGGTGACCGTGAATTTAAATGTACCCGCAGCAGTCATACGTTTGTTAGTTCAAAATTTTAAGTGGATTTATTTAAACAATACTTTGCGAAACTATCTACTAAAATCAAAACATTTCTATTTCTACCCAGTAACTAATCGCCAGATACTTTAAAATGCTATATTAACCGTTTATTGAAATAAGGCATCTACTTAATACCCGGTTATAGAGGCTATTCATTATGCCCATTAGAAATAATATCAATGTATTGGACTGGAAATTTACTTTGATGATGGTTTCCATGCGGGCATTCGCAAAATGACCTACCTCTATGCGGTGGAGGTCAAGCCCGCAGCGGGATTCGAAGAAATGGGGTGGTAGCTAGCCAGGCGGGCATTTGCAAAATGCCCTACCACCATGCTATAACGACTGCCATCCTAAGACAACAGCCGGGACCGACGGCTTAACGTGCCCTCCGAAGCTCGGAAGCGCTCAGTAGTAATGTCACCAGTGGTCACCCATCAAACTCATATCCGAGGCGGACGTTGCTTAGCTTTGCTGATCGGTTCAGAATGGCTGAGCAAACTTCGCTACGAGCGCTTCGAAACATTTCTGATCTTTTGCGATAAATTACTTCACGTGTGATTTGATAATGCTGAATTCCAAATCTAAGGACCAGGTAGCGAGTGGAAAAGACATAAGTACGTTAAAATATATCATCACTCCCCACATTTTATATGCCCAAAAAGATAGCCACAGACGACTAAACACACACTGCAGGTAAAATTCAACCATATGTAATAGAAAGCAAGCTAATGCCTTCTTTTAGACATAGTTCACGACTCCATACTACTACGGAAAATCTTTGTCACAATACAATTCTATCGATCTGACGGTATCAATATCAACACCATCTTTCTTCCGCACTAATATCCATCGCATGGACATTCTTTCCTAGGGCAATTCCTCGAAACATCGATCCTACGAACTACTAATCGCAAGTTTGAACTAAGATAGCGATTTCAGTTACCTTATCATCAAGAAATTTGCTATTCAGTTTAAAAAATACACACTGAAAATGACTATTTTATCTATTATTCTAAGCACAGTCGCCCAATAAAATCATTTATATAAAATTCCCATTCCATGGTACGTAAAACGGAGAGATGTCAGGCTGAAGTCGGTAACGATGTCTAGTAAAGTTTTACTCAAATCGTGCGTCCGCAATTAGTTCATTTTTTTTTATTGCTTAGGTATATTAATGGTATGCTTTTTAATTAAACGTACCTGAATAATACACAAACAAAACAACCTTAAACGCCACCGCGGACGCAGCTGAACTCGTTGGTTAGGGTATCGTTCAGTTCATCAATCAGACAATCGATGGCCGCACCGTCTTATACGACACAGTTTTTATATATGACAATGAATTATTAAAAAAATCTGTGTCATAACTTAAATTAGTTAGGAATGTCAGGTTTCGGTACTTTATGTATATGTAGTACAGGTACTTAATACTTATCTTAATTAAAGTCTATCAGCAAAAATATAAACTGCTTTCACTATAGCAATCTCCTGTTTATTTCGCGTAATCACGAAAATATACCGCTTTCATATAGGTAGGTACATACATACAGCGGCATCTCATTTCCTTTCAATTCGCATTTCTACGATTTCCCAACTTAATTTTACAGCGGCACAGTCCAGCTACCTAAACAGCCGTAGTTTATGCAATAGTTACTACAGCGTCGTAATAGTAGTAGAAAAACATCTAAGTATGTACCTATCATAGGGCCGTCTCTCTCTAATGTAGATTATTGATTAGTGTCCCTAGCTTTCACAGACGACGACGTCTTGATATCAGACTCGACTTGGAGGCAATTACTTTCAGTTCCATAGAAACGAAGGACTAATTGACTCTTGAAGCGAACGATCTTGATAAGGGTGGGTTTTCGAACCAATCTTAATGAATTTCAAAGGTAGGTTTGAAAGACGGACAAAGGTTTTTAAGAGACTTGAGGGAAGAAATGAGAGTTAATGCTAATGAATTCCTGAGCTCAAAAGCTATGGTTAATAGCGAAATCTCATAAAGTTAACTCAAAGGAAGAATCTTACGGGAAGCCAGTTCTGTGTTAAGTAAACTAAGCTATAAATCATGGAAAGTAATAAGTAATGTAACTTATTAAGTATTCATATCGAGAACAAACTTAAATAACTAAACATTTTGAAACATTGAACAATATGAAAAAATATTAATAACTAGCTTTCCGGGCGCGGCTCCGCCCGCGCGTATGTCGGTTATCGCGCAAAAACATTAACGTCTTTTTGCGTAGTTGGATAAAAACTATCCTATGTTTTTTCCCGGGTCTCAAACTAATTCCATACCAAATTTCATTCCAATCGGTCCAGTAGTTTTGGCGTTAAAGCATGACAGACAGACAGAGTTACTTTCGCATTTATAATATTAGTACTGAAGTACTGATGATACTTGTACTTATATGCCCATTGGGCGCCGGGCTAAAATTTCATCCCCATCTCTTTCCGTGGGTGTCGTAAGCAGCGAATATGGGTAAAATAGATGGGCAGCGGCGCCTTTTGAGTAATTGCTATCTTACACTGTTATCCCCACTGTTATCCCCAGCGTGGGGACTATGACGAACCATCACTAATGGGGGAGGCTGTATTCAGCAGTGGACAATCTGGCTGATACATTACCTTACATGGTAATAAAAATAGGTTTAGGGCCTGTTTCAGAATGTTCGAGTAAGTTCCGGTTTTACTACCCAGAACATAATTAATAAATAAAACACTATCTTTGCGTTTCACAGTCATCGATTTAGCCTATCCATCGGTTAAGGCTTGAAACGCGCTGCATGTTAACTGTCATTTTTATCATTCTGTTATTTTATGTGTTGCATAGCAACCCGAAACTTTATTAGGACATTCTGAAACGGGTGTTTGTTTAGGGAGGACATAGATGCTGGCTACCGCCTGTGCGGTCGTCCAGCTCCACCGGGTTTTGGGCGAGGGCCTGGCCCTACAATAGCCCGGGAGGGAGAAGTGCCGAAGGCACTTCTCCCGAGACGGGCGTAGAAGGCGAAAAGCGCTTTCTACCTCCGTCTCCTGCGGACGCCGAAAACGTACCGCTACTATAGGAGGGGTTGACAGCGAGCTCAAGGGCACCACTGTGGTTCGGACCTCGGCTTGTCTCGCTGTCGAGAGACATGGGGGGGATCGGAGCAAAATGCCTCTGTGCAACTGCAGTGTTGCACAATTGGGCCCTACTGAATAATACTCTTTGACTATTTGGAGAGCAATTTATCGTGACCTTGTTTTTGCCTCGAGCTCGCCGGCGAGCTCGGTGTTTGATTGTGTGACCTCTGATTACCTCACACCTGGGGATTTTACCTCGACGACTTGCGGATAACGCTAAAGCTGCCAACGTAATGGCTGCGATGGGGTCATCCGGGTCGTCTAATACCTGCCGTGGTCGGCGACGGGGGGGTTTGAAAAATGGGATAGAAGAGGCAGTCGAGTAGTTCGATGCCTGGACAACCAATGGGTTCGGGTGGTGGGGCGCTCGATCAAAGTATCGGCGGGCGCAGTCCTTATTGAACTGCGCTAGAGAGGGAAGGTTTAAGTCGCAATGCAACTCGGTGTTCCGGATATACCACGGGGCGCCGGTTGCATTACGAAGAAAACAGTTTTGGATGACTTGAAGTTTATGAAGGTGGGCCTCACTAGCATGACTAAACACTACTGATGCGTAAGTCATGATGGGGCGGATGCAGGCAGTGTAAAGTGTCTTCTTATTACTAAGAGACATTTTACTCTCTTTGCGAAGTAGGGGACCAAGGCGACCCATTATGAAGGCCGCTCTGTTACGGACGGTTGTTATGTGATCGTTAAAGGTGAGATGACGATCAAGGGTGACTCCGAGGTATTTTGTTCTAGGAACCCAGGGAATGGGTTCGTCGAACAAAATAAGCGGTTTCGGGTAAGGGGAGCGTGTCTTCTCAGTAAAGCACATAGCTGTGCTTTTAGCTGGGTTGACCGCGATGCGCCATTTTCGGAACCAGTCACCGATCTCGGTGATGGCCCGTTGCATGACGAAATAGGACTGTCTGTTGATATGCCACCCAGTGGTGTAAATGGCGGTATCATCCGCATATTGGGCTAGGAATACTTTGGGCTGAGAGCGTGGGATGTCACTGGTATACAGTGCAAAGAGAATAGGTGATAGCACGGAGCCCTGAGGGACTCCGGCTCTGACTGGGTGGGGGGAGGAGAGGGTGCCTTCCACGCGATAGCGAAAGCTTCTGGCTTTAAGGAAGTCTTGTAGGATGAGCACAAGACGTTCTGGCACGCCAAATTGGTATAGCTTGTAGATCAAGCCGTTGTGCCAGACTTTGTCAAAAGCTTTCGCTACGTCGAGGAAGACTGCTAGCGTAGTCTGGGGTTTGGGGTACTTATTGAAACCCTCAATGATGTGCTCCGTGAGGCGGTGCACCTGTTGGACGCATGAGTGTCCGGGTCTGAAGCCAAACTGCTCATCTGGGATAAGGTGGTGTTCCTTAGCATGGGACTGGAGACGGTTTGCAAGTAACCGCTCGTAAAGTTTGCCTAAGGCACTGAGGAGGCTGATGGGGCGGTAACTGGTGGGGTCAGATGAGCTTTTGCCTGGTTTGTGAATGCCAATGACATTTGCACATTTCCAGGTGTCTGGGAATAAGCAGTGGCTCATAGCAGCATTGAAGATGCTGACTAAGAGATGGATGAGAGGAGGAGAGAGGGTTTTAAGAACCCTGTTGGAGATGCCATCGGCACCGGGGGATTTGCGCGGTCGGAGGGCCTTGATCAGTCTCTCCACCTCAGCGTAAGTCGCTAAGGTGATTGGTGGGAGTTCAGAGGTGACCACAGAGCTTTTACGTTCGACTTCAGCATCCACCGAATCGAGGTGAGCTTGGTCAACGTGATCTACGTTAGGGGAACACTGAGCCTCTAGGCTATCAGCTAGGCACTCAGCTTTGTCTTCGTCAAAGAACGCTGGGACTAGTGGGACTGGTCTGTATAAGGGAGGCATGTCGTTATGGTTACTTCCTTTCAAGCCTCGCGCCAAGTCCCAGTAAGCATGGTGGCTTGGCACGAGGTTTGAAAGTTTATCGCCCCATTGTTGATCACGCAACTCAGACATGCGACTTTGAACCATGCGTTCAAAGTGGCGTTTCTTAGTTTTGTTCTCTTTACTGGGGTAAGAGTCGTAATGTCGGGTCACTGCTTTACTCTCCGTCACCAATCGTCTCACATCCGCTGGAATGACAAGGCGCCGGTCGTCCGGCACTATGACCTCCTTTGCGGATGCACCTACTACGGTGGAGAGGTGATTGGTGAACGAATCGATCGCAAGGGTTACGTCATCTTTTGTCAGGATGTCGTCAGGGATCTTGTCTAGGTCCGGTGAACTGATAGCCTTTAGGGCATCGCCTACTTGCTTCCAGTTCACTATCGTCTTAGTGGGGCGGGGGAGGTCAGTCGTTGGGTCGGGACCTAGTCGCAGTATAATGGGTCGGTGGTCAGAGTGAAGCTCGTGAACCACTTCTATGGAGCGTAACCGGAGTGTTACGCCTCTGAATAGTGCCATGTCAAGCAAGTCAGATCGGTGGTTTTCCATATAAGGGTAGTGAGTGGGCTCAGTGGGCGCAATTATGTCAAAGTTAAGTTCTGCGATTAGGTTTTCAAGTGCAATACCTCTGGGATTGTTGACGTTACAATTCCATAGGATGTGCTTACTGTTGAAGTCGCCAATCAGAATGACGGCGCTTCCTAATGAGAATAGGGCTTCTAAGTCAGCTCGGACGATCGGCTTTTTGCAAGCTTGGTAACAGGATGCTATGACTATAGGTTGATGACCAGTCATAGCTAGGAGGCAACAAGATGCTTCCATATTAACAAGAGTCGGGGTAGGTAGGGGAATGCAGTGCAGGGACCTTTTGTAATAGATAAGAGTGCCTCCCCCACGGGAGTTCACTCTATCATCACGTACCGTTCTGTAATTGGCAAACCTAGGGTTCGCCTTCCCCGGTTTTAGAAAGGTTTCCTGCACGCATATGATATCGATAAGGTGGGTACAACAAAAGTCGTGGACGAGGTCACGTTGTCTGAAGAGGCCGTCAGCGTTAAATGACGCTAACGAAACTGAGTACGGTTTCGTGCGTTCGGTTGTACTACCCATAGTGGTTGTACTGGGGAGGGGCCTGGGGAACGAAGCGCTTAAGGGCGCTAAGTAAATTCGCGTGTTCCAATGTGTATTGGATCACGTCCGCTGGGGATTGAGCGTATTGCATCTTGTGGAATAGCTCTTGTACCTCATTGATGTCAACCGACATAGCCAGATCGCTGACTAGGTTGATTGCCTCTTGAAGAGGGGCAGCCATCAATGGCATAGGTGGAGCTTGTGGCCGGGAAACGGCGCGGGGAGGCGCGCGAATGGTGTTGGCGACGGGTGCCGGGAGCGCGGGGCGAGCCGGGGCCGGTGCGCGGGCAGGGGCCGCGGCGCGGGCGGGTGCGGGTGCGGGCGCGGGTGCGGGCGCGCGGGCCGGGGCGCGGGCGGTAGCGACGGTCTTAACCATACTGGGTGGTTTAGACCATGCGTTACGGGCTGGGAGCGGCGCGGGTATTACCTGTGAGGCAGGTACTACCGTTAGTTTAGGGCTTACCCGTTGGTAACGGTCGTAAGAGGGACGGGTCGGCCTATGCCTTGCCACCCTGTGGTTCACTCGTGGTGCTTTAGGGCAACCACGGTAATTCGCGGTATGCCCTTGAGCACCGCATAAAACACAGCTGGGTGGGTCCGGTGAATCCCGGGTGCGAGTGCACGCTGCTGTCGCGTGATCGCCTAGGCACTTAACGCACCTAGCGCGAGCGAAGCAGAAACGGGAGGCGTGCCCGTATAGTTGGCAGTTATGGCACTGCGAGGGACTCCCATTTTTGTATGGGGCTTGGACATCGAGTCCTGAGAGGCCACAGACCTTTTTTAAATTAAAAATGGCCTTGCCTTCAGGTGTACGATCTAGTACTACGAGTACTAGATCGTAGGGACTGCGGTCCTTCCCGCTGTACATGCGGTGAACTGCATGTACGGGGAAGTCTTGTGCCTTCAGGTCGGCACATACCGAATCGGTATGTACCTCCTTGGGCACACCGCGGATGACCACTCGGAGGACTTTCTCCTCTTCGAGCGCATAAGTATGAAAACTTATGCTCTCTTTACGGAGGAGCTTTGTTAGCGCTCTGTGGTCGCTACTGGTGGGCACTTGGACTTTAATGCCCTGCTGCGTGGAGCGGGCATTAGTGTAATGGATCCCACGATCCGAAACTAAACGGGACAGCATGTCCCATTTGGTTTTGTCCTGAATGAACAGGGGTGGAGGCGGTTTTTCGCGGCGCGCGCTCGCGTCCTGAGGGGACGCGGCAGTAGTGGCCGGAGCGGAGGGAGGAGACGCGGGGCGCGGGGCGGGGGTCGGCTTCTTGCCGGAGGCGGGGGCCTTAGCGGGTGCCTTGGCGGGAGGGGCGGAAGTTGCGCAACTAGCGGCTTTAGGAGCACGCTTGCGTTTGCGGTCAACGACGGTATAGCCGTCGTTGTCGGAGTCCGAGTCAGTGCGTAAGGCGCGACTCGGATCTACTTCCATCTCCGTTTCGGAGTCCGAAGTGGGCTCGACAACGGCGATGGAGGGACGGGTGCTCGCTGGCCTCCCGATCGGTGAGCGCGAGCGAGACCTCTCACGGGGAGGGGCTGCCACCGTGCGTCTATTGTCCGGGCCCGGGGCGGGCGAAAGCGGGCTGTCCTCTGAGAAGGACCGGGTCAGAGGAGGGACGTTGGCCTCCGGGATTGAAGTCCCGGAGGGAGCAATAAGAGTGTCCGTGAGGCGGGCACTCGCTTCCTCTTCTAGGAGTTGCATATGAGCAACATACAGATCGGGGTGGCGGAGGGCGAAGGTCTGAAGGACCTGCACCTCACCGTTAGAGGGACGGGACTGCATCCTGAGGGGAATACTCAGGACGCCCTATCAAGGGTTTGAATTCCCTCACACACCTTGTGAGCTCACTGTGTGAGAGGGAGTGTGTACCTAGGGTGTGCCCTAGTTGTGTACCCTCTCCGAGCTTTTTTCTCGGCGGAGAGGGGTGCTCCTAAGCGCTACTCCGGGGTTGACTAGGGGCGACCCCAAGGCCAGTAATCCCGGAGCCCAGCTTGCTTCGGCTGACCCGTGAAGCGGGAAAGGCCACGGTGCAAGGTTAAACCAAAACAACAACAGTGGCCGTTGTCACCGTAGGGTGTCACACTGCGACCGCAGCAAATGGCGGATTTGATCGTTCAGACGGGTTTGGCTGACGCTACCCCACGCCTGAACGACGTCGCTTAACAGCACAAAGTGTGTTGTTACGCGACTGTTACTATGTTGTGTCGGGTAGTAAAGTGGTGAAATGCGCACCGAAAAGTGCGGTCAAAACAAGACCACCAGCCCGATATGATGTTGTTCGTCCGAAACAAGGGACTTGGGTAGGTGGTAATGCCTGACGTCTTAGAGCGCCTCTGCGCGCCGGCACGGCGAGCTCGTAGCTCACGTTGGACGGCGGTCGGTGGCTGCTCAGCTTCTGCACAGAAAACAAAACTTCGTCAGGACTGCGTATTCCAAGGCACTGGTCTGCAACTAGCGTCGGAACGATGACCCGAGTGAGACGGCAATAGTGCGGGGACTATTGCGGTCTCACTGGGAGATACTGGCGGAGCTGTAGACAGGTGTGCACGGCGTGGCGGCACAGGTCGGAATGTTCTGAAACGGGGCCTTAAAGTAGCAAAAATAAGGCATTACAAGTTACAACTCTTCTGAATCCTGATCCAATTTAAGACGATGTTTGTTTTTAATGCTTTTACTGTAGTAGCTGTAGTGTTGTATATAGTTCGTAGTATTTTGTTACAAGTATGTTGTCGCACTTTATACACATTGTTATGTACAATGTGATTTTTTTTAAAATAATAATTTTATTCAGACGAAGTGGATTTTGAAAAAAGTCAGACTGATATCGTAAGACTTATATATCGGCTAGAATATCACATATTTGATTAACCGACTTCATAAAAAGGAGGAGATTCTCAATTCGTCTGTTTTTTTATATCTGTAAGGCGAAGACTTCTAAAAACATGTACTAAATTTGCCTTTTAGTGATTCACTTCACCTTAAGGGAGCTCTATTTCCTTTGTTTGTCATTAGTCCTTTCACATCATGTTTCCTTTGTGTCGATATTACTCCAGTGTTTTATTTTACTATACATCATCTTCAATTCCTTTTTATTTTACACAAATAACACTACCTCAAAAAAGCGCGCACTACTTACCTTCTGTCGATATATAGGACATCAGTTGAGTTACCAACTCACACGATACGATAACATTCCCTTTTATTCACTAAAACGGAGGTACGCCAGGATAATTTCTTGTCTTGTCCAGTCTCTACGCCAGACTATTGAAACCGAAAATTGGTGAACATAGCATATTTGTAATAGCAAAAATACGGTTAGCATTATCATTTGATATTACATATGAATCCTGGGTTTCGTTTGATTAAAAAGGATTTTTATGTTGTTTATGATAGGTAGTACCTATCTACTACATACAATTATGTATACAGCAGTACTTTAACAAATATAAGTACAATCATATCTAAGCAATCAAGTAATGATGGCCGAGCGGTAATAGACTACCGTGCCGCTGGTCCATGGTTCGATCCCACCCGGCTAGAGCTTCACAGCATTTTGGAAGGGCATTTAGCGATTGCTCGCCTGGCTAGTTACCACCCTCAAGTAGAAAATCTGTCGCCAAGCACCCACCGTGTCTTCGTGTAAAATTACAAACACATGAGGATGGACGCAGTGCAATTCGTGACTTGTGACGAAATGTTCTTCGGCAGAGGTCTGCTAAACATCAGGTGGGTCTCTTGCTTATTCCGTCTCAATAACATTAAAAACAGTATAAGATTTTTGTAAGTTGTACTAAATAAAATAAGTTGAAAAAAAATCGAATAACTGTACTCTGTAGTTGTAATGTTCTGATGGTTTCATAAGCCTCATTTCTTCGAACTTTTCCAAATGAAAGGGATTTCAGTTTGATGTCGAAAATATTCCTGTGAAATGAAATATTATTTCCCAATGTTTTGTTAATTCCAAGAAGAAGCTTTACAAATGGCGCGTGCCAATGTACAAGAAATTGGGAATGGATTTTTCTACCGTCACAAATTAACTTTGAAAAACATTTCTCAGTAATAATAACTTCTTTTGAAACGCAAAATAAATAAGTAATCACGCAACATTCTAGAAAGCGTCGATTAGTTAGGAATACATATACAACCTGAAGGTTTCATTGTGGTCACTACTTGGGAGGAAAGTAGTAACAAGAGCGTTTCCAGCTATTGCATATGGATATTGTCATAGGCTAGCAGTCGTCAGGGTATGTTGGTGGTCTTCGAACGGCCTGAATATTCGGCTATTTGCATAGCGGTAGAGTATTTTGCGGATACCTACGGCTTATTCCCAGACTTGGCCAAACGCCATTGTTCTCGAAAATTAAAAGTTTTATTAAAAGCATATACTTCTTGTACCCAAGACTTCTATAAAAAAGACAACATTATTTTATATATAATAGGTACATTTTCTGTGCTTCAATATTTATATTTCATCAAGGCTCCTTTTCGTACTCTACGTACATCGGTACCGCCGTCTTTAGCTGTGAAAAATATCTATCCTTCCAAAGGTAGTCTAATAAAGATTTTGAAGTGCTAGTAGCGAAGTTTGCTTAGCCGTTCTAAACTTATCATATCTGCCGCGGTCATGACTTGGACCGCTGCGCTAGTGACATTACTATACTCAGCGCTTCCGTGCTTCGAAGGGCACGTTAAGCCGTCGGTCTAGGTTGTTGTCTTAGGATGGCAGTTGTAATAGCATGGTGGTGGGGCAATTTGCGAATGCCTGTCTGGCTAGCCACCACGCTCATGTAGATAATCTGTCACCAAGCACTAACGGTGTGTTCCAGCACTTCCAGCAGCTGTCTTTGAGAGCCAGCACTTCTAGGTTAGCCTAAACAACATCTTCGACCACATCATCGCCTACCATTAGATGAATATTGGTCAAAAGCCAGCCTATGAGCAATAAAAAAATAGATCCTTATTAGCATCGAGAAAATAAATCTCGTTGCTTATTAGCGATATGAACGCCCATTTTATGCTCGTATCAAGACAAGACATGTGCGATGTATTTACTTTGTTTCGGTTTGTTTCCTTCTGAGATAGGCTATAACTAAAATATTTTTATTTTTGCAATGAGGCATGCTCCGCTTATTACCTATATTTTTATTATTACCTAGTTCAGTTTTATATAGACTCACGCATGGCAAATGTATTTTCAAAGCCCGTTCAAAAATTCAACTGGTTGTTCTATTTTTAATCCGATTTAAAGCCTGATGGGAATCAGCGTTCGTTCAACAAGCCCTTTGATAGACGCACGAAAAGGGGTTTAAATGCACATGGGGTGAGCGGATCGATAATACCTAGTATATGTGAGTGTGGTTGTGCAACGAATATTGGACTACGTTCTGTGCTGTTCTATAGTAGCATTTGAACCATGGTAGGTACAAAGTATACAACAAAGTATTGGATTTTTAAAACTAGTCCGTACAGTTCTGATCGTCATTTTATCTGATTATATAATTTTTTTTTTTTATTTTTTTTTTTATGCTTGATAGGTTAGCCTTTGACCACTATCTCACCTGATGGTAAGTGATGATGTGGTCGAAGATGTTGTTCAGGCTAACCTAGAATTACTGGCTCTCAAGGACAGCTGCCGGAACACACCGTTAGGTGCTTGGCGACAGATTTTCAACTTGAGGGTGGTAGCTAGCCAGGCGGGCATTCGCAAAGTGCCCTACCACCATGCTGTAACGACTGCCATCCTAAGACAACAACCGGGACCGACGGCTTAACGTGCCCTCCGAAGCACGGAAGCGCTCAGTAATAATGTCACCAGCGGTCACCCATCCAACTCATGACCGCAGCGGACGTTGCTTAACTTTGCTGATCGATTCAGAATGGTTAAGCAAACTTCGCTACGAGCGCTTCAATATAGTTTGAACTTAATTTAAAAGTGTCTCATCTACATTCAGAGGTTCCCCGGAAGAGATCACTTTGAGCGATAATAACACCTATTGTTTGCCATAAGCTAACTTTTTTAAATTTTGGTTTAGTTTAAGGTGTTCAGTTCAATAAGGAGTTTATCTATTTGTCTATCTACCTATTCACGGACATTTTGTCCAATCCGTGCCGAAGGTTTTTCACAGCTATTTGGTTAAAGTAAAAAAAAAATTAAGTGCAGCCGATTTTAAATCTGTTTTTGGAACTATACTCCTCAACGATCATAAATTTTCAAATCTAACTCACGCTAAAATGTGACTAATTAACAAATCCGCGTAATTTTTTTTCTGCTCTCATGTGAATAGAATTCTCGGTCTCTCTTTACATCCTGTACTTCTTGTGGTTTTGGCCAAACAAAAGAACGTAGCCGAATCACGCAGCGCACATTTACATTAAAATGTGTTTTCCTAGTTAAAATTATCTTTTAATAGCTCCTAACTGATCTGCATCCCCCTTAATGAAGAGCTTATTAAATAGAGTCCATAGAAAAATGTTAATGTAACTATTTCATTTACCGACGTCAGCAAGGCATCTTTGATGGCTTTGGTATTGCAAATGTCCAGATGCGATGGTAACCTCTAAGTATCAGCTGGGCAGCGAAGGCATAACAACAATGTCTTCCCTGCATTTGGATAGTTCACTTGAGTGACATATCTGGGTTTCAAATTCTACGGGTACTAGAAAAGAAGATATTGTAAAATGGGAAAGTCTAAGAAGATCTACTGGATAGTGGATACTTACAAGATAAAAACGATTGGGAAAAGTTGGGCAGGGAAACAGTCAAAGGAAAGACAGGTGCCCAAGTACCTACCACTGCTGCTAGAGGTATGAGGTTGATAAAGGCAAAGAGTGGCGTGAGCTTCAGGTCGAGGAGAAAATAGAGATCAAAATGGCATTTCATCGGATACCAAGACTCACTAAGTCATTGCGCTTTTTTACTTAGTAAGTTATTTCTATTCATGCCTTAACACTTACAGAATACCGTCAGTTTTCTTTTCCATAACTCATAAGCGCTTATTTCCTTTTGATACTAACCGTACGAGACAAGCAACATGCGGATAACTGACGCCACATGTTGGGGTAAATCACACAAACGAACCCAGACGGATGCCAGATGCACCCCTAAATATCACCTTGTTATTCAAATATAAACTTTGATTCTTAGGTGATACATTTCAAAATAGCTTGTCCACGCTTAACAAGAGTTCGTTAAAAAGTGCCATTGAACGAATAGGGCAGACTTAACTGGCATTTCGTCGGCAGTGTGTAAACGACTGTGTTGTGCTTATTTCCTTGATATTCAAGCTGTATAGTGAAGTTGACGCAAGATATAGGCCGAGGGCTCAAAGTTCCAGACGCAAGGTGGGCCCTTTATTTTGTTTCTTTGAGGAATTCGGCAAGTGACTGGTGAAGTGAGTCATTCATTGTGTCATTCATTCAACCGCTTGGACTCGATGTGTGGATTTTAGGTTAGGTTATTATTGTTTTGACCTTTTATAAACAGATAGTTGTAATAATAGTATTTTGAATGGGAGTTTAGATATTCGTATAAAATGTAAGAATTTCGTATAAGATGTAGAAAACAAGATAATTTTGTTATAGCTGACTAATTAAGGCTAGTGTTTTCGTACCTCTTTCGATAAAACGTAGTTTCGTCATATTTTGAATAACAACTTTTCAAACTCCTTTAAATTTTGCGAGAATATTTTATTATCTATGCATATGGTTTGCCAGTTTTTAGTTTTGTTATTTATATAATCTCTCAATGTGACAATAAGAATTCCTATAATAAATGAGATCATGATGAATAGAGCCTAAAATGATTTTTCCAAATATTTTTGAAAATATGGTTTACATATTTTCAATATATGGTTTACTTATTTTCAAAATTCAGTATTCCGATACAACAAAAAGATAGATTTTAGGCTCAAAGAAGAAAGAAGGAAAAACAAACTAGGTATATAAAATACGACGAAACTATGTTTGTATGGATGCGCTCCGAACACACTTCCCTTAATATTAGGATACGATAGCACTGATAAAAACCGTGTAACCGTAGTGTGTACTCGTATATATAAACTTAGTTTTGTTTGACCATTTGTACCTATTCACTTTGACGTCAATTTATGACGATGGTACGTTTATTTTTGTTTCTCGTTGTGCCTATATTTCCGTTCCATGTGATGCGACAAAAGGAAAAGCACTGCGAAAGTCCTTGTTGTCAATGTGAGCTGGGTGGTGTTGCTCATGGGACATAATTATCATGGAACATTTAACAACAGGAACATCTAACTATACTATAACGCTATGTATTAACCAAAAGTAAGAGAACGGTTTTAATACAGACGAGAGAATTGTCAAGGAAGATAGAAGTCAGGCGGTTAGCCATATTCCGACGTCAAAAATATTTAAAATTATGTCTTCGTGTTGTTATGTATATTGTAAGCCAATTTTTTTTAAATTTATAGTTGATAGGCTAGCCTTTGACTACTATTTCTCCCGATGGTATGAGATGATGTGGTCGAAGATGTTGTTCAGGCTAACATAGAATGTCAACCTAGGCTGTCATGAAAAAAAACCGAAACACACCGTTAGGTGCTTGGTGACATTCGCAAAATGCGAATGCTACCGTGCGATAATGACTGATACCCTAAGACAACAACCGGGACCGACCGCTTAACGTGTCTTCCAAGGCACGGAAGCGCTTAGCAGTAATGTCATAAGCGGTCACCCGTCCAAGTCATGACCGTGGCGGACGTTGGTTAATTTAGTTGATAGGTTAAGAACGACTTAATCATTCTTAGCCGAAAGCTAAGCGTTAGCTACGTTCAGTTAAGCTTAAGCTCTCCTATAACCTTCATGTTATAGAATCTTATACTGACTTTAAACAACTGGAATAAGGTTAGGAAACTATTAATAAGTCACAAAGAGTTATTTTTTTAAATTCCTAATTATACTAATTTGTCGTTAACTTCAATTTATTAATTTCAGTTTTTAGTGTTGGACAACTCCAATATGCACAATGCACATGATAAATTAATGTAGGTAAATTGCAATTAAGCCTGCTATACCTACACAGCAGGCTTAGTTGCCAATAACCTTATATCCTCGTCATAGAAATTCGACAGAATCCTGACGATCGTGATCTGTCGAGAAAATAAATACATACTGGATCAACAGATAAGCAAACCTACAAATATTCTATTCTTTGTTCCAGAATGATCCCAGAAACGACCACCTCCGCCAACAAACACAATCACCCGTCAAAAATATCTGCACATCTTCTACACAAAGCTCTGATAGAACTATTTTTAAATAGGAGCGACCTAACAACGACCCTGTCTGCGGAACAAATCAATAAGCTACTGAAAGAGTATGTCTATAGAGGCACTGATATCAGGTATAGCCAGGGCCAGACGCAGGAATTAGACTGGGGCGAACGGTGATGTAATTGTATATCCATTCTATTTATTTTTTACTTTAGTCAATATTTATGTAGCCATAATTTTACCAAAGCAATAATGTAATGTAAGACATTTATTTAAGAGAAATATATTTAATACATTTACATGAATTCAATTTTATAATACTGCGCTATTTATTATGATCATTGCATAAGATTGCATAAAATACTCTAGATTTTTTTAAACTTATGTTTGATGAGGTTTTGGAAATATTGCAAAATAAAACGGGTTAATACCTTAACCGTACCATTCACGTTGAATTATAATATTTTCAATCGTTTTTCGTGTCGTATTTTTAGATATTTTATTATGTTATTTATTAATTTATAATCGTATAATAGTAACACTTTTTTAATATTATAACATAAATAGGCAGATTACCAAACGAGTAATCTTGTTAAGACTGATAAACTTTATCGATACAATAAATAAGATTGTATGTTAAGAAGGTTGTCATTAGTTGGATTTGCTAAGGCATTTCCCCACATCTTTACGTTCTGAGTACGTACTAGGATATTGTCTGTGTTCTTCCATCCAGCCATTAAGAGTTAATTGCATGATTGGCAGCTATTATTCCAGTTATTATTTAATTCGGGTAGAGTGGAATGGAAGCCGGCGTTGAGTTGGCGTTGGGATACATTGTCGACTTATTTTAGTCCCATTTCAGTGATTTCCATGGAATAATTAACAATAGAAGTGGAGTTCGATAGATTGCCTCGTCGCGTGTATATAAACGCGCTTTGGAATCTCGAGATCCTTAGTTCAATCCTCGAGTCGGGCAAGTTACTGAGTATTATTATGACAAAGAAATACTCAGTAGCAGTCAAGAGTATCTAACTATGTCTGGTAGGTAATAATAGGTTCGCCTCCTATTATGACCAAAACATGTGTGGCAAAACATAAATGTCTAGGCACCTCTACTTTTCTGGAAATACAGACGGTTTTATATATTTCTTTTAACATTTAACAAATGGGTTATTGTATGGTACATTATTTTATCAATTTTATATTACTGGTAAAAGAGGTTATTGTTCTAGCTTAGCATAAAATCAGGCAAAGCTAAGCTATTTTTTTTAGATATTGTATAAAAGAAAACGCTAAAGTCAGTATACACATTTATTTTTCCCTACAAAATTGTATTGTTTGAACGTGACTCAGAAACGGAACAATGTAAATGGTATGGCATGCACACTACTGCTGAATTGGACGAATATTTGTATGTAGGAGATATTAGTAGATTCTATTTTTTACTAAAATAAATTCTTTGTCATTTCAACATTAGCGTTACTAAATTACTAGCACTAAATGCTCTACAATATTAAGCTTTAATTTACTTATTTAAAATGCATAATATATAAGTACCAGGGTGGTGGCGGAAATCATTCTATAGATAGATAGATAGATAGATATATGAACTCTTTATTGAAACACAAAATGTACATAAACATAACAAAAAAATATATAGCTAATTGAAACAAATATTAATTCTCATAACTGGGTGTTATGTTTGAGGTCATATAGCACAAACAACTGTTTTTTTTTATGGAACTAATGATTGTCTTGGTGGTCAGTTTTAGTTTAGACCATAGAGTTACGGAGTCTATCTTAAAACGTCATTAAGAAATCTGGAATTTTTGTCTTGTATGTACATTATATTATATTTCAGCAAAAACAGTAATCAAAACACTACTGATAATGTAACTTTAAAGCTGTGATCAAGACAGACACATTTTTCTTTCATGTACATTAATTTAATTGACTGTAAAAAAAATTTAAAAGCCTACGGAATAAGACTATGTATTAATTATTAATAGACTTAGGACCGATTTTTCAATCATCAGATAATTACTATGTATTCAAAATTATACATGTCTACACAACCAATATAAGAAGAACGATTGTAGGTTGTGAAAAATAAGGTTTATTGGTTTTTAATTTGGTCGGTTAACATTTTGATAGTCTAAGTAATATACATAAGCTTTCTCTAATGATGGAAAAACAGTAGGAATCTCTAATAGAATGTTTATGAAAGAGCTTATATTAGATTAATTAATGAAATTATTTAATGTAATCTGATTATTTGTATTGTATCGTAACTAAAGAGTACATATATTATATGATATTACAAATATATTAATTACCAAAGAAAATCTAAGTATTAGAATTTAAAGAGTACATCCGTTATACAGCTGCTTCCAAATGAGTTCTTTATTTAATTTCTGTAATAATATAAAATTTGGAATAAAATATATAATCAAATAGTAATTGGGTATAATTGTTTCGATAATTCCGTAAAAAATCCTGCTAAGCCAACGTGATATCAGAAACGACACGTAGTCTAGCTGTAATGATTTTAGATGTATTTCGATTTTACATGCAGCAACTTCAGGACGTGTTGACTCCTGACCTCCTGACCGAGCGCATTATTGAGAATCAGCCTATCTTTTATTGGGCACCCAACAGTGTGTTCCGGTAGGCAGCTCAAACAGCCAATTCCATTGTAGGTTTTTATATTTACCTTCTACCACATTTTTTTTATGCCTGATAAGTTAGCTTTTGACCACTATCTCACCTGATGGTTAGTGATGATGTGGTCGAAGACGCTGTTCAGGCTAACCTAGAGAAATACTGGCCCTCAAGGACAGCTGCCAGAACACACCGCTAGGTGCTTGGCGACAGATTTTCTACTTGAGGGTGGTAGCTAGCCAGGCCGGCATTCGCAAAATGCCCTACCACCATGCTATAACGACTGCCATCTTAAGAAAACAACCGGGATCGACGGCTTAACGTGCCTCCAAAGCACGGAAGCGCTCAGTAGTAATGTCACTAGCGGTCACCCATCCAACTCATGACCGCGGTGGACGTTGCTTAACTTTGCTGATTGGTTAAGAACAACTACACCTTAGCAAACTTCGCCCTGAGCGCTTTAAAAATAAGGACCAGAAGAATCACTGCGCAACGCCATTCCAATAAATTTGCGACCATAACCACATAATAATAAAGTGCATTTCAATTCGCAAAGCACGAAGTATCTAATATTTATATTCCTATAAGCCTACAAGGCTACACCTAGACACACAAGGCTATACCTACAAGGCGTCTCTCTTTCTATCACATAGCAAAGCATAGCTCTGATTTCTTCTGACGCGACACGCACTGTAGAATAATCACTTCCTGATGGTTGCGCCGATGCACCTGTATAGCTTTGTACTTCGAGTGCGGAGTGAGCCAGAGCCCTGCTTCTACTCTACCACATCATTACTTATCACCAGGTGAGATTGGGTTCAAAGGCTATCCACAGTAAAAAAAAACATTACAGCAGCCTATTCAATGTAATTTAAAATTACTCTATACCTGGGTAATTCTAATCTTCATAAATATTTTGGAATACTACAGACAGAATGATATAATTTTTCAGCGAAGGAGAATTTTAGACACAATAACAGATTTGAGACATTCTTGTTGTTTTATTGTTTAGCGTATTGCTAGGCTTATCTCTTTGCTCCATAGTTCCAAAAAAAATATGACACATGCATACGTTTGCATGGTTTTAGGACATTTTGCGAATACAACATTGCGTATTCATTCACGAAGACGCGTCTCTCCACAGTGAATTATTGATGCGCGTTTGTACGGGAATCCGCAACGAATAAATGTGTAAAGTGTAACTCTCATATAGTTTCAGCTAAAAATCATCAAGTTCACAATTAACGAAACATGTACATTCTTCCAAATTGTTAATTAACTTGGTGCTTAGAAATGATTGCATCCGATTGGTCGCGTCAAGGTAAAGTTGTAATAAATTTAATAAACTGTGAATTGAATGAATAAAAAACTAGTGGCTCTCCGAGCTGTAGACCTCGCGAGTCTGCTCTTGAATATAGCTTACAATTGAATAAAGGTTCACATTGCGCATAATAATGGGAGCATGGGTCAAGAAATCCAAAAATCTAGATAATATGTAATGTAAATAATAAATGATTTTCTTGGACTTATGGCCAATGACACGCGGGCCCTAGAGAATGCTAGTTTCAGAAATAGGTAGGTTAGTAGTAAATATATAATAAAAGTACATACTTGATATTTATCTCGAATTAATATACTGGCTACAAAAACATGGAAAATAAATAATTGATTATAAGAGGGAGAGAGCCTATCACTTTTAGGCAACTGAGGTGCGTATCGCGAGATTGCCATTAAGTTAAGCGCAGGCGTCCAGACTTTCAGCTTTCAGCACCTTATAATGTATATCTACGTCATTTTGAATAATTTCCAAAAATTTAATCAACAAAATATAATATGGACTTATCAAACTGCTCACAAAATTTCGTCAGAATCTGTTAAGAAATGCGACCTGTAGAGAAGAACATCCGGACATACGAAAGCATTTTTGTCTAAGTTGAAACCGAGACGCTTCGCTCGAACTAAGTTTTCGCTCGGTCATAAATAATAATAAAATACTATATAAAAAAGTTAGAAAGTAGGGTTGACCGATTCGACCATGACTGCTTAATTCATATTAATTTTATATTTTGCCAAGGACTCTCCAGAAATATGTATTGATATTTATTTTTTCTGGGAACAGGCGAGTTCGTCCCCAACACAGTTCTACGGAATATGTAAGCAAAGGGGTTATTTTGTTTCTTCAAGTGATCACTTCATGTTCCAAAATCACGTTATGCAACAGTGAAAAGAAAATACAAAAATGATTGCAACTTGTTAGTTTTCACTTATTTTTCCCATTTCCTTGCCGTCAAGTCTTACTTACGTTATGAAAGGATGTTGCCTCAAAGGCGCTCGAGCCACGTTCAAGACAGAATTTCGAAATAACTTACTTTGCTCGTACTTTATCGAGTTTTCAGCGTAGACGGCGGTGATGGGTTTAGTGCTTTTCCCGTGCTAAAGCTTTTAGAGAACCGTAGGCAAATACGAGTATTTTAGGGTACCGCATTCAAAGGGCAAAACGGAGCCTTATTAATGGCACTCTGATGACCTTCTCGTCCCTAGTTCGATAACGGAATAAGTTTCTAAAGACTGTATCAGTTGGATTGTTGCTGGACTGCTGCATGCCAGACACACCACCTCTATAAAGGGGAGGGTTTGCAATAATCCCCACGCTTGGCAGGCGTCTTGGGGATCGCAGTATAATATAGCAGTTACTAAAAGGTGCTGCTGCCCACCTTCCGGTATTTGTCACTAAGTCGACTCCCACAGGAAGAGATGGCATTCTAGCCAAGCTAAAAATAATGAATAGAATTCCATAATTTACCCGCAAAAATGTACAAAATATTGAAATTTACATTAACCTAATTAATGTAACAGAGTCAATATGTAAGTATTATAATAATAGTATATTTAGATTAAAAGGAAAAAAGCAACAAAACCAAAATGTAAAAAAATTAATTACCCGCCATAGACATCAGTCTAAACGTATATGTTAATGACGACGTTACATTATAGCCTTGGACATTACAAGTAACAATAATCAGACTAATTTTAGTGTAACATAAGTTGATGTAGAAAGTGGGTATCTAGGCCAGACGGTCTTAATATTTCAACTAAGCTATTTAATTAGCGCCTTGCGCTTTTTTCTAAGTCTAATCTACTTAGTTGATATCGGAATCGTTGAATATCCGTGCTCTCTGAATATTACCTAATTGAACCACCTTGAATGTTAAAATTATATTTTTTTTTCTGGGGGCTACAACATAAAGCATCTACAAAAAAGCTTTTAGGTAAGCTAGCACAGCTAACACAGGCAGTCTAAATGATCCAGCCATCCAGGAAATAAAAAAATAATATCCAACAATAAAAAAATATACGATCTAGTTTGGCGGTAAAGCTCTATAAACTAAAAACAAATAAGGACTCTTTACTACAGCTGAAAACACATACTATTTCTATGCACACGCTGCTGTCACATGTCACAAAAGTCCATAACAAAGGAGTTTTCTTTTTTCTGCTACTAGGTTTGACGTTCTAAGGTCGGTAATATATGGTACCATAGAGCATAGTACTTCTAGATTAACCTGAACAACATCTTCGATTACATCATCACTTACTCTCTGGTGAGATACAAGTCAAAGGCTAACAAAAATATTTATGACGGACTACTACTATACTACTATCAGACTCACTGCCATAGATCACAAACTGAACCTTTATTTGGGATTAATTTGATCGTCGCCATGTTCTATAATGATACATGACCTTATCTTCTTCTTCCCAAGGGATGACATTTGAAAAATGTTTCTAGTATCCAAGGAAAAGGTTTTGTAATGTTGTTAAATGATATTTCTGCCACAGAATAGGCAGACTATGCCACAAAATAGGTATGCAGAATTGAATAAGCTGTAGTAGGTAGTATATTTAGCTTTTTATTATTATTAATTATAAACCTACAACGGTTTTTTTCTTTTGTTCTTTTATTTCACGGAGTCTGTCTAATTAGAACGTCAGTCTTGTTCCGGCATCGCAGAAGTAAGTTGGGAGGCTCATCATGGCATTGAAAAAAAATTAGTATAATTTTTTTTCATAGGTACTTATACCGATCACTTGCGTGGGCGACAATTTCATGCATTGTATTATTGCAATTAAAATCAAAGCCAGCTCATCGTAACCCAAAAATGTGCGAGATTATTTATTTAATATTTGATTTAAGATGTCATGTCTAAACTTTCCACACATTTATCAAATATATGAAGACACGGGTGTTTGAGCGTGAACTTACTACGAGTCGATATCGTGTGAAGCGTTATGCGACCGCGGCGGACGTACCACACTTAAAATCCTGAAGAAGGCTTCCCGTAGAAGCCGAAGCATTGTCGATAGCGATATCGACTCATAGTAAGTTCACGTGTTCACGTTCACGTTCAAACACCCGTGTTCTTCATATATAAGATATAAATATGAGCGTAAGTTTTTATAATAAAATTTATCAAAATTGAATATTTTCGTCACCTTTGTTGCATCACCTTCTTGGCCTTTTATCCATGAAGGTGATTTTATGCCACGAAGTTTTGTGAAGTTTTGCATTGACGACTAAGCAAACTTCGATACGAGCTACAAAGGACTTGTAGATGGTCTAAATGCTTTTATATTATCTCATTCGGTAATATTCTAATTATGAAATGAAATACAGAATTTTATTGGCATATTTTATTTACATATTTCTTTAAGAAAATTAAATTAAAGCAATATTCTCCTAAAAAAACAATGCTTTAAAACATTTTTTTAATTATTAAAGTACAATGTGTCCCGAACAAGGAGGTTTCAATAATCTGTGGTCATCGCGCTGCGCGCGCAACGCGCTGGTTTTTATTTTGCATTTTATTTAATGTAGCTACCTATAGCCATGAGATTAAATAAAGTAGCGTATGCAACTGCATTTAATTACGCGTGTAATCTTATTTTGAAACTACACTCATGTTTTAATACCCTCTATTATATAACAGTTGCATAAACTATTATTATTGTAGTAGCTGTAGTGTTGTTTATAGTACGTAATATTTTGTTAATAAAGGCATACCGCCGCGCTGGTTTAAAAAACAAATGAAAACCTAATCTTAATTAATTATTTAACGTTGTATGTATATGTAGTAGCGATTAGATCTACTATTCCCGTGTTTTCTATCTTAAAATATAAAAATAAGCGCAAGTTTTTATAATACTTTGGTTCAAAGATGTTTTCAGTATTGGTCAAAATTTACAAAAATATCCAGTAAACATTTTCTTTTATCAAAGGAAATATAATCACGTGCCGTCGAGAAATTACCCGTTATTTTATCAAGCGAAAAAACAAGCTTCTCGAGTCTCTGTACCTCCTACGCAGTTATCCTTAGAATAGACAAATCAA
This sequence comes from Plagodis dolabraria, assembly GCA_963854805.1. Lineage (NCBI taxonomy): Eukaryota > Metazoa > Arthropoda > Insecta > Lepidoptera > Geometridae > Plagodis > Plagodis dolabraria. Next base: position 21,428,974 of record OY978457.1, on the reverse strand, counting down.
TACCTGACAGGTATTTTCCTAGAAGGCTTTGTTATTTGCCCATCTATAGAGTTCATAACAATATTACAGTGATATTTTATGATTGAAGAATACGCGTGTCAGAGCGAAAACTACTTACAAACAGTTGATATCACGCTCAATAATGTTTTAAATTCCAAAAAATACTAAGAAGCAAATTTACTAAAAGTATTTGAAGCACTAGTAGCCGAGCGGTGATAGCTAGTCACATAGCCGTGCCACAGGTCCGTGGGGACCGTGGGTTCGATCCCAACCGCCAGCTTGAGCTTCACCGCATGGTGGAACAGCATTTTGCGAATGCTCGCCTGGGTAGCTACCACACTCAAGTAGGAAATATGTTGCCAAGCACCTGAAGGTGTGTTGCGGCAGCAGAGTCATTGAGAGCTATAAAGTACTTGTTGATGATATGAAATCACAGGCACATAAAATTTAGCTACATTTATGTTGCAGGGTGATGGGCGCAGTGTAGTTCGTCACTTATGACGAATGCATCTGTCATAGGCAGAGATTACCGCTTTACAGTGTGTAAATAGTCACAATCTAAGAAAAAACAAACACGGTGAACTGGCCACTTTTTTTAACGTGATTTTCTACCGTTGACCACTATTTCACCTGATAGTAAGTGATGGTGGTCGAAGATGTTGTTCAGTAATCTAAAATTACTGGTTCTTAAGGACAGCTGTCGGAGCACACCGTTAGGTGCTTGCTTTTTTGATAGATTTTCTACCTGAGGGTGGTAGTTAGCCCGGTGGGCATACACAAAATGCCTACCACCATGATGACGTGTGTTGAAGCGCCGCTTTGGATTTTGTAGTCCTGGGTTCAATCGTCTATGACAAGTTATGAGATTCTCTATTATATATTGATACCTCTTACCGTTACTGAAAGTTTCTTACTTTCAGTCTGGAGTCAGGAACTGCTCCGTTAGATGGCAATAGGCTCGGTCCCTATGATATGGGCCAAAAGCATGTCTGGCGAGACTTGGTTGTTTAGATAAGTCTGCTTCCTCTTAGGGAAATACAGGCATCATGATATCTTTTTGTTCTAATATTTTTAAGTAAAATATTTTACTGTACAAGCTACTTGTTTTTGGAATGGTTCACCTTTGCAAGTTAGGCAAGCAAACATTATTTGTTCAGCATCTTTAAACCGCTGAAACTGCTTCTTTATGCTAGTTCTTGGTATATTTATCATAATATACTTATATGTATTATAATATATATGAAAATAAAGATTTATGTATATAATACTGTGTATTATGTGTAAGACTATTTTTATTTATAGTTTATCTATTATAATACAAATACGTATTTGTTTTTTTTCTTGTTGCACACCACCGCCTGCACCCTTTCACATTAATCATGTTCATCCAAAGGTTTTCTGTAAGAGATTGCATTAGCGTTAAGATCGCCAATTGTGTTTACATTGTTTAATTATTATTATTAAGTTAGCGCACTTGTGTGATTTTATCTGTAATTTTATTGGTTTGCAATAAAGTGTTATATTATCGTATCTTATCGTAACTGTATTAATGTTTACCATACATGGAAAGGATGCAGAAGACGAACGTAGTATATTAGCTATAACGACATCTATCGGTAGCATAAGTAATATCCGTATATAACAGAAGCTGACTTAATTACACCTAATTAGTTTTATTTTCTTATTGTTATACTTATGTCTTTTCATCATTATCGTAATTTATAGAAAATTATTAAAATTTAATTAGTAATGATATCCATAGTAGTATTTGCGACTGTGGCGCTGCCTGACGGTTCTTAGCGAACGGATTTTTTTTATGTGATTGTGATGGAACAAGTACGGAGGATTAACCTCTGCCTTTAACATATACATTTCGTCATGTGACGAATTGCACTGCACCCGTCACATTGAGAGATACAGTTGTTAAGTCATGTGCCTGTATTTTTTCTGGCTCTCAAGGACTGCAGCCGGAACACACTGTTTGGTGCTTGGGTTGATGTCTTTATTAAAGTTATCACAATAATTATGTGCTTCAGGTGAAACCAAACTTTGATACCAACAGCCTAACTAACGTCTAGGTCAGTAAGTGACACTATAATCTAAGTGCATATTAAAAAGATTTTACCCGTAGAGTTCCTGTTCCGATTTCCTTACAACGAGCGAAACCGAATTGAGAATGTTTCGTTTATAAGTCCATCCCAATGACCTGAAACAGTAGTTAGAAGTAAAGGGTTCCGTATTCATGTACGCAACCCTAAGAACGACACTCACCTCCCTACCAGAAACCTGACAAATCCTAGTCATCCATATATGATGAATTTAAAAAAAATAATTACATTAATGTTACAATTGGCGGCCTTATCGCTTATAGCGATCTCTTCCAGGCAACCATGTCTGGGAAGGAGCAGTAAATAAATTATTATGACGGCTTGGTGCACTTAAGAGTAATGTGTAAAACTATGCTTAACTAAATTCACTAAATTAATCAGATACGTAATTAAGTTATAACAAGGGTTAATTGTAACTTAGTAACTGTTTTTGACAGTATTTGATGCTAGTAGTAGTAAAGTATTTCCGATTAGATAAGACTAAGGAGCCTTCAAGAAGAGAGCATATAACGCATCCCCGAGACCTGTGGTGTTGCGGATGTTTGTGGGCGACGGTGATCACTTATCACCTGGTGAGCAGCCTGCTCGTTCGTACGCCCATCCCATAAAAAAAAATAGTTATCGTCTCTGAGTGTGGTAACAAAGGCACTCTACTGCTCCTTCCAATTAGTTATTTCATAAGTACTTACCTATATATACGCTCAGGTAAATTTTCGCTCAAAATTGCCGCATTTTGACCCCTTTAATATTAAGATATATATATTTTTTTTATAATTTAATTTTTATAATTTTTTCAATTCAGACTGACCTGAGAATCTCTATTCTCTAATGAGATGATACCTATATAACTATAACCACATCATCACTTACCATCAGGTGGATTGTGGTTAAAAGCTAGCCGAACAGAAGAAAAAATTAAACCGGCCAAATAAATCTCATCAACATCGGTTGAGTAATTTCCATGTATGAAATATGTATTCGCTTACCTGGTTAAAGACGCCCAGCCACATACTCACTTTCGCATACGTGTAAGTAAGGAATTTCGCTTAGCATATATTTTATTCTACAAAACTACTTACTACATAATTATCATTAGGCTTGTATATTCCCGAATGGGTAGGCATAGTTCGCTTAAAATCCTCGTTTAGCTGGTTAGTTCAATGTAATAGGGCACACGCCTATTTCCATATTGCATAGGACACACTCCGGACTACTACTGAAAATGCCGTTGAACTCAAGAGCCTTATATTTTATTTTATAATTGTACGACTCGGGGATCGAACCCAAGTACTCGTGTGTCAAGACGCTTTAAACCAAATTTACTTGACAAAATTATTGATTCTAAGATACCAGTTAAACTATATTATACAACATTAATCTATACACAAATATTTAAAATTAAAGGAAGTACTTGAATAAAACACCACTTGTAGTACGACATTTATTTAATGAATAAGTGTGTAGACATCAATAAAGTTTATTACGAAACATATGAATATAATAAGGTTTTTTATATCTGACTAGATATTGACTAGAGTGCCTGAACGCGCCACCTGTTGATACACGCACTACGAAGAGGTAAAAGTTCACGATAGACACGAGTAGCTAGATAGTCACAGATAACACCGATATAACACCTAATAGGGATGAAATACTTCGGGGAAGTGGCACTTTATGTTCAGGCGTGAAGACCGAAATCTTCTTATGTGGGCCGAGGGCCCAGCCAGGCCTAGGCAGCCGCAATGTCAGCAATCCCTTGGAGCAAACGGGTTCGGAGCAAAACAAACAACGGATTCTCGGCGGTGATCCCACGATGAATCAGGAACCGCAGCGTCTCCTGAGCGCAGAGCAGAAATCCAAGTAACTCCGGGTCAAGGTTATCGGGAACTTCATCCATTAGCGGGTCGTACTCCTCGATATCATCATTATCTCCGTCTTCAGCGTTATCCAGCAAACTCCGCGGAATGCTATGTGCGTTTATGTATAAACGCCCGTAGAGACGCCTTAGAGCTTCACGTTTTTCCGGCTCAGTGGTTTCTTTTGGAAGTGGTTCATTGTCAATCTTCGGTCGCTTCGGCGAATCATCGCCTTCGTCGTCGCCGGCGTTGGAGCTGGAGCGCTTTGTTGTCATTTTGCAAGGTATTCCGTCGGGATTGAAGTCCGAACTGCGAATGGCCGGAGCACAGGGCGCTGTAGGGCCGTGCGATTACAACGATGCTCCGTCGCGCGTGCGTGTGGGCTCGGTGGCTGGGTGCGAGCGAGACCGTATGCCAGCTGCAATCGGGACCAGCTGGGCGAGCAGATGCAGGGCGCGGGGCACGTTCGCTTTGTTTGATAAACTTTATTCGGGGAAATAAAACTGTTAGCGCGGGTTGGAGGCGGGGCGTAGCGGGAGGGCCGGGACGCGCGGGAGATGTGACAGGTCTGGCTCGGCTGCCAGCTGGCTCGCATCTGCCGGCGGCGGCGCTCAGGTGGATATACACTGGCTTCATCTCAAGGTGCCGGCAATTAAGGTACAGCTACAATGGTAAACAAAGGGATGCCTCGAATCCGGGAGAGACGTCTTTGTTCGCACGGTTTCGTAGGCGTTCCGTTTAGATTTAATAAAGAACTAGGTATGCTTTCGTTAGTTAATTGAAAGTAAGTATAAGGTGACATGTGATAATTTGTAGTTGATTAATTAAATAATATATATTACCTTTAATATAAAAACTTAAGTAACAATTTTTATTGCTTCAATATTGATGATTACTTTATCTTTTTAATGATCATGACACAAACAGACAAACAAAGACGACATTAATGAAAATAGTACAGTTTTCACAGGCTCTACATTTTCCAGCCAGTTTATTCCGCTACGTAAACAACTATCTAGGTATGTGAAATTTAAAATCAATACGACGCTCTATGTTGTACCGGGAACCGAGCTGTCCGTAATGGATGTTAAGCCTATTGAAAACTGCGGCATTTATTCATAGCAGGTTGGACAAGGTGATACCTCAGGCGATAAGTATGGCACACACAACGTCTTTGTTTTTTTATAGCTAGGTATGTATACTTACGCCTTTGACCACTATCTCACCTGATGGTAAGTGATCATGTGGTAGAAAATGATGTTCAGACTAGCTCTCAAGGACAGCTACCGGAACACACCATTAGGTGATTTTTCTACTTGAGGGTAGCTAGCCAGGCGGGCATTCGCAAAATGCCCTACCACCATGCCCTACCGACAACCAGGTACCAAGCCACTGTAAAGTAATATTACTAGCAGTCATCCATCCAAGGACAGGCGTGACGCTCAAGATCAAGTGGGTGACTTGTTCGTGTATTAGCTTCATATCTAAAAACATCAATATCGGTGTTTAAAGAGATATAAGGTACACGCAAAAAACAGTCGAATTGAGAACCTCCACATATTCTGAAGTCGGTTAATAATATCAAACTTTGTCTAAGGTGGAAAAACATGAACCAAACATGCTGATAGAAATCTCATTTCGCTCCCAGAGAAGTTTTATAAAAGAAATTACAGGGCTGCCTCTCTGGTCGAGTTCTATAAAAATCAAGCCAAGTTACCAACGTCAGACATTGGTAACTTGGTTAAACGATTACACACTTACGAGTACACTACGAGTGCTTCAAATCAAAAAATATACAGTTCATACTTATTTCCGTGAAAATTGAAATAAATACCAAAATTATATTCTAAGGTAAATAAAACTGTTATAGGTGTAAGGGGTAAGGTAAAGGGCTAATCTAAATAAAAACTTTATTAAATTATTCGAAAAAGTTATGCTCAAACAACTTCTAACCCATTTTAATAAGCATAATTGAATGAGAATCAGTTTGGTTTCACAAAGAGCAGATCCACAACCACAGATCACAAAAATAGATCTCTATGTCCACAACAGATGCAGTTTTTTTTTGGCCTGGGCGAGTTCACATTGTAGGTACTATGGTGGTGTATTTTGTGATCTTTCCAAGGCATTCGACTGTGAAGAGCGCCGCACACCGATTCGTACATTGAGAGCTTCGTACCTATACATTTAATTCCTCTTTGAGGCTCTCCTAAACTTAGATGTTTTGGTAACAAAAACAACGTTGGTTGCCATGGCTACCGAACACGTCCAACTCAACAGAAATAATTTTGTTTCCGATAGGCAACCCTAATAATTACGTAGGTATGTATGCGTTGAATATTATTGTAATTTTGAGGAAAATAGTCGTTAATGATGATGTATTAGAAAAAAAAAACCTCGGATGTATTATAATGATAACATTTTTTATTCATCCCAAAAACTTAGTTTAAGCTATAACTAATTATTACATCGTTTTTATGCAGCAAAAGAAGGAGTAAGGTTCTCTGAACCTCACAGTAGGGTGGCCTGTGTTGTGAGATTCAGTCTCTTCCATATATTATGTTTCTGTATTTTATCTACACATTAAAACATGATATAAGTATAAAAATAAAACTAATATATAAATAACTACAGTAGGAAATTAGAAATGTTACTTAATATAATTTAGAAAAGTATGTCTTGCCTATTTAGAGACTTAACTAATTTTAGGATACAAAACATCAAATAAGTTATGGTGCGTTTGAATTTGCTTTGTTTATTAAATCTATAAGAGTCACTGCGTGTGGGTATGTATGTGCAATGTAATAAATGTAATATTAGATAAGTAATAAATGAATGATATCTGAGCTAAATTAATAATAAATAAAATTACATTATTGCCGGGTATACTTATTTATGGAGTACTTATATACCAAGTTAGTTATTCAAATAAAATAAATTGTAGTAAATTATGCAGGATATGGGACCTGTTTCAACATCTTGACAGGATTATGGTAATAAATAGGGATTTTGAAGCAGTGATAGCTCAGTGGCTTTGGCTATGGACTGCCGCGCAGCAGGTTCATGGTTCGAATCCCACAACTGGCTTGAGCTTCACCGCATGATGGAAGGGCATTTTTGTGAATGCCCGCCTGGCTAGCGACCACCCTCAAGTGGAAAATCTGTCGCCAAGCACCTAACGGTTTGTTCCGGCAGCTGTCCTTGAGAGCCAGTAATTCTAGGTTAAGCCATCGTCACTTACCATCAGGTGAGATTGTGGTCAAAGGCTTACCTATTAGCAATTAGAAATAAACTAAGTATATGACGAACCTTTATTTATACGTGGTAACTATTATATTATTGCTTGAACATTACCTGGAGTGTAAATAAATAATACGAGTAGTTCCGTCAACCAATTTGAAAAAAAAAAACTTAAACTACAAAATAATTAATAGGTAATTATTGAATGCTAAAACAATTATTAACTACCTCTAGAAGGGAACTGGAGTCAGATATTTTTCCAAGCTGAAAATTGCAAGGAATGTTACTTTTCTAGTCTTTGCAAGCTTGATACTACATATTATACTGCATATTACTGCATAATCGTATGTGATATATTTACCCGATATGTATATCCGCCATAGACCCGATTAGAGACACGAGTAGTTCCACATTGGCCGACAACGTACAGTATCCCGGAGTAAGACACCTATATGCCGTATCATGAGTGGTCTCAACGCATTCCTTAATACATATCCTAATATTGAAATTTTTTGTGATAAGTTGCCTTATATTTTCAATTTCCTCTTGATATTTTGTGAACTTAATACAATATGAACCTATTTAACATAATTATGTATAATTGTGATATTATAATTTATAAATGTAATATTTATATTGTACCCACATTGTATGACATTTTGAATTTATTTAATTAATTATCATGATCTATGAATTATTTATATGTATCATGAGTTTTGGCTTTGTTTTGATAATAACTGTAATTGCATTGCAAGCGTTCTTATTATAATAAATAATAATAATATTACGGTCTACCGCCGCGCCGCCGCCACAAACATATCTTTTCAGTCAGTTAAACTTAACTCTCCTAGGCAAGAATGAAACTTTGAAGTTCGATATTTCAAAGCGACACTATGTCATAGAACTCGACCAGAGAGTACCTAAAATTTCTTTTATAAAACTTCTCTGGAAGTGAAAAGAGATTTCTATCAGCATGTTTGGTTCATGTATTTCCACCTTAGACAAAGATTGATATTTTTAACCGACTTAAAAAAAGGTGGAGGTTCTCAATTCGACTGTTTTTTTTTTGCGTGTTTTACCTTATATCTCTTTACTTATAGGGTGTAAGTACCGATATTGATGTTTTTTTAGAATCGAAAGCTGATACTGAGTAAAGATCTGACGAGTAGTGCTTATTTCCTAGGTATCCCTATAAGTTTAAAGTCGGTTAATTTGTGTCGATTTAAAAAAAATGTTATGAAGCTAATACACGAACAAGCCACCCACCTGATTTGACTGAAGCGTCACGCCTGCCCTTAACAGTTGTATAGTCTTCTTCATTCAGCTTGATATTGATCTGCTCTCATCACTCCAAGACATCAGTCCTTACTTTTGTTCGCCCAGTAATTTCACTTGCTATAGTATGTACTCCTACAGTGTACAAACACTAGACTGTGTTAATATCTTACCGTTGCACAGTAGTGTGTTGTGTGTGTTTGCACAATACTGCGAGGTAGGATATCTGACACGGCCATAGTATATACCCAATAAGACAGCCTCTAACTAAACGTTATGTACATGGTGTGTAAGAGATCGCTCTCAGCGATAAGACCGCCCATTGTCACACCTACTCTTACTTTTTATGTTTTTAAGTTCTGTTATCTATCTATCTTTTTTTTTTATTTTATTTTTTCATATATTATATTATTGTGACGGAACAAGCTCGAGGCCCACCTGATGTTAAGCAGTCTAACCTCTGCCTATAACAAATGCATTTCGTCACAAGTCACGAATGGCACTGCGCCCTTCACCTTGAGACAGTTGTTGCCTGTGAATTCACTGGCTCTCAAGAACTGCTGTAAGAACACACCGTAAGGTGCTTGGCGACAGATTTTCTACTTGAGGGTGGTCGCTTGCCAGGCGGGCATTCGTAAAATGCCCTTCCACCATGCGGTGAAAAGCTCAAGCCCCCGGCGGGATTCGAACCAAGGACCTGCTGCGGCAGTCCATAGCCAATGCCACTGAGCCATCACTGCTTTAAATCTATCTATGTATATCATCGTCTTAGATAAAAGCCAAGTTCACTGATGAAATCGCGGTTACAACTCGTTAAAAGTAAGGGGGGCCCTCGGTCAACCTGTCGTTGGCTGTTAAATCATTAGAGGTGCAGTGGACTGCCCGCAGCTACTAAAACTTTTATGTGTAATACACGCGCGGTCGTCGTCGGCACGAGCTGTTTTATGTTCCACGGGAAAACAGTGTGGCGCGTCTCCTTTAATTCGAATCCGACGCCACTTCAATGCACTTCTCGACGCCAACACTGACATTGATATAATATGTGACAGATGGAATGTTACTTTTTCTTTGTTTTACAATATTATGAGAGTCTCAAGGACCAATGGGATGCGCCCTAGTATTGACATGATGTTTATTTGTAAATTTATTCAATTTGACATTTAATTATACCTTGACATTTTATTCTTTTTGACATTTAATTACTTTGTCATTGAATTATATAATGATCATAAAGTAACTTTATAATAATTAATGTAAATTTTATTTTGTGATAGTTTGTAATGAATGTGTTTTATAACCATAAGCAAATTATTATTATTAAAATGGAGTTTCCATGGTACGTAGAATTATGCTTATTGGAAAACTCAGTACCGGGAACGACAAGGACTGAAACTAAACTAGTAATGTTTGCGAAACTACATTTCGAGTTTCTGAGATGCAAACTTTTCCGTTGTTTTTTATTTTTAGTTCCATGGTGTACTCTTGGTACAGGTTTGATTTCCTTTAATTTATACACTGGAGGCCTTTCCGCTGGAATAGATTGCTATTGCAGCAGATGCAGTTGAAGCCTTTGACTAGAACAAGGTTTAAAGCTAAAAATAATAAAAAATGATATCATTAAAACAAAGATACTTAAACTTTATAACAGAATTGTCGCATGTTAAATGAAACCATAGATTTTTTTGTACTATAATGTGTCTGTCAGATCGTTCAGTGCTGAACATAGCCTCCCCCACTAAGGAGGGAGATGCCTTAATCTCCACGCTTGGCAGGTGACTTGGGGATCGCAGTATAAGATGGCAATTCTTCAGAAGCTCTGCTGCTCAAGTTCTGGTATGTATTTTTCGCTCAGTCCCCTCTAACAGCAAGGAAGGAAGAGGATGGGAGGAAGGGGGCTGTTGTAATTCTAACCTAGCACCCCACGGGATACTGACACATAAATAAAATGTACATTTGAGGCGCGAATTGAACCCGCATTTCCCGGGTATAAGAATTATAAATAATGATAATAATTCAATCTACAACAAATAAAAGTTAAAGTTACTAATATTAAGAAATTAAAAATTAACACTTTTTTTTTACTACTTACTAATAATAAATAACCTGGTGAAGATCAATCCTTTACTTTATAGTCGGTCCCCCTGTAGTCAGGGCGCCAAGTCTGCTAATCAATATGAATTTATAATGAACTTGGCCTGGTCAATTTTGACAGTCTCTTCATATCGTATATATTGAGTCAATATTGATTCAATCTCGGTTTCTAATGAACTTTTTCGTAGTCTACTGACATCTTCATTCTCAATGGGTGGCAGAATCGGTAGTCCACTATTTTTGACATATTTCACGTGGTACAAATTTCATAGATTGAGCCGAGATTGCTTTCCGACATATTTATTTTCGTAAAGTTTACTGAAAAACTTTGTTTGTTGAGTATTTGGTTGGACATGAATGTTAGTGTATTCTCTGTGGAAGTAGAACACTTGTTTAGATAAATAATTGTAACCTAAGAACCCTAAATAAATGAGTGTAATAGGTGCTATGAGCCGTTAGCATACCACTCGGAGACCATCCCAAGGAATCAAAGAATCGGAAGAAGACGGAATCATTCAAGATATTTTCCCCGTACAAAGACGAAAGTCGAAGAAGTGTGTATCAAAACGCTGCATAAACCGTACCTACCTATCAGGCTATCACATTCCCACGGCTGGGACATGGAACTTTCTCAGTAAGGTAGAGAGAAGTGTGCGCCCTGATCCACTATGAAGGCGTAGTGAAGAATGGAAGATAGTAGGCGTTCTTCAGTTTTCAGACCATCTCAAGGGCTCACTAACGGTCACCTATCTAATCAGTACCTAAATGCAGGTAATGTTGTTTAAGCTCATGAACTATATAGTCAAGCTCCGCTTCAATCACTACTAATACACTAATACACATGTACCATTAACCTCTTGCAGTTAGATAAAAACTACCCTATGTCCTTTCCCATGACTCAAACAATTTCTATTCTAAATTTCATGCAAATTCGTCCAGTAGTTTTTAAGTTTGTTCGTTGTAGAAGTAATTACATAATAATGTATTAAAAACTTGTTTCAATGCCCTTTACCCTCAAATACTTTTTCTCGCAGCTCTTCCTTTACATTATAGGTGATAGGCAAAACATTCACTGGTTGTTGTGTTTTACAAAACACAAGACACCATTTTGTTGCTTGTCACTTGAGTAAAAATAAAAAAACTTTAGACACAAAACAACATCTCTTTATTGCATCTGAAAAAACTGAAGAAAACACTGCACATAGATATAACACTATTATTTGTTGAAAAAAAATTATTAGTTCACCGTTAACTCTACAATTACTCACTACATACAAAAAGTTGTGACTTAAATATATATATATTTAATAATGAGTTTATATGTCGCCACACATAATAACTATATTTTATTTAAAATTACATTCACACGTTTTTTTACAGCACTATGTATACAGTATAATACAAATAGTAAATACATTACCTATTTTTGAGGGCTTTTTTAATATTTTTAATTACTTTTTTGTTTGGGCACAGATGTTGCAGTCTTATTGCTGTTGCCCGGGATTCACAAAAAGCCTTATCACCACATCTTGTCACAGGGCATCCTTAACTTTTTGGCCCAACTATATCCCTATATCTATCATGTAAATAACCTATATTGATGATTATTGAAAATATTATGTACAAAATAAAAACTTGTTTCTTTGTATTCCTATAATTAATATCATTGTCACACTATGTTATGTATCCATGTAAACATGTACACTTTGTCAAATATGTTTCAATTCCGTGTTATAGGGGTGAGCCTATTGTCATCTACTGATGGCAGTTCATACTCTATCAATACAGAAGCATGCAAAACCAATGGTGTTGTGCAATGGGTGGTTAGTCCCTGGCATATATACCAACTCCTAGTATTGTTGGCAAATATGTTGAGTTAGGAATTATATCTTGAATTTGTTCCGGCATTGGGTACCATTCCAGTTGGCATGGAAAATAAGTTTTCTTTCATTATCAGTTATCATATACACAGTTATCTTTTTTTTTTTATGCCTGATAGGTTAGCCTTTGACCACTATCTCACCTGATGGTAAGTGATGATGTGGTCGAAGATGTTGTTCAGGCTAACCTAGAATTACTGGCTCTCAAGGACGGCTGCCGGAACACACCGTTAGGTGCTTGGCGACAGATTTTCAACTTGAGGGTGGTAGCTAGCCAGGCGGGCATTAGCAAAATGCCCTACCACCATGCTATAACGACTGCCATCCTGAGATAACAACCGGGACCGACGGCTTAACGTGCCCTCCGAAGCACGGAAGCGCTCAGTAGTAATGTCACCAGCGGTCACCCATCCAACTCATGACCGCGGCGGACGTTGCTTAACTTTGCTGATCGATTCAGAATGGCTAAGCAAACTTCGCTACGAGCGCTTCAGAAAGTAGGGTTCCGTAGAAGCCCGTTATCGTAATATAGAACGATTCTGTAGTTCTTTATTCTCCTCAACTTCCTTCCTGCTAAATCTAAGAAATAAGAGTACGATTGCCGCCAAGTTATTATTTCAATTGTAATTCGAAAATTAAACAAAATTCGGTTGTGAATTTTATAGGTAGATACTCGAATGAAAACGTAACGATAGCGCGATTCAGAATTCGTTGGTACATTGTAAGAATTTGAATGTCATTTAATTTATTTTCTGTAGCATAAATAATTATTCAATTCTATTCTAAAATAGTTGATGAACACATGAAAGAAAAATAAAAAGTAAAAACCCATATTTGCAAGTAAGCTTATAAATGGGCTATTATACTTTATTACTATAGTCTGGCCATAAATACTGTAAGATAAAAACTTTTTAGCTTTAGAATTATTTATAATTTAGAACGCGTTTATTATTTTAAAATTTTCTTTCAATTTCTCGCCGTTTCATATATTATGTCGTGTTCATTATCAAATAACAATATGAAATGAGGTGTTAAAGAAAATAGGATAGCAGTATTCGCCTTGATAGTAGGTATTGAGCCGTCACATCGGTGATATTCCAGACACTTCTAAAGCGTGGTATCTGCCGTATCTGTACATCGTAATATCAACAGATACAACAACACTTCCTCTGTCGAAGACCATAAGAGATCAGGGTAGCCGCGTGCTGTTAGAACTACAAATAAATGCTGTTAAAGCCAGAATTGGTCAAAATCCCATTAGAAAGAACAAAAATATAACCAAAAAAACAAAAATATTATGATAACTCAACAATAATCTTATTGCGAGAAATGTAGCCTATTATAAAACAATACCTGAAGCTCGGTGCTTATCGTCGATACATGCCCTAAATCAATCTTTAAAATTAAATAGAGTGCCTTCCGTTGCGATACGCAAGTGAAGGGCACAGAAATATCCTCTTTATCGATGAAAAAATGTACACGATTGAAAAGCAATACAATGAGCAAATTGATGATGTGTGAAATTAAGTGATCGATGACCAGCCTTGGTACGACAGGTACAGACAGCAAACACTTCTAGCGTACGGTGAATAAACTTATAATCTACTGGACCGTTTTGGATGAAATTTTACATGGAAAGAGTTACAGACCCGGAAAAGGACATAGGACAGTTTTTATCCAACTGCGCAAAAAGAGGTTAATGATTTTGCGTGATAACCGCAATACGCGCGGGTGGAGCCGCGGCTGGAAAGCTAGTCTATTATGTATGACATAGGGCATAGTTATTGTTTTAAGATTTTTTATTTTAGATTTAGTTTTCAATGCCGGTCTTTACCCTTTATAAACAACCAACTACTTCATCTTAGTCACTTTAAAGGATTTATTCTATAGATTTTATATTTGGAAAAAAATATCGAACACACAAGTTCAACGACTATTACTGCTAAACTAATAATGTTATCTCAAACGCTATACTTCTCCTTTAAAGTTCATGAAACGCACTATTAGCTTGAATTTTTCTAGATTTTTCAAGCCCGCAGTTTAGCTTTTAGAGGGGGGGGGGGGGGGGACGCCCTGCTGGAACGAAAATTTGCACTTTAAAGTTTAATATTTCGTAAATGGAGCATTATATCGAAAAACAATATTAGCAACCCTAAGTCATTTCGAAATACCTATTCAACCATACCAAACACTAAGAGATAGACGATGAAAAAAAAATTCATCACCACATCGCATGTATGGGAGGTACCCTAAAAAAAATATTTATCAAAATTTTATTTTACCACTTTGTCGGCGTGATTGATTTACATATCCATACGAAATTACAGCTCCCTAGTACTAATGGTCTCTTAGCAAAACCTCGGACAGACGGACAGGCAGACGTAACAGACAGGTAACGTTAATCTGTGCCGTTCTCCTTTTTTGCTGCTATTTCGCTCGTTTTGCTTTTCTGTGGTGTATTTCTTTCAGCTATTTTTAATAGCTTTTAAGGTACCTACTATGAATGATGATGTAGTCGTGTAACAGACTAGGCGTAGAATTACTGGCTCTTGATGACTGCTGCCAGAATAGGTACACTGTTTGGTGCTTCTCTACTAAAGAGTGATAGCTTGTTAGGTGAGGATTCACAAAATGCCCTTCCGCAATGTGATGAAGCTCAAGCAGGCGGTGGAGGTCGAACCTGGTCGGACCTGCGGCACTGAACTCCATAGCTATTACAGCTCGGCTATAACTAAAGAAAATACAGATTATTATTATTATTTGATTACATAATTTTATTTTTTTTACAAAATTTATTTAAAAAATCAAGCATTATAAAAAAACTTAAAACTAGGATGCCGCCGGCAGCGGGGCAGGGCCCAAGGTACCAACGGTTAAGGCTGCAGAGAGAGGAGCCTTCGAACAATGCGTGTCGTGTCGAGTATAAGGCAGTGCCTTCTGTATCTGACCCTTGATCCAACAGTCTAGTGAGAGCCTCTTGGGGTTGTTGGTCGAGGCTCTTCGCTATTAGGCCGTTCGCTGAAACGACTATCGGGACAATGATCGTCGAGTCAACATCCCACATGGCGGTTATCTCGTGAGCCAAGTCAAGGTACTTGCTGGGCCACCAGTCGTCCGTTCATTCCGACCTGTGCCGCCACGCCGTGCACACCTGTCTACAGCTCCGCCAGTATCTCCCAGTGAGACCGCAATAGTCCCCGCACTATTGCCGTCTCACTCGGGTCATCGTTCCGACGCTAGTTGCAGACCAGTGCCTTGGAATACGCAGTCCTGACGAAGTTTTGTTTTCTGTGCAGAAGCTGAGCAGCCACCGACCGCCGTGCAACGTGAGCTACGAGCTCGCCGTGCCGGCGCGCAGAGGCGCTCTAAGACGTCAGGCATTACCACCTACCCAAGTCCCTTGTTTCGGACGAACAACATCATATCGGGCTGGTGGTCTTGTTTTGACCGCACTTTTCGGTGCGCATTTCACCACTTTACTACCCGACACAACATAGTAACAGTCGCGTAACAACACACTTTGTGCTGTTAAGCGACGTCGTTCAGGCGTGGGGTAGCGTCAGCCAAACCCGTCTGAACGATCAAATCCGCCATTTGCTGCGGTCGCAGTGTGACACCCTACGGTGACAACGGCCACTGTTGTTGTTTTGGTTTAACCTTGCACCGTGGCCTTTCCCGCTTCACGGGTCAGCCGAAGCAAGCTGGGCTCCGGGATTACTGGCCTTGGGGTCGCCCCTAGTCAACCCCGGAGTAGCGCTTAGGAGCACCCCTCTCCGCCGAGAAAAAAGCTCGGAGAGGGTACACAACTAGGGCACACCCTAGGTACACACTCCCTCTCACACAGTGAGCTCACAAGGTGTGTGAGGGAATTCAAACCCTTGATAGGGCGTCCTGAGTATTCCCCTCAGGATGCAGTCCCGTCCCTCTAACGGTGGTCCCCGATCTGTATGTTGCACACATGCAACTCCTCGAAGAGGAAGCGAGTGCCCGCCTCACGGACACTCTTATTGCTCCCTCCGGGACTTCAATCCCGGAGGCCAACGTCCCTCCTCTGACCCGGTCCTTCTCAGAGGACAGCCCGCTTTCGCCCGCTCCGGGCCCGGATAATAGACGCACGGTGGCAGCCCCTCCCCGTGAGAGGTCTCGCTCGCGCTCACCGATCGGGAGGCCAGCGAGCACCCGTCCCTCCATCGCCGTTGTCGAGCCCACTTCGGACTCCGAAACGGAGATGGAAGTAGATCCGAGCCGCGCCTTACGCACTGACTCGGACTCCGATAACGACGGCTATACCGTCGTTGACCGCAAACGCAAGCGTGCTCCTAAAGCCGCTAGTTGCGCAACTTCCGCCCCTCCCGCCAAGGCACCCGCTAAGGCCCCCGCCTCCGGCAAGAAGCCGACCCCCGCCCCGCGCCCCGCGTCTCCTCCCTCCGCTCCGGCCACTACTGCCGCGTCCCCTCAGGACGCGAGCGCGCGCCACGAAAAACCACCTCCGCCCCTGTTCATTCAGGACAAAACCAAATGGGACATGCTGTCCCGTTTAGTTTCGGATCGTGGGATCCATTACACTAATGCCCGCTCCACGCAGCAGGGCATTAAAGTCCAAGTGCCCACCAGTAGCGACCACAGAGCGCTAACAAAGCTCCTCCGTAAAGAGAGCATAAGTTTTCATACTTATGCGCTCGAAGAGGAGAAAGTCCTTCGCGTTGTGATTCGCGGTGTGCCTAAGGAGATACATACCGATGCGGTATGTGACGACCTTAAAGCACAAGACTTCCCTGTGCATGCGGTTCACCGCATGTACAGCGGGAAGGACCGCAGTCCATATGACCTAGTACTCGTAGTACTAGACCGTACACCAGAGGGCAAGGCCATTTTTAATTTAAAAAAGGTCTGTGGCCTCTCAGGACTCGATGTCCAAGCCCCATACAAAAATGGAAGTCCCTCGCAGTGCCATAACTGCCAACTATACGGGCACGCCTCCCGTTTCTGCTTCGCTCGCGCTAGGTGCGTTAAGTGCCTAAGTGATCACGCGACAGCAGCGTGCACTCGCACCCGGGATTCGCCGGACCCACCCAGTTGTGTTCTATGCGGTGCTCAAGGGCATACCGCGAATTACCGTGGTTGCCCTAAAGCACCACGAGTGAACCACAGGGTGGCAAGGCATAGGCCGACCCATCCCTCTTACGACCGTTACCAACGGGTAAGCCCTAAACTAACGGTAGTACCTGCCTCACAGGTAATACCCGCGCCGCTCCCAGCCCGTAACGCATGGTCTAAACCACCCAGTATGGTTAAGACCGTCGCTACCGCCCGCGCCCCGGCCCGCGCGCCCGCACCCGCGCCCGCACCCGCACCCGCCCGCGCCGCGGCCCCTGCCCGCGCACCGGCCCCGGCTCGCCCCGCGCTCCCGGCACCCGTCGCCAACACCATTCGCGCGCCTCCCCGCGCCGCTTCCCGGCCACAAGCTCCACCTATGCCATTGATGGCTGCCCCTCTTCAAGAGGCAATCAACCTAGTCAGCGATCTGGCTATGTCGGTTGACATCAATGAGGTACAAGAGCTATTCCACAAGATGCAATACGCTCAATCCCCAGCGGACGTGATCCAATACACATTGGAACACGCGAATTTACTTAGCGCCCTTAAGCGCTTCGTTCCCCAGGCCCCTCCCCAGTACAACCACTATGGGTAGAACAACCGAACGCACGAAACCGTACTCAGTTTCGTTAGCGTCACTTAACGCTGACGGCCTCTTCAGACAACGTGACCTCGTCCACGACTTTTGTTGTACCCACCTTATCGATATCATATGCGTGCAGGAAACCTTTCTAAAACCGGGGAAGGCGAACCCTAGGTTTGCCAATTACAGAACGGTACGTGATGATAGAGTGAACTCCCGTGGGGGAGGCACTCTTATCTATTACAAAAGGTCCCTGCACTGCATTCCCCTACCTACCCCGACTCTTGTTAATATGGAAGCATCTTGTTGCCTCCTAGCTATGACTGGTCATCAACCTATAGTCATAGCATCCTGTTACCAAGCTTGCAAAAAGCCGATCGTCCGAGCTGACTTAGAAGCCCTTTTCTCATTAGGAAGCGCCGTCATTCTGATTGGCGACTTCAACAGTAAGCACATCCTATGGAATTGTAACGTCAACAATCCCAGAGGTATTGCACTTGAAAACCTAATCGCAGAACTTAACTTTGACATAATTGCGCCCACTGAGCCCACTCACTACCCTTATATGGAAGACCACCGATCTGACTTGCTTGACATGGCACTATTCAGAGGCGTAACACTCCGGTTACGCTCCATAGAAGTGGTTCACGAGCTTCACTCTGACCACCGACCCATTATACTGCGACTAGGTCCCGACCCAACGACTGACCTCCCCCGCCCCACTAAGACGATAGTGAACTGGAAGCAAGTAGGCGATGCCCTAAGGGCTATCAGTTCACCGGACCTAGACAAGATCCCTGACGACATCCTGACAAAAGATGACGTAACCCTTGCGATCGATTCGTTCACCAATCACCTCTCCACCGTAGTAGGTGCATCCGCAAAGGAGGTCATAGTGCCGGACGACCGGCGCCTTGTCATTCCAGCGGACGTGAGACGATTGGTGACGGAGAGTAAAGCAGTGACCCGACATTACGACTCTTACCCCAGTAAAGAGAACAAAACTAAGAAACGCCACTTTGAACGCATGGTTCAAAGTCGCATGTCTGAGTTGCGTGATCAACAATGGGGCGATAAACTTTCAAACCTCGTGCCAAGCCACCATGCTTACTGGGACTTGGCGCGAGGCTTGAAAGGAAGTAACCATAACGACATGCCTCCCTTATACAGACCAGTCCCACGAGTCCCAGCGTTCTTTGACGAAGACAAAGCTGAGTGCCTAGCTGATAGCCTAGAGGCTCAGTGTTCCCCTAACGTAGATCACGTTGACCAAGCTCACCTCGATTCGGTGGATGCTGAAGTCGAACGTAAAAGCTCTGTGGTCACCTCTGAACTCCCACCAATCACCTTAGCGACTTACGCTGAGGTGGAGAGACTGATCAAGGCCCTCCGACCGCGCAAATCCCCCGGTGCCGATGGCATCTCCAACAGGGTTCTTAAAACCCTCTCTCCTCCTCTCATCCATCTCTTAGTCAGCATCTTCAATGCTGCTTTGAGCCACTGCTTATTCCCAGACACCTGGAAATGTGCAAATGTCATTGGCATTCACAAACCAGGCAAAAGCTCATCTGACCCCACCAGTTACCGCCCCATCAGCCTCCTCAGTGCCTTAGGCAAACTTTACGAGCGGTTACTTGCAAACCGTCTCCAGTCCCATGCTAAGGAACACCACCTTATTCCAGATGAGCAGTTTGGCTTCAGACCCGGACACTCATGCGTCCAACAGGTGCACCGCCTCACGGAGCACATCATTGAGGGCTTCAATAAGTACCCCAAACCCCAGACTACGCTAGCAGTCTTCCTCGACGTAGCGAAAGCTTTTGACAAAGTCTGGCACAACGGCTTGATCTACAAGCTATACCAATTTGGCGTGCCAGAACGTCTTGTGCTCATCCTACAAGACTTCCTTAAAGCCAGAAGCTTTCGCTATCGCGTGGAAGGCACCCTCTCCTCCCCCCACCCAGTCAGAGCCGGAGTCCCTCAGGGCTCCGTGCTATCACCTATTCTCTTTGCACTGTATACCAGTGACATCCCACGCTCTCAGCCCAAAGTATTCCTAGCCCAATATGCGGATGATACCGCCATTTACACCACTGGGTGGCATATCAACAGACAGTCCTATTTCGTCATGCAACGGGCCATCACCGAGATCGGTGACTGGTTCCGAAAATGGCGCATCGCGGTCAACCCAGCTAAAAGCACAGCTATGTGCTTTACTGAGAAGACACGCTCCCCTTACCCGAAACCGCTTATTTTGTTCGACGAACCCATTCCCTGGGTTCCTAGAACAAAATACCTCGGAGTCACCCTTGATCGTCATCTCACCTTTAACGATCACATAACAACCGTCCGTAACAGAGCGGCCTTCATAATGGGTCGCCTTGGTCCCCTACTTCGCAAAGAGAGTAAAATGTCTCTTAGTAATAAGAAGACACTTTACACTGCCTGCATCCGCCCCATCATGACTTACGCATCAGTAGTGTTTAGTCATGCTAGTGAGGCCCACCTTCATAAACTTCAAGTCATCCAAAACCGTTTTCTTCGTAATGCAACCGGCGCCCCGTGGTATATGCGGAACACCGAGTTGCATTGCGACTTAAACCTTCCCTCTCTAGCGCAGTTCAATAAGGACTGCGCCCGCCGATACTTTGATCGAGCGCCCCACCACCCGAACCCATTGGTTGTCCAGGCATCGAACTACTCGACTGCCTCTTCTATCCCATTTTTCAAACCCCCCCGTCGCCGACCACGGCAGGTATTAGACGACCCGGATGACCCCATCGCAGCCATTACGTTGGCAGCTTTAGCGTTATCCGCAAGTCGTCGAGGTAAAATCCCCAGGTGTGAGGTAATCAGAGGTCACACAATCAAACACCGAGCTCGCCGGCGAGCTCGAGGCAAAAACAAGGTCACGATAAATTGCTCTCCAAATAGTCAAAGAGTATTATTCAGTAGGGCCCAATTGTGCAACACTGCAGTTGCACAGAGGCATTTTGCTCCGATCCCCCCCATGTCTCTCGACAGCGAGACAAGCCGAGGTCCGAACCACAGTGGTGCCCTTGAGCTCGCTGTCAACCCCTCCTATAGTAGCGGTACGTTTTCGGCGTCCGCAGGAGACGGAGGTAGAAAGCGCTTTTCGCCTTCTACGCCCGTCTCGGGAGAAGTGCCTTCGGCACTTCTCCCTCCCGGGCTATTGTAGGGCCAGGCCCTCGCCCAAAACCCGGTGGAGCTGGACGACCGCACAGGCGGTAGCCAGCATCTATGTCCTCCCTAAATAAAATAAAATAAAAGGTACTTGCTGACTTTGTCCTTCTCGGCCTTCACGAGGTTTTCGTCGTGTGGGATGGTAATGTCGACTATTATTATTATTATAACTGCTTCAAAGCTATGCTGCATTCGAGCTTCTGTGACGATTGTCATGTTTGATATTATTATATACTTATTTTATTCAGATTTTTATAAGCTGTTTCTCTTTGGACGTTTAATATTCGAAGCCCAAACTCATCACAAAGTCCTCAATGTTTTCCAAAGAGGAATAAACCGGCGTCCATACTTTTTACACCATATAGTTATCTATGAAAGTTTTGCATAGTAGGTATAACCTATTTCAGAACCTACAGGTAACTAGTCAGAAATAGCCGTCATATAATCTGCCCGTAACCTAACTCCAAGCTAACATCAAACGGCCTTTAACCGGAAATTGGACTACCTATAACTAGCTACATCCGGGGCTCAGTAGAGGAAGAGAGATGTACTCTGCTTACCTACATACATAAAGGTCATGCTTCCGGGAAGATACTCTTATAGGGATGTAGTTTTAATACCTGGAACTACGTTGGCGCAGTAATCGATAAAGGATGCTGTATGGTACGGATGGATACTATTGGTATTATATCGTGGAAAGATTTATTCCTTTAGTAGCGCATTTTGCGAATGTCCACCTGTCTAGCTACCACTTATAAGTATAAAATCTGTCACCACGCGCCCAACGGTGTGTTCTGGGAGCGGTTCTTAAGTGCTAGTTCCACTTATTTCTAATTTTTGGTTACCCCCTCGTAATACTGTATTCAAAGGCTAGATAAATTAAATAGTGATAAGCCCAGCGGTAATAGCTGTGGAATGCCGTGGTGCAGGTCCATGGTTCGTGCACCGGCTTGAGCGTGAAGCGCATGGGGAAGGGCATTTTGCGAATGCCCACCTGGCTAGATACAACCTTCAACTAGAGAATCTATCGCCACAGTGTGTTCCGGCAGCAGTCCTGGAGAGGCAATAAATTACAGTCACCATGTGACTTAACACGACTGTATGTTTCGGGGTGATTGGTGCAGTAGAGTTCATCAGTTGACGAAATGCATCTGTTATAACTAGGTTAAGATGGGTCTCGTGCCTACGTTTCCGGTCACAAAACCATAGGAAAATTATCTGCATGTCATTTTATTTATAACTTTATTTTATTTTAATTAATAACAAAATCGTCCCAATGTCAAATATATATAATAAATATAATAGTCAATCGAATAACCCGCCCCTTAGCGTTCCAGGTGCAAAAGTGCCCATAACGCTCGCTGCATTGCCGCGCTGGATAGCAATGGCCATCCTTTGCACCAGGAACGAGTCGGAGCGGGAGTCACCCGACCTTTCGGCCAACCTCGCCCTAATTCGTCAACCAGACCATTGGCTTCCGCTCCCCAACTGTCCATTGTTTCCACAGCGATGGGATAACTATATAGTTTTCCGGGCGCGACTCCGCCCGCGATTATGTCGGTTATCGCGCAAAAACATTAACCTCTTTTTGCCCAGTTGGATAAAACTATCCTATGTTTATACCAAATTTCATTCAAATTGGTCCAGTAGTTTTGGCGTGAAAGCGTAACAGACAGACAGAGTTACTTTCGCATTTATAATATTAGTACTGATTAGTTTCCGTTCGTGTATATTTATTATCCGTCTCAGATTATATTGGGATAAAAAGTAGGTACATATTTATAATTATGTATGTATATTCTATTATATCCAAGTCCAGAAAACAGATAATATCGATCTCAATAAGTTTTGTAATTGATATGTGAGTTACCATTGTATTATTTTATTATATACTAGCTTTCCGGGCGCGTATATCAGTTATCGTGAAAAAACATTAACCTCTTTTTGCGCAGTTGGATAAAAACTATCCTATGTTTTTCCCAGGTCTCAAACTATTTCCATACCAAATTTTATTCAAATCAGTCCAGTAGTTTTGGCGTGCAAGCGTAACAGACAGACAGACAGAATTACTTTCGCATTTATAATATTAGTACTGATTGTTTTAGTACCTAAAAAAGATTATTTTTGTTGTAAAAATTCTGTCAGCAGTTTCGAAGGTAAGAAGTATCAATAGAAGCACTCTAAATTTTTTTGTGTATTCTGCATTCCCTTCCTAAGTACATTTTCAAAATTAGCGTTAAACAATCGGAGATTGTATGTACCAATATTGAGAAAAAATATATTTTTACGGCGAGGGCGGTATTGTGTTCAATCCAGAGCGGGGCGAAAGATTGTAAAGCAGACTATAGCAGAGTCATAAGCGTTACTTCACCCGAGGAAAAAATATTTTGCGACCGTATGATACACTCTAATTTTCATCCTATGAGAGAAATAAATAAAAATGGTACACAATTCTTGGATAAAATTAAAATAAGTAATAGCTAAAAATTATATCAATAATTTATTTCAAATAATTTGCTTTAATAAGCGATGCAAATTCACGATCATGTACATTCAAATTATGTTATAAACGAAGACTTATAAATCCTCCCCCACCCAACTAAATTGAGCCAGCTGAAGAACTCCCCCCGGGGAAAGATCTGGCGTGGCTCATTTGGAACCAAAAAGCTAAACCGACTCCGGACTCAAGTGGGTCGCTGCCGGTTTAACGTGACCAAATGGGGTTACTCTGACGCAGGAACCCATTGTACCTAGTTGTGGCGCTACGTTGGACATGCGTCACTTGCTGCCCTCCCCTCAGTGTCCCAATGCTTGCACTTTGGGTGACGTGTACGAGAGTAGATAACGAACACTACCTTTCGGATCATAAGAGAATATATGATGGTAATTAACTTTGTTTTTTGCTTAATACGCAGCAACACTTTATTACTTCAGCGAGAGAAGTAGCAAGGTGCTCATTCGCCGCGTTATTTTCCTTTGTACATTCAACGGGAAAATAAAAATCAATTCTGTATTCTATTAGTACCAACCTACCGTATAAATTACCACAGCAATAAAGCTTTAAAAGCAAGTGTGAAGAATTTCATTACAGAAAGCACTTGGAACTCGAGCGAGCTGGAAAATTACTCATAACAATGCTCTACCGTTTTGATATCAAACGAAAATCGGTTTTAGTGCTTTGAAATAGAGCCTAAAGTCTGAAAATAAGTATAGTAACAGCAGCCTTCAGTAATACGCAGTTAGGAACTAGTATTTATTCTGTGCCTAACCTAAATAGGTTTCCTCTTCATACATTATGTTGTAGGTAAGTATTTTTCGGTCTATTACCACGGCTTATTACTACTAAAATCGATAGTTCCTTTACTGTTTTTACCTTCAGTGTTTTTACCAGCTGGATTATTGCTGAAAAATTATAGCTTTCGTATCTTTTTGGCATATGGTTCAAAGGACTGCTCGGGGCTGCTGCATCAACTTGGACTGCGCACTACTATTAATATCAGAAGAAGAAATCCGAAACATCTTGATACACCGCTTCCTGAAACTAATTACAGGCAGAACACATTTTTGATTCGGGCCTGCAGATGTTTCAATAACCATGCTAGCGAACTTGACATGGTATATACTTTGCCTATTTTTTATGTCTGATAAGGTTAGCCTTTGACCAGTGATGATGTGGTCGAAGATGTTGTTTAGGCTAACCTAGAATTACTGGCTTTCAAAACTTAAACTTACCTTAAGTTACTTCCTCTAATAAAC
The DNA here is from genome assembly GCA_963854805.1 of Plagodis dolabraria. Taxonomy (NCBI): domain Eukaryota; kingdom Metazoa; phylum Arthropoda; class Insecta; order Lepidoptera; family Geometridae; genus Plagodis; species Plagodis dolabraria. Next base: position 21,403,884 of record OY978457.1, on the reverse strand, counting down.
TGAAAAGTACCCTATGTAGTAAGTTTTTCGTAGGCTAGCTTAGTTTTTTTATCTTTATTATAATGTAATAGCATTAACAATCAAATCTTAATCTTACTTGTAATATTCCTTAATTATTTAGGAGTCGTACAGTATCTTTGACTTTTTTTTTAAATGTAGTTGCTAAATGTTGCAATTTTTAATTTGACATCAGATATTTATTTGTTATTCCTAGATAGCTGTTAATTTCCCTAAAACTGTTAAATAAAATAAGTTTCAATCATTCGAACAACCGGCCTGATTCTGCATTGCGGTTGGGCATTTTGCGAAGGCCCGCCTGGCTAGCTACAAAACTCAAGTAGACTCTGTGTCACCAAGCACCCAACGGTGTGTTCTGGCAGCTATCCTTGATAGCCAGCAATTCGAGGTTTAGACTTTTAACAACTTCGACTCCACCATCGAGTGAGATTGTCGTCGAAGGCTAATCAATCAGCAATAAAAAGAAGAAATGCTTCTGCGAGAGGTTCCCAACGGTGTTTCTTTGCAGACTGCTAATAAATAAACCTCAACTGCTATAAACTTAACTAGGTAATTCGAGGGGAGTATCCGTCATCCCCAAGCTTTGCAAGCAAAGTGGGTAAGTATAGCTTTAGTCATTGTTTAGTATTCTGATGCACGGTCGCTCAGTGTCCCCCCTACTTCATGGAATATTTTGCGAAAATTTGATTGCTTTTGATGATAAGAGATTTCTAAGCCATTCTTCTATGTGTCTTTTCATCCCGGAGTAGCAGAAAGCGTTGATTAGAAATCGAAAATTAGAAAATTAGATAATGAATAGATTCAGGCGTTACTTTGCGGAAATCCATATTTAATATCAAAAAATATTCAAAAAATATTTTAAGAAAACGTTAAATAAATATTTCAATAAAACACTTAAAAATACATAAACAAAATATATCTAGTGACAATTCCGCCTAATTTTCCTGTTAAGCCGACGTGACGTCACAAACACCACGCAGCGAAATTGGAAGAATTTTCAACGCGTTTTGCTTCTACACGAAGTCTCATCAGGAGGTCTTGACTCTATCGAAGAGGCAAGATTTGTTGTCATTGATCTGGAGATCCATTTGATCCTAGCTAGTTATGTTCAGAAGATGACTCTCTCTCAACAAGATGTTTCAAAACATGTCTATTGAAAAGCGGATGGAATAACTATCTCTTCAGGGATGTAAACGCGTGATAATATGGGACCATCGAGTCGTCAAGATATTATTTATCATTATTTTTCATATAACGATTCGCTTACTTCTTACACGTGGAAAGCCCACGCTTAGGCGTATCATAGACGATAGATACCTAGCAGTTTCCGAAAGGTCACGATGTTATGAATCTTTTTCATTTTTATTCTATAAAGGATGTTATGTTCACAGATAAGTGCGTGCAAAGTAGATTTGTATCAACTAGATTTTTAGGGAGGGCATTAATGGGATTATGAGTTCCAAATTCAAAATCCCATTAATGCCCTCCCACATGAATAATGTCCCTTCAAGTTTATCTGTGACTAAAGTGATCGAATAAAGATATTGTATGAAAAACGTGGCAGCAATGATGCAATGATGGCCGAGCGGTAATAGCATGGACCGCAGGTCCCTGGTTTGATCCCTACCGCTGTCTTGAGCTTACCCGCAAGGTGGTAGGGCATTTTTCTAATGCTCGCCTGGCTAGCTACCAACCTCAAATAGAAAATCTGTCGCCAAGCATCTTGCGGAGTGTTCCGACAGCTGTCCTTGAAAGCCAGAAAAAAACAAAAAATCAGGCACATGAGACTTAACAATTACTGTAACATGTCTCAATATGACTGCCGCAGTGCAATTAGAAAAAGAAAAAGAAAGAAAAATAATTTTATTTGGCACATAAAGAAAAAAGTTACAACGAAAAAAAAGACAGATAAGAGCAGGAGCCAAAAAGGCCTTACCTCAGCACAAATGTCAGGTGCTTGCAAGCAACTGACGCTGATTTTCAGGCAATTCGTCACATGACGAAATGGATCGGATATAGGCAGAGGATAATCCTCTTAACATCAGGTGGGCCTCGTGCTTTAACCGTCACAATAACATACAAAAAGAGAAAATGGCGCGCTACCGACTGAAAGTAATAGAAAATGGGCAATTCTGTACGAGTAGAACGAACGATGACGTCTCTTCTATGTAGCTATGTAATTTATATATATCTTCTCTGTGCACCTAATATTCGCAGTGTCATTATTAGGCATATTTATTTGAAAATATAAGAATGCCCTACCTGGGGTTCCGGCGCCCGTGGGGTGCCAAGCTAGAATGTCATCACCCACATCTACATGTGGGTGTCGTAAGAGGTGACTACGGTTAACATATCAGATTGTGGGCAGCAGCGCTTTCTGTGGAACTGATCTCACAATGCGATCCCCAAGTCGCTTGCTAAGCGTGGGTATTATAGCAAACCACCCATAATGAGGGAAGCTGTGTTCAGCTGTGGAAAACCCGCCAAACTATCTGGCTGATGGAGATTTGAAAATAAGTAGTTTTTAATATAATAATTTTAGCATCAGAAGTGGTATTGAATTAAAAAGCAACAACAATTTTATAACATAAGAATAATTTACATGTAATTACTGTTTTGTTTTACAATAGAACTAATATTACCTAATCAAACAGCCATAAATTCAAAACAAATTATCACGATAAATCACCAAAATAACAAAGAACTTAGGCTTACAGCAAATAGCACCGAGCACCATTCCAACAACCACACTCTACGAAATCTCATAGTCAAAATGGCCAAACCACGGAGCCGTATCTACAGTCTATGGTTGGGTGACGTTACCATGTGTACCAAACCGTCATAGATTATGCTAACAATATATTATTCTAATAACTTCTGAAAGCATTAGAGCCGAAGCAGAAGCGGTTATACCTTCGCTCCACTCAATGTAGTACGCACATCATAGAATAGTTATTTGTGCAACAAGAGAGCAAAGTCGTTTTTTGTTGCGAGTACTTGATTTTTAATCCTGAGCAAGCGAAGGATTCAATGATTGAATCACCAGCGTAGCGACTGATTCTAGAGTTGAATCCTGAGTGTGGCGAGGGATCTAAAGGCACTAGATGCAAAAAAAACTTTCCTCTCGTGTAACACACATAACTTTTCACTTCAACAGCGAGAACACTTTAGGAGATAAAATAATAAAGTGGAATATATTGAAATAACTATTAATTTATTCAACTCTTTACGCCAGCCACGAAATTTTATTCCCGCTCTTTTAATTAAATTAAGGTGTGTTCGGAAATAGCATAAATTGCAATAAAGACATAATTATCTTTTTTGCAAAATTTCTTTAATTAGTACGAAATTCCGAACATGTCTTTGAGGTCGAATTCAAAATCGGAACTTCGAAAGGGCTGATCTTTGTCTCTCTCACTTTCTAAAGGAGGGAAAGAGATAGAGTGTAAATGTTTCAAATTTTATGATTAATCCAAGGCAGAATAAGATATTCGCGGCTATCTCAAAAAAATAATAATTAAAAAGTTACCACAGTGAGCAAAATCGCATTTTGCTCTCTGATTTCAGGGAGCAAAACCTACATGTTTGAGTTACTGAAGTGAAATATTTATTTGTTATACAAGAGTGCAAAGTTGCTTTTTAACCGCGTGTTCAATTTTGATGACCGAGCAAGCGAAGGACTCTAAAATTGAATCACGAGCGCAGCGAGTGATTCAAAATTAGAATCCTATGCGTTAGCGAGGGAATCAAAAGAGCACGAGGTGAAAAATCTTTGCACTCGAGTGCAACACGTAACTTTTCATTCCACCTCAGCGAGGAAATGAAAAAATGCCGCGTAAAGAACCGCGTACAAAGCAAATTGAAAAAAGAACACCAAGAAGGTTCCGAGTCTGAGATTTTAACAAATTAAAAAAAAAGTAGTATGATATATTCGGCATCATAGAGGTAGCAGTAAATAGGTTTAATGTTTTTTTTTAATTCACAAACTTAGTGCACACGATGTTCTAAATTCAATTTACTTTATCCTCTAGAGAATAAAAACGGCTTTTCCACTCAGATATTGAAGATTAAAAATACTCTTTCCGAGATGGTGGGATGAAATAGTTATTTGTTATACAAGAGTGCAAAGTTGCTTTTTAACCGCGTGTTCAATTTTGATGACCCAGCAAGCGAAGGACTCTAAAATTGAATCACGAGCGCAGCGAGTGATTCAAAATTAGAATCCTGAGCGTTAGCGAGGGAATCAAAAGAGCACGAGGTGAAAAATCTTTGCACTCGAGTGCAACACTTAACTTTTCATTCCACCTCAGCGAGGAAATGACTAAATGCAAAAATTGAAAAAAGAACACCAAGAAGGTTCCGAGTCTGAGTTTTTAACAAATTAAAAAAAAGTTGTATGATATATTCGGCACCATAGAGGTAGCAGAAAATAGGTTTAATGTTTTTTTTTGAATTCACAAACTTAGTGCACACGATGTTCTAAATTCAATTTACTTTATCCTCTAGAGAATAAAAACGGCTTTTCCACTCAGAGATTGAAGATTAAAAATACTCTTTCCGAGATGGTGGGATGAAAATATAATTTTGCTTTCTTGTGATACAATTTATTTTGCAACCTGAATTCAAAATTATCAGTGACACTTCTAACATTGTAATTTTTAACAGATTTCAAAAAAAGGAATAGGTACTCAATACGACGTTTTATAAAAATGTTTTTTACCTCTGAAATTTGGACTGGGTGAACCGACTTTGATGATTAATTTTTGAAAGTTCGGAGGCCCAATCCCCCCCCCTAAAGGAATATGGCAGCACAGTTTCACGAGACATTACTCCAGGAGGGTACCAGCCGCGTAAGCGCTGGAGAATCCCTCTCCGAGCATCCACCTCCAGGACCTGAACCTGAAGGTGGATGCTCGGGCTGCCCTGCGTATTCTGGAGGGGGCAAAACCGTGCTCAACCCTATTTCTGCTGCTCGAGGTAAACGAAGCAGGAGGCTTAAGTCACCCCACACCACGCTAACCGTGGACTTTTGCAACATACGGGGTCTCCGTTCTAACCTGAACGATGTCCATTACCATCTGGAGACTGCTAAGCCGGCCTTGCTCTTTTTGACTGAAACACAGATATGCTCTCCGACAGACACCTCATTCCTCACATACCCTGGGTACAAACTGGAACATTCCTTTTTGCCGCGGGCGGGGGTGTGTCTTTACGTCAGAGAGGATATCTGTGCTCGTCGTCTCAGCAGCCTTGAAGGACGGGGCCTATCTGACATTTGGTTGCGCGTAGACTGCGATGACCATCCGCGAATCTACGCGTGCCTTTATAGGTCCCATATGAACGGTAATGCCGAAATAGATCAATTCGTGGAGCACCTACAGATGGCTACAGATTCCGTGCTTGAGCAGATCCCCACCGCAGAGATCGTGATACTTGGCGATTTCAACGCCCATCATGCCGAATGGCTTGGTTCGCGCACCACCGATCATGCGGGGAGATCACGACTGTTCACGACTTCGCTTTAGCGTATGATCTAACACAACTGGTCACCTCGCCTACGCGAATCCCAGATGTGGTTGATCATACACCTTCCCTGTTGGACCTTCTGCTGACCTCTCACCCGGAAAACTACACAGTATCCGTTAACGCTCCTCTCGGATCGTCGGACCACTGCCTGATCCGGAGTTCAGTGCCGGTTACACGCCCAACTCGACCCCGTTTTGTGGGTTGTCGTCGCGTGTGGCACTATAGGTCTGCAGATTGGGACGGGATGCGGTCCTTTTTTGCATCCTACCCATGGGGGCAAGTTTGCTTCTTGCCGGATGATCCAGATGTCACTGCTAACTATGTTGCTGATGTAGTGCTTCAGGGTATGGAACTATTTATTCCATATTCTGCAGTGCCCATCGGTGGCAGGTCACAGCCCTGGTTTGGTCGCTCTTGTAAAATGGCCTCTGGCCACAAACGAGAGCGTTACCAAGCTTGGGCTGATTCAGTGGCATCTAAGGATTCAAATACCAGCAATCTCAAAAAGAAATATAACTTTGCCTCCAGGTCCTTCAAAAGAGTAATCGCAAGAGCGAAGTCGGAGCATATCGGCAGAATTGGCGAGAGATTAGCCCGCGTTCCTTCGGGAACACGTGCGTTCTGGTCTCTTGCTAGGGCTGTCCAGGGAAATTTTTGTCAGTCATCCCTACCGCCCCTGCACAGAGAGAATGACACACTGGCCCACACCGCAAAGGAGAAGGCCGATCTTCTGGGCTCTCTCTTTGCGTCTAACTCGACTTTGGATGACCAAGGGAACTCACCACCGACTATACAACGGTGTGATACCTCGATGCCGGATATAATTTTCCGGCAATGTGCAGTACGTAAAGCACTGTTCTCCTTGGACATTCATAAGTCGAGTGGGCCTGATGGCATCCCTCCGATAGTGCTGCGGACTTGTGCTCCAGAGTTGACACCGGTTCTAACGCGTCTTTTCCGGCTCTGTTACTCATCAGGCGTTGTCCCAAAAACATGGAAGACGGCTTTGGTGCACCCGATCCCTAAAAAAGGTGACCGCTCAGATCCGTCCAATTACCGCCCTATAGCCATAACGTCTCTGTTCTCCAAGATAATGGAATCCATTATCAACAACCAGCTCCTGCAATATCTAGAGGAGCACCAGCTGATTAGCGATCGCCAGTACGGTTTTCGTCGCGGTCGCTCAGCTGGTGATCTTTTAGTATATCTTACGCATCGATGGGCGGAGGTGGTGGATTCCAAGGGTGAGGCGTTGGCGGCTAGTTTGGACATAGCGAAGGCCTTTGATCGGGTGTGGCATAAAGCGCTTCTTTCGAAGCTTCCTTCCTATGGGCTTCCCGAGAAATTGTGCGAATGGATCTCCAGTTTTTTGGCAGATCGGAGCATCAAGGTCGTTGTCGACGGTGCATGCTCCGACTTAAAGCCGATTAATGCTGGCGTTCCGCAAGGCTGTGTGCTATCTCCGAGTCTATTTCTCTTGCACATCAATGACATGCTGCAACTCAGCGATATTCATTGTTATGCAGATGACAGCACCGGAGATGCCTCATACACCGGCCGCGCTAATATTTCTCGGGAAAGCGTTGTCGAGAGTCGGAACAAACTTGTGACTTCAGTCGAGACCATGCTGTCAAATGTTTCGAAGTGGGGCCAAATGAACTTAGTCCAATTTAACCCCAAGAAGACACAAGTTTGTGCGTTTACCGCTAAGATATCCCCCTTTGTCGTATCCCTCCGTTTCGAAGACACTCCCCTTGCCACCTCTACTAGCATCGGAGTACTTGGCGTCGACATATCGAACGTCGTCCAATTTCGCTGTCACTTGGAAGATAAGGCTAAGTTAGCCTCTAAGAAGCTCGGTGTGCTCGGAAAGGCGAGGCGGTACTTCACGTCGGCCCATCGCCTGCAACTTTATAAGGCTCAGGTTCGACCTCACATGGAGTACTGCTCTCACCTCTGGGCGGGAGCTCCCCAGTACCAGCTTCTTCCATTTGACCGCGTTCAACGCAGAGCGATTCGAATCGTTGACGATCAAGTTCTCTCCGGTCGGCTCGACCCTTTGGCTTTGCGTAGAGATGTTGGATCACTCTGCATCTTTTACCGTATATATCACGGGGAGTGTTCTGAGGAACTGTTCGATTTACTACCTGCAGCTCAATTTCGCCACCGGACTTCCCGACAAAGCGTGATGTTTCATCAATTTCATGTCGACGTCTGGAAGTCCACAACCTTGCGATTTTCACGGCATTTTCTACCTCGCACTGCCACATTATGGAACCAGCTGCCAGGTGAAGTATTTCCGAACAGTTACGACTTAGGAACCTTCAAGAAAAGAGCATATTCCCTCCTTAAAGGCCGGCAACGCATCCTCGAGACCTCTGGTGTTGCGGATGTTTGTGGGCGACGGTGATCACTTACCATCAGGTGAGCCGCCTGCTCGTTTGTCCTCCTAACCCATAAAAAAAAAAAAAAAAAAAAAAAGTTGGTACTTCCCGTGTGGTCCCATTTAAATTATACATAAAAATCGGTCGGGCCGTTTTTGAGTTACCTACAATCCAATATCAAAAAAGTGTTTTCCTATCTTGATGATATAGTCATTGTCAGTGAATGATAATCGATCATAGCAAGGGTCATTAAAACCCCTTTTCAGTGACCTTTGCTACGAGCGATTGTCACAATGAATTTTTTTATTTAATCTCAAAATGAAAGCGACTTGTTGAAGTCGGTACCATAATATTTCAAAAGTACCTATTATCACAATATTATGCGCATGGAACCCACTTTGACAAGTTATTTCACAGTTTTGAGTGTTGAAGTCAGTTCTATTTTTTTTGCAGTAACGTAAGTGAATACGCTTATAAAATTAATCAGTGACATTCAAAAATCGCATCCTAGGTCTCTTGGGCCACAGCGACCTACGTTCGGGAAAACTTAACACCGGCGTGATGTCTTGAATTCTTGATGTATGGATCTGAATATTTAGCTACGATAGAGGTGGATGAAAGAAAAGAGAAGGCAGAGGTGCAAAATGAATTGAAGAAGGATGTGTATGAGGGCTGTTGGTAGTGCTATAACAAAATGGAATACATTAGAACATAATGGTAGAAGAATTCATTTTGTGCGGACGCTAATTAGCGTAACATAAAGGTCAGAAAGAAGCAGAAATTAACCAAAGAAAAATGTCACATGTATCCGACTGTCAGGAAATATATTGTTAAAAAGTAGTGTAATAATAATAAGTATTGAAAATAAAATTATGAAAATTTTAAATATTTTTATTGCACACGGTATGAAATATTAATGAAAAATAGTGCGCACCTTGATCCGTGTCCTCCTAATGATGCTTCGTGTAGAATCCAAACGCGTCGTAGTCTTACAATTGGACTACGTGGCGTTTATGACGTCACGTCGGCTGAGCAGGAAAATTGGGCGGAATTGTCACTAGATATATTTTTGTATCTTTTGAATGTTTTTCTAAAATATTAATTTATTGTTATTGAACATATTGTTTAAAGGATTTGTTATTATATACGTACGTCCTCTCACAGGTTGAATAGATCTATCGCCCTAAAACTTGCGACCCCATTGTGAACCGCATATCCTTTTGAAATTATAAAAATCATAATTACTATTTTATTTATTGATATTAACAATATCTATAATGTTTGAAAAAAAATCGTTGTTTTTTTCCCATTTTTTTTATTAGACAATCATATAAAAAATTCTCTGAGTTGATTGAATAAATAATTTCCTCCAAGTAACGTTTGAATGTATTAATTGATTTCTATATACACTCTTTTGCAAAAAAAAACGGTCACCTAAAGAAATTTACGTTCTAAGGTCGATATTAGTTAATTAAATGAAATTTATTTCTTTGACGTAGTCTGTATACTTATAATCTAAAATTTAGGGCCCCGAGCTGGGCTTGATATTGGCACCCAAAAGGCTCCTCCTGACCGTCCACAAGCTAACTTCTACTCCTCTTACTTCTTCAAGGCTCTTCTTCAGGTCCACACTTGACGCCTTACGATTACGCAACGCCTGACTCACCAAAAAGCGGTCATCTCTTGGCTCTGTGCATCGTTTTCTTCCAGAACCGGGTCTTCTTTTGACCGAACCAGTCTCTTGATACCGTTGCCAAGTCCTCTGGACAGTTGAACGACTCACATTTAGCCGCTGAGACACGTAAGTTTACGAACAACCTTCTTCAAGTAGGGCTACAATTTTACCGGCCCTTATCGCTTTATCACTCATATCAAAAAGTGGTATTTAATGTAAACAGAAAGATTAAATTGTTAAATTTGCAGAAAATATCCAAAAAGTTTTAAAATATCGTAAGTAGTTAAAAATCGTTTCAGCAATTCGCGCAATTATAGTAAAATAGTTCTAGAATAATCCACAATAATCCTTATTTTTCTTTTAATAATTTCTAATTTTAAATTTGGAACGTAAAGAATCATTCCAGGATGCTTCAAAAAACATGCCAATACATCGTCAAATTAACAAAACCTATTTCTTGTTCTTCTTCATTGAAGTAGAGAAAAAAATCTAAAGTGCCCGTTTTTTTGCAAAAGAGTTTACCTATATATAATATTTTTTTTTTTTTTATGCCTGATAGGTTAGCCTTTGACCACTATCCACCTGATGGTAAGTGATGATGTGGTCGAGGATGTTGTTCAGACTAACCTAGAGTTACTGGCTCTCAAGGACAGCTGCCGGAACACACCGTTAGGCGCTTGGCGACAGATTTTCAACTTGATGGTGGTAGCTAGCCAGGCGGGCATTTGCAAACAAAAATTGACAATGTTGACTGAGAAACAATTATTATGTAGGTATGTAGCGACCCCACTTAGCGAGGACTTGCGTTGGATAATAGATAAGTAGAGTTCGGAGTAGTTAGTTTTATTTTTATTTTATTTTAGTTTTATTTTTATTAGTTTCTGCGGAGTTCCAGTAGATCGCCAAGGACCCCACGGCCTCTCCTGCCGTCGAAGTGCTGGCCGCCTATCTCGCCACGCCTCTTTAAATGATGTCATCCGCAGGGCTCTTGCTACCGTAAACGTGCCGGCTATTCTTGAGCCGAACGGTATCGCACGTGACGATGGCAAGAGACCTGACCTCCCTGAAGTCGTGGAAGGCCGCTAGTTTGGGATGCCACTTGCGTTGACACGCTTGCGGCGTCTCATTTACCATCCACCTCCAAGACGGCGGGAGCAGCGGCAGTGGCAGCAGAAGGCTCCAAAGGGCGAAAATACGAGAGTCTCGGCGATAGTTATATATTTCTGCCTTTTGGAGTAGAAACATTAGGTCCGTGGGGTCCAAGCGCATGGACTTTATATAAAGATTTATCAAAACGGCTGATAGAAAAGACAAACGACCAAAAGCTTACTTCGGCCAGAGAATTAGTCTTGCCATACAACGGGGTAATGTTGCCAGCCTTTTAGGTACTCTACCCGTGGACAGTGACTTGAGCTCTGTTTTCTACTTATGATTGCCTCCTGGTAGAAAACAGAGCTCAGAATTTTTAAGTGTAATATTTTTAGGTCATAAGTAGATTAGTTAAATTATTTATTTATTTTTGTATTAAAATAACATTATATACACCCTGTGTGTAATAAAAGATAAGTAGAGTTAAGTGACATCTTGTGAAATTGCTTTGAACTATTGGCTGACGATAAACGTGTTGCTTGAAATAGGAGGTACCATTTTGTTTTGCAAAAATGTATCCAGATAGGTAGAGAACAGTCTCTTTGGTCTTGTAGTTCATTATCGCTTTACCAGATGGCACTATTCTCCAAGAGCGAAACGAAACGAAAAAATAACTTTTGACGTCATAGGTATTTTGTAAACATTAATTTTATTCTTAGTTTGAAAATATTTTTTCTGCGTTCCTATAAACCCTTTGCTTTTTTGTTTTTAGAACTTTCGTATTATAGGTACATATTATTCCATAAACGTTTCAACGTAGCATAGAATTTAAAGTGATTTTCTAAGGGACATTATAATTACATGTATAGGTTACTACCTATCGATAATATCTTTCCTACAAACATTAGATATCATTAGGAGAGTTATCATTATTAATAATTATTTAATTAAAGACAATTTCTGGCTGGAATTCTGCTCATAGTTAGTTGTCAGGATTATCAGGGTGTTACGATGGTATAAAGCCCTGATGTGCGTCTTATCTGCAGGGAAATCACACACAGCGAGGTGAGTACTGGGTTTTTTTTTTAATTTATTGAAAGGACTTTGTCGCTCAGCGACCACATCGTCCTTTAAGACGTTAGCAAAAACGAGTACCACTAACTTAAAATTAAGTCTTAATAATAATATCCATTTAGAGAACTAATGTACCTACATTTTGGTTGAATTAGGTCTTATTCAGACCTAATTCAGCCAAATTATACAATACTTGGCCTCGATCTGAGAGAGGCAGGCTAAAATACAATGGGATGTAGCTTATTATATTATGCATACATATTATATAATTTAAAATAACATTTATTTTGAGATTTTTTCAACGATAATCGGGAAAGACATCTGACTAATAACGGATATCTCAATTCTCAACTAGGTAGAGTAATCTGTCCAGTGTACCGGCCTCCACCAATGTCCGTCCGCACGACACATTTTTAAATTAATTAAGAATATTCAAACAATTTTGACTCTAAAACCAAACTCCTTAAATACTTTGATGTTGTACCTATAACCTAGACGTAGTGGCATCTCCCGTAAGTAATCAGGTGAGTTTTAGTTTTCATTTAAACGGCGAGGTGATTGCACGTATGCCGAAAAGACAAGATTGATAAAAAAAAAATAGTGGACTGGTGTTTTCAAATGTTTAGTTCATGTTCTTTTAATCATTATATCAAAAGAGGTTTATGTTATGTACCACATGCATACGTCTATTTACTCAATTTAGGTCTAAAATGTGCGTTATTTTGTACAGTAATTTAAAAAAATCGGGGGCCGGTGCGCTTGAGGAAAAAATAGGCTACTTCCAGTGTCCGGCCTACCCCGGCCGGTCACTAGCTTTGAATTGTGGAGGTATTTATTAAATTTTGTTGTTATCAGCTTGCTGTGATATATACATTTATTACTAATGTCGTTCTTAATATTTAGCTAACTTTACGTCCAGTCTTCGGCCGCTAAAAATAGGCTGTATAAATATTATACGTAAAAGACTTTGTATGAGAATATGGTGGCCGGACTACTAGTAGTATTGTCTAGTTCACCGGCCTGAAATAGACTTAGTGGCCGAAAAACTGGCTCTAATTCCAGTCTCCGGCCACTATCTATACGTAAATCTGTTGTATCAGCGTGTCTGTCTGCACATTGAATATATTTAATAAAAAGTGATTGTTTGAATTCAATAAAATTCTTGGATCTACGCCACGTAAACCTTTGATACGATATTATTATAAGCGGAGCGGCAGCGAACGCTAAGAAGACCATTATATATTAATATTTTAACTTCAATAGAGCTAAAATAGTATATTATGTATATACTTGTAAATATTTGGGATCTTCGGTTTGATTTGATTCTTTAGAAATGGCTCGAACGATTTGGATGAAATTTTATATAGTTAAGAATCAGCAAATAAAATTATTAACACTCAAAACCAGCTCTTATTTCAATATAGCGAGAGCCCTATGGCCATTTAGAGATATGAGTGCCCAGAGGCCAGTCTCTAGATTTCTGTTAGGAGGCCGGACACTAGGCATAATGTGGTCGGACACTAGCTTGGGACGGCCGGATACTGGAGAAAACATACTTTTCCAAAAAACTATTTTCTATGTAAAAACTGACAGTCTATGTATGTTTAGTCAGTATTAAATATGTTATAAATTACATTTACGACTTTATAAAAATATACTTATTAACTTATGCCTCTAACAAACTTAGTCAAAATTGAAATAAGTTACCTAACGACTTAAGAGGCCGGACACTGGACATGTTACCCTATTCCTCTGCGGTTTAGAATTGCACCATGCTATGCATAACTGTGGGAGTCGCAAGAGGCGACGAAAGGAAATAATATCTAACTAAATAATATATATAATGTGACAGTAGCACCTGAAGAAGTCCCATCATATACTGTGATAGCCAAGACGCCTGCTAACCGTGGAGAATATTGCAAATGGGCCCTCGCCCCTCGATAGGGGAGGCTTTGCCCATCGGTAGACGTCATGGCGGTTGATGTAGGTAGACAAAACTTTCAGTTTATTTACTGTGAAACTTGATAGCTCTCGATTCTATCTAAAAGTCACGCCACGTTTCAATTTGAATGGTAATTCGAGAAGACTAATTAAACGACTTCTGATGATAGGTAACCTTTGCGTAACTTTAGTCAATTAACTTTGTTGAGGATCGAATCAGAGTAGATGAATAATGTTTGAGGCGAACGCTGATATTCATGGCGGGATTTCTTAGTCTTTATTTTTGTTTTGTTGCGAGTTTATTTAGCTATTGTAGTTGATCACACTCGGATAATATTTATTACGATATTGATAATATTTATTAATTTACTAGCTTTACGGGCGCGGCTCCGCCCGCGCTTATGTCGGCTATCGCGCAAAAACATTAACCTCTTTTTGCGCAGTTGGATAAAAACTATCCTATGTTTTTTCCCGGGTCTCAAATTATTTCCATACCAAATTTCATTCAAAACGGTCCAGTAGTTTTGGCGTGAAGCGTAACAGACAGACAGATAGACAGACAGAGTTACTTTCGCATTTATAATATTAGTAGGTACTGATAGTACGGATTGAATTCTTTTATATTTGACGCTTTTAGTAGTAGGTACTTTTGACCGACTTAAAAAAAAAGAGGCTCTCAATTCGTTTGGTTTTACTTCATTACCTCAGAACTTTTGACTGAGTGAAACGATTTTGATAATTCTTTTTTATTTTAAAGCTAATGCTTTTCGTTTGATCTCTTTAAAATTTCATCAAAATCGGTCAAGCCGTTTTTAAGTGACACTCCAATAACAGAAAAAATATTTTCATATCTTGATGATGTAGTCGTTGACATTGAATGACAATCGATCCCGTAAGTAGCAAGGGTCACTAATAAGAGGTATTTCACAAATTTTGAATATTGAAGTCGTTTCCATTTTTTTGTATTTTTTTTATGTTTGTTACCTCAGAACTTTTGACTGGGTGAACTGATTTTGATAATTCTTTTTTTAATTGAATGCTGATGCTTGTTGGGTGCCATTTAAATTTCATCAAAATCGATCAAGCCGTTTATGAGTTATACTCCAATAACTAAAAATTATTTCCTAAATAATCTAAATATATATATCTAATCTGAGGCGTGCATCATTCAAATTTCGACTTTGATTTACCTGCTTTCTCTAAACTCCAAATGTTATATTCCTTTGTAGATTTCCAAATAGGCAACTGTTACTCTTAAATATTTACATTAATGTTATGTAGGTTCTTACGTATACTGACTGCCATCGCAGGCAAAAACCAATTTGCTTCAAAATAATATGCTTACAGGCAATATTGGGTATGTTTCCCTTCCACGACCGAAGCCCTCATTTACTTGCCAATATTGTTTATTGAATTTACCTCTTAAGACAACGACGGAATGTAGGTTAAGGCAAATTTATTTCGTATGTCGCAACTCGCTTGCCACATTTGCTTTATAAGGGATGGTTAAATTATAATTTCTTGTTACTGTAGTGGCATGATTCACCACGGTTCTAAACACAGATAAAATAAAATTATATAAAATTTCATTTCTCTGAGATAAGTGCTGACAGTGACTGTCAGCACTTATCTCAGAGAAATGAATAAGAAAGAGGGAGTCTAATGAAAATCAAAAATGAAGAATCAAATTCAGCCAATTTTTATCTAAGACACAATTTACTCCCACAAACGTATCCAAATTCGGCCAATTTTGACCCCATTCACGTTAGACCGACGCACATTACACACGTCACACAACGGAATAAATAAACTAAAAATGCCTACTTGCGTATTAAAAAACTGCAAAAAAAAAACATATTCAGTGAAGAAAAATTATCTGGAATTACTTTCAACAGGTAGGTATTGAATTTAATGTACTTTCTTTAATATTATATTACGCAATTTAGGTTATATCTTCGAACCAAAATGTAAACAATGCGATCGTAAAGTGTTGCCAGACATACATTTTAAGTTGTTTCCAAAAGTGTGCAGTTTTTAATAGTCGGTTTGTGAAGCAGTAACATTATATACTTTATATCTAAACAAGCGTATGTTTATTAGGAAAATCTAGGGATTATATTATCTTATGGTGAAAATAACCAGTAAAGAGTTTTGCAACTTAGTTAAATTTAATTTATTATAGTTATAGTGCAATGCCTTTATTATCACTGCAACTATAGTAGTTAGATAATTCGACCAAGCAATTTGATACTTCTTATAAAAGTTTGAAGAAATAAAAGTTATTACAAAATAATTGTAATAACTTTTAAAAGTATATAATTGTCCCACTGAGGGACAAAAGCCTACATTTTGATGAAGTCATCAAAATGTAGGCGACGAGAGCATATCATATGCGTGTTCTGACATGCTCTACGAAGACAATAATCGACCAAGAGCGTGTCAGAACACCCATATGATATGCCCTCGTCGCAGATGCCGTAGATAAATAGAAAACCATTTGCGAGTATTGTTGGTTATTTATTTTATTTACTATTTCTCAAAATTAAACAGTTATAAAGTCAAAGTCAAAGTCAAAATCATTTATTCAATTTAGGCGTCTACGACGCTCTTATGAAAGGCAATTAGAAATTTTAATATTGAAATATATTACATTGTACTGCCACGTTCAGCAAACAAAAATTATAGAGCCACTGCGAGAAGAACGGGCAAGAAACTCGGGGCCATTCTTTTAAACGTTTTTTAACAATGTGTTAAGTACATACTATATAGTAAAATTATTACAATACTTAATTTACATGACGTAGGTGACAGGCGTTAGTTTGGCAGAGGCGAACCAGTCCAAGCATTTTTGTCGTTTAAGTAATCACAAACTGTGTAGTAAGATTTCTTTATCAAAATATTTTTCACATGCAACTTGAATTTTCTTTCCGTGAGCGTTGTAATATGTTTGGGCAATTTATTATAAAACCGCACACAATTGCCTAAGAAGGACCTTTTATTTGTCTTTGCTAATCTAAAACCTGGCACCGCTATTTTATCTTTATTCCTAGTGTTATAATCGTGATTGTCACTGTTTGATTTAAATTTGCTCAAATTTTTACGAACATACATAATATTTTCAAAAATATACAGATTTGGTAAAGTTAAAATATCAATTTCTTTAAAAAGATCTCTCAGGGATTCCCTAGGATTCATTTCATATATGGCTCGAATTGCACGCTTTTGTAAGATAAAGATTGTCTCTATCTCAGCAGCAGCCCCCCACAGCAATATACCATAACATAAGACATAATACTGTGGAAGTACGCGAAATAAACGAGCCTAGCAGTAGCTACGTCTGTTAGCTGTCTTATCTTACGAACTGCATATGCAGCAGAACTAAGTCTTCCAGATAGATCATGTATATGTGGATTCCACTGTAAAGTTGAATCCACTTTAATTCCCAGGAAGACTGTCGCATTGTCAAAAGAGAGTTTTTCTAGGCCAAGCTTAATGTTTGGTTCAACATAAGTAACATTTGGTAAAGAAAACTTTAAACATTTGGTCTTTTTTGAATTTAAGAGAAGATTATTAGCCGCGAACCACTTAGAGATCATAGATAACACATTATTTACATGAATAAGTTCACTATCCCTCCTATCTACTTTAAAAATTAGGGAGGTATCATCTGCGAATAAAACTATATCGCAGAAATTTTTAACCATGCAAGGCAGATCATTTATATATGCTAGAAACAGAAAAGGTCCTAAAATTGATCCTTGCGGTACTCCTATTCTTACCAAAGACCCGGAAGAAGTATTGCCATTTATTCTAACCTTCTGTAGCCTGTCTGACAGATATGACTTTATAAGATCCAGAGCTTTTCCACGAATACCATAATGTGAAAGTTTTCGAATCAGAGTGCGGTGCTCTACACAGTCAAATGGCTTAGAAAGGTCACAGAATACGGCAATAGCATCCTGTGAACTCTCCCAGGCTTCAAGTATATGTGACATCAATTGAGCACCTGCATCTGTTGTGGATCTGCTCTTTGTGAAACCAAACTGATTCTCATTCAATATATTATGCTCATTAAAATGGGATAGAAGTTGTTTGAGCATAATTTTTTCGAATACTTTACTCAGAACAGGTAAGATAGAAATAGGTCTGTAATTACAAGGGTCAGATGTAGCCCCCGACTTCAAAATTGGAGTGATTTTACTTTGTTTCATTAAGTCGGGGAAGTTTCCTTTATCAATACAAAGATTGAATATTGTTTTTAAATATGGTGCAATAATGCATATTATGGACTCTGCCACTTTAACTGACATACCCCACATGTCTTCGGTGGTCTTAATATTTAAATTTTTAAATGTCTTTATAATTTCAAATATTGTTGTGTGTCTGAAAGAAAAGTCCGGCGATTTGCAGGGGAAATTATGTATTAGCAGAGTTTCTGCTACATCGGGACATGCATCCAATGACTTAGTGACTTCTAGGGGTAAGTTAGAAAAAAAATTGTCAAATATATTTGCCACTTGTATTGGATCAGATATTTGATTTTTATCAACATTTAAGACATATGTAGAATCTCTAGATTTATTTTTTCCGGTCTCAGTATTTATAGTATTCCAAATGGTTTTTATTTTATTTTTAGACTTGCTAATTTTATTTCTAATAAAAAGAGATTTAGCACACAAGCAAACAGACTTAAACATTTTTGAATAGTTCCTAACATAATCACGAAACTGCTTGCAGGATGTCAAATTCTTCCTGCGATACAGATCATACAAATAATCTCTACTTTTTCGAATACCTGTAGTTGCCCAATCACCGAACTTCAACTTTCCATTTACTTGTTTCTTTATTTTTGGACAAACTTTTTGAAACTCAGTATTTACTAGAGAGAATAAACTATTATAAATGTCATTCGGGTCACTATGAGAAAAATTTGTAATGGCAAGTTTCTATGCTTCCATCAAATCTAATTGCCAGGCCCTCATGATCAGATCTAACACCCTTCATTATTGACTTTTGTTTAGTCTTACAGTTCGAGTATATATTGTCTATACAGTAGCCCTAGCACGAATAACTTGCGAGAACGTAAACGTTACGTTAACGTATCGAAATGTCACCATTTTGTATAGGATTTGATCAGCGCCCCTACAGTGCGTAAAAGGAACTAAATTTTGGCAGATTGAAAGGTTTCGACATTTAACGCGTCGAGATATTAACGTGAACGTTTCGTCACGTAAAAAGTTTTGTATGAAATCGTGAGCACGAACCTAATTTTAACGTAAACTCGAAGGCTGGCTATCGAGAGTCTGTCAAAAGTCTACGAATGTTTGTCATTGAGATGGTTGACATAACGTTTTGAATTTGTTATAAAAACATCGAAATTTCATGTTTTTAATGTGTTTTTTCATTCATATTTCAACTATGAAAAGAGTTACAAACGTGGCAGCATGATTACAAGTTGAAATGTACCATTTCGTTTATCAGAAACAAAGTAAGTGTTAATTAATTTATGGCACTGGAGGGAAGTGATGCTAATGTACGATGGGCCCAAATCAGGACATTTTCTAAAACTCTGCATCAAACAGCCTCTAAATTCCACCATTCCAGTCCACATTTACACCAACTTCGCTCTTTGGATATGTCTCGCGGCGCTGCAATGTTGTTATGAAAGTCTTCATTGTGCATGGTCAAATCGAAAACAATAAAGCTCTCAGCAGATCGCCCATCATTTAGATCAACTAAGGCTGTCAACAAATGCACCAGAAGAAGGCAGCGATACTAAAGGAATACCAACGGCTCGTCAGACTAACTACCTATACGAACTCTGAGGTGATGACCATGCTCAAGCCAACAGTCTAACCACTACGAAGAGAAGATTTAATATGAAATGTAGAAGCTGATATTGGACTTTAGGTTCTTAATAAAAGAAAACTAAGTGCATTTGTGCGTTTTATTCATTGGTATATCGAAAAGTTCTTGGCTTATGAATTTAAGGATTATTCAATATCCTCTTGTTGGATGACGTGAAAGGCGACTAAGATAAGGATACATGACGGCTCGCCACTACTCAGGTCGGTGTGAATGAGGTGTTGCTACGCACTGAGCGTACAACAGTGCTGATGAAATGGATCAGTGTGCGCTCTAATGGTTGGCGCATACTGTTCCATCCGACGCCATTCGCTTTAACCTTCAGTATTTTTCGTATGGTGGGTACTCCAAACTGCAACTCGCATATAACTATTCAACGCTTCGACTAGGAAGACGGTCGCTATATACAGCTATCTTAACACTAGCATCCGTGAGTAGGTCAATATAGGTAGGTACCAAAACCTCGTCTACAAATTGCAACCTAGCAATGTTTACCTACAGTGCTGTGTGATTAAAGATTAGCCAGTGAAATTACCTACAGACACAATATGTATAAAAGACTATTGGGTGGCGAACTCATAGTAGAAGCATTTTTCTTCCCCCTCTGATCGTGCTATGGGCCTGGGTTTACTTGATATCACGCTCTTTTTGCCACACTATTACTTAAAAATAAGAAGAATAGGATAAAGAATAAGAAAAGCAGATGGATAAAAAACAAAGCTACACCAACAGTAGTAACAACTTTTTTTTGGGAAAGTAATAACACACACAAAGTTATAATCCAACCATAAGCTGACTCATACAAAATAAACACGTATAGGTCCTAAAATTATTATAATTTCAAAACAACACTATCAATCCTGTTGCAAGTCACAGCACTCCCGATTTTTTGTAACGGTGCATTCATGGAATGCCAAGTAGTTTGTATTTGCGAAACTTTTAGGTATATTACTATATACTCGCTCCAGTTTGTCACAGTATTCTTCTTTCCCAGAACAGACGGTAAAAATACCGCTGGGGATCAAAATTCTATCCGAAATCTCCTTCAGTGAACATTTAGAACCAAGAGAGTATATACACTGCTTGAACTCAATAGCCTTTTTCTGCTAAAACACCATAAAATTTAGCGCAAGCTACTCTTCACGACGGCTGACGACCCTTCAGGGTTTCATGAGACTCCTCCCTCTGATTAAAGGTGTAGATTCTGATAGTAGTTGTTTGTAATTAATATATAGTAGGTAAATTATCAGTGGCACAGATTCTAGGCTTGAGAATTCCTGGCTCATAACTATTTATATATCAAATTTTATATTAAACACCTATAAAGATGTTTTATTACAGTTTAGTTTTCACCAAATAAAACGCCAAAATTGACAAATAGCAATCATAGAGCACTTTGTATAGGCTGAAAAAGAATTCAAACCTCTTTTGGAATGAATCATTAGCTCTTAGAAAGAAGGTACAATTAATTTGATTTACGCCGGATGACGTCACTTTCGTAATCCTATCGAGTTCACGTTAGCCAAGAAACGATGCGTTGTGCTGTCAACCATCGCCTCCTGCGTAAACGTACTGTAAACTCGATACGTTTACGTTACTGACTATCGAAATGTTCGTGCTTGGGCGTAGCTGAAGTATCTGTTATCCTAGTGGGCTCACGGAATAGAAATTTCAAATTAAATGACTTAAACAATGAAATAAGATCAGTCTTATTTTTAGATTTCAATAAAATATCTACATTAAAATCACCACATACAAATATGGGTTTTTTTACATTTAGAAATTTTTAGTAGTATACTTTCCAGAGTTGCTAAGAATTCTGTAAAATTTTGAGCACGACCTTCATCTGTTGGTGGTCGATATACACACAACACGAGATGCCTGTCCACCTCCACACAAGCAACCTCACAGACACGTTCGATAGAACATCTGACTAAGTCATGGCGTTCTTTAAATTTTTAGTTATTTTTAACAAGAATAATACACCCTCCTCCTTCTGCAGATGATCTGTTAAACGCACTGCCTACACTAAAATTCTTAACATTAAATAACATTTTATCTGTTCTTAGCCATGTTTCAGTGAAACATAATATATCAAAAGGATATTTATCTAAGAACATTTCAATTTCAAGTATTTTGCCAGGGAAGCGATTTATATTTTGGTAATAGAGTGCTATGTCAAAACACTTCCCTGTTGTCTGACTTGTAAGTTTAAACAGTTTGACTCAACATTCGTATTAGTACATGTACTAAAATCTGTAGCGTCAATAAAAGACTTTGTTATATTTTTTATAACCGACTCAATATTATAAGCTACCAAAGTAGCAATTAAATTCTTACATTTCTTAGGTAGGTACATCCTATCCTGAGTCAACATAAATTTAGTAATAAATTTATTACAGTCAAAAAATAAAAGTATGTCTTTATGACGAAATGACATATTATATAAAATTTTATTTAAGCAGTTAATATGCTCATTCTGACTTTTAGTAAAACCAAAAGTATTTTGTGAAAACCAATGATCAAACCAATTTTCGTTTGATATTTTTATTATAATCTATTTCTACGGCAAATAATGAAATTCTAGGTCACCAAACATCTACTAGGCTACCAAAACATTCACACGAAAATGGTTATTTGCAGTATTTTTTAAAACACTCCCGTGATACTTGTTGTGTTATTGTTGGTAATCATTTCTGATTTCCAATAACGAGTGCATAGATGATTGGATATCCGCGGTTATGAATAATGAACGAAAAACTAATCATCAAAACTGGACGTCTACCTAAATAGGTACGTAAATTAACTATTTGTTGAGGTTATTTCTCCTTTTTTAGTTATTAAGATTACAGCCGGTTTAGTTTTTTTAATTACTTTTATTCATGCATTTTTAGTAATTGCTAGTTATGTTTGCAACTAAAAATGTTAATAACTAATCTTCCCTGGGTAATTCCTTTAATTTTCAAACACACTTAACTACTATTGTAAATGTAACATCCAATTTTTGCAGTATTAAGTTTGACATATCCTTTAATTACATAGTATAAGTGATAAACCTACCGAATTTCGTTCAAATCCGCCCAGTAGTTTGTACAGAGTCATTGAAACGCTCAAATTTCTAAATTAAAAATATTTATATCTAGAATACTACTGAACCGATTTCGACAAAAATGACAGTAACTCCCATAAAGTTGTAAGTCTTTTATTAAATGAAATAAGAATTTTTGCAATACAATGTCTGGTTTCTGCGAAATACGTGGACAAACATACATATATATAGTAACATACATCCAACTACGTGGTGAGTAGTTTTATTTTCAACTACGGCACCGAAACCATACCATATACGTAACCTAACACGCTTTTGGTCAATTATTTATTGTCCTAGAGAACGTAAAGTCTAGAATATCTTAAAAAAATTGTTAAACATATTGAACAATAATTGTGAAGATTGTGCAATATTATAATAATAATAATAATAATATTGCTATATAAATAATATTATGTTTAATAATAGCAAATACTTTTAAAAGTATCCTAAAAAAACATTAAATAATATTTAAATAAAACACTTAAAAAAGCATAAAATTATATATCTAGTGACAATTCCGCCTAATTTTCCTGTTATCTACGTGACGTCATAAACATCACGCAGCCTAACCGGATGAATACCCGACTAGTTTCGCTTTTAAACGAAGCATCTTCAGGAGGTCTTGACTTACCGAGCGCACGATCGAGACTCTAGTCTTGTCACTAGATATATAATTTTATGCTTTTTTAAGTGTTTTATTTAAATATTATTTAATGTTTTTTAGGATACTTTTAAAAGTATTTGCTAATATTAAATATGGATTTCCGCAAAGTAACGCCTGAATCTATTCATTACCTTAATATTATGTTATTGCGAAGTATTCTTACGAACAGATTTTGCTGTATATCTTCAAAAAAAATTCTCCTATAAATCCTCCAAATTAGTTATTTTCGCTATAATATGGCAACACTTCTATTGCATACATGTATAGAAGTGTGGCTTTTGATGTTTTACGAGCCTCGGTCTTTTCTTCTATTTTTTCAGATGCAATTACACTTTAAATTATGTACTAAATATAGATTCGGTTTGTGTTGTGTCGCCTTCGGAGGTCGTTAACAGACTCCAAGTCACCTGCCGTGTTTTGTGACGTATTCTTCGAAGGCCGAGTCATAGTATCTCAAATGACTATCTATAGTCTATAGACTAGTAGTAGTCTACCACAGACTATAATAACGTCGATGAAGTGTTGCAAGTCTCGTATAAAACTAACTACGATAAATATATGGGTTACTACATATTATATTATTAGAAATGTATATCTTATATCCTACAGTTACGATTTAACATCAGACATTTATTAATGTCGCGGTGAAAAAAATACACGACAAAATGTGTTCTCTGAAAACACAGAGGTTAAGATAATATGTAGTTAATAAATATCAGTATGCTTTGGATACTAGCACATAAATGACAACGCAAGGACGTAAATTTAACAAGTTTTGGCATCGGTTTTATGGGCGGTTGCCATTGACTTATATTACTTTGAAAGGCCGGATGCCATTTGACATTTGAACATATGTCGGTGTTAAAATAGCGTAACCGCGGGCACAATCTGTGACGCAACTCCTATGTGATCACATAGGTACGTACAGAATAAGTAAGTACCTACTTTACAATGAAGTGAACTATGCACATGAACGACATTTTAAATAGTAGTTAAAAAGCTGTCATTTCGTAGCATCGCTACCTAAGTTAAGAATTTAAAAATAAAACTTCTTTAAAAATAAAATATATAGAAAAATATTTTGGTTGACATATCCTAGGGTGCGCCGTACCACATAATTATTAGAAAATAGTTACTTTTGTTAAGTCGTACGATTTCTTTTACCACGCGTTACTGACGCTAAACGTAGTGACCACGAAATCCAAGAGATGGCGTTGTAATTTCGTTAAGGAGAATTTGCTTTACAATATCTTAGCTTAGCCGTATCTTTACATTGAAACCATAGCAAGTTGCCTTGGAAATGCTCGTGTTAGTAATATACCCGATACCTTTTGGGTAACCAGGGCGTTTAGGTAGAAAAGAGACTTTTTGCGTACGTGTAGCTTGTGCAGCAACACTCGACTCACGTTAATGTAAATATGTGACACGTGTGGCGTTACAGGGAGTATGCTGCTTATTGGGTGCGTTTTTACCTTAGTCACTTTCAGGGATATGGAACAGTCTTTATTAGTTCAGGCTTTCGAAGCAGTGATAGCTCAGTGGCTCTGGCTATGGACGGCCGCGCAGCAGGTCCATGGTTCAAATCCCGCCGCGGGCTCGAGCTTCACCGCATGGTGGAAGGGGCGTATTGCGAATGCCTGCCTGGCTAGTGACCACCCTCAAGTACAAAATCTGTCGCCAAGCACCTAACGTTATGTTCCAGCAGCTGTCCTTGAGAGCCAGTTAAATTACAGGCACATGAGACTTTAAGAACTATGTCTCAACGTGACGGGCGCAGTGCAATTTGTGACTTGTGACGATATGCATCTGTTATAGGCAGAGGTTAGTCCGCTTAACATCAGGCGGGCCTCAAGCTTGTTCCGCCACAACAACATAAAAAAAATATTAAAAAAGCCCGTATCTTTAAAGCTCTGATTGTTTTTATATGTCAATATGAAGGATCAATCACGAGGCCCATTTGATGTTAGCGGTAACCTCTGGCTATAACAGATGAATTTTGACACAAATGACGAACTGCACCGCGCAAATGCACAGCTTCCAAGCCAAGAGTAGTATATTATCGAAGCTCTCAAACACTGCTGCCGGAACACACTTTTGGTTTTATTATAAAAACTAACGTGGTTTTCACTCATTTTAGTAAATAATACGGGATAACTCACGTGAATCAGTCAGATAGCTCCGACTATAGTTTCAACCACATTCGGTGGTCTTTTTCAAGGAGAGCTCGGGACGCCCGCGTTGACGTCTCGCTTAGCACTGCGGGCGGCAGCTCGTAGTCCGCGTGAATTCATCGGTTGGTGCGAGGGGTGGGTTGCAGTTGGTCGTGTCGTCGACTGATGCGAATCCTCTTCGTCGCTGATGGTGAAATCCCGGCAGGCATGGGGAACGTCCCAGCAAAAAGAACTCACCACATCTCCACTAGACCCGTCCTTATCATCCAAAACAGTTCCATGAAGACACGGCTTCCAAGTAGGTGACAAAAACCATCCTCCGTCTCTATTGAAGGTTGGACGTCTACTAATTTCAATACATTCTCGGATCTTGCGATGCACGAAGAACTTTTCTCTCGACAAGACCCGAGTTTTGTCAAAGCGGATGTCACCGAATGTGGTTGAAACTATAGTCGGAGCTATCTGACTGATTCACGTGAGTTATCCCGTATTATTTACTAAAACACTTTTGGTTGTTTGGCGACAAGATTTTAAATAACCTGATGTACCATCTCTAGCATATTTCCATGACAACGTGGTAAACTTTCAAGCGATCACTTGAAAGTTTACCACTATATGGACTTAAATTCTAATGTATTTGGTTCAACAATAACAAATATTTTAAAAATATTTCAAGAAACCATTAGATCAATATTTTAGAAAATACTAAAAATATTTAAAGATATCGATTGACATTTTGCTTTTGTACCGAAGTGACGTCTTAAATGCCACGCAGCCAAACCGGCAGAATTTTTTCGTATTCGCTTCTATACTAAGCGTCCTCAGGAGATGTTGACACTTCGAGCACACGATCGATTAAAATTTTTTTTTAATAATTGTTATCATAAAATATGGACATCCGCTAAGTACCGCCTGAACCAATTCATTACATCTGGTTCACTAAATTCGCAGTTATATAAACGCAAAAATAGAAAATGTATTTTTTTTTCTTAAAATGCAAAATAATCATAAACTCATTTCAAAAAAGCGTTTTACTTAGTAGTTATTTGTCTATGTCGCTATTGGAATATTAAATAAATAATTGCAAAATGCATCAGTCATATTTCTCAATCGAGTAGCGTTTTGCTTAAGCTTCACAATTATACCTCTTTATTTTCTCTTTACAATATGAAGTGTTGACGCATTATTCCTATAATAACTGAATGCGTTGTCATGGAAATATGCTAGAGATGGTACATCAGGTTATTTAAAATCTTGTCGCCAAACAACCAAAAGTGTTTTAGTAAATAATACGGGATAACTCACGCGCCTGCGACGCGCCTTTGATAAATTTCAGAAAACTAATTGGAATAAAAATTCCATATAATTATCGAACGGGCTCACAAAATTTCATGCAGGTAGTTGGTCAATTGCTAGCCTAATTAAATGTAATACTACTATATATACGAAGGCAATAAATCATCACATATAATATGTATGACGCACGAAATTACCCACCGAAATCTGTACTGATGTTAATTAACTAGGAAACCTCATAAGTAATCAATCTACGATATTTCAGACCCTTGCGAATGTGGTAATTTCCTACAGTTGAAGTAAGGAACATGGTTCTAGACGTAATTTACTTATATGGGTTCTATAAAAATGGACTATCTTGTATTCATGAATACCCAGAGACTTGACTATAAAAATAGCCCACATCTGTTTTATTCTTTTATTGCCGTTAGCCCTTGACTATACTCTCACGTGATGGCACAGAATAAAAAGGATCAGAAGTATTACTCCACGAAGCCTTTCCAATAAATAAGCGACTCTAATCTCGAGGTAATAAAGTGCAATTCAGCTCGCAAGCAGTGCCTAATATTTATATTCACCTACAAAGATTCTCTTTCTCTCTCTATCGTATACCCACGCATAGCTCTGATCTCTTCTGACGCGACATGCACTATAGAATAATCCCGCCCGGACGGATACGCCGATTTACAGGTTTGTACCTACCTAAAGTGTAGCCAGGCCTGGTGATGGTAAGTAATGATGTGGTAACAGGTAGCAAAGAGGCTTAACCAAACTGTAATTGAAGCTGGCTCTCTGCTGGGTGAAATATTTATTACTTCAAGGTGCCTGCTAGGTGGGCATTCTCCAAATGCCATACTACCATGCAAAGTATAGGCCTCTCAAATATTAATCCCCAATACTGAACGCTTTTTTAGTCACACCCGTTGCCGGGCTAGAATGTCACTCTTCTCCCCCCCTCTCTCTTTCCGTTGGTAAAATACCGAAAGGTAGGCAGGGAAGATATCTTGGATGCTTGGCCAAGCGTGGGGATTATGGCAAACCCTCCCTTAGTAAAAGAGGCTATGTTTTCTTAGTTATTTCTCATTATTTATTTATGTCAAATACAAATTTGTAAAAGATAGGAATCTCAATCACAGTTTCGTTCACCTGTATTGTTCTATATCAAGAGAATTATTTTACCTAATTATGACAATCAGTCTCAAAAGTAAAAAAATAACATTTGAAATGGGTAGTTTTCTTTAAAAATTTAGTAACATTTAAAAATAATCATCTTTAAAAACTAATATAATATGTATATTATAGAACACATCTATTACCTTTAATAAAAACTAAAAAGCAAAATCATCTGTATTTAGTTAATAAATAATAAAATGTTACTTCCTGGTCGAATTTCCACAAAACAAAAGGATTTGTTGTAAAAACATGACCATGTAATATATTTTTTCGTATTGTTCAGTGAACTTGGCAATCATATTTTCATTCTTCCTTGTGGTGTTCTTTCTCGGCCCAGTTAGTAGACGTGTTGATTAAAGATGGAAGATAAGATTTCACGTGGTAATTTATTATATACTTACAAAATTTACCAACGTTTTTCGAAATGAAAACTAATAATTATTTAAATAGAAAAGTGTTGAACACGGGAAACTAAAAGATTTTGTAAACCTTTTGTTTTCCAATTATTTTTTTCCCTTATAATAACTGCGTCACGTATGCTTGGTACGTATGATCTTCTTTGTACGTATGATAATTTGGTAAAGAAAGACTTTTGTCGTTTACTGTACTTAGTGAAAATAGCACAAAAAAATTACTAAATTTATTAGAATCGGGGGCGTCAGCCACAGGTGCGTCGACCACTGTGGGCATAAGCCACGAACCCGTGTTTTACAGCAGCACACGTGGGAGACCTGCCCCCACCCCGTAAAGTTAAACCTTATATCAGTACTATACATTTCACGATAGATTCCTTCATCAATGAATCATTCAATTCAATGAACATAATTTATTCATGCAAAAAGATGTTTGACAAACCCTTCCGAAAATAAAAACGAAAAAAACAATGATTTTTTTTCTTTATAACGCCATCTATTGTAGATTTTTTGAAAAATCAGATATTCCTTTTGCCCACACTATGCTTCTGACCCAGGCTTTCCCCTAAACATTGATAATGTAGTCAAGGATCTGAAGATTTGAAGAATTTCTATATATAATGATTACAAGCACTACCGCGTACTAAGCGAAAATCATAAATTTATATTGGAATACAAAATGTTTTGCCCCGGGCGGGAATTGAACCCGCGTCCTTCCGAAGTCTAGTAGTCTGGTTGATAGCCGCGCACCGTCCCCTATGACGGTTTAAGAAATACGATTGGAGTACGAAATTTCGGCGACACAGCCGTACCCCCGGTAGCTTAATAGATAAAGCATCCGGCGCGAAATCGGAAGGACGCGGGTTCAATTCCCGCCCGGGTCAAAACATTTTGTATTCCAATATAAATTTATGATTTTCGCTTAGTACGCGGTAGTGCTTGTAATCATAATATATAGAAATATATAAGGGTAGCGACATCATTCCGAGAGTTAAGTGTTTGAAAAAACACTTCTTTCGGTCAGATGAAGTCTAGTAGTCTGGTTGATAGCCGCGCACCGTCCCCTATGACGGTTTAAGAAATACGATTGGAGTACGAAATTTCGGCGACACAGCCGTACCCCCGGTAGCTTAATAGATAAAGCATCCGGCGCGAAATCGAAAGGACGCGGGTTCAATTCCCGCCCGGGGCAAAACATTTTGTATTCCAATATAAATTTATGATTTTCGCTTAGTACGCGGTAGTGCTTGTAATCATAATATATAGAAATATATAAGGGTAGCGACATCATTCCGAGAGTTAAGTGTTTGAAAAAAGACTTCTTTCGGTCAGATGAAGTCTAGTAGTCTGGTTGATAGCCGCGCACCGTCCCCTATGACGGTTTAAGAAATACGATTGGAGTACGAAATTTCGGCGACACAGCCGTACCCCCGGCAGCTTAATAGATAAAGCATCCGGCGCGAAATCGGAAGGACCCGGGTCAATTCCCGCCCGGGGCAAAACATTTTGTATTCCAATATAAATTTATGATTTGAAGAATTATTGAGAATCTGTTTTTTTTCGGATTCGTTAAATACATTCTATGGAAGCTGATCGCTTTTAAAGTTAGGTCTGATTCGTATTACGCGTTTACATAACGAATTTCCTAAGGTCTCAAAAATCTTACTGTAATTAATATTCTGCCAAACAGATGGTGTCGTAGATTTCAATTCGTAAAAGATTACAATTTTGGTTTGCAAATGGCCCGAATAAATTAGCTATTTTCGCCTAAAATTGAAGTGGCGTTTGTTGCTCGCAAATGATTAATGTTCTAAACTTTCGATGAATGTTTAACAAAATATTACTGTTGATTCTATGGATATCGATGTCTTGTTATTATCCGTGAGGTGCCGAGCTAAATTGCACCTCCCTATCTACTGGCTATAAGGGTGGTGATTGCCTCTTCGGATCAAAGGTTAAGCCAACCCTTCTACGGTTCTACCAGCGTACTTATATAGCCAGCTTAACAGTAATCTCTGCAAGGTATTACATTTATTTTGACTCGTTTCGTCGGTAGAGTGGCGTAAATTATCACTTCGGTTTTTGATTCGATCCCCAAATCAGATAAGTAGTTATTGGGTGATTCTGACAAAGAAGTTTTCAGTAGCAAACAGCAGTAAGAAACTGTACATGTAAAATGGCAATAGTCTCGCTCCTATTGAATTGGAACGAAAACACTGCTGCGTGTGCGGTATTACGTATGACTTCGGAGAAATAAAGAGTTATTATTCCTTTTATTTTTTCACAACTATCTAAGCTAGTCTTCGGCCGCTATCTCCCATTTGGGATGAATAATGTGGTAAAGGGGTAAGTTAAAATATTGTAATACAGGAATCTTGACAATTGTTCATATAGCCATGTCTTAGTCATGGTTTATTTAAGTTGTGGTGTAGTTCAAAATGGTGGGTGTAACGTGCACTAAATATTGAAACACGTTTTTAATCAACCTAATTGTACCTAAAAAGAAATTCAATGTGCCTCTCCAATATCCCAGCTCCCATGCAAAAAAGCCTCTGTACCACCTTCAACCGCAACACTTTACATGTTAACTCACTTATCATGTGAGATTGTGGTCAATTACTAACCTATTGACTAGATAGTAGATTAACTATGGTCGAAACTCGACCCATATAAAAAAATAAGGAATAGTAGATTTTCTAAATAATTAAGATATTAAAAATAATAACATGAGTACTATCTATTTAAAATTAAATGAGAAGTTTGTAAAAATTAAGGAACATCTCATCTATACGTACATATTTTCTTTATATTTAGTTAGTATCCCAACGAATTATATTGTCTTTTTTAAATTTTAAATATGAAACATACTGCGTCACCGCCGCGTCCCAGCATTCCGCTTTATAGTAGGTATCATTTTTTTATTTCGGCTCTCTGTCTTGCTCATTTACAAACGGAATTAGTGACTAAAATTCTCATTTAATATACACCAACTTGAGAAAGGCACATTAATTCTGTAATTAAAAATTTGTTTAGCTTTGACATAAACACAAATAAAGTTGTTATTTATTTGTTTTATTACAACAGAGTTTGTTACAACAATAACAACTTAGGCATCTTATTTTGTTTTCTACAATGGTTACCATGCTTACAACTGTTACAAGAACCATAGGTATATATATTTCGATTACAAACCAAGCTTTGTTAGAAGGAGTAGGTACTTCCCCCTCGAAGGTGTTGAGCAGCATATTCCACCCGCAACTCGGATCAAACAAAATTAGATACTACTTTCCGATCTCTGACAAACTAATTGCTCCGATTTTCCGATATGAGATATTATGCAGAATCTCGCTACCGTGATTAACAGCCGCTGTGATGAGCCCCATCTATTTTACACTATTATTACTGTCGATTTCTTGGATTATCATTTTCTATTAATAATATTTATTTTTGTATGGCCAGGATATTTTTTTGTGTTTTTTGTGCAGAATAAAGTCCTAAAACAAGGTAAAGTATCATATTTAAATTAAATACAATTTCATTAAAATTTCTCAAGACTAACTTTGTTCGAGAAATTATTTATTAGTCACAAAGATTAGAAAAACTTGTTTGTAAATTGAAAGCAAACCATATTTATTTTTTATTCATGATAGGTTCGCGTTTGACCACACCCTGCCTGATGCATTGATGTGGTAACCATATCCTACAATGAACTTTGTATTATTTAATCACAATAATACAAAGATTCAACGAACATAAAACAATTTTCTTTGATAAATTATTTAGTAATTAAGCAAACTAATATTTTATTGCTCTTAAAACTTCATATTCTAGCAATAAATATAAATAACTGTTGATGAGGAGCTATTTTCAAAAGAATCGAACGAATCGTTTTTATACGTGTTTGTTTTGCGAACTATTTGGAATCTGCAACCGAGCGACTAATGTAAGAACCTTGAACCTGTTGATGAAAGCATGTTTTCTTTCTCAAGAGAGATAGTAAGTTCTTGGGCGTAAACTGCTGGTAAGTAAATTTAAGGCCGACTTTCATCTAGGTGGTAATTAAGAATATGTAACGTGAAAAAGCTATCGAAGTTGAAAAGGACGATAAAAATTTGTTTTTTAAAAATGTATTTTGGCTTCTAGTGTTAAGGATAAGATAGAATGTAGAGGAGAAGGAACATCCCCACGATATTCAATTAGGTAAAGTTTTGAATGGCTTATGTCTTAAAGATATTATATATTTGAAGCGCTCGTAGCCAAGTTTGCTTAGCCATTCTGAATCGATCAGCAAAGTTAAGCAACGTCCGCCGCAGTCATGACTTGGATGGGTGACCGCTGGTGACATTACTACTGAGCGCTTCCGTGCTTCGGAGGGCACGTTAAGCCGTCGGTCCCGGTTGTTGTCTTAGGATAGCAGTCGTTACAGCATGGTGGTAGGGCACTTTGCGAACGCCCGACTGGCTAGCTACCACCCTCAAGTTGAAAATCTGTCGCCAAGCACCTAACGGTGTGTTCCGGCAGCTTCCGGTCCTTGAGAGCCAGTAACTCTAGGTTAGCCTGAACAACATCCTCGACCACATCATCACTTACCATCAGGTGAGATAGTGATCAAAGGCTAACCTATCAGGCATAAAAAAAAAAAAAAAAACGTAATATACGAGTATTATACTAGTAAATAACTAATTCCTTATATTATGCGGTACATTAAAATCGTATAGAATTCATTGTATAAACGCTGACCGGGTCTTTTTCATTTTATATGTCTTTTGGTTTATAATATGCTGATATTATAAAGCTCTTAGACCTCTTTGTGTTCAAAAAGGATCTCCTCTTGTTGAGTCATTGTAGAGCAAATTCTAAGGCAAAAATACGAGTGGGCATATATCGTTCTCGATCTGAAATAGTCGTTATTACTTTGGACTAAAACTGAAATCTGATTACGTAAAGTTCTAACAGGCAGAATTGAAAAGGCATACGATTGTATATATAAAATTCAGTAACAGATATCCCATTGTCTGGTAATACACTAAACTTACCATAAACAAATAATAACAAGCTGTCAATTGACAATGAAAAAATAGTATTATCTACGTGTTTGGATGAATTCAGGCCATGTTAAGTTTGAGGTAATTAATTAAAACAAAATATTGCATAAACAACAAGATTTCTTATACAATATTATTAGAA
This sequence comes from Plagodis dolabraria, assembly GCA_963854805.1. Lineage (NCBI taxonomy): Eukaryota > Metazoa > Arthropoda > Insecta > Lepidoptera > Geometridae > Plagodis > Plagodis dolabraria. Next base: position 21,370,317 of record OY978457.1, on the reverse strand, counting down.
ACCAGAAGTGGAGTAAGTTTAAAATAACACAAGTTTAGAACAAGAAATCCGTTTTAATTTAACACATCAGTAGTCACGTTCAAATATTACACAAAAGAAAGAGTACTCACAGACCTCACAATTCACTTTACAAAAACACTTGTAAAATAAACACAATTCACCATAGAAATAATACCTAGCTCACTAGAAATAGAAATAGCTCACGTGGCCCTATTACGACCGACAGAGATTCTAGCAGACGTCCGTTCACTACGAGTGCCGCAAAGCAAATGACGTGCGCGTTTTATTTTTTTTTATTTAGGGAGGACATAGATGCTGGCTACCGCCTGTGCGGTCGTCCAGCTCCACCGGGTTTTGGGCGAGGGCCTGGCCCTACAATAGCCCGGGAGGGAGAAGTGCCGAAGGCACTTCTCCCGAGACGAGCGTAGAAGGCGAAAAGCGCTTTCTACCTCCGTCTCCTGCGGACGCCGAGAACGTACCGCTACTATAGGAGGGGTTGACAGCGAGCTCAAGGGCACCACTGTGGTTCGGACCTCGGCTTGTCTCGCTGTCGAGAGACATGGGGGGGATCGGAGCAAAATGCCTCTGTGCAACTGCAGTGTTGCACAATTGGGCCCTACTGAATAATACTCTTTGACTATTTGGAGAGCAATTTATCGTGACCTTGTTTTTGCCTCGAGCTCGCCGGCGAGCTCGGTGTTTGATTGTGTGACCTCTGATTACCTCACACCTGGGGATTTTACCTCGACGACTTGCGGATAACGCTAAAGCTGCCAACGTAATGGCTGCGATGGGGTCATCCGGGTCGTCTAATACCTGCCGTGGTCGGCGACGGGGGGGTTTGAAAAATGGGATAGAAGAGGCAGTCGAGTAGTTCGATGCCTGGACAACCAATGGGTTCGGGTGGTGGGGCGCTCGATCAAAGTATCGGCGGGCGCAGTCCTTATTGAACTGCGCTAGAGAGGGAAGGTTTAAGTCGCAATGCAACTCGGTGTTCCGGATATACCACGGGGCGCCGGTTGCATTACGAAGAAAACGGTTTTGGATGACTTGAAGTTTATGAAGGTGGGCCTCACTAGCATGACTAAACACTACTGATGCGTAAGTCATGATGGGGCGGATGCAGGCAGTGTAAAGTGTCTTCTTATTACTAAGAGACATTTTACTCTCTTTGCGAAGTAGGGGACCAAGGCGACCCATTATGAAGGCCGCTCTGTTACGGACGGTTGTTATGTGATCGTTAAAGGTGAGATGACGATCAAGGGTGACTCCGAGGTATTTTGTTCTAGGAACCCAGGGAATGGGTTCGTCGAACAAAATAAGCGGTTTCGGGTAAGGGGAGCGTGTCTTCTCAGTAAAGCACATAGCTGTGCTTTTAGCTGGGTTGACCGCGATGCGCCATTTTCGGAACCAGTCACCGATCTCGGTGATGGCCCGTTGCATGACGAAATAGGACTGTCTGTTGATATGCCACCCAGTGGTGTAAATGGCGGTATCATCCGCATATTGGGCTAGGAATACTTTGGGCTGAGAGCGTGGGATGTCACTGGTATACAGTGCAAAGAGAATAGGTGATAGCACGGAGCCCTGAGGGACTCCGGCTCTGACTGGGTGGGGGGAGGAGAGGGTGCCTTCCACGCGATAGCGAAAGCTTCTGGCTTTAAGGAAGTCTTGTAGGATGAGCACAAGACGTTCTGGCACGCCAAATTGGTATAGCTTGTAGATCAAGCCGTTGTGCCAGACTTTGTCAAAAGCTTTCGCCACGTCGAGGAAGACTGCTAGCGTAGTCTGGGGTTTGGGGTATTTATTGAAGCCCTCAATGATGTGCTCCGTGAGGCGGTGCACCTGTTGGACGCATGAGTGTTCGGGTCTGAAGCCAAACTGCTCATCTGGGATAAGGTGGTGTTCCTTAGCATGGGACTGGAGACGGTTTGCAAGTAACCGCTCGTAAAGTTTGCCTAAGGCACTGAGGAGGCTGATGGGGCGGTAACTGGTGGGGTCAGATGAGCTTTTGCCTGGTTTGTGAATGCCAATGACATTTGCACATTTCCAGGTGTCTGGGAATAAGCAGTGGCTCATAGCAGCATTGAAGATGCTGACTAAGAGATGGATGAGAGGAGGAGAGAGGGTTTTAAGAACCCTGTTGGAGATGCCATCGGCACCGGGGGATTTGCGCGGTCGGAGGGCCTTGATCAGTCTCTCCACCTCAGCGTAAGTCGCTAAGGTGATTGGTGGGAGTTCAGAGGTGACCACAGAGCTTTTACGTTCGACTTCAGCATCCACCGAATCGAGGTGAGCTTGGTCAACGTGATCTACGTTAGGGGAACACTGAGCCTCTAGGCTATCAGCTAGGCACTCAGCTTTGTCTTCGTCAAAGAACGCTGGGACTAGTGGGACTGGTCTGTATAAGGGAGGCATGTCGTTATGGTTACTTCCTTTCAAGCCTCGCGCCAAGTCCCAGTAAGCATGGTGGCTTGGCACGAGGTTTGAAAGTTTATCGCCCCATTGTTGATCACGCAACTCAGACATGCGACTTTGAACCATGCGTTCAAAGTGGCGTTTCTTAGTTTTGTTCTCTTTACTGGGGTAAGAGTCGTAATGTCGGGTCACTGCTTTACTCTCCGTCACCAATCGTCTCACATCCGCTGGAATGACAAGGCGCCGGTCGTCCGGCACTATGACCTCCTTTGCGGATGCACCTACTACGGTGGAGAGGTGATTGGTGAACGAATCGATCGCAAGGGTTATGTCATCTTTTGTCAGGATGTCGTCAGGGATCTTGTCTAGGTCAGGTGAACTGATAGCCTTTAGGGCATCGCCTACTTGCTTCCAGTTCACTATCGTCTTAGTGGGGCGGGGGAGGTCAGTCGTTGGGTCGGGACCTAGTCGCAGTATAATGGGTCGGTGGTCAGAGTGAAGCTCGTGAACCACTTCTATGGAGCGTACCCGGAGTGTTACGCCTCTGAATAGTGCCATGTCAAGCAAGTCAGATCGGTGGTCTTCCATATAAGGGTAGTGAGTGGGCTCAGTGGGCGCAATTATGTCAAAGTTAAGTTCTGCGATTAGGTTTTCAAGTGCAATACCTCTGGGATTGTTGACGTTACAATTCCATAGGATGTGCTTACTGTTGAAGTCGCCAATCAGAATGACGGCGCTTCCTAATGAGAATAGGGCTTCTAAGTCAGCTCGGACGATCGGCTTTTTGCAAGCTTGGTAACAGGATGCTATGACTATAGGTTGATGACCAGTCATAGCTAGGAGGCAACAAGATGCTTCCATATTAACAAGAGTCGGGGTAGGTAGGGGAATGCAGTGCAGGGACCTTTTGTAATAGATAAGAGTGCCTCCCCCACGGGAGTTCACTCTATCATCACGTACCGTTCTGTAATTGGCAAACCTAGGGTTCGCCTTCCCCGGTTTTAGAAAGGTTTCCTGCACGCATATGATATCGATAAGGTGGGTACAACAAAAGTCGTGGACGAGGTCACGTTGTCTGAAGAGGCCGTCAGCGTTAAGTGACGCTAACGAAACTGAGTACGGTTTCGTGCGTTCGGTTGTTCTACCCATAGTGGTTGTACTGGGGAGGGGCCTGGGGAACGAAGCGCTTAAGGGCGCTAAGTAAATTCGCGTGTTCCAATGTGTATTGGATCACGTCCGCTGGGGATTGAGCGTATTGCATCTTGTGGAATAGCTCTTGTACCTCATTGATGTCAACCGACATAGCCAGATCGCTGACTAGGTTGATTGCCTCTTGAAGAGGGGCAGCCATCAATGGCATAGGTGGAGCTTGTGGCCGGGAAGCGGCGCGGGGAGGCGCGCGAATGGTGTTGGCGACGGGTGCCGGGAGCGCGGGGCGAGCCGGGGCCGGTGCGCGGGCAGGGGCCGCGGCGCGGGCGGGTGCGGGTGCGGGCGCGGGTGCGGGCGCGCGGGCCGGGGCGCGGGCGGTAGCGACGGTCTTAACCATACTGGGTGGTTTAGACCATGCGTTACGGGCTGGGAGCGGCGCGGGTATTACCTGTGAGGCAGGTACTACCGTTAGTTTAGGGCTTACCCGTTGGTAACGGTCGTAAGAGGGACGGGTCGGCCTATGCCTTGCCACCCTGTGGTTCACTCGTGGTGCTTTAGGGCAACCACGGTAATTCGCGGTATGCCCTTGAGCACCGCATAGAACACAACTGGGTGGGTCCGGCGAATCCCGGGTGCGAGTGCACGCTGCTGTCGCGTGATCGCCTAGGCACTTAACGCACCTAGCGCGAGCGAAGCAGAAACGGGAGGCGTGCCCGTATAGTTGGCAGTTATGGCACTGCGAGGGACTTCCATTTTTGTATGGGGCTTGGACATCGAGTCCTGAGAGGCCACAGACCTTTTTTAAATTAAAAATGGCCTTGCCCTCTGGTGTACGGTCTAGTACTACGAGTACTAGGTCATATGGACTGCGGTCCTTCCCGCTGTACATGCGGTGAACCGCATGCACAGGGAAGTCTTGTGCTTTAAGGTCGTCACATACCGCATCGGTATGTATCTCCTTAGGCACACCGCGAATCACAACGCGAAGGACTTTCTCCTCTTCGAGCGCATAAGTATGAAAACTTATGCTCTCTTTACGGAGGAGCTTTGTTAGCGCTCTGTGGTCGCTACTGGTGGGCACTTGGACTTTAATGCCCTGCTGCGTGGAGCGGGCATTAGTGTAATGGATCCCACGATCCGAAACTAAACGGGACAGCATGTCCCATTTGGTTTTGTCCTGAATGAACAGGGGTGGAGGCGGTTTTTCGCGGCGCGCGCTCGCGTCCTGAGGGGACGCGGCAGTAGTGGCCGGAGCGGAGGGAGGAGACGCGGGGCGCGGGGCGGGGGTCGGCTTCTTGCCGGAGGCGGGGGCCTTAGCGGGTGACTTGGCGGGAGGGGCGGAAGTTGCGCAACTAGCGGCTTTAGGAGCACGCTTGCGTTTGCGGTCAACGACGGTATAGCCGTCGTTGTCGGAGTCCGAGTCAGTGCGTAAGGCGCGACTCGGATCTACTTCCATCTCCGTTTCGGAGTCCGAAGTGGGCTCGACAACGGCGATGGAGGGACGGGTGCTCGCTGGCCTCCCGATCGGTGAGCGCGAGCGAGACCTCTCACGGGGAGGGGCTGCCACCGTGCGTCTATTGTCCGGGCCCGGGGCGGGCGAAAGCGGGCTGTCCTCTGAGAAGGACCGGGTCAGAGGAGGGACGTTGGCCTCCGGGATTGAAGTCCCGGAGGGAGCAATAAGAGTGTCCGTGAGGCGGGCACTCGCTTCCTCTTCTAGGAGTTGCATATGAGCAACATACAGATCGGGGTGGCGGAGGGCGAAGGTCTGAAGGACCTGCACCTCACCGTTAGAGGGACGGGACTGCATCCTGAGGGGAATACTCAGGACGCCCTATCAAGGGTTTGAATTCCCTCACACACCTTGTGAGCTCACTGTGTGAGAGGGAGTGTGTACCTAGGGTGTGCCCTAGTTGTGTACCCTCTCCGAGCTTTTTTCTCGGCGGAGAGGGGTGCTCCTAAGCGCTACTCCGGGGTTGACTAGGGGCGACCCCAAGGCCAGTAATCCCGGAGCCCAGCTTGCTTCGGCTGACCCGTGAAGCGGGAAAGGCCACGGTGCAAGGTTAAACCAAAAACAACAACAGTGGCCGTTGTCACCGTAGGGTGTCACACTGCGACCGCAGCAAATGGCGGATTTGATCGTTCAGACGGGTTTGGCTGACGCTACCCCACGCCTGAACGACGTCGCTTAACAGCACAAAGTGTGTTGTTACGCGACTGTTACTATGTTGTGTCGGGTAGTAAAGTGGTGAAATGCGCACCGAAAAGTGCGGTCAAAACAAGACCACCAGCCCGATATGATGTTGTTCGTCCGAAACAAGGGACTTGGGTAGGTGGTAATGCCTGACGTCTTAGAGCGCCTCTGCGCGACGGCACGGCGAGCTCGTAGCTCGCGTTGCTCGGCGTTCGGCGGCTGCTCAGCTTCTGCACACAAAACAAAAACTTCGTCAGGACTGCGTATTCCAAGGCACTGGTCTGCAACTAGCGTCGGAACGATGACCCGAGTGAGACGGCAATAGTGCGGGGACTATTGCGGTCTCACTGGGAGATACTGGCGGAGCTGTAGACAGGTGTGCACGGCGTGGCGGCACAGGTCGGAATGAATGTAGTGTCTAGTCGTCACCTAGTGGACGTGCGCGCCTTGTGCTTCGGTTTATATAGTCTGTGGTAAGGGATGCCATTATACGATTCTCGTAGGTTCCAATACGGCCTCTCCTGATACCCTGGTGTCCTCACCAGGCCTGTCACTGTCTGAAGATCCAGTCTGGGCGACGACTCGGCTGGTGCGGTAGTTGAAGACGTGTGACGAGTTGAAGAGGGTCCTGCACCCTCCATCTCCGAATCGCAATTCAAGTACTCGTTATCGCTGTCAGTAGTTTCTGAAACAAATACACAATTACCACAGAGTCCAATCTCAAAGACGAGTCATGTTAGTCATTTTATAAGCCAACCAAACAAAGAAAATAGTCCTGAAATATTCAACCAGTGATCATCGCGTTGCTCACAAGTCGAAATTCCAGACCAACATGTGTGTACTTAAAACAAGCAAAAAAATAAAATGGCTATGAAGCAATACCGAGACACTGAGTATACTCACACGGCTTCGTCAGTTAGGAACCGACTAAGCCACTCAGTGGGGCTCTTCAGTACGGGCCCCATACTGAAGAGCTTCCTACCTACACCGGAGGCAAAGGGCCATGTACTCCTCCAGCGACTTTTCCCAAAACGAAAAGCATTCCACGTCGGGGAAGAAAAAGGAGTGTGTGTTCTCCCCCAACGGCTCGCCGACAAGCGGAAAGACTTCACAAGGTACCTCTCTCTTTGAAAGCAAGCACACACAGGATGCCCCTTTCTCCGAGAGCAGGCACATAAAGGTACTTCAATCTCAGGAAGCAGGTAGATACAGACTACCTCTTCCCTCGAAAGTAAGCACATAAAAGGTACTTCAATCTCCAGAAGCAGGTACACAAAGTATCTCTTCCTTCGAAAGCAAGCACATACAAGGTACTTCAATCTCCAGAAGCAGGTACACAAAGTACCTCTTCCTTCAAAAGCAAGCACATACAAGGTACTTCAATCTCCAGAAGCAGGTACACAAAGTACCTCTTCCTTCAAAAGCAAGCACATACAAGGTACCCCTTTTTTTCAAAAGCGGGCACGTACAGGGTACCTCTTCCTTCAAAAGCTGGTACATAACGGTAGACACCAACAGCGTCCTGACTGTGATTGGTCTTCAACCTTTCGGCCGTCCTCTGTCGAAGCATCTATCGTCTACCTTGCCGACTAGACAATTCCGAATTCAATGCGACATGTCGCACCAAGGTTCGAATATCCGTCGTCGCACTCTCATGACCAATCAAGAGAATCTGGGCAAATCTGGTGTGGTCTTCGGTTTCGTCAGGTTCAAAATAAGTTGCAATTGCCATTCGCTCTTCCGATGATTGACGGCAATGCGAAGCATGTTGCGGAGAGTACGGATACAGTGCTCTACTCGTCGTCCATTTTCGTGATGGATATCAGGAGTGATATAATGGAGCTGTGCTCCCAGCAGCTGCATTCACAGCACTGGTCCTGTACCCAAGTAAACCTCGACATCAGTCGTACGTAAAACTAAATCTTCACAGTGTCTAGGTTAACCTCTAGAAATCTAAACCAATCTTGTAGGACAGGCATAGTCAAGCGTATTACTTTTGTTAGTAAAAGTTAGCTCATTTAGCTTTTAAGATGTACACACATGCATGTAGATAGGTACACATACATTTATAAAACACCACCCAGTGGCTTCCCAGTACCGGCCGATACTGTGAAGCTATACTGCACAAGGTATCCAATGCAACGTGGATACATTAACAGGGTATCTCCAATACAATATGGAAGACACATACATAGGGTATCCAATTCAACATGGATACATAAACAGGGTATCTCCAATACGACATGGGAGACACATACACAGGGTATCCAATACAGCATGGATACATAAACAGGGTATCTCCAATACGACAAGGGAGACACATACACAGGGTATCCAATACAACATGGATACATAAACAGGGTATCTCCAATACGACATGAGAGACACATACACAGGGTATCCAATACAACATGGATACATTAACAGGGTATCTCCAATACGACATGGGAGACACATACACAGGGTATCCAATACAACATGGATACATAAACAGGGTACTATTTGTTATATAGTTTCAATACGACATGGGAGACACATACACATTGTATCCAATTCAACATGGATACATACTGAGAATCCAGGAAGCCGCAAGTCTATATATGGTGAAAAAATGGCTTGTCTCAGACTACGTATCACCTGGAAGGATTCTGGAGCAGAGAGTGTGTTACCAACATCAACCACACCCTTCCACACTTGAGTCAACTCAATACATGCTCCTAGAGGACACGAATCTGGAAACCCTGGACTCCCACCAAATTACCGGCCCACACATCTACACGGACGGTAGCAAAATTGAGGGAAAAGTTGGCGGAGCCCTCACATGGTGGGAAGATGGAAAAGAATCGCGTTTCTCCATCCTCAGTCTAGACCCATCCTGCACAGTGTTTCAGTCGGAACTCTATGCACTTCTTAGGGTGGCTCAGTTATCAAAATCCAGTGGGGTTAGAGTAGTAAACATTTTGAGCGAGTCAAGATCTTCACTCGACCTGCTGGAAAATCCCGAATTGACACACCCCCTGACGATACAAATCAAGGATTTGCATACGAGAACTGAGTGCGGAGAGACAACAGGTGCGGCTTTTCTGGCTAAGAGCGCAAGTAGGGACCACAGGAAATGAGCGAGCCGATGAGCTGGCAAAGTCCGCTGCCCTACAGGTAAAACCAGATCCAGACTACGCAGAAATTCCACCATCCTACGTCAAGTGAAAGATCAGGGAAGAGACTGTACGCAAATGGCAGGACAGGTACAGCACTTCCAGCACAGGCAACGTCACTAAATGGTTCCCACCGGATGTCGACAAAGAATACCGAATGGTACGAACCATAAAGCTGACACCAACACATGTGCAAGTCTAGACGGGCAGGTGGCACTGCCGAATACCTGCACCGGTTCAGATCAATAGAAAGCCCAAGCTGCGAATGCGATCCCAACGTGACGGAATCGGTATGGCACATAGTCCTAGAATGTCCTCGCTTCCTCGCTGCAAAACAAGACTTGGAAACCCAGACCAACACCAGGATCACCAAGGAAAGTCTGCAGTACATCCTAGCAGACCCCGAGAGCAGAACATTCTTCCTTGAGCTGAGAAAATCTTTAAAACAGCAGCAAAGAAACACAGTTATCAAACATAGACACAAACCCGTCCTACGGAACAGTGAAAGACTCGGCATCAGTTACTGCAACACGCAAGCAAAAAAACCGCGTTGGCATCTCTGCTTAACGGAAGCACCGCAAAGACCACCATAAAGTGAAAAAAATATAACGAGCTTCCGGAGACAAGGACAGCCGGCTCTCCAATACGACATGACTGCATGAACAGTGGCATTGTCTGCTTTACCAGTTGACTTACTCGACCCAGGTTCCGTTGTAGCAGCTGTACCGGCAGGTTTTGGCTTTTTGGAACAGTTTACCTGTTTGTGCCCTTGTTCGTGGCAGAGAAATCACTTAATATTAACGTTGAACGCTTGAACTGGTCGCTTATTACCTTGGGTTTTGTGGTTACCAAAAAATACAAAGCTTGATGCCTGACCCTGTCACGCGATTGACGCACTTCAGTTCTGCAAGAATCTCGCCGGTTTCGGACACGTGAGCTATTTCGTGAATTACGCTTTTCATTACTCGAGTAACGCCGCTTTCGGCTACGTGACCTACCTCGAGTGTGCCCTTCACGGCTTCGTGACGTACGCACAATTGTAACTCACAAAATCAAAGCAAAATAAGAAAGAAACGATTAAGTTATCGTTACACAATTGAAAAGAAAAACAAATTTCAAAATAACGGCTTTCTTGTTCCTTCAAAACACCATATGTTTTTCGTTACGTTTTAAGTGGGCAAACAAGTCCTTTATCCCACTTCTGATATTAGAAACCAGAAGTGGAGTTAGTTTAAAATAACACAAGTTTAGAACAAGAAATCCGTTTTAATTTAACACATCAGTAGTCACGTTCAAATATTACACAAAAGAAAGAGTACTCACAGACCTCACAATTCACTTTACAAAAACACTTGTAAAATAAACACAATTCACCATAGAAATAATACCTAGCTCACTAGAAATAGAAATAGCTCACGTGGCCCTATTACGACCGACAGAGATTCTAGCAGACGTCCGTTCACTACGAGTGCCGCAAAGCAAATGACGTGCGCGCCTTGTGCTTCGGTTTATATAGTCTGTGGTAAGGGATGCCATTATACGATTCTCGTAGGTTCCAATAATATAATGATTTCAATCTTAAATTTAAAAATCTTCTCTTTTTCCTTCTTCATCCTGTTTACCAGCTAATACAATAAAACAGTTTAACTGCCGCTCAATGGATGAAGTAATCGTCAAGAGATCGAAACAAAATTGTAATAAACGTCGCTTTTTAATTAATAAATAATTATCACGGCTATCCCTTTTTAGGAAATTTATAACGGGATTTATTAGGATGAGATGGAAAAGTTGAAGGAAAGGAAGGGAAGGTCACACCTAAACGCCATTGACAAAAAAATCATATAAATTCATATAAAATAAAGTAAAATACGCCAGTTTGTCACATTAAATAAGGGAGAGGTGAGTCTGTTTGTCATATAAACTAAAAAGTAATGTCAAGCAAGTAGCAAAAAAGTAAGCGAATTTGTACCTATGTTAGCTAACTTGAGAGCTAGTTCGCTTTATTATAAAGGCGTGACAAACAAAAATAATGGTACTTACGTCACAAAAAGGGTTGCACGGAGTCACATCAGTGGCAGGACATCAGGCTTTTGCGTACAAGGACCTCTTATACTTAATCTAAACCCTAACTATTTCAGTCAGACATTTCAGGAAGTCAAGGCATGGCGTTATGGAGAATAAAAAAGGTGTACTAGAATTGGTTGGTAATATTTTAATGTGAACCCACAAAAACAAGAAGAAAGAACAGTCTAGTGCAAAAATTATGGCCTGAAGGGCGTGATAGACTTGGGTTGCTTATGTGATATACGGAACCAGAGAGTTGAAATACTTAGAGTTGTTATATCCGAACACCACTGCTCTAAAAGCTTACTAGAACTTACCTATGTACATACCTACGCACATCTATAAGCAGTTTGTAATGACAAGGAAATAACGTTCAAATATTATGCGTCATATCTGTTGTTAGAAAGAGATAAATAAGCAATTCGTGTTACCACCGAACCGCCACGAGACGTTCCGATCACCATTATGCTGCATCTCTCACAGTGCCTGTATAATTGGTGCAGAGTCTAAAGACACAAGGAAGGTGTATTGTCCACAGATTATTACGAAAAAACACGACTAGCGGCGATGTATTCACCGGACGTTCGGAAGCGCTAGACTGGTAGTGACTCAGGCGATTACCCTGAATTCGTCTAGTAAATATGGAGGGCAAACAACTGATCTACAGGTAAAAAAATCTTAGTACGGAACGGCTTATTACATTAGTAGTTTTCTCAAAACAAAAAATATAACATCCTAACATAAAATTTATATTGCCTACCTAGATGGCGGTCGTAAAAGTTCAAACAAAAGTCACTTGTGGGGGAAACTGTTCTCAAAATGTTCAGCACTGCACTTGCATGGGGATAAACGATATTATACCTTTTTTTTATGCTTGATAGGTTAGCCTTTGACCACTATCTCACCTGATGGTAAGTGATGATGTGGTCGAAGGTGTTAACAGGCATTACTGGCTCTCAAGGACAGCTGCCGGAACACACCGTTAGGTGCTTGGCGACAGATTTTCTACTTGAGGGTGGTCGGTAGCCAGGCGGGCATTCGCAAAAATGCCCTTCCACCATGCGGTGAAGCTCAAGCCAGCGGCGGGATTTGAACCATGGACCTGCTGCGCGGCAGACCAAGCCACTGAGCTATCATTGCTTCAAAATTGTATTTTTGTTTGTACTGTCGTAGAATCTAGGATTATAGGATGAAGTATATATAGTACTAGCGGTCAGCCTAGGTTCACATGGGTATTTTAAAAAAAGGTTACACTTATATTCATATCACCTATGTTCATATCTGAGGGATAATGTAGGATTCTAATAGTAAAAGATTTTTTTATTCAGCCTAGTAGTTTTTTGTGTGTAAGTGTAAAAATTATAACAAATTTAACGCGTTTGAGTCCAAAAGCAGGAGCCAGAATCCGGCTTATAAAACATTTGTCTCCGAACCCTCATTTGCGATCGATCTGTCTTCACAATAATAGAGAATTTCATGTTGAAAATGTTGGTGCATCATGCGTCGTTCTCTCTATATAACCATCAAATCAGAACAAAGAAGCGTGGAGAAGAAGGGTTGTAGGTTGTGTTACTATTCTTTAAAGAAATGACAATACCTTGTTGAAGATCTGCAGGCTTATCTCGCTTCTGAGCCATGTTTACAAGCTGTTCTTGTCGTTGTCGTGTCCTTACGAATCGTCTTGCCGGTGGGTTGGACGACTTTCAGCCTTCCGAATAAGCTGTATTCTGAATAGCCATAAATACCATAAACCGTATATACACGCTCAGCTAGTTTATACAAAAAACTTAAGATATATAATCAGCCATTTTTATAGCCTTGGTGGTCTCTATAAATTCCTTCGGATCCATCGTAACCTGACCAGCAGTGTAGTTAGTCTCTTCAGCAATGCCAAATCGACTATAGGTATATTGCAGCGCTGAAGTGTGTATAGAAACGCCAATAAGTCGACTCAACTACAGGACAAGAGCACGGAAATTATTCAAATTCAACGAGACGTGAGACCGGAAGACGTTTGTTCTCCAAAACTGTTTAAGAACGTGGTGGAGGACGTTTTAAAAGTTTGTTACCTAGAACGAATTTGGCTTCAACGTCAATTTATTTATTATATAAGTATATATAACTTATATAATACTAGAAGTTGTTGACCCTTATATTGAATAAGAACAGACTAATTTTTGACAACTTCATTGCTATACAATGAATATTTTTCGTAAGAAGTCGCGCGATTCGTTTAGCTGTGACCTGTATAACCATCAAGGTTCTTCGATGGAACACTTGGATTTTTAATAAGACCTTTGAGGCGTTAAAATTACGTCAAACGTAAGTTTAGTGGCTATAACATTGTTAGTCTAAATGGATGGCTTTTGATGGAGGTGATCATAAATGAAGTATGAATTATTGGCCGGAAGGATGACTGACTGAGAGAAAAAGTGCGGTCTTCATGAACCTTTTTAATCTGAATATATAGAAAAAGGTTCCATCTCGAATTCAAGGAAAATCTTTTCATCGTCAAATTTTCTGGTAATCTACAGAAGAAATCTATAAGAAAATGTGTAGGCCTGAAATTCGTGTTTACATATAATTATATGCATTACATTTTCTGTGACACATAATGACTTTTGTTTAGAAAAGGAAAATCCTCCGTGGTTTGACAAGTATTTGAAATTGACTTATCGACGCAACAAGACTTAACATTCTAACTATTATTCGTCTAAGCACTGCACAAAGAAAACAGATCTTTATCTATATCTACACCATACACTAATATTATAAAGAGTAAAGTGTTTATTCCTGTATGTAACGAATAAACTTAATGACTGCTGGACCGATTTGAAAAATTTTTTCACCATTAGAATCCCACATTATCCTCGATAAATATGGGCTATAAAATACTAACAAAAAAATTGGCACAAATCTGCAAGACCTCTGGACACTGTGAGCGAATACTGCGTGAATAGGGAACGTCATGATTATTATAAAAATTCTGACGGTAGACCAAATAATTTCTTAATAGCACATGTGACAAATAAAATCAATTAGTCACCCCGTGACCACGATCACTGCAAAGTGTTTGAAACGTCGAGACATAAAACATACGCGATTTAAACCGTTTAACGTTGTTTAATTACTATGTGTAATCATCGCGAAAACCTAAGACAACATTATGTACAGTATGTTCTTCTGCCGTTCTTAATTTACTGTTTTCTTAAAGGATACATATCAACGTTTCAATATTTTCTTCGTGTTAAAAATTGTTGCGTAAGAAAAACCTATACCGACTCTACATTTCAAGAAAGAAGAAGAAGAAAGAAAAGAATTTTATTGCCTTTAAAAATAATACAATAACTACAATTAACATAGATATTTAAACATAGTGGGCAATAGGGGGCATCAAATAATATGCTCAGCACTTTGTGGCATCAAATCAGAGAAGTGACACTATTTATTTGCGTATTCGTATCAGTAGAATTTTAATATTTAATTTATAATTAATTGCCTTCATAAGAGCGCCGTATACTAGTATAGAATAAATAAAAATAAAAAATAAAACAAGAAAAAAAGCTTAACAGAGCTGTCTGTCAGTTAATATAACTTTCAGTCGGTCCGAACGATAATCCGTTCTAACAATCCGAGCTAAGCAATCAGTTTTAAAAATAGTTTCACAAAAGCAATTATCATAGCTGAACTAGTTTCTCAGTGTGCTAGATTTGGGCTTCGGTGAACAACTGAAGAATATTATTGAGAAGCGATAATAATGCAAGGGAACCCGATATCGTTTGTTCTTCCTTATTTAACAATATAATGGGAATTTCCACTGTTTTTTAAGCATAAACTCTGTTGTTAATAATTTTCATTGAAGTAATATAACGTTCATATATTTCTAATTATGATTAAAAGCGCTATCGCGTTTTAAGCGAAAATCATATTCTACGTATTATTGGCGCACACAATTTTATGCCTCGTTACCCGCCCGCATAAAATTTTGTACTCCAATATTTTGTAAAATACAATGTTCATGTAATTTTCAGTATTTGATTTATACAGCATGTGGTTCCACCCGCGAAGATGATTATGAAGACGATGATGAAAAAGTATTCTTTGTGTTTATCCAGCCCTTAAACTATTTATATTCCAAGTGTGATGTGAATTGCTTTAGCCGATTCACGTAAAAGTAATATACAGACATTAAATAAGACCTTCATGGTCAGGAATAACTTCCTCATTTAGGTATATCATTAGTGTTATCGATAAAATTCTAAATTCTTCAACGTATTTTTGTCTCTATTTTACTTGAAAAAATTGATTAAAGGAAAGTTATCAACTGACATGAAATGACGACATGATTCTCATAACGCATGCTCTGCGGATTATATTACAAAATTACGAGAGGATAAATTATAGCCATGTGCGGGATTCGAACCCACGTCATCTACCCCTATATATCCAACCAAATAGCCGGGGAATACTCTGACCGTCATGTTAGGTTAATAAAAGATCAGGGCAGGCCCCGGCTACAGCGGATGGCACTTCGAATCCTGCACATTGCTTTAATTATTCCTCTTGTAACTTTGTAATATAATCCACAGCGTTATTACAAAAATAAAAATATTAAAATTTTATTTACTTCTCTCAAAATATTGCTTGTAAAACTGTATTCGAATACATGTTAGAGTTACTTAAAAATATGTTTGTATCTCTTCACAATCATGTCGTCATCTCATGTCAGTTCACAGCCTCAGACAGAAAAAGAACTCTTTAAGTTCTTGTTATGTTCAAAATTGAAGTAAAGTCCCTTTTTATAAGCAAGCATGCTGATTATTTTACAATATTACAAATTTTTCCTTATCAATAGTACATTTGTAATTTGGTAATGTAACTAATCCGCAGAGCATGCGGTATTGGAAAAAATGCTTATAAGTGTTACCATACACAAAACTGTTTATCTCACTTAAAAAGTCAATGTCAAGTGATTACATAACTTATATCTAGACCGTCTAAAATTAAAAAAAAAACAACTATAGGTACCTGCAAAAAATCTATAATCTACTTTATTTCACTCAAAGGCTATATTCATGTATCGTAGCATCCACTGATGTGTTCTTGTTCACATGAAGTAGAGGCGAGCTAATTCACACTAAACCTTACCGCTGTGCAGGTTGCTACTGAATAATTCTTTGTCAGAATAACCTAATTTTAGAATTCAGAATAAACTGTTTGGCTCGGGTAGCGAACCAAGGACTTCGTGATTATACAACGCAGTTTTATACATACCACCAGGCGATATCCTTATAATCAACAGTAATATTCTAACACCAAACAATACAAATTGTTACATTCGTCGGAAGTTCAGAACATTAAGAATTTGCAAGCAACAAAACCACCACTTAGCTTTTAGGCGGAATAGCCACAAATTTATTCGGGCCATTTGCAAACCAAAGTTATAATCCTTTACGAATTGAGATCTTTGCCAGCAAATTATGTTTGGTGGAATAGTATTTACAGTAAAGTTTTGGAGAGCTCAGAAAATCATTTATTTATTTATTCATCAATAATTAAAACGGCACAAAAACCAGTTACATCAACTACACAACATTACAAATTTTATTCAACAGTCATTCATAAAAAATAAACAAAAAAAAATCATGTTAAAATATGAGTGGTGGGAAAACCTAGCTGGTTTTTCCACCACTCATATTTTAACATGGGTCGGGCCCCCGCGAAAGAACTCGAACTGTATGAAAATATAACGACATATTGGTACATTCTGTTTGTACGGAACCCTCGGTGTACAAGGTAGCTCGTACTTTGGCTGTTTTTTAGGGTTCCGTAGTCCTGACAAGGAACCCTTATAGTTTCGTCATGTCCATCTGTCTGTCCGTCTGTCCGAAGTTTTGCTAAGAGACCGTTAGTACTAGGAAGCTGTAATTTCGTATAGATATGTTAATCAATTACGCCGACAAAGAGATAAAATAAAATTTTGAAAAATATATTTTTTTATGGTACCTCCCATACATGTGATGTGGGGATGAAATTTTTTTTCGTCGTCTATCTCTTCGTGTGTGGTATATTTGGATAGATCTTTTAAAATGACTTAGGGGTTGCTTATACTGTTTTTCGATTTAATGCTCCATTTACGAAATATTTAACTTTAAAGTGCAAATTTTTGTTCCAGCAGGGCGTCCCCCCCCTCTAAAAGCTAAACTGCTGGCATGAAAAATCTGAAAAAATTCAAACTGATAGTGCGTTTCATGAACTTTAAAGGAAAAGTTTAGCGGTTGAGATGACTTTATTAGTTTAGCAGTAATAGTCGTTGACTTGGGTGTTCGATAATTTTGTACCAAATATAAAATCTATAGAATAATTCCTTTAAAGTGACTAAGATGAAGTAGTTGGTTGTTTATAACGGGTAAATACCGGCATTGAAAACTTAATCTAAACTAAAAAATCTTAAAACAATAACTATGCCCTATCATACATAATAGACTAGCTTTCCAGCCGCGGCTCCACCCGCGCGTATTGCGGTTGTCGCGCAAAACAATTTCCCGGGTCTCAAACTATTTCCCTGCCAAATTTCATCCAAAACGGTCCAGTAGATTTTAAGTTTATTCGTTGCATACAAAAATACAAATCTTTCCTCTGTATGATATTAGTATAGATATAGATCTGACAGTACAAAGATTCGACTTATATAGGTATAAAATAAAGTACTTTTTGGACCTCATCCTCGCCGCACACTAGATGTGTTTGCTGTCTGTACCTGTCGTACCAAGGTCATCGATCACTTCATTTCACACATCATCAATTTGCTGATTGTAGGCTCTTCAATCGAGTAATTTTTTTTATCGACAAAGAGAATATTTCTGTGCCCTTCACTTGCGTATCGCAACGGAAGGCACTCTATTTAATTTTAAAGATTGATTTAGGGCATGTACTGTATATTGACGATAAGGACCGAGCTTCAGGTCTTGTTTTATAATATGCGACATTTTCCTAGCGGGAATCTTCATTTCTCGCAATAAGATTATTGTTGAGTTATCATAATTTTTTTTACTTCCTAATGGGATTTCGACCAATTCTGGCTTTAACAGCATTAATTTTTAGTTCTATGACACGCGGCTGCCTTGATCTTTTATGGGCTCCGACAGCGGAAGTGTTGTTGTAGATGTTGATATTACGATATACGAACATACGGCTGATACCAAGCTTTTGAAGTGTCTGGAATATGACCGACGCGATGGCTCAACACCTACTTTGTACAAGGCGAATACTGCTAACCTATTTTCTTTAACACCTCATTTCATATTGTTATTTGATAATGAACACGAAATAATATATGAAATGCCGCGAAATCGAAAGAAAATTTTAAAGTAATAAAAGTGTTCCAAATTCTAAATAATCCAAAAGTTTTTATGTTACAATATTTATGGCCAGACCAGTGATATCGTATAATAGCCCATTTATAAGCTTACTTGTCGTATAATAGCCCATATATCGGTGTATACTTTTTATTTTTCTTTCATATATATATATATATAGAACGATTCTGTAGATCTTTATTCTCCTCCACTTTCTTCCTGCTAAATCTAAGAATAAATAAGAGTAATAATAATAATAAGAGAACGATTGCCGCCAAGTTATTATTTCAATTGTAATTCGAAAAATAAACAAAATTTTATTGTAAATTCTATAGGTATGTAGATATTCGAATGAAAACGTAACGATAGCGCGATTCAGAATCCGTTGGCGCATTCAAATTCTTAGAATGTTATTTAATTTATTTGCTGTAATATAAATAATTATTCTATTATAATATAAATATATATATATATATATAATATTATAAAATAGTTTATATATATCAACTATTTTATAATAATAATAACGTTTTCATTCGAATATCTACATACCTATAGAATTTACAATAAAATTTTGTTTAATTTTCGAATTACAATTGAAATAATAACTTGGCGGCAATCGTTCTCTTATTATTATTATTACTCTTATTTATTCTTAGATTTAGCAGGAAGAAAGTGGAGGAGAATAAAGATCTACAGAATCGTTCTACATATATTATGATATCGGGCTTCTACGGAACCCTACATTGTGCGTGGCTCGACACGCATTTGACCGTTTATTAATTTCTAAAATTAATTAATTAAAAAAAGCTAAATATAAATAAATATTAACTAACAAGAAAATTGTCTTGTTGATTCTCTGAGATTTTCTTGAACCGACCTCTAAAAGTTTAATCGAATATTTTAGTGTCAGAAATCGATACGATGGAGGATCGAATGGTCACAATAATGGTCGCCCTCGACAATAGTTGCAATAATCTCTTGGGGATTAAGCCTACTTTTAAATAATTTTTAATACTTACCTCTATTATTAATTAAGTGTAATTCAGCAACTCCTTGCTCGGTGTTGATGAAATCGAAAAGGTAGGAACTATTTTGGACTCATCCAAGATCGGATGATCCCGGAAAATTTATGCACGGTCATCACACAGTTTCACACAGTGAAAAAACATACGCTTTGACTTTAGAACCTTCCCCTATATGAACATATATAAATACGGATATAGATACAGATAATATAAATACGACTAAGTATATTTAGGACGGATATATGGACAGCCGAGGCTTAGTAATAAGGTCCTATTTTTAGAACGGAACCCTAAAATCGTTGGCGTGTGTGCAACTATCTGTACTCATCCTCTTCGGAAAATACCGTGACCACCCTTCTATCGTTGCACTAGTCCCTACGCATATCTACGCAGTTACCAACTGATCCAACAAAAGATCTTGGTATCCACTTGCTGGTTTTCCTTTTAGTCGGGTGTACAATTTTAGTCCAACACACTTTAGGACAGAGTGTAAATTCATTTTAAAAGGAGGACCTTTTATTTAATACATCTTCAGTTCAATGAACTCACCACCACCCTTAATATTCTGTACATAATTGCATGTACCTCAAAATTTGGCCGATTATATATTAAATTAATGCGGCTTTCAAGACCTCTCAACCAAAAGGTCAAGATGTTAATAAATTGAGGCCGTCAGCTCAAATACCGGTTGATCGATAGGGTCTGATGGTCCCGATTTTCACTTCCCCAGCTCATCAATGCTTGACACACAAGAGCAGCAAATCCTATGTCTGTGAATAACAATTAGACAAATACTGAAAGGTCATCTTTATCATCTTCATCTTCCTATCCCTGTCCCAGTTTGTGTTGGGTATGTGCATTATATGTGCTAGCATCACGGAAGGCGCACAACAAGAACATAATCTAACTATCCGATATAAAATTAGTACTAATATTATAATTGCGAAAGTAACTCTGTCTGTCTGTCTGTTACGCTTTCACGCAAAAACTACTGGACTGATTTGAATGAAATTAGGTATGGAAATAGTTTGAGACCCGGGAAAATACCTAGGATTTTATCAAACTGCGCAAAGAGACGTTAATGTTTTTGCGCGATAACCGAAATCCGCGCGGGCGGAGCCGCGCCCGGAAAGCTAGTATACAACAAAAGATTTTGGTTTCAGTTATGGCCACCGCCAATCCTTTTTGGGATCACAATAATTTTGTTTTCTTACCACAAATTGTATTCATTTTCTTATTACTAATTCTTTCCATTAACTCATGTTTCTTATAGAACTTTCTTACAGATCTCAAAGAGGGAAAGTTCAAGTTGAGTGTCAAACACTCAACTTGAACTTTTTATTTAACATAACATTTATTTGAACATATTATTTAACAAAGGCTACAAAATTACAGGTAAGTATATTATATGAAGTTTATCTCTTCGGTTAGCAAGATAATTATTTGTAAGAAACCATACTGCCTACAAGAAACATAAATTACAACATTTGTCATATATGCATCAACTTTTATACAAACGAATATCTATAAGCTTATCAAATTACATCGCAAGGTTTTTTATTTCGCAAACGATAAGCTAAATTTTACCAGGATGAATACGTAAACATGACGATGTAAAGGTACGTATAATAAGTAAACAATACAAACAAACGACATGTAACATAGATTTCAATGAATAAACCCATTATTCTCGTTTATCAACTAACTTAAATAATGCGGGTGTCTCTATGAGCCGGGACATCTTAAAAGGGTTAGAAAGGTTTGTCGAAAAAAGGGTTGTTATCTCAGCCGACCCAAGGGCTCAATTCACCACATTATACCACAAACACAATGTAGCTAGAAGACAGTGAATATACTCAAGTATGGTTCATTAATATGTGTGTAATTGCACCGTTTTGGAATCTGGAGAGGACTAAATCCCGTGTTCAATCACCGTTTGAGATAAGTTATTAGGTCGTAGTTCTTTTTAACCCCTACGCTCAGTAGCCCTAGCACGAATAGTTTACGAAAACGTAACCGTTTCGTTAACGTTTCGTAATGTCACCATTTTGTGATTTGATCAGCGCCCCTACAGTGCGTAAAAGGAACTAAATTTTGGCAGATTGAAAGGTTTTGACATCTAACGTGTTGAGAATTTAAGGTGAACGTTTCGTCACGTAGAATGTTTTGTATGTAAACTGGAAGAAATAAGACGCCAAAATTGTCAAATATTAATCATAGAGGATTTTGTACAGGCTGAAAAAGAATTCAAACCTCTTTTGGAATGAATTATTTGCTCTTAGGAAGAGGGTACAATTAATTTGATTTACGCTGGACGACGTAACTTTTGTAATCCTATCGAGTTCACGTTAGCCAACAAACGATGCATTGTGCTGTCAACCATCGCCTCCGTACTGTAAACTCGATACGTTTAGGTTACGCACTTTTTTTTTTTTTTTTTTTTTTTTTTTTTTTTTTATGTTATTGTGACGGAACAAGCTCGAGGCCCACCTGATGTTAAGCGGTCTAACCTCTGCCTATACCAGGTGCATTTCGTCACAAGTCACGAATTGCACTGCGCCCGTCACTTTGAGACAGTTATAAGTCTCATGTGCCTGTAATTTCACTGGCTCTCAAGGACTGCTGCCGGAACACACCGTTAGCCTGAAGGTTAACTGAGGGTGGTCGCTAGCCAGGCGGGCATTCGCAAAAAGCCCTTCCACCATGCGGTGAAGCTCAAGCCCGCGGCGGGATTCGAACCATGGACCTGCTGCGCGGCAGTCCATAGTCAATGCCACTGAGCCATCACTGCTTCAGTATATTATATTGGTAAACTGTTGAAGTGTTAAAGAATTGATCAAGTGGAGTTGACATAATAAGCTTTGACTAAATGAATGTTGACCTTCAGTATGTATCCCCTATCGAAATGTTCGTGCTTGGGCTACAGGTCAACTTTCACCAGCAAATTGACCCCCTATATTTTAAAATATACACAAATCACCATTTTATGGTTATTTATTATTATTTTTACTAAATCCTTTTTTTTTCATACCTAATTTTTATAATTTTTCAATTCAAACTGAGCTGCAGACCTATTGCAGCTCAGTTTGAATTGAAAAATATATATTCCAAAACTGTTTAGAGTCTAAAACTGTGTCCGGTTGATGGCAATAGTCTCGCCCTTTTTTAATGCAATCAAAACATTTCTAGCGAAGCGTGGTTCTAGACAGTTTGACCACAGATCTAGTTCTAATTACTCCTTGTGGATATAAAAGCGAAATTATAAAGGAATTTTGTTTAATTTTTCTATGGCCATTTGTCGCTGCCCTTCAGTATAAAGACTACACAGAGCACGCATATGGTATATTAGGCGAAGCAGACCTTTCGAAGCTTGTAAGATTTTTGAGGTTGAGTATCGAAGACGTGATACATACAATAATAGACGTTTTGAAGTAAAGATGGCCCAGCGGTAATAACTATGGACTGTCGTGCAGCAGGCCCATGGTTTTATCCCCACCGCTGTCTTGAGCTTGACCGCAGGGTGGAAGGGTATTTTGCGAATGTTCGTCTGGCTAGCTACCACCCTCAAGTAGAAAATCTGACGCCAAGCACCTCACAGTGTGTTCTTTGCAGCAGCCCTTGAGAGCCAGTAAAATTACAGGTACATGAGACTTAACAACTGTATGTCTCAGGTTGACGGGCGCAGTGCAATTTGTTACTCGTGACAGAGGTCCGTTTAACATTAGGTGAGCGTTGTGTATGTTCCGACAGAACAACATAAAAAAAATACATTGACGTGACCAAAAGCATTATCGATCTATTTAAGGGCGCACCGAGCTTTTTAGGCGCGCCGCGTATGTGTGCGTAAGTAAGGCACGCCAACAGCATCCGTCCCCGTCCGACGGCCGAAGAATTACTAAAGCGGATAGGGACAAAGCATCGCGGCTCTGGCTAAAATGGGTGGAACATGCGTGAATTTAAGTATTTCCTTCGTATAATAAAAACAAATACCTTTTTGAAAAATGTAACGTGTATACGTTATAGAAAACATATTTTTATTATTCAAATACGGATGACTCTCCGGTAAGTATTTACGCCGTACTAAGGGTTTATTTCGTTTATTAGATGTAACTTTGGATTTTTTTTCTATCGAGAAAATTTTAAGTAATCGCGTTTCTAAAGTGTATGATTTATAGAATGAATCCTTAAATATAATATTTATTAATTACATAACTCAACATTCAGAAATAAAGATACAGCGAGGGATCAAACGAACCACAATTACGTATAGCTGCCTCGGTGCAGGCTTAAGTACCTATGGTCTGAAATAAATGGGGCAAGCATATTGCCATCAGCAGTTCCAAACCCCAGACTGCTGCTGATAATTTCCGTCAGATAAACTCAAAAACTGTGCGACTCGAGGATTGAACCGAGGACGTCGAGATTCCAAACCAAAAGAGATAGTTGAAACTCCTGTTGTCTTAAAAACTCGTGTTACCCGCTCCTGTAATTCTAGCGTACCATGTATTTTATTCCAATTTCCAATATAGATTCAATCGCATTTTTGTCAAAATACGAAAACACCGTTCCTTGTAGCTCAAAAAAAACAGGTGTGACTATCTATTTATACCTTATACATTCCGTTGTAGTCCACCCGAGTGTAATAGTGGGTAAAATTACTGTTTTATGCCCACGATGCCGGCGAGAATACCGCTTTCAAAGGATTTCCACTTCCGTTTGTTATCCTCCTTCGTCCCGGACGAACGCTACTCTTCAATGGGTATTTTGTATTGAAATCTTTTGAGGCTTGTACGATAGCTTGAATATCGAAGACGTGATACATACAATATACATTTTAGATATTGACGTAACAAAAGCTTTGTCGTCGTTGGTTTTATATCGTGTTCAGGACCTTAGTCAGATTAAGGGTTAAATACATTTTACAATCCAAATCTTGCTTTCATTACAATTATAACAACAAAGACTTGAAACGCCGGTGGCTACTGTTGTTTCAAAACAGTCACATCCTTTTTCTTCTTGGTTTGTTACAATGTGGAACGCTGTTTTCTGAATAATGGTAGACTTTTTGTATTCCATCAATGTTCCAAGCTGCCGACCGCATGGCTTTTTATACCATTTTAATGAACTGAAAGTAGCGACTACTAACTAGAGCGTTTTCGTCCATAGAAAACATTGGCATAGAACATAATTATACCACGTAACATTGCATTATTGGTACAAGTAAGGCTACCACCTGAATAACTATGTTTTTTTCTGATTTACAATGTCAATAGGACATTTTTCGTCACTACTGGAATAATGTCACACAACTAAAATTCAAATTCAAAATCATTTATTCAATTTAGGCGTCTACGACGCTCTTATGAAGGTCAATTACAAATTTTAATATTGAAATATTCTACATTGTACTGCCACGTTCAGCAAAAAAAATAATTATAGAGCCACTGCGAGAAGTACGGGTAAGAAACTCGGGGCCATTCTTTTAAACGTCTTTTTACAATGTGTTATAAACAATATAATACAATTATTACAATATTTGGTAGGTAGGTGATGGCTTGGCAGAGGTGGAATTTTCCAAGCATTTTTGTCGTTTAAGTAATCACAAACTGTGTAGTAGGATTTCTTATTCAAAACGTTTTTCATGTGCAATTTGAATTTTCCTTCTGTGAGCATTGTAATATGTTCGGGAATTTTATTATAAAACCGCATACAATTACCTAAAAAGGACCTTTTATTTGTCTTTGCTAATCTAAAACATGGTACCGTTATTTTATATTTGTTCCTAGTGTTGTAATCGTGGTTGTCACTGTTTAATTTAAATTTACTCAATTTTTTCCAAACATATATAATATTTTCAAATATATACAGACTCGGTAAAGTTAATATATCAATTTCTTTAAAAAAATCCCTTAGAGATTCCCTAGGATCCATTTCATATATGGCTCGAATTGCACGCTTTTGTAAGATAAAGATTGTCTCTATCTCAGCAGCAGCTCCCTACAGCAATACACCATACGACATAATACTGTGGAAGTATGCGAAATAAACTAGCCGTGCAGTAGCTACATCTGTTAACTGTCTTAGTTTACAAACTGCATATGCAGCAGAACTAAGTCTTCCGGCTAGATCATGTATATGTGGATTCCACTGTAAAGTTGAATCCATTTTGATTCCCAGAAAGACTGTCACATTGTCAATAGAGAGTTTATCTGGACCAAGCTTAATGTTTGGTACAACATAAGGAACATTTGGTAACGAAAACCTTAAACATTTTGTCTCTTTTGAATTTAAGAGAAGATTATTAGCTGCGAACCATAGTTAACACATTATTTACATGAATGAGTTCACTATCTTTCCTAACTAGTCAAAACTATTTAAAATATGTTCCTGTATCATATTTTTGCTGTAAAAGAAACCATTTTTATACAATATTTTGTGCTATTCTTGCGCCGACCCTTTGGCGTAATTATAGAAACTATTAAAGCGCTGGAAGCAAAGTTTGCAAAGACGTTCCTAATCTATTATCGGCGGTTTCTAGATGGATGCTAGTTGATGGACTGCTAGTTGGTATGTACTACTGAACGCTTCTGTGCTTCGCAGTAATGGTCTGTTGATGTCTTATAGAATGGCAGTAATTAGGCAATGTTTGAGATATTTGGGTTACCCGAAAACTCCAACACTTTGTATCTTGGTAGGGTTTTAAGGGCGTATCCTCACGGGGTAGCTATCAAACTCTGGTAAAAAATCTTTCACCAAACGTCCGATGGTATGTTACAGTAGCTGTACTTGAGTACAACTATAACTTAGAGCTCTCAAGATGCTGAGTTTCTAATCTAAGCTAAACCTGCTTACAGTCCTAAACTTCAACCTCGCTTACTATCATCAATTAAAAAAACAAACAACAATATCGACCCCACATACGACTCTGTTTCTTTAAGTCACCTTCTTATCGAGACTCATGTGGGATAACCTGGGATTAGAGTCATTCAAAATATACAATTATGCTGACAACACAATATTAAAGAAACTCAATGATCTCAATGGTGTGATGATGTAGTCGGAACTACTACCCAAGTAGCACAAAACTGCATTATAAGATGTCACAAGAGGTAACATCGGTAACTTTAGCACTTATGAAGAGTTATTACAGTACACTCGACCTGCAATAGGTGAAAAGTGAGCTTTCACTTGAATAAGAACGTTATTATGTGTCACGGAGACCACACTGTAACATTCGCAGTGTTAATATAGGTAACAAGTTCAATATTATACAGCTTTAAGCAATTTAAAGGATTTTTGTGGACTATATTCTGAATTGAAGACCACAAGTGTACCCTTATACCACTTGCATTTTAAGAAAGAACACGTGAGCTACTATAATGTAATCAGTTATTCTGTGGCTTCAAATAACAAAGATATAATGCTTTTTGCTGCACACAGTGGAACTAGTGTAATGTTAATCAGCTTGTTACCCGCAATCGTATAATAGCTCTTATTAAGCCCACATGATCACTATGGGTGAACATATATGATGCTAAGTTAAAGCAAACTGCTCTATATTAGCTCACATGCTACCCATAATCTCAGTGAGAGCTGAATACTTGTACTAGCGTTGACAATTAATCTACTAGTGCCGTTAAATAAGACTTTGAAGACTTTTTTATTCAGCAATATAGGTAAGTACCTATAGCTAATCGCGTCGTTTAAGATATTGTGATATGTGGAAATATAAAAAAGGGCTAAAATTCCTGCAGAGTTTATCAGTTCATTCATGATTACCTAGTACAGCTATTTGCGTACATGTTGCCCAATATCAAGCTTTACATGAATCTCTAGCTGACTTGTTTAACACAAGAACCACTCGTAACAGCTCGTTACTGATTCATGTACCACGAGTGGACACTTAAACAGCTCATGCTGTTTGATTGTGGTTAATATAGTACACTTTGCTTGTCTGCCATTTTTTTAGATTATAACCGTGTATACAATATAATAAAAATTTGTTTTTGTTTAGTCAACGGAAATAACAACAGAATTTGAATAGAAAATGTAATGATTTTACACGTAAACAGCCTTTTGTCAAATTATAAAGGAAAAAAAAAGTTTTTTTTTTTAATAATATCATAAATCTATTTTATACTATAATTTTCTAGTTAGTGATATTTTGAGAGCGCGTGAAAATTTTCGTCTATAATTATATAGTATTTGACAATAAACTCTCTTTCCCATTCGAATTTCATGCACATGGAGGAAAATTATTAAAGTTTTACTTGGCGATAATAATTTGCCTATTTCCCACAAACACTTTACAAAATGGTTCACACAAATAACATATCAAAATAATAATAAATATTTTGATAATGAATAATTTGCCACTTGTGAATTGTCAGCTCCATAAAAGAGTTACTAATTTCCTGGAGTGTACTTTGTGCTGAAAAATAGGTAACAAATACTCTATTATTCAGCCCTTGTGGTGTATAAAAGGTAAGACATACCCTGATAATCAGTCATTATTCAGCTCTTAGGGCGACTGTTACCTTTAAAAATGCTCAAATAACGCTTATATAGTGCAAACAGCCACATTATTCAACTAACAGCTGATTTAATTTGTGCCCAAATCAGAGTTATATTAGCTGAGTAGGCGCCTCTAACGCTCTTATTCAGCAGGTTATTTCAGCAGAAGATTCCATTGTGAACAGTGATTCAGCTCCTATTCAGCGCTTTTGTGCTACTTGGGCTACATCATCACACCGAGAGAGAACAATAAAACCTGTGGAATAAGACAGAGGATTGTAAACAAACAAAAGCCATGTTCCCAACTCTAAACAAGAAGCTGACAAATAACCTGCTGAAACTAAAGCGTGAGGAACTGCGCTTTGGAGCAGGCCTTATTACAGGTCATTGTAATCAGAATTACTTTCTGCACAAAACTGGAGCAAAAGACAGTCCACTATGTAGAGGCTGTATGCGAAAAGATGAGACCGTGGTGCACGTACTATTGCACTGCGAAGCCACGGGACAAATAAGAATTACAACCGGACTACAAGAGTTGTTCTCATCAACGACATCCTCACCACCATCGCACACGTCACTGGAGCACCTATGCCAGCGACCCAAGGTCCTTCTCCACTATATGGGGAGGGAGTATAGGGAGTTGGGATGGCTTGGGTAGAAGCTGGCGGGGGAAATGCACAAAACACCCCAAGCGGGACATATCGCCCCCAAATAGAATAAGAATAACAAGATCGGGAAATACAGGCTTGACAATAAGAATATTATGTACAATATGAGGACACTACTTATCAACAATGAATGAAATAAAAATCTAAAATCATATTTTTTTACACTAGTATCATAAATAGTTATTTAAAAATTTAAAGAAATCTTTTAACAACTTTTATACTACCTTTTGAATTTTCACCATTATATGGGTTTGTACAGAACAAGCACGCGGCCCACTTGATGTTAAAAATTAACCTCTGCCCATAACAGATTCATTTGCTGCGAACTGCAATGCGCCCGTCACCCTGAGACGTACAGAAGATGCTCGGGCTCATGTGTCTGTAATTATAATGGCTTTCAAAGACTGCTGCCTGAACACACTGCTATGTGATTTTCTATGTAAAAGCCTACCACAGGTAGCTACTCAGGCGAGCATTCGTAAAACGTCCTTTCACCATGCGGTGAAGTTAAGCCGGCGCGGCGGTGGGAATTGAATCATGGACCTGCTGCACGGCAGTCCATTGCTATAATTTATATATTATATTACCACTCGGCTTTCATTGTTTAAAAACAACAAGACTAATCAAATTATTTCTCATTCAATTTCATTATACATCCACTTGGGTATTATTAACGATGAATTCTGCACGTCGCGCGTCGTTCGCGCACATCTTTTAACTCAAATACCAGAAGTGCTCGCATCCCATTTTATAACCATTATGCCGTATCATTCCCGTTGATTTCCATTAAATTGGAACATTTGCTACCACCCTCTATAGGAAATCAAACAATTCCTTTGTCCTCCTTATTGGCATTCAGGAAATGAGGAAGTCATAACTCATCGGCAAATTGGTTAAGGAAGATTTTTGGCTTAAGCTTGATTTTCAATTATTCTTAGTTTTTTCTTTTTGTATGGTTGTGCGGTATAATTTCGAAATACAATAATAAAGCTTCTACCTCACAAATATTTTTTTAACAAACTATATGTTGTGAGACAATGTTCCTAAGCTAATTAAATAGACACATCAAAAGTACCTACGGATCATCTATATTTTGAACTATAAATGACTTATTTGGCAGAAAAACGAAAAAAAATCGATTTCTGCTGTCTATTGTTAAATTATATTAATTAGTAGTCTGCGTTTCTTCCATTTGCAGTAAACACACGGGCACAGCGATTTGGCATGCTTAAAATCAGTTCATAAAAATCACTTTGAGGAATGGCCGCCCACGTTGTTTGTAACAAGTCAAACAACTGTTGTAGGGTATGCACGGCATGCATACTTGGCAAAGCTCTTCTTTGTAGCATTATTTATTTATTTTATTTATTTATTTATTTATTAACAACTAAAACGATTTACATGAAACCAATTACAACAGTTGAGGAATTATCATACAAATAGATTTCACTACTGTCATGTAGCATCATAAAATATCATAATAATGTCAAAATAAATTAATTAGATAAAAATATACAGAAAAATGTCAAAGCTAAAAATAAAAATAACATAATATTATAATCATATTAAAGCAAATTGAAAAATTATTATTAATTTTGAACAAAATACGTATTATGTCAAGAGATCAAAATAAAATTCATCATCCTCATTCGTCTTGCGTACATTCATCTCACAGTACTCCAAGAACTCCGACAGAATATTCTTCCATTCATCCGCAAACATATCACATGCAGGCAACTTGGTCAAGAGACGATTGAAGTGGCTAAGAGTGTGCTGGATAGGGGAATGACTGTGTGCCAAGGTTCTTCCCAAGGGGACTGAAAATAGTGGATGACGCCCGCGACGAGGGCAACTACCAGGATCGGGGACAAAAAGTCGCGATAACTTATTCAGCAAGTTCGGCGCATCGATCCTGCCATGAAGTACTTTGCACATTATAACCATTTGGTGATAATGGCGCCGGACCTCCAAGGAGTTATATCCCAAGCAGCCTAGGAGAAAACTCGTTGGGTACATGTAAGGGTAATATCCAAATCTCCGCTTATAGAGAGAGCGGAGAAATGCTTTTTGAACCTTCTCTATCATGTTTGTGTATGTTCCCTTATGTGGATTCCACACGGATGAGCTAGCTTCGAGTTTACTGCGGACAAGTGCTTCAAAGAGTAAACGAGTCACATACGTACTTTTAAAATCTTTAGAGTTCCTCATCACGAATCCTAATCTTCTGTATGATTCTTTCGCAACTATGGCTATATGTTCATTGAAAGATAACTTACAGTCGAAGGTGACACCCAAATCTTTTATGCTTGTTGTCCTACTGATATCATGTGATTCTAAGCAGTATTTATATTCAATTGGGTGCCGCTTTCGAGTGTACGTCATAGCATGACACTTCTGTGGATTCATTTCTGATGCTCCATTCATGAACTGCATCCACGTCCTCTTGAAGGCGCAGACAGTCCTCCTTGGACTCTATCTCAATCGCTAGTTTTAAATCATCAGCATATAGTAAGCATTTCGAGTGCTTAATGACAGAAGGGAGATCATTAATCAGCAATACGAAAAGAAGAGGCCCGAAGATAGATCCCTGACTGACCCCTGATCGCGTATGGTAAGGATGTGAGTCGTAGATACCCAACCGAACGAATTGTTTACGATCTTTTAGGTAGTTGGCAACAAACTTGAGGAGTCCCGGCGTGAAACCCAAAGCACTTAATTTAGCAAGCAAGACGTCATTATTGACTCTATCAAAGGCTTTGCGAAAATCAAAATAGATTACATCAGCTTGGTTGCCTCGATCTAGGCAGCCCGCAATAAAATCGGTTGCCTCCAACAAATTTGTATCAACCGACCTTCTCTTTCTAAAACCATGTTGTTCGTTGGATAAATATTGCTCCACCTGCCTATAAACTTCCTTGTGTATAATCCTTTCAAGGACTTTTGCCTGTGTTGACAAAATTGCGATGGGCCTATAGTCCTCTACAGATAGCTTATTGGCGCTTTTAGGGATAGGTGTGACTCGAGATAGTTTCCATTGATCCGGATAGATTGCACTAGTTAGGGCTAGGTTAAAGATATGACACAGCGGCTGAACCAAAAATTTCAAACCACGTTTCAAGAACCAAGGTGGTATTGAATCAGGTCCGATCGAGCTACAAGACTTTAAGCACTTTATACTAGACGCCACATCCCCAGGTACTATTTCAAAAATTTAGCATATCCCATGCATGTTAAAGGGGTTGAGGTCTGGCGACTAAGCAGGCTACGGCAGAACGTTGGAGCATCGGCAAGAGTGCGAGTTACGACTCTAGCCGTGTGTGGGCATTATCGTGCATTAGACGAAACGAATTACCCAAACGGCTTCGCAAAGGGATGATCACTTCTGAAACAACTACTCTCATATGTTTAAAACTTGCTTGATTTACTCCAAAACGTGCTTGATCTCAAAGCACTTTTGATGGGTGTATTTCATGCCAATTTTAGCTTTTTATGTGTACTAAATCGTAAATAGTTAGAATTTCATTCAACATACGGAAGAAAACTTGCCTTTCCTATCCCTTTCCAACCAGATTTTACCCGATACCATCGTCCGTCCCAGCATGGTGAATTATTATGAAAATATCCTTAATGAAGTTTAATAATAAGATTCCATACCGATTTCCGCTTGTTGTGTTTACAAAACCAAAAATAATAAGAATTTGGTTCCAAAAATAAAAAATATAAAATTTTGAATTTTCTTTGTCGCGTTTAAATGAAGGACAAAGTAAATGGTAATAAGTCTTGTTGTGTCAGCAAGTCAATTAGGTGTGATCCTGTTTGAAATACTTATAATGTCAAGGAGATTATATTGAGGCTTTTCCTGTGCCTGAAAAAGTCCCAAAAACTAATTTGTCACGAGAAACGTAATACAAGGAAAACTCGAGTTTGGGCCATCAAATTTTGTTATAAAGATTACCATAATTTGACCATAATAAGATTTTCTTGGAATTCAAAATGGCTTTTTTATATTGAAGTCAAATTAATTCCTGTTCAAGTGCTTCAAAACGAGTTCTAACACGTTCGTGAACAGGTTTGGAGATATACCATTTCCCTGTCGTACACCTTGTTGCATTTGTATTGGTCATGTAGTCGAAACGACATTGTTGCGTTTATATAAAAACTTTTCAACACTTCAATATATATAGTCAATTTAGCATTGCTGAAGAGACTACACTGCTGCCTAGGTTTCAATCGATGAATTTTGCATAGTCCAAAAACGACAGGCAAAATGGTGAATTATAATGAGAAGTACAATTGGTAATTTTCTTCTAACTAGCGGAGCGTATGGATTTGGTCTAAGGTGATAAAGCCCTTTCGAAAACCGGCTTGTTCGCGAGGCTGGAAGTCATCACACCCATGAGCACGATGATTCGTAATGACTCTCGAGAATAGCTTGAAACTAACAGCGAAATATGGCATAGAAGTAAAACTAGCCTGTATTTCTTTGACAGGCTCTTGTCACTTTTTTAAAGACTAAGTACCACTACACTTCTGCTGTAAGCTGTTTGAGAACCTTTCTTATCCCGAATAGGCTGATGACCAGGATGTTTGGATTTGTAGGTTAAATACTGGAAATGGTAATTATGACTAAATTTCAAATTTAAATTTGATGGTGGTAGGGTATATTTCAACACGATTTCATTTTTATAGCTATCACCGTCAAGAGGGTGATAGCTAGCCAGGCGATCGTATAGAAATACTGTCACCAACACCTAACGGTGTGACCCAGTAGCTTTCCTTGAGAGCCAGTAATTCCATTTTAGATTTTTTTAAAGTGATAACTGTGATAATTAGTTAAGGCAACGTTTATTATATTTTTGGTAGAATCTCTTGACGTTTATTTTAAACCTTGAGAGGCAGTTAAACTGCTTTATTTTATTAACTGGTAAACAGGGTGAAGAAGGAAAAGTTGAGGATCTTTAAATTTAAGAAGTAATTAATATTTTGCTGGAAATTAGAAAAAAAAAATGTTGTTTATGGATCATTTTTAAACTTAAAGCATCTTAACAAATATCCTAATAACCTACCACGGTCTGCATATTTCCAAAAAGTTTGATAACAATAATTACTCAATGTGATTCGACATATTATTATGTGTGTTAAGCACCGTAAAGTAGTATTTTATATATCTATAGTGGTAAGTTTAGTGTATACTAAACAAGTGTAATCAAATTGCGTAATACTACATAACAAATTTACGGGAGACAAAATTACAGTACCAGCACATGCGGGATACGAACCCGCGTCCATCCACCCCTTTAGCCGGGGTATGCTCTAACCAATTGAGTTAACATAACACAATGACTCATAACTTTAATTCTTGCACTCGTTCTTCAACCAACGTATCGGTATGGAGCGACACCTATAGTTCAACTTGCGTTGTACTACAAACAAGACCAATTTTGCAATTGGTTTTAAACTTGTAAATGACGACGCAACCTTATAATTTTGATATAGTTAATACTAGATTATTAAATATTTTAAATACACACTCGTGTGTCTTTTAAATTATTTCTTTCAGAATTTTACGTAATCAGATGTCAGCTTTAACCCTAACTAATAAAGAATATTTCAGATTGAGAACAACATGTCACTACTCACATTTTCGCCTTAAAATTTGTTCTACAACGACTCAACAAGAAGCAATTTCGAGGCATTTTTTGATCACAAAAGGTTTAAGGGCGTTTACATTGTCAGCATATTATAAAGTGTAAGACATCTTTAAAATTAAAAGGACAGGGGTCAGCATTTAAGCAATGAGTTTTTACAATTTTAATATACCAAATATTACTAGGCTCTCGGAGTTGTAGACCTCGCGACTCTGCCCTTGCATAGCTTACAATTGAATAAAGTTCATTGCGCATGCTAATTGGAAAATAGGTCAAGAAATCCAAAAATCTAGATATGTAATGTAAATAATAAATCATTTTCTGGGACTTATGTCCCGATTTCCGGTTATTAAAAATTTCAAATATCACCAAGTCTGAGGATTTTCTAGAATTACATAATGAATAGTTAGTTTACAGTTCTCGTAACTTATTTACTTAAGATAATATATATAATAGAACAACCGGACATACGAAAGCATATTTGTCTAAGTTGAAGCAGAGACGCTTCGCTCGAATTAAGTTCTCGCTCAGTCAATAAGTAATTTATATACGTATAATACAAAACAATTCTTTAAAAATATGCCATGAAGCCGGCAATAACCCTTATTCAATAAGCTTATATAGAGAGTATTGTATTTAGTAATAACGTTAACATTTATATTTATGTGTATTAGTTTGGGATGCCACTTGCGTCGACATGCTTACGGCGTCTGATTTATCTTCCACCTCCAAGACAGCGGGAGCAGCGGCAGTGGCAGCAGAAAGATTCTCTTTTCAAAAGAGGATTTCAAAAAATATATAGAGGTGCATCTCATGCAGCTTTAAATTATTAATACATCCACAGGCTCGTTTATACGAGTAAACTACGAATAAATATGAAAAGAAGCGTATCTCTCATACAGTGACCGCTTTGATTTCGGACTCGTCGACTCCACAAGTAACAAAACACGTACAAGTTTCCAAATTCAATCGGATTGGTTCATTGATTTGGCGCTTAGAAATGATCGCATCCTAGGACAATGTATCACAAATCGTCCTAGATCGCATCTGATTAGTCGCGTCAATGTCATGTTGTCACCGCCGTCATTCGTAAAGGCCAAAGCCAAACCGCACTTTCATACATATAGATAAGTAGGTTCTTTGTGTTTCACACAGAGAATTCTAAGACTACCAATAATCCGAACTACTTTTTGATTTAATGTAAAGTTCATGTTGCATAAAACTATATTTACATACTCGTTTATGAAAGCTATTCCCGAAATTTTCATATTCGTCCGGCTTCTCCAGAATTTTACAATACACTATAATATTTTTGCAGATTTAAACAACCCAGAAGAACATTGATAAATTCAGTTGAAACTTCCCGTGGTACCAACGCATGACTCGAACCCACGCGGCGAACTTAGAGCGTGCACGGTACACTTTTTAAACCACGCCCGCTGCGGTACAGTTTGCGTTCTGTTGTTTTTGAGCTGGAATTACATTTCTTTTCATTATTTATTCGTAGTTTATAACCCTCGACTTTTAACAGACGCAATGTCAAACAAATGAACAGTATAACCTTAATTACGTTCCTTATCACGCATTTGCGGTGATTTCATTGTAAAAAATATAATCTTATAAAGTATTTTAAATAATCTAGCATCTCTTGCAGCAAAAATTTTTTATATCGTTTAGGGCTTCTAGACTTTCTTCATTATACTTAAAGATTTCGCAAATTTAAATTTAGGCGACTTGATTGAAAACTGAACCCAGAGTATTTATTTTTCGTTTGACTAGTCTTTAACCACACTGTAACTAGATAATTATAGTGATACTGTGATCGAAGTTAATAATCAGCCTAAACCTAAAATAAAAACTCGCTCTTAACAACATCTGGCGGAACAAAGAGTTACCTGCTGCCTTACTGGTATCAGGGAATCAGTATCGAGGGAATTTGTATTTACTTACCTTCGTGCTACCAGCGCGGAGGAGTTATAACTACATTTGCTCAAATAGTTTTATCTTAAAGCACATTCTTAATGAGTCCCTAATGAATGTCGGTCTTAAACTTAATTACTAGCGTTTTCTCGCTCAAGATCGCTGCACTAATGATCTAGTGAAATTTAAAATAGATAAAACTCAAGAGAGCAAATAGGGGCTTCAGATAAAAGTTTGCTTTAATATCTGTTGTTGGAAAATAACATTTAACATCTATTTTCTATAATCTTCATTATCATCTTTTTAACCTTATCCCGTTTATGTATATAGGGTCGGGACAATATGTCCTATACTTCTCTAACAGTAAAAGACAACATATGGGCATACATTTTAAAATGATTTTGATTTGGTTTTATGAAAGGCTGATAGGTTTCTACTATTTATAACAATTTATATAACGTGTGCACGAATGTAATGAGTGAGTGCATTATATTGAGTATGGGACTTTTGACCACTATTTCATCTGTTGATTACACCCGCAATATATGTACGCGCGAATTTGTATGGCCATGAGCATGCCATGGGGGCATAGAAAGGCCAAAGACGGTGTGGACTGACTGTGTGAAAGAAGAGTAAAAAGGATATTTGTGTGAAAGGTACTAAAAGAGACAAGTAGTGGAACAGAGAGGAGAATAATACATTTTGTGCTGGTCTGCTGTGTGGGATATAGTCAAGAAGAATATTTAAAAGCAAACTTCGAAACTACCAATAGTACGAAAAAATATCCTCAATTCCGAAACTCTTTATAATTTTACCTACTAATTTTGCATTGACCCAATTTTCTGACAAAATGTTTTCAAGAGAACGGAAATTAAATCGTATTTCAAGCATCAAGCTAAGGTAAACACCAGCATGATCTACGGTCACAGATTATTATAATAGGTATCTATTACGGTCAATAAATTCAACGAACACAATAACATCCGGGAAAGCAGTTGAAATATTATAGATTTTTATTAATTTCAAGCGATTAAGTCCACAGAATGTTCTTATTAACAGATTTGTCGATGAGTTATTACTTCCTCGATTCCTGAATGCCAATAAGGCGGACAAAGGAATTGTTTGATTTCCTATAGAGGGTGGTAGGAAATGTTCCAATTTAATGGGAATCAACGAGAATGATACGGCATAATGGGTATAAAATGGGATGCTAGCACTTCTGGTAATTGAGTTAAAAGATGTCGCGCAGAATTGATCGTCAATAATACGCGAATGGATGTATAATGAATTGAATGATAAATAAATTGATTTGTTTTGTTAGAAGTTAATAGGTATAGGTAGTCTATTTGTATTCAAAGGCTTTTGTTTGAAATTGGTAATGATATTACATTTCAACCAATTATAATTATACAGGGTTATTGAAAAAATTCTAACAACCTCTTAGATTTGACTTCTGTTAGTCCTAACAAACATTTAGATTTTAGTGTTTTTTTTGTTTTTGTTACAGAATAAGCACGAGGGCCACCCCTACGAGTAGGTACGAGTATATTTAAAGTCTTTTGTGCCTGTAATTTATTATTTCATATTTTTATGTTTGTTGCTCGATGGGCGCTCTTAAGTGACATTCTATAATAACGATATTATTATATAAGTATTATAGTAGTTTTAGAAGCAGTGATGGCTCAGTGGCATTGGCTATGGACTGCCGCGCAGCAGGTCCATGGTTCGAATCCCGCCGCGGGCTTGAGCTTCACCGCATGGTGGAAGGGCTTTTTGCGAATGCCCGCCTGGCTAGCGACCACCCTCAAGTTGAAAATCTGTCGCCAAGCACCTAACGGTGTGTTCCGGCAGCAGTCCTTGAGAGCCAGTGAAATTACAGGCACATGAGACTTAACAATAACAACTATGTCTCAAGGTGACGGGCGCAGTGCAATTCGTGACTTGAACGATGAACTGCATCTGTTATAGGCAGAGGTAACCGCTTAACATCAGGTCGACCTCGAGCTTGTTCCGTCACAATAACATAAAAAAAAAAAAAAAAAAAAAAAAAGTAGTATTATTAATACATAATATTATTATAGCCGGTATAAAACTTTATACAGCCTTTATTTAACGAAATATTAAGAACTGTAGGAGGGTGTGGTGAGCAGACGGGGTACACTGTCTGTACCAGTCGGCTTGATAGTAAAAAAACACGGCTCGCTAAGTATAGTATGTATTGTATATTTTCCCAATAATACGTATACAGCTAGCGATACACAGGATTTCAGAGTCGATCGAACAACGATGGGCCACATAAGAGTGAAGTGAGCACCAGACGTGAGGTTCTATACGATCTGAAGTTGTAGTTAAGTTTACATCGAGATAAGTCATATGTTGGACGTGATAGAAACGTTTGCGTGTGTTAAGCATGCACATCGCCATCTATTGGCGTCTGCATGAAATGAACTATAGAGGGCGGTGAACATTATGGTTCGAATCTGCGTAGGTGTCGTAAGATGGCGTTGCATATATTACTTATATATGGGTAGGGACAGTTTGTTAATTGTGTGGTGTTACAGTCTCCCCGATCAAATCCGAAGGCGTCCCGACGAGGTAAAAGATAAGGTAGGCAGTCACTATTTTTCTCCTTGTGACGTCCTCTACCTCTGCGGCTGAATGCATCATCTACAATTGCTGTAGACAGAACCAAGTTGTTCTTATTAGGTCTTCCTCTTGCGCTAAATTCTTTGGATGCATTACTGATCGGTCGTAACGTTACTAGAACGTGATCTCCTATTTGATAATTCAAGCTCTGTCGTCGTCGCTGATCAGCGTAACACTTTCGTCCCATTTCTTTTCCTTCTTGAATGTCTTTCGCACGTCTAAGCGTACTAGCTAGATGGGGTAGCTTGGGAGTAATCTCAGAGTTACAATTTTCTAATGCATAAGGGTCTGGACCGGGCAAAAGTTCTTGAGATCGCGGTGATAGATTTACACCCATCTCCTGAATGTTTAGTTTCGCATCACGCATCATGTAGTCAGCGTATGGAGAATAACCATCGAATACCGTCCTGGTTTTCTTCACGTTTGATTGATTGGTTTCAAGCTTCATACGTTCGTAGTTCATGTATGCGCTTTCTCGTGGTACTGCAGCTTCTTGCATCTTCGGTGGGACATCCCATTTTTGTGCAGACTCTATGTCAGGATAGGTCTTCACCAGAGCATTACTCACTACCTTTGAGAAGAGTTCACCTGGTGGCGGTTCATTAAATGTGGTTCCTATGGGAATCACTGGTCTTGAGCGCGCATCTGTACGGACGTTAACCGTGCAGAAATCCAATTGTTCGGTTTTGACATCGTATTTAGTTTTTGCCGAGCAGGTTGGACAGTTCGTTCGAACAACTCCCGGAGCACCGCATCCATAACAAGAGAACATGGGTGGTGATGGTGACGGTGCTTGTATGTTCACTTCAACCATTTCGGTCTTTGAAGAGACTGCGGGTGCTTGATGATGATATTTTAGTTTCTTCAAGCAGTTTTCGGTAAGGTGACCGAAAACTTTACACAAACCGCACCTTAGCCTTTCTGACTGTTCACCAATCTGAACAGGTGGTTTATTCTTGTGCTTCTCCATATTGAGTTGTTCTACTTCGCGTGCTGTTTTTAATAAATCATCGTACGTTTTGAACATTGTTCGGGGTATACGTTCCCGTATGTTTATATGCATTAAATAATAAATCATATCTAGTTGCTGCGTCTCGGTATGTTCAGGTCCAGGTAACAATGAAAATAACTGACGTTTCGTAGCGATAAAAGACTCTGTCATAGTAGTTGGAGCCTGTGTAATGCTCATGATTTCGTTATAGATCATGCACGCTGGTTTCTTTGGGGCAAATGTATATCTGATATGATCTTCAAACTCTGCCCAGGTTTTTATTTTCCCTTTGATACCTTGCCACCATTTTCCCGCGTCCTCGCGTAGCAATAGGGGCAAGCTAGCCAGTGCTTCAGTATCTGTGATCTTTTCTATATTCATAAAAACGTTGACAGCAGACAGGAACGCTTCCAACGTCTCTGAATCCTTGCGGCCATCATATGTATGCTGGCAGAAAGCCAGTGTACTACGCCTGTTAGAGCCTAGAGCAGCGAGAAGTTCCCGAAATTGGGCGTCAGATAGTGCCATATTTCGGTTTTCCTTTGTGTTATTATTATTAGCCTTGACTGTGGTCGTCCGCCCACTCCTCGTTACAACAAATTTTGGTGTAAGTTCTTTATTCGACCGAGTCGCCAGTACTCGCTAGCGTGTTGAGTGCGTCGTCTTCGGTCTGGTTCCTGGAACTGCTGAGTTTAACTTGAGGTCCAGGTCTTCTTGCCACGAGTTGGAGCGCCAGATGTAGGAGGGTGTGGTGAGCAGACGGGGTACACTGTACCAGTCGGCTTGATAGTAAAAAAACACGGCTCGCTAAGTATAGTATGTATTGTATATTTGCCCAATAATACATATATATATATATATATATATATATGTAGTTCCTAATATTTGTTATGTGTTTAATGCATTTAGACAAACTATAAGTCATAGCAGACCCATAGGCAGTCCAAATGCTCCAGTTCCACTTTCAGTTGGGAGCGTTCCCAGCATGCTGTAGCATTGCCTCGTTGAATTGCAACGAGGCAATGCTACAGCATGCATACATACAATTATTCGTTGAGCCAAATAGGTGCCAGCATTTTGATCATGCGTCGCATCCAACAAGCGCTTAGATAAGTTTTGGAAAATACGATGAGTAAATATTGTATTAATTTAAATGAATTGAGGCAAAGTTATGTATGCTTATATATATATATATATATATATATATATATATAACAATTTCTAAATTAATGATAGTAATAGGTATAAGTGGAAACTGCTGTGATTATTGTAATAAATAAATTAGCTAGGAGTAGGCATTGTACAGTTAAAAGTCTCAGATAGTTTTCTCATTTAGTATCAACTAGCATTTTGACTACAATCTAATCCAAGCATACAATACACTCCGTTAGATGCTTGCTGACAGATTTTATACTGAAGGCTCACCAGTAAGGCATTCGCAAAATTTTCTACTACCGCCAGGAGTTTCAGGCCGTCCCCTCCGGAGCTTTGACATAATCTGACGACTTTCTTTCTAAGATAACAGCCGAGGCCGTGCCGACCTGCCATTCGCTACTTTTCATTCAGTGATAGTGAAGAGTCATATAGGAGTAGGCGCACTACTGGTAGGGCGTAGAAAACATAATAATCTACTGTAATTCACATAAAGTTCGATTTGTCAACGTTTATTATTTATATTAGGAACAATGGATTCAGATCATTACGATAATTGCATTGACAAATGTTCAATAATGAAAATATATGATACCTAAAGAATTATTTTATATGATATAAAAACAAAACGGATATTTACCGTTTACCTAAAACGGTAAATATCCGTTTTGTTTTTATATCATATAAAATAATTCTCAAATATGTTATTATATGTTATACTTATGCACGCACTGGAACATAGATCTATTAATGGCATTTTTTTATATGCTGGAGTTTGTTGAGTTGTATAAGATGTAAATATTATACGTAATAATTTCCTGGGTTTGAAGTTACTTTTCATTTCTAAGAATTTGAACTTCCTGTTTAGACTCTTATCCGATCAAGAATTCGGTTACCTATTGAAGAAGTAAATTGTTGCGCTGACCGAAAAGTGCTCGTTGAACCAATTGTTAATTTGATCCGAGGGCTCTAACCACGAGTGTAACAAGATGTCAGTCTGAGCGTGGTAGTTTATATGTTTTTCTAGCATTGTTGTTTGCTTTACATACAGTAAGAAAAAGTAAAAAATTATAAAAAAATAATTTAACGCGTCATTGCAGTTTATCATAAAAGAATAACAAACTTACCAGGTCCTTCCGGGACGTAATGAAATGACATATAAATGATAAATGACATACAAATTTAACATCTTAGCATAATAACTTATAACAATATAACTAACCTAATACAATATAGCACGAGAAAATCAATGGTATGAAATAATAAACAAAAACAAAAATATTTATAAAAATCGGCCAAGTGCGAGTCGGACTCGCGCATGAAGGGTTCCGTACCATTAGCTATACAAAATTAGACTTCATATTGTTTTAACGTGCGTGAGTCCGACTCGCACTTGGCCAATTTTTTGTATTTGTGATTACAGCGGCAACAGAAATACATCATCTGTGAAAATTTCAACTGTCTAGCTAGCACCGTTCTTGAGATACAGCCTGGTGACAGACGGACGGACCGACGAAGTCTCAGTAATAGGGTCCCGTCTTTACCCTTTGGGTACGGAACCCTAAAAATGGATTCAATTAGTTTTTAAGGAACAACACGAAGTAACATCCACTAACATCTATTGTTGAATGTCGCAAAGTAAATGATGTATGGAGTAGAATAAATAAGATTGATAACTGTAAATTAATAAACAATATAGAAATAATACGCATCACAAGTCTGTAGTGCGTAGTTTTTATTATATTTAAAAAAAATAACCCATAAAAGAAAAACAGACTGTTTTGGTAAGTCTTATAACTACAGCAGCAACCGGAATTTTAACTATTTCCTGTTATGCTAATGGAAGCCAGATTTAGATATAATATTCCTCAAACCCTTATCTATCATATATCGAAGGTCCATAGTCACAATATAAAAACAACGACACAGATTTAAGGACATATACCCGCCAGCCAAAGCGTGAACTTTTATATAAACTCAACTTGTTATTAAAAAAAAACTCGCATGTAAATATAGTGTATTATTAGACCTATCGTTTTTGGCTTAAATCCTTTTTCTTTTGGACTAATAATTATTTTTTTATTATATAGTGTTTAGTATATAGCACTCGTTTTTAGGAGTTTGAACCAGTTATTCGTAGCTCATGTATAAATAACTTCCAATTATAGATCATTATATTCCCAATGTTTGTGGTGCAATATAAATATTAAAGACATGCTTATTTTTCTAGAAAGAGATGCTTAAAGTTGGGTCTTTCTTTTATCTAAAAG
This sequence comes from Plagodis dolabraria, assembly GCA_963854805.1. Lineage (NCBI taxonomy): Eukaryota > Metazoa > Arthropoda > Insecta > Lepidoptera > Geometridae > Plagodis > Plagodis dolabraria. The sequence goes on along the minus strand of OY978457.1, from coordinate 21,327,145 downwards.
AGTTTTTGAGCTAGTGTTATTTCAAAACTGTATAATATAATGAAAATCTGACGCACCACAAACCTAGATATTAGGGTAGTGATTACGCAGGTAAAAAATCATTGAGTTTTATTCGCTATTATTAAAATGAGATTGGAGCTGCGTTTAGTATGGGGGCGTTCGCCTAAAATATACCCTTAAGTCGCGTCAATATAATCTATCGTTTTATGTATCACGCCTTCGATATTCAACCTATTATATGTATCACAAGCCTCACTAGATTTCTGTACAAAATACCTATTGAAAAGTAACGCTCGTTCAGGACGAAGGCAGGACAGCAAAAGATGTATCCTTTGAAAGCGGTATTCTTCTCGGTATCGCAGGCATAAAACAGTAATTTTACCCATTATTACACTCTGGTGAACTAACGCAATGTATAAGGTGGAAAGTAGCTACATACGACACTTATTTTTCCTTGGAATAAGAATAGTTATTTACGTAGTTTTGTAAAAAGGTGATTCTTTAGAACATATGTGCTGTAACATTAAGTTTTTAAGTCATTGAGAGTCTCAACAACCTCTTGGCTTTGGTATCTAGGTCTAGGGTTCAATACCTGGATCTGATAGTTATTGAGTTTTTCTAAATATAAAGTTTTGATAGCAGTTTGTGGTATAAAACCGTTATAAACGACGACAGATGGCACTTTGCTCTAAGCTTTTAAGTACATTGAAGCATAACTAATCAGATAAAACGTGGGTGTTAAGGACCTCCATGTGAGTCATTACATGGATGTCTTTAACACTCTTTGGTCTAGAAAGACCAATGACATGCTATACTTGTCTATAAAAATTAAAAGCGGCGGCAATGTACGTTAGAAGACCCACATAATTTGTCCTATCCGGGCACTGAACTCAGGACTTCGAGATGAAAGTAGCACATTTTCTCACATACTTAAAGTAACGAAAAATGCCAACATACCACCATATTTGAGTAATATTCATTATTTACTGTCTTCTACTTACATTGTGTTTGTGGTATAATGAGGTGAATAGAGCCCTTGGGTTAGCTGAGATAACAACCCTTTTTTGACAGACCTTTCTAATGTTGTCTTAGGTTTTCGTGATTGTAACACATAGTAATTAAACAACTTTAAACGGTTTAAATCTCTCCTTTGAGACCTTTCTAACCCTCCCAAGATGTCCCGGCTCTCGACACCCGCATTAGATAATTCAAATAGTTGATAAACGAGAAAAGTAGGTTTATTAATTGAATACTAAGTAAAACCGTATGGCCGTATTTTTATATATTACATATATTTTATATGCTATTGTCTTTCCGTCGACATGTCGGTATGAAAGATATTTGGATTTATGATTATTGTTGGCAGTGGGTTCTTCTATATAAGTAATTGTCTTGTTAAAATAACAAACTTTGTCTAATGTATCTAACCACACGCTTATTTCAATAAACTGTTATGAACTTTTCCTCTGTGATGCTCTCTCTGTAATACCTGCCGGGACTTTACAAACGCACACACTTTAATAAGAAAGATGTCTTTAAATTGAAAAAACGAACTAGAAATTTGAGAAGAAAAACAATATGCGAGAAGAAATAGTTAAGTATTTGTTTCAAAAGTAAAAATTATAGTTGCTGCAATCCGCTAGTTTAAATGAATCAGTTCACAAATCACGTTTCCACACGCTCACAGGAAAAAAAGATTTTATTGAATTCAAAACCACTCTATCAATGCTGACGGGGATAATCTATATTGTGATCACAGCAACGGAATTTAGTGGACCCACCTACAAACCAAGCCACATTTGATATATTTTGTAAATCCCATTGTCTTTTGTAGTCTATGTTGTTAGAGAAAGCATTTAGTAATACCCTACAGTGTAGGCCAAGCCATCACATGTCTCCTACGTAATTTAAACAAATATTGTAATAATTGTATTATATTGTATTATATTTATATTGTTTATAACACATTGTAAAAAGACGTTTAAAAGAATGGCCCCGAGTTTCTTGCCCGTTCTTCTCGCAGTGGCTCTATAAACTTTTTTTGCTGAACGTGGCAGTACAATGTAGAATATTTCAATAGGTATTAAAATTTGTAATTGACCTTCATAAGAGCGTCGTAGACGCCTAACTTGAATAAATGATTTTGAATTTGAATATGAATTGAGGCCCACGGTAGGAAAATGACGATGATATTTCAAGATTTGCCTAATTATTATTCACAGACACAGAATTTGCTCCTATTCACACAACCTAATATTTAAATATCTCACATATTAGTTTAACGAGATTTGGTTAGTGGGGAAGTGAAAATCGGGACTAGCAGACACTATTGATCAATCAGTATTTGTGCTGAGCCTCAATTTAGTAACCTCTTGCCCTTTCGGTTGAGAGAACCTGAAAGCCGCATTAATTAAATATTCGATCAGTCATAGGTAAATTGTGAGGTGTATGAAATTATGTATAAGTAGAGTAGGTATAAGGTAAGATCATTGAACTGAAGAGGTATTAAAAAGGATGGGACTCCTTTCAAAGGAATTTCAACTCTGTCATGTAGGGTGTTGGATTAAAATTGCACTCCCTATGTACTAAAGGGACACCAGAAAATGGGTATCAGCGTCTTTTACAGAGTAGTTGTTAACTAAGTATACCACGTAGGAATTAGGGCATAAGGATTAATATATAATAAGTATAAGCTTTAGTGAGTAAAGACAAAAATGATACGTTTTTATGCTAAATGAAAAAGGGAAAAATATGTACGACTTTTAATATGAAAGAATATTAAAATGGTAAAGACCGAATTCAACTTGAACAAAGGCTTCATTCATAGTACGCCACCAACAACGGCGCTTGTAACAATTGGCTACCTGCAACCTTTACTGTATCGTCTGGCAACCACTCTAGAATCTTTTCCACCATAGATGGAACACTGATAAACATCGGTTATACCTTTCCTTTAAACTTTCATGAACTATACTCATGTTTCTAAATTACTGACGGGTCTATCCACGCACGAATTAACATCAAACTAATATTTTGACTAACCTCGACGTTTCGATCGTTGCATTGACCGTGGTCACGAGTAGACTGAAGAAGCGGGTGTCATCGTCTCGAGGAGCGGCGGGAGCGATTTAAATCTACCCCCGTTAGGTTTTCGTTAATGTCTTTATCTCGACACACTACACTAACAGTATCAGAACTTGCACGCGGCAGCAAATTACGACTCGAGCACTTTCTGATTACAAGATTCCACGATGTAGACAACTCAAATCCACCCTCCCGATTGAAATTTTTGTACTTCTTAATTTCAACCGCTTCATGTACAATTCTAGAGTAATAATGCCGTTCAGTGGAGAGAATTTTTGGGTCATGTAGCTCGATCCAGTGGTTAGGTCACGATTTCAGTAAGTGCTAAGCTATCGCAGATTTATGCGTGTCACGATTCTTCACAGCTGCGATATGCTCTTTGACCCTTTCTGCAATAAGTGCGTTTAGTCTATCCAATATATGAGCTACCGCAACTGCAGTCAATTTTGTAGACACCAGGTGTTTGGTATGGAATAACATACTTTACTGTTCTCACATGGCGTGATAATTGAGATAACGGTTTATATACAGCCTTTATAGAGTAGTTTTTGAGTGCAGTTCCAACTTTGTCCGTTATCCCTTTGATGTATGGCAAAAACGCTGGTTGTCTTTTGACCTCAAAGATATTATTTTTCCGATATGCTCGTCTGGGTCACCTTGTATTTACTTTATAGCCGTTACGCACTAGCACTTCCTGAACATGGGACAACTCTGTTTGAATGTGCTCAGGGTCACACAGGTAATGGGCGCGATTAATAAGGGACGTGTTGACGGATTGTAAATCGGTTATACCGTCAAGCAATGTCGCCTCCCCGTTTCCAACCTGCAAATTCTAAAAGCTATGTGGTGACTTTGGTTCTTCGGAGAATATCTTCATTCCGGATTTAATTACGCAAAGGAACTCCGAGTATAGCTCTCTCCATAGCTCGTTGAGCGACGCTTAAGTTTACCCATACGGGCCACGGTTAAGGACCACGTCTGTGTATTATATCAACACTGGCAACACATACTGGTTGAAAACTTTGGTCTTCAGGATGTTCGACGAGAAGGTGTTGCGTAAATTTGATAGATAATTTTGGCGTCGATTTTATGGCAAACTACCGTTTTTCTATTCCGAATGTAGTGAATAGTTTCCGAACAAGAAATAATAATAGTGCTGTAAAAATAGTGTACGACAACACTCGCGGCCGCCGTGGACTAGACTCACACTTATACACACGTTCTAAGTATTCTAACGCATTGCGACGGCAATGAACTCGGTAGGTATACCTACGCATTGCGAGGGCAATGAACTCGGTAGGTGTAGGTATACCTACCGAGTTCATTGCCCTCGCAATGCGTAGGTATACCTACCGAGTTCATTGCCCTCGCAATGCGTTAGAATACCTAGAACGCGTGTGTATGTGTGAGTCTTGTCCACGGCGGCCGCGAGTGTTGTCGTCGCTATCATTCTCAAAGTTAACGCGCCACAGCTTAGGCAATAGTTGGTATTAATTTTGTTTATGTGAAAATTAATTATGAGTGGATCACATTCAGTTATCGATTCTACACCATCCCCCGCAGTATTGTTGATGAATTAATAGTCACCTTATATATGTATAGTATTTATGATATCGTCTAGAATATAATGTATTTTAATGATATCAGTAAACTCGAATTTTGAGCAAACATGTTTTTATTTTATTACAGATTACCAGAAAATTTAACCATTAAATGATTTTCTTTGAATTCCAGATGAAAAGTTTTCTCTCAATATTTAGATTAAAGGGTGCTTGAAGAACGGCTTGCTCTCTGAGTCAGTCAACCTTATATTTAACACAGCCATCAACTCCGAACAAAAATGTATGTTATAGCTTACGTTTGATGGCAATTAAATGTAAAAATCCAAGTGTTCTATCAACGAATCGCTCAGCAGAATTATAGAGGTCTTAGCCAAACCAATAACGCGACTACTAACGGCAAAATCATAATATGTGGAGCAATGAAAGTGTTAAAATCAGTGCATTTTTATTGCATTTTTTTTTATTCTTGATAGTTTAGCCTTTGACTACTATCTCACCTGATGTTAAGTGATGATGTGGTCGAAGATGTTCAGGCTAACCTAGAATGACTGGCTCTCAAGGACACACCGTTAGGTGCTTGGCGACTTTTTTGCGTCTAATAGTAGGTACACACTTAAGGTGATGGTTTTGGCGGAGTTAACACCAAATATATTTATTTCTTTGTTGATTATGAGTTCTTGTAAAGCGATTTCTATCAATTTCAAACATAAAGGTCCTTTAAACCGTAAAGTCTTGCACTTACATACTATATTAACGATGCCAAATCTACAATAATAAAAAATGTGTTACTTAATTATTTACAATGAGAATACATTTATTTATATTGTGGTAGGTACCCCATACAATTTGTTTTGTTACAATTCAAACAACTCAATAAAGTGTATAAGTACACCAATTATATTACAAAAAATAACCCTTCTCTTAACACTTTGGGGGTTCATTACGCTAGTTATGTTTTAGGGCCCGTGTAATAAAGGATGGTGTGTTCAAAAATTACACAAACAATTAAAATGAGGTTCATACGTACTTGTAACTGCTAGCTTTACGTGGCGCTTTCAGCAAAACCTTCGGCAAAATGCTTGAATATAGCTAATTACCAAAGATTTCAATCATTTTTTTGTCATCAAGATGATATAGACATTACCAAAATATTTTTTAAAGCTGTTTTAATTTTTTTATTCCTAAAAAACCTAATATATTCAACCTAAAAAGTATTTTTTATTGCTGATAGGTTACCCTTTGACCACAATCTCACCTGATGGTAAATGATGATGTGGTCGAAGGTGCTAACAGGCTTAACCTAGAATTATCAGGTGGAACTTCCGTATGAGTTATATTTTCCCAAGTTATATATCCGTATCAAACTGTTTTTCTTTTAATTACTTTAAAAAAGCTCTATAGCCTTTTTAAATTATTTTTTTAGTAAATTTTAAATTTAAGTATCTTATCTCGAATAGAAAAGCTGATTTGGACATATTTTGGCCTACATTTGGTTTATCGTTCTCGTTCCTTGACGTGAGTTGAACTAACCTGACGAACTTTTTATGTGAATTATCAGGTGTAATCAATAGTTTATTTATTTAAAGATAAAACCGGCCAAGTGCAAGTCAGACTCACGCACTGAGGCAGAGGGTTTCGTACAAACCTGTAGGTATAATAATATAAATAAAAGTTATTATTAACTAAATGTATGCTTTTCCCAATTTTTCATCTATCTGTGGTATAAGACGTTTCTTTGTACCAAATTTCAAGATTCTGAGTTCATGGGAAAGGTACTTCCCATACGTACGTAGGATTTTAAATATGATTAGAAGCACCATCGCGTGCTTAACGAAAATCACATTTTACAATTATTTTTTGCTCCAATAATTTAGAAAAATATGATTTTCGCTAGGCACGTGATTTTGCTTGTAGTCATATTTAGAAATATACTCGTAGAAGGGAAGTGACATCATTGGGAAAGTTAAGTGTTTGAAAAAGCACTTCTTTCGATCAGATGAAGTCTAGTAGTCTGGTTGATGGCCGCGCACCGTCCCCTATGACGGTTAAAATAATGCAATTGGAGCACGAAATTTCCAGTGCCACGAAGTGCCTAGGAGGCTGAGTGGTTTAGCGAAATCAGAAGACGCGGGTTTGATACCCGCCCAATAAAAAAAAATGTGCTTCAATAATTTGTAAAATACCCTGTAGGTTTTGATTCCCTTACGGGTGTCGAAAATTTGCAGCATGAACAGCTGTACATTTTGATTGCGTTGGCTTAGAAGTTTAAATCTTTCACAGCTCTAAGGGACAGTAGACCTGAGTATTTGATATGAATTTCATCTTGATACCTCCACGCGTTCCTGAGAAAAGGTTCTTGACAGATAGACAGACTAAAGTGATGCTATAAGGGTTCCGGCTTTTTTTCCTTTTGAGGTGGTTCAACTAAAAAAATTACAATCTTTCTATACCTCGTCTTAACAGGTCAATTCGCATACCGCTTATACATTTTCTAAAAAAAATTTTTTTTTTATTGCTTATAGGTAAGCCTTTGACCACAATCTCACCTGATGGTAAGTGATGATGTGGTCGAAGGTGTTAACAAGCTTAACCTAGAATGACTGGCTCTCAAGGACAGCTGCCGGAACACACCGTTAGGTGCTTGGCGACAGATTTTCTACTTGAGGGTGGTAGCTAGCCAGGCGGGCATTCGCATAAATGCCCTTCCACCATGCGGTGAAAGCTCAAGCCAGCGGCGGGATTCGAACCATGAACCTGCTGCGCGGCAGTCCATAGCCAAAGCCACTGAGCCATCACTGCTTCGATAAAGTTGTTATAATTTATCATTTTATTAAGGACATATACCCGCCAGCCAAAGTGTGAACTTTCATAAAAACTCAACTTGTTATTAAAATAAAACTCGCATGTAAATACAGTGTATTATTAGACCTATCGTTTCTGGCTTAAATCCTTTTTCTTTTGGACTATAATTAAAATTTTTATTATATAGCGTTTAGTATATAGCACTCGTTTTTAGGAGTTTGAGCCCGTTATTCGTAGCTCCAGATTTATTTAAAAAGTATAGTACACATGTATAAATAACTTCCCATTATAGAAAGTTCATTATATTCCCCATGTTTGTGGTGCAATAGAAATATTAAAAACATGCTTATTTTTCTTGAAAGAGGAGCTTGAAGTTGGGTATCTCTTTTATCTAAAATTACGAGTTTTTGAGCTAGTGTCATTTCAAAACTGTATAATTTAATGAAAATCTGATACACCACAAACCTAGATATTAGGGTAGTGATTACGTAGGTAAAAAATCATTGAGTTTTATTCGCTATTATTAAAATGAGATTGGAGCTGCGCTTTGTATGGGGGCGTTCGTCTAAAATATACCCTTAAAGATAATTTATTTCATGCCTTGAGAGTGAGAGGCAATTAAACTAATATGTAGTAATTAGCTGGTAAACAAGGTGAAGGTACAATGCATTATCAGATTATGAGGGTGACAAAATTATGTATTACTGAATTAGGGAGGCTTTTTAAATACACGATCGTGCGCCTTTTCAAAACTGCCTGTTAGAACTTGGCGTAATCAGATTTAAGCTTTAGGTCAAGGTAATAACGATTATTTCAGATTGAGAACGATATGTACCTACTCGAATTTTTGCCTAAGAATTTACTCCACAATGACTCAACAAGAGGCGATCCTTTTCGGACACAAAGAGGTCTAAGAGCTTTTATAATGTCAGCATATTCTAAGCAAAAGACATCCATAAAATGAAAAGGACACGGATTCTTACAATTTCTTATCAATTTGAATATACCGCTTATATAAAATAATTCTTAATATACTTACCGTAGATAGTAATACTATTATACAATTTAATATATTACTATTCTTAAAAAATAAGTCATGAACGTGTAATTCTTTAAAGTGTATCATGAACGTTTTGAAGCATTGGCTATGGACTGCCGCGCAGCAGGTCCATGGTTCGAATCCCGCCGCGGGCTTGAGCTTCACCGCATGGTGGAAGGGCTTTTTGCGAATACCCGCCTGGCTAGCGACCACCCTCAAGTTGAAAATCTGTCGCCAAGCACCTAACGGTGTGTTCCGGCAGCTGTCCTTGAGAGCCAGTGAAATTACAGGCACATGAGACCTAATAACTATGTCTCAAAGTACGCGCAGTGCAATTCGTGACTTGTGACGAAATGCATCTGTTATAGGCAGAGGTTAGTCCGCTTAACATCAGGTCGGCCTCGTGCTTGTTCCGTCAAAATAACATAAAAAATGGTGTTACGCTTACATTTTCACTGGCTATGACGGAAGTAAATGAATTAAACTTTTGAATATAATCATAAATATCTAAAACTGATTTTTACCACCATAAACTGACCCCTTGATAACTCTTCTTTTTTTCTCCCAAACTAATCGAGTGGGGTATTAAAATGAAGCTCTTTAAGGCGATTAGAGTCGCCAATGGCCTTGAGCATCTGGACCTAATCGAGCTTACTTTACTCGCGCATCGCCGCATACGTTCCGCGCTCGCTGCACAAATATAACGGTCAAAGAATATGCAGATGCGCGATGCGCTCCAGTAACATGGCACTTTATATTCCTACCGTACGATTCTAGTGAGTATCCGCAATTGCAACTGCGACTGAGATCAGTCGTCAAATGAAAATGTATAGTGTACCTACCTAGGTTGTTCTGGACGTCTTTATTCCTTTTCTTTATTTTTCAATGTCATCTGCCGAGTGAAGAAAGTTACTCAGATTTGTCTGATACTCGATATTTAGGCTGTGCTGAGAGTCATTATTCCGAATTTGGAATTATTTTTTCAATGTCATCTGCCAAGTGAAGAAAAATGCTACGGTTTGACTGAAAATTGATATCTAGGTTGTTGTAGACGTTATTATTCCATGTTAAGAATTTGTTTTACGTTGACGTCTGCCAAGTGAAAAATGTACTTCGATTTGGCTGAAAATCGATATCTAGGTTGTTTTCAGTTCGCACACAGACTCTTTAAAAAATCTGCAAATTTTAGTAATATGCTACATAAACGAGTTTTCCAATTAAAATAACCTGTTATTCGTACAACTTTTGCAAGAAGATTTAGCCCTTTTATTAAAACATATTTATATAATCAAGTCCTGAATTTTTCAGTTTATATATCACCATATAGCATCATACATACAAACACGTAAATAACACAAATTTAGTTAAAATATAAATACCACCTGTGTGGATAATTTATAAAAAAAAATGTATGAAACTGAACAAGATGTTATTTTATGGATAATTTGTAAGTTAAATTTATGTTTATAACTATTTTGCGTGAAAAATTGTACTGAAGTCAACTGTGCACTGTACAGCTATCAATTAAGGTCTTAACGATACAAACTTCAACGTCGAAGTGTGAAGACCACCAGCAATACAAGATTTGGAAAAAGTGTTATTGGCTTAAATACAGATTTATATTATTGTTTATATTATTATTATTATTCTGGACGTTTTTATTCCAAATTTGGAATTTATTTTTCGATGACGTCTGCCTAGTGAGAAAAGTTACTAAGATTTGGCTAAAAATCGATATCTAGGTTTTTCGGGGCGTCCTTATTCCAAATTTGGAATTTACTCTCCAATGACGTCTGCCAAGTGAAAAACTACTTCAATTTGGCTGAAAATCGATATCTAGGTTGTGCTGGGCGTCATTATTCCGAATTAAGATTTATTTGTTTAATGGCGTCTGTCAAGGGAAGAAAGTTACTCCGATATCTAGGTTGTGCTGGGCGTCATTATTCTACATTTGGATTTCATTTTTCAATGACGTTTGCTAAGTAAAGATAGATGACGTATCTTTAAAACGCTAAGATATATCGGATAAGAGTAAGAAAATTATAACAATCAATCGTTTATTCAAATCTCCTTATAAATGAGATTATAGCCGACGCGGGTTTACTCGTTTAAAAACGACGATATAAAAGAAAGATTTATATTATGGCGAAAATACATTGAAAAATAAGAATAGGGACGACTGTGTCGTACGCAAAAATACAAAATGGCCAACGTTTGTGCTATTGGACATGTCGGCCCTTGAGAAGGAAGTATTTACCTTTAGATTTTCCCGCCCATAGGTGGGAAGCAGTCTTCCACCCGCTACTCGCATCAAACAAACACTACTTTCCGGGTACGAGATATGAGATGAATAATTTCTTGTCTAGGAAATAATAATATGGGCAATTTATCTACAGCTATATTGTAAAGATTGGTTCCATCGTGAAAAGGTAACCGATATACTTTCTCATTTATTAGGAGATTTGAATAATTGATGTATAAGTACTTTTCTTTAAACTTCGTGAACTAAACTCATGTTTCTAAATTACATTAACGAAAACCAAGCGGGGTAGATTGAAATCGCTCCCGCCGCTCCTCAAGACGATGACACCCGCTTCTTCAGTCTACTCATGACCACGGTCAATGCAACTTGATCGAAACGTCGAGGTTAGTCAAAATATTATTTTGATGTTAATTCGTGCGTCTTTGATAAGTAATCATAATTTTCCTACTCTTATCGTACTGCGGCGATAGGGAACTGCTAATCATCTCACGGCCAGCAGGTAGGTAGGTAAACTCAGGGAGTAGGTTTGAAAAGTTTATTAGGCCAAGCCTTATCAGGTTGCACAGCCGCACAGTTCTACTGAAGTTACATAGACCGGAGGGAGACACTGGCCTGATAGTACACGTGATCCAGGTCCCAGATGTGGCGGTCTTGGCGTCAGCTGATAGTTCTGGATCTCGGTAGTGAGTGCTCGAAACACCCGTCCTCGGATTAAATCAGTGAAATGGAATCCTGGAAGGCAGACACCGGCTTAGTAGCTGATATTCCTCAGCCAACTGTTGCCAAGCCGCGCCGACACGATCGTGGTACTGTTGCCAGCGACTCACATTTTAAAACTCACAGTCTAGCGCGGTAGGGCAGCACAGCTGTTTACGTTACATAGGTTTTAGTCAGCAGTATGAAATAACAATAATAAATAAGGAACTCACCCTAGAGGGATTCACGCACTTCACAACAAGTTAATAACAATTAAGATCGATAGTACGAATAGAAAAGCGTCCAGGAAAACCAAGATAAGTATCGATTTGTAGCCAAATCAAAGTAACTTTTTTCACTTGGCCGACGTCATTGTTAAATAAATTCTAGATTTGGAATTAAGACGTCTAGAACAACCTAGATCGATATCTAGGTTGTTCTAGACGATCGATCTTTTCAGCTAAATCGAAGTTACTTTATCTACTGGGCATATGTCATCGTAAACAAATTCTAAATTTGGAATAATAACGTCTAAAACAACCTAGATATCAATTTTTAGTCAATTCTGAGTATTTTTCTTCACTTGGCAGACGACATAGATAAAATTATTCCAAATTCGGAATAATGACGCACAGCACAACCTAGATATCGATTTTCAGCAAAATCGGAGGAACTTTTTCACTTGGCAGACGTCATCGGAATATAAATTCCTAATTTGGAATAAGGACGTCCAGAAAAACTTAGATATTGATTTTCAGCCAATTCAGAGTAACTTACTTCCCATGGCAGACGTCATCGAAAAATAAATTCCAAATTCGGAATAAAAACGTCCAGAACTACCTAGATTTTGAATGTTAGCCAAATTGGAGTGACTTTTCTCACCTAGCAGATGTCGTAAAATGTATGCCAAATATTGAACAAAAACGTCCAGAAAAACCTAGATATCGATTTTCAGCCAAATAGGAGTAACTTTTTTCACCTGGCAGACGTCTTCAAAAAATTAATTCTTAATTCAGAATGACGATGTCCAGAACAACCTAGATTTTCAATTTCAGCTAAATCAGAGTTACTTTCTTCACTTGGCAGATGTCGTCGAAAAAATAATTTCAAATTTGGAAAAAAGACGTCCAGAAAAACCTTGATTTCAATTATTAGCCAAATCGGAGCAACTTTTTTTACTTGGCAGACGTCATCGTAAAATACATTCCAAATTCGGAATAAAGACGTCCAGAACTACCTAGATTTTGAATTTCATCCAAATTGGAGTAACTTTCCACACTTGGCAGACGTCATAGAAAAATACGTTCAAAATTCGGAATAAAGACGTCCAGAACTACTTAGAGTTTGAATTTCAGCCAAATCGGAGTAACTTTCTTCACTTGGCAGACGTCATTGAAAAATAAATACCAAATTCGGAATAAAGACGTCTAGAACTACCTAGATTTTGAATTTCAGCCAAATCGGAGTAACTTTCTTCAATTGGCAGACGTCATCGAAAAAAAATACCAAATTCGGAATAAAGACGTCTAGAACTACCTAGATTTTGAATTTCAGCCAAATCGGAGTAACTTTCTTCACTTGGCAGACGTCATAGAAAAATAAATTCCAAATTCGGAATAAAGACGTCTAGAACTACCTAGATTTTGAATTTCAGCCAAATCTAGGTAACTTTTTTCACTTGGCAGACGTCATCGGAATACACATTCCAAATTCGGAATAATGACGCACAGCACAACCTAGATATCGATTTTCAGCCATATCGGACTAACATTTTTCACTTGGCAGACGTCATCGAAAAATAAATTCCAAATTTGGAATAAGGACGTCCAGAAAAACCTATATATCGATTTTCAGTACTGTAACTGTAACAGTCAGTTCGTCCACTGCTTAACACAGCCTCACTTTTTAAGGGGGTATTTGCCATAATCCCCACACTTGGCAGGCGTCTTGGGGATCGCAATGTAAGTTGGCAGTTCTTTAGAAGGCGCTGCTGCCCCCCTTTAAGTAGTTTTCCCTTAGACGCTTCTGACGACACCCACGGGATGATATGGGGAGGTGCAATTCTAACCCGGCACCCCACGTGGCTGCCCACCTTCCAGTAGTTTTCCCTTAATCGCCTCTTACGACACCCACGGGATTATATGGGGAGGTGCAATTCTAACCCGGCACCCACGGTGCTAATCTCCCTTACCTATCTCTCACTATTTTCGAGATACGTTATCCATCTTCACTTGGCAGACGTTATCTTTATGTAGTATTAATTAACCTATATCAAAACACCTAATACAATTATCAAGAAAAGCTTAGAACTCCAAAAGATGTATGTAGTAGAGAACCATTTTGTACCCTACAAACTACTAAAGCCGGAAACTATTTACCATAATATAAAAAAATATATTATCTTTAGTTAACCAGTTATAACATGAGAGCGTTATAGACATTACTAATTAATTTTGTACATATATTATAAAACTTTTCATTGATCTTATTGATAAGGCCGCCCATTGTAATTTACCCACAACATTGTCAATTTCAAGTTTTGATTCTTTTCATATGTGAGACAATTCGAATAAAATTTGTCTACAAAATACCAATAATAAAGCGTCACCGCGCATACTTCACGTCGCAATCAAGTTGGCCCTCTGCAGCGAGCGAATCATTGCACGCACACAGCTACGAATCTCGCGTGTCAATGCACTAATACAAAGACAAGATCGTTATCAGTCGAAAGCGCGAGCGGAGCTACGAGCGACACAGCCTCCCCGTGCCAACGCTTGCGCAACACTGCCGCCCGCGTCCGCGCAGAGCACCTCGGAACCGCAAGCGTTCTGAATCTGAATAATTCGACATTTTCTTAGGAAAATATCAATGGATTTACAAATGCTATGTTATAATTGTAGTATAACAATCTAGAAATTTAATGGTACAATTTATTTTTCAAAAATCGTAGCCGTTTAGAAGGAGTTCGCCATATAAGTCAAGAAATAGTATGTAGTTTGATTTTTTTTTAAGGCAAAAGTAATAGTAATACCGTAAAATCATATGTTGCAAATGTTGTACTTGAATTCATCTATAAAATATATTTTTTTCAAGTCTTCAACTTCAGCGGTTACGGAGGAGTTCGCTTTAGAAAGTACGAATTTGACGTACCCAAGGGCCTTAAGAAACGATTCTATAAATATATATATAACACAGTTTTAATTTTTATGGAACGATAAAACGCTTAATGACAATAAATTATTTGAAGTCAGGTTTTTTTAATTTTTAATAGATTTATACTTGCTTAAAATAATATAGAAAGTTTTATCTTAAAACACATTAACGAGTCCCTAATGAATGTCGGTCTTAGACTTAATTACTAGCGTTTTCACGCTCAAGATCTCGGCGTTAATGAGCTAGTGACATTTAAAATGAATAAAACTCAGGACGGCAAATAGGGGTTGAATAGAAGGGGTTGCTTTAATTTCTGATGGAAAAATTCAATTTGCATTTTACATCAATTTCGTATAATCTTCAACTACATTTTCATACCAGCATGTCATTCATGGCATACTGGGCCCCAATTCTCTTAGCTATTGACCAAACGCCACACTACTGCGATGCTTCTGCAATCGAACTGCTGTTAATGTCAAATTCGGTAGTCTGCTAATCCTACCTCCTAATCGCAGCTGTATAGCAATCGCGTCGCTATCGTATGGCTTGCAAATGTTGCCACTGAAATAATAATGAAAACTTTTATCAATCAAGCATCAGTCAAAACATCAAAACAGTGTTTTTCTAGCAAACAATACATTAAATAAATATATTTAAATCATTTAGGTATTTTGTAGGATTTTAATCCTACAAAATATTTTATGCCGCTGTAGCAACGCAATCGCAACAAAATAGCTTATATACCAAATGCTTATGTAGCCTATGTATAGGTTAGTTTTTGACATATACCAAATATGTCAAAAAGTACTGATAGCTAGCCACTGACTTGCGATCGAACCTAAATAGCGGCCAGACTACGGATACTATCAAAAACTAAATTTTTTATGTAATTACGCTGTTCAATAGCTAAGAGAATCGGGCCCCTGGTATAAAGGTGGTACTACGGTATGGTACTAGTATAAAGGATTGGTAAAATAGGTCTTATACTACTCTAACAATACAGGACAACACAAGGGCATACATTATAAAATGATATTGCTTTGGTTTTATGGAAGGCCTATATGGCCTAGGTATATACGAGTTACGAGTCTATATGGAGTGCGTGACTGCTTTATTTGTGATCTTTATTTCATATGTTGAATATTTACGACAAAGGGAACTGGCAACATTTAATGACAGCTGTAAACGTAGTAATTACATATTCATTGGACAGCTGTCATAACACAACGTTGATTGCTAGGCGCCAGATTTTAAATTATCTACAAAATACATATGTAATAGGAGATTTAGTGTGAAAATCCTGATACATTATCGAATCCAATGTTGGTTATGGTGGTATTGTTCAAATTATTGTTTTATAGTGTTGTTAAAGCAATATTGTTAACGTGTAAAATGGTTGATTATTTATAACGGTATATGTTGTACTGTATCAGCCGCATTGTCTACTGCTGAACACAGCCTCCCCAATTAAGGGGGTTTGGCATAATCCCCAAGCTTGGCAGGCGTCTTATTTTTTTTTTTTTTTTTATGCCTGATAGGTTAGCCTTTGACCACTATCTCACCTGATGGTAAGTGATGATGTGGTCGAGGATGTTGTTCAGACTAACCTAGAGTTACTGGCTCTCAAGGACAGCTGCCGGAACACACCGTTAGGTGCTTGGCGACAGATTTTCAACTTGAGGGTGGTAGCTAGCCAGGCGGGCATTTGCAAAGTGCCCTACCACCATGCTGTAACGACTGCTATCCTAAGACAACAACCGGGACCGACGGTTTAACGTGCCCTCCGAAGCACGGAAGCGCTCAGTAGTAATGTCACCAGCGGTCACCCATCCAAGTCATGACCGCGGCGGACTTTGCTTAATTTTGCTGATCGATTCAGAGCGGCTAAGCAAACTTGGCAACGAGCGCTTCGAAGGGGGGGGATTACAATGTGAGATATCAGTTCCTCAGAAAGCGCTGCTGCCCACCTTCTGGTGCCCTTAGTAGCCTCTTACGACACCCAAGAGTAGAGATGGGGGGTTACATTCTGCCGCCCGGCACTCCACGGGTATATATTTTGTAAGCCGTGTAAAAATAATGTTCTGAGAACATAGGTACTAAAATGTTGTATTAGTTTATGAATCAGAACCTAAAACGCGCAGTCGACGCAAGTTTAGTGGCACTGCGCAGATAGCACTGGAGAGGTCTCAGCCGCATGGTGTCGACGATACAGTAACTAAGTAATGCAGTTTATGCATGTATTTGTAATATGAATCAAATGACAATGACAATAGCCATGGTCATGATCATGGCATTGACAATAATGATGGCAATGGCTTTTGGCTTCTGGCGTCTGGCTTTTGGCTATTGACTTCTGGCTACTGGCTTCTGGCTATTGGCTCTTGGCTTCTGGTTACTGGCTACTGGCCTCTGGTTTTTGGCTTTCATCATAATTCCCCCGCTTAGCAGATGTCTTGGGGTATCGCAGTTTGAGAAATCAGTTCCTGAGAAGGCGCTGCTGCCCACCTTCCGGTATTTTACGACATACACAGGCAGAAATGGGGGTGACTTTCTAACCCGGCATTCCACGGGGTATTCATATAATATCAGATAATTGGTTTTCCTTTAGTTTAGCTTAGAGTCCTTTGAGATCAACTGAGATAACAACCCTTCTTTCGACAAACCTTTTTAACCCTTATAAGATGTCCCTTTCCCGCATTATTTATGTTAGTTGATAAACAAGAATAATGGGATTATTTATTGAAATGTATGTTCCTATAGATCGTTTTTATTTGGGTTGTATAACTACTTGAATTTAAAAGAACATATACTTATATATAACATTTAATCTTACGACCCTTATCTCAGCAACAACATTTAGGTCCGCGTTACAGTCTAAGTAATGTTCAATATTATTTACACAGGATAGTAGTCTTAGCGTTTTTGAAATAAATATGCTTTCGCTGTCATTTTGTAAGCTTAGGTATTAAATTAGGAGAAGCTTATGCAAAAATTACAATGTTAATATTTAGAAGATTCATGTTGACAGTAAGTTACAAAAAAGTCTTGTTGACTAAAAATAAAAACTCTAATGTTGTCTTAGGTTTTCGCGATTGTTACACATAGTAATTAAACAACTTTAAACGGTTTAAATCGCGTATATTTTTCATTCAAACACTTTGCAGTTATCGAGTCACCCCGTGACCACGATCACTGCAAAGTGTTTGAAACGTCGGGATAAAATAATGAAAAATATACGCGATTTAAACCGTTTAAAGTTGTTTAATTACTAAATAAAAACTCTCTCCAACGGACATATAGCTATGTAACCACAAACCATATAGGCTTTATAAATAAAATGTTTGTCAAACGCAACTTGAACTCTCCCTCTGTGAGCTCTTTAACATCTGCAAGGACTTATAATTATAAAATTCGTCATTAAAGATAAATATTAGTCATTAAAGATATAAATTAGAAATCGAAAACAAGTTTTTGTGTTCAATAAGTGAACTAAGCTGACTTCGGTGCGGTTGCTATACAGGGTTATTGGTATAATGCTAACAACCTCTTAGGGTTGACTTCTGCTAGTCCTAACAAACATTTTTAGATGTTTTTTTTGTTCAGATGTTTTGTATAATTTTTTTGTAATTTTTTATTTGTTTTGTACTGAATAAGTACAGGACCACCTGATGTTAATAGTCTCTTGTGCCTGTAATGTATTATTTCATATTTTTTTATTACTTTGCTCGATGTAAATATTCAAATCTCTATTCAAAGGCGTCCAGTGTGGCCGCGCTGTTGGCTCGAAGTAGGCATTAAAACAAAAAAAATGGTTATTTCAAATTAAAAAAAGTCTTCTCAAAATGTTTTTTAGG
This sequence comes from Plagodis dolabraria, assembly GCA_963854805.1. Lineage (NCBI taxonomy): Eukaryota > Metazoa > Arthropoda > Insecta > Lepidoptera > Geometridae > Plagodis > Plagodis dolabraria. Next base: position 21,308,692 of record OY978457.1, on the reverse strand, counting down.
ACTAGCAGAAGTCAACCCTAAGAGGTTGTTAGCATTTTCCCAATAATCCTGTATATCCAGAGCTAGCATATACGCTGACAAGTAAGTAGTCAAGTGTTTCGACTACTGGGCATGGGGGCTTGAGACCTAAAATTACTCTAGTGTGAATACAACTATCGTCGAGAAAAATATTAGGAAAGAAACAACCGACGACAATATAAAATATAGTAAGTTTATTCTAATTCACAAACATTACTTACATTGTTTTTTAAAGCAATAGAATCTAATTAAAAGTAAAATATGAATTCGCTTAAATTCTCTAGGTTAAACGAATCAATTTGGTTCTTGAATCACTCTCACTGCGTTCCTCTGCTTTATTTCCTTCTCTTCAGTTTTGGAACACTTGAACCGCTCTTTTCGTACTGGACAGGTGAAAATAAAATTATTGTAATCCCAGCGTGTGAGCTTGTGGGTTAGCCACAAAGCCGAAGCCACATTTTATATAGGTACCTACTTATTACATGTTTTTGTTTTATGGTCTTTTATGTTGTTAGTGAAAGCATATTACTTATGTGAAACGCACGTAAAATGAGGCAAGGGTAGGAACTTGACGATGACCTTTCAGAATATGCCTAATTAATATTCACAGACACAGGATTTGCTGTTCTTTACCCGACCCAATGATTTAAATTCCTCACAAGTTTACCAAGTGTTGGCGAGTGGAAGTGGGAAGTGAAATTAGGGACCAGCAGAGCATATTGATAAATCGGTATTGGAGTGAGCCTCAATTTGTTAATCTCTTGCCCTTTTGGTTGAGAGGCCCTGAGGGAGCCGCATTCATTAAGTATTCAATCGGCAACAGGTAAATTTTTATAAGTGTATAAAATTATGTATAGAATATATTATGAGTGGAGGTTTATTGAACTTCGATACCTCATGTACTGAAAAGAAATGTCCTCCTTTAACAAGGATACTTTGGCCAGTAGGATGTCGGACTTATATTGCACTCCCAGACCAGAAAACTCTTTTACGTATTAATAATAAAGTGTATAACTGAGTAAATACTCGACCGCTGAAATTAAAAAATTTGATAGTATACTCAACGAAAAAAAAAGGAATTTCCATAAAAAGTTATGTACACATATGAAGAGAAAATATACACTTGGATTTGTGAGCCAGCCTTGATTTTTACGAAGTCATTTAAAAATAATTATAATAATTTCTTTTAAATCGGTGAAATAAATGGCTATGACGTAAAGGCGCGTTGCATATGTGTGCGTAAGTAAGGCACACCAATATCATCCGTCCTCGTCCGACGGCCGAAGAATTAATAAAGCAGATAGGGACAAAGCATCGCTGCTCTTACTAAAATGGGCGGAACATGAATACATAAATACTAAAATGGGCGGAATACTCAAATTTGAGTATTTCCTTCATATAGTAAAAACAAATACCTACTTACTTGAAAAATTTAATGTGCATACGTTTTAGAAAATATTGAAAATATTTTATGCCGCTGTAGCAACGCAATCGCAACAAAATAGCTTATATACCAAATACTTATGTAGCCTAATGTATAGGTTAGTTTTTGACATATACCAAATATGTCAAAAAGTACTGATAGCTAGCCACTGACTTGCGATCGAACCTAAATAGCGGCCAGACTACGGATACTATCAAAAACTAAATTTTTTATGTAATTACGCTGTTCAATAGCTAAGAGAATCGGGCCCCTGGTATAAAGGTGGTACTACGGTATGGTACTAGTATAAAGGATTGGTAAAATAGGTCCTATACTACTCTAACAATACAGGACAACACAAGGGCATACATTATAAAATGATATTGCTTTGGTTTTATGGAAGGCCTATATGGCCTAGGTATATACGAGTTACGAGTCTATATGGAGTGTGTGACTGCTTTATTTGTGATCTTTATTTCATATGTTGAATATTTACGACAAAGGGAACTGGCAACATTTAATGACAGCTGTAAACGTAGTAATTACATATTCATTGGACAGCTGTCATAACACAACGTTGATTGCTAGGCGCCAGATTTTAAATTATCTACAAAATACATATGTAATAGGAGATTTAGTGTGAAAATCCTGATACATTATCGAATCCAATGTTGGTTATGGTGGTATTGTTCAAATTATTGTTTTATAGTGTTGTTAAAGCAATATTGTTAACGTGTAAAATGGTTGATTATTTATAACGGTATATGTTGTACTGTATCAGCCGCATTGTCTACTGCTGAACACAGCCTCCCCAATTAAGGGGGTTTGGCATAATCCCCAAGCTTGGCAGGCGTCTTATTTTTTTTTATTTTTATGCCTGATAGGTTAGCCTTTGACCACTATCTCACCTGATGGTAAGTGATGATGTGGTCGAGGATGTTGTTCAGACTAACCTAGAGTTACTGGCTCTCAAGGACAGCTGCCGGAACACACCGTTAGGTGCTTGGCGACAGATTTTCAACTTGAGGGTGGTAGCTAGCCAGGCGGGCATTTGCAAAGTGCTCTACCACCATGCTGTAACGACTGCTATCCTAAGACAACAACCGGGACCGACGGTTTAACGTGCCCTCCGAAGCACGGAAGCGCTCAGTAGTAATGTCACCAGCGGTCACCCATCCAAGTCATGACCGCGGCGGACGTTGCTTAATTTTGCTGATCGATTCAGAGCGGCTAAGCAAACTTGGCTACGAGCGCTTCGAAGGGGGGGGATTACAATGTGAGATATCAGTTCCTCAGAAAGCGCTGCTGCCCACCTTCTGGTGCCCTTAGTAGCCTCTTACGACACCCAAGAGTAGAGATGGGGGGTTACATTCTGCCGCCCGGCACTCCACGGGTATATATTTTGTAAGCCGTGTAAAAATAATGTTCTGAGAACATAGGTACTAAAATGTTGTATTAGTTTATGAATCAGAACCTAAAACGCGCAGTCGACGCAAGTTTAGTGGCACTGCGCAGATAGCACTGGAGAGGTCTCAGCCGCATGGTGTCGACGATACAGTAACTAAGTAATGCAGTTTATGCATGTATTTGTAATATGAATCAAATGACAATGACAATAGCCATGGTCATGATCATGGCATTGACAATAATGATGGCAATGGCTTTTGGCTTCTGGCGTCTGGCTTTTGGCTATTGACTTCTGGCTACTGGCTTCTGGCTATTGGCTCTTGGCTTCTGGTTACTGGCTACTGGCCTCTGGTTTTTGGCTTTCATCATAATTCCCCCGCTTAGCAGATGTCTTGGGGTATCGCAGTTTGAGAAATCAGTTCCTGAGAAGGCGCTGCTGCCCACCTTCCGGTATTTTACGACATACACAGGCAGAAATGGGGGTGACTTTCTAACCCGGCATTCCACGGGGTATTCATATAATATCAGATAATTGGTTTTCCTTTGGTTTAGCTTAGAGTCCTTTGAGATCAACTGAGATAACAACCCTTCTTTCGACAAACCTTTTTAACCCTTATAAGATGTCCCTTTCCCGCATTATTTATGTTAGTTGATAAACAAGAATAATGGGATTATTTATTGAAATTTATGTTCCTATAGATCGTTTTTATTTGGGTTGTATAACTACTTGAATTTAAAAGAACATATACTTATATATAACATTTAATCTTACGACCCTTATCTCAGCAACAACATTTAGGTTCGCGTTACAGTCTAAGTAATGTTCAATATTATTTACACAGGATAGAAGTCTTAGCGTTTTTGAATTAAATATCCTTTCGCTGTCATTTTGTAAGCTTAGGTATTAAATTAGGAGAAGCTTATGCAAAATTTACAATGTTAATATTTAGAAGATTCATGTTGACAGTAAGTTACAAAAAAGTCTTGTTGACTAAAAATAAAAACTCTAATGTTGTCTTAGGTTTTCGCGATTGTTACACATAGTAATTAAACAACTTTAAACGGTTTAAATCGCGTATATTTTTCATTCAAACACTTTGCAGTGATCGAGTCACCCCGTGACCACGGTCACTGCAAAGTGTTTGAAACGTCGGGATAAAATAATGAAAAATATACGCGATTTAAACCGTTTAAAGTTGTTTAATTACTAAATAAAAACTCTGTCCAACGGACATATAGCTATGTAACCACAAACCATATAGGCTTTATAAATAAATTGTTTGTCAAACGCAACTTGAACTCTCCCTCTGTGAGCTCTTTAACATCTGCAAGGACTTATAATTATAAAATTCGTCATTAAAGATAAATATTAGTCATTAAAGATATAAATTAGAAATCGAAAACAAGTTTTTGTGTTCAATAAGTGAACTAAGCTGATTTCGGTGCGGTTGCTTTACAGGGTTATTGGTATAATGCTAGCAACCTCTTAGGGTTGACTTCTGCTAGTCCTAACAAACATTTTTAGATGTTTTTTTTGTTCAGATGTTTTGTATAATTTTTTATTTGTTTTGTACTGAATAAGTACAGGACCACCTGATGTTAATAGTCTCTTGTGCCTGTAATGTATTATTTCATATTTTTTTATTACTTTGCTCGATGTAAATATTCAAATCTCTATTCAAAGGCGTCCAGTGTGGCCGCGGCGTGCGCTGTTGGCTCGAAGCAGGCATTAAAACAAAAAAAATGGTTATTTCAAATTAAAAAAAGTCTTCTCAAAATGTTTTTTAGGACTAGCAGAAGTCAACCCTAAGAGGTTGTTAGCATTTTCCAATAATCCTTGTATATCCAGAGCTAGTATATACGCTGACAAGTAAGTAGTCAAGTGTTTCGACTACTGGGCATGGGGGCTTGAGACCTAAAATTACTTACTATGTGAATACAACTATCGTCGAGAAAAATATTAGGAAAGAAACAACCGACGACAATATAAAATATAGTAAGTTTATTCTAATTCACAAACATTACTTACATTGTTTTTTAAAGCAATAGAATCTAATTAAAAGTAAAATATGAATTGGCTTAAATTCTCTAGGTTAAACGAATCAATTTGGTCCTTGAATCACCCTCACTGCGTTCCTCTGCTTTATTTCCTTCTCTTCAGTTTTGGAACACTTGAACCGCTCTTTTCGTACTGGACAGGTGAAAATAAAATTATTGTAACCCCAGCGTGTGAGCTTGTGGGTTAGCCACAAAGCCGAAGCCACATTTTATATAGGTACCTACTTATTACATGTTTTTGTTTTATAGTCTTTTATGTTGTTAGTGAAAGCATATTACTTATGTGAAACGCACGTAAAATGAGGCAAGGGTAGGAACTTGACGATGACCTTTCAGAATATGCCTAATTAATATTCACAGACACAGGATTTGCTGTTCTTTACCCGACCCAATGATTTAAATTCCTCACAAGTTTACCAAGTGTTGGCGAGTGGAAGTGGGAAGTGAAATTAGGGACCAGCAGAGCATATTGATAAATCGGTATTGGAGTGAGCCTCAGTTTGTTAATCTCTTGCCCTTTTGGTTGAGAGGCCCTGAGGGAGCCGCATTCATTAAGTATTCAATCGGCAACAGGTAAATTTTTATAAGTGTATAAAATTATGTATAGAATATATTATGAGTGGAGGTTTATTGAACTTCGATACCTCATGTACTGAAAAGAAATGTCCTCCTTTAACAAGGATACTTTGGCCAGTAGGATGTCGGACTTATATTGCACTCCCAGACCAGAAAACTCTTTTACGTATTAATAATAAAGTGTATAACTGAGTAAATACTCGACCGCTGAAATTAAAAAATTTGATAGTATACTCAACGAAAAAAAAAGGAATTTCCATAAAAAGTTATGTACACATATGAAGAGAAAATATACACTTGGATTTGTGAGCCAGCCTTGATTTTTACGAAGTCATTTAAAAATAATTATATTAATTTCTTTTAAATCGGTGAAATAAATGGCTATGACGTAAAGGCGCGTTGCATATGTGTGCGTAAGTAAGGCACACCAATATCATCCGTCCTCGTCCGACGGCCGAAGAATTAATAAAGCAGATAGGGACAAAGCATCGCTGCTCTTACTAAAATGGGCGGAACATGAATACATAAATACTAAAATGGGCGGAATACTCAAATTTGAGTATTTCCTTCGTATAGTAAAAACAAATACCTACTTACTTGAAAAATTTAATGTGCATACGTTTTAGAAAATATGTTGTTTTTATTATTATTCAAATACGGATGACTCTTCTACGGAATAAACCCTTAAGTACGGCGTAAATACTTAATATTTACGTCGTATTAAGGGTTTATTCCGTTTTTTGTCGTTTAAATAATCGTGTTTCCTTAGTGTATGATTTATAGAATGAATCCTTAAATATAATATATGTTAATTCCATAACTAAAAATTAAGAAATAAAGATACAGCAAGGGATCAAACGAACCATAATAACGTATCGCTGCCTTGGTGATTAGGAATATACTGAAAGTTATGATTTTTTTCTCTGAACAAAGAATATGAATACCAAGCATTATCTGAACACGAGAATCTATAAAGTGCTATCATGGGAATACCTATTTGCATTGTAAAAGCAATATTCCCGAAAGCACATCCACGAAATATGTAATGGAGTTGGCGCGTAAACCTGTTTTATCCCTACACAGGCATTTTATTTTTCAAATAGAAAATATTAGTTTTGGCGCTATTTCTTTCCCTGTGACCTCGTTTCATCGTAAGTTTGGAGATTTTAAGGTAACGGGAGTCTTAAGAAGTCAAATTTTGAACAAAAGATATGAATAATATATATATTTTAGAAGATATGACAGATACTATGCTTGATCCGAAAACACGCTTCCTTATATTTCTCTCGATAGACAACATCATGAATACGTTTCTACAATTTCTGGTAATCCAGTTTGTGTCTATATAGTACATCTTATCAAAACAAATACACTCGAGAGCAATGAATCCGGGTCACTTAAAGAATGTTAAAAATCTCGGAAACTAAAAATGATAGGTTAATGCAATAAATTGTATTTAATAGACAATGTAATACTCCTTAAATGAAAGTAAAAAAAATATGAGTCACCATACATTTTAAAAACACAAAATTACATAAAGAAAAAAACTGCTGATCTCTCCTTAAAACAAAAATAGGAAACATGAAATTTTTGAACTTTATTACGATTTTCTTGAATTTTAATACTTCGTATTGCCTCCTCGTGCTTCCATTACTGCGTTTACGCGGTTTGGCATGCTGTACACCAAGTTCCTTATACGATTTTGGGGAATATTCTCCCATTCCTCTGTGAGAGCAATTTTGAGCTCACGAAGCGTGATTGGGGGAGGGTTTCGTTGTTTTACGCATCTGCCTAGCTCGTCCCAAGCATGCTCGATCGGGTTGATATCCGGGCTGCGCGCTGGCCACTCCATACGAGTAATGTTCATCTCTTGAAGGTAGTCATTCACAATCCTACCTGTATGAGGTCGGGCATTGTCATGCATAAATATAGCATCCTCACCTAAATTGACCATAAATGGACCAACGTGATCATTGAGGATTTCTTCCACATATCTTACGCTAGTTAAAGAGCCGTTTTCTATGATCACCAGCTCTGTGCGACTTTCAGAAGAAATTCCGGCCCACACAAGTACAGACCCCCCACCGTAGGCTACTTTTTCTTCGATGCATGCTTGCTTGAATCTTTCCCCTGGTCTTCGATACACTCTGTGTCTTCCATCGTGCTTGTAGAGCATAAATTTTGATTCGTCGGAGAACATAACTTTTGACCAATCTTCAATACTCCAATTTACGTGGCTCTGGGCATATCTTAGTCTCGAAATACGATGCCCACGATCCAGTTTAGGGCCGTTTGCAGGTCTAAGGGGTTTTAAGTGAGATTCAGCAAGCCGACGTCTTACTGTCCATGCACTTGGGTTACTTCCTCCGAGGCGTCGAAACTGATTGGTGAGTTCAGTTCCTGTGAGAAAGCGATTTCGAAGCATGGTGTTCACCAAGTATCGGTCTTCTCGTGCTGTGGTACACCTGGTTCTGCCCGTTCCTGGTCTGCGTAGGTTAGAACCAGTTTCTTCGTAACGTCGGAGAACTCTTTGTACTGTTGACAGCGACACACCGACAGTCCTGGCTGTATCGCGCTGACTCCGGCCGGTTTCCAGCATTGTAAGTATTCTGGTGCATTCTTCAGGCGTAAACGACATAATTTCAGCTTGAATAATGAATATAGAGCACTATCAACATGGTTTATGTACCCACATAAATGACAGATTACAAACAAAAGCAAAACCAAATGCTGTAATTTCGTAGTTCCATCTTCGAAAGTGGCCCTTTTTCAAATTTGATTTTTTTATGATATAACTTTACAATAACTAAGAAGTTTTAATACCTTCATTTAAGGAGTATTGCATTGTCTATTAAATACAATTTATTGCATTAACCTAGCATTTTTAGTTTCCGAGATTTTTAGGATTCTTTAAGTGACCCGGATTCATTGCTCTCGAGTGTATGTAGCAACCATGTTAAGAAATAAATATTTTCTTTCCATTTCAAAAAACGCTCTCAAAATTATTTTTATTAATTTGACTGTACTTTTTTATTGACAACTAGCTTTCCGGGCGCGGCTCCGCCCACGCGTATGTTATTGCGCAAAAACATTAACCTCTTTTTGCGCAGTTGGATAAAAACTATCCTATGTTTTTCCCGGGTCTCAAACTATTTCCATACCAAATTTCATTCAAATCGGTCCAGTACTTTTGGCGTGAAAGCGTAACAGACAGACAGACAGAGTTAATTTCACATTTATAATATTAGTACTGAATAGTACTGAAAGTACTGATAGTACTGATTTGACTGTTTTTTTTATGTGTGTTACTTAATAACTCTTTACAGGATGTACCGATTCTGATAGCTTTTTACATGACTGCCCAAAAAAAGGAGAGTTATGTTTTCAGGGTTCATGTATGTATGTATGTTTGTGAGTTTCTTTATTTATATTCGAAAGTTGGTACTTGTCATGTGGTTGGATCTGGCGAGTAGTATATGAGTTATTTTTAATAACCATTATTAGAGATAACTTATTATATGTAAAATTATCTTGAAATCGGTTTTTATTATTGTTAAATTATATTAAAAAATCTCACGCTATTTATACATTGCTATTTTAATTTATTTAAATAGTTCTGTTTCACTGTCTGGCACGCGAAACGAGGTCTATCCATCATACGTCCTCAGTTTGACAATTTCAAAGACCACATGCCATTGAGTTGTGAGATTTTTAAGAAAAACGTTTATGTAGAACCCACTGTATGGTTATTTCAGTTGCTAAGCACGTCAGGGTGCGTACATTTGTCTGTTTTACATTGAAGAATAAAATATTAAGCGGCGGGAAGGATTTGGTGACCTTATTTAGTCTCCAAACCAGCAGGTCGTTGCCGGCGAGTGCGATAATTTGAAGATTCATATCGGCGGCGCACGCTGAGACAGAATGATATTTATGGTTATCGCTCCATCCAAAATACTAGATGCTCAAAGGATCCATGAGTTACGCAGAGTATCCGTGCAACCCAGGGGTCCACATAGAATAGTGAGTTTATGTGGACCTCCTAAAGGTTTTAAAGAGGGATTTCAAGTGAAAACACGTCGAAAAATATACTTTTCGCATATGACGCCATTGTTCCCTTTCAAATTAGATTGGGTACATACATGTACCCAATAAAGTTTCTTTATGTTATGTTATTGTGACGGTACAAGCTCGAGGCCCACCTGATGCTAAGCGGATTAACCTCTGCGTATAACAGATGCATTTCGAAACAAGAGACGAATTACACTGCGCCCGTCACCCTGAGACATAAGAGCTGCTGCCGGAACCCTCTACCAAAAAAACAAATCATATGTCATACGGCAAAATTTATTATACATACATAATATTCTTAGCTCTCATGCAGTACGACAGTCGATATGCGCATAAGTAGCTTCGCTTGGCCAACTGATATTAAGTTTACGTTTATTGAAAAGCTGTTTTCCTTTAGCACGGACATATTTCCTAGCACAAAGTTTTCTGTTCTGATGTGATCACGCAACACGAGCTAGCTTGAATAGTCCGGGAGCTGCTGATTACTTTTAGATAGAAGATTGATAACATTAATATTTAAGAAACTATATGTTGAACCTACTTAGCATAGAAAAAGGCACAAAGAAGTGCAATAATGTTTATTGCATGACATAGTTGGCATTAGACTTTATTATAAAATAATATGACTGAACTACCCGAAGAAGAAGCGGCACAGTCAAACCTCGCGCAAATCACCGTAGCACATTGAAAATATAAACACGCGATGGTTACCATATCAGAAAAAAATGATATGTTCAGCATAATAATATGACACACATGTTAATCAGAAAACTTGAAGCGCTCGTAGCGAACTTTGCTTAGCCATTTTTAATCGATCATCTAAGTTAAAAAACTTCTGCCGCGATCAGGAGTAGTATGGGTGACCGCTAGTGACATTACTTAAATGCGCCTCCGTGCTTCGGAGGTCACATTAAGCCGTCGGTCCCGGTTGTTTTCTTACGATGACAGTCGTTAGATCATAGTGGTAGGGCATTTTGAGAATGCTCACCTGGATAGCTACCCTCAAGTAAAAAATCTGTCGCCAAACACCTAACGGTGTGTTCCAGCAGCTGTCTTTGAAGGCCAATAATTGTAGGCTAGCCTGAACAACATCTTCGACTACATCATCAAATACCATCAGGTGAGATAGCAGTCAAGAGCTAGCCTATCGTCTATCCAAAATAACTTAAAATTAAACATAACAACAGGTTAACCCTACAGCTAGACAATAGCGTAATAAGTTTATTTAGGTACTAAACTAACCATTTGTGAAAGGAAATGAACTTACAAATTCATTGAGTTTCTTAGAATTTTGTGTAAGTGACTAAAATAAAAGTTTATCTTAATGTATCAAAGTTAGGTCCTTCAATTATCAGATAGTCATAATCTTAATAATATGAACACTAATGTTGGTTGTTTAAAAGAAATGTCATTTTGTTTTATATTTTATCCAACTTAATATATTTTGTATGATGATAGAAAAACCTTTTCTAAATGACTTAAGTTCCTTAAATAGTTGGTACGATTTTAACTATTTAAAATGAATGGCTTTGAGTTTGTTAATCGTTCTTCTCGTAGTGGGTCAAAATGACAATATTTTTGATAGATCTCATTTTGATTTATTCCATATAAAAATTTAAGATTATATTTTATCAAATAATATAAATATTAACATTTTTCATATTAGGTATTTAAAAGTTTTCGTCGGACAACAAACATAAAATAACCGATATAATATAGGCAAACTCATTGCTATCGTTCATAGGTAAACCTTTGACCACAATCTCACCTGATGGTAAGTGATGATGTGGTCGAAGGTGTTAACAAGCTTAACCTAGAATGACTGGCTCTCAAGGACAGCTGCCGGAACACACCTTTAGGTGCTTGGCGACAGATTTTCTACTTGCGAATGCCCGCCTGGATAGCGACCACCCATCCAGGCGGGCATTCGCAAAAATGTCCTTCCACCATGCGGTGAAGCTCAAGCCGGCGGCGGGACTCGAACCATGAACCTGCTGCGCGGTAGTCCATAGCCAAAGCCACTGAGCTATCACTGCTTCAAAAAGTTAAAGTAAATATGTTCATAAGTTAAAGTAGGATTTACTTTTGCATGTGTTTTTTAACATTTATATTAAAACAAACATATAAAAGTACATGCATATCCATAATAATATGTACACATTTCTATATAGTTCGTGATGTAATCAATTTGACCAGACGTCCGTGTACTACAACACCTTGTTTATAAAGATCGTGGAATATTTTCGAGAAAAGTCTGTCTCTACCTGGCGGTGAAAGGCAGTTGCAGATTTGTTAGTAAGGAAAATGAAATACCTTATTCCATTTTATTCTCTCGTGCTGTGTTCGGAGTTCAGTGAAACTTTCTTTTTGTTTCCCGGTAAGTAAAACATTTTCATAACATAATTCCCTGTATTTCTTGCTATTCAAACGTTCTGATTGTTTTCGTGATTTGAATCATCTTTGCAGAACAAATTAACATAACATTTCCAGAATAAGCTCCTTATTATTTACAATTGCTCCAGTTCTCGTGAACGTCTTTAAGTTGAAAGTTACTGTAAACAATTATCTAGAAAGGCTTTGTAGTTGTACAAGTATAAAAGACTTATATCTTTTGTCATAAGGATTTTTACCATCGTAAGTTCTGCGAAGTGTTATATTATTTTGATTACATATTTACAATAAATAATTTAAAAGATAACAAAACATTCAGATTCCTTAAGGTTAATCATGTAAAAAATATTATGCATTTAGATCGCTTTTTTAATGATCACATAGTTATGTTCCTAGAAATGAATGTATGAATATCTACACATCCAAAAGAAAGAATGATACTTGTAATGAGTCTGATATATTATTTTATATGTTGATTGAAAATCCATGTCTAATAACCGATTACTGAGGTTCCTATAGTTAACTGCTCATTATTTATTGATTCATTAAATATATAACTGTAGGATAAACTAAGTGTATCTCTTTGTGCGATTCTGAACAGACTTTCAAAAATGTTCGTTAATTATCTGTCCGTTAAGTAGTTCATGAACTGGTCCTAGTTGGAGCTTTGTTACACTTTTTTTACATACTTACCAAAAACTATTATGACCATTGCCAGAACATTACACAAAAATGAAAAAAAGGTTCAATTGGAGGGATTTTCAAACCTTTTACGTTTATCGTGGTGTGTATTCAACATAAATGTGTAAATTTTCATTTATTTACTTTAAAACACACAAACATTATGGACAATAATAAGTAGGTACTTCAAAGTATTTACAGCAGTTGTATCTGTGATCGTAAAAAAATATGATGGAAGGTGGTACGCAAAATAACTAGCTCGGATGTACCTTACATTTATTCTATTCCATGTCAAGTAAAATTATATTCAAATAAAATAAAAATATGTAAGGAAGTATATCAAACACCACAGATATACCCTTTAAAGCAGCTCAACAGTTGGCTGACGGAGCCAGATACAAAATCAAATAAATAACGAATATATAATAGATAAAGTCCCTCACTGGCCACTTCAGTTAAGTTTAAACTAAGTTAAAATTATACCTTATATAATTTTTTTAAATTAGTCTTCAAAAACGCATTTTCACAAGCTATTGAACCAATAGCATTAATTAATAGATAGACTACAGCTGAAAGTACCTCAAAAATCCAGCATATGACAATTAAAAACGCACATAAAACGTAAGTACAAAAAGTTATAGTAAAATATATGTATTGTCACGGAATCTACGTATTGCTAGATACCTTATTATCCATACTTAATATGATAATATGAAGCGAGCTTGTCACGTCGTGAACATCTACCGGGCACAGCCTCAGATTTCGCATTGCTACTGAAAATGTCCGTATCAGAAAATCTCAATAACCATCCCACCCGGGTATGAAGACATTAAGTTCCAAAGTGACGCTTATCACAACAAAGCAATATTCTAAATACCTTAAAATAATGGATAAAAGACAACACAACTCGAAAAGAGTTTTCAAATTCTGGCAGTTAATTTTCCACAGAGCCCCTATAAATTAAATTCTTTAAGCGACGACGGCCTAAATATGATGGGGTCCCAGCAAAATGTCCTTACAACATGTTTTTGTTTTGTTACAGAGAAACAAGCGATTCTTCTTTGTCTGAAGGTCTGTCCACTCTATTGTGCTAAGCGGAGTAAGCGTGACGCGGGTAAGGATTTATGTTCGTTCATGTCGATCATGGACCATTGAGCCAGTAGACCTCAATAAAACTGAACCATCTCCACTCGTAAATTGTAGAATTTGGACCGTTGTCTTGCTTGGTATTTCTTCAGAACTAGGGCAAGAAATTATTATAAATGTGAGCATCAACAGAAATCTCTAGTTCCAGAATTTATCTACAGCTGACGTTGTAGATATTCTATGATAGTGAATATGTTACGAGACCAACTGTTTAGTAGATAAACTATGATAAACGACAAAATTTAATTAATGCCGTGTGCGCACGGCTGTGCCAAACTTTTAGCTTTTTTGGCCACTTCTTTAACTTTGTATCCTTCTATGAAAGAGAGAGAATGTGCACGACTGTGCAGAACTTTTTGATAATTTTGTATTCTTGTTATTATTGTCATTTGTTTTTAGTTGCTTGGTTACGTTAAATTGAACCATAAACAACGATTTATTATTTTCAGCTTTCCGAATAGTAAAATCGTGATAGTCTTTTTGGCACAGGCCTGGGTCAATATGAAATTATAGTATTATCCTATCATTACTGAATCCCGAACATATGAACATTTTCTTGTCAATGTGGAAACCCCTCTTTATTTTATTATCTTTTTTAGTATTACTAGTTATTAAAGTTTTACGTGCTCCATATCTTGCCTGATGCGGCGTACAATATCAATACCATATAATAGGTAAATACATCCCCACAAAGATATCTTCAAAGGTTGGACAGAAGGACAGCCGAAGCTTAATAATAGGGTCCTATTTTCTGGTACAAAACCATAGAAACGATGTACATTCACAAACGTTATCGACCTGCTGTTTAATATACACATAGGTAGTATGAAATTACAGCTATGGTTTGACTGGCAATATTTATTTGAAATATGGAACTAAAGTATACATTTATTATTATGTCATACATGTGAAGTCCATTGGCTCAGTGTTCCACGATGTATCCTATAAAAAGCTACTTACCCTTATTGGAGTTTTATTATGCCATGGCTGGTAAGAACCAGTACATCAGTAAACAGACCGGTTTCACTTCAGAAATAAAGCTTCTGTGTTATATTTATGATATGGTATGGTTGATTTCAGTTGTTTTGATTTTCTTGTGCTGTTTTTTATTTCCTATAGACTAGCCTTTGACCACAATATCATCTGATGGCTGGTGATGATGTGCTTGAAAATGATACACAGGCTTAACCTAGACTGGGAACAGGCTCACAAGGACAGCTGCCAGAACACACCGTTAGTGGTTTGTGACTGAATTAGCGAGCCAGGCATTTGAAAAATGCCCTACCACCATGAAATGTGATGGAGTTTTTTCAGGAAATTTAAAGGTTTCCGACATTTGCTAACGATTGCCATGACATCAACCGAGACCAACAGTTAAACGTGCCCTCCGAAGATCGGAAGCGCACAGTTAGTAAATGCTGTTAGCGGTCACATTCATAGTAGTGACTTTTTAATATTGTTAAGTTTGCAATGACGCCTGCTAGGCGAATTACGTTATAGTTTTTTCTCTCGTAAATATGTAATTTTGTATAGTAGTGACTGCAAAAAAAAATTGCTTTACCTTGCAAGATCAGCTACGAGCACTTAAAACAAATGAAAACCTGTGATTGGGATAGTGATTAGCTATCAGAGCTGCAGGAGGAAAATAAGTGTATACAAACGTAATCGCATACTTCCCATTCTGCTAAAACGGCAATGGCAATTATTCCTTAAGAGTTAACTTAAGCACGACTTCCCATTATAATATATTCCAGGTCATTACTGGGAGGACCCCTATGACTGGCCACCAACATACATCGAAGACACCGAAGACCACCCGTATCCCTCTTACCACTCATTCTACGAGGGGCATTGGGTCTGGTGCAAATCAAAGCATACCACCACAACTCCAAAACCAACAACGACTACTATGGCAACTACCACTGCAGAACCAACTTGGATATGCGAAGTGTGTCAAAAGAAATGTGGAACTCCCTTACCATAAATTAGGTACCATTAACTACATACTTTATGTTATTTCTTCGTGTTGACTGTTCAACTCACGATATTGTAGGTGTATATAATTTAGGAGTTCAATAACCTGAGGATCATGGCAGGTAATTTATGTGGAGTTGCGCCATGACTTCTTGTAATATCATCACCTCTGAAGGGGTAGCTAGAGTTGTTTAAGCGACTACTGCGACCTTCCTTTCGCTTTGTATGCTTTACGTTCCACATAAAAAGAGGACTGTTGCACTTTTTACTACGCGGACGGACAAGCAGCGCACCTGAAGGTTCGCCTGTTTATTGCAGGTTCAGTGTCATCATCCTTGCTTTGCTTGACACTACATTGCGCTCTTCACTTCGAGGCATTACTATCATTATATTACTATCTCTCGTTTGTCCAGTAATTTCACTTGCTACAGTGCCCCTCACAGCTAAACACTATTTTGAGGCAGAATATCTGACACTGTGGTTGTACTCATCAAGGCGGAGTCTTGCTGAAGAGACCCACCACCTGGTAAATCAAGCGGGCCAGTTACATTCCCCGGAATGCTGCAGAAGTTTTCATCTGTCCAATAAAGAAGTCAGTCTGATTATTTTACTTACGATAATACCAGCTATCAACCCTCCAAAACCACTAAAAATCCGACCTGGATATATGCGGTTCCTAAGACATGTGAAATTTTGGTCCTTAAATTTCCCTTCTTATATTGAAATGAGCCTTGCACAGCCGGTGTTCTATCCAACTTTGTTTTCTCGAACCTGTTAACGGATAAATCAATTAGTACCATATTAGTGAGCATAATCATAATATATTGGTTAGTTATGTTTGAGTAGCCCATGGATTGTACCTTTAAAACCTTGTACCTATAAAAGTACTACATAAAAATGTAATCTGTACTTTGAACTTATTATTTTAGCGTGGGAGATAGAAAAACGACATGACATATAACATGTATCGCTTGTGTACTTGTGTGTGTTCTGCTTATGTGGAAAATGTTTACAGGTTTTTCATTGAAAACCTTACAAAAGAGCAATCTATCCCAAACATCAAAAACGAGTTTTGATAAAAGTAATATGGCAGATTACGATTAATCTTTAAACCGGTTTGTGAACCGGCTGAGGCAGTTTTCAGTTCTGGTACTTTGAATATATTATTTATAGAAAATTTATTTGTAGATATGTTCTTGATAAAGGTGTATTCTAATTTATAGTTTGTGAATGCTTCTAAAGTCAGTTTAATCAAAAAATGGAGAACCAAATGAGCGTGGTTTTTGGCCACGCTGATTGGTTGTCTATTTTCAACAGCTGTATTTTTGATGAGGGTTGAAATTGACATGAAGTTTGGAACTTTTAATACAAACTACACACAACAAAATTACACATGAAGTGTAATTTTAATAATTGCCTGATTACACGGAGCCAATATACCCATCCGTCAAAGACTTACACTATAAAGGGTCAGTTGACTGACCTTTGATGACTCCTGTCAAAATTGTCCAAGATGGTGGATTCAAATTGTAAACATGCGCTAGTGAATATGTTATGCGCTAGTGAATAATAATTATTTTATACCATTGATTATGTAAAATTTGACTACAATCGAGGTGTTTTGGTGCATAAATATTTTGCATTTTAGCATAACCGCATTTTTTGTCTACATATAATCCAAAATATAAGCCTGAATGACGACGGTAAAAATCTTCTGTTGTCTGTTGAAAAGGTAAGGTGAATAATGATGACAGTTTATATTAGAGTGTTTGATTGTACTTCGTGTAAAGCTCGTTTAAATTCATTACCTACGATGTCTCTACTTTTTTTACCCAATGGGCGTTACCTCGTTATCTCACTGGTTGTGTGTGGTCTTTAATGGTAGTAAATCTTGAAAAAATATTGTTTATTTTGATTGTCAATTTAAAATTAAGTTATTTTTTACTATAGACTGATTGAACTTATGATAGCTCCCATCACTACACAGTTTTTTCTGCAACCTGTGGTTCTGTATATGTGAGAAGAATTAGAAAACAGACAGTTATTAATTTTAATTATTTTAAGTAGAGTAATATCGCTTTATTTTAATTATGGTAAGATGAAACGAATAATACTACTGAAAGCGACAGGCAACTGATATGAACACATAAACCAAACATTGAGCTTGTGAACTTGCGTCGTGTAAGACTGACCTTAACGATAAAGGTTTAGCGATGTACTGATTGATATATGAATTACTTTCAGTTAGCATAACTTATAATTGGAAACTCATTTGTTTAATAATCACGCAGTGCTGGGTTCAAGTAGAAATCTGTATAGGTACTGTTATTAATGTAATTTGATTTTGATGAGGGTTTATTTATTAATCCAAGAGTTCCCCAGCTTAAAACATTGAATACAAAAAAAAAAGCAATTTTGTACATTATTTTATAAATATTATGATTTTCGCATGGTGGTAGGGCACTTTGCAAATGCCCGCCTGGCTAACTACCACCCTCAAGTTGAAAATCTGTCGCCAAGCACCTAACGGTGTGTTCCGGCAGCTGTCCTGGAGAGCCAGTAACTCTAGGTTAGTCTGAATAACATCCTCGACCACATCATCGCTTACCATCAGGTGAGATAGTGGTCAAAGGCAAACCAATCAGGCATAAAAAAAAAAAAAAAATTGCGTGCTAGGCCAATAAACCTACAATATCATAAAGAACGCAGATTCGAACCTTGTTCGAAGTTCAAAATTTTATTGTCGTTGTAATTTAGTAAACTATATTAGTAGTTGAGGGTGTCATTTTATAAAAGCTGATGAAATACTATATATATATAAAAATAGTTTTATTTGTTATAGCTACTTAGGCTGAGATTCAGAGACAAGTCTTAGCGTGAACTAATGCTTTAATCCGTCAAAATGTAGTGCTTAGCCGAATAATTGTATTCAGAGACGTCTGGTACAGCTCTTAAACTTAGCGCGTGCTATGCTAAGCCAAGTAGTGTAAATCGACTACTTTAGCCTGTCTCAAACCAGGAGTGGCGCCGCAAAGTGAGACACTGAGGCGTATGGTGCAAAAAGTTCTTCAGGAACTTTTTTTCGTAAATTGAAAAAAGCACTTCTTTTGTTTCACTCACTCCAATCACGTTTTATATACTATTGTTCTTGACTTTTCTTTTTATATCAGGATGCACAGATAAACAAAAACCGTTAAACATTCCATAAGTGAAAAATTTGCCATAGATAATAGAGTGTGATCTAAGCTAAGAGCAAGGTAAGTTCGACTCAAACTATATCTCTGAATATTAAATTTATAGATTTGCTTAGCCAACGCTTGGCTAAGACTGGTCTTTGACCGTCTTCTCAAATGTCTCTGAATCTCAGCCTAAGTGGTACACAGTCAGAGCTTGGTATGAGAATCACATTCAAAGAAGTGACTAGAGAATTAAAATTTGGCTTGCATTAGTAATAATAATAATAATAATGTTACTGTTACTGATATTGTTGGAATCAATGGCCTTGTCACCAAGCATTAAAATATAGGCTAGATAGATACACAAGCTGAATGTTATATCTTATAAGTTTAAATGTACGTTTTTGTGGTATGTATGTAGTCATAGTAAATTTGTTATTAAAAGATATGAATTTCTTTACAGGAGATGTTTACACACTGTGTTTTTTTTAACAAACCTATAATATTTATATATAAACATAACGCGTCACGTTGTTTGTCCGCGATGGGCTCCTAAACTACTGAACCAATTTTAAATTTGATTTGCACATCGTGTGCAATTCGATTGAAATTGAAAGATAGGATAACTTTATAGTCGTATTACCCGTGCGGAGCCGGGGCGGGCCGCTAGTAAAACTAAATATAGTGAATGTTTGATTTTCTTTTGTTTATCGTATTGTGACAGAACCAGCTTGAGTCTAGCGCCGCAAAGTCGAGCGTCTAGTTTTTTTTTTAAAGTGATTGTGAGGGAAAAGCGCGAGACCCACCTGATGTTAAGCGGACTTACGTCTGCCGACAACAGATGCATTTCGTTACAAGTACGAACTACACTGCGCCCGTCACCCTGATACATGGAGTTGTTAAGTCACATTGTGCCTGTAATTTACTGGACTGCTGCCGGAATACACTGTTAGGTGCTTGGCGACAGGTTTTTAGTTGAGGGTGGTAGCAAGCCAGGCAAGCATTTCATAATATGCCCTTCCACCAAGTGGGGAAACTCAAGCCGGTGGTGGGAATCGAACCATAGACCTGCTACTCGGCAGCCCATACCCATTACCTATCTTAGACTATCGTTACACTATTGTTGCTTCAAAAAACTCGTAAACGAGAAAGAGTTACAAACATCGGAAACATAAATATTTTCTGTTGAACGTTATTACAAAGTGGGTGGAGGGCGAAACTTGAATTCCCCATCCACCCACTTGTGGGAAATTCCAGTGGGTAGACGGGGCATCGCTCTAACTATTTATCATATATTGGGACAAGGAAGTCTGAAAAGTATCCAGTAATATTTTGTACCCCAGCCTGTGGTGTATTACCTTCTATAGAGTCCTCGTCGAGTGGAGTACCTACAAATAAAAAAAAATTTACAACCTTATCAGGTGATCACAAATCGCATATTGCAGGGCCTCTTGCAACTCTACCAGGGCTTGTAAGAATAAGCGACTAACTCATTTTTCTTAGCGCCACTATGTGCTTGCAACGATAGGATGGACATCTGTCATTTTATAAAAATAAAGCATCTTTCAAATTATCGAGGAAATGTTCAATATATGCGGGAGTAAGAATAGGTACATTTTATATTCCGTTTTCACCGCATAATTGGATTTTATAAAGTTCATCGTTTCGGATTTATGTTACCTACACGTTATCATTTATGAACAGTAGGTATTTTAATTAATGAGTTATCTGAGCAACGAGTATGTTTTAATATAAATTACTTTGATTATTTTCATGTCGTCGGGAAATTCGTAATGATGTAATGTGAACTCTTCCTTTCAGAGCTCTGTGATAGAGACCCAATGTTGGTACTCTATTAGTGAAATAATGAAGCTTACAATGATAATACACGCGTACTTTAAGGAATCAGGTTTAACAACTGTATTAAATTTCTATATTGCCTTGTGATGTTTCGATATGTTAATGACATTGTCACAATAGACATATATACAGTAGTTCGACTCCGCGGTATCCTGGAATTCAATGACAAATGACGATCAGAGCGCTATAGGGAAATCACTATCGAAATTTTGAGTGTTGTTGTTTGTTATAAATAAATTTTGTTGTGAATAGGTAAAAATATAACTATATACCTATATCTATTTATTTGAGAGAACACAAGCGCGCGCAGAATTGATTAAAAAAACGCCATTGTCTTTGGTAACATAGTAAGGCCACCAGTAAAGAGGTATTGTATGATTATTTGCCTTTAAAACTCCTTGGGTTCTTTTTTCTATTAAAATGATGAAAAGATTACAACCTCTATAGTGTCAATCTGCTGAGCAACTAAACTGTAAGTAAGCACCGCAGTAAAGCATGTGAACATCAGTCTACTTGTATCTTTTTGTACCTCCTCGATGTAGGGAAGGCCGCACGTTTGATCACGTGACTGAATTCGGGTAATTTCTTCGTAGTTAAACTACTGCTTAAGAAGCTCCATGTATCTAATGTGACATTGTTATATTATAAAGTGACTTTTAAAATCAATTCTAATTATGACATGTTATATGTTAATTACTATGAGCATTTGGACCGCCTGTGAGTGCAATGACTTATTGTACATAGTAGCTGTAATGTTGTATATAGTTCGTAGTATTATGTTAATAAAGGCATACCGCCGGTAAAAAAATACAATGATAAATATATTGACGAATTACATATGACCAAGTTCCTCCAATGTATAATTAGGTATTTAATATTGTTACTTATCTTTACAATATATGTACAAGGATACTTTTAATTAGCTGACAATACGTTACAGGATCGATGGGTATCTATAACACACACTAAAACATATTGAAATAAATAGGTTTATTTTTAGATAGTACAGTAAAAGAGTACTCTTTTTCAAAGGTATCGATGTAGTTTTAAGTAGGACAAGTCTAATATGAGAAAATAAGTGATGCAATATACTTTTCTGTAGATCATTACCTCGTAAAACCAGCAGATGTTTTATAATCCTGTGTGCTCCTACAGGGTCATTGAACTGATTGGGTTATATAACTTTGAGTTACAACAGAACGAAGCAAAGGTCAAACCACAACAACTTGGATGCCACGTAAAAGAAAATAGTTCACATATTTTAGTTTTTACAAACGATATCCATAATTCTCGTAACATATCGCCTACCTTGTATAAAAAATATTTAAATAAGATAAGTTTAATTGAGCGAAAGGCCTCCCTAATTAAACACGACGTTTTGAAAACTATTTTACCTACGAAGCTGATAATTGGAAGGTACGAAGTTAACACACGTAAAGGACGTCAGTTAAGAAAGAATTTTGTAAGAGAATCAAATAAAGGCTAGCGACCACCCTCAAGGTGAAAATCTGTCGCGAAGCACCTTACGGTGTGCTCTGGCAGCTGTCAGTTTGCACGAGCCAGTAATTCTAGGTTAAGTCTATTACCTAGAACGTCTATTACCTAGAATGTCTATTACCTTCGACCACATCATGATTTACCACGAGGTGAGATAGTGGTCAAAGGCTTAACTATCAGCAATAAAAAAAAACTGTTTCACGGGGTCAAAAGTGAGCAATAAGTTTATTTTTTTTTCAGTAGGAGCATGAAATTTAAGAAAAAGTTTCAGGACATAAAATTACTATGTTCAAAAGTAGTTAACACAAAAGTTTAACTGTAAGAAGTTTATGTTTATCACATACATAAAGATCTGTAGAGAAAACGAAAACACCACATAGAGAAAGTTTTGCCAGTTTGTGTTGATTTGTTACCTATTGTTTCATGGTTGTGCTAGAGTGTTTATAAATAAGTACGAGTAATCTAAGTCGTATGTAGACCCATGGCTTCGTCCACGTTTCATAAATAATATAAATTAATGTAAAAAGCCTTTATTTCTACTACTTATTCACAATTTCGTATACTATGTGTGAAACTGAAACTTAATTTCTTGACACTGAATGTAGTATTATAATATGTTCTGTCACTGCTTAGTATTCAAGTTATTTATTTACTTATTTGTAGTAGTCGCCTCAATAGCGTAGGCCTCCTCTCAAGTCTTCCAAAGGGTCCTTTCTCTCGCCTTCGACATCCAATCTGGTCCACATCTTTGAGTGAATATATCTTTCCACCTTTTTTCGGCATTCCTTGCTTTCTCTTACTCTTCCACGGGATCCAGGGACTGTTTATTTTAATATTCTTAGTTAAATTCCTTATTAGAAAGTAGAGGGTGTTGGTGTGACCCCTTCACGGTGACATGTCGGCTTGGAGGAGGTGCTTTTCATTATTAGTAAGCTACAAATTTTATACTGTACTGTATATGCAGGATCATCCACTGTTGAACTGTTGCGAGAAGCCAGTTCTTCAGAATGCGCTGCCGACGTTTTGCTATTTTTCACTTTATCGCCTCTTACGATTAGCACGTGAAGAAATGCAGGGTCGCAATTCTAGCCCGGGTCCCCACAGTGTCCAATTTTAACTCAACTCCTTAATTTTTATCACGCTTACCATGTGTGTGAATTTGATACGTTTTGACATTGTATGTACTAAGCATGTAACATAGTGGTAAGGTATTTCGCATGCTTGGCTAGCTATCGCCTGCAAGTAAAAATCTGTCTGGGCGACAGATTTTCTACCTGTGGGCGTAGTTATCACTAAATGCGATGTTCCGGCAACTACTGACATTAAATACCAATACCTACTATGCTAAGCATATTTACGTTTATAGCGAAAAAGCTGCGATGACACTAACCTTAAGTTTGGATAATAATATAATAGACTGCTTCGAATAATGTAATCTCAAGCACGGTAATGTTACCGTGTCTCAAGAAGGGTTTAAAAAGTTTAAAGTTTGGCACTGTGCCCGGTAGATGTCAGTAGTCTCTTCCTTAATTACACGGTACCAATAACACCTGCGTAAACGTGGGTTAAATACCCACCACACCACTACACCACTTCCACTTCTTTCGAGATAAACAATTGTGACGAAGTTAATATTAATTCATACATAATTTCTATTATGTTTATTTATTATTTACAAAATAGAGCTATCAATATGATAACCGTAGAGATGCATGGTGGTAAAACATTTTGCTAATGCCCGCCTGGTCTGCTACCAACTACTAGTACGAAATCTGTCGCCTAGCACTAAACGCTGTGTTCAGGCAGCTGTACTTAACAGCTAGTTAAATCAAGGGCAGCATGAACAATATCATCGATCGCAACAGTTACCATCAGGTGAGATAGTGGTCAAAGGTCTCGACTCCATTGACCGACGAGCCAAAAAACTCATCATCACAACACGTCATCGTCGCAGGGTCGCTAGCCTATCGGTATTCTATCGTATACATTTCGGAGAGTGTGCGCAGGAATTACACGCGTTGATTCCACCATGCCTCTTTTGTCATCGAACAACAATGCGCTCTGATGGCCGTCATCCTTTCATGGTTGACATTCCTCCAGTTCGTTCGAAGCTTTTCGCTTCAACATTTATCATTCGTACAGCGAAGGAGTGGAACTCATTGCCCGCGTCTTTGTTTAATGAACAGTATAATTTGGGAGCCTTCAAGTCTAGAGTGAATAGGTATCTTCTAGGCAAGCATGCTACATCTTCGGCCACATCATCACTTTCCACCAGGCGAGATAGCGGACAAATGCTTGCCTATAAAGCAAAAAAAAGGATACAGCTTCAGGAACAAAACAATAAAATTGTTATTATCATATACAATTAAACAAAAAAATAATAGGGCGCCTTGACGGTTTTAGTTCTGTTCAACGATATCATATATCCAACCTAACACCAATTTAACACCAATCATAACATATATCAAGAAAAACCGCCGCCATGTCAGTGATTTTCTTTCCGAAAAGCTAAAACTCGAGTAGTACGTAGAAGGCAACTTTTATCCTTTTGATCCGTTTTCGGCCTGCCAGGAAGGATTACGTTGTAAGCCCCTTCGATCTTTAGACGGAGTAGAGCGGAGGCTTATAAGAAAAAACCTATTTCAGCGCAAAAAGGCAATGTTACACCCGTAAATGACAGTGTGCTGCTATAAACTATCCCCAAACCTATAAATGCGTATTTGCCAGTGTGTTCGTTTGTTTTTAATCCGGTGGAGCTGAACGACCTACAGCGTTAGTCAGCATCTATGTCCTCCCTAAAAAAAGGGTTAGTTTGTCCTTCTTTCACATTGAGCTGGAGCAATGGATTGTCCTGATGTTTGCCAAAGATAGAATTTAATGGCTGGAGAGTAACTCAGGCTACTTTACACCCCGTTTTTTTTTTAGTTTCTATAGCATTACTATGAAGACACCCAAAGATAAAATTTGCAGTGATTCAATTAAAATTGTTTTATTTCCTAAATATCAGTATATGCAATTTAAAAGAAGACTGTTTCAGGTTGACATTTGTCATTCTATTAGGGCTATGCGTCATGCGTAGGATCCTCCTTATTACAAAAAAATTATGTCTACTATGATTCCATGGAAGTATTGCCATGGAATCATAATAGACGACTCGAAAATGACATATTCCAAATAGAGATCGCATAATCGGATGTATACTCTAAAGGCTAAGCTAACATGACTCATAACTCTAATTTGTTTTCTCGTTCATAAACTTCTTATGGGGATGGAGCGACACCTATA
This sequence comes from Plagodis dolabraria, assembly GCA_963854805.1. Lineage (NCBI taxonomy): Eukaryota > Metazoa > Arthropoda > Insecta > Lepidoptera > Geometridae > Plagodis > Plagodis dolabraria. The sequence continues at coordinate 21,283,132 of OY978457.1, read as the reverse complement.
ATTCAACTTACGGAAACAAGACTATTTTTTGTAATTAACTTCTAGCTAACGATGAGTATTTTTATAGTGGAAGGGCATTTTGCGAATGCCCGCCTGGTTAGCGACCACCCTCAAGTAGATAATCTGTCGCCAAGCACCTAACGGTGTATTCCGGCAGCAGTCCTTGAAAGCCAGTTCAATTACAGGCACTTGAGACTCAACAACTATGTCTCAAAATGACGGGTGCAGTGTAATTCGTGACTTGTGACGAAGTGCATCTGTTATAGGCAGAGGTTAGTCCGCTTAATGGCCGGTGGGCCATACATAAATAATAAAAAAAGTTCGTCTGGTTAGCTACCACTCTCAAGTAGTAAATCTGTTGCCAAGCACTTAACTGTGTTCTGTGTTCTTGAGAACCAGTAAAATTACAGGTACATGAGACTTACAACTGTATATCTCAGGGCAACGGGCGCAATGCTGTTCGTCACTTATGACGTAATGAAACTTATAAATCAGGTGAGCCACGTACTAGTTCCGTCACAATCAGTACTAATATTATAAATGCGAAAGTAACTGTCTGTCTGTCTGTTACGCTTTAACGCCAAAACTACTGGACCGATTCGAATGAAATTTGGTATGGAAATAGTTTGAGACCCGGGAAAAAACATAGTTTTTATCCAACTGCGCAAAAAGAGGTTAAAGTTTTTGCGCGATAACCGACATACCATGAGGAAGGAAAGCTAGTACCATATAAAAAGGGATTTGTAAGCACCCAGTCATTTATCATATTACAAAAGAGTGTTGATAACAAAACTCTTTAATTGTTTTACTTTGTTAACAAGGACTGATCAAAGACTTTTCTTCCTTGAACAAATACAAGGAAGAAAAGTCTTTGATCGAAATGGTATCGTACAAGGACAAAAAGTTTTGAATTGCAACTGGTTAGCTTTGGCAACGTACACGGCCGAAGCACGAAGTATGGCAACGTGCCTCTTGGTTCTGCCACAGTGTAAGAATCTCAAACAAAGTTGTTCTGACATCTTTGCCTGTGGTCTTTGCCTGCGTCTGCTGGCAAACTGTTGCCGTTGTATCGATAGTGTGGCGCTGTATGCAAGCTGTTGTTTGTTACTAAATTATGACCTCGTGCATAACCAAGAATTTTTCGTGCTGTATTTATTTATTAGCTAGATATTTTTTCGGGCACAGTAGATAGTTACCATTACAGGAGCGATAAAAAATTTATACAAATTTTAAACCTTTGAATTAAATTGACTAAAATATACCACGTCTTTGCAAAGTGATATGCATTTATTAAATCACAGACTGCCTTAGAGCTAAAAACTCGCAGGTTTATCAGTACAGGCGTTCGGAGAAATCATTCACCAAACGGCAGCGTTGCAGTTTCAGGCTTGAACAGTTATGATTCGTGGTACAGACGAGTGCATAACTAGATTGCGAATAAGTTGGGTCCAATGAGAGCGGAGCTGTCCACTGATTTAAAATGTTGTACGGAGATGTATATGAAATTTCTAGGTACGTAGTAATATTTATTCATGTTTCAGTGTTTTCAAAAAAAATCTATGGGATAGTAATTAGTAACCCTTTCAATACCCATGTCGGTAGTGATCTCATATTTAAAATGAGATATTCAAAACATGGTGAAATTATTAATAGGGACTTTACCTTGAGACTAAAATATATCCAGAAAACATGCCAGTTTCCTGTAACAATATTTTGTGTCTAAATATTCAAGAGTTACTGTTACAACAATTTTTTTGTACGTGTTATTTTCACATTTAGGTAAATAAAGTAAAAAAAATGATTAGCAAAGAAAATCATAGAAATTAAACTCAAGAATGGATATATTCTGAATAAAACCATTCAAATTTTCACCAGATATTTTTTAAAGTTTTGTAACGAATGGGTTGGTATTTTAAAATATATTGTAAATACCTACCACTGTGCGGAAAGCTACGTGGTACGCAAATGTTGGTACATTATCCTTGAGTAACTTTACTTTTGTTACTCTTCGTAAGGGCTGAACTGCAAGGAATCATTAATTAGCTAGCGATTTAGCTATTTGATAGCATAATAACCTGTAAATAGTTGTGGAGATAGCCGTTTATGGCATTACAGGGTTGTGTAACATTGTAAGTGCTTTTAAAATACTTAGAAGGAAGCCAATTTCGATAAGTGTTGAAGGTACAGTAAGTTGCATAATTTGTAAACTTTGCAATATCTATGTACATTAATAGTTATTTGTTATACAAGAGTGCAAAGTTGCTTTTTAACCGCGTGTTCAATTTTGATGACCGAGCAAGCGAAGGATCCTAAAATTGAATCACGAGCGCAGCGAGTGATTCAAAATTAGAATCCTGAGCGTTAGCGAGGGAATCAAAAGAGCACGAGGTGAAAAATCTTTGCACTCGATTGCAACACGTAACTTTTCATTCCACCTCAGCGAGGAAATGAAGCACCGCGTACAAAGCAAATTGAAAAAAGAACACCAAGAAGGTTCCGAGTCTGAGTTTTTAACAAATTAAAAAAAAGTTGTATGATATATTCGGCACCATAGAGGTAGCAGTAAATAGGTTTAATGTTTTTTTTTAATTCACGAACTTAGTGCACACGATGTTCTAAATTCAATTTACTTTATCCTCTAGAGAATAAAAACGGCTTTTCCACTCAGATATTGAAGATTAAAAATACTCTTTCCGAGATGGTGGGATGAAAAATAAATTGCATCGTTTTTTACCGATGCGAAACGTCATAACATTGAGCTGTTGGTGCAGCATGACCGTATATATCTGTAGGATACTCTTCAGGACTTAACTTAGAGTAGGGGCATCGTGTTTTGGGTGCCTTGAAATAGTTTCAATGAATAAGTTATATTCAAGATCACTCAACTCTCTTACTTAAGGTTTATAGGTTGAATGATGTTGGGTAATAATGGATAATTTTATTTGCATATTAGTATTTCCTAACAAGTATATAAAATCTAGACTCTTGATTTATCGTGTGGAATCTATAAAATGTTTCTACATTTGAAGGCATATTTGCAGTTGACTGTATTTTGTACAATATGCAAAACAGCCTACAACTCTTGATGTTAATTCAAAACTGGTATACCAGTGACACTTGTAAAACAGCAATAACTGGTATGGTGGTATCAATTAGGTAACTACATTATATTTTTGTGAGCTTCCTGCTTATTACGACATAGTCCTTTTTGACCTCTTGTTAGTGTTATGTTTGCATATCTTCGTTACAAAGTAAACGAGAAAATAATTTCCAGGAAGCAAAAGCTGAATAAATTAGCACAGGTTACCTCATACTTCTACGTGATACGTTGGATAGTTTCAAAAAGTTACTGAGAACTGGTTTGCGATTCAACCGAAATTCGGTGATTGTTTAAAGTTTGAACGATGCTCAAGTGGATCGTTGATTATGATTACTTACGTGTGTACAATTTTGTTAGAAATATACTGAAGCGTTTTCCACTAATTTAAGTAATAAATACGGGATAACTGATACTTATAAGTCAAATACTTGTTATCTACAGTATCTAGAGATTGTTTCGACAACATCCTTAATTTTTTAAGGAGAGCTTGCGACCTTTATGTCTTGCGTTTACGTCCTGATTAGCACTAAAGAGTTGTATTAAATAATTTTCCGAAATTAGTTCTAACAATATTATACACTTTTAAGTAGGCGGATCATCTGTCCTTGAAAATCTTTTATATGTTATATTATGTATAACTACCCCAAATACATGGGTAGGCAAATTTATAAGATAGCACACATATCCTAGACTTTACCTACAGGAGTCCTTATCGCACAAAATTTGCCCTGAGCTGATCTTTAGAAGCTTAGTTAAGAAAAAAGAAACATCAATAATTTGTTTATACGCATTACATTTCACTTAGTCTTATGTGCTATGCTAGTAACTAGCAACGCTCACAACAGTGGTATAAATTGAGGTTTGAAAAAATAATGATAAAAAATTTTTATTTAAATAAAATAATCTTTTCCCTGTGAACATGAGTCTAACAACAAAATTCGCGAGATCACATCTGATTGTAATTGTACATACATACATATATATAAAGAAAGAAGCAGCGGTATAAAAATCTGAAGATGTGGTTCAGACTAACATATAATTACTGGCTCACGAGGATAGCTGCTGGAACACACTGTTAGGTGCTAGAAGCGCTCGTAGCGAAGTTTGCTTAGCCATTCTGAATTGATCAGCAAAGTTAAGCAACGTCTGCCTCGGTCATAACTTGGATGGGTGACCGCTGGTTGGACATTACTACTGAGCGCTTCGGAGGGCACGTTAAGCCGTCGGTCCCGGTTGTTGTCTTATGATGACAGTCGTTACAGCATGGTGGTAGGGCATTTTGCGAATGCCGGCCTGGCTAGCTACCACCCTCAAGTTGAAAATCTGTCGCCAAGCACCTAACGGTGTGTTCCGGCAGCTGTCCTTGAGAGCCAGTAATTCTAGGTTAGCCTGAACAACATCTTCTACCACATCATCACTTACCATCAGGTGAGATAGTGGTTAAAGGCTAATCTGTCAGGCAAAAAAAAAGTGCTCGGCGACAAACGTTTTGCGTTGGTAGCTACCCTGGCAGGCATTTGCAAAATGCCCTTCTACCATGCATATTACATCGCTTTCGACTTGAGCAAACATTGTCCTCTCCGTTTACAATAACCTTGTTTCTGCACTTGTGTCAGAGGGAGCAAGCGCTCCAACTAGAGTTATGTATTTTATTTCATTGTATTTCACCTTTCATTTTATCATAAACGTATTGACAAATGTCGTATAACTCACCTGTGTGAAGACTATTACAAACTCAGGATTATGGTTTGCCTTCGCCTTCGGATCGAGCAAACAATGTCCTATTTACAATAGCCTTCTTTCACTTGTAACGCAATGTATGAATAGCTTTGGACATTAACTAATGCCTTATTATGTATTTCTTATATTGCATTCTCATATAAATAATGCCTTCCCTCTCAACAGTAATAGAAACCCGTTAAAGGGACAGTATGATAGGATACTTTTTGTAGCTTCAATTGTATCGTGCACTGTCATGTGCTCCACCTGAAGTATTTAACTAACCTGAGATTGTAGACTGTAAATAAAAAAAAACACCAAAGAAATATATATATTTTTTTTTTCTTACGATGAACGTGCAAAATAATTTGTAAATGTGATATAAATACCCTTTTTATCTGTATACTGTATTGTAGCAGCCGGATCGTCCACTGCTGAACACAGCCTGCTATAATCCTCACGCTTGGCAGGCGGCGGCTTGGGGATTGCAGTGTAAGTTGTAGAAGGCGCTGCTGCCCACCTTCCAGTAGTTTTCCCTTAGTTGCCTCTTACGACACCCGCGGGATGATATGGGGAGGTGCAATTCTGACCCAGCACTCCACGAGGAATCTGTATACTGTACAGAAAACACAACACATCCTCCTTATTGGAAGTTGAAGAAGGTACGTACCTAAATACGATATATATTTTCGAATAATTGAGTGCTTACTTATGTTATTACTAAACTGAAAGAACAAATAAAAATAAAAGTGATGATGCATTCTAAAAGTAAAATAAAACTGACAGGGCACTTTTCTGCCAGGAAGTCCAATTTAATTTTATCACTACATTCTGAAAAACACTAAGCGACATTCAACATAATGACCGCAGACGTAAAGCTTTTATTACTTCATGTCAACAGTAGCCGAGCGTAAAATTGCCTTTTGTGGGAAAGTCATCTAACCCACAATAAATAAAAATACACATATGATTTTTAAGCGTTATTTAAAGATTTAAATTGTACCTAATTTGAAAATATCCTTTCGAGATTATGTTCTCTAACAGGTTTTGTGAATGTGACATTTGATACACATATGATAGTGTTTTATTATCGTAATTGTACCCTGTTAATCGTGCAAATACTGCCTTACTCATGTGACGTCATTGCAAAATGTCTTCTCTGGCAACACAAACGACTACATTTGCAATCACACACACCCAAGTTTGCACGGCATTTATAAAAAAAATTATTCGCTATCGCAATTACTATATATGTGTTGGAAACGTCATTACTTTCAACATGCAACGTCTATATGACCGATTTTTAACATAATATTTCGAAATCAACAACCAACCTATATTCAATGCTTACATCGTAAACTAGACTCAGATATCAACTTTTAACATCTTCAAGTAATTAATTCCAAGAAATAGGATTTTAATGCGTTACAGTACCTAAGATTTAGGTTTTCAATCCACACACATATAATTGGTTCCTTGTTCGACCACTCAGATCAACTCGCATCCGCAGAATGGCGATACTGCCGACAAGAAGAGAGTATAGCAATGTATTTACGTCACTTATATTTGTGTTGCCAGTAATACAACACTGAAGTTAAATAAACACTTCTTAGGAGATTGCTAACATATACAAGGATTAAAAGGTGTTTTTGCTTATAACACACAATACAACTAATGGGCATGATTTTAAAAAGTTTTGTCTACGGCTTTACGTCCGGCCGCCTTCCATAACGGCAACTCTTCTTGGCACCGCAGTCGTTGGTTTTTATACACGGGAGCTTCCAGCGTTTCAGCGAACAGCCTCGCTTCAGCAGGATCGAAGCATTTTACATGGTGGCCATCTTGAATTTCGCCATTTTAAGTTTTTGACAAGTGTAATTCGCCTACTCTTTCCATTTGTCCTAACACTCCCTACTTAACTCTTATGATGGTAAGGAACCTTCTTGTATGCCCAATGTGCATCAATAGTCAATCATTCACTTCGACGTAGGCAAGATGGCAAGCTGTACATTGTCCCCATATTCCAGAAGTAGTATAACAATCTTTATATCCGTAAGCCGTGATAGTACTTGTAAAATCGTATAGAACGTCGAAGTCATTTTTTTTTGTAATTGGATGTTGTAACCTCCATAAACGGTGAAAAACAGATAGAGGTCCTTTTTTATGCTTGATAGATTAGCCTTAGCCTTTGACCACTATCTCACCTGATGGTAAGTGATGATGTGGTCGAAGATGTTTTTCAGGCAAACCTAGTTCTGATGTATAAAGATGGGAGTTAAACCCACATTCTTTAAGGTCTGTTCTGAGTGAACATGCAATGGGAGGCCAGCATATTGGTATTTAACGAAAATATGTTTAGCCTCAAAACAGGTATTTCAAGCTATTTTTTGTCTGGTAAAATGCATCATCACTGAGTAGTTGATCTCGGAACTCAGCTGTATAAACCTAAGCGACTGCACCATACTCAGCCAACGAGGCTATAAGTAGTACCTTGTGTAGGTAAATACGTATAAGCTCAGATGACAGTATCCAATCATAGATCATAAGTAACACGGGTTCTACATTTACTAAATTATTTCGCTTGTGACAAAAGCATATTGAGTGTCCCTATCATATAATCACACCACAAAAAGCTGACATTTTCAACAGCGATTCCCACAGGAGTAGGGGAGAATTGGGGGTTCTGCATCTGCATCGCTCTCGCTTCGCTCGAGCTCGCGATGCATGACCCCCAATTCTCTCCGTTATATAGATCACAACTGGCATTCTTCTTGATATCAATGGGCTAAGTTCGGATCGAGCTGTTTGCACAATCGTCCATCCTTATTGTAACTTTACAAGATTTAAGGATTCTAAGAGTGCTTATGCATTAGGCACCCCTAGTTATTTTTAATCCGAACGGTTATTTTTTAAAATTAAATAGGATAGGATTTTATTAAAAAGATAGGTAATTTTAAAAACATTTATTTTCTACATTCCATTTCTGAAGACAAATTACATTTCTTAGAGCACAGTATGAAGTATGATATACACAACAATAAACATCGGAACATGAAATATACTTTCTATACAAACTTAGTAAACTAGGGCAACCATAATCCTCTAGATCGAAAATACACTTACTAATTCCGTCATACATTATATTATCTTGTTCTAATATTTTCCTTAGCCATCTAACTTTTTCTGAACCTTTGACATATATTTTACAGTTCCTTAAAATTTCTGCAATATAAATCTTATGATAATTATACGGTATAAGTCCTTCTTTCCAATAAATGTGTCTATTTCTTTCAATCCAGCATACTTGTCTTTTTTCTGTTTTTGTTAAGTCATAAAACGGGAAGGGTGGCTTAAATACAAGATTTATTATTTGTTTATCAAATTGTAGTGCTATTTCTTTTACAATGAATTCATTAGAATCAGTTTTGAAACCTTGTACGTCTACAATTGCATTCATGTTAGTTTACGTACAATATTACTTAGTGGTTTGTATTCAACAAGCCGGTCGTTCACAATAAGGCAATAGGCTGCTGTATTATTTGGAATTTCTTGGGCACTTTCAATTTCTAAACGTACATCCACTGGTCCTGATTTTAAATTTTCATTTTGTCGTGAACAGTCTATTATAAACAAAGGAGCTTTCTCTTTAAATTCGTTAATGTTTAACAACGGATCAGCTGGGAGGTTGTAATAAGACTGACGGAATTTGGCATATAATTCGTATAATATATTATACTTATTTTCATCGAACTTTATGTTTAGTGAATCATAAGGATAATATTGGGAATTTAAAAATAATGTAACGTTAGTCAAATTACAGTGATCAAATGTAGAACTATCTTTAGTTTTGTTATTTTTTCTATTAGTTTGTAAACCAAATATAACATATCGAGGCTTTTCTAATTGAGAAGCCGTTTTTACAGACCATGAATGCTTTGTGGTTCTTGGCAACAAAGGATATTCATATAAGTCCCAATTTCTAAAAGCCATTTGTATAGGTTTATCTTTTTCTAGAAATTTAAGTAATGAAAGCCTTTCTCGGTCAGAAACTTTCACATGTGGTACGCGCCATTGAACTCTCAGTATATCTATTTCAATACTGTCATCTTTATCAATAATAACACTGTTATAGTTAGTGCTGCTTCTATTAAGTACCAGTTCATGTTTGCAGTTTAAAATTATTCTATTATAATCTTCAGCAAACCCTAACATTTTATTAAGTGGTATAACAACACTAAAGAAATCATCTTTGGAATTTTGACCATTTATATTCCAACCCCATACAGCAGCAACTTTGCTCTCACCGTAATTCATAGAAATATATGATTTTATAGTAGAAGAAATTCCAGAGTTCCTGATACGATCTATTTCTACGCCATTTATTTCATATCGAATGTCTTGAAACAGATATGATATTGGATTATTAGTAAAATTGACAGGTTTTTTAGTAGGATGGCCTGCAGCATCTTTTCCAGTTACCGTAGCACGTCCTTCGATGTAAATAGAGCTGGCAGATGGTAGTACATATATGTCTTGTTGTTGGATAGATATGCGTATTTCATCATTGGCTTTAAAACTGTTATTGTATGGATTATATGTATGTATTTCGTAACTCTCAATAGAGTTGTCGAAATGTGGTGAATTATCAATATCGAGAATATTCATATTTTGAAACCCAGAGCTCGTAAAAAATCTTTATTCTTTTTTGTTATTTTTTTTACTTTGGGATTTCTGATACGTCTATGCCTTTTGAAAGCATAGCTGATAATACCGTTTTTTAATTTTGGTTTTGGTGATATAATATTATATTTTTTTGTGTTTTGACCAAATACAATCATTTCTGCTTGCGTAGATGAAGGCTCATCTGAATTTCTTCTGCACCGAAATCAATGAGATTGCCTTCTTGATCAACAACTTTTACTGTAATTGATGATATGTTGTTGTCTTTTACGGGAAAATATATAATATTTTTAGGTTTTTCAATAAACCGAAAGCTTGGAGGAACGTTTGGTACAAATTCATAAATAATGTGGGAAGATAAACCATTAATGTACGAGCCGTGTATTAAATCACATTCGATCCTTATGACTGTTGTTGGAAGAATGTTCACTGGATTCTCTGATACATGCCATTTATTAGCTTCTAGTATTTCTTTTCGAAAACCTAACATGTTTCCCATACTATTTATTACTTGGAAATTAACAGGTTTTGTGCAAAAAAGAGAACATTTTGCAGTATTTGAATTGGATTCAATATTGAGTTCACAGTCATCCAATTTGCTATTTAAATAGTCGGCAATGTCTTGTAAATCATAATTTCCATTTGGAATTTTTAATCTTTTATTTTTTTCACCGTAACTAAATATATTGTTAACATCTGATATATTTGGTATAACATTGAAAACAGAGAAATATAATAATCCGCACTCATAGCTATGATTTAAAGATAGAGGTGGATGAAAAGTGGTTTCTAATATAGATTTCTTTCCAGAAAAACTTAATGAGATAGACATAGTCGTAGACTGTTCTACAATTTATACTAAACTGGAGAAAACATAAAACACATCCACTATTTATTTGTTTGTATTACACCAAAACTGTTCTAAAAATTTAAGGCATAAATGACCGCAGTTATACGTATTATTTTTTTGATGATTATTATAGTTATATAGAATGTTTCCCTTCATCATATATTTTATAAATTCCTTAGGCGGCCTCAAGTTCCCATAGCTATCAAAATATTCAATGTAATCGTCAATTTTCACATAGGCTACCCAATGAGTTCCAGGATTTATTGAGCTATCTAAATTGACGACACCACACTCAATAGGATATGGTCTTTTAGGTAAATTATCTCTCATAAAAACACCTCTAAAGTAAGGAATATTATTACAATATTTCAATAAATCTATATTTGTAAGAGCCCGACTAGGCAACCGTTGATTTAGTTTTTTTTTTTTTTAGATAAGTATAATCCAAAACCTTTTTTATATGGTTTAATGCATAGCCCTTTGCCTATAGTTAAACCTTCCAATTTATCATGATGTCTCTTTAACTCCGAAAGACGTTTTTTTGCAGCTTTGTATTCGTTGTACGTTTTAAGGATTCCGGATACTCCACCAGCCAGACTTCCAGCAGCTGATAATCCCGCAAAAATAGGTATTAAAGGAAGAACACCTCCTGATTTTGGTAAAGGAATAATTCGTGGTAGTTTAATAGGTAAATCTTTCGTTAAATCTTTTGCTGCAGCAAATGCCAGTTCTATTGCCATTTTTTTACATTTTGGTTTCATTTTACGAATCTGCTTTTTAGTGTGAGATACAATGCTTTTAAAATTCTTTTTCATTCCAGAACCAGAAGCAACTTTGGCCAACATTGCTTTATTAACCAATGAAGCTGCTATTTTTTCTCCGGGACTAGCATTAGCAGAAGTAGTCCGTGTCTTCGCCATTTTTAGTAAAATTATATCTGCCTTACGCCGTTTATGTAAATTAGATGAATTATTGTAGGCTATATCGTGTTGTTTGCAATATTCGTCCAGCTGATTGATGCCTTTATCCCCACGAGCCAGTCTTTCTTTTAAGCGAGTTCCTGGTCCACAGAAATTATATCCTGGTAGATGAAGTTCAAATGGCAATTTGTTGATTAATCTATTCAGAAGACTATCTTCCGTCATAACCAGATGGAGACTGAATTACAATTATGTATAATCAATCTTTATAAAACATTCGTTTTGTTAATCCAACTGTTTTCACTGGAAGGGAACCCGAGCCATTTAACGTAACACCTTTTAGCTTTTTTTTTCAAAACTTTTTCGACAAGATAAACATCAGGGTGCTGAGTTTTTTGTAGTTCTTGTATATAAAATGCACCTAGTATTGGACGATGCCTCATGTCCGCTAATAAATAAGTTATTGGGTCAGTGTTTTGCACTTTGATGATTTTGAAAATTTCTGTTGACCAATTCGGCGTATACCCTTTTTCAAATGTGCCTTTATATTTACTTATGCGCACATAATCATTGGCATTCAATTTCTTTCTATATTTTTCTTTAGGGATAGAGGTAAGATTCTTTTTGAACCTCTCCAGTAATATATCTTTATTTTTTTGTTTTACTTGTGCTGGAGACATACCAATTGTTCTATGAATGGTATTGTTGTATATGTCAATCACTTTATTAAGAACTTCGTCATACCATATATAGTTTCCTCTGAAACTGAATTCTTTGTAGAGCTTATTTTTCAATGTTCGGATTAATCTTTCTACAATAGATGCTTTTTTAGTAGAGTAAGTGGAGTAGTGATTTATTTTATAACTATCCACAATTTTTTTGAATTTGTCATTATAGAACTCATTGCCTCTGTCCGTTTGTAGGTGTTTAGGTCTTCTACTCGTCCTTTATGTAATAAAGATTGAAAAGCTCGAGTGACAACTTCTTTTTTTTTACTTTTCAGTGGATATGCCCATGCGTACTTTGAAAAAGTATCGATAACGGCTAAAATAAAATTATGACCACCGTTAAATTTAGAAACAGCTTGCATATCTATTAAATCAGCTTGCCAAAGGTCATCAATATCTTTCATCACAACATGTCTTCGAGGAAAATTTACCCTTGCATATTTATGAATCTCATTTACCACACTTTTTTTGCTCATGTTTATTATAATGTTTAAATATTACTTCTAATTTATTAACTCGATTATTTAATTCAATAAGCAAGTTTGTGTTAGATGAAATTTTATTCAAAATATTAATGAGAGATTTATCAACATATTCTTTGGTTGCGCTGTCATTCAGATCAATTGGATGTTCCAAATTTTTAAGGATCTTATTTTGGGCGTTTAAATTTCCATCACTAGATTGTTTTATAGAACATTCGCTTTGGATTATATAATCTTTTTTCTGTTTTTTATATAGGTGATGGCCGAATTTGCTTGATTTCTTTTGTTTTCTATCGTTTTACCAAATATAGAGTTATTCTGTTTTTTAAAAAAATCCCTTTCAAATTCGGAAGTTGCATTTTGTCGCAACAATGTGTTTAATTCAATGTAAGGTTTTAGAAATTGTTTCTGATCGAAAGCCAATACTCTGTGTATTTTTAATAGTACAAGTCCGTTTCTCAAACATTCTTTTAAATGAGTATAATGTATGACATATTTATATTTATTATGTAGGTTTGCTATTAGCTTTTGAGATTTTCCATTAGGCGGAATACATTTTTCTGGCGCGAATGGTAAATCAGAATGATGATCATGTATTTGTGGAGGATATTCAAGGTCCACTTCAAGTATGTATCCGCGATTGTTACTATCTGGTATCGATTCAATGTTGTTAAGGGTTTTAATTTCGTCTTCATTTAGAAAGGAAAAATTATTGGTAGGAAGACATTTCATCATCGTATATCCATAAAGATTTACACAATCGAGGTACATTAGATAAGAATTGGGCTCGTATTTATTGTAATTAGACAAATATTTATTATTTGCTTTAGCATTTCTGAGAGAACATTGTGCTAAACCTCCTCTAATGCCTTTTTCAAGCATTTGATACATTTCAACATCGGAAATTAAATCAAGCTCAACTTTTGTAAACAATAACATGGCATCCCAACTTAATGAAGGTGATGATACATAATGACAAGGATCTAAGTTGTGGTAAGTCAAGCTCATTGTTCTGAATTTTTCAAAAACGTCACATAATAATAATACATCGCATTTTAAATATAAATCGGTGTACTCCCCTAAATCTTTTATGTTAAATTCATTCCAAATAGTTTGCGCATGTTCGTAATCTTTATCTGATATATCTTCAGAAGAAAGCCTATTAAAAAAACTACTCTTGTCAGGAAGATTTGGTTCATTATAGCGTTCCATCGAATTCAAATAATCATAGCAATATACTCCTTTTTGACACAATAAATCAAACGATTTACTATCAGGATAATATTTTTTTAAATTTTTAAAGTCACTTTTCTGCAGTGTTTTTACTAACTTATCCAAGCCGCAACTAAGAAAATTGAACGAATCAATAAATTTCAACTGAGCGGCATTGTTGGAATCAATTGGTATAAACTTTGTGATTGATATGTATTTTTCCTTTGTTTTTGAAATAAGATTAATACGTCCTATGATCGCAGATAGCTCGGTAATAAATAAATGACAGTCATATCCGGAAAGATTGTGGAATATGATTGGAATAAATTTACATGTCCTAGCATTCAAATTACATCCCACGTGACTCGGACCTAAATAAGCTGAATCAAAATGATCGTGGTCTGCGCATTTTACGTCATCAGCTACAAATTCCTTTTTACACAAGTGACAGATGGTAGCATGTTTAAACGATGCCAGCTCATTTTCAGTTAGCGGCATCATTTCATGTTTAATTGATATAATTTGATATAATTCCATTACATCATTAGTTAGAGCTTCAATAAATTTTTTTACACAATTTGGGCCCCGATAAGACACAAATTTGTTTAGACTCGGTTTAGACTCACAGCATATGTAATAAGCAAAGCAAGTCGCTTGATGTATTTGCACGTTCTCAACATGTTGTGATTTGCTTTTATCCGAATATTCTTTAAGCAAACTTTCAAAATCACCATATATTACGAAAGGAATTCTACGAGTTCGTTCAACATGCGAAAATAATAACTTACTACCTGGTTGAGGCAGAATTGTTTTTACTCTAGCGCAATCGTGATTTACCAGTTTTTCTTGCGATGGAAAATAAATAAAACATTCGTCACACAAAAAAATTCTGCATTTATGTTGTGTAAGTTGTCTATGTACAAGCTTTCCGAAATCTTTTATCAAACAGAAATGGTTTTTCCCGTTTATCTCAATGAGGAGCAGGCTAATATGCGTCAACTTACGATGTTTTGTTTTGTAGAGGGGACCAGATACTATATTGTTTTTATCCAAACCGTACACATTTACCGAAATTAAAGGATTTATCTTTTCGAATATTTTAATATCATTTAAACTCAAAGGAAAAGTCATTCCTGAAGTGTTCAGAATATGTTTATAATGTGGAAATGACGACACTCTATTTGGATTATTTTTTGCTGGATACATATGCGCAATTATGCTCCATAAGAAACATCGATCATCTTTGTTTTGAATGTTTAAACATGATTTGGTGTTTTGAATTTCTCGCGGCAATTTCACGTATGAGCCCGCCCGTAATGGATTGTATTGATTAATATTTAATTCTAAATGACTGATAGAATTTAGTGTCCAACCACTCCCCGACATTTCGAATTCTGAACATTTCGTTATCAGCTTTTGGACACATGTTTTATAAAACGATATCAAATCAGAGTTGTAAAAAATCTTTACAAATGGCACATTAAATGACTTAAGGGCTTTTTCATCATTTTTAGGTAAATAATATGACACAAAAAATTCCATGTTGACTTTTAATGCATTGTGTTGGATCAATGATTTTTTTATTAATTGTAAAACTGAAGTAGAGGCTTTATTCAAAAATTCCTCAGGCAGCATATTATTCGAAATAGGGTTTATTTTATAACTTACAATTCTAGATTTAAATGCACTAGCTATAATCTGCACATCTGGGAACTCAGAGTTGATCAAACAGTTTGATTTATGAATACTACTTTTATAATGCGACGAGATACGAGACACCTCAATATTACACTCTCTACAATATACCATTTTGCCTCACTTGTTCCTTAGTAGGTATACTTGATAACAAACTTGAACTGATAAAAAATATTAAAAAATATAGGTAAATATTTGAGGTATTTACTTAATATAATAGTTGCATGAATTGATATGAAGCGATTAACCTGCCTAGATGTCGGTAATAATATAAATGCATAGTTTCGTAATCTGAGATTTAATTTTACTGTTTGCAATTAGTTTTCAGTAGTATATTTCAGTATTTCAGTTTCTATATTTAAATTTTTCAATATTCCAATATTTCAATATTCCAATATTTCTCATTTATAGTTTTGCTGTAAATAAAACAATCATTAGACATAACATAATAATAACCAGTTAAAATTTTATTCATGAAAATAAAACTTACATTTGTTGATTAAAAAGTATTGTAAATGCTTTCCTATTATAAGGTATAAATAAAATAAAGATAACAGTTAAGTAAAGATAGCTAGATAAAAGTGAAATAATTGAATATTATTGCGTCAGTATGTTAGAACATATTGTTCATTGCGGTATCATGGGATACTTAAATGTATAGTTTGGTAATCCTAGTTTGCAATTTACTGTGTAGATATTATTATAATGTTTGCAATTAGTATTTCAGTTTCTATATTTCAATTTTTCAATATTTCAATTTTCAATATTTCAATATTTCAATATTTCTCATTTTTAGTTTTGCTGTAAATAAAACAATTATTAGACACAAAATAAGAATAACCATTTCAAATTTTATTCATAAAATCTAAAACTAACATTAACTAATTCAAAAGTAGTATATATGCAAGTAATTACCTATTATAAGGTAGAAATAAAAATATCAAGGTAATATAATAAAGTAAAGACAAAATGAAACAATTGCGATTGTACCAATCTGTTAAAACATACTGTTCAATGTAATTTCATGGGATACATTATTGGCTGTATAGCCTTGAATTCATTTTTCCCGGCTTCTACAAGTGTTGACAATGCGCGCCATACAGGTGTTTGGGTGTCAGTACACAATTTTAAAGTAACCAGGGCTCTTTTCCAACGTTCTTCGCTAGGCTGACATTCAGCTTCTCGGGAATTATAGACCCTTAACTCGACGTAATACTCCCCGCCACGTGTGAGATCTCGTTGTGTTGTATACCCGCTCGTTCCGCGCTGTGAAAAGAAGCTCCGCAATGTAGCCGCACGCGCTGGTTTCACCTTGCTGCTTTCTCCGATCTCCTGAAAAAAAATCAAACAAATAATAAGTGACCTTCATACGTAACAGTTTATTGATATAACTGCTGTAACAAAAGTAAGTTACATAAATGTTTACAAAAATAATCTAGCCTGCATTAAACAACGCTTATCCACCATCGTAACTAAAAAAATACCCTGCCTAAGAGGGCCATGGTGCCGTAAACAATCATCACACACACACACTGAGTATCACACCCATAAAAATAAGTAAACGAGCGAATAATATTTTTTCATTACCTGTGTAATCGAGGGCTGCGCCAGAGGTAATTCTACGTCATCCGTGTCCGAGCCAAAGAAATGGGATGTCGTCAACAGTTCTGTTGACACCGCCGCTGGCAGTTTTTTCTTTCTCGATGAAGACCCAGCGCCGCTGCTAGCCGTCCGTTTCTTTGATGCGCCTCCGTCTTTCTTCTTTTCTTGAGCCACCTTTTTTGCAGGAGGTTGTGGTGTAGGTGGAGGTGCTACAGGCTCGGACCCCGCCGGTGTTTCGTCGTCCGATACATCAATCTCATCGGCCCAGAAAGGATTTTGCGACCAGCCCGGCCTGAAAGCAATAATTTAAAATAATTATAATAGAAGATAACTTCGCAACGAGTTAAAACAACATTGTTTCTGAACATTGTTTTAGCCTAGCATAGCAAAATGCTTTATAAATAAAAAATCCATGAGTTAACACAAGTTAGTTTGCCGATCAACACAGGTACCTAAGTCACATTACACTTTATACGTTTACATCCTCACACTCACAGTCCACACTTAGTTCAATGACTTGTATAGCGGGTGCCAGAAACATTCACTTCACTCATAATCTCACCTTGAACCAGAAATACAAATTTCCCTTGGGGAAGTAAATTGAGCTTCTGTCAGGAATCGAACCCGAAACTCCCGGTGTAGAAGGCAATTACTTAACAACTACGCCAGCATGGCATCTAATTTTTTTCACCGAAGTTATAAGGCAATTTGCACTCACTAATAATTCATTCATACTAACAATAAATACTTTAAGGTCACTTACTTACATAGTTAGGTTCCTTGAAGTTCCGAATATGTAAATAACTGCACTTTTTTTGGATGCTGGAGCGTCGTCGCCCACCACTGAATATCCGCTTTTAAATGTAGATGCACCAAATCAGTCCTATTTATAATCTCATTTTATAAAGATGCATTCACAAGTCGAATCTTGACTAAAACGTACAAAAATAAAAAAACAGAAAGGTTAAAGTTTTAACGATTGTATACCTTAACGATCTTGTAAACAAAGTTCATTTCATCTTGTCAACCGATAAACAAATCTGAATGAGACTTTATGCTGTCGTCAAGGGATGTAAAGCGATGACTGCTGCACATTCTCGAGCAACTGGAGACAAAAATCCTATAAGGAAGTGGCAGGTACTTATACCAATTACGAGTCTTTTAAATTACAGATCTCACTTAACTGGTAAACAACATATTTCAATTGATCACCAGTAATGAGAGAACCTCTCGAATAAAACAATGCTTTTTATGAAAATCCTTATAACTAAATCTTTTAGATATTAGTAGCGAAACAAACATCAATAAGTCGATTTGTATTTTTTGACGATACTAAAAATGTATTGCTACTTAAGTAAATATTTAAAAATCACATAATGTTCTGATCACTACTGTTACCTATTTAGTATTTTTATTAGACATTAATATGTAGGTACCTACGTTAAATTTTAACCAAAACGTATATTATAATTTTAATTATGTAAAATCATGAAACGAAGGTTGTATCTTTGAACCATAGGCCGTCATTTATTTATTTATTCATTATAATCAATCTCTTTTTTAACTTTTTTTATTTTCTATACAAGATGATTACTACAAAACATCAAAAGAACCAAAAGCCCGTAAAGTAACCTATGGATAGTGACAATGGAGTCTTATCGCTAAGAGAAATTCTTTTCAGAAATATTTGTATCGATATAATCACAGTAATATTGTTGTTTGCTAAGAAGCTATTTAATAGTATAGATAGTGAAAAGTATAGATATCTTAGAAAATACTAAAAACAAAAACTTTTAAACTCATAGCCCACACTAAATTCATAGACTTGTATCTTAGGTGCTAGAAACATTCACTTCTTCACACACACACACACAATGACACCCAGAACCAGAAGTGCATATTTTCCTTGATGAGGAGATTTATGCTACTGTCGGGAATCAAACCTAGTACCCGCAACATAGAAGACAAGAACTTACCAACTACGTCAACATGACAGTCTGACTAATCGTATCTTTGATAAAAAAATATGACGAAAAAAATATCGTTGAATCACGTACGCTAGAAAATCCAAATATAGGCTGACTTGATAGCCTAGGTACATAGGACTGCACATATCATTGACATGAGTACAAAATAATAAAATGTAATAATCATAAAAAGTCCCCACTTTATACGTACTCGTACGTACTCTAGGTAACATACCACGGCTGTATAACCCACACTTAAATCGGGATACTATATACCTATGCCTTATAAATGTGTCGGTCGCATCTGTTTCACTAGACAGACAAAGTATTATGTTCTGAACTGATCTGTCTTGAACGGTCTAAAATAAAATGAACTGCTCAGATAAACAAATACAGACTGACCAGATAAAACGATAGCGGTTTATAAGCTAGAGGGAACCTCGCTTTTTTTAATTCAGTGCGACGAATATAGTGAGCGAACATAATACATGTTGTAAAATGCGCTAACGAGACGATTATAGAGAATAAAAACATCTGACACATGATCCGTGCGCAAACAAGTTGTCGGTTCCCTTGTAATTACAATACTACTTATTAATCGTATGTTTGATGTGGATTGGATAGCAGATAATCGAGAGAATTGGGGGTCATGCATCGCGAGCTCGAGCGTAGCGAGAGCGATGCAGATGCAGAACCCCCAATTCTCCCCTACTCACAGGAAATCCCTTAGGGCTTTTAAACAGAGTTTGTTCATCCTCATTTCTCATAAACATGTAATATTTTTTTAGGCTTCTCTAGAGACATGAGTAAAATTAGCCTTGTTTATAGTTTACATGTACACGAAACATTTGGTGTAACGATGCATTTAATCAGGCCTATTTTGAACATTTACTAACGAAACGATGAAGATCTCTTGGTTTAGAAAGTCGTTGCAGCAATTAATGAAGACACAGAGGAAATGAAAGAATTAATAGCCCAAAAAGAAGTGACCACCATGCTAAGACGTAATCAACTGCGTACCTAGCGTGCAATACCTAGTACATGAGCAGCCTAGAAATCGCGGTCAACCATAGCCTTATAGACTCTAAGGCACGGTAATATTATCTATACAGTATTTTAACTCGGCCCTGTCCTTGAAATAACTACCTACAGCCGCGCAGTCCGTAAACATGCGATAGGGCTGAGGCATTAAAATGCTGGAGGCGGGCCTCCTGCATTTTAATTACATTTGCCTACTTTGTGTTTCCATATAGTTTTGTGATTGTAAATATACTTTTTTTTTATATAAAAATAATAAAATACTTGTGAATTGAATAGGAAGTGTTCGATAAAAACACGTGTTGTTTTATGATTGGTAGATTTAAATAAAAAAAACATGTTTATTTTTGAATAACAAATCGGTCTCATTAATTTGCTTTATTGGTATATGTTGTTATAAATACTTAATCTGAGAAAATTTCAACTAAAAATAGTAAATAATACCAGTAAAATAAGTTTGACCGTCTGTCTGTCAATGACAGACGATCAAATTTATTTTTCTAGTATTATTAATACAAACAGTACAATAAACACCTATAATTAAAAATAAAATACCACGTCATTACTTTGAATTATATAAACTAACGAAACAAAACACACATGCCCCGAGGTTTTAAAACAAGCGTACCTACCTACCGTATCATGAATATCATGATTCATGAACCGCCTATAACTACCTATTTCACTCGTGTCAATCACTTTCCTTTACACTATTTACTTATTTTATTAATCCAGACATCTTTTTTTACGGAAGATAAAAGGAAATACCTACTTATCCATTAAAAAGACATACATTAAGTAGGGGAAAGTCCTACAGTACCGGCCGGCATCCAGTAACGGCCAGATGCAGTTTCCAAAAATATATAACAGATGGATACGATATAGTTATTGCCAATAAAGTAATACGTTCATACGAGTATAAGCCCCGCGCGGCAGCAACCTGTCGCGACACGGTTACTTTCAGAGTGCAAATTTGTATTGCACGTGGTGAACGCAAGGTACACCAG
The DNA here is from genome assembly GCA_963854805.1 of Plagodis dolabraria. Taxonomy (NCBI): domain Eukaryota; kingdom Metazoa; phylum Arthropoda; class Insecta; order Lepidoptera; family Geometridae; genus Plagodis; species Plagodis dolabraria. The sequence continues at coordinate 21,262,132 of OY978457.1, read as the reverse complement.
TAAAGTTCTGTGGGTGATTTCAGAAGTTCATAGAAAGAGTTCGATAGAAGTTAAACATGGTATGTATTGTTCATTTATTTAGCTATTATAAAATATGTTTTAATTCAACATTTTTGCGTTAATTATTTTGTAGCATCAAACCTTATATTTTTTTCGTTCCCTACAGTACCGGCCATAAAAATGTCCTTTAGTACCGGCCACTGTTAAAGTTTATTTTTGAGTAATTTTATCTTCTTTTAGGTACTCAAAGATGCCAGGCAATTAAAATGATGGCGAGATGAAGAAATAGAAGGGCGCTTGGGATCTCGCTAATATGCATAAGCCCGTGTAAAAGTTGCTGAACAGCTCGCCAACAAACCGCGCCTCAAACTACCAATAAAATCGACAAATCAGTTGACAACTTTAAAGCCACAGTTGCGCAGAATAATTATAACCGGTTTCTGATGCATAGAAAAGATGAAATACTGCACGACGACGTCGTAAAACTGTGAAATCATAAAATTGTCAAATAAAAAATAATACAAAAGTGAAATCTACTCAGTTCTGCATACAAAAAGATGCTGTAAAAAAAGAGGATGAGACAATTTGTCTTTTGCGTCTTGAATCTCATGAAGAGGATTGGATTTAATGTGGATACTGCAAGACTTGGGTCCATGAGGCTTGTGCAAACATATCAGAGCTGCCTAACTAATATATTTGTGATTATTGCTTGGTATATGGGCTCATATTTTTGCTGGCCGGTACTGGAGGCCAATTTTTTTATTTTATTTATTCAGGTAATTCGTTATTTTAATGTTAAATTCTCATAGTCTGCCAATTTTGTTAATAAAGTTGATTGTATCTAAATATATTAATAATTTATTGTTTTTATTTACAACACATGAGTTTGTTAACGCATTATAGCCTATATTTAACGTCAAACCCAAGAGATTTTTATTTTATCCTACATAAACCTTAAGGTGACGGTACTGCCGGACTCTCCCCTATGTAGGTATCTACATACTAGTAACTAAAATTATTTTATAGTCTCCAGGTAATATAAAATAAGTTATCTCTGGATGCGTTATTGACGAATTCATGCAACCAAAAACAGCACAATATATCCTACTCGTCACTTAAACTTGTGAACTAGTGAAAACATTGCGCGGTTATTGTTAAAAAAACAACCACCGTCCGTTCATACACTGCGCTGCGGTAATTAATGTTCTATGGCTGCGGCAGGCGCGACTGTCTGCATGCCAAGCGCATGCCGAGATCGAGGCGCGTAGGTATAGCTCGCGTTTCGTTGTTTGTATGAAGTTGAAACACTGTAAGTATAGATAATATTACCGTGTACTGTATGTATGGCTACCCATAAGGCTTCGAGGTTAAAACAAGTCGTATAAAACTGACATTATCTCGGACCACTCTTCCCCATGCCCATTGAGAAGGTCAAATAAATTTTATGATTATTAAAACATAAAAGATGGTTTGGCATTGGCAACAGAGCGGAGCGCATTTATGTTAAGATTGGATCATAAAGGGTTGGATTAATGTTTCCCCGCAAATTTACATAAATTTTTAAACGTGTTTTTATATTTATTATATCGAGATCGACTTTATTAGAATTGAAAATGGCTTTATTTTCAATACATAATAAAGTTACAAGTAACTTTAACTTAATTTTTAATCTAATATATGAAAAACACGGGTGTTTGAGCGTGAACTTACTATGAGTCGATATCGCTACCGACAATGTTTCGGCTTCTACCAACCTACTACTACAACTACTCATAGTAAGTTCACGCTCAAACACCCGTGTTTTTCATATATTAGATATAAATATGAGCGTAAGTTTTTATAATTAATTTTTAATGTTGAATAAATAGCGGCAACTTTCGTGAAAACACGAGAAAGTCTGATGTGCACGGGCCTGTGAACAGTTTTGCTTGCGACGCGCACATTCTGCTTGCCGGGCGGTCTGCGGGGCCGCCTGCCAGGCTGCATGGCGTTCGTGTGAACGCACGCAGCATTGCACCTCCTGGTGTTCCACAAGGCATAAACAAAATCAACCACAGCCTGCATCCGACTAGGACTCGAAAACCAGGAATTTCATTGTGTGTACGCTATCGCAATATTTCGCAATAACACACACAGCCGTGGTGCGTTTCAATTGGCACTGATAAGCTCGATTGGCCCGCAATGCGCGCCGTTTGCTTCCCAGCCGCTAGCCGGGCTACCTACGAGGCTGCCTCTGAACGCAACATGAAACGATGACGTACCTTCTTATTTCAATTATGTTTTATATTATAAGGCCGATTACATTTCCAATATCTGCAACCAAGATCATAACAACACCATTACTCCTTGAAGGCCTTACCCCGTTAAATAAGTAATAATAACAAAGCTAATTGAGCTTTTATTACTCTACCCTCACGTTCTAACAGAAGCCTTATAATAAAATTATTTACTGCCACATTATTGCCTTATAGGCATTTAGCTGGATTTACTGTAATCACCCTGTATACGAGAGTAATCCTGATTCGTATTGTAATTTACGACGAAACACTTTTACAACCCGTTGTCATGGTAACCTTTCACCCCATAGGTACAAAATGGATACAAAGAACTTATAGGTTTATTTTATTCTATCTACGATTTTATGTAACCGAAACAATGATTCAAGTTTAAAAATGTGCTTAAGTTATTAAATCTCGGAACAATAGTTATCTGTTTAACAAGTTTGTTTTTTGGTACAAGTGACGAATTTTAATCCCTTGCTAGCATCCCTTAGTAGACTGGCGCTTGGCGCTCGTATTAATAACTGCATCTCTCTCTATAAATAACATCTGTCAAAAACAGCATCTTAACATAGATCTCAACTATGACTTGCATTGATTAATAAAAACCTATAATTTAGTCATAGCGATGCATGTGATTCATATAAAGACTGAGCATACTCAAAGATTTTTAGATATGAGACCTAAAAATTGTTCTCGTGCGTAACATACAACTTTATATGCCAGCGAAAAAATGTCAAAGAGGATGTAATACATAAAAATCGATACCAGCCATTTTGTTTGTTTATTGTTTGCTCTATCCATAGAAGTAGCGTTGGGAAATTTTACTGCGTTATACTGTACCAATAACATATCGTGACAATTAGAAAGTAAGTTATATTTTTATAACCCTAGATTTAAATAGAAAAATAAGATTCGGTTCGGTCTAATATCACGACACGGCTACACTTCCATTTGCTTGTGTATATGATAAAAAATCGACCAAGTGCGAGTCGGACTCGCGCACGAAGGGTTCCGTACCATTAGCTATACAACATTAGACTTCATATTTTAACCTTTTTTTTGTTTTAACGTGCGCGAGTCCGACTTGCAATTGGCCAACTTTTTGTAATTGTCGTTATAGCGGCAACAGAAATAAATCATCTGTGAAAATTTCAACTCTCTAGCTGTCACCGTTCTTGAGATACAGCCTGATAACAGACGGACGGACGGACGGACAGCGAAGTCTCAGTAATAGGGTCCCGTTTTTACCCTTTGGATACGGAACCCTATAAAATGGAATACGTTTCAATGAATACACACAAAGACAGGATGCAAGCATGCAGTAGATGCCAGAGAGTGCATATCGGTATAAAATATTTAAATAGTACCAGTAAAATATCAGTACAGAAATTCGTTTACCAGCTCACGTCGTTACATATCGGTACAAGTACTTAAATGGGATTAGTAAAATATCAGTACTCAAATATGAATAGCGAAATTATTTCAGTTCAGATTTTTGTGATATCATATGCCCTTTAACAGTTATTTTATTTCTGTACCGAAATATATATGCGGGGCGAGCGGGCAGGCGGCAGCGGGTGTATGAAGAAGAGCGGGGAGGTCGGACGTACTTTGTAACAAGTTGATTGTATTCAATCAAACGCTAGAGTTGATATTTTTATGATTTCTAGTTTCTACCGGCAAATGCATAACGCATCAATTGAAATAAAATAACTATAGATGCAATTTTTGTGCATGTAATTAATAAAATTTGTTTCGGTGATTAGAACATATAATAACAATCTTTTGAAGTAAGTAGGTAGGTATATATAGATGTACTTCAAAAGATTTTGATTAATAATAGCTAGAAAGCGAAGAAATGCCGTTTATGCGTTCTGCTCATTTGATAAGAGATATAACAAGTCACACATATGTAAGTATGTAGTTTAGTTTAAAAAACAGATACTTAACTCAATTGTTGAATTCTAGTTAGGTACCTATACTTATATCTACTCATAGGTGCCTTGGGGTACTTAATTCAGAGGGTTGACTTGAATTGACAATGTGACGTAAGCATATTTGTAATTTTGTACTGTAGCCGCCTCACATCAGCCGACTTTATTATTAAGGCGAGGCTTTCCACGGACTTTAGGTATTTTATGCGAGCGCGACGTATTCATTTACGCGACACAAAGTTGTGGGCGATGCGCCGCGCGCACGCTTTTAGCTCTCTAGGTAAGTAAGGTACAGTACAGACCTACCTAATTAATCGGGTCCTGTAGGGGTTCCGTCAGTACAGTAGTGTTTATATATCTATACAGGATGTTAGGGTCATTGTGTACCGGTTATTTTAGGTGGGTAAATTATCATTCTTAAGAAAAACTACATTAAACTAACTACATTAAATTAATATATTAAGGTTCTATTATATTTTTATTATAGAGAAAGCCGTTTAATGCACCTATTTACAAATGGTAATTTGGTAATATTATTATATTTGATATATATATATATATATATAATTAAAAGAAAACATTAAATGTCACAACCATGTCATGTGAGATTCCCAGAATTCAGTAACAAGTATGTCTGTCATAGTTGCCCTATTAACTAATGGCGTCGAGTGTTATAGCTACGTAAAAATAAGTTTTATATTAGTTATTTTGTAAAACGAGTACCTTTATGCTGTCAAGACCGTGGCTCTTAAAATGTATTATTTAAAATATATTAAATGTATTTATGAATATGGCTTCGCAAATTTTTATTAATATGGTGTGTTTAATAACAATTAATCTAGTGATTGTTTTAAGATGGCTATTTTTGTTTAATCTTTGTGGTTATAATAGCATGGTGCGATCATTTCACGTCCATGGACGTCACAACCGTGGTTTTCATAGAACCACGGTTGTGGCGAGTGGCCCATGGTCGAGACAGAATCATTTAGCTTAAGTTAAGTTTTATCAATTATTATTTTCAGACCATGTATTCAAAATAATAACAAATTTCAAGGAATTATATCGTGCGTTTAAAATAAAACCAAATTTCACAATATTTTTGATATAATTTAAGCTCATTTCAATGAACTGTTTTGCAAGTTTAATAAAAAAGATATTATCTAAAACGATACTTTGTTAAGTTTAGCGCTTATAGAAAGCATTTTGAAACTAAAAATATGTATCAATTGTCTTGGTTGAGACAGGAGCCCCATTGTAATAAATTTCATAAAGCTGTCCTTTACAGAGTGCTCAATTCAAAGTCAATGAGTACAAATCTTATTTCATAATCATCGCTCATCAAGGCAACCATCTTCAGGCAGATATGTGCCTTCTAGCATAATTGGCCAGAAATAGAAATAAAATTTGCCAGATAGTATCTATTATTGAAGATACAGTAGAACCATATCCCGTAAAACTACAAAATATTAAGTCATAAAACAGGGCAACAGATACTATATTTAGATATAATGCATCTATACGCGCACTATTATAAATCAAAATGTTATTTGGAATTCAATATTGATAAATGAATTTTAAGTTACTATACTTACTATATAAAAGTAGTTTATGAAAATTGTAAGGTAAGGTTTTTAACATATTTCTAATAAATTCAGTTAGTTAGGATGTGTGTTAGCTTTTTTACCGACTTCAAAAAGTAGGAGGTTCGCAATTCGTCACTTATTATTTCTAAAATCATAAAAAAAGACTAAGTACTCAAATTTACTAACAAATTAAATACTAATGTAATGTCGCATATATTTTTTTTTTACCGAAAAATGGGCTTGACTTCAACACTCAAAAGTGCGAAATATCTTGTTGAATGTCCATCTGCCGCGCCTCACGCGGGCCGAGGTGCGCGCGGCGCTCGCACGGCTCAAGCCCAAGCGCTCGGCGGGACCGGATGGTATACCTCCTTTCGTCGTGAAGGACTGTCGTGTAGTTCTGGAGAAACTACTGGTAGACTCTCCGGCGCGCAGCACGGGTTCAGGCCAGCGCGCAGCACCACCACCAACCTGCTCGGTGCGATGGCCTATGTCATCCCTCATGTCGACGCAGGGGTACAGGTCGATGCCGCTTACTTCGACTTCAAGAAAGCATTCGACTTAGTAGACAATGATATCTGGCTGTCGAAGCTGGCGGGTATCGGATGCACCAATCAGACGTTAAATTTTTTTGCAAGTTACATGAGGGAGAGAAAGCAATATGTGGAGTATGCTGGGTGCAGATCTGAACCATACGTCACGAGAACAGGAGTAAGCCAAGGTTCAAATCTTGGACCCCTTGAATTTATCATCATGATAAATGACCTTCCGGATGTCATTCAGAACGCTCAATGTTTATTGTTCGCGGATGACCTCAAGTTGCTAAGGGCGGTAAAAGATGAAGGTGACTGTCAGCGGCTGCAGGAGGACGTAGACAGAGTTGCCGAGTGGAGTAAAAATAATATACTTCAATTTAATGTCTCAAAGTGCTCGGTAATCTCTTTTGGCAGACACCTGCAGCCGTTGCACTTTGACTACAAGCTCGACGGCGAAAGCGTGAAGCGAGTAGTCGCCGTAAAAGATCTCGGGGTCCAGGTAGATAGAGAGTTGACTTTTAGAGACCACATCGTACAAGTTTGTAAAAAATCGTACAGAAGGTTAGGTTTTGTCCTACGGCGATCAGCTGGTTTCAAAAACATAAAAGCGATATCGGCCCTTTATGATGCTCTTGTTCGAAGTCAGCTCGAATACAACTCGGCGGTGTGGTCTCCACACGAAGCTAAGTACAATTTAATGCTGGAGCGAGTGCAAAATAAATTCACTAGGTTCCTGTACTTACGGCTATACGGCATTTATCCCTTCTACCCTCTGATGTATCCTACTCTGTTTGTTCTGGGCATGGTTGGATACAACAAGTTAGAGGTAAGAAGAGATTGGACACTCGCATACTACATGATAAGAGTATTAAGAGGAGTTTTATTTGATGGCTCGGTTCTGTCGCGAATGGGACTGTGCGTGCCGAACGATTACGTGAGGTGCCGCCGCCGGCCGCGGCTGTTTGCGGTGCCCCGCGCGCACACCAAGCTCCTCGCTGAGTGCCCCCTACTCCGCACCCTGCATGCGCTCAATCGAGCTGCCGAGCATATCGACATACTAACTTGTTCCATGACCGAATTTTATAGGACAGTAGTATATGACGCTTGTTATAGATATAAATAAATATGTGAATGTTTTTAATTTATAAATGATAATTTTTGACATGTAATATGGATTTTAATAGTATTTTTTTGACATTTTAATAATATATTTTTAATTTTTATGTGTATAGCGCCTTAGAATATGATTTCTGTAATGCTGTGTACGTATAAGTGTGTAAATAAACAAATAAATAAATAAAAAAAAAGGCAGTTCAATTTTTGAGTTAAAAAAAATCCCCATTTTAGTGTCCTTTGCTACTTGCGGAATCGATTGTCATTCATTGGCAATAACTATATCATCAAGATAGGAAAAAACCTTTCAAATATTGGAGTGTAACCCAAAAACTCTTGACTCATTTTGATGAAATGTTAAATGAGACCACACGACAAACATTCAAATAAAATAAGAATCATATAAATCGGTTTATCAGTAAAAAGTTCTGAGGTAACAAACATTTTAATAAAATAGACAAATTGAAAACCTCCTCCTTTTTTGAAGTCAGTTAAGAAGCTAACACACATACTAACATTCGAATTTATCATATATATTATTATTATCATATAAGAACTAAACAAGGGTGGAGTAGATCTATACTAAAAATAATATAGTAATGATTCGATTATATATGGCAATGAAGTTAATAATCAAAGCCCAGTGTATAGGTACACACTGGGCTTTAATTATTAACTTCATTACTCTTATATAATCACAACAATGCTATATTATTTTCAGTATAAATTTACTCCACCCTTGTTTAGCTTTTATATGATAACAATAATATAAATTAGAATGTTAGTATGTGTGTTATTAAACGATTTAAAATCGACCGATTTTAAAAAAATACCTAATAATGGGCTTGACTTCAACACTCAAAAGTGCAAAATAACTTGTTGAAGTCGGTACTGTGATAGTTCAAAAGTACCTATTATCACAATATTGTGCGCATGGTCCCGACTTCGAAAAGTTATTTCACACTTATGGGTGTTGAAGTAGGTTCGATAAAAAAAAATCTTCACTCGTTTTAGTGTCCCTTGCTACTTGCGGGACCGATTGTCATTCATTGGCAATGACTATATCATCAAGATAGGAAAAATCCTTTCAGTTACACAACTCAAAAAACGGCTTGATCGATTTTGATGAAATTTAAATGGGATCACACGACAAACATCAACATTCAAATAAAATTAATCATCGAAATCGGTTCACCAGTTAACAGTTCTGAGGTAACAAACAAAAAAAACGAACAAATTGAGAACCTCCCCCTTTTTTAACCAACTTCCAAAGGAGGAGGTTCTCAATTCGTCTGTTTTTTTTACGTTTGTTACCTCCGTAACTCTTGACTGGGTGAACCGATTTCGAAAATTCTTTTTTGTTTGAAAGCTGATGCTTGTCGTCTAGTCTCTAGCAAGGGTCACTAAAAAGATACAATTTTTTTTTTACCAAAAAATGGAACCGACTTCAACACCCAAAATAACGAAATAACTTGTCGAACTCGGTACCATACGCACAATATTGTGATAATAGATACTTTGGAACTATCATGGTACCAACTTCAACAAGTTATTTCATACTTTTGGGTGTTGAAGTTGGTTCCATTTTTAGGTATTTTTTTTAAATCGGTTAATAACACACATACTAACATTCTAATTTATATTATTGTTATCATATAAAAGCTAAACAAGGGTGGAGTAAATTTATACTGAAAATAATATAGCATAGTTGTGATTATATAAGAGTAATGAAGTTAATAATTAAAGCCCAGTGTGTACCTATACACTGGGCTTTGATTATTAACTTCATTGTCTTAGACACTGGGTACGAAATAATAGGCATTCAGCTAGATTTATTAAAAAAAATTAAACATTAAAATAATACCAAAAAATGGAACCGACTTCAACACCCAAAAGTACAAAATAACTTGTCGAAGTCGGTACCATGCGCACAATATTGTGATAATAGTTACTTTGGAACTATCACGGTACCGAGGTCGACAAGTTATTTCAAAGTTTTCAATGTTGAACTCGGTTCCATATATTTGTAAGAAAAACAGCCTTTTCTTAATATTTACACACACATACTAACTTTCACTACTTACGAAATCTATTGTCATTCACCGTCTATCAGGAATTCATCAAGATAAGCGTAACGAGTCGATTTTCCAAAAGTTAGCCCAGAGCATGTTTTATTTTGTTGTGTTTGATATTCATTTTGATCTTGTTCTGTGTGGCGCTGCGTAGATCGCAAAAATTGACACACGTCCTACGTCGACGAGTTCTGCGAGCGCACTGGCGGTCAAGTGAGCGAGCTCTGATACCATGAATTCATGTTAAAAAATCATATAAAATTAACATGATAACTTTTTAACGTTTTTGTTTATGATTAAATTTGTTTATTAATGCCTTAAAAAATAATTTAAGATTAAAGATTGGTAAAAAGGGAGACAAAAATCGTTTTAAAATTCGAAATAAAGGTAACTTGAGGATTTTTTTCTATCGAGTGAAGTTATTTATTATGTGTATCAGATTTATTATTTGCCTCAAGAATGTGCTTAAAAATAACATATATTTTTTTCAGTTTAATAACCGAGTTTTTTCTTTGAGAAAAGTTAATTCTTGTATGGCGTTTTTGGCCAGGAGCGCCTTAAACTAGCTGCCCGGGCGCGGCTCCGCCCGCGCGTATGTCGGTTATCGCGCATAAACATTAACCTCTTTTTGCGCAGTTGGATAAAAACTATCCTATGTTTTTTCCCGGGTCTCAAACTATTTCCATTTCATCGGAGATGTAAATCAGTTACCTTATATCGACAGAGAAGATCTCTTCGAGATAAGGTACAATCGCCCAAACTTGGTCACAAACATCAGCCAAGAGTTGCTGTGCACGCACCGGAACCCAATGGATGTCGCGTACGCGCTGAGGGAAATATACTCAGGTATATATTCCTCGGCTCCCCGTATCCAGTCCCTAGAGTAGAAAGGATATACGGATGCGAAAATCCCCAAAACCATCCCAAACACCCTGTTCCTGGTTCACACACAGGAAGAAAAAGAGACCCTGACCAACGAGGGTTACGGAGCAGGCATGGGATCTCGTATCCTCACAATCCACGAAGCACAGGGACTGACATACGAGTCAGTTATCGCAATAAAGACCAAGGATAGAATGAAGCTGCACGAGAGCGTCCCACATGCAGTCGTCGCAGTCTCAAGGCACACCGGGACTTTCACGTACTACGCTGACGACGCAAATGATGCTATTGGACGGTTCGTTCGGAGAGCGGTGGCTGCAAGACGCAAAGATATCCGCGATTACAACCTGAAGATGGCAATCAGAGATCGCAACAGTGTGGTGATAGAGGCCCTGGTGGGAATGGACGTCGGAGACGCAGACTAAGAAAATTTCAAAGTCCACTTTTTATTGTAGTGTTAAATTTTAGTACTTAGTTATAGTTTTCTCCCCCTTTAGCAAGCGGATTTGTGCAGGCATTCGAAACAGTCATGCTCACGAAAATGTGTTGGCAAGCAGTGGCATCGTGTGTCGGGTCGCCCTCTTCCCTCAAAAATGGTTGAGGAGGACGATGGCTGGCACGCGAGTCAACTCGTGAACGAGTGCTGCTTGAGGACACTGGTCCGTTCGGAATGCCAGTGCAAATCTGTTTGCAACTGTTTAGTAATAGTGAATTCCTTGAAATTGTGTTCCCCTAGTATGTAAGAATGCTCCCCCTATTAATGTAATTACTAAATAAATTCTCTGTTAACTTCAAAAATGGCACGGACCCCGGAGTCTGTGGAAAATGAACAAAATCAAATAAAAAAAAAAAAAAAAAAACTATTTCCATACCAAATTTCATTCAAATTGGTCCAGTAGTTTTGGCGTGAAAGCGAAACAGACAGACAGACAGAGTTACTTTCGCATTTATAATATTAGTACTGAGTACTGATATAGGTAGGCATACCTACTCTTTTAACTAACACGGATATAATGAGTTAAGGTTTTATGATTTATCAAATTGTGATCGAATTAAATTGACAATGTTAAGCGGACTAGGCCTAGAATTTCTGGTTTCTCAAGAACTGCTGCCCGAAAACACTGCTAGGTGCTTGGCGACAGATTTTCTATATGAGGGTTGTAGCTTGGTGGCAGACATTATAGCATGGCGGTATGGTATTTTACGAATGCCCGCCTGGCTAACTACCACCCTCAAGTAGTAAATCTGTCGCCAAGCACTTAGCAGCGTGTTGTTACGTGTCCTTGAGGAAGCGTACTTTTGCATGAAGGTAGGGCACTTTGCGAATGACCGCCTGGATAGCTACCACCCTCAAGCAGAAAATCTGTCGCCAAGCACTTAGCGGCATGTGCCGCTGTGTCCTTGAGAACAATTAGTTTTGCATGAAGGTAGGGCATTTTGCAAATGCTCGCCTGGCTAAGCAGAAAATATGTCGCCAAGCACGTAGCGGCATATGCTGCTATGTGTCCTTGAGAACCAGTAATTTTGCATGAAGGAAGGGCATTTTGCGAATGACCGCCTGGCTAGCTACCATCCTCAAGTAGTAAATATGTCGCCAAGCACTTAGCGGCGTGTGCCACTGTGGCCTTGAGAATTAGTTATTTTGCGCGGAATCAAGATACTGTAAATAAATAAACTAAAGATAATCGAGAATAGCCGAGATTGCTTAAGAATACCGTAATAATAAGAGTATCAATAATATCTGTACTGTAATTTTACGGTACCATAATATAATGATATGAATGTAATACGAGATAAAAAGATACTCAAATATATAGGTACCTATGAATTGAATACAATATTTGTCGCTACAAAAATATTAAAGGTTTGAACATCGTACAAGAAAAGTAACTGTATTGTTATTTTTGGATAACTGAATAATACCGGTATGACGTCATACAGAAATAATATTGTACAGATATTCATACCGGTATACAGTCCCTGGTAGATGCACGTACGCACACAACTTAATTAAGGCCCTTGGGTACGTCAAATTCGTACTTTCTAAAGCGAACTCCTCCATAACCGCTGAAGTTGAAGACTTGAAAAAAATATATTTTATAGATGAATTCAAGTACAACATTTGCAACATATGATTTTATGGTATTACTATTACTTTTGCCTTAAAAAAAATTCAAACTACATACTATTTCTTGACTTATATGGCGAACTCCTAAACGGCTACGATTTTTGAAAAATAAATTGTACCATTAAATTTCTAGATTGTTATACTACAATTATAACATAGCATTTGTAAATCCATTGATATTTCCCTAAGAAAATGTCGAATTATTCAGATTCAGAACGCTTGCGGTTCCGAGGTGCTCTGCGCGGACGCGGGCGGCAGTGTTGCGCAAGCGTTGGCACGGGGAGGCTGTGTCGCTCGTAGCTCCGCTCGCGCTTTCGACTGATAACGATCTTGTCTTTGTATTAGTGCATTGACACGCGAGATTCGTAGCTGTGTGCGTGCAATGATTCGCTCGCTGCAGAGGGCCAACTTGATTGCGACGTGAAGTATGCGCGGTGACGCTTTATTATTGGTATTTTGTAGACAAATTTTATTCGAATTGTCTCACATATGAAAAGAATCAAAACTTGAAATTGACAATGTTGTGGGTAAATTACAATGGGCGGCCTTATCAATAAGATCAATGAAAAGTTTTATAATATATGTACAAAATTAATTAGTAATGTCTATAACGCTCTCATGTTATAACTGGTTAACTAAAGATAATATATTTTTTTATATTATGGTAAATAGTTTCCGGCTTTAGTAGTTTGTAGGGTACAAAATGGTTCTCTACTACATTTAGAGTTTGTATGGGGCTACATACATCTTTTGGAGTTCTAAGCTTTTCTTGATAATTGTATTAGGTGTTTTGATATAGGTTAATTAATACTACATAAAGATAACGTCTGCCAAGTGAAGATGGATAACGTGTCTCGAAAATAGTGAGAGATAGGTAAGGGAGGTTATAGCACCGTGGGGTGCCGGGTTAGAATTGCACCTCCCCATATAATCCCGTGGGTGTCGTAAGAGGCGATTAAGGGAAAACTACTGGAAGGTGGGCAGCCACGTGGGGTGCCGGGTTAGAATTGCACCTCCCCATATCATCCCGTGGGTGTCGTCAGAAGCATCTAAGGGAAAACTACTTAAAGGGGGGCAGCAGCGCCTTCTAAAGAACTGCCAACTTACATTGCGATCCCCAAGACGCCTGCCAAGTGTGGGGATTATGGCAAATACCCCCTTAAAAAGTGAGGCTGTGTTCAGCAGTGGACGAACTGACTGTTACAGTTACAGTACTGAAAATCGATATATAGGTTTTTCTGGACGTCCTTATTCCAAATTTGGAATTTATTTTTCGATGACGTCTGCCAAGTGAAAAAAGTTAGTCCGATATGGCTGAAAATCGATATCTAGGTTGTGCTGTGCGTCATTATTCCGAATTTGGAATGTATATTCCGATGACGTCTGCCAAGTGAAAAAAGTTACCTAGATTTGGCTGAAATTCAAAATCTAGGTAGTTCTAGACGTCTTTATTCCGATAGTAATTAAACAACTTTAAACGGTTTAAATCGCGTATATTTTTCATTATTTTTATCCCGATGTTTCAAACACTTTGCAGTGATCGTGGTCACGGGGTGACTAATTGATTTTATTTGTCACATAAGTTATTAAGAAATTATTTGGTCTACCGTCAGAAATTTTTATATTAATCATAACGTTCCCTATTCACGCAGTATTCGCTCACAGTGTCCAGAGGTCTTGCAGATTTATGTCGGCCTTGGGATTTAATTAATTTGATAACAGGATCCCAAGCAGGTGGTACTTGCCAACCATCATCCCTATTGAAATTTGGGTACTTTTTGATTTCAATAGCCTCGCGTAACATTCTTGGCATAAACCGGGTCTCTCTAGCGAGGATTTGTGGTTTGTTGAACCGAATGTAGTGGTTGGGTTTGTCCTGGGCATGTTCACAACCCGCAGACTTGGTTGAGCGTCTGTTCTTCATGTCAGCAACGTGTTCTTTTACTCGGATACCAACGCTCCTCTTTGTTTGCCCAATGTATGACAGCCCACATTCACAATCAAGTTTGTAAACACCTGCATCTTGTAAGGGAATATTGCACTTAACAGGTCTTAAAAATTGGTTGATCTTCTTGTGCGGCTTGAAGTAAGTTTTTATTGAAGCTCGTCTTAAGATATTACCAATTTTGTCCGTGACACCCTTGATGTAAGGTAACAAAGAGGAGCGTTGGTATCCGAGTAAAAGAACACATTGCTGACATGAAGAACAGACGCTCAACCAAGTCTGCGGTTTGTGAACATGCCCAGGACAAACCCAACCACTACATTCGGTTCGACAAACCACAAATCCTCGCTAGAGAGACCCGGTTTATGCCAAGAATGTTACGCGAGGCTATTGAAATCAAAAAGTACCCAAATTTCAATAGATGGTTGGCAAGTACCACCTGCTTGGGATCCTGTTATCAAATTAATTAAATCCCAAGGCCGACATAAATCTGCAAGACCCCTGGACACTGTGAGCGAATACTGCGTGAATAGGGAACGTTATGATTAATATAAAAATTTCTGACGGTAGACCAAATAATTTCTTAATAACTTATGTGACAAATAAAATCAATTAGTCACCCCGTGACCACGATCACTGCAAAGTGTTTGAAACGTCGGGATAAAATAATGAAAAATATACGCGATTTAAACCGTTCAAAGTTGTTTAATTACTATGTGTAACAATCGCGAAAACCTAAGACAACATTATTGTCTTTATTCCGAATTTGGAATTTATTTTTCTATGACGTCTGCCAAGTGAAGAAAGTTACTCCGATTTGGCTGAAATTCAAAATCTAGGTAGTTCTAGACGTCTTGATTCCGAATTTGGTTTTATTTTTCGATGACGTCGGCCAATTGAAGAAAGTTACTCCGATTTGGCTGAAATTCAAAATCTAGGTAGTTCTAGACGTCTTTATTCCGAATTTGGTATTTATTTTTCAATGACGTCTGCCAAGTGAAGAAAGTTACTCCGATTTGGCTGAAATTCAAACTCTAAGTAGTTCTGGACGTCTTTATTCCGAATTTTGAACGTATTTTTCTATGACGTCTGCCAAGTGTGGAAAGTTACTCCAATTTGGATGAAATTCAAAATCTAGGTAGTTCTGGACGTCTTTATTCCGAATTTGGAATGTATTTTACGATGACGTCTGCCAAGTAAAAAAAGTTGCTCCGATTTCGCTAATAATCGAAATCAAGGTTTTTCTGGACGTCTTTTTTACAAATTTGTAATTATTTTTTCGACGACATCTGCCAAGTGAAGAAAGTAACTCTGATTTAGCTGAAATTGAAAATCTAGGTTGTTCTGGACATCGTCATTCTGAATTAATCATTAATTTTTTGAAGACGTCTGCCAGGTGAAAAAAGTTACTCCTATTTGGCTGAAAATCGATATCTAGGTTTTTCTGGACGTTTTTGTTCAATATTTGGCATACATTTTTCGACATCTGCTAGGTGAGGAAAGTCACTCCAATTTGGCGAACATTCAAAATCTAGGTAGTTCTGGACGTTTTTATTCCGAATTTGGAATTTATTTTTCGATGACGTCTGCCATGGGAAGTAAGTTACTCTGAATTGGCTGAAAATCAATATCTAAGTTTTTCTGGACGTCCTTATTCCAAATTAGGAATTTATATTCCGATGACGTCTGCCAAGTGAAAAAGTTCCTCCGATTTTGCTGAAAATCGATATCTAGGTTGTGCTGTGCGTCATTATTCCGAATTTGGAATAATTTTATCTATGTCGTCTGCCAAGTGAAGAAAAATACTCAGAATTGACTATAAAAATGGATATCTAGGTTGTTTTAGACGTTATTATTCCAAATTTATAATTTGTTTACGATGACGTATGCCCAGTAGATAAAGTAACTTCGATTTAGCTGAAAAGATCGATCGTCTAGAACAACCTAGATATCGATCTAGGTTGTTCTAGACGTCTTAATTCCAAATCTAGAATTTATTTAACAATGACGTCGGCCAAGTGGAAAAAGTTACTTTGATTTGGCTACAAATCGATACTTATCTTGGTTTTCCTGGACGCTTTTCTATTCGTACTATCGATCTTAATTGTTATTAACTTGTTGTGAAGTGCGTGAATCCCTCTAGGGTGAGTTCCTTATTTATTATTGTTATTTCATAGTGCTGACTAAAACCTATGTAACGTAAACAGCTGTGCTGCCCTACCGCGTTAGACTGTGAGTCGCTGGTAACAGTACCACGATCGTGTCGGCGCGGCTTGGCAAGAGTTGGCTGAGGAATATCAGCTACTAAGCCGGTGTCTTCCTTCCAGGATTCCACTTCACTGATTTAATCCGAGGACGGGTGTTTCGAGCACTCACTACCGAGATCCAGAACTATCAGCTGACGCCAAGACCACCACATCTGGGACCTGGATCACGTGTACGATCAGGCCAGTGTCTCCCTCCGGTCTATGTAACTTCAGTAGAACTGTGCGGCTGTGCAACCTGATAAGGCTTGGCCTAATAAACTTTTCAAACCTACTCCCTGAGTTTACCTACCTACCTGCTGGCCGTGGGATGATTAGCAGTTCCCTATCGCCGCAGTACGATAAGAGTAGGAAAATGATGATTACTTATCAAAGACGCACGAATTAACATCAAAATAATATTTTGACTAACCTCGACGTTTCGATCAAGTTGCATTGACCGTGGTCACGAGTAGACTGAAGAAGCGGGTGTCATCGTCTTGAGGAGCGGCGGGAGCGATTTAAATCTACCCCGCTTGGTTTTCGTTAATGTAATTTAGAAACATGAGTTTAGTTCACGAAAGTTTAAAGAAAAGTACTTATAAATCAATTATCCGCTGCGACGCCACTTGCAACCGTGGTTGCATGCGGCACTCACTACTTTTTACCGGACGAACTTTTTGTTGTATTAGCATTTGCCGGCCGTGCGTTAAGCGCAGCGTAATGTAAACAATTGTCTCTTGTGACTGAAGTATTTACCTTGGAAGGAAAAATATTCTTGTACATGATAGCTAAATAAACAATTAATACGAAATATAAACATTTATGATGTATTCATAATGATACCTAAACGTTCGGAGGTGTACTACGAAAGTACTAAATTCCATTGATTTCCATTGATTTTAAGAAAAATACTACTGTTTTATTATTGAATTATATAGAAAAGACAAATGTCAAGCATATGACAAAATATCATTTTAATATTCATGAGAAAACCATAAAAAAACATGTTTAATAATACCGATGGCCCGCCGGTTTCGCAAAACGTAAACAAACAACTGAACTTTTTTATTTCATAGATACATTTTACTGCAAATGGTTATCAAAACGAAGAGTAGCTATATTCTATTGTCTATTATGGCTACATTCCATCTCGCAAAAAAGGACCCAATTTACGAAAATCGATAAAAATACGCTGACGATCTCCGTGAAACCACAGAGGCGCGTGGCAATCACTGTTTTCGTTTCATGCAACCGTGGCGGCACGCGGCAATCACTCGTATATATGCGAACCTGTGGCGACGCAATGGTTATTCAAATCTCCTAATAAATGAGAAAACATATCGGTTACCTTTTCACGATGGAACCAATCTTTACAATATAGCTGTAGATAAATTGCCCATATTATTATTTCCTAGACAAGAAATTATTCATCTCATATCTCGTACCCGGAAAGTAGTGTTTGTTTGATGCGAGTAGCGGGTGGAAGACTGCTTCCCACCTATGGGCGGGAAAATCTAAAGGTAAATACTAAAGTTGCCGCGAATACTCGCTGTTATTCGGTATTCGGCATTACTCGAAATTTTTTTGATATTCGTCGAATACCGAATAATACTTAGCTAATATTCGGCATTCGGCGAATAGTCGTCTAAATTAACTTTTATCGAACAAAAAACTAATGAGTTAAAAATAATCAATTTGTATTATTTTCCTTAATAAAACAATACACAGTATTCATTATTATGTGTAATATGTGCCTGTGCCTATCATATTCATGAAATGATAGTGATATAAAGAGAAATAGATAATGATATAAATTAGTTAATAATAATAAAGTGAAAAATTTAATTACTATGTTATATATATGTAGGTATGTATAACATGAAACAGATTTATTTAACCTTATTGTTTTCTTTTCTCACAACCTTAGAAGAAGTTAGAAATATTTTTAATGTGCCTTATTTATGTCGAATAGTAATGTCGAGTTATTCGACTATTCGCCAAAGTGAATGGCGATTAATCGGTATTCGACTATTCGCTATAACAACTATTCGCGGCAACTCTAGTAAATACTTCCTTCTCAAGGGCCGACATGTCCAATAGCACAAACGTTGGCCATTTTGTATTTTTGCGTACGACACAGTCGTCCCTATTTTTATTTTTCAATGTATTTTCGCCATTATACAAATCTTCCTTTTATATCGTCGTTTTTAAACGAGTAAACCCGCGTCGGCTATAATCTCATTTATAAGGAGATTTGAATAAACGATTGATTATTACAATTTTCTTACTCTTATCCGATATATCTTAGCGTTTTAAAGATACGTCATCTATCTTTACTTAGCAAACGTCATTGAAAAATGAAATCCAAATGTAGAATAATGACGCCCAGCACAACCTAGATATCGGAGTAACTTTCTTCCCTTGACAGACGCCATTAAAAAAATAAATCTTAATTCGGAATAATGACGCCCAGCACAACCTAGATATCGATTTTCAGCCAAATTGAAGTAGTTTTTCACTTGGCAGACGTCATCAGAAAGTATATTCCAAATTTGGAATAAGGACGCACCGAAAAACCTAGATATCGATTTTTAGCTAAATCTTAGTAACTTTTCTCACTAGGCAGACGTCATCGAAAAATAAATTCCAAATTTGGAATAAAAACGTCCAGAATAATAATAATAATATAAACAATAATATAAATCTTTATTTAAGCCAATGACACTTTTTCCAGATCTTGTATTGCTGGTGGTCTTCACACTTCGACGTTGAAGTTTGTATCGTTAAGACCTTAATTGATAGCTGTACAGTGCACAGTTGACTGCAGTACAATTTTTCACGCAAAATAGTTATAAACATAAATTTAACTTACAAATTATCCATAAAATAACATCTTGTTCAGTTTCATACATTTTTTTTTATAAATTATCCACACAGGTGGTATTTATATTTTAACTAAATTTGTGTTATTTACGTGTTTGTATGTATGATGCTATATGGTGATATATAAACTGAAAAATTCAGGACTTGATTATATAAATATGTTTTAATAAAAGGGCTAAATCTTCTTGCAAAAGTTGTACGAATGACAGGTTATTTTAATTGGAAAACTCGTTTATGTATTACTGAAATTTGCAGATTTTTTGAAGAGTCTGTGTGCGAACTGAAAACAACCTAGATATCGATTTTCAGCCAAATCGAAGTACATTTTTCACTTGGCAGACGTCAACGTAAAACAAATTCTTAACATGGAATAATAACGTCTACAACAACCTAGATATCAATTTTCAGTCAAACCGTAGCATTTTTCTTCACTTGGCAGATGACATTGAAAAAATAATTCCAAATTCGGAATAATGACTCTCAGCACAGCCTAAATATCGAGTATCAGACAAATCTGAGTAACTTTCTTCACTCGGCAGATGACATTGAAAAATAAAGAAAAGGAATAAAGACGTCCAGAACAACCTAGGTAGGTACACTATACATTTTCATTTGACGACTGATCTCAGTCGCAGTTGCAATTGCGGATACTCACTAGAATCGTACGGTAGGCATATAAAGTGCCATGTTACCGGAGCGCATCGCGCATCTGCATATTCTTTGACCGTTATATTTGTGCAGCGAGCGCGGAACGTATGCGGCGATGTGCGAGTAAAGTAAGCTCGATTAGGTCCAGATGCTCAAGGCCATTGGCGACTCTAATCGCCTTAAGAGACGTCGCCTGATTTGACATTGGCATGTTGGAGGTGCGGGTGCCATTTCTCACGTTTTATCTAAATTCATAATTATATCTATTAGTTTTTATGAACTACCACCAAGTACCACAAGTGCCACAAGTACCACAAGTAGTAGTAATAAATAAGATTAAATTTTTGAACACAGGCGTAAATTTGTTTCCATTTGTCTAGTGTATTAGATCTATATATTTTTAGATATATACCGGTCTCCATAGTTAAAATTATAATTTGTAATATTAATTATACTTCAAATACTATGATATGACAATTGTTTTAATTACCAAAGATTTAAGTCCTTATTATTATTATAAACATAATTCAAATTCTTATTTAATTCTATTTAATTTAATTTGTACCTAATTGTCTTCAAATGGCTCTGTTTTCTTTAATAAATGATTATTATCATTAAAAAAGAAAAACTAAATCTTATTTTTCATGAATTTGGGGGTATGAATAAAATTGTTGTAATAATAAATGCGCAAAGCTAATTTCATGTACGTTATACTAAATAAAGTTGAATGTCTAAATAACACGATCCTTATGGATTTAAGTGCTCGAAAAGTAGTTTTCTGGTTTAAGATTCAGTTTCCGTGGTTGATTCATACTTTTCTAAGTGTCAAAGTCAAGATCTTTTCTTCAATTTTGGCGTCTACCACGCTCTCGTGAAGGTCAATTATAGTTTGAATATTGAAATATTCTACATAGTACTGCCACGTTCAACAAAAAAAATGTATAGAGCCACTGCGAGAAGAACGGGCAAGATAATCGGGGCCATTCTTTTAAATGTCTTTTAACACTGTGTTACATACTATATAATAAAATTATTACAATGTTTGTTTCAATTACGTAGGTGACAGGCAGGACAACTTGGCAGAGGCGGAATTGTCAAAGCATTTTTGTCGTTTAAGTGTTCACAATCTGTGTAGTAGGATTTCTTAATCAAAAATGTTTTCACGTGCAACTTGATTTTTCCTTTAGTGAGTGTTGTAATGTATTTGGGAACTTTATTATAACACCGCACACAATTACCTAAAAAGGTCCTTTTATTTATCTTTGCTAATCTAAAACCTCGCACGGCTATATTATATCCCCGTGTTGTAATCGTGACTGTTTAAATTAAATTGACTCATTTTTTTACGAACATACATAGTATTTTCAAATATATACAGGCTTGGTAAAGTTAAAATATCAATTTCTTTAAAAATATCTCTCAGGGATTCCCTAGGATCCATTTCATATATGGCTCGAATTGCACGCTTTTGTAAGATAAAGATTGTCTCTATCTCAGCAGCAGCTCCCCACAGCAATATACCATAAGACATAATACTGTGGAAGTACGCGAAATAAACGAGCCTAGCAGTAGCTACGTCTGTTAGCTGTCTTATCTTACGAACTGCATATGCAGCTGAACTAAGTCTTCCAGATAGATCATGTATATGTGGCCTGTATATGGCTTGGTAAAGTCAAAATATTATTTATTTTAAAAAACCCCTCAGAGATCCATTAATTCATCATTATTATGTAAACAGCTAAGAGCTATTTATTTTTTTAAATAACTAATTGAGTATCCATAAGGGACGAAAATAAAGTTGCGCTTGCTTAAAAGGTCCTTTCACTAAGTGGTTCTGAAAGGCAGATTTCAGAAAGGTTTTGCTACTATTGTTTTATGGACACTTCGAATTGTAAAATATGGCTAGTTTATTCTACACGCAATCTAAACATTACCTATTTAAAACCACATTTAGCTAAGGCTTTTAAGCATAAATCAAAGCGAAAAAAGCTTTTAGATTTTTTTCGCTATCCAGTCTCTGTCCTTTTTGCTTGAACTAAGCATAATGTAAAAATAAACCCACGATTCATATTTAGCAGTATTTGAACTTATCCAACAAGTCTCGATGGCCGAGCGGTTAAGGCACCGAGCGACAAGCTGGGGACACGGATCGAGAGGAACATATTGTTCTGTAAAAAAATTGTAAATGCAATGCTTTTAAAGTTTTCATAACCAATGTACAAAACGGAGTCCTTTTCAAATCAATCGGACAAATTTCCATTTGTATGTCAAGAGTATAATTTAAAAAACTGAAATTAAGTTTTAAATTTTCTGTTGAAGGGAGAGCCAAAACCGATGTTGTATAATTCAATTAAATGAATTTCCAGGGAAGCTCCAATTCATGCAACGGTATCCGAAACAAATACCTTTTCCCTAGTGTGAGGGTGGTCATTGTCTAATACTCTTTGACTTTTGGTCCGTCAATCCGTCTGTCGTGTGACCATTTCAAAATGCTATAATTTGGTTAATTTACATACAATTGAACAAGAATAAACATTTTGTATTTGTATTTGTAATTAAATTAACACTTCTGGCAAAGACACGATTCGATAAATTATATTAAAAGAAAATTACAGTGGTCATTCCATTAAGCAGCTTTTGCCCGTGGCTTTGTCTGCGTTTACTTTGGTCTACATTAGATTTTATTTTAAATTCAATAGTAACACAAATTAATTTACAATTATGTTATAAATGGAAACACTTTACATTAAAACCTTTACTGAACGAAACTTACAATGTTTGCTATAACATTAATAAAACAAACGACAGACATAATGATAAAGCCACGATGGCGCGGGCGTGGTGGTGAAAAAGTCCATTATTCAAGTCTTGGGGTTCACACGAACGGCGGCCGCGCGCTGTGATTCGTCCTTAAAATGATAACCGGCAGGGCTTCGCTGAATGATTGCGAGACGAAGATGGCGGCAAAATTCAAATGACCAAACGCGCACGTTACAATTATTATTGAATTGATATTAATTTCAATTATCACATTATCTCAACATTGACCTTAATCTTTATCTACGTCTACCTTGATCTCGACTTTGACTTTAGGTTACCATTATCTACACCCTTACATTCCTTCCACCCTAATTATCATCTACCTAGATACCAGTACCCATATTCCACCGTTACTTCCTTTCATACCCCCTTAATCGTGCACTTCGAAAAGTAATTTCTTAGTTGATGTCTACACATCATATCTAATGAAATGTTTATGCCTATTTTCAGAGTAAACTGGACTTTGATGTACAATTTTAACCCTAATTTGTGTGCTTATCTAAAAATTCTTAGTACAGTACTTTTTTTTACTTAACTTTAGAACTGGCGTCTTCTACCTATAAACTACCTACATGCCAAATTTAGCTTCATAGGACAATTGGTTTTTTGTTTGGTTTTACCCACCTTTTTTTATAACCTTCCACACATTATGACCCCATTCATCTTCCCAATCATTTAGTGGCTGATAAATACAAACTACTTGAAATATAGATTCCGAGTTTCAGCTGAAACAAGACTTTCATACGCATTTGCAACCACTATTTGTCTCTCAATTCGTCCCTATATTTAAAATCTTAGTACCAGTACATAACTTCTTTATTTTAGGCCACCAAACTCATCAATAAAATTCATACTTCGTAGACAAATTACATTTATAGAAATTTCTACCCCCAATTTAACCTCTGCTTTTCTTGAAAGCTATTTCTAGCTAACACCTCCATCTATAATTACCTACCTGTCTTATAGGGCTAGTAGTTTTCAGTTCACAAGACTTCCATATACTTTCTAGCCTTATATGTGTTCATAAAGAAAAAACATTCATATCGCAAAACTCAGTACTTTTGCAGTACAGTTTTATGCATTTTACTTCATTAAATTGAATGCTAAGTTCTATGCTCTGCAACTTCAAAAACATAGGACTTTCATAAAGTTTTGTGCCCCAAATTGACCTTGTTGCAAAATCCTTTCTTAGCTGACGTGTCTTACTTATCTGTTCTATAACTTATCGTGTCTAACTACCGTAAATTCAGCTTTTTCATTTGTGACCTATCTCTCTTACATACATATATAAAGATACGTAATATCAACTCATTTTGTACGACATATACAAAAAAAAAGTTCCTATTCTATCGTAATTTAAGTTGTGATCAAAACTAACAAAATGTTCTTCTACGCATTGTTGCGATGTGGAATCGTATAAAAAAGGGAGACAACTCGCATTTGGATAGTTTTTGTACTTTTATTACACCACTTTGTAGCTTTTTGCTAACTTTATTCAACAATAGACAGGATTATATGTCACAAAATGGGTAGCATTCAGGAACTTTATTTAACAACTTAATTTCCGTACTGGTTTGGCAAGTATTTATGTATAAATGGGCCCCAGAAAGTTGTTTGATTGAGCAATCTGGCTTATCGCTGACTAATGAGCCATTACACCAAGCAAATTTGAATTTAAAAAGCGATTAAGCCGGCCTTTTACCAGAAAGCCCTGATATAGCCTATTAAATTATACCAGTTGCGTCTCGTTTAGAATGAACGAGGTCTCATTCAAAGTATTTTAGTATACATTTTCAAATACAAGGTAAATAGCTTGAAATCAATTTATTTCATGAGTTTGGAACTACTAATTTCAGGATCTGCAACAATGACGGCTATCTTTTTCATCGTATGAATCGTTTCTTTTACTTTAATGTGATATACTTATATCGCATTAAATTACATTTCTTATTAACCTTAACCGGTTGTACATTTAAACCTTTACACTTTTGGAGTTGGAATATATTTTTTATAAATAATTATATTCCAACTCCATTATTCAATTCTCTATTCTCCATAGTTTTGAATCCTATATTTGCACTTCCTCGGACTGACTTGTTCAGAGAGCGTTCTACTAATACAAAATTTGCGGATTATAGAGACGAAATTGGCGTTAGAAAAATATTTTGTGTATCGTAAGTATCGTAACGTACCCATTATTAATCAATAAAAAGGGTAATTTTATACACACAAAAATATGTGTCAACGCTCGTTACTACATTATTAAATGCAGTGGCAATGCAATTTACCAGGATGGATTTTTCATTTAATTACATACTTTTTCATGTTGATGGAGGTGCTTATTAACTATTTTAAGATTAAAATACCGATTTGGCAACTCTCAAGACCTTAAGTCTGTCGTAGATAGACATGTAATTTAAGGTTCGACAGACGCTGATTAAGTTTAAAACTGCGACGATAGTTAAAAGATTGAAAGCCTCAACTTTTCACGAAATCAGCGACTAAGACTCAATTAATCGAACTTTTTTAGTTCAAATCTTTTGTATAAAAGACGGCTTTAAAACTTTTTACAGGGTTGAAAAATTGGCCGAAAACGTTTCAGTGAGCTCCAGCACTCAAAGCTGTAATTTCCAGCGCAAATCATTTTTAGCATCAGGTTTTATTTTAGTATAATATACTGGAGATGAACTTACTTTGACCTTTTTCTTTGAAAACGATGTCCATTATTATGGGATTCGAAATTAAAAATGAAGATCATTATCATTACCATTCAAATTAGACAATAAGGTTTCGCATCCGCCAGAGATGTGTGAAAAAAAATTATTATTAATTAATTTATTAGCGGTGTAAAAGGAAAAAAAAACACCAATAAGATTGCTTCATTTTTCTAGTCTCATTGCACAGAATTTGTCCCTACTCGGAAATTAATTAATTATTCTTAAAACTGAGCCAGATGGAACGTCGTTATTGTTGTACAAAATATATGATATAGAAGTAATACAAGTGTATAGAAACTATTGTTAACTTTTACAACTTATTAGACTACAAAATTTTTGTCCCGAGGAGGAATCAAACTTGCGTCCCCCGGATTACCGCCGACCTGACTACCAGGTACTAGGCTACCGGGGCATGCTGGACTGAGTCAAATCTTGTGCTTCAATTTTATTACTTTAACCGTCTTTAAATTACAAGTATTATCGCTTAGCAGTGAATGACTAACGTACTTGAAATCTTTACCTAAAGCAAGATCAAATTCATTAGATAGGGTTTCCCGCAACATTTTTTTAAGTCTACAAATCGACTCTTACGTGACGAAGCAGCCTTTGTATCGCATATATTTCGATCATACTATAGAAGCTCGAACTAGCCACATAAGTAAGGTTTTAATACATACCAATAACACTGCCTGTATTTTCACTTGTACATATATGACCAGAAATTTCCGTATAGTTTTATTGCATTTGTGTGTTACCATATTCTTACAGGCATTTAGCGAATGCCCGCCTGGCTAGCTACTCACCTCAAGCAGAAAGCACTTCACAGTGTGTACCGGCAGTTGTCCTTGAGAGCCAGTAATTCTAGGCTAGCCTAAATAACATCTTTAATCACATCATGCGCTTACATCAGGTGAGATAGTGTTTAGCCTATGAGTTATAAAAAAATAAAAATATGTCACCTGAGTGGAGTCAGTACTATTGTCTTCTCTTACTAGACAAAGGACAATGCAAAAACATAATTTGCAGTTCAGTATCAAATGCAGCTTAGTGATTTACAGTTTTCAAGGCTCTAGTTCTCTTGATCGGAAAATATTATAGTATTTAGTTAAGCAGGGTCTTTTGGCTAAACACTCGTAATTTAAACTAAAATAATAACATATGGAATATTGTAACAGATACAAAACCATATTAAAGTCCTTCGGTCTTCAATAATTTTGAACCAATACACTTAACTGTGTTTTATATATACCTCTCTATTCTCAAAAATATATTTTCGCTTACAACACACTGGTTACACATTAATTGCTACTTGTAAAAAAAATGCCATGCTCAGTCACTTTTCTTACGCAACCCTCCTTGGGGACGCTTCCTTTGGTAGAATACCCGCAATGTATTGACTCATCGGGGTGTTTGTGTTTATAAGTGATAGGCTAGCCTTTGACAAATATCCCACCTGATGGTAAGTGATGATTTGGTCAAAGATTCAGGTTAGCCTAGCATTACAGGCTCTCAAGGACTGTTAGCCAGGCGGGCATTCACAAAATGCCTTACAACCATGAAAAGTGTTAAGCTGAGGAGCCCCGTTATGCGCTTAATGTGCAGCAACACTGCATATACACCGACGCAAATTGTTTCATCTTATACACATACACAGGACACACCACCACACCCTCTCACATACACCCCTTCGCACACACTCCCACGCACACACCCTAACATACAAACATACACACCCTCATACATATTTTTTTCACAATCCACTCCAAGTTAAGAAATTCTGTGTTATAAAAGAGCAGGGACTCCTAATACAGGCATTTTTTGCTTAAAAGGAATCTCAGGTCGCTTAATTTGTTTTTGTGTATTTTCTGGTTACTAAAACATTATTTTTATTATTATTATAGTATTCGGAACAATTCTTATGTTCCTGGGTGGCGAACTGTATGTATGTAGTCCAATTCCCCCAAAATCATTATACGCCTGTCCATTTGGTTTACGCTTGTTTGCCTCAAGACGAAACTCTGATGGTATTTATCAAGCACTCGTGTTTAGGCGTTGTTATGTTGAAACTGTTATTTATTCTATGCTTCTTGTCCAAAACTAACGATGTGTAAATACTCATTGGCCTGGTATCGGACATCGTGTTTTCCCCAAAGAAATACAAGTTATAAGGCACAATGTTTGGTTTGCCCCATAATTCTGCAAAGATTTGCTTAAACAAATTGGTAGGTTGGTAACGATTGTGAAAGTGTGAGGGCTATGGATTAAGGGGGAGTTATCGAAACATTTTTGGCTCTTCTATAGTGGTTTAAGACCACAAATAGAAATGAACAATTCTTAATTTGCACGTTTCTTGAAAGGTCTCATTCTTTATAAATGACCACTCTAGAAAAAAAAAAACTGTTAGTATTTCAGGAGTCTTGAATCTCAAATTCAGATCATAACCTGGGTTTTAGTCCAACTTATTCCACGTGGCATCCAGAAATAATAAAAAGGTATCTAGAAACTATAAAAATTAGTACTGAAATATAATATAATTTATTTACTGGCCATCATATTCCTGATATATACTGGGCATCTATTCCTTACGCTCGTGATAGAAGTCTCATAAGTTCATATTATTAAATAGTGAAACGAAACACACTTAAGCATTTTTTAGCTACGGCCTACCACAATGACCTAGGTAGTTAATGGACAATACTATAATAAATTTTGTTTGCAGTAAATATTTAAAAAATGTCCGAAAAAGAGTACATATGATTTTTTTCATGGCTCAAAATTATTTAACTTAATATTTATTATGTGTTATCTCCCAAACAGGGAGAGGTTCTCAATTCAACTGAAAGTTTTTTTGTTTACTTATTACGCAATTACTCCGCCAATTTAGAAGTAATTTTGATGATATGTTTTTTATTGGAGTATACTTCCAATTTGGTCTATGGTAAAATTCATTCAAATCCATTGAGTACTTTTTAAGTAATAGTCTATTAACTGTAAAATGTACTAGCATACTTTTTTTTTGTGTTGGAACAAGCTCGAGGCCCACCTGATGTTAAGCGGTATCCTCTACCTATAACAGATGCATTTCGTCACAAGTCACGAATTGCACTGCACCGGTCACCTTGAGACATAGTTGTTAAGTCTCATGTGCCTGTAATTTCACTGGCTCTCAAGGACTGCTGCCGGAACACACTGTTAGGTGCTTGGCGACAGATTTTCTACTTGACTCGCTAGCCAGGCGGGCATTCATAAAATGCCCTTCCACCATGCGGTGAAGCTCAAGCCCGCGGCGGGATTCGAACCATGGACCTGCTGCGCGGCAGTCCGTAGCTAATGCCACTGAGCCATCACTGCTTCAAAATACATGGAGGATTCCTGGAGGATTTAATGGTAATTGCAACCCTTGGTCAATGGAGAACAGTATTTTAAGCGAGCGAATGATCTTGTAAGCAGTATCCTCATCAAAATCAGCTGGAAGACGTCCACTGCTGAACAAAGGCCTCCCCATAGATCGCCACAAAGAACGGCTATTAGCCACTTGTAGCCATTGGCTACCCGCGACTTTCACAATATCGTCAGTCCACCTCATGGGGGGCCTACCAACTCTACCTCTTCCGGTGTAGTGTGGTAACCACTCGAGAACCTTTCTTCCCCTTCGGTTATCGGTTCGTAGAGCAATGTGGCCCGCCCATTGCCACTTCAACTTGCTAATTTTGAGAGCTATGTCGGTGACTTTGGTTCTTTGGCGAATATCCTTGTTCCGGATTTTATCGCGCAAAGAAACTCCGAGCATAGCACTCTCCATAGCTCGTTGAGCGACTGAGCTTATCCATAAGGGGGACCACGTCTCAGTGCCATAAGTCATCACTGGCAACACACACTGGTTTAAGACTTTGGTCTTTAGGCTCTGCGGGATGTTGCACGAGAAGATGTCGCGTAGCTTCCCGAACGCTGCCCATCCGAGTTGGATTCTTCTTTGTAAGCTGTAAGCAGTATGCATAACTAAAAAGAGTAAAAAGTAAAAACCATGATAATGTGGACCATGATAATGTGCACTATGATAATGTGAGGTCAGTGTTTTGAATCAGCAAGGTACGTGTTTTAACAAGTTATTTCATAATTTTCAGTGTTGCAAGTCTGTTTCGTTTACATAAATTTTCTTTTTATATCATGCAATTTAAAGTTTGTAATGTAATCCGCAAAGTATGCATTGCAATAATAAAAATATTAGGAAAGTTTGTAACTTCCTCCGGAGCATTAGACAGACCGCCTTTCTCACTGACGATGCGTCTTTATTTCCAACATTAATTTTGCTTGCTTTTCTCCCCTATAGTACTCTGTCCCAGGTTCACAATAAGTTATTTGGAAATATACTGTAAATTGACTCATAAATATAAATAAAACCTTAGGAAATGTGCCTCTACTCATTTTACAATTTGTGTTGTTTTTCTTATTTTTATTTTAGCGTTCCGTTTGGCTCCTTCAACGCGGTCATGGAATATGGTATCGAATTGATCTCATGATTGATACATCGAATATTGTATTGACCCCCTTGGGAGCTTAACGAGGTTCTATATTATTTATGTCCGTATTTTATAATTTATATATATATATATATCTTAAGTTACTCAATTAGCCAAAAAAAAGTATTTGCTATCGATTACAGGATTGATAGTAAATGCTTTTTTTAGCTAATGAATTTATAACAATAATAATTTTAAAATAAAATAGAACTGACTCTAACTCTGAAAATGATGAAAAATGACTTCATCATTTTCTGAAGTCAGACCACAAAAATGTGAGCTGAGAGTAATTAAATTGGATTCTGAGAAACAAATACTTTAAGTAAGGAAAAGTCAGTCTCTAAAAATTAAACTAAAACCGTGTAAAAAAAGTGTAACGCAAAGTTAGGAATGAAAATGGGTCAGATAATTGCATATATAATGAGAGTACTGATTGTAGAAAATTGGTTACAAATTATAGGCTTCTTATCTCTCCGTCTTCCGGTGCGGAAAATATATAAACGTCAAATCTTTTTCATATTCAAAGTGCTTGTAAGACAATGAAGGTTGCCGGTATTCTCTTATTCGTATTTTTGGCTTTCGTCGTGGAGGGTAAGTCGAACATTTTCTCACGTTTCTTCTTTGTTTTTAAGACAAACAATTTTTATCTTGGCAGTGACAAACCATTCTCATTTATAAATGGATCATATTAACCAAGCGAAGCGAGGGCTTATTGGCAAAAGATCATAACACAAGCTAGGAGTGACGATGTTTGTTTTTTGAATAGTTAAATATACTTTATGTTTTATGAATACGATTACATAAATGATGTAGGTATAGTTTACGCCAGAGCAGTAATTTCAGGTACAAAATTGTATTTGCTCTCCCAAAACTAAACAGTTCATTTCCTAAATGAAATAAATAAAAAATTGGTAACAATTTTTGGGAAAATAAATCTACCCAAGTCTTGTTTTATCTTAGTTTCGAATTTGCCCGATAGGTAGATATTTATTATAATTGTAACAGTATGACTATACTAATTTATCCTCTTTGGTAATCCCATGAGCCATGGTTATGCGACGAATATTTTTGTTACGGAATTTTACCTGACAGATTAATTAGTCGTTACTTTTGCACTGTTATGTACAATTAATGAGGAGAAAGTAATTACCAAATTAATTTCTTTTGGGAATTCATTTTTAGCTTGCTAACAATGTATATTTAAGCCGTAGATCAAGACTTTAATCCAAAGTAGCTCAGTTTATAAATAAAAGGCTGCTCACCTTAATTCATAAATCAAACCACTATATCATATGTCACTTATTGTAATATTGTATAGTTGAAGTTTATTAAAGTAAGCCTATGATAGGACTGGCATAAAATAAATTTTTAAAGGTCCCTTAAAAAACTAAAACAGTAAGAAAATATAGTAGCTACGTTCCAGGCTTACTACGTATCGTATTAAAAAAAACGAATGCTGGACAAGTGTGAGTTAGACTTTTTCATGGTGGGGTCTACGAGGACAGTCAATACGTATATGTGTATAATGTACAAAAAAATATCACTTATTTTACTTTACAATATGTATGTACTACATAATATTCAAACCAAGTTTGACGTCAGCTTATTAAATTATGCTTAGTAAAGGAAAATTATGTAAAAACTCTGAAAAAAGGAGGAATACCTCCTGTTATTTTGTAAAACTTTTTATTTATAAGATCATATGTAATAGATAACACTGAAAATAAGATCGAAGACGTGAAGAGACAAACTACTACGATTTGAAATGTTTTTCGTGAAAAAGCAATGAATAGCTAGTAATTATAATTATCCCGTGTTAGGAAAAGCAAATATATAAGGTACCAAAAAAGGGGAGAACAGGTTACGTGCTAAGACCTAATTTGGCTACGCAGTACAGAGAAGGTTTCTATTTCTTTCGGGTTGTCGTAATAACTCCTTTAGATATTATGTGTAATTCATGTTAGCATAGTATAGATATTGTCTTAATTTTTTTCTTGGTTTGGGTCAATAATTTTCTGCTATATATGCTCAGACAGGGATCTTTTAGATTCAAGAATTTATAGGCCAGTAAAGCAGTTTTAGCTTATTTTAATTCGTTATGATATATTTTTTCTTGGGTTTATTTATGAAATTGGAATCATGTTTTTTGACGAAGCGTTTTCGAAACCATTTTGAGTGCCAAATATGAACATTAAAGAGTTTGTGCTGCAATATGGGGCCATGTGGCGTGATAGGTGCTATATTTTGGTGCAAAAGAATGAGTTAAAACTCATTCTTGGGGTAGTCCCCAAGAATGAGTTTTGAAAGATGGAAACTTAAAACTGTTCGCGAAGCTCCAGTATCTAAGGTCAACTTACAAAATGTCTCGTTGATTTCTCCATTAATAATAAGAGTTTCACCTCACGATTCCGTAACGGGGATTCCCCGTCGTGGGCTTTTGAGTGAACACTTTGGGGACTATTTTCACACCAATCAGCACCCGCCCCGTAGTTTCAGTTTTATCTCATTTCCCTGCAGCTAGTGGACGGTGATCCTCCTATGATTCACTTGAAACAACTTAATCTAAGGTGGCCCCTTTCACCACAGTTGTAGTATTAAGGGCTTAATCTTTGGCGACTATACTACTACAGATCATTTATATTACCCAGTGAAACGGTGAGTGAATGAACTACTTCACAGTTTGATAATTATCACCTTGAAGTATTGATGAATGTTGCCAATATATACTATAAATTATTCTAATTGAAATTATTATATTTAATTTGAGTAACTAATTTGGACACTTAATTTATTATATATTATAACAATGGACGGCAATAATGTGACTCATCGTTGACCATTACCTACATGCAGCTCGGATTTATCTGATGACTCGTCACTATTTGAATCGACATTTATGAGTTAACAGCTTCTTAAATTATTTCAAATTCACAAATGTTATTGTTCCTGAAATTCCATACAATAAATATCTCAATGAAAAAAAACTTAACTATGAGTTGCGGTTTATATGCTCAAATTATAATAATGTAACTTATTTAGATATGAACTATAGTAGGTGTGTGCCGAATAAGTATGTCATTTGCATGGATATATGTAGACTTGTGAAGAAGGAGATTTTGCATATTACCTATAAATTAAAACTGCAAGAAAATATTATTTCTAGAAAAATGAGCAAAACTAAAGTAACTATGTTAAATAAGGGAACGCAAACTTCAGCTAATATTACAAATGAATTGGATAGTGATGAATTTGATGAGCTTGCTGATAAATCATTGTCAAATCAGCTTTTTCGTGCATAAGCACATTGATATACTTCACCAAAATATTGATGGAGTGATAAACAAATCGGATTTACTAGTGTTACATCTTGACGACCTTAAATGTAAAAACAAACATGTTGATGACACCAAAACAAAAATCAACTGACCTCAACATATTTTTGGCAAAA
Organism: Plagodis dolabraria; assembly: GCA_963854805.1. NCBI lineage: Eukaryota > Metazoa > Arthropoda > Insecta > Lepidoptera > Geometridae > Plagodis > Plagodis dolabraria. The sequence continues at coordinate 21,228,375 of OY978457.1, read as the reverse complement.
TTAGAGTCTGTTTTCAGAAAATTCTCTTATAGAAAGAAAAAGTTAATAATATGCGGCGATTCCAATATTAATGTTTTAAAAGACAATAAGTATACTAAACTGTTTATACTCGTATCATTAACAAGTACTAATAACTTAAAAATATCACTTCACAAACCGACTCGCCTAGCTAGGAAAACTTGTATTGACAATTTCTTACATAATATTCGTGGTTCGACGTGTGAAATACTTGAACTTGCTCTAGAGAGAGCAAGTTCAAGTATTTACTGCCGTATGGTCAGAGGACTATACGGCCCAGTACTTTAAATGTCCCGTCAAGGAATATTATCCTATAAGCTTCTGGTACGTGTTCCAGCGAGACATTTGTGAAGAAAACATAAAAAAAATTCAGGATTGTTTGAGTAGTTTATGTTTTAGTGATGTATTTGATACCACCAACTCTAACGAAGCTTTTAATAACTTTTATAACACGTATAAATTATTTTATGACCTCTGTTTTCCGATAATACGAGTCAAAAAGTCAGTGAATAGAAAATCGAAATGGGTAACCAAAGGTATCAAGAGTTGTTCTAAACGTAAACGTCAAATGTTGTGGAAATATACAAAAAAACATGATATTAACAAATATAACTTATATAAAATATATAAAAAAAGATTGAAACAAATAATCAAACTAACACAAAAGTCACAAAATGATTATAAAATTAAAATGGCTAGTAACAAATCAAGGGCCACATGGAATATAATAAATAGCACTAAAAACAAACCCCTAAAAGAGGAAATTACCCACATAAAGTTAAATAATGAAATATTAACAAAGCCAAAAGTCATTGCTCAAGCTTTTAATGATTTTTATGTGAATCAAGTACAAACTAAAAGTATACCAGGCACTTGTACATTACAATGGGATGGATCGAACTCTATGTTTATGGCTCCGTGCACTCCTTATGACATTCTAACTATTATCAGGAATTTAAAAAATACTAAGAGCACGGGATATGACGGTATATGCACTAGAGTGATTAAACAGACAGCTCTCACTATAGCTCCTATCCTTTGTCATATAATAAATTTATGCATCAACTGTGGGAACTTTCCAGAAAAATTAAAAGTAACAATTATAAAGCCACTTTTTAAAAAACAAGACAAAACTGACATCTATAAATAAAGACCGGTTGCCATAGTTCCAGTTTTCTCTAAAATTTTTGAAAAGATGATTTATAAAAATTTATACTCGTATCTCGAAAAATTTAATATTCTGACTGACGAGCAAGTAGGCTTTCGTAAAAACAAGTCGATAAATTTAGCAATTTATAATTTCTTGAAAATAGTTATGACGAACTGTGAAAAGAACTTACCAGTACGTGCTATGTTTATGGATCTCACAAAAGCATTCGATTACGTTAGTCATAATTTGCTTCTAGGAAAACTTGAAAAATATGGAGTATGAAGCTATCCTCTAAATCTCATAAAATCATATCTCCAAAACAAAATATGTATCAATTGACTCAAATTAGTAAATTTTGCATAAAATAAAAAACGGAAAAGACATATTCTTCCGATGCTAAGTTGGTTCGATTCGGTGTTCCCCAAGGCAGCGTTCTTGGGCCTCTGCTTTTCTTGGTGTATATAAATGATCTGCCTAAAGCTATAGACCATCCCATGGTCCTGTTTGCTGACGATAGCACAATTGTATTTGTTGGTGATAAAGAAAATATCTTGACCTTGAAATCAATATGACTCTGAATAATGTAGTAAGCTGGTTGACATGTAATAATCTAATAATTAATTAAAAAAAAAAAAACAAGTATAATGACATTTAAAAAAGATTGTAATATTAATTTGACATCTAAAATCAATTATTTAAATTCGAATATTGACGACATTTCTGTAACAAAGTTTTTAGGGTTAAATATAGATTCTAATTTAAAATGGATAACACATGCAAACTCAGTTTGTGCAAAATTTAATGGTTACTCATATGCTTTATTTATGTTGTCAAAAATTGTAAATATGGAAGCTGTACTGACATCGTATCATGCTTACGTAACATCAACCCTCCGCTACGGTATAATATTTTGGGGAACTGTATCGAACGTGAAAACATATTTAAAACTCAAAAAAGATGTATAAGATCAGTATGTCATATTACATCCACAGATTCTTGTAGACCATATTTCAAATATCTGAAAATTTTGCCTTTCCCATGTTTATACATGTTTGAAATTGTACTGTTTACAAGAAACAACCTTAAATTATTTAAAATGTTTAAAAGTCAACGCCACAAATATAAAGTTTATATACCAGGTCATACATCTGTCCTATCTGATCAAAGTGTATTTGTAACGGCTCCAAGAATATACAATCACTTACCTACGTCTTTATTAGAATCCGAATACCAAGCATTATTTAAGCGGAAATTATTTGATTTTCTTCTTGATAAATGCTATTATTCTGTAACTGAGTATTTAAATGACCAATATACATAAATTTATTTCTTATTAGTATACATTATTGTTATTTTACTCGTATTATAGATTAGAAGTTGGCAACATTAAAGTTTCTTGACGGTTGACGCTAAAAATTTGACATTAGATTAATATGACATTTAAATGAACGGAATGAATGGTTAATATTTAATTGTATATGACATTTATTAATGTGGGTAGATATCTTTGTGACTTATTTAGTAAATATTATTATTACCGGTGATTTTTTAATATTAAGAACAAGTTAAAAATGTAAAACATTAATTTATGCTTGTATGAGCGTTGGTAGTATATCTAAGTAAGTACATAATCTAGTTTATAAGCAAGGCTTGGACCTACACTTTTGCATGCCAAATATGGTGGAATGTGCAGAACTGTTAACAGTTAACTAATAACGTTTACTGTATTGTTTAAATAATTACTCACATTCTTGCAAATAAATTGAATTTGAATTTGAATTTGACTATAACTGATGCTTTGGAGGTAGAAACCATAACGTCTTTTGTTGATACATGATAGCTTATCCTCCTTGCAGCCCTCACTTTGAGGAATCATAGCCCTTCGACAAATCTTGAACTAGGATTCTGTCGATGATTGCCACCGAAATGTATCCGATCTTTTACCGGATACATTTCGGTGAATGTGCACAAGAACTACACGACTTAGTTCCACCCTCCCCCTTTTTCTATTGGACGTCCAGACAAACGGAGAGGCGCCATCCGTACATGGTTAACATTCCCAGGACTCGTACGAAGCGCTTTGCTTCCGCTTTTCTTATGCGTACTGCGAAACAGTGGAACTACTTACCGTTGTCAGTTTTTCCCGATGGATACAACATGGGTGTCTTCAAATCGAGAGTAAATAGGTTTCTTCTAGGCAAGCGTGCTCCATCTTACACCACATCAATGCTTAACATCAGGCAGGGTGTGGTCCAACACGCACCCATCATGAATAAAAAAAAGTGATGAATGGTATGCTTATCATACGACCATCTCAACTTCTAGCGCTGTAGTCTAAGAAGAAGTGGTATCGAATTTTCGATACCAGTCTAGATGTAGAACATTAGGGCCCATAAAACTTTTAAAAAAACTTACCAGTAATTCTAGGTTAGCCTGAACAACATCTTCGACCACATCATCACTTACCATCAAGTGATATAGTGGTCAAAGGATAACCAACCAGGTTTTTAAAAAAAATGTTTCCAAACATAACAGAGTAGTTGACTGCATGAGTTTATTTCGGTTGTCACTCATAACGGATTATCTTAATCCTTGCGATTAATTTCACATTTACACCTACGTACCAAATGTGCATGTTTTTAATATGATATTATAACTAGCAAATTCACCCTACTTTGTTAGCTTTGTATATTAAGGTGGATACATTGATGAAATTGTTATACTTATTCTAGTTGTCATGTTGACAAATCTTTTGGTTTTAAGATACAGCAAAAGTGTTCTATCATATGTTCTTCGTAAACAAATTGTAGTTATTATTTATCTCTGCTTGAAAAATGCCAATGAAGAATAAGGTAAAATTGATATGTAAAGGTACATATTCTAAGTAGGTAATATACGTTTTGCAAAGTAATAATAATATACTACAATAATATTACGTATGACTTCCGTATTTCCAATTTTTGGCACAAGACAATTCGAATAAGCATTATTTAGAGAAATCCAACAGCATATGAAATAACTTGTTGAAGTCTGTATTTACCATAAATACTCAAACACTGAGCTCTCAATTCTCAGGTCAGAATTTCACAGGTCAGAATTTGACAAGCTACCTATAGATAAATAGATTCAGTGTTTTTTTTTATATATCCGTGTTTTCATATAATGTTATTGCTAACAAGATCCTATTAAAAAAAAGCACCTAGAATGGATATTTCAATAAACATTATATTATTACTTTTCGTCTGAAAGCTATTGAACAAATAATTTAAAACCTTACAAGAAAACAAAGTATGGACTAATTTTACTGTTTTATTTCCGTCGCGTCTCTATGAAAAGTATTATTTTCATATATCAAATATTCATCACGTTAATCCTCGATGTCTATATTATTCAATTACAAAAATAAGCATCTCTGCCGTTATTTTTAATATACGTAAACATTTGATAGCGAACATGTCAGTTGTCAAGCTGACAGTAATATGCATAGGTATTATTTCATCAATGTCGGAGATAAGGTAAAGTAATTTTTGTCATTTAATTTAGATTTCCGTTTCTCTAAGCTATGGATGGACAGGCTAATGAATAATAATAATAATAATAAGGATTTATTGCCAAACTTACTGAGCTATTACAACACTTACTTACTGAGTCTTCTTCTGAATGACACCTATGTGAGCGAATATGTTAGTAGTGCATTGACGAGCAACTGAACTGAGAGAAAGGAAAAATATATAAAATGCATGACTCCAGTTAGCGTGGGAGAAGGGCAAGAAATGAAAAATAGCGATGTGTGCCCTTTAGCTCTTCTCTTTTAAGATTTGATTATATTTGTTCGTACTCAAAGGCCATTACCTTTCATCAATTACCATTGATAAAAGCATTGCTATATTATATATATTTCTATTGGGCAAAACATTTTGTACTCCAATAATTTTTAAAACATGAAATTCGCTTAGCACGCTATAGTGCTTGTATCATATTTAAAAATATATAAGCAACATCATTCCGAGAGTTAACTGTTTAAAAAGCACTTCTTACGATCAGATGAAGTCTAGTAACCTGATAAATGGCCGCGCACAGTCCAATATGACGGTTAAAGAAATACAGTTGGAGCACGAAATTTTGGCAGAAATAGCCGACCCCTCCGTGGCCGAGCGGTTTAGGCATCCGGCGCGAAATCGGAGGACGCGGTTTCAATTTCCGCCAGGGATTTAATTTGTAAAATATGATTTTCGCTTAGCACGCGGTAGTGCTTGTAAACATATTTAGAAATAACATTGCTGTTAAAGACGCTATAACAATAATGAAACCGAAATACCTTCCATATTATAAACTTGTTGACGTCTCTTGAACCCACTGATTGACAAGAACAGTCTATTCCTGTTAAGGGTTTCCGTTTATTATGCAAAGCACAATACAAACAACTTTTTGAGTGATATTCAAGCCCTCCCAAACTTAAATCGACCCTTTATACTAATTACAAAGGGTATACAGAGACCCTTTTCTGAAAGGGCTTGATCTGCCACCAATTTCATGCGGAATTCTTTCACTGCCGAGATGATATATAAAAAGACCTCACGTTAGTAAGGGCCTTCTAAAACGATTACTTACACGTGGCCTATTTATGTATCTTTACGTGAAGAGGTGAAATATATTCTTCCTCAGCGCAGCTATGCATATTTAATAATGTTTTATCTAACAATATAAAGAACGACACAATTTCATGTTTTATATTTTTCTACAGAAAATACAAAAACATATTTCAAAACATTTTGGCTTTGGCTTAAGGACCCGCCATGGGAATTCTCGTTGGAGGTATATCCAATATATTTATAATATTTGATATGTCTAAGATTATCGCGCATAAATTTTAACCTCTTATTGCGCAGTTAGATAAAACTAGCCCATATCCTTTCCCGCATCTCAAACTATTTCCATACCAAATATCATCCAAATCAGTCCATTAGTTTTGGCGTGAAAGCGAGACAGATAGTAGATAGATAGACAAGAAGCGCTCGTAGCAAAGTTTGCTTAGCCATTCTGATCCGAAAAAAAGCAAAGTTAATCATAAACCGATCAGTTAAGTTAAGCAACATCATCATCGTGAGTTGATTGAGTGACCGCTGGTTACATTACTACTGAGCGCTTCCGTGATTCGGAGGGCACGTTAAGCTATCGGTCCCGGTTGTTGTCTTAGGATGGCAGTCGTTATAGCATGGTGGTAGGGCATTTTTAACTACCAACCTCAAGTGGAAAATCTATCGCCAAGCACCTAACGGTGTGTTCCGGCAGCTGGCATTGTAATTTGAGGTTAGTCTGAACAACATCTTCGACCACATCATTATTTACCATCAGGTGAGATAGTGGTGAAAGGCTTACCTATCAGGCATAAAAAAAAAGAATAGACAGAGTAGAATTTATTATATTAGTATTGATTTATAATATTAGTATGGATGTTATGAACCGTGTTATATGCCTTACACCTACCCTGATTGAATTTATAGTTGGGTCGGTATAATGCAATACTTGGGCTGGATCTGACAGAGGGTAGGTTAAAATACAATTAATAAATCCAATTAATTGTAGCAGATGTTTAAATGAAACCTGGTTCTGCACATTTCTATTCATAAGTAGCATGGTATTACATAAAAAAAAAAACATATATTTTTACAAAATCTCCATGTACTTAGTTACCGGACTAAGAATATAAGGGCTGTTTCATGTCCTTGGTGAGCAATGAAACAAATTAGCAGCATGCCATCGAAGTATTGCTGCGCTTTAGGCGCAAAACAGGGCAATTTACTATTTTTACACCCTAATTAAACCGATATGCGTCTGCGGCCGTCCTCAAAGCTGAAGCGACACTTTTCTAACAATATGTTCATATCGCTAACATACATTTGACCGACTATCAAATAAAATAATCAAGGCTCTCAATTCAAATCGACCTATGCTATAAACGGTATAAAGGTAAAATATGAAAAATGTAAAATGCTCGAGCGAGAAAGATGTGCAAAATCTGATAACCAAACTTCATCTTATTTTGAATGGCTTCTGTAACTATTCCACTAAAATAAGTCATTACTAAATAATATAATTACAATTATTACATATAAATAGTTCTAGAGTAAAATGTTCTGACATCCTTAGATACAGAATAAATTACCCTTAACCTAAAAATATTAAAGCAAGCAGATTGCGTAAGTATTAACATAATTTATCATAAAGTGTCAGTTGTTGTCGCCTGTCAGTGTTTACGATCGCCTGTCTTGCTGTATTAGTGCCTAAATATCTGGCCTATTAAATTTGTGACATTGATTTTTTACCTAAGTTATTTATGTGATACTGTTTCTATGTAAAACTGAATTCAATAATGCTAATGAAAAACATCCTTGGTTTATAAGGGACTTGAAAAGTTCTCAAGTTTTGGGTAAAGCACAGTAGGTCAATTTCAATCACGTATTTATTCCGCTACATTCAATTAGCTCAATAAGCTATTCACTAGTATATCTATACTTAGCTTGATGGCCCGATAGTTCCATTGCAACTTTTGCCCAAGGCGAACATTATAGTGGTTGAATGACCCAACACATCCTGTCCTCAAATGAAAGATAACTGAAAATATATTATTTCGAGTAAAGTTCTGACCTTCACTCACAAGAACATTAAGTTCATATAAAAATACCGACATAATCAACCCTGGTCGGTGGGGATCGAATATAAATTCTTTTAATCTATATAAGTAGTTTTACCGCTCCGCTATCACTGCCTCAAAATATCTGGTGTAATTGGGATAGTATATAAGACAATAAGAAACAAGAAAGTATATCGTTTCAGATAAATCTTAATGAAAGATATGGATGAAATAGATAAAAGCTTAATAACTTATTAAAATAAACAAAACCTACCTCCACATCTGAAAAGTATGAAACGCAATTTAGTTTTCTTTACTTGGATATTAAAAAATCAAACTACTAAACCTAATGTGATAAAATGTATGTATCAAATATGATAAATATAGCTCCCTGGGCAATCGAAGGAAAAAGCCTGAACCTCATAAACACCCCTGCTCACAACGTTGTGAGCTCTTCGTGGTATTGCTGCACATATTTTATTTGTTATTAGCAAATGAAATGTTTTCTTCCAATCTTTTTTTGTGTTATAAGAATATTAGCACATCCTTCATCGACCTTAAGTAAATGGGATAATAGTAGGAAGGCGATCAGTCCATTCATAAAATTTATGTTAAATGAATATTTTATGATTTTTTACTTCTTTTGATGTAGGTTCTCAAAACATTGTAACAGCTTCACATCAGACGGGTTGCTCAAATTCAGTATAATTTAACTCCAAAATAAAATTCAAGTACCTACTTTCTCAAGAGATGTTTGGCTTCTGACTGTAAAAATGTACATAAACCAATTTATATGTGAATAAGCTATGAGTTAATTTCCATTTATTGTTGGATTTGAACCCGCAAAGCACATCAAATTTTCCACACGAATGCTATTTCATTTTATAGTAACGATGAAATACTGCAACGAAACAAATAAATCTATTTATTCATTGCAATAGAAAGGGCGTAGTTCTTAGCAAATCAAAATTTAGATGGTTGAAATAAAACCAATTATCAAATAAGAAATTCCATTAGTTTATTCTTCAATATATTTTTACCTTATAAAATAACAAAATACGTGAAAGGAAAGGAAATAATCGAAAAAACCAGGAACTTAAATGTACGGGCAGAACTAAATCCTGCTACAGTGGACTGTATAACAATTTCATCGATAACGCTTCAGGGCTTCAGCCTGGTAGGAATACAAGACTTAATTGAAGAAAAACACTAGTAGTAGTAATCCCTTATTAAATTGTCGCTTACTCAAGAGCTTTTTTAAAGGGCTGGAAAGTGCTAGATAGCTTCACTTAAACAGTTTTTTTGCAAAATATATTTAGTTTGTAGCCGTAAGAAAATTATATGTTAATCTTTATCACATTAAGAAGCACCTAAGGCCAAGAAAAATACAAAACACGTTACTGTAAAAGTTCTGTATCGCAGCGTTGACTCTAAATTTCGCTTGTAACGTAAATATCTTAATTATTTGCGTATGAATGTGTATGAAAATATGTTAATAAAATAGCAAAATCTTATCAAGGTGGACAAGAAAAGTTACATTTTCTATTTGCTGTAATAGTTTTGTTAAATTAATTTAATTTAATAGTCTTATTAAGCTTACTTTAGGATTTTACCTAAACTCCTACTACGCAGCCCGATAGTGACAAAATTTCAGCATTTGAGAGCGTCAGTTATAGTTCGGAGCAAAACTATTTATTTTGTATAATAGAACTATTTATGCGTTAAAATGAATTTAATCTTTGCTAAAAAGATGGTACTAGCCAATCATAAACATAAGGAAATATTTGTATTATGCAAATTTATCAGTCTTTCGCGGACTATCACTATCCCTCTTATGGAGTAACGCCTTTCTAAACTTTTCAGCATTTCCTATGAAATTTTGCTATCACAAAACCTTGTCCTCAATATGCCAAATTTTGCCTTACATTTTCGATGTAATAGACGTGTGGATATCTAATTCATATATATTATTTACTTATTTTCTATGCAGATTTTAAGAACTATGTATTTGCTTTTATCAATATTTTTGTCTGTGTTTCTCTTCATTAGACTTCACAGTTACCTTATAAAATATGTTACATTAAATTTTACACATGGGTAACTCAACTTATTTTGGTTGTAGACACCTATGTAACTATAAAATATTTAGTTTCTTATATAATATGTAAGTATATTATATAAGAAACTCTAGAGGTTCCGATTTTCACGATAGTGGTCAAAGGCTAACCTGTCAGGTATAAAAAAGTATATATGGAAAATTTCACCTACATATTCTCCCAAAAAAAGGTACGGCAATGATAATAACGCGTTTGAGCGAATAAAATAGTTATTGACAGTAATTATGACATTATTAAACTTAGAAGTTATTTCTATGGTTAAATATCTCTGTATTTTGAAATACTGCTTATGTCATTGTTATTAATAAATCAAAAATTGCAATAAAAAATTAACAGTAAAATATCACATAGAAGTTCTTCGTTCTTTATCGTTGAATAGTGATTTGTGTGAATATGACATTGTTAGGTTTCTAATTGACTGATAATTACTTTCCTTAAACTTTCGTGCACTAAATTCGTCTGTCTATTTCATTAACGAGTAACTCACGCACGAATCAACATCAAAATAATGTTTTGACTAACCTCGACGTTTCGATCAAGTTGTGTTGAACGTGGTCACCAGTAGACTAAAAAGCGGGTGTCATCGACTCGAGCAGCACGGTAGCGAATGAAATGTACCCCCGTTAAGATATCTTGAATGTCTTTATTACTATCACCTCGACTCACTATACTAACCACATGAATAAATAATACGGTTATTTATTCATGTGATACTAAAAATACCTATGGGCACTTGCACGCGGACATAGACGCGGCGGCAAATTACGACTCAAGCACTTTTTTATTAAGAGGTCAAAATATAATTTTGATGTTAATTCGTGCGTGAATAAACCTATTAATGATTTAGAAACATGATAATTACTAATCTATAAAAGAACACGTATATTTTTGTGCTAACAAAACAAAAGCTAGGCACATTTTCTATTTGAAGATTATAATGTCGCATAAATTGCCTAACAACGAGTAAAGGGAAGAATGGGACAATTAGGAGTACCTATAACCACTGAAATGTGATAGTCCTTTGTCATATTGATGACAAAATAATGCTGCGTAAGAATTTATGGTGATATTTTTTTGGTTTTACGTATAAGAAACATGATATGATTCGCGGCAGGCCATTGAACATAACAAAGCGGCTTTTCTTCCAAGAATGGAATTAATCCGCCGAAATTCCGAGTCCGTGGGGACGACGAAGACAATTTCTCGCACAATTTGATGCGACTTGCGAGAGGAATCATATGTCTCTAGCAATAATTGCCATTAGAGAATCAAATCGTATCTGAATGTTTACATGGAGACAGGAGCTAAATTATTTCATATAATTTGCAAGGTAATCGTCTACTGCGACATATTAGAAAGAAAAGGAAAGTTTTTGTGCTGTTGGACTATTGTAGCGGTGCGTTTTTGGCACTTTCAGACGACGCGAACGGATGTAGAAGATGCTTCACCTTCGCCTTCGCAATCGTCTCGTGTAGACTGAGAGTCTTAAGTGAACATGGCAATAATACTATATCTTCGGCTGCTTCCTTGCTTTCCACAAAGTGAGATCGTGCCAATATATTGTATAAAAAAATGAATGCCTCGGCCAATGTCCCATGGAGCTGAAATATGCTGAAGCGGCAAGCAGCTTCTAAGTCCCTTCTAAACTTAACTTTGCTCGTGATCCCCAATGTTTACTGCCGTATTCCACTTGACGCAAATATCGTTATTTGCGATAGTGTTAGTGTTTCGATAGTGTTGACCACATTTTTCGTATATGGTACCTATGGTATGGCGTCAAGTGGAATACGGTATTAGTGTAGTACTAATATCAGAATTAGAAGCTTAAAACAAACAATGCTTCACATATATGTTATACATATATAGGCAGGGACTTGGTCTATAGACGGACTATAAGAGTTGTAAAAAGAACTAAAAAGAAACATTACTGGTACAAACTTTTCTACCAACTCAACACTTTTTTATTAGGTATTACCTTCCACAACATCACTTGATAGTAAGTGATGATGTATAGTAAATAACCGTTGGCGACAGATTTTTCATTAGGTATATATATTTTTTTATTCTTTTTTATTAAATACTCTTGAGAGCATCGCTAGCCAGGCGATCATTTACAAACATACAGAGTGGAGGTTTTATTGGAAACATATCCACCATGAGCTGAATATTAAGGATTCGAACTATAGACTACTTGCGTAACCGGCAACACTCACTGCCACTGGGCCATGATTCTCGTAGTTACCAAGTGGCTTTTGAGCAAGAATCAGTTTTAGTAAGTACCCACCTTGGCTTAAAGTCTTGAAAAACAGCGTAGGAAGTGTCCTTACTGGACGAGAAAGTCACATAATAATGTTTACAACTGATATGTATAGTGCAACGTCAATTAGGACTGTGATACTGCATCGTAATAGGCAGGCAGCGTGATGCCATTCATTAGGCGGGTAGCTTGATCTTGTTACTTAATATCACAAAAAAGTTTATTATTTTTTATTTATCTAAATGCTTTCCTTAGACAAGGGTCGTATTTTTTTACATTGTATTGAAATATATAATTATTAATAGGTTTGTCAAAAGGGGGTACATTTTTACGTACTCAGGAAGGGAACACAATAATAAGCGGTTATACCTACGCTAATTATATTATATAGACTGAAGGTAAAGTCAAACTAGAGCTACAAAAAACTAGTACAAACTCCGTGATAAAAAAGGAATGATCTACCTCATGAAAGTTGTCTACTGAGTTCACTGACTTGGGCTGATATTACTTTTTCTAATATTTTGGGAAGTCTTGATGAAATCTGTCCTTGCTTCTAACTCGGGCGTGAGAACATCGTTTTTTCAGTCGTTTCTTCGAATTTTTGGGAGCTATTCTATTTTGTATGAAGGATGTTAGAAACCAAATTTTTTAAAAAGTATTTTAAGCTCCCATATAACTGATGTACCAAGCGCTCATGAACATAATTTTAGATCACTTTATATCGTCTTAAAAATATGGAAGAATGGGCGTTTGGTTAAAGCGCTAACAATGGATGAGAAAATGCTGGCTCACATTTTGTAAAAAAAAATGCATTATAGTTCAGCACGGCAATGCAGCCAGTATTGTTTCCTTCTACGAAATTAAATTACGATATTAAGTGAAATAAAATGCAAGAAAACATAATGTATTATATAATTTTCCGAGATTGTGATAGGAGGAACTAAAGTTTTATACCCGACACGACTAAAATTATTAACCGATACTTTCTTTGTTTCTGTTTATTTTTAACTAGCTTTCCGCCCGCGCTTATGTCGGTTATCGCGCGAAAACATTAACCTCTTTTTGCGCAGTCAGATAAAAACTATCCTATGTTTTTTCCCGGGTCTTAAACTATCTCCATACCAAATTTCATTCAAATCGGTCCAGTAGTTTTGGCGTGAAAGCGTAACAGACAGACAGACAGACAGACAGAGTTACTTTCGCATTTATAATATTAGTACTGATAGTACTGATAGTACTGATAGAGGTTAAAATGTTTGTACTCTGATAACTACAACACTTATTGGATTTGTGTGAATTAGTTTTGATGCAATAATCAAAGTTATGTCTAGTGCGTCTCAAGTTAGTTACAAAAACCTTTGGTTACGGCGCTTATAAGCTTTATTCAATACTTTAAATAGGTTGACGAGACGTTATCACGCCAAAACTATTATCAACATACCAAATACTATTAATATCATCGCGCCCGTGTTAGTCGTGCAGATAATGTCCGAGCTTACGGGCTGTAGCACATTGTAGAAATCTGCGGTTATGCTTTCTGAAACCTACGTTTCATCCTGAGGCAATACAATGCTTTTTAAAGCACAAGGTTTATATTGCATTGAAAGTTATTAAAAAAACAAGCTATGGATATTGTACAAGCAAGGCATCAGTTTAAGCAAATTATTATTTTATGTTTTTATAGGATGATGTGAGATTATGTTAATTACGAAAACAAAAATAATGGATAGTCTAATTTAGAGGAAAATCCTTTTCTATAATATTATTCTTAAAGTCACGTTTGCTAGAACTTTTAACAACTAATACATATTTCATTCGAAACTAGCGAGCTCTGAGCGGGTCACCTTATCCAATCTTGAAAGCTAGACAATATTTTATCCGTTTTCATAATAGAAGTATTCACCGAACCTTGTCTACACACAAAAAGGTGAAGATCAATCTACATTTAAATAATATACACAAGGTTTTGTCCTAAAATAGCGCCTCTTTATTTAACTTACTTTCCACAGAATTCTCTGCTAAAACGTTTGTTCACGGTGTTAAATATTCACAAAGTTCCACACGTGACGGGTCGGTCATAGTATAAAGTCAGTAGGACAAGTTGTCACTTGCATTTAGTAAATAAATCTCTTGTATACTTTAGCCATATTAAATGCCGGCTTAGGATTTAAGTTATTCACCTGGGAGTTCTGTCATGCGCTGATACAGCAAAGCATTACAATAGTTATATTCATAAACTACAGTTATCAAAATATTTTTATCTAACAAATCTCTAATGCAATAAAACGCATTATAAATGTCTTACGATTGAATAATTAAAATCACTAATATCTAAGTTGTGTATATCTGGATTTACCATGAACACAGCTTTTTACATATATTTTTTTGTTAATTATAATATTTTCAACGAGTACTGTAACAGCCGGATCGTCCACTGCTGAACACAGCCTCCCCTACTAAGGGGGTATTTGCCATAATCCTCCATCGCAGTGTAAGTTGGCAGTTCTTTAGAAGGCGGTGCTGCCCACCTCCAGTATTTTCCCTTAGTCACCTCTTACGACATCCACGGGTTGATTTGGGAAGGTGAAATTCTAACCCGGCACCCCACGGGTGCCTAACCCAGCACCCTACGGATGACAACGAGTACGGTCTTGAAAATACAATTTGGATCATCATAATGACTACTTGCTTCTTCGTTATTACTTATTATTATAATTATAGTCAACACAAAAAGTACCGTTCATCTTTTACTCACCTCCATCAGACGTTAGCTCATTGTTGAGCATCGTGATGACGCTAACCTTTTCTGGACTATTTGGCGCTTTTTACGGCCGTCAGTGATGCAGTGGGCGGCATAGTTCATCTCCTGTCCAGTTATTCAGGCACTTGAGCATATTTTGGAACAATGACCTATAGACCTTGTGGGGCTCTATTTATGCAGGTGACAGAAATTCGGAAAAATAATGTATGAGTTTTAGCACCTAATAATCCTTTAGATAGTATGTAGTTTATACCTTCTGATTTTTGCTGTCACACCAAAGAGTATCACCGTAGTAGAGCAGTTCCATTTTGAGGCTAATTGTCAGCAGAAGACTGTACTGTTAAAGCCGTACAGCTAAGCTAGCACGAGTACCGACACATCTGAATCATAAGAATCCCAAGATAGCCGACTGCAACATGTTTGTACTGTTCCCATCTGGGACGTCGTATAAATGGAACTTAACTCATATTATTCGTTTATCTCTCGACGCCAAGTCATGGGGAGAGACATTTCGCATTTCTCTGAACACGTTTAAGTGTCATCATTTTAAAACAAGTGATAATCTGCGTACTCTTGATTGCAGAGAAAATGTATTTGGAAGTTATTATATTTTATTATATTATATACCAGAGCCATTAAGACCTCCGAGCGGACAGAACCACTTAGAAGAGCATAGTGCATCAATTTGTCAAATTAGACTAGACACGACCTTCAGTAATGAAGATGACGACTAAGAAGAAGAAGAGATATATTATTGATATAGTTGTATTACATTTTGAACATAATACCTTAGTTTAACGTTAAAACTTCTCTGATAAAAACATATTTGTGTTATGAGAACTATTGTAATAGAACACTAAATTCGTATCTCTTCCTAAACAAAATTGACGATTTTATACAGAATCATGTCAATGCGGTATATATTACATATACTAAATATCTTAAATGGGTACAGGAATTTTGAAATTAATGAACGGCGTCCATGTAAAATGTTTTATTTTCTCGTATTACAGAATCTATTCTTGGTTAATTTCTTGTTCCTTCTTCTGTAAGTTCATTCTCTTTGCAAAACTTACAATTTAAATTTTAAAAATAATGCCGATTCTAGGCTTAGTTTCTTTGAACGCGATAACTAACAGCTATTAGTTTGTTTACACTGCCTCGCGAAATGTCTTAGTACAATAATGTCCTCATTTCCTCACATAAAGTTACAAAACGTTACTTTGAAAAATAAATAAGAAATAATCAGTTTTTCTACGAACAACTTTCTGATGAACACCATGACGTAACTTTCACCGGAAACGGATACGAACTAGGTGAATGTTGACATTTACTGATAAAACGAAGAGAACGTGTGACAACTGGAGGGAAAAGTGTAAATTATTTTCCGCAGAGATAGATTGGGTATTTCAATGTCAGACAGAAAGTCGTCTTTTCTCTTAATAAGTTCTAAGAGTGTGGAAAAGTCGCAAAGCAAATATCTAAAACAGGGTTTTTGGCTGTTGTGTAAAATTTCCTACATATGTAGATTATGCGAGTAGTGAAGTTACATAACTACATAATCACGTCATCTGCAGTCAGAAAATGTCTACCGTTGAACGAAGGGTTCAACGGTAGAACCGTTGAACCCTTCGTTTGGGTTGGCAGGCCCCCAAAATGCCTGCCAACTCTTGGCAGGCATCTTGGGGGTCGGTTTGTAAGATGGCGGTAATTATGATGGTAAGTAGTGTTTATTGATCCGAGTACCGGGTTTAAGACGCTTCTCCCCACCTTTAGACGAGAAAGATTCATAGTAATTATATTCGTCTCTAGAGCGGGAATGAATGTGAAGTTCTGATGTTTAGGGAATTCCCTAATTTCTACCTGGTACTAACGTAGCTACCGTGGTAAGTATAGCGAGATCAAGCCATGTTAACTTCTTACAAGTTAAGCAGATACACTCGTATAAACCATATTGAATGAACTTGAATACGCAGTGAAAATATCAATGTTTTGGGCTTGTATATACTCGTATTAGAGTTAACGAGCATAACTGTCTATTAAAAATATTATTTAAATGGCATCCCGTTTAGGGTTTACAAGCCTTCGCACATGGAGGTGACGCGGTGTGTTTCATATTTGCAATTTATAAAAAATATGATTTGGCGGAGATGATATGGCTCAACGAATAAGCATTAACGGGGCAATGCTCCAAGCATGCTGGGCACGCTGCCAACTGGGAGTGGGCTGGAGCATTTAGACTGCCTATGAGTCTGCTATGACTTATAGGTTGTTTAAGTGCTTTTATTGTAGTAGCTGTAGTGTGGTATATAACTCGTAGTTATATTCAAGAAATACCGCCGGTTAAAAAACATGGCAGTAGAACTAAATATAGAAAAAATATGTTAGTAAATAATATTCCAAACAAAATTTTTTACTCTTCATTTCACAAATTGTTCTAATTACTCAATGAATTTTATAATTTTAAATAACTCTACTCATGTTATTAGTACCAAAAATATTTTTGAAAATCTATTTTTGTTTTATTTTCCTTATATTTAAAGTGAAAAGTACAGTAACTCGGGTGAAAGTCATCAATGACTATACCTAGTCAGACCATAGCATCCCGCCCGTTAATTATTCCAAACAAAAATTTAACATTCAATCTCACAAATTGTTCAACTTCTCTATTATTTTTAAATAGTTACTACTCATGTTATTATGATCAAAAAATCATATTATATTTAGAAAAACAATTATATTTTACTTTCCTTAAATTCGAAATGAAAAGTAGACTGCACGGTTGAAAGTCATCAATTCCTACTCGGACTATAGCAGTTGACCTCACTGCACTCGGGCGTCTGTGTGCCTTGTATGGGAACTGATTGTAGTTTATAGTTCTTTATTCATATATGTACGTCATTAAATAATATTATATAAATAATAATAATATCCTCGTACAAGTACTGTACATTCAAACTTATAATGTAACCTTAATTAATTTCAATAATGTCAATTTGATCAATATAAATATATAATTTTTTTTTTTTTTTTTTTTTTTTTTTTATACAAAAGGTGACAAACAAGCAGACGGTCCACCTGATGGTAAGTGGTCACCGCCGCCTATGAACACCCGTAATATCCGCAGCATTACTGGTGCGTTGCCTACCATTGAGTGAAAGGACTCTATTCACGCCTCTTTTGAAGCGGTTTAGGTTGTAGACCTGAGGAAAAACCTCAGGGGGAAGAGCATTCCACAACTTACAGGTACGTGGCAGAAACAGACGATTAAATCGGGTAGTGCGAGACTTCCACGTATCTATAATGTGTGGATGGCCCTTCTGACGATAGCGGCCAGTTCGGTAATAAAAGCGTGAAGGAGGAATGAGGTCAAAAATCTCTTCAGAGCATTCCCCGTTATAGTACCTGTAGAACAGGCATAGCGAGCCAACGTCACGACGTACGCTCAGCGATTCCAACCTGTTGGTCAATTTTGGGTCATCGACAAGTCTGACGGCTCTTCTCTGTAAGGAGTCAAGTGGGTCTAACTGATACTTCGGTGCACCGCTCCAGAGATGAGAGCAGTACTCCATGTGCGGCCTAACCTGCGCTTTGTATAACAAGAGGCGTTGGTTAGGCGTGAAGTACTGCTTGGCTCTATTGAGTACACCGAGTTTTTTAGCAGTTAGTCCTGCTTTGCTCTCCAAATGACTCCTAAACTGGACCTCGCCAGATATGTCGACTCCCAAAATGCCAATGTTGTTCGTCAAGGTAAGGGGAATGCCTTGAAAACGTGGAGTGAGGTTAAATGCGCTTTTTTTGGCAGAGAACGCGATGGCTTGAGTCTTCGAGGGGTTAAATTGCACCTGGTTTCGCTTACCCCAGTCAGTAACTTGCTCTAAGGAGCACTCAACGGAAGACACAAGCTCTGCTCTCTCCTTCGTCAACTCAGATATAGGAGCATTTGCACGGCCTAAATAACGGGCGTCGCCAGTGCTATCATCCGCATAACAATGAATATTACTTATTTGCAATAAGTCATTGATGTGCAAGATGAATAGTGTGGGCGATAGCACAGACCCTTGTGGAACTCCAGCATTAATTGACATGGTCTCTGAACAAGCTCCATCAACGACGGATCTTATGCAGCGACCATGCAAAAAATTGCCAATCCACGTGCAAAGCCTCTCTGGTACGCCGTAGGAAGGTAACTTTGCTAGAAGCGCCCTATGCCAGACCCGATCAAAGGCTTTTGCGATATCAAGGCTGACTGCGAGAGCTTCGCCTCTACTCTCGATGGCCTCTCCCCAGCGGTGAGTGAGGCACACAAGAAGATCACCAGCAGATCGACCGTGACGAAAGCCGTACTGGCGGTCACTAATCAGCTGATGTTCCTCTAGGTACCTCAAGAGCTGGGAATTAATCACTCGCTCCATCACTTTGGAGAGCAAAGAGGTAATCGCTATAGGCCTGTAATTTGTTGGGTCAGAACGGTCACCCTTTTTCGGAATAGGGTGGACATGGGCTAGTTTCCAGCTAGACGGCACGATACCAGAATTGTAGGAAAGAGAGAACAGACGCGATAGGACGGGAGACAGTTCCGGTGCGCATTTCTTTAATACGATGGCCGGAATACCATCCGGCCCACTCGACTTCCTTTCATCAAGAGTCCACAGTACCTTCCGCACAGCCGCCTGCGTGATGCGAATCTCCTGCATCGAACATGAGCAATTAGGCAGTGAGGGAGGCACTGCGCCCCCGTCATCAAGGGTCGAGTTCGAGGCAAAAAGAGAACCAAGAATATCGGCTTTCTCTTTTGCGCTATGGGCCAAGGAGTCATCCGGTTTGCGTAAAGGTGATAGAGCAGATCGGCAAAAATTACCTTCTGCAGCCTTTGCTAGCGACCAGAAAGCACGACTGCCAGAGGGGTGACTCGCTAACTGATCGCCGATCCGGCTTATGTGGGCGCACCTTGCTCGATTAACAGTTTTCTTGGCTGATCTGGAAGAGGCATTCAGTTTTTTCTTGAACTCATCAGTTCTTAGATCTTTGTCCTTCGACGCCGCAGCCCAGGCTTTATAAGCTGCAAGCTTGGCTTTTGCAGCGTCGGCGCAAGACCTGTTGAACCACGGCTGACTACGGCCGCCTACGCGCACTTTGGAATTAGGAATGAAACATTCCATTCCTTGGAGTACGACGTCAGCAATAGAGTCAGCACAGATGGAAGGATCATCTGATGCATAACATAACTGAAGCCATGGATATGAAGAAAAAAACTCACGCAACCCATCCCAGTCGGCAGATTGATAATGCCACACCTGACGCGTTCTGAGAGGTACAGCGTCAGGTAGAGTTGTCAGCACAGTTGTTCGTACCAGGCAGTGGTCTGATGAACCAAGCGGTGCATTTACCGCTACCTGGTAATTGGCTGGACGTGTAGTCATTATCAGGTCGAGTAAGGAGGGTTCGTGGTTGTGAACATCCGGCAATCTAGTAATTCCAGTCACAAGCTGAGAAAGACCATAGGTGAGTGCGAGTTCGTGAGCAGCTCTCCCTGCATGATCGGTTTTACGGGATCCTAACCAATCGGCATGGTGACCGTTAAAATCACCGAGTACCACAATTTCAGCAGAGGGGAACTTTTCAAGCACTCTGTCCAAACCGTTTGAGATATTCTCATAAAGACGAGTAGTCTCTGCGTCGCCAGAATGCGACCTATACACACACACGTACACACGAGATTGACCACCATAGTCAACACTTGCCCATAAGGTAGAAAAATCTAGCACTTCAAAACCGCTTAGGCGGCGACAGCAAATATCGTCCCGGACGTACATGCACACACCGGCGCGAGGAACAAACGCGTGCTCTAGCTTATATCCAGGGTAGTGCAGATATGAAGTGTCGGCCGGGGGAAAAATTTGCGTCTCCGTCAGGAAGAAAAGGGATGGCTTTGCCGTTTCTAGGTGGTGATGCACGTCGTTAAGGTTAGAGTGGATACCGCGAATATTACAGAAGTCCACTTTGAATGTGGAATTTGGAGCCGCTGATGAAACCAATTTCCTTTTATTTTTATTAGCCATGATTGTGAATTAGAGTACTTAAGATTAGATGATATACTTCCAACTAATAACTTCAGAACAAGAACAACAGTGTTACAAGAAGCAACTGGAGAAAACAGCTAGGTGACTGGTGGGTGTGGGGTACGGAAGGGCCCCCGGTCCCCCCTGAAAGCAACTGCTGGGATCCACACCGGTCTCCTACTCCGGCACGACAGTCACTTCGCAGGATTATGCGCGGAATGGCAGGACAGCTTCCCTGGGCGGAGGTGATACGTGATCCCTGGGTTCAGGTCCCCAACTATCCCGCGGGCGGCCAGCGGTCAACCGTTTCACCGGGTCTCCCTGGACCCCAGGCCCACCCCTCACAACTGCAAACAACAGTCGCTCCCTAAAAACACTCGGTCCCAAAGTATTCGCCGGTATAGTACATCATCTGGGAGGGGACTGGTTCTCCCGCAACAGTGGCGGAACACGTTGTCAAGAAAGACAACATTTGGCGACACGCTTACACGGGAGGGTGGTAATAAACCAGGCGGGTATCCAAGGATACCCTACCACCATGAATAGTTTCAAGTGGAGTTGAGGCTCTGACAGCACACAGGCAAAGCTTGTATGTCGTCAGGGCCTGCAGGGAATGCGGCGAGCACGCCTCCACGCTTATTCCCCAAAATTTGATACTCCTGGACCCTTACATAACAATCTACTATATGATATCACGTTATTTTCAGGCAGCTTCGGCAAAAGGCACGGCGCCAAACATGTGACGCATAAACCTGAGCACGAAGACCCCGTGTATGATGAAGAAGAAGGTGACTGGCCTGAAGTAAGCGGCGCAAAGAACTTCGAGGTCCCTGAAGGGTTTACCGCAAGTCCTCCACCTCACGACATTAATGGGGTATTGTTTTTTTATTAGATTGATTCATTTTATAAACAAATTATAAATGTTAAATTTTCTAACAATAAATATGTATCATAATTCGGAGTACATTGGCAACTTATGCCAGAGAGCACAAACTTCAAAGAAAATACCGTTGTCATATTAGTGAGTGCTGCAACATTTCGCTATATGTCTATCGTTTCGTCCAAAATGAGCTAATTTCATACACAAATTTAAGCTATCAAGCCATTATATGTTCTCATATTTCTCGTCGCCACGGGTGTAGAAAAATCATGTCTAAATAATAAATATCATGTATATTTCAGATAGACTTTTTGATCGGCTTAAAACTAAGTACCCAGTGTGGTATCTGTGTTCTTAAATACCTACTATGTAATCTGTGCTGTCATAGATACATTAAGTAGGACCATTTCTCTATGGTGCTGTGAAAGAGCGATGTAAACTATATATTTTTGGTTACGTATGTTATTTTATAAATCGCAGTAAACTCAAAAATCAATTATAGTTTCATTTAACACAACAATTTGGCGACGAGGATACTTATCACCATAGAGATATAAAATACTATTTCTCTTTTCTGTGCTTATCACCATAGCCTACAATTGCGATGCTTAAATCATACAGGTATAAGCATATGAGAATACTATTTTCAGTTAATTCGGTGTAACTTAAAAACTAGGTAATGTACGACGAATAAATATGTAAGGAAATGTAAGTAACTCTCATAAACAGCATAATGCAAACCTTATCGAAGCGAGCGTGGTTCAGAAAATGCATTTTTTTTGCACCGTGCGGCTGGTTCTTTATTCATGTGGTGCGGCGCAACAACATTACTTTTTGACCTTGTGACCTATCGGACGCGGTCATTTCTAAGCGCCTGATCCATTAATGAATCCAATTGAATTTGGAAGATTGTGCGTGTTTTGTCAATTATGAACTTGATGAGTCCAATATCAAAGCAGTAACTGTAAAGAGTTACACTTCTTAACATATTTATTTCGTAGTTAAAATGGGATTAACTTAGAGGTACAATCTATCCAACAATAAGATATTCATCAAGATTGGATAAATTCGACCCAGTGAACATTTACACATAGACAATGGACATATAAATAAAATGAATTCACTACCACTTGTAAACCTTCCGGAAAGTTTAGACATCCGCGTATAAGCGTCAGCTTATCATCAGGCTGCCAGCATTTGGTCACTTAATCACATAAAAAATATAGGTATAATTTTTCTTTACAGTATTATTTTTCATGTAGTACATGGTCACATGTATTTGGAGTTGTAAAAACTGATTCAATATATCCATTATGACCCGTCCGCTATATAATGCCGCCCTTCACTTCCGCACGGACCCACAAGTTTGTTTGGGGAGGTATCGAATTACCTATATGAATTAAACATTTTAAAATAACCTTATGCAAATACTTTGGACTCCAATTTGTTATTAATTCATTACTGATTTAACTTTCCAAAACTTATCTGAGCGCTTGGTCGATTCGACGCGTGATCAAAATGCTGGCACCTATTTGGCTCAACGAATAAGCATTGCGATTCAACGGGGAAATGCTGCCAGCATGCTGGGCACGCTGCCAACTGGTAGTTGGCTGGAGCATTTGGACTGCCTGTGAGTCTGCAATGAATTATAGGTTGTCTAAATGCCTTTGTTGTAGTTGCGGTAGTATTATGCTGTATATCGCCGGTAAAAAAATCACTCGCATATAAGTTAGATGTGAAAAGTTTGAAAACTGGTTATCGATGAGGAGGAGCTCCAAAATATAATTTTAAAGTAAGTTTAGTTCGATTATTTTAAATCTATGATTTTATCACTTGTGAAAATCATGTAACAAGGATTTGTTACCTAAACATTCGCAGCTATACAATAATGAATTAAATTTGTAGGTACATTTGTACAACACAGGCGTATATTTTTACAGATATAAATAGTCATTCTCTGAAGAAGAGCAGTTCACTTTCCGTTATTTTTTTAATTTTTAAGTCTTATATGCCTGTTATGTCTTACTGGTTCTCAAGGACTGCTGCCGTAACTTGGTGGCAGATTTTCTACTTGAGGATGGACTAGATAGGAGAGCATTCGTAAAAGTGCCCTTCCACCATGCGGTGAAACTCCAGTCGGCGGTGGTGAAACCTTCGAACCTTCAAAAACCACAAGCCACATATTGACAAGTACCATGTGACCAGTCGGCAAGTCTGTTGAAGTATATTTTTTAGCATTTTTTTTCTGAGGACATCGTGATTACAAAACGACGTCAAGTCCTGGATTTGATCCCCGTACTGATAGTGTGTTTCTCTTTCGAAATAAATTTTCTTTCGCCGAAATCTCAAGCTGTGCTCAGATGGCTATACGCTCGCCTAATATTAAATTTCAGTGATTATAAAAACGTGATTATAGTAACTTTTTGTTTTTTGTCACGATTCTTGTGCGATGACTCAAAAGGAATAAGGTTTGTGAGTAACGTAAACGTCTTTGACTCTGGTTGAAGTCATATTACAAAGGTAAATTTGATGGTCGTTATTTAGCTGGACGTCTATATACGAATAGGAGTGAAAACGACATAGACGTATGGTAAGATAACATGGCTACTGAAAATTCAATAAAGCTGCCGGAGCAAATTGTCGTCAGTTTTCCGTATATGGTTATATATATTTCCTAAAATTTTCATGCCAAAAAATATTGAAATCGGCTCAAGAAAAAATTGGTACGAAACGTCGATTTCAATTTTTCCATCGTTTCCTTGGAGTCACACAATGTTTAGTTCGCACGGCCATAATTCCTGAGAGAGTCATAAATTACAGCCAAAACCGTTTTTCAGCTGTATTAGCATATATGTAAACCTTAGATAATTATTGCCCAGTTATCACGAATTCATAGTAGGGCGTACGAATACATTTAAAACTTTATTCCGGGGCAGGGAACGTGTTAAAATGGTCCCAGTTTATGAAATATTTTACATATAGTAATACACAATTTTATTACAGTACCGGCTACGTTAGGTACACAGCCTGTACTGGTAAGTTCAAAATTTAAAAATATGCAAAACAGTCTACGATGAAAAATATTCAGTCTGTCGCTCTTAAAATAGGTATCATTCTATTCACTTGCACTTTCAAAATAATGTCTTAGAGCATGCAGTATGACGGATTTTACGAGGCACTTCGTTCGCTAGGGTTATTTGAACGATGCAGCCGTTTGTACTGGCATACATGAATATTTTAAAGGCTCCATAAAACGGAGGTAAGCTCACAGCAATAAAAATGTTTGCTGAAATAAAGGTTCTCATGTAAGTGAAAAACAATTTAAATCATGTTTACTTTATTGTCAAAAATATTGCAGTATAAAGCCACGTCTATCAAGTGTAACCATGAATAAAAACTAGTTAGTTTTTTTGATACAAAAAAAGTTCAGAAACTACCCATTCTAATTACGATAAAGTTTGCAACCAGATTACGCGCGGAGTTATCTCTTAAATGCTTTAAAGCGAATTATTTGTTGACTTTATTATTTAATCTTTTTTAGCTGTCCATCTGTATCACGAGTTAACTTTCTCGATAACTAATTTTGAAACTATGTACGTAGTAAGTAAAGAAATTAGTTATATTCCTAAATATAATTTCCGGGTTGATTCATGTAAAATCGAACAAAAATCGATTTTACAAATGATTGGAGCACAAATTCCTCCTATTTCACGCCGGATGGTGTAACCACTCGGATACTAAGAAATAAACATCGAATTTAAAACGAAAAAGCTAATTTTTAATGAAGTGAGAAGACGAAGCAGGCGCTGGACACAAGGCTGATTAAAATATGTGAGAATTGCAGTGTCAGCATCCTCGTTCTGCATGTGACATTGAACTGCGCTCATCAATTTGAGACGTTACTTACGTCCCATCTGCCTAATAATTTCACTGGCTACTGTACCCAACTATTTTGGACACAAATGGTGTGAGGCAGAATATCTGACACTAAGTAGTACCCAACATCTTAACTCTTGCTAAAGAGACCTACCACCAGGTAAAACCACATAAGTGGGACCTGATAATAAAGCTGATGAAACTTACGTACATTGATTATGTTTATGTTCCAGTTATTCACGTCGTCGAGCGGTAAACACCATCACGGAAAGAGAAATCAAAAGACGATGACCACTCATCATTATTAACTTAGCTTTATTGTTATTTGTTTGACGCCTAAGTAAACAGTGCCTTTATAAAATGCTTTTTCTTTTCTATGTACCTATATTTTGTATAAGAGTAATATGTAGTAGACACAAACAAATGAATCAATAACCTGAACTGGTATTTGCGTATATCTTATAATAAATGTGAGTTACTTGTGCCAACTACGTTAAATTATTTGTTTTGCTAACGTAGAATTGGGAATTTTGTGTCATTGAGAATTTATCGTAAGAAAAATTCTTGGCCAGTGTTTTGAGCACGAGGTCTTTGTATGTAACACTCATCAGAGCAACAATAACGGAAGAATAAAGGACGGATATAATTACTTACGTACATACGGGTGTGAATTGATAATTTGTTCCGTATTAGCAGTGTGAAAGTTTCCCCCCATATAACTGATACAGCCCAAAGCATATCAACCAAATAAAATGTCCTAGTTTTGCCCTGTTGTTCGTTCCACAGTTTGTCTGAGTTTATCTTCAAATTTTATTTGTAATCTATTAAATATTGATGCAGAATAAGGTATAAATTTGTTTCTATACAACTCCAACAAGTACCACAATCTAGCGATAAAAGATTATAAACTGTAAAACGATTCTAACGTTAAAGCATTCTGGCACGGCGTAAGTCCGTGTTGCTGCACGACTAAAGATAAGAGCAAGTTAACGAAGTAAACCAAATACATGTGCTCACACAAATTAATTATCTGACCCACAACTTGGAAATAAATGTCATATTTTTTTTATTGACGGTAGGCCAGCATTTGACCACAACCTTACCCGGTGGTAAGAGATGATAACTAGACTTATCATGAACTGGCTCTCATAAACAGCACCCGGTTTTATTCAGTACAGATTTTTAACGGCTTGCCCAGTGGACCTTCGCAAAATACCTTACCATTATTCAAAGTGCAAGAGTTTTCATACAGCTCGAACGCACTAAGGACTATATTACAACAATCGGGATAGATGACTTAAAGTGCCTTCCGAAGCACCAAAGCGTATATTTGTATATTAGCGGTAAGCTATTAGGTTGCGATAAATCGATTCACGAATCTATGCGTGCATTTATACATAGTAGAAGTAGCGGAAATGCCGAAATAGTTCAATTTATGGAGCACATAATAACAGATGGCTATAGATACCGTGATTGAGCTGATTCTCACTCCCGAGATCGTGATACATGGCGGTTTAAACGGCAACTATGCTAAATAAATTAGTTCGTGCACCACAATCATGTCGGGATATCTTTTAACGTCTTCGCTTTGGAGTATGATCTGACACAAGTGATGATCTGATGTCCACCTTCTCGGGTGGTCCTTCCTCGGTGGACCTTTTGGTCCATCCGGGAAGTCAGGAGGGAAGGGTCGGAGAGCTATTCAGTGTCCGTTATCGCTCCTCACGGATTGTTCGACCACTTTCTAGTCCGGACTTTAGTGTTGGTTACACGCTTATAACTCCCCGGCGATGCATCCTTGAAACGTCTGGGTGGGGTTTTCTTTTATTCAGATCTTTACCGGGTGTTTAACCCGTATTTAACCAATTCATTTGTTACCATATTTTAATATTTTTATCATAACTTCATCAGATATAACATTTGTTTATAATACCCTGTTTTAAATAGGGCAAAAATCAAAAGAAAACGATTTTCTTTTGTTTCTTATTTTTATTTTATAACACCTTAGTATTACCATATTGCCTATAACTGTTATCAGCGGCTTCCAGGCAACATTATAATTCAGAGGTAAGTTATGGAACCGTTCTGGAGAAAATATGGTTATTATGCAATTATGAGGCAGTAATGGCTCAGTGGCATTGGCTATGGACTGCCGCGCAGCAGGTCCATGGTTTGAATCCCGTCGCGGGCTAAGGCTACGCCGCATGGTGGAAGGGCAATTTGCGAATGCCCGCCTGGTTAGCGACCACCCTCAAGTAGAAAATCTGTCGCCTAGCACCTATCTCTGTGTTACGGCAGCACTCCTTGAGAGCCAGATAAAATACAGGCACATGAGACTTTAACATCTATGTCTCAAGGTGACGGCGCGATGCAATTCTGTTCTAAGCAGAGGCTAGTCCGCTTAACATCAGGTGGGCCTCGCGCTTCTTCCTTCACAACATAAAAAAAAAAAATTACTATGATGGCTTATAAAGCCTCCATAACGTATTATGAATAAGACCGTAACTTTATATTAACTTCTACTTATCAAAACTTTTCTCGAGTACTATTACTCATAATTTTGAAGCGCTCGTAGCGAAGTTTGCTTAGCCATTCTGAACCGATCAGCAAAGTTAAGCAACGTCCGCCTCGGTCATGAGTGCTTCGGAGGGCACGTTAAGCCGTCGGTCCCGGTTGTTGTCTTAGGATGGCAGTCGTTATAGCATGGTGGTAGGGCATTTTGCGAATGCCCGCCTGGCTTGCTACCACCCTAAAGCAGAAAATCTGTCGCCAAGCACGTACGGTGTTCCGGCAGCTGTCCTTGAGAGCCAGTGATTCTAGATTAGCCTGAACAACATCTTAGACCACATCATCACTTACCATCAGGTGAGATAGTGGTCAAAGGCTAAACTATCAAGCTTAAAAAAAAAGTATTTTTAATTTAAATTCAATTATTTTATGATTAATAAGTTATATTTTTAAAAAATATTTTCCGTTAACGGACTTTATGGTTTCTACTCCTTCATATAGTATAGAAGACAGTAGAAGAAATAGATGCCAGCACAGACCGCACAGAGATTTACCTTTTTTACCTTTTAATTAATATCATCATCATCATCAGCCGGACGACGTCCACTGTTGAACAAAGGCCTTCCCCATATAACACCACAAAGTACGGCTATTAGCCGCTTGTAACCATTGGCTACCCGCGACTTTTATGATGTCGTCAGTCCATCTTGTGGGGGGCCTACCAACTCTACGTCTTCCGGTGTACCGTGGTACCCACTCGAGAAATTAATATTAATTAATAAATTTAATTATTAAATGATTTTGAAAATTTGTGACAACCGCAACCTAAGCTACCAATGCTTATATGCATGAATATATTCCTATGTCCATCTGTTGTAAGTATAACTGAGTATTTTATGCACTTCTGCAGTCGTATTTTAAAAAAGTTGAACCAGTTTTTGCTATGAGCTAAAAAATCTAATAGAACAGATACATATACATATTTTCACGAAATAAAACATACAGGAATGGTTTTCCTGTTCCATACATTGTCACGTAGTTCCGGTGATTTTTATTTGTTTTAGAACCGTTAACAGTTTATAAATAATTTGCAGTTTATAGAGAGAGAGCAATGGCAATACATGGTAAAATACTCGTATAGATCTTTGCATGTATTTCTACGTTGGCCGCTGACTACTATTACGAGAATTCCGTTGAAAAGTTATGTCAAGAAACAGTTTTTTTAGGCTGATAGGTCATCCCTTGACCACTATCTCACCTGATTGTAAGCGCGTGGTGGTGGTTAGAGATGTTGTTCAGGCTAACCTAGAGATTACTGGCTCTCAAGGACAACTGCCGGAATACACGGTTAGGTGCTTGGCGACAGATTTTCTACTTGAGGGTGGTAGCTAGCCAGTTTGGCATTCGAAAAATGCCCTACCGCCATTCCATAACGACTGCCATCCTAAGACAACAACCGGGACCGACGGCTTAACGTGCCCTCCGAAGTACGGAGTGCTCAGTAGTAATGTCACCAGCAGTCACCCATCCAAACCATGACCGAGGCGGACGTTGCTTAACTTTGCTGATCGGTTCAAAACGGCTAAGCAAACTTCGCTACGAGCGCTTCGAGCATATGAATGCTATTAGTTCTTCATCAGGCGTGTTCTGTCTGCTTACTGAGATGGTTAAAAAAAGTACTGCATTCCATTAATAACCATTTATATTCTTAGCTATTAAGAATTAAGTAAATTTGTCGCCAAGAGGTGAAACTAATTAGGTATGGACTGAAGTACCGACGTTTAGTACAAATACGGTGGGATGGCTATAAAGCATTAAGTGACTTTGCAGTATTAGCAAATTGCAATCACTATTGCGCCCCTACAGACACAAATACAAAATAGTTTATTGCATACTAAAATATTACACATGGGACAAGTGAACGGAAGTTGGAAGGGGAAGACCTAGACGAACGTTCCGAAATCAAATTGAAGACGTTTTGAAAAAAGGACAGGTCAGGAGTATCCTAAACAGACGCTCATGTATGAAAGGATTGTTGAATGTAGATGAAGCGAAAGAGATTTGCAAGGATCGTAACAAGTGGACATTTGTGGTCTCTGCCTACCCCTACCGGAAACAGCCGTGATGTTATGTATGTAAAATATTACACAATATTCATTAGTGAATCAACTTCAACATTTAAACAACAGAGGCCACATTCTTCAGATTTTTTACTTACATTTGTACATTCGATCCTCTATTCATCAGTCTAGATTGCATGTCTTATGTGAATGCAGCTTATAGTTTTAACTTTACATCCTTCAGTCTGACAAAAACGTAACAAAATACTACGAACTATGTACAACACTACAGCTAATACAATAAATGCACTTGGACAACCTATAAGTTATATCAGACTCACAGGCAGTCCAAATGCTCCAGTCTACTACCACTTGGCAGCGTGCCCAGCATGCTGGAAATTAAACGATTAATTTCAATAAATACTGCTATATAAGAATATTTTTTAAATCACATAATCGATTTGCAACACTGAAGAGTTTGAAATAACTTTTGAAGCCTGTACCATGCTGATTCAAAACACTGAACCCTAAAGTTATAAAATATAATATTATAAAAAAGTTATTTCATATGCATATCAGATGCTTATCATCAGTGCGAGTGTGCAGCTGCGAGCTCTTAAGACTTCCACAGGAAGATCCATATCTTGGTGGCTGCAATGCTCGGCATCCCACGGTGTCCTTATTTTAATATGGATTCCTATTTTTTTATTTAAGTATTTTATATCAATAATAAATACTTGATAAAAGATTCGTGTTTATTCAATATTAGCTACTGAAAAATAGATATTATTATCATCAATCACATTAATTCTTGTTGCTGGTTAGAAGTTATGTGTGGTATTGCGTCGTACAAAATACAACTTTTTAAGTCAAACGTCAAAACAAATACATATAATAGAGCTAATACTGTATATGTATAAAAAAAGATTTATTGCGCGGAGTCAGAAAATAAAATTATGATTTATGAAGATCCTTTGGAGGCGACCTGTCTTATAATTTATTTGACAGAAAATTGAAAAGGGGAAGAAATTTTCCATCTATATTCCAAAGTTTCATTCTCCAGACTATTTCCAACAATAATATCAAATAATGATATCAAATATATGGGATATATGAGAGTCAAAGCCAGAACCTCAGCTTCCTCCCCTTATCCCTCTTTATATATGGTAGGGTTAGGGTATTTTGGCCACAGTGAATCAGTACTATAATATTATAAATGCGAAAGTAACTCTGTCTGTCTGTCTGTCTGTCTGTCTGTCTGTATGTCTGTCTGTTACGCTTTCACGCCAAAACTACTGGACCGATTTGAATGAAATTTGGTATGGAGATAGTTTGAGACCCGGGAAAAAACATAGGATAGTTTTTATCCGACTGCGCAAAAAGAGGTTAATGTTTTCGCGCGATAACCGACATACGCGCGGGCGGAGCCGCGCCCGGAAAGCTAGTTATATATAAAACATAAGAACACATTGTATCAAGTAATGGTTTCGCTTTTTGGCCAACCGCCTGGGTGCTTCCAAATGCTCTCATTGGTATCAGTATACCTGCAAAAGGTTGCTAAATAGGAGTATTAAGATGTGAAATTCCCCAATATTTGATTAATTTGTCGTGAGTATTGGCGGTGACTGACTACTAGTTACTGAGATGGTTCGTTGACCCAGAAGTGGGTCTTGGCTTCCGACAACCAAAAACGATACTACCTATGTGCTGTTTCTCTCCAATCAGGAAGGTTTAGTTCCTGTAGGTCCTTTTTTTTATTGCTACTTATAAGTTTTAATGAAATCGACAAAAGAGTTTTACCCTAGCCCATAGAAGAGAGAAGAGGAAAAATGATTGGCCACCTTTTACGACATGACAACTTTATAAAAAACTTAATTGAAGGTAAAATAGAAGAAAAGCGAGGAAGGAGCACCACTTACAAGCTACATGAGCTAAATAAAACAACAAGTAAATGTTATTTCGTAAAAGAAGGTAAAAGAAGTCGCCTTAGATAGATATAAATGGAGGAGATTGCATTATCTGCACCGTCTATAGTCTTACTCTTACTAATAATATATTAGAAGTAATTTTATTATAAAAACTTACGCTCATATTTATATCTAATATATGAAAAACACGGGTGTTTGAGCGTGAACTTACTATGAGTCGATATCGCTATCGACAATGTTTCGGCTTCTACCGGAAGCCTTCCTCAGGATTTTGAGTGTGGTACGTCCGCCGCGGTCGCGTCACGCTTCACACTCAAAATCCTGAGGAAGGCTTCCGGTAGAAGCCGAAACATTGTCGATAGCGATATCGACTCATAGTAAGTTCACGCTCAAACACCCGTATTTTTCATATATTAGTTAGAAGTAATTTATTCTCAAAACATATTTCTGTAATTTTATTTCAATACTTAAGCTTTTTACAAAAAAGCTTACTGCCAAACTCAAAAGCTTCAATAAACTTTCTACTAGCATTGAATCGTTATTTATACAGGGTTATTGGTAAATGACTAACAACCTCTTAGGGTTGACTAGGGTCTTTTGTGTGTTTTTATATATTTTTGATGGAATTAGTACGAGGACTACCTGATGTTAAAAGTCTCTTTGGCCTGTAGTGTAATATTTCATATTTTGTATTACTTTGTTCGATGTAAATATTCAAAACTCTATTCATTTGGACCGCCTATGAGTCTGCTATGACTTATAGGTTCTGTAAATGCTTTTATTGTAGTAGTTGTAGTATTGTATATAGTTCGTAGTATTTTGTTTAATAAAGGCATACCGCCGGTATGAAAAAAAACAAAGGGAGTACGATGCGGTCCAGTGTTGCCGCGGCAGGTGCTCAAGGCTCAGAGTAGGCATTTAAAAATTATATAAAGAGAAATAAAAAAATATTTTGTTGAAAAAAAAACATCTCAAAATGTTTGTTAGAACTAGCAGAAGTCAACCCTGAGAGGTTGTTAGCCGTTTACCAATAACCCTGTATACTGATTAAGACAGTATCTAAGACTGATTAGTGTTAACTGAAGTCTATCTGCTGCAATAAGACCTGCATTGGTTATCTACTTCTCGGCGTCTTCCGCATCTTCAGCAGCTTTAGTTTCCGCAGTAGTAGCTGAAGTTCTCCCAGTAGTAGTAGAAGTCTTCGTAGGTTCAGCAGTAGTGGAAGTAGTAGTGGAAGAAGTAGTAGAAGTCGTCGTTGTTGTAGTAGGTTTATATGTAGAAGTTGTTGTTGTTGTTGTTGTTGCGGTACTTTGAATAAAGCATGATGTGTCCCAGCCTTTGCAAACTAAGCATAATAACTGAAAAATAAAACATAATGGTAAATAATTAGAAAGGAAATATTAATAATAAATTAGTTGAGTTCATACTAAAATACAGACCACATACAAGAAAATTAGAAAAAAAATCAAACAAAATTCAGAATATACCTAAATTATTATGCTACAAAATGAAATAATAATACTTATTAACAATTATATATTGTTATTTATCATAACTCCATTGGGTTTTATTTATTTGTTATACTATGTGATTTATCATAACTCAATAGACTATTGCACATGACAAGTGCCAGCTTTCGTATATAAAAATAACCATCAAAATCGGTACACCATTAAAAGAGGTAACACACACAAAATAATACAGACGAATTGAGAACATCCTCCAAATTCAAAATTCAAATCCAAAATCATTTATTCAATAATGCCGACGTTCTTATGAAGGTCAATTACAAATTTTAATATTGAAATATTCTACACGTTCAGCAAACAATCTGCGAGAAGAACGGGCAAGAAACTCGGGGCCATTCTTTTAAACGTCTTTTAACAATGTGTTATATACAATATAATACAATTATTACAATATTTGTTTAAATTACGTAGGAGACATGTGATAGCTTGGCTGAGGCGGGATTTTCCAAGCATTTTTGTCGTTTAACAAACTGTGTAGTAAGATTACTTAATCAAAATGTTTTTCACGTGCAATTTGAATTTTCCTTCTGTGAGCATTGTAATATGTTTGGATTTTGTTTTAAAAAAACCGCACACAATTACCTAAAAAGGACCTTTTATTTGTCTTTGCTAGTCTAAAGCTTGGTACCGTTATTTTATATTTATTCCTAGTGTTGTAATCGTGGTTGTCACTATTTAATTTAAATTTTCTAATTTTTTTCCGAAAATACATAATATTTTCAAATAAATACAGACTCGGTAAAGTTAATATATCAATTTTTTTAAAATGATCTCTTAGAGATTCCCCAGAATCCATTTCATATAGGGCTCGAATTGCACGCTTTTGTAAGATAAAGATTGTCTCTATCTCCTACTTTTAAGTCGATCAAAATCTAAAATTAAACATAGAATAAAGTCTATTAAACATAGAATCAATCGGCAATCACAAATATATACAGTGATTTATGCAATCCACTCACAGTAACTCATACATTCACTGAATCTTCCCATTCATCCAAAAATAACAACTTCTAGTCTACCGTCCAGGAGAGCATTCGGAGCAGTAATCTTTCTTGGTATTGGGGAAGTATCGTGAGCATTTGCATGGTAGAAGGGCATTTGCGAATGCCCATCTGGCTAGCGATCACCCTCAAGTAAAAAATCTGTCGCCAAGCACCTAACGGTGTGTTCTGGCAGCAGTTCTTGAGACCCAATGAAATTACAGGCACATGAGACTTAACGCATATGTGTCAAGGTGTAGGGCGTAGAGCAATTTGTGAATTGTGACGGAATGCACCTGTTATAGGCAGAGGTTGGTCCGCTTAACATCAGGTGTGCCTCAAGCTTGTTCCGTCATAATAACATGAAAAAACAACTGTACGAGAGAGACAGCGAATAATTATCCGTAGTGTAATTGATTATAACCGTCGAGTGCATCTATTTTTCCTAGGTTAAGTGTTAATTAAATTTCTAAATTCAGGTATAGTTTAAAAAAGTTTCTATCTGAGGAAACTAAAACTTATTTAACATTATTTTCTTATAATTATTATAAAAAGAACACAACAGTGTTTAAAATGGGACCAAGCTACGTAAAACAATTAATAGGTCCGTATCTTGGTCATAGAGATTGGTTAGATTTTAAGCAACTAAAGAAACTGATATGGCGCGATGACAAGACAAGTGTTCCAAAGCTTAAACAAACCTCTACGAAGTATTCAAGGGCACTATCCCATATTACTTTGCTCAATCTAATCTACAGAAAACAAGGGGGGTTTCTATAGATGACACTGACACAAACCGGGAAAATAACTCCCATAAAAAAGGGACAATACCATATTATTTCAGGCGTTTAGATAAACTGAATTTTTTTTCGACTCTAACTATGACAAAAAGGTTATAAATATTCAAATTTTTCATCAAAACATAGCGAGTGTCTTATCAAAACAGGATCTGTTAGAAGTCACATTACAAGAGCTAGCGGAAGCGGGTATAACTCCTGATTTCCTATGCTTCTCTGAAACTTTTTTGAAATCTGGGTATGAAAATTATTTAAATATTAGTGGATACAAACTTACAACTTCTTTTTGCAGAAATCAACATAGAGGTGGAACCTGTATTTTAGCAAAAAAAGGTGTAAACTACACAGAATTAACGTTTCTAAAATATCATGCCGCACAAAATATTTTTGAAGTTTGCGGTATTGAGGTTCCTGATCACAAACTAGTTATCATCTGTTTGTATAGAACACCTTCATCGAACCCTGAAATATTTTTAGACAAATTAAATACAGTCTTACACGAAATACAGAAGAAATTTAAACACACTACTAATATTGTCCTAACAGGTGACCTAAACATAAATACTTTAAAAGAAGGGACAGTAAAAAAATATTTACAAGACCTGTGTCATAGTCATAATCTAAATATTCATATTAATGTGCCAACTAGAAAAGACTCGTGCATAGACCATATACTAAGTAATATTAAAGATGCACACGCAACTGTACTACCACTATATCTATCAGATCATGACACTGCACAGTTACTGAGTTTCCCCGTCCAGCAAAGAAGTCAAACAGTAAATACCTATTTTTTGTATAAAAAAGACTACTCATCGGAAAATTTAAGGAAATTTCGAGAATGCTTAAACAGTCTATCTTGGTTTGATATATATGAGGAACCAGATTTTAACGTAGCTTTCACAAGATTTCATGAATCATTATGCCTATATTACAATCTATGTTTTCCAAAAATAAGAGTTAAAATAAACACTAGTAATCAAAATAAGCAGAGATGGATAAGCAAAGGGCTCAGAATCAGCTGTAAGGAAAAAAGAACACTCAGACACAAATATTACAAACATAAAACTTTAGTTTGCAAAACAAAATACTTATACTATTCTAAAATTCTAAAAAAATGTATCCACAACTCGAAAAAATACTGTAATACAAAATTTATAAATAAGAGTAAAAATAAATGTAGAGCTACATGGACAGTGATAAATAACCAAATAAGTAATATAAAGCATGAAGACAATATAAGATCAATAAAATATAATAAAAATGAATTGTCAGATCCTATTGAGATATCGAATGCCTTCAACAACCATTTCATAGATACTGCAAATACTCAAATACCAAATAAAGTAACAGTTAGTTCCAGATATGTAAATCGTAACTTTATTGCAAATACAATGTTTATTAAACCTATGTCGGAAAATGAGGTTAAAAATGAAATTACTGGCCTAAATAATACCAGCTCGGAGGGTTACGATGGCATTAGCACAGGCATAATTAAGGCCTGCGTTAACGAATTAACTCCGATACTAACACACCTAATCAACTTATCGTTTTCTACAGGCAGTTTTCCTAAAGCGTTAAAAATATCAATTGTTCGACCGGTGTATAAAAGAAAAGGAAGAAAAGATGATATTAATAATTATCGTCCAATAACACTTATACCTATAGTATCAAAAATTTTGGAAAAATGCATGTATAAGAAACTGTTGGACTTCTGTAACAAGTTCAATATAATTATAAAAACCCAGTTCGGTTTCCAAAAGAAAAAGTCTACCTCCTTAGCCATATATAACTTAATAAACACTATAATGACAAATTTAAATAACAAAAATTTAACGACTGGCCTGTTTTTTGATTTATCGAAGGCATTTGATTATGTGTCACATAAAATATTGTTAGATAAACTAGAAACAAACGGAATCAGAGGAGTAGCGAAAAAATGGATTGAATCTTACTTGACGGATCGATGGCAGCAAGTAATTATCAATAGAATAGATGACTTTGAAATGCAATCTTATTTGTCCGTACTTAAAAAAAATGTATGTGGCGTCCCACAAGGCAGTATATTAGGCCCAATTTTATTTCTATTATATGTTAATGACATTGCTGACATTACTTCACATAAAAGTATTTTATTTGCAGATGATATATCAATTATTGTGACTACAAAAAAATCTAATGATGCAATTTATAATCATGAAAATGACATTAATAACACTATTGACAAAATGATTTCATGGCTAGAATCTAATAACCTAAAAATTAATTTAAATAAATCAAATTATATCCAATTTCATAAATCCAAACATACACAATACAATTTTAAGTTGAATATAAAAAATATAAATGAAGTAACCCATACAAAATTTCTAGGTGTAACAATTGATCAAGATTTAAATTGGAAAGGGCACCTAGAAAATCTGAGTAACAAGGTCAATAGATTTGTATATGCGCTCAGTCGAATAAAAAACGTAACAAATAGAAAGACAGCTATTACATCTTACCGTGCCTACGTAGAATCGATACTGCGATATGGAGTCGTAATGTGGGGAAATAGTACCGACACTAATAGAGCATTCATTGCACAGAAAAAATGCGTTAGAGCAATATGTGGAATTCCACCAGACGAATCTTGTAAAACACTGTTTGGGATTCTTGGCTTGTTACCGCTACCTGCCCTTTATATATATGAAACTTGTATATTTGTAATGCAGCATAAGTATTTATTTTTAAATGCATTTGATGTAAATAATAGAGTACAACGCAACCCGTACAGACTAGTTTATAATGTAGTACCAAAATCAGCTAAATATTCTAAAAACTGCTTAGCTATGTGTGTTAAAATATTCAATAAATTACCAAATGAATTGAAAGATCTTAATATAACACAATTTAAAAAGAAAACTTATGCATGGTTGCAGGATACAAAAATTTACAATGTAAGAGACTTCCTGAAATAATTTAATAATATACTTAGTTTAAATAGTACTAATTTGCATGCTATGACAATACTAGCAAAACATGAGCACTTTAAATTTTTTATGATAACAACTGTATACCATGTTTTACGCAAATAAAGAATCTTTATAGATTCACTAATTTGTTAAACTTTTATACAGGGTTATAGGAAAAATACTAACAACCTCTTAAGGTTGAATTCTGCTAGTCTTAGCAAACATTTTGAGACACCTTTTTTTTTAAATATTTTTATACACTTTTTTTTGTTTTTTTTATTTGTTTTTGACGGGATAAGCACTAGTGCCACCTGATGTTAAAAGTTTCTTGTGCATGTATTATTTCATATTTTTTATTACTTTGCTCGATGTAAATATTCAAAATTCTATTCAAAAGGAGCACGGTGCGGTCCACTGTTGCCGCAGCGGGCGCTCTTGACACGGAGTAGGCTTTAATACAGAAAAAAAAATCTCAAAATGTTTGTTAGGGCTCAGAAGTACACCCTATATAAGAGGTTGTTAAGATTTCACCAATAACCTTGTATATTACTGTACAAAATAGACTTTGAAATAAGTGCTGCTATTCATATTATAAACAAATAATATTTTTCTTGAGTTATTAAGAAAGACAATTCATTCATTTAAAGACCACGCTGGCCTATTACAGTTGCAATGTCACTAATCGCGATTCTTCACTCCAAGACTTTAGTTTTTACACGACTGCCCTAAAAATGTGTAAAAAGAGTGTTATGTTTCAGGGTTCATGTATGTATGTATGTTTGTGAGTTTGTTTTTCCCACCATAACTTCTAAACGGCTCAACCGATTTTAATATATATAATATATCATTAGATTCGTCTTGCTAGCGCAGGTAACACTAAATACATAAAAAGGTATAAATAAACACATTGGTGGATTTTAGACGCCATTTTGTGAGAAAAAAATCCCAAACCCCTCGAGTGGGGTATCAAAATGAAGAACTTTAAGAAACGGTTCCATAGATATATATAACTTGCAGTTTAAATTTGAACCGAACGATTAAATGCTTAATGAAAATAAAGCGAAATAATTGAAGCCTTCGTAGCGAAGTTTGCTTAGCCGTTTTGAACCGATCAGCAAAGTTAAGCAACGTCCGCCGCGGTCATGACTTGGTTGGGTGACCGCTGGTGACATTATTAGATACTACTGAGTGCTTCCGTGCTTCAGAGGGCACGTTAAGCCGTCGGTCCCGGCTGTTGTCTTAGGATGGCAGTCGTTATAAGCATGGTGGTAGGATATTTTGCGAATGTCCGCCTGGCTAGCTGCCACCCTCAAGTAGAAAATCTACCGCCAAGCACCTAAAAGTGTGTTCCGGTAGCAGTCCTTGAGAGCCAGTGTAATAACAGGCAAATGAGACTCAATAACTATATGTCTCAGGGTGACGGGCGCAATGCAGTTCATCACTTTTGACGAAATGCATCTCATAAAAATGTACGTTAGAGCATGTTAGACAGGAATCTATGAAATTGTTCAGATGCGTCCTAACGGAAAATATCGTAGCACCTTGACGCAATCATGCATGAACATTATCGAATGATACTCGTAGAATGCTGCATGCTACGAGCTGCATGAATATACGAGTATCGTATAAGAAGAAGTGATTCATATTTTCAGTCTTGGGAATGTACACGTTCAAATCAAGGATACACGTGTGTATCCTATCATACATAATAGTAGAATATGAACCCAGGAAATAAATCAGCAATTTTTTCTTCATCTGTTGACTTTTGCCCACAATCACACCTGATTCTAAGTGATGAAGTGTAAAAGGTGTAAGCAGGGTGAGCCCAGAATGTGAACTGAATTCTAAGGACAGCTGCAATGACACACCGACAGATTTGCTACTTGAGGTACCCTCCAAAACTTAGTCACGGGCGGCTCGTTGAACGTTGTAGCGACGGATTCTTTCGGAAGTTTTCGCTCGGGATATAAGCTCGCCTAACATGAAGACTGCTTTATACCCGTGGGGTATACTCTACTTTCTAAAACTCCTGCGACAACATAAAAAAGTGACTTGTGATAGATAAGTAAAGTATTTGAGAAAATACATTTTCATAGAAATTTTCCTTTCCTATTTTTTCTTTTACGACATCATTGCCAATGAACGGGGCTCAATTAGAAAATTTGTCGCTAAATCTGTTTAATTAAGTTTATTCTGGGATTAGCTATATAACTCCTTTGACGAAATCTTCTATAATATACCATATGCTTGAGTCAAGACCTGACCACTGGATTGAAATAAAACAACCCGAAAGAAACGGAACGTCACTACCATTCTAGACTAGTACGAGAAGCTATTGAAATAAGGAATTATCATAATTTCAATCGAGAGGATGGTTTTAAGTTAGCTGCATCCTGGAATCCGGTGCTAAGGAAATGCCTCCAATGCGTTTTACCATCACCAAGACCTGTGGATGTTGTCAGTGTTGTGTGTCGAGATGATACATTTCTAAATAAAATGCGGGTAGTTGGAGAAAATACCCGACATTCAAAACGTTGACGCAACCGCTTCTTCAGTCCGCTCGTGACTACGACCAATGCAACTTTGTCGAAACGTCGAGGTAAATGAAAATCTTAAAGTTACTAGTGACAAAATCATAGACACATAAAAAACAAAATAAAAGTTCATTCTTAGGTAATTGTGTGCAGTATAAAGATTCCAAACATATTACACCGCTCACAAAAGAAAAAATCAGGTTTCACATGAAAAAAATCTTGATTAAGAAATACTACATGCTTGGACAATTCCGCCTCTGCCAAGTCTGACATGTATGTAATTTTAACAAATATTGTAAAAAAAATATAATATAGTTAGTAACACATTTTTATAAGACGTTTAAAAGAATAGCCTGAGTTTCTTGCCCGTTCTTCTCACAGTGGCTCTATTTTTTTGCTGAACGTGGCAGTACAATGTATAATATGAAGGTAATTTTTTTTTAAAGATAATTTATATTAATAATAATAATAATAATGTTTATTTTTTGCATCAAAGACATGTAACATAAATATACATAGTAACTTAGAACATATTCATTATAACATACATACTAGTTACATTATAATTGAAGTATTAATTAAATCACGAAAATTTATTACATAGTTCTCTAGCTATCGCAGTAGGATTCCCTGTGTTTGCGATCACTAGACTCTTCCAAGGATTCAACACAATAATTAGATACATAAAACTTTGTACATGCATTTTTTATTTACATTTTTAATTTTTATTTATATGTGAGGTGTTGTGTATGTGTTTATTATTTTAATTAAAGAAAAATGTTTATGAAAAATATATAACATAATTTTATTTTACTTGACCGACTGAGAAAATTTTCTGTTACGACTAGTTTTAAATTTCTTCATGTGTACTTTTTTAATTTTTTATGTTTCATTTGATTTAATTTTATTAGGTTTTCAACATTTTATTATTTAGGTAATCGTATAAGATTTTCGGTTGATTTGTAATCTAGAGTTGATAAATATGCTACAATTTTCTTTTTACAAACACGTTTAGTATCATTTAATATATTGAGAGTTTTGTGTAAGTTTTTGTAAATGTAGCATCCTAAAAAACTATAACTTCTTTTCCCTTTTGGTGTCTTAATAGTTGGTCCCATCCAGGTGGGATGGCGTCTAGTTCTTGAATTTGTGAGATTACACATATTATTTAAAGCTGATCGGTGATAACGCAATGCCGATGCTGTAACAAAAATTTGCCTGACGGTGCTTTGTATCGCGATCGTCTCGCGATCTAAGGTGATTTGAGCGAGGTATTTGCCTTAATTGAATTGTTATCAATTTAGGCATCATTTAGTGATCACATTAATAGGTGAAACCGAGGTCAATGGCTAGCTTATCAGATAATTTTTTGAACCTGTATTATTATTTTCATAGGTTCCAAGGGATTCCAAGGGTTCCATACTAGGAAATGGGGCCTTATTAATAAGTCTCGGATGTCTGTCTGTGCGACCGAGCTTTATAGAGCTGGAACCGTTATAGGTAACGGTTTAAACTGTGGTTTGAATGTGTTGGTATGGCGGATTGAATTACAGATGTCATAATTCCTTATATATCAATGTCGATCATTTTATAGTTATAGTCCAATATCAACTGTATTTTTCTTATGTTATGGCAAACAAGCAGACGGCCCTCCTGATGGTAAGCGGTTACCGTGGCTTATGGACATTTATTTTGCATTACTAGGGGCGTTACCAATGCGTTGCCGACCCTGGAAGACTCTTTTAACACCCATTTTGAAGAAATCCATACTGTAGCTCTGCGGAAACTTATTATAAAAACCGAACATATCTCAAATGGCATGGAGGAGATAACGATTGTTAGGTGCATTCTATTTTTTTTTAATTGTCGCCAGCGGTCACTCACCCAAGTCATGGCTGCGGCGGACGTTGCTTAACTTTGCTGATCGGTTCAGAATGGCTAAGCAAACTACGCTACGAGCGCTTCAAAAAATCAGTTGTAATTGTGGTCAAAAGCTAACAGATGAAGAAAAATTGCTGCTTTATTTCTAGGTTTAAACCTCGGTGTGGTAGTCCATTTCGCACTTGGCTGGTTTTATTTACTGTACTGGAATTATAATATATTATACAACTTTTTGACTGCCTGTACGCCTGAGATGGCCTTTAGGTTGCTTAAATACTTTCGTT
Organism: Plagodis dolabraria; assembly: GCA_963854805.1. Lineage (NCBI taxonomy): Eukaryota > Metazoa > Arthropoda > Insecta > Lepidoptera > Geometridae > Plagodis > Plagodis dolabraria. Next base: position 21,185,165 of record OY978457.1, on the reverse strand, counting down.
GTAGTAGCTGTAGTGTTGTATTTAGTTTGTAGTGTTTTGTTAATAAAGTCGCTTATGGTACCTAACCAGTGAGAAATAATTTAAAAATGCGAAACAAAGCATTCGCAATAAAGCAGGCGATTATTTCTACCACAACACAATACAGTGGTTAAATTGTACTGTAGTAAATTGTGGTGCTTTTTTAGTGCCAATAACTTGAAGAAAAACGCGCAATTTTCATTAGACAATGGAAAACACGCCTTGAAGCTTAAACTACTTAGATAACTGTGTCCAGTACACGCTTCCTAGCTGTAAAACTACTTTGGCAAGAACGTTAAGTTATATCTTTTGTGGTTTTACTATCATAGTGTGCAATAAAGTGTTTAAAAGTACACTGTTGTTCCGGCTATGTCCCATTTCAAACAACAGTTTTGCTAACTTTTTAAGCGAGTTGGTACGTCGCCAAACATTTTATTTGTTCTTGTAGGAGTCATTTTGTCTCAGATTTTAATCTCAGACACTCGCATTCAAAGTTTCTTTTGTCTTCAAATTTAAGTTGTGCTTCTAGAAATATTAAACAGTAGTTTCAATGTTTTTATTTTTGTAATAACGCAGGCTTTGTGGATTACATTAGAAAATTACAAATTTATAAGAGGAAAAATTAATGTGTGGGATTCGAACTTGCACCATCCACCCCTATAGCCGGGGCATGCTATGACCACTTAAGGACATATACCCGCCAGCCAAAGCGTGAACTTTTATATAAACTCAACTTGTTATTAAAAAAAACTCGCATGTAAATATAGTGACCTATCGTTTCTGGCATGAATCCTTTTTCTTTTGGACTAATAATTAAATTTTTATTATATAGCGTTTAGTATATAGCACTCGTTTTTAGGAGTTGTTATTCGTAGCTCCAGATTTATTAAAAAAGTATAGTACACATGTATAAATTACTTCCCATTATAGAAAGTTCATTATATTTCCCATGTTTGTGGTGCAATAGAAATATTAAAACATGCTTATTTTTCTTGAAAGAGATGCTTAAAGTTGGGTCTTTCTTTTATCTAAAATTACGAGTTTTTGAGCTAGAGTAATTTCAAAACTGTAAAATTTAATGAAAATCTGATGCACCACAAACCTAGATATTAGGGTAGTGATTACGTAAGTAAAAATTCATTGAGTTTTATTCGCTATTATTAAAATGAGATTGGTTTGTCTAAAATATACCCTTAAGGCAACCTGACTTATGATTCATTACTCCATTTTTTTCTCTAGATCTTTAACCATCGTATGGGGTTGGAGCGACGTCTATAGTTCAACCAACGCTGTAAACAAATTTTGCAATAAGCTTTAAACATGTTATTAATGTCGCTGCCCTATAATTAAAATTTTTGCAATAACGCATGCTTTGCGAATTACATTACAAAATTAAAAATTTACCAGAGGAAATATTATAATTATGTGCAGGATTTACACCCGCGCCATCCTTATAGCTGGGGCATGTTACCTTTAATTAGTGACCGTTTAAGCTATCATGACATGTCATTCAAAACTATAATTTATCCTCTCGCTCTTTAACCATCGTATGGGGATGGAGCGACACCTATAGTTCAACCTACGTTATACTACAAACAAGACTAAGGGCCTGTATCAGAATGTCCTAATAAAGTTTCGGGTTGCTATGCAACACGTAAAATAACTGAATCATAAAAATGACAGTTAACATGCAGCGCGTTTCAAGCTTTAACCGATGTATTAAGGCTAAATCGATGACAGTGTAACGCAAAGATAGTGTTTTGTTTATAAAATATATTCTGGGTAGTAAAACTGGAACTTACTCGAACATTCTGAAACAGGCCCTAAATTTTGCAATCAGCTTACTTGTTTACGATGAACCCTTTAATTTTAATATTTTTGAAATTATGCATGCTTCGCGGGTAAAACAATATTACAGGAAAAAGCTATAGGAGTGGACAGCATGGCTTCGAATCCCGAACAAGGCTATACTTTCCTTCGTTATAATATTGTTGTTCACACACATTTTGAGTTGCTTGGTGACAAATTTTCTAATGGAGGGTGGTAGCTATCCCGGCGGACATTCGCAAAATGCTCTGCCACTATGATATAAAAGTATGTATTCTGTACTTATATATAGTGTCATAATTGTTCATAAATAACTATGTTACCTTTTTGCTCCTGGCTTCACGTCGAAGATCTGCACATAAAGATGTTAGTGACGGCTCAGCAATTCTGGGGTCTGTGAACAACGATGTCATCTTACTGCTTCTACCGTTCTCACACAAATTAGGGTATGTCTAATATAAACACATCGTAGTGAAGCTTGGGTAGTTTTTCTTAACGATCAGTACGTAAAACAATGTCCTCTACGGTCATTATTTTAATAATTGAATGTTTCAGACGGCATGCACGTCCGTCAGGCTGTCGTTACAGTATGATAATAGGGCATTGTGCGAATGCCCGCTTGACTATTTACCACCCTGAAGTAAAAGTCTGTCGCCATTCATCTAACGGTTCCGGCAAACTGTCCTTGACAGTTTCAATACTAGATTATGCCTGTTTTCAACCATATAATTTATCATTTACCTCCAGGTCAGGTTATTTACAAAGGCTGGACTATTAGCAGTAGAAATACGAAGAATCCCAGTTGGTTCTGGTGCGTGTTAAATGCGAGTTATGGGTTTTAAACTTTGAAAAGGTTTAATTGTGCCAGTGTGTCACTGTGTGTACAATAGATATATTATTAATTGTAGTTGGATCCATCGGTAATTTGCATTAAGTCGAAATGGTTAATGCATTCAAAAGTCAAAGTTAAAATCAAAAGGTCATTCGTTCACAACGGACTTTCCTGCAGTAGGATTACAAGGCGCTTTGCATGGCACGCCAGCATTATAACGATATCATACGTCGGGCTTTTGCGAGTGTTGGTATTACATCGGTCCTTGAACCCAATGGACTGATGCGGGATGTCGGCAAATGGCCCGACGGTATGACCATAATTCCCTGGAAGCCTTTAGTATGGGACGCACGCAACATGCGTTAATACTTTAGCGCCTTCCGATTTTCCAGACACTATTGTCAGGCTGGTGGTGCCGCTTTCAAGGTGGGCAGCTACGCCTTCTAAAACGTCCTCTACACGTAGACAGATACGTCTGCAGATGTCATCGGCGTCGGACGCGTACGTCGACGTGTAGACGGGGTGATTTGCTCGTCTGTGGTAGGTATTTAACGTCGGCAGATACGTCCGCTACTAATCACTTTGTTGTCGGTTTTTGTGGCACGGATCAAAGGGTTTCAGCGCGGGCGCTCGGTGTCTATCCACAGTCCACACGTCTGACGACGCATCAGTATTCCTCGGGAAGCGAATGAGAGTGCACGCGTGCTTCTTGCAGTTTTATTTATTTTTTAGGTACCTACTTACTCGTTAAAATTACTAACATGAGCACCGTTGAAACATTCAAATTCCTGGAGCTATATCAAACAGTAAACTGCCTATAGAATCCTAAATATAAGTAGCACAAGAACAAAAATTTAAGTATACAATTAATTCATTTTATTTAACTAGCTACCAATATCAATCAATAAATTCATTATAAGCAATCAATAAACAGTTTGGACATTGTATTTTTATTTCAGTTTTAATTAAACCGCATTGACACACAATCAAAGTTATATTAAACAGGTAAAGGTAGGTAGGTAGGTATTTTGATCGTGTTAATGCGACATAAGGCTACTGATATACCTACCCACATTATAAGTATTTATTGTTTCAGATAAATGATTCCCACGAATCATTTATCTGAAATGCCCACGCATTTCAGTCCTTTTTTCGGTTTCTATGTATAGTCAGCAATCAGCATCCACCACCATCTTGTCCATTTTTTAATAACTACTGCAATACACTCGCAAATCGTAGTAATTAAAAGTACTCAATAAATAAATAATACGGTCGCAATATCCATTTTGCGTGCGTATGTTTTGCGTCTGTCGAGAACCAACACAGACTGATCAATCTACACACGTGTGGACGGGTCGTGGTGATCCATCTGCGGATGCATCTTCCCACATCTGCGGACGCATCTGCCGACGTGTAGAGGCTTAAGGAACTGACTAAAATTACGATCCCCAAGACGCCTGCCAAGCGAGGGGATTACGGCAAACCCCCCCTTGATGGAGAAATATGTTTTCAGCAGGGGACAACCCGGCTGATACAGTAAATTTCCTTATACAAAGTCTTCAAAGGTTTCTAAAACAAAATCTATTACCGATCATTATGCAAATAACGAAGCTCAACCTGAATTAAACATTAAAAACCAATGAAATAAATTTCTAACCTAACCTGTCAATTTTCTACAGGCATGCAATACAAAGCCGAGCAAGTAGAAACGTACAGAAAATAATAAGAAAACTTAAGTTAAAATGTCATGCGTGCACGAGTATTCAGTGCAACATATCAATTTTAAATTTTCACAATCAAGTCAAATTCTCTTATTCCTTATGTTAAATAGTACAACGTCAGTGCAAGCATTAAAGCAGGGCGTACTTTCAAAAGGTAACTAAAAACTGAATCGTCTTAAACACTGAAAAGTATCTATGAAATAACTTGTTGAACCAAGCTTATTGAAACTAAAATCTGGAGCTCATATTCTTATGGCCCGTTTCTACAAATTAATTCATACTCTTTGGTGTCCAGAGTGCATCAGTATTACAGAATTTTAAAAAATACTTTTCAGTGATGCATACTTCCTACCAGAACGACTGTGTACCACCCGACATCGCCAAAGGTTGTCATTGAAAGTCTTCATAGTGCTTTCTATATAAACGTAGTTGGGTGAAATGCAAAATAGATGTACCTACCATAACGAAATAGTAAGTAAACTGATACATAAAAATTAGTAACGAAATTGTAACGAAACTGATAAGTAAGGCGTAGGACATCATGTCCTAAAAAACTGTAAGTACTTACTTACACAAATTTAGATCTATAATAAATAAAATCAATCATGATGCATTAGTCTCGCGAAAACTTGAAAAAGGCTGGACTAATATGAATTATTGTTTTGTTTCTTCTTCCTTGGTTACAACTTATAATACAGGGGTAGTAGATAGGCAGAGCTAGTAGGTATTGGGTAGGTGTAGAGTTGAATACAACACGCGAACGAAATCGCACCGACGGGCCGCCGCTCCAACTAGTAGCGATAAAAATGAATAAAAGTGTTTTTTTTTGTAAAATGATATATTAGTACGTAACATTAAAAAATAATATATATTGGATAGCGATAAGACCGCCGTTTGTAAATGTTATATAATAATATTATGTAGTATTATTGTTGTTTTTACTTCGCGAGGCTTTAGTTTGTGGCAAACTACTAGTATAGAAGGAGAAAGATTCGATTGTTTGTCGGTTTGTATGTTTGCAAACACAAAAACTATCTTATCTGAATTATAAAATCCTAATAAATTTATTTCCATAAAAAAACAAAAAAGCAAAGGAAATTAACTTTACGCACGATTAATTGCAACTTTATTATGATTGCGGTTTTATAACATTGAATAATTTTATAGACAGGTTTTTAAGTTTAAAAACCGACGACTGTAGTTCTGGTCAGTATGTACTTGGCCTAAGCTTCTCAGTTTAGTTACGTAACAGAAGAATAACAAAACTGAGTTATTAAACTGAATAACGAAATGCAACGAAACTTATAAATAATATCTGAGAAAATCCAATCTCAAAATAACCTCGTGCCGATACTACTCACGAAATCAAGAATTATTCATGTTCGAAAGCATATTTAACAATATTACGATATAAATTTATAAAGAACAGTGAAATAAACTTATCGATATGAAGCAAATGTGCGTTAGTAAGTCTGATAATTTTTTTGCACAAATATCTGCACTCAGTAAAATTCGTGAATATTACAAAACAAAACGCAGAGAGTTGAAATACATAGAGATGTTATATCCGAACACCACTGCTCTAAAAGCTTACCAGAATTTACCTATATAAAGTATCCTAAAAAACATTAAATAATATTTAAATAAAACACTTAAAAAAGCATAAAATTATACATAGTGACAATTCCGCCTAATTTTCCTGTCATCTACGTGACGTCACAAACATCACGCAGCCTAACCGGAAGAATACCCGACTAGTTTCGCTTCTAAACGAAGCATCTTCAGGAGGTCTTGACTCACCGAGCGCACAATCGAGAAAATGTATTTATTATTAAATATGGATTTCCGCAAAGTAACGCCTGAATCTATTCAATAAGATAAATAAGCAATTCGTGTTACCACCGAACCGCCACGAGACGTTCCGATCACCATTATGCTGCGATCTCTTTCACTCTCTCACACCAAACGATACACATATCTCGCTCATCTATTTCATTGAGTTTAGTTCCTAAGATAAAACAAAATTACGATATTTTCTATTTTAACAATAAAAGCAATAATTACGCGTGAAATGATACAGTTTTCTTATCTCTCACAGTGCCTGTATAATTGGTGCAGAGTCTAAAGACACAAGGAAGGCATATTGTCCACAGATTATTCCTAAAAACACGATTAGCGGCGATGTACCTATTCACCGGACGCAGTGACTCAGGTAATTATCCTGAATTCGTCTAGTAAATATGGAGGGCATACAACACATCTAAAGGTAAAAAAATCTTAGACAAAACGGCTGTACTGTGACGTCTGTTAGACACTGTCGTTCGGTTATCAGTGTTGCCAATTTAAAACAAACATAACCAAAATAATGTTTATTTTCATCAAAAACGTCGTTAGGTACTAAACCTGATGTTACGAAACAACAAATATATGGCGATGTAGATTCATCTATCACATTTCTATAAATAGTGTATTATATTATAAAATGAACCTATTACAATGAAATACAAGTATATTTCTTCTCAAAGTCTAATAGAATACAAAGAAATACATTTAATAAATATTTTTTGTTACGATTTCATGTTTCATGTAATGGTGAGACATGGACAAGGTACATTCATTCTGCATTTCACCCAGTTTTGTCATAATTAAATACCATAATAAGTGTCCAAACTCGGTGATATTTTGGATACATGACCTTCAGCCTAATAAGCATAGAAGCATATATATATGCTTCTGATTTGCCAGTTTTTAGTGTTTTTATTTATTTTATCTCTTAATGGGAAAATAACAATTACCATATGAAACTACTTTTCCGAATTAATTTGAAAATAAATACATAGACAACTGGCAAACCAGAAGCATAGATATTTATACCCTTAGCACATGCATGCAAAATTTTACTAATTTTAGACTCTTAGTACTAAAATACTAAGTGTATAAAATGTAAAGAAACAACGTTTGATCAGAAACGCTATGAACACTGTCCTTTATCATCCAGGATAAGGTATATGGGCAAATTTTTTATTTAGCTAATTAAATGCAACATAAATACTTATCAAACGTAGGTATACCTAGTTGATGAAAAAAATAAATGGGACTAAATGTGAGGTATATTTTACCCAAAAAATCAGGAATTAACAAAACTGATCTGGCCTGTTTTAATTTTTTTTTTTTTTTTTTTTTTTATTTGTGTGGTCTAAAATAAGAAAACTCGTCGTCTTGAGACCCTTACTACTTTTATTTAGCAAAAGATTGTTACATAAGAAAGTCGGTTAAAGAGATCAAAACACATTGTTCAGTCTTTATTTTTATAATGAATTGATTCAAGCGTTACTTTGCGGAAATCCATATAAAATAAATATTTTGAAATATTTAATGAAAACGAAATTAATATTTTAGAAAACCACTTAAAAATATATGTAGTAACAATTCTGCCTTATTTTCGTGTTATACAAAACGTGACGTCACTAACGCCACGCAGCCAAAGCGGAAGAGTTTTCAACGCGTTACGCTTCTACACGAATCATCCTCAGGAGGTTTTGCCTCTTCAAACGCACGATCGAGAAAATTTGTCATTATTAAATATAGATTTTCGCGTTTTAAAGAAACGCCTGAATCTATCATTAACATAAATGTTTTAGAGGATACTTCCTCATGCACCAGTAAAAGAAACTTGGGTTGAGCACAAGGAATTTTAGCATAGGTGCTAACACTAGTCAAAACTGCGAAACTGTTAGCAAACATCAAACAATTGAAACTTACCTCTTCTATTTTCTACGGGTGAACAATACGTAGTCGATGAAAGTAGGTACGTACAGAAAATAATCGAGAACTTGAATAAAAGCGCCATGACTGCACGAGTTGAAGTCGAGAAGGAAGTTCTGTGAATGACAAAAAATCAATTCCTCGGCGCTTTTCATTGTGCGCTGTGTCATAAATACGCTAGGAATTTTGAAACCAGGACAAGACTTCACGACGTACATAAGTACTTCAGATAACACTATAGGTTCACAACAGGTAGTAGATTTTTTATTATACTTAGGTTTTCCAATAAAGTGAGTACCTGGCAGCTAGCATTCCGTTTTTTTTTATTATAGCCTTTGACCACTATCTCACCTGATGTAATGATGATGTGTTTGAAGATGTTGTTCAGGCTAACCTCTAGGTTAGCTGATTACTGGCTCACAAGGACAGCTGCCGGAATACACCGTTAGGTGCTTGGCGACAGATTTCCTACTTGAGTGAGGTGTTCAGCGTGTGGCAGCAGTCATTTAGATTCAATAAAATAGCATGCACATGAGACTTAACAACTGTATGTCTCAGGGTGACGAGCGCAGTGTGGTTCGTCACTTGTGACGAAATGCATTTGTTATAGGCAGAGGTTACCGCTTAACATCAGGTGGACCTTGTGTTGATTCCGTTACAATACCTAAAAATAATAGGTTTAACCTAGAATAAGTACTGGCATTCTAGGGTAGGGGCCAGAACACGGCGAACAATTAGGTGCCCGGTGACATATTTTGTGATATGTGTGACGTCATGCGAATCCTTAGTCTGATGAAACGTATATATCTCACTTATTATCATACTGTACTGTACTGTATCAGCCGATTTGTCCACTGCCAAATATAGCCCCCCTCATTAAGGGGACTTTTCCATAATCCACACTCTTGCTAAGCGTTTTGGTGATCTCAGTACATCGAGGAACTAACCTCGATAGTGGAATTGGTGGTCCGGATAATCAGGCAACTAATGTGTGGTATTGCACTCATTCGAAATTTAATATATTATTTTTCCTAGTGAGGTGCTTACTGTATGGTAGAGTATTGTTTATTTTTACTACTGTTAAGTTTTATAATAAATCCTATTGGATGTCACTGGTTATTTAGAGAGTCATTGTGACATTTTCACTTAATTTTAGTGATGTAAGACATAGGTCTTAGTTTATTTCTTTTCTATATTAAAATTAAAACTTATAAAACGATATTTGCACTCATTCCAATTTAAAATATTTTATGGTGTTTTAATTTTCTGTATTTCTTTCTTGCACCTAGACTAAAAAGTGGTGAATGGCTCATGTGAATTTAATAATGAATATAGAATAACTAAAAATAAGTCTTATAAAATCAAGTCATAAAATTCTGAAAGTACTCATTAATGAATCGATAGTATTATATAGAATTCGGAAATCATTCCTACCCTAGCTTGTGATAAGAAACTAATTTTGATGTTGTTATAAACTAGCAATAGGTAATATTATGTACATTTGGTAAATTCTTACAATGATGAACACATAATGGTACACATAGAAAGTAGTTTCTACTGTCTACCTACTTCCTATTGCCAAGCACGTAATAACATATTATACACACTCAACGCTCAAGATAGAATAGAGACTTCTACATGTCATTGTATTTTATCAACATATAGATTTTATCGATATCGATTAAATGAACACATGAATTACGTCCCATCACTATAAAGCACGTGGTTGTGGCTTAGCCAATTAGAACGCCTTTTGATAAGCGGAAAATTGTCTGAATTTATTTCGTACAACGTAACTAGAATGGCTTCTCTTTGGGTTACTTTCTCGAAGTCTCAGTATAAGATACAGTTCCTCAGTAGGCGCTGCTGCCCACCTTCCGATATATTTCCCCTAGTCGATACATGGGGATGACATTATCCCGGCACCCCACGGGGGCATAACCTGTTGGTGAACGTCGAAAAATTACATAGAAGAACACACATATCGGGGTTAATATTTTACTTACATGGCGGTTACTGTATGCGAGCATTCACAAAATGCCGCTCCACATACGGCACAGCTCCTGCCCTCATCAATCTTCCGTTCGACCTTCTGCGTGGTGTTCATACTTAATGCTACAGGGAAATTATTGTTTTCCGATAAAAAAAATGTCGTGGAATATATTGCGATTGGGATAATATATTTTAGTTAAAATGTCGCATTGGCTCGTGAATATATTAATTTGTTTCAACAAGTGAGCAAAGTATATTTGTGTACGAATGCTGCCTTTATTCCCGAGCTAGTGAAGAAGTTTACAATTGAATGACCAATGAAGTGTGTTTTTATATAGCTGATAGGCTAGCATTTGACCACTATATCACGGCAAGTGATGATGTGGTTGAAGATGTTGTTCAGGCTAACCAAAAATTACTGGCTCTTATGGACAGCGGTCGGCACACACCGTTAGTTACTTGGATAGATACATTTTCTACTTGAAGGTGGTACCCAGTCAGGGCGTTGGCAAAATGCCCTGTCACCTTGCTATAACGATGGCCATCTTAAGCCAATATCCGGGACCGACGGCTTGAAGTGCCCTCCGAAGTACGGAAGCGCTCAATAGCAATGTCACTAGCGATTACCCATTCACCTCATTACCGCGGCGGACGATGTTATAAATGCTATTATTCAGTGACAGAGTATTAAATAATAATTGAGATATGTATATAATACATAATTTATTACAGAGAGTATGTTCAGATAGAGGGCGGGCTTGGGATTTCAAATAGAAAATAAATAAACTCTAACTCTAGCTAATTTTTCGCAATAGTTATGATATGTTAATATTTAATATATGTAAATATATAATTTAAGCAAATCTTGATAATTTATCATTATCAATGTAGCATAGTCAAAAAAATAGTGAAAGTCAAATCCCTAGTTCATTCTCTTTCTCAACACTAGTAATATGTTTTTCACCTCAAAAGCACGGAAAGGTATTGTTTATCATTCAAATCTGCGTATATAATGCTTTTTATCCGCTAGCGTGGCAAATATTTTTGAAATTCGAAAATCTTGAAAAGTTACAGTAAAATCTATTTACTTGAAGTATTACCAATTTTAGTAATTACACTTAAAATGTTTAATATCAATTAACGCATATTTACTACGTTATTTAAGCTGTTTTTTGTATTTTCCGCGCTAAAGAGAGGTGAAAAATTGTGTTTTGCGCTCGGCAGCAAAGTTATTTTGCATCTCCTTTGAAACCTTCGGTACGCTCAAAATTCTACACTTTAAATCACTCGCTTATAAATGTACTCGTACCGAGTAACAACTTTGCACCCTTGCATCACAAATATCTATTATAGCTTATGTATGTACATACAGATTATCATTATATAGTAACCATTTAATAACACTATACATATTGTCATTTGATTTAAATATGACATGTAATTGAACGGAATCAATGAATACTTGTGAAACGTAGGTAATCATAGCAGGTGGTAGGTCTCTTTTTTATATATTCATGGATCAAAAAAACAGTACACACAATACAAAATGTATAAAAAGTTTAAAGAAAAGCATACTAGTAATTGCGATACCAACGGCGTTGACCATATACATTTTTATATTCATGTGCTGAGAATTAAGACTACAAAGTATTTTTCATCCCACCATCTCGGAAAGAGTATTTTTAATCTTCAATATCTGAGTGGAAAAGCCGTTTTTATTCTCTATAGGGGATAAAGTAAATTGAATTTAGAACATCGTGTGCACTAAGTTTGTGAATTAAAAAAAACATTAAACCTATTTACTGCTACCTCTATGGTGCCGAATATATCATACAACTTTTTTTTTTAATTTGTTAAAAACTCAGACTTGGAACCTTCTTGGTGTTCTTTTTTCAATTTGCTTTGTACGCGGTTTTTTACGCGGCATTTTTTCACGTCATTAAACCTTATATTAAAAACAAGAAACTTGAAAACAAGTGAAAAAACTAAAATGAGTAATTCTAGCGACGAGGAAGTTTGTTTGACCCCAACAGAATTGACTGAAACTGTTAATAATGCGCAAATGAGCTTTCTCCCTCAACAATCACGCGAGAAGTATTTAAAACAGTACGATATGTTTAACACGTGGCGACTAGCAAAAGGAGCCAAAACTTACTCAGAAAACGTTTTGCTGGCATATTTTATAGAACTATCCGAGAACAAGAAAGCAAGCACTCTATAGTACGTATTCGATACTAAAAGCAACAATAAAGATGAAAAAAGACATACACCCTATCCTAAATTAGTGGCATTTTTAAAAAGAGCCTCATCTGGTCATCAACCAAAAAAATCGAAGGTTTTCACAGTATCTGATATTGAAAAGTTTCTTAACAAAGCATCGGGTGCTTTGTTATTCCGTATATTTGGCGGCAAAAGTAAGTCAGTTGCACATTCAGTATCTACTTAAGTATATTAATCTCAATTAAATAGTATTCGAACTAATGAACTAACACAACTTAATGTCAAAAACATTGAGAAACATTCAGATGACTTACTATTAATTAATTTACCTAATACAAAGACAAAAAGAGACCGCAACTTCGTCATTCGCAAGGAATACGTAACGATTGTTAGATAGATAGATAGATAATTCTTTATTGTACACACCATTTAATTACAAAGTATTAAAATATGAAGGCTTACAATCAAGTGTTACAATGGGCGGCCTTATCACTAACAGCGATCTCTTCCAGGCAACCTTGGAATGGAGAGGAAATACAGGAATCATAAGACGGGGGTGCAACAAACGAATATAAAAAGTGAGGTTAAACAAACTATGCTAACTTAAAATTTAAGCCAAAAAATAAAAAATATTTTTATCAAAAACAGACAGATGACCTAGATACTAATAATATACATACCATATCTTTGATTGTTGAGAAATATCAAGCCTTACGCCCGCCTAACACTCCAATCAATCAATTTTTTCTACAGTATCGCAATGGAAAGTGTGTTAGACAGCCTATGGGTACTAATAAAATTGGCTGTATCCCACGAGAAATAGCAACATTTCTTGAACTTCCAGAACCCCTGTTGTACACGGGTCATTGTTTCCGACGGACTTCAGCCACACTTTTGGCTGATTCCGGAGCTGATCTCCTGTCCCTTAAGCGCCACGGAGGCTGGAAGTCCAATGCAGTTGTAGAGGGATACATAGAGGATTCCATCCAAAATAAGTTTAAAATATGTGAAGGCATCGTAGGAGCCATTACACTGAAAGAGCCTCAATCGGATCCTTGGACTGGCCCTTCTACATCAAAAATAAGCCGTTATGAAACACCTAACCACCTCTCTCTCCAACATTCACGCCAAGGGAATCCGATGAATCGGTACAACTATTAAGTATGACAGATAGTTTACCGAAAAACAGTACACAAGTGACTAACACCAATATTACAGTACCAAACAAAAATATTACACTCAATTTAAATAACTGTAGCAACGTTACTTTAAAATTTTCTTAATTATTACTTAGTATTATTTTGTTATAATTTAAAGATTATTCTGTAATACTTACCTGTCATAATGTAGTAATTAATACCTAAACTGAAATTCGAAAAAGTGTACCTATCTTGTGATTGTAAACGTTTTTTTTTGCATTTAGTCATTTCCTCGCTGAGGTGGAATGAAAAGTTACGTGTTGCACTCGAGTGCAAAGAATTTTCACCTCGTGCTCTTTTGATTCCCTCGTTAACGCTGAGCGTTAGTTAGAAATTTTAGAATCCTTCGCTTGCTCGGTCATTAAAATTGAACACGCGGTTAAAAAGCAACTTTGCATCTTGTATAACAAATAACTATTTGAACACACTTGATCATAAAGTGGCTCTAATTTCACCGCAATAAGGTACACCTGTAACCAAATTGTGACTTTTCATTGCCATTATTGACAAGTGAGTTATAGAGTAGTATTCCCCATTTTGCACGTGGTTAAAACGATATCCGCGAAAAGCAAAAAAAAAAGAAACCTCATTCTAAGCCGCGGCAGCGGCCGGCGATGCGCCACATAAATTACTACTATTCTTATATTTATTTTTAAGCTCCAATAGAAATATGAGTCACATGAATAATATCAAAATTTTGTGTAAATTATCACTTTATCTAAATTGAGTAGACGTCATATATAATGGCTAGACAGTATATATAATATCCAGATTTATTACTTTGGCTGTAACATATATATATATATATATATATATATATATATATATATATATATATATATATATATATGCTTCACTAAGATTGTAAATACAGAAAAGAAAATATCGAAATGATGATTCACAAAGCGGTCTCAGGTCTCTCTCTTAAACAAAAATACTTCTCAATGGTCACCGCAATGTCAAATAAACTACCTCGAAGCAGTAGTGTGCAAATACTTCTGTGCTTTAGGCGTGAAAGACACTCGTTACAAGTGAAATTATTAATTTTGAAAGTCAAATATAAAATTAAACTATATAACGAAAGGTCCGAAGAAGCTGAATTAATTGTGCCTGAAGCACACTAATCCATGCATGAACAAAATTAAGTGGCTCGACATCCTCCCAACTTTCATAACTTTACAATTACTGAATTCCCACTTCGTTGGAAGTTAGATTGAATTAATTATACGGAGAATGTAGTTAGCCAACTTATACCATTGCAGTTAATAAAAGGAAATAGGAAATATTTAACAGATTGCCAAATAAAAAAAAAAAACTATAGTAGCATCACTACTTACTTAGGAATAAACTGAAAAAATACCTAACATATTTACCGTAGCATTGTATAGCTTACAGCCAGAGGACTATTGATTAACATACTATATATTTTGTATCTTAAGTGAACATTAGTTCTTATGAGAAAATAGAGTTCTTTAAACCTAAATAGCAAAAGTTTTGTATATTACAATAATATTCATAAAGAAAATATTTTTTTAACCGGCGGTATGCCTTTATTAGAGGAATGCTACGAACTAATATACAACACTACAGCAACTACAATAAAAGTATTTAGACAACCTATAAGCAACCTCATTGCAGAGTCACAGGCAGTCCAAATGCTCCAGCCCACCAACAGTTGGTAGCGTGCTCAGCTTGCTGGTAGGATTGCCCCGTTGAATTGCAATGGAAAATTTATATATTTAAAAATAACAGTAATAAATAAGTTTAATGCCGTCTACAGCACCCGTTGCAATTATTACGAATAAGCTTATATTTTTTGATATTCTCGAAAAATCAGCAGCCATTTTATCACAAATCTTAACAAAAGATGGCCGTGACTCGCTTGATGTTGACTTTAAGCCGGCTGACCATAACAACCTAAAAGACTATTTTACGCCGATTTTACTTACGGTTTTTTTACGTCGAGAAGGCATCTCGATCGGTTTCGTGACTTTCAGAGTAGCTTTGTCACGGATTGCGTCCGCTTACGACCGCGTCCGCGCATGCACTGATGCATAGCAAGTAGCAACCTGTTTCAAACAATTTCACTGAGTTATAGTGATGAAAGTGATTTCAGCATCTACAAAACAGGCTTACAGCATAATGATTATCCCAAGTATGTCTATGCCGGCAACCAAATAATTCGAGCTGCTAGGTGTAATAATTGTATGTCTAAGTCGGTAATTAAATTCTGCGTTATACAACAAGTTCAAGGCTAAATTGGCAGCGATAAAGCTTTTCTTTTTCTTTTAGTGGGTGTTATTTTAAAACTTCCAATTATGCTCTTGGAATACCATCTCTGAGCTGGTTTGGCCAGTTATCAAATACCGCAAAGAAGCTTATTGGCGAAGATGCATTAAAGGCTGGACTGAATAGCCTCGCACAAACCCCCATATCCAAACTGTGGGAGTCGTAAAAGGTGACTAAAGGAAAAATACTAGAATATGGGCAACAGCGCCAACGGTAGCGCCAGTACTACTATATTTCACTGCAATCCCCAAGCCGCCTGCCAAGCGTGGAGATTATGCCAAACCCTCTCTTAGGTATTTTACTTCAACAACAGAACGCAAAGGAACACAGCATTCGTATGCGATCAATATTCAGAAAACCCTCGCTATAACTTCAGCTTCATAATGCATTAGGCTGAATTATTGAATAAATATAATCAGGTAAGTTGAGTGACCGCCAGTGGCATTACTATTGAGCATTTCCGTGCTTCGGAGGGTACGCTTTAAATGCACTTATGCACGTTTGGGCTACCACCCTCAAGTAAAAAATCTATCGGCAAGCGGTGTGTTTCGGCTTTTGTCCTTGAGAGTCAGTTATTCAAAGTTAGCCTGAACAATATCGTCGACCACGCCGTCAATTACCATTAGGTGCGTGATTGGTCAAAGGCTGAAAAACTACAAACAAATAATATGTTACTAATTATTGTTATGTTTTAACCAATTTGACATAATAACACATATTAAATGAAAATTTCAACTCGATATCTAACCTTTACTAACATTATAATATTTTGTTTTTTTGAACACAGCTTGTACAAATTTAGTAGGTAATATAATAACTTTACGCTTCGGGTCCATGTTGCTTTACTTGATTGTACATAATATACCAAATGAATCGTTGAACCAATAACCGAAAATCAAACCGGGGTAGTAAAGTAATGAGAGAGAAACATATCATGAATAGGAATTTCCAGTTTAATTTCAAAGCTGACATATTACTTACTTCTAATTTCAGGGTCCTCGCTTATATTCGCTTCGATGAAATCCCCAATCCTAATATATTTCAAGCAAATTGTTATGAGCATTATAGATACGATCGTAACTGACTGGATTTATTACATTCATATGCTTTCATTATTGTTTCCACAATGATTACAAGTACCTAAGTCGACAGCTGTTTAATCTAACAACCCTCTGACTCTTTTTAGGGTTCCGAAAGTTTACCCTAAAACACTAAACAGCCAAGTAGAGCCTTGTTAGGAGGGAAGGAAACACTGTTTGGTAATAACGATATGGTTGTCACTTTAGAGACATTTTGTGGTGATGCTTACAAAAATGACGCCGTTTTGAAATCCAAGATGGCGAGGCTTTTTTAATTAAATAAAGTGGGTATGACTTTCAGTGTTTATTGGGGTGCTAATTAAAAATGATAAACGTTCTGAAGTCCATGAACACATGTTTTTGTATAATATAATAATTATGGTGGTCACTTTTGAGGGTCTTTTGTGGTGCAAAATACGAAAATGACATTCGTTTAAAAAGCTAAGATGGCAAACTCATTTTATTTTATAAAGTGACTTCCTTGTTTATGCAATATACAAAATTGTTTTTTTTTTATTGGTTTATAGAATTATTATGAGTAAAATATCAACCTTTTTTTTTACCGGCGGTATGCCTTTATTAACAAAATACTACGAACTATATACATTCATTCATTGCAGACTAACATGCAGTCGAAATGCTCCAGCCCACTATCAGTTGGCAGCGTGCCCAGTATGCGGGCAGCATTGCCCCGTTAAATTGCAATGCTTATTCGGGTGCCAGCATTTTGAACACGCGTCGCACCGATCAAGCTTACTGATAAAAAAAAACTTAATATTAAAATTTTAGATTAGTCACATCATAAAAAAGTGGCAACCCTAGGCTTTGTGGCCAGCATCTCGTAGCGTTGGCTTTTACGAAAATATCAAAGCGTGTAACCAATGTAAGATCCTAACATCATGATTATAATAACGAATAACTTGTTGTCTCTTTCACTATTATCGTGTAAAAATTGCCCCCTTTAACTCACCAGGAAATCCGCAATTTTAAATAAAGCACCTTTTTTTTTAAAATAAAGTTCAATTTCACTATTAAAATATAATATTCAATTTAATCATAATTAAATCAAAAGACCGTAGTCAAAAACGTAACACATAAAGTTGGTGAGGTAAGGTTATGTTTGGTTTGAAGAAAATTTAAAAATGATTGATATCTTTCAATGTTGTGTTTGTTAGTTATGTTTTTGTGTATGTACTTTTAATAAAGTTTTAAGTTTTAATTAATTCGTGTACAAAAGTTTAAGTATACTATTTCTAGTCTTCTGTGGTGATTTTAAATTGATTATAATAATTTCGAATAAAAAGCCCCTTCAAATAACCATGAGTGCTTCGGAACTTCATCTTACACACTTTTAAATATTTTTGGGGAGTCTTTTATGGTTATGTATCACAAAACGTGAACTTACGAGTATAATAAGTACTTTCTTAGCTTCTGATGTCCATCATTGATTTTTTTATAAAGTCTGATCTTTAAATCCGTTATAATTAAGTAACTGGTTGAAATTTTCCAAAATATGTTTTATATAATATACCTATACGTCATATATTTTGTTCTTTACTTCTATAACTATACATAGGTACAAACTGGTGTTTATCTAGGCGTTTATTTCAAGAACTCTATAAGGTTCCTGTAACAATAAGGAATAAAATATGGCGTAGTGTATAGTGCGAGTGGGATGCCCGATGGATTACGAACCTTATGACATTTATCTACGTCTTTTTATTAAATTGTTTTGGTACGGAACCCTTCATGAGCGAGACCGATTTGCACTTGGCCGGTTCTTATTATATTTTAGATGGCTTTATTTAATATCCACGCGTTGCCACTGCTGTCAACTTAAACCATGACATAAGTTCAACCTTTTATTTTATTTTTGTAACTGCGAACCGTTTTTCAGACATTTTGTTCAGCGTGTAAATAGCCATTACAAATGTAGATAAGAAACTAAGGATTTCCCGTCCTTTCCCTGACTAGCTGTTATCTCTTTAATGTTTAAAGCTAAGACATTGTAAAGTTTATTACAAACAAAATTTGTCCAATTATTCAGGGCTCTAACAGTCCAATATTCTTCAGGAGTTCTAAAGATAAAGACAGCTCAGGACAAATTGGTTGCTTAAGTCTAACGACCTGAAGATATGGAAATCCTTGGTGTCATGCAATTTCGTGATAACATGAAGCTCTATTTTTATTTAAGAAATACAACGTTTTGTTGGCGAGGTAAATACTTGATGCTACACCACCAAGATTCATGTTATAAGAAGAAGGAAATAAAATGATGTAACTGTTAGAAAATAGTATGCAACGGGTTGCCGGAGGTTTGCGCATACTGTACCAGCCAGTCCATAGACGGAGTTTGCATCCTCGCACCACACATTAATGCGCATTTTAACAGCTCCGCTACACATCCTCGTAGGCACATTTTCATCGCACAGCTTTGGTGGAAAACCCCACACATTTTCACAGCATAGACATCCTCGCACGATACATTTCCATCCACGGATTTAGGAAGGGAGTTTCCATCGCACATCTCTGGTGGAAACGCAGCCTAAATGTTACTTTACTTAGAAAACGTCTGCATCCCTTCCGTAACTCGTGAAGAGAACCCGATGATCTTAAGTTCAATACGTGGGTTCTACAACGATCATATCGTGATCTATCATAAGCTAACATCATTGCTGTAGCGATTTCTTTGGCTCCTCATATTAAGTTTACACGAGATAGTAATGATGGGTTCAAGATGTTGCTCAGGATAACCTAGTATTACCGGCTCTCAAGAGAGCTGCCGGAACACACCGTTAGGTGCTTGGTGACGAATTTTCTACTTGAAGGTGCTAGTGGGTGGGCATACGCAAAATACAACGTGCTGTTACGACTATGCCATCTTGAGATTACAACTGAAACCGATGTGCGATGGCGTAACCTGTCTTTTAGAGTACAAAAGTGCTAGCGGTCACCCATCCATGTGATGAATGCAGTGCACGTTGCTTAACTCAGTTGATTGGGTAAGGAAGTCTAGGCAAGCAAGACAAAAATGCTTGGTTAATTCCGCCTCTGCCAAGCTATCGCCTATCACCCACGTAATTTAAACAAATATTTTAATAGTTTTATTATATAATGAGTATGTAACACATTGTTAAAAGACGTTTAGAAGAATGGCCCCGAGTTTCTTGCCCGTTCTTCTCGCAGTGGCTATACATTTTGCTGAACCTGGCAGTACAATGTAGAATATTTCAATATTAAAATTTGAAATTGACCTTCTTAAGAGCGTCGTAGACGCGTAAATTGAATAAATGTTTTTGTCTTTGACTTTGAAGCTACGCTACGAACGCTTCAAAGGTCTAAATGTAAGAAGACTGTGAGGTCTGGCATAATAATACGCCTGGTACAGCCTGGCCCCGTGGGGTGCCGGGTCAGAATTGCACCTCCCCATGGGTCCAAGATACGATCCGGTTGTTACAGTACAGTACAGCCTGGCATAGTACTAGACTCTAGATGGTCAATACCGGGCTACTTCTGATTTTTTTTATAGAAAAGTCAATTAGTACTTGGTGGCCACAAGAGTGAACTAGCTCGAGTCCCCACTCGAGCTTAGTAAATTAGTACAGTTATTTCCAAACTTCCAAATTTAAATTTCCACCACTTCAATGGATTTTAATTAGCCATACAATTTTATTCGCAATACTTTCTTGATGTTTAGAGTACAGTCAGCATGAACAGAAGCTTTTAGGATTAATGTAATAAAATTGCTAACATTTATTTTAGTAGGCACTTTCGTAACAGGAACTATTCAAAGTTTTTATGTCTATATAAACAAAATTGCACAAATATAGAAAATTTCAGTTTCCGAAAATTTTTTATTCATACGAGTATACTAGTTAAGAGGCAGATTTACGAGATAGGTCTCGATAGACAAGCGCTGTGCGTAAAACTTAGACTCGGTTCCCATTCAATCCCCACTCATGATTGAACTTTTGAGTTTTAATTATTTGTCAATATGTCTTACCTTTCTAAATCGAAATGAAAGCCACAAAATGGTTTGAAATTCAAATTGCTTGAAGTTAAAATATATTAACTCTAAATAGAATTGGCGTATCCAGTGAAATTCGTGTTATTAAAAATCCACTATATTTTGAAACAAATATTAATATGGATATTGGATTAAATTTTTTATCTGACGTTACCAACAGTCATCGTAACGGGGCAGATTTGCTTTAATTCATTGAGGATAAAAGTCGAGGTATGAAAACGGAAATGTGTTGGGTATTAAAATAAAATATTCAACAATTTAATTTTTTAATAGTATGACTCCAGAAATAAATTAGTATACAATCGGAAAAAATATATGACGAAGCATGATAAAGTGGTAGGAATATAGGGATGCACTCAAAATTATTTTTCCTTCATTTAGTATTTCATTTAGGATATCAATTAATTAGTATAAAATCGAAAATAATCTGTGTGGCATAAACAAGTGTAGGAAAACGAATGCACTCAAAATTTACTGCGTTTTACGTTGTGAATTAGTCATTATTTGCATATAATATATAAGTTACGTGTCGTCGAACCAAAGCTTGGACATGAATGAATAAAAATCTGCAGAAGTCATGACAATTTAGGTATGTTATTTTCAGAGTTTCGAACTAGACAACAAGACCCTGTTACTGAACCTCAGCTGATCATCCGTTCGTCGGACCTTTATAAGGCTATATCTTTCGAATTGTAATTGGGAGCTGGTGGAAAAATCCAGAAGAATACGAAGCAAGGCAGAGGAGCTGCAGTTCAAAAGTTATCCCTTGACGATATGTGCGAGGACGGGTGGAATGATCGCCAGGTCCCGCCTTGTTAATGTTTGTAGGTAGCCCATCTGCCGGTAAATAGCAAACGCTCGATATTCAAAGGATATTCCTATTACTATAATATATCCAATTTTCACTGTAGGGTGACGTATCTTTAAATCGTCGTCGTACTTTTAAATAGTGTTTTTTTCATTTACCTTAAGGACGGATCTCGCTCTTTTTACTACCGTAGACATTTTGATTGAGTTTCAATGACCGTGGGCACGAGGATACTGAGTTATTTTTAGATGTTATTTTCAGACAAGCAATTTCGTCCTCTAATTTTATTTTTCACTGAGTATAATTAAATTTTAAATATGTATTAAAATCAAACGGTGCACGAAATTCCGAAGCCTTCTGAAATAAAATAATAGAAAAACTGTACAATATTTGTTGGAACCTACACATACCAGGTTTACCTATGCCTACTTTCTAAAAAATTAAAGAAATACATACTCTGCAAGTTTTTATTTTGAATCTGTCTCCTTTATTGCAAAACACCAGTGCACCTGCTGTTATTTATCTGCGTCATTTTTTGTTGTAACGATAGCAACTTACTTGAAATGCAACGAATCAATCTTGTATATTTTGTCAATACCAATCTTCTCATTTTATTTTATCTAAGCAGTCAAAGGAAATGTAAAGTATCTGTAAAAAATAGAACTTATAGCGGAATCCAGCCACGGTCGGTACAGATACGACACTACTCTTGAGAGAAGTAATTTTGAGAGTAGTTACTCAGGCGATAGATGGCGCTAAAAATGAGTAAATATTATATTTTGTAACTATATACGTACAAATTAAACTGCATGATTAGTGGTTTAAGTTTCCAAATGTGTTACAAATGGCGATATCTAGTAGTAGTTTAGCTACTAAACCTAGCAATTTAAGAAGTATTAAAAATATATTCTTACAACACTCACATGTAAAATGTATAGCCGTTAGTCGTATTCATCAGTCAAACAGAACTATTTTTCAACTAACTAGAACAGTTTATTCATTAGTTTGACTGTTTGCTACTATGTTAGGTACCTATTCGTCATCGCTATGCTATATCATACGTATAAGCCAAAGATAAATAGCAACTGAAAACCGTCTTTAAATTAAGTAATTTTGTACAATATCCAGTAAAACCTTTTTTATCATATATCACTTTAGAGTGCTTATTACCGAGTTACTAAGCCCTTGGGGTTTAAAAGTGTACACCGACTTTGGGACATTATTTCAATTTACGAGCTCTTTCGATAATAAATACTAACTCGCCATTTTACGATGAGATTAATGTATAGAGTTTTTTTATTATTAAAGGAGAATATATATAGGGAAATTTAGGGAGGATAATTTGTCTAAGTATACTATTTCCGAGAGCGGACACTTAATCGAGCTTTGCTCACATTGAAGATATAGATAAACAAAATAATTATGATAATGAAAATAAATAAAACATGCGTGAAAATAGCGTATAAGGAATATAGTTAAAATAGAAACCAAGCTACAAAATATTGTAAATGTTGGAAACTCTTAATAAATCTGAGGCATTATGCAATACTGCTCGTATATCATCTAGCAGTATTGCTAAGATATCCGTATGGTAAATTAAATATTCAATCAAAGTAGATTTTCATGTAGATATTAGTATTGTCTTTTGAGTTTAATAGTCAAATTGACTTTGGAACTATGTAATACAATGGAATACGAATACGTACGTAATTATTGATTTTTTTATGATTTTTATTATTCCTATAAGACGATATTTATCTCCAAATATTTCGGAAACGTCACATTTTAGGGTACCACGCATTGATAAATAAACATATATAGTTGAATATAATATTTAATAGAAACGCTTCCAGCGTAGTTTTTTTAGTCAAACTTAACCGATCGACCCTGTGAAACAACTTTCATTGCGGTCATGACTTAGATGGACCGGATGACCGCTTGTGGCATTACTACTGACCGCTTTCTTGCTTTGGAGGGCACGATAGCAGTCTAATAGCATGGAGGTAAGGCATTTTACGAATGACCGCCTGGCCAGTTACCACCCTCAAGAGAAAATCTGTCGCCAAGCTCCAGCGTGTTCCAGGAGTTGTCCATAATCGATAAGAACATCGATAATCGATGTTTTCTATACATCGAGTACTTTTATGACCTTTTCTTCTAAATTTCTAATCCTGCAGCGACGTGATCATTGCTTTCTAATAGCTGTGCTAATTATCGGAAACCATGAGTTCCGCCCAATGGCCTTGGCGGGCGGCGAGTTGAGACTCACCACCATCGGAGTTTCAACATAGTAAATTTGTCGCTAAATAGTATGTTCTAGAAGTTGTCTTTGAGAACCAGTTCCCGTTTTTAGCTTGGTCTGAACAATATCATTAATCACGTCACTGATGGTACCAATCATAGAGATATAAATTGCTTTCTCTTTTCTGTGGTACCAACACTTAAGATAGGGGACTAAAACTAACCAAGAAAAAATATTCTTATTATTAATTATATTATAGTAAAAGTTTGTTTATTTAATTTGGTAATGAAGTAAGGATATTAAACGTCCGGATCGTTTCAAAAACTTATATAGCCTTCTTATTTCAAAAGTTCTTACATTCTGTAACGATTGAAGAGATTTTGATAAAATAAGTAGCTGGTATTCTCAAACGATTTTACTTTGTTATACGATATAAATTCCATTATTACGAAGCAATATCTCACAAATCTGCAGGCAATATTGATCTGGAAGTAGGACTTAAGTATTTTTATTCAAATCAGTACTAATATTATAAATGCGAAAGTAACTCTGTCTGTCTGTCTGTCTGTTACGCTTTCACGCCAAAACCACTGGACCGATTTGAATGAAATTTGGTGTGGAAATAGTTTGAGACCCGGGAAAAAACATAGGATAGTTTTTATCCAACTGCGCAAAAAGAGGTTAATGTTTTTGCGCGATAACCGACATGCGCGCGCCCGTAAAGCTAGTTTTGTATAATATAATAAGCATATATGTGTTACATAATTATGACCTGTGGATTTTTTTTACATCACAACTTCTATTTGTGATGTTTCTTGGTCCAGTGAATTCTCTCTTTTCTCTTCTTAATTTCAACACGCAAATCATCACTTTTTTCGTGATTGTGACGAAATATGCACGCGGCTCAATACATTTCATCACAAGTGACTTGCACTGCGCCCGTCACCCAGAGATATACAATTATTGTTAAGTCTCATTTGTCTATAATTTTACCGTCTCTCAAGGCCTGCTGCCGAAACACACTGTTAGGTGCTTGTAGACAGATTTTTCTACTTAAGGGTGGCAGCAAGCCAGGCGAGTATTCACAAAATGCCCTTCCACCACGTCGATGGCTCAAAACCGGCGGTGGGCATCGAAACCATGGACCTGCAGCAAGGTAGTCCATCAGCTTACCGGTCGGCTATCACTGCTTCAAGATGCATTAGAAGTATTGATATAGCGACCGACGAAATTCCTATAGATAATAGGTATGTAATTAAATACTAGTGTGAGTAGGTACTGTAGGTACCACAAGTGACTTATTTTAATATGAAGAAAATCTAAGTATAGGTTAAATTGTTCTCGAATTATTTTTATATTAATGATTGGTAATTAATTTTACTACGACTAGTGCGAACTCTTATTTTCCCCATATATCTTTACGCCGCAGAGACGTGGACCCTGCGAGAGATCGAAAAGAAGAAAATAGATGCTCTTGAGATGTGGTGCTGGAGAAGAATGCTTGGGATGTCGTGGACCGAGTTTCGCACAAACGTCTCGATACTCCAAGAACTCGGCATTAAGCAGCGTCTCTCAGCTATAGTGCGATCCCGGATCCTCGCATTCTTCGGACATGTTTTGAGGCGAGGTAGTCAGTCCATTGAGCGTCTTGTCGTTCAGGGCAAAGTAGAGGGCACGAGACCGCGCGGGAGGTCACCCATGCGATGGACTGACCAAATTAAATGTGCGGTGACCGTAAATAGAGGACGATGGTGTGATGTTTGTTTGTTTAGGGAGGACATAGATGCTGGCTACCGCCTGTGCGGTCGTCCAGCTCCACCGGGTTTTGGGCGAGGGCCTGGCCCTACAATAGCCCGGGAGGGAGAAGTGCCGAAGGCACTTCTCCCGAGACGGGCGTAGAAGGCGAAAAGCGCTTTCTACCTCCGTCTCCTGCGGACGCCGAAAACGTACCGCTGTTATAGGAGGGGTTGACAGCGAGCTCAAGGGCACCACTGTGGTTCGGACCTCGGCTTGTCTCGCTGTCGAGAGACATGGGGGGGATCGGAGCAAAATGCCTCTGTGCAACTGCAGTGTTGCACAATTGGGCCCTACTGAATAATACTCTTTGACTATTTGGAGAGCAATTTATCGTGACCTTGTTTTTGCCTCGAGCTCGCCGGCGAGCTCGGTGTTTGATTGTGTGACCTCTGATTACCTCACACCTGGGGATTTTACCTCGACGACTTGCGGATAACGCTAAAGCTGCCAATGTAATGGCTGCGATGGGGTCATCCGGGTCGTCTAATACCTGCCGTGGTCGGCGACGGGGGGGTTTGAAAAATGGGATAGAAGAGGCAGTCGAGTAGTTCGATGCCTGGACAACCAATGGGTTCGGGTGGTGGGGCGCTCGATCAAAGTATCGGCGGGCGCAGTCCTTATTGAACTGCGCTAGAGAGGGAAGGTTTAAGTCGCAATGCAACTCGGTGTTCCGGATATACCACGGGGCGCCGGTTGCATTACGAAGAAAACGGTTTTGGATGACTTGAAGTTTTTCATAAACTTCAAGTCATCCAAAACCGTTTTCTGTGCGTTTTCGGTGGGCTTCACTAGCATGACTAAACACTACTGATGCGTAAGTCATGATGGGGCGGATGCAGGCAGTGTAAAGTGTCTTCTTATTACTAAGAGACATTTTACTCTCTTTGCGAAGTAGGGGACCAAGGCGACCCATTACGAAGGCCGCTCTGTTACGGACGGTTGTTATGTGA
The DNA here is from genome assembly GCA_963854805.1 of Plagodis dolabraria. NCBI lineage: Eukaryota > Metazoa > Arthropoda > Insecta > Lepidoptera > Geometridae > Plagodis > Plagodis dolabraria. The sequence goes on along the minus strand of OY978457.1, from coordinate 21,158,399 downwards.
TCGTTAAAGGTGAGATGACGATCAAGGGTGATTCCGAGGTATTTTGTTCTAGGAACCCAGGGAATGGGTTCGTCGAACAAAATAAGCGGTTTCGGGTAAGGGGAGCGTGTCTTCTCAGTAAAGCACATAGCTGTGCTTTTAGCTGGGTTGACAGCGATGCGCCATTTTCGGAACCAGTCACCGATCTCGGTGACGGCCCGTGGAATGACGAAATAGGACTGTCTGTTGATATGCCACCCAGTGGTGTAAATGGCGGTATCGTCCGCATATTGGGCTAGGAATACTTTGGGCTGAGAGCGTGGGATGTCACTGGTATACAGTGCAAAGAGAATAGGTGATAGCACGGAGCCCTGAGGGACTCCGGCTCTGACTGGGTGGGGGGAGGAGAGGGTGCCTTCCACGCGATAGCGAAAGCTTCTGGCTTTAAGGAAGTCTTGTAGGATGAGCACAAGACGTTCTGGCACGCCAAATTGGTATAGCTTGTAGATCAAGCCATTGTGCCAGACTTTGTCAAAAGCTTTCGCTACGTCGAGGAAGACTGCTAGCGTAGTCTGGGGTTTGGGGTACTTATTGAAGCCCTCAATGATGTGCTCCGTGAGGCGGTGCACCTGTTGGACGCATGAGTGTCCGGGTCTGAAGCCAAACTGCTCATCTGGGATAAGGTGGTGTTCCTTAGCATGGGACTGGAGACGGTTTGCAAGTAACCGCTCGTAAAGTTTGCCTAAGGCACTGAGGAGGCTGATGGGGCGGTAACTGGTGGGGTCAGATGAGCTTTTGCCTGGTTTGTGAATGCCAATGACATTTGCACATTTCCAGGTGTCTGGGAATAAGCAGTGGCTCATAGCAGCATTGAAGATGCTGACTAAGAGATGGATGAGAGGAGGAGAGAGGGTTTTAAGAACCCTGTTGGAGATGCCATCGGCACCGGGGGATTTGCGCGGTCGGAGGGCCTTGATCAGTCTCTCCACCTCAGCGTAAGTCGCTAAGGTGATTGGTGGGAGTTCAGAGGTGACCACAGAGCTTTTACGTTCGACTTCAGCATCCACCGAATCGAGGTGAGCTTGGTCAACGTGATCTACGTTAGGGGAACACTGAGCCTCTAGGCTATCAGCTAGGCACTCAGCTTTGTCTTCGTCAAAGAACGCTGGGACTAGTGGGACTGGTCTGTATAAGGGAGGCATGTTGTTATGGTTACTTCCTCTCAAGCCTCGCGCCAAGTCCCAGTAAGCATGGTGGCTTGGCACGAGGTTTGAAAGTTTATCGCCCCATTGTTGATCACGCAACTCAGACATGCGACTTTGAACCATGCGTTCAAAGTGGCGTTTCTTAGTTTTGTTCTCTTTACTGGGGTAAGAGTCGTAATGTCGGGTCACTGCTTTACTCTCCGTCACCAATCGTCTCACATCCGCTGGAATGACAAGGCGCCGGTCGTCCGGCACTATGACCTCCTTTGCAGATGCACCTACTACGGTGGAGAGGTGATTGGTGAACGAATCGATCGCAAGGGTTACGTCATCTTTTGTCAGGATGTCGTCAGGGATCTTGTCAAGGTCCGGTGAACTGATAGCCTTTAGGGCATCGCCTACTTGCTTCCAGTTCACTATCGTCTTAGTGGGGCGGGGGAGGTCAGTCGTTGGGTCGGGACCTAGTCGCAGTATAATGGGTCGGTGGTCAGAGTGAAGCTCGTGAACCACTTCTATGGAGCGTAACCGGAGTGTTACGCCTCTGAATAGTGCCATGTCAAGCAAGTCAGATCGGTGGTCTTCCATATAAGGGTAGTGAGTGGGCTCAGTGGGCGCAATTATGTCAAAGTTAAGTTCTGCGATTAGGTTTTCAAGTGCAATACCTTTGGGATTGTTGACGTTACAATTCCATAGGATGTGCTTACTGTTGAAGTCGCCAATCAGAAGGACGGCGCTTCCTAATGAGAACAAGGCTTCTAAGTCAGCTCGGACGATCGGCTTGGAGCAAGCTTGGTAACAGGACGCTATGACTATAGGTTGATGACCAGTCATAGCTAGGAGGCAACAAGATGCTTCCATATTAACAAGAGTCGGGGTAGGTAGGGGAATGCAGTGCAGGGACCTTTTGTAATAGATAAGAGTGCCTCCCCCACGGGAGTTCACTCTATCATTACGTACCGTTCTGTAATTGGCAAACCTAGGGTTCGCCTTCCCCGGTTTTAGAAAGGTTTCCTGCACGCATAAGATATCGATAAGGTGGGTACAACAAAAGTCGTGGACGAGGTCACGTTGTTTGAAGAGGCCGTCAGCGTTAAATGACGCTAACGAAACTGAGTACGGTTTCGTGCGTTCGGTTGTACTACCCATAGTGGTTGTACTGGGGAGGGGCCTGGGGGACGAAGCGCTTAAGGGCGCTTAGTAAGTTTGCGTGTTCCAATGTGTATTGGATCACGTCCGCTGGGGATTGAGCGTATTGCATCTTGTGGAATAGCTCTTGTACCTCATTGATGTCAACCGACATAGCCAGATCGCTGACTAGGTTGATTGCCTCTTGAAGAGGGGCAGCCATCAATGGCATAGGGGTAGCTTGTGGCCGGGAAGCGGCGCGGGGAGGGGCGCGAACGGTGTTGGCAGCGGGTGCCGGGAGCGCGGGGCGAGCCGGGGCCGGTGCGCGGGCAGGGGCCGCGGCGCGGGCGGGTGCGGGTGCGGGCGCGGGTGCGGGCGCGCGGGCCGGGGCGCGGGCGGTAGCGACGGTCTTAACCATACTGGGTGGTTTAGACCATGCGTTACGGGCTGGGAGCGGCGCGGGTATTACCTGTGAGGCAGGTACTACCGTTAGTTTAGGGCTTACCCGTTGGTAGCGGTCATAAGAGGGACGGGTCGGCCTATGCCTTGCCACCCTGTGGTTCACTCGTGGTGCTTTAGGGCAACCACGGTAATTCGCGGTATGCCCTTGAGCACCGCATAGGACACAACTAGGTGGGTCCGGCGAGTCCCGGGTGCGAGTGCACGCTGCTGTCACGTGATCGCCTAGGCACTTAACGCACCTAGCGCGAGCGAAGCAGAAACGGGAGGCGTGCCCGTATAGTTGGCAGTTATGGCACTGCGAGGGACTCCCATTCTTGTATGGGGCTTGGCCATCGAGTCCTGAGAGGCCACAGACCTTTTTTAAGTTAAAAATGGCCTTGCCTTCAGGTGTACGATCTAGTACTACGAGTACTAGATCGTAGGGACTGCGGTCCTTCCCGCTGTACATGCGGTGAACTGCATGTACGGGGAAGTCTTGTGCCTTCAGGTCGGCACATACCGAATCGGTATGTACCTCCTTGGGCACACCGCGGATGACAACGCGGAGGACTTTCTCCTCTTCGAGCGCATAAGTGTGAAAACTTATGCTCTCTTTACGGAGGAGCTTTGTTAGCGCTCTGTGGTCGCTAATGGTGGACACTTGGACTTTAATGCCCTGCTGCGTGGAGCGGGCATTAGTATAATGGATCCCACGATCCGAAACTAAACGGGACAGCATGTCCCATTTGGTTTTGTCCTGAATGAACAGGGGCGGAGGCGGTTTTTCGCGGCGCGCGCTCGCGTCCTGAGGGGACGCGGCAGTGGTGGCCGGAGCGGAGGGAGGAGACGCGGGGCGCGGGGCGGGGGTCGGCTTCTTGCCGGAGGCGGGGGCCTTAGCGGGTGCCTTGGCGGGAGGGGCGGAAGTTGCGCAACTAGCGGCTTTAGGAGCACGCTTGCGTTTCCTATCTACGACGGTATAGCCGTCGTTGTCTGAGTCCGAGTCGGTGCGTAAGGCGCGACTCGGATCTACCTCCATCTCCGCTTCGGAGTCCGAAGTGGGCTCGACAACGGCGATGGAGGGACGGGTGCTCGCTGGCCTCCCGATCGGTGAGCGCGAGCGAGACCTCTCACGGGGAGGGGCTGCCACCGTGCGTCTGTTGTCTGGGCCCGGAGCGGGCGAAGTCGGACTGTCCTCTGAGAAGGACCGGGTCAGAGGAGGGACGTTGGCCTCCGGGATTGAAGTCCCGGAGGGAGCAATAAGAGTGTCCGTGAGGCGGGCACTCGCTTCCTCTTCGAGGAGTTGCATATGAGCAACATACAGATCGGGGTGGCGGAGGGCGAAGGTCTGAAGGACCTCCACCTCACCGTTAGAGGGACGTTGCATCCTGAGGGGAATACTCAGGATGGCCTAACGGGTTCTGTCTCCCTCTCGCAACTCGTGAGCTCACTTGTGTGAGAGGGAGTGAGTACCTATGGTGTGCCCTAGTTGTGTACCCTCTCCGAGCTTTTTTCTCGGCGGAGAGGGGTGCTCCTAATGCTGCTCCGGGGTTGACTAGGGGCGACCCCAAGGCCAGTTGTCCCGGAGCCCAGCTTGCTTCGGCTGACCCGTGAAGCGGGAAAGGCCACGGTGCAAGGTTAAACCAAAACAACAACAGTGGCCGTTGTCACCGTAGGGTGTCACACTGCGACCGCAGCAAATGGCGGATTTGATCGTTCAGACGGGTTTGGCTGACGCTACCCCACGCCTGAACGACGTCGCTTAACAGCACAAAGTGTGTTGTTACGCGCACTGTTACAATGTTGTGTCGAGTAGTAAAGTTGTGAAATGCGCACCGAAAAGTGCGGTCAAAACAAGACCACCAGCCCGATATGATGTTGTTCCGAAACAAGGGACTTGGGTAGGTGGTAATGCCTGACGTCTTAGAGCGCCTCTGCGCGACGGCACGGCGAGCTCGTAGCTCGCGTTGCACGGCGTTCGGCGGCTGCTCAGCTTCTGCACACAAAACAAAACTTCGTCAGGACTGCGTATTCCAAGGCACTGGTCTGCAACTAGCGTCGGAACGATGACCCGAGTGAGACGGCAATAGTGCGGGGACTATTGCGGTCTCACTGGGAGATACTGGCGGAGCTGTAGACAGGTGTGCACGGCGTGGCGGCACAGGTCGGAATGCGATGGTGTGACATTGTGAGGCGCATTACATCTGCCCCCACTACAACTACATGACGACCACGACCGCTCTGTCAAGAGCGCAACGACTGAGAAGAATTAATTTTAATAATTATTAGGTGAATTTATTTATTATGGCTTTTTAAAATCATTGACATTATTATAGAATTATTTAAGACATTGTTATTGATTTATTAATTATTTTTATGATAAGATCAATAGTTTATTTTTAGAATTATTCTTTAGAATTTTTTTTTTTAGATTTTTATTTGACAAAAAGGAATGTAAAAGAAATTGTGTGAAAAGTACATGATATAGATTATATTGTTATATATTATAAATTAAGATATTTATAACAACGTATTTATCTAAATTTTTGACGTCTATAGAATAATACGAATAAATGAATATAAATATAATTATGAATATGAATTGCTAAGCATTTATTATTTGAACATAAGGTTAAAACGTGAATGTTTGTTTCCACGTGTTGTTTTTGGTAGAACCTCTCTCTGAGGTAATATTTAAGAAGTCGACATTAAAATAACCTACCTGGAATCCAGGACCAAATCTTCATCAAACATTGTTCAGTCATCACTCATCAATTATCAGATTTATTTGCATTGTTATTGGTACGAGTACCTACTCTTTCAGTTTTCAACGTTGCCAGTTCTATTGTTTATGTAACTTTAAGGAAATTGATGCAAAATACAAAAGATCACCAAAGGCGACCATTGAAGAATAAGCATTTTATTAAAAGCACGCTATCGAGCTTTTCCATGACGGTGTTTTTATGAAGTTTTATAAAATTCCTAAAAGCAACCAACTTTGTTATTTACCTACCTAAACAAACCGTGAGAAACCAGACCTATACTGTTTGAAACTTTTTAAAGACATAAAAAAGGTACAAAATATATATCGTGGCGTTTACGTCAGTTTACGTCAAAAATGTCAAATTGATAATACTGGAATCTGTCAAAATATAAAACTGAGATATGTAAATACAAGAATCTCAAAAAAAACATTATAGTAAAATGAATTTTACGAATTTCGTGTCCAGATTGATAAAGTTTAAAACTATTGGAGACGTTCATAAAATTATGACACCTAGTAGAAGTTATGCTTTACCAGGAAGTAGTCCAGGGTCCAAATCAGGCAGGAGTGGAAAGGCAGGTGGACCTGCGGGTGAAGGAGGCGACGGCCTTGGTTAGTATATTTATGAACACCGTATAAAATATAATATAAATCATAGGAAAGTTTTTTTTATTTTATTGTGACGGAACAAGCACGAGGCCTACCTGATGTTAAGCTGACTAAACTGTGCCTATAACAGATGCATTTAGTCACAAGTCACGAATTGCACTGCGCCCGTCACTCTGAGACATAGTTGTTAAGTCTCGTCCTGTAACTTTTACTGGCTCTCAAGGAATGCTGCCGGAACACACCGTTAGGTGCTTGGCGACAGATTTTCTACTTGAGTGTGGTAGCTAGCCAGGCGAGCAATCGCATAATGCCCTTCCAGCATGCAGTGAAGCTCAAGCCGGCGGTGGGCATTGAACTAGGGACCTGCGGCACCGCAGTACGTAGCTTTACCGCCTTTTTTTTTTTTTTTTATTTTGCCTAATAGGTTAGCCTTTCACCACTATCTCACCTGATGGTAAGTGATGATGTGTTCGAGGATGTTGTTCAGACTAACCTAGAGTTACTGGCTCTCAAGGACAGCTGCCGGAACACACCGTTAGGTGCTTGGCGACAGATTTTCAACTTGAGGGTGGTAGCTAGCCAGGCGGGCATTTGCAAAGTGCCCTACCACCATGCTGTAACGACTGCTATCCTAAGACAACAACCGGGACCGACGGCTTAACGTGCCCTCCGAAGCACGGAAGCGCTCAGTAGTAATGCCCAACCAGCGGTCACCCATCCAAGTCATGACCGCGGCGGACGTTGCTTAACTTTGCTGATCGATTCAGAATGACTAAGCAAACTTGGCTACGAGCGCTTCGCTTTGTCATCATTGCTTCAAAGTACTTACTAGACGTTCACACTCGCTGGAAAGCGGTTATCCCTCTTTGTCCTTGCCCTGAAAGCCAATATGACGTTATCGACGTTAGCTGTAAAGTGACTTGTGTTGTTCGTACAACATTTGAGGATGTAGAAAATAAGTAACTGATCATTGTTATGCCCTTCTTACATTACGACACTCACTAGTGACGATACTTTGGTCAGGCCAGACACCAGTCAGATAAGTATACAAGTCAGTTAGCTACACGATATCCGTATATTAAACGATTCAAAATAAACAAAGAGATTTGTGTTCCACTTAGTTCAGTAGATTGAACTAATGCGTTTTTTACTCGTTTGTTCAATTCAAAAATCAAACACTTATATCCCACGAAACACAACTACTATTTCACTAATTTACGTAAACTTCTCATATCTCTCAAATTATGGATGTACTAAGGACATATATTAAGCTACCTTTATACTATTTATGGTCTCCTAGTATGTTGGCAGTTTAGCATCTTACCTAAGCGTTTAATACTACCAAAGTTATGAATGTACTAAAGACATTAATACCTCTATATTACTTATGGACTCCTAGTACTTTAGTAGTTTAACATCTTATCTAAGCTTTTAATGCTACCAAAGTAATGAATGTACTAAATATATACATTAAGCTAGGTACCTCTATATTACTTATGGGCTCCTAGTACCTTAGCAGTTTAACATCGTGCTGATATTGTTTAAGAACCACTCCGTTTGAATAAATTAGTAAATATATGTAAATTAAATGAAATTGTCCCGTGGGGTGCCGGGTTAGAATTGCACCTCCCCATATCATCCCGTGGGTGTCGTAAGAGGCAACTAATGGAAAAATACTGGTAGGTAGGCAGCAGCGCCTTGTAAAGAACTGCCAACTTACACTGCGATCCCCATGACGCCTGCCAAGCGTGGGGATTATGGCAAATACCCCCCTTAATTGTTCTAACGCCTGTCTTTGAGGGCTGATTAACGAACCTATTCTAGGTTCCACAACTTCATCACTCAACAGGCGAGGTAGTTGTCAAGTGGCTGACATATAAGCTATTAAATAACCTGCATAGACAGACACTTTGAAATGAGGCCCGTGCACATAGAATTGACCTAATTTTGTCCAATTCAAAATGGTTCTTATTTAAGCTTGTTAAAAGCTGATTTGGTTTTGAAACTAATTTGTTTTTAGGGTTCCGTAGTCCTGACAAGGAACCCTTATAGTTTCGTCATGTCCGTCTGTCTGTCCGTCTGTCCGAGGTTTTGCTAAGAGACCGTTAGTACTAGGAAGCTGTGATATCGTATGGACACGTAAATTAATTACGCCGACAAAGTGGTAAAATAAAATTTTGAAAAATAGGTACATGTGATGTGGGGATGAAATTTTTTTTCGTCGTGCATGTCTTTGTGTGTGGTATGGTTGAATAGGTCTTCTAAAATGACTTAGGGGTTGCTAATACTGTTCTTCGATTTAATGCTCCATTTACGAAATATTAAACTTTAAAGTGCAAATTTTTTTTCCAGCAGGGCGTCCCTCTAAAAGCTAAACTGCTGGCTTGAAAAATCTGAAAAAAATCAAACAGATAGTGCGTTTTGTGAACTTTAAAGAAAAAGTATAGCGGTTGAGATAACTTTATTAGTTTAGCAGTAATAGTCGTTGAACTTGGGTGTTGGATAATTTTGTACCAAATATAAAATCTATAGAATAAATCCTTTAAAGTGACTAGGACGAAGTAGTTGGTTGTTTATAAGGGGTTAAGACTGGCATTGCAAACTTAATCTAAAATAAAAAATCATAAAACTATAACTATGCCTATGTCATACATAATAGACTAGCTTTCCAGCCGCGGCTCCACCCGCGCGTATTGCGGTTATCGCGCAAAACCATTAACCTCTTTTTGCGCAGTTGGATAAAAACTATCCTACGTCCTTTCCCGGGTCTCAAACTATTTCCATTAGTATAGAGATAGATATGACAGTACAAAGATTCTTAAATTAAAGACGACTTATATAGGTATTAAGTACTTTTTGGACCTCATCTTCGCCGTACAGTAGAAGTGTTTACTTTGTTGTCTGTACCTTCCGTACCAAGGTCATCGATCACTTCATTTCACACATAAATATACAATAGTGTATTTTTTTTCATCGGTAAAGAGAATATTTCTGTGTCCTTCACTTGCGTATCGCAACAGAAGGCACTCTATTTAATTTTATAGATTGATTTAGGGCATGTACTGTATATCGACGATAATCACCAAGCTTCAGGTCTTGTTTTATAATACGCGACATTTTCCTAGCGGGAATCTTCATTTCTCGCAATAAGATTTTTGTTGAGTTATCATAATATTTTTACTTCCTAATGGGATTTCGACCAATTCTGGCTTTAACAGCATTAATTTGTAGTTTTAAGATACGCGGCTGTCCTGATCTTTTATGGTCTTCGACAGAGGAAGTGTTGTTGTATTTGTGGATATTACGATATACGAAAATACCTACGGCTGATACCATGCTTTTGAAGTTTCTAGAATATGACCGACGCGACGGCTCAATACCTACTTTGCACAAGGCGAATACTGCTATCCTATTGTCTTAACCACCTCATTTCATATTGTAATTTGATAATGAACACGAAATAATATATGAAATGGCGCGAAATCGAAAGAAAATTTTAAAGTAATAGACGCGTTCCAAATTCTAAATAATTCAAAAGCTGAAAAGGTTTTATGTTACAGTATTTATGGCCAGACTAGTTATATAGTATAATAGCCCATTTATAAGCTTACTTGCATATATCGGCGTATACTTTTTAATTTTTTTATCTAGAATATCAACTATTTTATAATAGTATAATTATTTATGCTAGAGCAAATAAATTAAATGACATTCAAATTCTAATAATGTATCAACAGATTCTGAATCGCGCTATCGTTACGTTTTCATTCGATTATCTACCTATAGAATTCACAACCGAATTTTGTTTAATTTTCGAATTACAATTGAAACAATAACTTGGCGGCAATCGTACTCTTATTTTTTAGATTTAGCAAGAAGAAAGTGGAGGAGAATAAAGAACTACAGAATCGTTCTATATTATGATAACGGGCTTCTACGGAACCCTACATTGTGCGTGGCTCGACACGCATTTGACCATTTATTTTAACATATTTTCAGGCAAATTTGGCGCTGCGCGGGAAGACGGTTATTTTTACGATAAACAAAGGAAGCAACTCAGAAAAATAAAAAAGAAACTTAAAGACAACGAGGAAACACACGACAAGAAAAAGCACTAACAAAATAAATCAAACAAAACTTTTGCCCATTCATACTTCCTTCTGACTGTTTTTGTTATTGAAATTGTGGTTAGATGTATCTATTGTGTAATATTTAGATTTTTATTTCGTGTTGTAATTAAATGATGTCCCAAAATATCAGTGAGATCCTTTCTTTTGGGATAAAACTAGCAATATTTTTTCTATGTTATTGTGACGGAACAAGTTCGAGGCCCACCTGATGTTAAGCGGACTAACCTCTGCCTATAACAGATGCGTTTCGTCACAAGTAGTAGTACGAATTGCACTGCGCCCGTCACCTTGAGACATAGTTGTTAAGTCTCATGTGGCTATGATTTCACTGGTTTCACCCGTTCCTTACATACTTTACTTTGTCCTCTTTATATGATTTTTATTTAATTTGTATTATTTGTGCCCGCGGACCACATGGTTTTGAAAATACAGAGTAGTTCCTCATACCGTCGCGGGCCGGGTGGAGTAGCTTTTGCCGGTTGTGAGTAGGTGGCTCGAGGATTTAAATTAGGGTAGACTGTTGGATTGGGAAACAAACAAGGAAAGATCTTAAGCCTTTTCAATACCCAACAGTATTGTGTAGATGCACGTACGCACACTATTCAAGCTTAATCAGGAGACCTCGACTGTTTTGAGATAGCCATGTTCCAGATGGGGTGGCATTTCTCTCGTTTTTATAAGTTCAATGGATAATTTTAATCCTTGCCTTAAGGTATTTTTATTGGAAATATTTTACTTTATTTATTCGTATTACCTTAGGGGAGAGTCCGGCAGTACCGTCACCTTAAGGTTTATGTAGGATAAAATAAAAATCTCTTGGGTTTGACGTTAAATATAGGCTTTAATGCGTTAACAAACTCATGTGTTGTAAATAAAAACAATAAATTATTAATATATTTAGATACAATCAACTTTATTAATAAAATTGGCAGACTATGAGAATTTAACATTAAAAAAATTGGCCTCCAGAACCGGCCAGCAAAAATATGACCCCATATACCAAGCAATAATCACAAATATATTAGTTAGGCAGCTGTGATATGTTTGCACAAGCCTCATGGATCCAAGTCTTGCAGTATCCACATTAAATCCAATCCTCTTCATGAGATTCAAGACGCAAAAGACAAATTGTCTCATCCTCTTTTTTTGCAGCATCTTTTTGTATGCAGAACTGAGTAGATTTCACTTTTGTATATTTTTTTATTTGACAATTTTATGATTTCACAGTTTTACGACGTCGTCGTGCAGTATTTCATCTTTTCTATGCATCAGAAACCGGTTATAATTATTCTGCGCAACTGTGGCTTTAAAGTTGTCAACTGATTTGTCGATTTTATTGGTAGTTTGAGGCGCGGATTTTTGGCGAGCTATTCAGCAACTTTTACACGGGCTTATGCATATTAGCGAGATCTCAAGCGCCCTTCTTTTTCTTCATCTCGCCATCATTTTCATTGCATGGCATCTGTGAGTACCTAAAAGAAGATAAAATTACTCAAAAATAAACTTTAACAGTGGCCGGTACTGAAGGACATTTTTATGGCCGGTACTGTAGGGAACGAAAAAAATATAAGGTTTGATGCTACAAAATAATTAACGCATAAATGTTGAATTAAAACATATTTTATAATAGCTAAATAAATGAACAATACATACCAGGTTTAACTTCTATCGAACTCTTTCTATGAACTTCTGAAATCACTTACAGAACTTTACTGGTGTACCTTGCGTTCACCACGCGCAATACAAATTTGCACACTGAAAGTAACCGTGTCGCGACAGGTTGCTGCCGCGCGGGGCTTTTACTCGTATGAACATATTACTATATCGTATCCATCTGTTATATATTTTTGGAAACTGCATCTGGCCGGTACTGGATGCCGGCCGGTACTGTAGGACTTTCACCTACTTGTAGTTGTAGGTTTTCAATCCTGTTCACTATTTACAATTTTACATTATTGTATCTACTATTAGAAACACTTTCAATCATAATTTTAACTACATTCTTCCCGTTAGTGCTTACTTAATTGCATTTACCTACCTACCTCTCTATAATCAATTACTAAACCATTACATGTACTAACACTATGTGCTATCGATTCAATTAATATCGTATTCATAGATGAAAATAAAATAGGGAAAATAGGGGCTGTAATGTCACGATAATATAATGTGGAGAAAATTTAACACAAGCATACAATCCACACAGCTACACTTCCATTTTATATATGTTACGTGTTAATTTTTAATGAATGACAAAGACAAGAACATAAGCATGCAGTACACGCACATACGCACCCTACTGAGCTACTGAGACTATTAGAAGATATCGCCTGATTTGACATAACGGATTTACATTATATGTTTTTTGTATAATATGTAAGTCGACAAGTCATCAAGAACATAAATAATAGGTAGATAGCTGTAAAGTTGAACAATATACTTAAATTAAAAGTTTTTTATTTATGTATATTAAAGACAGACCTGCTGCAGTGGAAAATATCAACTGAGTCAAACATTTTGTTATAATTTATGTGCATTCTGCTAACAAGCAAATTTTGAGTGTGATTAGTTTTTGTGAGTGTAGGCGCAAATAGCTTTGTATGTCTTGTTCTCGATATGGGGCAGCAGAAACTTAAGGTTTTTGATATTAATTCTGGACTATCAATGTACCCATTACATAAACCATGCAGGAAAGATATGTCACATAGAACACGACGGTTTTTTATCGTTATGAGATGATGATGTCTACAAGATTCTTCATAGTCTCTAAAGCCAAAAGAAGTTTCGGGAGTACAATAATTTACTTATAATATTTACAAAGTGGAAACGATTTGATGGCATATAGCAGATGGTATGGAGAACAGAGACACAAACAACGTTAAACCTTGCTGGCATAGAACATATCTGTTATATAAATTATATCTATTCAATCATTACTTGATTCAGTATGTTCTCATATTGTTGTCTTAGGTTTTCGCAATTGTTACACATAGTAATTAAACAACTTTAATCGGTTTAAATCGAGTATATATATCATTATTTTGTCCCGACGACGTTTCAAACACTTTGCAGTGATACATACAAATCTGCAAGACCTCTGGACACTGAGCGAATACTGCGTGAATAGGGAACGTTATGATTAATTTATAACGTAATAGTTATTATAAAAAAATCTGACGGTAGACTTAATAATTTCTTAATAACTCATGTGACAAATAAAACCAATTAGTCACCCCGTGACCACGATCACTGCAAAGTGTTTGAAATGTCCGGATAAAATAATAATAAATAACGCGATTTAAACCACAGTTCATTTGAAGGTTAAGAAGCCATGTTCAAAAGTGATCATTTATAATTGTGGTCTTTAACCACTGAAGGGATTCCGCATTTATTCGCATCTATTTTTTCTTGTATTGAATGGTTCTATGCTAACTTCGTCATATTTTGTGAGTTTTATTGAATCATGTAGATAGGGGTCCTCACATGAGTATGTTGCCAAAATGGTCTATTTGTCGGTATAAAGACTCGAGAGCTTCATTTGAGATGCGATAAGGGACAAAATTTATGTCAGAGCTAGCTGAATAAACAAATTATACGTTACATTAGCATCTAAGATGAATGTATCAAACATAAAGCCAGGAAAATTGCCCTACAATAAATTGGAAGTGCTCTAGGTAAATATTTATTCTATTTGAGTAATGAGTGTTGTGTTTTGTAAAATAAGAAGTGAAGGAAATTTAGAAAAGAAACCTACAAATTAGTTCAACGAAAGTTTTAGAGAAACTACTTTCTCTAAGAAATTTTTAACTGACTTAACTATTTTAAGCTGTATTGAATGCTGGTGAGCTCTGATGTCAGTAAAATTTTAAGTTGAGTAATTTTTGTGTGTCCTACTTCGCTGATCGTGAGATCACAAAGCATGTCTTGGGAGATACGCTGCAAGTTTATAATCTTAGAACTTTTACTTAATGATTATAATTATCTTTCCAAAGAAAATCACCACGTCGTTACCTCTAGCAATTATCAAAAATATTATACATAAGTATACATATTTTCGCTATTTTCCTGGACAGTAAAAAACCTTCAATCTATTTTTCAGTTGTAAAACAAACTTGATGGCGCAAGAATTAAAGTTATGAAACATTTAGTCATGTTAGCTCAATTGGTTAGAGCATACCCCGGCTAAAGGGGTGGATGGACGCGGGTTCGAATCCCGCACATGACTATAATTTTTTCATTCGTAAATTTGTAATTTTGTAACATACACTTCCTTCTTATAATTGCCGGGCTCACCCACTACACTACATTACTAATGAGCGTAACATACGTATAATATTCTCTTACATCTATTTGCTTGGTTAGCACAAACTTTCGCGTATTAAATTCTTGATTGCTTCGTAAAGTTACCTTGTTCAACGAAACCCTTTTTAATATTTTCACTGTCAGATAAATTTTGAAGCATAATCTCACATACAAAACCCAGTTATCCATAAAGGCAAGGACGGAGTCAGCTGTTGAAACGCATTAATTCTCACCCTTTTCAGAATTATCGATTTATTTGTGAGTATTATGCCTTTGTCAAATATTTTATAGAAAATTTTATGTTTGCCAACAAACGTCTTCTTTGGCTACAATGTCAAATCGTCTGCGAAAATAACATTTATTAGTAGGAGAAATGTTATAGTGTTTTTAATTTTTATTTTTCACACTGTTGATACCTCTAATACAAAATAGGATTAATAAAATATTACTGAATCAGCTGGATTGTCCACTGCGGCACACAGCCTCCCTCATTTAGGGGGGATTGCCATAATCCCCACGCTTGGCAGGCGTCTTGGGGGTCGCAGTTTAAGATATCAGTTCCTCAGAAGGTGCTACTGCCCACCTTCCGGTATTTCACCCTTAGTCGTTTCTTACGACACCCGCAGGTAGAAAAGGGGGTTGACATTCTAACCGGGCATCCGACGGGGCTATAACTATATTACAAGTATGTAATCAAAATAACATTAATGCTGGAAAAGAGGCTAGTCTTACAAACAAAACTAACTGAAAATAAGAATGCCTTTTTTTTCCTGACACCTTAATTTGTAATCGGAGGACAGTTGACAATTATTAATCGCATGAAGTAGTAGTAGAAATCTTGTCCGTGGAAGTACTATGTATATCTATCACCAAGAAGTAATGTTCATATTACTGTGTTCCTGTTTGAAGAATCAGGGTGCTGGGTACATAACCTAACACATTTCCTCTTAAAAATGTTATATCAGTAAACAAATATGAAATAAAATATCAATGACTTTTTTTGAAATGAAATTCTCGTGAGTTTCACACATATTTAAATATTATAAATAAAACCGTCAAAAAACACTCACGTTGGGGATCGAATACGTCGACCCGGGTTTCGAGCATATCATTTTGCCGGTTTTATTTATAATATTTAAATCAATGACATTTTCGGGTGTATTAACGCCACGGGCCCTGCTGCTCCTTCCGCTTCATTGTACATTCCTCTTCTTCTCAGTCGGGCACTCTTGTCAGAGTGGTCGTGGTTGCGCTGATGCTGTACACGCAGATGCATTGGTTAGGTCCCCACTATTCCCAAGGCTTGCCGTCTTAGCAATGTTCTTCCAATTCTGTTCGAAGCGTTCCGAGTACACTGGACCATGGTACATTCCTACATGAAGTCAAAGCATTCGTGGTAAAACGGAGACATTGAACCATGAGCCAATGAAAAATGTGTGGCCAATGTTAATGCGTAAAGATCACCAGTGAACTGAATGTGAACTACTAAAGATAACAAAATGCTACTTGTGATGAAGTCAAGGCATTCGTGGTAAAACGGAAACATTTCTTCCGCTGCTCCTGAAGTTATTACATTACTTTACTTAGGTCCAGATACGTGTTTTTCTTTGGTTATTTGAATAATTTTACTTGTTTTGCGTAGCTGATAGGCCTTTTACCACTATTTCACCTGATGGTAAGTGATGATGTGGTCGAGGATGTTGTTCAGACTAACCTAGAGTAACTGGCTCTCAAAGACAGCTGCTGGAACACACCGTTAGGTGCTTGGCGACAGATTTTCAACTTGAGGGTGTTAGCTAGCCAGGCGGGCATTTGCAAAGTGCCCTACCACCATGCTGTAACGACTGCTATCCTAAGACAACAACCGGGACCGACAGCTTAACGTGCCCTCCGAAGCACGGAAGCGCTCAGTAGTTGATGTTGACAATTTCAGAGCACAATTACAAAAACACTACTTACTAGGCACTTGGTAACTTTGCTTTACTAAATGTCTGAACTTATTCTGATATCTTAGTTTGGTTGTAATTTTTTAAATAAATACGTTAAGATTATTAATAGAATGAGGTTGGCAGCTTACCGGCCCGCCTAGGTGGCAACCACTCTCAAGTGGAAAATCTGTCGCCAAACGCCTAACGGTGTGTTCCGGCAAAGGTCCGGCGTGCCCAGTATGCTGCCAGCATTGGTACGCTGCATTCTACACTCATTGAGCCAAAGGTGCCAGCCCTTTGATCATGCGTCGCACCGACCGAAAGCTCTGATAAAATTTATGTAAAAGGAAACATTGATAATCGACTATATATGTGTTGAAAGGCAAAAATAAACGTATTTGATACATGATATATCACATTTAAAGAATCATGAAAGTTATTTATCAGAGTCATATATATATATATAATATATATTTATAAGATTTGTCGATTTATTTTTGTCTCAAATGCAATAGGAAGAAATTACTTTTGTGTCGGTTTCCTCGACAGAGAGCTCTGATAAAATTTATGTAAAAGAAATGATTGATAATCGATTATATTTGTGTTGAAAGGTTAAATAAACGTATTTGATACATGATATATCACATTTTGAGAATCATGAAAGTGTATTTCTCTAGAGTCAACAAGATTTGTCGATTTATTTTTGTCTCAAAGGCAATAGGATGAAATTAGTTTTTGTGTCGATTTCCTGCTACATTTCCTTGAATTCCCTTCTCCAATAAAAAGGTATACCTACAATTAGAGATATACACTTTTGGCCCGGAATGCTTTTTATTCTGACCAAAATTGCTCTCTTGTCAACAATCGTTGGAGATTTATTTCAACAGTCGTAGCCTTGGGGTAAGTATACATTTTTTCTTCCTTATGGTATCTGAGTTTTTATTATCTTTAGAAGATATTTTATTTGAGAAAATAATACAATGACCTGACGGTAAGATATGTAAAGGCTCATACAAAGTACTGTAACAGCCGGATCATCTACTGCTGAACACAGCCTCCCGTATTAAGGGGGTATTTGCCATAATCCCCACGCTTGGTAGGCGTCTTGGGGATCGCAGTGCAAGTTGGCAGTTCTTTAGAAGGCGCTGCTGCCCACCTTCCAGTATTTTTTCCCTTAGTCGCCTCTTACGACACCCACGGGATGACATGGGGAGGTGCAATTCTAACCACCTCACGGAGCAAAGTCAACAGCGTCTCTCATACAAAGTACTTATATTTTATTATTATATATTCTCTAAAATATGACTGCTGGAAGAAACTGCCAGGTGATTGGTGACAAATTTTCTACCTGACGGTAGGGGCTACACATGCTATGTTTTTAATTGCCACCAGGCAATGAAGTTCACGTCCATGGCTGGATTTCAACCATGGTCCTCTTGCACGGCAGACCTTAGCTATTGCCACTTACGCATTATTGCTCTATAAATTAATATTTAACATTCAACACTTTTACCACAGTAAGTATTAAAATTAGGGAATTCATTATCTTTGTAATGTGGTTTTAGCAGTGAAAACGTGCGTTTGATTCATTTATGGTGGTCTGGAGGAAAGCACTTTGAGCGATAAGATGTGTATTATGTGTGGCATTCACTCATTTTGTGGATTGTTGTTTTAATTATCTATCTATTATCTTTACTAAATGAACGTAAACTCATGGTTACCTACCTAATTTGTTCAGTATTTTTTACCTAAGATTGTGTCTCCTAAACGAAATAGAATAGGTAGGTTTGACGAGTAGGTATGTTAGCAGTTAGTAAGGGCATTATGAGATATTATGTACGTATAAAAGGTATGTGCATCCCTAAGAGGTTGGTAAAACAATATGTTCGACATTTTGGTATCCCTTATAAGCGTCTTTGCTAAAATATAATATACTAGCTTTCCGGGCGTGGCTCCGCCCGCGCGTATGTCGGTTATCGCGCAAAAACCTATTTTTGCGCAGTTGGATAAAAACTATCCTATGTTTTTTCCCTGGTCTCAAACTATTTCTAAACCAAATTTCATTCAAATCGGTCCAGTAGTTTTGGCGTGAAAGCGTAACAGACAGACAGACAGAGTTCTTTCGCATTTATAATATTAAGTACTGATATAATGAATACCTACTGTTAAAGTTTGAAAGAACGATGAATTCTAAACTTTCATCTCTATAAAAGCAGTTGCACGTGGAGTGGCCTGGTTGTATTTTTTTATTGTTTTTTATGACTTTTGTAGAAGTCGATGTTGTTCAGGCTTATCTAGAATGACTGTCTCTCAAGGATAGCTGCGGGAACACATCGTAAGATACTTGGCTGCAGAATTTCTACTTGAGGGTAGCTAGCCAGTCTATATACTATTCGCAAAAACCCTATGCCATCCATAAGACAACCACCAGGACCTCATAACCTCCTCTCTGACAAACTTAGAAGTAATTGCTCTGAGGCCCTCCGAAGATAGCTTCGGATTCGTATCAGTAGTAAATATCACTATTGTTCACCCATCAAAGTAGTAACCGCAGCGATTAATATCGACTTCGTAAGTTCCGCTCTAAGCGCTTTAAAATTGGTAGTATAGAGACCACTGCCTTACATCTATATCAAGTTCTTTATATATTCACTCACTGTTTCATTAAGCACAATAGACGATACTCAAATAGGGCAAGCATCCACCCACACCATCGTTCTGACTGTCACATGCAGCATTGCGAATAATCACTCGTATTGGTACGACGTATATACATACCTAAGTTGTTGTATAGCTTTAATTGAGACTTTGGTTAGAAATAGTGTATATATATTGTCGTGAGCCTTATTTCTAGGTATGTTTTGTGTCTCTCTTTTCAATGGGTGCATTTCTTTAGTCCGGAATTCCTTATGCATGTTTTCAATATTAATTATCGTTACCTTAAAAATAAAATATTCTATGGTAATAACGAACTGTATATATATAATAAATTAGATGTTTAATTTGTTTGATCTAAATATATTTTCCATATTTCGGAGCGTGAGGAGTTAGTTTGCTACGAGACTGGCTTCACACTATGATAATGACCGTTATTCTAGTCTGTAGTCGCTTCTAATCTATAGTCATTTGAGAGACTTAATTACAAATTTGTAATAATAAAGTAATATAAGTTAAATATCTAACTGATCTAGGAATATATATTAATTATACAAATATACAATAATATGATTGATTTTTATATTATTTTCTTTTTTTTAATCTAATATTAATTGTTTTTATTTAATGTGTCTGCCTGTTTAGCCTGGTTCAAGAGATACATAAATATGACAGATGGATGAACAGACCGAGCGGCAGCGGTTTAGGTTCAGGTGATAAATTTTCCTGCTCATATTCACTACTTCTTATCAACCCTAGAAAACATGTTATTGTAGCATGTTCTTGTTTTAAAAAGTATTCCAGTACCAATTTTCAACACTATCACTTCAAAAATCATCAGTATGCGTCTTACGCAAGAATGGTGACGTTACGAACGGTCCAGAAGGTGAAGCAAAGGCACGAAGAGACTTTAAACCATTTGAGGAGACCTGGCAATCGCAGACCCAGGTTTACTTAGTGACCAAAAAGACTGTTATATTGTTTCCACTGTGTTGAGAAATCGCCACCTAAATGCAGTTGAAGTCCAACAGCTTCTTTAGACCCAAAGGGACTACTTTCTTACTATTAATGACAGTGCAATGAGAAGTGTACGATATCTACAAGTAAGGGAGCAAATGACAACGCGATGGCAACTGGTTTTTTCACTTCACCTGAAACTCCGAAGACGAGCGAGAGGCCCATTACTCGAGAGAGAGCAGCGATTAGCGATAATACGATACGCCTGTGAACACATACAGTGGGATCAAAAAGAATGGTCACGAATTTTGTTTACAGATGAGTCTCGATTTTCAGTTTACACTTCTGATGGATTGCGAAGTGTCTACCGGCGACTTGGTGAGCGATACATTCAAACCTGCTGCTCAGAAAATTTCCAGTACGGTAAAGGCAGTACATGTATGGGCTGGCATATCTATAGAAGGTCGCACAGAGTTAGTGGCCATAGAAAACGGCACTCTGACTGGGGAAAGATATGCCCAGAAGATTTTCATAGAGTACGCAGGGCCGTATTTAGTAAATGACGGTGATGGATCGATGCTGATGCATGATAATGCCCGGCCACACACCTCCTGAATATACTCTTGCACGACCCGAGCTCGTGCAAGAGTATATTCAGGAGGTTGGTATCAGCGTGAGGGCTTGGCCATCAAGAAGTCCTGATCTTAACCCGATTGAGCACACCTGGGATGAGCTGCTGGGAGGCTAGTCAAAAACCGCAGACCACCACCCTCACGGCACTAAAACGGGCCTTAATAGAAGAATGGGCGAATTTTGCCCAACATCGGCTCCGAAACTTCTTGTTCAGTATGCCAAACCGACTCGAAGCTGAAAGCAGAGCTGTTACCAGTTAAGCATCTCTTCTATGCCTTCGTAATCAAATCGGTAGATAAGTAGTAAGTAAAATGTTAATTGAGCGACAAAGCCCATTAATAATAAATTTAAAAAAAAATTGAGCTCTGTGACACTAAGCTCAAAGTGGTCGTTTTAATTGTACTATCTTTCAATTGACTTAAACATGTTACTAATGATGTAAATATGTAAAAATAAATTTACTATAATTTCAAAGAAAGCTGATAAAAATTGCCATAAAACGTTTTTTAGGGTTCCGTACCCAAGGGGTGAAAACGGGACCCTATTACTGAGACTTCGCTGTCCGTCTGTCCGTCTGTCACCAGGCTGTAAGTATCTCAAGAACGGTCATAGCTAGACAGTTGAAATTTAAACAGATGATATATTTCTATTGCCGATATAACAACAAATACTAAAAATAAAATAAAATAAATATGTCATAAAATAAAATAAACATCCACCTCCAAGACGGCGGGAGCAGCGACAGTGGCAGCAGAAGGCTCCAAAGGGCGAAAATACGAGAGTCTCGGCGATAGTTATATATTTTTGCCTTTTGGAGTAAAAACATTAGGTCCGTGGGGTCCAAGCGCATGGACTTTATATAAAGATTTATCAAAGCGGCTGATAGAAAAGACAAACGACCAAAGGGCTGGCGCTTACCTCGGCCAGAGAATTAGTCTTGCCATACAACGGGGTAATGCTGCCAGCCTTTTAGGCACTCTACCCGTGGACAGTGACCTGAGTTCTGTTTTCTACTTATGATTGCCTCCTGGTAGAAAACAGAGCTCAGAATTTTTAAGTGTAATATTTTTAGGTCATAAGTAGATATAGTTAAATTATTTATTTATTTTTGTATTAGTATATGTACTGTTAATTTTTTCTTGTAATGTACAATAAATGATTTGATGTCCTCTTTAGAAAAAAAAATATGTAAGGGGGATCCCATACAACAAACTTGATTTTTTACCGTTTCTTGCTCGATACTAATAACGGTGACAGGAAGACGGTTTCTTGCAAGATTAGGTTACAGATAATGGTACGGAACCCTTCGTGCGCGAGTCCCACTCGCATTTAACCGGTTTTTATTTTAAATCACTAACTTTTATAGTTTAGAAAAAATAAAGTTTAGTACTTACTTTTGCAGGCCAGTGTATATAGATTATGATAATTATGCTAAGAATTTTAATCAGTTGTTGAAAATGTGTGAATCTCATTTTTTTATTATTTATTATTCAGAATCTATTTTTTTCTATGTGAGACATCACAAGAAATAACTTGTCCTTTGTTTGTAGATAAGCGTCTCATTTATCCGGATGTGGTATGAACGATGAAATATGGCGAAAAATAAGGCAATTTAGAGATAATCGATGATTTAGTGGAAGGCACCCAAAATCTACAGAGAACATATGAAATCACTAGCAAACATAATAGAACCTTCTACACTATACACCCTACAGTAGTGAAACGCTTTGATGTCAGGCGACATCGCCACCGGCGTAGGTACTTACGCGGTCATGAACGCGCATATTTGCACTGGTTGTCACAACATGTTAAATAAAATAAATGTGATTAATATTATGAAATCATATAGATAAAAGTACACTTTGCAAGTCTGTTGGGAAAAAACAAGCAGTTTTTTTGCTTTTATCTAGTTTGTTACCTATTGTACTTGATCTTAGAATTCATGATTAAATACCTGTTATATTTTTATATTTAAATTTTTTTTATACAGTTGAAAGGTTAAAAGTATAGAAAAGTTTAGTAGGTATATGTACTAAAAGTAGTACGTTATAATAAAATAATAAAGTTCACTAATTCTTGATATAGCAGTATGATGTAAAACTCCAGGCCTACCAAGCTTTTTTATTTCAGAAAGTACCATGTCGATACCCTAAGATTTTTTAACCTGTAGATGTGTTGTATGGCCTCCATATTTACTAGACGAATTCAGGGTAATCACCTGAGTCACTACCAGTCTTGCACTTCCAAGCGTCCGGTGAATACATCGCCGCTAATCGTGTTTTTTAGGAATAATCTGTGGACAATATGCCTTTATATATCTGTGGGTAGTTTCAAGTTAAACATCAACTTAATTTCAACATTTTTAAATTTATTGTTAAAAATAGTATTTCACACCTAATCTTTATAATTTTTATGTATAATTAAATCTTAATCTACAATACCTGCCGGGTGGTGTTATCCTAACAAACAAACAACATTTCACTGAGAATCACAAATCTTTGTTTTTGGCATCACTAAACACTGCACAAAATGGAGGCCATGAAGGAAACCATTTCAGAATTGACTAAAACTTTCCATTTGAAGCTGGCAGAGTTTGAAGAAAGGCAGCTCAAATTATCTTCTCCTTCATCTTCAGATGCATCAAGCCTTGCTGCAGAGTTTTCAGCGTTCAAAACTTTTGTTATAAGCTCTCTCCGGACATTGCAGACACAAGTTGAGGTAAATGCACAAAATATAGACAGCTTAGAGATGCACAACCGCAAAAATATACTTCTGTTACATGGCATTCCTGAAGATAGTAAGGCAGACATCTCCTCAGCTATTGTGAATATAGTTGTGCAAAGGTTGAAAGTCTCAGAGTTCAATTTGGATGCTATTACTCGCTGTCAGAGAATGGGCCGCTTATTGGATACAGGCAAACCTAGGCCAATATTATTTCAAGTACGCGATCATTCGATGCGAGGTAAGATTTGGGCCGCAAAGAAGTATCTTAAGAATTCAGGTATCACTTTATCCGAATTTCTTACGAAGCCTCGTCACGATACTTTTATGTTGGCAAGGCAGCGGTTCGGTGTGTCCAAGTGCTGGACGCATGCGGGCTTTGTATATGTACTGAGTGACGACGGCGTGAGGCACAGAGTCAGCTGTGTGACGGAGCTTGATAAAATAAACGTGCAGGTTAGCGAAACGGGCGTCAACAGAGCAGCCACCATTGCGGCACCTCCGATTGTAAAACGCTCGGCTTCAGTATCAGCCAAGCCAAGACGTGCTGCCGCGAAGAAGTAATGTATTTTCTGTGTTGCTGATTTCACCCCTCTTGCAACTATCTACCGCATCTCATTTCAGACTTCCTGCGTCACTTGATTTAATGTGCATATGGTAATAGACCTACCCTTTTGTTGATTTATAGCTGCTACGTACAAGGGGGTATATAATCAATTATAATCCGATCCGAAACAAGTTGATATTAACGCAATCGTAAGTCGTAACTTTGTATCATGAACATATGTCAGAACAGAAGGTATTACAATCATAATGTCAGATGACGCATGTTTTGTCAAAGTCAAATTACAAATTTCTGTGATGTCAATTTTTAGTTTTAAATTAGTGTCGTATAATTTGTACATTTGCTTATAGTGTATATTGTACTATTCTGGCAGTATGGCAGTATTGTCTGTCCCTTTATGGTAATCCTAACTTGATTTTGATATGTTTAATCGTATTTTATGTCGTATTTTTTATCATTGTAAATACCTATTACTTAATGTTTTTATTTATCATTTTTTTTTACTTCTAGCGTTCTCTGTTGTTTGTAAATTCGTTACTTTATTATTAGTAAGAAACCGGCAGGTGGGTAGCATCTAGATTTGACTTATAGTTATTTTATTATTATTTATTTATAGTATTTTATAAAATCTTATTTTATATTTATTAATCTATTTATACATATTTTATTGGTATTAGATAGGTCTTTGCTTAATTTTATTATTTATTTGTATTATATATGTTAAAATTGTTATATAATGATAGCGACAATGATTTTATATCTTGTTCTTCGTCACCTGACTCGAATGATAGTGACGATAGCTTTTTAAGTATTCCGTCTCTCTCTGACTCCATATTGTCTTACTTTTCTGATGTTCCGAAAAACCTTAATGTCATCCATATTAATGCCCAGAGTATTCCAGCTCATTTCCCAGCGTTGTTGGCTGCTTTTGAATATCAAAAAAATGTCCACGCTATTTTAATCTCAGAGTCCTGGCTAAAGCCTTCCTTGTCTTCAATTTGTTATCCCTTGCCTGGTTTTCACCTTATCCGTAATGACCGAATTGGTGGGCGTGCTGGTGGTGTAGCTATATATCTCCGTGCTCATATCCCCTTCTCTATAGTACACATGTCTGCTCAACCACCGCCTGACGATGCTGGTGAAAACCTATTCATTGAAGTTCTCCTTTCTCATCAAAAAATTCTTCTTGGTGTCTATTATAGCCATTCATCAGATGTTAACTACTTTACCTCCTTTGAAAAGATTCTTGAAGATCTCCTCCCTTCTTATAAGCATTCCATAATAATGGGTGATTTCAACACTTGTCTCCTCAAAAATGATTACCGTTCTTCTAGATTTAAATCTATTGTTAACTCAAGCAACATGAATATTCTCCCTCTCAATACGACTCATCATTTTCCAAATTGCACTCCTTCACTTCTAGATTTAATCATAGTATCATCAATAATTCATGTTGCTAAACATGGTCAATGCGCAGCTGATTCATTTTCTTATCATGATTTAATTTACATATCATACAAAGTTCGTCCTCCTAAAGCTAAGCCCAAAATTCTCTTGCAACGCAACTTTGGTGGTATAGATCTTGAGAAGCTTCACTATGACGTAGCTCGTGTTGACTGGTCTTCATTGATAGACGCTGAGTCCATAGATGACAAAGTTAATATTTTCAACAGCTTAATAACGCAGATTTACGATGTTCATGCTCCAGTCAAACCAGTAAAGATGAAACATTCTCCTACGCCTTGGTTGACTGATGAGATAAGGCTGCTAATGCACAAAAAAGACGTTGCTAAATTTAAATATAAGCGTTCTCCTCACGATGAGAATAAATCGAAATATCATTCTGCTCGAAATCACTGCAACAGAATGTGTAGGGATGCTCAACGTCGACACATCCATGAATCTGTAAATAACGAAGATCCAGCTAAGGTCTGGAAATTCTTAAGGTCATTGGGAGTTGGTAAATCTCGACTAGGCTCCATCCCTCATGACTTAGACATAAATTCTCTCAATAAAAACTTTTCTACAACACCTAATATGAATACTGCTACTAAAGCAAATACTCTCAATCTTCTTTCTGCCACGTTAACTCCCGCCTATACTCCATTTGATTTTATTCAATTATCGGCTAGTGATGTTAGGAAGAGCGTACTCTCTATTGCGTCTAATGCTGTTGGTATAGATGGCATTAGTCGCAATATGATAGTCCCCATTATTGATTTAATCCTCCCTGTTCTATTACATATCCTTAATTATTCTCTCATGAAAGGAGCTTTTCCGACATTATGGAAGGATGCTGAAATTATTCCATTGCCCAAAACCTTAAACCCTAAATATTTGTCGGAGTATCGGCCGATATCTATTCTGCCTTTCTTATCTAAAGTCTTGGAACGCTTAGTTCAGAACCAGGTCAGTAGTTTTCTCACCAAAAACAACCTTCTAAATCCCTTCCAGTCCGGTTTCCGCCCTTCCCACAGTACGGTTACTGCATTGCTTAAGATAACTGATGATTTACGTGCTGGTATGGAGAAGGGTGAGTTAACCGTGCTTACCCTACTTGACTTCAGTAACGCGTTTAATACCGTTGATTTCGATATCCTCTTAAGTCTTCTGCGCTCTATTAACATATCTCCTACCGTTATTGACTTTTTCCACAGTTACCTGTTTGGACGCCGACAAAGGGTTTGCCTTGAAGATTCCTGTTCTTCATGGTGTAACACGACTACCGGCGTACCGCAGGGCGCGGTTCTATCTCCTCTTCTTTTTGCTGCTTTTATAAACTCTATATCTAAAAATATTACTTCATCTTACCACCTTTATGCGGATGATTTACAGATTTATTCACAAGCCTCTCTTGACAAAATATCAGATTGTGTAGAAACTACCAATAAAAATTTAAGACATATAGCAGATTGGAGCAATGATTTTGGTTTAGTGATTAATCCAACAAAAACAAAAGTTATTGTCGTAGGCAGCTCCCGTATGTTGACTAAATTGGACTGGGATACATTGCCTCCGATCATTTTTGACAACGTAATAATTCCTTACAGCAAGCAAATAAACAATCTTGGATTAATAATTGACCAGTCCCTGTCATGGGGCCCTCAGTTGGAAGCAGTTAGTCGCAAAATGTTTGCTTCTGCGGGTTCTTTAAAGCGGCTCCGCAATTTTCTTCCGACTGCTACCAAAGTTGCCCTTGCTCAATCTCTTTTACTTCCAATTTTAGACTATGCCGATGTCTGTTATCTAGATCTTAAGGAGGATCAGCTAAACAGACTTGAGCGTCTCCAAAATTTCTCAATCAGGTTCATATTTGGCTTACGCAAATATGACCACGTTTCCAAATTTCGTCATAAGCTCAAGTGGCTTCCCATTCGCCTTCGCCGGAATA
Organism: Plagodis dolabraria; assembly: GCA_963854805.1. Taxonomy (NCBI): domain Eukaryota; kingdom Metazoa; phylum Arthropoda; class Insecta; order Lepidoptera; family Geometridae; genus Plagodis; species Plagodis dolabraria. The sequence goes on along the minus strand of OY978457.1, from coordinate 21,130,997 downwards.
CTCATATTCTTTCCCTTCTCTTTAATATACTGTTTAATCCATTTTCCCCGCGCTATCTTAAGGAACGCTTTGCGTTTCTTGATTCGGCTCATGCCTTGACATTGAGGTCATCAGAAAATCTTTTGCTTAAAGTGCCGCCACACAGTACATCGCTCTATGGTGCTTCATTCTCAGTTCAGGCTGTTCGACTCTGGAACAGACTGCCAGTCTCCATTCGAAAGTCGCAGTCATTATATATATTCAAAAATAGAGTCAAAGAATTTTATTTGTCCAGTCTTAGCTAATTTTTTCCTTCCATAGTATAAAATTTTATTCTTATATTTATGTAGTATGTCTATATATATTTTATTATCTATGTATTTATATAGTGAAGGTATATTAGTATATATGTATATGTATGTATTTATTAAGTGTTTGTATGTACGTTTATTTAGATAATATTTAATGTAGGTAAGTATGTATAATGTATTTATTTATATAGGTGTAAAAGTGTAAATACTTAGTTAGGTAACTATTATATAAGTTATGTTTAATTTGTTAATTGCCGACCTGGCTAATTTTTGCGAGTTTTTTTACCTCAGATCGGTTGTCTGGAAGAAATTGCTTTAAGCAATAAGACCGCCCTTTGTATACGTTTATTTGTTGTTTCTTTGTAATGTTATTTTTAATGTATGCAAATAAAGAATTTTCTATCTATCTATCTATCTATCTTTCTTGTGTCTTGAGACTCTGCACCAATTATACAGGCACTGTGAGAGATAAGAAAACTGTTTCATTTCACGCGTAATTATTGCTTTTATTGATGAAATAGAAAGTATCGTCATTTTGTTTTATCTTAAAGGAACTAATCTCAATGAAATGGATGAGCGAGATATGTGTATCGTTTGGTGTGAGAGAGTGAAAGAGATCGCAGCATAATGGTGATTGGAACGTCTAGTGGCGGTTCGGTGGTAAAACGAATTGCTTATTTATCTCTTTTTAACAACAGATATGACGCATAATATTTGAACGTTCTTTCCTTGGCATTACAAACTGCATATACATGTGCGTAGGTATGTATATAGGTAAATTCTAGTAAGCTTTTAGAGCAGTGGTGTTCGGATATAACTAATCTAAATATTTCAAATCACTGGTCGATACCTCATCAGTAACCCGATTGTATCAAAATTTGTCAACAATATTAACAAAATGTTATTTATATTGTTGTGGTTCTCTATAGTTACTGAATATCACATTAAGTAGGTATAAAAAAAGATTATATGTATATTTCTAATAATGTCAGTTGTGTCGCGTATAATTCTCCGGAGTGTAGACCATAGTCTCCACGGATGATTCTAAAGATTGGTATGTTTGTATTACTACTCTTAGGATATCCAATAATAAATCCTACATTAACTATTGATTATGAAGTAACCAAACGGACAAGCCTGATGGGAATCGTCACATCTGCCTATGTCAGTTCTGTTGCAGACTAGTTTATCTTGCTAAGTCTGTGGTTTCTTTGCCCGCACGTATTCCGCTAGCCCACTACCATCGAACTCTCACAATCGCCCGAGCCAAGGCGGACTATGACTGCTCAACTCTATGTAGCAGTTCGTAAATGCTTGGGCATGGTCTGTCTGACACAAAGGATGACGACAGTAAAATTGACATACTAATTAATTTACTCAGCTGAGTGGTTTAGGCATCCAGCGCGAAATCGGAGGATGCGGGTTTGATTCCCGCCGGGGCATAACATATTGTCCTCCAATAATTTGTAAAATATGATTTAAGCTTAGCACGCGATAGTGCATGAAATCATATTGAGAAATTTACTCAGTTTTACAACTTTATTCCTATACTAAAAGTTGAACACGACCTCTACTAAATAAACTACTATAAAGTCAAACGTATTAATGGACAGATCACATGATTGGAAATTCACCCTCTTATATAGTTACCAAACACAATTACTACTAAATGATACCAAATTTTTAGACATATGGATCCCTTATTTACAGAGTTCCAGGTGGCTACTCAATTCAGATGTTTAGATTATAGAGCTACTTTTAAATTAATATAACTTTTAATATTACAAATTCTAGAATTTGTCCTACAAAATATTTAGCTTTGCTATTAATGATTCCTTTTAAAATCCGAGTGGCTCCTCGATCCTCACAGAGATAATTCCAACGCTCGGCAGGCGTGTTGGGGATCCCAGTGTAAGATAGCAGTTCTTCAGAAGACGTTGCTGCCCACCTTTCATTAGAGATGGGGGAGATGGTGGTGACTTTCGAACCCAACACCCCGGGTCAAATACTAGCTTAAAATTCTATTTTTTTTAATGTGATTGTGAAGGAACAAGCACGAGGCCCACCTGATGTCAAGTTGATTAACCGTGCATATAACAGATGCATTTCGTCATGTGACGAATTGCACTACGCCCGTCACATTGAGACATACAGTTGTTGAGTCTCTTGTGCCTGTAATTTTTCTGGACCTCAAGGACTGCTGCCTGAATGCACTGATAAGTGCTTGGCGGAAGATTTTCTACTTGAGGGTGGTAGCTAGCTAGGGGGGCATTCGCAAAATGCCCTTCCACCCTGCAGTGAAGCTCAAGCCGGTGGTGGGGATCGAACCAGGGACCTGCGGCATGGCAGTCCATAACCATAAACGCTCAACCAATTGCTTAAAAAAATATTTTGAAATAAAACAATATTTTAATTTACCAATAAGTATATCGTAACTATAAAATTTAAGCGAGAGTGCACGCTATTTCTATCTTTCTTCATCAGCATGCGGAAGTGTTACATTTTATTGTGTCTTTAATTAGCCCAGATATTTAAGTTATAAACTTTTCAGGTGTATGTCGAAAGGACCTCGATGGTTGAGCTTCTGCATGCTGATGAAAAAATATTGAAGTAGGTAGCATGCACTCTCGCTTAATTTTTTTAGATATAAAATACTTACTGGTATTTCATTAATACATAATAATTACAGAAATGTTAGCTGTAACTATGAATACCGACTCCGGGTGTCATAGAAAATGATGACAATTGAATTTCACGCATAAATATACGATATCGGCTCCGCGTGATACGTAAGGGAAACGAATAATATTAAGAAATAATTTTACGTCAATGCTGTTCTTGTTATAATGTAAGTAAATGTGTAGTCTTTTTGAGAATAAATTTCTTTGAACTCAAACCATAGAACATATAATACTTAAACCTAAATCATCATTCATATTTCCAGGTCAATTATAAAAAGAATCAATACAAATTTAATAGTCCAAAACTCAACTAATTGCGGACTTATTTGACAAACCAAAGTCAACTCGGGCCGTAAATTAAGAATTTATTCACATAAAAACAGGACGGTAGTTAAAGGATTACCACGAGGACCAATTATATTTATATCATCTTGTATATACCTAATTGGAGTCTCATCTCATACTTACTTAATATATAAACTTTTTCGCCTACCTTGGCACAAAAAAGATTTGATCAAAAAGGTTGGATAAACGTCATTCGTCACCACAGATAAGATGTAAAAGTCGCAAATTATATTATTGGCACTTCTGACTAATCGGCCGTTCACAGGTTCTTATCAGAGGAGCAATTAGGTGGACCTACTCCGTTATTAATCCATGTTTTTAAATGCCGTTATAAAAACACGTTCTTATATATTTAGTTTAAGATTGGTGTATTTAATAATTATTTATAATAATAGCGTAAGAATGAAGATATTTTTATTATTAATGAGGCTGTAGATTACTTATAATACAATACAAATCATAAACTAGGGTAACTTTGTACTATGGTCATAAGTAATTAACGAGTCTTAATCGTGATAAAAATGTGTATATAATTAACTTCTACTTTCATGAGAGATGAAATCTTCAACAATAATAAATTAATCAGGTATCTTTTTGTTGGTTTTATGAAATCGTTGTCAGCTCGTATCTCGTTACATTGCGTACAAATATAAGTTTTATATTTTTTATATGCAAAATAAATAAATACAAACACAAATAGTTTTTATTGACTCAAGTTACATAGAAACAGAGTAAATATTAATCCATAGGTTCCCGGCTTCATCAGCTATTTTTCAGGATTCTCCCATAATAATTACTATTGGCTTTTCGAGCTGTAGACCTCGCGGGTCTGCCTTTGCATAGGGCTATCTATTAGTCCATGAGTATGTCATGAGTTGGATGGGTGACCGCTGGTGACATTACTACTGCGATTCCGTGCTTCGGACGGCACGTTAAGCCGTCAGTCCCGGTTGTTGTCTAAGGATGGCAGTCGTTATAGCATGGTGGTAAGACATTTTGTGAAAATCTGTCGCCAAGCACCTACAGGTGTGTTGCGGCAGCTGTACTAGAGAGCCAGTAATTCTAGGTTAGTCTGAACAACATCTTCGACAAAATCACTTACCATCAGGCCAAAAGGTCAAAAAGCTAACCTATCAGGCATAAAAAAAATAACACCAAAAAGATGAAAGCAACTTGTGGAAGTCGGACAATGATACTGTGAGCTCAGAGTGTTTTGAATCTGCATGGTATCGACTTCCACAAGTTATTTCATACATTTCCGCGTATGAAATTTATGTAGTTACGTTTATAAAAAATATTTTCTAAAACTCCTCTAAATTTATTTGACGTATGGTTTCTCCTAGTAGTGAATAATTAGGGTGAAACATTGTCGTTATTGTTTTGATAATCAGGGTGAATGTTTATGTTGTCATCTTAAATTTTTAAGTTTCTAATGGAAATACCACGCTCATTTCTGCTGTCTATGATTTCGGGCAGTAAGCATTTCATATACAATTTTATTAATTTTGGTCTCACCTTAGTTTCCAAAAATGTAACCTTGAATCTGGTAATACCAAATTGAGTTTTTATTTACAGAAGTAGTTCTAATGTGTTTATTATACATATATATATATATTTACATCACATCACTTATATAACGTCCTTTCATTTCGCATTATTGTAACGTCCACCACTTCTAGTTAATTTTCATAAACTATGAAAGCGAATATTGGTCCATAAAATAATTTCAAAACTCATGTACAACTCAGTTTTTTGAATATTTACGATATGTTGATATACAAATATACGTATATAGCCAGACGGATGCTAACCAACATGGACTCCCATTCATGTTATCACTCATCCGAACTCATATGATATACATAGGTTTTTAGTTTAGACTATGGCTTATTGCACTTCCTTTGTGAAATGCGACGTTGCCGTTCTTATTAGCCACTATATCAAGCACGATACATCACGGACTCGCGGTTGTGAAAATAATCTCTGAGACTGTGCACAATTCGCTTTGAAGTTCGGTTCTGAAGGTTCCTAGCGTTCAAAACGTATTAGCACCTCTACTCCGTGGTAATGAAACTAAATAAAATACCTATAGAATGTTTATAATGAGCAATATTAAAGAGATGATGGCCGAGCGGTAATAGCTATGGACTACCGTGCCGCAGGTCCCTAGTTCGATTCCCGTTGCCAGCTTGAGCTTCACCGCTTGGTGGAAGGATATTTTGCGATTACCCGCCTGGCTAGCTTCTACCCTCAAGTAGAAAATCTGTCGCCAAGCACCTACCATTGTGTTCTGGCAGCTGTCTTTGAAAGCCAGTTAAATTACAGGCACATGAGACTTCACGTGCCTGTAATTTCATTGGCTCTCAAAGACTACTGCCAGTACATTAAGTCTAACAACTATGTCTCAAGGTGATGGGCGCCGTGCAATTCGTAACATGTGATCTGCATCTGTTATAGGCAAAGATTAGTCCGCTTAGCATCAGATGGACCAAGCTTGTTCCAAATGACATAAAAAACATTTTTTTTTCGTTGACGTCTGCCAAATAAAAAAGTTTTTCCGATTTGGCTGAAATTCGATATCTAGGTTGTTCTGGACGTTCTTATTCCAAATTTGAAATTGTTTTTCGATGACGTCTGCCAAGTAAAAAAAGTTTTTCCGGTTTGGCTGAAATTCGATATCTAGGTTGTTCTGGACGTTCTTATTCCAAATTAAAAAAAAATATTTCGATGACGTCTGCCAAGTAAAAAAAGTTACCCCGATAAGGCTGAAATTCGATATCTAGGTTGTTCTGGACGTTCTTATTCCAAATTTGAAATTGTTTTTTCAATGACGTGTGCCAAGTAAAAAAAGTTTTTCCGATTTGGCTGAAATTCGATATCTAGGTTTTTCTGGACGTATTTATTCCAAACTTGAAATTATTATTTCGATGACGTCTGCCAAGTAAAAAAAGTGACTCTGATTTGGCTGAAATTCAATATCTAGGTTTTTCTGGACGTTCTTATTCTAAATTTGTAATTTTTTTCGATGACGTCTGCCAAGTGATGAAAGATGACGTATCTCGAAAACGGTAAGAGATAGGTGGAGGGGTCTTTGAACAATGTCATAGTAAATAAGGAGAGTATACCAATGACATTTGATAAAAATCCAAAATGGCGGAATTCAAGATGGCCGCCATACCATAAAGTGCTCCGATCACGGTGAAGTGAGGCCGTAAGGCAGAGCTTCAGTGGGGTCGGCATTTGGAGTAATTCATTTTATTTTTTGAGTGTATTAAGAACTTTGTGAGATTTTTGACTACATTTGGAGTAACTGTCCGAGGCCGAAGGCCGAGCTCCGACTTGAGAGTATTTTCCACATTTCCGACTGGTCTCCATGGTAACTGCCCATGATAACCAAAGCACCTACAAGTGGGGTTCCTTTACCGAAGTGACTCAGAACAACCTAGATATTGAATTTCAGCCAAATCAAAGTCACTTTTTTTACTTGGCAGACGTCATCGAAATAAAAATTTCAAATTTGGAATAAATACGTCCAGAACAACCTAGATATCGAATTTCAGCCAAATAGGAAAAATGAATTACTTGGCAGACGGAATCAAAAAATTTTTTTTAATTTGGAATAAGAACGTTCAGAACAACCTAGCAATCGAATTTCAGCCAAATCGGAAAAACTTTTTTTACTTGGCAGACGTCATTGCAAAAATAATTTCAAATTTGGAATAAGAACGTCCAGAACAACCTAGATATCGAATTTCAGCCAAATCGGGGTAACTTTCTTTACTTGGCAGACGTCATCGAAATATATTTTTTTAATTTGGAATAAGAACGTCCAGAACAACCTAGATATCGAATTTGAGCCAAATCGGAAAAACTTCTTTATTTGGCAGACGTCAACAAAAAAAAAATATCAAATTTGATATAAGAACGTACTCATACTCCTAATACAGTCGGTAATGTATGATAAAAATCCGGTGGAATATATGAGCACTTTGTATGGTGGCCATCTTGAAATCCGCCATTTTGGATTTTTGACACATGCCATTCGACTGCTCTCCCGATCCCCTATGACATTTGGTCGAGCACCCCTTACCTATCTCTAACCGTTTCCGAGATACGCTATTCAATTTTACTTGGCAGACGACATCTTAAACTTTTAGGATTTTTCCCATACTCACCTAAAATTCTGAACCTTAAATTAATTATCTCCTCGTGCCAATTTTAATATTCGTTCACTTTTAAGATTCTCGCTGAACATTTTACCAAGTGATGCGGAAGTCATATACGTTATAAAATAAATTCGCGCGAAACCTCGCTCACTCACGACGAGACATAGCGAAATGCTATGATTAAACTAAAACATAAATAATGCGCACGGTATGGCAACGTCGCATCTTCAAAGTTTTTGCGGACGTAAAACACAACTTTCAATGAAAGTATTCCCAAATTGACAACAGCGCTACTCGTTTTGCTACGAAAAGCAACGGAACTACGTAAATATGCAGTGTAGGTAGATTGGAACGAAAATGACGTCCAATTCACTTTTCTTATGTTGACATTACTGGTATCAGTGGGTCATTTCACGCACATTGCACGTGGTCTCCTATTTGGCGTCCTTATACGGACGTCCAAAGCAGGTGGACGCCACATTAGACGCAAATAACGCCATAGAGGACGTACAACCGGTTACAGGATGTATATATATATATTTATATTTATATTATATTTTTACATAACATTTCGCATAAACTTTATTCTGCAGTTTAATAAAACATCTTGAAGAAAATATAGGAATGTTTATTGCTAAAAACTACTCCTCGATCTGAGAAAATCCTATACCAGAAGCTATAACTCCCGTGGTACAGCTATACTAATATAGCTGAAAACAAACAAACTTCTTTCCACATTTTGCACTCAAATTTTAATATTGATATAAGTTAATATCTTCTCTCACCAGTCAAGAAGAAGTTGTTTGATTTACATTCAAACAAATTATTGTGGTGTTATTTTTCTTGAAGTTGTTTTAAAAAGTAGGAGATGTCAATTATTCGCCGTCCCGATATAGGTTGAAAATAGTCTTATATTTATCCATTTGAATAATAAACGCGTCCTCGTTGCCATCAATTTCTCTGTAACACCATAAAATAAGATATAAAGATAGTATGACGAAAGTATTCCTATTAAATTCCAGTTTTAGGATTCAGTCCTTATTCTAATTTAGAATAAGTAAAAAGCCCAAATTTACACTTATTTTAATATACTTAGGGCAATAATCGTACTCGTTCGTTTTAACGGGCATAACGTAGAATTACTGGCTCTTAAGGGCAGCTGCTAGATACATGGTTAGGTGCTAGGCGACAGATTTTGTACTTGAAAGGATGGGAGCAAGTCAAGCAGGCATTCTTAAAATTCTCAACCGCCCGCAGTCCTTGAGAGCCACTGATATTACAAGCACATGAGACTTAACAATTATGTTTCAAAGTGACGGGTGCAGTGCAATTCGTGACTTGTGACGAAATGCATCTGTTATAGGCAGAGGTTAGTCCACTTAACATCAGGTGGGTGGGCCTCGACCTTATTCCGTCACAACAACATAAAAAAACTTAGTTGTCTGAAAAAAAATCACCACTTTTTCAAACTGAAAAGTTGACTGAATCTACAATATCTGAGAGCCATGCATACCTAGTCATAATGTTAAGTGTTTTGAAGGATTACTAGAAATAGTAACTTTTTACCTCTTTTTGAACCTACTGTTATGTTTAGACTGTGGTCAATAGAAATAAATAAATAAACAAAAAATTACTTACCATATTTCAATTCCCATTTTCTTTTGCCTTCAACCGTGATTTAGAGCGTGGTTTATTTTCTTTATTTGCCATTTCCAGAAAACAACCAAAAAAAATATTGTCTCATAAGTTTTCATAAAATATTTACACAACGGGAAATAAACACAAACATAGTCTATTTAATGCCTCTAATGGTCTAATAGAGATATTTACACTATAAGGAATAAACACTATGTCATAATTATATGCTATAGTTCACTAAATAATAATTATTTGCAATTTATTGTGTATCCTCATGATATTTGTTTACGCAGATACAAAGAAGTGCGCGCGCAAAAATTTGACACAGATCTTGTCTTTGTGACGTCCCTCGGGACACTGACCAGCGACGTTTGGATATATTATCACTTATATATTCGATTTAAAAAGAATACATGTAATGAGAAAAAAGAATCGCTTTAGTTGTATTTCAAATCAAATTACCTACAAAATGGTATAAGTTATAGATTAAGTGGAGTATTAGTACCTGTTAAAAATAAAATTTGGCCGGTAAAAAAACAGCAAATCGAACTTAGTTCACTATTCTTTTCTATCTAGAAAATTTACTCGTATCGTGATTTGAACGAATACACAATAAGGAGAAAGAATGAAACTAAAACATATATTTATTTCAGATTTGAAATGTTCTTCTTTGTTTATAAAAAACAATATCTACTTTAGGCAAAATCGGGAATACCCGACCTGCGCATGCTTATGGGAGAATGGGTCAAGAAATCCAAAAATCTAGATATGTAATGTAAATAATAAACGATTTTCTTGGACTTAATTTTTTTTGTACTTTCTTGGTCAAAGAAAATCAATGACACGCGGGCCCCAGCGAAGGCTAGTTGTATCAGAAAGAATTAGGTTAGTAGTTAATATAAAATAATTTATACAGGCTACAAAATCATGGAAAATAAATAATTGATTATACGAGAGAGACAGAGAGAAGCCTATCACTTTTAGGCAAATGATGTACCTATCAGGACATTGCCATTAAATTAAGCGCAGGCATCCATACTTTCAACACCTTATTATGTGTATCTCCGTGATTTTGAAAAAAATCCAAAAATTCTAAAAAATATGGAGTTATCAAACCTACTCACAAAATTTCGTGAGAATCGCTTGAGATATGCGACCAGTAGAGGAGAACAACCGGACATACGAAAGAATTTTTGTGGAAGTTAAAGCAGAGACGCTTCGCTCGAACTAAGTTCTCGATCGGTCAATGACACTGGCACATACGTCTAATATAAAACTATCCGGTGCTTACAGTATGTACTTAGCGCTTAAGGAACATAAAATATAGTGTGTGTGTGTGAGGGTGTATGTGTATGTGTGTATGTAAGTGTATTTGATGTGTATGAGTGTGAGTTTGTAAAAATAGTAGTGTAAAAATATAGAAAAGGATGAAAATCAAAGTTGTCAGTATTAGAACATTTTTGTTACTGGAAGGTGGGCAGCAGCACTATTGAGCAATCTATAATCTCTGTGTATTATATATGATTAGTAGTATAAATATTCACCCGTCCTCTATTTAGTGATACTTTCCAGATGGACAAATCTCTCTTGTTCAAGAGAACAAGTACTAGTAGTTAAGTAGGCTTTGTGGTGTCGCACCGTCTTGATTTGAAAATATTATCATATTTCCTTAACTGTCTAGATATATATAATTTACGTATTGGCAGCAATAATATGAGATTATTTCCTCAAAGAATGATATCTATCTGTCCCAACCCAAATGCAAACAAAACAAGCTGATAAGCCATCCAAACATACTGAGCCATCACTCGTATATATTCGTTAGTGAACGTGAGCCACTGATAAGCGCATTACCTCGACCGCCTTATTTCTACCTAATGATTGGATTTGTTACATATACAAATGGCAATTGACTTAGTGCTGCGTCAAAACATCAGTGTAATTACAATATACAAACTTAATCACCGTTATTTTTACACGACTGTCCAAAATTAGTGTTATGTTTTCAGGGTTCATGTAGGTATGTATGTGAGTGTCTTTATTCCACCATAATTTCTAATCGGCGTAACAGATTTTAATATATGACATACAGTGATTTGAAATATATTTGAAATATATAGATTAGTTATATCCGAACACCACTGCTCTAAAAGTTTACTAGAATTTACCTATATACATACCTACGCACATGTATATGCAGTTTGTAATGACAAGGAAAGAACGTTCAAATATTATGCGTCATATCTGTTGTTAGAAAGAGATAAACAAGCAATTCGTGTTACCACCGAACCGCCACGAGACGTTCCGATCACCATTATGCTGCGATCTCTTTCACTCTCTCACACCAAACGATACACATATCTCGCTCATCCATTTCATTGAAAATTGATAAAATAAAATGACGATATTTTCTATTTCATCAATAAAAGCAATAATTACGCGTGAAATGAAACAGTTTTCTTATCTCTCACAGTGCCTGTATAATTGGTGCAGAGTCTAAAGACACAAGAAAGGCATATTGTCCACAGGTTATTCCTAAAAAACACGATTAGCGGCGATGTATTCACCGGACGCTTGGAAGTGCAAGGCTGGTAGTGACTCAGGTGATTACCCTGAATTCGTCTAGTAAATATGGAGGCCATACAACACATCTACAGGCAAAAAAATCTTAGATGACATATCGTTAAATTCGTCTTGATATCACAAGTGACACAAGGTACATAAAAAATTAAGAATATACAGATGGATTTAAGCGCCATATTGAGAGATAATAAAAATGATTTTCTTCCGAACCCACTGAGTTGGGTATCAAAATGAAGGGCTTTGGTTTGAACTTTGGTTTGGTAAAAAAATATTCCATAAATATATATAACTTGCAGCTTTCATTTCAAAATAATATGCAGGCAGGTTTTCTACTTCTTTAATTAATTCATACTTTTTATTTTATATACTACACGCAGAACTGCGCTCCATCAAGTCCGTAATTTTAATCAGTACTAATATTATAAATGCGAAAGTAAGGGTTACTTTCGCATCTGTCTGTCTGTCTGTCTGTTACGCTTTCACGCCAAAACTACTGGACCGATTTGAATGAAATTTGGTATGGAGATAGTTTGAGACCCGGGAAAAAACATAGGATAGTTTTTATCCGACTGCGCAAAAAGAGGTTAATGTTTTCGCGCGATAACCGACATACGCGCGGGCGGAGCCGCGCCCGGAAAGCTAGTTAATATATAAATTAGCTTTGTACTTTTGATTACGATGGTAAAGTCAGTTTATTATATGCCCACGATAGAACAGCATGGCGCAACTGACGTATATAAAAGGTGATAGGAGGCGTTGGGTAGCTTTCCTGGCGGTTATTTCTATACTACATTAACGTTTCCTTCTCTTTCGCACCTGACTGCTTCTATTATTATGATCTGTAATTTTGTCAAAATGTTCATTTGTTTGAGCACATGTATTGCGAATTAAAATCGTATCCTCAAAGTTATTTCCTAGTTTAATCGCAATTTAGCGTGGAAACGGTTATGTATGCTCTACAAAACGTTAGAAATTTAAGCTTGAGAGCGTAAGCAAAATAAAAAACATGGAAATTTGGACACAATCATGGGTAAAAACTTTAAGAATACAGGTAATTTAAAAAATCTATTTGTTTTTTGACCCTTAATACACAAAGTTAATAAGATTTCTATAGAAAACCATCCTTAAATAATAATCAAGTTTGTTTGTAAACATTAAAACCGGTCGGTAACGTACCGATATAATTGATACTTTTTTTCTGAACAGTTATTTTATGTGTAAAATAATAGAATAAAACAGGTAAAAAAGGTATCTCGATCATCCCTTTCGTCGTGCTGGCTATGTTGTAACACATCGATTATGTTGGTATTTACATAAATGTTCCCCCAAAAGCGTTCGTAGCAAAGTTTTCTTAGCCATTCTTAACCGATCGACTAAGTTAAGCAACGTCCGCTGGCATCATGAGTTGGATTATATGACCGCTAGTCACATTACTACAGAGCATTTGCGTGCTTTGGAGGGCACGTTAAGCCGTCGATCCCGATTGTATTTTAGGATGGCAGTCGTTGCAGCATAGTGGTAGCATTTCACAAATGCCCATCTGGCTAGCTACCACCCTAGAGTAAGTTTAAATAGTGGTGAAATGCTATCCAGCTCTAAATTTAAAAAATAAGATGTAAGAATGGATTAAAATGATGAATGAGTCAAAAAATTGATGATATCGTATGATCGATACATCACAGCACAAGAACAACTTTCTAAGACCTACCAACAAGATACAAATGTTCACAAGCATGATAATTGTTTTGACCATATCTATGGAGACAGTTAGATATATCTGAAATAATAACTACAGCTTTGAAACTTCAGAACAAAGTTTTTTTTTATATAATTATACTAAAACAGCAAAGGTAAATTTCGAATTATACAGGCTAAAAATAGCAAGGCAAAGGTAATAAAGAATTCGGATAATAACTTCGTTTTTTTTTCACATAGACATGTATTTGACCGCAGTCTTACCTGATGGTACGCGACGACGCGGTCGAGGGTGGAGCATGCTTGCCTAGAACATAGGGTGTCATGTATGCCTTTGAAAATTAAGCATATTGACACCTGCTGGAAAAGGGTAAAATTTTAGGAGTACAGGTAACAGGGTGAAAAGGTACGAGTAGGTTTATTCTATTAAAAATCTCAGTTCTTTTGTATATATGTACGAGTAAATGAGTGAGAGGTGCATGAATATTATCTAGAATAAGGTGTAAATTTTGTGTAGTTAACTGCATTTTATATGGGGCAGTGTCAACAGGATAGAAAATATAAGACATTTTAATGGAGTTATTAATCAGAAAATAGGCAAGCATTGTATAGTAAGGAAATTGGTGGAAAAAGATGGCAGTATTTACTTATTGCAGGTAAAAATTGGCGCTTTATTCGAAGTCTGAGTAAAAGTGAGGTCCAAACAGCCACGATTCCTAAAAATCAGCATGGTTATTTGGTACCACGCATAGCATAAGCTATCAAAAAGGCTATGAAAGGGAAGATCTTGGCACCTGTTGGGCACAAAGGAAGAGCTTATTACTAAGCGTAGTTGACAAAAACCTTTGGTGTTATTTTCCATGTTGCCAATTTACTTTTTCCTACCCGGATTATGACTCATATGCCCATGGTACTATGATGTTTGTTTTTTTTTTACCAGTGGTATGCCTTTATTAACAAAATACTACGAACTATATACAATACTACAGCTACAACAATGAAAGCATTTAGACAACCTATAAGTCATTTCAGACTCACAGGCAGTCCAAATGCCCACTACCAGTTGGCAGCGTGCCCAGCATGCTGGCAGCATTATCCCGTTGAATTGCAATGCTTATTCGTTGAGCCAAATAGGTACCAGCATTTTGATCACGTGTCGCATCGATCAAGCTCTCTGATAAAAAAAACCTTAATATTAAAATTGTAGATTAGTCTAGACAACCCTAGGCGTTGTGGCCAGCATCTCGTAGCGTTGGCTTTTACGAAAATATCAAAGGCGTGTAACCAAAGTAAGATCCTAACATCATGATTATAATAACGAAGCATATATTATGTCATCTTACCGCACTTATATTCTTTACAGACCCATATTCAGTCCTCTGTCGTGTTTCAAATGTAGACGCGGTTTTCAAGTAGATCTGTCGTGTCCCAAATGTAATCGTGGTTTTCTAGGAGACTACCTACGGTGACAACTGAAAGCTCCAGACTTTACAACAATCTTCCGGACAGGCCCAAACTGGGAGTGAGCTGTCCGTTTTAATCCTTCAGGTGATGCAGTATTAACTTCCTTTGTGTTTCTGTTTGTAAAAGAAATGTGTAACGGTTGTAGTGAAATTTAATAATCTGTGTTAACGAAACAAATAAATGGAACAAAAAAAAATCTTAAATATTAAATAGTAAGATTAACTACCTCTAAAGGGTGCCGGGATAGAATTGCACCTCCCTATTTCTTCCCGTGTGATGTCGTTAAAGTCTACTAAGGGAAGAATACTATAGAAGGTGGGTCGCAGCACCTTCTTCAGAACTATGACATCTTGCACTGCGATCCCCAAACCGCCTGCCAAGCGTGGGGATTATGGCAAATACCCCCTACATACAAAGGAGGCTGTGTTTAGTAGTGGACCATCCAGCTGGTTCAGTAATATTCACTAAACATGCAATTCTGGTCAAAGGCTAAACGATAAACAGGAAAAAATAATAAAAAACATTCACGCTGAACTAAGAACCTTCCTTTTTGGTTAAAATATCATTTAGTGTAACAATATAGATTTCTCATTCGTCAACGGTAACCAATGACGTGATCAGCGACCAATGGGCGTTCAGTATTCAGCCAGTTAATAGATCAAGGCTTTCACAAACCTTCCAGAAACTGACTACCTACTGAGTCTCATTAGACACATTAATTGATTATATGGTTAATAAATACCAGCCTAAGTAATTAGTAAAAATATAACAAACTAACGAGTAGAACAAACTAAGTCAGGGGTACGGCCTGGTGTTTGTTACAAGTTAGAGGTTTGGATTTTACAAAAAAAAAATAGTATAATATTTTTAACCGACTTTCAAAGAGGAGCAGGTAATCATTTTTACTGTAGTTTTTTTTTTGTGTGTGTTCCTTTATATCTCTTTACAGGATGTATCGATTTTGATATTTTTTTTATATAAGAATTTGGCGCTGTCGTGTGGTCCCGCTTAAATTTAAATTAGATCTGACGAGTAGTTTTTTTTCCTGATAGGTTGTGGTCGAATATGTTCAGGCTAACCTAGAACTACTAGCTTTCAGGTACAGCTTCCGGATCACACTGTTAGGTGCTTGGCGATTTTTTACTTGAGGGTGGTAGCTAGTCAGACGGGCATTTGTTATAAGCCCTACAACCAAGCAAATATGACATGGTTTGTTTTACGTAGTAGCTCTCAACCAAATTTCTTGCAGAATCAGCCGTTTGTTATCGTATAAGGGTACACACGCTGTCAACGCTGAGCTTCCAATTGTACCACAGACAAACTACACACATTCTGATGTGTGGTGGCATTCTATGTAGGCACAGTGTACTTACATCTGTAACTACACTGTGCCTACATAGAATGCCACCTAATATTAGATACAATATGTTACCAAAGTAAACACGAAATGTTGCTTGAAATACGAGTAGATGTGTGTACACATAACAATTAGTTATTTCAGTGTTTGTTCGACATATTGAATGTCATTCGAGCATATTCATTACATGATGGTTTATTTTCGAGTTTATTAGAAACATTAGAAATATCACCAAACAGTGTGTTTCTAGTATTGTCCCTCCGTAATAAAATACTACAAGATAATGATGTAGGCGTTACTTTGCCGAAACATAAAGGACTATTAAAGAAAACTATTAGAAAATAATATATTTTTTAATACTAACAAATATATTAACGCTAGCTTTCCAGCCGCTCCACCCGCACGTATGTCGGATATCTCGCAAGAACATTAACCTATATTTGTGCAGTTGGATAAAAAATATTATAAGTCCTTCCGTGCATCTCAAACTATTTCCATGCCATATTTGATCCAAATCGGTCCAGTAGTTTTGGAGTAAAAGCGAGACAGACAGACTGATATAGATATAGACACAGTTACTTTCGCATTTATAATATTAGTATTGATTTGATTAATATTTAAGAAATCAACTAGTTTCATCACCATTGTTACTTATTTTAAGTTAAAATTTGCTACTAGGAAATAGTTAAAAATGTCTATGTAATCATTTTTTTTTATTTAATCATAAAGTTCCGAACCAAGCTACCTCACATTAGTGACGCCACATCGCGAGTCAAGATTATGATTGTAACAATATCACTCATATTATAAGGTAATGCATATTTTACAAGAAAACGATATAATACAATATAATACAAAAACTTTTTATTGTTTACCAAGCTAATTTACATTTTCAAGTAACTAACATACATATCTAAGGTAGAACAATGGGCGGTCTTATCGATGTGTAGCGATTTCTTCCAAACAACCTTTGGATGGACAGAAACAAGAGAAGAGATAGTCGGTGGTGAACAATAAATATAGTTTACATGCAAGAGCTATGTTAAAAAAATCATATACTAATCATATTATAATATATTAGATAAATACAAACACAAACTTAAAACATAGTAGCATGATAAATATATATTAACCTATTAAATATATAAAAAAAATAACTAGAGATAACTGGATATATAAAAGAAATCTAATCTAAAGATATATTAAATATGAATTCCCCACAAGAAAAAAATACAGGTTAGGTTAGGATAAAACTGATAAAACACAAATAAAAAGTCTCTTACACATCCAACAAAACAATAAATTTGATCGGTGAAATGTTACAAAAAAGTGAGGTTACGATTTTACAAAAATACGCTTAACTCAAAACTATGCATTACCTTGTAATGAAAACAGTGGGGACGAGGAGGACCTCTTTTTCGTGCAAAACGATTCAAAATTTGTAATCCATAAAAAAGGAAAATTTACTCAGAAGTAACATTAAAAAAAAAGTCGAAAAAAGTGGGCTTCGTAACTTTTCTTTTAGAGGGAGGGGGAGAGGGGGGAGGGGTTAGTACCCCTCCACCTCTTCAAAACGTCTGTAGGCTCGCACTCTGGACGTTTTTCTCGAACTTGTTTTACTTAAAGCAGTTTAGGGCATTATTTATTTCTTTTAAACCTACCAAGCTTAATAACTGTTACTCGTACATACTACAAAACAATGCCGTTCCGGATAACACCGGAACGGCAAATAATGTTGGGATCAGACATTTTATAAGTAAATAATGTGAGATCAGTTCTCGGTATCAAACTGGAATTCACCAAAACACGTGTTTCGTGGTATTCAGAATGATTAATTGTTACAAAGTTTCAACGTATCTATTATAGCCAAACCGTAAGTTTTGAATTTCCGCAGGCCAACACAATACCCTGTACATTGTACAAGTTTCAGGAAGCTTAAGATTAACTTGGGTTAACTTTATCTGTCCTACATGATTCTTACTATATAGTATCTACTTGGGAATTATTCTGCGATAAAATATGGTCAATTGAATATTGGTTGTAACAAGAGATAAATCATTTTGAAGCGCACTGTTGTGTGGACCTATTTAAGTATTTATGTGTTAGCTTTTAATTGATCTGAATTGCCGCCTTAGTGTAGGATAAAGGATTATGAACAGAATTGGAGGACGTCTTAAAGGGGTCGAAAAGGGTTCACAATTAACCTGTTTGTTCTGGAAGTTTTTCTCGGCTTGTTCTTTACGCACGTTTACATACTATTGTTTTCAGAGCCATTTGACTGAAACAAAAAAATTAAGACATGAATTAAATTGTTACTCATATTACCAAGTTTAAAAAATATTAACCACTTAACTATATTTAAAAGTAATTTATATCACAAAATATGGTAAAAAATATACCAAAATAAATGTTCGATATGCGAGTTCCGTATTCTCAGAAGCGAATATATTAATATCAGCAAACAGTACGTGTAAGTTTTGAACAAGCTCTCGTCAAACTTGGGTTTTACGTATTTTGCCCTCACTACTAAATAGAGAATTTATTCAAATCTATTAATAATGTTTAAATCTAGAACAATTCTTATTTTGGACAGTTAATTCCACGGCAGCTGGGAGAATTGTTTTGTTGGTGAAAAGGGTTTGAGACGGAATACAACTGTCCAGTACTAGAAAACGCTGTCCATCCGTCTTCGTTCAACCTATTAAGGACTGTCTTTGGAATCGTTATATATACCCGGTTGAAGTTTTTACATAATATATAATAGCCTGTATAATACATTCCCTAACAAAATACTGTCCATATATATACATTTCTCATATTTACGGTTTCAGAATATTAATTAATCTCATCAGAACCCAAAAAAAAGTAGGTACATAATACGATATATAAACTATATAAACTAATACGTCAAATTAGGCAAGAGCCAGTTGTGGTTATGGTAAATGGAAATATCAAGTGATTTTTTTTTTGGGTTCTCATGAGATTAATTAATATTCAGCTCTAAATGTGAGTGAAATGTTACTTACTTAGTGTTTTCGAGCAGTACTCATTACTCACCTATTTTAATTATAACATAATTATTTACCTACTAATCTACTTTAAATCTAAAAGAAAGTGTAGTTTATTACGTAAAAAAATATTATTTTGTTGCTGTTCATTGTGCTGTTTACCTTTGTCTGTGTTTGCGTAGAAATTTATTTGGTAGATGCAAGTGTCAAAATTTGTATGATTAAATAATATCTAGTAGATATTTGTCAATAAGTAATATAAACTGACCATATGCGTGTAGAACTCCCTGTAGTAGTAAGTATCTCGGAGTGCATAAAACAACCGTTTTTTGGTTACAGAACCTACGGTGTTCGAGTCCAACTCACGCTTGACTGGTTTTATTTAATGATTTGTATGAATAAAGGTCTAAAAGGTATCTTTTTAATATTTTCATGTTTGCAATAACGCCTGCTCTGCGGATCATATTACAATATTCAAATTTACGAGGGAAACAATTATAGTTATGTGCGGGATTCGAACCCACGTAAATAAATTAATTCATATCCACTTCTATAGCCGGGGTATGCTCTGACCGACTGAGCTAACGTGACATTACGACTCATAACTCTAATTTTAGAAGAACGAGATCCAAAACGAACGACGCCTGATCGAATCTCGTTCTTCAACTTTTGAAGACCGAGATTCGAAATGGCACAGCACACTGCCGCCGGTTCGAATCCCGCACTTGACTATATATTTTTCTTTGGTAAATTATATCGTTGTATCATTTGGAATGGCGATGTATATCAACTACATCCAGCCTGTAGCATAGAAGATAACTATGACCATTTCGGATTGAGCCTGTGTTTAGTGCAAGTTCAAAATAGTGGACTTTAATATTTAATTTTATCGTTATAAAAAATATTAGAGCCGTCGTAAAGCTGTTGGTGCGAGCCAACGAGATTTAAACCCCGAGAGGGGAATTGATGGTTCGCCCGATCATGCAACTGGTGTGTGATTTCTAACACATTAAAGTCATAGCATGAGCTCACCTAAACAGTACGCGACCAGAAGCTTGATCCGCACGTACGCGTCTGAAAATATTTTTATTTTTGACGATTGTAGGCATTCATTGCAATAAAAATGACTACCTGCTCCATTAAATGGTGCGGGAAAAATAGCAAAACATCCAATTATAAAACAGATGGAATTACCTCCCACAAGTAAGTAAAATTTATCAATTTACGTAATTTATCTACTTCATTTTTAATAGGTCAAGTTAAACTGGACAATCTAATAGACCCGTATGAATGCATTTCACTCCCACTTACTACATTCATCTATTATCATCCTTGTCTCTCTGTAAACCGCGCCCTCTCCTAGTGTTGTGCTTATACAGTACGGTAATATATCGTTATAGTGGGACTAAAATCGATAATGTCATACTGTGGCCTATAAATATATTTAGCCTTGGATGTAAAAAGTGGGTACCTTTTATATGTTTGATATGTGTTTATAATAATAATAATAAAAATAATTTATTTCACAATATACAGTTACATGTTGTTATTCTTAACTTTATTACAATTGGTACACTAAATTGTATTGATTTTTTTACAGTAAAATGACATGCAGATCCCACACTAAGTAAAAAAATCTTGTGTCGTGGGAGTCTGCTTCCTTCAATAATACATTGACTGACATTGAGGTATGCTTATTTAATGATATGGCTGTATAAAATTTCGTATATGTTTGAGTAAATATTATAATATTGTGTTTGTGGGTGTGTGACAGGATGTGTGTGTGTTTGTGTGTATGCATGAAGTGCAATGAATATAAAGCTTTGTGTGAATATATAGTGTAAAGCTAACTTGTTTATTTCGATTTTAGCTAGGCAAGCTAAAATCGAATCGAATCGTGTGTGTTCTCAGATTAGTGATGACTTTACTAGTTTTGTTATATACATATGAGCCAAGAAAACTCTGATGACGGTGTGCCAGTTTTGTGTTGAATTTCTGTCTCATAAACACCAAATCTTTTCTACGTTTTTAACTTGATATAAGTCTATCTTAATATAATCTTATGGTATATCAATATACGTGTAACGATTTCAAAATCATATTTTTGTATAAAACATATATAACTTAAGTTATTCTATGGTATTATTAACAAACAAAATTGTTTTATTTTTTAATAGATTTCCTAGAGATCCAAATCTCAAACAAAAATGGATTGAGCTAATAAGAAGAGAAAATTGGTTTCCAGCATACTACAACAAGGTTTGCTCCCGTCACTTTTCAGACGATTGTTTTCATTTAATGAAAAGTGGCCGACGTTAAATTGATACTACGATTGCTACAAAACACTTGGAACTTTTAGTTCCGCTCGATGTCACCCCGTCAATGTCACTCGGGATTAATCAGTCCCGGAGTAGTCAACCTCTTTTTTCGCTGTTTATCTATGGAAATAGTGCATATTTTCTAATGACGTACGCTCAAACATATATATATATATATATATATGCTTGGATGTTGATATATCGGATTATTATTACAACAGATACATACATATTTCTAAATATGATTAAAAATCACATTTGCAAATTATTATTAGAGTACAAAATGTGTTGTGCCGGACGGGAATCGAACCCTCGTCCTCTGATTTCGCGCTGGATGCCTAATCTATTCGGCCACCGGAACCTTACTCTTACGAGTCGAAAATTTGTACTTCAATTATAAGAAATATACTACAGCAGTAATTTGTTAGGGAGATATATAAATTACTAAATTACAAATATACGAGAGGAAAAATTTAAGTCATGTGCGGGATTAAATTTTTCCTCCCGTATACGTGTATTACATTACAAATTACCGCAGAGCATGCGTTATTGCAAACATAAAAATATTAAAAGAGGTATTTAAATGTTTATCATTTTAGTAAAGATATTTAAAGCAGAATTGTGTAATCACACAACCATATCATTATTCTATATTTTATTATAACAAAACAGCCATACTCATACAAAATACCACGCGAGGTATCTGCTGGGTATTATTGCCAACGCAAGTGGGAGAAAATATCACTTTTATCTAAATAGGTCATCACGGAGGAATAAATTATACGATCAGCTTATATATGTTATACGACGTATTGATAACGATTATATTTGCATAAGAATCATGTCCCATCACTATGGGACTCGGGTGTTTACCGCATGGAGGTGGCTTAGCCAATTAGAGCGCGTTTAGGTTAAACAGAGTTTGGCATCAACTCATCTCGAACAAACCAAATCTTATTGCATCTCTTAGTGTTATTTTCTCGATGGTGCGAGCCCTACCGAAGCTGCAACAATTAGAAGGCCTTTGATAACCAAATTACCTGGTTGTTACCGTTCGACTTTGTTTAAGGAAAATTAAATTGTATGTTATATTATATACAATTTAATTATATTTATATGGTTAATTTATATTATATTTAAATGGTTAACTTTGGAAGAGGTAAGGAAAAGTTATGCTGTGTTTAAGTGAGTAAAATAAAATACATTTGATTCAAGGGTCTTTAGGGACGAAAAGAAGGGGTCTTCCCCTTCCTTACGCTTTGTTTGATAAGTTATTTTTTATAGGTAAACTTTGCAATAACTGTTTTTTATAACTGAATTCAGCTAAATCTGAAAACTGAATTCAACCAAGTTCTTTCAAACCAATTAAAATGTAATTTTAGGGTTACGTACCCAATAACAACTAATGAGAGAGACTTTACTGTTTGTCTGTTGGTCAATATTGGCGTATTTATTAGTTCTCTAGCTTGAATTCATTTAGTCATGTAGTTTTTGGTAAATTAGTTAATAATTTGGTAACATAAACTATATATGCATAGAATTATTCAGACTATAAGACACCCCGACCAATATTTGGACCATATCCCTTATTTTTGGGTTGTCTGGAAGAGATCGGATAGGATCTCAAATTGATACACTTGTTTTGATGTTTTAGTAATAAGTTTATTGTTGTTATTATGGTGTTGTCAATAAAGAGTTATCTATCTATCTAAAGAGAATGAGAAATACTCCACAATTTAAATAGTATTTTTTTTTTAAGACTGTCACCTTCCTACTTTGCAGGGGTATTAGGGAGCATACATAAAAAAGGAAGAACAGATTTAGAAATATATTGAAGAGAAGGGTCGTGGATTTCAGACAGGTGGCGTGTGGTAGGCTTCCTTGTTCAAGGACTTATCTCCGGTTATGTTGTAGACTAGTAGGTGCTCAGCAGCAGGTGCTGCGATGTACTCCGTTCAGTGTCAGCCCTATAATAGAACGCGCTGGTAGGTCGTCCCAGCTAGGTGCTGTAGACACGGGTCCGTGGGACCTTAAAGTGGCAGCGGTCGGTGCAGGAGATTTTGGGCCTTGCTGCTTACAGGAAGCTAGCAGTGTTCAGGTTGATTTGCCGCCTACAGGGAGATCTGCCGCTTACTTGAACCCTGGAATGCACATTGGCTTCGGTTATGCTAGATCCAGAATGATGTTGAGCTGGTGGGTCCACTGTATTTCTGCTACTGAGCATTTAGGGACTGGCGGAGGTCCTTTGAGGATGTGGCCTGACAGCAAACATTGGGTGCCTGAATGGCTAAGAGTGCCTTAAGGGCTAGAGAGAGAATTCGATGATCAAGAGGCTCACAATCCACGAGGTTCACGTTCACAACCGATCATAAAGGGACTTACCTAGGTACCTCGTGAACTGCGAACCACCATCAACACCTTATCGTCAGAAGGACTCACAGTTGAGCCTGAAGGGCGTAGGTATACACGACACAAAATATTATACAGAAAAAATAGACAAAAGGTTAAGTACATTAAAGTTAGAATGTATTAGGAGCTTGAAAAGCATTCTTGCAAATAATTAACACTATGTTGAGTGCACAGGTCGGTTATAAATTATAATAAAAGATAACATACTAAAAAGTATTTGCATTGAGTACCTATACACTGGTACATAACAGACCAAGTGCAATCCATCAAAAGAAAAAATGCTGGCAGCTTGAAGAGCTACTACTTATCATAATTATCACATAGTGATGAGCTCACGGTAAGTGTAATAAAAGATTACATACCAGAAGTATCTTGCACATAAAAGATTCCACCATTAGGTTACAATAAGTTAAGTTGGAATATTCTCGTAAGTATTATATAGATCACAGAAACTTATATATATCACTCACCCTAGAACGGGGCCGAGAGCAAACACAAGTAATTTGAGGTCACTATTTAGCTATACCAAGGTTTAAGTTAAATGTAACACTGTTAATTAGAGATAAGAGTTGATTAGTTGTTCCTCCTTGGGTGGTTCGGTGAGAAGTACTGTACGATGGATTGATTTTTACTGGTCGACTTTCCACCGGATGCTTCAATTCATCTCCATATTAGGAGATGCAATTTCGCACTCCTTATTAGGAGGCAAAATTCATGTTTTCTAGCCAAAAGCTAGTAGCGTCGGTTTTTTGAAGAATCTAACGACAACATTTACTGGAAGTCCAATGACCTTTACGTTCCTATCGACGTACCCAGAGACAATTGAGCAAGTAATTCTAATTCAGTAAATTTTATTGTGTTTATTTTCAAAGAAAAGCAATTATTAGTTAGATATCATTTTAGTAGTAATTACTTTATTATCATTAGAATAGTTTAATGAATTTTAAATTATCTACAAAATTCCTAGCGACACCTAGCGTTTATTGATGATTTTCTTAGGCCATTAGTAAAGACTACGTATTTGCGACCTCTATCCGTTTATTGATGAACCATTTCAGCAGCAATTGCAATGGCAGAGTCCCTTTGCGCTGTGAATCAATGGATATTCTATAATTTAGTTTAATAAAAACTGAGCAGATGGCGTTGCTCTAGTAATTGTTTTTTTATTAATTTTAAGCATTGTTGAATAATATATATTATTATTTGTACCTGGCTTAAGCCAGGTTACAACACATGGGTTATAAAAACATTTTTATTGAGATGACTATAAATTCAATTAAATTATACTCTTAGGGCGCTCGAATAATTATTGTGCTGGTAGACGAAAATACCTTTTTTCTGATGTGGTGTATATCATAGTCTAAGCCTAATGGATATTATTTAAATACATATTTAATAAAATGAGGGAGAGGAGACTGCCTTATTTTAGTACATATTTAAAAACAAAGTTGTAGGCAGTCAAACTTTTTACCAATTTTGTACACGGTCTCTCTCGAAACAGTAACTAGATATGTATCAGAAATTTCGGTATGCTATGAACTATTTAACCTTTAACAATGGACCTGCGGTCTCACAGGCCGCGTGTAGTTTGTGATTCTTGTGCCTCTCTCCTCCCGCGTATCACGCGTATGCCAGCCTCCAGTAGCTTCGGTTTTAGTGGCGAAACGATCGCTGAAAGTAAAGGTTACGTCGCGTCGCCGCCGGCTGAATGTTGCGTGACTAATTTCGCTTTATATTTTCAGTGCGGTCTGCGAGACCGCGCGTCCGCGTTTGTGTGACGCTGACTGTGATTTTGTTTGTTTTAGATTTTGTAAACTAAAATGTCAAAAAATATAGTTCCTAAACGTAGGACGTGTAAACTATGCCCACCAAAGATAAAACGAAAGATGACCCACACTTTTGTAGGCTATAAACAGCCAATACGCCTACCATGCTCTAAGCCGCTAACCTAGACTACCAATAAATATGACTAGGTTGGCCCCTTGGCGAAATTTTTATGTTTAGTTTTGAGAAGATTAAGTTAAAAATTGTTTAGTCTTTGTTTTTTAAATTTTATTGTAAAAGAAGTTAAACTATATATATAAGTACGTAATTTTCCTATGGTAATATACCTATAAAATGAGCTCAAGCAATACAGTCAGAAAAGTACCTTTGATTGTTATACCGTTTTAGTTTAAAATAAATAATTTTTTCTATAAAATTACATCTCTTATTTACATTTAGGAACTCTTCTAAAGAGAAAAAAACTGAAAAATAATACAATCCTTACTCATCAAGATCGAAAACCAGCCCGTAAAGATAGCGGTCTGTGAGGCCGCACGTCCATAGTTGTGTTACTTACGTAGTAGGTATTATCATTATGTTCCATAGAACACATAGTTGTATATATTTGGTAGTGTAACAAAAATGGAACGTCCAAAGTTAAAGTTTAACAAACAAGTACTGACAACCAATAATTATAACTCAGCTATGATCGAAATAGGTATTTTTCTTTTACTAGTTTTTTGTGATGCGGAACCCTTACAAACCAGGCCTGACTTACACTTGGCTTTTTATAGTTAAATGTCAGCACTTATTGTTTTATTTTTAAAAGGGGTATAGATATTTTATCCTTATGAATACTGTATGTTTTAGAAATAATATAAAAATGAATAAGTAAAATCTAAAATACCTACATAACTGATCTCCATATTAACAACACAACACACTACAAACTAATTACATTAACCCTTATCTAATCTACGAGAACGTTGTGACTTTTCTGACGATATGCACTTGAGTATTTTTTGCTCTTACATATATGAAATATATATACTTATATATAAGTACTTATAGCTATATAAAAAAGTATTCTGTATTATATATACTCGGCGAACTTTGTAGGTACCGCCTAACAGGCAATGAATGACTCTGACTGGATTGATATAATAATCTGGAATGATTGAGTGAGACCAATCGATTGGACATTTAGTTTCATCGAGAAATTAATCTCGAGAGTGGAATTGACGGTCCGGCTAATCATGCAACTAATGTGTGATATTGCACTCATTCGAAATTTAAAATATTATTTTTCCTAGTTGGTGCTTACTTATCTATGGTAAAGTATCGATATTTTTTTTATAACTGATATTTTTTATAGTAAATCATATTTGATATTACAGGTTATTTAGGGAGTCATCATTGTATCATATTCGCTTAATTTTAGTGATGTGAGACATAGTCCTTACTTTATTGCTTTCCTATATTAAAATTAAAACTTATAAAACGATATTTGCTAAGCACTCATTCTTACTTATAATATTTTATGGTATTTTAATCTTATGTATTTATTTCTTGCATCTATATAAAAACAGACCAAAAAGCGGTGAATGGCTCATGTGAATCTAATAATGTATATAGAATAACTTTAAGACTAAAAAAATTAAATCATCACATTCTTCAAGTTACTCATTAATGAATCAATAGTATTATATTGAATTTGGAAATCATTCCTACCATAGCTTGTGATAAGAAACTAATTTTGATGTTGTTATAAACTAACAATATGCTATGTACATTTGGTGAATTCTTACATTGGTGAACACATAATGTTACACATAGAAAGTAGTTTCTACTGTCTACCTACTTCCTTCAGCCAAGCACATAATAACATAGTATTCACACTCAACGCTCAAGATAGAATAGAGACGCTTTTGTCAATGTATTACAGCAAAATATTGATTTTATCGATATCGATTAAATTAGCACATTAATTACGTCCCATCACTATAAACCACGTGGTGGTGGAGTGGCTTAGCTAATTAGAACGCGTTTCGATAAGAGAAAAATTGTCTGAATTTATTTTGTACAAAGCAACCAGAATGGCTTCTCTTTGGGTTACTTTCTCGAAGCTTAGTTTACACGAAATAATTGTATTATCGCACTCATAAAAAAATTACAACTAAAATGTACGTCAATCAATTTTAATTATAATATTATTCTACATTATTAAAATCTAAAATACGCCATTATCCTGGTTTCATTTTTTATACTATTTTCAAGTGTTTTCAATATTTATTCTGCTAATCGGGACGGAGACAAATACAATTGAGATGGTTAAGGTTGTGGAAATAATGATGGACTTTACTTCTTGAATCACATTGATATTATTCCTGATATAATTTTCGACTTTGCGTATAAACAATTTTTTACATGAATCTAAATATTTTAAATTGACGATTTCTGACAATCTATTCAAAACGAGATCGTTAATCAATTAAAAAGGTTTAACGTACGCCGCCGCACAATAAATCAAAAACCATGAAAATCGGTCCAGCCGATGTCGAGTTATAAGTGTTCGAACAAATCTGACTTTGTAATAAATAATATAGAAGATAGATAGATACCTACAGAATAGTTACAAACACAATTTTACTATCCTTTATTACAGGTATGTACATAGCTACTTTATAAGTATAAATATTTGATAAAAAACGGCTACAAAAGCATTTTAGGTTAAGGTGTCCTCTGTGTCAAGAGTGCCGCGGCTAGAGAAGGGCGTATCGAGCGCCGTATTGGCGCCACGTCACTTCTAAAGTTAATCTACAAATGCCCTATTGATGTTTTTTTTGTTTATTCAATAGTAGTAAACCACCATTACCCACAAGGTTCACCTGATATTAAGCGGTAATCTCTGCCTTTAACGGTGCATTTCGTTGATTCCTTTCGATCACAAGTGACAAATTGCACTGCGCCCATCACCTTGAGACATACAGTTGTTAAGTGTGCCACTAATTTCTTAATTACTAACTAGCTCTCAAGGACAGCTACCGGAACTCACTGTGAGGTGCTGCAGAGTTTCTACTTAGAGATTGTAGCTAGTCACACTGATTTTAATCTCTCAGCACACTGAACGCGGTGCGGGTGCGTAATCTGTGAATGTATGAACTTGTTTCAACTAGGCTTCACAAACGTGCCTTCGAAGCATGGAAGCGCTCAGTATTAAATGCCACTTGTTGATTGGTTAAGGAAAATACTGCATCAAAGCGTATTTTGTTAGTTTTTTTGCTGTTTGGTCGTCTAATAAACTTCATGTAATTACGTGATATTTGGGTAATATTTTATACGATATTTTATCTTTTTTTCTAATACTCATAGAATTGATTACATTTGTGACGGAAAACGTAATTTTTAATATTTTTGACGGTTTTAGGTTTTTAATAATTTTATTATTTTTCTCAATATTGATTAACGGTTAATCCATCTCTTGAAATTATCCGCCTGCACAGGCAAAACATGGCGAAACATTTATTTTAAAACCAACAACTCTGTGCCATATATAACTATGAAATTATGTATAATTTACCCATGATATGAACAATAAATAAATCTTTAATATCTCTTTATCTCATGTGCATTGCTATTCAATTACTTTTCAAGATAAAACAAGTACCTAATATGTTTCTAACTCGCGAATTCTATTATTATGTACAATGATTACCAAACAAGCGTAACAAAAGTGTCTAAATTTTGAATTCCTCTTAAGAACCATTAGATAAGCTCCACTTAGCCCGATTAGTACTTTGGGTCAAAAAAAATCTGTAAACTGAACAACCACAGAGATGGGTCATAGTACGTTTTTCAAAATTATATTAACAAACGTCCGGGTCTGTGTGACATCTACACTGTAGGTGTTTTTTTGCTAATAGTTTAATAGATCTTATTAATAGCACCTAATTAATACGATCATGGTAATTAATAGGTACGATTAATAATTAATTAGTACGATACCGGAAGGTGAGCAGCAGCGCCTTTTGAGAAATCTACAACCATAACTGCGATCCCCAAGACGCCTGCCAAACGTGGGCATTATGGTAAAACCCCCCTTACAATGATAAGCACAAATATGTGGCGTTCTATGGGGGAGGCCTTTGTTCAACAGTGGACGTCTTCCGGCTGATGATGATGAATACAATCATGAGTTACCTACTAAAAAGCGACTTCTATCACTCATAGGCAAGATGTGACGACACAGATAATCGAACGTCGTAAAAAAGTTAATATTGGAATATGGAAAGAACTAAACCCAGACATTTCTATAAGAATGTCAAGTCTCAATATTACAATACAAGCGGCAATATTACCACCATGGCACCTCATATGCTTGTGGGTACCTTAATAAGCGACGAAAGAAAATACCAGAAGGTAAGCAGCAGCGTCTTCTGAACTACCATCCTACACTGCAGTGTAGAATAAGACGTTGCGTTGATATATAGTAAATATAACACAAGCTCAAGTTGAAAATATATAATTTAGTGCCAGTATATCGTAGGTACAAACGTATTAAAAACTTAGATATAAAAGAAACATCGTAATATTTGCGTTAACGCCTGCGGAACGGACGAATAATCATACCACGAAAGATTTTTACTTTATTAATTTTATTTATTTCTGTACCACGAAAGTGATTTTATCAATACATTTTATTGTATAACTAAATAAATAAATTCATAGTAAAAATCGTCGGTCACTTCATCATGCACAAAACGAACTCATATCTACGTCAATTTAACAAGCAGTCTAACGACTGCTCAGTCAGCTCATAACAATATTCCATTGTCTTGCGCTAAAACAAGAACGCCTAGGTATTTTTTCCGAGCACTAAGTACGAGTGAGCTAATCAACCACGGCACTGCTCGCATTCCTTAACAATAGAGCATGTCTTCGCATTGAAGCCATTCATTCAGACTATGCTGTCCCCTCGGATTATTCCGCTATACCATGCGCATTACTCCCATTTCGTCCCGACTTTTCGCCACCGACTCCCAGTCTATTCTCCGATACTCGGTCGCGTAGACGCCTCCTTCCAGGCACGATTATATACAAAAAGTTTCAACGAAATAAAACTATTTTAACAATTTCATCTTTTGTTTTCAGCCAGCACATAAATCGATGATTCGAATTATGAATTTAAAAAACAAAGTACGTTAAATGCAAATGTGATGTGTGTTTAGTTTAAAAGTTTAGAAAAGAAAAGTTTTGATAAGTTTACGATGCCACGAAAAAAATAAAAAATAACTTTACGTGGAACTTTAGACAATACGTTTTTCGAGTTATTTCCGTCGGAAAGTGATGAAAGTTTGTTGGCTTTAGATGATTTATGATGCAGTCGAAGTGTCGACCGTTTGGACAATTTTGATACGCAGCAATTGACGCGGTTTCAGGTAAGTGAAGTTTTTATTACTTTTGGAATTCTTTAGCAATTACGTATTTATCCACTCGTATATAAATAGGTCTATATAAAAATGGGAGAGCAACTTTATAATTTATTTTAATTGCCAATTGTCTGTTATATACATAGAATATTCTGCATTACATTTATTTATTACATGTGTAGGAACATGAGTTTTATCGAACAATATATTCAATAACACGAAGCACGACCAGATTAAAGAAGGAAAGTCTAAGTCATAAGAATCGTTTTTACAGTCCGGCTACTATGATATAGATGATTTAAGCGAAAATATTTAAAAAAAGTAAGACAGTTAAAGCTTAGATCATTTATATGTTCGTTCCTTAACATAAATTTTTGGCAAAATATATTTTTAAAATAATAAGACGTGTTTAAATCGTATACTTACGAAACTTAGGAAGTTATTAATGGCACATATTTTAAAAAAATAGTTTAAGAACAGATGGAATTAATATACAACTATTATATACTATAATAAAAACACTAACATAATATAAAAAGATGAACCCCTAATTTTTAGTCTAAGCCGACGTGAGCTCATAAACACTACTTAGCACAACCGGAATATTTCTTAAAGAATTTCTATTCTACACGCAGTATCATCAGGAGTTATTGACTTTTGACCGTTGATCAATAGTCAAGACCTCCTGACGACGTGGTAATACTTCCTAATAATACTTCGTGTAGAATCAAAATGCAACGAAAATTCATCCGGCTCTTCAAGTTTTCTGATATATTAATTTATTTATATTTACATATATTTGTAACTATCAAATGTGGATTTCCGCAAAGTAACGTTTGGACCTACTAATTATCTTCAGTTAAGTAGCTAATATATTTTTTTAGATAAATAAGCTTTTCCCACGGTTATTTGGCTATAATAATATCTAGTATAACTAAAAACTAACTATAATTCCAAACACCGACCAGGTGCTAGTTGAATGCTGCTCTTTGACAGTTATAAATCATTGCAAGACTCCGCAAAATAGCATAAAAACACGTTTTTTTCATCAAAACTTAAAAACTACTTCTTCTTCTTTAAGTGCCTCTTCATTAATGAAGGTTGGCAGTCAGCTTCTTAAAGTTTTCCTTGTCAAGTGCCAATCTGAACAGTTGCTCGACGGTCTTAATCCCTGTCCACTCCCTGATATTACGGAGCCAAGACATTTTGCGTCTACCCGATTTTGGCTTCCCGGGCATATTTCCCATCATGATGGTCTGTAGGAGGGAGTAACGATCATGCCGGAGTACATGTACCAGGTAGGCGACCTTTCTCTGTTTAATAGTCCGGATAAGTTCCAGGTTCTTTCCCATACGGCGTAAAACTTCCACGTTTGTAACTTTATCCGTCCGACTGATGCGAAGCATGCGACGGTAAGACCACATTTCAAAAGCTTCTACCTTTTTACGGAGCTCTGCTTTCATGGTCCACGCTTCACACCCATACAGAACAACGGGCCAGATGTAGCATTGAAGGAGCCTGGTTCTCAATTCAATGGAGAGTTGACGACTGCACAAGACTTTTTGCATGTGTGTAAATGAAGCACGGGCTATTTCGATATGAGTACGTTTTTAATAACTACATACTATGTGAATAG
The DNA here is from genome assembly GCA_963854805.1 of Plagodis dolabraria. Classification (NCBI taxonomy): domain Eukaryota; kingdom Metazoa; phylum Arthropoda; class Insecta; order Lepidoptera; family Geometridae; genus Plagodis; species Plagodis dolabraria. Next base: position 21,098,214 of record OY978457.1, on the reverse strand, counting down.
ATTCAGGCGTTATTTTGTGGAAATCCATATTTCATAAAAACAAATATATTTCTATAAGTATCTTAAGAAAACATTAAATAACACACACATGCAAAAAGCTCAAAATTAACCAAAAACACGGTTAATATCCCGTTGATAATAATAATTATAAATAACATACACTCTTAACCCTTAACTTGGCAGAGTATCTAGAAATGCACACGTCTTTAAGAAAAATAATGTGGCAAAGTAAAGATAGATTACACGTTAGTTGTGGTAATTTTGAATTAGTAGTATAATGTATTTAATACTGAAATATCACGAATGGCTTATCTGGCTATACTGGGAATCTGTGTATTACAAGATGTCGGAACGTGCACAACTGTCCGCGATGTCGAAGTTATGAATTCTTTTTTATCTTAAAAAATGTATCAATTCCTACAAAAAGAAACTGTATTTTTGTAGCTAAATATACAGTTTTCCAAATGTGCAATAGATTGTATGTGCATGTAATTGATTTGTAACAAAAAAACTTAGGCCTTTCATGATGTATCTAATAATGCACATTGCCAGGTGATCTACATTATACAATTTCTGGATGGTGTGCACTGAAGGATACATTGCCAGCTTTTACTATCATAAGCATGATACATTTATATACCGTGTGATGAGTATTTTAAGTAATATCTACTTTTTATACATACAATATAAGTAATTTTATGAGTATTTTTTTATTTCATGCTCTCACGTGAGCACAACGAAAATTAGCATTAGTGTCGAAACCTAGAACTTGTTCTGATAATGACAACAGCGCTTCTTCAGGAGTTGAACTAAATTGCTACCATGACCAAGATGATTATAATTCAGACGGCAACAGCATTAGAAGATGTAAAATTCATCAGATGATGAAAATGAATTAGAAGTAACTGTGAGTGCCGCACTCTCACAACTAAACATCACACGTACTTTTCAGTCCCTACGGTCAATGAGTCCCTCTGTCTTAGATGCCTCTGATTCTCCCTCTTTGCTGCAAGGAACAAACTTTTCTTACAGACTAGTTCTGACACCTTCTTCAATCTCACATAATTTGGACACCTTTTCCTTTCAATTGTAGCTATATCTTATCCTTTATCCTCGCTCCCTTCTGTATCATCACCTTCTACTGCTACCAGATTAAAAAGAGGACCATAAACAGTAATAATATTTATCTTCCTTTTATTTTTAAATTCATTTCTGTCTATCAGTATATTAAAAAAAAATGGAAATAAAATGGACTGAAAACCTATTGAAGGCAAAGCCATTCAAGGCAAATAATTTGATAAGTCATCAGACAGGCGGTAATTTTCAGATGATTTGTTTGTCTTGATAGTTCACGAATCTAATTTATACCACATGCAAGTAAAAGGGATAAAGGGTTAACACCATTAAACCTCACGATCGACGATATAAAACAATTTATAGCAATTAATATCTTGATGGGAGTAGCGTCAATGTCGGCTTATACCGATAATTGGTCGAAATTATTGAGATTTGATAAAGTTGAGAATATTTGAACATTAAAAAGTAGTTTCAAAAAATCTGAATGTTTACCTATTTCTCTGATTATCTGCAAATTAAAAGAGTTCAGATATGCCATATGTCGAAGCCTAGTAACCAAACCAAAAATGTGGACAGATAATGCCTCTGGAGTGCCAAAGTTTTCTACGCATACAAATCAGTGTGATAGCCGTTATGACCAAGTGGGACATCTTACACGACTAAAGGTCTTTGTAAAAATTGCATCAAGGGCCAAACAAAGTACTTGTGCGACAAATGCACGCTTTTGTTTGGTAGCAGAACGCATTTATTTTTATTATTATCACACACAAATTATAAAAATAATTACTTTTGTTTTATTCATTAACGTAGAAAATTGATTACAATGAATATAAGTTTAAAAATAATAAAACGTTACTTTCAATTTATTGTTATATTTTAAAATAAAATTTTGTTTCTAGTAATTATTTACTATATTTGAAAGTCTCCTTAGTTGGCAATGTATCTTTCCAGATACATGTTTTTTCACAGGAAATTATTAGCGTTCTTGGCAATGTGCATTTTAAGATACATGCTTTAAATCCAATAATAAGGAATATATTTTTTTTATAATATTTTTCGTAGGGTCCATAACTATTATATAACTAATTAGAATGAAGAAAGTAAGGAAAACTAGAATCGCAAATTCCTGCCTAGTATAGGGTGAAAAAATATAAAAATATATATCTAGTGACAATCCGCCTAATTTTCCTGTCACAAACGCCACGCAGCCTAATCGGAAGAATATTCGACTAGTGTCGCTTCTAAACGAAGCATCATCAGGAGGTCTTGACTCACCGAGCGCACGATCGAGACATCGTCTCGATGACTATCTCGATTAAGAAACATTAAATCGATGTTATTTAATGTTTCTTAAGATACTTTTAAAAATATATTTTTTATTAATACATGTTTTGTCAGAATTTTTTGGTTACGTAGAAGATAACATCGTAGCTTCATAAATATCAAACGTCATTGTCTAAATCGGGTTTGAGGTTTGTGTTTTTGTAATTTTTTCAGTAATTTTTACAGCACATCGTTATCAGAATGATTACTCAGTTCACCATTAAAATTTGATCATAATTTATACAATACAGTGCGAATAGCTTCAGTATGATTATACTTATTTTGTCGTCACAAAAAAAAATATAACGAGGATAGAAACAAAACAATGATAGCCAGGCCTCTCTCTTGAGAAAAACTTAAAACCTATAAGGTTTCATGTTCGTCTACATTGCAACATTCGTTTTATCGAACAATATATTAAATAATAACACGAATCACGACCAGATGAAGAAGGAAAGTACACCGTATAAGAAAAATAATAATGTAAATTCTCTTACTTTAAGTAATAAATTCACAGATTCACAACCTCCGTTTTAATTAAAGTTTTCAGTATTTGTGGTTCTCACATCATTAAATCTACAGCCTTAACGTCCAACATTCTATAAGGCCTAACGTTTAGAGGGAGGCTTGAGAATCGCATTGTTAGGTGGCAGTTTTCAGAAGGCACTCCTCCATACCTTCTGGTATTGTTGGGGACGCTTATCTAACCCAGCACCCCACGGGGCATATGGATCATAATATTTCGTTTTACAACATCATATTTTATATCACTGAGACTAAATTCGGGCTTGTGGTGCCACTTTCAAGGCTGAAAACCTCAACCGTTGCAAATATGTAAAGTTAGGCAGAGGATATATGTTTGTGACGTTTGGGGTGGAATTTTGGGTCCGTGGAGGCCTCAATCAATTATTAAAAAAAATATCATAGCGTTTGGTGGAGGCGATATGTAAACAGAGGCCGGCTGGTGTCTCGGTCCAAAAATTAGTATTTGTATAAAGCGGTATAATACAGCCAGCATTCTGGGCACTTTTCCTTCCACCAGAGGCTTATTTGAGTTTTAGTACAACATTTTTACCTAAGAATTGTATATATTTGAAGTCATTTTAGTCCTTGAGATATACTCCGTTTCAAGTTTGATCTAAAATATACAACTTTTATTTACAGATACCTATAAAAAAAAATTTTACTCTATTCAATAAGCTCTTGACTTATTTAATTTTTAGTCCATTATCCTTTTGAGAGTCTACATTCTAAACGAAATATTCAAGTTTGTGGTTTGTAAATAATTCATTTACGATCTAGAAGCCCGTGACGTAGGGAAGGACAGACGGGCAGATAGACATACATCTATAGGACTTCATTTTGCCGTTAAAGTTCGGTCTTTATAAAATATATTTAAGTTACCATATAAAGATCTACCTGTTAAATTACGCAGTTTGCAAGCCTCACAGCAATCGTAGTGCGTACATTTTTCCTATAATTAGCACCTTCTTTTCAATCTTGAAGAGGTTACGTTTATTATTTGTTTTTTTTTTTCTAATTAAATATTGTAAAACTATATTGTGATTAACAATTATTTTTAGATTTACTACTTTTAAACCCCTATCTCACCACTATACTGTACTGTAACAGCCAGATCGTCCACTGCTGAACACAGCCTCCCCTTTTAAGGGGGTATTTGCCATAATCCCCACGCTTGGCAGGCATCTTGAGGATCGCAGTATAAGTTGGCAGATTTTTACAAGGCGCTGCTGCCCACCTTCCAGTATTTTTCCCTTAGTCGCCTCTTACGACATCCACGGATGATATGGGGAGGTGCATTTCTAACCCGGCACCCCACAGGGCTATCTCACCACACTAGGAGAAAAATTCTAAATAATTAAAAGTATGTACCATGCTGAATAAACAATCTCTTAAGCAATCCAAATCGATTTGTATGGAAAACAGTCGGCGAAAAACACGGTGTGACCATAGAGATATAAAATACTATTGACAGACAACAGGCTGATCTTATTAGAGTACCGCTTTCATCAGATGTATAGAATCCTACAAAACTGATCATGATCACGCTTCTCGCCTGTACGAGTATGCCCTCGAATATATAGCGTACTGAAATGTTTTGACAAGGCGCCACAATGTCGATTCGATTAAAGGACAAGAGCAGGAAACCAATCCAATAGCAACGAAGCGTGAGATAGGAGACGTATTTCCCCGAAAGTGTTAATGGACGCTTTGGCGGGTGTTCACATGCTCTTGAAATGTAATATAAGAGATATGGTATTTCCATCAATTCATCAAGCGATTCATCACTCACCTTAATTATAGCAGAGTCAGTTGATGAGTTCAGTACCTTTATTGCTCAACGACTTCAGTAAAATTTTCCAGTCTTGAAAAATTTGGTATATGTAGTTTGTTGTCTAAAACCTTTAAACACTATATCACCTGATGGGATCGAAGATGTTGTTCATGCCGCCCTAGAATTACGAGCTCTCAAGGACAGTTGCCGGAATACACGGTTAGGTGATTGGCGATTGATTTTCTACTAGGGCATCCGCAAAGTGCCGTAACACCCTGCAAATGGACAAATCAAAAATTAAGTGTAATCTCAGTATTGCGCTTGTACTGGTAAGTATTTGTTGAATACCATACTCTCAAAATAGTCAACAATTAATGTCTATGTACCAAACTGTATGTTCAAACTTTCTCCTGTTATATAGGCAGGTTTAACTTATACAAAAAGTTTAGCATGTAAAGTTGGCATTTGCAATAAAAACAACTTTGCTCACTTGTTGAACGTAATTATTATCTGAATCCAACTCTTAAAAGATCTCGACATTTCAAAGCGTTGCCGTAAACAACGTTTATTTAAATAAACAAGATAAAATCTAGATAGATAACACTTTATGGTACTTTCTGTAAACAATTAATATAACTAACAAAATATTTCATCTTAAGATAAAAAAAGATAGTACAATCGGCCTTATTGCTAGGCAGCAATCTCTTCCAGGCAACCGTAAGCAGAAAAATCAATTTGATTAACATCGGGGTAGAGTGTAAAACTAAGTGAGATTAGTAAACTAGTTGCATACCTAAATATATACAAGTACCTATTATAAATCTACAGTTATAATCAAATATATTCCTACTAAATTACATTCTATGTAACTTATTGTGATGACGGTTTTTAGCACAATAGATATTTCTTTTTCCATCTATTTAAAAAAAAAACACAATTCACAATCCTATTGTAAGCATTCCGGGTTCAATATTAGCTCCAATTACAGACCTGAAACAAATCCTACTTGGGGAACTAACTAAGGGACTCTTATTACCCAATAGAAACCATTAGGCTAATAAGAGCAAAACTGCTCTGTTGCTTACCTTCCCATAATGAAAAGAAGAGTCTACAAATATATAAGATGACATGAGAAGTGGCACTGTGCTGTTGAAGCGCATTTATTCCTGTTTTTATGACTGTAAAAAGAAATACTCACAGCAACTAACATGGTAAACATAATTGTTTAATTTTGTTGGTATGGCTTTCCGAGCAAACGTTACGTGGGAAGAGATTAAGAGATTACTCTAAAACAGTAAATATTATTTAGGTGATATCTCTAGCCTCGCCCCGATTAGGTATGTATGTGGGTTGAGTTAACTACCGATACAGAATAAAAAGGACTAATTTCTGATTACAATATAGAATGGTTCTTGTTATTTTGATGTGAGCTGCGAAAAGAAGTTTTAGGTGGATAATAATTATCATAGTTATCATCTTACCCTATACAAACGTGGGGTTGGTAACAATGTATTTCATTAAATTTTCGAGATTATTAACCATAATCTACAAGTCTGTCTCGTCGATAAAGCGTCGCTTTATCACTCGATGTGTTTGGTTGATGGGATTGAACCGCGCGTCGGACAACTTAACAGCTCTTTCTGACTAAAAAAATGTTAGTAGCTGTCCAGTGTCTGGAACTGTGCCATCTAATGTCTCACCCCCTGTTTCATGGAACCGAAACGTATCAGTGAAATGAGGGTGTTTACCAAATTTGTCTCCCAGCGGAATACAGGCGCAGCGGTGTATATTTGACACCGTTAAGAGGACGTAACAAGTACATGTATTTAAATTAATATTTTTTCTAACAATACAAAACACGACAAAATCTTATTGCTCATGGTATTAAATTTTATATTATGGCCAGCTTCATATCTGAAGCCAACTCTCTTTGGGAATGCTTTTATTGGTATAGTATCCGGTCACTTTCAAGCACTAAGGGAATTAAGATAGTAAAGAGCCATTTTGAGTAATAATGCAATACGCACTCTCGTCGACTTAGTAACATGCCGCTCATTCGGATCGCCTTTTACGTTATCTAGAGGTAGAAAATAGAAAAAAAAAACTGAACAAACATACCTAAAGAGAACACAATAAAACCCTACCCCGTATGTTGTAAGTCTCAGGCACCTATGACTTGAGTCTCTTCCTCTGCAACGCAATGGACCCGGCACCCGCGCGGTGAATCCACGGAACGCTAAGTAATTCGTCTCTCTCTCAACAGGCTTTTTATATTATCTTGTATGAAAACCAATAACTAGTTTATTTCTGCTCAAATTAACACCAATATTATACTTTGGCTAGCCTCAATAATGCATCATGATTAAAACGTAGAAGTTAGTCAAAATGTAGGAACATGAGTTTAATTCGAAATGTTTGAAGAACAGTCTTTTTCATTCTTACTTCGAGAACTCCAGTAAATAATCGACGTGTAGAATTATAGTGGGATCCTTGTGTTACCTATTAATTGTTTTAATGAGTCGCGAGATATGAAAGCTGTTATTGAATCTCAATTAAAAGTTTACAGTTCATTTTAGTTACATAACTAAGCTTCAGGAATCTCCACCACAATTAAAACTTTAATTGTTTTCTGGTACTTGAGCAGACTTTCTGTTTTGTGTTCTTCGTTCGTGTACTCTGTCATTTTATTTTTTTGTATATTAAAGTGAAAAAGAAGGATAATAGATAACGTTTAATTGTTACTGTGCATACGTCACTAAGGCCACAAAAAATAACTATAGTATTTTTTTTAATCTCGTAAGACTAATAGTAATGAAGATGCCTACCGTTACGTAGGTGTGTTTTGAATTAGTGAAAGACAAATAAACGAGCGTCAAAGAAAATCATACGGAAGGATAATAAGTACTTCAGTCTATAAAAAAAACACTGTAGAACTAGTAAATCGTAACGTGCTGCTGACAGAAAGTAGTGTTTTTGTCGTTCCCAAACTCTTCATAGAATTACTACAAAATTGTATATTATTGTGCTTGGGTATATATGGATTGTGTCCTACCCTTTTGTTCCGTATTGAATGGAATAGTTATTCAAAATTTTGCGGTAGTTTTATAAAAATTTAACAATTATTCGTAGGTACGTGTGTATCAAAACAAACTAGTTTTACATTGTAATTCCTCTATGGTTTGTTCCACGTTTGTTTCCTTTTTTTGTCACTGTCATGTATGTAGTTGTCATATATTATTTTTTTGTGCTGTTTTTAGATTCGTACGTTTTGTATACTGTTATTTTGATTTGATTATTTTCTTGTAATGTCATGCATAATTACCTACCTCTTGCCCTTTCGGGGATGTACAGGTGTAATGGTATTATTTGTTGTTTGTATATTGTATTTTATTTATTACTAAGTAACCGGCAGGTAGAATGTGGATAGTGCCGGGAAGGTACTAGACTTAATTTTGGTAACTTAGATAATATTATTATATTTATATATTTTATATTTATAATATTTATAGTATATTAATTGTATTATGTTAGACATATCTAATAATAGCAATGATCATTATTTATCTTTATCATCTAATAGTAATGATGACAGTTTTTTGAGCATTCCGTCTCTGTCAGAAACCTTGAAGTCTCATTTCTCTGATGTACCGAAAAATTTTAACATTATTCATATTAACGCGCAGAGCATACCGGCTCACATCTCTGATATGCAGGCGTCACTCGATAATAAAAACATTCACGCTATACTAGTCTCTGAAACTTGGCTTAAGCCTTCTCTACCCTCAGTTTCATACTCTTTACCCGGCTTTAACCTCATTCGCAATGATCGTACAGGTGGTCGTGGTGGTGGTGTAGCCATTTATATCCGTGCCCATATTCCCTTTTCAATTATTAGCACATCCACTCAACCACCTCCCCTCGACGGTGGCGAACATCTCTTTATTGAAATTCTTCTCTCACATACTAAAATTCTCCTCGGAGCCTACTATAGCTATTCTGATACCAACAACTACTTCCCTTCTTTTGAAAAGGTCTTGACAGATTTTATGCCATCCTACAATCACACCATAATTATGGGTGACTTCAATACTTGCCTTTTAAAACGTAATCATCGCACTTCTTTATTAGAAACACTTGTCCAAGCTAGCAACATGCACATTCTCCCTCTTAACGCTACTCATCACTTTCCAAACTCAGCTCCCTCTTGTCTGGACCTCATTATGGTGTCTTCATTGGAGCTTGTTGCTAAGCATGGTCAATGTTCAGCTGATAACTTTTCATATCACGACTTAATCTTTCTGTCATATAAGATTCGTCCTCCTAAATCAAGACCTACAATTATTCTGCAACGCAATTTTAGTGGAATGAATCGTGATGCCTTTACGAATGACGCTAAAAAAATTGATTGGACTCCAGTAATGGATGCCAATTCAATTGATGAAAAAGTAACAATTTTTAATTCAATTATTATCCAACTGTATGATGTCCATGCCCCTTTAAGAGCAGTTAAAATCAAACACACACCTGCACCTTGGCTCACTGATGACATAAAAATACTAAAACACAAAAAAGAAGTAGCAAAAACTAAATACAAGTGTTCTCCAACTGAAACGAATAAAGCTCGATATACCAGAGTACGGAATCACTGCAATGTGGTGTGTAGAGATGCCCAAAGACGCCATATTCATGAGTCTGTTCAGGAAAGGGATCCTACGAAAGTTTGGAAGTTTCTGAGATCTTTAGGGGTTGGTAAATCTAGACAGGAATCTATTCCAAATAACTTAGACATAGATTCTTTGAACCAACACTTTGTCAAGCCGTCTATTATGGACGCGTCATCAAAAGCTGATACTTTATTTTCTCTCTCTAACCTGACAACCCCTGACCTACCTTCATTATCCTTTAGTCAATTCACCGCTTGTGATGTTGAGAAGAGCATACTCTCATTAACTTCTACTGCTGTTGGAATTGATGGAATCAGTCGAAATATGCTGGTCCCTATATTAGATTTAATTCTTCCTGTACTTAGTTACCTTTTTAATTTTTCTGTTTCCTACGGTGTGTTTCCTTCTCTATGGAAGGAAGCTCATATAATCCCTTTGCCAAAAAAAGCTAACCCTAAATCTCACTCAGAATACCGTCCCATATCAATACTTCCGTTTTTGTCGAAAGTACTTGAACGATTAGTCCATAACCAAATTAACAGTTTCTTTTCTCGTAATAATCTTTTGAATCCCCTTCAGTCTGGTTTTCGTCCGGGACACAGCACAGTTACTGCACTTGTCAAAATTACTGACGATATTCGTCTTGGAATGAACAATGGACAGTTAACTGTGCTGACACTGTTAGATTTCAGCAGTGCCTTTAACACTGTTGACTTTGATATTCTCCTTGCCATTCTTCGCTCAAACAACATATCTCCAACGGTGATTGACTGGTTTCGTTCTTACCTGTACGGTCGCCGACAGCGGGTTCGCCTTGAAGATCGTTTTTCTTCCTGGTGTAACACCACTTCTGGTGTACCTCAGGGTGGCGTCTTGTCTCCTCTTCTCTTCTCAATTTTCATAAATTCAATATCTCAAAACATTTCTTCGTCCTACCACCTCTACGCAGATGATTTTCAATTATATTCACATTCGTCACTGCTTGACTTGCCTGAAGCAGTAGAAGATACAAATAGGGATCTTGCTCGTTTACTGCAATGGGGCAAAGCATATGGGTTGACAGTCAATCCTCTTAAAACTCAAGTTATCATAGTAGGAAGTTCCCGCTTGATCTCCAGGGTTGACTGGGACTCATTGCCGCGAGTTGTGTTCGATGGAATTGTAATTCCATTTAGCGAAAATGTTAAAAATCTCGGTATTACCATCGACCGAACTCTAGCATGGGACGCTCAAATAGCTCAAACCAGTCGTAAAATGTTTGCATCTGCTGGAGCTTTACGGAGACTTCGCAACTTTTTACCTACCACCACTAAAATTGCGCTTGTACAATCTTTGCTACTCCCTATTCTTGATTATGCTGACGTCTGCTATCTTGATCTCACACAAGATCAGCTAAATAAACTTGAGCGAATCCAAAATTTTTGTATAAGGTTCATATACGGCTTACGCAAATATGATCATGTCTCCGAATTTCGTACCAAGCTCAAGTGGCTACTTATTCGTCTTCGCCGGAATGCTCATATACTACATCTCCTTTACAAAATTTTGTTCCTTCCTACTTCTCCACCCTACCTCAAGGAACGTTTCAAATTCCTCCATACTACCCATGCTTTATCGTTACGGTCATCAGATAATTTATTGCTGCAGGCACCCGTAAGTAGAACCTCCTTCTATCATTGTTCTTTTACTTCTGAAGCTGTTAGATTGTGGAATCCTCTACCACTTGAAATAAAACGTGCTCGTTCATTGGAATCTTTTAAAAATCAGGTCAAAACTTATTATCTTTCACTATAACTTTGGATATGTACATACAACATTACTGAACTTATTTTTTCTATAATATGTTTTAAATGTCTATTTAGGTATATTTTTGTATTTATATGTATATGTTAAAAATATTTATGTAAGTAAAGTATATGTATATATATATATATATATAATTATTGTATGTTATGTATATCTATATATGTTTCTATAATTCTTATGCGTACGTATATTTTCATATATATGTATAGTATAATTCATTTTTGTGTTGTTTAATTAAGATCCTTAAGTATTCTTTTTTTACTGTTTTAGTAACATTAGCTTAAAAACCCTGTCCATATACTGTCAAAATCTCCAATATTATTGGGTTGTCTGGAAGAGATCGCTTTAAGCGATAAGACCGCCCATTGTTTCACTTAGTTATATTGTATCTTTAGTTATAAGTTTTTTATTTATTTTTAAATTAAGCTTTGTGTTGCAATAAAGAGTTTATCTATCTATCTTTATCTATCTATCTAAATCAAGAATTTTTAAGAACCGTATTTTATTGGCACGCTGTTCGGTGCCAAATATGGTAATTTCAGTAGAAAATTCAACGTCAGCATCTCTTAAAAGTTTCTAGAGTGTGGATACCAAAATTGCTAGATGCAGATTTCTACCGGCTGTGCTATCGCATCCTCAACAAATGGAGTGCGTACTTGCACACTGTGCAAATTGAAGAAGGCTGACTACAAGTAATTAATGTATGGATAAATTTATTTGCCGTGTTTCCACAGCTAAAGGAAGATCGTTATTTTCTCACGACGTTACAAAAATTGTTACGAGTATTTTTCGATTACAATTATACGCCGCGATTTAACTGTGTTGCTGCATAATAACAGGGACGTGTATCGCTCAGTTCTTCAAATTTTGGCGGCAGTGATAATTGACACTCTGATCAGGTAATTTCAAGGGAACCTACTTTCCAAGTATGATGTCCACTTTTAAATAATATAACTTTTGATTATAAAATATTGACATTAAATACGAAAAATATCCATATCAAGGCATATATGAAAGTCGTTAAAAGGTAAGTTCAATAAGTACTGTTTGGGTTTAATTCTGAAATACAGCCATTACTTGATATATTGACCAGACTGTAAAATATTATCTTAATTTGATTTTAATGTTAAGCAGTTGCAATAAGTAGTAATTTCATAAAATCTAAAAATTGCAGTTTTGTATCATCGCCTTGAAACAAAATTGCAACAAAAATTTTAACAGGATAAAATCAATGTCACTCGTGATTATATTTTTAATTTAATAATTAGTAATATGGCCCATAGAAGAGCAAACTTAACTGCTCGTTAACGGTCGCCGCAAAAATTAAGGGATATATATTCGTAGCGCTCTTGATACAAACGTGGTTTCGTAATGTTTTAAAACTTGCTAAAATGTTGCATGCATGTTTTTGAGCCTTATGTATGCTCCTGGTTTGCCATGAATACACTTCCCTTATATAAACTGACTTTCTTTTTTTTATGCTCGTTCGGTTAGTTTTTGACCACTATCTCACCTGATGGTAAGTGATGATGTGGTCGAAGATGTTGTTCAGGCTAACCTAGAATTACTGGCTATCAAGGACAGCTGCCGGAACACACTGTTAGGTGCTTTGCGACAGATTTTCTACTTGAGGGTGGTAGCTAGCCAGGTGGGCATTCGCAAAATGCCCTACCACCATGCTATAACGACTGCCATCCAAAGACAACAACCGGGACCGGCAGCTTAACGTGCCCTCCGAAGCACGGAAGCGCTCAGTAGTAATGTCGCCAGCGGTCACCCATCCAACTCATGACCGAGGCGGACGTTGCTTAACTTTGCTGATCGATTCAGAACGGCTAAGCAAACTTCGCTACGAGCGCTTCAGAGACGTTGAATTAACTCTGTGAAACAATGCAAACGTTTGAAGCGCGTAGCATAGTTTGCTTGGCCGTTCAGCTCTTAACCGATCAGCTAAGTTAAGCAACGTAAGCTGCGGTCAGGACTTGGATGGGTGACCGCTAGTGGCATCGCTACTGAGCACTTCTGGGCTTTGAAGGGCACGATAAGCCTTTGTTGTCTAAAGACAACCCACCACCTGGCTAGCTACCACCCTCATGTTGAAAATCTGTCAGTAAGCACCTGTGTGTTCTGACAGCTGTCTTTGAGAGCCAGTAATTCACAACATCTTCGACCACATCATTACTTAACATCAGGTGAGATAGTGGTTAATGGAGAGCCTATTCACTATAAATAAAATAAAAACGTCACTGTTGCTAAGTTCACTAAGTCCTAAATGGAATAAAATTAATGAATCTAAAACTAAATATCCCATGAATGGCAATATTTCATTTCAAATCGTACTTACGTGGTCATTACAAGATATTAAGTTAAATTGCCTTCGTTTTAGAGAACAAAGCTAACTTTAGGAAAATAAGGGGATACGGCTTCGCTTTAGTATTATCGGAGCACTTTTGCAGTTCACTAATGCATTTTTAACGCCAGAAGTTTTGGTGCTAAGTAATACAATTTAAATTAAGTTAAAGATTTATCATAAAATTTTCTTTTTTTCATGTGAAAGTTGGCAGGTTTTAAAGTCAAGTTCATTTAGAATGTATATTGAAAAACGTTTATTTTATACGCCATTTTTAAAGACAGTCAGAGATGTATTATTAGTTCTTATATTATTATCTATACTGGCATGAATATTGGCTTGCAAAAGCTAAGTGGTTACTCAACTGCAGCTTTATGATTTTGTGGTAGGTATTGTGAATATTTTGCCAAATTCGCCAGTCTGCTTATTCCAGCCTGCACCTAGTAAAACCTCTAGTATTACCAACTCTGCGTTAAATCGTTTCGACAAATTGGAAAAAACTTACATTCATGTATTTTCACTCTTATTAATCGCCCTGCATCTAAAAGTTCTCTAGTAGGTATATAAACTCAATGCGTGAAATAGTCTTAATATCAAAGATTTAATAAACATCATATACGTATGTAATCCAGTCTCTTCAGCCGCCACGCATCCAAAGAAACTCTAGCAGGTAGAAGTAATGACAAACAATTTTTATGAAAATCAAATCATTGTAGATACTTCCAAATTACTTTATTCCAAACTTGTACAATTTCAAGCTAGTACTTTTCGCCTCGTAGTCTCTTGCCAGAATGACCATTCGACGGACTGACTGGTTTCTACCTCCTGTATTTTTCCCTCCAAAATGCGATAGTGGTAAATCTTTTCTGATTGGTCGATTGTGCGCAACAGTGATTGGTCAATTTTGAATAACCGACCACGAGATCGTGTGTGTGTTGCCACTATTTGAAATACCGAAATATTGAACAAAATATTGATTCCGTTTTCTTCGCAATGCTCAAACAGCAGACATTCCGACCTGTGCCGCCACGCCGTGCACACCTGTCTACAGCTCCGCCAGTATCTCCCAGTGAGACCGCAATAGTCCCCGCACTATTGCCGTCTCACTCGGGTCATCGTTCCGACGCTAGTTGCAGACCAGTGCCTTGGAATACGCAGCCCTGACGAAGTTTTTGTTTTGTGTGCAGAAGCTGAGCAGCCGCCGAACGCCGAGCAACGCGAGCTACGAGCTCGCCGTGCCGTCGCGCAGAGGCGCTCTAAGACGTCAGGCATTACCACCTACCCAAGTCCCTTGTTTCGGACGAACAACATCATATCGGGCTGGTGGTCTTGTTTTGACCGCACTTTTCGGTGCGCATTTCACCACTTTACTACCCGACACAACATAGTAACAGTCGCGTAACAACACACTTTGTGCTGTTAAGCGACGTCGTTCAGGCGTGGGGTAGCGTCAGCCAAACCCGTCTGAACGATCAAATCCGCCATTTGCTGCGGTCGCAGTGTGACACCCTACGGTGACAACGGCCACTGTTGTTGTTTTGGTTTAACCTTGCACCGTGGCCTTTCCCGCTTCACGGGTCAGCCGAAGCAAGCTGGGCTCCGGGATTACTGGCCTTGGGGTCACCCCTAGTCAACCCCGGAGTAGCGCTTAGGAGCACCCCTCTCCGCCGAGAAAAAAGCTCGGAGAGGGTACACAACTAGGGCACACCATAGGTACTCACTCCCTCTCACACAAGTGAGCTCACGAGTTGCGAGAGGGAGACAGAACCCGTTAGGCCATCCTGAGTATTCCCCTCAGGATGCAACGTCCCTCTAACGGTGAGGTGGAGGTCCTTCAGACCTTCGCCCTCCGCTACCCCGAACTCTACGCTGATCATCAGCAATCACTTAACGATGCAGAGAGTGCCCGCCTCACGGACACTCTCATCGCTCCCTCCGGAATTCCAATTCCGGAGGCCATCGTCCCTCCTCTGACCCGGTCCTTCTCAGAGGACAGCCCGACTTCGCCCGCTCCGGGCCCTGACAACAGACGCACGGTGGCAGCCCCTCCCCGTGAGAGGTCTCGCTCGCGCTCACCGATCGGGAGGCCAGCGAGCACCCGTCCCTCCATCGCCGTTGTCGAGCCCACTTCGGACTCCGAAACGGAGATGGAAGTAGATCCGAGTCGCGCCTTACGCACTGACTCGGACTCCGATAACGACGGCTATACCGTCGTAGACAGAAAACGCAAGCGTGCTCCTAAAGCCGCTAGTTGCGCAACTTCCGCCCCTCCCGCCAAGGCACCCGCTAAGGCCCCCGCCTCCGGCAAGAAGCCGACCCCCGCCCCGCGCCCCGCGTCCCCTCCCTCCGCTCCGGCCACCACTGCCGCGTCCCCTCAGGACGCGAGCGCGCGCCGCGAAAAACCGCCTCCGCCCCTGTTCATTCAGGACAAAACCAAATGGGACATGCTGTCCCGTTTAGTTTCGGATCGTGGGATCCACTACACTAATGCCCGCTCCACGCAGCAGGGCATTAAAGTTCAAGTGTCCACCATTAGCGACCACAGAGCGCTAACAAAGCTCCTCCGTAAAGAGAGCATAAGTTTTCACACTTATGCGCTCGAAGAGGAGAAAGTCCTCCGAGTGGTCATCCGCGGTGTGCCCAAGGAGGTACATACCGATTCGGTATGTGCCGACCTGAAGGCACAAGACTTCCCCGTACATGCAGTTCACCGCATGTACAGCGGGAAGGACCGCAGTCCCTACGATCTAGTACTCGTAGTACTAGATCGTACACCTGAAGGCAAGGCCATTTTTAATTTAAAAAAGGTCTGTGGCCTCTCAGGACTCGATGTCCAAGCCCCATACAAAAATGGGAGTCCCTCGCAGTGCCATAACTGCCAACTATACGGGCACGCCTCCCGTTTCTGCTTCGCTCGCGCTAGGTGCGTTAAGTGCCTAGGCGATCACGCGACAGCAGCGTGCACTCGCACCCGGGATTCACCGGACCCACCCAGCTGTGTTCTATGCGGTGCTCAAGGGCATACCGCGAATTACCGTGGTTGCCCTAAAGCACCACGAGTGAACCACAGGGTGGCAAGGCATAGGCCGACCCGTCCCTCTTACGACCGTTACCAACGGGTAAGCCCTAAACTAACGGTAGTACCTGCCTCACAGGTAATACCCGCGCCGCTCCCAGCCCGTAACGCATGGTCTAAACCACCCAGTATGGTTAAGACCGTCGCTACCGCCCGCGCCCCGGCCCGCGCGCCCGCACCCGCGCCCGCACCCGCACCCGCCCGCGCTGCGGCCCCTGCCCGCGCACCGGCCCCGGCTCGCCCCGCGCCCCCGGCACCCGTCGCCAACACCATTCGCGCGCCTCCCCGCGCCGCTTCCCGGCCACAAGCTCCACCTATGCCATTGATGGCTGCCCCTCTTCAAGAGGCAATCAACCTAGTCAGCGATCTGGCTATGTCGGTTGACATCAATGAGGTACAAGAGCTATTCCACAAGATGCAATACGCTCAATCCCCAGCGGACGTAATCCAATACACATTGGAACACGCGAATTTACTTAGCGCCCTTAAGCGCTTCGTTCCCCAGGCCCCTCCCCAGTACAACCACTATGGGTAGTACAACCGAACGCACGAAACCGTACTCAGTTTCGTTAGCGTCATTTAACGCTGACGGCCTCTTCAGACAACGTGACCTCGTCCACGACTTTTGTTGTACCCACCTTATCGATATCATATGCGTGCAGGAAACCTTTCTAAAACCGGGGAAGGCGAACCCTAGGTTTGCCAATTACAGAACGGTACGTGATGATAGAGTGAACTCCCGTGGGGGAGGCACTCTTATCTATTACAAAAGGTCCCTGCACTGCATTCCCCTACCTACCCCGACTCTTGTTAATATGGAAGCATCTTGTTGCCTCCTAGCTATGACTGGTCATCAACCTATAGTCATAGCATCCTGTTACCAAGCTTGCGCAAAGCCGATCGTCCGAGCTGACTTAGAAGCCCTATTCTCATTAGGAAGCGCCGTCATTCTGATTGGCGACTTCAACAGTAAGCACATCCTATGGAATTGTAACGTCAACATTCCCAGAGGTATTGCACTTGAAAACCTAATCGCAGAACTTAACTTTGACATAATTGCGCCCACTGAGCCCACTCACTACCCTTATATGGAAAACCACCGAGCTGACTTGCTTGACATGGCACTATTCAGAGGCGTAACACTCCGGTTACGCTCCATAGAAGTGGTTCACGAGCTTCACTCTGACCACCGACCCATTATACTGCGACTAGGTCCCGACCCAACGACTGACCTCCCCCGCCCCACTAAGACGATAGTGAACTGGAAGCAAGTAGGCGATGCCCTAAAGGCTATCAGTTCACCGGACCTAGACAAGATCCCTGACGACATCCTGACAAAAGATGACGTAACCCTTGCGATCGATTCGTTCACCAATCACCTCTCCACCGTAGTAGGTGCATCCGCAAAGGAGGTCATAGTGCCGGACGACCGGCGCCTTGTCATTCCAGCGGATGTGAGACGATTGGTGACGGAGAGTAAAGCAGTGACCCGACATTACGACTCTTACCCCAGTAAAGAGAACAAAACTAAGAAACGCCACTTTGAACGCATGGTTCAAAGTCGCATGTCTGAGTTGCGTGATCAACAATGGGGCGATAAACTTTCAAACCTCGTGCCAAGCCACCATGCTTACTGGGACTTGGCGCGAGGCTTGAAAGGAAGTAACCATAACGACATGCCTCCCTTATACAGACCAGTCCCACTAGTCCCAGCGTTCTTTGACGAAGACAAAGCTGAGTGCCTAGCTGATAGCCTAGAGGCTCAGTGTTCCCCTAACGTAGATCACGTTGACCAAGCTCACCTCGATTCGGTGGATGCTGAAGTCGAACGTAAAAGCTCTGTGGTCACCTCTGAACTCCCACTAATCACCTTAGCGACTTACGCTGAGGTGGAGAGACTGATCAAGGCCCTCCGACCGCGCAAATCCCCCGGTGCCGATGGCATCTCCAACAGGGTTCTTAAAACCCTCTCTCCCCCTCTCATCCATCTCTTAGTCAGCATCTTCAATGCTGCTATGAGCCACTGCTTATTCCCAGACACCTGGAAATGTGCAAATGTCATTGGCATTCACAAACCAGGCAAAAGCTCATCTGACCCCACCAGTTACCGCCCCATCAGCCTCCTCAGTGCCTTAGGCAAACTTTACGAGCGGTTACTTGCAAACCGTCTCCAGTCCCATGCTAAGGAACACCACCTTATCCCAGATGAGCAGTTTGGCTTCAGACCCGGACACTCATGCGTCCAACAGGTGCACCGCCTCACGGAGCACATCATTGAGGGCTTCAATAAGTACCCCAAACCCCAGACTACGCTAGCAGTCTTCCTCGACGTAGCGAAAGCTTTTGACAAAGTCTGGCACAACGGCTTGATCTACAAGCTATACCAATTTGGCGTGCCAGAACGTCTTGTGCTCATCCTACAAGACTTCCTTAAAGCCAGAAGCTTTCGCTATCGCGTGGAAGGCACCCTCTCCTCCCCCCACCCAGTCAGAGCCGGAGTCCCTCAGGGCTCCGTGCTATCACCTATTCTCTTTGCACTGTATACCAGTGACATCCCACGCTCCCAGCCCAAAGTATTCCTAGCCCAATATGCGGATGATACCGCCATTTACACCACTGGGTGGCATATCAACAGACAGTCCTATTTCGTCATGCAACGGGCCATCACCGAGATCGGTGACTGGTTCCGAAAATGGCGCATCGCGGTCAACCCAGCTAAAAGCACAGCTATGTGCTTTACTGAGAAGACACGCTCCCCTTACCCGAAACCGCTTATTTTGTTCGACGAACCCATTCCCTGGGTTCCTAGAACAAAATACCTCGGAGTCACCCTTGATCGTCATCTCACCTTTAACGATCACATAACAACCGTCCGTAACAGAGCGGCCTTCATAATGGGTCGCCTTGGTCCCCTACTTCGCAAAGAGAGTAAAATGTCTCTTAGTAATAAGAAGACACTTTACACTGCCTGCATCCGCCCCATCATGACTTACGCATCAGTAGTGTTTAGTCATGCTAGTGAGGCCCACCTTCATAAACTTCAAGTCATCCAAAACCGTTTTCTTCGTAATGCAACCGGCGCCCCGTGGTATATCCGGAACACCGAGTTGCATTGCGACTTAAACCTTCCCTCTCTAGCGCAGTTCAATAAGGACTGCGCCCGCCGATACTTTGATCGAGCGCCCCACCACCCGAACCCATTGGTTGTCCAGGCATCGAACTACTCGACTGCCTCTTCTATCCCATTTTTCAAACCCCCCCGTCGCCGACCACGGCAGGTATTAGACGACCCGGATGACCCCATCGCAGCCATTACGTTGGCAGCTTTAGCGTTATCCGCAAGTCGTCGAGGTAAAATCCCCAGGTGTGAGGTAATCAGAGGTCACACAATCAAACACCGAGCTCGCCGGCGAGCTCGAGGCAAAAACAAGGTCACGATAAATTGCTCTCCAAATAGTCAAAGAGTATTATTCAGTAGGGCCCAATTGTGCAACACTGCAGTTGCACAGAGGCATTTTGCTCCGATCCCCCCCATGTCTCTCGACAGCGAGACAAGCCGAGGTCCGAACCACAGTGGTGCCCTTGAGCTCGCTGTCAACCCCTCCTATAGTAGCGGTACGTTTTCGGCGTCCGCAGGAGACGGAGGTAGAAAGCGCTTTTCGCCTTCTACGCCCGTCTCGGGAGAAGTGCCTTCGGCACTTCTCCCTCCCGGGCTATTGTAGGGCCAGGCCCTCGCCCAAAACCCGGTGGAGCTGGACGACCGCACAGGCGGTAGCCAGCATCTATGTCCTCCCTAAAAAAAAAAAAAAAAAAATCTTCGCAATGCAACCGGCGCCCCGTGGTATGTCCGGAACAGCGAGTTGCATTGCGACCTAAAACTTCCCTCCTTAGCACAGTTCAATAAGGACTGCGCCCGCCGATACTTTGATCGAGCGCCCCACCACCCGAACCCTTTGGTTGTCTAGGCGTCGAACTACTCGACTGCCTCCTCCATCCCATTTTTCAAACCCCCCCGGCGCCGACCACGGCAGGTATTAGACAACCCGGATGACCCCATCGCAGCCATTACGTTGGCAGCTTTAGCGTTATCCGTAAGTCGTCGAGGTAAGATCCCCAGGTATGAGGTAATCAGAGGTCACACTATCAAACACCGAGCTCGCCGGCGAGCTCGAGGCAAAAACAAGGTCACGATAAAGGTCTCTCCAAATAATCAAACTGAGTTATTCAGTAGGGCCCAATTGTGCAACACTGCAGTTGCACAGAGGCATTTTGCTCCGATCCCCCCCATGTCTCTCGACAGCGAGACAAGCCGAGGTCCGAACCACAGTGGTGCCCTTGAGCTCGCTGTCAACCCCTCCTATAGTAGCGGCACGTTTTCGGCGTCCGCAGGAGACGGAGGTATAAGGCGCTTTTCGCCTTCTACGCCGGAGAAGTGCCTTCCGCACTTCTCCCGCCCGGGCTATTGTAGGGCCAGGCCCTCGCCCAAAACCCGGTGGAGCTGGACGACCGCACAGGCGGTAGCCAGCATCTCTGTCCTCCCTAAAAAATAAAAAAAAAATGATTCAGATAAAATAATGTATAAATCCATTGAAAATCATAACACTGTTATACAAATAAAAAAATAACAAAATAACCGACTTCAAACGGAAAATATTCTAAAAAAAAGTAAATAAACCAAACCATCGTAAACAATTTTTCTTCTTGAATTTAAATCGAGAAGTGAGCGATAATTCAAATACTACCCGTCAGATCTTACCGAAATTGAAATGGGACAGTTATATAAAAAAAAATCCTAATTGGTACACCCTGTAATAAGCAATGACGTAACACATACTCAAAAAACAATTATCGAATTGAGAACCTCCTCCTTGTTCTAATGAATATGTTTTATATAATTAACAACAATTAATTTTCATTTTCATTCATGCTCTGTTAAGTCCAGGCAGTCAAAAATAATTCCCACGCTAGCTCCGCCCATGCGGCGCAACGATCCCCGCTGCACCGAACGACGCGATGTGCAGCGGCGCACGCGTCTCGCTTATAAAAATATTTGTGTACTTGAAATTAGATTCGCGAACACAGATACCATTGAGACGATTTCAACTTTTTTTATAATCTTATTCACGTGACGCATTTCGATACATAAAGTAACTTTGTATATACTGAAATTGATGTCACGTTTGTATTTTTATCAACATTACTAATATTTCTGAGTAAGAAATTGATTATTTGATTTACTTTCCAAAATTATTCTTACGGTCGACAGTAGCTTATAAAACTAAAGCCAAAAGTTTTACTTTTTACAATATGATCATGTCTGCTCGACTTTATTGGTATATATTATTATGTATGAATGTATTGGTATATATATTATTCATATTTAACTGACTTCCCAAAAGAAAGAGGGTTCTTAAATTGACTTGTCTATTTTTTATTTTATGTTTGACCACACATAACTTTTTTACTGAACCTTACAATCTTGCAGATTATTTATTTGCTAGTACAACTCTACTAGTTTAACTCTTAATTGGTTTCATTTTAATTTCATCAACATCGGTCGAACGGTTTGCCAGTTACAGTCAAACTTACTAAAAAGTAATTTGCCAAAATGCCTTGACGATCGCAGTGCTTCTAGCAACGAATGTAAGTGGCAACTATGAATATAGATGAAAGTTATTGTTAAATAGTGATAAAATCTATAAATAATATGTGAATAATAATCTCTCTAGTAAAGTCTGTAGTCATCAGTATATCAAATAACCTGTCTAAGTCAGTTACATGAGCACAAAATTGAGATCATATTGCACCGATATCAACCAGTTAGTTACCAGACTTTTTAATTAAAAAAAATGTTTTCAAGTCTTTTTTTTTCTTTGCTATGTTGTTGTGTCGCAGTCTCTGTGTTTATAAAGAAAACATATTGCACCAAACCAAAATAAAGTGAGACAAGGGTCGGAATATGATGATGGTACATATCAGCCCAAACGGCACGATATATATTGATAAATGGGGGGTGTTTTTAAATTCTCCGTAGTAACGAAAGTGATTTCTACTGATTAAACTTACTACAAAAATTTCATTACCCCTTGGCGTGGACGATAATTTATGAATGAATCAACATTGTTCTCAGTATCTTGGAATGCGATTAATCAGATTACACATCATTAGAATAAAGTAAAATACCATCAAATTGAATGAGCATAACATTATATTATATTCGGTGAATATGGGTACAATTGACCTGAAATAAATGGATTTGATTTGATTAAATGTTAGTCGTGGCCAATATATTTTACCATGACTCGTCATACAAATATGAATTATAGTTTTTCATAACTGTGCTACGGTACACGTTCCCATAATAATATAAAGTAGGTTGTTTTTTTATTGCTATCATATAATTTTTAACTATTAATTACTAATGTTGAAAATATGTTCGTATACATCCTATTACGTTTTATTTTTCAGTTACACTGGTGAACAGAAAGGTGTTATTTTACTACAACTCTGCTTTTAGATACCAACTATGGTAAAAATTAGATAGACCAACCAGATATAGATCTAGCCACTTCTAAACAGCAGGATAAGATTTTTTACCAAACTTGCAGAAGAGTCTATATACGCAATTGTAATGGCCTTAAACTTAGGGTTTTTTAAAAATAACACAACTGCAGAAACATTGTAGACAACATGTTATACAAGCTTCTTTTAATGCAACATGGCAGATAAGTGAGAGAGTGAGTGGCACTGGAACAGGTGACTAAATTAGACATTTAAATAAAAACAGTGGATTCTTAGATTGTTAGTAAGTGGTTATAGACAAATTAAGTTAAGATGTATATAAATTAACAAAAAATCATTTATGAAATAAAAAATATATTATTTTCAATTTATACAGTATTAATGATTATACAGAATTAATGATATGCAAAAGTGTACGTGAGAAATAACGAGTATCGGAACGGAAAGTCAAGTTTTTTTTCAAGTTTGCAGTCCCCCCGATCGTCACCCTGTGACCACGATCACTGCAAAGTGTTTGAAACGTCAGGACAAAAATAATGATAAATATACGCGATTTAAACCGTTAAATGTTGTTTAATTACTATGTGTAACAATCGCGAAAACCTAAGACAACATTAAGTCAAGTCTTCTTTTTATGGCGGGAGGAAGTACTGAAGCATTTGCACTTTGATGTTGCAAGTCACCCTCGACAGCCTCCTCTTGATTTTATCTTTTTCTAGAAGTATCCGCATATTCTTGATCCCGGATCAGTATTTTCTTAGGGTGGTGGGGATCGACCAGCTCGGGCAGAAGGGAGTTCATATAGAATGTTACTAGTTTTGTCTCCATTTTTTTCGTCCAAAATTCTTCATCTTTTTGTAGAATTTCTATTTTTAATTTGTTGTCTCCATACTACACGGCAAATTAGCATTTAGTAATATTACAAATGTTTTTTTTTTATGCCTGATAGGTTACCCTTTGACCACTATCTCACCTGTTGGTAAGTGATGATGTGGTCGAAAATGTTGTTCAGGCTAACCTAGAATTACTGGCTCTCAAGGACAGCTGCCGGAACACACCGTTAGGTGCTTGGCCACAGATTTTCTACTTGAGGGTGGTAGCTAGCCAGGCGGGCATTCGCAAAGTGCCCTACCACCATGCAAAATGTGCATTTAGCCTTCAGTTTGATAATATCAATCAGATTTTTGATTGATATATATACCTGCAAAATACATTTTACAGACAATCAGTTACCTGAAGCCTTCAGAAAAGCAACTGTACATTTCTGTTTGTCCAACAATCAATTTCGCACAATTTGTAATATAATTTTTAAGGATAAATGTCGGGAGAGCAGTCGAATGACACCTGTCAAAAATCCAAAATGGCGATTTTGACACGGCCACCATACAAATTGCTCCGCCCCTGCTGAAGCTCGGCTTTCAGAAAGGGGGTGTTGGGAATATGAATAAATGAATTTAAATACATAAATTCAGATAATTTGCACGTCAGATTTTTTGCACGTCAAGAGTACAACATCGCTCTTTACCATCTATCTAATACCCTAATAACCGAAAAGGGGGTGAAGGCAAGTATAATACGTATCAACGATGGCATTCGCAAAGGAGTATTGCTTCAGATAGGAGGCTGGCCATAAAATTTAAGTCTTACTCCGCACAATTATGTCAATGCGTTGTCTTTTGTGCAGAAAAAATATATTGTTTATACCGATCCTACAGAGGTGTGACAAGTGCAGGGCGATAATAATGTAAAGTTTTTTTTTCAGTGTAAAAAAGAAAATTTCATTGTATTTATACATTTATACGTTATTTTATTTAATTTTACCTGCTGCTCTGCTATGGATAGGTCAAAATATTTTTTAGCCTAATATAGGTAGTATATAAAATATTTCCTTTACGAAATTTCCTGTGAATAAAATTTGCAAATTTAGCAATACTAAAGTATTATGTTCAATGAATTACTCACTTATTTTCGTGTAGTGGAAGAACAGTCTAAACTTATAATATGAGATGGCGACTCCGACAGTTCTCCCTGTTCCGAGTGATCTCGGACTTCGACTGATTCATTATTTTTTTTCCTGAGAAAGAAGGTGCATTTTTGAGCACAGTCTTTTTTATTATACGAGTATATACACAATCTATTTATTCCACTCTATTATTTTTGTATAAATCGATACTTATATGTACATGTCTAAGTGATAAAATGTATATTTAAAAGTGCCTATGCAGGTGACTTTGTAGATAATCTCTTGGATATATACCTACTTGCCTGATTCTGAATATTCTTTCATTGATATAAATCTACATCTAGTCTTGAGGGACATAAAGAATGTTCGATGTTTTATTGCGATATACCTACCCACCAAACCAAATGCTTTGATTTGCTACGCTTGTGTTATTATTATTTAGCAACACTCAACTCCATTTACTGTTGAACGGCAGCTGTACTTTAGAGCCAGATAATTTTAGTTTACACCTGTTTGGCACCTTCAACCACATCACTTACCATCAGGTGAGACCATAATTATACATATACCAGATATTATTATAGTACCCTACTAATCATACTTAGATTAGTACGACATATAGTTATTTTACAGCTCCATTACAGTACTATAGGAAACCTAGTTGGTATAGAATCTCTTAGTTCGGTCGAGATAGTATGTTTCATGAATAGAATAAACACAAACGAATATTAAATTTTCATAGGTGCAATAGGTAAAAAAAAACTGAAATATTATACGCTTTTGCCTCTCTCATAATTCTTGCAAAGTCTTTGTATCGACTCTTCTGCTTCCTTTTTTTATTTTTTTGGTTATCTTTATTTCCCATATTGATTGATATACCTACCAAGATACGTATTTATACTGCTCAGGTGATAGCGCGCGAGCGACAGGTCCACGTCCAACGGCGCACAGCGCGGCACTGAAGGACAGCTCTTACGCATTGATTTTATTTCGTAAGCGTAAGCTAATAAGGTTGAATATCGAATCTTCCGATTGACCGTAATCCTGCACAGAACTAAAGGTCGTAAGTCTAAAACACAATTTAATTTATTATGAGAATACTAATAACTCTAGGTAAATTTTACTTTTACAGTGGATAATAAACTACATTTCCTTTCTATGTGTATTTATTATTGATATGTAACTGACGTAGTTTCCAAGAAAAATCCAATAATTTAAAGAAAAGGCTTCATTTAAAAAAATTAAAACTATCGAGTAAATTTCTTTCATATGTGTTTCTGTCTTAACAACGGATAGAAAAAGGTTTGAAAATCAAATATTTAAGTTAACGTGTCGATTGCATATTTAAGTTGGTTAAAAAAACTAGTCGAATGAGAGTATTTTTTCCGCAGCCTCGTCTTAATCACCATCACTTTGCCAACGCATGTAAGAAATAACCTACTTCTTTGATGTCATTGTTTCCTGGTACTCCAGAACGTTGATCCTAATAATTAAGGAATGTTTATTTAAAGGCTGTTTAATTTATTTTTGGTATTTAGATGGTACCCTTCATGGAGAAAATAAAGCTTGAGCTCTTTTGAAGAACAACTCAAAAGTAATATATTATAATTACATTTCCTTATTGCCTAAATTCAAAATTTATTAAACGAATTTAGGTCCTCAATAACATCACAGAGACTGTGTAATTAAGATGTCTTAAAAGACAACGAATAAGTTTATTTTATTTTCTGTATCTATTCTTGATGATTAGTTCCTATAACAGTCATATCTCCTTATATACCGAGTGGAACCTCGTAGCAGTCGAAACGGAGCTTGCCTACATATTCGTCCTTAACCGAGTAGTTTTTGCTGCAGTCTTAACTTGGATGGGTGACCGCTAGTGGCATTTATTAGGTACAAGGTTTCAGGGCGCGGCTCCGCCCGCGCGTATGTCGGTTATCGCGCAAAAACATTAACCTCTTGCAAACTATCCTATGTTTTTTCCCGGGTCTCAAACGATTTCCATACCAAACTTCATTCAAATCGGTCCAGTAGTTTTGGTGTGAAAGCGTAACAGACAGACAGACAGATATGCTTCCATGCTTCGGAGGCTATATTAAGCCGTCAGTCGCGATTGATATCATAAGATGGCTGTCATTAGGCTACGTTGGATACCTTTATATGGCCTGTAATCTTCAACGCAATGATGACCCAGTGACAATAGCTATTGACTGCCGTACAAAAATCCATGGTTCGATTGCGGCCGCGAGCTTGAGCTTCACCACGTGGTGGTCGGACATTTCGTGAATGCTTCTCTGCCTACCAATCATCCTCAATCAGAAAATCGGTCGTCAAGCACCTAACATTGTGTGTCGGTAGCCGTCAGAGCTGGTAATTCTAAGTTATATGCTTGTAAACACCTTCAACCACATCAGGTGAGATAGTGGTCAAAGTCTGACCTATCGGCATGAAAGATACATTGTTCAACCCTAATTGATACATTATATAAATGGTAGTAGGGCATTTTTGGATTGCCCACCTGCCTTTCTACAACACTCCAGTAGAAAATCTGTCACCAAACAGCTAACTGTGTGTTCCAGCAGTTGTTTTTAAGAGCCTAATTACCATTTTACACTAAGCCTACAAATCTTCGGCCAAATCGTTACTTAACATCAAGTGAGATTGTGCTTAGAAGGTTGCTTATAAAAGTTGTAGCTTGTCAAGTGGGCATTCGACAAACACTTACCATCATGCAAAGAGTCAATTTTCAGGCCAACTGAAGGCATCCGACATAGCCTAGCATCTGCCGCCCTAACAAACGAGAAGATGGTTTAATGTGCCTTCCGAAGCACCACCACAAATAGTCACCCACACATGTTAGCAACGGAAAACATTACCTTAACACTATTGATACCACAGAAACGAGAAAGCAATAGAAAGGTGAAGGGGGCGTAGCCCGCGAGCCTAGCATACTCCTAACCAGGAGTATTTACGTCAACGGACTATAATACTACTGACAGTCGACCCGCGGCTAACGCGCCGCATGCATCTCCGTCAATTTATATTAAAATGCCGCGTTGTGCTGTTATAAGTTGCAGATTTAATAGCGATGTCACAAATGTAAAGAAAGTAGGAATATCCTATCACCGGAAAATTTAATAAATTGTTCCTAAATGTTTTATATTTCGCTGATAAACAAAGTCGGTGCAATCTGACATAGTGATTGATGATTTTTTTATCGTCAAATTTTATCGATAAATTGTTAGTCACTAAATGTCACCTCATTCCAATATCTGATTTGGAGCTTTCTTGTTAGACCTACAAAAGCAAACACCATCTGTCCCACTGCTTTTATCGCATATAGAACTTTTATCTGGACGTAAAAATGCACGTGTAGGTCAGAAGGTTAACATCAATTAAATTAACAAATTATGCAAATATTTTCAAGAACACGCAATTTTTCAAGGTTAAGATTTCAATTCTTGTTTTGTGGCTTCTGTGGGCACCACCACAATTTCACCAATGTCACGTAGTTCCATTAGGACCATCAGACGAAGTGGATTTTTTAGTGAGTTATGTCCGGTGAGAACTGTCTAAGGTCCAAATTTGGTGCTGAAACATTAGATGTTAGTTCATCTAACTACTGGACGAACACAAATGTATACACACACACACACACAAAATTCATTATATATAGGGGAAATATAGAAAACCTGGGAACAACTTTTGGTTAAGTTATTTAGTATAAGAACAGTTAATTTACAGCTTTCTTTGAATATGGACTAAATACTAAGGACAGGATACATTTGAGGGAGAAAGGACGAGGGATATCTATAGGGATAATATTGTAGAAAAGAAAGTTTATTTTGAGACAACACAAGAATATGTCTTTCACATTTCCTTCGTCCAAACCACATTCACAATGGGAGTTATAAGTTTGGCCAGGAAGACTGGGTTACAGCAATAGTTTTGACTCAGACGGCATATTGTAGAGGTTGTCACTTTATCAGCGTTTTGGAATATTGAGAACCAGAGTTTATTGGGCATCTCAGGTTGAATGTTAACATAGAATTTACCTTTTAATATTCTAGAAATTTGCCATTTCAGGTTCCAAGGTTTTTTAAAGATGGTTTTAGAGTCGAACAGGTATCTTGATCTTGATATTCGTTGCCCACTATACCGGCGTGACCAGGAATCCAGGCTAGGATCACATTTATGCCGTGAGAGCTACATTCGAAAAGGGCATTTCTTATTTGTAAAACAATTGGGAACCAAGATTTGGACCGAAAAGGGTTAGCCAGAATAGATTGGAAGCAGCTTTTGAAGTCTGAAAATATGATAGTTTTGTTCAGATTGTATGATATTAAAAAAAGGATGGCTTTCAGAATTGCGATGGCTTCTCCTGAAAAGACGGAAGTGGCAGGAGGACATTTATAATTGAAAATTATTCTCGTAGATGGGATCCAAACTACAACACCAATTGAACTATCTGGATTTTTAGAAGCATCTGCATTGCAGTCCAGCCCTTGTATTCTGTGAAGAATTTATTTATGAAAACCTTATTAGCTTCTAATGTGTTTTTATCAATACCAAAATCCAAAATAATGTTAGGTTTGAAAACGAATGCTTCGTAAGATGATGAGTACAAAGGCATAACAGGATTCTGAAGGAGAGAATATCTAAGAAGGGTAAATTATAAATAGCTGCGGAGAAGACAAGGGAAGTGCTCAGATGAGGCTAAACAATCTAGTTTTTCACGAACAGGGTGATTTGAGTTTTGACTTAATTTAACAAGGAATTTATCGGAGAGAAACTGTCTGCGAAGGCTAAGAGGAGGTTCTACACACTCAACTTGCATGGCATTGATAGGGATTTCAAGCAGTGTTCATTCACCATGACAGACCAAAGCTACTTTGACAACAATCCATTTTTTTTCCTTTTCTTCCGTTTGGATTAGGACATATGTACAGCAGGCAGCATTGCAGCATCGCGGGGTGTGTTGCAGCAACGCACACCTAACACACGAACTTTTAGGTAATGAGTTAGTCTATTTTGGAGATTTTCGTTATCATCAATAAGGAGAATATCGCATTGGCTGCCATTCAATTCATTTGTTAAAATGTGTAATAGTTAAATACACAAACATACTGTTTAAATTTTTTGCTGAATAATAATATCTAGAAATAGCAATCGCCGATTATGCAATAAGTATAATTCGTTTCAATGGAAATAAAATGATAACCAATTTAATTAGCTGGTAGTTACTATTGTGTCGGTCTCCCTGATTTTCATTCATGTGTACAAATCGGAATCCCGGTTGGCAGACGATATCCAGATTTATAGAATCACCCTGAGACTTGTGTAATCTGATTCTCATAATCAGGTTTTTGAAAGCAACTATCATTGGCTAACTAGAATAAAAATGTATTTCTCTACTATAACGGAAATTATTTATAACCAAAAAATTAATTTCAGAGACTTTAAATAACTTATCTGTTAAATTTATTTTAACACTTTTTTCCTATAATTGTTAATTCACTTGGTTTCAGATTTCATAAAAAAAATTAAATCTCACATAAAAAGGGCTTGATCGTATTATTATGTTGAGAAATGTAAAGTTTTCTTAAGTAAAAGCCCTCAATGTGCTATGCAAATGATCTCACTTATGTCAAGGTTAGCAGGGTGAATTGGCACAAACCCCTTTATTTGACACGAATATATCACCAGTAGGTTTTTAGTTTAGTTTAGGGAGGACATAGATGCTGGCTACCGCCTGTGCGGTCGTCCAGCTCCACCGGGTTTTGGGCGAGGGCCTGGCCCTACAATAGCCCGGGAGGGAGAAGTGCCGAAGGCACTTCTCCCGAGACGGGCGTAGAAGGCGAAAAGCGCTTTCTACCTCCGTCTCCTGCGGACGCCGAAAACGTACCGCTACTATAGGAGGGGTTGACAGCGAGCTCAAGGGCACCACTGTGGTTCGGACCTCGGCTTGTCTCGCTGTCGAGAGACATGGGGGGGATCGGAGCAAAATGCCTCTGTGCAACTGCAGTGTTGCACAATTGGGCCCTACTGAATAATACTCTTTGACTATTTGGAGAGCAATTTATCGTGACCTTGTTTTTGCCTCGAGCTCGCCGGCGAGCTCGGTGTTTGATTGTGTGACCTCTGATTACCTCACACCTGGGGATTTTACCTCGACGACTTGCGGATAACGCTAAAGCTGCCAACGTAATGGCTGCGATGGGGTCATCCGGGTCGTCTAATACCTGCCGTGGTCGGCGACGGGGGGGTTTGAAAAATGGGATAGAAGAGGCAGTCGAGTAGTTCGATGCCTGGACAACCAATGGGTTCGGGTGGTGGGGCGCTCGATCAAAGTATCGGCGGGCGCAGTCCTTATTGAACTGCGCTAGAGAGGGAAGGTTTAAGTCGCAATGCAACTCGGTGTTCCGGATATACCACGGGGCGCCGGTTGCATTACGAAGAAAACGGTTTTGGATGACTTGAAGTTTATGAAGGTGGGCCTCACTAGCATGACTAAACACTACTGATGCGTAAGTCATGATGGGGCGGATGCAGGCAGTGTAAAGTGTCTTCTTATTACTAAGAGACATTTTACTCTCTTTGCGAAGTAGGGGACCAAGGCGACCCATTATGAAGGCCGCTCTGTTACGGACGGTTGTTATGTGATCGTTAAAGGTGAGATGACGATCAAGGGTGACTCCGAGGTATTTTGTTCTAGGAACCCAGGGAATGGGTTCGTCGAACAAAATAAGCGGTTTCGGGTAAGGGGAGCGTGTCTTCTCAGTAAAGCACATAGCTGTGCTTTTAGCTGGGTTGACCGCGATGCGCCATTTTCGGAACCAGTCACCGATCTCGGTGATGGCCCGTTGCATGACGAAATAGGACTGTCTGTTGATATGCCACCCAGTGGTGTAAATGGCGGTATCATCCGCATATTGGGCTAGGAATACTTTGGGCTGAGAGCGTGGGATGTCACTGGTATACAGTGCAAAGAGAATAGGTGATAGCACGGAGCCCTGAGGGACTCCGGCTCTGACTGGGTGGGGGGAGGAGAGGGTGCCTTCCACGCGATAGCGAAAGCTTCTGGCTTTAAGGAAGTCTTGTAGGATGAGCACAAGACGTTCTGGCACGCCAAATTGGTATAGCTTGTAGATCAAGCCGTTGTGCCAGACTTTGTCAAAAGCTTTCGCTACGTCGAGGAAGACTGCTAGCGTAGTCTGGGGTTTGGGGTACTTATTGAAGCCCTCAATGATGTGCTCCGTGAGGCGGTGCACCTGTTGGACGCATGAGTGTCCGGGTCTGAAGCCAAACTGCTCATCTGGGATAAGGTGGTGTTCCTTAGCATGGGACTGGAGACGGTTTGCAAGTAACCGCTCGTAAAGTTTGCCTAAGGCACTGAGGAGGCTGATGGGGCGGTAGCTGGTGGGGTCAGATGAGCTTTTGCCTGGTTTGTGAATGCCAATGACATTTGCACATTTCCAGGTGTCTGGGAATAAGCAGTGGCTCATAGCAGCATTGAAGATGCTGACTAAGAGATGGATGAGAGGAGGAGAGAGGGTTTTAAGAACCCTGTTGGAGATGCCATCGGCACCGGGGGATTTGCGCGGTCGGAGGGCCTTGATCAGTCTCTCCACCTCAGCGTAAGTCGCTAAGGTCATTGGTGGGAGTTCAGAGGTGACCACAGAGCTTTTACGTTCGACTTCAGCATCCACCGAATCGAGGTGAGCTTGGTCAACGTGATCTACGTTAGGGGAACACTGAGCCTCTAGGCTATCAGCTAGGCACTCAGCTTTGTCTTCGTCAAAGAACGCTGGGACTAGTGGGACTGGTCTGTATAAGGGAGGCATGTCGTTATGGTTACTTCCTTTCAAGCCTCGCGCCAAGTCCCAGTAAGCATGGTGGCTTGGCACGAGGTTTGAAAGTTTATCGCCCCATTGTTGATCACGCAACTCAGACATGCGACTTTGAACCATGCGTTCAAAGTGGCGTTTCTTAGTTTTGTTCTCTTTACTGGGGTAAGAGTCGTAATGTCGGGTCACTGCTTTACTCTCCGTCACCAATCGTCTCACATCCGCTGGAATGACAAGGCGCCGGTCGTCCGGCACTATGACCTCCTTTGCGGATGCACCTACTACGGTGGAGAGGTGATTGGTGAACGAATCGATCGCAAGGGTTACGTCATCTTTTGTCAGGATGTCGTCAGGGATCTTGTCTAGGTCCGGTGAACTGATAGCCTTTAGGGCATCGCCTACTTGCTTCCAGTTCACTATCGTCTTAGTGGGGCGGGGGAGGTCAGTCGTTGGGTCGGGACCTAGTCGCAGTATAATGGGTCGGTGGTCAGAGTGAAGCTCGTGAACCACTTCTATGGAGCGTAACCGGAGTGTTACGCCTCTGAATAGTGCCATGTCAAGCAAGTCAGATCGGTGGTCTTCCATATAAGGGTAGTGAGTGGGCTCAGTGGGCGCAATTATGTCAAAGTTAAGTTCTGCGATTAGGTTTTCAAGTGCAATACCTCTGGGATTGTTGACGTTACAATTCCATAGGATGTGCTTACTGTTGAAGTCGCCAATCAGAATGACGGCGCTTCCTAATGAGAATAGGGCTTCTAAGTCAGCTCGGACGATCGGCTTTTTGCAAGCTTGGTAACAGGATGCTATGACTATAGGTTGATGACCAGTCATAGCTAGGAGGCAACAAGATGCTTCCATATTAACAAGAGTCGGGGTAGGTAGGGGAATGCAGTGCAGGGACCTTTTGTAATAGATAAGAGTGCCTCCCCCACGGGAGTTCACTCTATCATCACGTACCGTTCTGTAATTGGCAAACCTAGGGTTCGCCTTCCCCGGTTTTAGAAAGGTTTCCTGCACGCATATGATATCGATAAGGTGGGTACAACAAAAGTCGTGGACGAGGTCACGTTGTCTGAAGAGGCCGTCAGCGTTAAATGACGCTAACGAAACTGAGTACGGTTTCGTGCGTTCGGTTGTACTACCCATAGTGGTTGTACTGGGGAGGGGCCTGGGGAACGAAGCGCTTAAGGGCGCTAAGTAAATTCGCGTGTTCCAATGTGTATTGGATCACGTCTGCTGGGGATTGAGCGTATTGCATCTTGTGGAATAGCTCTTGTACTTCATTGATGTCAACCGACATAGCCAGATCGCTGACTAGGTTGATTGCCTCTTGAAGAGGGGCAGCCATCAATGGCATAGGTGGAGCTTGTGGCCGGGAAGCGGCGCGGGGAGGCGCGCGAATGGTGTTGGCGACGGGTGCCGGGGGCGCGGGGCGAGCCGGGGCCGGTGCGCGGGCAGGGGCCGCGGCGCAGGCGGGTGCGGGCGCGGGTGCGGGCGCGCGGGCCGGGGCGCGGGCGGTAGCGACGGTCTTAACCATACTGGGTGGCTTAGACCATGCGTTACGGGCTGGGAGCGGCGCGGGTATTACCTGTGAGGCAGGTACTACCGTTAGTTTAGGGCTTACCCGTTGGTAACGGTCGTAAGAGGGACGGGTCGGCCTATGCCTTGCCACCCTGTGGTTCACTCGTGGTGCTTTAGGGCAACCACGGTAATTCGCGGTATGCCCTTGAGCACCGCATAAAACACAGCTGGGTGGGTCCGGTGAATCCCGGGTGCGAGTGCACGCTGCTGTCGCGTGATCGCCTAGGCACTTAACGCACCTAGCGCGAGCGAAGCAGAAACGGGAGGCGTGCCCGTATAGTTGGCAGTTATGGCACTGCGAGGGACTCCCATTTTTGTATGGGGCTTGGACATCGAGTCCTGAGAGGCCACAGACCTTTTTTAAATTAAAAATGGCCTTGCCTTCAGGTGTACGATCTAGTACTACGAGTACTAGATCGTAGGGACTGCGGTCCTTCCCGCTGTACATGCGGTGAACTGCATGTACGGGGAAGTCTTGTGCCTTCAGGTCGGCACATACCGAATCGGTATGTACCTCCTTGGGCACACCGCGGATGACCACTCGGAGGACTTTCTCCTCTTCGAGCGCATAAGTATGAAAACTTATGCTCTCTTTACGGAGGAGCTTTGTTAGCGCTCTGTGGTCGCTACTGGTGGGCACTTGGACTTTAATGCCCTGCTGCGTGGAGCGGGCATTAGTGTAATGGATCCCACGATCCGAAACTAAACGGGACAGCATGTCCCATTACCAGTAGGTTGTACTTCCGCCACTATAATAAGGCATTTTTTTTTATATCAAATTAATTTTGCGCTAACCTGCGGCT
Source organism: Plagodis dolabraria (assembly GCA_963854805.1). NCBI lineage: Eukaryota > Metazoa > Arthropoda > Insecta > Lepidoptera > Geometridae > Plagodis > Plagodis dolabraria. Next base: position 21,062,906 of record OY978457.1, on the reverse strand, counting down.
TCGTCCGCTATAATAATATCAAAACAAAAATTAAAAGTATAGTTAGATTCTACGTGGTAAAATTTGTCTTGACAATTTACATTGACTGAAAACATGTATATTTACTTGAACTCATCTGCAATTTACCTCTTGTTATATGTACCATGATTTCGACCTTAACCTCGTCTTTTATTTTTGTGAATCCCTATCTGTGCTTATCTCTAATACCACCTTTTACGCTAATTTCATGTGTTTGTAATAATTTTACTAGAAATAAGCAAGCCTATAACATATTATATCGAAATCAAGCTGTGCTTCGCAGTAATAGCTTTATTTTATTTTTATCGTCATTTTCTTATGCAGCATCTTCACTGCTGAAGGTCGTGTCTATAAATCGTTTAAGTCAATGGAAAAAAAATCGATAAAAATGTACTGCATCACTGGCAAGGATACCACTTTTTGTTCCGAATAAATAAATAAAAAAAGGGAAAATTTTACTAGCTATCCCAATAATTATTTTCTCGTAATCAATAATCGTGCATTTATTTGTGAACTATTTTTCAATTGTCTATGCTCAGATTTTACCAAGGAACGATTTTAAAATTGAATTTTTCTTGACTGAGAGACTGCATAATTACTGTACAGATATTGTCGACTAGCAACTTTCACCAGATATTGGGGGAATTACTATATATCTGACTCTCTCACTGAAAGTAATAGCTTGACAAAGTTCACAAGAAATTCAATCTTACCACTCTTTAGATAAGGTGTATTTTCAACTGTTATAAATTGACTTTTTAAACGTTTCAATTAGGTAAAAATGGGACTAATCAGGGAATCGGATTGTTTGTAGTGAACAATAAAGATGTAATGTCAAGTATCATTTACATGTGTTGAACTGGCTACGCTCGTTTTCTAAGAAAACTGACATGGCTGCCACTCTAAATAGTATTTATATCTCTATGATTGATACATATATAAAACAGTTAAGAATGACTAAGCAAGTTCGACAACGAAAGTTTCTTTGTTGAAATTACCCAATAATGACACCCATTGTGCTTGTCGCTAAGGGATTCAGCGAAATCAGCTAATGCACCCTCAATCATTCTTGAGGGGTAAGTTGTAGCATGAGTCGACCTTTCTTCTTCATGTCAAGGGCAATGTTCTTCTATAACCTATTATATAGAATAATAGCATAATTAGGTAAAGTTTCGGTGAAGTGTGCATGCCCAAACCGAAATACACACTTAAACACACCCTCATTCGCTCACACACGCACGTATACATTACACAAACTATTACTATAGTATTCCGTTATAAATATTATAATTAATTCGCTTTTTAAGACGAGGCTGCGGAAAAAATACTCTCATTCGACTAGATTTTTTAAGCAACTTAAATATGCAATCGACACGATAACTCAAATATTTGATTTTTCAAACCTTTTTCTATCCGTTGTCCAGACAGGAACACATTTGAAAGAAATTTACTCGATAGTTTTAATTTTTTTAAATGAAGCCTTTTCTTTAAATTATTGGATTTTTCTGGGAAACTACATCAGTTACATATCAATAATAAATACACATAGAAAGGAAATGTAGTTTATTATCCGCTGTATAAGTAAAATTTACCTAGAGTAATTAGTATTCTCATAAAAAATAAAACTGTGTTTTAGACTTACGACCTTTAGTTCTGTGCAGGATTACGGTCAATCGGAAGATTTGATATTCAACCTTATTAGCTTACGATTACGAAATAAAATCAATGCGTAAGAGCTGTCCTTCAGTGCCGCGCTGTGCGCCGTTGGACGTGGACCTATCGCTCGCGCGCTATCACCTCTGCATTATAAATACGTATCTTGGTAGGTACGAGTATATCAATATGGGAAATAAAGATAACCAACAAAATAAAAAAGGATGCAGAAGAGTCGATACAAAGACTTTGCAAGAATTATGAGAGAGGCAAAAGCGTAAGTATTTTTCGTTATTAATATTTCAGTTTTTTTTTACCTATTGTACCTATGCAAATTTAATAATCGTTTGTGTTTTGGTGTTTATTCTATTCATGAAACATAGGTACTATCTCTACCGAACTAAGAGATTCTATACCAACTAGGTTCCTTTAGTACTGTAATGGAGCTATAAAATAACTATATGTCGTACTAATCTAAGTATGATTAGTAGGGTACTATAATAATATCTGGTATATGTATAATTATGGTCTCACCTGATGGTAAGTGATGTGGTTGAAGGTGCCGAACAGGTATAAAGTAAAATTATCTGGCTCTAAAGTACAGCTGCCGTTCAACCGTAAATGGCGTTGAGCGTTGCTAAATAATAATAACACAAGCATAGCAAATCAAAGCATTTAGTTTGGTGGGTAGGTACCTATATCGCAATAAAACATCGAACATTGTTTATGTCCCTCAAGACTAGATGTAGATTTATATCAATGAAAGAATATTCAGAATCAGGCAAGTAGGTATATATTCAAGATATTATATACAAAGTCACCTGCATAGGTACTTATAAATATACATTTTATCACTTAGACATGTACATATAAGTATCGATTTATACATAAATAGAGTTGAATAATTGACTGTGCTCATAAAATGCACCTTCTTTCTCATGAAAAAAATAACAAATCAGGCGAAGTCTGAGATCACTCGGACAGGGAAAGCTGTCGGAGTCGCCATCTCATATAATAAGTTTAGACTGTGTTCTTCCACTACATGAAAATAAGTGAGTAATTCTTTGAATAAAGTATTGCTAAATTTGCACATTTTATTCACAGGAAATTTCGTAAAGGAAATATTTTATATACTACCTATATTAGGCTAAAAATTATTTTGACCTATCCATAACAGAGCAACAGGTAAAATTAAATAAAAAAAACGTTATAAATACATTTAAATTTTCTTTTTACACTGAAAAATAACACTTTACATTATTATCGCCCTGCACTTGTCACACCTCTGTAGGGTCGGTATAAACAATATATTTTTTCTGAGTACCTACACAAAAGACAAAGCATTGACATAATTGTGCGGAGCAAGACAAATTTTATGCCCGGCCTCCTATCTGAAGCAATACCCTTTTGGGAATGCCATCGCTGATATGTATTATACTCGCCTTCGCCCCCTTTTCGATTATTAGGGTATTAGATAGATGGTAAAGAGCGATGTTGTACTCTTGACGTGCAAAAAATCTGACGTGCAAATTATCTGAATATATGTATTGAAATTCATTTATTCATATTCCCAACACCCCCTTTCTGAAGGCCGAACTTCAGCAGGGGCGGAGCAGTTTGTATGGTGGCCGTCTTGAAATCGCCATTTTGGATTTTTGACAGGTGTCATTCGACTGCTCTCTCGACATTTATCCTTACTTGGCACTCGTATACGAACTAACAAATTATATCTACACATTCTAACAAATTGTGCGAAATTGATTGTCGCACAAACAGATATGTACAGTTGCTTTTCTGAAGGCTTCAGGTAACTGAATGTCTGTAAAATGTATAATTATATTTTTTGCAGGTATATATCAATCAAAAATCTGATTGGTATCATCAAACTCGGCTAAATGCACATTTGTAATATGCTTTGTAATGCTTATTTGCCGTGTAGTATGGAGACAACAAATCAAAAATAGAAATTCTACAAAAAGAAGAAAAATTTTGGAGGGAAAAAATTGAGACAAAACTAGTCACATTCAATATGGGCTGCCTTCTGCCCGAGCTGGTCGATCCCCGCCACTCAAAGAAAAGAATGATCCGGGATCAAGAATATGTAGAAACTTATATAAAAAGAAAAATCAAGAGGAGGCTGTCGAGGGAGACTTGCAACATCAAAGTGCAAATGCTTCAGTACCTCCTCCCACCGTAAAAAGAAGACTTAACTTAATATTGTCTCAGGTTTTAGTGTTTGTTACGTATAGTAATTAAACAACATTAAACGGTTTAAATCGCGTATATTTATCATTATTTTTGTCATGACGTTTCAAACACTTTGCAGTGATCGTGGTCACGGGGTGACGATCGGGGGGACTGCAAACTTGACTTTCCGTTTCCGATACTCGTTATTTCTCACGCACACTTTTGCATTTCATTAAAATTGTATAAATGGAAAACTATATATTTTTTATTTCATAAATGATTTTTTGTTAATTCATATACATCTTAACTTAATGTGTCTATAACCTCTGTAGACTATCCACGAATATCTGTATTATGATAGTCCACTTACTAACAATCTAAGAATCCACTGTTTTTATTTTAAAGTCTAATTTAGTCACCTGTTCCAGTGCCACTCACTGTCTCACTTGTCTGCTATGTTGCATTAAAAGAAGCCTGTAAACATGTTCTCTACAATGTTTCTGCAGTCGTGTGTTTTTTATTAAATATCCCAATAATTAAACCCCTTACAATTGCATATATACACTCTTCTGCAAGCTTGGTAAAAAAAATCTTATCCTGCTGTTTAGAAGTGGCTAGATCTACTTATATCTGGTTGGTCTAATTTTTGCCATAGTTGGTATCTAAAAGCAGAGTGGTAGTAAAATAACACCATTCTGTTTACCACTGTAAATGAAAAATAAAACGTACTAGGATGTATACGAACATATTTTCAACATTAGTAATTAACAGTTAAAAATTATATGATAGCAATAAAAAAAAAACCTACTTTATTTTATTATGGGAACGTGTACAGTAGCACAGTTATGAAAAACTATAATTCATATTTGTATGACGAGTCATGGTATTATGAATGGTCATATTTAATCAAATCAAATCCATTTATTTCAGGTCAATTGTACCCATATTCACCGAATATAATATAATATTATGCTCATTCAATTTGATGATATTTTACTTTATTCTAATGATGTGTAATCTGATTAATCGCATTCCAAGATACTGAGAACAATGTTGATTCATTCATAAATTATCGTCCACGCGGATGCCAAGGGGTAATGAAATTTTTATAGGTAGTTTAATCAGTAAAAATCACTTTCGTTACTACGGAGAATTTAAAAACACCCCATTTATCAATATATATCGTGCCGTTTGGGCTGTTATGTACCATCATCATATTCCGACCCACGTCTCACTTTATGTTGGTTTGGTGCAATACGTTTTCTCTATAAACACAGAAACTGCTACACAACAACATAGCAAAGAAAATTATAAATAAACAACTTGAAAACATTTTTTTAAATTAAAAAGACTGGAATAACTCATTGATATCGGTTCAATATGATCTCAATTTTGTGCTTATGACGTCGACAGGTTATTTGATATACTGATGACTACAGACTTTTTAAGAGAGATTATTATTCACATATTATTTATAGATTTTATCACTATTTAACAATAACTTTCATCTATATTCACAGTTGCCACTTACATTAGTTGCTAGAAGCACTGCGATTGTCAAGGCATTTTGGCAAATTACTTTTAGTAAGTTGACTGTAACTGGCAAACCGTTCGACCGATGTTGATGAAATTAAAATGAAACCAATTAAGAGTTAAACTGTACTAGCAAAAAATAATCTTCAAGATTGTAAGGTTCAGTAAAAAAGTTATGTGTGGTCAAACATAAAATAAATAATAGACAAGTCAATTTAGGAACCATCTTTCTTTTGGGAAGTCAGTTAAATATGTATAATATATATACCAATACATACATAATAATATATGCCAATAAAGTCGAGCAGACATTATCATATTGTAAAAAGTAAAACTTTTGGCTTTAGTTTTATGAGCTACTGTCGACCGTAAGGATAATTTTGAAAAGTAAATCAAATAATCAATTTCTTACTAAGAAATATTAGTAATGTTGATAAAAATAAAAACGTGACATCAATTGCAGTATATACAAAGTTACTTTATGTATCGAAATTCGTCACGTGAATAAGATTATAAAAAAAGTTGAAATCGTCTCAATGGTATCTGTGTTCGCGAATCTAATATGAAGTACACAAAATGTTTTTTTAAGCGAGACGCGTGCGCCGCTGCACATCGCGTCGTTCGGTGCAGCGGGGATCGTTGCGCCGCATGGGCGGAGCTAGCGTGGGAATTATTTTTGACTGCCTCGACTTAACCGACTTAAAAAAAGGATGAGGTTCTCAATTCGTCTGTTTTTTTTATTATTTTTTTATGTTTGTTACCTCAGAACTCTTGACTGGACTTACCGATTTTGAAAATTCTTTTATTTTGATTGAAAGCTGATGCTTGTCGTTTGGTCCCATTTTAAATTACATCAAAATCTGTCAAGCCGTTTTTGAGTTACGCTCCAATAACTGAAAAATATTTACCTATCTTGATGATATAGTCATTGACAATAAATGAGAATCGATCCCGTAAGTAGCAAAGGTCACTAAAAAGAGTGAAATATTTTTTTTTACCAAAACATGGAACCGACTTCAACTCCCAAAAGTGTGAAATAATTTGTCGAAAACGGTACCATGTGCACAATTTTGTGATAATAGGTACTTTTGAACTATCATGGTACCGACTTCAACAAGTTATTTCACACTTTTGGGTGTTGAAGTCGGTTCCATATTCGGTAAAAAAAAAAATTATGTATCATTTGCATAAAAATCTATCTGTACTTACTGATATATTACCGAAAAAATTGGTATTGTACTCATAGTCACTAATATTTTTATAACATAACTATTTCTTGTGATTGTGATTACCGAAGATTCTATAATCACATAGTTATATAAATATATTTAACATTGTTAATTATTTTTGTTATACCAGATTGTTTGGTCCTATGTTAGTACTTGGTCCTCTTTAAATTTTTTTATGCGTGAATGGTTAGCCCTTGACTCTTATCTCACCTGATGGTAAGTAATGATGTGGTCGAAGATGTTATTCAGGTTAACCTAGAATTACTGGCTCTCAAGGACAGCTGCCGGAAAACAACGATAGGTGCTTGTCGACAGATTTTATACTTGAGGGTGTTAGCTAGCCATATAATATAGTTTATCGGTATTTTACAGGCTTCACTTCGGAGAGTGTGCGATCGATTTACACAACCTCATTCCCTCTTCTCCTTTCTTTAATCGGACAACAAGACGCACAGGAACACGGCATCCATACATTGTCGATATTCCAAAAATACGCACAAAACGTTTTAAATCAAGTTTTATAATGCGTACGGCCGATGTATGGAACACCCTACCAGCGTCTCTATTTCCCGATAAGTATAATCTGGAAGTCTTCAAGTACAGAGTTAACAGGTATCTGCTGGGCAAGCATGTTACACCGTCGACCGCGTCGTCACTTTCCATCAGGTGAGACTGCGGTCAAATGCTTGCTTGTAAATTATAAAAAAAAAAAAAAAAAAAAAAAATATTTTGCATGGTGGTAGGCCATTTTGCGAATGCCCGCAAAATGGCCTACCACCATGCAAAATTTATTATATCCCATACCCATCGTTTGGTGTATCAATATGAAGGGCAATAAAAACGATTCCGTAAATAAAAAAATATAAAAAAATAAATAAATAAACTAACAGTTTAAATTTGAATGAAACGATAAAACGCTTAAAGAAAATAAATAATTTGCAGTCGGGTTTTTTTTATTTTTAATTCATGTATACTTGTTTTATTGTTAAACTTTGATATTAATATACAGGAGAGACTTGCCTTTTGCAACACAGTTTTTACCAAAGCAAAAGGCAGAGTTTCAAGCACTTCGGTGCTATGTAAGCTTTTCAAAACAAATCTTATTACTATTATTAATAATGTAATTGCATACTAACATTCGTATACAATCACGTGTACAATCAACACGATGCTAGAACCACAAATTTTTATTTACTCGTATGTGTTTGTCATCTGCATTTAAATAATTTCTTCAATTTGTCGCTGCTGTATGATTTGACACGTGTTTGGCAATTAGTTAATGCCACTAAATTAATCAACCTGAAAGAAAAACTAAAAATAATCTCTAATAAAGAAGCATTGGCACCAAGCCAGTTTCACCGGAATCATAAAATGTACCTAACAACAAATAATATACCTAAATATATAATTACGATCAATATACGCGCTAAGCGAAAATCACATTTACAAAAATTCATAGCACAACATTTTCATCTCGAATGGGAATCGAACAGGAACTGGCCCCATGACCGTTAAAACAATTAAATTAGGGCACAAAATTTCGGCTTGGTCGAGGCAGTTCCAATAATTTAGTGGTTAAGGCACCCGGTGCATAAAAATGGCGGACAAGGGGACAAATTTTATTTTATCTTGATTCATACTTTTTGAAGCGCTCGTAGCGAAGTTTGCTTAACCATTCTGAATCGATCAGCAAAGCTAAGCAACGTCCGCCGCGGTCATGAGTTGGATGGGTGACCGCTGGTGACATTACTACTGAGCGCTTCCGTGATCCCGGTTGTTGTCTTAGGATGGCAGTCGTTATAGCATGGTGATAGGGCATTTTGCGAATGCTCGCCTGGCTAGCTACCACCCTCAAGTAGAAAATCTGTCGCCAAGCACTTAACGGTGTGTTTCGGCAGCTGTCCTTGAGAGACAGTAATTCTAGCCTGAACAACACCTTCGACCACATCATCACTTAACATCAGGTGAGATAGTGGTCAAAGGGTAACCTATCAAGCATAAAAAGAAAGAAAAAACAAAGTGAATGACAAACTTCACCACGAAGTTTACTTTTTAAGGTATAGTCCTAGTCGTGGGATTCAACTGAAGGCAAACGGTGGCCGGGACGAGCTATTAAAAAAACTCGTATCTAATGATTTAGTTTGCCTATTTCTTTAGCAGATATTAATTAAGAAATGACGATGTTATAAAAAAATACCTGTACTAGTGCAAACTGCAAACAAGTCAAAACTATCTGTGTATTTGCGAGTCTTTCAATGTGTGAGTTCCGGTAGTACATGGCTGAGTTATTTGGGAATCTTTAAAAAAAAAAAATTCCAATTATAGTTTAAGTGGTAATTTTTTAACGAAAGTATTTACACAAGAATGAATAATATTATTCTTCAAACGACTGGACCGATTTTGATGAAATGATGTATTTCATTTCATTTATTTATTTCATTCATACAATTTTGACAAACTTAAGCGTAAGAAAATACCCTAAAAACCCTATTGGGTTTGTCGAGGAAATTAATGATTGTTATGGTAAACTGTTGAATATATTACAGGTATTTATTCGATCGGTATGTAGGTGCTACGGTAACTACTTGTATTAAATAAGTACTTGCGTTTTTTTGGCATTGGGATTTGGATTTAGGGATAGTCAATAGTATAATTATTCAACTCTTGGAACAAGGTGCCGGGACGAGCTGTTTAAAAAACCTCGTTGTGATTTAGTTTGCTTCTAACAGACTTTAATAAATAAATTACAATATTCAAAAACATTAACTATGCTTTTTAATATTGTTAAGTTTGCAATAACGCCTGCTAAGCGAATTACATTACAAAATTACATCCCGATACGATGGTTGAAGAACGAGAGCAAGAATTACAGTCATGAGTCATTGTGTCATGTTAGCTCAATTGGTTAGAGCATACCCCGGCTAAAGGGGTGGATGGACGTGGGTTCGAATCCCGCACATGACTATAATTTTTTCTCTCGTAAATTTGTAATTTTGTAATGTAATTCGCTTAGCAGGCGTTATTGCAAACTTAACAATATTAAAATTATAAGGTTGCGTCATCATTTACAAGTTTAAAACCAATTGCAAAATTGGTCTTGTTTGTAGTACAACGCAAGTTGAACTATAGGTGTCGCTCCATCCCGATACGATGGTTGAAGAACGAGAGCAAGAATTACAGTCATGAGTCATTGTGTCATGTTAGCTCTATTGGTTAGAGCATACCCCGGCTAAAGGGGTGGATGGACGCGGGTTCGAATCCCGCACATGACTATAATTTTTTCTCTCGTAAATTTGTAATTTTGTAATTAACTATGCTAATAAAATCTAGTAAAATCTGAAATAAGTTGCCAATCGAATAAATTTAGAAACTTAAAATTAAGACACATCAATGTAAACCCAAAATAACAGGTAGTTAAAAAAATAGAAACAATGTTTACTCTGACATTATTTTTATCAGAATGTTTCAAACAAACAACAACTTGGCAAGGAGAAGGAATTCACGGATCTCGAGTTGAATACTTTGTTCTTGTGGAGTTCAAAAGATTTTTTCAAACGTCTTTCAGAATTCTGCGGACCTCCGGATAACAATTCTATTCCACGCAGACCACTTCAATGTATGAATCGATTTCCTGATTATGGTCACTTTAAATTTGAAATCCTTTTTATAGGTACATTATTTGGATTGAGAAAACAAAATATGTTATGTACGGACGGCAACAAATCCGTGCTGAAGATTTTTTCAGAACCGATAGTTATTTGGCGACAGATTTTCTACTTGAGGGGGTTGCTAGCTAGCCAGCTATTCGCAAAATTCTTACCACCATGCCATAATGACTGTCTTCCTAAGACAGCGCTGACTATTAATGCCACTAGTGGTCTCCCATCCAAGTCATGACTGCAGTGGGCGGTGATTAACTTGGTTGATCAATTAAGAAAGGCTGATCAATCTATAGAGCTATGAGCGCTTCAATACCGAAATGAATAGTGTTCAACTATTTTGTTTTTGGTTTGTCATACTCTCGCTAATGATAACAACATTATTGAAAACAACATTATTTTAGTGAATTCCAAGCCAAAAATAATACTACCTGTGCGAAACTCTTTGTGTGACACGGGCTAGTACTTGGCTAAAATATTTGGGAATCTATTAAAAATATTTTTCTATTGAATGTGTCACTGGCCGTTTTCTAATGAAAGTAACTGTTGAATATTTAACAATTAACCAGTAGTCAATGCGTACTTGGAACGTATTTTAATGAAGATATCCTTTACGTTCTATAACAAAATAAACTTTACGAGATCAAAAGCACCGAGCACATCAATATAGTCAACGATGACGACGACGGTGTGTTTATAAATATTCACCTTGCTTTAACTTTTTAGGTCAGTATATCTATTCAACTTCCAAGAGAAGGACTTAATATATATAATATAGGATAAATATACAATAATTTACGTTATATATCCTTTCTAATATATACATATATATCCTAACGTATATAATTTATAAAGATAAAAATATTTTTATTTCTCTAAGTATTTTTTTGTTATATTGTATATGTAGTTTTATACGTAAGTTTTATATGAATTCTATGAATTTGTCGTAGATTTAAAAGCGGCTTAACCTGAGATTAAAACTAATAATTAAGGACAGTGGTCGGAATACACTGAATACGGATTGTTAAAGATTTTCCTCTTGAGAGCAGGAACTATACAGGCGAGCATTCATACAATGTCTCACAAACAAGCGATGAATCTTGACTCTGCAGCAGGACTATAATACCGTCTATGAGGTAGTCCATGCTAACTGCTCCCTCTTCTCTAAAGCGGGTAGAAATACAAAAGCTACAACAATTATCCATCTTTTATATATTTCAACTTCTGGCCATTATTTTTTGTTTCCCTCACAATAAGGATTGTGACATTAAGGGCAAGACAGTAGTCAAAATAATTTCTAATTCGGGCGGAGCTAAAAGAAATAGGCGTTAACTTTTAACTCATAAAAATATTCAGTCGCACGGCGGCACTAGTCGCCGTACCACGGATAGCATCGCTAAAATTGTAGAGTTTCGTGTGCTATTAGAAGCGGCAGAACAGAAGTGTACATAACAACATTTTATCTGCAGTTACTGCGAACCTATACGGTAAAAAATATCATCGCTTGTAAGTATAGAAATATTTAATAGACTAAGCGAAGTGTGGTCTCGGTGGAGGTCTGAGCAGTGTATATTTCCCAGTCATTATCTCGATTGCCTGATCCGATCTTCTTGAAATTTTGTTAGAAAGGTGCCTATCTTCCATATCAACATAATTTGCAAGTAAAAGTCTTAATTGTTTGGTGGTTAGCAGAGATTATAAGATCCATAAAACGAGCTTATAATTTAAAATTGTAGATAATATTTTAAAAACATAAATGGAACCGACTTATGTTCCTGATAAGTGTGAAATTACTTGTCAAAGTTGGTACCGTGTTAGTTCAAAAGTCAGTATTGTGCTCAAAAAAGTAGTTCGATTTCATGAAGCGGTACGAAACGTAGCTTGTATGTGTACAAAATACACATAAAACAGTACTACTACAGTAAAGACATTCAACCAACCACCGGGTTGGTGCGGATAACGTCCTGGAGCATATTTGTGCCTGTAGGACTTACATTTTTTTATTTTTTTTTATGCCTGATAGGTTAGCCTTTGACCACTATCTCGCCTGATGGTAAGTGATGATGTGGTCGAGGATGTTGTTCAGGCTAACCTAGAGTTACTGGCTCTCAAGGACAGCTGCCGGAACACACCGTTAGGTGCTTGGCGACAGATTTTCATTGTACCTACACATGTGTTTTGTCGTTGTTATTCATAGTTCTATGTATACATTATGTGTTCCTTACTACTCCAACATGTTAAACGTTTTTTGAAATAAAATTATTATTATTATTATTATGTATGATAACGCTCATGTAGAAAAAGCGAAGAAAGTGTTTTGGTAAGCAGAAAGAAATGTGTAGACTGAAGGGAAAATGGTGAGAATGTGTATTTAATTTTAAACAACCTTGTTTACAAAAAACTGTCAAATAATTTGTGTTTGGGCTTACTGTAATATTTCTATAAATCTATAGGTGAAAAAATGTAATGTATAGGTATAATTTCAGTTCTAGAAAGTCATTACGAAATTTTAAAGTTTATTTACGATATTTATAACTCACTTAACTCAAGAACTCGTTCACAGTTTGTGTTGCTACAAGACGTTAATGGAGCACTTTATACTTTCGTTTATTTCCCATTGTATTACAAATCTAAAAAAAATTACAATTACGTTTCTTACGTAACCATAACTTTTTAATTATTTGTTATGTACTTATATGCTAACAAGTTTATCAGGCAGTGTCTCATTTATTTTTATGCAGTATGAAATAACATAGGTACAAATAATAATATAATAAAAGTTCAATATTTTTATATAATTTATTTTATTTATTTATTTATTATCCAAATTACAACTATCATTACAGGTACGCAACCCAATGCGACAGTGTAGCAATTTATACATTATCTTTAAAACATAAAATTCTCAAAGCTACGTTTGTGAATTCACTCAGGGCACAGCTAAATAGGTCTATTTCATCCGCAATGTCATTGAGAGAGCGAAATGCTCGCGTAAGAGGCGCCTCTCGCAGGAGGTTTGTCCGCGCATGAGGCAATGCCAACAACCTTGGTAACCGTCTTCGGCACACGAATCCATCCGGAACGCACAAGTATATCTGCTGTAGAACATCAGCATTGTGTACCCTACCTCGCAGCACTTTAAATATATAAGAAACGAGAGTGAGCTCTCGCCTGACCCTCAGTTCATTATATCCTACCATGCCTAGAATAAATAAAGTAGGGTACATCAATGGATAAAATGGATATACTCCATAATTTTTCAAATATAAATATCTTATAAATTTATTTTGTATTTTTTCTACCATTCGAACATACTTTGTCTCGTGAGGGGACCAGATGACACTATTGCATTCTAATTGGCTCCTGACTAGGGCGTTATATAAAGCAGAAATTGCATTTATATTGGTAAAGCCTTTGGCCATACGCAGGATAAACCCCAAGTTCCCAAAAGCTTTTTTGCATATATTAATAATATGATTCCGAAACAATAGTTCCGTGCTGAAAGTTACTCCTAAGTCTTTCACCTCATTGACTCTAACTAACGGCATTCGGTCAATGCTATAATTATATAGAACCGGTTTATGAGAACGCGTGAACGTGATTGTCATACACTTGCAGGCGTTAAATTGCAAACAGTTATCCTTGCTCCAGGACACCACTCTGTCTATATCCCTTTGTAGTCGCTCGCAGTCCTCTGCATTCTTAATCACTAACGATAGCTTGAGGTCATCAGCAAATAGCAAGCATTTAGCATTCTGAACTACTTTCGGCAAGTCATTAATCATCAGAATAAATTCCAAAGGTCCGATATTGCTACCCTGGCTTACCCCAGACCTGGTGAAGTAAAGCCCCGACCTACATCCCGCATATTCGACATATTGTTTCCTATCCGTCATGTAGTTAGCAAAAAACTGCAAAAGATTTGGGGTGCACCCAAACCATGCTAGTTTCTTGAGCAATATGTCATTATCGACCAAATCAAAGGCTTTTTTAAAATCAAAATAGGCACTATCCACTTGACCTCCACCATCTATTGTTGGCAGCAGTTCCCCCATGTAACTAAGTAGATTGGTGGTAGTGCTCCTTGCAGGTCTAAACCCGTGTTGAGCATCTGAGAGCTGTGAGCTCACCTGCACCGCTATTTTCTTTTGTAGAATGGACTCGAATACTTTTGCTGCTGAAGAGAGTACTGCAATAGGCCTGTACTCATCTACCTTAATACGCGATCTACCCTTCGGTACCGGTACGACCCTAGTTATCTTCCATCTATCCGGAAACTTTGCTGTTTGAAGACATTGGTTGTAAATATATAGAAGTGGTTTAGCTAGCACTAGACGACAATCTTTTAAAATGTAGGGCGGGATACCATCTGGACCAGTAGACTTCTTCGGCTTTAGTTGCAGAAGACCATGTTGGACATCTACTAACTGTAACCTGTCCAGATGGACACGCGCCGCTCCGTTCTCGCCGCCCGATTCCGCCATCGCTGAACTCACATTTAATTGTGCTCGTTTCGTACTATATACTGAATGGAAATATTTAGCAAACTCGCTAGCACTTTGTTCGTTGCTAATAATCTTTCCGTCCTTCAGTAACTTACGAGGACATCTATTACCTCTTTTGGAGTTCACGTAATTCCAAAAAGTCTTTGGGTCTTTTTGCAATTGATTCTGAACATTAAAATTATATTGAGTCTCCGCGGCTAAGATTTTATTTTTAATCCTGGTCCTGCACTCAGCGAACGCATCGTAATCAGTAGATAATCCACTGATTTTATACTTCTTATGAAGTTCCGCTTTTAATTTTATATCTCGAATTAAATCAGCTGTGTACCACTCAGGGTAAATATACTTTGAGCTTACCCGGCTTCGCTTTTTCTGAGGAACACAGTTACTTAAAATAGAGTTAATATTATCATAAAAAAAATCCAAGCTCATCTCTAAATCTAAATCGTATATTGGTGTCCAATCTACGTTCGCTATCGATGTGTATAGTGATAAAAAGTCAGCTTTATAAAAATTATAATGGGAGGCACCTTGTAATTGCGAATCCGTTTGAGCTGATCCCGAGCCTTCGACGTCACCTGCGAGCGGGCACCGCCGAGGCAAACACACCGACACCTCAAGCGGAGGGTGGTAAGGGTCAACCTTCAAAAGCGGTATATTCGCCTCACATACACTCACACTACCATAGTCTTCAAACGTACTTAGTACCAAGTCCAATTGTCTGTCATCACAATTACCTATGCTGTTACTCTGAGTGAACCCACAATACGATTGGAAATATTCAAAGTAATTACATATTTCTACAGTGCAAGAATATAAATTGAAATCGCCTAGTACAATAATTTCATTATAGTTCTTACAATATTCTTCAATTACTCTAAACATTGTCATATATTCATTTTCCGCACTCCTAGGCGGGATATACACGACACATATTAAAAATAAAAATCTATTACGCAAATAAACGGCACCACAAACTAGCTCGAATAAATGATTGTCAATGTTTACATCCACCGGTACCTGCATACGTCTCAGCTCATAGCGCGGCGTGGCCACTAAACACGCGCCGCCCTGTTTACGCCCATCTGTACGGTCACTTCGGATAATTGTGTAACCAGGCGGAATTAATTCTGCATCGTGAATGGAATCGTTACATCCTGTTTCGGTAACGGCGAATAAATCAGCGCTAGAAGTTGCAACACCATGAAAAAATTTGTTAGTTTTTGTTCGTAGCCCTTTTACGTTCTGATAAACTATGGAAACGTTAGTAGGTTTCTTTGCGTTATTTTGCATGTTGTAGTGGTCTACGAAACCAAATCCACTCACAGAATTCAATATTAACGGGACAATTTTCAGACTGGCACAATTTATTGTATTCATTTTCTGGAACACCTATTATAAAAGAAGCATAATCTCTTTCCGTTTTATGCTTTATTTTTTCTACTTTTATTGATACTCCATCCCCACATATTTTCTTCGTATAGTTTTCCAAATTCTCTATGGTCGTTTCCTTCTGGAGACGCCAGACATGTAAATATTTTTTCCTTGCAGCTCCTTGTATATCTATTGTACTCGTGCAGCCTCCGCGCTTCACCTCGCTGGTAGGGTATCTTTTCTTTTTCCTATTTATAATTGTCCAATTATCTCCAGTTACTGGTACATTTGCTTCTCTTACTGTATTATCCAGAGATTCTTCCAATGTTCCATGACTATCTTTTTGAATCATTTTGTGATTTGACGTGTCGATCACAGTCTCAGGTTTAGTGGCCCTACACTGATCCACCGTCAAGTCGTCTACCTGCTTTAGATTTTTATTTGAAAGGAGTACATTTTTAGACTTTTTCGTAGCCCCACCGTGTTTCGTTGACTCGTCTACCCTCGTCTGATTTTGAGTTTTATCAAGCGCAAACGTACTTTTAGGTTCATGAGAAATGTCATTTAAAGGAACTAAGGAATTATTTACCTTAAGTATCGCTTCATATTGTTGATTTTTTTCCTTTAACTGTTTAACTTCAGTCTGTAATAAATCAACTTTCGTGACCTTTTCTTGAACTGCTGACATTATGTTACGAAGTTCTCGTAACTCAGTTTCAATGTTAGTATATTTGTTTAGTAGCAATGAGTACTCCCTTTCTCGCTTATCCAGACGATGATTCATCTCGAAACGAAACTCCTGTAATTCTTGTAGGACCTTACTTTCGTGGTCCATACTTATGGACAAATCATTCTGAATAAGATTATGATTTCCACGCCCCGTGTTAACGTAACTGCTTGGTGTAAATGTTTTATTCAGTATGATATTACCTCGTACTGGCGTATTGGTATTACCTTTTTTAGGTATTATACACACACATTCTGGACAAATCCAATTGTTCTTGTCCGTCTCCGTGAAAGCCTCGAACTTCTCCGTAGTCATACTAAGACACTTAAGATGGTACTGCTTTTTACAGCTTTCAACAGAACACTCCATAAATAATGTATCGTTTATCACTGATTTACAACCGTTACATTCCGTTGACATTTTAACTGATAAAAGCTTAATGCACTCGCTACGTAAACACGTCCGTTCGCAACCGAGATCCGTTCGCTGTATAATCCCAATGCAATGCTCAATACAAAAGATAACCGTAATGAAACCGCTATATAAGATTCACCCTACCGCTACTAAAAGTGGTACAGGCAGAACCGTACCAAGTTTCTGAGTCACATTGGTTAAAGAACCCCACTCGTAGGTGCTTCGGTTATCGCGGCCATTCATCATGGAGACATTGGAGATTGGATTTTGACATTTGGAGATACGGAAAATACTCCCAACTTCTCAGCCTTCGGCCTTGCAAGTTACTGACTCGGCCTAGACTGCAGCCTCACCTTGCACTCGCCCTTCGAACTCACGCACCATCCGTGCTCTAAATGCAATATGATAAATAAGAAGAGCAAAATGGCAAATCCAGAATGATGTAATTTAAGATCCGACCACACTGAAGCTCAACCTTACTTCAGCGGGATCGCACTTCAGCACTTTGTATGAATTCTGCTATTTTGGATTTTTGTTGCGTGTCATTTGAGTGCTCTCTCGATTCCCTATGACATTTGTTCAAAACTTCTTTACTTATCTGTAACTGTTTACGAGATACGTAATCTATCTTCACTTGGCAGACGTCATTTTATGATTTTCCATTATTTCTATATCATGAAAATCACTTTGTTATCTTCGGTTTAGAATACTTTCTTTCCCCATGACTCCTTCCCATTGAACAATTTAAGCCAATGGTTTCAAAACATCTATGTATGGCGGCCATCTTGAAAAATTACATCATAAGCAGAAATTTCTTAATTCCGAATAACGACGCCCTAAGAAACCCTCAGCAATCTGGGTTGCTTAGGGCGTTTATTTTCAGCCGGATCAGGGCATCTTGAATTTTGCCTGCCATCTGGAATCCGTCATTTCGGTTTTTGACAAGTCTCATTCGACTGCTGCCATTAAAAGTTATACGGGAAGAATCGTACCGGGGTTCTTAGTCACTTTTCCTAAGGAACCCCACTTATTATAATAATAATTATAATAAAAAAAAAATTAAGCAAGAAAATGGAACCGACTTCAACACCCAAAAGTGTGAAATAAATTGTTGAAGTCGGTACCATGATAGTTCAAAAGTACCTATTATCACAAAACTTTGCGTATGGTACCGACTTCGACGAGTTATTTCACACTTTTGGGTGTTGAAGTCGGTTCCATTTTTTTGCTTAAAATTTATCACACTTTTTAGTGGCCCTTGCCACTTACGGGATCGATTATCATTCATTTTTAACAACTATATCATCAAGATAGGTAAATATTTTTCAGGTATTTTAGTGTAACTCAAAAACGGCTTAACCGATTTTGATGAAATTTAAAATGGGACCAAACGACAAGCATCACCTTTGAAACAAAAAAAATAATTTTCAAGATCGGTTCACTCAGTCCAGAGTTCTGAGGTAACAAACATAAAAAAAACATACAGACGAATTGAGAACCTCCTCCTTTTTTGGAAGTCGGTTATTAAAATTATAATAATAGTTCACATAATCACTTTTGCTATGAAACCATCTACAGAAGTTACGGTTCAAAAGTTACGGGCACATGTCTTTATAGGTAGGACGAAAGAACTGAGTAGTCATACAGATGTAACACAAATTTCAATCCGACTAACTACCTACTAAGTAACTATTAAAGTCAAAGTTATAATAAATATATAACTTCCCTTTATTTGAATGATTGAATATCTAAATTCCTAGAAAGTAGTTGGTCGTCTCGGAAAGTGTGTTAAGTGCATTAGAAATTAGTTCTCGTTTAATTGTACAGTAGCTTATAAATAACAAAATGAAATATTTTACTTAGGGTTAAAAATCTAGATACCTACTAAAATAGAAATTAACAATGCCGTGTCTGAACTTTAATCAACTCGTTGTTAGAAAGATTTTATAAATCAATATAAAGAAAAGTACTTACCCAATATTTTTTTTACTTGAGTTTCAATGATTTATGACTTGCAAATTAACGTATGGTAAAAAAATATTGTATATTTCGTAAAATAAATGCACAAAAAATGATGGAGTAACGAACGGCACAGATCCCACGTCCAAACGGCCCGAGCGCTGCGGGCAGACTGATTTTCGTTGAGATTTCTTCTCGCGATCACGCAATTTTGTGCCAAAAATTCATAAAAATGTTTTCAACACAAGTTGGTAAGTAGTTCATTAGAGTATAGTATTAGCTATTTTTTAAAAAAAGAGACGTTGCAATTACATCAATTATGCCTCTTAAATTAATAAAAAACAGTCTAAAAAGGGTCGCCGATTACAATTTATTACAGAAGAACTAATAAGTTTTAGTAAAAACTAGTCAACTAATTCACTCAATAAAGAATTAAATAATATGATATATTTTTTTCGCACTTTTTGAACGAATAGTTTCGGTAAAAGAAGATTCCAAAAGTGCGCGTTTCACTACGGTGATCACCTTAAAAAAGTCAATCCTACCACTTTCTCTTATAACCGCCCCATTTATCTTCATTAATTACTTCTAAAGTACTACTACTACTACTCACAATATTCAAATAAAAAATAACCTATCCAATTTTTCCTGGTCTTTACTCTCTACTACCATTACCTCCAAGCTACCTACCACTGAGGACAACGGTGATCTAGATAGCTGACGATATATAACTTGAATGGATAATCTGTTACTGATAGGTTTAGCACAGTGATGCTTTCGACAACGTAGATTTTTAAATATTATAAATTAAACCTCAGTCATCATCAGGGCGAGTGCGCAACTGCGTCTGCGAGCTCCCGACGGGCACTGCCGCTTTACTACACTACTTTTTCCGGTTTAATTTATAATATTTAAATATGTGTGAAACATGAAGAATATGATGAAAGTCATGAGAATTTAGTTTAAAAACCGTAGATTTTTATATAAGATTGAGTATTATGCGTTCTTTATCAATCGTCAACTGCAATTGATCTGTTTCGTAGTAATATGTATGTTGGCAACGTGTCAGCATTAATTAGCGTTCTAATACACGGTTTTTGAAACGCAAATTAATGATAAATTACTTTAAACGCCTGTTAATTAATTATCAAACGCAGACTGGGTTGCTGAAACTTCAAGTGATTTTTTGTCATGTGAAACCTCCAATTAAACGCCAATTAATTCAATTTTGGATTTCTAAAAAGTCTTTATGCATATTAACGGTATGCCTATCCTGATTTGCTAATTAGCCAAGATCAAAAATCATTCTAAGATAAACGTCTTGTAAGGTCAAAGGCTTACCTATCAGCAATAAATAAAAAAATAAATAAAAAAATTAAATATGGCTTTAACAATGGTTTTAGGCGTATCTACCTAAAATGTATTCTCTATTAACTAATAAGAAAGTACAAGAACAGAATTTTATCAAATATGAATATGAGTACTATTAAAAATATATATACTACTAAAGTCGACGTCATTATAATCTTGCTGCTCATTAGGTGCTCAATAGGGTCAAGGGTGCTATAACATACTGACGCCCGTATTAAACAAACCTCACGCAGCGATATATATACTACAAATGAAAGTATTCTCAAGAAAAGTAACAGACGTCTTCCTTTTAGACCCCAACCCTTTTTGAGAAAACACCCTTGGTTGAGGAGCGTAAAAATATGTTTTAAATCTGAGTTGTGCATCAACAACCTCCTTACGTTTATTTGTGCAGCGGTATTCCTTTTGTATTGCTGCGCAGGACGCCCGTGGTTAGAATTTCATCATGGAATTAAACTTCGTCGCATGGAGTGAGAGCGGGAGTTTTTGGAATGCCTGGCTCGCTAGTCGTTGGGCCTCAAGTACAAAATCTGTCACCAAGCATCTTATGGTGTGTTACGACGGCTGTTCTTGAGAAACTACCTATTTTAGGTTAAGCCTGTTTATATTCTCCGGCAACATCATCATCAGTCATCAATCACTTATCATCAGATGAGATTATGGTCAAAACGTAGCCTATCTGCAACTAATGAAATGCTTTTTGAGCTAAAATACTGTCGCAAGTTTTGTCCATAATTAATATTTAGGAAACGGTAGAAGCCAGTTACGTGCTGAGGCCCGCGCTCGACGTTGTGCACAATCGTGACTCCCAGATGAAGAACTTCAAATAAGTTCGAAACTGGTCGGAGTAATATCCGGTAAATATTACGCTATTTACCGAACCGACTAAATAATAAATAAAATTGACACAGAATCAATGGCAAATTATTTCTTGGTATCGCCGCCACCGTTACTATGGTTATCAGCTTAACAATCTAAGGAATATTCCGTGTCTTGCCGTTACATTATCGTTAAAGTTAATTTTGGTGAAAAATTTATGAACAGTAATCTTTCACCAAAATTAACGTTGACGATCATGATTTGTCATTGATTCCGTTTCTAAACAAAAGAGACAACGCTATGCGTTAAAAAAGATATAACACTAGGGGTTTAATAAATATGAAATGTTGAATTATTTCTAATTAATGAACATACTCATTGATGAGATTTAAAAATATTAGCCCCGAAATTCTTGCCCGTTCTGCTCGCAGAGGCTCAACAACCCTATTTTCATGAACGTTACAGTAAAATATTTCAGTGGCCAAATTTTTTAAACGACGTTCCTAAACTTTAACAAAATTTCATAAAATTAAAGTAACCTGATTCATTATTTAAATGACTTCTACTTACTTGGCACACAGATGCCCAATGAGTAAGAATAAAAAAATATGTGAAAACCTGCTTGAATTTAACATCTTTCGTATCTATCAATCGAGTTACAAGAGTATAATTAAAAAAGCAAAGGAAACTCGTGCTTGAATATTCCACTCTCAAAGTGCAAAGGTGCAAAGGAATGGTTTAATTTCCGTATAAAAGGAATTCCTGACTAAGACGGAGAAATCTTATTAAGTCTGTTTCAATTAAAGGTCTGAGAATAAAATCTGAGTTAAAAATATTACTTATTACTAAAGTAGTTTTTTGGGTAGCATACCTATTTGCCACTCTACTGTCTGTTGTCTGTTTGTCAATAAGTCTTTATCAAGTAATTGTGCAACAGAAGTTCCCCGAGAGGCCACCACCTTATGTCTGTGACACCATGTGAAATACATGGTAAGGAATGACGTTGTGGAGACGAGGGCGTTTATGCAAAAACAACAAAGGAAAGATTCCAGAACATGTATTAATTTAATATATTATGCAGTCAATAAATAATTACAAATATAATTCTTATTATTGTTAGAAAACATAACTTCATATTATTACATCATAAGAAAGATCTAGGAATTTTCTATGTTAGAAGACAAGACTTCCGTTCGCCAAGAAAACTCAGAACAGAATGCGTCGAAACAAGTACGTACAATTTGTGGTGATTTTTAAAAAATTTGAATGACGAAACCTATCAAATCTCCCTACCAAAATAAAAAATAGGACTCGTCAAGTATGTAGTCAGTTAAGACTATTTTAAGGTATTTTTATTAACTTAATCATAATCCCATATCAAGTAAGATATTTGGAATTTCTGTGTATAAAACCTTATGAAATATTTATTTTTTTTTTGTCATAAAAATATGTGTACAGTACATTCATATTTGAATCCACTGGCTCCGAGCTAGTGTAAACTCTGTTTCAGAGCCTATGGCTTCTCCCATAGTAGATGAGCTTAGATTTAATATGACAAACTTAGTTACGGTGTTTTAAAACGTATACTTATTTATTATGTGTATATATTATTGCAAGTTTATCTTAATATTTTTGAAACAAAATTACCGTGAGTTTCACACATATTAAATGTTATACGATAACCGGCGAAACACTCACGTTGGGGATCGAGTACGTCAACCCGGGTTTCGACCATGTCAGATGCTCATCATCAGGGCGAGTGCGCAGATGCTGTAATAAAGTAATTAACTACACTTATTATGGACAATAAACGATGAATAAAACAATTCAATACGCTGAGTCCAGTATTTATATATTTCAAAGCTCCAAGAAGCCATTAGAAAGATCACTAAACGTAACCTCAAAGGTTACGTTTAAACAAGCACTTATCAAGTGCATCATTGTCGGTGTTTTAATAAAGTTTTTGAAAGTAACTTATCGTGACCATACTCCAAATTGTCAACTCACGAAATGCTACAAGATCATGAAAACCTATAGTGTAGACTTAATTTTTTTTCGGAGGTGAAACATACATACGTTAATGAGAAATAAGCTATGGTTATCGAATAACGTTACATGAGATAATTACGCATTTGAAATTTAATACATGCATCTGTTTTTTAGACAATTCATACAAAAATCGTAGGTTTTTGTTACGACATTGATACCAAAACACATTGCTGAATAGATAATTTTGATTTCCTGTCCTGAAGTAATACTTGCGTGTGCCATTCTGTTCATATCTACTTTTAATTTTAGGGTTCCGTACTCAAAGGGTAAAAACGGGACCCGATTACTGAGACTTCGCTGTCCGTCCGTCCGTCTGTCACCAGGCTGTATATCAAGAACGGTGATAGCTAGACAGTTGAAATTTTCATAGAAGATGTATTTCTGTTGTCGCTATAACAAAAAATATAAAAAGTTGCCCAAGTGTAAGTCGGACTCGCGCAAGTTAAAACAAAAAAAAGTTAAAATATGAAGTCTAATGTTGTATAGCTCATGGTACGGAACCCTTCGTGCGCGAGTCCGACTCGCACTTGGCCATTTTTTTGATATTGAATGTAAATTCGTCACCATCATTACATCAACTGGAATGTCCACCGGTGAACAAGGTCTCCCCATTGGGGGATTTTGCCATAATGTCCACGATTGGCAGGCGTCGCAGGGATTGCAATAGAAGTTGTCAGTTCTTCAGATGACGCTGCTTTACACCTTCCGGTATCATTCCCTTAATTGCCTCTTATGAAACATACGCGGCAAGAAATGGGGTGTGACATTCTAACCTAGTACCCCACGTGGGGTTGATAAATTACAAAAATTATATACCTACTTTCTGAATGTTTCCATGTCGATCAAGAAATAAGACACGCAGGATTTTAAACATTTTTGAATGAAATCAGTGATTGTATTTTTCAAACAATTGAACTTTTACTTTCCAATTTGACAGTTGAAATGGTGTCTCAATATGTGACAGTTAGTTCTCGATAGCAAAAATAACACAAACTTATCAGTGTAGTTTACTATTGGATAATTATTACAAACATATGTTTTTTATAATGATCAAATCACCGGTAATTTCATTGTTGAATTAACGATCACTGGCTGGATAATAAATATGATAATATAACGTGGTGTTTGCCATTTAGGCCGTTGAATTATACAATCATGATTTTTTCTTAGTATTTTGTTAATAAAGGCATATCGCCATCTCGTAGGTAGATCATTTTTTGTATAGCCCAAATATGTAAATCACCCTTTATTCATTAATATTATAATATTTCATAATACGTACAAATTACAATAAATGCTATGCTACTTACTGACTCCAGCTTTGATCGTGGTATGGAGTATAAGAATACACAGAATCGCACCGTCGCAACGTTAAATTTACTAACCGGGTATTAATAGCTGACAATCACCCAATATTAAAGCGAATCGTCCCAAAAATGAAGCACTTAAGTACACCGAAATGTTAATTAAATTTCAAAAGCTCCAATCTTCCGATAATAATCAGAAAAGGCCAGACCCCGCAGTAATTGGCCAACACAATTTTCTTTTTGATCCCTGTTCATTAACCAAAAGGACAGAATACAAAAGCCTTTTGAGTAATATAAATAACTAAGAATACACAATAATTATTTATCATATTTTATAAATTAACTTGACTTTGTAGGGGTTCGTAGTCAAACAACCCTTCATAGTATCGCTAGGTATATCTAGTCTGCTTGCAATTCGTCTGTTTCACGTCTGTCTGTCCATTTGATATGATAAGGCAGTTGACGGATGTAGCTACAGATTGATTGGTTTATTTCGCACATTTCTACAGCACAATGTCATATAGTGTATTGTTGTGGTCAGCAGCAGCTGATATAGAGGCCATCTTTATCTTGCAAAAGTTGGCCCCTTCATGCCCTATTTGGAATGGATTATATTGAATCCGTAACTGAGGGGTGCCGGGCTAGAATTCCTTTTTTCGAGAATTGTGTGCAATTGTATACAAAAATTCCTAAAGGTCTCACACAAGGATAATTCAAGCTGCAAGTAAAAATATTTTATTTTAAAAAGCGTATTTTAAAAGTGGTGATTATTCAAAAGAGAATAATAATATTTAGGATATTCCACCTTCGAAAAACAACCGCCAATCACCTATGTAATATATATTTTAATAATTTTATAATAGAATTACACATTACATTACACATCTTAAACTGCGATCCCCAAGATGCCTGCCAAGCGTGGGGATAATGGAAATCCCTTTAATCAGGGTGGCTGCGTTCAGCAGTGGACTATACAGCTGATACATTTCAGTACGATACAGTATAGAAATTTGGCACAAATTATCGATGTACTGTACTATACGTATACTGTAAAGGTATAAGAAAAAAAAATGAAATTTATTATATATAGGTATGTGGTTTCTATTTGTCATCATATATAAGCCATTCATTTTGTAACTCGGGTTTCGAAGAAAGATTTTTTATTACGACAAAACCCAATAATCACCCTACGTACATATACACTTTGCAGAATGTCTACATTAGGTACCAGTTCATATTCTAGTGCATAAAAATTGATGTTGAGTATGTTCTCTACAAGGAAAAGTAAGTGCACAGCCCGTTTCCATAATTCTAGCCTTGGACATTGATGAATGCGCCTGCAACGCCAGCTTAACTACTAATAAATCAACGAGCAGCCGTTAACTGTGGTTTGGTTGATTACATCCACAGTTAAGTAAACTAATGGTTAGAGATGAGGGCATAGTGAATTGGACGGATATATTGCCAAATTTACAGGTTTCTGTTCAATTAGTTCACCACCGAGATCTATTAGTGATTTTATATGATAAATATATTTACAAAGATAAAAGTTAAATTTAATTTTGGAATAAATACATTGTATTGTTTTTCGTTTCGTTAGGGAAATTACTTTTTAGGATTTAAATTTCAGGGTACATTAGAAAACATTAAGTATAGAAATATTTTATCAAGTGTAACATGTGACATATCATTAAAGGGTTCATTATGAGGGCTAGATATTTATTTGGAAAGATCATCATCAGCATTCAAGTTCACCCTTCATATACCCATTTCCTATGTAGGTTGTGAAGTTCTTAACAGAAGGCTTTTAATTCGATTGTATGTTGTTTTGTTGTTTGAGTGTTTGTTACGCGATTACTCCGCCAATTGTAGACTAATTTTGATAATTATTTTTTATAGATACCTCCAAGATGGTCATATTGAAATTTTATCAAAATTGGTTTAGTAGTTTTAAAGTTATAGTCAATTAAACGAAAAGTGTATATGCATACTCGGATGATTTAATGGTATATGCAATTTTGGTCGATGGAGATCAGTATTTTAGGCGAGTAAGCAGTATGTGTTACTGAAATGAGAGAGAGAGAAAAACGCTGTTCGGAACGTATTTCTTAGATTTTTAAATCACAATAACCTAAAAAATACATATATCTAATTCAGATAATAGTCGGAGCTATCTGACTGATTCACGTGAGTTATCCCGTATTATTTACTAAAATAAAGCGTTTCATACTTCTTAGTTGCAAATTTTTAATAAGTAATAATTTGTTGATGAGGGCCCTAACATATGTGCAACCCACGACGATCACGATGTGGCATCCTGCTTACACGGCGCATTATTATATTGAGAGTAATAAACATCTTTTAATAAAAAGAAGAATTGGAACTATCCTAATATTCTTCACCCAATATGATATATAAAAGAAAATATACGAAAATTGAGGAAATCGTTAAAGTATTCAGGAGGTACTAAATTAAACTGACAGCCCCCATTCTTATAAAGCGTAAATCTGACAGGATGCAAATACGTTTCGTAGCGGAGAATTTCTTCCTCTGATGATGATGAGCCAAATATAATTCTATCTCAAGCTTATTACCTCTGCCAATTCCAGTAGGTTGTCTTTATGTGCATCTGCACTTTATGTCAATATCATCAGACTTTGATAGCGTATGGATATTTCGAGCGACTATAACTGGGTGAGATGGTTTTGCTCTGAAGTGACGTAAGAAGGACGTACGAAATTGTTGTTGTAGTTGAAAGTACATTACCTTATTTAATAGCATGTTAATATCTAATATACAACTTTTTTTATACAACTGTTGCTTTAAGAGGAGTATTTGAATATGAGACCGAGTAATAGGCCAGGTATTTATTAGGATCACATGAGTGATTTATTACCTAGTTAATTATGTGCCGTTTCATATGCTATTTACTTTATCTACTCTTATACATTAGTATTAAGCTACGAAATGAAATATTTTCTTTAATAAAAACAATATGATTTTAGTATAACACTAAAAATAAAAATAAAATTACAAAAAATATCACAATATTGTGCGCATGGTACCGACTTTGAAAAGTTATTTCAGACTTTTGGGTATTGAAGTCGGTTCAATTTTTTGTGAATTTTTTTTTAAATCTTTTTAGTGACCCTTGCTGCTTACGGGATCGATTGTTAACGACTATATCATCAAGATAGGTACATATATTTCAGTAATTGAAGTGTAACTCAAAAACAACTTGACCGATTTTGATGAAATTTAAAATGGGACCAAACGACAAGCGTCAGCTTTCAAACAAAAAAAGAATTTTCAAATCGGTTCATCCAGTCAAGAGATCTGAGGTAACAAACAAAAAAATAAAAATAAAAAAACAGACGAATTGAGGAGGAAAAAGGAGGAGGGTTCCTTTATTGGAAGTCGTTTAAAAATAAAATATAGTGACAATCCTGCCTAATTTTCCTGTTAAGCTGATGTGATATCACAAACGCTACGCAACCAAAAAAGTTGTTAGGGCTTACGTAATTGTAATTTACCGGCACCCATATCTTTCAAACCAGAACACAATAATGCGAATATTGCTGCTTATCGGTAGAAATAGGCAAGGAAGCAGTGTACTGCTCGATTGATTAAGCAGTTTTAATTTTTGCATTATGATATATTTTTATTCTAATTACTCTGGCGATTTTTACCCCTCCATCTAAATAAACAAAAGCCATTCTTCGTATTATGTTTAGTGTGATCAATATCCTCGCAAATGTTGATCACGTTTTTAACACGTTACAAACATGTTATCACTTCACAAACATGTTACAAGTTTCTAAATAAAGTACCTGTTTATATTTAGTTGATTACAATCGGCTATACACGAAACTAACTTTAGTTCAAGTTACTTGAAATGGTTTACTCAAGCGGTTGCTGTGTCTTATATCTATATGTGCATAATGTATGGCTACCTTCATGAATGTTTACATAGTTATTTTCCAGAACCTATTCATATTCATTACCGGATAATTAGGAGAAGACGCTGAACGTGGCTATAATAAGTTAGCTTAATATTGGTCTACTTACCAGACTTGAAGATATTATAATAATAGTTTCTCAGAGATTTAGTATTATATACTGATAGGATTTATATTATTTTGTTGCTAAGCCAAAAATATGCCTCTATCATCTTAGTAGCTACTTTGATATTTTAAATTATTGTTTGATTAGCATTAAGCAGAACGACATATATATATTTTTGTCTTATTACGGAACAATATGGCAATGAACATAAATAATTGACATTAATTTTTTTTTACCAAAAAATGGAACCGACTTCGTCACCCATAAGTGTGAAGTACTTGTTGAAGTCGGTACCATGATAGTCCAAAAGTACCTACTATCACAATATTGTGCGCATGGTACCGACTTCAACAAGTTATTTCACACTTTTGGGTGTTGAAGTCGGTTCCATTTTTGGTAAAAAAAAACACTTTTTTTATTGACCCTTGCTACTTAAGGGATCGATTGTGTGTCAACGACTCTGTCATCAAGATGGGTGTACATTTTTCAGTTATTGGAGTGTAACTCAAAAACAGCTTGATAGATTTTGATGAAATTTAAAATAGGTCCTAACGACAAGCATCAGCTTTCAAATAAAATAACAATTATTAAAATCGTTTCACCCAGTCAAGAGTTCTGAGGTAACAAACATAAAAAAACAGACGAATTGAGAACCTCCTTCTTTTATGAAAGTCAGTTAAAAATAAAAATGCAGTAATTTATCAAACGTATTCTCTACACTACAGTCTACAGTATGTAGAAAAGTCCTACATACCACAATGCTTCAGTACAAAATCTCACTGGAAATAAGCTCCTATGAAAACAGTAAAACAGTGGCTTTTAAATTATCTATAGAACAAGGAAGAGAAATAGATTGTATTGATCGACTCTTCAATCTTCAAATGTTTGCTACATCAAACATCACAATAAAATGTTGACCTTCACATACATTTACTATCTCATATTGATTGATATTTCGTAAATAGAACTGGATTGATTGTCTGTATGGTTGAACTGTGCCTAATGCCATAGCAACATTATCGCGTGAAGCTTCGTGCCGAGTTGTCGCGATAAAACTTCGTGCTTTATCTGTAGGTAATTTAATATATGTTGCTCCGCGGGGTACCGGGTTAGAATTGCACCTCCCCATATCATCCCTTGGGTGTCGTAAGATGTCGTAAGAGGCGACTAAGGGAAAAATACTGGAAGGTGGACAGCAGCGCCTTCTAAAGAACTGGCAACTTACACTGCGATCCCCAAGACGCCTGCCGAGCGTGGGGATTATGGCAAATACCCCCTTAATAGGGGAGGCTGTGTTCAGCAGTGGATGATCCGGCTGTTACAGTAATTAAATATATGATGTGTTGTATGTTTATTGTAATAAATATACAATAAAATAGTTGAAACATTTTACAGTCGTAAAAATTCGCCAAAAATTAAGCGATCTATACTCGAGAAAAAGTGGAATACTCGATTGCGCTATATTAAAATGTCTTCCATCTTAACTATTTAAATATAATGCATGAAAAGGAAAGACCAAAATTTTAAAAATATATCTAGGTACTCTAAAAGGCTTTTTCTGGTGGTTTGTATTTATTTATTTATCTATATTTATTTATTTAAAGTAGACCAACAGCACTAGAATATTTATATGGTACGAATACATTACAGTTAGGTAATACAGCCAATTACAGGTCCCCCCAAATTTATTATATGTGCCTTACGTCTTCCATTAAACTGATTATGATTCATAGCATGCCATGCTCCACAATTCTTTTGTTACCTCAGTCCATACTTTACCTAGGTACACAACAAATCGATTATTAAATGCATCACACAATTACGTGTAAGTAACGCGAATACGCGATGTCTAGCCAACCATTCGAACTTTGTAGCAATAATAAATACACTTTGATGAAGACGCGAAATGTAGCACGAACTTTGGCGCGATAACGCTTTCACATGAGTCAATTTACCGACAGCAGCGATGCAAAGGGCATTAGTGTTCGCCTACGAGTTCGCGACAAAGCGAAAGTTTGCACTAGTGCATTAATGTGGCCACAGCCTTTATATATTATATTCCATAGCATAAATGACTTTGGTTGAAGTCTGTAGTAGGTACTTGCTATTGAAGGGATGGCTTTATA
The DNA here is from genome assembly GCA_963854805.1 of Plagodis dolabraria. Lineage (NCBI taxonomy): Eukaryota > Metazoa > Arthropoda > Insecta > Lepidoptera > Geometridae > Plagodis > Plagodis dolabraria. Next base: position 21,031,911 of record OY978457.1, on the reverse strand, counting down.
TTTATTATATAAAAACCTTTTTAGTCTCTTTATCTCAAGAGACTTCTTCGCTCATAACATCTCAACTGTGGCGCTTCAGGTTCGTATATTATAATAATTATTTAATTGGTAAGTACATAATATTGAGGGATATTCGATTAGAACATACTTTTACAGTCTTTTTATGATTAAAAGCGTCAGTAACAGTAATTTGAGTATATTTCATTATGCACCACACTTCGTCCAGGCTCCCGATTGTCTTCAGTAGCATATCATACATTTCTAACCAACAATGTTCACCACTGCAAACAAAACACTCTCCTCAAAATTCACATCCTCAAAAGTACTGTGTTTTGATTTACGCAGTGATATGTATTCCCAATATAAATACTACCATCAATAAAATTGACCGATGCTTTAATCACATGTACTTAGTAACCAAATGTTAACTACATCTGAAAAGTCAGAATAAAATTCTGACCATTAAATATATTCACTTCTTTATATCTATGTAAGTTTTATAGATATAACTGAATTGATAGACAGACAAATCGAACTACAATAGAACGATTTAAACTTCTAAAACTTATTTAATGTGGTTAGTGATGATGCAATCAAAAAATGCTATTCAATAGCTAACCTAGTATTACTGGCTCACAAGGACAGCTCACAGACTACACTGTTGATTGTTTGGCGATACATTTTCTACTTGAGGGTGGTAGATAGCTACTTTTTTTTGGGGGGTATTAATTTCAACGCATAGTTTTTTTTTCGATATGGAAATCTTTCACCTAGTAATATATCACTAGGTGAAAGATTACCATATCGATACAGCTAACTCGGTCAGCGTGATATCATACCACTAAGAAACCGAGGCATAACTAAAGGAAGGTCAGCAGTGTCTTCATTATAATATTATACCTACATCATATATCATTGTAGTGAGTGTATGTAATTGCAAATAATTTACATGTTAATATGACAATACATATTATGAATTTGTTATTAAAACTATGCGTCTAAGTACCTTAATACTGGTCTAGCGATAAATTTTCATACGAAATGCAATTTATTTTAAGTGGTTATATTTAAACCTACACCATAATAACCCATGGGGAATTGGATTACAATGTCACCCTCTATTTTATTCCCTTGGGTGTAATAGGGGAAAAATGCTTGAAAGCGAGAAGCTTTCTGAAGAACTGACAACTTCTACTGCTATCCCCAAGACGCCATACGCAATTTCTCATCCGATTCTCACAGAATTTTATGAGGAGGTTTGATAAGTCCATAAAATTATTTTGTCGATCCAGTTTTCCGAAATTTTTCAAAATGACGGAGATATACATTATACGGTGTTGAAAGTTATAATTTGAAAGTTTATAAACAATTTATCGTCTTATAAAGTGCTTAATTTAACGTCCATACGTACATCAGTTGCCTAAAAGTGATAGCTTCTAAAAATTCTGACACCTAGTCTCAACGAATAAGCATTGCAACGAGGTAATTCTGCCGCAGCATGCTGGTCACACAGACTTAACTGGTAATGGGTTGGAGCATTTAGACTGCCTGTGAGTCTGCAATGATTTGTCTTTTGTTGATGTAGCTTTAGTATTGTATATAGTTCATAGTATTTTGTTAATAAAGGCATACCAACGGATAAAAAAAAACACGCTTGTCAGTCGCAGGAATCGCAGTTCTTCAGAAGGCACTGCTGCGTACCTTCTGTTTCGTTCAGCGTGAAAAGGTGCCTAGTATATTATTGATGTAATAGGTACGTTATTCATCTCATTATCATATAAAGAACAATGCGTCGTATATCAGTACAAGTTTAGACAACTTAAAAGGATCAATTTATATTCTAACTACGCTACGAATAAATGTCATTATCTTTAATAGAAGAATAATTATTTACACATGTTATTTTTAAAAGGTTAGTAACTTAGTACCAAAAGTACTCTTTGTTTGCATTAAGTATCTGTTTTGACTAAGAAATTTACGGTTATTGTTAGGATAGTCTTCTTATTAATGGTAGGTTAAGATGCCAGATGTTATATACTTATTATACACATATAAGTTTGATTGCTGCGTGCAGTATACTTTACTCTCGTACTATAAGCAGAGAATAAAAAGGACTATAAGTCAGATTCATGATGAAGAAGATAATGATGCGGTGAATCACATACACAAATCGTACTGTGGCTAACATTTGGCTTAGGATAGCAACTATCCGACCCTGTCTTAGAGAACCTAGCTCAAGATCATATCGACTAGCGCGATACAGAAATTGGTAACCCAATTTCAACAAAAGTAATAATATATTAAAACCTTTTATTCATTCCAGGCGTCCTCCAGTATCAGCAGTTCGGTTATTTATTTCGATTGTGGGGCAAATTCCCACCTCGGAAATATCCGTACCATGGTCTTCATGAAACAGTAATATTCAGATAGCACTATTTCTATCGTTTTAATACGTTTAAGTTTGCAATAACGCATGTTCTGCCGATTTGCACAATTGCAAATTTACGACTTAAATTAACTTAAATTATGACTTAAATGTTCCTCTCGTAAATTTGTAATTTTGTAATGATTTCCGCAGAGCATACGCTATTGCAAACATAAAAATATTAAAATTATAGAGTTGCGTCGACATTAACAAGTTTGAAGCTAATTGCAAAATAAGTCTTGTTTTTAGTGTATACAATACAATACAAAAATTCTTTATTGTTTACCAAAGTAGAAGTAAATAACACTTATTAAGACTAATTTTCTATGGTAGTACAATGGGCGGTCTTATCGCTATGTAGCGATTTCTTCCAGACAACCTTTGGATGGACAGAAACTAAGGAAGAGGTGGGCGGTGGTGAACAATAAATTATGTTTAGATAATTAAATTCAGATACATACATAAATCTTATATATGATAAATGATGATAAATATATAATATATATGCATATATATATATATATCAAATATACTTACTTATTAACGCTATAAACAAATAATTACAATGTTATATACTGGATAAGTAGTGATTTTTTAACATTACTTTAAAAATTCCAAGAGATTTAGCACGTCTAATCTCGAGTGGCAAAGCATTCCATAGTCGTGCAGCCTGTACTGTGAAGGACTTATTGTAGTACTGAGAGCTATGAGGGGTAATTTTAAGTTGGAGAGTGTTGCAAGAGCGAAGGGACAGATCATGGGTCAGATGGAGAAACACAAAACACTTTTTCAAGTATGTAGGGGTATTGGAAACGAAGAGGATATTGTATAGAAGATGTAGAATATGTGCATTCCGGCGAAGTCGTATGGGCAACCACTTCAATTTTTTACGAAACTCAGTTACATGGTCATATTTGCGGAGGCCATATATGAATCGAATACAAAAATTTTGTAAGCGTTCAAGTTTATCAAGCTGTTCTTGAGTCAAATCAAGATACGATATGTCAGCGTAGTCGAGAATCGGGAGTAAGAGTGATTGTGCGAGCGCAATTTTAGTTGTGATTGGTAAGAAATTTTGCATCGTAAGTTGAACTATAGATGTCGCTCCATCCCAATACGATGGTCAAAGAACGATAGGAAAAATTTGAGTTATGACTCATTGTCATGTTTATGACTCAATTGCTCATAGCATACCCCGGCTAAAGGGGTGGATGGGCGCGGGTTCAAATCCCCCACATGACTTTGTAATTTTGTTTTACTATCTCTATCGACCTAAAACTGGGAAGAACTCACTCCGCAAAGACTATTAAATAAATAAGCAACTCTGCTACGACGCATAAAAGAACAATTCAGATCGCACACCGCTGAGTAACCTAACTTTTATATTCACCCATAAGATTTCTATATTCCTATAAACTTTTATTTATAAGAATTCGCCCACTTTATTAAAATATTGGGTAGTTCTGTTTCACTCACTCGCATGCGAATTTTTGTGTATACGTTCTACGCCCTCAGTCTGTCATTTTTCAAAGACCACTTTGCCTGAATAGATTCAATCCTATTGCCCTGATGTATGAGAGTAGATAAAGTAGATAGTGTATGAAATAGCACTCAAGATATTAAGATCAAAAACAGAAGAAAAATTCAAGTTGCACGTGAAAAACATTTTGATTTAGAAATGTAGTAGGAATTACACAGCTGTTGGTGTTTTTTTTAGCCTTTAACCACTATCTCGCCTGATGGTAAGCGATGATGTGGTCGAAGGTGTTGTTCAGGCTAACCTAGAATTACTGGCTCTCAAATACAGCTGCCGGAACACACCGTTAGGTGCTTGGCGACAGTTCCTACTTGAGGGTGGTAACTGGTAGCTAGCCAGGCGGGCATTCGCAAAATGCTCTACCACCATGCTATAACGACTGCCATCCTAAGACAACAACCGGGTGATTACTTAAACGACAAAAATTCTTGGAACAATCTGCCTCTGCCAAGCTATTGCCTCTTAGCAACGTGAAGTAGAAACCTGTTAGAAATAAATATTGTAATACTTTTATAATATAGTTTGCAAAACATTCTTAAAAGACGTTTAAAAGAATGGCCCTGAGTTTCTTGCCTGTCCTTCTCGCAGTGGCTCTATACATTTTTCGCTGAACGTGGCAGTACAATGTACAACTTTTGCCTTCGCAAGGGCTTCTTAGACGCCTAAATTTATTATATGATTTTAACTTTGACCTTGACTTTGACAGCCTTGAGATACTATTATAAAAAATGCTAAGCGATATCTTTCTTTTCTTGGCCCACATTTATACCATAAAGGTAGCAAACTAATTAAAAATCTCATTTATAATAGGAAAGATGCCAAAATTGCTATTTCTAATTGGCTAAGAAACCTCAGTTATGAGGAAACTGAGAAATTACTTAAGGTAGACACATAATCTAAAATACTTACCTACAGCGTCAACCTCTCTATTCCCTCTCATACACACATACTACACTCTCACTTATACACGATATAGATTTAGTTTCAAGTCAACACTTACACCATACATCCCCATCACAAACACATATCACACCTCACTCACTCACACACACACACACAAACACTCTGTTCCATATAAATATTCACAAAAGTAAATACTTATTTCAATAATGTAAAAAAATATTTTCATTTCTATTTGTTATATAATTTTTAATGTAATCAATACCTAGACATAGTCAAGTATCACACGGTTATATCATGTAACATTTTAAGGTACACTTAAAGGGATTGCAGAACCTGCAATACAAGAAATCGCTTTCTTAGTGTAGGTTCTGCGCGAAAACATACTAAGTAGATAAACTTATACAAGCATTGTCTTTTTCTAAGAATTAATTAATAGGTATAAAAAAAAACTATTATAAATCTCGCCTATGGCAACCACAGAGTGTTTGAATAATTTTATGCCCCACACTATGCAACTGTTTGAAATAACTATTACCTAAACATTTTGTACTCCAATAATTTGTAAAATTTATAACTATTACCACTTGTGATATTTTTCAATTTCCAAACCTCTAACAGAACAACTTCTGGGTGAAGAGTGCTATACCGTAACCGTAAATAACTACGTAGGTACATTCCGATCGAAAAGTGCCAAGTTCTTTGTTTTATTACCTGTCAGTTGGGAAGCAATCCAACTGGAGTTAGTTCAGCCAGTACAGATTTCACCCAATATCACTGTTATTTTTTGGCTACCTTATAAATAGCGTGGAACTAACGTGATTTTTATTACGAATATTTATATAGGGATTTTTATCGACTTAAAACGACATATAGATAATTTTACCTTATATCATAGCTGCCAGTCGTCAAAATCATTGCCCGCAATTTCCGACTATATGGTAAAACATATCGAACTTGTGCGAGGAAGACCCTACATGATCTAAAGGTAATAACTATAAAAATCGATAGTAGAAAGTTTGAAAAGTGTGACCTGTAACTAGATTGCAGAAACGTGGTAATCGAAAACTCAACGTCTGTAGTACAGTGAACACGTAACAGCAGAACTGAAGACAAAGGTCTAGGTCGCTGAAGTCAGAGATCTAGGACACTGAAGACAGCGCTCTAGACAGCTCTTTTTAAAGATCTGATATCATCAAAACCGTAGCAGTGAGTTTCAGCTGCAGACCGTGCCGTAGTAGCATAAAATCCAACAGATCCCTGAGCATACCTCATGATCAACCCCAGCATGGTGGTAAGTATGGCGTTTTCTGATTTGTTATTTTGATAGATATATGCTATATTGTAGGTACACTTTCAGCAGCACAACATTATTCGAAATAGTGTAAAGCTTTTAGGGGTATAATCGCTCAAAGTAACCTCATCCAGACAGCCATTGGAGCGAACGGTGTACTTATATGTCAAAAATAAACAATAGGGTTGCCGGTGACCTAGATTATACGATAGAACATTAAAATAAAATTACTATACCTAAAATACAGGAAAATACGTAATATAATTATATTGTGCACAAATATAAGCAAATATATTTTATTAATTACGAATGTGATATTTGTATATTAACACATGAACAACGGCTGCAAAAATCTGTTCAATTCCTTTATCTATAAAAGCATTTTATGTATTAACTTTGATAACGTTTTATCGCATAAAGTTCTATTGAGATAATAGATAAAATGTTTTTACATGCTCTTGAAAACCATTGTCTGGCCTGTTAACCTATATGGTCTGCGGATACCTGTTCGTGGTACATCTGCTTGGTAAACCATGGGTTCTTCAAGACTAGTCTTTTTTTAAGGCTGATAGTTTAGCCTTTCTTTAATTTTACCTGTGAGTTAGTGGTGATGTAGTCATTGCTGATAATAAATAGGCTTTATCTAGACAATGTTTGGCTCTCAAAGACAGCTGCTGCGACTCAATGGTAAGTAAGATGATATGAGGTATGTTCCTGAACATACCTCACAACTTACAAAATAGTCTTTTGTGAATGGAGATACCCTGGAATCTGATACTAGTGTTTTATGTAATGGTACTTGTTGGAGTAATTTTACTAGTACTAACATTTACTATTCACTGGTACTTTTGATATAAGGGCGTGCAAACAATACTTAATAAAAACTCCAGCTAACAGTTCCGAAGGTATATTACACAAAATGTCAAGCACAAAAACCACAAAAACAAAGGAAATGAACTGAGTTCTCGTGCCATATACCAACAACAGCTGTCCAGTTTGTTTAACTGACCTGCCCTGATTAAACGCTGCTCCGCTCGGCTCATGTTTAGCTTCATTCTGTCTAGCTTCATTCAACTTCTCTCATTGCGGTTGACAGAAATCTAATTATATAACGCATCTGATAACAAAAACTAATATAGCTATCTTGTTATTAAGAAAATAATATTTTTTAGTAGTGGTTCACGGCAAACTTGGAAATCGAGATTTGCTTTGTTTTAGGGTTCGTAGAAAAAGTATGGATCCTTTAAAATATTTTTCTGTCCATCAATAAATCTGTACTATAAAATATTTTTATAGGATGCCCAAACCACTCGGCCACCTGGGCACGCTATTCTTAGCCGAAATTTCATGCTGCAATTGTATCACTTTAACTGTTATAGGGGACGGTGCGCAGCCATCAACTAGATTACTAGACTAAATCTGATCGAAAGAAGTTTTTTGTTTTCAAAATAATCAAATTCCGCTAGGTGGCGGCTGGCCAAGCGAGCCCTGCTATAACTATTGCCATCCTACGACAACAACCAGGGCCAATGGCGGCTCCAAAGCTCGGAAACACTAAGTAGGACCGCTACTGGCGTTAACTCATGCAAGGGATGACTAGAACTAGCGTTGCTTAACCTAGTTTATCGGTTAAGGCTGCTTCCATAGAAATTTGGTTTCACCATATTTTTAACTAGCTTTCCGGGCGCGGCTCCGCCCGCGCTTATGTCGGTTATCGCGCAAAAACATTAACCTCTTTTTGCGCAGTCGGATAAAAACTATCCTATGTTTTTTCCCGGGTCTCAAACTATCTCCATACCAAATTTCATTCAAATCGGTCCAGTAGTTTTGGCGTGAAAGCGTAACAGACAGACAGACAGAGTTACTTTCGCATTTATAATATTATAGTACTGATACCAATGGTTCTTGAACCAAAATATAAAAAAAAAAAACAATAAAAAATATGTTTTTGCAAAATTTGAAATTATGCATGCATGTCCTTGAGCCTTATGTGAAAGCGTAACAGACAGACAGACAGACAGAGTTACTTTCGCATTTATAATATTAGTACTGATACCAATGGTTCTTGAACCAAAATATAAAAAAAAAAACAATAAAAAATATGTTTTTGCAAAATTTGAAATTATGCATGTTTGTTTGTTTGTTTAGGGAGGACATAGATGCTGGCTACCGCCTGTGCGGTCGTCCAGCTCCACCGGGTTTTGGGCGAGGGCCTGGCCCTACAATAGCCCGGGAGGGAGAAGTGCCGAAGGCACTTCTCCCGAGACGGGCGTAGAAGGCGAAAAGCGCTTTCTACCTCCGTCTCCTGTGAAAACGTACCGCTACTATAGGAGGGGTTGACAGCGAGCTCAAGGGCACCACTGTGGTTCGGACCTCGGCTTGTCTCGCTGTCGAGAGACATGGGGGGGATCGGAGCAAAATGCCTCTGTGCAACTGCAGTGTTGCACAATTGGGCCCTACTGAATAATACTCTTTGACTATTTGGAGAGCAATTTATCGTGACCTTGTTTTTGCCTCGAGCTCGCCGGCGAGCTCGGTGTTTGATTGTGTGACCTCTGATTACCTCACACCTGGGGATTTTACCTCGACGACTTGCGGATAACGCTAAAGCTGCCAACGTAATGGCTGCGATGGGGTCATCCGGGTCGTCTAATACCTGCCGTGGTCGGCGACGGGGGGGTTTGAAAAATGGGATAGAAGAGGCAGTCGAGTAGTTCGATGCCTGGACAACCAATGGGTTCGGGTGGTGGGGCGCTCGATCAAAGTATCGGCGGGCGCAGTCCTTATTGAACTGCGCTAGAGAGGGAAGGTTTAAGTCGCAATGCAACTCGGTGTTCCGGATATACCACGGGGCGCCGGTTGCATTACGAAGAAAACGGTTTTGGATGACTTGAAGTTTATGAAGGTGGGCCTCACTAGCATGACTAAACACTACTGATGCGTAAGTCATGATGGGGCGGATGCAGGCAGTGTAAAGTGTCTTCTTATTACTAAGAGACATTTTACTCTCTTTGCGAAGTAGGGGACCAAGGCGACCCATTATGAAGGCCGCTCTGTTACGGACGGTTGTTATGTGACCGTTAAAGGTGAGATGACGATCAAGGGTGACTCCGAGGTATTTTGTTCTAGGAACCCAGGGAATGGGTTCGCCGAACAAAATAAGCGGTTTCGGGTAAGGGGAGCGTGTCTTCTCAGTAAAGCACATAGCTGTGCTTTTAGCTGGGTTGACCGCGATGCGCCATTTTCGGAACCAGTCACCGATTTCGGTGATGGCCCGTTGCATGACGAAGTAGGACTGTCTGTTGATATGCCACCCAGTGGTGTAAATGGCGGTATCATCCGCATATTGGGCTAGGAATACTTTGGGCTGAGAGCGTGGGATGTCACTGGTATACAGTGCAAAGAGAATAGGTGATAGCACGGAGCCCTGAGGGACTCCGGCTCTGACTGGGTGGGGGGAGGAGAGGGTGCCTTCCACGCGATAGCGAAAGCTTCTGGCTTTAAGGAAGTCTTGTAGGATGAGCACAAGACGTTCTGGCACGCCAAATTGGTATAGCTTGTAGATCAAGCCGTTGTGCCAGACTTTGTCAAAAGCTTTCGCTACGTCGAGGAAGACTGCTAGCGTAGTCTGGGGTTTGGGGTACTTATTGAAGCCCTCAATGATGTGCTCCGTGAGGCGGTGCACCTGTTGGACGCATGAGTGTCCAGGTCTGAAGCCAAACTGCTCATCTGGGATAAGGTGGTGTTCCTTAGCATGGGACTGGAGACGGTTTGCAAGTAACCGCTCGTAAAGTTTGCCTAAGGCACTGAGGAGGCTGATGGGGCGGTAACTGGTGGGGTCAGATGAGCTTTTGCCTGGTTTGTGAATGCCAATGACATTTGCACATTTCCAGGTGTCTGGGAATAAGCAGTGGCTCATAGCAGCATTGAAGATGCTGACTAAGAGATGGATGAGAGGAGGAGAGAGGGTTTTAAGAACCCTGTTGGAGATGCCATCGGCACCGGGGGATTTGCGCGGTCGGAGGGCCTTGATCAGTCTCTCCACCTCAGCGTAAGTCGCTAAGGTGATTGGTGGGAGTTCAGAGGTGACCACAGAGCTTTTTCGTTCGACTTCAGCATCCACCGAATCGAGGTGAGCTTGGTCAACGTGATCTACGTTAGGGGAACACTGAGCCTCTAGGCTATCAGCTAGGCACTCAGCTTTGTCTTCGTCAAAGAACGCTGGGACAAGTGGGACTGGTCTGTATAAGGGAGGCATGTCGTTATGGTTACTTCCTTTCAAGCCTCGCGCCAAGTCCCAGTAAGCATGGTGGCTTGGCACGAGGTTTGAAAGTTTATCGCCCCATTGTTGATCACGCAACTCAGACATGCGACTTTGAACCATGCGTTCAAAGTGGCGTTTCTTAGTTTTGTTCTCTTTACTGGGGTAAGAGTCGTAATGTCGGGTCACTGCTTTACTCTCCGTCACCAATCGTCTCACATCCGCTGGAATGACAAGGCGCCGGTCATCCGGCACTATGACCTCCTTTGCGGATGCACCTACTACGGTGGAGAGGTGATTGGTGAACGAATCGATCGCAAGGGTTATGTCATCTTTTGTCAGGATATCGTCAGGGATCTTGTCTAGGTCCGGTGAACTGATAGCCTTTAGGGCATCGCCTACTTGCTTCCAGTTCACTATCGTCTTAGTGGGGCGGGGGAGGTCAGTCGTTGGGTCGGGACCTAGTCGCAAATTATGCATGCATGTCCTTGAGCCTTATATCTATGCCTCTGCAGCGCAAGTACCGAACTAACCGATCGCTAAATTTGACGTTACAATCGTCTAAATTCGATAAAATGGGTTATATCGATGTTTGCAAACAACGATATAACCCGTTTTATCGAATTTAGACGATTGTAACGTCAAATTTAGCGATCGGAAAGTTCGGTACTTGCGCTGCTGGTTTGCTAGTTTTTCGTTTATTTAAGTAGTTTCTGAAATATTTGAAAATACAGTTATGTTATTTTACAAATTATTGGAGCACAAAAATGTAATTGCGGGAATTGCGGCGGCCTCGGGCGGGAATTGAACCCGCGCCCTCCGGTTAAAGAAATACAATTGGAGCACGAAATTAAGTAGACATAGCCGTGTCCAGGTGGCCGAGCGGTAGTACAATAAATGATAAATCATAAATCAATAGGCATACTTAGATACTTTACTAAACTACGTTTGTATGAGAAACGTTACGGCCGCCTAGCATTAAGAACGACTAGGTATGTAAGATTCGCTACGATTGCTTCTGCGGTTTTTTTTTCTTTGTGCGTTATTGCATGTGTATATATATATATACTAGCTGCCCGCCCCGGTTTCGCACGGGTAATTATGATTATAAATTGAGATAAAAGCTATCCAAAAATTCAATTTGGATCAAATTGCACACGGTGTGCAAATCAAATTTAAAATTGGTTCAGTAGTTTAGGAGTACATCGCGGACAAACAACGTGACACGTAATTTTTATATATAAAGATATATATGAATATATATATATATATATATATATATATATATGTATATATTCGCATATATACAGATTCAAAGAATCCTAACATTGCTAGCTATCCATGGCCAAGCAAAAGAACTGTCATGAATCATATAACTGCGTAAAGCTGTAAATAAGTTCTTCCAGCAGCTGTCTTTGAAGGACAATTGTCATTCTAGGTTTAATCTGTTAATATCTTCGAACACATCAACACGTTTTTCTATATCTGATAGGTTAGTCATCTATCTCACTTGATGGTAAGTGATGATGTGGTGAAAGATGTTGTTCAGGCTAACCTAGAGTGTATAATTAAAACAGGTGCAGTGAAAAACTAGCCTATCAACTAAAAAACCTGCAATGAACGAGTCAGACTCGCAAATCAAGGGGTCCAGTTCAACAGACATTATATTTTTTGTAAATACAAGTATGTACTAGTATTAACAAAAAATATTTTTAATATTCTTCGAGGCTTATTAGCCTTAGCGAATTTTAATAACTTTTTGTTCCTTTATACTATCATACCAAGTATAACGCTTATTTTGACGAATTAACAAAAAATAAACACATCTTTTAATTTTAGTTAGGCAATCCTCCACAATAACACATACTGTAACAGCCGGATCATCCACTGCTGAACACAGCCTCCCCTATTAAGGGCCATAATCCCCACGCTTGGCAGGCGGCTTGCGGATCGCAGTGTAAGTTGGCATTTCTTTAGAAGGCGGTGCTGCCCACCTTCCAGTATTTTTCCCTTAGTCGCCTCTTACGACACCCACGGGATGATATGGGGAGGTGCAATTCTAACCCGGCACTCCACGGGGCTATAATAACACATGTTCTCTGAATATTTTACTAGCTACCTATTAGTTCAAAAGACACAGCCAACTGCATCGTCAAAAATGTGATACCTTTTTTTTTTATTTATAGGCCTCATTGATGGACAGCATTTATAACGTCTTAGTAATAGGGTCCCGTTATTAAAAATGTAACTCCATAAAATATTCCTTAGTAGTCCTCACAAAGAATCCTGTCACCTAGTGAGATAGCCTGTTGAAGTAACGACAACTTAACGACGTAACGATGTCTAAATCCTTGAAAATCAAACATTGCTTCATAATAAATAATTCATCAATAAACGCAAATCACCCTACAGGGGACAAAAAACTGAACGACAACATTGGCGCCAAATGCTCATTTACAGTAATAGCCATTTCATAGCCGAGGTATTAATAGCAGTATTGATATATCTGAATCTGCGTCAATCGGATACTTGAAACCGAGTAATAAACTTTATATATTGAAAGCACATAAAACGTTTCAATTGCGTAAATATTTACAACCGTTTAGGCTCCTGTAGAAATGTTGCGGCTTAAAAAGTGGTTTGATTTATATTTGGTACTTTTCTTGGGTTCCAGACGCGTAGCGTAATATTTTATGTATGTGAAATCATTCTTATTTTTGCTGCAAGAACTGCTCCTTGGGACCTCCTCTGACTCCTGTTGTACTGGTACTCCACTGAGTTTCAAATAAAATCGCTGGTTTTTTGACCAACTCATTCAATATTTTGATGAATTTCTTGCTATATCAGATGGATTATTTACTTCTGAACACAGTGTCCTCCCATTAAGGGGGGCTTCGACATAATACTCACGCTTGACTTTGGGGATCGCAGTGTAAGATAGCCTCAGAATAGGTCACTGCCCACCATTCGCTAATGACCCCTAGTCGCCCTTTACGGCACCCACGGGTAGTACGACACGATAACTCATTATTTCATACCATTAAAAATATACATCGTAAACTTAAATTAAATATATAGTGGCAATACTATTGGTGGTCTTGTCGCTTATGCAATCTCTTATAGAAAACCTTTGGATGGACAGGATATATGAGAAAAGTATAAACAGGGGTGTGCAACCATATAATAGTAATGGGTGTTGGACATTCTAACCTGACACCCACAGGTCATACACACTCACTTAACATTAATTTTGCCTATATAATATTAGTGGGCCAAGACAATGTTTATCCAAAACGAATAATAATTTTTATTTTTATTTTATTTATTTATGGCACACAAAACAGAATAAAATCAATACGTTACTAAATAACAGAGTTACATTTATCAGTCTTATAATGTTCAGTCTCCAATGCTATTATTATTTCTTACTCTTAACCCCTACGAACCTAGGGTTCAATATGTTTTCTAGAAAAACACAAATATCTATTAAAGGTATTTTAGTATCAACTTTATGACAGGCCACCTGCTTTACACTATTGTGCTTGGGGATGGTCTTGTTGGTAATATACCCGTTACTTTTAATAAGGTACGGCTAATGAGGCCGTGACAGTCGCCTGCCAAGATCCTCAAGACACCTGCCAAGCATAGGGACTATGGCAAACTCCCTTAGGGAGGCTTTTGCTTAATGGGTGAACGTCATGCCTGTAATAGCTATTAGGGCCGTAATAATTGTGTTTTGCCCTATTGCGATCTATATGTGTGTTATAACGGGTTTTTTTCTCACCATTACAACACCCAAGAGAAGGATACGGAACAACCCCTACAATAGACCTTACAGTAATTAAATATACGGAATTCAATTTTCAATCTTACGTGGGAGGTAAATGTCATTATTACAAAGAACATAATTTGTGTGCGAAATTAAGTCCTAATGTGAGCGAAATTGGACCGTTCTCGTAAAGACCGGCTTTACGCACCACATAAAATGGCTCTGAAAGTAAATAGCATGAGCGCCCTTTGGGCGGAAGACAAAACATTATACGAATATGTATAATGTCTACTCTGGCTTGTAGCGTAAGACCCAAATCCGATTTTTCCCATCTTATTTTCAGCAGTCATCTAATTACGTTACGTACGTAATTAATTACGTTACGTAAATTATTACGATTGATTTTTCCGGTTTGTGGGTCGGCATAATGTTTATAAGTACTAGTTTTCTCCAAGTAAATGCTTTTAAATGCAATGCCGGAACATAGTACGTGTAATTTTGCTTAGTTTTGGTATGTATGTAAAAATGTGATAGATAAGTAAACTGCTATTTTAAAATGTGTCAATGATGAATCCTGAACTGATTTTTTTTTAAATTTGACAGTTTATGCTGACTCATTGAAGAAACAGGTGTGCGTGACCAATATGAATGCTAAATTCATTCCATCAAGAGGCTATTCTTGTATCAAGTTTCAACGGATTTGATTTAGGACATCAATGCATTTCTAAAATCTCGGTACAGATGTCTTTGGGCGACGGTTATTACTTATCAATAGATGAGCCGCCTGCTCTTTTGCCCTACTATCCCATAAAAAAGTATTTTAACTATGCACTACTGTGATCCTTAAGACGCCTGCCAAGCGTGGGGCTTATGGCAAAATCCCCCATGAGGGATACCTTGTTCAACTACCGTTGATATGATGGTGAAGATAATTTGCAAGCAGTCACAAACACAGACATACTTAGCTCTTTAAATCCTTATTATTCAAATCTTATTCATTTACTTGTGTTGGTAGCCAAAGGTTTGATTATTTTTAAAAATGTTCTCTGCGCAAGTACATAACTATCTGATGGGAATAATTGCTATCTATGTTCCAATCAGTATGTCTGTGAATTAGAAGGCTAGGACTAGCATTACGTCCAGTAGAGCTGCAATGGCCAGCAAGCATCGAAATACATCCTATTCGTCATCAATTATAAAAAGAATTACCTAGTCGCAAGTAGGGAAACGAATCGTGCAGTGGGATCTTGTATTATTATGACACAGGACATCCTTTCGCCTCCAAATATTTGCTCAGGGATGGCTTTCGTTAATGAGGCAGTAGGGGAGAAAATGACATATTTCTCGCGTGAACAATATATAAAAGAGTGTAAGTAATAATGGCATTTTGAGCGAAGCAATAAGCTCTTGAAAGTAATATGTCATTGTCCTCGTATTTGTCAAATAGATACGAAGGAACTCTTTTGCTGATAACAATTATGACGTATAGTGTAAGGAAAAATATAATATATATTTTATCTTTTATGGAGAAAATATATTTTTGTGTGAATACATACGAGTATTATTATTTTCGTAATAAGGAAAAAAATATTCTTTCCTATAACTTAGTAGTAAAATCACGTATTCAGGCATATTATGAGAAACGGTGTGATTAACTGATTCTTCGAAAAGTTTAAGTAAGGTTTAACCAACGAAATAATTAAAAAATATAGGTACCCATTCCTACAATAATATAAAGGGCCATATACCGTCGTTTATTTTACGTTATATATTATTTATATATATATTTATATATATTATATATATTTTTTTACGTTATTATACTTTATTAGTCAACATAGATAGGAATAGAATGCCATACCATAAATAGCAAGAGACCACCAGTTTTATTTATCTAGGTACTTCCAAAGCGTATGAACTTCAAGAAGTCTTAATGAGCAAAGTTTCGTCACTTTAAAATTTCTGTTGGACGTACGTAAATCTTCTTAGAAAAGATAAGGAAAAATCCCTAAAAACGAGTTCACTGAATATGAAATATTATAAGATTTAAATCATTTTAGAGATTAAATCGCAAAGGTAACATAAAATGCATTAAGTTACATTTATAAATTGTGTGATAAGCAGCTTTTTCTTCGACTTTAGATCTTTCATGAGTTATGTTATTTTTTCACTTACGGAGTCACTTCTAGGCGTCTTTTCTACTTTAGCGGACTAAGGTTTCGATTTTCATTGCTTTTTTCGCTCTTATCAAAGTTCATTTTTGATATATATATAATAACACTCATATAAAAAAGTGCATAATTTGCAGGAACACTCCACTTAATTCATCGTTGACGAAAGAAATTTCGGACAAGATGGACGTCATATTCAACGGACCCCTTTTAATTGGAGTTAAAATGGCGGATTGACTCCAATGGTTGCTATAAGCAGAATGACTTACTTGTAACACAATCCGCGAAATGGCGTTGATATTTGATAAAAGTCATAAATGGTAATTCACCTGGAGATTTCTTAGGTAAAGAGCATTTTTACATTAGAAATGTTTGACTGGAATGTAAAAGGCGCAATAATTTTCCTTTGTCGGCTGTTACTACATGACATTCCGTTTCAGAGATAATAAAGCAGCTGGGAACATGATAACACTTAGGCGCCTATCAGACTGTCCCTGCACTGCAAGTAGTCATTAAGACTCCTATATTATTGCAGTTGATGTATTGCTATTAATCGCACGTAGGGATTTTATGACAGCATCTCGTATATTACGTAGTATTTTGCATGTAGAATTAAATTAAAATTGCATTTAAAATATATAAAATGAAAATGGCTTTCCAAGCTTTTTATAAACGTTGAATTTTTTCCAACATTTGTTTCAATTTAGGCGTCTACAACACTTATGACAGTCAATTACAAAATTTAATACTCAAATATACATTTCCAAAAAAAGTGTTTAAGGTGAAGTGAGTCTTAGATAGCTAATTTTGAACATGTTTTCTTAGAAAAAGTGCACCCCTTACTAATATTCAAGAGAATATGACAAATACTATGCCTGATCGAAAACACGATTCCATATCTCTCGATGGAAATAAATCTTATATACCTTCAGCTCTGAAATTTCGTTAGTCAAGTTTTGTGTAATAAATCGTGTCGATACAATTTTTTTTTCTAATTATTGTATGTAGCAACCATTACTACTTAGGTGAATGTTTTTAAAAAGCTCCCTTATCTTCGCTCACGCTATTTAGCTATTGCGTAGTTCTGTTTCGCTCACTCGCATGCGAAACGAGATCTCTCCTACGCCCTGTCTGACATTTTTTATAGACCACTTGGTCAAAAGACAAAATGCTTGGACGATTCCGCCTCTGCCAAGCTAACACCTACGTAATTTAAACAAATATTGTAATAATTTTATTATATAGTAACTATGTAACACATTGTTAAAAGATCTTTGAAATAATGGCACCGAGTTTCTTCCCGTTCTTCTCGCAGTGGCTCTAAAAATTTTTTTTTGCTGAAAGTGGCAGTGCAATGTAGAATATTTCAATAATATTTTTTTTTATTTTTAGAACAATTGGTAATTCTTTATTCTATCTTAGAGCATATACATATTATCAGCAGATTTCCATAATGTCAATTACCATAAATTTAAAGATATTAAATGTCAATAAAACTACAACTAACAAAAAAGCCCGCCCCGGTTTTTTTATTATTTAGGGAGGACAGAGATGCTGGCTACCGCCTGTGCGGTCGTCCAGCTCCACCGGGTTTTGGGCGAGGGCCTGGCCCTACAATAGCCCGGGAGGGAGAAGTGCCGAAGGCACTTCTCGACTTCAAGACGGGCGTAGAAGGCGAAAAGCGCTTTCTACCTCCGTCTCCTGCGGACGCCGAAAACGTACCGCTATTATAGGAGGGGTTGACAGCGAGCTCAAGGGCACCACTGTGGTTCGGACCTCGGCTTGTCTCGCTGTCGAGAGACATGGGGGGGATCGGAGCAAAATGCCTCTGTGCAACTGCAGTGTTGCACAATTGGGCCCTACTGAATAATACTCTTTGACTATTTGGAGAGCAATTTATCGTGACCTTGTTTTTGCCTCGAGCTCGCCGGCGAGCTCGGTGTTTGATTGTGTGACTTCTAATTACCTCACACCTGAGGATTTTACCTCGACGACTTGCGGATAACGCTAAAGCTGCCAATGTAATGGCTGCGATGGGGTCATCCGGGTCGTCTAATACCTGCCGTGGTCGGCGACGGGGGGGTTTGAAAAATGGGATAGAAGAGGCAGTCGAGTAGTTCGATGCCTGGACAACCAATGGGTTCGGGTGGTGGGGCGCTCGATCATAGTATCGGCGGGCGCAGTCCTTATTGAACTGCGCTAAAGAGGGAAGGTTTAGGTCGCAATGCAACTCGGTGTTCCGGATATACCACGGAGCGCCGGTTGTATTACGAAGAAAACGGTTTTGAATGACTTGAAGCTTATGAAGATGGGCCTCACTAGCATGACTAAACACTACTGATGCGTAAGTCATGATGGGGCGGATGCAGGCAGTGTAAAGTGTCTTCTTATTACTAAGAGACATTTTACTCTCTTTGCGAATCAGGGGACCAAGGCGACCCATTACAAAGGCCGCTTTGTTACGGACGGTTGTTATATGATCGTTAAAGGCTTCGATAAAATATACCCTAGATTCTGCGCGAACGCTCCAAAGTTAACCAAACAAAACTGTGCTTATAATGATCTGAAGCACAGTTTTGCCGTCAGTGACGCGCTGATCGTCGAGTGAAACAATGCCTAAGTGCTCTGTGAATAGTTGCAAAAATAATACACTTACAAAGCGAAAAATACATGGGATTTCCTATTTTCGGTAAGTTTTATACATATTTATCGTATTTTAAGTGATAAACATTCATAATTATTTTATTATCACCTCCAAATTAATACATCAACAAATTAAATTCCGTTACTCCTGTCACGCAGTTGTCTCTTTCGCACGCATAATAACATCCCATGCAAGACAAGAACAA
Source organism: Plagodis dolabraria (assembly GCA_963854805.1). Classification (NCBI taxonomy): domain Eukaryota; kingdom Metazoa; phylum Arthropoda; class Insecta; order Lepidoptera; family Geometridae; genus Plagodis; species Plagodis dolabraria. The sequence continues at coordinate 21,012,705 of OY978457.1, read as the reverse complement.
GTGAGCCCTAATTCAGAACAAGTCTATCGGAGTCGTCATAATAATCTTTTATTTTCTCAGACTGTGCACGGCATTTATTTTACATTTTCCAACTTCAAAAAAGGAGGTTATCAATTTGACATGTGTGTATGAAATATTATTAGAACTGCAATATATTCACTTATAATATGGATTAGTGCTTACAAACATATATACAATATTTTTATGTGTGTGTATGCATATCTTTGTATGTTTTATGTACTAATACGTGTAACAGTGACTTGGCTTACTGATTGGAAAAACACCACAAAACCTTTTTCAAGTTCTAGTGTTCCTATTTTTAATTGATGTTGTATGCTAATAATTTAATATCGAAATGTCCGAGCCACCTGCACAATCCTGAATGCACGAGGTTTAGCGTGCACTCTTACTATTACAGATGATTTTCAGAATGTATGATATGAACATAGTATGTAAAGGTAGTTTATAAATATTAAATATTGTATTACATATACAATGTATAACATTAACATTGTATTAACATTCATAATTACTCAAACACGTTTATTTTATACATTTTGCTGTAACACGCAGGTATCTGAACTGCAATTCAGGTCTGATACATTATATTGTTATATTATTTGTTTTTAATTGCTTTTTGTTCTGTGTGGAATAAATAAATAAATGTTAATGAAAATTAAAGCCGAATAATTAATATTCTGATTTCATTATAACAGATCCCTTTTCTATCTCCCAACATCCGCATATAATCTACTACACACCTTTTCAACCCGGGCAAAACCAGGGTATATAAGCTAGTTGACTAATACGGATAGTTAAAATTCCAATTATAAATGTCACCAAAAAAACTAATTACTAAATAATATTTTTAGTACGAGATTAGGAGTAAGCAACTCCATTGTATTTTATGTTCTATCACAGCAAAGGGTAATAAAATTTTACGAGCTCTCTTCAATGGCGCAGAGGAAAAGTGCTATAAGTTTATTACGAAGTAATTGAAAATTAAACCTTATGCAACTGAAACAAGGTTGAATATTGTTAAATAACTTAAATAGATTTACTACGTTTTTGTGTAATTTTAAGGTTTTTATGTGTATCTCAATAGACAGAAAGGTATAGGATAACTTGAGCCGTTTATATGCGTTCTGTCAATACGAAAAGTTGCATCTAGGGTATATTTTATCGAAGGTTAAAGGTGAGATTCCGATCAAGGGTGACTCCGAGATATTTTGTTTTACTAACCCAGGGGATGGGTTGGTCGAACAAAGTTAAAGGTTGCGGGTAACGGGGGCGAGTCTTTTCAGTAAAGTACATAGCTGCACTTTTAGCTGGGTTGACCGCGATGCGCCATTTACGGAACCAGTCACCGATCTCGGTGATGGCCCGTTGAAGGGCGAAAATGGATTTTCTACTGATACGCCACCCAGTGGTATAAATAGCGGTATCATCCGCGTATTGGGCTAATAGGACGTTAGGCTGAGAGCGTGGGATGTCGCTGGTATACAGCGCGAAGAGAATGGGTGATAGCACGGAGCCCTGAGGGACTCCGGCTCTGACTGGGTGGGGGGAGGAGAGGGTGCCTTCCACGCGATAGCGAAAGCTTCTGGCTTTAAGGAAGTCTTGTAGGATGAGCACAAGACGTTCTGGCACGCCAAGTTGGTATAGCTTGTAAATCAAGCAATTGTGCCAGACTTTGTCAAAAGCTTTCGCTACGTCGAGGAAGACTGCTAGCGTTGTCTGGGGTTTGGGGTACTTGTTAAAGCCCTCAATGATGTGCTCCGTGAGGCGGTGCACCTGTTGGACGCATGAGTGTCCGGGTCTGAAGCCTAACTGCTCCTCTGGAATAAGGTGGTGTTCCTTAGCATGGGACTGGAGACGGTTTGCAAGTAACCGCTCGTAAAGTTTGCCTAAGGCACTAAGGAGGCTGATGGGGCGGTAGCTGGTGGGGTCAGATGAGCTTTTGCCTGGTTTGTGAATGCCAATGACATTTGCACATTTCCAGGTGTCTGGGAATAAGCAGTGGCTCATAGCAGCATTGAAGATGCTGACTAGGAGATGGATGAGAGGAGGAGAGAGGGTTTTAAGAACCCTGTTGGAGATGCCATCGGCACCGGGGGATTTGCGCGGTCGGAGGGCCTTGATCAGTCTCGCCACCTCAGCGTAAGTCGCTAAGGTGATTGGTGGGAGTTCAGAGGTGACCACAGAGCTTTTACGTTCGACTTCAGCATCCACGCAATCGAGGTGAGCTTGGTCAACGTGATCTACGTTAGGGGAACACTGAGCCTCTAGGCTATCAGCTAGGCACTCAGCTTTGTCTTCGTCAAAGAACGCTGGGACTAGTGGGACTGGTCTGTATAAGGGAGGCATGTCGTTATAGTTACTTCCTTTCATACCTCGCGCCAAGTCCCAATAAGCATGGTAGCTTGGCACGAGGTTTGAAAGTTTGTCACCCCATTGTTGATCACGCAACTCAGACATGCGACTTTGAACCATGCGTTCAAAGTGGCGTTTCTTTGTTTTGTTCTCTTTACTGGGGTAAGAGTCGTAATGTCGGGTCACTGCTTTACTTTCCGTCACTAATCGTCTCACATCCGCTGGAATGACAAGGCGCCGGTCGTCCGGCACCATGACTTCCTTTGCGGATGCACCTACTACGGTGGAGAGGTGATTAGTGAACGAATCGATCGCAAGGGTTACGTCATCTTTAGTCAGGATGTCGTCAGGGATCTTGTCAAGGTCCGGTGAACTGATAGCCTTTAGGGCATCGCCTACTTGCTTCCAGTTCACTATCGTCTTAGTGGGGCGGGGGAGGTCTATCGTTGGGTCGGGGCCTAGTCGCAGTATAATGGGTCGGTGGTCAGAGTGAAGCTCGTGAACCACTTCTATGGAGCGTAACTGGAGTGTTACGCCTCTGAGTAGTGCCATGTCAAGCAAGTCAGGTCGAAAGTGTTGGCAAACCTAGGGTTCGCCTTCCCCGGTTTTAGAAGGGTTTCCTGCACGCATATGATATCGATAAGGTGGGTACAACAAAAGTCGTGGACAAGGTCACGTTGTCTGAAGAGGCCGTTAGCGTTAAATGACGCTAACGAAACTGAGTGCGGTTTCGTGCGTTCGGTTGTACTACCCATAGTGGTTGTACTGGGGAGGGGCCTGGGGAACGAAGCGCTTAAGGGCGCTAAGTAAGTTCCGCCCCCGGTCGCACCCAGCGTTACCACGCTGTATGGCGATGGCCAGCCTTTGAACGAGGTACGAATCAGAGCGTTGGTCGTGACCCCTCTCTCTGAGACGACGCCCAATTTGTCGTACAAAGGCTTTCGAATTTTGTAATTGACCTTCAGAAGAGCGTACTTAACTTCGTAGACGCCTAAATTGAATAAATGATTTTGACTTTGACTTTGTCTCAAATTTAGAATGTTTCAGCCATAGACGTCAGTATTCACCTTAAGCCTTCATATACAATTAAAAGTGATGGAGAGCAAGTTACAGCATCACTGAAGCTTGTAAAACCCGAGAACGACCATTAAGCATCCAAACAATTAGCCACCGTGTCCGGATTGCACAATGGATTTTCGGCCGTTCCAACGCCATTGTTGTGTTGTTGCGCCGTAAATACAGGAAAACGATATCTTACGATTCTTGTGGTTACAAACTTTGCTACAATAGGATAAGCCAATATTTTACAATTGAAACATATTATGGGCGTAATTACCAGCTTGAGCTTCAACGCATGGTGGAAGGGCATTTTGCTACCATATCAGATAGAAAATCTGTCGCCAAGCACCTAACAGTGTATTCCGGCAGCAGTCCTTGACAGCCAGTAAAAAAGCAGGCATATGAGATAGGCGATAACTTTTTTTTTATAGCTAATAGACTAGCCTTTGACCACTATCTCACCTGATGGTAAGTGCTGATGTGGTCGAAGCGGTTATTCAGGCTAACCTAGAATTACTGGCTCTTAAGGATAGCTGCCGGAATGTGTTCTGGCGAGCCGTTAAGTGCTTGGCGACATGCCCCACCACCATGCAGATATTTGCCTCAGAGTGACGGGTGCAGTGTCATTCGTGACTTGTTACGAAATGCATATGTTATAAGCAGAGGTTACCGCTTCACATTAGATGGGCCTCGCGCTAACACAAACTATTGAAATTAAGTTAAACACTAAAGTTCTAATTCTATCATTACTAATATTTAGAAAAAATATTAAAGAAAACATTTAATTAGTATTTAACAAAAGAATTGCCTAATTTTCATGCTTAGGCCATGTAACGCCACGCAGCCCAACCAGAAGAATTTTCGACGCGTAAGATAAACTGTTAAAGCGCCACTGCGAGAATAACGGGCACGAAAATTGGGGCTATTCATTTTAAACACCTTTAAACATACAGTAGAACGCCGACTATCCGAACGCCGATTAACCGAATTGCCAATTATCCGAATCGGTCCTAAGCGTAATACAACCTCTATTTTTAATTTATTTCCATACCTACTTTGTATTTTTGTTAAAGCCTGATGGGGTTGCAACTTAGGTACTCTGATCAAGATGTTTAAGTGAACGTTATTGTAGAAATGGTTTGTTAAACTTAATACAGTTTATTATATGTGTGACAGTTCGTTTTTCTTTATTGTGCCAGTCTATGTCCGATTATCCGAATTTTCGATTATCCGATCGACCCCGGTCCCAATTAATTCCGATAATCATCGTTCAACTGTAACAGTCTGTCACAAAATACTGTTAAAATTATTACAATATTTGTTTACATTACAGAGGTTTATGTAGGCTGGTAGCTTGATATGAGCGGTATTATTTAAGCATTTTTATCGTTTAAAACACAAAGAGGCTTTCTTAATAAAATTAAAATGTCATGTAAATTTAATATTCTCGGAAAATGAAGAGCTGTCAGAGTTTTAAACATGAATTTGCAGTAAAGTGTATCAATAATATTAATGAGAAAAATCCAATCGCTAATTAATTAAGTTTTAAGATGTAACAGTTATTTTTGAAATCTGACAGCTTTGATGGTCCTCATTCTTTTATATTTAAGATAACACTTAATATTAATTATTATTTGATAAGATTTCTAAAGCCAGTAAATTATTGGAACTAGGATTTTAATGGCTCTTATCTCACTACAGAAGTACCCTGTTGATTTAACTAGTACTTTTAAATTTTCACTATAGCGTGGGAAGCATTATATTTCATCTAAGAACAGATTGAATTGAAGCCTTTCAATGGTTCGATAGATCAGATCTTTTATAAGACATCGTGAAGAAAAATAAATTAACTTTAAACCCAATGGTAAAGGTCTTAAATGATGTACATAGCAATAGTAACTTTAAGACTTTCGCGACTTGAACACATAGTTATAAGTATTTAATGGGTTAATCGCGATAAATATGCAATTTTTTATTTATTTACCTCAATGTTTCGGCCAAGTTGCATTGGTCGTGGTCACGAGCGGACTGAAGAGGCGGGTGTCAGCATCTCGAAGGGCGGGTATTTTCTCCAACTACCCGCATTTGATTTAGAAATGTATCGTCTCGACACACAACACTGACAACATCCACAGGTCTTAATGAAGGTAAAACGCGCTTGGTTCATTTCCTTAGCACTGGATTCCAGGTTGCAACTAACTTAAAACCATCTTCTCGATTGAAATTATGATATTTCCTTATTTCAATAGCTTCTCGTACTAGTCTAGAATGGTAGTGACGTTCCGTTGAGAGGACTTTCGGGTCGTGTTAAGTTGGAACGTAACCACCTTCCAGAGAACTGTATAATTCTACTGAGACACTGTTTGGATGGAAATTATTTCATCTGTCGTAACCAACACTACCTCCAGGTGGGTAGCGTTGCCTTGGGCAGTCCGGTGGCACCAGTAATGGCTAACATCTGGATGGAACATATCGAAGAACATATTGATCTACTGTCTGGTGCGGTAAGAATGTGGAAACGTTACGTAGATGACGTGTTCTGCATCATGAAGGGTGACCATAATAGAGTAGAACGATTTTTAGATTACTTAAATTCTATCCATGGAAACGTTAAGTTCACGTTTGAACTCGAGGTGGAAAGAACCTTTCCTAGATATAAAAGTAATGGTAAGACAAAATGGCTCATTGGGACATTCTGTATATAGAAAACCAACACACATAGACAGGTTTTATTTATTAAATTTAAATTTATTTTTTTAGGTATTTGAACGCTACATCTCATCATCACCCAAGACATTTACAATCCGTAGCTAGATCTTAACTGAATTTATTGAACTTTGATTGTTATGCCATAAAAAAGAAGTTCCGTCATATTTTAAATACATATTCAAACGTGAAATTTTGCATGCCTATCTTAAAGGCATAAGTATTTTACCCACAAATGTGTAAATAAGAATTTCCAGTCCAAATTTTTCCAAATTTTTATATATATATATATATATAATATATATATAAATAAATATAACGGAAATCTGGTACACCACAAAAATAATATAGGCTTTAGGCTACGGATTACCGTGCCGCTGCAGGTCCATGGTTCGTACCCCGCCACTACTGGCTTGAGCTTCACCACATGAAGGAAGAGCATTTTGCGTTGATGGCTAGAGCTACCACCCTCAAGTTGAAAATCTGTCGCCAAACACCATACAGTGTGTTCCGGCAGTAGCCCTTGAGAGCCATTAAAATTACAGGTACTTACTTGACATCCCCGTGGGGAACCGGGTTAGACCCCCGTGGGGTGCCGGGTTAGAATTTCACCTCCCCATATCACCCCGTGGGTGTCGTAAGAGGCGACTAAGGGAAAAATACTGTAAGGTGGGCAGCAGCGCCTTCTAAAGAACTGCTAACTTATACTGCGATCCCCAAGACGCCTGCCAAGCGTGGGGATTATGGCAAATACCCCCTTAATAGGGGAGGCTATGTTCAGCAGTGGACGATCCGGCTGTTACAGTACATGAGACTTGACAACTGTATATCCCAAGGTGCCAGGCACTATGCAATTCGTCACTTGCGACGAAACGAATCTGTTATATGCAGAGGTTAGTCCACTTAACATCAAGTGGAACAAGTGCATGTTCCGTCACAATATCAAAAAAAAAAAAAATATTAACGAATGAAATGGAACGTTTGACCTAAGAATGCTTAACGCTGCCAGATCTAGGTTTTATTGGACCTTATTGTTCCTTCAGACCTTTGTTCAAGCTGAGTGGGTCCCTGAGTCAAATATTTGCGGCTGCGATGCAATCTAGTAAAGTGGGTTTAGAGTGGTTTCCTTTGTCTAAGTAAATGTCACAGTGGAGATTAATATATCTAGCGTGTAGTTGCGCCTGTAACCCAAAATTGGACTTATAACGCACTAATTGCCTATGTTGTTGATTGGCGTAAAGCAACGTATCGGAATTTTCACGTAAATATGTGATTGATCCTCAAGTTGGCTAGTTCTTGTATTTCGTGACATATAAATGTTTTCTGGCAATCCAGTCTGCAAAAAAGTCCCCAGTAGATGACAAGACGCTTGCTCTCTGCTACATGGGAATAAAACATTGCTGGCATATCATTGTTTATTGAAATTCTTCATTCGTCATGTATCTTCATGACATCTGTACTGTACTGTACTGTACTGTAAGCTGGATCGTCCACTGCTGAATACAGCCTCCCCTATTAAGGGGGTGTGTGCCATAATCCCCACGCTTGGCAGGCGTCTTGGGGATCGCAGTGTAAGTTGGCAGTTCTTTAGAAGGCGCTGCTGCCCACCTTCTAGTATTTTTCCCTTAGTCGCCTCTTATGACACCCACGGGATGATATGGGGAGGAGCAATTCGGCACCTCACGGGGCATTACGAGTATATACTCATTACGTCTACTGTTGAACAAACACCTCCTCCATTAAGAATCCTCGTTTTATACCGTTAAACCACAGATGATGGATTTTAAAGCGCCTGTAGTTTATTTAGCTGATCAGTAAATGTAAGCCATGTCCGCTGCAGTCAAAACTTGGATAGGCGAATGCTAATTGCTTTACTACTGAACGCTTCCATGCTACAGAGGGTTCGTTAAGCCCTCGGTCCCGGTTGTTGTCTCAGTGGGTGTTATTGCATTGTGGCAGGACATTTTACGAATGCCCGCCTGGCTTGCTACTCCCTCAAGTAGAATATCTGTCACCTAGCACCTAACGGTGTGTTTCGACAGCTGTCCTTGAGAGTCAGTGATTCTGTTAGCCTGAACAACATCTTACATCACTTTACTGCAGGCGAGATATGGTCAAAGGCTAGCATATCTGCAATAAATAAAAAAAAGGTTTGAGTTCTTGTAGGTAAGTACATTAAACTGAAAGGAGCTGCAGGACCTATGTAGCATTATTGTAAATACATATACAGTTCATGACAAGTGGCGTTTTCAAAAATTCAACTTTAAGGGCTGTTATTAGCGTATACGAATTTAAATCATAATATGAACAGAATAAGAACTACCTAGCATTTCAAACGCAAGCGTTATACGAATTTAGATTTTAGCATGTCTAGAGTAAGAACTACCATCATTTACAGATTTACAAAAAATGTTTAAGTTTACTCGTTACGTACAAAAATACAAATCTTTCCTCTATAAAATATACCATGCTTTCCTATCTCTATTAGTATATCGGTTATCACGCAAAACCATTAACCTCTTTTTGCGCAGTTGGATAAAAACTATCCTATGTCCTGCCCCGGGTCTCAAACTATTTCCATACCCAATTTCATCCAAATCGGTTCGGTAGTTTTTAAATTTATTCGTTGCATATAAAAATACAAAAAAATAAATCTTTGCTCTTTATAATATTTGTGTAGATTGTAGGTTAAGAGAATTGGTATGAAATCGACATCATGTCTTAAAAGAGACAAATATTTGAATCTAACACGGTAACTTTTGCATGGTGGTAAGGCATTTTACGAATGCCCGCCTGACTAGCACCTAACGGTGTGTTCCGGCTCTTCTTGAGTGCCAGTAATTCTAGGTTAGCCTGAACAACATCTTCGACCACATCATCACTTACCATCAGGTAAGATAGTGGCCAAAGGATATCATATCAGGCATAAAAAAGATATCCATATGAGTAAATATCTTCTAGACTCAACGGGGCAATGCTGCCAACATGCTGGGCACGCTGCCAATTGGGATTGGGCTGGAGCATTTGGACTGCCTGTGAATCTGCTATGACTTATAGGTTGTCTAAATGCTTTTATTGTAGTAGCTGTAGTGTTGTATATAGTTCGAAAAATTTTGTATAATAAAGGCATACCGCCGGTAAAAAAAGACTCAATAGTTGTACATTATTATTTGTGAGTTTTATAATAAAATGTACATAAATAATGCATAACTACTGACCTATATTTCATGATATAATATCCTGCAGCGTTCTAAGATTGTTTGAAGACTCATACCGGAAGTTTCTCAACTATTCTCAAACTTGGCCATAATTTGCTAAGACGGAGCATATATCACGTGACTATTCAGATGGAAACAATAGTTTTGTAGAAACGATCTAATCATTTATGATCTAGGAACTTTAGATTCACCTTTAAGACGTCAATAAAAGTTTAATAGAATCAAGTTTTCAAAACTTGATCAGTTTTCTTATAAAGCTTTTTATTATATTAAACTTTGGTTTAGTATAATTTCACGGCATACTATTTGTTCCTGCGTGCACAGTTTATACGCGATATAAGTGAGTCGCAAATAGTCTTAGCACGACCATTTATTTTTGAATTTTATCTGGTTGTATTAGTAAGCATATTCATTTGAAAGTTCTAGTGATTAGGTATGAGACATTTGGCATATTTCTCATGAATTGCCGCGATTTAGACGCTTTAATCACATGATGAACGGCATTGGATATGTCCGAAACATGGGTCGACAATCTCGATCAATAAACGTACAGGCCAATTGTTTAACATTAGGTAGTAAGCAGTCGATTACATAAGCAACATAGCTTTTTAATACAACCTATATGCGGGCAAGGCATAGCATAAGTTTACTAGCCATTGTGATTATAACATCGTGTCAGAACGGTATACTACATGTCTTACGACCGCCAATTATCTTAGCTCTAATCAAGAAAGTTAGTCAGATGCTCTATTTACCAACTTGGTCTTATTGAATAACAGTCTTCAGGCTCTTAGGTTGAAACAAAATAACTTTATAGCTTACTTCACTTTTCCTTGTAAGCAATGCAACGCAGCTAGTTAAGCTGTATTAAAATTCTAGGCACATTTAAGCAACCTTTCTTAAGCTCTAGAGAGCCAATTTGTGTAGTTCAGGTAAAATGGGGTTGGGTAATATGCGACGCAAATTGCCACTACATGACTGCTTCCCTAGATTTGCCTTTGAAATGTGCAATTTTTGCCGTTACTAGGCCAATATCATGTAATAGGGATCGGTATGTAGGTACAATCTACAGAATTTTAATTTATTGTTTTCTTATCTATATATATTTTTAATGTTATTGTGAATGATAAATCTCGAGGCCCACCAGATACTAAGCGCACTAACCTCTGCCTATAACAGATGCATTTCGTCACAACTTACAAGCCACGAATTGTACTGTACCTGCCAACTTGAAATATAGTTGTTAAGTCTCATGTGCCTGTAATTTCACAATATCTATTATTTCAAGCACTGTCCCATTATTTATTGAATTTATAACAAAAGAGAGAAACGGAACAGATACCTCGAACATGGCAATATCAAATCAGGCTACGTGTTCTGATCATGGACATATATCTATGGACTGAAAATACCTATAAAATAATCGTGTATACCTAAAACATAAAAGGGAAAATTAAATGGCTGCGATCCTAAGAGTTGCTTTCTTCAAATTATAACTTGTTTATCGATATCGATGATTTATTATATTATGATAGGGTTCAACCCAAATGCATAGTTTACCAAACAGACAGTATAGTGAGCAAGTGAGAAGTGATTTTTTCAGCACCATCTTCGATTCGTTTCTTTTACAGGGTTATATAGAAATCCTTCCTCGCGGTAGTAATCGGGATGCAATGACAACTATGTTTAATATATAGATGTATCATCATCACAACAACCATGAAAACATAGACAGCTTTGAACCGCTCGTAGCGAAGTTTGCTAGGCTGTTCTTAACCGATCAGTAAAGTTAAGCAACGTCCGCCGCGGTCATGAGTTGGATGGGTGACCGCTAGTGACATTACTACTGAGCGCTTCCGTGCTTCGAAGGGCACGTTAAGCCGTCGGTCCCGGTTGTTGTCTTAGGATGGCAGTCGTTATAGCATGGTGGTAGGGCATTTTCGAATGCCCGCCTGGCAAATTCTGTCGCCAAGCATCTAACGGTGTATTCCGGCAGCTGTCCTTGAGAGCTAGTAATTCTAGGTTAGCCTGAACAACATCTTCGACCACATCATCACTTACCATCAGGTTAGATAGTGGTCAAAGGCTAACTTATCAGGCATAAAAAAAGACAGGGTTATTGGTAATAATATGCTAACAACCTTTTAGGGTTGCCTTCTACTAGTCCTAACCTAACAAACATTTTAAGATACTTAAATTTTTTTTGTTGGACTATAAAAACATTTTTTTAATTTTTAGGGTTCTGTACCCTAAGGGTAAAAGCGGGGTCCTATTACTGAGACTTCGCTGTCCGTCCGTCCGTCCATCTTTCACCTGGTTGTATCTCAAGAACGGTGATAGCTAGACACAGATGATGTATTTCTATTGCCGCTATAACAACAAATACTAAAAATAAAATAAAATAAAGTAGCAGAAAAGAACAGTAGCAGTAGAATAGCAGTAGACCTCTTAGTGAACGAGTTTTCCAGAAGGATCCCATAACTACCTACTTCCATCGCCAAGCATTAATGCTCACATTACTGTGTTCTGCCTTGAAGGGTATGCGTGCCTGTACAATTACAAGCACATGAGACTTGACAACTTTATGCCTCAGGGTGATGGACGCAGTGCAGTGAGGACATACATCTGTAATAGGCAGAGGCTACCGCTTATTACCAGGTATACCTAGTGCTCAATCTTAATCCAAAAACATAAAAAAAACAATTACTTAATTACAAAGACAACTTTGCCCCAGAACATACTTTTAAATATTTTAAAAATAAAATTATCACCGAACAAAGTGAACTACGTGACTGAGTCTCTAAGTATGGTCTATACAGCAGCACTTTTTAGAGAGAAGTTTCAAAGAACATTTTTAATCCAATTTACTAAATGAGAGCTCACAAGAAGTCCAACTTTATGTTTCTACACTGTTTGATTATTTTCATTCTGGTTCTTTAACTATATTTGGTTAATTGTCTTATCTACAACATTCATGTAACTTATAGTCATCGAAAAACTAAATTGGATAAGTAACAAAATGTGTTATACTTGATATTGTGATATGCAATATTCGTAAAAAAATTAGCATTTTTAGAATACGGTAAGTAATGCACCAGATTTTATTTTTTTCATGGTTTTTAGGTTAGTTATAAAAATCAGCTACTTAAGTGTTATAATAATGCAGCAGTAGCGTTATTTATTAGCAAACTGACTTATACGATAGAAGTTTTGTATTTGATAACCGTTCGCATAGTGGTGAAGCATTTTTCATAGGCTCGCCTTTTAGACATGCTCAAGTAAACCACAGCAAGTACGTATAAGTGTTTTCGGACAATTTCGATGAGAGCCAATTCTTTTTAGTTTGAGCCTGTTTGCCGTCTTTGATCATATCAAGTGACTTTGTGGCCAATGGTTGCTGGACGTTACTAAAATTAAAACACTCACTAATCAGGCTGCAGGTAAACCAAGCGTAAGGAGTATGGACGTACTGTTTTTTTTTTTTTTTTTATTCTTGATAGGTTGGCCTTTGACCACTATCTCACCTGATGGTAAGTGATGATGTGGTCGAAGATGTTGTTCAGGCTAACCTAGAATTACTGGCTTTCAAGGACAGCTGCCGGAACACACCGTTAGGTGCTCGGCGACAGATTTTCAACTTGAGGTTGGTAGCTAGCCAGGCGGGCATTCGCAAAGTGCCCTACCACCATGCTGTAACGACTGCCATCCTGAGACAACAACCGGGACCGACGACATAACGTGCCCTCCGAAGCACGGAAGCGCTCAGTAGTAATGTCACCAGCGGTCACCCATCCAACTCATGACCGCGGCGGACGTTGCTTAACTTTGCTGATCGAGTCAGAATGGTTAAGCAAACTTCGCTACGTTAGTTAGAATAATGAAAGTCAAAGTCAAAGTTAAAACCATTTATTCAATTTAGGCGTCTACGACGTCTAATGAAATTTTAACATTGAAATATAATATACATTACTGCCTCGTTCAGTAAACAAAGTTGTATAGAGCCACTTCGAGAAGAACGGGCAAGAAACTCGAGGCCATTCTTTTAAATGTCTTTTAACAATGTGATACTTACTTACTATATACACTTATCAACTATTGATTGACATATTCGTCGTTACATAATACCAATAAAAGAGTATAATAAATTACTTAACTTCACAACATCTTGATTGGGCAGCACTTCGTCGTTAAAGACTATTTCCACACCACTGGAGGTCTGCTCGGCACGGTGGTCCGACAGACACTGAATCGGGCAGCACTTCGTCATTAAAGACTATTTCGATACCACTAGAGGTCCGCTCCGCACGGCGGTCCGACAGACACTGAAGCTACTCGCAGTGAGTGAACAAACAAGGTGACAAAGCGCTACCGTCACAAACACATTAATCTTTATAATTGACATTTGTGTGATCTCAAGCTCACGTATGGCAATAAGTATAATAAAATCTTCAATGTTTTTACACATATAAATAAAGCACATTATATAAACTATTTTATATAAGTATCTCAACAAATGTCACATCACCAGTTAAACTACTTATAAAATATACTTACAGTATTAATAACATCAAATAATGATACAAGTGATCTATACATATGGCAATAAGTATAATAAAATCTTCAATGTTTTTACACATATGAATAAAGCACATTATATAAACTATTTTATATAAGTATCTCAACAAATGTCACATCACCAGTTAAACTACTTATAAAATATACTTACAGTATTAATAACATCAAATAATGATACAAGTGATCTATACATATGGCAATAAGTATAATAAAATCTTCAATGTTTTTACACATCATAAATAAGGAACATATTATAAACTATTTTTAACAAGTACTTTACACTGTCACGTGATCAATTTCGCTACTTATAAAATATACTTCCAGTAATATTATCATCAAATAATGATTCAAGTGATCATGATTATGAGTTATGCTTAATCACAGTCTAACAACAAACACAATTAGGTACAGTATTAGGTTCACACACACCACAGATAAAGTACCACAGGTAAAGTATACACATTATACTTTATGAGTAGGATATTTAAACCAATACTTATTTTCCTCTTAAAAACCACAGAGTATATTTAAAACGAAATGAGAATGTCACATTAAACCAGTTGTTTAATCTTAAGCTTAAAGCTAATCAAGTGAAGATGAACAAATATTTCATTACATAGTAAGTCAATTTTAAAATAATCTATCAAGTGCTTCAAAACAAACAGTTTTTGCTGATCTGCCGTTGCACTGCACTGTTATAATTTTAAGTTTTTACACGCGATGGCGGCAGGCGCTCTTGAGCAGCGTGGGTCAGAGTTAGTTCTATATTGTCGACGGAGGCGCCACGCGTCCTTGGTATGCATCCGCGGCAGGATCCATTGATTTCATTGGCCGTGCAGCGATATACGCGGGAATTTTGAAATGAAGGGAGTAGGGAAATGCAATCCGGAACAGTTGCCTTTCCGAAATAAATAAAATAATTATATTATGTATAATACTGATAATAAGGTGTTCATCACTTGAATCCAAGGTCACTGAATGATCACAGTGCAATATTTACTAATAGAACGTCACATATATGTGATATTATTAGCTATAACGATTGTTGTTGAGCTTCAAGTACCTACTTTTACGAAGAGATTTCCGTTTCGTACTACTACTAAAATACTAAACGACGTATGATACTGACAGTGGTCCGTTCGGTGTTGGTTTTAGGTAAATAGATTCAATTGTCTTTAAGTTATTTACATTTAATTGTCGTTTTTGTCTAAAATTTCTTCTCTTTTGGTTATAAAAATTTCATTTTCTAAATTTTTCAATAGTTCCACGCATCAACACACGCGGGCAGCAATTCCTGATCGATTCTTGTTCGTTTGAGTGTGACAGCATAGGTAAATATTGTATCGTTAGATTTACGTTTTAGGCAATGTCCTTTGTTTTAATTTTAATATGTTGAAATAAATAGGACTTGCAAGGAACTATGAATAATTATTTGTATCATGTTGAACCATTGTACATTTATTTAAGGTATAAAATAAGAGTACTTGATTTGACGTTAGTCATATTAAATATATTATATTTGTTCAATACATATAATTGTATAAAATCAATAATAAGATTAATGTTATAATACCTATGATTAAAATAGTTATTTATAAGCACATTCTAATCAAATAATTTAATAGTAAACCAAAATTGTAATTATCTAAAAGTATTGATATTGACTGCCGAAGTTGTAATTTGAAAGGGGATCTGCCCAGCAAGTCAGTCGTCTTTAAGCAAGCTCAGAGTGAACAACTCAGATCTCACAGTGGTGTCGAAATATATTTTCAAAGTAGTCTTTAACGACGAAGTGCTGCCCGATCAAAATTGTGTGAAAGTTAAGTAACTTATTATTCTATTTTATGATATTACTTGACTAACCTTGTTCATATGTAATGGTTCTTAAAACGGTTTGTTAAAAAGGTTTTGACAGTTGTTATAAATTATATTGTATTATAATTATAATAATGTTAATTAATAGTTGATGAACCAGTAAAAGTGTAAATAAAATGTATTTAGAAAGTAAGTAACACATTGTTAAAATATGTTTAAAAGAATGGCCCCGAGTTTCTTGTCCGTTCTTCTCGCAGTGGCTCTATACAAATTTGTTTGCTGAAGGTGGCAGTAAAATTAAAATATTTCAACATTAAAATTTCATTAGAGCGTCGCTGACGCCTAAATTGAATAAATGCTTTTGACTTTGACCTTTTATTTATTTTATTAAACTAACAAGTGCGATCGGAGTTATAGCTTTTAAAATACAAACAAACCTTTTTTCAATTCTACAGTTAATTTAAGTGTACTTATTTTTTATCATGTTTGTTATTTATTTTAAAAAATAAAATCTTATATAAAAAGTCATTTACCTATTCCTTTTTAATTTTGATAAGTAATAAAACATATGTAAATAAAGGGGTTAGACTATCGTTCTTTAACAACTTAAACAAATTTAAAACAATTTACTATGTTTTTTTGTTTTCTTGCATGGGATATTAATTATTTTAATAAGGAAGCAAGAATGTTGACAAAGTATCTGAATATTACTTTATAAACCGAGCAAAACATTAACTTTCATTATGAAGTTTGAAAGTCAAGTTTTACAAAGGAGAAGTGTAATATGAGATTATGAAAGAGTGGGCTCTTTATTGAAGTCTACGTCGAAAAAGTTTGTGTTAAAACACGTTCAAGCTGCAGTATACAAGAAAAAAACTGTTCTGAAATTCAAAGTCAAAGTCAAAATCGTTTATTCAATTTAGGCGTCTACGACGCTCTTATGAAGGTCAATTACAAATTTTAATATTGAAATATACTACATTGTACTGCCACGTTCAGCAAGCAAAAATTATAGAGCCACTGCGAGAAGAACGGGATTGACAGAACAAATTGCTGAGTACAGGAGACAAAATAGGAGAATGGATTTAGTTTTTGCAGTGATTGTTTGTTTACATGCCATACAATACAGATTTCGGCTTTAAAGTGTAAGAACTGATTCAAATCCTCTTATTTGGTATTCCATAGAGGGGGGAATGAAAATTATACTCTGAATACGCAGCATTTTTTTTTCTAAATGTATTTATCCAAACATTTATATAATACATTATGGTTTATATTAGTAATGTCTTAAAACCTATGTTAGGTTTGTTTAGACATTGAATTCTCGACAAAAATAGGTATATAATACCACACAATATCTTATTTGGGTTCAGTGCGCATACGTACATACCTAAAAAACAAACAAAATAACAAAAACTAAACAAAATATTAAAATGATAGGTTTTAGAAACAAGCTCTCAAAATATCGAATGACAAACAACACAACCTTACCGAGCTTGTTAGGCGAAAAAGGTTTTTATTTTATACTCCAAGGCAAAAAATTTAAGTTCTTAATAAACACATTCCTAAAAAAATAGACACAATTAGCTTGAGTTTTGCTCACACAAATAACCGCCATGTCAGGCACTCGATGAATTATTTTATTGGAGTGCAGTAAGCAGCTACAGCTACCCACTGCACACAAACAAAATACGATTGTGTGACAGCTGCATGACGTGTATCCGTGCAATTGCATTTGTGTGCGAATACGCACTACAAAGTATGCTCCATTTTATATAGTCATAAAATTATGTTACAAAATATTTTTTCTAAATGAATGTAATATTTTTTTCTGTGATTTTATCTTTAATTGAGCAACGCAGATTATTAATGAGGTGAGAAATTGTGAATTGAGAAGTTCACAATTTCTCACCTCATTAATAATAAGCGTAATAAGGTGTAAAATATATATATATATATATATATATATATATATATATACATATATATTTTTTACACCACTGTACACTAAATGGTGGTCGAAAATATCAATACTTTTCTATGAGAGAATATAAGATGATGAATGATTACCTGAAAGGTAGCGGAGGTATACACCGTTACGAGTATTCCCGAGAAGGTTCAGCGTCAGGAATGCGGTATGACATAAAACCAAAGCCAAAACTTGCAGTTTTTTAGGGTTCCCTATCTCAAAAGGGAAAAGATAGTAGCGATATTTATCCCTAACGCGTATACACGCTATAATTAAGAACCATATCAAATAATGTGCGTCATGATATCTCACTGTGTGTCTACACAACAGGGAAATCGCAAATATATTTTGAGCTTCAAACGTTGACTTCACTTGTTTGTCCAGTCCATGAGTTATTAAAATTTTATATTTGACTGGCACAGTGGCTTTTTAAAATTCACAGTGTTATTAATAAGGGTCAGAGTTCATGTTGTGCTCTGATTTATCTCGTAGAATGTTATTTCACTGTTAAAAGGTTTCATTGTACGTGTATATCTGTGAGCTTTGTTTTTCGGGGATGCTAAGCAATGAAATTATACTTATTATGTAGTGTAAACAAAGGATAACATTATAATGTCAGAGTTTGTGACCTGGGCCGCTACTACAATTCAACGAGATTTGAATTGAAGCAGTGATAGCTCAGTGGCTTTGGCTATGGACTGCCGTGCAGCAGGTCTATGGTTCGAATCCCGCCGCGGGCTTGAGCTTCACCGCATGGTGGAAGGGCATTTTGTGAATGCCCGCCTGGCTAGCGACCACCCTCAAGTAGAAAATCTGTCGCCAAGCACCTAACGGTGTGTTCCGGCAGCTGTCCTTGAGAGCCAGAGTAATTCTAGGTTAAGCCTGTTAACACCTTCGACCACATCATCACTTACCATCACGTGAGATTGTGGTCAAAGGCTTACCTATCAGCAATAAAAAAAATAAAATATAGTTTTTCGTGTTACGAGTGGCACTTCAGACAACAAAAATCAAAGTTGCGTTACGAAGTTCGTTGTTTCATATAATCTATGGTCGGATCGCATCGTTCATCACAAATCGTGCCCTCTATAGGGAATCTCCCATACTACTCTGAGAACGTTATTATGCCTCAATCAATTATAAGTCTTAATTGCGGGATCTTAAAGAACATTTTCACATGGTAAGAGTGAGAGTCTTATGTAGTTATGGATCAGAGAGAGGTGTCGCTACTGCTCTAGAATTCAGATACTCGTATTTAAAATTTACGTTAATTTCTTTGTTCTCCATAGGTATTTATATCCTCATTAGTATTTGTGTTCTTTCTGCATATTTAGAACTCGACTTTGACTATGAATAAATTATAATTTCATATTTTGAAAATGTACAAACCATAGGAATCCGATTTAAAAAATATCTTATTCATAATCTACACTATGCTATATTGCTAGTCTATGCTACGAACGAAGTTAAACAAAAGTGAACCAATACGTGTTTTGCACATACTTTTCTTTCGGACCCGAAGTTCGAAACTTCGACGCATTAGAGTAGGGGCGTATCCTACTCTGTATCTTAATTTACCAAACAAAGCGAAGATCTTAGTCGTATTAAGAGGAAATGTTCAGTAGTAAACTTTACTATAATTTATAAAATTTTACAGATTTGTTCATTGGTTGTTTTTATACAAATGCCATCTACTGTGAAACCTTGCAGTTATAGCAGTAGAGTCATATATAGATTTCTTATGAATGTAAAATCTACACAATTGTTTTGAGCGTTTTGTTTTAGTCGAAGTGGAGTTTCTTATTACCTTTGTTTCAAATAATCAAAACTACAATTTATAATTGTAGTTTTGATAATTTGAAATTACAATTATAAATTTTAGTTTTGATTATTTGAAATTACAATTATAAATTGTAGTTTTAATTATTTGAAACATAAAGGTGATTAGAAACTCCACTTCGACTAAAACAAAACGCTCAAAACAATTGTGTAGATTTTACATTCATAAGAAATCTATATATGACTCTACTGCCTAGTAACACATAACCACCATTTTCTAGCGCCAAGCAGTAGGTAATGCTCCCATTTTTTTATGCCCGATAGGCTAGCCTTTTACCACTATCTCACCTGATGGTAAGTGATGATGTGGTCGAGGGTGTTGTTCAGGCTAACCTAGAATTATTGGATCTCAAGGACATCTGCCGAAACACACCACAAGGTGCTTGGCGACAAATTTTCTACTTGAGGGTGTTACCTAGCCAGGCGGGCATTCGCAAAAAGTCCTACCACCAAGCTATAACGACTGCCATCCTAAAACAACAACCGGGACCGACGGCTTAACGTGCCCTCCGAAGCACGGATGCGCTTAGTAGTAATGTCACTCCAATCCGGTCACCCGTCCAATACATGACCGCAGCTGACGTTGCTTAACCTCAGGAAGGTTAGAACAGGATCGGCTTAGAACAGCTAAGCAAACTTCGCTACAAGTACTGCGTTACTGTGTTCTGGTTCCAAGGGTAGGGTAAAATCGTAGGTACGTGAGACTTAGCAACTTTAAGTCTCAGGGTGATGGGCGCTGCGCAGTTCGACTTTAGAAATGAACTGCATTTGTTATAGGCAGAAGTAACCGCTTTACACCAGGAAGGCCTCGTGCTTGTTCTTTTGAAGCAGTGATGGCTCAGTGGCATTAGCTATGGACTGCCGCGCAGCAGGTCCATGGTTCGAATCCCGCCGCTGGTTTGAGCTTCACCGCATGGTGGAAGGGCTTTTTGCGATACCCGCCTGGCTAGCCACCACCCTAAAATAGAAAATCTGTCGCCAAGCACCTAACGGTGTGTTCCGGCAGCAGTCCTTGAGAGCCAGTGAAATTACAGGCACATGAGACTTAACAACTATATCTCAAGGTGACGGGCGCAGTCGGTTGTTACGTCACAATAACATAAAAACAAAAAAAAAAACCTTAAAAAACCAACGATGTTTGTTGACATAATGACGCTTTCATTGTCGACGTCATAACTTACCTACAAGCAATTTAAACCCATGCCGGTTCTGTGAGTAAGAATCAATGTGGCATCTATTGTAGTGTTTGCTCGTGGTTTACCCTTATATGACACCTCGTGACAATCTGATTTTGTCCCAACGGTGTTACCGCCTAACGGTTCCCTCGTAATAAAAGATTCCAAAAATATGATTGATTATAACTCCTTCAATGTTACCAAGAAATTATGTATGTCATTATGTTAAAACAGAAAGTAAGAAGTCTACTCTAACGTACAAACCGGGCTCCCGGCTTCTCCACCATATGTACAAAGCGGGATCCCGGGCGGCGGTCGATAGTCGTATTTACAAATTTACCATAAGATCTGCGTAATTTTCATAATCCAAACGGTTTATGTAAAGGATGCGTCCTTGGCTATACGAGAAAAAATCTATATTTTTCTGAGAAAATGGAAAGTATTTTTATGAGACCTGGAGCCGCCTCAAATCACATTTTGGTGCCAAAATATTATGTCATTTAAAAATATTCTCTTAACTTCTTATAAGTACAATTATGACCTAGAAAGCTGTAATAATGAATATGTATAGGAAACAAGTCAATAACGGTGTTAAAAGAAATTAAAAGTTATTAATTAGTATACAAAAGTTTTTTATTTTTTAGTTTTGACATAAATTATCAATCATGTGTCTCCGTGCATAGTTATTTGTATGAGATCGTTCAGAGCAATAAGCCCTTCCATTCTCTTCTTCGTAATTTTTTGTACAGCGGTGTTTTATTAAAGTATGTCTTATCTAACTTGCCTATTGTCATCCCACAACGAATATGCTGAAATTCTGTCGACTATCTTAATTTGATATTTACCGTTTTCAACCCAGAGGGAGAGCGTACGTAGTTTCCAAACTTTAACATCATCGGTGAGTAAGCATTAATTAAGGGAAAATAATGTTGCTGAGGCTCGTAGTCAAAGCTGTGCATGTTAATTGGGTAATATCCTATGAATGAAACTAAGCCTTGATGCGTGTAATAGAATGTGTTGCGTCATGTTTCCTGATTAAATATTCAGTTACTATATGTTGCAGTTTCTCTGATGTTGAAATATATTATGGGTCATTTTGAGGCATACATTTCTTGGTGAGTTGATTTTCAAAATATTACTCTTTCATTAATTTTATGCAAGTTATAATAAGTAAGTAACATTCAACAATAACCTAATAATCATCCGGAATATATTGTTGAGTGTCGGTAATAGATTGTTGAGTGTTGGTAGCAGATATTCTACTTGAGGATTGAGCTGCTAGGCGAATGTTCACACTATGCCTTATCACCATAAAAGTCTCTTGACAAAACTTTCTACAGGGCTATGAATGAAAATATAATAATAATATTACTACGTGCCTGTGAGGTAAGGAATATTGAACTAAAAAAAATTATAATTTTGATTTTCGCTAAGTACGAGATATTGCTTGTAATCATATCATATTTAGAAAAAAATGGTGGATTTATCTGTTCAAGCAATACAATACAAATACAAAACATTGTATGTGATTTATTGCGATTGATCTTATTGCGAAATAGCACGAAATTATACTTAAGCTTCCAATGGCTCCATTCGTTTTGAAGGAAATAGATATGTAGAATGTATACTATATCATCCGTTCTTCTTGTGTATTATATATATATATATATATATATATATATATAATAAATAAAGAACAGCTGTCCTTGAGCCAGGTAGTTGCCGAAACATACCGATAGGTACTTGTCGACAGATTTTCTACTATACGCAAGCCAGGAGGGATTCGCAAAATGCCCTACCACCATGCCAAAATGACTGCCATTCTAATAAACAACCGGGACCGACGGCTTAACGTGCCCTCCGAAGCAACGAAGCGTTCAGTAGTAATGCTACTAGCGGTCACCCACCCGTGTCATATGACCGCGGCGCAAGCTGATCGGTTAAGAACAGGTTAGGTAACTTCGCTACGAGCGCTTTAATACGACATAGAATTAAATATTGTATCGTTCAATCAAATATCAATTAAAAGAGAAATTTGTAAGGATAAAATTGACGATAATGAAGATGTATACGAAATTGACAATGTATTGGTATAAAATATGAGTAGTCATCTTTTAACAAGTATTTCGTGGCCATAATTTTGTGCATAATATATATACCTAAGTATACAAAATGTTACATGACAATTTAAATATTGTCAACATGTAGAGGAAGAATTGGTTTTCCGTAAATAATGTACTTACGTAAAGGAAAAACAGACAATAGCAGTCATTTGACTTGTGTCATGTCAGTCGTACCAATTGGTGTTCGAAAATGAAGCGTTGTATTATAATTATTTTATTAGTGATATTTATATGCACTGAGCTTGTGTCAAGTAAGTTATAGTTTATAATCAAAATATCAATATAATCTTAAGTAAATTATGAATCATATACTTTTATTGGAATTGGGTTACTAAACTTTTTTGTAAATTCTATATTTTATACCATTGATTTTTTACTCAGCTCTAATATTATAGGTACAGGGTTATTGGTAAAGTGCTAACAACCTCTTAGGGTTGACTTCTGCTAGTCCTAACAAACATTTTGAGATGCTTTTTATTTCAATGAAATTAAATATGTAAGATATTAGAAATACAACTTGATGATGTTTGCTGATGATTGGCAAAATTTCTTCAGGAAACGAATGATAATCAGTTTTTTTATTGCTGATAGGCTAGCTTTTAACCACTATCTCACCTGATGGTAGTGATGATGTGGTCGAAGATATTACTGGCTCTCAAGGACAACTCTGACGGAACACACCGTTAGGTGCTTGGCGACAAAATGCCCTACCACCAATATGTAACGACCGCCATCCTAAGACAACCGGGACCGACGGCTTATCGTGCCCTCCGAAGCACGGAAGCGCTCAGTAGTAATGTCACAAGGGGTCACCCATCCAACTCATGACCGAGGCGGACGTTGCTTAACTCAGCTGGTCGTTTAAGAACGGCTATGGAAACTTCGCCACGAGCGTTACAGTATAGATAGGTGGTAATGAATTCATTCTTAGTAAAACAATACTTCATGCTCGTCAAATTTAATTAACATTAATTAAATAAGCAATATCTTCTCCAACAGCCATAACGTGTACCATTAAATGGAATTCTAAATTAAAAACTTGTCTTCGTGCCTATACTTATTTCCTGAAGGTGTACCCCCCAAAATTTGTAAATACCTACATTGCCTAAATATGACCCTTAAACAGTGGCTACGTGAGCATATTATGTAGATCATTCAACATACGTAAATGTTCTACCCCCAGGGAGTGACGTGGTAGAATGTCCTCCTCCATTGCTACCTCTGGTTGTCGTATGAGGCGACTAAGGGTAAAATACCAGACAGTGGGCAGCAGTGCCTTCTGAAGAACTGTTATCTTAAACTGTGATCCCGGTACGCCTTCCAATCGTGGAGATTATGGCAAACCATCCCCTTTGTGAAGGAGGCTGTGTTTAGCAGTGAATAATCCAGCTGATTCAGCACAGTGCATTTCTGCCTTCACCAAGATATAAGATCTTTAGTCTTATACTCCGGATAGAAGTCTGATTATTCATATTCAGTACTTATTACCTTTTGCTGATTTGTATGATTTATTTTAAATTCTTAATTTTGACTTTGTACATTTGGTTTTAGTTTTTTAATTATACTCAAATAAATACTAAAATGTACACATTCCCTTATTTTTAAACTAAGTTATAGGAAATTTTTAAATATCTATTTGTGAATAATCCTAGATTATATTTGTTTTAATTAAGTATTTTCTGCAAACATTCATGAAATTTAATACTGCGGCTTCGCTTTGAACATGCAAGTGTCTGTGCGTAATGTTTTATAACATCTTGCTAGGAAAATATGTGTATTAAGACTTTAATAGGTTTGCGTTTTTTTTTCAGGTTCAGTAAGTAAGGCTAATACAGAATGCTCAGGATGTTATCAAAACGGACGTTCAGACCCCAGTAAAATACCCATTCCACAATATGGTTTCATATTATTATGTCTGACTGTCACCATATTAGTCTTGATTATTATTATTCTCCTTATAATTATTTACAAACTTAAACAGAACGTGTATTGTGAGTCTATCGGTGACAAAGTTGATATTACTAAAGATGATTTTTCAAGCAAATACCAGCGGCAATCATCAACAGAGACGAATCAAGGTTCTTTACGAATTGAGTCTAACGAAGGAAAGAAATTTCAATTGCAACGACAAAATAGTAAAATGACTATTGTAGAGTTTCCAAATCACTTAGATGACAAAACAAAAATATGCCATGAACCGAAAATAGCACCTTCTCTCAGCAAAGTACTAATCAAACCTGTGGAAACATTGGAAAGGAAGTATATGGAAGATTTATGTAAAGCTGTGTTATCGAGAAAACCACGTGTATGTGAATCTACAAGTTTATCTAATCTAGATGAGATTGTAAATGAAAATATTAAATCAAGTAAAGACTCAGTTACGAATGGCGTTTTTGATAAAAGTGCTTCATCTCCACTTCTTGACGTAACTGACAGTTATAAAATTACGCCTGTTACATCTGTGGAAAAAGAAATAGCATTGTTTGTCAAAGATAATAAAGATACGAATAGTAAAAAAGAATACTTACCTCTTCGTCTTCCGAAAATAGAAATTAAAAAAGTAAATGATGAATTGCTCCAAAGTGAAACTAATGATTGCCCTCCTAAATATAATAAAACCATTTTAGTAGATGAAGATGATAATAATGAAAGTTTGGACGACATCTACGATAATCCTCCCCACACAAAGCGACCTGTATTGAAGTCTATAGATGAAAACAGTCATTTAGGTGATATATACGATAATCCTCCTATTATGAGTAGACCAGTTTTGAATACAGAGAATATTAATAATGATGAATTGAACGATTTCTACGACAGTGTTCCTAATAATAAGCCTTTATGCAACACCAACATTAAAGAACAATTTTTTGATGATGTCTATGAAGATCCGAAATGTAATAAGCTCGTATATAATAAAAAGTCAACATCATCGTATAAAACCATTGATAAAACAACAGAATATGATGATGATGAGTATGACTTTCCAAATAAGCATTCTAAGGGCATAGTTGTAACAAATGATGATAACTCAGATTACAACTCGCTATTTACTTATAATAAAGAAACTTGCTTTGAAGAGGATTATATAAACGCTCGATCATTAAACAAAAGTAATTAAAAGAAATAATGATTATTATTTTTGTTACAAGACATTACAGTTATATTAGAAAAGCCAAATAAAAATAATCGGCATGCCTTGATTTAAAACTTCTGGTTGGCTATTATGTTGTTTGTCTTATAACTAGAAATATTAAGTATGATTACGATTGAATTGAATAATTATTTTTTGATCAATGAATAAACAACTAAATGGCAAACTTGATCCTAGAAATGTTTGTTATGCAGATTCAAATTCGTTCTAGTACATTGATATTATATTATTCTTTATTACTATCGATGACAAATTTTGAAACATTTTTCTAACAATACAAAAAAGAAAATTAAAAAGATCAAATGAATGAACTTAAAGTTAAAGAATTTTGTGTAGAGATACAATTAAGAGTGTGTTTTTGTGTTTAAAAGTCTTGTAAATATGAAATAGGGTAAATTAAATAAAATAATAGCAAGAAATTTTAATTAATATAATTTAAATTTTTGCATTGCAATGTATGATGTGTAAACTTTTGACTGTTATGTGAAGAAAAATTTTGTAAATATATATTATAGAATTTAGAAAGTTTATAACGATAGACATGGCTTGTATTAAGGATTTTGAACTTGTTCTATTATTCCCATGTGTATGTCTTATGGAATTATTTAGATCCCGATCGTTAAATACTGACTCTGTGTATGATTGTTCTTAAACTTAACATTTGAATATTAAACCATTAATCTTAAAATTAGCATCTAACAAGATGATGTTTAAGAAATATTACGTAATGGTATAAATAGTTCGTATTCATTTAGAAAGAATTGCGGAATGAGTATTGTAAATAATCGTTATTCTAGTGTTCTCAGGGGGACGCATATGCAAAGTAAGATGTCTTCAGTTGATGATAAAGGTGATATTTTTATTATAAACGAAATTGTAATGGAACTAGTATTATAATTATTATATTTTATTATTCTGTATTCCACTAAATGTTCATTTAAATGACAATGAGGATGATATTGAAAAGGAAAACCCCAGTGATAATTTATTTATAAGTTATTATTACAGTGAATCACTAAACTACGCTTTAACATAGGGCCAAACCTCAACATTTAAAATAAATGCAGTTAAAAACTTTACTATAGTTTTACATAATTTTCATTAGGTGCTAATAAGTCCAGTATTTCCCAATACATTCATCACCTTGCTATCCTTATCTTATCCATTATTGGGTCGGTACAACACATCTCCTATATTTAACAAGGGGAACCAGAATACATTAATCCATGCGCATCATAGATAATGAGACCAATAAAATTTCATTCATAAAATGGAAGATATCGTCCACGCGGATACTCGTACCAAGAGAAGATGTTTTACTAACAACAGACAGGATAATACAAGATGTTTTAACTTCGCTTTTATAACCAGCCACTTATATAATTTGACACTGACCCTGCTTGCAAATGCAATGATGTAGGTACCATTTCGGTAACCGGGTAAAAAACGTCATAAAAGAGAGAATATGAATTGTCTACTACCGTTGTACTTAAGATGCATTTCAGCTACCTGCAGTGTTTAGTTATACGGCTTACTAGAACATCTGCCACGGAGCGATTTACATGTTCCAGAAACTTCTAGATCTCGCAAATGGCTTCGGAAAGACTGTCCTTGTTCATTTTAGGCCAAGCCTGCTTAAATTTTGCTTACCACTGGTACGATATTAGTCAAAGGCAAGCTTCTATTTGGATATCAACTAACTATAGCGAAAACCACAAGTACACCTTTTTAATTTTACTATAAATATTTTTAATTTATTCTGTAAAACTACAAGAAGCAACGAACCTTTATTGATATATCTTATAAAATGAGATTTGCGTAAGCTATCTCGAGGTGAAGATGAAAATTGGAGAATTCCCATTTGCGGAAAAATTGTTATGCGGCTGACTTTTGGATGATGCAAACCTAGCCGCGCCGCGCGCCGGTGTTGTAAAATCAGATTTATTTTATGAAATTGTTGTGTACTACGTACCTTATAAGCGCAATTTTTATTCCTTTTATTTCTTATGCCATCTCTCTGGCGTTATTGGGTCAATAGCTACGGAAACCTAAATAAAAAAATCGCCCAAGTGCGAATCGGACTCCCGCACGAAGACAACATTAGACTTCATATTATAACCTTTTTTGTTTTAACGTGCGCGAGTCCAACTCGCACTTAGCCAACTTTTTATATTTGTTGTTATAGCGGCAACAGAAATACATCATCTGTGAAAATTTCGACTGTTTAGCTATCACCGTTCTTGAGATACAGCCTGGTGACAGACGGACGGACGGACAGCGAAGTCTCAGTAATAGGGTCCCGTTTTTACCCTTTGGGCACGGAACCCTAAAAAAGAGATATATATTATAGTTATGGATATTCAAGCCCCGCTCCAAACATGCCTCTTAATAACGATTGCTCGTCTCGAGACCCAGAAGATGTATATTATTTACTATTCGAGTTTGTCCCGAGTTGTCCTATAAGATCATTTGTGTCCAAAAATTAAAACGAGCCCACAAGACATTGGAAAATTTCAGAGTATACTGGCCGCACCTACGTGCGATGCAGCTAAGGCTTTGTTTAGTAAGATTTTTATATTGTCAATAAGTCAGAAATATATTTCGATATATGAATGGATTGACATAGCCGCAAGCTGGTTTAAAGCCCATTAAAAGAAATTAAGAAAAATATGCCAGCACTAAAAGCAAGAATAAATAATTCTTTATCCATGTGCAAAAAGGATCAAAAAAAGTTCTATCAAAACTGGTATAAATTCTTAAATAATTATGTATAACAGTAACGTAAAAAATGTATATATAAGCATGGCACCGACATAAATACCCCTAAGGATAGTAAAAGAATATATTTATATTGTTGTAATTAAATAAATCTGTAAAAAGGATTTTACATTTATTATTTAATGTATTTTTAGTGCAGGAAGTCGTCCAAGTCTTTTATTGGAAAATATTGTTGTTATTCTCTTATAAATATATTAATGGCACTTTTGGCAGAGCTAGCTGTGAAGGAATAAAAAGTCAAACTAGGTACCTCCTAGTTTAAAACTACTTGTATGTGCTACGAAGAATCAAAAATTACTAACGAAGTTTTTGTCGTATTGTTGAAAAAGTCAGTAGGAAATTCTTCCTGAAGAACTTAAATTAAATTCATTTATTTCAAGCTTCAAAGGCTTATACATATCAAACAAAATACAGGTGCATTATTTTTTTTACTTAGATCTAAAATTATGCAGGTGCCTATCGCAGCATTATATAAGGTTATACGTAAATACAATACTCGAATTTTTAGGGTTCCGTACCCAAAGGGTAAAAACGGGACCCTATTACTGAGAATTCGTCGGTCCGTCCGTCTGTCACCAGGCTGTATCTCAAGAACGGTGATAGCTAGACAGTTGCCATTTTCACAGATGATGTATTTCTGTTGCCGCTATAACAACAAATACAAAAAGTTGGCCAAGTGCGAGTCGGACTCGCGCACGTTAAAACAAAAAAGGTTAAAATATGAAGTATGTTGTGCTATGGTATGGAACACTTCGTGCGCTAGTCCGACTCGCACTTGGCCGATTTTATTTCATCATGTAGTCTAATAGTTTAAAAATATATTTTGCCTAAGCAAGAATGTGCTTAAGCAAGAAGTTCCAGTTTTCGTTCATTATATTTTCGCAGCAATCTATTTTCGTTGTGTATATGACCCTCGGTCAGAAGACCTACTGTTAAATTATTCTGTGGTCGGAGTAAAGTTAATTAATTTAAACCTCGTATCATGGTCTGTAAATTTACGAGTTTGTAAACAAGTATGTTGAGAGCAAACAAATTACGGGTTGTAACGTTTGCTTTTTTATATCTCAGTAATTTTAAGGATTTAATATTTCAGTTTTCATTTCAGTGGAGTGCCGGGTTAGAATTGCGCCTCCCCATATCATCCCGTGGGTGTCGTAAGAGGTGACTAAGGGAAAAATACTGGAAGGTAGGCAGCAGCGCCTTCTAAAGAACGGATAGCGAAGTCTCAGTAATAGGGTCCCGTTTTTACCCTTTCGGTACGGAACCCTAAAAATTAACTGTTCAATGATTTTAAATAGTTTCAATACATTCTCAATTGTTTAGGGTATTATATGAATTACATTTTAATGCATTATTTACAAAGTTTTGCCCTTATCAGTACTCAGTACTAATATTATAAATGCGAAAGTAACTCTGTCTGTCTGTCTGTCTGTTACACTTTCACGCCAAAACTACTGGACCGATCTGAATGAAATTTGGTACGAGACCCGGGAAAAAACAGGATAGTTTTATCCAACTGTGCAAAAAGAGGTTAATGTTTTTGCGCGATAACCGACATACGCGCGAGCGGAGCCGCGCCCGGAAAGCTAGTTTATAATAAATACTATTGTGAAACTTTCAATCCTTTTTGTTGAAATTAGATACATACATATCGCTCAGAGCGTGTACACAAACTATGAGTTGTTCGGGAAACCTCATGCCTCATGTACTAGTTCACTCCTACTGCTTAATATCTGACTGTCATGCTTGGAAATAGATGAAGCAGAACTCCTCATGTACAGTATTATACCTCGTAATCTCCGCATGGCAACGGGGAAACCTACTATCCATATATGTCTATCTACTGACTAGTGATATCAGTACTATATTATATTATATTATATTATATTATATATTATATATTATATATTATATATTATATATTATATATTATATATTATATATTATATATTATATATTATATATTATATATTATATATATTATTATTATTATATTATAAATGCGAAAGTAACTCTGTCTGTCTGTCTGTCTGTCTGTCTGTTACGCTTTCACGCCAAAACTACTGGACCGATTTGAATGAAATTTGGTATGGAGATAGTTTGAGATCCGGGAAAAAACATAGGATAGTTTTTATCCGACTGCGCAAAAAGTGGTTAATGTTTTCGCGCGATAACCGACATACGCGCGGGTGGAGCCGCGCCCGGAAAGCTAGTTATATAATATTTACGAA
The DNA here is from genome assembly GCA_963854805.1 of Plagodis dolabraria. Taxonomy (NCBI): domain Eukaryota; kingdom Metazoa; phylum Arthropoda; class Insecta; order Lepidoptera; family Geometridae; genus Plagodis; species Plagodis dolabraria. Next base: position 20,981,690 of record OY978457.1, on the reverse strand, counting down.
ATAAATACATATATACCTCCTTACTTAACTTATTAAATAGGTTTATCGTTATGTTTTTTTAAGGGGACATTTGACGAAACTTCACGAGGCCCCTCTGTTGCTAAGCGAAAAACTAAGTCTATAAGTTACGGTACGGCATTGGCACACATAAAAATAATTTTTATATTGCTTATACATCAGTTTACATACTTATAAAACAATTACTTATCTACTACAATAAATCAGTGTTTGAAAGATTATCATCGGGTTTGTTTCCTACAGTAACCTTCCCTGGTCTTCGCACCTATACACACCTGCAGTGTAACAACATAACATATGGGATACGGTTTATAAAGTGAATATTTAATTTATGATATAATTTCCTATTGCTCCAAACATCGACGTTAACATTGTCCAAGTTACGGACGTGTCATGTGTGCACAGCAAACGAATTTAATTAAAATTACATTTAGTTATTTAACTTGTTCATCCTGCCGCTGTAGGTGAGACGTGGCCGCATTTTGTAACTTATAAAACTTGTATTCTAGATTGAATCAACGTGAGTGTACGATACAAATGTAAATTTGCGCGTTTCAATTCTGACTTTTAAAATCTTGACAATTAAGGGCCCGTTTCAGAATGTCATAATAAAGTTTCGGGTTGCTATGCAACACATAAAATAACTGAATGATAAAAATGACAGTTAACATGCAGCGCGTTTCAAGCTTTAACCGATGGATAGGCTAAAATCAATGACTGTGGAACGCAAAGATATTGTTTTGTTTAATAAATATGTTCTGGGTATTAAAACCGGAACTTACTCGAACATTCTGAAACAGGCCCTTAGTATTCATAAAATCTATTTTACCACTTGAAAAAATTATTTAAAATAGGATATGATTAATGTTACGGTAGACTTTCTGCAACATATCATTTTTTTTTTCTTGAAAAGTTTGTTTTGAAACTATGATAGCTGAGCTGAAGAGAGAAAGCGCTCAGAATAAAATCAGTAAAGATTTTTGATTTATTTATGTATGCCTGATAGGTTAGCCTTTGACCTCTATCTCACCTGATGGTACGTGATGATGTGGTCGAAGATGTCGTTCAGGCTAACCTAGAATGACTGGCTCTCAAGGACAGCTGCCGGAACACACCGTTAGGTGCTCCGCGACAGATTTCCTACTTTAGGGTTGGTAGCTACACAGGCGGGCATTCGCAAAATGCCTACCACCATGCTATAACGACTGCCATCCTAAGAAAACAACCGAGACCGACGGCTTACCGTGCCCTTCAAAGCACGGAAGCGCTCAATAGTAATGTCGCCAGCGGTCACCCATCCAAGTCATGACCGAGGTGGACGTAGCTTGTTGTTGATTGTTGATGATTAATATTTTTTTTTTTTATTATTTTTTTTTTCATGATTGTTTTTGCATCGCCATTGCAAGTTAAAGGGTTGAAAATGTGTTAAGTTATAATATGATAGGAAAATATATATATTTTTTATATCAAATTTATTTATTTATTTTTATTTGTTAATAGACGAGTAGGATAATTGCTGATACGTATATCACACAGTGTCGAAGTCATTCATTTCACTTTGGATGTTCACTTATTAAAGTTATTTTAATGCTTCGTTGCCAGTTATCGATTTGGTGCTTAAAACAATTCTTAATTCTTAATTTAAAAGAAAACATAATATTATATACTACATATTTATTTCTTTATTTCTTATGAATAATGACGTGTGTGAATAAACCAAATACAAGGCTTAGATAGACCACACAAAACTTCCAGTTGAATAATTATAAAGTTTTGATACGTGACCAAACGCCGTTTTCAAACGTTAGCTTAGCGACGCGTATGTTGAAATTTTATTATATTTTTCAATATACTACGCTTTACTATCTGATTGAAATATTTATTGTATGAATTGAGTACGTAAGAAATAATTTGTACAGGAAGTGAGAATTGACCGTGTTGAAATGTCAATTAAATTACTGTCTTTGTATGTGTGAACGAAGTAACTATTTTCAGTGAAATGATATGATTAAATATCGTTAGGATTCCGATCACACAATGACCAAGACCACAGCAAAGCGTTTGAAAAATCACGATAAGTACCTTAGGTGTTAATTATTCTCGATATAAACTGTTTGCAGTATCATTTCGTTTTTATTCATTGTATGTGTATTGTGTGTGAGTACTTACTTACTAGAGGGATACTTAAAATATCAACGGTAAGCGGAAAGAAAGATCATAGTATTTTTTGTGAGCCTGGGTAAGCACACAATCTAGATTGTGTTTAGTGAAACAAAAACAGAAATGATAAATAATAACAAATACTTTTAAAAGTATCCTAATAAACATTAAATAATATTTAAATAAAACACTTTAAAAAGCATAAAATTATATATCTAGTGACAATTCCGCCTAATTTTCCTGTTATCTACGTGACGTCATAAACATCACGCAGCCTAACCGGAAGAATACCCGACTAGTTTCGCTTCTAAACGAAGCATCTTCAGGAGGTCTTGACTTACCGAGCGCACGATCGAGACTAAACGGCCAGCTGTTTGTTTGTTTAGGGAGGACATAGATGCTGGCTACCGCCTGTGCGGTCGTCCAGCTCCACCGGGTTTTGGGCGAGGGCCTGGCCCTACAATAGGGCGTAGAAGGCGAAAAGCGCTTTCTACCTCCGTCTCCTGCGGACGCCGAAAACGTGCCGCTACTATAGGAGGGGTTGACAGCGAGCTCAAGGGCACCACTGTGGTTCGGACCTCGGCTTGTCTCGCTGTCGAGAGACATGGGGGGGATCGGAGCAAAATGCCTCTGTGCAACTGCAGTGTTGCACAATTGGGCCCTACTGAATAATACTCTTTGACTATTTGGAGAGCAATTTATCGTGACCTTGTTTTTGCCTCGAGCTCGCCGGCGGGCTCGGTGTTTGATTGTGTGACCTCTAATTACCTCACACCTGGGGATTTTACCTCGACGACTTGCGGATAACGCTAAGGCTGCCAATGTAATGACTGCGATGGGGTCATCCGGGTCGTCTAATACCTGCCGTGGTCGGCGACGGGGGGGTTTGAAAAATGGGATAGAAGAGGCAGTCGAGTAGTTCGATGCCTGGACAACCAATGGGTTCGGGTGGTGGGGCGCTCGATCAAAGTATCGGCGGGCGCAGTCCTTATTGAACTGCGCTAGAGAGGGAAGGTTAAAGTCGCAATGCAACTCGGTGTTCCGGATATACCACGGGGCGCCGGTTGCATTACGAAGAAAACGGTTTTGGATGACTTGAAGTTTATGAAGGTGGGCCTCACTAGCATGACTAAACACTACTGATGCGTAAGTCATGATGGGGCGGATGCAGGCAGTGTAAAGTGTCTTCTTATTACTAAGAGACATTTTACTCTCTTTGCGAAGTAGGGGACCAAGGCGACCCATTACGAAGGCCGCTCTGTTACGGACGGTTGTTATGTGATCGTTAAAGGTGAGATGACGATCAAGGGTGACTCCGAGGTATTTTGTTCTAGGAACCCAGGGAATGGGTTCGTCGAACAAAATAAGCGGTTTCGGGTAAGGGGAGCGTGTCTTCTCAGTAAAGCACATAGCTGTGCTTTTAGCTGGGTTGACCGCGATGCGCCATTTTCGGAACCAGTCACCGATCTCGGTGACGGCCCGTTGAATGATGAAATAGGACTGTCTGTTGATATGCCACCCAGTGGTGTAAATGGCGGTATCGTCCGCATATTGGGCTAGGAATACTTTGGGCTGAGAGCGTGGGATGTCACTGGTATACAGTGCAAAGAGAATAGGTGATAGCACGGAGCCCTGAGGGACTCCGGCTCTGACTGGGTGGGGGGAGGAGAGGGTGCATTCCACGCGATAGCGAAAGCTTCTGGCTTTAAGGAAGTCTTGTAGGATGAGCACAAGACGTTCTGGCACGCCAAATTGGTATAGCTTGTAGATCAAGCCATTGTGCCAGACTTTGTCAAAAGCTTTCGCTACGTCGAGGAAGACTGCTAGCGTAGTCTGGGGTTTGGGGTACTTATTGAAGCCCTCAATGATGTGCTCCGTGAGGCGGTGCACCTGTTGGACGCATGAGTGTCCGGGTCTGAAGCCAAACTGCTCATCTGGGATAAGGTGGTGTTCCTTAGCATGGGACTGGAGACGGTTTGCAAGTAACCGCTCGTAAAGTTTGCCTAAGGCACTGAGGAGGCTGATGGGGCGGTAGCTGGTGGGGTCAGATGAGCTTTTGCCTGGTTTGTGAATGCCAATGACATTTGCACATTTCCAGGTGTCTGGGAATAAGCAGTGGCTCATAGCAGCATTGAAGATGCTGACTAAGAGATGGATGAGAGGAGGAGAGAGGGTTTTAAGAACCCTGTTGGAGATGCCATCGGCACCGGGGGACTTGCGCGGTCGGAGGGCCTTGATCAGTCTCTCCACCTCAGCGTAAGTCGCTAAAGTGATTGGTGGGAGTTCAGAGGTGACCACAGAGCTTTTACGTTCGACTTCAGCATCCACCGAATCGAGGTGAGCTTGGTCAACGTGATCTACGTTAGGGGAACACTGAGCCTCTAGGCTATCAGCTAGGCACTCAGCTTTGTCTTCGTCAAAGAACGCTGGGACTAGTGGGACTGGTCTGTATAAGGGAGGCATGTCGTTGTGGTTACTTCCTTTCAAACCTCGCGCCAAGTCCCAGTAAGCATGGTGGCTTGGCACGAGGTTTGAAAGTTTATCGCCCCATTGTTGATCACGCAACTCAGACATGCGACTTTGAACCATGCGTTCAAAGTGGCGTTTCTTAGTTTTGTTCTCTTTACTGGGGTAAGAGTCGTAATGTCGGGTCACTGCTTTACTCTCCGTCACCAATCGTCTCACATCCGTAGTGGGACTGGTCTGTATAAGGGAGGCATGTCGTTGTGGTTACTTCCTTTCAAACCTCGCGCCAAGTCCCAGTAAGCATGGTGGCTTGGCACGAGGTTTGAAAGTTTATCGCCCCATTGTTGATCACGCAACTCAGACATGCGACTTTGAACCATGCGTTCAAAGTGGCGTTTCTTAGTTTTGTTCTCTTTACTGGGGTAAGAGTCGTAATGTCGGGTCACTGCTTTACTCTCCGTCACCAATCGTCTCACATCCGCTGGAATGACAAGGCGCCGGTCGTCCGGCACTATGACCTCCTTTGCAGATGCACCTACTACGGTGGAGAGGTGATTGGTGAACGAATCGATCGCAAGGGTTACGTCATCTTTTGTCAGGATGTCGTCAGGGATCTTGTCAAGGTCCGGTGAACTGATAGCCTTTAGGGCATCGCCTACTTGCTTCCAGTTCACTATCGTCTTAGTGGGGCGGGGGAGGTCAGTCGTTGGGTCGGGACCTAGTCGCAGTATAATGGGTCGGTGGTCAGAGTGAAGCGGCCAGCGGCTAAACACGCCTTTATATAGGCCCGATCGTGACTCACTGTTCTTTGTTGTAGCTTACAATTGGTAAAGATATACGTTTTTATAGTGATAATTATATAAAAATGTTATTGAATTGTTAACAGAATATTTTTAAGTTATATATGGTATGTTTAGTGTTTACAAATATGAGAAATATTGAATAATATAGTAAACAATATTAGGAAACTAGTTTTAACTTAAAATTATGAAAGGGTCGCAGAGTGACGTCAACACTGGTTCGGCGGGTAGCTCGGTTCGGCCAGCAGGCGGCTTCCACGATGAAACAGTCACAGGACCTGCTTGTAGCTGCTCGGGACACGTGGGGATGACACGGTGGGTGGCGTGACTCGTAGCGTGACGTCATCACTGGTAGCTGGTTCGACGGGTGGCTTGGCTCGGCACGTTATGAAAAAATAATAAACAAATATTACAAATAATGTTTAAATTATTAGGTTTGTAGGGTTTTAATTTTTCACTAAGCTTTTCTTTTGTGTAATAATAATAAAGTTTGTACTAACAATCATTTCCATAATTTATCTGATGACGCTTTATCCTTGATTTCATTGTAAACGTAGGTATATGTCTGCAACTTGGTACATTATATACTCAGCACTGCCTCACTCGAATATGTACATATTACTCATATTATGCGCACGTTTCGTTGTACGTATAGTTGTAGGGATTCTTATTGAGCTCTAGATGGTTCTTATGGTAGTTTTTCGTAGATTTTAGTTGTTTCTCGTAAATAAGTTCTTGTGTTTATATATCTTTGCTACTTGAGTGGTACTATTCTTTTACTTTTGATTTTTATATATAAAGGTTTATTTCATCTCGTTATATGCTCTTTGCGACTTTAATAAGTCCTTATTATCGGGTTCCCTACTTGACATCTAAAGCCGTTTGATCAAACATTAATTGCTCGAAAATGTTTAGTCGAAAATCCATGAGACCTACGAATCATGAGCTTTATAGTTTACCACATCGATATATCAAAATCCCTAAAAAACACGTGGTCTAATGATCAATAGCGATAAGCATCGGACTGACGGCCTTATGTGATTTTTTTTTTGCAATATCGATGTAGCACGTATAGGAAATTGTTCTTTTAGGCAGGAGAAAAACTATTAAAATTCACTAAATCTACCTACACTCTGTATATATATATATGTAACTTATAATATATATGTAACATGCAGCTCCTTTTTAATATAAAAGACTTTTTAAATGTAAATAAAAAAGAATATAGTTTTTTTTACAAATTATTGGAGTTCAAAATTGTATGCCCTAGGCGGGAATCGATCCCACGTCCTCCGATATCGCGTCGGATGCCTAAACCTCCTCGACCACCTGGGACTTGGTATTTCAGCCGAAATGTTGTGCTCCAATTGTATTACTTTAACCGTAAGGTTTTTTTATAGGGGTCGGTGCGGTGCGCGGCATCAACTCGATTCCCTACTTGGGCATAAAATTTTGTACTCCAAAAATTTGTAAAATATGATTTTCGTTTAGCACGCGATAGTGCTTGTATTCATATTTAGAAAAAATATATTTTAGTTTATGATTTGCATGTGAGTGATTTTCATAAATAATAAGATCCACTCCACTTGAAGCTAGTTAATTTATGAAGATGTTACTAGTTATTAGTTTTAAAAACCTATACTTATGTAGGTATTCCGATTTTCACGGATAAAAAATTATATAGAACATGTTGTGCTAAGCAGCCTTATACATACTATCAAAATAATGAATGTAGGTAGGTTTAGTGAATTTTAATAGTTTTTCTCCTGCCTAAAGATATAGGACCGACGCGATATCGGAGGACGCGGGTTCTATTCCTGCCTTGGGCATACAATTTTGTACCCCAATAAAAAAACTACCTTTATATTTTTTATTTACACTTAAAATAAGTCATTTATATTAAAAACAATATAGCGAGCTGCAAGGAGGTTGCATGTTTCACATATAAATACAGAGTGTAGGTAGGTTTAGTGAATTTTAATGGTTTTTGTCCAACCTAAAAGAACAATTTTCTATACGTGCTACATCGATATTGCAAAAAAAAATCATCACCACGGTCGTCAATCCGATGCTTATCGCTATTGATCATTAGACTACGTGTTTTTTAGGGATTTTGATATATCGATGTGGTAAACTATAAATCTCATGATTCATAGGTCTCATGGATTTTCGACTAAACATTTTCGAGCAATTAATGTTTGATCAAACGGCTTTAGATGTCAAGTAGGGAACCCCTTATTATCGTGGACACTGAAGCTTTTATCTGAAAATTTACAAAATGAATAGAATATGACGCAGATTTGTGCTGATTTTTGGTTCTAGACATGCTGATAACTTTTCCTTTGTTTGGTTAGGGCTTTGCAAGCCAAAACGAGAAAACTAGATAGGTTTTCGTTTCAACATCATACATTTTCGAGTTGATGTTTCTGTGGGAAAAATGAATGGTTTTATGAAATTTTTAGCTGGTGATGTGTGGAATGCATTGTTCGATCTAGAAACAGTATTTTTATGATAGTAATTACAACGGTTACCTGTTTTATAGCCTAAATCACTAATTTTTGTGATTTTTGATATTATATCAGTCGCATTTTTCTCTATACGTTGGTATGTTTGTTTTTACTATATTCATAGTATTTATCCTCATATTTTGGGTTTTCCACAAATGTAAACATGTCAAAAATGACACTGTCTTGAGTCAAAATTGCGTTGTCAAACGACGATTTCTTCTAAAATTTATGAGGTTGCATTCAAAATTTGGTGATTTTATGTCAAATATTGCTAGCAACTAAGAATTAAAACCTAATGTTCTTGGTTCCGATTTTAAAGCCAGGCAGCCCTATATAAACGGAACATTCGGCTTCTTCGATCATTCTTTGCTTGGATTTCAAGAAAGTCTAAAATTAAAATACAGTACAGGAAGAAACCCTCACTGAACAACTGAAGTCACCTGAGAAGATTGCTGGTCCAACACTGGAAGACTAGACTGGCGCAGCCCTCTCGACGCGGCCCTACATCCGGTGCTCCTGAAGTTGGTGGGAGCTACGTGGCGAAGCCCCTCAAGCGCGGCCGCCCTTATCTCCGTTCTTAATTCCTTTCTCTCCCACCAGCTCACCGGAGTCAGTCCACAAACACATACGCGGACCAGCAAATCAAGGTGACCAGGTGCTGGTGAGGTGTACCTGCCTCCTCTTTCCTGTGGCGAGGCCCTCCTACCTCTGCTTGCCTCCACTCTCCTGCATGCAGAGAGGCGCACCCGCGTCTACTCTGCTGCTCTCTACGCATGTTCCTGGCGAAGTGTTGGTGAGGTGTGCCTGCCTCCACTCTCCTGCAAAGAGGCGCACCTGCTTCTGCTCTGCTGCTATCTATTTTACGTTCCTGGCGAAGCGCTCCTGGTTCCACATAAATTCCGCCGGCTAGATTTTCTCTTTATTTTTATTTCCTATTTATTTTTTAATTTTCTTTGTAGGCTAATTTTATACATTCCTATAATTAAGTGAGATATAACGAGAGCCCAACCTTTTATGTTTTAAATGATATTATAATTATTCTATACTTTCCCTCTTTTATTTTTATCATTCTTTTTTAAGTCACCCTTTAAGTCACACTACGATTCTATTACGTGACAGGTTTCAATTTGATTTAATCTGTACTTAATTAAATGCTTTACATTTTTCTTGTAATTATTCAATTTGACTCCTTTAATGGCTTATTTGATAATTGCGTAGTCCATTAGACATTGATTTGACTCGTTACGTAATACTTGGAGGGGAGAGCAAACATGGCCAGTTGTAGGGAGAATTCGAGTCAGTCTTCAAAAGATTCTCGAAGTGGCCGGACGTTACAGTACTTAATACGCAAAGTGCCGTGTATAATATACGACAGTAATATAGGTATACAGTGTTAGATAGTGAGTTTACCCTAATTGTGGAAGATAAGTGTGAAATATAGCAGTTGTGACATGGTAAGCCGGAACTTTATTACAAAATAGTTTGTGGCGGCAGATTATCACTAAAAATACGTAACAGTGGGGATGAAACCAATTGAGTCTGTTCATTCAGCAGCGCGAAGCTTACACTATGTTTCGATATTTCTAACTGTTCTAATACACATAACCTAAACCCCTTGTCACAACAGTGTAAAGGTCGTGGCACACTGTACCGGCACGGTCACGGCACAGCTGCGGCACGGCGTTGTTTCGAATTTTGGCTACCGCTAGCCGCCAGCGCGCTAAGGATGCGTCGCCCGCGAGGTGCAAGCTCGCAGACCGCGCGCCAACCGCGAGTTGCAAGCGCGCGGTCGGCGCGCCGGCCGCGAGGTGGAAGCTTCTTGGCACCACGAGTAACGCACGTTATAATTATGGCATTTGCGATTGAATACGCCTAGAACTTGCACGTTTTCATAATGTCTCAGTTTACATTGCGCGAACTAGCAATTATCGCTATTGCTCTGGACGAAGAACAAGACAATAAAAGGAGAAGGAGAAAGAGATATTGGGTGCATAACATGTTAAAAGAAAGACTAGCAGAAGGGGAATACTGGAAGAATATTAGACATTTGATTGACGATGAAGGTGCGCGGGCGACGAAGCGGCGTGTTTCGCTCGCTGGCACCTGGCGGGCGGCTCGCAGTCGGCGGGCTGTAAGCACGCGGTCCGCACGCTTGAAGCGCGCTGGCCTCTACCTAACAGCTCAAGTTGTTAGGTAAAGAGCCGCGCGCTGACAACCCGCCGTTGGCTTTTTGTATTGACGTTATGAAATATATCATACGACATACGATTTAATGTCCAAATTTAAATGACAAGTTAATTGCTGGGTTGGAGCGGTGCCGTTACGGTGCTTGCATAATGTGCCATGACCTTAAGATTTCAAACGTATTACAATCGAGGAGTTGATGACCGCTTTCAATTAAATGTTTGGCAAAATGAGACTGTTCGGGATGGTCGTTTCTAAACGCGGATTTATGTTCTTTATATCGGATATCAAAATTACGGCCAGTTTGACCAATATAAACGCTGTTACATTCGTCACAGGTAAGTTTGTAAACACCGGATTTTTTACCGTTTTCCAGTCGATCTTTACCGTTACATAAATGACGTAGATTTTGATTTGTACGAAAAGCTACATGGACGTTATTTTTCTTTAATATATTGGAAATTTTTTGAGATATTGGCCCCATATACGTTAAGCTGCCTACGTACTTGATATTTCTATCAGAAGGGCAAGAATAAAGAAGTGACCTAGCCCTATTACGTTGTTTGGTCTGAATTAATCGATCAACTAACTGTTTATTGTAGCCGTTGGAAATAGCAATTTGGTATATTATATTAAGCTCTTTATTATAGTTGTCTTGGGTCAGAGGAACCGATAACAATCTATGGACATAACTTTGTTTTATTTAAATATTATTTAATGTTTATTAGGATACTTTTAAAAGTATTTGTTATTATTAAATATGGATTTCCGCAAAGTAACGCCTGAATCTATTCATTAGAAATGATAAAGATAGATCAGTGTACGTGAAGTGCAACGGAAACCTTGTTCCTCACAACAATAATTATAACTGAAAGCATACTGAAAATAAAAAGCACAATCTTTTTTTTTTAAGGGGGAAATGCCGTCGCACTACCCTTCCAGCATGGGGGCGGTGGAAGGGGATGTGTGGGACTTGAACCCACTAAAACCGAGAGCAGTCCTCGAGGTGGGGCAAGTTAGGGTCGCGTTAGCAGTCACTCATCAGGACCTCGCGGTCCTGCAGGTAGTCAGCCAACAGCCGTTAAGTGCTTAGTGACAGATTTTCTACTTGAGGCGGGCGGGCATTCGGAAAATGCCCTATAAGCCATAACGACTGCCATCTACTAGGTCAAACGGGACCGACGGCTTTACGTACTCTCTGAAGCACGAAAGTGTTCAGTAGTAATGCCACTAGCGGTCACCCATCCAAGTCATGACCGCGGTGGACGTTACTTAGCTGATCTGTTAAGAACGGCTAAGCAGACTTCTTTTCGAGCACTTAAGCCTACGGTGTGTCCAATACGCATTTGTTGGTTTTACGATACAGCAAAAACAAAAAAAAACGGTAGAAACGCATTTGTTTCGGGGCTTCTCATATGACTTGATTGCGTTTTTTCTATTCGCAAAGGTCGTGACTACTAGCTAATGTTTACGTTACAAATTTTACTGTACATAAAACATACGAACGGTGTAAGTAAACTTACTAGATAAATAACAACAGAACCTTGTTTCTTTGAAACTCTAAAAACCTTTTCAGTAGACACTTCATTATCCGCTGCAAAAACAACAGTACTATGTACTCTTACGTATTCTGTGACGGTAGCTTTTGGCATACATTTCGTCTGTACCGTCTTTATAACGACTGCGCATTACATTTCTGTGACTAACGACCTCGATTTTGGTGAAGTGATAATTAAAACGTTCTGTTTCTTTTAGCATAATTTTTAAGCTTTGAGTAAATTTACAAATCTACTTAGATTAATATAATAGTTATTTGATCAATGAGTAAGGAAAGTCGTTTTTGGTCCGAGTCATCTTCATCACATCAACCTCAACGTTTTATTTTGTTTTGTTTTTATAGCTTTTAGGCTAGCCTTGGAACACTATTTCACCTGATGGTAAGTGATGATGTGGTTGTAGATGTTGTTCAGGCTAGCCTAGAATTACAGGCTCTCAAGGACAGCTGCCGGAACACACCGTTAGGTGCTTAGCGACAGATTTTTGACTTGAGGGTGGTAACTAGCTAGGTGGGCACTCGCATAATGTCCTGCCATGATGCAAACAAGGTTTCCCCCATTTGGGGGATTGTCCATAATCCCCACGCTTTACATCTTGGAGTCGACGCGTCTTGGAGATCGCAATAGAAGTCGTCAGTTCCTTGAAAGGCGCTGCTTCCCACCGTCCGATATTTGTCCCTTAGTCGTCCCTTACGACAGCCACGGGGAGATTTAGGGGATGTTATTCTGGTCCGGTACATCACACTGAAGTTTCGAGTGCTGACTTAAAATCCCTTGCTAGTAAAGTAGTCTAGAACTGAATCAGGAGCGTAGAGAGTATATAGTAGAGATTATAATATAGAATACTTAGCATAGTGAGGGATTTAAAGGCAGAAGATCTAAAAAATCGCTCTCATGTGAAACAAAACATTTCACCTCTTCCAACGAGAGGATTAGCAAAGAGTGTGTAATACAGAAAAGTAGCTTCACGCTATTTCCTTTTTTTGTTTCCGTTCATCTAAGAAGTTGTGATATGAACAAACCTTCATGACATTGTAAAATTCATTTTAAGGGAAGTGAGTAAAATTTATTTCATCCTTTTATATTAAATTTTTTTTTTTAAGTAGGAAGTAAAATGAAAAACCAGACATCGAGATTTTAAAATTTTCCAGTAGGTATCAGATTTATATTCCAAAAGTTGATGTTTGAAATCGAATCACTTTTCCTCACGCTCCCAGCTCAAATCAATTTTGCTACAAGTTTCCGAACACTAAAACATCCCTTTTTACGCTAGAGAGGTTAAAATGAAATTCCTAACCTGCCACGGTAAGAAATTCGATTTTCTTTATCCCACTCATGTAGGTACAATATATCTCCATTATGAACATAAAATAATACATGCATAGTGATTGGGGATTTTGTAAATGCCACCCTCCTCTTGTAGAAATTCTGGCGTCAAGCACGTAACGGTGTGTTCCGGCAGCATTCCTTGAGAGCCATTTTCCTTTCTTATATAAACCTGGTTCTTCGACCGCATTATCAGTTACCATCAGGTGATATTGGGGTCGAAAGCTAGCCTCAGAAATAAAAAGAGCAATTCTGCAATTAAATATATGTTTTCGCTAACAGACGACGGAAGAAAACATGGAATTACTTTTTAAACCCTTTTAGCCCCCCTTAAATATTTATTTTATTTTATTTTTAGTATTTTTTGTTATAGCGGCAATAGAAATACATCATATGTGAAAGTTCCAACTGTCTAGCATAGCTAGACAGTTGGAACACCGTTCTTGAGATACAGCCTGGTGACAGACGAATGGACGTATGGACGGATGGACAGCGAAGTCTTAGTAATAGGGTCCCATTTTTACCCTCTGGGTACGGGACCCTAAAAACTGTTAAATTAGAAACATAGACGCAAAATTTCGTCGAGCTTAAACACTTAGTATGAACGATAAGAATACACTTCTCTTGATCCAAGTCCTTGAGGTGGTAACGTTAGAATGTATGTTTTGCGCCCAATGTGCAGCATCTCACGTCGACACCAGTACGTTAATAATATGAAGATAAAATTGCGACTTTGTTACGTCAGACATTTTGTTCAACTTTTACAACGCTAATAAGGTTTTTACGATGGACTTAGTTTTACGGTGGCGTAAAAACTGAAGTAACGCACCCATCTGATCTGGTGAGACTTCATTGATTTTAGTCTACTTTGTAAAAGAACAGAGATTTATTTTTATCGCAATACCTAATTTTATTTAGATTTTATACAAGTTTGTTTTTATGCCAAATACACTTTATGGAAAAGGATTTTCATGAACGTTTTAGAGTTATTTACATTGTTTTAGAATATAAACCTATTTTATTAGCGTTGTATGTTTTTAGGCCAAAAGCACCTTTATTATGTAGACTAATAGATTGTATAATGTTTACATTAATCTTTACATGCTTTCAGAATATAAAAGGTTTTTACTTTTATACAATATTGTAATTAAATCACTTTAAGGGCCAATTTCACCAAACAGAGATTAAAGATATCCGCGTATATTTATATAAACAATGGTGAAATTGAGTCTAATTCTGTTAATCCCTTAATCTGATGTTTATAAGAATAATCTTTTTAATCATGGTAAGGAATTTATTGAATGGTCACATCACCCTCAAGTAGGAAATAGGTAAGAAGGTGGGTAGTCAGTGTTGGCAAATTACCCTCCATAATTCAATAACCACCCACCAACAAGAAGAAGTAAATCTGTCGCCAAGCACCTAGTGCTGTGTCAGGCAGTCAGCGCTTCAATTATAACAATAAATTAAATTCATGTTTGATAGGTATGATATAACAGAATTAAGCTTCGTTTTTCTATTCATATAACAGTCATGAAATAATTATTTGTGGTTAAACTTTTAACCATTGTGTACATGAAACATCAAGTTAACGCACGTTGGATATTCCGTATTTCATACAATTGTTAAAGTCGGTTCCGATGTTTATAATTTTTTTCACTTTTTTCAATGATACATAAAGCTTACAAGATTATTCACTAGTCTAAAATAAGATTTTCACCCATGTATGATATGGTACGCATTCGCATACCTAGATCATTAATGATTTATTTTACTTTTACGTTTGTTTTTTCGATGATGGAGCGCGCTTAACCAGAAGGTATCTACTAACTCGCGTTTTGAAGACCCCATTAGTCTATAAGAAATTGATTTGACTCTCAACGCGATAGTAGGAAGAGAGAGCAGACAGTGCCAGTTGGACACACAATAGAGAATCCAAGTATGTATGTTATAAACGGCGACTTGTGCTGCAAGGACATTATTGTTGTATTATTATTATTGTAATTAATACGTTAGGTGGTAATTAATACGATACACAAAAGTTGTACAGTTTATGACAGTGAGTTTACTCGAATAGTGAAACAAAATATGTATACCTATGGATTATAATTAAGTTGGAGAAATGTGTGAAGCCAGAGTTTTGTTCGAATACATTGTTTTTTAAACCTTAAAGATATTCAATTTTTAGTAATTAATTATAACTTAAAAACTACTCAACCGATTTCCATGAAATGAAATGGAACCATTTTAGAAGCATTCATTACTCTACCCAACAAAAAAAATAATCATTAAAATCAATTATTTGGCGGATTATTCATTTCTCACACATCATTCATTCATTACACAGTTGGATTGATAACCTTTTTTTTGAAGTTGGTTAAAAACAAGTATTATGAAGTTAAGATCAATAGCTATACTTACTAAGATCTAAGATATCTTTATGCTTGGTTTAATATAATATAATATTTTATGTTGTGTTAGTTTAATATAATATTTTATGTAATTGCTAGGAACTTTGTCAAATTTATCCTAAATAACGATATATTTTTATGTTCTTTGTCGACAAAGGAATTGTTTTGAAGCTGCAGGCATCTAAACTGGCAATAAAACTTTATTTCAGATGCCAAGCCTACGCTCTCTGGATTATTGAATTGGCACATTTGAGTTTTTATTATTCCTAGTTTTAGGTAGTATACAAATGTCACTTTTTCATGCTGGTAAGTTTTGCGAATGCCCAACAAAAGGTGGATTTCGGTTCAAAATCCGTATCCGATATTTGTAATTTCTGAACTACAAAACCAATGACTTTGAAATATTTACGGGACAATCTTTAAAGAAGCTCAAACTTTATTGTAGTTGGTCAAAAAGTAAGGATATTGCTAATTTATACTTTATCTATATATACGTTCTATGAATTCCTAGTTTAAAATTATAAATTATCCATAATTAACCATGTCAATTAGTACAAAAATTGTATTTACACGTAGAACCTTTTACAATCAATATTTGAGAAATGATTCGTTCTACCCTTTACCACACAATTTGGTGTTTTTTAATCTAGTGCGTAAACATCGGAATTGCGTCGTAGACTGTGCCTACGTCGGTGTTACGGCATGTTACCCGAGTTCCCCGACCCATTGACGGATCCGCGGGTGTATTTTATACTCGTAGACCTTTGGTTCTATTGAAGAATCAAAGTCAAAGAAAAAATATCAGCTGTTCAGTAACAATGTTAAAACACATAATAGCTCAAAAGAGTCAACATGTAGGTATCCACTTATCTCGTTTTCTGTTTTTGTTTGTGATTTTAAGTTGATTATTTATTTTTCATTTACTTTCGTTGATATGTAATTGATGGCAATACTTATTGTTATTATTGAAATAACGTAAACTATGCGGCCGGGTTGAACCTTATCTCTAGGTAGATAGTGTTCATAATCGCGAGGACGCGATTTGTTGTTAATTTGGGCGGCGTGGCCGTCGCCACTGCCATGTTTTTAATTTGAAGTTTAGTTTGGCAGCAGAGTTCGACCGAAGCGTTCGGCTCACATTCCCGTCTGAATCACACGTGGCCGTGTTAAGTTTTTTAAAGTTTTATGCTTGATAGGTTAGCCTTTGACCACTATCTCACCTGATGGTAAGTGATGATGTGGTCGAAGATGTTGTTCAGGCTAACCTAGAATTACTGGTTCTCAAGGACAGCTGCCGGAACACACCGTTAGGTACTTGGCGACAGATTTTCTACTTCAGGGTGGTAGCTAGCCAGGCGGGCATTCGCAAAATGCCCTACCACCATGCTATAACGACTGCCATCCTAAGACAACAACCGGGATCGACGGCTTAACGTGCCCTCTGAAGCACCGAAGCACTCAGTAGTAATGTCACCAGCGGTCAGGTGGCGAGGTGGACGTTGTTTAACTTTGCTGATTGGTTCAGAATGGCTAAGTAAACTTCACTACGAGCGCTTCTAAATTTAATTTTAATGTTAATTAGTGATAAACTTGATTGTTTGGGTGCGGTCATCCAGTGATATAGTGAGTAGGCAACGGCAAGGAGGATCCCTACTTCGGCGGGCTACGTGCTTCGACTTAGGGAATCAGGGAAGTTTATTCTAATATCATTGCTTATTAAGTTCTGATTGATTAATCAAATAATTTATGGTGTTGTTGTGTTGTTATAAATCCCCTTCGACGGGGCGACTCGCGAGCCGTTAGTTGGTGAATGTTGTTCCCGTCTTTTTTTATACCCACGTGCCTAACAGCACGTAGATCGGCTGGTGTCTTCCTGTGAATTCCAGGAACCCAGTCGAATACGTCACGACGTCCGTGGTAAAGTGTGGGACTACGGGGATTGAAAAGGGCCCCCGCCCATACAAGTAATGTAAGCATAAAAAATATAAAAATGAATTCTTACTGTGAACATGAGTACCATGCTTCTTTGTTTCTTATTTAAAGAAAAAAAAAAAAACTTTATTTTTACTTTTTTAAAAACAAAGAAGATACATTCTCTGAATAATTAGTGAGCTATCCCTTTATCGCGTGAAAGTATTCTCGTTGTTTCGACTGAAAATGCGCACTACGCACGAGTTCAACATTTCGTAATGACGTCTGTCTTGTCATTACGAAGTAATATATTTGTGAAATATTCAAAGCATAATTTCGACTAATACTTATCTACTTATAACAAATGAAGATTAATGACGCATCGTACTCCAAAGATTGCATTTCATTAAGTGCCAGCACCAGATGCTATACGACTGCGTTAATGTACTGTAACAGCTGGATCGTCCACTGCTGAACACAGCCTCCCCAATTAAAGGGGTATTTGCCATAATCACCACGCTTGGCAGGCGTCTTGGGGATCGCAGTGTAAGTTGGCAGTTCTTTAGAAGGCTGCTGCCCACTTTCCAGTATTTTTCCCTTAGTCGCCGCTTACGACACCCACGGGATGATATGGGGAGGTGCAATTCTAACCCGGAACCCCACGGGACGCCAACGCGGCCCTGCCATTGCACCGCCGCGTTAGTAACCTATCAATTACAGATCTAGCATTATTCGATACCTACATTTACACTTCTTAGAAGATTTTTCTAGATATATAACGCATTTACACAACAACTTCTTTCATGAGTGTGGCAAAGATGGCGTGGTGATATCACTGTTACTTATAAAGTAAATATATCAAAAAGTCGACACTACGGACATGAATGATGATGAAAGATGCCAAATTCACTACACTTGCCATTGATTACCATAACTCGATTTCATAGAGTAAAACTTAACATCTTCATGTTCAGTGGAAGACTGAGATAAATTTGTTAAAAAAAAATAATGCATATAAAATATAAAAATGAATTCTTACTGAGGGCATGAGTACTATACCACTTTGTTTCTTATTTTAAGAAAAAAATATTATTATTATTTTTTTCTCTATAAAAATTAAAACAAGATATTATCTGAATAATTAGGAAACTATCCTTTCTCTCGTGAAAATATCCTCGTTGTCTGGACTGAAAATGCGCACTACGCTCGAGTTCAACATATCGTAATGACGTCCGTTATCTTCCGTACAATACTTATCTACTTATAACAAATGAAGATCAATGACGCATCGTACTCCGAAGATTGCATTTCATTAAATGCCGGTAACAGATGCTATAAGGCCGCGTTACTAACCTATCAATTACACATCTAGCATTATTCGGTACCTACTCAAACTGAGTGTATTCCTTTTGCTTTGAGTTGTATATTGTTTGTAAGAAGTTGTATGTAATTTATTTTCTTTTCTGTACCAATAAATAATTATTCTTTTCTATTCTACATTTACCCTTCCTAGACGATTTAATCAAGATGAATATAACATACACAACAAATTCTTTCATGAGTGTACCAAAAAGGGCATGGTAATATCACTGTTACCTATGATAAATCATAAGAATGTTGGTAAATAGAATAAACAAAAAGTTGGTGAGAGATAGTAAAAATCAAAAAGTCGACACTATGGACATTAATAATGATGATTAAAGATGCCAAATTCACTAAACTCGGCATTGATTACCATAACACGATTTCATAACTTTTTTATGAACTCGAGTTAATATTTAATTAACAATTGATAAATTGAATTAATTAAATCTTCATGTTCAGTGGTTCAAGCATGAAAGTACGAAAATGTATGTGCTGGCTTCTACAACTATAAAACTTTAATTTAATTTCAGGATTAGGTCGTATATCTTCTTTATGCCATTGGATTTTATAGCTTGTCTATATTTTCTATAAATAATATACTTGTTATGTTCTTTATAACTGAATATATTTAAAATATATGTTTAGGAATGATAAAGTTACAGAAGTAAAAGCTTTAATAAGAATTCGTTCCATGTTATATATATTAATTACTTTATATTTTATTAAGATATTCAATTTATTTATATCTTAGAATTGGAAATTTGGCAGTTACCAATTTCCCAAATAATACCAGTGGTAAAGTAACCTAGAATAAAATTCTGTTATGATCAAATAAACAATTCATTACAGACACAATATATTATGAATATTATGTGCCTCGTATCTGCTCTCGACAGTCCTGTTTCAGTGGATTCGAGTTGTCCTTTCACCCGGATTTCAATATTCTGACATTTTATTGCTACTACATTACAATCTGAACTTGACAGGAATTATTTGCCTTAAAATACAGTAGAGTATGGTTAAATAAGCAACGACAGTAATAGCGTTACTTTTCTTTAAACTTTCGTGAACTAAAATCATGTTTCTAAATTAATGACGGGTCTATCCACGCACGAATTAACATCAAAATGATATTTTGTCTAACCTCGACGTTTCGATCAACTTAACTTAAGCTACACGAGTAGACTCTCAGTCTACACGAGTAGACTCTCAGTCTACACGAGTAAACTCTCAGTCTTCACGAGTAGACTCTCAGTCTACACGAGTAGACTCTCAGTCTACACGAGTAGACTCTCAGTCTTCACGAGTAGACTCTCAGTTTACTCGTGACCACGGTCAATGCAACTCGATCGAAACGTCGAGGTTAGTCAAAATATCATTTTGATATTAATTCGTGCGTGGATAGACCCGTCAGTTATTTAGAAACATGAGTAATAGCGTTGTCCAGTTCTTAGACTTCAGTATCAAAAAGGCTGTTTGTACTGGCATATATTAAACATATTTTACGAAGGGACACTCACAAATATTTGTAGAAAACATAAAAAAAATTGAAAATAAAATATACAGAGTGAATTTTTGACACGGGGTAGTAAGGGCAGGCAAATAAAGGTAGAAACTTAACCGTTATAGTAACATGAAAACGTTTTTAAGAGACTATCCAAAACTTTTTAAGGTATTCTGAACTGCATTTACAGATTTTGGAAAATCTAAAACACTTAAACACATAAGTAGGTAGTTACGTGCAGTTTCATACATTTTGTCTACTTTCCTCCAATGTATGAATTGGGGTTGAATTTTGAAACTACGAAGTAAAATTCAGTGCTTGCAAATTGTATGGATGTCGCCAAAACCCGGGACATTACTACGCATGCGCTAAAGTTGGCCCTTCCCGAGACAAGTGAAAATTTGAATCAAACCTTTATTGTAATGCTTAAGTGGGCGATTTACTGATTTAGGTCACTTTGAAGGCAAACTCCTCTTCAGGGAAACATTGTTTGAATTTAGAAAGAAATGTTATGTACAAAATCAACGGAACAAATCCATGCTGAAGTTTTTTTCTTTACTGCTTCATTATGATTGGTGAAATAATCAAAAGTTTTAATAATATTTTTGAAGTAGACATCATTGATAACGAATTTTCACATCTAACTTTCGCTTTATGTTTTTTTACCGGCGGTATGTCTTTATCACAAAATACTATGAACTATATACTACACTACAGCTACTACAATAAAAGCATTTAGATAACCTATAAGCTATATGTTTTTATTATCCGTAAGAAGAGACCCATCGATCTGTACTGCCTCTGCTCTTGCGTTCCATTCATGCTGGAACTTTCATTAGTCGTTTCATTAGAAAAAAATAATTGATGAAACTCCTTGGTGATATTAACTTCTTGGATAAGGCCTGCATCATATTGTAAAAAAATGTTACGAAACATTATTTTGTAATAGAATAACTATTTACAAAATCACAAGTTTACGAGAGGAAACATTATAGTCTAGTGCGGGATTCGAAACTGCGTCATCCACCCCACAGCCGGGGTATGCTCGACTGAGCTAACATGACAATGACTCATAACTCTAATTTTTCCTCATGTTCTTTAACCATCGTACGAAGATGGAGCGACCCCTATTAGTTCAACTAACGTTGAACTCAAATATAACATTATACCTCTATTATTCAATTTTGGTAGTATTATTAAAGTATGTTAATATAAACACGTCTTAAAGTTTATATTTCGAATTTTACGACATGAGAGAATGTATAATATAATATCAGTATATTAAAATTGGCTACCCATTAATTCATCAATGCGTGTAAAGGCAATATATTACAACCACAATAAACCTCTTATCAGCACTCGACAGGCCTTTGTCAGTGTTTTCGACATGTGCGCCCATCCGGATCTCAATGTTCTGACGTGCCATGGGTCTTTTGCAAACAACTGAAGTTGACAATAAAAATATTTTGTTTATTTAATTGCTTGGATTTCAATACGCTTTTGTAGCCGTGAAGAGGTAGGCAAGGGAATTTAAGCACCTACGTTACGCCAGATATATTTTGGCACTATTTATTGGGGCTGACGGATAGTTTTGCATATCTTACAAAGATATATTTTTGGATATCTAACAATGTATTCCTTTACATTTTAAACATTTGTTTGTTCGCTGGAACTATTTTTAAAAACAGGACGCAAATTCATTTTCTGTATATTTTAAGTTTTAGTTGAAAGCCAATCTCCGCTGGCTCTCTAATTGGCTTTAACACTGAAGTTCTTCGTATGAAAACTTTGAATTTATTGTTTATGCTATTGTAACGGAACAAACAGTAACCTCTGCCTGTAACAGATGCATGTCACAAATGACGAACTGCCCTACCATCTAAGATATACAGTCGTTATGTCTCATGTGCCTGTAATTTTCTGTCTCTCAAGGACTCCTGCTGGAACACACTGTTAGGTGCTTGGATGATTACAGATTTTCTACTTGACGGTGGTAGCTAGCCAGGCGAGCACTCGCAAAATGCCCTTTTACCATACGGTGAAGCTCAAACCGCCTGTGAGAATCAAACCATGGAGGCAACGCTGTACATAGCTATTACCGCTACACTGTCATTGCTTCACAAATGAAACAATGTTTTGGAAGCAAGTCAATTTTACAATCCAAATAAAGGATATGATCGGCTGTGAGGTGTCACAAGTTTCACCATTTGAAATGACAATAAATTTGTAGCCATTGGATGAGAATTCTATATTGTTTTTAATTTGGCTCATGACATGCAATGCTCAAATCGTCTTGAAATTCCATGATGGGTAATTTCATGATTTCCATGATTTGATTTTTGATGATGAAAGTATTTTCTTCAGTTCTCATAACGGACACTGCCAATTCAAATCTCACCTTAGATAGAAACCCAACCTCTACAAAATTTTGTCAACTAGCTATGCTTACATTATTGCTTAAAAACGGTGCTTCATTACAAAAAAAAAATTCAAGCTAGCACTGTAGTGTATTATATTTATTTATTTATTCAATTAGTATGGTTACAAACACAACTTACACTAACGATAAAAAATATAGAAACATTAAATATTCAATAAAATGTCAAGAATTTAAATAAATGTACATTTAAAAATACAATGTCAATTGAGTGAATATTCAAATGGTGATTCACAATAATATTAATAACAATTTAAAATAATACACACAATTTAAAATAAATAACACAATATAAAATAATAATAAAAAATAAAACATATAACATTTTAATAATTATACCATTCACAGAGCTTTAAGCATTCAGTGAGGATCTCCTTCCATGTGTCATTAAATACGTCACGCTCAAGATTGTCGTCTATCAGAGCGTTGAGCGCTTTAAGGGATCGCGGTATCGGGGATACGGCGTGACTGACTGTTTACAGTTTGGTACAGCAAAAAGTTTGTGTTTCCTCGCCGAAAGGTAGTTGTCAGGTACATAAAGGCGACACAAAACATCACTGAGATCCGGAGCATCTACTTTGCCATTAAGAATTTTGCACTATATGACGAGCTGGTCATAAGATCTACGGACTTCTAGTGAATTGTACCCTAGGCTACCTAGCAAAAACTTTGTAGATAGATAGATAATACTTTATTGTTACACCACATGATACATGAAACAGAGAAGATTTAAAATTTACAATAATAGTGTTACAATGCGCGGCCTTATCACTAGAAGCAATCTCTTCCAGGCAGCTTTTGGATAGAGATGATCTATAAAACCGATTATAAAGGGGTGTAGCATTACTAGTATATAACTAATAAATAAAAAGAAAACAAGCAACTAATCCTGGATTTTAAATACTTATGCAACATGTGCAACTAAATATATACGTGAGATTGTGGTCAAAGGCTTACCTATCAGCAATAAAAAAGAAAAAAAAAATTATAAATATACTTACATAAAAAACAATAAACATATAATCATTAAATAAACAAAATAACATAATATATATTTATAATATATATATATATATATATATATATATATATATATATATATATATATATATATATATATATATATGCAACAAATATTATAGTAATACTACGGGTACTTACGGTGTAATATTTGATAAATAAAACTTTTTTATTTGGTTCTTAAATACTCGTACATTATAATTATAATAAAATGACTTTTTAAATGATCGATCTTAAGATTTGCTTACATTTGAAGCATTTCCATTTTTGGTGCGGAAAACAATATGCTTCTATCAATTACAAAAACAAACAAAACTCGACATCCTGCAACAAATGAAACAAATATAAATTGAAAAAGGTTAACTTTGATATACGAACTGGAGTGCAAAACTTTCAGTACATGTACCTAGGTAAGTACAATGTGAGCGCAATATATCACAATTATTTGGCTTGAGTTTTCTCTAGTGTCAAATCTATCAAGTTTTTTTTAAATATAATAGTGACGGAAAAGCACGTGACCCCTGATATTAAGTGGAAGCCTCTCCTGTCGTCAGTGACGAAATGCACTGCGCCCGTCACCCTGAGACATACAGTTCTCGAGTCTCACAAGCCTGTAATTTTACTGGCTCTCAGGACTGCTGCCCGAATACTCTATTAGGTGCTTGTTCGACAGATTTTCTACTAGAAGGTGGTAGTAGCCAGGCAAGCCTTTGCTATAGGTATGCCCTTCCACCATGCGTTGAAGCTGAAGCCGGTGGTGGGGATAGAACCATGGGCCTGCGGCACGGCAGTCGATGGCTATTACCGCTCGGCCATCATTGCTACATACGTAATATTTAACGTGAATGTACTACTTAAGCCTGCACCGAGGCAGTGATTCGAAATTGTGGTTCGTTTGATCCCTTGCTGTATTTTTATTTCTTAATTTTAAGTTATGTAATTAATATATATTATATTTGAGGATTCCTTCTATAAATGATACACTTTGGAAACACGATTACTTAAAATTTTCCCGATATAAAAAAAAAAACCAAAGTTACAAAAAACTAAATAAACCGATAGTACGGCGTAAATACTTAACGGAGAGTCATCCGTATTTGAATAATAATATAACGTATACACATTACATTTTTCAAATAGGTATTTGTTTTTATTATACAAAGGAAATACTCAAATTCACGCATGTTCCACCCATTTTAGTCATAGCCACGATGCTTTGTCCCTATGCGCTTTAGTAATTCTTCGGCCGTCGGACGGGGACGGATGCTGTTGGCGTGCCTTACTTACGCACACATACGCGGCGCGCTTAAAAAGCTCGGTGCGCCCTTAATAATTTATTTACACAGTATCATTTACTTATATGCTTATTTTATTTCTTTCGGTAGAAACTTGGCCTATTCGATAGGGCAAATCACCCTTCTGTGGCTCCCGATTGGTTTACCTATTTAAAGGCACAGATTACTGTATATTTATACCATGTGTAAATAATTTAGCTAATATGATTTTAATTAGGAAGAATTTTTAACCTACTTCCAAAAAAGGTGGAGGTTCTCAGTTCGTCTGTATTTTTTTTTTTATGTTTGTTACGTCAGATCTCTTGACTGGGTGAACCGATTTTGAAAATTCTTTTTTTGTTTGGTCCCATTTTAAATTTCATCAAAATCGGTCAAGCCGTTTTTGAGTTACACTAAAAAGATTGAAAAAAAATTCTTAATAAAAAATGGAACCGATTTCAACACCCAAAAGTGTGAAATAACTTGTCGAAGTCGGTACCATGCTCACAATATTGTGATAATATGTACTTTTGAACCATCATGGTACCGACTTCAACAAGTTATTTCACACTTTTGGGTGTTGAAGTCGGTTCCATTTTTTGTTAAAAAATTTTGTATTATAATTACGAACGTGTCCCATGTAGGTTACTCAGTTACATAGTACAACAGCTTAGATGTGTAATGAAACCTATGATATCTGGCAGCTCAACTTAAAAATATGCGCTTACGTCAATTGTAAAGGGCAGTATTGCATCAACAGAAATGCTTATATAAAAGTGGCATATTCGAGAGTTGTAGTATACAATACGCGCGGGGTGTCGGGCTAGAATGTCACCCCCCCTGGTTACCTGTGGTGTTGTAAGAGGCGACTGAAGGTAATATACCGGAAGGTGGACAGCAGCACTTTCTGAGGGACTGATATCTTAAATTACGATCCCCGAGACGCCTATACAATATATTGTATACCTACAAATAGAAATACTATGAGGGAAGTCAGACTGTGACTTCTCCATACAAATGTACTATTCTATTTTCTTCCTAAATAATGCCTCTAGAGCAATTTTTTTACATAAAATCTAAGCCTGCTGTATACACAACCGCGCCTGTCATCTCTTATTTTTCAGCAACTTGAAACTAAAGAAAATATGACAATCATAAAATATCCTGGTTTACGGCCACGAGCAGGAGACCACTGGACTTTATCTAAGATTTTTTTTCTCAATTGGTATGCACTATCGCGAGCTAAGCAAAAACACATTTACAAATTATTGGAACACAAAATTTAAAATTATTTGTCCTGGTCAGGAATCGAACACGCGTCCATCGATTTCCGATTAACCGTCATAGGGGACGGTGTCCGGTCATCAACGAGACTACTATACTTTACCTGTTCGAAAGAAGTTCTTTTTGAAACACTTAACTCTGGCAGTGATGTCGGCACCTTTCTATATTTCTAAATATGAATACAAGCACTATCGCGTGATAAGCGAGAATCACAAATTGTTGTAGCACATTTTTTTTGTTCCGGGCGGTAATAGATCCCTTGTTCTCCGATTTTGCGCCGGATACCTATTCCAATTTTCATCTGAAGAAAGCAGCAGCGATGAAGATGGTGCATCGCATCCTGTACCGAAAACGCAGAGTCCGCCATAACACTCCCCGCAACGATCCCCGCGCGCCGCGCCGCCATGCGCCATTGCCGTCGGCTAGAGCACGCGAGCTTGAAGCGTCCTTCCTAGCGACGCGACGTTTGCTTAGCCGTTCTGACCCGATCAGCAAAGTTATATTAGTATACTAATTTTGTAAATGCGAAAGTAACGCTGTCTGTTACGCTTTCACGCCATAACTACTGGACCGATTTGATTGAAATTTGGTATGGAAATAGTTTGAGATCCGGGAAAAAACATAGGATGGTTTTTATCTAATTGCGCAAAAAGGGGTTAATGTTTTTGCGCGATAACCGACATAAGCGCGGGCGGAGCCGCGTCCGGAAAGCTAGTATATTATAAATGTGAAATGCTTGTCTTTATTGTCTAGCTTTCCTACAGGGAAATATCTCTTTTCTAGATAAAAATAAGAACATTTCAACTCTTCAGTCTCTGCAATTTCTCTGTGGAAAAAATCACGTTTATCCATTGCATGTAATAACTATCCTATTATATCTATGCCGTGGGTCTATCGCAGCGTAAAATAAGCTAACAATACCGTATTGCCTTAATTGGATTAATTAACATTCTGCAATTGTTGTGATACACAACGCTGCACTCTATTTTTCTCTCTACTGCGAGAAAAAGACGAAAACGTTAGCACGTTTCTCATTTGTATTTTTACTCTTATCATGCTTCCCGCGTGACAGAAATAAACTAAGCAATATGGTATTAAAAACGTTAAGTAACCAGTCAGTAACCTTTTTCAATACATTATTTTCATTCAATATTTTGTTTGCCGCCCCATGGGGTGCCGGGTTAGAATTTCACCTCCCCATATCATCCCGTGGGTGTCGTAAGAGGCGACTAAGGGAAAAATACTGGAAGGTGGGCAGCAGCGCCTTCTAAAGAACTGCCAACTTACACTGCGATCCTCAAGACGCCTGCCAAGCGTGGGGATTATGGTAAATACCCCCTTAATGGGGGAGGCTCTGTTCAGCAGTGGACGATCCGGCTGTTACAGTATTTTGTTTGCGAGGTAGCCATGGAAGATTTGGTTAGGAAGTTAAAATTTGACATTTATGTATTTTTCCAAATTGATGGAATTCGAGTGTTAATTATACTATTATTATATATGCAAAAGTTTGTGAGTGAGGAGTTAGGATGATGGTCACTCATTTACGCTGAAACGGCTTAACCGATTTCGATGAATGTAGGTAAGAATATTTCAAGAATAGGTCCCGATTGAAGACATAATCAACAACATCATCATCTATGCGGGGGAAACCGCGCAGGTAGGATATACTATTAATATTTAATACTATTTTAGTAGCAGTATAGAACTATTTATGCGAGTTTTAGGGAAGTTCTGGCAAAAAAAGGAAGTACATAGTTCTACCGCCAAACAGTAACGTTATCGCATTGCTGTGTTCCAGTGTGAAGGTGCCGGTGAAATAACAGACTTACCTATGTCCCAGGGTGATGGGTGCACTTTGCCACTTGTGACGAACTGCGTGTGTTATAGGCAGATGACACCGCTTAACACCAGGGGGGCCTCGTACTTTAAAAAATATTGTATTAGGTACATATATCCAATAAAAGGAACTTTCCAACCTATACTGTCGAAAACAACAAAAATCTTAGAAGCCCAGGTTTATACAAAAACTACGAATTCCAGATTTAGTCTGGACTTTGTATGTGTGTTACGTAAATACTCCACCAATTATGGATTTTGTTTTGTTTTTGTTGGGTAGTGTATACTTTTTTCATCAATATTGGTTCAGTAATTATGAATTTATAGTCACTTAACTGGAAAATTTTATACATGGATGATTAAATGGTAACTCATTAGTCTACTCGTGACCACGGTCAATGCAACTTGATCGAAACGTCGAGGTCATTCAAAATATTATTTTGGTGTTAATTCGTGCGTGGATAGACATAATTTAGAAACATTGTGACTCATGTCGTTGGTTCGTGGCAATAAGTTTTTTTAAAGTAACGGAATCGTAATTTTATACCTAAACAAATAACGGAATTTATAATGCTGTCAATAATACCTTCGTTCTCTTGTATAATTAAAAACCACCTTCTTTATTTCTATACCTATGTTAAAATACAACCTTTATACAAAACGCAATGATAATTTGGCGTTAAATTTAAACCTATTTGTGCAAAATTTTTCCAGCTTCAATTTCATCAGCCACTGCGAGTACGTATTCTCTGGACAAGTGTGTAAACATATACATTAATATTTTCATAATTCTGGTGTGTTTTCACGTGATAAAAGTAAGGCGTCAACTTATGATGATTTTGTTCACAACCTACTTATTTATGAAATAAATTTGTACTTGCCCGTATTGATTTGTTACTATGAGCTGTTTAGCTAGTTCTGAAAAACAATTTACACGCCTTTGTTTTAGAGTATAATAAGTTAAATCAACTCCGAGGACGGTAACTAGAAATGTTCGGCACACCAGAGAAATTGCCCTACTTATTGAATATAAATTCTATAAGAAGGGTAATTTCGCTAGGTCCTGGATTTAGAATAGCGCCTGGAGGTTATATTTTGCTCCCTTCTATGCTACCTCTTTTAACCGACTTCCAATACTCAATTCGTCTGTTTTTTTAAAAAAAATTTATGTCTGTTACCTCAGATCTCTTGACTGGGTGAACCGATTTTGAAAACTCTTTTTTTGTTTGAATGCTGATGCTTGTCGTTTGGTCCCATTTTAAATTTCATCAAAATCGGTCAAGCCGTTTTTGAGTCACACTAAAAAGATTGAAAAAAACAATTTTAACAAAAAATGGAACCGACTTCAACACCCAAAAGTGTGAAATAACTTGTCGAAGTCGGTACCATCCGCAAAATATTGTGATAATAGATAATTTTGAACCATCATGGTACCGACTTCAACAAGTTATTTCACACTTTTGGGTGTTGAAGTGGGTTCCATTTTTTGTTAAAATTGTTTTTTTAAACGAGATGTTATACTTGCGGACCAAGACAGATACATTTTATCATAAAACTAACGCTATCTTCACTTATTGTTCTGAAAAATACGGGATTACATACGTAGATAAGGTAGATGAATCAGACTATAGTTTTGTTCACATCTGGTAGTCTTTGTCAAACGAGTATATAGTTCGTATACGTGTCACTTGTTACTGCGAGCTGCTCGTATCGACTGGATGCTGAATCTGAGATTATTTATGTAGCAGTAGAAGTCTTTGTGCGAGCTCGTGCGGAGAAGTACTGCCATCATCCCTATTCCTACCGCGAAGCAGACGAACTGATCTGTAATTTAGGTAGAGGTTACCGCTTAACACCAGGTGAGCCCTGTGCTTGTTCCATCACGATACCAAAAACAAGATTTTTTCTATAAATAAAACTTTTCATAAACAAGCTTTTATAATGTTCTTGTTATTAAAAAAAAAACTAAAATACTCGTCAAAACAATTCAAATGAGCCCAAACTCGATGAGGTTATGTCGTTTCATTGTTTCAATTTATTGCATTTTCACGCGATTTACTCAACATGTATGCAAAATTTCAGCTCAATCAGTAACCGTGAAGTAGATCAAAATTAATTTGCAAGATTTTATGACAAACATCGTGACAGATGAAACTTAATAAAAGCTTGTAAAAAAATCGGCCAAGTGCGAGGCAGACTCGCGCAAGCAACTAACACGGCTCGGCCTACGGCCTCGCCATGCGCTCGCCCTACGGGCTCGCGCACCATACGCTCGGCCTTCGGCCTCGCGGACCGAAGTTCGGCCTTCGGCCTCACCAAAAGCTCGCCCTTCGGGCTCGCTATACACTGATGTAGGACCGTTACTCCAAATTCAGTCGAAAATCCCACAAAAACCCCAAATACAGTCGAAAATGTACGGTATAATACTCCAAATGCAGTATGAAGAATGAGAGGAGCATCTGAGACTAATAAAAAAATGACACATTTCAAAAGTTTCACTGTTATAGGCCAATAACTCTAAATTCAGTCGAAAATCCCACAAAAACCCCAAATACAGTAGAAAATGTACGGTATAATACGCCAAATGCAGTATGAAGAATGAGAGGAGCATCGAAGTGTGATAAAAAAATTACAGAAATCAAGAATTACACTGTTATAGGACAAAAACTCCAAAGGCAGTCGAAAATCCCTCTAAAACTCCAAATACAGTCGAAAATGTAAGGTGAAATACTCCAGATACAGTATGAAGAATGAGAGGAACATGGAAATTCAGAGCTCGGCCTTCGGCCTCGCATTAGACTTCATATTTTAACCTTTTTTTAGGGTTCCGTAGTCCTGACAAGGAACCTGTACGAACAAATGCTCATATAGTACAGTGCCTTTTCTAATCTAGGTGTAGGTGTATAAATGAAACCACTCTGTGCAGTATGCGAACAAAAAGTTTTTAATAATTGAGACAATAGCACATACATAAATTCACGAAGAATCTCGCTTGCGTGATTCAGCTTTTACACCGCTCATTTACTAGCGCATCTAGTGGCGATGGGAAGAACTACATGCATTTAACGATTGGATAATTAGTTCTACATTGCTGAATAGATGGCGTTATAAGTATTATACATATCGCCCACCAAGGACAACTCTAGCTTGTCCTTTAACAAGTGTGGAAAATTTCGCCCACCATGACAAGATATGCGCGTAAAACTTAGGTATATGGTTAAGCCTAATAAAAAAATTACTTCTTAATAACAAAATTGAATGAGTGGACTGTATACATTATTTGAATAGGTTTTTGTAACAAATTAATTCTAAATATTTATACAATTTAATGCTCTATTGGTAAGATACACAACTTACTTACAGGCCGCTTTATATTGCCGTTTTTTACTTTCAGAGTAACTACTCGAATTAAATTGTCATGCCCCGGGTGGGTTGCAACCACTCTGCCATATAACCATTTGCAAATTGGTAGGTTATCTTCCCGTACTACAACTACGTCACCTATACGAGGTTGTGACATTTGGGATGCCCAACGGTACCTTCTATAAAATTTTGTGAGGTATTGTTGAGACCATTTCCGCCAGAATTCTTGCGTCATTCGCTGAGTATATTGCCATCTTCGTAGTGTCCCAATATTAGATGATTCATAGAACCTATCAGGGGGAGCCACTAACGCTTCACCTACAAGAAAATGACCTGGAGTGAGCACCGTTGTGTCATCATCGTCACTACCTGTTACAACTGAGAGAGGCCTAGAATTCAAGCATGCTTCAATTTGCGCCAATACTGTTATCATCTCTTCATAGGTTAATGTCGACTGACCAATGACTCGCTTAAGGTGATATTTGACGGACTTGACGCCTGCCTCCCATAAACCGCCAAAATTTGGAGCGTGGGAAGGGATGAAATGCCATGAACAGCCATTTGTTGCTAAACTTTCAGCAATCTCCCGAAGCATTGAGCCTTTCTCATCCTTGAATAGCTTGCTAAGTTCATTTGCTGCTCCCACGAAATTTGTAGCATTGTCGCTCCAAATATCTGTACAGTGACCGCGTCTAGAGACAAATCTTTTGAATGCCTGCAAAAATCCCTCAGTCGTTAGATCTGTTACTATATCTAAGTGTAAGGCTCGTGTCACAGTACATACAAAAAGACAGATATACGCCTTCTGCGATTTATGGCCGCGTCCTTTTGCAGTTCGGATTTGAATAGGTCCCGCGTAGTCAACGCCGCTAGACTTAAACGGCCGACTTGGACTTGATCTCATTGACGGCAACTGTCCCATGAGCTGCGTTTGGGTAAGTCCTTTGTTTTTTACGCAAGTCACACAATTTCGAAAAAATGACTTAACTAAACTCCTAACACCGAAAATCAGATATTTGTTTTGCAGATAGCACAACATCAGCTGGACCACCGTGGAGAGTCTGCTTGTGTGCATCAGCAACTAATAGCTTGGTCAAGTATGAATCCTTGGGTAACAATATTGGATGTTTCCGGTTGGAACAAAGTTGTGAGTGTTCCAATCTGCCACCAACTCTCAATATTTGTTCCCGGTCTAGTATCGGATTAAGCGACCGCAAGCTACTTCCTTTGGGTAAGTTCTGTCCGTTCTTCACCATGGTAATTTCTTTACTAAAATGCTCCATTTGACAATGCTGTATGCACCAATTAAGTGCTGTATTTAATTCCTGGGTTGTCAAAAACCCGCATTGTCGTGTAGATTTGCCACATTTTAGGTTACTAATATAACGCTTACAATATGCCACTACCCTGACCATTCTTGTCAATGTAGAAAACCTTTCCAGTATGGAATCTGTAATCGTAGTAGCATGATGAATTTTTGCTTCTTCTATGTTCGTGTCGTTTTTAAGTTTCTTATACTCTATTTGAGATTTGTGCAGGAAATCAGGACCTCGAAACCACATTTTGTTTTCAACCAACTCAGATGGATACTGGCCTCGAGATGCCGCATCAGCTGGATTGCATTTGGTTGACACATGTGACCAATGGCTAGAATCTAACTCGGAAATAATTTCAGACACGCGATTGGCCACGAAAATCTTCCAGCGATTGGGATGGCTGTTTAACCAGGCGAGCACCACCGTGGAGTCAGTCCACGCGTGCAGGTGAGTTTTCTCAACATTTAGAACTGAACCTATTTCTACCATAAGCCTTGTTAGCAAAACTGCTCCGCATAGTTCCAGGCGCGGTATGGAGATCTGTTTTATTGGTGCCACCTTCGTCTTGGCAGACATTAGTGACACGTTAATGCGTCCCTCAGAATCTATAACACGAGCATATATGACCGCTGAAAATGCCTCCTTTGATGCATCACTGAACCCATGTAATTCAACAATGTCGCCTGTCCGGGTCCCTAGCCACCGAGGTATGGATACGACGGTTAATTTCTTCAACTCCTTTTTGAAATGATACCATTCATTTAGAATATTCCTTGGGACAGTTTCATCCCAGTCCAGTCCGGTAAGCCAAAGTTTTTGTATTAGTATCTTCGACTTTATAATACTTGGTGCGACCCAACCAAGTGGGTCATAAAAACGACATATATCTGAAATAATATTTCTTTTAGTTGCAGGTTTATCAGCTTCAACTTCGGGCATTTCGACTTTGTATTGAAAAGAGTCATTACTGCGGTCCCAGGTAAGACCCACGATTTTCACTACTTCATCTATCTTTATTTTTAATCCCTCTCTATTTATTTCTCCTTTTCCTTCCTTGCTCTTAACATCTTTTTCTCTTTCTTGCATTTCATCTAGCAGTTCTTCGCTGTTACTAGTCCATTTTTGTAAATGGAAGCCACCCATTGCTAAAAGCGTATTTAGTTCCTCATACAGTTTTATACCTTCTTCAACGCTTTCGCATCCGGATAATAAGTCATCCATGTAGAAATGGTCCATTACTGCTTTGGCTGCTGCTGGATACCGATATCCTTCGTCCACGCTAAGCTGCTGTAACGCCTTTACCGCAAGATATGGAGACGACGCGACTCCGAAAGTCACTCTCAACATCCTGTAATGCTTTAAGTCTTCGTTTGCAGAACCCCGCCATAGTATCCTTTGAAAGTCGATATCACATTCATGTACTTTCACTTGGCGGTACATTTTAACAATATCTGCGGTTAAGCAAATAGGTGAAATACGCCAACGTGTGACAAGATGCTTCAGATCGGCTTGCAACGTAGGGCCCACCAATAAATTATCATTAAGAGACTTACTGTTAGTGCCTTTACAGGAAGCGTCGAATACTGCTCTCACCTTCGTGGTCTCCTTATCCTCGCGGATCACAGCATGATGAGGTAAGTAGATTGCATTTTTATTGTCAATTTCCTGTATTGGTACTTCTTCGAGATGCTCTAACTCTAGATACTCTTTTATGACTTCCTGGTATTTAATTTTTAACTTTTTATCCTTGTCTAAACGTTTCTCTAAAGAAATTATTCTTCTCTCAGCGATCGGTAGAGATCCAGTCACATGTGGCATTATATCACGAAATGGAAGACGCACAATATATCTTCCTGTTTGGTCTCTCCTGGTCGTCTCTGCAAAAAACTGTTCACATTGTTTTTCTTCTTCAGTAAACATCTTTTCCTTTGGCATAGGTATGTCGGCTTCTAATTCCCAAAATCTTTTTAGCATCTCATCCTCACCGACGGAGCTATGCAGAACTACACGCGGAGACGACTGTCCTACGGTACTCATAGCGCCGGAGAGAATCCAACCAAAACTTGTAGCTTGAGCTACAAGTGCACCGCGAGGACTCTTTTTTAGACCCTCTTGTATAATTTGACTATACACCTCTGCACCTAATAACAAATCAATGTGGTTCGGAGTGAGAAAATCTGGATCTGCTAATTTCAACTCGCTCAGCTCCTCCCATTCAACATCTTCAAGTTTAGTCGTTGGCAGTACGGTAGTAATCTTATTTAAGACATAAGCCTTCAACGGAATAATCACATGTGGATTTACCCGTGATGTCAGGCTCATATCCACCATGCCCTTGGAGAACCCTTTATCTCCACCTACCCCAGAAATTTGGACGTTAGTCCTTTTTATTTTAAGACCTAAATCTTGTACTGTTGCCGTTGTGACAAATGATGACGTTGAACCCTGGTCTATTAGTGCACGTAAAGTATGAGCTCCGCCTGAACGGGATGCTGTGTTCACCAACGCTGTTGCTAATAAAACCGAATTGCTTTTACGTGCGAAACAAGATACTACCGGAGCCGTCTCTGTGTTCTTATCTTGTTTTGCTTCCGCGTCACTCACCGTACTTGTAGTACGGGCGACTTGATTGACACATTCGCTTGAAGGATGAAGCAAAACATGATGCTTCTTCCTACAAACGCGACACTTGATATTCGCATGGCAGTTTTTTGCAGAGTGGTTACTCCCCAAACAACAAAAGCAGATATTATTTACCAAAACAAAATTACGTCTTTCTTCTACAGAATTTTTGGAAAAAGATTTGCAGTAAGATAGTTTATGCTCTTCCGAACAGTATGGGCATTGAACCTTAATTAAATAAATAAAATAAATAAAGCCATTTATTCCCAATTCTTACTAAACATTAGTTTCTAGGTATTAACTTAAACATAAACTAAATTATATTTTTACTTTTGTTGGGCACCCAAAGTTAGGCGTAGGCCTCCTCCATGCTGTGCCAGGTGTTTCGGTCTGTCGCAAGTCTCGACCACGCGCTGCCCGCTGCCTCGATAAGGTCGTCTCTCCACCTCCTCTTCGGCCGCCCTCTCGATCTGCAGGCTTCCATGGGGTTCCAGTGTAGGATCCGCTCACTCCAGCGTCCATCTGTCACCCGCGCAATGTGTCCAGCCCACTGCCACTTTAGTTTGCACAGCATACTCACAGCATCTGTTATCTTTGTCTTTTTCCGTATGTCATCGTTTCGAACTCTATCTCTTAGCTTTATACCTAGCATAGACCTTTCTGTGGCTCTTTGAAAAATTGCGATTTTTGTTACCAGGTTTTTTGTAAGAGCCCAGCATTGGCATCCGTATAGAAGCGATGGCAGGATGGTGTTATCCAACAATTTCTTTTTTAGATGTATAGGTAGCTTGCTTTTAAAAACGTCTTTATGCATCCAGTACTTCTTCCATGATATGGCGATTCTGCGGTCGATTTCTTTTGCTGTAGCATCTTCAAAAGAAATTGTTTGGCCCAAATAGATGTAGTCCTTGACGTATTCGATGACGCCGCCGCCGTTTGCTTGAATGGGTCTCGGTTCTCCATTTGTCATCGCCTTAGTTTTCGACATATTCATTTGTAGACCTATTATTCGGCTTGCTTTGTCAAGCGTTTTTATCATACATTGTAGAGTCTCGTGATTTTCAGCTAAAAGTACGATGTCATCAGCGAAGCGTAAATGGGTGAGTCTTTCTCCGTTGATGTTTAGCCCGTAGTTTTCCCAGTCTAGCTTTCTAAACATGGACTCTAGGATGGCTGTAAACAGCTTCGGTGAAACTGGATCTCCTTGTTTAACGCCTCTTTTGATGTCAAAACTTGATCCTGTGGATTCTAGCCTTATTTTGGCAGTAGAGCTGTTGTAAATAATATTAAGTATTTTTATATATTTCCGTTGAATTCCCTGTTCTTCTAAACTTTTCCACAGGTACGTATGCGAAATAGAGTCAAAGGCTTTGGTATAGTCTACAAAGGCTAGATAGATTATTTTGTTGTGCTCATTGCATCTCTCTATGCACTGAGTAAGAGTGAATATGTGGTCTATTGTTGAAAACCCTTTCCTGAATCCGGCTTGTTCCCGAGGTTGCTGTTCATCCAAGGTTTTTGTTATTCTTTTAAGGATAACTGATGTAAATAGTTTGTAGATGGTCGGTAAAAGACATATGGGTCGGTAATTATCTATCAGTTTCGGGTCGCCTTTTTTGTAGAGCAATGTTATTATCGAGTGTTGCCCATCTTCAGGAATAATTTCTTCTTCGATTATTGTGTCAAAGAGCCTTGCTAAATGCGGCGTCAACGGCTCTATCATAGCAATAATCGCATCTGTAGTTATTCCGTCTTCGCCTGGAGATTTGTTCTTTTTAAGTCGTTTTATGGCGTGACTTAATTCGGAATCTAGAAAGCCGGGGACTGTCTCACATGAGCTATATATATAGTCTAGGTTAGATTGTTGCAACTCGCGGCTAGAGTACAATTGCTCATAAAAGTTTGTGGCTGCCTTCAAAACTTCTTTTCTGTTTGAGCTGTTACGGCCTGTAGGAGTTGCTAGTGATTTAATCCATTCTCTTCGGTTATCGAACTGTTTTTTAGTGAGTTTGGTAGAGCTTCTAGTGTCTAGTTCATTTTCTATTGCTTTCATTTTAATACTATTCCTACTGTTTTCAACTTTTTTCTTAATTTTTCTGTGTAATATTTTTAGCCTACATTTTTGTTGTGTTGTTCTAGGATGAATGTTTTTTAAAAGTTCTCTTTCTTCGATTAATTTTTCAATTTCGGCTGTTATAACCTGTTCTTTAGCTTCTTTATGTTTTGGTAGTTTGTTTATGCAGTGTTTTATAGCTGAGATTGTTGCTGTGTAGGATTTTTTAATACTGTTAGAGCCAATGTTACATATTTGTATCGCCATTAACGTACTCAGCGAATCTGTTTCGTGTGGATTATAGTTACTGCGTTTTTGTCCAAAATTATTTCTGGCTTTCCTTTGTATGGTGTGAATGTCATATGTAGCTCTCAACATTCGGTGGTCACTGGAAAATTTTGTTTCAATTACCTCTAAATTATGTATTTTATTCTTTTGTCTGGCCAGGATAAAGTCAATTTCGTTTTTTGTCTTTCCGTCCGGCGATATCCACGTCCATTTTTGTTTATAGTGTTTTTTGAAAAGTGTGTTAGTAATAGTCAGTCTATTTTCATGACAGAAGTTTAGGAGCATTTCACCTCTAGTATTTCTTTCGCCATACCCGTACAAGCCGCATACCTCGTTTTCTTCTGGTAGTGGCTGTCCTATTTTTGAATTGAAATCTCCCATAACGATTGTGTCCCTTCCGGTGCCAATTAAAGCTTTTTGTATGTCTTTGTAGAAAATTTCGACATCTTTAATTTTTGCTTTTTCCGTCGGGGCGTAAACTTGTATCACGCTCAGTGTGTGGCAGTTAAACTGTAGGTCTAGTCTAACTAC
The DNA here is from genome assembly GCA_963854805.1 of Plagodis dolabraria. NCBI lineage: Eukaryota > Metazoa > Arthropoda > Insecta > Lepidoptera > Geometridae > Plagodis > Plagodis dolabraria. Next base: position 20,943,458 of record OY978457.1, on the reverse strand, counting down.
TCTGTCAGAGTAAGTTATGAAATTCAATATATGTTTTCTGAGCTCTGATTTAACTAGAAAGCCTACACCACAAGATGCTTTCTTGTCCCCTCTGTACATTAAAATATGGTTATCTTTTTCAATTATTGTCTGGCCTGTTATTTTTACTTCAGATAGACCAATTAGGTCGTATTTGATGTTCTGAATTGCATGCTCCAGTAGGATTATTCTGTTACTGGCTTTGAGAGATCGTATATTGTAGGTACACAATTGAATGGGTTTTGTGTCTGTCGATGTATTTTTAACATAAGTCGTGTCTTTTATTTCTGAATTCGTATTGTTTTGTTTTTTTTTGCATGGAGGGTTTTGGTCTAGAGCTTCCGCGGCGACCACCCGTATTGGAAGCAAACGGTTTCTGTTTAGTGTTTTGTTTTGATTAGTAATGTTCTCATTCCGCGTAGGATTAGCTGTGGTTGAGTGTTCGGGTGCCATTAATAATTGCTATTGTTTGTCGTGGGCACTAGTTATGCCATTTTTGTCAGCGTGGGGTGTTCTTTTTACAAATGAGGACATCGATGGATTTGCTCCTTGATTAGGTTTGCTTTTAGGGCTTGCGGTAGCATTTGTGGAGAATGTAGTTCTTGTTTTCTTCGACAGTTGGTTTTGTCTATTTGTGGGGGGTGTGTTAGAGCCTTTCTCAGCAGATGGACTAATTGATAGAGCTCTCTTATTGGTTTGTTTATCTTTTATTATGATTTTGTCGTATTTGAGTATTGCGTTTACGCCTTTTTCTCTTTGCTCTAAAAGCTGGGGCAGCAGCAATTTCCTGGTTTCCAGTACTTTGATTGGATAGTCCTCCTTAATGTAAGAACCCGAACCCTCAAGCGCCTTTCTTTGCTGAAGTATAGCAATTTTTTTACCGTAAGTTGTTAGTGTCAATCTTATGGGTCTAGGTTTTGTGCTTCTTTTCCCCATCCTTCCAACAAATTCTATTTCTGTTACTCCTAATTCTACGTCCATCTTGTAATTAATAATTTCTAAGATTAGTTTTTCTAACTCGGAGTAGCTTTTCTCTTCTTCCGAAACTCCAAAGAAAATAAGATTTTTTTGTCTGAGTTTCCTGTCGATATCGTCTATTCTTTTCTCTTGTTCGTTCTGAATATGTTGTATTTTCTTTATCTCTGTGTCCACTTTAGTAAATTTTTCATCAATTTTTGCATTAATTTTTTCTGTAATGTTTTCTTCAACTTGTTTTAAGCTTCTTTCGTTGTCTTCCTTTATTTGAACTCGCAGCGCGCTTAGCATTTCCATCATAACGTGGTCTGACATTGTATCAAACTGGTGGCGCCCCCTTTTCTAGAGATTGTTCTGAAATATGGATGACCAAAGGAATGTAACCTCCTGGTAGCTCCCTCTTTTTAAGTAATCCTGCTTACATTGATATTAACGCCCTCTGTATTCTGTCTCGAGAACTTCTGTATATTCACTAATCAGGTTTAGGTTTTGGTATGCTGTTATTGGTTCCTTTTGATTTAACTACGAAGTTAGTCGCGCTTCTGTCGATCAAGCAGACTGTTGTTAACACTGCTGATCAACACTGTGCCTCATCGATAAGCCGGTAGTTAAACAATGGCGGTTAACAGTTACAGATATGACAATTCAGATGAGCCTCTTAGTTTTTGTTGGCTTTTCTATTTCGTTTGTGTGTTAATTGTCGTGACTATGACTGTGCTTGCGGTTTCAAATGTCTCTGCTTTGTAATCAAAGTGTTTAACACTCACTGTTTGTTTTTTTTTCCTGCTGGAAATCTTCACTATGATCCGGTCAGTTTTGTTCGTTTTATTGCACTAAAAACCCTAGATTATTTCAAACTTCACTTTGTTCCTGTAATTTGGACGGCGGTTATCGTTTTTATTCACTCTTAGGCTTAATTACTGCTTAACTCTATTTTTCTTTAAACTTATATACGGAGCCTTTATAAATTCGTCTATCTCGCACCACGCCACCTAGCGAAGCCTTTGAACCTTAGTAATGTGTAAAGAACGCATCTTGTTAACTGGCAACTGATTCGATTGCTTGCGCGCTGAACTTGGACCAAAATCCATAAATTCTATTGCTCTGTACCGCTTTGTAAGAAATTCTTTAAAATGTTTATATGTCGGCAACTCATCACCAGAGCATTCGTCATTTGCACTAAATTCCCATTGACGTTTGGATTCTGGGTCCAACTTCGACCCAATTATGTAAATTATCAATACATCCCAGTTTTCAGTTTGCACGCCTACGTTTGCTAAAGCTGACAAACAATCTTCAGTCGTGTCAAGAAGTTCTTTTAAACTCTTAGCTGATTCCTTAGTAATATTGTGCTGACTCATAAGACGTTTTAAAATGTGATGGCAGATATACCTCTTGTTATTATAGCGTTCTTCGAGTAAATTCCAACTTCTTGTATAGTTATTATCTGTGACCGGTATATTATTCAAAAGTTGTTCGGCTTCGTCGGTTAAATAACCTTTTAAGTACAACAATTTCTGAACGTCATCCAAATCACAATTATTGTGTACTAATGAAGTGAATAGATCTCTGAATGTATTCCATTCCGAATACTTCCCGGAAAACTGAGGTATATTTACCTTCGGTAACTTAAGATTACACGACTTGGTTCGCGGTGAGCTTTGACTTTCAGTTTGATTGTTTGAAAACTTTGCAAGGCCTGCTTTGAGTTCACACTTATACTCAAAATATGTTTCTTCACACGTGTCATATACATTATTTTTTACATAGGTTGTGTTCGCTATTTCCTTACTTGTTGCAGTACGTTTTAATTCCTTGTGACCGGTAAGAAACTCGAGCCACAGTTGTTCTAGCAACTCCAATCTATCTTCCAAATATTCTATGGTAATGCGATCTTTTGGACTCTTTTTGAAATTAGCTTTGCTTTTACTTATCCGCGCACAAAGCTCTTCTTGAAAGTCAAGAATTTGCTCCATAGTGTAAATTTACAAGTAATAAATTTAAACAGTAAAAATAGAATAACTTAATAATGTAAGGTTTACGAATTGTTAACTATAACGTAGCAAGTTTTCCAATTTAGCACTCAGTTCAAATTAAAATAAATGACTTACATTACCATGCACAAATTGTTTATACAAAGTCTACAAATTACACATTTAAATTTAATGAAACTGACACTTTAAAATAGAAGTATAATAGGCACACACAAAATAGTTCAATAATTAGTTCCCAGGAAATCCGATGATCTTGATATATAACAAGGTAAAAGTACTTACAGTTGATTGCAATAAAGTAATCCGATCCACTATATTGCTTTAACACTTATTAAGTATTAATATTTTCCACTTTTATAAATCACTGATTGATTAATATTATTTCCATATATGCAGAATTTTAAACTTTCGCCAATATCACTGGCCACTTCACAACACTTAGGAGCTGATGATGCTCCAACACCAAACACCTATCCTGGACTGCTCTCTTCCAGGAGCAGTCCCCTGACTGATTACAGCGCCTTAATCCGCTGGCTCTCAGCCGTACAAGCACGTTTGCGACAGCGATCCACTGCCCGTGCCGTACCGTAGGTAGCGAAAAAACACCGACTTAGTTTGCCTAGCTAAGCCTGCCGATAACTTACGACTCGAAGGAACATGTACGAACAAATGCTCATATAGTACAGTGCCTTTTCTAATCTAGGTGTAGGTGTATAAATGAAACCACTCTGTGCAGTATGCGAACAAAAAGTTTTTAATAATTGAGACAATAGCACATACATAAATTCACGAAGAATCTCGCTTGCGTGATTCAGCTTTTACACCGCTCATTTACTAGCGCATCTAGTGGCGATGGGAAGAACTACATGCATTTAACGATTGGATAATTAGTTCTACATTGCTGAATAGATGGCGTTATAAGTATTATACAGAACCCTTATAGTTTCGTTATGTCCGTCTGTCTGTCCGTCTGTCCGAGGTTTTGCTAAGAGACCGTTAGTACTAGGAAGCTGTAAGTTCGTATGGATATGTAAATCAATTACGCCGACAAAGTGGTAAAATAAAAGTTTGAAAAATATTTTTTTTAGGGTACCTCCCATACATGTGATGTGGGAATGAATTTTTTTTTCGTCGTCTATCTCTTTGTGTGTAGTATGATTGAATAGGTCTTCTAAAATTACATAGGGGTTGCTAATACTGTTTTTCTATTTAATGCTCCATTGACGAAATATTAAACTATAAATTGCAAATTTTTGTTCCAGCAGGGCGTCCCCCCCCTCTTAAAGCTAAACTGCTGGCTTGAAAAATCTGAAAAATTTCAAGCAGATAGTGCGTTTTGTGAACTTTAAAGGAAAAGTATAGCGGTTGAGATAACTTTATTAATTTAGCAGTAATAGTCGTTGAACTTGGGTGTTGGATAATTTTGTACCAAATATAAAATCTATAGAATAAATCCTTTAAAGTGACTAAGATGAAGTAGTTGGTTGTTTATAAGGGGTAAAGACTGGCATTGAAAATTTAATCTTAACTTTTTTTAATTTTTAATTTAGGGAGGACAGAGATGCTGGCTACCGCCTGTGCGGTTGTCCAGCTCCACCGGGTTTTGGGCGAGGGCCTGGCCCTACAATAGCGAAAAGCGCTTGCTACCTCCGTCTCCTGCGGACGCCGAAAACGTACCGCTATTATAGGAGGGGTTGACAGCGAGCTCAAGGGCACCACTGTGGTTCGGACCTCGGCTTGTCTCGCTGTCGAGAGACATGGGGGGGATCGGAGCAAAATGCCTCTGTGCAACTGCAGTGTTGCACAATTGGGCCCTACTGAATAATACTCTTTGACTATTTGGAGAGCAATTTATCGTGACCTTCTTTTTGCCTCGAGCTCGCCGGCGAGCTCGGTGTTTGATTGTGTGACCTCTAATTACCTCACACCTGGGGATTTTACCTCGACGACTTGCGGATAACGCTAAAGCTGCCAACGTAATGGCTGCGATGGGGTCATCCGGGTCGTCTTATACCTGCCGTGGTCGGCGACGGGGGGGTTTGAAAAATGGAATAGAAGAGGCAGTCGAGTAGTTCGATGCCTGGACAACCAATGGGTTCGGGTGGTGGGGCGCTCGATCAAAGTATCGGCGGGCGCAGTCCTTATTGAACTGCGCTAAAGAGGGAAGGTTTAGGTCGCAATGCAACTCGGTGTTCCGGATATACCACGGAGCGCCGGTTGCATTACGAAGAAAACGGTTTTGAATGACTTGAAGCTTATGAAGATGGGCCTCACTAGCATGACTAAACACTACTGATGCGTAAGTCATGATGGGGCGGATGCAGGCAGTGTATAGTGTCTTCTTATTACTAAGAGACATTTTACTCTCTTTGCGAATCAGGGGACCAAGGCGACCCATTACAAAGGCCGCTTTGTTTCGGACGGTTGTTATATGATCGTTAAAGGTGAGATTCCGATCAAGGGTGACTCCGAGATATTTTGTTTTACTAACCCAGGGGATGGGTTGGTCGAACAAAGTTAAAGGTTGCGGGTAACGGGGGCGAGTCTTCTCAGTAAAGTACATAGCTGCACTTTTAACTGGGTTGACCGCGATGCGCCATTTACGGAACCAGTCACCGATCTCGGTGATGGCCCGTTGAAGGGCGAAAATGGACTTTCTGCTGATACGCCACCCAGTGGTATAAATAGCGGTATCATCCGCGTATTGGGCTAATAGGACGTCTGGCTGAGAGCGTGGGATGTCGCTGGTATACAGCGCGAAGAGAATGGGTGATAGCACCGAGCCCTGAGGGACTCCGGCTCTGACTGGGTGGGTGGAGGAGAGGGTGCCTTCCACGCGATAGCGAAAGCTTCTGGCTTTAAGGAAGTCTTGTAGGATGAGCACAAGACGTTCTGGCACGCCAAGTTGGTATAGCTTGTATATCAAGCCATTGTGCCAGACTTTGTCAAAAGCTTTCGCTACGTCGAGGAAGACTGCTAGCGTTGTCTGGGGTTTGGGGTACTTGTTAAAGCCCTCAATGATGTGCTCCGTGAGGCGGTGCACCTGTTGGACGCATGAGTGTCCGGGTCTGAAGCCAAACTGCTCATCTGGAATAAGGTGGTGTTCCTTAGCATGGGACTGGAGACGGTTTGCAAGTAACCGCTCGTAAAGTTTGCCTAAGGCACTAAGGAGGCTGATGGGGCGGTAGCTGGTGGGGTCAGATGAGCTTTTGCCTGGTTTGTGAATGCCAATGACATTTGCACATTTCCAGGTGTCTGGGAATAAGCAGTGGCTCGTAGCAGCATTGAAGATGCTGACTAGGAGATGGATGAGAGGAGGAGAGAGGGGTTTAAGAACCCTGTTGGAGATGCCATCGGCACCGGGGGATTTGCGCGGTCGGAGGGCCTTGATCAGTCTCGCCACCTCAGCGTAAGTCGCTAAGGTGATAGGTGGGAGTTCAGAGGTGACCACAGAGCTTTTACGTTCGACTTCAGCATCCACCGAATCGAGGTGAGCTTGGTCAACGTGATCTACGTTAGGGGAACACTGAGCCTTTAGGCTATCAGCTAGGCACTCAGCTTTGTCTTCGTCAAAGAACGCTGGGACTAGTGGGACTGGTCTGTATAAGGGAGGCATGTCGTTATAGTTACTTCTTTTCATACCTCGCGCCAAGTCCCAGTAAGCATGGTGGCTTGGCACGAGGTTTGAAAGTTTGTCACCCCATTGTTGATCACGCAACTCAGACATGCGACTTTGAACCATGCGTTCAAAGTGGCGTTTCTTTGTTTTGTTCTCTTTACTGGGGTAAGAGTCGTAATGTCGGGTCACTGCTTTACTTTCCGTCACTAATCGTCTCACATCCGCTGGAATGACAAGGCGCCGGTCGTCCGGCACCATGACCTCCTTTGCGGATGCACCTACTACGGTGGAGAGGTGATTAGTGAACGAATCGATCGCAAGGGTTACGTCATCTTTAGTCAGGATGTCGTCAGGGATCTTGTCAAGGTCTGGTGAACTGATAGCCTTTAGGGCATCGCCTACTTGCTTCCAGTTCACTATTGTCTTAGTGGGGCGGGGGAGGTCTGCCGTTGGGTCGGGACCTAGTCGCAGTATAATGGGTCGGTGGTCAGAGTGAAGCTCGTGAACCACTTCTATGGAGCGTAACTGAAGTGTTACGCCTCTGAGTAGTGCCATGTCAAGCAAGTCAGGTCGAAAGTCTTCCATATGAGGGTAGTGAGTGGGCTCAGTGGGCGCAATTATGTCAAAATTAAGTTCTGCGACTAGTTTTTCAAGTGCAATACCTCTGGGATTGTTGATGTTACAATTCCATAGGATGTGCTTACTATTGAAGTCGCCAATCAGAAGGACGGCGCTTCCTAAAGAGAACAATGCTTCTAAGTCAGCTCGGACGATCGGCTTTTGGCAAGCTTGATAACAGGACGCTATGACTATAGGTTGATGACCAGTCATAGCTAGGAGGCAACAAGATGCTTCCATATTAACAAGAGTCGGGGTAGGTAGGGGAATGCAGTGCAGGGACCTTTTGTAATAGATAAGAGTGCCTCCCCCACGGGAGTTCACTCTATCATCACGTACCGTTCTGTAATTGGCAAACCTAGGGTTCGCCTTCCCCGGTTTTAGAAGGGTCTCCTGCACGCATATGATATCGATAAAGTGAGTACAACAAAAGTCGTGGACGAGGTCACGTTGTCTGAAGAGGCCGTTAGCGTTAAATGACGCTAACGAAACTGAGTGCGGTTTCGTGCGTTCGGTTGTACTACCCATAGTGGTTGTACTGGGGAGGGGCCTGGGGAACGAAGCGCTTAAGGGCGCTAAGTAAGTTCGCGTGTTCCAATGTGTATTGGATCACGTCCGCTGGGGATTGAGCGTATTGCATCTTGTGGAATAGCTCTTGTACCTCATTGATGTCAACCGACATAGCCAGATCGCTGACTAGGTTGATTGCCTCTTGAAGAGGGGCAGCCATCAGTGGCATAGGAGGAGCTTGTGGCCGGGAAGCGGCGCGGGGAGGGGCGCGAACGGTGTTGGCAACGGGTGCCGGGAGCGCGGGGCGAGCCGGGGCCGGTGCGCGGGCAGGGGCTGCGGCGCGGGCGGGTGCGGGTGCGGGCGCGGGTGCGGGCGCGCGGGCCGGAGTGACGGTCTTAACCATACTGGGTAGTTTAGACCATGCGTTACGGTCTGGGAGCGGCGCGGGTATTACCTGTGAGGCAGGTACTACCGTTAGATTAGGGCTGACCCGTTGGTAACGGTCATATGAGGGGCGGGTCGGCCTATGCCTTGCCACCCTGTGGTTTACTCGTGGTGCTTTAGGGCAACCACGGTAATTCGCGGTATGCCCTTGAGCACCGCACAGAACACAACTGGGTGGGTCCGGCGAATCCCGGGTGCGAGTGCACGCTGCTGTCGCGTGATCGCCTAGGCACTTAACGCACCTAGCGCGAGCGAAGCAGAAACGGGAGGCGTGCCCGTATAGTTGGCAGTTATGGCACTGCGAGGGACTCCCATTTTTGTATGGGGCTTGGACATCGAGTCCTGAGAGGTCACAGACCTTTTTTAAATTAAAAATGGCCTTGCCTTCAGGTGTACGATCTAGTACTACGAGTACTAGATCGTAGGGACTGCGGTCCTTCCCGCTGTACATGCGGTGAACTGCATGTACGGGGAAGTCTTGTGCCTTCAGGTCGGCACATACCGAATCGGTATGTACCTCCTTGGGCACACCGCGGATGACCACTCGGAGGACTTTCTCCTCTTCGAGCGCATAAGTGTGGAAGCTTATGCTCTCATTGCGGAGGAGTTTTGTTAGCGCTCTGTGGTCGCTAATGGTGGACACTTGAACTTTAATGCCCTGCTGCGTGGAGCGGGCATTAGTGTAGTGGATCCCACGATCCGAAACTAAACGGGACAGCATGTCCCATTTGGTTTTGTCCTGAATGAACAGGGGCGGAGGCGGTTTTTCGCGGCGCGCGCTCGCGTCCTGAGGGGACGCGGCAGTGGTGGCCGGAGCGGAGGGAGGAGACGCGGGGCGCGGGGCGGGGGTCGGCTTCTTGCCGGAGGCGGGGGCCTTAGCGGGTGCCTTGGCGGGAGGGGCGGAATTTGCGCAACTAGCGGCTTTAGGAGCACGCTTGCGTTTACGGTCAACGACGGTATAGCCGTCGTTATCGGAGTCCGAGTCAGTGCCTAAGGCGCGACTCGGATCTACATCCATCTCAGTTTCGGAGTCCGAAGTGGGCTCGACAACGGAGATGGAGGGACGGGTGCTCGCTGGCCTCCCGATCGGTGAGCGCGAGCGAGACCTCTCACGGGGAGGGGCTGCCACCGTGCGTCTATTGTCAGGGCCCGGAGCGGGCGAAAGCGGACTGTCCTCTGGGAAGGACCGGGTCAGAGGAGGGACGTTGGCCTCCGGGATTGAAGTCCCGGAGGGAGCAATAAGAGTGTCCGTGAGGCGGGCACTCGCTTCCTCTTCGAGGAGTTGCATATGTGCAACATACAGATCGGGGTGGCGGAGAGCGAAGGTCTGAAGGACCTGCACCTCACCGTTAGAGGGACGGGACTGCATCCTGAGGGGAATACTCAGGACGCCCTATCAAGGGTTTGAATTCCCTCACACAACATTGTTTTTCTTTTATGAGAAACCACAAGAAAAACAATAATGGTTTCTTTTTTAATTAATAATTATGAGTAGTTTAAAATATACTTATAATACTTAAAAGACCAAAATGGCAGAACATCATCATCATATCTAAATATACTTTACTAGTTGGTTCTTAAAGATGTTTAATGAGTCGTGAAAGATATCAAGATCTTTCACGGAGGCATTTATTTCATTATAAGCACGGCACATTCTAGATATTGGGGAGTTACGAGCTAAGTTCGTTTTGGCATGAGGAATATGAAAGATTTTAGAGATTCTACCACATGGATAATTGCCAGGAATTTTCAATGAAATGTCTTTCAAGATTTAGGTATAGTCAGTTTGGTGGTGAATTTGTTTATACAGAAATGAGAAATCTTGAATTTTTTGGTCAATACCTATTAACCAAGATATCGATTTTTACTGGCCTACAATACTGGTCACCATCGACAAGTTACTATTACCATGTTATCCAGATAAGGGCTTATTACTTATTGAATGTAGGGCTTGTTAAATGTATGTATATTACTTGTGGAATGAAATTTAAAAACTACGTAATCCCAATGAGCAAATGACTAAGTTATTTTTCCTATCGTTGTTATTTTATAATGTATAAGGCGGAGCAGGCGTCATTGCAAAAATAAAATTATTGAAAAATACATACGATATTGATAAAATTTGAATTGGGTCAACTTAAATATTTCAAGATTTGATGACTCGGCAAAAAATAGGCGTTGTCATACAAAAAAAAAAAATCCGCTTCGGCTTGGAAACCTTATTCCTTTTTTAAGATAAAGCTTTCTTATAAGAAATGTAATTTGTTTGAGTAAAAGTAGCCTTTTTTACTTACTCTCCAGCCTCTGAAATTGTTTGTGCAAAAAATATTGTGGTTCCGTCACAGCAGAAAGAAGGACAAACCAACAAACCTCAAACACAATTCAGTCATAATAATAGGTAATTCTTTACGTATGGTTGTTAACCAAAAAAACAGACCTGTGGTCTACACGAATATGTTAATGCGGTTTAATCTTAATATACTCAAAAATAGGCCAAGTGCGAGTCGGACTCGCGTACGTAGAGTTCCGTTCCTTTACACTTCATATTATAACCTTTTTTGTTTTAAGCGGCAACAGAAATACATCATCTGTGAAAATGTCAACTAGTTATCACCGTTCTTGAGATACAGCCTGGTGACAGACGGACGGACAGACAGACGGACAACGAAGTCTCAGTAATAGGGTACCGTTTTTACCCTTTGGGCACGGAACCCTAAAAATGATCCAAACGTTCTTATTATTCCGTTGTGTTTGTGTGATTCAGTTCACAGGAACATTTCTTGAAATATGCACCTACAAGCGATGTTGTAAATGCAGTTGTTTTATACGTATAGGTATTGCATCGAAGATTTTATATATCATCGACTTTAACTATAAAATCATTAAACGAAAAATATATATTTTTGTTGCATATACAATTATTTTTGGTATTATCGTTTAGGTAATTTCTTAAAATAAAGCAAAATGAATGTAGAAGGCAAGAGGTAAAATAATTAACTTTCTGAATTCCTTTCATATCATAATGGAATTGACATTACCGTTACTCGAAAGCTTCACCAAACTTTTCAACAGGTTCAACTTTGCCAATGAATAAAGCTTAGAAATACTAGTGCCACATTATTTTAAGAGATATTTAGGTCATCCACAGAGGTCCCAACTAGGCGTCTAGTTAGATGCCTAGTCTAGAAAAACAGTGATGAAATGTGTTTTTTACCAAGATTTTGTTATTTTTTGTGCTATTATAACGGTACAAGCACCTGGTATAACATTTTTTTTTTAATGTGATTGGGGCGGAACAAACTCGAGGCCCATCTGATGTTAAGCGGTTACCTATGCCTATAACAGATGCATTTCGTGACAAGTGACGAATTGCACTGCGCCCGTCACCTTGAGACATAGTTGTTAAATCTCATGTGCCTGTAATTTCACTGGCTCTCAAGGACTGCTGTCTTAACGCACCGTTAGGTGCTTGGCGACAGATTTTGAACTTGAAGCTCAAGCCTGCGGCGGGATTCGAACCATGGACCTGCTGTGCGGAAGTCCATAGCCAATGCCACTGAGCCATCACCGCTTCAAAGTGACACGACTCGGCAAGGGCCATTCAAAATTACCATTTATATATATTTTTTTGTTAAATCAAAATGCGTTGCCAAACTTTGAACCTGTTTCTTTTGTTACAGGCAGCAATAATGTATATACAACAGAACACGACACCAACACCCGTCGCTGACAACAGTACTGATGGTTACACCCCATACGAAGACCGGCTTGAAACCTATTTGGTTCCGGTGCTGTTTGCGATCATCTTTGTCGTTGGTGTCTTGGGCAATGGAACTCTCGTCATTGTATACGTCAGGCATAGAGGAATGAGGAACGCCCCTAACACGTAAGTTTACCATATATATAAATAGAGATAAACCCCTTGTAATTGTGCTCCCTCTCTTAGTTTGTAAGAATGTTTCCTTTTTTGTCAAGTACATATCCATTGCGTCGCCATAGGTTCGCATATATACGAGTGTTAGCCGCGTGCAACCACAGTTGCATGAAACGAAAACAGTGATTGCCACGCACAACTGTGGTTGCACGGAACTAGAATATAGCTACTCTTCGTTTTGATAACCATTTGCAGTAAAATGTATCTATGAAATAAAAAAAGTTCAGTTGTTTGTTTACGTTTTGCGAAACCGGCGGGCTACCGGTATTATTAAACATGTTTTTTTTATGGTTTTTATGGTTTTCTCATTACTGCAACACAAAGCTAAAAAATGGCATAAGGCATACTGCCTTTCCTAATACACCCTGGTGTATCATTATTTTGTCCCGACGTTTCAAACACTTTGCCTACTCTTTGTATTACACTCGTGGTCACGGGGTGACTAATTGGTTTTATTTGTCACATTAGTTATAAAGAAAATATTTGGTCTACTGTCAGAAAATTTATATTAATCATAACGTTCCTTATTCACGCAGTATACGTCACAGTGTCCATAGGTCTTGCAGATTTGTGTCATCCATGGGATTTAATTATTTTGATGACAGGATGTCTATATATTATGATTACAAGCACTACCTCGTACTAAGCGAAAATCTTTACAAATTATTGGAATACAAAATGTTTTTGCCCCGGGCGGGAATTGAACCCGCGTCCTTCCGATTTCGCGCCGGATGCTTTATCTACTAAGCTACCGGGGCCGCGCACCGTCCCCTATGACGGTTTAAGAAATACGATTGGAGTACAAAATTTCGGCGACGCAGCCGTACCCCCGGTAGCTTAGTAGATAAAGCATCCGGCGCGAAATCGGAAGGACGCGGGTTCAATTCCCGCCCGGGGCAAAAACATTTTGTATTCCAATAATTTGTAAATTGATGACAGGATCCCAAGTAGGTGGTACTTGCCAACCATCTATTGTAATTTGGGTACTTTTTGATTTCAATAGCCTCGCGTAACATTCTTGGCATAAACCGGGTCTCTCTAGCGAGGATTTGTGGCTGTGTGGCTTAATTACTATGTGTAACAATCGCAAAAACCTAAGACAACACACCCTGGTGTATTAGGAAAGAAGATTTAAAAAAAAAACATGTAAGTAATTGTTTCCTGTATCTTTTAAGATAATTAAATATATTGATTTATTAATTATCTATGCACTAAAATTACTTATTCTGCGATTAATGTTGTCTTTGTTAACATCTTCGTTTTACGTCTGTCTGGTTATTTGTATGTTGGTACTGTTTTAAACTGTACGAGTTTTCAATTATTCAGCTTGGGAAAAAATGCTTTCATATGACTGTTCGGATTCCGGATTGCCGAAAGTTCTCCTTTGCAGGTCGCATTTCTCAAACGATTCTCGCTAAATATTGTGAGTTTGTGAGTGGTTTCGATAATTATTTATAGACTTTTTTTTCTAAATATGATTAGTAGCACTATCGTGTTCTGAGCGAGAATCAAATTTACAAATTATTGGAGTACAGCATTTTTTGTTCCAGACGGGAATCGAACCCGCGTCCTTCGAAGCCTTTTCCAGTGGAACAAAAAATGTGTACTCCAATAATTGTGAATGAAATTATATCGGCGTTTTTTTGTGGATTCAGTTTTTGGATTCCTCTAAAAACGGGGATACATGGGGTTAGTAATATTAAAAAAATTCAGCCGCTAAGTCTTTAGCTCACACATCCACTAGAAAAATTTGTGGTTCAGCTGATGATACTTCAAATTTATTTATTTTTTGTTATGGTAAAAACATATACATTTATTAGAAGAAAATGTTATATTCTCGGTAACATAAACTGTTTGGTAAGTTTTTTTTGTAGTTGGTATAGGCTAACCGTTGACCACTATTATACCTGATGGTACTCTTTAGTGATGATGTTGTTCAGGCTTAACTCAAATTCCTGGCTCTCAAGAACATCTGCCGGAACATACCTTTAGGTGCTTGGTGACCGAATTTCTGCTTTAGCTACCCAGACGGGCATTCTCAAATGCCCTACCACTATGCTATAACGACTGCCATCCTAAGACAGAAGCTGAGCGCTTCCGTGCTAGTAACGTCACTAGCGGTCACCCATCAAACTCATGACCGCAGCAGATGTTTTTTAACTTAGCTGATTGGTTACGAACGGCTAAGTAAACTATCAGTGCTTCAAGTTTTCTCAACGACAGATTTTTGCGTTCTATTAAAAGAACCTAGATAATTATTTTTCAAATATTCCGTTTCAAAATTGTGGTATATAACAATTCTGTTAATATGTCAAGCGTTCTACGTCAGTTGACATATAATATATATATATATTAAATAAATATATATGATATATAATATCCAGCAATAATAGTTACTACATACATGCACATTGTTGTAAGTCGCAATATAACCAACGAAAGACTTTTTTAAAAGCATGAAATGAGACTTTATTAGTTATACTTTGACTGCAATCTAAAACAAGTATATTTATTTATTTATATTGATACAAAATACAGAATACAATCACAAAAAGAACACATGAGTCAACATATACGACTATATTCCTAACTATGTGTACACATTATGATTAGCATAATTAGCAGTATGTACATATATTATACAATTAAAAGTTGAGAAATGATAAAATTAAGGTGGTATAAGCAACGTTTACGATTAATTTGGGCAGTAAAAACAACTTTGCCCACATCCCTTTTGAAAATGTAAAGGTTTTGGTCAAATATGTCAAGTGAGTTATGGTGTTCTTTTAAGATTTCTTTGTATTGGCGACACATCTGAACTATTGGATTGTAAAAAGATGTATTATTCTTGTACACCTGTAGAGGAAATATATTAGAGTGACTATCGTGGGCTATATATTTTTTATTATGGCAGTAAATATTTAATTTCTAGAACAATAAGTTCTATTTTGTTTGTTACAATACTTCAAAACAGTTCCAATTTGAACTTTTCAAATTGATATTAGAAACTAACTTGTTTTCTAACTTTAATGGTTTTGTAAAATTCCTCTAACTTTTGTGAAACTTAAACAATTTCAAGTTTTCGGTTCGAAAACGTTCTCACGTTTCGTTTCCTACAAAGTATAAAGTACTATTGTTTATTCTATGCTGCAATGCTTAGAAATAACATAAAGTATTTATAATAACAAATGTTTTAAAAATATTTAAAGAAAATATACGCATGTACGCAGGATAGGGTAGGCAGACGACAGCACTTTTGAGGAGAGTTATACATCTAACGCACGAACCAGTGCATTACAAATCCAGTCTCATAGGGAAGCGATGGTTCAGCGCTTGAACTTTTCTTTGAAGGCAGTCTCCGATTGGGGCGATGCCAATATGGTTAAGTTCAATGCTGCTAAAACCCAGGCGTGTCTTTTCTCCGTCAAACGGAGCCCTTTTCAGCTGGCTCCTACTTTCAGGAATGTATCCGTGTCGATAAGGAACCATCTCGAGCTTCTTGGCATCTCATTAACACCGACTCTCAATTTCGGCTCCTATATTGAGTCTAAAGCCCAGCTAGCCGCCAAAAAAGCTTGGTGTTCGGGCTAAGGTGAGACAATACTTCACACCGGGACAGCTGCTTAATCTTTATCAAGCGCAAGTCCGGTCGTGTATGGAGTACTATTCTCACCTTTGGGATGGTTCTGCCAAATACCAGCTGGTGACACTGGAATCTATTGAGAGGAGAGCCAAGAGACTCATTAACGACGACCAACTTTTAAGCAAGAGACTCCAAAGTCTCGAGCATCGCCGCAATGTCGCCTGTTTATCGGTTTTTTATCGGATACATTTCGGGGAGTGTGCCTCAGAGCTGCACGATTTGATTGCACCATCCCCATTCTATAACCGGAAATCTAGGGATACTCAGAAGCGCCACCGCTATATGGTTGATATTTCATGTACCCGAACAAAGCGATTTGCGTCTTCGTTCATCATGCGAACCGCCATGGAATGGAATATCCTGCCTAAGTCTGTGTTTCCGGTTAAGAACAATATGGGGGACTTCAAAACGCGAGTGAATAGATACCTTCTGGGTTTCAGCGCGCTCCATCATCGACCGCATCATCACTTAACATCAGGTGAGATAGTGGTCAAGTGCTAACTAGTTCTACAAAAGAAAAAAAAATTGGACATAAACACATATAAATATTTATATCCATGTTTTGCCTGATGTATTGGTCACATGTAATAAGGGGCGAACCTACTGCCATCTACTGAGCATAGTTCCAGTTTTTAAAGTAGCGGATTGGCTAGTTTTTAACCATTATTTCACTTGATGGCAAGTGATGACCGAGTTTTAGTGGTACTGGTTCTCAAAGACCGCTGTCGGAACACATCGTATATATATTTATTCCATGTTTTAAGGAATCCAACCCACCTGGTGAAACTAAAGTATTTTTTAATCCACTTTGCTACCGAGGACAAAATAATATCTAAACGTTGCGTAGTTAGTGTTTATCTAAACACTAGCTGCACATCGCGGTCTCATCCATACTTTAACAACGATATAAAGTATTCTATGTCTCAGTAAAGAAAGTAAACTATTTTATTCTAAGTTTCACCAATATCGGTGTAGACGTTTAAGTATAAAGGTTTAAATAAATAAAGAAATTGCTATTGCTTGCGACACTTGCAATTACATATATACCTAATACGAGTAGTTCAAAGTGTGCTTGTATTGTTTCTCTTTTGCCCACAGATACATCTTCTCCCTCGCACTAGCAGATCTTCTGGTCATCTTGATATGCGTGCCCTTCGTCTCCGTCATCTACACATTAGAATCCTGGCCTTGGGGCAACCTGATCTGCAGGCTTTCGGAGACTGGGAAGGACATCAGCATCGGTGTATCTGTATTCACACTGACAGCACTATCTGCTGAACGATACTGTGCGATAGTCAACCCGTTTAGAAAACTTCAGGTGAGTTTTAGTAGCCTCTTCATTGGTGTCATATTCTTTTACATAAGGTATTATTTCTTGTGGTTTATATCCGTAGAAAAATGTATGGACGACTGAATTAATTAAAATTTTAATTTATTTTATAGAATTCAAAACTTTTTTTTTTGTATAAAACAATATATGGCAATAAAACGATTAATTTTTTATCGATTAGGTAGCCTTTGACCACTGTCTTACCTAATGGTAAGAGATGATGCGATCGAAAATGTTGTTCAAGGTAGAATTACACAGCCGCTTGGACATGCTGTAAGTTGCTTGACGACGAAATTTCACAAATGTCCTACCACTATGCGGTAAAGCTCAAGTTCGCGGTTGGATTCGAACTGTGAAGTGTGAACACCTTGCGTGGCAGTACATAGAAATAGACACAGGGATGACCCTGTGTACAGCTACAAAACTTTATAAACTCAAAACTCATGGTGGTGAAACATTAGGAAATATTTTATCCCAAAGGATAACGTATGTTAATAATGCTTTTGACTTTTATTAATTACTAGCTTTCCGGGCGCGACTCCGCCCGCGCGTATGTCGGTTATCTCGCAAAAACATTAATCTCTTTTTACACAGTTGGATAAAAACTATCCTATGTGTTTTCCCGGGTCTCAAACTATTTCCATACCAAATTTCATTCAAATCAGTCCTGTAGTTGTGGCGTGAAAGCGTAACAGTCAGACAGACAGAGTTACTTTCGCATTTCTAATATTAGTACTGATAAGTACTGATCCCAAACTCTATTTGTTTGCGCGTGAAATATAACTTAACTTTTTGCCCAACGACAAATACCTATCATGCTTTCACAAAAAAATTCTTCACTCATTGAATATTTGAATTTTGATTATGAGCTTAAAAACAAATTTTATAATTCTGAACTATTTTGCAGGCCTCTCATCAATAAATAGGATTCAATCAAACCTTCTTGCATGACGCTCATGGCATCTCAACTAACCATAAGCAGTGAATATTTTTTTAATTTTACTGTGGGCAGTTTTTGCTATAAATATAGTGTCGCGGGTCCATTGCCAGGGATATAATCTAACTAGGTACCCTGATCGTCTGTACCCGCGTATGCGTATTCTCCTGTACTGTGGGAACTCAAAGCAAACACCGATTGTAGGAACTGTCTTTATTATTTCACATATTACAGTACACAGGTATAAGACTAACACTATAATATGCGCGTGAGTGTACTTAGGGCTATAGCTTAACAGCCGCGTGCGCGACGTTGTAATATCTAGAGATGGGCCGAACATGGGTTTCACCGAATACGAACATTCGGCCGAATGTTCGGAACAATTGATTACCTTACTTAAATAATGCGCCGGACACTCCATCCCGCTCCCCCGTTGTATTATTGTGTCATCTAGTAAACAGTATAACTTCACCGCGTAAGTTTGTTATGGGAATTTTTATATTTAAAATTTATAAATAAAAAAAAACTTAATTTCTCACAATTAAGATCTGATTTATTTATAATATTTGATTATAATAAAGTTATTTATTATAATGAGTTCACAGTAGTTGTACAGTCCGAGAATGTATACTAAAGATGATATAAAATGAGAAATAAATCCTTGATTTGCTAGTTGATATAAATGTTTATTTGATATGTAAAATAAATATAGTAATTAAATGATAGTGAGCCGATTGTTTTTAATAACCATATTTTTTATCTGCTGTTATTGGAAATAAAACTACAGTGTCTACATAAAAATACTACAAATTACTTACCACATAAAAACAAAATATAGGACACATTTAACACTCAACTCACGATCAATCGGTTTAATACCGTATTAACTTTGAGTACCTACCCTTTTATCGAATATTCGGTGATTTAACCGAATATTCGGCAAACCTGCCGAATATGCCGAATACCGAATATAAAACGAATATTCGGCCCATCCCTAGTAATATCTGGAGGCGACTGGGGAGGCGGCGAGGAAAGGCAAGCGAGATGCTAATGCAAACTGTCGCATAAGGGTTTCCTTGCCCCCACATATAGCAAACGTGGGTAGATACACGTGTCTCTACGTCATATACTACATAGTACACGTGGGAAGAGACTGTAGTACACTCACTACACTACACCCTAAAATAATAAGTGTAATAATAACAAATACTTACTTTTAAAAGTATCCTAAAAAATATTAAATAACCCGGTCCCGTTTTTACCTTTGGGTACGGAACCCTAAAAATACTGTCAATAATAACAGGAAATAGCCCCTTACTCTAAAGGTCAAAGGATATTTACATTATAATACCGAAAATCATTAAACAAGAACATATTTCATGAGAAAACAGAAATCGTTCCGCATACAAAATAATTTGTGTTCTGTAAACGACTGTTTAATATATATGATGGTACCAAATGTCGTTGCATGATTATATTACATTTGCGAATACTCGTTCAACTAATTAGCACCCTCTAGAAAAAAGACTATCGCCAAACTCCTAACGGTATACGGCTCCTTGTTAACGCCTTTCAACACCTTCGAGAATATCATCATTTACCTTCCGGTGAAACGGTGGAAAAATTCAAATAATGTTTTGCTTAGACATGGGTAAATTAAATAACAGATGTAATTATTAACAATGCCATGTTCCAACCTGTTTGAGGTATGCAACATTATGTTATAAAAATACATATGTACCTACATATATAAATAAGCAACTAATACAATTTATCAGCCATGCATAGACTATTTGCTAAATTTTGATTAATATTTAAAATGTTTTCATTCAAAACAAGTCAATTTATGTGATTAAATTATATAAACAATAACATAACAAAACATTTACCTATACTAGAATTTCTATGCATATCATCAAAATGTTTTGCTCCGGGCGGGAATTGAACCCGCGTCCTTCCCATTTCGCGCCGGATGCTTTATCTACTAAGCTACCGGGGGTAAGGCTGCGTCGTACGTGCGGCTGTAAATTTATGATTTTCGCTTAGTACGCGGTAGTGCTTGTAATCATAATATATAGAAATATCATCAAAGATGATTAACCCGTGTTTAACCAACAAAAATAAGGCTACCTATCTAAATTTCCACAATTCCAAGACGCTATCGCGTACTAATTGGTTTTTTATAAATATAAGCAACATTTTTGCATTGAGCAATAAGATATACATTTTTTGTTACAGCTCCGTAAGCTGCCCTTGGTATGTGCTACAATAATCTGGGGAGCAGCCCTGATCTTCGCCACACCAGCTGCCCTCTTCTCCAATACGGAAGTGGCAGAAATTGAGCCCAACGTCACCATAGTTTACTGCACGCCTTATCCTAGAGGATGGGAGAACTACCCCAAGTGAGTTTTAGTACTTTATTTTTATTTGGTGCCTCGAAATCAAATTTAGGTATTCAAATTTGACATCTATGCGGGTCTTTTACGCGATTTATTTGATATTAATGTTGTTAAAGCCAGAATTGGTTGAAATCCCATTAGGAAGTAAAAATATTATAATAACTCAACAATAATCTTATTGCGAGAAATGAAGATTCCCGCTAAGAAAATGTCGCATATTATAAAACAAGACCTGAAGCTTGGTGCTTATTGTCGATATACAGTACATGCCTTAAATCAATCATTAAAATTAAATAGTGTGCCCTCCGTTGCGATACGCAAGTGAAGGGCACAGAAATATTCTCTTTAGCGATGAAAAAATGTACACGATTGAAGGGCCTACAATCAGCAAATTGATGATGTGTGAAATCTAGGAGGAAAAATATCTATGATGTGAAATGAAGTGATCGATGACATTGGTACGACAGGTACAGACAGCAAACACATCTAGTGTACGGCGAGGATGAGGTCCAAAAAGTACTTTATACCCATATAAGTCGAATCTTTGTACTGTCATATCTATATCTATACTTATATTATAAAGAGGAAAGATTTGTATTTTTGTATGCAATGAATAAACTTAAAATCTACTGGACCGTTTTGGATGAAATTTGGCATGGAAATAGTTTGTGACCCGGGAAAGGACATAGTATAGTTTTTATCCAACTGCGCAAGAAGAGGTTAATGGTTTTGCCGATAACCGCAATACGCGTGGGTGGAGCCGTGGCTGGAAAGTTAGTCTATTATGTATGACACAGGGCATAGTTATTGTATTAAATTTTTTTATTTTGGATGAAGTTTTCAATGCCAGTCTTTACCCCTTATAAACAACCAACTACTTCACCTGAGTCACTTTAAAGGATTATTCTATAGATTTTATATTTGGTACAAAATTATCGAACACCCAAGTTCAACGACTATTACTGCTAAACCAATAAAGTTATCTCAACTTATCATACTTTTGCTTTAAAGTTCATAAAATGCACTATCAGCAAGAATTTTTTCAGATTTTTCCAGCTAGCAGTTTAGTTTTTAGAGGGGGGGGGGGGGGGGGCGCCCTGTTGAAACAAAAATTTGCACTTTAAAGTTTAATATTTCGTAAATGGAGCATTAAATCGAAAAACAGTATTAGCATCCCCGAAATCATTTTAAAAGACCTATTCAACTATACCACTCACGAAGAGAAAGACGACGAAAAAAAATTTCTTTCCCACATCACATGTATGGGAGGTACCCTATCAAAATTATTTTTCAAAATTTTATTTTACCACTTTGTCGGCGTAATTGATTTACATATCCATACGAAATTACAGCTTCCTAGTACTAACGGTCTCTTAGCAAAACCTCGGACAGACGGACAGACAGACGGACATGACGAAACTATAAGGGTTCCTTGTCAGGACTACGGAACCCTAAAAAGGGACCCTATTACTGAGCTTCGTTTTTGTACTTGGCACCGAGGGTGTGCGGCATCGGATCAGCAATCTCAAAGAGCTTGAAAAGATTGCCGCGTCGAGCGCGCCTAAGACTGCAGGTACAGCTGCGGTCACCGCCAGAACCAAGGACACGGCACCGCCATCGAGAAGTCGACGAGCCCCTTCAGCCAGCAAGAAGTAGCTCCGTTCCGTTGTTTTATTTTCCACTTTTTATTTGTTGTATATTTGCAGCCCGCCGTGGTACCGGTTCTTCGGTATGTACCCTTTTTTCTGTTTCTTAACTATGGCACTTATCCACCCTCGAATGTTGCTTCAAAAATATATTTCATTCACAAAGAATTTGCTGTACAAATTATGTTATTTATGTATAATGATTGATGTAAATTCATACGTATTAGGACATTAGATTTTTTTTTTTAATTTCTTTGTTTTGGCATACTATACTTTGTACATATTTCCAAAATATGTTTAATACAGTTTCAAACGTATGGCGTCTTATAATGGTTGGGAACCACGGTGGTGAAGCATTTATATTTGTGTGATTGTGTTTTTATTTATTTACATACTCTTGTTACTTTTTTTTTTTATATTATTGTTTTTGTGTTGTTAAATTTGTTACGATTCCCGGCAGGTGGAGTTTTGATAGATTTTTTGTATATTTTACTTGAACAGTTATATATTTATCTATATATATATATATATATATATATACATTATTATTTATAAGTATAAATAGTATTTATTATTTTATTATATAATATTTATATCTCATATTACAAACTATGTTACACCTATTTAACAATGCAGATAATACCGATAGTGAAGAGTATTTGTCATTGTCTTCTAACAGTTCCCTCAGTTACCAGAGTTTCGAAAGCATCCCAACGCTCAACGATACTCTCGATGCACAGTTTTCTGATGTACCGAAAAATTTTAACGTTTTCTTCACGCCATAATAGTCTCCGAAACATGGTTCAAGCCGTGCTTACCCTCTATATCGTACTCCTTGCCCGGCTTTAACCTTATCCGAAATGACCGTACTGACAGCCGTGGGGGTGGGGTGGCTATTTACCTTAGATCACATATTCCTTTCTCAGTAGTCAGCACCTCATCCCAGCCGCCTACATCAAATGCTGGTGAGCATCTTTTTGTGGAAGTCCTTCTTTCACATAATAAAATCTTACTCGGTGCCTATTATAGCAGTTCTTCTTGTAATAATTACTTTTCATCTTTTGAACAAATCCTTGAAGATCTTACCCCTTCATATATCCATACCATTATCATGGGTGATTTCAATACCTGTCTTCTCAAACGGGATTGTCGTACTTCCTCACTTGAAGCTGTCGTTAATTCCTGCAACATGCATATTCTGCCTCTAAATGCTACTCATCACTCCCCAAATTACACTCCTTCACTTCTTGACTTGATTATAGTATCATCCACCCTGCATGTTGCGAAGCACGGTCAATGTTCCGCCGATGCCTTCTCATATCATGATCTGATATTCCTATCTTATAAAATTCGTCCTCCTAAAGCAAAACCTAAAGTCATACTTCAGCGCAATTTTAGTGGCATGGACCAGGTTGCATTTCTTAATGATGCCCAAGTAGTCGACTGGTCTCCGGTATATAATGCAGCGACTGTGAATGACCAAGTTGCTATTTTCAACTCCTTATTAACACAGTTGTATGATAAGCATGCCCCTCTGCGAGCTATAAAATTAAAACACCTTCCAGCTCCTTGGCTAACCAATGACATAAAAGTGTTAATGCATAAAAAAGCAGTCACTAAAAGTAAATACAAGCGTCAACCAAGTGATGAAAATAAAGCTGTGTATGTTAAATCTCGCAATCGCTGCAAAATGGTGTGTCGCTAACGAGGACCCTGCCAAAGTTTGGAAATTTCTCAGGTCATTGGGCATAGGTAAATCACGACAAGAGTCTATTCCTAATGATTTAAATATCAATTCTCTCAACCAACGTTTCTCTTCGTCATCTGATATTAACATCTCAGATAAAAACAATACCTTACGTTATCTTTCAACTTTACCGACTCCCGATCATTCTCCATTTATTTTTAATCAACTATCCGCTTGTGATGTTAAGAAGAGCGTAATTTCAATCACTTCCAATGCTGTTGGTGTTGATGGCATAAGTCGTAACATGGTTATGCCCATCTTAGATGTTATACTTCCTGTTATCTGTCACATTTTTAATAACTCTGTCTCTGATGGAGTATTTCCCTCAATTTGGAAAGACGCTCAAATTATTCCCTTGGCTAAAAAATCAAACCCTAAATCTTATTCCGATTATCGACCCATTTCTATCCTTCCATTCCTGTCAAAAGTTTTCGAGCGTCTTATCTACAACCAAATTAGCAAATTCTTATCTAGTCACAATCTCTTAAACCCTTTTCAATCTGGCTTTCGACCTGGGCATAGCACTGTAACTACTCTCATCAAAATTACTGATGATATCCGTCTTGGAATGGACAACGGCCAACTTACCGTATTAACTCTATTAGATTTTAGCAACGCCTTTAACACTGTTAATTTTGACATTCTTCTTGCTCTCCTTCGCTCAATTAACATTTCTCCAACGGTAGTTGATTGGTTTCACAGTTATCTGTACGGGCGCAGGCAGCGTGTTCGCCTTGAAGATAAATACTCTTTGTGGTGTAACACGTCAGCAGGCGTCCCGCAAGGTGGCGTCTTATCTCCTTTATTGTTTGCTTTGTTTATTAATTCCTTTTCTCACAACCTCACTTCTTCCTACCACCTATATGCAGACGATCTACAGATTTATTCTAAAGCACCAGTGAATAAACTATCTGAAGCAATTCAGACTGTTAATGCTGATCTTGATCGTATAGCTAAATGCGCAATTCTTTTGGGTTACAAGTAAATCCCATTAAGACACAAACAATAGTAATTGGTAGCTCAAAATTGCTGTCTACAATAGACTGGACATTACTTCCTCAAGTTTTCTTTGGTGGTATTGCTATTCCCTTTAGTAGCTCTGTAAAGAATCTTGGAATAACAATGGATCGCTATATGAGGTGGGATCAACAGCTACAAATCACCAGTCGCAAGCTATTTGCCGCAGCAGGATCCTTAAAAAGGTTGCGCAACTTTCTTCCAACAGCCACTAAAATTGCATTAGCTCAATCTCTTTTACTTCCTATTCTTGACTACGCTGATGCCTGCTATCTTGATCTCACGGAGGAACAGCTAGATAAACTTGAGCGTCTTCAAAATTTTTGCATTAGATTCATATTTGGTTTACGCAAATATGATCACGTATCTCAGTTTCGTTCTAAGCTCAATTGGCTGAATATACGTTTTCGCCGGAATGCTCATATTCTCAGTCTCCTTTACAATATATTGTTCAGTCCTACATCCCCGCGCTATCTCAAGGAACGCTTCGATTTCCTTCACTGTTCTTCATACACGTTAAGGTCATCTCACACTTGAAATCCATCCCCATACGAGTTCGTTTTATAGCAAATCCTTCACTATTCAGGCTGCCCGCTTGTGGAATTCTCTTCCTGTATCAATCAGACAAGCACCGACTCTCAATATGTTCAAGGATCAAGTTAAAAGATTTTATTTGTCCAATTAATTTTGCACTATATTTTTGTCAATTTCTTTGCTATATATGAGATAATATTATAATATGTACTATATTTTTATATAATTTATAGGTATATGTATATATCATTATCTATTTATGTATGTTGCTATGTATATGTTTATATACATATATATATATATATATATATATTGTATATATGTTTATAATTGTATCTGTTTAATTATTATAAAAACCTATATGTATGCTATTTTTTTTTATATATATTTGTTTAGAAATTACACTAAAATACGTTTTATTTTAAAATGTTTTTATGAAATTTGATTATGTATTTGGACTACACCCGTCTCTATTGTTTTATTCGTTCAACTCCATCCTAAGGTTGCCTGGTAGAGATCACTTTTAGTGATAAGGCCGCCCATTGTAACACTATGTTATTATAATTTAATGTGTAAACTTTTATATTTCTAAAGTGGTGTAACAATAAAGAGTTTTCTTTCTATCTATCTATCTATTCTAAATTTTTTCATCGGTAAAGAGAATATTTCTGTGCCCTTCACTTGCGTATCGCAACGGAAGGCACTCTATTTAATTTTAAAGATTGATTTAAGGCATGTACTGTATATCGACGATAAGCACTTCAGGTCTTAAGTAATAAACGCGTTCCAAATTCTAAATCATTCTAATGCTGAAAAGTTTTTATGTTACAGTATTTATGGCCAGACAGTTATTATATAGTATAATAGTCCATTTATAAGCTAACTTGCATAAATCGGTGTATACTTTTTATTTTTCTTTCATATATCAACTATTAAAATACAATAATTATTTATGCTACAGCAAATAAATTAAATGACATTCAAATTCTTACAATATACCAACGGATTTTTTCTAACGAACCATTCGATTATCTACCTATAGAATTCACAAACGAATGTTGTTAAATTTTCGAATTACAATTGAAATAATAACTTGGCGGCAATCGTACTCTTATTTCTTAGATTTAGCAGGAAGAAAGTGGAGGAGAATAAAGAACTACAGAATCGTTCTATATTATGATAACGGGCTTCTACGGAACCCTACATTGTGCGTGGCTCGACACGCATTTGACCGTTTTTACCCTTTGTGTACGGAACCCTAAAAACGTATATGCAATGGATGTGTAGCTGTGTACAATGCATGTAAAATTTCCTACACATTATATTGTCGTGATATTAGAGCGTACCTAATCTTACTTCTTTATTTTGATAGTTATATGTATGCAATAGAATTAAGAAATCCAAATTAACGTTCTCCGTGATTCACAAATACTTTTTGTTTATGCATGATATGTTAGCCTTTGACCACTATCTCACCTGATGGTAAGTGATGATGTGGTCGAAGATGATGTTCAGGCTAACCTAGAGAATTACTGGCTCTCAAGCACAGCTGCCGGAATACAAAGTTAGGTGCTTGGCGACAGATACTTGAGGGTGGTAGCTAGCCAGGCGGGCATTCGCAAAATGCCCTACCACCATGATATAACGACTGCCATCCAACGACTACAACCGGGACCGACGGCTTACCGTGCCCTCCGAAGCACGGAAGCGTTCAGTAGTAATGTCACCAGCGGTCACCCATCCAAACTCATGACCGAGACGGACGTTACTTAGCTTTGCTGATCAGCAAACTTCGCTACGAGCGCTTCAAAACTTTAAGATTAATTCTGAAAGTTCCCGTGAGTATTTATATAGGACCTTTGGAATTCACTCTAACGAAAACCATCCAAGAAATAATTATCTGTAATCACGCCTATTAGTCTACAATAACAATCAATACAGCTTGATATTTAACACATAAAAATATTTCAAATATTTTCCTAAGATTTTCAATTGAAACGTTTTTACCATTTTTCCTTGTAACCTACGCTACGTCTGCTAGCAGGGCTTTCTTTTTAATGTAGCGAAGTTCAACACATAATTTCTTGTAAATGAAATTTTAATTTAAGTACAAAGTTATTTCATGAAGTTAAGTTATGTAATGTCCATGGAAGTAATAAGTACTATAGTTGTACGTAGTACTTATTACTTCCATGGTAATGTCTAATGCAGGCGGCGGAAACAACCGAACAATCCCGATGTTATTAACTAACGTTTGGGCGCATGAAGGTCTGTTACCTGTCTGTCTTTAGATATATCTATACAATTTGTGGTCTGATGACTCAGATGTGACGGGCGGTGGCGTGGTGGTCGCCGTGTTGGCGACACGTCCACGTGACACCATAGACTAGTAACACAAAACTGAACTAAGAAAAAAATGCACTTCCAGTGTAGTCTTCTTAATCTATGGTAGTCATAAAAAAATCTATTATCTATGTTTACTTTTTGTGTGTAGTTTTGTGTCATCTGTGGGTTCGAGATGTCAGAAATGAGTTTTTATCTGAAAATCAGTGCTTGATCTTCTCACACATTTCATTATTATTTGTACTTATAAGTAGGTAGTCAAAACTGGGGATTAGGGAAAACCCTTTTTAAAAACTAAAATAATTAAAACTAAAATATATGTGTTGCCGATATGGAGGCTAACTGTATAATAAATAATTCTTATTACAAAGAAGCTTACCAACTATCTTAACCTACCACGGGACCACCGAGAAGCCTTGGTCAGCATTACAGAGAACTGCAAGAGTTTCTGCTGATCAAGCCCCCTCTAGACTAGAGCGGATGGGTGAGGGGGATCCATAACTAGGTATGTTTGTCAAGTAAATATGTAGTTATGTTTTTTTGTTGTGTTATGGAAGGAATACACGTAATTTTCTTTCTTTCTAAACTCAAAACGGGATCCATTATGTAATTTGGGTAGGCAATACAATTACATTTTGAGAATGCAACAAACAATTCAAAAGCCTTTTAAGGACACTTTGTACCAGCCATGGTCGCTGTGATAAATATCAAAACTTTTAGCAGTCAAGTGTAAAAACTTGAGGTTACTACAATAAAATGATTTAAAAACAAAAAAAAAGCTGTGTGTGTACTGTAGAATCTGGGAGCAGGCGATAATGAAACAGCGACTATCCGGTAACAGGTTTGTATTTCGAATACCCTTATTCTAGGTTACTCTGAACAACATCTTCGACCACATCATCACTTACTATCAGGTGAGATAGTGGCCAGAGGCTAAACTATCAGACATAAAAAAAATATACACAACTAAAATCGTCCAACAGCACATCGTCTGTATATTGTATAGATAGTGCCGTCCACGAAGACGCGCTCCACTCTTCTTCTTCGTTACACACTTACATGCGGCACACTAAAAGTTTTGCACTTCTAGCTAATCGGAACTATTTGAATTGCGATTGCTATATGTTTTAAAACGACTTGCAACCTTATTAGTAATAAAAAAAATTGGCGGGAAATCATTTTGTCAATTGTTTTTTTTTTGTTCTACGTACGCAATGAAATGGAATTAATTCAAAAATATTTTGGAGCGATGTTTTTTATGATTTTAAAAGTTCTCTCTCTCTCCGCAAGACTGTCTCTAGCATTTTGAAATCTTCAATGCTTTTGGGAGAGAAGCATCTTATTTGAGCACCGTGAGGCGATGGTTGTCTAGTGGAATGATGCTACACAGATTCTACTGAAGTATGACCACATTCTAATGCTGTTTATGACATTGTCACAGGAGACAAAACGTTTTGAACCCGAAAAAAACAGCAATCTTGTGAATGGGTGTTTGAAAATGAGAACAGGCCAACAAAAGTGATAAACGTTGTTAAAAATTAAGAATTATAAATTTTCGCGTAATTTTTCTCAGGTACGGGGTCGACCTGTACAATTCCACTTGAACCAAAAGAGTGTTAGTGCCGAGTGGTAATCTATTTGTTTACCCAGGGTGACTTCTGTATTTTCCCCAAATGAAAGATTTGATGAGAGGTTTCAATTTTACCAAGTCCAAAGAGGCAGTGATAGCGTTCAATCAGCACGTAGAATATAATATGCCTTCAGATCTGTGCTGTCCGGATTTAGAAAAGGGCGCAGCACTGCAACAGCTCTACTAGACGTAACCGACAATATACTTAATGCGCAAGACAAAGGTATGTGTACTCTCTTAGTGTTGCTAGATTTTTCCCGGGCATTCGATTCTTTAAATATAAATCTCCTAATGTCCAAATTGAGTTATTACGGATTCGATTCTCACGCGTTAAGATGGTTTAATAGTTACCTTAGTAATCGTCACCAATATGTGAAACTCAATCGGGCAGATGGTATACCACTGATGTCGGATAAAATGGCGGTAAATAGAGGAGTGCCGCAGGGATCCATTTTGAGACCGATCCTTTTTATATTATATTTGGCTGATATCAGATTGCATATAACAAACTGCCAATATCATATTTATGCTGACGATATCCAGGTATATATATCTTGTAAACCGATCAATATTGATGATGCTATACACAAACTCAACGAGGATCTCTCAAAGATAGCTTCATGGGCCACAAATAACTGTCTCCTGCTCAATCCAATAAAAACAAAATACCTAATTTTCGGAAATAAACATCACCTTCAGAAGCTAAGCCTGACGATCAATGTTACACTCATGGGTGAACCCATCGAACGGGTATATGAAGCACGCAATCTGGGGTTGTTAATGGATAGTGAACTACGCTATGAAAAACATATTGCCAACGCTATCAAAAGTTGTTTTTATAAACTTAAGGTCCTTTATAAAATGAGACCATACCTAAAGATAGAGCTACGCATTCAGTTGGTAGAATCGCTAATATTATCGAAATTAAATTATATGGATACAGTCTTTGGCCCTAGGTTATTTGCTAAAACGCAAAAACTTCTACAACGTGTCCAGAACGCGTGCGCTCGTTTCTGCTTTAATATTCCGTTAAGGGCACACGTGACACCATATTTAAATAAGCACTCAATTTTGAAATTAAGACACCGTCGTAAGCTTTATTAAGCATGTCTTCTATTTGGCGTGATAAAATACCAAGCACCGGCTTATTTGTACAACAAACTATCCTGGATGTCGAGCCGGAATCCTTATGGATCCCAATCTCGTCAATGTGCGATACAGCTCGTAACAGAACGGCATAGCTCAGCCGCTTTCAGAGGGAGTTTCCGCTACGCCGCATCCAAGTGTTGGAATAATATCCCACCTCCAATTAGAAACCTGACATGTTTACATAGTTTTAAATATAAATTGAAAAAAATTATCTACATTCATCAAAAAAGTCAGGAAACTCAAACAAATGACACAAGCGTTATTTAAAAATTATTTAAAAATATTATTTTAAAAAATTATGAAATTGTTTACCTTCTACACGAAAGCTGCTTAATGATAGATTCGTTTCTTCAATGTAATATATTGCTAATTGTTTGTTGTAAATATTGTAGTATCTAATTATATGTAACCATGCGTAACGTCACCTACCGACCTCAACGGAAGACCAACGCTGATTGTTAACGAACAGCACTATGTTGAGTTGGGGCCGATTTGTGGCAGAGTGCTACAAGAATCATTTTTATTACATCTTGTATTTATTGTTTGTATTTTTGTGTCTTGTTGTAAGAAATGTTTTTTGTATGTTTTTTGCCATAAATAAAGCTTATTCTATTCTTCTAATATTTTGTTTACAACATGTTGTTTTTTTAAGTTACGCAAAACTTTTAGTGTGGCCTACGTATTGCCACTTATAGGTAATATTTGTGTACCGACAACACTAAAACACTAGCAAACTATTGCACACTTCTACGAACTTGTAGAAGATGTTCATTGTAGAAGAAGAGTGGGCGCGTCTTTGTGGATGGCACTATCCATACCCGCAGGTATTATTTGTTTTTTTATAATATGTTACGAATAAATATAAATAAATATATAAAACAGCCATAAATCACAGGTACCGGGTAGTCGGTGCCATGATAGTTTTAAAGTACCTATTATCACAATAATGTGCGCATGTTCAGAGTACGACAAATTATTACTATTTATTAACCGGCTAGGACTCGCGTAATATTTACCGGATATTGCTCCGACCAGTTTCGAACTTCTTTGAAGTTCTTTCAGTTACGTGCTGAGGCCCGCGCTCGACGTTGTACACAATCGTGACTCCCAGACGAAGAACTTCAAATAAGTTCGAAACTGGTCGGAGCAATATCCGGTAAATATTACGCGAGTCCTAGCCGGTTACTAAATAATAATTACGACAAATTATTTCATACTTTTGAGTGTTAAAGTCGGTTCCAGTTTTTTTTTTAATCATGCGTACTGCTTAAGTACAATACTGTGCACCAACAAGAATTGCAATTACCGGTATTTTAGTTAATTGACTATAACTTAAGAACTATTTTTTTTTTGGTAAAGTTTGTTAGAAGTTGAATATTAAGAAATCACCGAGTTGCCTTTTTTTTATATAATCTCTCTTACAAATGAGTTATCTGGAAGAGATCGCTTTGAACAATAAAACCGCCCATTGTAACACTCATTCTTATTATTTGTTTGTTACACTGATCTAAATTTTGACGGAGTAATCACATAACCGACAAACAATACAAAAACATACAGAATTGAAACCTAACCCTTTTTTGAAATCGAATAGAGAAGAAATCGATTGACTTTTATTATATTGAACGCCTGGTAGAACAATGTTGATATTGTAGCAATTTCATTTGCTCTGCGATGAAATGTAGCGAATAGCGAATTTGAAGCAGTAATGGCTCAGTAGCATTGGCTATGGACTGCCGCGCAGCAGGTCCATGGTTCGAATCCCACCACGGGCTTGAGCTTCAACGCAAGGTGGAAGGGCATTTGCGAATGTTCGCCTGGCTAGCGACCACCCTCAAGTAAAAAACCTATCGCCAAGCACCGTAAGGTGTGTTCCGGCAGCTGTCTTTGAGAGCCAGTAATTCTAGGTTAAGCCTGTTATCACCTTCGACCACATCTTCACTTACAACCGTCATCCCCATTCTATAACCGGACATCCAGGGATACTCAGAAGCGACACCGCTATATGGTAGATATTCCATTTACCCGAACAAAGCGATTTGCTTCTTCGTTTATTATACGAACCGCCAGGGAATGGAATACCCTGCCTGAGTCTGTGTTTCCGGTTAAGTACAATATGGGGGTCTTCAAAACCCGAGTGAACAGGTATCTTCTGGGTAAGCGCGCTCCATCATCGACCGCATCATCACTTAACATCAGGTGAGATAGTGGTCAAGTGCTACCCAGTTCAGTATATAAAAAAAATAACCATCAGGTGATATTGTGGTCAAAAGCTTACGTATCAGCAATAAAAATAAATGTATAGTTTAGTATTATGAATTATTAGCTGTTATAGCACAATTAATTCCTGCGACTCAATACTTCTATTGATAATTAAGTACAACGAAATCTTAGACATAATCAGATATTACACGACTAGATCGGTATCAATATAATAGTAATATAGGACTTGATATTGTAGTTAATATGCCAGGCAATATTATTAGTTATATAATATTATTAGTATATTAATAAAGTTAGACTAGATATTAGATATTTGATTGCTTTGTGATAATTAAGGCAAGACGTATAAACAAGATCTAGCTTTTAGAACACCGTTAGGTGCTTGGCCATAATTTCTACTTGAGGGTGGTAGCTAGCCTGCTGCATGCGTATCCGTTAAATGCCCTACCAACATACGGTGAAACTCAAGTCCACGATGGGTTTGGACCCAGGGATCTACAGCGCGGCAATTCTTAGTTATTGCTACTGGACCAATATTATCCTTGACAGCCATAACTTCCACTGTTATGCAAAGGTCTTAGTAAAGTATTAGCGAGGGGTGGAGACATGAGGATAACCTCCCCACACTTGGCAGGCGTCTTTTTTATGTTATTGTGACGGAACAAGCTTGAGGTCCACCTGATGTTAAGCGGACTAACCTCTGCCTATAACAGATGCATTTCGTCACAAGTCACGAATAGCACTGCGCGCGTCATCTTGAGACATATTTAATAAGTCTTATGTGCCTGTTATTTCACTGGCTCACAAGAACTGCTGCCGGAAGACACCGTTAGGAGCTTGGCGACAGTTTTCTACTTGAAGGTGGTTGCTATAGCTAGGCGGGAATTCGCAAAATGCCCTTCCACCATGCGGTTTAGCTACCACCCTCAAGTAGAAAATCTGTCGCCAAGCACCTAGCGATGTGTTAGGGCTGCAGTCCATAAAGGCCCGTTATTCTAAGTTAGCCTGAACAACATGTTCAACCAAATCGTTACTTACCATCAGGTGAGAAAGTGGTCAAAGGCTAGTCTATATGGATAAATAATTTTAAAAAATCTTTTTGGATGGGCCTCATACTTGTTCCATCACGATAGCACAAAAGCCTTAGCATGGTAATGTTATCTATACAGTATTCCAACTTCATAGAAACGGACGAAACGAGAGTTATACCTACGCGCCTCGATCTCGGCCGCGCTCAGCCCGCAGACAGTCTCGAGTGTCGTGACTACGCCGCCGCAGTGACGAGCGAATGGTTTGTTGATTTTTAACAATAACCGCGCGATTATTTCACCAAAAATAAGTTCAAGTACATATTTACATATTAAATATGACGAGTAAGATATATTAGTGAGACGTAATTTAAACTTCACATTTTAATGCATATATTTAAACTTCACAGCAGGTATGTCAAAGTCAATTCAAAACTTACATTTAATTTTGATTGACTAAGGGCCCGTTTCATAATGCCATGATAAAGTTTCGGGTTGCTATGCAACACATAAATAATAATAATAATAATAATAATAATAATAATGTTTATTGTGCAAAAAACAGGTACATAGATCAGACAGATGACATGAATTTTAACAATAGATGAGTAACATTTGTCTATTTACTATAATACTATGCAATAAAATAGCCAATATACAAGTTGTCTTACATCACACTAGCCCCCACACTAGGATACCCTGTGTTGTGGGTGGACTAGTTTCTCCCAGAGAACATTTATTTAAGGATAAGACGTCATTACAATTAATTTAAGTATTAATTAGAAACTAAAAATTTATGATAGATCCTGTTTGGAATGTAGAATATACATTGTTACGAAACTGCACATCAAGAACCTATTTTCGGATATATGAACATATTTTTAATAAGAGAAAGAAAAATACGGATCAACAAAATAATATACATATTATATCAAAAATATAAGCTTACTTGAATTGTTAACACAAATTTGGAACATACCCATTACAGTGTAGGTACCTGCACTCGTATCACACTTATACACAGATAATGTGAATTATTAGCTCACAAAAGACTTGTCAACATCCTTGCACGTAGGTTTACATAAACATTACACAATTATATCTAAGTTATTTCAACTTTTTTACTAAAACATACAGCATTAAGAGATCTTGTTCATATTACAATGACTAAAATACGAAAGGTAACATGGAGGTAGGAAGGATAAAATGTCTAGTTGTGTTGTGCATCCCGAAGCATGTGTAGCCGCAAATTTCTTGTATAGTTTATAGAGAATGGTGTGCGTGAGTTGAGTGTGTGAGTTGTCTGTGTAGCATAGATAACAGCTACCTCGATCTATGTGTGCGATTGATAATCATTATAAGTAGCGAGTGCAATTAGGCTGGTGTCACATTGAGTGTATACGTATTCTAAATTTGTTTAATTGATTTTGAGATATTTATAACTAGATTATGTTGAATTTAAATTGCAGCTCACACTGACATATAATTAACCCAGACATCCATAAATATATAAAATCATTTATGTGGTGTATTAAATAAATACTATACCTACCTAATGGTTGTTTTAAGTATATTGAAACAACTTTTCATATAGCTAATAAGTAGGTAAGTATGAAAAAGTGATACAATTAAGTTTTATTTTTGTTTCATTTTTATTATTCTAAATATATATATTTCTTTTTTTCTTCACACCTAAGTAAAAATTTTTTTTTTTCTGTCATGTAGACTGTGTGAGGTCTAATAGGTAACATAATAAATAAATACAAGTAAGTCACTCAAAGAACATAAAAAATAATAAAAA
Source organism: Plagodis dolabraria (assembly GCA_963854805.1). Taxonomy (NCBI): domain Eukaryota; kingdom Metazoa; phylum Arthropoda; class Insecta; order Lepidoptera; family Geometridae; genus Plagodis; species Plagodis dolabraria. The sequence continues at coordinate 20,907,919 of OY978457.1, read as the reverse complement.
TTATAATAAGCTCAAAAATTAAAATCCATTTCCTATAACAATTAAAGCAATTTGAAAGAAGTAAAATAAACAGAGATATTATGACGTGATGAAGTAAATTTGGGAGCTTTGTAATTTTTCAAATGATAAATAATTAATAAAATAACTGAATGATAAAAATTACAGTTAACATGCAGCGCGTTTTAAGCTTTAACCGATGGATAGGCTAAATCGATGACTGTAAAACGCCAAGATAGTGTTTTGTTTAATTAATATGTTCTGGGTAGTAAAACCGGAACTTACTCAAACATTCTGAAACAAGCCTTAAATAGGATTGTGATCCACTGTTACCTTACCTGATGTTAAGTGACGTTGTAGTCCACAGAAAAATGACTTTTTATATTTCATAAAGTGTCGGAGTTTTTATATGCTGATTTAAGGCCTTCGATATAAAGTTACGACTGCCACTCTAAGACAACGTTTCAACGTGCGCTTTAAAACATGAAAGAGCGTGTATAGCAATACTTCAAAGCAAAGTAGCGACATGGCTCAACGTTTTGATATATTGTGCTATTTTTAGTTACATGAATTCGTCAAAAAACGCATCCAGAGATAACTTTTTTAGATTACCTGGAAACTGAAAGGTAATAACATAAAATATTTTTACTTAATACATGTCTACATATAGTTGACGGTACATAATGTGTGTCTTTTTAATGTATTTCCTTTTATCCCGCGAAAATAAAACTCAATTAATAAAAAAAACTGAATAGAGTGAAGGAAAGTGATTGACACGAGTGAATTAGGTAGTAGTTATAAGCAAGTTATAATAATATTACAGGTAGTTATTAGAATGTGGATTTTTAATACTTTAAAATATAATAATAAAGCATTTATTACGTCTCACTAATTTTTAAGAAAGATTTTTTATTCAAACATAAACATGGTTTTTTGATTAAATCTACCTACTGGTCAAGAAAACAACACGCATTTTTAGTGAACACTTCCTGTTCAATCCACAGAGTTTTTTTATGTAACAAATAAAATATTATTTGTTTATATAAAAAAAAGTATATTTACAATCACAAAACTAAATATCGTCTTTGGCAAATATAATTATAATGCTGGAGGCGGGCAGCCCTATCGCATGTTTACGTACAGCGCGGCTGTAGGTACTTATTTTGAAGACAGAGCCACGGTAATGTTATCTATACAGTATTTCAACTTCATAGAAACTGACGAAACGCGAGTTATATCTACGCGCCTCGATCTCAGCCCGCGCTCAGTACGCAGACAGTCGCGACTGCGTCGCAGTGACGAATGGACGGTGTGTAATTTTCTTTAACAAAAATTAAGTTCATGTATATATTTGAAATGAAATGAATGAAATGAAGTTTATTCCATCATCACACAACATTACAAAACTTCGCACAATTAAATTGAATTAGACAATTAAACAACAATGAATTGCAATGTTGCGTGATGCTAGGAAAGAGTCCCGTCTCAGCATGTGCCAGGTTCAAGAATGACCCTAAGCGCTGGTTTTCAGATTTAATATGACGAATAGGATATATTGCGCTGTTTTGGTTGCAAGAATTCGTCAATAACGCAGCCAGAGATAACTTTTTTTATCTTGAAACTCTGAAAGGTAAGATTATAAAATAAATTTACTTACTAGTAGGTAGGTTACCTATATAATGCGTGTCTTTTTAATGGATAAGTGTATTTCCTTTTATCTCCCGAAAAAAAGCTAACTGTATTAATAATAATATAAGTGAATAGAGTAAAGGAATGACACGAGTGAAATAGGTAGTTATAGGCGGTTCATGAATCACGATACGGTAGGTACGAGTACGCTTGTGTTAAAACCTCGGGGCATGTGCAGAGAGTTGAAATACTAGAGTAGTTATATCCGAACACCACTGCTCTAAAAGCTTACTAGAATTGACCTATCTACATATCTACGCACATGAATCTGAAACTTCATATACATATACATACAGATTCAGATCTGAATCTGAATCTGAATCAGATCTGAATCTGAAACTTCATATACATGTGCGTAGATATGTAGATAGGTCAATTCTAGTAAGCTTTTAGAGCAGTGGTGTTCGGATATAACTACTCTAGTATTTTAACTCTCTGGGAAGACTACAACTGGTGTGAAATTTGTAATGACAAGAAAAGAACATTCAAGTATTGTGTCATATCTGTTGTAAGAAAGAGATAAATAAGCAATTCGTGTAACCACCGAACCGACACGAGACATTCCGATCACCATTACACTGCGATCTCTTTCACTCTCTCACACCAAGCGATACACATATCTTGCTCATCCATTTCATTGAGATTAGTTCCTAAGATAAAACAATATGACGATATTTTCTATTTCATCAATAAAAGCAATAATTACGCGTGAAACCAAACAGTTTTCTTATCTCTCACAGTGTTTGATAATTGGTATAATTTGAGTCTAATGACACAAGGAAGGCATATTGTCCACAGATTATTTCTAAAAAACACGATTAGCGGCGATGTATTCACCGGACGCTCGGAAGTGCAAGATTGGTAGTGACTCTGGTAATTACCCTGAATTCGTCTAGTAAATATGGAGGGCACACAACTCATCTACAGGTAAAAAAATCTTAGGGCATGTGTGTTTTGCTTTGCTACTTTGTATAATTCTAAATAAAGACGTGGTATTTAATATTTTATATGTAATATTATAATATATTATCAGTACTATCAGTACTCAGTACTAATATTATAAATGCGAAAGTAACTCTGTCTGTCTGTCTGTCTGTCTGTCTGTCTGTTACGCTTTCACGCCAAAACTACTGGACCGATTTGAATGAAATTTGGTATGGAGATAGTTTGAGACCCGGGAAAAAACATAGGATATTTTTTATCCGACTGCGCAAAAAGAGGTTAATGTTTTCGCGCGATAACCGGCATACGCGCGGGCGGAGCCGCGCCCGGAAAGCTAGTAATATTATAAATGCGAAAGTAGCTCTGTCTGTCTGTCTGTTACGCTTTCACGCCAAAACACGCCAAAACTACTGGACCGATTTGAATCAAATTTGGTATGGAACTAGTTTGAGACCCGGGAAAAAACATAGGATAGTTTTTATCCAACTGCGCAAAAAGAGGTTAATGTTTTGGGCGATAACCGACATACGTGCGGGCGGAGCCGCGCCCGGAAAGCTAGTTATCAACAATAGTTTTGTTTATGAATAATACTAGAAAAATTAAATTTGACCGTCTGTCTGTCACTAGATAGTTGAAATATAGAAAAAATGGAGGAAATATTCCGAACTTCATTTAAAACCATACATATAAATTGTAAAGTAGCTGCAAGTATCTATAACCAAGTAAAAGATATTCCTTTTTCTCCACCATGTCCATGTTTCCCAAAACAATTTTCAACTATATATTAGAATGCGGATTTTTTATACTTTAAAATTTAATAAATAACATTTCGTACGTCTCAGTCGAGGCGCAAATTTTTTTCGGTTGCAAATTTATAAGACTGATTTGTTATTCAAAAATAAACATGTTTTTTTAATTCAATCTACCAATCAAAAAACAACACGAATTTTTATTGAACACTACCTATTGAATTCACAGTCTTTTATTTGTTTAAACAAAAAGTATATTTACAATCACAAAACTAAATGGAAACACAAAGTAGGCAAATGAAGTAAAATGCTGGAGGCGGGCAGCCCTATCGCATGTTTACGTACCGCGCGGTTGTAGGTAGTTATTTCAACGACAGAGCCGAGTTAAGATACTGTATAGATAACATTACCGTGGCCTTAGATAAAATTAATTACGACATTATTCACATAATTACCTCAGCGCAACAAAGTAACTAAACAGATAATGAAAACAATCTATTTTTATCTTGTATAAAAGCAAAAGCCCGGGACAAATATTTCATCAACAAAGCCCTCATTTTCCTTTCATTATTATCCACTAAATTTATGTTCAATTTAATTTATTTTCTCCCCATTGTCTGTCAGAAGCCGACCACAACATTTTTCACGAGAACACCAAAACGTCAAATTTTATGAAAGACACGATCCATTTTAGTAATATACAGCCTGGATTTATTTCCGAATAAAAATAGATATAAGTAATTTGTAAAGCTTTTATGTTGGTGTTATCTGTTATAAAGCGGTCATAGCTATTAACTATTGAGCGCTCCCGTACGTCGTCAGTTACAGTTGCTGTCTTAGAACGGCAGTGTTTTTTTTTATGTCTGATAGGTTAGCCTTTGACCACTATCTCACCTGATGGTAAGTGATGATGCGGTCGAAGATGTTGTTCAGGCTAACCTAGAATTACTGGCTCTCAAGGACAGCTGCCGGAACACACCGTTAGGTGCTTGGCGACAGATTTTCTACTTGAGGGTGGTAGCTAGCCAGGCGGGCATTCGTGTAATGCCCCACCACCATGCTATAACGATTGCCATCCTAAGACAACAACCGGGACCGACGGCTTAACGTGCCCTCCGAAGCACGGAAGCGCTCAGTAGTAATGTCACCAGCGGTCATCCATCCTTCTCATGACCGCGGCGGACGTTGCTTAACTTTGCTGATCGATTCAGAATGGTTAAGCAAACTTGGCTACGAGCAAAACTTGCTTAACCAATTGCAAACTGCTGGACAATTAATTTACATAGAACTTAATTTTTTGGGAAATTATTTTGCGAAGCGGTTTAATAGTTGTCCCGTGGGGTGCAGGGGTCACACGGAGTGCCGTGTTAGAATGTCACTCATTGCTACCTGTGGGTGTTGTTAGAGTTGACTAAAGGTAAAATACCTTTGTGCGAAGCAGCGCCTTCTGAGGAACTGCAAAAATCTCAAACAGCGATCCCAAAACGCCTGCCAAGCAAGGAGATTATGGCAAACCCCTTAATGGAAGAGGCTATGTTCTACAGTAAACAATCCGTCTGATCAGTACAGTTTAGTTTAATAGTTATCGTTTAATACGTAATAAAACTCCTCGAGCAAAGAAAGGACTTCGTTTATCGAAATATGCCAAAAGAGCTCTTATTGGTTTATTTTTCATTCTTAGTTCTAGTTTTTTTTCTGTTACTATTACACTTTTTGTAAAAGGGAAACGTTGTACCGAATAATTCGCATGCTACGAGTGGGTAGGTGGTGAGTATATTGCTTCATATTATGCACACTACAGGGGTTCTTTCAATCATAATTCCTTGATTATGGATGAGTATATTACTAAAGAGAACATAATTTTCAAATGATTGGAGTACAAAATGTTCGGCCCCGGGCGGGAATTCAACCCGCGTCTTCTGATTTCGCGCCGGATACCTAAACCGCTCAGCCACCGGGGGGTCGGCTATTTCTGCCGAAATTTCGTGTTCCAATTGTATCTATGCTCTAATTGTAGTAACCGTCATAGGGGACGGTGTGCGGCATCAACCAGACTACTAGACTTCATCTGATCGAAAGAAGTTCTTTTTCAAACACTTACCTCTCGGAATTATGTCGCTACCCTTCTATATTTCTAAATATGATTACAAGCACTACCGCGTGCTAAGCGAAAATCATAATTTTCAAATTATTGGAGTATAAAATGTTTTTCCATCCGGAATGTTACGTTCGCCATGTATTCCAGCTTGAGCTTTCTTGGTAAACGGAAGTTCAAACCAAACAAATACCTTGCATAATTACTTATACACCTAGGCTGAGTGGTTTACCCGGCGCGAAATCGGAGGACGCGGGTTCATTCCCGCCCGGGGCAAAACATTTTGTACTCCAATAATTTGAAAATTTTAATTTTCGCTTAGCACGCGGTAGTGCTTGTATATTTAGAAATAAAGAGAACATTTCCAAGGACGCATTGGTATCAAGCAGGGGCAGGTTGTAAAGCAGAAGCCAAATTTATTGTGTCCTTATATTGTTAGGAAATCATATTTTTATATGTTGTACTTAGTGTTGCTTTTATTTTGAGCTGTTGCCTTGTATAAAGTATTCAGATATTTTATACATACAAACATTAAAAATACTCAAAATATTTTACTCCTTTTAGGCAGTCGTATAAAAAAATAAACCTATTTCAGTATATATTCTTAGATTGAATTCTACACGCTACGTTCAATATTGGTGATCCTAAAACCCCATGGAATTAGTATCTAACCCTTTTTGTGATCTATCGGACCCCTCATTAGGATATATCCATCAATCTAACCGTTTTGTGATTGATTAGGACTGATTGATCCAACCACATTTATTTGGGTTTGCGGCAGTTACATGGTAAATTGCAATTTGGCCGAGTCTTTCTACAATCTATTGAGGCAAATTGTATTACATACAAACATTTTAAAAGGGCCTTTTTAAAAATAAAGGCGTCTTTTATTTTTCTCGCTCCGCGTATTATATCATAATGTCATCGAGGTAAGAGAAAATTATATTAATTTTATTTTATTTTTTATTTTTATTTTTCAAGGATTTCCAACAGCCTTCTTACAAAATTATAACAAACATATAAAACACCAAGGCCAATAAAGGTAATCACAAATAGAACAATTAAATGCGCAAGAAAATGTAGATATTCTAACAATAGTTATACTGCCAACTAAAAAAACAGATAAAACAGACAAAGCCATATAAATGTATTATTCAAGTAGAAATTACTTTTTTAACTTAATTCAACATCAAAAAATTTATGATACATCATTTTCTGAATCGTATTTTTTCTCATAGTAAATAAATCGACATACGGGGAATAGTTTGAGTTAAAGTTTCTAAAAGTGCGTGGGAAATAAGAGTTTTGACGATATCTAGTGCTACAGCGGGGGACACAGAGATGAATAAAATCTTTTCGTGATGACAGAGACGGCGTGACTATCTTTATTTAAGTCAGTAAGCTAGAACAGTCTATTCTACTCGAAACAATATTATGCAGGAAGGAAAGGTCAGCTGCATCCCTTCTTTTTTGAAGAGGTAAAAGGTGATGATGCCTGCAACTTACTTCATAATCAAAGTCAGTATTCGAAATTTTACCTTTAAAGTTAATGAAACGAAGAAATTTCTTTTGAGGTTTTTCAAGGAGGGTTATATATTTGTCATAACATGGGCTCCAAACTCAAACCATACTCAAGCTGACTTCGGACCAAAGAACAAAACAAAATCTTAAGGGTTTTAACGACCTTAAAGTCCTTAGTAACACGAAATATGAACCCCAAAGTTTTCATGGCTTTAGTCATGATGCTCTCAATATGCTTGTCAAAAAGGAGCTTGGAGTCAAGAGTGACACCAAGATCGACAACAGTATCTGTTCTCGCAAGAGACTGGCCATTAATTTTATAGTCATAATTAAGTGATGCACTTGATCTACTGAAAGTTATACAGCAGCATTTGCTTATGTTAAGATCTAGTTTATTAAGTGTACAATAGTTGTGAAAGCTATCAAGATCCATTTGTAGTAGATCTGAGTCCTGCACATTTTTAATAACTTTATATATTTTTATATCGTCTGCAAATAACAGATACTGGGAATTTTTGAAACAGTGACCAATATCATTGATAAAGATTATAAATAGAAGAGGACCAAGAATCGATCCTTGCGGGACGCCGGATGGGATAGGTGATGAGATAGACGAGAATCCATTTAAGACAACAGTTTGGCAACGATCACTGACATAAGAGGTGAACCACCTGAGTAGATCCCCCCTTATTCCAGCTGCGTATAGTTTCGTGAGGAGAATGGAATGGTCAATCCGATCAAATGCCTTGCTGTAGTCAGTATAGACCGCGTCAACCTGCCCCCCACCCTCCATCCCAGCAGTCACCGCATCCGTGAATGAGACTAAATTAGTGATTGTGGACCTCCCCTTCAAAAAATCGTGCTGCTGCGGTACGAAATAGTGCTTGAGAGCCACATATAACTGATCATGGATCACTTTTTCAAAGACTTTGGCCAAAACACAAAGCTTAGAGATCGGTCTATAATTTGAGATATTTCTTTTAGAACCTTTCTCATGGATAGGCGTTACCGTTACCGTTTTCCAAACTTTAGGCACCATACCATCAGAAATTGATTTATAAAAGAGAAGACTAACCGGATACACCAAACTATCAGCACAACATCTTAGAAGATAAGGATGTAAATCATCCGGCCCAGCTGCTTTATTACAGTCAAGAGTTTTTAATAATTTTAAAATGACAGGACGGGCTACTGTGATAGAACTCACATCAGCCATAGAATTAGCCACATTAGATTGGTAAGTAGCGGAAATTGAGGGTTGTGAGGATGCTAAATAATTTGAGTTAAAATAATTTAAAAAAGCGTTACAAATATAATGTGTGAATAGATCCGTTGTTACAGTAAAGTTTTTATATGATAAGCAAAAGTTTAAATAAAAAGGGTCATGTGCGATTCTAGCTTCTTCTTATCCTTAATTGGATCTTTTTTATGCCTGACAGGTTAGCCTTTGACCAGTATCTCACCTGATGGTAAGTGATGATGTGGTCTAAGATGTTGTTCAGGCTAACCTAGATCTACCTACATCATAACAGACATCAAAATAAAAAATAGTTTGTTTTGATCACAGTTTCAAAATTACGGGTGAATTTGAAATCGATGTTACAGTATTATTGGTTAAACAGAGGATATGGCACATGAAATTTTTAATTCCCGACTATGTAGTTATTATTTTGTTTATCATCATCTAAAATTTCCAACATTTACAAGCCACTGTAACTTATTTTAATGAAAAATATATGTAAATTACATGTGTAATTTGCTCCACTAGTTCTAGACGATCTTAGGGTATGGTAAATGTATTTTTCTAATTTTTTGCTATCCACCAAATAAAAATTATTTTATTGGACTTTAAATTTGAAAATTCGTTTACAGTGAAAACCGGGCTAGAATGTCACCTCTCCATTGCTACTTATGGGTCTCGTAAGAGGCGACCAAGGGAAAAGTACCGGGAGGTGGTCAGCAGCGCCTTCTGAGGAACTAGATAGAGCTGTTGTATTCGTCCAGTACTATGTGCTCCAAAAAATCTTTTTCCTCGATTCGTCTTTTCATACTCGTCCTTTGATCCTTTCAGCAACTACACTCGAGAGCAATGAATCCGGGTCACTTAAAGAATCCTAAAAATCTCGGAAACTAAAAATACTAGGTTAATGCAATAAATTGTATTTAATAGACAATGTAATACTCCTTAAATGAAGGTATTAAAACTTCTTAGTTATTGTAAAGTTATATCATAAAAAAATCAAATTTGAAAAAGGGCCACTTTCGAAGATGGAACTACGAAATTACAGCATTTGGTTTTGCTTTTGTTTGTAATCTGTCATTTATGTGGGTACATAAACCATGTTGATAGTGCTCCATATTCATTATTCAAGCTGAAATTATGTCGCTTACGCCTGAAGAATGCACCAGAATACTTACAATGCTGGAAACCGGCCGGAGTCAGCGCGATACAGCCAGGACTGTCGGTGTGTCGCTGTCAACAGTACAAAGAGTTCTCCGACGTTACGAAGAAACTGGTTCTAACCTACGCAGACCAGGAACGGGCAGAACCAGGTGTACCACAGCACGAGAAGACCGATACTTGGTGAACACCATGCTTCGAAATCGCTTTCTCACAGGAACTGAACTCACCAATCAGTTTCGACGCCTCGGAGGAAGTAACCCAAGTGCATGGACAGTAAGACGTCGGCTTGCTGAATCTAACTTAAAACCCCTTAGACCTGCAAACGGCCCTTAACTGGAGCGTGGGCATCGTATTTCGAGACTAAGATATGCCCAGAGCCACGTAAATTGGAGTATTGAAGATTGGTCAAAAGTTATGTTCTCCGACGAATCAAAATTTATGCTCTACAAGCACGATGGAAGACACAGAGTGTATCGAAGACCAGGGGAAAGATTCAAGCAAGCATGCATCGAAGAAAAAGTAGCCTACGGTGGTGGGTCTGTACTTGTGTGGGCCGGAATTTCTTCTGAAAGTCGCACAGAGCTGGTGATCATAGAAAACGGCTCTTTAACTAGCGTAAGATATGTGGAAGAAATCCTCAATGATCACGTTGGTCCATTTATGGTCAATTTAGGTGAGGATGCTATATTTATGCATGACAATGCCCGACCTCATACAGGTAGGATTGTGAATGACTACCTTCAAGAGATGAACATTACTCGTATGGAGTGGCCAGCGCGCAGCCCGGATATCAACCCGATCGAGCATGCTTGGGACGAGCTAGGCAGATGCGTAAAACAACGAAACCCTCCCCCAATCACGCTTCGTGAGCTCAAAAATGCTCTCACAGAGGAATGGGAGAATATTCCCCAAAATCGTATAAGGAACTTGGTGTACAGCATGCCAAACCGCGTAAACGCAGTAATGGAAGCACGAGGAGGCAATACGAAGTATTAAAATTCAAGAAAATCGTAATAAAGTTCAAAAATTTCATGTTTCCTATTTTTGTTTTAAGGAGAGATCAGCAGTTTTTTTCTTTATGTAATTTTGTGTTAATAAAATGTATGGTGACTCATATTTTTTTTACTTTCATTTAAGGAGTATTACATTGTCTATTAAATACAATTTATTGCATTAACCTATCATTTTTAGTTTCCGAGATTTTTAACATTCTTTAAGTGACCCGGATTCATTGCTCTCGAGTGTATTAGCATCTGTATGGTTCTAATTACTTAACTTTTGAAGCGCTCGTAGCGAAGTTTGCTTGGCCGTTCTTAATCGATCATAGCTGATTTTAGTTAAGCAACGTCCGCCGCGGTCAGGAGTTGGATGGGTGACCGCTAGTGACATTACTACTGAGCGCTTCCGTGCTTCGGAGGGCACGTTAAGCCGTCGGTCCCGGTTGTTGTCTTACGATGGCAATCGTTACAGCATGGTGGTAGGGCATTTTGCGAATGCCCGCTTGGCTAGCTACCACCCTCAAGGAGAAAATCTGTCGCCAAACACCATCGGTGTGTTCCGGCAGTTGTCCTTGAGAGCCAGTAATTCTAGGCTAGCCTGAACAACATCTTCGACCACATCATCACTTACCATCAGGTTAGATAGTGGTCAAAGGCTAGCCTATTAGCAATAAAAAAAAAACAGGACTGGTGAAATCAATATCTGAAGTTCTGTTAATTCAATTTCTTGTGTTTTTCTTCAAAATCCAATAAAACATTAGTTTATCTTTGTTAAGTACTGTTTAACAACATATTTGTATTAGTTTAAGTGAGGCTAATTGCAATGTTTCATGCTTGTTTTATTCAGTACGTTGTCGGTCTTTGTGGAATATCAAATAATTGGTTTCCGTGCCCAAAGGGCAAACCGAGCTTTAGACTCCGCTGTTTAAAGCTGGTTAGATCTTTCATGTGTTTTATACCTAAAGGGTAAAGTGAAGCTACAAATATTTATTTCGCAAAGCAAATACAATATAATGATATGTAGACAGTTATAGTCAACAGAAAAGTCAAACCAAATTGGCATGCAAAAATTAAGAATGAATTGTGTTCAAACTAAAATTACGATCACAAGAAAAATACATCAAAATTACATTCGTCATTATTAATATCAATTTTAATATCCTTATCGGTAATAAAATAATAGGCCTAATCAATTAGAAATATTTTCAGTCTAAATTTAAAAATGTCTTCATCGTCTATTTCTATTAAACAATGTGGTAGCGTATTATAAATTAATCCTCTCATTTTAGACGTGTATTACTGCTCAGTGCAGTCCTGAGGAAAACTTCTTGTACTTAGTCGTTTTGTCGCTTGCTCCTCAACTTACCGAAGTTATTCAATGTATTTTCTTACAAACACTGCTGATTCGTAGGTATATATCGAAAGAAGCGTTAACCGCTTTATTTTTTTGAAATGGGGCTTACAAGAATCTCTTGGTTTTAGCCTACATATTTCTCGAATGCACCTCTTTTGTGATTTAAAGGCAGGGTCTTTTTCCGTTGAGTTTCTCCATATAAGAACTCCACATTTGAATGTGAACTCATTATTATAATGAGAACTCCATATTTTAATCAGAACTCATTGTCGGGCCCTGCGTATGTTACTGGTAATGATAAAGAGTTACAAACCTTAAATTTGATATATCTTGGAAAGTGTTGGGCCAATAAGAGATCTTGAACTGAAATTCCAAATTTATTTTTGCATTAGTTAGGTAATATATCCTACTTAAATCAATTTGTATCTAACTAATAAATTGTATACAGAAGAAAATGCAAATCACTGGTTATGCGTCCAAATTACATTGTGATGTCATGCTTTGAACGGCGCTCTAATAAATTAACCACGTCATCCGATCGTATAACACGTTTTAATGTATGATAGATGCAGTGAAGATCAAACGTTAGATCAGTAGTTATCAGAGCTTCTATGATATTAAAGCTGCCAGAACGCTAATACTCGTACATCTATGATTTTGATAGTATATGTCAGAAATTTATAGCTACAACGTTACATAATCAGTCTGCTGAACAGTCAAACCGCACTATTAGTGGCACGACAGATTCGGGCCGTCACAGTACGTGAAATACTTTTATAATATGTATTGGACTTATATGGCGTAAGCCGCACGGCACGATACATAAGAGAACATAGCTGCGGATTCGGAGCGGCGCGGCGCGGTACAATAGAGTTGTCTGGGTAGGCAAATCTCGGAGAGGCGAGACACGGAAAATTTTCCAGTCAGTACACGTTTCACCTACACTTCAATTCATGAAACTTCTCTTTTTACATTCTAAAATATGTATGCAATCGATATAGTAGGTATCTCTGAGTCTTATTTTTAAACGAGATTGGCATATCTTTCTAATAGAACGCTTATTATTTCTTTCAGCACTATCTACTTCTTCACAAAACACCAATATTATTAAATTCTTCTTAGATGATTTCGTCCTTGTCCATTTCGAATTTTTGCCATGAGTTGGAGTATGTTCAGAAAGAGATTGGGCTTGGGATTTTGAATTAAAATGTCCTATAGCTATATAACCGTTATTGTTGTGATATTATTAATAATATATAATTTATGTTAATATAAACTAAACTTTGATATTATTTATCAGTATTATTAATGTAGCACAATCCCAAAGTCAAATCCCAAGTCTACTCTCCTTCTGAACAGACTCTAGATAGATAGGTATCTACGTTAAAAACAAAACACGTATGAACAAATAGTAACTACTTAAACAACTTTTAACGGCTTAAGGCCTAGTTTCACCATACTCTGTTATTTATTTGACGCCTTGTTAATCCTTTTAACGGACTGTTAATTGAACCGAGTGTCCCACCAACTGTTAATGGATGATTAATTCAGTTAACTTCATAGAACGTTGACTGATTTAACAGCTCTGTTATTTTTAAAGACCCATTAGCTAATGCCTGATTTAGCGTAAACAAACATGGTATAGTGAAATTAGGCCTAAATCGCGTATATTTATTATTGGTTTGACGGTAGGCCAAATAATTTCTTATTAACTCACGTGACAAATAAAAACAATTATTCAACCCGCGACCACGATAACTGCAAAGTGTTTGAAACGTCGAGACAAAAATAATGATAAATATACGCGATTTAAACCCTGTACTGTAACAACCGGATCGTCCACTGCGGAACACAGCCTCCTCTATTAAGGGGGTTTTTGCCATAATCCCCACGCTTGGCAGGCGTCTTGGGGATCGCAGTGTAAGTTGGCAGTTCCATAGGAAGCGCTGCTGCCCACCATCCAGTATTTTTCCCTTAGGCGCCTCTTACGACACCCACGGGATGATATGGGGAGGTGCAATTCTAACCCGGCACCCCACGTAGCAAAACCCTTTAATAAAATGTTGTTTAATTACTATGTGTAACAATCACGAAAACTTAAGACAACATTACCTATAAACAGTCTAAACACAAGGCTTATACAATATATCGGAAAAGTGGCATGTATCTCCAGCTCCTGTAAATTTTAAGCGCTGAACGTACGGTTGCGGCATCCACCGTAAGTCGCGACGTGATGAGATTAGATAGAGAGGTTTCATGTGGAGCTTTCCGTTGCGTTATGATTTTGATTTGTTTTCGTGGACTACGAAATGAAGCTACGATTCCATAAAGGCTTAGGTACATGCCAACCAGTTAATTATGATATTAACAATAATAATAATAATTGGAAGTCTCAACAGAATTTATTAATACAATAACTGAATTAATTAATACAAATGTTTATTACCTATAAAAAACTTCATAATACAAAAAAAAAAACCTATAACAACATCAACAGCCATAAAGTCCACCATTGAATCAAAGCCTCCCCTATTAAGAGGGATTTGCCATAATCCCCACGCTTGACATGCATTTTGAGGATTGCAGTGTTAGTTGGTAATTCTTCAGAAGGCGCTCCTGCCCATCTTCTTGTATGTTTTTCCGGATCTCTAAGACTCAGATATGAATATGTGGGACGTAATTCTAACCCGGCACTCCTTGGGCCATGCCTCCCCAAGGGGTACCGGATTAGAATAAATAAACAAGATAAAAGATATAAGCTCAATAATTAAGAAATATTGACAGAACTGACATGAATTGTCAGGCACCGCGCACTGTCAAGCATGACTTTTCGCCAAAATATTTATTTTCTTAAGATGTACCTACCTATGTGGAGTATGCTTTTTATTGTATGCATAAGGGATTGCCTAAATTCAGCTACATTTACCTCATGTCTCAGTATTGTGAGAAGGGAAAATGATTTGACAAACCAAATCCGGAGTCATTTCATATGACAAGCTTGACACTCGGTTGCTTGGGGATGAATAATGTATAAGAAAAGGATTGTCACTCAGCATATCCACATAAGTTCAAAGAACAAATATTACATCTTAGTTTCTATGTTTAGCATCACTATATTTTTCTCAAAAATTTTCTACACCTTATGTGTTTTTTATCTTTATAAACCGACTTAAAAAAAGAAAGTTATATATCAAAACGTATGAGTGTAATATTATTGGAAATAAAATATATTCAGGATAATCTCTTAGTACTGCCATACAAATTAACAACATTTTATAGGTCTGTGTTTGTATGCATGTGTAAATCAAAGTATTTTTTCGAGACTTTGAATCCGATAGTAAACGTTTTTTTAATTGGCTTACATTTATTTCAACTTATAAGTTTCGTCAGAATTGGATCAGTAGTTTTCAAGATATAAATCGACTAATATTAACTGTGACGGCCTGGCTCATTGACACGAACTACGGTTGTAGTGTCACAGCGAAAAAAAACAAAACCTTGTTCTAATTCTAGTGCATGAAGAAAAAATGGCTAAGTGCAAGTAATACTCGCGCACGAAGGGCTCTGTACCATTATCTTTGCAACATTAGACTCGATATTATAATCTTATTTTAGTTTTCACGACGGGTTCAGATCCATTCGTGCGCGAGTCTGACTCGCATTTGGCAATATTTTTCTTACATGCACTAGAACAAGAACAAGGTTTTGTATTTTTTTTCCTGTGATGATTGTCCCAGTATTTTTGGATTTATTATAGCGGCAACAGAAATACATCATTTGTAAAAATTTCAACTGTCTAGCTATCATGGTTTATGAGATACAGCTTACAAAAAATCACTAAGCCCCTAACAGGTTTGTTCCGGCAGCTATTTTTAAGAGCCAGTAGTTGGCCTGTTAATACCTTGACCACATCATCACTTACCATCAGATGAGACTGTGGTCTATAAAATAATAAAGAAAGTTTACAAGATATTCTAGCAAGTGTAAGGAAAATAAGTATGAAAACTGATTCCTTTTCAAACACCAACTTTTGGAATAAATAATTCTGACACTGGAAAATTTAAAAACGCGACGAATGGTTCATAACTTTACTTACACTTATAGGCTCAAATTAAACTCTGAAATTGCCCTTTTTCTTTTAATTTTATGTTACAAAAAAATTTCACAATCAAATTTATTTTTCAAATTTATTTATTTCTTTGTTACAAAAATGTTGGCATTAATTATCTTAAAAACTATTCTAAAACTAAAACAATGTTTGCAATTTAAAACTTTCATCAAGATAACAATTTATAACTCTAGCTCTCACGCGTGAGGATTCCCTGTGTTTGTGAGAGCTAGTTCACTCCATTAGGGTATAACTTAACACAACTATTATGGCAAGTTTTATTATTTTTTTATTAAATTTGTGAGTTTGTGCGGGCGCGTGCGCGTGTTTGTGTGTGTTGGTGTGTGTGTGAATGAGTGTGGGTGTGTGAATGTTATTTGTGAATGTTTATATGTAGCAAATCTTCGGTACCTTTAAGTCCTAATATAAGTAGGTAATCTGTGATTTTTCGTACATAGTTTCCTAGTATCGTGTATTAAATGAAGTGTTTTGTTCAATTGTTTATATATATAGTGTCCTAGATAGTTATAGCATCGTTTTCCTATGGTTTTTTTTTTTAATATTATTAACGAAGAACATTTGCGCCTGGAATAAATTTTGTTTTGATCTCTACTGATGAGGGCTGTTTTGTGGAATCTTAATGCACTTGCCAATACAAAGAGTTGTCTTACTCTAAGTTCCTTTGTGTCAGCGTATAGTGCATCGGTGGAGTATCTGTATGGCTTCTTATATGCAACTTTCAGTATGGCACGTTGCACCCGCTCTACTTTCATCAAGTGAGTAATACAAGCTGCTCCCCAAGATGTAATGCAATATGTAAGGACAGATCGGCAGAGTGCCGTGTAAACAACTCTGATAGTATCAGCATCAGCCACCGATCTCAGTCTTTTAAATATATACAGTAGCTTCCTCAGCCTGTTACTCACAATTTTTATGTGTTTGGTCCATGATAATAGTTCATCAATATATATATCCAAATACTTTACATCTTCAACCTGCTGTAGCTTTGGGCATATACACTGATGCTCTTTATGTGGTTCACATGAGTGGAGTTTAAATGCCGAGAAGCTGCGCGGGTGCTGTACGATTTTTTGAGACTCGGAACGCGATGATTTTAGTCTTCTCTGTTTTAACAAAATTTTCTGCAACCAGTTTATTATTTTACGAAGATCATTATTTGCTACCTTTGAAAGTTCGTTCCAGTTTTTTTCATAGAAAATGACCGCGGTGTCATCGGCAAAGGCAAACAGCTTGCACTGATTCACTTGCAGTTGGAAAAGGTCATTAATATAGGCAGTAAACAGAGAAGGACCGAGCACGCTGCCCTGTGGTACCCCAAATAAAGCTTCTTGAAAGTCACTGTAATGTTCGCCTAGTTTGACTCGCTGCCTTCGACCACACAGATAAGTTTGAAACCAGCTTAGTGCCAATCCACGTATGCCGATACGTTCTAACTTTTTGAGTAGTATTGGCCTTGAGACGGTGTCTGTGACCTTGTCCTTGACGGTGGTGAAGGCTTTAGCCAGATCAAGGAAGACGCCTATACATCTCTGTCCTTCGTCTAGCTTACCAGCAACGAAGTCTACTAATGATGTAACAGCGTCCTCTGTTGATCTGCCATGTCGAAACCCAAACTGATTAGGAGAGAGAATGCCTTCTTTTTCAAGAAATGACACTAGATTTTTATTTACTACCCTTTCCAATAATTTAGCAAGACAGCTCAGTAGCGATATAGGCCTGTAATTGGTAGCCAGTTCTGTGTCTCCTGCTTTATATATAGGGCAAATATTCGCATCCTTTAACGAAGCTGGAAAGATTCCACTTTCAAAGCTAAGGTTGCATACATAAGAAATTGGAGAAGCAAGAACATGCTTTGCACATTTCAAAATCTTATTGTTTATATTAGGTATCTATTCCTGGAGCTGAGAATGTTTTGAGTGTTGATATTATTTTCAAAATTTGTGCTGAATCTGTTGGAGCAAAAAACAATGAGCTGGATGGTGAACTCTTTAATACTAAGTTGTCTGCTAGATATTGTTCTGTTACATTGAGTTGGGCTAAAGTATCATTTGCCAGTGTTTATCCCACTGAAGTGAAGTGTTTGTTCACTATATTTAAGGCTTGTTTTGGTGAAGAAGCTATGCGAAGTAAATCTTCGTTTTTATATTTTGTCGGCTTTATATTACACACATCTTTGACAGCACACCATAACTTTTTACTATTTCCATTACTTTTTTTTATTTTATTGCAGTCCTATTCATTTTTTTAAATACTGTAATATATTATTGCAGTAGTTGCGTTATTTTTTATATTTGTTACTCAAGTTTTAATCTTTTGGTCTTTGTTTACTTCTGAGTTGTAAAGAATCTCTTTTCCGGATGCAGTTGATAAGCCCGACAACGACAAAGTAATTAAAAAAAAACAAATGATATGGCGAGAAACTATTTTTTTAACGCTGTTTGGCGCCCTGGTCATCAAAATCGATGTAAACTAACAGATGGACAAATATGAGGTTACTGGTGAGTGCTACTATAGCTAAATGGTTAAGTGACAGAGCCAGAGACCTGTAGTTGTGGGTTCAAACCCTGCTACCATCCGTTGATTTTTAACTTTTACAAATGTTATCTTTTCTGATTATGAATTCAGGTTTGTTTACAATATCTTAGTTCATTTGTTAATATTCTAGCGTGATGTATCGGTAAAAGAATTTCAGGTAAACTTCCGTGTGTATGTCATAAATATTCATGGACCACTATCCATCACTGCTACGGGTGTGGATCTCATTCTTAATTCTTCAAGGAAAGTAATTGATTGAAGTTACTTCGATCGAGAAACTTACTTGTACACGATTTTTCCTTACTTGCTATCAACAAAGTAAAGTTAATTAGCACAACGCCTTCCTACTGTTATCCTACGCGTGTGAAGTCAGTTAACGTCATCCTTAACTAAACAACAACAACTTATTACGTTAATCTATATTTATTATCGTTTTGTGTAGACGAAATCACTAATTTTGCAGTATTATGTTTAAATTTAATTAAATATGTATTGAATGAAAATCATAAAGTAATCAAATCAAGATATAATTTAGAGTAGGTAAATATTAAACCAATGTTGCACACTTCTTCATAAGGTAGATTGAATACGGCACACTTTTTATTATTATAAGAACTTTGAACAACGTACATTCTAATGCAATAAATGAATTTGAATGAATGAATGAATGAATTAAAAACACATTTTGATAATAGCACACAGGATATAATTTTTAATGTTTTGGCTCTGGTTTTATGACTCTTCATGGAATGACTCTCGTTGGTAGTATACCCAATATAATTAATAGATTTTGGACATAATTTACGGGTAACTTAATCAGAAATGTAATACCCTCTATATTTCGAGTAATGTAGTCTCCTGACGTGTACTTAAAGTGTAGCTACAACCTTATGCCGCAGATTACAAAAAAGGCTACTGTTTTGCCGTGACAAGTGGCATATTTACTGCCTTAGTACCCTTTTCTAATACACAAGAGAAGTTATATGTATCATATTACCAATTTTGATTATTTTTTAATATTTCTTCCTTCTCCCTAGGTGGATGACCTTAGCCAAAGCAGTAATCTACTACGGTTTACCCCTACTAGTGATTGCCTTCTTCTACTCCCTGATGGCACAGCGATTGTTGGCGAGCACGAGAGAGATGCCCGGAGCCATGCAAGGCGGGCAGGGCGAGGCACAAGCAAAGGCGAGGAAGTCTGTCGCTTGTATGGTACTCGTGTTTGTTATAGGTAAGTAAATTAAGTTCCTTGTATTAACTACTTCAAGAACTGTATCAGCCGAATCGTCTACTGAACACTGCCTCCCCCATTATGGGGGTTTTCCATGATCCCTACGCTTGGCAGGTGTCTTGGGAATCACAGTGAGAGATCAGCAAGTGCTGCAGTACACCTTCTGGTGTGTTACCCATAGTCGCCTCTTTCGACACCCACGGGTAAAAATGAGGGTGACATTCTAGCCCGGCACCCAGTGCGCAACTACTTCAAGTATCACGCACTTTTCCGCTCATCTTTCGCTCTCTATAAAGAAGGATGGCGACGCTCCATACAACTTGAGACCCAACATTTTTATAAACAATATGTGGCGTTCAGTCCAATACTTTTCATTACTGATAATCCAAGATATGAGAATAAAAATGTGGATTGAATTCAGTACCTAGGAGTTGGAAGAAAATAATACTCAGAGGTTTTGTACTTTCTTATATTATCTGTCATAGTATTGAATAGATGGGTCTGGCAGGAAGTTATTTATTCCTTTTGTCATAGCTTTTACGGATTTTAAGACTGTGTTAGTGGTTTATAACAATATATAAATTGTCAAACCAATCACGCTTCTAAAACTTAGTGATTACACCCTCATTACACGTATCGCCACGAAGTCGATGGACCACAAGCGGGTTCTTTTCAGCGGCATTTCTGTCACAGATCAGTAAGGGTATGGTCCGAATTACGCCAACAGTACTAAAAGTGCTCACTGCTGAGAGTAGTTATAAATGGACCGATTGGAATATGCAAGCTCATGGGCGTTTGCATTACTACAATTTGGAGGAAGTAAAAAAGTGCGTATGACATTATCTATATATCTAAAAATAAATTATTATCTACGAACAATAGGTATCAATCAATCAATTCAGACTGCACCAAGAAAGAGTGTGTATACCACAGGTGTATACTACCACGAGACTAAATAAAATGTCAATGTCATCACTACTGATTGACATCAGAAAATGACAATGTAACTTTTTTTTCGTTATTCGGCTTCGAATCATTTTGCTTGTTGTACCCAATCTATGTACAAAATGACATAAATTAATTTGCAAATAACTCAATATTCCCTACTTTTAAAAATATACAAACAATTTTAAATAATGTTAAATAGGCTGACAATGAAAACAATACCTAATACATTCATGAACGCGCCCTGGTTTACTTGGGTCAGTAGTCGCCATCATTCTTTATGAAAAAAGGAATTAATTTAATCATAGATAAATTTGAATAATTCCATAATTAGCTTACAACTAAGGTACACACTAGGTACTGAGGATTTGTGACGTAATAAAATCATCACAGGAGAGTAAACCAGTGTCTTACGTCATGGCTGATATTATGAGTTCCGAACGTAACAAAGATTTGTAGCGTGTTGATAGCGACTACTTACCCTAATAAACCAGAACTAAACCAGGACACGTTCATAAATGTATTAGGTATTGTTTTAATTGTCAGCCAATTTAACATTATTTAAAATTGTTTGTATACTTTTAAGAGTAGGGATTCTTGAGTTATTTGCAAATCATTTTGTACATAGATTGGGTACAACAAGCATGATTCGTAGCCAAAATAACGAAAAAATCTTCATTGTCAATTTCTGTTAGTGTCAGTCAGTAATGATGACATTGACATTTTCGTATTCTCAGCAGTGAGCACTTTTAGTAATGTTGGCGTAATTAGGACACCGGACCCTTACTGATCTGTCATAGAAATGCTGCTTAGTGACGATGCGTGCAATGAGGGTGTTATCGCTAAGTTTAAGATGCGTGTTTGGTCTGACAATTTATAAATCGTAATAAAGCACTAACACAGGCTTAGAATCTTTAAAAACTATGACGATATGCATAAATAACATCCTGACCCCTCTATTCAATATTATGGCAGATGTTATATGAAGGTACAAAACCTCTAAATAATATTTTTTTTCCGACTCCTAGGTACTCAATTCAATTCACATTTTCATTCTCAAATCTTGGATCAGTAATGAAAAGTATTGAACTCAACGCCACATGTTTAAAAAAATGTTGGGTCCTAAGTTGTATGGAGCGTCGCCATCCTTCTTTCCGCGGTGGCGCAGCGTATATAGATATATAGTCTCTCTTTAGCTATCAGGGGATAAATGAACTTGAGTGACATACAGGGTCGCACTTAGGATCTTGTTCAAAAGACGACCAAGCCGAGTTAGGCCTCGTTATATTATATTTCTGCATTGAAAACCGAACGAAACTTAATGTTTTATTATGTTCACCACTTTAGTATTTGTTGTTATAATATAGGATATACTCGTATTTAATAGACCTAATGACAAAAGTCTTATATTTTTACAGATAATAATGCGTAGTAAATGTATTTCAACTTGATAATCTGCTGATAGCCAAGACATATAATATATAAAATAGACGATACGAGAAAAATATCAATATATTTCGGTTATTGGACCCATTAAGGGAAGGCCCTTCTGAGTGTCTATTTTTAATTAAAGTCGAAATTCTAAGTTTCAGTTTTGCAACTAATTCCGTTATGAACTAGCCCGTGACGTGCAGGTGGACGTACATACAAAGCAATAGCTGATGGTATATATTGGGCTCCCTTTTTGTCCTAACGGTGCAGGCCCTATAAATACAGTAACTAATGTATACCTCTTCTCTCCACGGAATGGAACAAAACAACATATAATGAAAAATTTTGTTTATTTCAAATAAAATGAAAAAAATCTTCCCTAAGGGGAGATCAGTTAACTCTATGTAAAATATCGTAGCAAAATTAATTAAAAATATTTTTATTAACCGTTTATCAACATCTGTTCTGATAATTTACAAATTTTATTGCAGCTTTGTGAATCCGTTTGGAAACGTTTTAAGGCAATATTTTCTGGCAATAACCATTAATATTGGGGACGAAATGAGGTTTTCAAAATTAACCAACTTCCACCCGCGACTTTGTTTTTCTCGAAAAATAGGTAGAATTTTACCCAATTTACTTTTTTATTACGGGATATAAAGAAGGGCAAACGAGCTGGCGGATCACCTGGTGGTCAATGATCGCCGTCACCCACGAACATCTCAAGAATGCCCTTCCGGCCTTTATAGAGGGAATATGCTCTCTTGTTGAAGGCTATTAAGTCGTATCTGTTCGTAAATACTTCACCTGGGAGCTGGTTCCATAACGTGACAGTGCGAGGTAGAAAATTCCGTGAAAATCGCAACGTTTTGTGGACTTCCAGACGTTGATATAAAATTGATGAAACATCATGCATTGCCGGGAAGTCCGAGGGTGAAATTGATCTGCAGGTAGTAAATCGAACAGCTCTTCAGAAAACTCCCCATGATACATACGGTAAAAGATGTAGAGTGATCCAACATCTCTATACGCAGTACCAAAGGGTCGAGCCGACCGGAGAGAACTTGATAATCGACGATTCGACTCACTCTGCGTTGAATACTTAATACTAAATACCTATTGAAAAATTAAACAAACAGCCCTATTAGGTTAACCCGTGGGGTGGCGGGTCATAGTGTCAATCCCTCATTGCTACCTGTGGGTGTGTAAGAGGCGACTTAAGGTAAAATACAGGAAATTGGGCAGCGGCGCCTTCTGAGAAACTTACAATAATACTTTGAAATTTTTTGGATCGAAATATATTTATACTCTTCATGAATGAGCTCTAATCGACGAAAACCCAAAAAAAAGTTATTCTCGCTACCTTCTTATATATTGGACACACTTGAAAATAGTTTTATTTCAAGTCTAATTAATGGTCTTCATGGGCCAACTTTCTTCACAATATATCGATACATCAGCTTAGTAACTCATTCTGTTAACTGTGTCTTACGGACCTACAGATAGACCGAAATACAGACTGCGGTCTTCGTTCTACCCTTTGGATATGGAACATTGACATACATAATTTCGCATCTAGTTATTTAGTACGAAAGATAGCGAAATGTTCTCTTAGAGATATCTGAAAAAAATGCAAACGTAATATTTTGACTGATATGCGCTACCGCATGCGGTGACTATTACGGTAGTGCCACCAATCAACACTTCTACCTTAAAATAGTATACTTAACGTTAAGTCACTTAAAGTGAAAATAAGCTGATACTTTAACTGATCCACACATGATCTCATATGATAAGTAAAGGAACATGGCGTAAACGTGCATTTGCAGAGCTTAATGCGGAATGTATAATAGATAAGCATAAATTAGTTGTAGCGTTAAGCAGCCACATGCTTTGGTACACGTCTTATAACAACACGAGTAATACAACATGACTAAAGAAACAGTACTCTAAAGTAAGGCTTTGAACGTGTTTACAATGAAGTGTCTCCTCTCTATGTCTAATTACATACATAGGTGGAGATCTTTCAGCATAGAAATACATGCCCTTCCACTAAACGTAAAACTAAAAAACGAAAACAAATTTATATGTGTGCGTGGATAAATATGTACAGTGAACTTGGTCTCGTCCGCTTACTCCGTACACACACCATGATGACAGAAGAACCAATGTTTTTGTAGCGTGTATTGCGTAATACATTGGAGGGGCGAGGAGGAAGCAGAAACAGACTCTCTCAGTAGAGGAACCTTTTGCTGCTTCCTCCTCGGTGGAATACCATACCGACCATCTCGCGGCCGCGGTAGTATTTTGTGGCTTAAATATCCCCAATAGTAACTGTTTTGTAATAGTAACATCGTAGTCTCATTATTAGAACTTATTTTGTCCTTTAGGTACGAAACCCTCAAATTCAACACGGTGTTTGAAAGTCTGGTAAACAATAGGATTAAATTTTCCTTAATTTTTTATAATAATTGGCAAAGCAAAAAGTCTTGTTATTTAATGTTCCAATAAAATTGTAATATATGTATAAAAAACAAAACAAACAAACATTTTCAAGAACCATAACATGGGAACCAATAATGAAATTTGAGTGCTTCAATTTCCTCATTAAACGTTACGAAACCAATTTACTTAAACAACTGTTGAGCTTTATAAACAATGTTCTTAATTAACCAATTTCATTTGTATTGTTGTTTTGATATTCAATTTTCGAACATGTGCTAAGTTTACCACCTAAATTTCATGATTTTAAGGGACAATATTAACTTATTAGGTACCAGCTAGAATCCGCGTTTATTTACCGGAAAGATTACGACCCATTTTCGGACTGTTTTGAATTCCTTCATCTGGGGATTACACGAAGCGACGATGCAGACGAGCGTAGTTATCAAGCGCTGAAGCCCGTGCTCGTCATCGAGATATACGTTACACTAGAGAAGACATTTGAGACAAAAGTCGCTGCCATTTTTGCTTATTTTAAACTCAAGTGCGCTTCAGCGCTTTACGAGATCGGACTGCAGTCTAGAATTAATTATATCGTCTAACCAAATATCCAAACACGCAGCGCCACAACGCTGAGGTATGGTTTCTCAATATCGAAGACTATAAGCACACAGAACGGACATGGCTTTTGTACCTACGAAACATTGTGAAGAGTATATTAGTTAAAAAATAGTAAAATAAAGTTAAAAATTAAGTATTAGTGAGGGTCACTAACTACGCTATTCAGTTTTTGAAAGTAAAGGTACAATTGGCTTTTTACTAGAAATAAAGTGTTACTAAGTTTTTTAAATCTAGATTTTATATTATGACTAGCTTTCCGGGCGTGGCTCCGCCCGCGCGTATGTCGGTTATCGCGCGAAAACATTAACCTCTTTTTGCGCAATCGGATAAAAACTATCCTATGTTTTTTCCCGGGTCTCAAGCTATCTCCATACCAAATTTCATTCAAATCGGTCCAGTAGTTTTGGCGTGAAAGCGTAACAGACAGACAGACAGACAGAGTTACTTTCGCATTTATAATATTAGTACTGATAATATAAAATCTAGATTAAAAAAAGTTAATAATCGTATTTTGCATACATACATTTAAGTAAATAGTATTAAAATAAAATACACATTAGATTTTTGAATTAAAGTTTTTTAATATTTTTGAATTAAAAATATAAATGCGAATTTGTTGTATTTATTTAGTAACTTATTTTAAGAGAATACGTACGAGTAATTGACATTATATAGTTATGAAGGGAATAATAAATATGCTCCTTGGAGTGTTTCAACCATTTGGGAGTTATGTTGATAAATAGACACGTCAAACTTTTTTCATCTTGAGTAAAAAATAGGTAATTTACTCAATGTTGCTAGTTGTCATATCTGTCCACTTAATCTATGAATTTCACTACGTCAACATGGCTGCCTATGCTGTGTCGTGAAGCATTGTCTTTCGCGATTACAAATCGACAAAATAATAATGTGTTCGGGCGTGTTCAATTCTAAAATCTGAACTAACATGTGAAAAGTGATTCCATCGCTTTTATTTGTTTTTCCCGACTGGTTTCTGCAGTATCTGAGGACGCAGGATGGCATTTTGAATACACAATTTTCACGTGTGATTTCTATGAGTGCCCAGCTGCGTGTGGGTGAGTACATGCCGGCTAGCTGGTCCTACCTATTCGACTTTGCTCGTTTGAGATGTCGAGTCCAGTATATAGAGGTCAATGGTGCTCGTCAAGAAACTGGTCGGAATCATTCAGGCAAATATAACGCGGGTCCTAGCCGGTTATTATGGATAAGAATCACGATAGTTTTTAAAGTGAAAAAGGACTATATCGTTAGAATGACCATAAACTTTGATCTAGATTGTCAAAAATTGGCTGTTACTCGGCTAGTCCGGCTCGGCGTGACTGGCATGTGAACTGAGAATATTTTTTCTTCATTGTTTGGTTAATGATCAGTCTGTCTGGTAGGCCAAATGTGAAATCAAAGTTATCAGTTTATCTGGCAAGGCAACAGTAATTTTACTGGCTCTCAAGGACTGCTGCCGGAACACACTGTTAGCTAGTTGTAACAGATCTTCTACTTGAAGGGCTTAGTTTCACCATGAGCTCAGGCTGGCGATGGGATTGAACCATGGACCTCCGGCATAGCAGTCAATAGCTATTACCACTCGGCCATCATTGCTTAAAAATGATGTATAAAGTAGACTGAATAAATCGAGATAAGCCTCTTTAGATTGACTTAGATATCATTATCGTCATCATCAACAACAGCCATATTATCTACCGTTGACCAAACGATATAACATGACCAATATCACAATGTAAGCCCGCTTTTCTTCAGAAAGCTGCTTCTGTCCTTCTAGTATTCGTTTTTATGTGTACACGAATCTAGATTAAATTTTTTTTTTAACAAAAATGGAACCGACTTCAACACCCAAAAGTGTGAAATAACTTGTTGAAGTCGGTACCATGATGGTTTAAAAGTACCTATTATCACAATATTGTGGGCATGGTACCGACTTCGACAAGTTATTTCACACTTTTGGGTGTTGAAATCGGTTCGATTTTTTGTTAAAAAATTTTTTTCAATCTTTTTAGTGTAACTCAAAAACCGATTTTGATGAAATTTAAAATGGGACCAAACGACAAGCATCAGCTTTCAAACAAAAAAAGAATTTTCAAAATCGGTTCACCCAGTCAAGAGATCTGAGGTAACAAACATAAAAAAAAACAGACGAACTGAGAACCTCCTCCTTTTTTGGAAGTCGGTTAAAAATAGTAGTTAACTCCCGTTTCTTTAACATTGATCAAGGTCTCGATTAGTTCACATAATAAATACTGTACGCTGATTGGGCGATGGTATTCTATGCCGCGATGGATGACCAATGAGCTTTGAGTAATTGGACTGTGAACTGATCAAGACTTTGACTATAACGTTCCAGAAACGGAGGCCTGACAAATTCATAAAAAATAGAGTACAGAACATTTGAGGGTGGTCTTGTTCTCGAGTTGTCTGGAATTAAAGGTTATATTATATTAAATACCAGACGAATAGCTAACCAAAAATAACTTACCAGATGCAGAATCGAAAAATCTCGTTTCGATTTTCATAACTATGGCAATTCTAAGAATGATGACTGCTCCGTTTGTAATAAAATGTTTAATACCGCTGATAAGATACGTCATAAAAATTCTGCATACAGTCGTACAGCTCTCGCTTAAGATTACGAAAAGAAGAATTTTCTGTGAGAAGACAACAAAGGGGTAATAATAAATGAGCAGCATGCCATAATTCACGTCGATGTCATTGGCGTGTTACTGCAAAATGGGTAAATAACATTAATGCACTCGTATTAACAAGGCAATTTACAAGATCTAGTTTCAAGTAGAGATCCAGCCATAAAACCGAAACCAAATCTTTTTACAATGATTTCTTTGTTTTTCAATTGATGAATTTAGGTGTTACTTTCCGGAAATCCATATTTAATAACAAAAAATATTACAAATTTACTACAGTAAAAATTAAAGTAATGTACGGGATTCGAACCCACGTCATGCCCCTTTTTAGCCGGGGTATGCTCTAACCGACTGAGCTAACATGACAATGTGTCATAACTCTAAATTTTCTTATCGCTCTTTAACCATCTCGTATGGGGATGGAGCGACACCTATAGTTCAACTTACGTTGTACTACAAACAAGACTAATTTTACAATTAGCTAAATAATGACACAATATAATCCGCAGAGCATGCGTTATTGCAAAAAAAATTATATTAAAACAATATCTTAGAAAAACACCTTCAATATATAAAATAAACAGGATCAGCCATTTACATGGGTCAGTATGGGTCTGATAAAACTAAAAAGACCTCTTCTTAAGAACCATGTCACCAATTTAGTGACAAGATAGACTGCATTAATAGATTTAAAAAAAAAACCATGGTACTCAGTTCGGGCATCGAACCTGAAGAAAAAAGTATATACATATCATAAGCAGTAAATGTTGCTATGAAACACGATATCATAAATGAATACAATGCTTTGTATTTCATATCCTTTAGAAATTGTCACTAGAATTAAATATAATGGTTATTTAGTTTATTGTAGTTTTTTCGGTTACTTAATGTCATTCGGGATAATACGAGTAGTAGGTATAATATATCAGTTATTAAAACACTATTGGAAGTCTAAAAGCAGCCATAGATAGAGACTATTTTAACGAAAATTGACAGCTGAAGATACAAAACGCAAGAGGTCGTAGGTTCAAATAGAAGACCGTCTCGCCACCGCGGCGATGAGGGAGGTGCTAGATACTAGAAACGTGTTGCCGAGCAGCGAGAAGCGAGTACATAATTCCGATGGTTTTGTCGCTGGGCTTACAGCGAACGCGTTGGGTGATTACGCGCCCCAATAACCACTGTGAAACATATCTAGCAAACGACAGGCTTTCGGAGAATGTTTTGACAGCCAAGCGAGCATTGGTGAGTGATTTTTTAGTAGACATTTAATAGCTCTTAAGTTTTTGACAAAACTAGTCGCTGTGACAAAGCAAAAAAATGCAAAGTTCTCGCTGGTAGTTTGAACATTCAGTATTGATACGAGATCTGCATCTTTTTACGTTCCTAAAACGATATAACAGTCGACAGCTACTTAGTGCCTTTTCTGCGGCGTGGCGCTGTTGTTTGGGACAAGTGCTTAAACATAGAAACCAACTTAAATATCTAACAAGAATCAGTACCAATATTATAAATGCGAAAGTAACTCTGCCTATCTGTCTGTCTGTCTGCCTGTTATGCTTTCACGCCAAAACTACTGGACCGATTTGAATGAAATTTGTTATGGAAATAGTTTGAGACCCGAGAAAAAACATGGGATAGTTTTTGTCCAACTGCGCAAAAAGAGGTTAATGTTTTTGCGCGATAACCGACATACGCACGGGCGGAGCCGCGGCCGGAAAGCTAGTTTAGTTATATCTACCTATTTGAGTATATCCTGAGTGATTTCTACACTTTAAATATTAATTGAACATAATAAGTCTCAATTTTGTGTTAAAAATGTATACCAACTTAAAACGGTAAACGTTTAGACGCTTCTCAAGCTATAATAAAACATGTTCTAGTAACTTTGACACATAATAATGATAAATTACCAGATTCCAGACATTTTCACGAATAGCGTGGGCGTCCATTAATATTTGGCTTATTATTTTCCTATTTACAAAAAAAGCGGCGCTTTTCTCAAAGATTCTTTTGTTATGAGGCACGCACTTCATCATTTATTTATATAGGAAGGTAATAACGGTTGAAAGACGACTTTTAACTGTATAGCTCTTCTGAGAATTAATCATCATCAATTATCAATATCATTGGGCTGTAGCCGTGATATTTTTTAGGATTCCTTATGCCTTATGGTTAATATTGGACCTTATTTACTAAGTTCCACTATATGTTATATAGTGAATGTTAGCTATGTTATAATATAACCACAACTGTACTGTACAGTTGTGGTTATATTATAACAAGTGCATAGTGAAATGTTGGCTGAGGCTCTTCGATATAAGACTAAAATCTACTATCTTGAGCAAGGCTATGTATAAGGCTACGTATAATTATTATATTATAATGCATGCAATTATCCTCAGCAAGGCCACAGATTAATTAATAGTCACTATACACGACACCCATTTGAATGAACACGACATCAGTCTGCAGATTACTGAAATTGCAACCTTGATCGCTCGTAGCTTACGCTGCTGGCGCCAAACTAGCTTATAATTTATATAATGTTTTTATTGTATTTTTATATGAACGTTGTAAAAAAAATTTGAATCCAAGAAAATAAATCCCTAATATTGCATATGTTTTAGCTTTAACGCCACCCATATAAACAAGCTAGCAAATTTTAGAACCCACATACGATCCTTCCCTCGGGCTGGGACATGCTCTATCCAAAGCCATCATGATAATGTCATTTTTATTTCCTTGTTATTTAAGGGCGTTTCACATAAACCAATATGTGATGCGCTCGTAGTGGAGGTTATCTAATAGGTAAATTAACGTTCGCTGTGGTCATTACTTGGATGGGTGACCACTAGTGCCATTTAATACTACGTGCTTTCATGGTGTAGATGGCACATACGTAAGCCATTGCTTATCGTCTTTGGATGGCTGTCGTTTTAGTATCGTGGTAAGGCATTTTGTGAATGCCTGCCTGGCTAGCTATCACCCTCAAGTAAAATAAAATATTAACGAAAAAATCTTCAAACAAATACGCATTATTAGGGGTACGTCAATTACTGCTCATCAGATCTCCATCAAATTTATATGGAACCATATGACAAGCACCAGCTCTCGGATATAAAAAAACATGAAAATCGTACAGCCTATAGAGAGTAATGAGGCAATACACAAAAAATACAGTCTAATTGAGAACCTCTTTCTTTTAAGTGTCGGTTAAAAATAAGTTGCTTCTCGACATATTGTATACTCGAAAGTGGTAGTTTGACAGGCGGGCATTCATTTTATTTTTATTTTTTATGCCTGATAGGTTAGCCTTTGACCACTATTTCACCTGATGGTAAGTGATGATGTGGTCGAGGATGTTATTCAGACTAACCTAGAGTTACTGGCTCTCAAGGACAGCTGCCGGAACACACGGTTAGGTGCTTGGCGACAGATTTTCAACTCGAGGGTGGTAGCTAGCCAGGCGGGCATTTGCAAAGTGCCCTACCACCATGCAAACTGTTACAACATGTTTTTTTTTTTATAAAGCCTTATAGTAGACAACAGTTAAGCAAACAATAAAATATGCTAGCAAGTACTGAGCTCAACGAATAGCATAGCAATCTAACGGGGTAACACTGCCAGCATGCTGGATATGCTTTGTCTATCAATGAGATTTAATTCCGAAGCAGAAATAGACATGTAAGAAAATAAATATTGTGAATGTATTAATGGAAGTTTATCTTCAACAGTGTTCTTCATCTGTTTCCTGCCGTACCACGCGTTTGAGATGTGGTTTCATCTTTCACCAACTGCGCAGAACGACTACAATGACTACACGCACGCTCTGCGGATAGTCGGATTCTGTTTGAGGTAAGACTGCATTAAGTAAAGCATAAAAATATTAATAACAGTGGGTGTTTTCAGTGTTTGCTAGTTAAAAATAGGATATGTTTTTAATATTTTTATTTTTGCAATAACGTAGGCTCTGCAGATTACAACGAGAAGAACAATTATAGTCATGTTGGGGATTTGAACGATCGATGTTTTGTCGACGTTGCAGGTGTAAAACCGACTTAAACAATTGGTTATACAGTTCGGTAAATATTCTTTGAAAATTAATAATAATGGAAGCAATCTTTGATAAATAATAATCTTTGAAAATTAATAATTTCATTAAGTTATTTTGACGATAACCTTATCATGTAACATTAAAGTAACGTCTGAGATAGTCTATTCTATAGATATTTACGATTGGTTTGTCAGGTTTAAAAAAAGACTATCAGATATAACTGCAACAAATTTGAAAAATAACTAATGGTCTCTTTTTATTATTGATTGCAGAAAAAATATGAATGCTAACAACCCTAATATAATTTTGGATGACTGTTTCAGGAATCTATTCCGAATATTAAAAGAAATTGTACTAGTTTATGGAAAGAACTACGAAGACGATAGCCTTACTAAAATTTTTAAAGCGAGCAAGAAAGCTATAGACACTTGACATACCTTATCTTACTATCTTGCACACTTGCAAGATATTAGGGACGCAGCAGTGAGAAAGCAGTTTTCATATGAATGTTTTTGCGAGCTTGATCTTCACAGCAATATACCTTGCAAAGGTTCATCTAGCTAGCCAACACTAGCTTACTCTCAACAGTTCAATCCTACGTATTCACATAATATATAAACATAGTTATAGTGTTAAGTGCTTAGTATCTTGCTATGGACTAAGAGAGTTTATTCAATTGAATAATTATGGATATATAATTTTTCTGTAGTGTAGGAAAATCTTTTACTGCATCGTGGACAGGTACTCGATACAGCTTTGAAAATTGATTTGTTTAAAGAGCATATAATTGTTAACAATCATAAAACCTTATCTGTGTGTAGCTAGGTAATAATATACATAGGGATCTATGAAAATATTATAGAGATATGTAAAGCCCTGAGTATACAGATTAGAGTAGGCATTTGAACTTAACGTTCACCAACGGGTCTCCTGGTAAAGTACATTTCTAGTTTCACTATGCGATCATTTACCAACAGGTTAGATACTGAAGGCTAGCCAATCAGCAATAAAAAGTTTAGATAAAACCTTAGGGTGCAAGTATCAAAACGAAGAGATCAAAAAAATGTTATAATAAGGTGTGCATAAACAATTTGAGGTCGCCACGAACCGTATATTTTTTTACCAACGGATCGTAGATTTTATTTTTATTAAAGCTGCCAGCGCAAGGTATCATATCACAGGATGTATTAAAATGTAGAAATACCATATGAAACATTAATTTTCATAGAGTGACTGAATTTCCTACCAGTAAAAAATAGTAACTTTGTCGTCTGAAAATATTTTATCTATTTCCTGCACTCACATCGTGAAAGCCACACAAAGCCTAATGCGTAAATTATCGACCTTTTTGCTCTCCCTCTTCGCCTTTACGTTTACCTTGGGCCCCTCTTACACTTCACACTCTCCCTTTTATCTGAAAAACGTTGAGTAACAGTTAATATGCAAATACCCTAAAACGGTTCTTTTGTGTCTTGGATTTGTGAAGGAGACAGATCATGAATTGTGAATTACGGTTAGTTATGTAGACAATTTTAAACACAATTGCTTTTTATAGTAGAAGAAACACGCACAAAGCCCTGAGACCTGATGTCATGCGGTAATCTCTGCGTATAACAGATTCATTTAACACAAGTGACGAATTGCATTACGTTCATCACCTTGAAATATACAGTTCTCAGGACTCGTGTGCATATGATTTCTTAATTTATTATTGGCTCTCTAGGATGTGGTAGCTAGCCAGGCGAGCACTCGCGGAATTTTCTTCCAACATGCAGTGAAACTCAAGCGATGAGTATCGAATCATGGACATGCGGCATAGAAGACTATATCTATTACCACTCGGCTCTCATTACTTCATACAAAAATTAAAAAATATATTTTTTTTTTGTGTAGGGCAATTTGTTCCAAGGAAGGTAGTAAATTCTACGATAAGCCATCTACTATTATCGACCATATCGACCTATTATGATCCAACAAGTGAGATAGTGGAAGCATCTCAGGCTGTCTGGAGTTATAAAAAGAAACTATAGTTGAATTGATAATTTAAGGCGTTTAAAAAAAATTAACTGCTTACAAAAAAATCAACTGCTCTATTATACGTAATGCTGTTTGTTTTGAAATATATATTTTTTGAATTTGTACAAGTTCACCTGATACCCTCTAATACCCTGCAACTACCCTATGAAGCCTTCGCCACGAGCCCATTAAAACCTTTTACCGCCAGCAGACAACACATTGACCAATCAGTCGCTTAACATTTATTTACCTGTTTCTAACTCCTACACAGCCTAAGTCATTAACTTTAAAACAATTCTTTGGTCCCTAGTTTTCTGAACTCCTGCGTGAATCCAGTGGCCCTGTACTGCGTCAGTGGAGTCTTCCGGCAGCATTTCAACCGTTACTTGTGCTGCCGACGAAGCGCGCTCCACCCAACATGCAGCTCCAGGTTGTCCCGAACAGCAATCTGTGAGACTTCATTCCGAAGCACGCACAGACATAGGTGTAACAGGTTTGTACCTTTGTTACATTTAATACCCCACCAAGCCCACATTTATTTTGAGCCTTTGTCAAAGTTTCATTTTTGTTTTGAAATTACCTAGGGTTTCATAACGATTGCTGACGATTGAATCAGCGAATGATACGAGTTTGTCGTACGACGCACAAACTCAGTACCAAACACATAAATCAATTAAAAGAGTCCGAATTGAATCTCGAATTGCACGGTATCGAGCGAGCAGGAAATGTTGTAGAATGATCGTATAATCTACGAATCTCTACAGGCTAAGTCCTAAGTGGTAATTACGTCACGAGCGACGCGATGATTAGAATAATTATTCAAATTTATCGGAGGTGAGTTCCTCTCTATTATTAGCTATTGTTGTAGTGGTGCTGTTCAGCGGGACGGCATCGTTTGAACATCGCATTTTTTTTATTTTTTTTTATAGGGAGGACATAGATGCTGGCTACCGCCTGTGCGGTCGTCCAGCTCCACCGGGTTTTGGGCGAGGGCCTGGCCCTACAATAGCCCGGGAGGGAGAAGTGCCGAAGGCACTTCTCCCGAGACGGGCGTAGAAGGCGAAAAGCGCTTTCTACCTCCGTCTCCTGCGGACGCCGAAAACGTACCGCTACTATAGGAGGGGTTGACAGCGAGCTCAAGGGCACCACTGTGGTTCGGACCTCGGCTTGTCTCGCTGCCGAGAGACATGGGGGGGATCGGAGCAAAATGCCTCTGTGCAACTGCAGTGTTGCACAATTGGGCCCTACTGAATAATACTCTTTGACTATTTGGAGAGCAATTTATCGTGACCTTGTTTTTGCCTCGAGCTCGCCGGCGAGCTCGGTGTTTGATTGTGTGACCTCTGATTACCTCACACCTGGGGATTTTACCTCGACGACTTGCGGATAACGCTAAAGCTGCCAACGTAATGGCTGCGATGGGGTCATCCGGGTCGTCTAATACCTGCCGTGGTCGGCGACGGGGGGGTTTGAAAAATGGGATAGAAGAGGCAGTCGAGTAGTTCGATGCCTGGACAACCAATGGGTTCGGGTGGTGGGGCGCTCGATCAAAGTATCGGCGGGCGCAGTCCTTATTGAACTGCGCTAAAGAGGGAAGGTTTAAGTCGCAATGCAACTCGGTGTTCCGGATATACCACGGTGCGCCGGTTGCATTACGAAGAAAACGGTTTTGGATGACTTGAAGTTTATGAAGGTGGGCCTCACTAGCATGACTAAACACTACTGATGCGTAAGTCATGATGGGGCGGATGCAGGCAGTGTAAAGTGTCTTCTTATTACTAAGAGACATTTTACTCTCTTTGCGAAGTAGGGGACCAAGGCGACCCATTACAAAGGCCGCTCTGTTACGGACGGTTGTTATATGATCGCTAAAGGTGAGATTCCGATCAAGGGTGACTCCGAGATATTTTGTTTTACTAACCCAGGGGATGGGTTGGTCGAACAAAGTTATAGGTTGCGGGTAACGGGGGCGGCCCTTCTCAGTAAAGTACATAGCTGCACTTTTAACTGGGTTGACCGCGATGCGCCATTTACGGAACCAGTCACCGATCTCGGTGATGGCCCGTTGGAGGGCGGGAATGGACTTTCTACTGATATGCCACCCAGTGGTATAAATAGCGGTATCATCCGCGTATTGGGCTAATAGGACGTTAGGCTGAGAGCGTGGGATGTCGCTGGTATACAGCGCGAAAAGAATGGGTGATAGCACGGAGCCCTGAGGGACTCCGGCTCTGACTGGGTGGGGGGAGGAGAGGGTGCCTTCCACGCGATAGCGAAAGCTTCTGGCTTTAAGGAAGTCTTGTAGGATGAGCACAAGACGTTCTGGCACGCCAAATTGGTATAGCTTGTAAATCAAGCCATTGTGCCAGACTTTGTCAAAAGCTTTCGCTACGTCGAGGAAGACTGCTAGCGTTGTCTGGGGTTTGGGGTACTTGTTAAAGCCCTCAATGATGTGCTCCGTGAGGCGGTGCACCTGTTGGACGCATGAGTGTCCGGGTCTGAAGCCAAACTGCTCATCTGGGATAAGGTGGTGTTCCTTAGCATGGGACTGGAGACGGTTTGCAAGTAACCGCTCGTAAAGTTTGCCTAAGGCACTGAGGAGGCTGATGGGGCGGTAACTGGTGGGGTCAGATGAGCTTTTGCCTGGTTTGTGAATGCCAATGACATTTGCACATTTCCAGGTGTCTGGGAATAAGCAGTGGCTCATAGCAGCATTGAAGATGCTGACTAGGAGATGGATGAGAGGAGGAGAGAGGGTTTTAAGAACCCTGTTGGAGATGCCATCGGCACCGGGGGATTTGCGCGGTCGGAGGGCCTTGATCAGACTCGCCACCTCAGCGTAAGTCGCTAAGGTGATTGGTGGGAGTTCAGAGGTGACCACAGAGCTTTTACGTTCGACTTCAGCATCCACCGAATCGAGGTGAGCTTGGTCAACGTGATCTACGTTAGGGGAACACTGAGCCTCTAGGCTATCAGCTAGGCACTCAGCTTTGTCTTCGTCAAAGAACGCTGGGACTAGTGGGACTGGTCTGTATAAGGGAGGCATGTCGTTGTAGTTACTTCCTTTCATACCTCGCGCCAAGTCCCAATAAGCCTGGTGGCTTGGCACGAGGTTTGAAAGTTTGTCACCCCATTGTTGATCACGCAACTCAGACATGCGACTTTGAACCATGCGTTCAAAGTGGCGTTTCTTAGTTTTGTTCTCTTTACTGGGGTAAGAGTCGTAATGTCGGGTCACTGCTTTACTTTCCGTCACTAATCGTCTCACATCCGCTGGAATGACAAGGCGCCGGTCGTCCGGCACCATGACCTCCTTTGCGGATGCACCTACTACGGTGGAGAGGTGATTAGTGAACGAATCGATCGCAAGAGTTACGTCATCTTTAGTCAGGATGTCGTCAGGGATCTTGTCAAGGTCCGGTGAACTGATAGCTTTTAGGGCAACGCCTAATTGCTTCCAGTTCACTATCGTCTTAGTGGGGCGGGGGAGGTCTGTTGTTGGGTCGGGACCTAGTCGCAGTATAATGGGTCGGTGGTCAGAGTGAAGCTCGTGAACCACTTCTATGGAGCGTAACTGGAGTGTTACGCCTCTGAGTAGTGCCATGTCAAGCAAGTCAGGTCGAAAGTCTTCCGTGTGAGGGTAGTGAGTGGGCTCAGTGGGCGCAATTATGTCAAAATTAAGTTCTGCGACTAGTTTTTCAAGTGCAATGCCTCTGGGATTGTTGACGTTACAATTCCATAGGATGTGCTTACTATTGAAGTCGCCAATCAGAAGGACGGCGCTTCCTAATGAGAACAATGCTTCTAAGTCAGCTCGGACGATCGGCTTTTGACAAGCTTGGTAACAGGACGCTATGACTATGGGTTGATGACCAGTCATAGCTAGAAGGCAACAAGATGCTTCCATATTAACAAGAGTCGGGGTAGGTAAGGGGATGCAGTGCAGGGACCTTTTGTAATAGATAAGAGTGCCTCCCCCACGGGAGTTCACTCTATCATCACGTACCGTTCTGTAATTGGCAAACCTAGGGTTCGCCTTCCCCGGTTTTAGAAGGGTTTCCTGCACGCATATAATGTCGATAAGGTGGGTGCAACAAAAGTCGTGGACAAGGTCACGTTGTCTAAAGAAACCGTTAGCGTTGAATGACGCTAACGAAACTGAGCGCGGTTTCGTGCGTGCGGTTGTACTACCCATAGTGGTTGTACTGGGGAGGGGCCTGGGGAACGAAGCGCTTAAGGGCGCTTAGTAAGTTCGCGTGAACATCGCAATGCCAATCCAGGTTTAACGCCGTTTCCATTGCACGAGCAATGTCAATAGTACCGCTCGCTCGTTTGATCGTCAGCTAATTAGGATGACTCCTAGGTACGCAACTGTGCCCTTCAGCCCTCGCCTAAAGGCTAGTTTGCACTTTGATTAGTGTTTAGTAGTACTGTCTAGTGATAAGTGTTTAGTGGCTGTGTTTAGTTATGCTGTTTAGTGTGAGTAGTGTCCAATATTGATTAGCTGTTGTGTTTAGTAGATCAGTATCGTCCACCACCTTAATAGCATGTCCAACGTCGGATAAGAGAACGATACTGATCTACTAAACAGAACAGCTAATGCAGTGGTAGTATCAGAAATAGAAGAATACAGTATTACGTAATTGTATATTATTTTGGATTGTTACATTGTAAACATTTGTATTTTATATATTATTGCACACATTTATATGTAAGATCTTCGCCATTATTTAAAAACGAGATAGGTAACAACTTCATACTACTTACAATCGTCTATCTGAGCAAAGAAACGCCAATAAGAGGCGGGCGCCAGGCACACTCTTTTTTATGCCTGATAGGTTAATAGCCTTTGACCACTATCTCACCAGATGGTAAGTGATGATGTGGTCGAAGATATTGTTCAAACTAACCTAGAATTACTGGCTCTAACTAAACTAAACAGAGATACTTTATCATTAAACACTAATCAGTTGTTGTCCAAACGTAATAAGTAATAAGTACAAAATACATGCACTAAACACTTAAACTTAACATTAATCAATGTGCAAACAAGCCTTAACGCCAAATAGAGCTGCAACTGTTCGTTACAAAAATATGAAACTGGGTCTGTTATTTATTAACAACTAGCTTTCCGGGCGCGGCTCCGCCCGCGCGTATGTGGGTTATCGCGCAAAAACATTAACCTCTTTTTGCGCAGTTATATATAAAAGCTATCCTATGTTTTTTCCCGGGTCTCAAACTATTTCCATACCAAATTTCATTCGAATCGGTCCAGTAGTTTTGGCGTGAAAGCGTAACAGACAGACAGACAGAGTTACTTTCGCATTTATAATTTCATAAAGTACTGATGATATCCTAAGCCATATGGTTTTTTGTTCATGTTTGTTCCTTCCGGGAAATAATGGTTTCCTTGCTGCTATTATGTTAGTAACCTTTTTAATCAATTTGTAGTCAAAACTTCATTTTTAATCAACTAAGTATTAATTGCGATTGCCAGATATTTTAGAGTGATGTTACTACACATTACCAAACATTATAATTCCAAAGTGTCAAAATTAGATTTGTAGACAACTTGATTATATAAATTGATATTTTTCAAATAGATTGTTTAACAATAGGTAATATTAAACGTGCTCATTGACTTCATTGCTTAGTTTGTTATATGATGAGGAAGCACTCGAAGGTTTTTAACCGATCAACCATAGCTTAAAAAATAATAGGCTGTGGATAAGCTAAGCTGAACAGTCCGCTGCGGTCATGACATAGATTGGTGACCGCGTGTGGCGGTAACATTAGACTTCATATTTTAACCTTTTTTTGTTTTAACGTACTCCGACTCGCATTTGGCCAACTTTTTGTATTTGTTGTTATAGCGGCAAAAGAAATCACTTGTGAAAATTTCAACTGTCTAGCCATCACCGTTCTTGAGATAGAGCCTGGTGACAGACGGACGGACGGACAGCGAAATCTCAGTAATAGGGTCCCGTTTTTACCCTTTTTGTACGAATCCCTAAAAATGACCATATTCACCATATAATCCTTTATTAAAAAAAACACACACACACATTTTGCATTTTAATTTTTATAATTGGCATTAAAGATTCAATAGCTTCATTTTCATTAGCTTTATAATCCTCATCATTGCGGCAAAATAACCGATTTTACACAGAAAAAAATATACTCTAAGAGCTTGAATACCCCATTTGAATACATATTAATATAAAAGCGTAATACGAGCTCTGAAACTCCATAAAAGGTTCTGTAAACTGTTTTCTTTCAGTTTCATTGTTACACCTTCCCTTGTAAGGGGGGCTTAGCAAGTCATGGCTTTTATCCGCATGTGATAACAATTCCAAATCTTCATAATCTTGGTGAAAATAGGCTCTTCTGCAAATTGTTATTATAATAACAAGATGTAATCTAGGTAAAAATGGCCATTTAAGTCTTATGAATTGTTATTTACGTAAATCTAGTAACAATAACAATAAATCGGCCGCTAAGACAATCTAGTTCAGAAGCTTGGATTCACAAAAGATACTGTTAAATTTTCTTAGTTGTTTTTATTGTGAACCAAAACTCCTACGAAACGGCTTGACCGATTCCTATGAAATTTTGTATGTATATTTTATTTTTTGCCTCATAGGTTAGCCTTTGCCCACTACCTCACCTGATGGTAAGTGATGTGGTCGAAGATGTTGTTCAGGCTAACCTAGAATTACTGGATCTCAAGGACAGCTGCCAGAACACACCGTTAGGTGCTTGGCGACAGATTTTCTACTTGAGGGTGGTAGCTAGCCAGGCAGGCATTCGCAAAATGCCCTACCACCATGCTATAACGACTGCCATCCTAAGACAACAACCGGGACCGACGGCGTAACGTGCCATCCGAAGCACGGAAGCGCTCAGTAGTAATGTCACCAGCGGTCACCCATCCAAGTCATGCCCGCGGCGGACGTTGCTTTACTTTGCTGATCGGTTCAGAACGGCTTAGCAAACTTCGCTACGAGCGCTTAAAATAAACTATTTTTCGATATATAAAATTCTTGTGTCACAGTGTTTGAACTTTGAACTAAAACTCCTCCGAAACGGTTTGACCGATTCCTATGAATTTTTGTACGTAAATTCAGTAGGTCTGAGAATAGGACAATAAACTATTTTTTAATATTTCAAATAGGTATATTAAACCTTTTTTTTTTCTTTTTATTTGCGTATATGGCAAAACAACTTTTGCCGGGTCAGCAGATAATACAGTAATTAATATAACGAAAAAGCGAAATCCCCTATTTCTACATCAACAACTGGTCTATTTACGCACGAATTAACATCAGAATAATATTTTGACTAACCTGGACGTTTCGATCAAGTTGCATTGACCGTGGTCACGAGTAGACTAAAGAAGCGGGTGTCATTGTCTCCAGGAAATCCCCTGGCATAGACAAATACTTTAATTTATTGTTTTGGGAACAATGGATTTATTTACACGTTGAAGAAAAATGTTATTGGTACTGATTTATACGACATTACGTTAATAATTAGAAATGTAGTACCTAAATATTATTAATACTGCCTTGTTGGTGTGTATTAAAGCACCGCTCTGGAATTCCCAGATGCTGGCTTCGATTCCGGGTCGGATAAGTATTTAGATTTTCAGACAACAAAACACTGTTAATAGTATTTCGGATGACGAAAACGGCGCCATAGGACGGTTCGTTAGGAAGGCGATGGTTGCGACACCAAAAGCCATCCATGATTACAACCTCAAAATGGCGATCAAAGATCGAAATAGCGCGGTAATGGAGGCCCTGTTAAAATGTGACGTGGGAGAATAACAAAATATGTAAATTTCTGTAGGTATATTATTTTATTGTAGTCCCAAACTATTTTTGTAATTGTAATCGTTGGCACGGGTATCCGGAGTGGTCATGCTCACAGAAAGGTGTTGTCTAGCGGCGGTGTTGTGTGTCGGGTCACCATCTTCCCTCAAAAATGGTTGAGGAAGGCGATGGCTGGCACATGCGTCAACGGGTGCTGCTAGAGGATACTGGTCTGCTCTGGATGCTGGTGCTAATGACATTAACGGAAAAAAAAGAAAAAAACTTAACACTGTTCCCCCTTGGAATGTTGCATGTTTCCTATTTCATATTTCTTGCTTACTAATAAATTATGTCATAGTTAAAAAAAGTCACGGACCCTGGAGTCTGTGGAGTGTAGATTTAAAAAAAAAAAAAAAAAAAATAGTATTTCGGAATTATGAACTGTGCCTGTTGAATGATAATAGGTTCGCCCATTATTATATGAGACTTTAGCATTTTTGGTGGAACGTGGGTTCTTGGCGAAAATTTGGACACTTCTGACTACTTCTTCGGGGAGTACAGACGTAGTTATTTTTTTTATGAATTGTATTAATTACAAGTACTTTTTACCGATGACAATCACTCTGTCAGTTTTTAACTTGTGATCTGAAGAATCATATTAATTTATGAAAGCTTAAAAAAATATCTACGCGTAGTAATCATATGCCAGATTAATTAGTGCATACATCATTTATAAATAATTTTACAAATTAAACATAGAGAATCATCTTAAGGTATCCAGAGGGCATTTTTTAAAATGATAAGTGCCTAGCGGCTATTCTAAACTTCAATTTGTTTATTTTTCATTAAGTTATAAGGTTGACTCATCACGATGTTAACATTTCGACTTACTTCATATAAAGAAAACCGTAAACAGTTTATTTTACAGCTAGTACAATAATGAATGTTATCTGTACTAAAAACATTATTCATTTATTATAATTACATGGTAATACCTTTATTAAGCCCGCATACTCCCAAGATAAATAGCTTTAATCTATCAGTACAGAAACGATCTGGCAAATAATGAAGCCAGTGTTTTTGTGTTTTATACGTTTATTTTCTATCTTCATTGTTGTCTTTCTTTGAAAGTATATCAAACAAACTCCTCTCTCCGTTGTTTATTCTCACTTTAAACCGTTTCATGTTCAGTATTTACAGGGAACTCTGCACTGAAAACTGTTTCCTATAATGTATGGATCTTTCAGTGATATATATTGTTTTTGCAGTTAATAAGTGATTACGTACTTTAAAAGCTTATTTTATCAGACTCGTATTTATATTTATATTTTTCTTTTTCTTGTTGTATCATTCTATTACAGTAAATGTATTTGTGCAAATCAAATTATGGCAATTTAGAGAATGAATGCTTGTTCTTGCTGGTCTTGAAACTAGATAGCTTCAAGACCAGCTAAAAGATTATAGGTCTAAAGACTACCGGATGACAGTTATGTCACAATGCGTTCAAAACACTGAATTAATACACAATTTCTACGGAAGTAAGAGAATGGTCTAACTGAAGAAAAATGTAAATTTCAGGTGTTGGATCGATGAGGCCCTGTTAGATTTCATTAATAATGGTGTTTTGAACAATCCTACCAATGTTCATATGGCTCGTAATCTTTGTACACCTGGATGTTTAAATGAACCGGATTAAAACGTAGTTTCGTCACATTATAAATCAAGTGTTCAATCTCGGTGAAATTTAACATGCATATGAGCTTAATATTTCCGCTTCTGGTTTTCTAGTTTTCCGTAAACAAGTATTTTCAAACATACTAAAAGAAATCTTTTTCTATGGGAACTCTTTTTGTACTCGTACCTACGAAAACTTAGAGCAGCTTCGTTTTTAGATTCAATTCAAATTGATTTACCTTAGAGGTCCGTCCTTATACCAAGAGGAACTTACAAACAAAGCTTTTAGTTTTGTTGAATCGGTCCTTTTAAAGTAGTTTTCTTCACGAATGAAACTTTTTATTTGCCATATAATTAAATCAAAAAGACACAGTGTAATGTCGGAACGGATGGTTATACCTACGACAAGTTACCTTTTTGATGAGACGTAAGCTGATACTCTTTATAAGTAATGACATATAGGACAAACTACTTACGTCTGATTACTAAAGCCCGTATTACATTATCATATTAATGCGCCTTGATCCTTCATTAGACATTATAGCTGTATAAATATATGATCATAAAAGTGTATTAAATATATTATCTGCTTTTTCATGTATATTTTATTTATATTATTTTTCGTATATGCAAAAGAGTGGGGCGTGTAAGCTATTTTTTATAAGGGTTTAAATATGTAAAAACTACAGGGCAGACAGTTTTCAACTAGTGACATTTTTGTGTAAGATGTATATTATTGAGTTCCGAAAGCAAAAGTTACAGAAATACTTGATATGGCGTTGGATTGAACTTCGGAGTCTACATACATATTCAGAGATAAAATATATCGCAGGAATTAATCTAATATTTTAGTTTAATATGTGTTCCAGCCGCGGTTTCATTTTGATTATAGCCGTACTGTTGTGTCGAGTTCCGTAATTAATTATAACTATAATCCTAAAATTATACTTTCAGTTACTTATATTATTTTATTTCTGTAGGCTTTGGAATCTCGTGAACCATTTAATTTATATAGATATTTGAAATATAATGCCTCTCTGTGAAAACAAAAACGAATGAAAGAAGTTGCTTGTCTAAAAATACTAAAAAAAGACATTTTAATAGTACT
Organism: Plagodis dolabraria; assembly: GCA_963854805.1. NCBI lineage: Eukaryota > Metazoa > Arthropoda > Insecta > Lepidoptera > Geometridae > Plagodis > Plagodis dolabraria. Next base: position 20,863,495 of record OY978457.1, on the reverse strand, counting down.
ACAATTCTAACTAAGTTTTAGGGCACATAAAAAACACACACATTACTTCAGCTATATACATCATTACATCACAGCAGTATATTTAAAAAAAAAGTTGGTCTTTAATAGGTCACCTCCACTTGGTATAACCGATCTACCTTTGATGTTCGAGCTTTTGCTATTTAACGTAATATGATTCTAGTAATGATGGGATAAGAGATGATCAGAAACTGGAATGTTTGCCTGGTTCCGTCGCCAGGCGAGTATTCCATTCTTCCTCGCCCCACAAATTGATCGTCAAGGAATTAATTTCTGAATTGCAGCCCCTCACCTTTCATTTCTTCGTGCATAGCTAGCATGGGAATTGCCTGTATCGCGCTCCCTCGAAAACTACAAGACAAATCCGAGTACTAAATTTGTATTTTTTTTTTTATGCTTGATAGGTTAGCCTTTGACCACTATCTCACCTGATGGTAAGTGATGATGTGGTCCAGGATGTTGTTCAGACTAACCTAGAGTTACTGGCTCTCAAGGACAGCTGCCGGAACACACCGTTAGGTGCTTGGCGACAGATTTTCAACTTGAGGGTGGTAGCTAGCCAGGCGGGCATTTGCAAAGTGCCCTCCCACCATGCTGTAACGACTGCTATCCTAAGAAAACAACCGGGACCGACGGCTTAACGTGCCCTCCGAAGCACGGAAGCGCTCAGTAGTAATGTCACCAGCGGTCACCCATCCAACTCATGACCGCGGCGGACGTTGCTTAACTTTGCTGATCGATTCAGAATGGTTAAGCAAACTTCGCTACGAGCGCTTCAGAAATTATATATAGTATTATATATTATTGAATCCATTTAGCCGTTTCAAAGTTGAGCGACAACAAACACAGACGTTTATTTTATGTCACGTCGCTGTTATTCGTAAACCTTCGTTTCTTTTGTCATCCTATCTCACTAAACAGAAGTAACGAGGCTTAATCCTCACAATTACACTAATATTTAGTAAATTAATTCCGGTCAATATAAAAGTAATATTTTACAAATTTGAACGAGCGTATTATTCAGTTCTTAGAACAAAAGATACCTAACACCACTGCTTTTGTTCACTAATGGGGCCGCGTGATACAACATTTGTTTTGTTAACGATTATTTGCGGTTACAATAAAATTATAATGAAACCATTTCATGATAACAACAAGGTTAGCAGGTTAAGAAGATGCACATGTGTATCTTATTCTGTTTTTTTTATTATATTGACTGTCATTCTTTATCTTTCAATAAGTTTGTAGCCTCCTTAATACACTACCTCGGTTATTACTAGACGCCATCTTTGTTTATTACATGATCATCTTTCACAACATGCTGTCAAATTAGATCGTACCTACATTAATTTGATCAGAAACACTATGAGTCATATAACTAGATTTCATAATCATTAATAGATACATGAAGCCTTGTTCAGAAATTGATACTTAATATATGGAATTTGCAGACTGAGTCCGACGAGGAAATAAATCACAATGCAAGGTTGAAGAATGAGTTTTTTTTTTTTTTGCCTCATAGGTTAGCCTTTGACCACTATCTCACCTGATGGTAAGTGATGATGTGGTCGAAGATGTTGTTCAGGCTAACCTAGAATTACTGGCTCTCAAGGACAGCTGCCGGAACACACCGTTAGGTGCTTGGCGACAGATTTTCAACTTGAGGGTGGTAGCTAGCCAGGCGGGCATTCGCAAAGTGCCCTCCCACCATGCTGTAACGACTGCCATCCTAAGACAACAACCGGGACCGACGGCTTAACGTGCCCTCCGAAGCACGGAAGCGCTCAGTGGTAATGTCACAAGCGGTCACCCATCCAACTCATGACCGCGGCGGACGTTGCTTAACTTTGCTGATCGATTCAGAATGTAGAATATAATATCAATATGCGTTCCAGCTGTGGTTTCGGCTTGTTAACTGCTATTATAAATAACGCTAATATTAGTTACATATAACATATAACAGCCTGCGAGCCTGCTATGGTTTGTGGCTTGTATGTTTATGCTTGTATGCTTTTGTTGTAATTGCTGAAGTGTTGTATTTTTTATTGATATATTTTGTGCTATGCGGTTAAATATAATTGGGCGTAATATGTAACATGGTAGGGTAGGTATGTACCTATATAATAATTGTTATAAAAGTAAATATATTTACTATTTTTTTAATTTGGTATGTACGCCTGAAGTAACCTAATCAAAGTCATGAAAACAGTACTTTTCATTTCTAGGAAACGATTTTCGATGCTGTCAAAAAAATTAAAAACTATGTAAGCTCTGTCTCAACTTTTTTACAGCCACTATGTTGAATCGTGGCATACAATTCTAATTAAATAATAATAATCAACAGTTTTGTAACATGACTTGATACTTAATATTTACTTTGACTAGAGTATTTTAATGTATGAAATATTGATTGTTTAACTAATTAGATTTTTATTTACTTTTCTCAAATTCGAAATGAAAAGAAAATGAAATTGAGCCAGGATGAACACCCTGCTTGTGATCATCTTGGCTCTTTAGGCATGAGATGGTTTGGCGTACGAGCGTAGAGAGCGTACGGGGAGCGTCCCTTTTGATCAACTGTATAACAATCTATTATTGCATCGAACTCGTATATACAATATCTTATAATTAAATGAGTATATTTAATCGAGTTAGTTCAGCAGTTTCTGCAGCAGTGCATTAGTTTTCTTTGCGAAATAAGCATTATTGTGCAGCAATATTTATTGTTTATAGTGCGATTAGTAGCAAGAAGCAGTAAATATTATATCTCCTTCGAGCTTCCGGCTGAGGCTTACACTGCATGAAAATTTCTTGCTCCCTCGGGAACTACTCAGCGAATTAGGACAAAAATTACATTGTGGCTTTGTTCAGGAACAAGAGTAATCTGTGTACTAAATTAAATTTGTATCTTACAGCCGTTTCAGATGAGTGACACCATACATTAACGTTTTCTTTTATGTGACGTCTCTTTAAGTTGTAAGCCTTTTCGAATTAGGCACAATGGATGTACTTTATTTAATATATCTTTTGTGGAATAGTTGGCTTACCTACGAAACCTTTGTGTAATTTTGCAAATAATTTACCTTATTTTAATTACTTCAAAAATATCCATTAATTATGGTCAATGTGAAAGTAATACATATTTAGCAGAATTCAACGTGCGTATTATTTAGTTTATAGAACAAAAGGTACGTGACACCACTTCTTTTGTTCACAAATGGGACTGGGTGATACAAAACTAATTGTTTTCTTAACGATGACTTGCAATTTAAATAAAATTAAATGAAATGAGTCGAGTTATAATACTTCTTTTTCGGTTATATTGTTTTTATTCATATAGGATTGGAACTGAAAAAAAGAAAAAGTGATTGAAAAAGCATGGTGCTTCTTCCGATCTTGAGCGGCGACCTCTGCCTATAACCATAGAGATCTATAACAGATACATTTTGTCACAAGAGACGTACAGTTGTTAGGTATAAGGGTGTGTGCCTGTAATTTTATTGGCTCACTGCCTTATACGTGCTTGACGACAGATTTTCTAAGCGAGGGTAGTTAGCCAGACAATCACACGCCACATAAACTTGAGATAGAATAAAGAAATACAGTATTTAATTACCAATTACGCCTATATATACCTGGAGGGGGAGACAGAGATGGGTCTATATATAAATTTCGCCGTTATGAATTATATTAATTACCTATATCGCCTATATATCCCTGAAAGGGGAGACAGATGGATAAATAAATTTCGCCGTTATGAATTATATTATATTATGGAGCGCTCGTAGTGAAGTTTGCTTAGCCTTTCCGAATTGTCCGGCGCGGCCATGATTTGAATGGGTGACCGCTGGTGAGATTACTACTGAGCGCTTCCGTGCTTCGGAGAGCACGTTAAGCAGTCGGTCCTGGTTGTTGTCTTAGGATGGCAGTCGCTACAGCATGGTATTAGGGCACTTTGCTAATGCTTGCCTGGCTAGCTACCACCGTCAAGTTAAAAATCTGTCACCAAACACCTAACAGTGTGTTCCGGCAGTTGTCCTTAAGAAGCAATTTATAAGAAAAATCAGAAAACATCTTAAGTAAACCTCGTTTCTTGAACAACATAGTAGAAATATTACATTTGTAGTAGTTGCCTTAATAGTTGCCTATTCACATTTTAAATCACTTAATTTCTCACCCCGATTGAGAATCGAACCCACGTCCTTGATCATATATATTTAATATTATACATTATTCCAGTTTTCATTTTAAAGTGTTCCTTTTATTATGTGTGGTGTTAACGACGTACAGTTGTCTATCTATTTATATAGATAGACAACTGTATGTCGTATGGAGCTAGATTCCAAGACATTAAGATAAATAGTTGGAGTCAAAGTCAAAATCATTTATTCAATTTAGGCGTCTACGACGCTCTTATGAAGGTCAATTACAAATTTTAATATTGAAATATACTACAATGTACTGCCACGTTCAGCAAACAAAAATTATATAGCCACTGCGAGAAGAACGGGCAAGAAACTTGAAGAAGGGGCCATTCGTTTAAACGTTTTTTAAAAATGTGTTAAGCACATACTATATAGTAAAATTATTACAATACTTAATTTACATTACGTAGGTGTTAGGCGCTAGCTTGGCAGAGGCGAACCAGTCCAAGCATTTTTGTCGTTTAAGTAATCACAAACTGTGTAGTAAGATTTCTTTATCAAAATATTCTTCACATGCAACTTGAATTTTCTTTCTGTGAGCGTTGTAATATGTTTGGGCAATTTATTATAAAACCGCTCACAATTTCCTAAGAATAAGTGTCATTAATAGGGCTAGATATTTCCCTTTATGTGTGAAACCCTAAAACCAGCTATCCGGCTAAAGATCCTGAATACTGAATATTTTGTACAACGAAATGGATATCTATTTTTTCTTCTGCTTCTCTTTTTTGGCATTAACGAATACTATTCCCGTGTTACTGTATCAGCCGGATAATCCACAGCTGAACACAGCCTCCCACAATATTTGGTGTTTCTCATTATCCTCACGTTTGGCAGGTGGCCTGGGAATCGCAATGTGAGGTATCAATTCCTCAGAAAGTGCTGCTGCCCACGTCCTGATGTGTTACCCTAAACGCGTCTTACAACACCTACGGGTAGACATGAGACATTCTAGTTCAGCTCCCCACGGGCATTCCTCTGTTAATTATTATTTATTTCTTAACATTTACAAATCAAAATATGTACCCTACTTCATTTTTATTTTTAAATCAGTTATTTAAGCAGTGATTGTTCTATCAACTGTTACAGGAATCCGACAGAAAGCGTGGTGATATCCAACTACGATTACGGAAGCACTAAGAAAAAGAGCAACATCATATCCAGGCATAGCGCTGATGGTGTTACCATTATAACCGTCAGAGATACGAATGACTTTCCAGCAAGTGATATCGACGATAAAATTGTAAATAGGTAGATAAAGTGTTGAAAAAATGGTAAGAAAGACGTAAGTAAATTCCATTGAAACTAAAAGTAGTCCCAAACCAACGCGTTCAGCTGCGTTCGCGGTTACGTTCGAGGTGGCGATGCTTCATTTTATGTATTTTTCGTAAAGTACTCTTAAACAAAAATCGTATCAATAAGGTATGTTCAAAAACATAAAAGAAAAAAAACTATTGCCAGCCTGACCGCCATCGCGGACGAAGCTTAACGCGTCTGTTTGGGAGTATCAGGTTATGAAAATGTAGCTAAATGAAGTATGTTCGAAATAACTTACGTCTTTTCTTTAGAAACAAGGAATCCTTTTTACTCTTGTATGTAAATGTTGAATGTAATTTATATATTAAGGAAAAAATTAGGTAATTAAAGTCATATTAAAATTACACCCATACAGCGTAGCTCAAATAACCAAATTTTCGTACATAACTGTATTGTATCATAAATATAATTATCATCGTTAATACCAAAAATAATAAATTTAATTGTGATGAAATTTTATGTAATTGTTATAAAAATGACCAAAAAAATATAGGAAAATAAGTACCTGTATGTATTGGTAATTATTGTTTAATGTTTAAACATAGTTTGTAAAGTTTTTGTAAAGTGCTTTCATACAATCGGCCACGTATTTTTTTTACATTCTTACTTTATTCATTTCAAAAATATTATGCTGGGCCTAATGATAGGAAACATGAGTTTGTTCTACTGCAAGTTAGTAATCTGACAGATTTCTAATGGTTATAATACAAAAACATATACAATATAGATACAACACATAAATAACACAGGTAAATCATGATCTGATAATGTTTTATACTTTGAATAGTACAACACAACAACAACTACTACTATAAATGAAAATTACTTTGTAAACCAACCATATAAATTTATTTCAGTATACATACTATTACAGTTTTATTCACCACGCTTGGCAGGCGTCTTGGGGTTCGAAATGTAACGGCTGTTCTTGAGAAGGGTCTACTGCCCACTTTGTGCTATTTTTCCCTTTGTCACATAGTCTTTCCAGACGAGAAAATTCTAAATGTTTATTCCACTCATCCACCCTCGCTCTGATGGAATAGTGAAAAATTAAATCCATTTTTCTCTCCCAGGTGTGATGGCTGGGTTGAATAAGTGGAATGGCTGACAACGCTCTAGTAGCATATAGCATAAATAGTAGTACGAAATTTATCGAATTACCGCCTGGATAGCTGCCGCCCTAAAGTAAAAAATATGTTACCAAACATCTATAGGTGTGTTTAAGAAGCTCTCCGAGAACCAGTTCCCATTCTAGGTACTTCCTTTCGCATCATCACATTATTGTTTGTTGAGACTGTGGTCAAAGACAAAACTATAAAAAGATAAAAATATATTCAAAGAAAATATGTACATGGAACACTTTGCTTACTACTTCTTCCAAGAATACTTACTCCTAGCAAGAAGGCAACTGATTGCTTCACTTTATCAAATCTTTTTATTGTGTTATAATTTACAAGGAAATCATACTATTTTTTGAAACAATCCTACAAATAAATAATTAATTCAGTTGATATCTGATACATAGACACAGACAATTATTTGTTTCATTAGCACACATACAATTACATTTCACAAATATTAATGAGAGAGTACAAAAATACAACATAAATACACAAAATCCATTTTAAATGTGGACTTCACAATTATCTGAAAGTAAGTACAGCATAATTGATTGAGAATACATACTCGTGAATATCGATACAAATTTATTTGTTTTCTTCAATTTATGTGTATCACATTGTATTAAATTTAAATTAAATTTTAATTTAAATGTAAATAGCTTCTATAATTTACAATAAGAGCACACATAGACTTATGAATCTGTTACAAACGATTCTTATTTTAATTTTAAAAAACTGTGTAATTTTCCGAAGTAGAGTGAACTGCATTGAATTTCTTGATATATTAATATAAGTACTGTTTCATAACTGGTTTTATTATTTATTGTTGTTAAGTAGTTTGTTATTAGTTTGTTTTATTTATTAACAAGTTATACATAGTAAAATGTCTAGCAGAATGTGAATAAAAAACGTATACCCTAAACGTAATCCGGTAAATCAGAAGGGGCAACGGGGAAGAAACGACTGTTGAAGAGTCATCGTCGCATTTACTGGATCTGAGCTTGAAGGCTGAAGCAGCTAGAGTGAAAGCTGCCAACAAATCCGAGTCTGGCGCCTGGCTGCATGCTCTGCCGTGCCCACACGTGGGATACACTACTCGAAAAATGACACATTGTGAGTAGCTGCAGCTCTGCCTCTCCACTGTAAGTTTTACGAGCCCCATAGTCTAGAACTATATCCTTAGACTAGTTGACTGATATTCAATTCTGATCAGAACACCAATTATTCCAGAGCGTGTTAACCCTTAGCCCCTCAGTATTTCTGGTCTCCTGGTTATGTAAACAGGAGAACAGAATTACTAAGGGGTATATAATATGAGCATATATAATACTGTAAAGTAAGTAAGCTATGGTGAAATCATTTGAGTCACATAAGTCACATATACGGATAGTAAGATTTCTCTACATATTTCTTTATGCTTGAAAGGTATAGCCTTTGACCACTGTCTCACTTGATGGTAAGTCATGATGTGGTCGAAGATGTTGTTCAGGCTAACCTAGAATGACTGGCTCTCAAGGACAGCTGCCAGAACACACCGTTAGGTGCTTGGCGACAGATTTTCTACTTGAGGGTGGTAGCTAGCCAGGCGGATAATCGCAAAATGCCCTGCCACCATGCACAAACTGGTACCAGCCCTGCAGCAGTAAGTAAAAATGTATGACGTATATGCCACGTTTTTCCACTTACCGGCGCCTGCACGGCTTCACGCTTTTTTGTTTCCCCGGCTACTGGGTAGGTGAGGGGAAAGTGCCAGATTTTCTAATTTATGAACTACTGTTTTATACTGGTCACAAATAATGGTAAATTGTCTTGCTATAATAAGGTAAACAAGACCAGTATTGTTTTTCATCGCAACACTGAGGTAATAAGGTTTAACTACTGAACTGCTGTATAGGTAATAATCAATTTACGTATCTATAAGCAAACTATACAATAAACCTGTTACGACGACAATTTTCTCTTAGAATATACCTATTGCACAAATATATAGCTGAGCAATTACTTAACACATTTAATTTTATTAGGTACAGTATAAATGGACCATAGAGACCACCCGCCTCTGACATCAACGCGAGCAGTCGTATGCGGGTCATTAGTCTCACTTTTCCCCTTAGTAAATATTTGCAACATCCAAGACAAGGATATGAAATAGTCCTTATATATTTAAGCGAGGAACTACGGCCATATTTGACCGCTATTTAAACTAGGTATTCGTAATGAAAATGTTGATAAATATAGTGGCAAACAGGTTACTTAGATAATGAATAGATTCAGGCGTTACTTTGTGAAAATCCATATATAATAATAACAAATATATTAAAAATATTTACGAATACAGTAAATTAATATTTTAATAAAACACTTAAAAAATATAAATATATATCTAGTGACAATTCCGCCTAATTTTTCTGTTAAGCTGACGTGACGTCACAAACACCACGCAGTCAAACCAGAAGAATTTTCGACGCATTTCACTTCTTCACGAAGGTTCAACACGCACGATCGAGAAATTCTGAAAATATTAATTTAATGTTTTCCTTAAATATTTGTTTTTATTAGATTACTTAGATTCGGAACCTCGTGTTGAAGTTCAAATATTAGGTACTAACCTTCTTTCTGTATAATATAATTCTACCTTGGAAATGCTGTCATTGTCATTGCCAGTCGTATACCTGTAGTCGGACAAGTACTCGGGCATGATCGTTATTCCCTCCTACAGACCATCAGAATGGGTAATGTACCAGTACAATGTATGTACAGAACTGGAAGCGTTAATCGGGTAGACGCAAAATGTCTTGACTCCGTTATATCAGGGAGTAGACAGGGATTAAGACCGTCGGGAAACTGTTCAGATTGGCTCTAGACAAGGAAAACTTTAAGAAGCTGACTGCCTACATTCTTTAATGGGGAGGCACTTAAAGAAGAAGAAGAAGTTGTATATCTGCTATATCTAAGGTATAGAGGGCGCTAAAATTAAAACATGAATTGAAGGCAGAAAACGAGTTCCCTGTTGTACGCCTAATATAACTACTATGCAACGCCCTTGACGTCACATGATTATAATTTTTGTATTGTATTTCCCATTATGGTTCCCATAATCAGCTTTAACTAATACATCTGGAAAATCTAGAACAGACCTTATATTGCTACGGGAAACCTCTACGTCTTTCCAAGTCAAGATTATAGCTAAAAATAATATTTAAGAAATTGCATTTAAAAGGTGTAATAAATGGTAATATTATATATTACAACTTAAATTAGTTTAAATAACAATATGTATATAAATAATTTGTATGTGTATTACGACAGTTGTTTACGCATGTACCACCTATGCGGTTTGGGTTCATTTCTAAGTAGTGTTAGTTTTAACAGCAACCGATAGGTGGCGATATTTTAAGTTAGCTCAGTGTTATATTTAACCAATAGATGGTAGTGTTCATTGCTAAAACACGGTGACGATATTCTCCGAACATATGATGTACCAAATTGTGTGAAATAATAAATTGTTGTTTTTTTGAGGTTACATAGTGGTTTCTTTTGTAGACATTTTGTTCCGTTCGAGTCGGAAAGAACTCGCTAGCTAGGTAGGGCCCAGGTGCACTGCATGGATCGTGCAGGATAATGCTTCCTGATGAGAAACAGCTTAATAATAGTGAAGTGAAGTGCTGAGTGCAAATATTGGACAAAGGATTGGTAAACCGTGAGTAATAGCAATAAGAAGTGAATATAAACTCTCATAGAAGAAACATACATTTTACGAAGTGTTTTACGAATATCAGAAACAGTGTCTTGTGATATAAATTTATACTTATAGCCATATAAAATAACACTCAGTGAAACTTTTGCTACAATTATGTACTAAGTGTATTAATTAACATAGTAAAATATTAGTACATAAAACTTTATTAATAAATAAATTGGACTTGTAAAATTTCAAGTAATACATAGACTTTCTCAGTTGATAATTACATAATGGCAGCATTACAAAGTGAAACTCTTCAACAGATTAAAAACTTATTTGATAACTTTAAAAAATGTCCTAAGGACCGCTTAACAAAAGCGTTTCTGGAAACAAGACTTGAGATTTTGGAATCACATTGGAATAAATTTCAATTGAATCATGATAAATTGGTTACATCTAAGGATTTGGAATATATTACTAAAAATACATACGATACATGCCTTGAAATATATCTTGAATTAAAAACGAGAATTAAAGAGAAGTTGAATTCTTTTAATATTACAATACAAGCCCCAAGTGAACATAGCCAATATAGTGAGCAATCCTGTGTAAAGTTACCTCCGATTGAAATACCTAAATTCTCAGGAAATTACGTTGAATGGTTATCCTTTCACGATTTGTTTAAATCTTTAGTACACGATAATACAAATCTGAGTAAAGTAAATAAATGCCAATATTTAAAATCGAGTCTCCGTGCTGAAGCGGAAATTTTAGTAAAACAAATTCCAGTCACTGAGTCAAATTACGACATAATCTGGGAAACCTTGAATAAGAGATATAGTAATCGTAGAAATATGGTAAATGCCTACATCGGAAGGCTTATTCATCAGAAACGAATAACTAACGAATCCCCCAAAGCCATTAAAGATCTTTTAGATGTCACGTCCGAATGTTTAACCTCGCTGAAGGCGATTGATATACCCACAGATCATTGGGATGACATAGTAGTTTACATCATTATACAAAAACTCGATTCAGACTCGCATAAACTTTTCGAACAACGCATTGAAGACAGAAATACACTACCTACTTGGAAAGATCTCTCACAATTCTTAGAGTTTAGATTCCGAACTTTAGAAGCTGTAAAATATAAGGATACGACACATCAGTATAAAAATAGTACAGTGAATGCAAAAAGTTTTAGTACAATTGTGACTACACCTATTCACTGCTTGTACTGCAAACAAGAACATAGAATTTATAATTGTAAAGACTTTATTCAACTGAATGTTAACGGTAGACAACAATTTGTACAAAAGAATAATTTATGCTTCAACTGTTTGAAGAAAGGACACTCCGTGAAAGACTGCACCCAATCAGCTTGTAGAAAATGTAATCGCAAACACCACTCATTACTTCATGGATATACCATAGCACCCACTACACCTACTAATACAAAAGAACCAGACATTCCAATCACTCATCAAGTAAACCTTGAAACCTTAGATAGCATCACCTTGAAAACTTCCACTAGCAAAGAAACATCAGTCATACTAGCAACTGCACTCGTAGCAGTGCAGTCAAATAGAAACAATAGTATCCACACCCTTCGTTCACTAATAGACCCTGGATCTGAAATTTCCATAATCACCGAAGGAGCGTGTCAACAGTTGGGTCTTAAGAAATCACCTATCAAAGGAGACATAGTTGGAGTTAGTTCAAACAAAACCACAACCAAGGCAATAGTAGAGTTTGAAATAATGTCCTTACATGACCCAAACAATTCAGTCAAAATCACTGCATATGTGTTGCGAAACTTAACGTCACACATACCACAGAGTACTCATTTAGTTGATTGGCCACAACTCAATAGCATTCAACTAGCAGATCCTTTATACACACAGCCAGGTCGCGTTGACATCCTTCTAGGAGCAGGCGTGTTCGCTGATATTATCCAACCAGGTCTGATGGTATATAGAAATCAATATAATTCACTTGTGGCACAAGAAACTTTACTAGGTTGGTTAATTTCTGGTCGCAATGATAAACATGATAACCAACCAACTCAAATTTTAACTCATCACATAAAACTAGAACTAGATGCCGAATTACGAAGATTCTGGGAACTGGAAGAGCCGGTCCCTGGAAAAAGAATAATGACAAATGATGAGATTAAATGTGAAGAATATTATAGTAATACACATAGTAGAAAACCAGACGGTAGATATGAAGTTCAGTTACCTTTTGCTGTGAATCCTCCAGACATCGGTGAATCTGAAAAAATAGCATTAAAGAGGTTATTAGCAGTCGAGTATAAATTGAAAGGGAATCCTGATATGAATGCTGGATACAATGAGTTTATGCAAGATTATTTGAACCAAAATCACATGGAAATTGTACCACTAGAAAATATTCCTAGTAAAAGTAGTTGTTACTTACCTCATCACGCTGTGATTAATGAGCAACATCTAACCACGAAGCTGCGCGTTGTGTTCGATGCCTCCGCTAAAACAAACAATGGCAAATCACTGAATGACAACTTATGGATAGGACCTTCCCTCCAAAGTGATATAAGAGATGTTACATTGAGATGGAGAAGACATCCATTGGTATTAGTTGGAGACATAAAACAGATGTATAGACAAATAGACATAACCGGACACGATAGAAACTACTTAAGAATTTTATGGAGATTTAATAACAAAGATCCCATTCAACATTACAGACTTACAACTGTAACGTATGGCACATCTTGTGCTCCTTACCTTGCCATCAAGACGTTGAAACAATTAGCTGTTGATGAAAGTAACAATTTTCCTAAAGAAATAATCGACATTTTATTTAATGACTTTTATATGGATGACTTGCTAACCGGAGCATCAACGACTGAAGAAATAAATGTATTACAGGAGAAATTGTCGGAACTACTTCAAAAAGGTGGCTTTACTTTACACAAGTGGGCATATAACAACCCAAACATAGAAGACAACTCTCAAGCTCATAGAACAATACTGGGGATAGATTGGAATAACAAGACAGACAAATTTGAACTCGGATTTACTATTCAAAGGAGTAATGAAGCCCCAACTAAAAGATCAATCCTCAGAGATATCGCAAAACTATACGACCCAGCTGGATGGTTAGCTCCAATAGTGGTTCGTGCAAAGGTCTTTTTACAAAGACTGTGGACCGACGGCTTAGACTGGGATGATGAGTTATCTGCGAACTTAAAAGCAGAATGGCTTAGTTTTCATCAGCAATTATGTGACATGTCAAAAATAGAACTAGATAGATGGATAGGTATAACGGAAAACATAGTAAAGATAGAAATTCATGGATTTTCCGATTCTTCAGACATGGCTTATTCGGCAGCAGTGTATTGCCGAGCTATATTACCTGACTCAATTAAAGTGACTTTGATTGAAGCCAAAACAAAAGTTGCACCTGTTAAGAAAATATCAACACCTAGATTGGAACTGTGTGGAGCTGTATTACTGGCTAAACTAATAGATAGAATTAGAAAGGCATTGAATGTATCGTTAGATGACACCTACGCATGGACAGATGCAACAATCGTCCTTGCTTGGTTACAGCGTCCGCCAGCATACTGGAACATATTTGTCGCAAACCGAGTGACAGAAATCATCAATAGAGTTGATGTCATGCGATGGCATCACGTCCCGTCGTCCGAGAACCCGGCAGATGTGGCGAGTCGAGGACTCTCCCCCCTTGAGCTGCAGTCACATGCGCTATGGTGGAGTGGTCCATTCTGGCTACGAAAAATTAGTGAATTACCTGTGAAAGACTTAAGTAATATAGTTAAACCTACAGAGTTAGAGAAAAAATCCGAAGTTAAAATATCCGCGAAGTGTAACTTAGTTCGGGAACCTGAAACAGAAAAAGACATTATTAATAGATATTCTAATTATAAAAAATTGTTAAGAGTCACAAGTTATTGTTTACGATTCTTGTACAAATGTAAAAGCAAGGTAAAAAGGGTAAACTTACCTGAATTCGTGAATACCACATATTTGAACTCCAGAGAGCTCTTAAAGGCATCTCATGTCCTAATAAAATTGTCACAGCAATCTGAAATAGTAAACAAGAAAGATATAGTCAATTTAAATCCATTTCTTGACGAAAATAGTATATTAAGGGTAGGTGGGCGAATCCAAAATTCATATGTAAAAGAAGAAACTAAGCACCCTGTAATTTTAGCCAAAAATAGTAGATTAGCTTACCTAATTGTGAAGGATGCACATTCTATAACTTTGCATGGTGGAAACCTGTTGATGTTAAATTATGTAAGAAATAAATTTCATATAATCGCCGTTAAAAATTTGACTAAGCGAGTAATAAGAGAATGTGTTACCTGTTGTAGAAATGCTAAAAGGACTGCTACACAATTGATGGGAAACTTACCTAAAGAAAGAGTAACTCCACAACGTACCTTTTATATCAGCGGTGTAGATTTAGCAGGACCAGTAATTTTAAAACAATTTAGTGGTCGTGGTTCTAACAGAACCACAAAGGCTTACATTGCCTTTTTCATTTGTACCGCGACAAAGGCAATCCATTTAGAGCTTGTGAGCGGTCTGAGCACAGAATGCTTCTTAGCTGCATTCCGTCGTTTTACAGCCCGAAGGGGACATTGTAAAAAATTAGTAAGTGATTGTGGGACAAATTTCATAGGTGCTAGTAAAGAACTTAAGATCTTGGTTAGTAGAAGCATTATAACTTTGCCTGGAGAAATTGTAGAACTGTTAGCCCAAGACGGCACAGATTGGCAATTTAATCCTGCTGGAGCTCCCCACATGGGCGGCCTATGGGAATCTGCAATTAATTCTACCAAGAAGCATTTAAATAGAGTCTTAGGCGATACAAAACTGACCTTTGAAGAATATTCGACCTTATTGTGTCAAATTGAAAGTTGTTTAAACTCTCGACCATTAACGTCATTAGATGATGAAAAGGATGGAGTGACTATTGCTCTAACTCCTGCTCATTTTTTAATTGGAGAAAACTCTATTGTAGTCCCTGACGAAAATTTAGAGAATGTCAAAGTACCTTATCACAAAAGATGGGTTTACTTACAACAGAAATTACAATCGTTTTGGCGTCAATGGAGTAGCGAATATCTAGTAAATTTACAAAAGCGCTATAAATGGTATAACGTGCAAGATAATTTCAAATTAGGCAGTATTGTCATTATTAAAGATGAGAGGCTACCGCCTACAAAATGGTTAATGGGTAAAATTATTGATGTTCATCCTGGATCAGACGGTTTGATAAGAGTTGTAAGTATAAAATGTAAAAACTCTGTCTTGAAAAGACCCATCCATAAATTGTGTTTGTTACCCATTGAACCCTAGTTATATTTGTAAGTGAGTAAACGCACATGTTTACATTAGTTTAAGTTTAAATAAGTTTAAGTTACTATAATTTTAGTTACAAAGTATTACAGTCCACTTGTAACTTGCGCATCAGGCGCATACTAAAATTTCATAGTCTGAGTTATTGAATTTTGCATTTTGGTATATTGTTCTAGCCTTAGCACAAGTATGTAAAATCCTAATAGATTATAATAGTAAATTTTCTGTCTTCTCAAAGACAATTTCATAAAATATTCTAATTTAAGTCATTCCTTTAATTTCTTTTGAAAGTTCTAACGCACTTTGAGGGGCGGAATGTTTACGCATGTACCACCTATGCGGTTTGGGTTCATTTCTAAGTAGTGTTAGTTTTAACAGCAACCGATAGGTGGCGATATTTTAAGTTAGCTCAGTGTTATATTTAACCAATAGATGGTAGTGTTCATTGCTAAAACACGCTGACGATATTCTCCGAACATATGATGTACCAAATTGTGTGAAATAATAAATTGTTGTTTTTTTGAGGTTACATAGTGGTTTCTTTTGTAGACAACAGTCATTATCATTTTCGTTTCCATTTTCCTTAAATATACGACATATACAGAGAAGTTAATTACCACAATAATGATAAAATATTATATGACTCAATTAGTTAATAGTAACTTCGTATCAAATTGTTAGTCATAGTTATAAATCCCCAATACCTAATTATAAACATATTTCCATGATAATTAAATATCTATGTCATCAAGTTAGTATTGAAGCACTGTCTAATGCTAACCACTCCGCTACCGAGATAGTAAGAGGGAGACGTGCACAGTGTTTCAATGCTCCTGCTAATAATGATTTGAATCGAATTGATGAATGAATTTGAACCCAAACAGGAATGTAGCAGTGATGGCTCAGTGGCATTGGCTATGGACTGCCGCGCAGCAAGTCCACGGTTCGAATCCCGCCGCGAGCTTGAGCTTCACCGCATGGTGGAAGGGCTTTTTGCGATAACCCGCCTGGCTAGCGACCACCCTCAAGTAGAAAATCTGTCGCCAAGCACCTAACGGTGTGTTCCGGCAGTAGACCTTGAGAGCCAGTGAAATTACAGGCACATACAATGAGACTCAACAACTAATACTATGTCTCAATGTGCGCTGTGCATTCGTGACTTGTGACGAAATTCTTCTGTAACAGGTAGAGGTTAGTCCGCTTATCTTCAGGTGGGCCTCCAGCTTGTTCAGTCACAATAACATAAAATAAAATGTAATTTCTTCGGACAAGAACCGCGTATATTAAATTTTGTGCAAATATATTTAATAAATCATTACATTCAAGTTGATCTTCAGCGGGGTTGTAATACTAAGTTTTTGAACAAATTTTATATGAAATCACGACAAAACATTCGAACAATTCAATTCGATTTAGCCACCTTCGATCCCTGTGAATTGAGGCCTGACTAAGTACTTGGTTCATAGTCATCACATTCAGCTACAAAGCGCAATTGCTATTTAGTAGCAAACCCAACAGTTATACTTTGCTGGTAATAAACAGCTGATTAAAAATAGTATCTTTTTTTATGATTCAGTTCATTATATAATCGACGGAATATTCACCCCCACTACCTTGAGCTTCTATATTCGACTACGCAACGGTTCTCTAGAGCGTTTATACAACGTACTAGAAATATTGGAAGGGAACTTCCCGCCGGAGTCTTTTGCAATACTGCAATACGCTTATCGTATGGGTTGACATACGACTCCTCAGAGGTCGACAGCGAGTTGCTAACCCCTTTGGTGTTCCAAACGCCCAAAGGCGACGACGGTGACCTCCATCAGGTGGGACTGCCTGTCTGCTCCTATAAGGCATTAAAAAAATACTAATAAGTGAGTGGTTCGTTTTTTATAAGCAGTAAGCCATATTTATCATACTACTGACATTGAAAGGTATACATACATGTATGATATTTTAAAAATATTTTTGCGATGATGACGTCTATTCTTCTAGTTGTCGTAGTCACGGCGAGCCGATGGATACAGGTGGACTATTTTCTAACGCTCAACATAGCGCTCTATGAATGAGGTTTATGTTCAACAGAAGACTTCTCCTGGCTAATCTTGATGATGAAATTTCAAAATTAGTAGGAAGTTCGCACGGAGTTAAACGTAAATTTACACATTGCTTATAAGCGTCGTAATACTCCATCTTAAAACAAATGGCTGTCACACAAGACCAATTGCAGAAACCAGAGAAATCAATATCCAGATAAACCGCAAATCGGCCCACGCAGACGGCAGTACACTCAACTTGCCACAAAGGCCTCGTTGCACTCGATAAACTATTATAAAAGTGTCCTTTAGCCCAAATTTATGAATTCTTTACTTCAAGAGGTCTTTATATACAGGAAAGCTGTCTTATTCACAAAGCAACTGACAACAAAGTGGTCATAACATAACCGAGCCCGCGAGCCTTTACCACATGAATAAATACGGATCTTTATTTATATGCCTTTACTGCTAGTTGGCGTGTATGTGTTTGTAAAAGCGATGCTTGGAATCTTGATTCCTGAATTATTTAGTTTTTCTTTTCAAGCTGTTTTATTAGCTGTTTGTTGACTAAAAATGGTATCTTCATTGTTACGTGAAACATGTTCTTTTTATTGATTCCGGCGGAACACGCACGAGGTATTGTTGTTCATTTATTACAGATTAGAAGTTAGCAACACTGTAAAGTGTCATGATGGCTGATGCTAGAAATTTGACATTTGATTAATATGACATTAAATGTTGTCTAAGGTTTTCGCGATTGTTTTACATAATAAATTTAACAACTTTAAACGGTTTAAATCGCGTATATTTGTCATTATTTTGTTCCGACGTTTCAAACACTTTGCAGTGATCGTGGTCACGAGGCGAGTTGTTAAATTTACAATAAGACATTTCATTTAACGAAATGAATGGTTAATATGTAATTTTATATGCATTAATGTGGGTTTAAATTTAATTTTTTAATTTTAAATTTAGTAAATGTTTTTATTAACGATTGATGATATGATATCATGATATTAATTTTAATATTAAGAACAAGTTAAAAATGTGATTCATATGTAAGGCTTGGACCTACACTTTTGCAAATATGGTTGAATGTGAAGATCTGTTTACAGTTAAACTAATAACTTTACTGTATTGTATAAATATTTACTCACATTCTTGCAAATAAAATGAATCTGAATTTGAATTCGAGGGCCACACGATATTAAGCATTGTCCTCCAAACGTAGCACTCGGCGAGCTAGTTTCTTAGTTGTGCCAAGATGTCGTACAAACTATGGTAAAAAAACTATTTCATATGAAGGAGCAAAACTTTATAATACACTACCCTCAAATATTAAAAGTGAACACTCATTTAGTACATTCAAAACCAAGTTAAATGAACATATTTTGGTAAATCACTTCCCAAGTAGCACAAAACTGCATTATAAGATGTCACAAGAGGTAACATCGGTAACTTTAGCACTTATGAAGCGTTATTACAGTACACTCGACCTGCAATAGGTGAAAAGTGAGCTTTCACTTGAATAACGTTATTATGTGTCACGGCGACCACACTGTAACATTCGCAGTGTTAATATAGGTAACAAGTTCAATATTATACAGCTTTAAGCAATTTAAAGGATTTTTGTGGACTTTAACAAGGCTATATTCTGAATTGAAGACCACAAGTGTACCCTTAGACCACTTGCATTTTAAGAAAGAACACGTGAGCTACTATAATGTAATCAGTTTTTCTGTGGCTTCAATTAACAAAGATATAATGCTTTTTGCTGCACACAGTGGAACTAGTGTAATGTTAATCAGCTTGTTACACGCAATCGTATAATAGCTCTTATTAAGCCCACATTATCACTATGGGTGAACATATATGATGCTACATTAAAGCAAACTGCTCTATATTAGCTCAAATGTTACCCATAATCTCAGTGAGAGCTGAATACTTGTACTAGCGTTGACAGTTAATCTACTAGTGCCAAAAAATAAGACTGAAGACTTTCTTATTCAACGCTTCGTAGGAAAGTATAGCTAATCGTGTCGTTTAAGATATTGTGATATGTGGAAATATAAAAAGGGGCTAAAATTCCTGCAGAGTTTATCGGTTCACTGATGGTTACCTAATACAGCTATTTGCGTACATGTTGTCCAATATCAAGCTTTACATGAATCTGTAGCTGACTTGTTTAACACAAGAACCACTCGTAACAGCTCGTTACTTATTCATGTACCACGAGTGGACACTTAAACAGCTCATACTGTTTGATTGTGGTTAATATAGTACACATTGCTTGTCTGCCATTTTTAGATTATAACCGTGTATACAATATAATAACAATTTGTTTTTGTTTAGTTAACGGAAATAACAACAGAATTTGAATAGAAAATGTAATGATTTAACACGTAAACAGCTTATTGTCAAATTATAAAGGAAAAATAAAAAGACATTTTTTTTTATAATAATATCATCAACCTATTTTATAATTTTCAAGTAGTTAGTAATATTTTGAGAGCGCGTGAAAATTTTCGTCGATAATTATATAGTATTTGACAATACACTCTCTTTCCCATACAAATTTCATGCACATGGAGGAAAATCAATAAAGATTTACTTGGCGACAATTTGCCTATTTCTCACAAAAACTTAACAAAATGGTTCACACAAAACATATCAAAATAATAATAAATATTAGGGTGAAAATTATTCACAATTTTGCCACTTGTGAATTGTCAGCTCCATAAAAGAGTTACTAATTTCCTGGAGTGTACTTTGTGCTGAAAAATAGGTAACAAGTTCTCTATTATTCAGCTCTTGTGGTGTATAAAAGGTAAGACATACCCTGATAATCAGTCATTATTCAGCTCTTGGGGCGACTGTTACCTTTAATAATGCTCAAATAATGCTTATATAGTGCAACCAGCCACATTATTCAACTATCAGCTGATTAATTTGTGCCCAAATCAGAGTTATATTAGCTGAGAAGGCGCCTCTAACGCTCTTATTCAGCAGGTTTTTTCAGCAGAAGATTCCATTGTGAACAATGATTCAGCTCCTATTCAGCGCTTCTGTGCTACTTGGATTGTTAGATGAGTAGCTACCTAAATTTTTATGAAAGACTTACTTATTTTATAATGTAAGCAATAATTATTGTTCTCATGTAAGTGACTTAGGTCTTTTTTGAGAATAAATGTCTTTAAACCCAAGTGACAAACTGCACTGCGATCATCAATCCTGAGACATACAGTTGCTAAGTCTCATGTGCCTGTAATTTCTTACTGCCTCTCAAAATCTCAACATAAGTATCTCAGGTACCTAGCAGAGTGCCATGATATTCTACTTGAAAGTGATAACAAGAAGAGCATTCACAAAATGCCCTTTCACTATGCGGTGAAGCTGGTGGTGGTGGGGATCGAACAATGGATCTGCAGCACGGCAATTCATAGCTATTACCACTCGGGTATTTTTTTTTTCTTTTTTTTTTACATGCTTGATAGGTTAGCCTTTGATCACTATCTCACCTGATGGTAAGTGATGATGTGGTCGACGATTTTGTTCAGGCTAACCTAGAATTACTGGCTCTCTAGGACAGCTGCCGGAACACACCGTTAGGTGCTTGGCGACAGATTTTCAACTTGAGCGTGGTAGCTAGCCAGGCGGGCATTCGCAAAGTGCCCTACCACCATGCTGTAACGACTGCCATCCTAAGACAACAACCGGGACAGACGGCTTAACGTGCCCTCCGAAGCACGGAAGCGCTCAGTAGTAATGTCAGGTCACCAATCCAACTCATGACCGCGGCGGACGTTGCTTAACTTTGCTGATCGATTCAGAATGTTTAAGAAAACTTCGCTACGAGCGCTTCAGCTTCGCCACTCGGGTATCATTGCTTCAAAAATCATAAGTTTTTCCTCTACGAGTCCCCTGCGAGTCCCCTGCGAGTACATCTTCGGAGACTAAAGATATAATGATAATGTACGTATGTGTTAGTAAGTAGCGAGGTTAGCATACTGCGTCCTTTTCGTCTTGTTGAATAACTGAAATAATGTAACTTGGAATAAAGTATTCAAACTAAGCTACATCGATTGATGTAGCTTAGTTTGAATACTTAGTAGTATAGTTACGACAATTTTATTTCGGAAAACCTAATTTAAAAACATACTTACGTATAATACTTTTTAGAAGCAATGATAGCTCAGTGGCTTTGGCTATGGACTGCCGCGCAGCAGGTCCATGGTTCGAATCCCGCCGCTGGCTTGAGCTTCACCGCATGGTGAAAGGGCATTTTTGCGAATGCCCGCCTGGCTAGCGACCACCCTTAAGTGGAAAATCTGTCGCCAAGCACCTAACGGTGCGTTCCGGCAGCTGTCCATGAGAGCCAGTAATTCTAGGTTAAGCCTGTTAACACCTTCGACCACATCATAACTTACCATCAGGTGAGATTGTGGTCAAAGGCTTACCTATCAGCAATAAAAAAAAAAAAAAAAAACTTTTCGGACCTCTTTTACGTAATGACATATCTATGCAAGAATGTCTCGCTTTTCCATAGCACTAAGTTATTTCGAATTTAAAGTTAGGTTTAAACACAGATGAGAATCATAATCTTAGAAACACATTAACAATCTAACAAATGTATCAATTTTACTCGTAGAGACGGATGAAAATACGTTCAAGCATTTTGTTCTAACGGCTATTTGCACGTCACCGTGGTAAGATTTGGAAAAAACGCTAAGCTTTCCGTCACTGCGAACCCAATTATAACTCTCGGCTAATATAAATTAACAGGAATTATCCTACCCAAACAATAGCAAAAGAATGTATGAATACTAAATGCTATATAACATGTTTCCCAGAATTGTTATATAGGGTTAGTAATTGAACTCATTCGAAGAAGACACTTTACTTTTATGAAGCGTCATTAATAATATTTCAAAATCATAACTGACTTAATAAAGCATGATAGGGCATTTTGCGAATGCTCTGTGTTTTGATGACCTGGCTAGCTACCACCCTCAAGTTCAAAATCTGTCGCCAAGCACCTAACGGTGTGTTCCGGCAGCTGCCCTTGAGATCCAATTATTCTAGGTTAGCCTGAACAAAATCTTCAACCACATCAGCACTTACCATCAGCTGAGAGAGTGGTCAAAGGCTAACCTATCAGGCATAAAAAAACATAAATATATGAAATAATTTTTGTTAGTAAGCATCATGCTGGTTCACACACTGAGCTCACATTTTTACTCTTTTCAAAGATTCATGCTGCTTGCAGAATCGCTTGTTTCACTCGCCGAGTGTGATCATTATAAGTACTAACGGTCACAGTTGGCATTAGTTGAAATGATTAGGTCATCTAGTTAAGACCTATTACCAAGCAAATACTTTTTGACAAAACGTGAGTGTTTAGCTGGTTAGTGTATAATAATTAAAAATGTGTATGGGGTACTTAATCGTTGAAGAGTTCATCAAGATCGGTCATCCAGTAAAAAATATGCATGGTCGTAACATAAAATTAAAAATAAACGCATGGAATTAAAATCCAAATCAGTTTCTTCTAATGATTTTATTATTTTGAAGCTCAAATAAATACATTATTGTTTCGTAGTTTTGAAGTCACTTATACATATATATTACCATTGTAACAGATTTTGCAAAATAGTTTTTCTGGTCCCACCATATGTATGTGATTTAAACAATCATTTTAATTCGCAACAGAGGGATATTTGGCAGATACTTAAACCATTGAAAAGAATTCCTCATGTGATGCGACAGTTACCTAACCTACTAAGGCATATAAATGAATGGTGATATATTGCGGCGGCAAGATTTCTATGAAATCAAGCAAACTATTTGCAACTGTTTCATAAATAGTCGAGCGAAATTAATTAATGTAACCACATAAACCAGAGTCAAGTATGCGCCCCGGGTGTGATGAACAACTAAGAGTAATAAACAAGTTATACTAAGAGTATGGACATCGGATTTAAAGTTTTTTTGAAGCGCTCGTAGCGAAGTTTGCTTAGCTGTTCTTAACCTATCAGCAAAGTAAAACAACCGCCACGGTAGTTAGTTGGATTGGTGACCGCTAGTGACATTATTACACTGAGAAAAAAATGAAATGTAGCGAAGTCTTTTCACAATGTATGTGTAGTTTTATCTAAAATACGTAATCTACAGCCGTAAAAATGTTGGATAATACAAAATAATGTTGAAGCGTATCAACACGTCACTAAGTTACAACATGTTGTGTACTGATATTGCCGTTAAATACGTACCCGTCTGTCGGGTCCGTCAACAAGACTCAACATACGTAACCGATATAGGCAGATACATGCTAGGAAGTAGTCCATGGATATGACGTCACAGATAGATCATTACATTATGCTGTCGCATCTTTATAAATGTACTCCAACATTAACAGGATGACACAAACGTCTTGACTAAAAAAAATAATGTTTCAAGTAGTTTTTCGTCGTGACTATAAGTAGATCGTCTATTTATTGTAAGTATTTTGGAAACAGACTCCTACTGTGAGTAGGCAACAACAAGGTATAAGTAGACAATCTCCTATATGTACGTAGCTTGATGCATGATGTAGGTACGTAGAAAACATTATTAGTTACATTTAAGTAGACTGCGCTAAGACTCCTTACTGTACGTAGGCTGATGCACGATATAAGTAAGCGAATTATGCAAGCTCCTTCCAGTACGTAGGCTGATGCATGATTTGGTAAGAAAGATCTTTACCACAAGTGAGCAGCTTCAAGGTTGACGTAGAAAAACTATTTACCGTACGTGAATTTATGCGCAATAAATTTACGTAAAATTCATTTAAGTAACCTACTTACTGCGCGTAGGCATATGCGTGATGAACGTAGGGAACATCATTATACGTTTTTAGACATACTGCATTTGTACATTATTTAAATGTTGCGGGCGCAATAATATACTGTTCCCTCGACATTTTAAAGATTGTTTTACGACAGAAGATTAGTGTTGCCAGATGCCGAATAAAAAAATACGAAAGCAGTGTTTCATAAACGCTGATTTTCGACCATTGCTTATTTCAATATTTCTTCATTTACAATCAATTTTGCGCTCGTACTCATGTTCGTATAAAATACAAACAAATCAATTGTTATACGCGTGCAAATAAATAAAAACTAGTTACTCTGCACTGAAACCCCATATTTCGATTTGGTACTTCTTTAGTTATGTCTATTATGTGCATTTGTACTTTTAGTTTGTGCCTAATTTTTTACATCAAATACAACATATATATAACGTTGCTTGTATCGGTATCGTTACGTGGTGTTTTAATCATAATAGTTCAATAAGGACAGAAATAATAAAAAGTAATACATTGATGAGATGATTTATAGTATACTATTGACTATATAGAATAAAAAATTTATATAAGGTTTTTTTTCTGTTATTTTTAAAAATATATTTGGTATATACCTACTGCATCCCGCAGTATCATTCACGTAGGCAATAATGAAAAGTGATGATGGTCATGATGATTATGATAGTAAGAAGTTTGCTTTGTGTTTATCTAAGACCTAAACTATCTATATTTCTATTTATATTTCAGTTTCATCCAAAGTGGTCCAGCAATTTCAGCGTATATATATATATACAAATATACATTCTCGTCCTTACTTACAAACCTTAGTATTTCTAATGAATCGATTCAGGCGTTACCTTGCGGAAATATAATAATATCAAATATTTTGAAAATATTAAAAAAAAAACATTAAATTAATATTTTAACAAAACTCTTAAAAACTATTAAAATATAACTAGTGACGATTTCGCCTAATTTTCCTGTTAAGCCGACGTGACGTCACAAACACGTGAGTCGAGAAGGTGCGATCGTGCACTCGTATAGTCAAGACCTCCTGAGGATGCTTCGTGTAGAAGCGACACGCGTCAAACGGTTTGACTGCGTGTTGTTTGTGACGTTACGTCGGCTTAGCAAGAAAATTAGGCGGAATCGTCATTGGATATATTTTTATATTTTTAAGTGTTTTATTAAAACTTAGCATTACTAATGTTACTGTTCTTGACCAGGAAAAATTACATATTTTTTTATTTATAACAGCATTTAGCCACATTCTCACCTGATGATTTTGGTATTTCCTAATCTAACCATACTAATTGTAAAACAGAGCTTTTGAGGCTGTAAGCAAGTGTTCAGTTTTTTTTTATAAATATTTAATCTAATACTACTAAACATGGATTGTTTTGTCTACATGGATAAAACCGCGGGGAGCAATTGTTATTATAATAGTTTTTGAAAAGTCTAAACAATGCATCAATGATATCAAAGTTAATATCTAATTTTATTAATATTAAAATATTTTTATGTGAATACTCGGCTGATTTTGATTTACACGCTGGCAATACTGGCTGGAGCGTAATGCAACAGCTATAATATTAGTCTTCTGCGAGACCGTGGCAATCGCGTCACGCGCGCATGTAAATGTTTTCAACAGTGATTATTTATAAAAAATCTTTTATTACAAAGTTTCCAAAATCAATTTATCACCAATCAAATTTGAATAAACGAAGAAAGGGGTTCAGTCGCCCCAAAGTGGGTCTGTGTGTATAAAGAAAGGCCAAAGACACAGCCTGGCTATCCGGCAACCAGTGAATTCAAATGCTAAACGGCAACATTCACAGGTAAGCGACTTTGTTGTTTTTTTAAAGTCTTAGTTATAAATGATTTAGTCAAACGTTGAACAAATGCCTCCCTCTATTAAGAAAGGGGGCTATAATTGCAATAATTTTATTTCATTTCATTTGCCATAATGTCCATGCTTGGCAAGCAACTTTGGGAGCTCGTTTGTAAGGTGACAGTTCTTCGGAAAAGGCAGCTGTCTAAGTTGTGATATTTTCCCTTTTGTCGCCACTTGCAACTCCCACAGAAAGATATGGATGGTGCAATTTTATCCGGGCATCCCAAGGCCGGTTGAAAACAAATATATTTATGTAAATGAAGTCTACACAATTGTTACAGATGCTACTTTATTAGAAGACAAATTGACTTGGCTAAAAATAATATTGATACCTGACACTGAGTACAAAAATCCTCGAAAAAGACTGCTGATACTGGTGTTAAGGAAATATTATGAGAATAAAGAACACATCCGACTACCTATGACAATCCAACTCTCCGATAACCCCAAGGTATATTTTGGTATGTTAAATTTTCAAACCTACATGATATTTTACTTTCATAATTCATATTTATGTTTCATATTACTTTCAAAGTGGAATTATTCGAATGATCTGTTATTGATTGCAGATTTTACAAGATCTCAACCATATATATCCAAAAAATAATGAGGGGCTTTTCTTATAACTCCAGGGACTAGTGCTAGTGGTAAGTACTTTAAATACCCTTAGAACATACCCGACGACTACAAATAAGCTGGAAACGTAACGCTACAAGTGCAGCACAATTAACTATTGTGGTATAGCGAGTGTAGTCTGACATTAATAAGCTATTGTTTCCTAACTTCTTGGTAATACTTTTTAGGGAGTGTCATTTTTATTTAACAAATTTCGTAAAATATTTATTTATTCCAGATGGTGAATCTGAAACTGTGACTGTGCGCCGCACTGCTTTGATCCTCGCATACATTGTTGATTCCGCATAGAAAAATAAAATGTATATGGATACCATGTCGAAGATAAATTTTTCAAACTCCGTGAAATGTTGTACGCATGTCTTTTAAGCCTGATATCTGATGTTTGACAGTTTTCCACCACGTCCTTAATAATGTCATGTACCACCTTAGGCTGGCTACGCTCACCTGTCTTTCAACTTAAATTGATAATTGATAATGGACCTAAATATTTATTTTTATTTCAGAACAATTTTGTATATTGTTTTCAATAAATAGATCACAAATTGATGATAATAAATTTTTATTAACCTTATGTATTTATTTATTTTATATGCTTATTTACTGTCTTATTACAGGTGCAGCCTACATATAGAATAATTACTTAAATCGTGCATCAGCCTCTGTACAGCTAGGTTGTATACGTAAACCTTAGTGCAGTTTACTAATGGTTTGGATCTTTTCTTCGTATAGAATGCATCAATCTATGTAGAGTAGGGTGCACAAATTGTAATCCAATGCGCATAAATAAACCAGGAGCAACCTTCATATAGTAAAGAGGTTTACCTTTGTATACTACAAATGGCGCTCTTAATAACATCTTAAGCGTAATAATGGTCCAGGTTTATGTACATATGTAATATCCATACTCTACATAGGCGAATGCATGATAAATATATAAAAAATCCTAACTATTAGTAGGTTGTGCCAAAATTGACGTAGGCAACCTCCTTACTATAATACAGCCGATGCATGATACATATGAGGATCATCCCTACAGTAAATAGGCTGCACCACGATTGACGTACGCAACCTCTTTACTGTACGTAGGACGATGCATTATAAATATAAGGAACATCCTTACTATAAGTAGGCTGCATCAAGATTAACGTACGCAATCTCCTTACTGTATGTAGGCCACTACATGACAAACGTATGGAAACTACTTACCATAAGTAGCCTGCATCAAGATTGGTGTACGTAACCTCCTTCCTGTAAGTAGGCTGATACATGAGATACGTAGGGATCATCTTTACTATAAGTAGGCTGCATCAAATTTGACTTACGGTACCTCCTTAAAGTACATAGGCCGATACATGACTAACGCAGGGAACATCTTTGCCATAAGTAGGCTGCAACAATATTGACGTAGGCCACCACCTTACTGTACGTAGTTCAATACATGGTAAACGTAGGGAACATCTTTACCATAAATAGGCTGTACCAAAGCTGATGTAGGCAACCTCCTCACAGTACGTAAGCTGACGCATGTTAAACGTCAGAATCACCTTTACCATTAATAGGCTGTAGCAAGTTTGACGTAGACTACCTCCTTATAGTAAACATAATAAACATAAGAAACATACTTATCGTAAGTAGGCTGCACCAGGATCTACGTAAGTAACATCCTTACTTTGTAAAGATGTTACATACTTATTTGCATGACAGTACATCATTGAATGAATGAATGAACGAATGATTTTCGTACATTATTGTAATGTACAATGCTCTTTACAGCAAGGCCATTATACGTCATGTTGTCTCATCTTTATGTACGCTAGTCACGTTTTAAACAAGAAATACGTATGTTGAGGCTAAAATTACGTATGTCAAAACATGAAATTTTTCTCAGTGTACTGAGCGCTTCGGAGGGCACGTTAAGCCGTCGGTCCCGGTTGTTGTCCTAGGATGACAGTCGTTATAGCGTGGTGTTAGGGCATTTTGCCCTACTAAAGGTAAGACTAGTACAATAAGGTAAGGTGGTAAGGCATTTTGCCGCCTGGCTAGCTACCAGCCTCAAGTAGCAAATCTGTCGCCAAGCACCTAACAGTTTTCCGGCAGCTATTGTTGAGAGCCAGTACTTCTAGCTTAGCCTGAACAACATCTTCGACCACATCATCACTTACCATCAGGTGAGATAGTGGTCAAAAGCTAACCTGTCAGGCATTAAAGAGAAGGTGTTTTTTTTTATTTCATTTCTTTTATATCATGACGTTATGAGACAGAATAGTTGCATGACTGATTGTATGCGTCATGTCTGTCTTTTACAGTTGCGGTATGACCGTCCTCGTTTTTATTTAGACTGCACTGTGCTCGTTACTCCAAGATGTTTTTCCACATGTCTCATTTTTCTAGTAATTTTCAGGAAGGTGAATGTCATAAAATAAAAATTTGATATAATCGGTACCTCACATTGCAATGTAATTACAATATTAGTGATTAGCTGAAGCCTCTTTGTGGAGTGATACAACGGTTTCTCAGAGACTGTAAATAACACCATCGTTACTAACAAAGTATTTTTTTATTACTGCACTATATTTGCAAAAAAACAATGTTTTTTTAAAGTTAATTTGCAAATATGACTAAAAATCGTATCGGAGAGTACTGAATAAAGAACGGTACATATGAGAACAAACTGTAACCTCACTAAGAATGTGTACCCACTCGATTTTTTTATCGTGTCGATTTGAAATGTATACCTATTATTTTATTTATTTTTCGCGCATTCAGGGCGGAGATTTACGTTCACGCTAAACCACGCCGCTTTTACCTTATTCCGAGACAACGTTTTTTCAATATAAAAAGTCTAAGAACGAAGAAACTTTAGAAGGGGTAGGTAGGTAAGGTATCAACTTAAAGGCTTAACGTGTTCGAAGTAATAAAAATAGAACAAACAGCTATTGGTGTGGAAAAGAACACTCATTTAAACAGGTTTATTTTTGCTGAGGCTTTCCTTTGACTACTATCTCGCCTAATGGAATAATCAAAATACACCGTGAGTCGACACAGATGACGGTACAGGCAGTGGTAGCTTGCCATACGGGCATTTGCAAACTACCCTACCTCAATGCAATTTGTACGACTAAGTACCCACTTTGTCTGTTTAAATTAAGCAAAATTAGCATCTCTTCAAACAGCTTATTAGCCAATGCCTCTTACTTAAAAATTGCTCTCATTGACTGCACTTATTCACTTAGTAACTCTTCCGGTGTAACTCTTCCATTCACAGCGGGTCTTGAAAACACATCCCATTTTGATTGCACGTCTTGACGTTAGCGACATCTACTCAAATAATGGCAAACTAACTAGGCTGGTAGGTCGATATTTGACTAACACTTAACACCAATTCAATGAAGCCGTTATACATTTACTTTTTTTTTTTTTTTTTTATACCACTAAGTTGGCAAACAAGCATACGGCCCGCCTGATGGTAAGCAGTTACCGTAGCCTATGGACGCTTGCAACACCAGGGGTATCACTCGCGCGTTGCCGACCCTGAAGAAATCTCTTCACGCCCTTTTTGAAGAACCCCATGCTATACTCCATCGGGAAAACCACGGCAGGGAGCTCATTCCACAATCGAAGCGTCCGCGGAATGAAACCCCTTTGAGCCCGCACAGTTCGATACCGTTCTGGTTCCAATGTGTGAGGTTGGACTCCCTGTCGATGGCGAGAGTTGCGATAGTGAAAGGTAGCCGTGGGCATCAAGTCGAACAATTCTTCAGAACACTCTCCGTTGTACAGACGGTAGAACACGCATAAGGAGGCAAAGTCTCTCCTTAGACTTAAGGGCTCTAAACCGCTTGTGAGCTCGGGATCGTCGACAATTCTGATGGCACGTCGCTGAACCGAGTCTAAAGGCCCAAGCTGGTATCCAGGTGCTCCCGCCCACAGGTGACAGCAGTACTCCATATGAGGCCGGACCTGCGACTTATAAAGTTGCAGCCTTTGCCCCGATGTGAAGTACTGCCTCACTCTGTTGAGCACTCCAAGCTTTTTGGAAGCCAGCTTCACCTTGTCTTTCAAGTGACTTCGGAACAAAACGTCGCTGGAAATGTCGACGCCAAGGATCCCGATGCTTTGAGTGTAGTTCAAGGAGGTGTTCTGGAATTGTGGAGCCACAGACCATGGGGTTTTCTTAGCGGTGAACGCGCAGGCTTGAGACTTCGTATTATTTTAAACAGCATTGCGCATGCTAACCGAAAACAGTTTTTATTGGATATCAAAGATAACTTCTAGTGGGTCTTGAATTCGCAACTGTATGATAACGTCCTGTGATATTTCCAATTTTATTATGCTATAGAAGCAGCTACCGGACAGTCTCATTTTTCCTTCCGTTTTTATTGCACTTCTTTCTGACGGTGGTGACACCTAGCCAAATATTGGTAAACTAATTAGGCAGATAGGTTGATATTTGATCAACACCAAAACCAATAAAAAGGTTATCTTTTTACATCCAATACTTCTATGTATTCACTTAGCATGTGCCTACGCTGTTTAAAATAATAATGAAATAATATTTGCTTTTTCCACTAAGCCCATACTTCATATACTTACACAATAAAACTACCCTCACTCAGCTCACGCGTGCAGCATGATAATGAATCCCATTAAACTGGTATAACACTGTAAGTGAGAATATATTTCTTTGTTTACACGAAATGTAGACAGAACCCTCTACTTTGCCGATTAGACTAAGATTGATAGATAAAATGGCGGCTGGATTTATTACGTTCCTAATTGTTTGGATTTTGTGTAGGAGGAAAATGGTATATTAGTTTTATTTTCACCCTTTAATTGTATGAAAATATAATCTAGTGTTTGTTTTGTTCGTTTTTATTACAAAACAGACAAAAATCCGCCAATATTCGACACCCTAATCTAGTTTAAGGGTGCCATAGTATGTTTTCGCTTACAATAGAAGGGTCGACAAGAGCTGGTTCTTTTCATGACAAGGACTGGTTTTTTTTTTATGTTATTGCGACGAAACTAGCACGAGGCCCGCCTGATATTAAGAGAACTAACCTCTGCCTATAAGATGCATTTAGTCACAAGTCACGAATTTCATTGCGCCCGTCCCCTGTGACATAGCTGTTAAGTCTCACGTGCCTGTAATTTTACTGGCTCACAAGGACTGCTGCCGGAACACACGGAGTTAGGTGCTTGGCGACAGATTTTCTACTTGAGGGTTACTTACCCTCAAGTAGAAAATCTGTCGCTAGCTAGATGAGCAATCGAAATATGCCCCTCCACCATGCTGTGAAGCTCAAGCCGGCAGTAGGGTCACACCAGGGACCTGCGGCACGGTAGTCCATAGCTATCACCGCTCGGAAATTTAGCTTCAAAAATGACACAACTCTTTGGGAATACTCTTGTTGGTATATTATCTTGCAGGTAAATCAAGGCCTTTCAGTTAATAGGGGCATTAAGACGGATAAGTGCCCATGTTGTGTGCAGCGTCACTCAACTTTTATAAACTTAGCATTATAGTTAACAAAAATAATATTATTTGCAGATATCAGTAGAATATAGCAAAATTTTTGTCATATTAATACATCTTTTGTCGAACGGAAAATGACATGAAGATTATATACCTCTTCATACATCGCATAAAAAGCTAAAAGTCGTCCACCATTGAAAAAGGTTTCCCCATTAGGGAAGATTTGCCATAATATCGACGCTTGTCAGGAGTCTTGGGGATCGCAATTTAGGATGGCGGAGTTTTTCAGAAGGCGATGCTGAACACTTTTTGGTGTGTTTCTCTTCGTCACCACTTATGACTCCCACTGGAAGAACCGATTGTGTAATTCAAGACTGGCTCATCACAGGTTATGTTCGTTTAAGACGAAAAACTTATATCAGGAGGGGTGCCTTGTAAGTCCCTAAAGCATTATCAGAGTATTTTGTCCTACATTTCGTGCAAAGTAAGTACTTGACAATATTTCAATAGCTTGACATCAATATTTATCACACATTAACCTCGTACATAAGAATCTTGTATCTACCTTTCATGCTATTTTCTTACACAATAGCATATAACATATTATATACTACAATAGTATTCTTTAAACTATCAAGAGTGGCATTGATGTTCTTTATAATCCTTTAAATAGTTCTTTGGGATTCAGCGCTCGTCTCAAGTGCTACTCGTATTTAAACTAAATAGCTCTTAAGGCGTACTCATAAGACCTATACTAACTATAAAAGACTTTGTTTAAAGGAAATTGCCATCCTGGACGGTTATGGAGTTTAAAATGGTACAAAAGAGCTTTTACGACAATTTTCTAAGGAAATTTGAATTAGGTATACAGGTTCTTCAAGGAACTACTAGCTTTTTTCGAGAGCATTCAGTATTTTTTATTCCTTTGCCCTTTGACCACAACCTGTTGCGATGATATAGTTGATGGTGTTACAAATAAACAGGTTATAGAGTAGCAAGCTCCAAAGGACACCTAGTAGAATTTTACCCTTATGGTGCTATATCAAAATATAGTATAACTATTATTAAAAAAACGGAAGCTACTACAAAAAGTACAGAAAAGTATTGTCGCCATCATTAATATGCCAGAGAAAACTACCGCCATCTATCTGGCACTTAGAGACTTATAGACACTTAAAAGTACGGATTTGATTAGAAACTACCACTGTAGCGTCAACGACTTGCTTCCGATAGTCTTTTCTCTATGACAAGATATTTACGTAATATCCGCACAGTTGATGCTAACAGTGGAGCTCACTTTTGACTTGGCGTTCAGTGAGAACAGACGTTTGGCTATATTATATAAAGTTAACGAATAAGTATGTGTATTTGTGAAATCTATCATTTAAGTTGTGGTATATACAAGTGTTCAGTGTGGTTTTATTTAAGAGAAGATAACAAAAGTTATTAAATAGTATGTCGAAATTGGCACCATGCTGATTCAAAACACTGGACCTCACACTGTCATGGTTTGATTTATACTTTTCTGTGTTGGAAGTTAGTTACCTTAGCTTTTAATTTTACTATGTGATGCATACTGTACATAAAATCATTCACTCGCCTAAAATACTGTTCTCTTTCGATTAGATAGTTGCAACTACCAATAAATCACTCAGATATGCAAATATTTTTTCTGTTAAACTTATCTAGGTACATCTACATCTACACTAATATTATATACTATTATAAAACTACGAGACTACGATTGGGATGAAATTTGGTACGGAAATATTTTAAGACCCGTGGAAAGATATAGGATTCATTTTATCTAACTGCGCAAAAAAAGGTTAATGGTTTTGCGTGATAACCATATACGCGCGGGTGGAACCGCGGCCGGAAAGCTAGTAGTAGTTAAGTACGTAGTAGTAGATAAGTTACTAAACCGATTTTGATTAAATTTTAATGGGAGTAACTTGAATTAACTCTACCCAATAAAAAAAAAATTACACCAAAATCAGTTTATATTGGCGGAGAAATCTTGTAACAATAAACAAACAGTCAAAAAACGTAAAGTCGCATTCGGAAGGTCTTTATAGGGTTACGTACCCAAAGGGTAAAAACGGGACCCTATTACTGGGACTTCGCTGTCCGTCCGTCCGTTCGTCCGTCTGCCATCCAGGCTGTATCTCAATAACGGTGATAGCTGAAAGTTGAAATTCTCACAAGTGATGTATTTCTATTGCCGCTATAACAACAAATACTAAACATAAAATAAAATAAATATTTAAGGGGGGCTCCCATACAACAAACTTGATTTTTTTACCGTTTCTTGCTCGATACTATAATAACGGTGACAATCACTCAATCGGACACTGCGAAAAGTGTCTGTAACTTGCAAGATTAGGTTACAGATAACGGAACAATTCGTGTGCGAGTCCTATTCGCACTTGACGGGTTTTTATTTGAAATTTAAAAAAAATGGCCGTTAGCATTTTTCTATAATACACTGTTTCCTGTAATAACAAAGAAGAGCGAATAAGACATGAAACATAAACACGAAAATGTTACCTAAATCCGATTTTGATCAGAAGTTATCCATCAATCAACACATTTCAAGTCAAACACTTCATCTGTTCGTGTGCAATAACAGATTAATACAGTACTTCAAAGCCAAGGCATCGTAGAGGGAATCCAGCGGATATTGCATGCGGTTTGGCGCCCAACACGACTTATTGCGTGGTATTTCTGCATGTCACTGTTTATTTACTTATCCTGAAATCGTTACAAATAAATAAGAGTTATCGGTAAACCCCTGTCGCAATTGGATAATTTATGTTTTATACATGTACGTAGGTCACATAAAAGATTTGCGTAACATGAAAAAAATCATGTTCTAAACAAAATATTATGTGTATTCCTTTTCAAAATACTCTCCTTTACATTTTAAATAGTTTGTCATGCGATCGAACCATTTTTTAAACAGCAGGACCACATCTGAATGCATGTTTTCTACGTGCTGACACTATTACTGCCTCTTCGTAATTGGTAAAAGTGAAACCTCTCATCAAATCTTTGATTTTGGGGAAAATACAGAAATCACAGGGTGCTAGGTCGGGGCTATGTACAGGATGGGTGACGAGTTGTACTTTTTCGGAAGCAATAAATGACTTTGTTTTGTTGGTCGTGTGTGAAAAAGCGTTGTCATGATGTAGGAGAACGCGGTTTTTGGTCGTCTTTTACGAATTTTTTCCTTTACCCTGGGTAAACAAATGGTAGAACACGGCGTTAACACTCTTTTGATCTTCAAGTGGAATGCAGATAGCACCCGTAGCTGAGAAAAAAAAGTATAATTTTTTTACCAACGTTTCTCGCCTGCCTCACTTTTGTTGGCATGTTCTCATTTTCAAACACCCACTCACAAGTTTGCTTTATTCGGATTCAAAACAATAAATCCACGTTTCGTCTAAAATAAAATATACCCTAAAATTTACAAAGCTTTTTCCTGCAAGAGCAATTTCACACGCGTCAATTCAAAATGTTCAACATTGGCGTCGCCTCAAATTCAATTAGAAAGTTGACGTTACATGCGTTAACACTTTAGCGCTGTCACGTCTTTCTGAAACCAACATGAGGGCTGCCGATGCATGTACTTCAGCGGTGCAAGTATAAGGCACTAAAATCAAATCGTTTATTGTCATTAAAGCTGTTAAGTATATAAAATAATTCTGCCATATTCGGCCATTTGGCATGCAAGAATCCATGAGCCTAAAAATAATACAGCGCTGACTTATTAAAATATTTCATTTATTACATATATTATATCAGTTCTTAGCAATTATTTTGAAACAATATATTAATTAATGTTACAATGTTCCCTCTTCAATGCGTAATAAATAAAGACTTTTCTATTCACAAGGGCGCGGCCGTCCATATTGTTGTGTATGGTTGTAGGTACTATACTGCCTACCCAAGCGATTATATTTTACAATTTATTATTTTACTGTGTGCTCCATAAACATTTACACCGACGCTTAGACGTAGTATACAACCGAGGCCGACTGGAACAAATGCGCTTCAATGTGACTGTAAAGGGCCGCGTCTCATGGTCTTATAAGTCTGTAGTTGTTTTAAATATGCGCCGTTTGGTGAAGAGACATTGGCTCCATGGGGACAAAGACCTCATCGTATTTTTTAGCTAATCAGAACGCTAGGTCGATGCGAAGCCTGAACAAATTGATGGCACCTTTTAGCCTCAACGAATAAGCAATGCAATTCAACGGGACAATGCTTCCAGCATTCTGGGCACGCTGCCAACTGGTAGTGGGCTGGAGCATTTGGACTGCCCAATGCCTGTGAGTCTGCGGTGACTTTTAGGTTATCTAAATACTGTCATTGTGCTGTAGTGTTGTATATAGTTCGTATATTTTATTGATAAAGGCATACGGATTAATATATACTATAATAAGCAATGTAAGAATTAGTAATATATAAATTATCACTCTTAAGTCGACGCTCTGGCTTGTCGGTGCAAAAGTTATTCTTTATTTACCATTAAAAGGAAACATGTGATACATTTAACCATCCCAGTGTGAAGTATGAAGATGAGAAAATAAGATAATAAATACATGGAAAAATAATAACTGAAAACATGACTTTTTTATATTACGCGAGTCCTAGCCGGTTACTAAATAATAATTATGACTTTTTTATTCGTTAATCCGAAAGTAACGGGGTCAATGACCTACCCTATTTACACGGATTAATCACTTCAATATAAAGTGTATTATGTGTGGAATCCCATGTATAATTTTACAAAACAATACTTGATTACGCTGAAACATTACAAGAAATGTAATAATAGTGCTGTGACTAATGACAAAGATATCGACTACATCGTTGTTGGTTAAGTTAGGAGCATTATTGCGTAGCTAGAATAGTAATGAAAATAAACTTTATTTTACATTTGAATACCTTAGGCTTCATTTTCAAGGAAAAAAATCACAATGTTATTTATCTCCAGTATCATTCTAATTAGACCATTAAGCCTGAGGTCCTAAGTTTGATCCCTGAGATGGACAGTTATATAAGATTTTTCTGTTAAACACATTTTCAGTACCTATTCCGAGTCTAAAACTATATGCACGATAATTGGGCCTTATTACGAGGGATCAAGCGTGTCTGGTGAAGCCCTTCCAGTGAAGCCACACGTTGCTTGGTCGTACCGTGCAAAATGCCTTCTTGGTTGGTTAGCTACCGCCTTTAAGATTAGAAAATCTGTCACTTAACGGTTTATTCCGGTAGTAGTGCTTGCGAGCCTGTAACTCTACGAGTACTATCAGGTAAGAGAGTGGACAAAAGCTAGCCTATCAGTACTAATATTATAAATGCGAAAGTAACTCTGTCTGTCTGCCTGTCTGTCTGTTACGCTTTCACGCCAAAACTTCTGGACCGATTTGAATGAAATTTGGTATGGTAATAGTTTGAGACCCGGAAAAAAACATAGGATAGTTTTTGTCCAACTGCGCAAAAAGAGGTTAATGTTTTTGCGCGATAACCTACATACGCGCAGGCGGAGCCGCGTCCGGAAAGCTATAAAAATAACTTCACTTTGCTGATCGCCCAGAGACAATAAGTGGTTAAGCCTCATGTGTCAGTTTCACCTATACTCTTCAAACTGGAACACAGTAATGAGAACTTTACTACTTAAGGTGAATAAATGGGTACAGTGGCAGTACTTCCGGCCGCACGATGGTGGTAGCCAGCCAGGCGGGCATTCGCAAAATACCCTACCACCACGCTGTCACGACTGCTATCCGAAAACATCAACCGGGTTAACGTTTTAACGGGCCCTCTGAAGCATGGAAGCACTCAGTAGTAATGTTACTAGCAGTCACCCACGCAAGTCATGACCGCATTGAACGTTGCTTAACTAAGCTGATCGATTAAGAACGGATAAGCAAACTTCGCTACGTGTGCTTCAAAAAGTTAGTCACTTGCATCGGACGAAATGCATCGGTTATAGACAGAATTTAGCGGGTAACACTGGAAGGGCCTCGTGCTTGATTCCCTGCCACCATGCAATGAAGCTCAGGCTTGCGGTGAAAATAGATCAAAGCGCAGTTTGTGATACGAAATCAAACAAAACTTGAATATAGTAACGTTTAATCATAATGCGAACTACAAGTCGTTTGTCCGAAATGCGCGAACACAAAAAAAGAGAAACATTTCTCCGTCGTTACAAAAAAGTATTAGTAAACGTATGCGAAGCAGACTATACTTATGCGTCTCGTGAGCCTTTACTAGGAACCTATGCGCCTCGTGACGCGCCGGATTAGAATTGCACCTCCCTATATCATCGTGGGTGTCGAAAGAGGCGACTAAACGGAAAAAATACTAGGAGCGGGGCAGCAGCGCCTTCTAAATAACTGCCAACTTACCCTGCGACCCCCAAGACCCCTGCCAAGCGTGGGGATAATGGTAGATACCCCCTTAATAGGGGGGCAGTGTTCAGCAGTGGACGATACGGCTATTACAGTAAACTTATGCAATGAAAACAAAACAGTAGTTCTTAAATAACCCACAAAACTATTGTATGAGTAATACCAGACGTAAGATTGGGGGTGTGTGATAAGATAACCAATAACTTGTAAAAAGTTATTCATTCATACGTCACACCTTACTCATAAGAAATCAGAAAACCCAAAAAACCAATATATCAAGCGCCTTTCAGCCCTTCGCGTTTATCATCAAGTTCTAAAATCACAGTACTGAATACACCAAAGAGGAAATTATTCACTCTGCGAGAGGTCTTCGTTATTTGGCTAGAGACAAGCAGAGCGCAAAGTGACGTCATCTACGCTGACACGAGCCACCAAGTGCCGCGCATCGTATTCAATGGGTTTTTACGTCGTCATAAGAACGTGTAGAAGGGATATTAAAAAAATATATTTTAATACATTCGTGACGATCATCGATTTTGTAGTATTAGCAGAGAAAGTAGGTAATAAGGAAAGGTAATCCTAAACAAAAAAAATGGTTTTAAACTATGGACTTAGCCGAGATGTTCATACTTATGGTTATTTTTACTTCTATTATTAATATCAGATACTTGTAAGTTTTTAAAATATTTTGATAAAATATTTAAAATAAGGGTTGTATAGCAATGAAAAAGGTATAGTTAAAATCAATAGGCACAAATATTATTAGTTTCAGTTTAAACTTTTATTTGTCTAGTGAACCTATACATGTTTTTGGGATCGTGATCGACCTTTTGAACCAGAACACAGTTATGCAAACATTATTGCTCAACGGTACAATCATGTATTAATAAACTCACACATTGAGTTCTATTACTATAAAAAAAAAATATTATTTAATGTGTGGGGTCTGTGAGGTATATATTTAATAGACCAATAAGTATAATCCTCGTATTATCCTGTAACCCTAAATACAGATAAAGATATAATATTAAAAGGCTTAGACGATATTACAAAGCATGTTTATGTTACAATTTCATTAACTGGCATCTCTACGAGTCTACGCTTCATAACTCTGCGTAAACTCTGATAGGCGTAACATTTTGCATTTCGTATTTATACTCGGAAGTATCTCATCGAGCGTCAGTCAACATTGAATTTCAAAGTCGGAAGACGTGTTTCTTACTATTGCATCCACCGTATCACAGTTGCTCGAGACCTCAACAAATTAACAGGTGATTAAATTTATTAATTAGTGCGCCATCTGTTGAGTTCATACATAATTTTGACTGGAATCTTTTTTTTACCCACAGTTATAAAGTAGTCTTAACGCGCTTATGTTTAGTTTTACTTTCTTGGCAACATATTAAAATTTATCAATTAGTGGTACGTCATTATGCTGTGTGTCCCCGCATTTGTCCTTAAGATCCCGTTTCTTTTTTTATGTTATTGT
This sequence comes from Plagodis dolabraria, assembly GCA_963854805.1. Classification (NCBI taxonomy): domain Eukaryota; kingdom Metazoa; phylum Arthropoda; class Insecta; order Lepidoptera; family Geometridae; genus Plagodis; species Plagodis dolabraria. The sequence continues at coordinate 20,822,989 of OY978457.1, read as the reverse complement.
GACTGAACTAGCACGAGACCCACCTGATGTTAAGCGGTATCCTCTGCCGATAAAAAACATTTCCTCACAAGTAACGAGCTGGACTGCGTCCGTCACCCTGAGACAACAGTTGGTAAGTCTCAATATGTGCCTATAATTTTACCGGCTCTCAAGGACTGCTACACTGCTCTCAAGGAACACACTATTAGGTGCATGGCACTAGAATTTCTACTTGAGGGTGGTAGCTACTACTGAACGCCCATCTTTGCTACAAAAAAATATTTTTCCTAGTCTACGTTAAATTAGTTTATGCCGAAACATGTTATCAAACAAAGTGCCATAATTTATAACTTACTTCTCTTTTCCAGACAATGGCAGTAATAATCAGAACCCTCATAGCTCTGTCTTTGCTATACTTCGTTGAGGCGCAAAGGCCATTTTACGCTTGTTTACAACCGATCGGATACCCTACAGTGCAATCTATAGATCTCTCAAACAGATTTGGCGAAACCGACGACGTACCTATTGAAGCTCGAGGTGATAGAAACTTTATTAATAGACTCAATCAGATGCCTATTGACCAGCAACCTTTTTGGTATTTGAACTGGAGATATTATAACGCATTGAGGGAACGACCCCAGGTTTATCCACAAAGACCGAACTTCTTCATCGACAGATTTTAGAGGAATTAAGAAGCATAATTACATATATGTGAAGAAATGAATGTCTGTGTCTTGTTTTTTTATGATTGATTGATGTAAAGTAACATATTCGGAAAATTTAAAGACCGAATACATATCTAAAGAAAAGACTGAAGTAAAGTTGTAGACAAAATCTAGAATGTAATTCTTGCTACGAATTCAGGTACATAATATCTACTATTTGTTATAGCTACTATTTGGCCTAGTTAACATTGGAACATCTAATAATGAAGGAAGATCAAAGCTCAGTTTGTGAAAGAAACGGAAAAAATACGAGCGCAAGTTCCTCAAATTGTACCCTATGATAAAAAAGTTACCGTTGGACGATAATAAGCAAAAAGTTGAATTGGAGCAATCACCTCGAATTGGTGTAATTTGACACAAACTGTACTACAATTTACTGTTATACTCGTAAGTTTGTACCACTAAGATCAATACAAATATGTTACATACAATTTTTAAATTTTTGTTACCAAGATCCTTTTTAGTGCCCCATTGATGAATTCCGTAATATTTATCAAAATGCCGTAATGAGAGATGCGCCTTTCCTTGCTTTTATCGGGACAAACAGTTAAGTGAATAAATAAAATGAATCAAAATATTAAGATTTTTTTTTCATTAATTTTCACATGGTTGATGATCGAGTAGCGTAACGCGTCGCTTTAGACAGAAAGTAATTGGGCTTATCTGACAGAGTTTTTAGTCTGGATCTGTTACCGGTGGATGGCAATATGCTCGCTTCCTATTTTAGAACACCGTTTAAATTTCTGATAGTGTATTGATACTCTACATACTCATTGTGAGGCGCCTAAATAACGACGTAAATTATTCCATTTGCTGCCACTTGTGGTATGCGGTCCTGAAGTCCTTATTATATTGAGCGTCTGTGAAGTTTTATTGCATTCTTGTTGTTTGTTACGTGAACAGAAAGCCGCGGCTAATACATAATATTATGTTGCTGTCTGTACTAACAAACAATTCTCCCCTGTTTTCATGCGGCAAGCGCTGACAAACAAAAGAAATTGAATTCTGTCTGGATCAGTTCCAGGAATGTTATGGTTACACAATAATTACTATCTGGATTGCATAGCCATGCGTATAATTGAATCCGCTGTTGGCAGGTATGGTTATTGAAGCGCTTATGGCGTAGATTTCTTAGCCGTTTTTTAACCGATAACTAAGTTAAGCAACATCTGCTGCGGTCATGACTTGGATGGTTGACAGCTAATGGGGTTACTATTGAGCGCTTCCTTGCTTCGCAGGCCACGTTCCCTGTTGTTTTTTTAGGAGTCGCAGTCCCTTTGCAATGCAAGGGCATTTTGAGAATTTCCGTCTAGCTAGCTACCACTCAAGTAGAAAATCGCTCATAAAGCACCTAACAGTTTGTTCCGGCAACTGAACTTGTGAGCCAGTTATTCTTGGTTTATCATCATCATCATCAACAGCCGAAAGACGTCCACTGTTGAACAAAAAAAATAAAACCTCCCCCAAAATACGTTCAGAATAATTCTTGGTTAATTTGAACATATTCGATCACATCATCACTTGCATCAGGTAAGATGGCGGTCAAAAGTTAGTAGCTGTTAATAAACAAACTACTAATATTTTCAGTTAATGGTGAGTTTATTTGAACTCGTTTGTTACTCCACTTCCTTTCATGAATGAGTTATTTACTGACTTATATTTTTCTTTTTTAAATAAAACCGGACAAGTTGGATTTGGACTTGCACACCGATGGTTCCACACAATCACAAAATGTACAAAAAACCGTTAAATTTTCTTACATTATAGAGATTGTGACTTTTAATATACAGGGTTATTGGAAAAATGCTAACAACCTCTTAGGGTTGACTTCTGTGAGTCCTTACAAATTTTTGCATATTTCCAACAACCCTGTATAATTGTTCTCCCATAAAGTCATATGAAATAAAAGTTATGTATAGGAAAGGTACGTAGAGGGGGTTTCGTTGAATATGGGATAAATCTAAAAACTTAAAGATGTCATCTGATAAGTACTACTTAATATTTTCTTCATCAAATTTTTTCGTTTTGCTTGGTAGAAATATAATTTTGCATCTCGTACCTTTGATACCCACTACGCCCAGGATTCTATTTTTGAACCACGAGCGGAAGATAAGTACTAACGCCCAATTACCACTTCGCAGTCAACAAATAACTGTTTTTAAGTGAATGACAGAGGCGTAGAAATAAAACAGTCCCAGTTGAGTAAGAATCTAGAGGCAGAAGTTGTCAGGAAACACCAGCCCTAAGTAAACGAAAATTGGGCCAAATCCGACTTTGATCGTATATCGCCTAACGTTGTGTATCAATCCGTTAACATAAACATGTCGAGTACTTCATCTGTTTCGTATGCAGTAACAGATTCATACAGTTATTCAAAGCCAAGGCATTGTAAGGGGAATCCAGCAGATATTGCATGCAGTTCCACGCCTAACATGACTTATTGTGTACCGTGATTATATGTTTAGTTATTTGACCTAAATCTCTGAAAAGTTGTCGGGAGCAGTCAACAGGAGAATAAATGTTAATGAATAGATTTAGGCGTTACTTTGCGGAAATTCATATCTGCTAATAAAAAATATTTTACATTTTATACAACGAAGCATAGGAGGTCTTGTTTGTGTGTTTGTAAGTAAATTCTTCCAGTTTGGCTGCGTGGCGTTTGTCACATAAAGTTGGTTTAACTGGAAAATCACGCAAAATTATAACTACATATATTTTTCTAGTGTTTTACTAATATACAAATATATTGTTTTCTTAAAATATTTTTAAATATTTCTTATAAATCCGTATATATAAAAATTACGTGTCACGTTGTTTGTCCACGATGGATTCCTAAACCGATTTTAAATTTGATTTGTACACCGTGTGCAATTTGATCCAAATTGAAAGATATGATAGCTTACATCTGAATTTATAGTCGCAATTGCCCGTGCAAAGCCGGGGTTAGCCGCTAGTAGAATAAACGTTTGAAATCAAAACGTACACTGAAATTTCACGATCTATACAAAAGCAATTTCACACGGTTCAATTCCATGTGCACTCTTTTGGTTGTTCTCAAAAAAACTTTCTCCAAACTGATTGGATTTGTCACTTCAAATTCAATTAAACGTTGTTGACACGGATCAAAGTGCATTCGTCTGCAAATTCAGTCGTGTGAACTAACACGAATGTACGATGCAGTACAATAACAAATCACATTCAGAAGCAGCTTCTCATGAAACGAAAGTATAGGGATTAAAATAATCTTATGGATTGGTACTTTCTTTTACATCGTCTCGGAATTTATCTTACCTTTCTGTATACACATATGTTGAATTACAATCCAGGTCAAAATTTGTATAACATTTGTATTTTAGATAAGAAAATTGATTGTAATTTGTTTTGTGTATCTAAAATAAATAAATAAATAAATAAATAAATAGATCTAATCCTTATCTAAGGAACTTGTTTTGAAGCAATAATGGCTGAGTGCTTACATCTATAGACTACCGGCAGGTCGGTGGTTCGACTACCAGCTTGGGCTTCACCGCATGGTGAAAGGACATTTTGCGAATGCTCACCTGGTTAGCTACCACCTTCTAAAATTTGTTGCCAAGCACCTAACAGTGTGTCCCGGCAGCAGAGGGTGGTAACTAAATGGCGGGCATTCAGCCAATGCGTTAACAATATAATCCAACTTATAATATAATCGAATAAGAATTAGGAGAGAGAATATTTCATTCACGGCTGTCAGTAGGCAATGCTGCTTATTTACCATTAGGTGAATAGCCGGTGCGTTTGTCCTACTATTCTATAAAATTATTCTAGACAACATTAAAAAACACCCCGCGCCTAAATTCCTCGAAGGGGAACGAATAGGAGTCCAAACTCACGCGTTTCGCTAGATATAAACATAATATACAGAATAAAAATTATACGTGAATATTGATTTATATTAATACACATAATAAATCATTAGGTTATAGTGTAATTCAAATTTATGGGATTTTTGACTTAATAATTGATAATATTTATCAATTAACGTAAATATGAGTTTAACAATCGCGTTGGTAGGTGCAACAGTAACAAGTTCTGGGAACATAAGCAAAAAACAACTATCTTGTTTTTTTCATTTTGAAATGCGTATGATTCTCGCTTCACTTCAGATAAGGTATTCATTTGTAAGACGTTCATGTTGTAGGTATATGAAAAACTTCAAAACACCTCGCTTAGTTATAGTTATTAGTAAAACTGAAATTCATGAGATGGGACTATTATCCGGAGACCGGGATTTAGGCTTTTAAAAAAAGATTTTATTATCACACAATTAATTAATGTTTATTAAAATTGGAAAATAATAGAAAACGAACTAGAAATATGAAAATAACCGGCGCGAATGGTATATGGAAGTGGACTGAGGCAGGAGGGTGAGGTGTCTGAGAAGTCACCTCACCCTCCTAAGTACATAATACATGCTAAGTCAGAGGCTCAAAGGAATAGATTTAGGAAAGGTAACCAGAATGGTAAGGGGAAGTGGGGTATAACAGTACAAACTTGACTTCAGAATAAGACTGTTCCATATAAGTAGGTACTACTTGGATGCCGTCAGAACTGAACAAGGGGAAAATAAGCCAAATAGACTGGATGCCAGATCTCAAATTGACTAGAGACTGCTGCTGCATATAAGCCGCATATAATGGCACTTCTTTCGACATTGTAAATCTAAAGGAAGCATGTTAACGTGAGGTGAGCTTGGCGAGAAACGTTGGCAACAGGTATATGCGTTCACCCATAAAACCGGGGCAAAATCTACATACAATATGTTTGTGGTGTTGCTATAGAAAATATCTGTGTCACGACGTTGTAGGAAAAGGGTAGAAAGATAATGATGTTAACCCTTTGACCGGATAATTTAAACTTTAAACCATTCCTCGAGATGCCTTTGCTTTTGAAATTTGATCATGTTGAAATTGAATTAATTTTTCGCAGGGTAAGGAAAACGGTGCTATATTATCTCCATTAGCGTTTAGAAACGAATTATGTCAGTTCTATGTGCAGGTAGTGAAAAAAATTAGACATTTTATCTAGTTTATCAGTACCCAATATATGCCATTTTTGACACCAAATAGTACACCATCTTCTCTAATTTTAACTTTTTTTAACTGACTTCCAAAAAAGGAGGTTCTCAATTCGACTGTATTTTTTTATGTTTGTTACCTCAGAACTCTTGACTGGGTGAACCGATTTTGTAAATTCTTTTTTCTTTGAAAGCTGATGCTTGTCGTTTGGTCCCATTTTAAATTTCATCAAAATCGGTCAAGCCGTTTTTGAGTTACGCTCCAATAACTGAAAAATGTTTACCTATCTTGGTGATATAGTCGTTGACAATGAATTAGAATCGATCCCGTAAGTAGCAAGAGTCACTAAAAAGAGTGAAAAAAAAATTTTAAAAAAAATGGAACCGACTTCAACACCCAAAAGTGTGAAATAACTTGTCGAAGTCGGTACCATGTGCACAATTTTGTGATAATAGCTTTTGAACTATCATGGTGCCGACTTTAACAAGTTATTTCACACTTTTGGGTGTCGAAGTCGGTTCAATTTTTTGTAAAGAAAAAAAAAATATTATATTAACCACGGAAACAGTTCCTAGCTTACGAATAAAGGCGACTAAAGAAAGGAATGCTTGGAACGATGATAATATAGCATGCTTTACCTCATCATTTCACGATTTAAATATTTCTATGAAACATCTTTATGATAAATAAATATACCAATAAATCTAAAAAATACTTCTTATTTATATAAATATAAATTATTCTTATTTTAAACAATCTATGGACGCTTTCACTAACCGAAGAAAAGGTACGGCGTTAGGAAGGGTGCTTTATCTTAAATCTAATTTTCACAAAAAACATTGTGACAAAATATTTCTTACACACACGGTTTTATTTTTTTTCTCTGCTTTGACTTTATGTCTTTGTATGTTTTTCGTCACATGTTTCGTTCGTTTAATTCGAAAGTTGAATCTACGAGCAGGGACTCTTTGAATTTATTCAATAATCTTAAACAATTATAAACTATTACCTAAACTGTGGTTTCAAAATGACGATTGAAGTGCATTTCTAATTTACTACATCTGTAATGAGTGCTTCCAATAATAATAATGTCCTCCTTGATATGTCTGTGCCAAACCTGACTAGCCCAATAATAATGAGATTGAATATAGCTTGAAAAGTTAAAATGACATTTAAAAGACTCGTTGCAAGACACCCAATGCTGTCATTCTTATTGTTCTAGGTATATAGAGAGAGTATGGAAGGCGAAGGCCTCGTCTAATTACATTTTATTATTATTTATTTTTGACACTTTTGTCCGAAGTTAGTGGCACCCTTATAAATAGACTTGCGCATCTCTCGTATCCACTGCGCGAGCTCTTCCCAGCCTTCGCACGGGATGTGGCATGCTGTGGCGCAGATCATCCCAGTAGCGCAAGTACCAACAGACCACCTGCGCATTCCTTACTTCACTTATAAACAGAATTTTATATGGCTTTGAAAACCCAATTGATAAATAATATAAGGTAGTCCATTTGCAGCCCGATACTAGCAGCATGTTATATAATAAAATAAATAAAATTATCATTATTTATTCTCTCTTCCTTCAAAATAATGTAAAATAAAATTTTACAATCAAACACGATGAAACACTACTTGACTACTACAACTGACTACCACTACCCTCGCACACATGCACACTCACCCTCGCAAACACAGAAACTCAAAGAGAGACTCATAAGACTAATTGTTTTAATAATATCTTGGAATCATATTTCATTTTACTCTTCCTCTACAGATAAACCTGAGGAACTAAATGTGCTGTAGTTATTAAGGAGGAGAGCGGTTGGTACTTACAAAACAGTTTTTCTCAGTAACTTTCGCGGTTACCATCGTGTTTCACAAAATTTATGCCATAGCAAAGTTCCAAATAAATAATTTGAATTTTTGATGCCTTGACTCATGCATCCTTATGCAAAACTTGTCAACACTTACATGTGAACGACCGGCCCTTCTCATCCATATCTATTATTGTATATATAATGGAAGAAACTATACAATAATACCGTGTTATTTATACAGGAAAATGGCAGTGATGTCATATTTAATTGGCATTTAATCTCTCTTGCCTACGGATGGGTAATTATTATTATAGACTTTGAACCGACAATAGATAACTACACCAACAGACTACAATAAGCGCAATTATTTGTATCAATGTTAAAATAACAGTCGACTTTATTAATTTAGCGGTTAAATCGGCTTTATTAACGTTATAATCAAATCAGGGTAAAAAGTGGAATATATCACGCAATGGAAAATTGTTTGCAGAATATATACAAATAGTTGATATCAAATTTACGCAGTTTTCCTCAAGTAATAGAGGATAAAGTAACTAAAAAAATAAAGTAACCGTGGAGAGTAATTATATAGTAAAAGTAAATCTATAGTAATATAAATTTACTTTTACTATTATATTTACTATAGTTAATAGATTTGGCTTATAATATTCAAGTAATATTTTTTTTTATTTATAGATATGTTTTATACACTATGATGTGGTCGAAGTTGTTGTTCAGGCTAACATAGAATTACTGGCTCTCAAGGACAGTTGCCGGAGCACACCGTTGGGTGCTTCTGTACAAGCGCACTACAGTCTACGTATACGTCTCGGACGTTAGTTCAATCTTATGTTTCGCTTGTCCAGATAGTTCACTTGCTTGAGTGCCCTTCTCGCCAAAAGACAGTCCTGTTGGCAGACTATTATTTCAAGGCGTACTATCTGACAGTTAGTTTGTATAAATTTATGCAGCCTCTTGCAGAAAACACATATCACGTGGAAATAAAGTATTATCTATGTTTCCATTAATTTTTGCTGTGTTAAAATATCATAGTGCCTTTTTGATAATGACGCCAACGCGAAGTCTAATTGTCTAATAGATTACATCGGCGTTTTTATTGCTTCTGGACTCTCAGTTGAACAAAACAACAGCTGTGATGCACAGGTTGTTCAACTCAGAATGATACTTTACTGGTACCTACGCATTATGGCCTGACCTCAAAAATGGCACACTTTATCGCCGCGCTATATTGACGGAGATGATCTCAGTCAACAACGATGCGTATTAACCGCGCTGTAATTATTCTATAATTTTACTATAATTAGGGCCTGTTTCAGAATGTTCGAGTAAGTGAGTTTACTACCCACAACATATATAATAAACAAAACACTATCTTTGCGTTTCACAGTCATCGATTTAGCCTATGCAACGGTTAAAGCTTGAACATGCTGCATGTTAACTGTCATTTTTATCTTAGTTATTTTATGTGCAACCCGAAACTTTATTTGGAAATTCTGAAACGGACCCTAAACCTTAGTACTTAGTAGAAAAAATATAGTCACTCGCGTCATCCACCCCTATATAGCCGGGGTATGCTCTGACCGACTGAGCTAAATGATGATGACTCATAACTCTAATTTTTCCTTACGTTCTCTAACCATTGTATGAGTATAAGCTTACCTTGTACTACAAACTAGGCTATTTTTTTTATTTTTATTTGTATTTTGAGTTATTGCAGATTTAAAAATATTAAAATAATTAATCTTACTTCTGGGGGTAGAGAATTGTTAACTTGTCTTTTCCATGTTTAATATTTAATAATTGTAAATATTCAAAATTAATTATTTTATATTATTTAACGTTTATTGGTGCAGCTCAGATATTCTTTATATCTATATATTGTATTAAGTTCTATTTAGTACTTACTAGATTATTTACGCCACTACCTGCCTTATTGTATTCCTTATTTTTCTATTTTCTATGCAAAGGTAGACTGGAAGAAATCGCTTCAAGCGATAAATCCGCCCATTGTTTCTTAGCATTCATAATTCATTTTGTGTGAACTGAAATATTTTAAAGGTGTAGTACAATAAAGAATTTTTGCTTTATATTGTAAGCTAGTCTTTGATCACTCGAGAGTCGAGTCTGAAGGTAAGTTAACACGTTAATTAGATACTACTTTGTAATATTTGGCTTACGGCGGTATAATGGCATAAAAATGGGTAAAGCGATAAAGGGTGGTCGCTTTCCAGGCGGGCATTCGCAAAAATGCCCTTCCACCATGCGGTGAAGCTGAAGCCCGCGGCGGGATTCGAACCACGGACCTGCTGCGCGGCAGTCCATAGCCAATGCCACTGAACTGTCACTGCTTCAAAAAATCAAATCAAAAAGAAAAGGACATAACTGACAATAACTTGTGGAACTCGGGAAATGAAAATGTGTGGTGTTTTGAATCAGCATAGTAGCGTGTTCTACAACTAAGTATATTACCTACAGCAGAATCCAGTAAGTAAGCCTTCCTGGCCAAGTATGAGTTATCCGGACCGTACTGCAGGTGAGACCCGGTTATATACAAGGCCAGGATGGCTTTCAGTAAGAAAGGCATCCTGCCCTCGTATATAACCGGTTGAGGCTTGTATTATGCTTTTCTCAAAAATGAAACATGATTTATAAATTGAAATTATTAAATACAAACACACTATACTTCTACAACATTACTAAGTACAAAACGCAGCGTCCATACCTTATCTGCGTCGCGGTCACAGACTATAAAATTGCTGTTTAAGGCTCCAAAAATATATCTATCTCTTAAAATGTAATCCTAAAAAGAGCGATAGATATATATTTGTTGCCTCCCTCCTATAACCATGTTATAATGGCTAAACTCTATTCTGTGTCTGGTACTATGTTTTTGTTTCTAAGTAAATCTAAAGAGGAAGACCTACTGTCCAGTAAGTAAATTACATACTTACTTAATGGACAGTAGGAGATTTCAAATTTACTTACTGGACAGTTGTGAATACGTCTCCGGTAGAAGTCACTTGGACGAACTGATAGGTTTGTTCCCCGTGGGGTGCCGGGTTAGAATTGCACCTCCCCATTTCTTCCCGTGTGGATGTCGTAAAAGTCAACTAAGGGAAAAATACTAGAAGGTGGGCAGCAGCGCCTTCTTAAGAACTATGTCATCTTGCACTGCGATCCCTAAGCCGCCTGCCAAGCGTGGCGATTATGGCAAATACCCCCTAAATATGGGAAGCTCAAGTGTTCAGCAGTGGATGATCCGGCTGATACAGTACAGAAGTCACTTTCTGGGAACTTTTTAGAGATGTTATGGTAACATTACATACCATGATTGAGATAAAATTATTTTGCACATTTCAGTGTCGGAGGTCAATTTCGTTGTATTATAAATCTATAAGAATTCTTTGTCAACGTGACTCGCTATCTTAGCTGTGAAAGGCACAGACATATTTTTGAGCTGAAAAATGATATTATCATAATTGAATGCATCTGACAAACGCCTTCAGATAAATCCTCCATTAACATAAAACGTCGGTAGTTAAAACTATTTCCGCCAACAACGGATTCAAGTACGCTCGGATTTGTGCCTAGATAATAATTACTATTGTAAAATCATAACATATCTGGATCTGAGTCAGATAGAATTCAATTTAGTTGCGGCATAAAGACAGGGTTTATGTTGGTACTCACGTTTACATGATATTATGTAGTACGTAGTAGATACCATAATTTCATAATTAATCAGGTAGTAGTTTTTTTATGTTATTGTGATGAAGTAAGCTTGAGGGCCACCTTATGTTAAGCGGACTAACCTCTGCCTATAACAGATGCATATCGTCTCAAGTCACGAATCACACTGCGCCCGTCACGTTGAGACATAGTTCTTAAGTCTCATGTGCCTGTAACTTCACTTCACTCAAGGACTGCTGCCGGAACGCACCGTTAGGTGCTTGGCGACAGGTAGTGCTCATTTTAGGGTTCCTTACTAGAAATATTACTGAGTTCGGAGTCTATCCGTCCGTCTGACCTTGACAACACCGTATTTTTAAAACAGTTATAGTTATAGGTAGCCAGGTGAAATGTTCACAGAATAACTGTGTTAGAAAGATTGGCACACAAAATATAATTATAACAAAAACTGAAAAATGAATGGCGTCCATATCAAAAACAAGTTTTTTTTGCCTAACATATATACATACATACATACATGCGTCGTACTTGGTGTTAATATAGGCCAATATATAGCGTAGAATAAAAATATAACCGCCCAAGTCGGAGTCGGACTCATCTCTTACTGTATTGAAAGAATAATGATCTTGTCTTTTATCTTGTGCTGGTACGGAACCCCCGTTGTGCGAGTCCCACCAGCACTTTGCCGGTTTTTTTATTAATAAATATGACTGTTCAACGTGTTTCCACACTGTCATCTTTGAATTTTATGATTGTCACTAGGAATGACAATCTTAACTTTTTTTGCGGCCGCTTCTCTTCCCGTTCCTTATTATTATTCCTGGAAGTTTATTTGCATCTGAAGACGTGACAGCTGTCAAAGTTACAAGTTCATTTCAGTTTTACAGCTACAAAAGTGTTAGGAACTACGAATTCCTTTTTACAGATTGAATTTCGAAGTGGCTATATTACTTCCGTGGTGGTGATTGCGGATTGCCATTGGCGGTCACGGGTTAGAATCCTTTCGTGGTCTCAAATGTTTCAAATGCTTCTAACGCTAATGACCTTGACAATCCGAACTTTAATTAAACCATATATACTTTATTTTTTTATTTTAAATTATTATTACGCCGATGTTTTGTTTCTTTGGAAGCCCTTTACTTTATATTCTCTTAATTATTGACAGTTTGATAACAAAAATATGAACATGAAAAGATTTCTTCCAGATTATTTTTTTGCTGTCAAAGTCATAGTTAGTTGAGACAATTATAAAATTAAGGTGCATTTTTATTTTGCAATAACGCATGCTTTGCGGATTACATTATAAAATTACGAGAGGAATAATTAATCCCTCACATGACTATAATTTTTTCTCTCGTAATTTTGTAATTAAGATGCTTTTATTGGACAGCATGCAAGCTTAAATCTATATAGTAATTTTTCATCTAACCTTCATAGAATGTGAATTTAATAAAACCGTATTAAAAATTTGGAAATCGCACAACCATATCTCAATCACAGTCTGTTCAGAAAGGACGGGGACTTGGAATTCGACCTTCTAGATTGTTAAAAATTATGAATTATATGTTCACAAAAAGTATATATATTATTAATATATGACAGTTAGGGCCTCCTTCGTGATATTCAAGTAGGTAAAGTGTCAATTATTTACTTCCTGGTTAAAACTCGGCTTATAAAAGTTACAAATATAGGTTTTTCAGTAACAGAAAACAGACTTCTGATTAACAATTTGATGATTACTTGAAGGATCTTTGAAGTACATTGAAATATTCGTTCAAAATCTGTCAACAACGTCACTCATTGATTCGTCAAAAGTAATTTGAATCAAGAAGTTTTTACCCAATATGGAGGTTAGAGTACCAACCTTTTTGGAAACTTATAAAAATGATAGACAGATGAGCCAAGAAGTAAGTTAGTGGTCACATTAACTGTGGGTTAGTAATCAGCAATTGTGAAATTCATATGCACGGTTACTGGCAATTAGCCTACTCGAGACTTTACTTGAATGTCGTGTAAGAGGTCCTTAGAGCGGGAAACAAGATTGTTATAGTTTATTTTAACTGGTAAAGTCTTCTCTCTTTCTGAACATAATCTAGTTAGTATTGTTTTATAAAGCGAATGTCAAGAGACGAGATTTACATACACGTATAGCTGCCATGATAAAGCGTACGCTGACTTAAATCTCATTTCAGTTGTGTTTTGTTTTGTGTCGTTTCCGTAGTTTCCAATTAAAGCTGAAGCAGGCAATATCTCGGATCGCAAATTGTTCTAACCCACAGAGCGTATAAATGCTCTGAAAGTACTACTACCGAGTACATACTTTTTTGTGATTGTGGCGGAGCAAGCATGATCCTCATCTGATGATAAGCGAACTATATGCGCTATCAAGACGAATCTAACGATATCTCTTACATTAAAATCGGTTACACTGTTTACAAATATGGTGGAGTAAAGAAACTCACAAACATACATGAACCCTGAAAAGTCAGGGCAGTTGGGCAGTCGCGTAATTATAGTCATCTGAGGGACTAATTATCCTCTCGTAATTTTTTTAATGTAATCCGCGAAGCATGCGTTATTGTAAAATTAAAAATGCATCTTAATTTTATAATAATTGTCTATACTAACTATGACTTTGACAGCAAATAAATAATCTTGAAGAAACCTTTTCAAAGAATCAAAATGTTATCAAACTGTCAAATAATTAAGATAACCTCTCCATATAACAAATGTATATCGTCACAAGCGACGATTTGTACTGCACCTGCCACCCTGAGACATATTAAGTGCCTGTAATTTTACTGGCTCTCAAGGACTGCTGGTGGAACACACTATTCAGTGTTTTGTGACAGATTTTCTACTTGAGGGTGTAGTTAGCCAGTCGAGCATTCTCAAATGCTCTTCTGCTATGAGTTGAAGCTCAACCGGCGGTGTGGATCGAGCATCTGTTCCGGTGATGTCTTGAATGAGTGTCGCTACGCTACCGGCATTTACTACTGAGCGCGTCCGTTCTTCGGAGGGCACGTTAAGCTGTCAGTCCCGCCCAGTTGTAGTCTTTGGGTAGCAGTCGCTAAAGCATGAAGGTCGCTTGCTTACTACCCACCCTCAAGTAAAAAAACTGTCGCGAAGCACCTAATAGTGTCTTCCGGCGGTTGTTCACGAGAGCCAAAAATCTAGACTAAGCATTTTAACACCATGCATCAAAGGCTAAAATATTAGAAATAAAAAAGTATACCTGAGTAGTACTGAGTATACAATAATCTGTATGTAAAATTTCAAATATCGGCAAGATCATAAATTCCTTGATTAATTGGCATTCATGTTTGATATATGAAAGCCACATGCATCGGGTCTATTTCGGTTCTAAGCCATAAGTGAGCTTAGTGCCATTTATGAAGCGCAGTTCCAGACTTCGGACGAGTACTGAAAATTTATTTATCTTTGAAATCCCAATATCTTTACGATACGAGGATTGAAGTCAGGATACGTTACGCAACTAGACCAACAAGATAGTGAAAAAATACACTAGATGTCTAGATACAATGAAATATTTTCTTAAACTTTATTAAGGTATTTATTTTCTCAATAATGGCATTGATCGTAAGAGAACAAGATTAAAACAAAATTATTTTTATTAAATTGTGTTAGAGTTACAGTAAATTTCACCAAATTGAGGCCGTTGCTTCAAATAAACTTTAAGCCTATAATTATCGCCCAACTGTAACTTATTATCACATATTTTTGCTTATTCTATGACTAAAAATATTCCATTGTTGTCTGATGTCCAAAGAAAACGAAGACAATCACACATTATTCTTAACATAATAAATTTTTTAGCCATGTGAGTTTAAGGAGAAGTTTTAGTTACTATCTCTATGATTTTGGATCCTAAAATAGAAATCAGTCTTTACGTTTTTCGGTCTTCCGATTTTCCGAATATTCTTCAACAATATCCACGCATACTTTTCTTCTTCATCATTTTGAAATAATGCTGCTTATATCTTCTAAACTCTGTCGATGAAAGAGTTCGGTTTTTGCGGATAAACCTGAGGTCGTTCCCTCAATGCGTTATAATATCTCCAGTTCAAATACCAAAAAGGTTGCTGGTCAATAGGCATCTGATTGAGTCTATTAATAAAGTTCCTATCACCTCGAGCTTCAATAGGTACGTCGTCAGTTTCGCCAAACCTGTTTGAAAGATCTATAGATTCCACGGCAGGGTATCCGATCGGGTCTAAGCCAGCATAAAATGGTCTTTGCGCTTCAACAAAGTATAGCAAAGCTACAGCTAGTAGGATTCTGGTCGCTGCCATTATGTCTGGAAAAGAGAAGTAAGTTATAAATTATGGTACTTTGTAACCAGTCTTAACCGGTTTTAGTGCGCATTTTCCTGTTCACAGGGTTAGTGCATCTACTTCACAATCTGTCCCTTGAAGGCTACTTGCTTTGTAGTTATTTTTAGTCAAGGAAGAATAATAAAAAGGCAAACGAGATTTTGCTCTACAAACAAGTTTACTTTTTGATTTATTTGTTTAAAGGAATGCAATTTTTGTTTTAGAGGGCCTTTTAAAGTGACATGTTTTGTATTTAAAAGCTTGAATGTACCATTTGTTGAGTTACGAAACCAAAAAAATATTAACTAAGACGGTTTTCTTCTTAGTTTGTATGTAGAAAACAAAATTAGCTGACTTAAAAAATATATAACTGTTATAGAACCATATAGTCCAGTTAAATGTCGCAAAAGTTGACATAAGGGAATAATACTCCTAATGAGCAGCGTGCCACCACTTGCCTTGAAGTGACGTGTTGCTACACAACTGGGCATGTAAGGTATACCACAATTTGAGTAAATGGTAGTAGGTTAACTACAATTGAGAAACCACACCCGATAGCATTTTTAGTGAGGACTGGAGCAATGGAGACCATATTTATTTTTATTTTGTTTTCGTTCCTTTTTTAGAGAAGTCGTTTTGAACCAACCCCACACAAGTGGTATGTAAAAGATAAAGAAGGTGATGACCAGGGATATACCTATATTTTTATTTAATGTTGGCAGTATTATTTTATTACGTACTTAGTTCTAAAAAATATTGCAGATGAGAAACAAATGTTCTTTTGTTGCCAACGGCTAGCATTTTGACCACATTCTGAACTGATGGTAAATAATGATGTGGTTGAAAATGGCAAACAGATTAATTCTATAAAAGAGTCTGGCTTAGAATGGAATTAAGGTGGTAGAGATACATGTTATATAATTCGGCGAGCATTTGCAAAATGGCTTATACCATGCATGTGATTTTAATATTAGACTTGTAATAAAACAAATAGACATTTACCATTAATTTCGCATTTAAAGTGAAATTGAACATAAACGTGTAGCTGTGTCTACTGTGTTTAGAAAATAGAAGTCAAATTAATATCAGTATTTATAAACTTTGCCAATAGATGGCGCAATAATTACCTTTAAATTGTTTTAATGTGGATTAACTGTGATATAATATGTTGAATGCACTAATTAT
This sequence comes from Plagodis dolabraria, assembly GCA_963854805.1. Taxonomy (NCBI): domain Eukaryota; kingdom Metazoa; phylum Arthropoda; class Insecta; order Lepidoptera; family Geometridae; genus Plagodis; species Plagodis dolabraria. The sequence goes on along the minus strand of OY978457.1, from coordinate 20,806,178 downwards.
GAACACGTCTTCTAACTATGAAATTCAATGTTGACTGACTCTCGATGAGAAACTTCCGAGTATAAATACTTATCGAATGCAAAATGTTACGCCTATCAGCATAAACGTAGAGTAAAAAAACGTAGAGATGACAACTCATGATATTATAAACAAAAAAAATTGTCGCGATTTTGTGAAAGCTTTGTATTGATTTTGTATGTTGAAAATAATCCATCATTGACTAACAGGTAAGACAGTTATCGAACGTAAACTAATAGCAATAAGAGAATTTAGGCTGGGTTAATCAATATTTAAGTGATAAATAGGAGTTTATCACTTAAATATTGAATAATTATTTAATATACTGTTTCTATAAACACAAAATTGCTTAATATTGTCTTCTCGTAAGGCGATATTAAACTATAATCCTATTACTTAGTTATTTATAAATAACTACTTATATTACGCTCAGTAGTTACTGAGCGTTTATATCACTCTATCATGAATTCAAGAAATGTGAGGTGATTTTATTTATGTTGACTAGGTTGGACTGTAAATTTGTAAGTAAACTAACAAATGTAGGACACTAAATATTTTTTATAAATAAGATAGATACAGTAAATTTATCTTCCTATAGATATTTACTTTAACAAAATTGTTATCATATCAATTTTGACACTAGAAGTTATACTTATTCTGCTAACTAAACATTAATATGGTGTCCAGAAGCTGCAATAGTGTATAGATAATACTTTAGTTACACCACATTATACAGAAGATTTACAATTTACAATAATATTGTAACAAAGGGCGGCCTTATCACTCAAAGCAATCTCTCTCAGGCAAATATATATACAGTGCTAGATTTCTGGGGTAAAGGTGAAAAGTGGCTATACAAGTATTTAGTAGTAGACATTTCGTCTAAGCCTTTATGATATACATTACTTTCATGTATTAAAAATTGTGATATATTTAATACCACCTCTATCATATTCTAAGCACGACGTAAAAACCCATTCAATACGATACACGGTTCGTCTCAGCGTAAATGACGTCATTTTGCGCTCTGCTTGTAGCGATCTGCATCCAAATTACCAAGACCTCTCGTTGAGTGAACAATTTCCCTTCTGTTGTATTCAGTACAGTGGTTTTTAAAACATACTGATGCTCGCGAAGGGGTGAATGGATCTTGTTATGTTGGTTGTTTGGGGTTTTTGAATTCCTATGAGTGAGCTATGACGTATGAAAGTATAGCTTTTTGCAAGTCGATGGATATCACACACCCCCAATGTTACGTTTGATGTGACTCATACGAATATGTTAGTGTTATGGTATTTGAGGACTACTGTTTTGTTTTCATAACATAAGTTTATTTTACACAGTTCTATGAATCTTGTTCTATATAGTTCAGTCATTATGTATCGTTATATCGTCATTATACATCATTATTTATTCTGTTGTATGCACATACATTTTTTTTTAAAGATTTCTTTGTTTATTAAAACTTTAATATATCACTAAATTTTAAAGCTTTTATTTAGTTTTGGCTGTGCTCATAGATATTTATAGCGCTTATTTATTTAAGATGTATCTCATTTACAAATTATTAGAGCACAAAATGTATGTCTAGGGCCATCATTAGAGCATGTTCTGGTAGCCGAGTGTTTTAGGCAACTGGAATGAAATCAAGGGACGTGGATTCGATTCCCGCTCTGGATATACATTTTACGCTCGAATAGTTACTAAATGAGATTATCGCTTAGCATGTGATAGTGTTTTTAATCATATTTAAAAATTTAGACGTAGCTGCTTTTAATTAAATAGATAAAATAATAAATTAAGGAATGTAATTCTTAGTTATTATACTGATTTGCATACATAGTTGCTGGTAAAATTATACAAAAGTTCTTATTCTGTATACAGAATAAGAACTTTTGTATAATTTTACCCAGAATCCGAAGTTCCAAAGCGATGGTACCTAAGTGTATGTTATATGACTTCTGAATCATTTAAATATGTCAGAAAACTAGTTAAAAAGTTTTAGCTGAATCAAGAATTGCCTTGTTTAGTATAATAATATGAAGGCTGGTTTTAATTATGAAGTATTCTAAAACATATTTTAGTACACTTCATAATTAAAACATCTGTTCAGTGACACAAATTACTTCTGAAGAAAGATCTTTGCACCTTAAATCACCGACTACCAACACCGACCTAAGACCTACCAACACCGACCTAAGGCCTACCAACACCGACCTAAGACCTACCAACACAGACCTAAGGCCTACCAACACAGACCTAAGGCCTACCAACACCGACCTAAGGCCTACCAACACCGACCTAAGACCTACCAACACAGACCTAAGGCCTACCAACACCGACCTAAGACCTAACAACAAGACTTAAGACCGATAACTTTTTATTGTTTGATATACATATCTATGTTACTAAAAATACTCGTCTTCATAATCTTTCTACAATAATGGTACTCATTTGGAGTAGGTACAATATATCTTTTCTAAGTACACGAGAGGACAAGAACATCTTTATGTATAAAAATTACGTGTCACGTTGTTCGTCCGCGATGGACTCCTAAGCTACTGAACCGATTTTAAATTTGATTTGCACACCGTGTGCAGTTTGATCCAAATTTTACATATCAATTTACTGTCGCAATTACCCGTGCGAAGCTCGGACGGGCTGCTCGTACAAATATATTTTTGACAGCAATGCAAGCACTGCTGCTAGGCGGCTGAATTAATCGACGAGGCGGTAATACCCATCCAGATTTCTTTTTCACCAGGAATCCTAAACAATAAGGACAAACAATAAGGAAGTAATTGTAAAAGATTCGACTTCTGTTTTCTTGCTGACCGCCAGTCAAACGCACTGCTTGAAAATGCTCTCCTTGGCAATTTATCCGAATTTTCTTGAACTGAAGATAGTAAGGAGCTTCGTCGAGTATCCTTTATGCTGCAAAAGACCACTACATTTACATATGAGTACTGTCATACTGCTCCTTCGGCGCATTCTTTACCTATGTTAACTTTTAATCCTATGCCCATAGGAGGATGTTGAACATTCCTTATTTTCTAAGCCAGAGACTGTGTACTACAGGTATAACAATGACACGCTTTTTGAACCACATAATAAAAAGTACTAGCAGGGTCACTCCGCAAAGCCATTCCAATAAATAAACGACTCTAGCTACGAAGCAATAAAGTCCACTTCAGCTCGCAAAGCGTCGAGTTCCTAATATTACAAGGCGACTCTCTTTCTTGCGCATAGCCACGCATAGCTCTGATCTCTTCTGACGCGGCACGCTTTGTAGAATAATCCAGTGCAGCCGGACACGCCGATGTACCTATAGCTTTACACCTTAAGTGCGTGAACCAGGCCTGATTGAAATTAATCACACAACCTTCAACTACGCTAATATAAAATAAACGTGACAAGATATATCAACCATCTCAGCCATCAAGAAAGGCTACATAATGTATTACGTTTGAAAAGGTTAGAACTGGGTTATAACTTACAAGACAATAGCAACATTATAGAGCGATAATAAAATGACATCATGGATGTTTATGTATTAGGAAAAAATAAACTTTAAACATAACATCACACTCAATGTGCTTGCAACTACTCGTAATAAATATTGTAAAATAACTCATACAGTAATGCTCGTGAAGTGACGGACTAGAATATAACTAACCATTTTATCCCGTTGTTGGTTGGTTGGTAAAATACCGGATTGTGTGCAGCAGCGCTTTCTGCGCAGCTACTATTTTACACTGCGATCCCCAAGACATATATATATATATATTACAATAGGGGACAATATAGACAATCCCGCTGATACAGTACAGCATAAACTACCTCATACAGAAAATTTAATGACAGAAGTACCTAATACATAAAGTTTCTTTATTTATAAATAACAATTAAAGTTTATTAAATTATTCATTTAAAATATTTTTATTACTAATTAAAATAATTTTATTGATTAAAACTAGCTATTACCTTCGGAATCACCCGCGTGGTCTAATAGTCGCATAAAATCATGCTATGTTACATACCTTCGAAACAATTACTTCTTTTTCTTGGAAAGGGACAGATGCCACCGCATAATACTTTCAAGTTATTTTATTTCAGGAGGGTACCAGTTTCATAAGCGCTGGAGAATCCGTTTCGGGGTATGCACTCTGAAGACCTATAAAGGTGGCTACTTTCACACTTTCTCTCACTCCTCCTATATGGATTTTTTGTTTAGCCGCCTCTTTGTTGCACAACATTCAGGATAAAACATTAATTATGACAAGTTTTTTGATGATTGATATTTTTATTTTAAAGCATGATCTGCAGATTACATTACAAAAATAAAAATTTACGAGAGAAAAAATTATAGTCACGTGTGGGATTGCAAGTTAAAGCTAAATGCAAAATTAGTCTTGTATGCAGTACAACGTAAGTTGAACTGTAGGTGTCGCTCCATCCCTATACGATGGTTCAAGAACGATAGGAAAAATTAGAGTTCTGTCTCATAGTCATGTTAGCTCAGTCGGTCAGAGCATACCCCGGCTCTATACCCGGGTGGATGACGCGGATCCCGCAAATGACTTTAAATTTTCCTCTCGAAATTTGTAATTATGGAATGATATTTTTATATATAGGTACTTATGAGTTATAAGAAGGTCCGCATGATTAGGAAAACTATGTTGGAAGGAAAGAACTTCTTGAAAATGAAATAATCAGACTCTATCTACAAATAAATAATATTAAATTCGAAGCTCACTTTAAACATGGGTAAATTACGACAAGAGTCAATTATAAATGATATTAATATAATTTATCCCAATCTACATTGATCTTTGTCATCTGATAGTAACAATACCTCATGTTATCTTTCAATATTTACCAAATCCCGACTTTTCACCATTTATTTTTAACAACTATCCTCCTGCGATGTTAAGAAGAGAATTATTTAAATCACTTCCAATGCTGTTTGTATTTATGGTGTAAGTCGTAACATGGTTAAGCCCATTACAAAATTACAACGAACGGGAAAATTTGTACAGCGGGCGGGTTTCTTACCCGGGATCATCCATCCCTAGGGGGGGTACATGCTCAGCCAATCAAGGTATCGTTCTCAGTGAGTCATTTCTCAAATCTAGCTTTTCGTTCTTATTGTTTAACCGTCGTAAGGGTAGCGACATTTGCAGCCAAACCGAATTGAACTACAAACAAAACTATTTTTGTAATATTTATATTTCCCATATTATCATTATTTTTAATATATTTCAGGCGCATATACACGCAGTTCTAAAACAAAGTATTTATCTACATTAATTTTTAAAGCGTCGCGTTACATTCTTATCATGAACCGAGTTTCTGGAGCCTACCCAAGATTGCTGCAAATTGAAACGCATATTCACACATTCTTTAGAGACAGAGCCATGCCATGACTATATTATAATAAAGTGTGAACCTATGTATTATAATTAAATTAACATTAATTCTCCTATATTTTATCAAGTAAACGGCAATTATAAACGTCGGATCAAAGTTCAATTGAGTGAGTAAAAAAGGCGGTATTTTCTAGTAAAATTATGGAAATCAATAAGGAAAATCCAGTATTTTTTACATGTCATGACTGAGGGACAAAACGTTTATAAAATATAATATAATAGCATGTTGGGATATCGTATGTGACTGACAAGTGATTTTCGGAGAAAATCTAATAAAACCAAGGCCAATTTTATTGTTATGGAAGTCTAAATCACGCAGGGAGGGTTTCGTCTCAACAAATATTGGTAAACTTTGGCATAGTGCGAGCTTGACTCATACATAGACTGTTTAAATTATTTGTCTTACTTTAATTATTGTTCTTTGTATATCGCATTATGGCAATAAGTTTGACAGCTGTCATTTTGTCCGTTTTTCCATTTTAATCCTGCTACGAGAGCCTATACTGCATGTATAAACCAGAGCGTAAAACTGAACCATTATCTGTCTCTGAAAGCTGTCACATATACCTGATTGTCATGCTTATTTGGACTCCACTATTACCAAAAAATTAAATACGAACCAAAACTGCGACATCAAACATCAATTTTACAACTGTCACATTTCTTTCAATCATATTTACAAAAATAAAAATATTGAAACAAAAAAAAATTGGATGAAAAAAAAGGAACACGCAACTTTAGAAATGAGTGGAACAAAAAATAAGTAATAATTGATAAAACTAGTTTATGATACAATTTTTGTTGTGCCAATTTAATATATGTTGTACGAATAAAAAGATAACATAATTAAGCATTTATATCCCCGAAAGGGTAAGTCAATCTGTCTATCCATCATATTTTTTGTCCAGATATGATTTTTGGTCCCATTTGGAGCGAGCTTCCTGTCATCCACCCAGCACATTTCCAGCCTCCGGACTGTTTAATTTTTTGTACTGAAAACCAAATACCTACTAACTGTATTACCCAAAATCGAACGCAGGGACTCAATATTCAAAGCATCGCATTACGACACTTGCTTCACCAGCAAGATCGGTAAAATAGTTAATTCACTAGCTATCACCTTCAGGGAGTGGCGGTAAAATGGAACATTTTTGTGATCTAAGTAATATTTTTTTTGTTATGACATGTTCTACATGTTTTAGTAATGACATGTTCCTGAATAAAAAGAAATGACAGGGGCGAGTCTACAGCTAGCCTTGGATTGTATGCAAAAAAATAGCAAAATAAAAACGTCAGTTTCGTGAACTTTCTTCCTATTCTCTCACGTATCCTTCCCTTTTGTGGGGTGCCGGACCCTGTGGGGTGTCGGGCCTCGTTAGGTGCCGGGATAGAATGTAACCTCCCAATTTCTTCCCGTGGGTGTTGTAAGAGGCGACTAAGGGAGAAGCACCAAAAGGTAGGAAGCAGCGCCTTCTGAAGAACTGACAATTTCTGGGATCCCTAAGACGCCTGCCAAGCGTGGGGATTATGGCAAATCCCCCCAATGGGTGAGCCCTTGTTCAACAGTGGACGTTCCGGTTGATAGTAATGATGAAGATCCTTCCGTCTTCAATTTCGTTCGCTCATTAATTTCACTTTCTACAATTCCCTATTCCTTGATTTTGGTCACTTTTAAGGTGAACTCCTACTTAGAGGATTCTTCTAGTTGAAACACAGAAATGTAAATAAATAGGCACTATTTTTGAACCGCTCGTAACAAAGTTTGCTTGGCCGTTCTTAATCGATCAGCTAAGTTAAGCAACGTCCGCCGCGGTCAGGAGTTGGATGGGTGACCGCTATTGACATTACTACTAAGTGCTTACGTGCTTCGGAGGGCATGTTAAGCCGTCGGTCCTAGTTGTTGTCTTACGATAGCAGTCGTTACAGCATGGTGGTAGGGCATTTTGCGAAGGCCCGCCTGGCTAGCTACCACCCTCAAGTAGTAAATCTGTCACCAAGCACCTAACGGTGTGTTCCGGCAGCTGTCCTTGAGAGCCAGTAATTCTAGGCTAGCCTGAACAACATCTTCGTCCACATCATCACTTACCATCAGGTGAGATTGTGATCAAAGGTTAGCCCTATAATCTGTAAAAAAAACTGTGTATTGAAATGTATTATTTTCACGCTTTTTCGACAGTCATAAGGGCGTAGGCGCCATATGCAGCACGCATGATATTGAACTTTCTTCAATTCAAATTTTGGTTTATTTTCCGTTACAAGCTCCTAATTGATTTGCGTCGCACCTTAAACTTTGTCTTAAGTTTAGAGGCAGAATATCTGTGACTGTAGTAATCTAGTATGGAGAGGTACTCTTGTTCTAGGCCTAACGACTGGTAAAATTCTAGGTTTAGCATGTTTACTATCCTCGACCACATCATCACATACCAACAGGAGATTATGATGATCAAAAGCAAAACTATAAGAAAAAACATAAATGTCACACTGATATATTCGTAATACAAAGAAACATAATATACCCGTTTCGAAATATAAAAATTCTACCTACCTTTACGTTGTACATAATTCAATCAATCATTTCATGATATTTTAACAATGCAACCAAACCTATAATTTTCTAAGAACAATACCTAATCTTCGGGGTTTACCCACAGCGAATCAGTGATTTATTGTGTTATCCTTATGTATTCATTCTTTTGCTTTGTAGTAGTAGGTACTTCTATTAGAGAGATCCATTGATGTGTTAAAATCTTCAAGTGCCTACATACCTTTCTAAATCGGATGCGATCTGAACTTAATAATAGAACGCTGTTGATTAATCGCATCGTGTGTGTGGGAGGTCGAAAAAATACAGGACTGTCCTGTATTTTTTCAAACCTGTGGTGAACGGAGTAGAATCAAAAATATAGAAGACAATGGGAGGCCCTGTACTGTTCATACGAAGCGTGTGCGCCAGCCGGCTGCCATTTTAGCTTCGATAACGCACTTCCTTATCGAGTCCTAATTGTAGTTTAGCTATAAAAATATAAAAAAGGTATTCTGAATTGTTAGTCAGAAATAATCAAGTTATGTTCGCAAATTTTTAGTGCACATAATTACTACCCTGAGCGGTAAACAAACCCCCAGATTCACGACAAGTGCCTGACCTAAGCTATTATAACATCCTTGCTTTTGAATATATTGCACGTAATCAAGATCGTTCTCGATCTGTTCTAGAGTTTGAGGTGGACGGAAAACTACATTTTGAACGGAATCGTTGATCGTATTCAATTTAGTAAGGTGTGTGGGACCCGTTAGAATCTATTGTTGTTTCATTAATAGTGTAATTATGTTAAAACAATTAACAGTCATGATAAGATTGATGAGTTATGGAATATATATAAAACATATTACATTATACAAAAGAAAGATAGATTACCATTATATACTGTGTGGTTGATTCACACTATAAGTTGTTTCATATGAAATATTGAGTGGAAAGACAATGAACAAATGAAGATCTCTAATAATTATTTTTTATGCTAATTCCAGATGCAGAAACTTTTTTACCGTCAGATAGGTTATATTTTGAATCTCACCTATAGTTGGTATGTTATTGAAGGAGCTATCGGATTTACCTGTCAGAACTACGTCTTGATCTCAAGAACATCTGTTGCTAGAACAAATCATTAAGTGATTGGTGGCAGATTTTCTACTTAAAGTGCCCTACCATGCAACCAGATTGTAGGCATCTTAAGCAAGAGTCCACTTGATGGGTATCACCGCAATGTCAGATATTCTACCTCAAAGCAGCAGTATGCAAACATTGCTGTATTAAAGTTTGAAGGACACTGTAGCAAGGGAATTACCGAGCAATCGAGATTTAAAAACGAATGTCTCAGAGTGTCGAGCGCAGTGCAGTGTCACACATAACAATGACACTGTAACTGTAAGGACAGACGTGAATGCGACCATCAGGCACCGCCTTGTCCATGACGAAACTTATTACCATAAAAAAGTAAATTGCATAGAGACAGAAAATTGTCAACGCTCATTGGGCTACCTGCAACGACAGATCAATATCATGCTATTTACAAGTAGAAAATCTGCCAAGAACCAGCCAAACGTCTATCTGGCAGATATCATGGATAACGAGAACAATAGAATTTCATTCATGAAAAGATCACTGGGTCCTTCCTAGATACAAAACAAGAATAGTGCTGTGATGATATAAGGATTTTGGCGATACCTGTAACTTTTATGTAAGTTGTTTTAAGCGTTTTAAGGATATGAGAAATTCACATACGTACATTAACCCAATAAACATTACAAGCCTTTAGTTAGTCGTGTTAAAAACTAAAAATATTATCAACATTATAAAAATATCACTCGTAAAAAATATCACCCTGATTAAAAACCTTTTTTGCTAAATTTGGGTTTCAGTAAAAAGTTTCTTTTTACTGAAACCCAAATTATTTAATTTTTAAGGGACAGAATTCTAAAACCAGATGTTAGATTTTGTCCCCACTTCTCCTCGCGTGTTTACTTCGCGGTGTACATGGCGCCACGTCCGTAAGTCAACGGTAATATTTTATTTGATTAAAAATTTAGAGCGCTCTCTAGTAGACCTAGTAGAAACTATCTTGTCACACACGAATGTGATGTGTGCTGAAGCGCCATCTAGTACGCATACATGATACCAACCATTAGTTGATTGTATGCTGTAAATATCATAGTGTGACAGAGTTAATAAATTTACCATACCTACAGTAGAACAAGTTTAGTCTTGATTATTACCAACTTGTTTGATTTTTGCAGTTTTTGTGTATGTTCATTTTTAATGAACATGAACTATGGTTTTGATGAACATGAACTATGTATCTACTTTGATGCAAGGCGTAAGCTGTTACACAAAAGATGGTTTATTTATTACAAAAACAAGTATATTGTGTAAAATTTACACAGAAAATCATAAAAAAAATTTTTTACCCCTGATCAAAATACAAATAGCGGATTATACTATTGGGTATTTTTAACTGACTTCAAAAAAAGGAGGAGTATCTTAATTCGTGTGTTTTTTCTTATATGTTTGTTACCTCAGAACATTTGACTGGGTGAATCGATTTAAAAAAATCTTTTATTGTTTGAAAGCTGATACTTGTTGTTTGGTTCCAGTTAAATTTCATCAAAATCGGTCAAGCCGTTTTTGACATACACTCCAATAACTGAAAAATATTTACTTATCTTGATGATATAGTCGTTGACAATGAATGAAAATCGATCCCGTAAGTAGCAAGGGTCATAAAAGAAGTGTTTTTTTTTTTAAATAAAAATGGAAATGACTTTATCACCAAAAAGTGTGAATTAACTTGTCCAAGTCCAACACTAGTACCACGTGCACAATATTGTGATAATAGGTACCTTTCAACTATCCTGGTACCGACTTGAACAAGTTATTTCACACTTTTGGGTGTTGGAGTCGGTTCCAATTTTTGTTTTTTTTATCAAGTAGCGTAGTTCATTCAGATCCTGGCTTTGTTTCCGCTAACAATCAAGGGTACCTGCTCGTGTCATTACTACAAGTCATATTAAGATTTCACTAACAAAAAATCACATGGAGAATGTAGTAGGTAGGTACAGTTATTGTTTCAATTTGTTAATAATAATAAATACATCTCGTGGATGCTATTGTGTAGATGGGTGGAACAACAAAACTTCTAACAAAATAATACCATTATTGAAATCACCCAAGGAGAAAGATAAGTATTTTGTTTGAAAATTTATTACTTTGTATTACTATTCATACGTAATACCACAATATTACATATCGATTATAAAACCGTGGTATTACTGTTATTAACTGTATTAGTCAAAGATTACGAAAGATACGTTTATGTTTGTAAACGACACCCGTGCCGTCACTTGATGTATGTACTTGTATAGGTAGATTATGTTGCGAAGATGCACCGGAGTGCGACATAAAATCGGACATTCTATGAGAGTAGGGCTGCCATCCGTCCGGGTTTCCCTGGATTTAGCATTTTACCAATAACCCTGCATATTAATCAAAAAAATAATCAAAAGGTGAATGTTTCGAGATTTGTCTTAATAGACTCTTTGTGTAATAGTGTATATCAACAATGCGTCGTTCTTCTCCTCCATTTTCTATACTAGAAAAATAACAAACTTTTATTGATTTTCAAATAATATTTTTGGTGTCCGATATTAATCGCCGGTTTTCGGTACGCGTATCAAAATTCAATTCATCTGACAAGCCATCACAATTAACAATCCGCTAACTTTCAACGGGTTTCTGGAACGCATATTAATGAAAAATTACAGAACACCTGATTAAAATGCTTGTTTATCTATGATAACATGAAATTTGAAAATGTCGTTCAAATTCATTCATTCTCTAGTGTTCTGTCTTTTTTTAACACATAGCGTTGTCTCTTCTGTTTTGACATGAAATTAATCCCAAATCATTTTTGGCATCACCACCGTTACTATGGTTACCAATTAAATATGACGGATGATCGTAAACGTAAAACAACAAGAGAGAGGAGTTCGAAGCGTTCCTATGTGTCAAAATACAAGCCCATTTGGGCATTCACATCCAACAATACTATTTGCGCTCGGATTTCTAATTGACAGAGTCCAGTCGTGCGAGTGTACGCTCTAATCCCTAAAATGTCAACATTGATGGGTTATCGCTAGTGGAATTATCAAATTTCATTAATTTTTATGAATCCAGCAGTGATAGCTCAGTGGCTTTGGCTATGGACTGCCGCGCAGCAGGTCCATGGTTCGAATCCCGCCGCGGGCTTGAGCTTCACCGCATGGTGGAAGGGCATTTTGTGAATGCCCGCCTGGCTAGCGACCACCCTCAAGTAGAAAATCTGTCGCCAAGCACCTAACGGTGTGTTCCGGCAGCTGTCCTTGATAGCCAGAGTAATTCTAGGTTAAGCCTGTTAACACCTTCGACCACATCATCACTTACCATCACGTGAGATTGTGGTCAAAGGCTTACCTATCAGCTACAAAAAAAAAAAAAAAACCCTTTATCCTCAATACCATCACGATGATTGTAATACTCTTTAATTTTATAGTTATTATGTCAGTAATAGTTAATTGATAGTGAAAGTCACTAGCGTACGTGAAAATGTGCGTGTTTGTCTCCCCTTACTTGTTGCTTTATATCGTAAAAATCGATTAAAATAAAAAAATGATGAGTGGCATTTTTTATTGCTGCTAGGCTACGCTTTGACTATAATCTCACCTGATGGTAAGTGATTGACGTCTGATGATGATGAAGTCAGTAGAGAAGAATAGGCAAGAACAGCCGTCGTAACATACCATTAGATGCTTGGTAATATATTTTCTACTTGAAGGCCAACAACTATCAAGCCTATCAATGATTCTCAAAACTCCCGCCCTCGCATCATGCGGTGAAGTGAAAGACCGCGGTGAGATTCTAACTATGGACCTCCTGCGCATCAATACAAAATAATACCACTTCTAACATCAACGTGAATATGTTGTAGCCGCACATCAGAGCTTTAAACCATATCTTAATGCCCTTAGCCGAAAGGTGTTTTCTCAAAGAGGGTTGGGGTTTGGAAGGTCCATAAACTACTTATCTTGGAAATGCTTTTGTTGGTATTACAATCTACCCAGCTGCGGTTTGTTTAATGGCTGCTATGGTTATTTTATAGCACCCTATTGAGTAACAAATGAGCAGCAACACTATAATCACGTAGTCTTTAGTAATATATTTACGTAGTTCTATAATCGGACTCTTGTTCTAAAGTCAAAGTCAAAGTCAAAATCATTTATTCAATTTAGGCGTCTACGACGCTCTTATGAAGGTCAATTACAAATTTTAATATTGAAATATACTACATTGTACTGCCACGTTCAGCCAACAAAAATTATAGAGCCACTGCTAGAAGAATGGGCAAGAAACTTGGGGCCATTCTTTTAAACGTTTTTTAACAATGTGTTAAGTACATACTATATAGTAAAATTATTACAATACTTTATTTACATTACGTAGGTGACAGGCGCTAACTTGGCAGAGGCGAACCAGTCCAAGCATTTTTGTCGTTTAAGTAATCACAAACTGTGTAGTAAGATTTCTTTATCAAAATATTCTTCACATGCAACTAGAATTTTCTTTCTATGAGCATTGTAATATGTTTGGGCAATTTATTATAAAACCGCTATTTTATCTTTATTCCTAGTGTTATAATCGTGATTGTCACTGTTTGATTTAAATTTGCTCAGATTTTTACGAACATACATAATATTTTCAAATATATACAGACTTGGTAAAGTTAAAATATCAATTTCTTTAAAAAGATCTCTCAGGGATTCCCTAGGATCCATTTCATATATGGCTCGAATTGCACGCTTTTGTAAGATAAAGATTGTCTCTATCTCAGCAGCAGCTCCCCACAGCAATACACCATAAGACATAATACTGTGGAAGTACGCGAAATAAACGAGCCTAGCAGTAGCTACGTCTGTTAGCTGTCTTATTTTACGAACTGCATATGCAGCAGAACTAAGTCTTCCGGATAGATCATGTATATGTGGATTCCACTGTAAAGTTGAATCCATTTTAATTCCCAGGAAGACTGTCGCATTGTCAAAAGAGAGTTTTTCTAGGCCAAGCTTAATGTTTGGTTCAACATAAGTAACATTTGGTAAAGAAAACTTTAAACATTTGGTCTTTTTTGAATTTAAGAGAAGATTATTAGCCGCGAACCACTTAGAGATCATAGATAACACATTATTGACTTGAATAAGTTCACTATCCCTCGTATCTACTTTAAAAATCAGGGAGGTATCATCTGCGAATAAAACTATATCGCAGAAATTTTTAACCATGCAACGCAGATCATTTATATATGTTAGAAACAGAAAAGGTCCTAAAATTGATCCTTGCGGTACTCCTATTCTTATCAAAGACCCGGAAGAAGTATTGCCATTTATTCTAACCTCTATACTCGCTCATCATATACACCGCTAGGGAATGGAACACTCTGCCTGAGTCTGTGTTTCTGGTTAATTACGTGAATAGGTATCTTCAGGGTAAGCGAGCTGCATCATCGATGGCATCGTCACTTAACATCAGGTGAGATAGTGGTGAAGTGCTACCCAGTACCTTCGGTATGAAAAATAGCAATATGTGTTTTTAGAGTAATCATACTTGATATAATTCTGTTCTTGTTCTATCTTATCAGTTATTAGAGTAAACGTTGTAGGTAGGAATGCTTAAAACTATTTTTATATATTTTTACGATATCAAGACGTTAATCTTAGAATAATTGGTCGATTTTGGGCAATTAGAATTAGTCAGTTTGACAAACCGTTAACGTACCGAAAAGCTTTTCAGAAACCCAAAATTGAAATAATTGTCGATTAATTGGAGATTTGACATTAGTGTTGACAAACAGTCACATTAAGTTTTTAGCAACCCAATCTGCGTATGACAATGGATTAACAAGCATTTAAAATAATTTGTCGCTGATTTGCGTTTCAGAAACCGGGGGTAAGAATTTTATTGGTAAGTAAGTTATGGGATAGTATCAATAACCAAGAAGCATCCTCCTATCCTACAATATATGGGGTTCTTTATATGGCTACCATATGTTGTTTATACAACACAGAAGATGTAACATTTAAAAACATAATGGCTATAATGTGTATAATTTTAACTTTTGTTGAATTACCGGCCGCCCCTTAACACCAAAACGTCCTGGGGAATACTCTCTTTGGTAGTATATCCGCTACACTTTGGTTATTAAGGGCGTTATAGTTAAGTCCCCTATAATGCACCTTACTCGATGTTCTTACGTAAGTATTGGTATGGTGCTAATTATTTCATTTTCTTTTAGTCAGTTCTTAATTATTATGCTATTCAAGAAAACCATGGAAAGTCTCATTCTAAAGCAGAAGCTTAGGCTTCTTCTTTTTGTATTAAGTTTTCATTTCAGAATTTCATTATCTCTATCGCATCAAACGTTTACGGCCATCTTTTTACTACTAATTTATATGTACTAATATATTACGTACTCGATAATACCATGAATATTTCAATAACTTTCCATGTATGAAAGTTTGTGTTTTCTATAGTAGTGGACAGAAGGACGGTGTTTACTCAACATAGCTTTGTTACTATGTAGTAAATTGATAATGTTGTTCTACTGTAACTATTACGCTGTGGCAACTCGTGTCCATCCAAGACATACTTTTTCGAGATCTATGAAAAAAACGTGTTCAGGTAGCTAGATTAGGTAGTACCTATTTAATGTTCACGTTCATTAGATATACTAAACTCTCTAATTATATGAAAACATGGAAACTCGAGATACCTAATAAATTTGCAAGCATTGTAATCGTAAATTGAATACGCGTCAGAAAACTTAATTATACGTAAATATAATACGTATCAAATAAAAAGTAATACAAATAAAAAAGTCACCAAAAAGAATCTAGGTATGTGAGATTCGATCCACGGTACTCGATCTTCTGATTCGACTTCTGAAGTTACACACTATACAATCATTGACCAAGGTGTCGAAAATTACACACATATCGTTTATGCCTTACTGTCAGACACATTATATTGGTCCACGTACATACGTAAAATTATTAATGTATTATTAAGAATTATGTCGTAAAATTAAAATTTGACCAAAAAGAATCTCTTTACGCTGGATTCGATCCACGTGCCTCTCAATTGCGAAGCGATGTCACTTACTATGCGCTATTTGAACGACGATTGATTAGTCGAAAATTATGTACATAACCTTTGTGCCTTATTGTCAGAAACTGTATAAATTAATCATGATCCATCTAAAATAATTCATTTTTCATTCATTACGAAAAATTCTGTATATTGCTTATAATAATTATTTTAGGTAGCTAAAGTTGTACCTACGTCTTGTAAAATGTTTGAAGTGTTTATTTTATTGCGTTAGGGTTCACAATCATATGATAATTTCATTAATATAAGAGATATATACATAGGTACATGGAGAAAGGAAGCCATAGATGCATACCTTATTATGTCCATCATGCGTTTTTGACGATTTTTATACATCTTTTTTGCACTCCCAAAGCGTTTATTTATAATTTTACCCATGTTTTATTTTAATTGAGATCGCCGAGAAAAGTGACGCAGGTCCGACGCACGACGCGGCTGACCGCGATATGAGCGAGGATGATAGCAATATACGTAGATCGCTGGAGTAAATAGTGCGACATGATGTTAACGCTTCTCGGAATGAAAGGGCGTATGTGACATTTTGTAAACAGGCTCAGTACGCATTAACTGTGCTTTTTTTGGATTAAAATAATCAATGAAATTTATTGTACTTAAAAAATCAATATTTTAGAAAAAAAAAACAAATTTTAAAACACTAAAATCTGGCGGAAAAAGTAGGAATCCTCTATTTTCAGAGGTGTTTTTGAGATTTTTTTCTATCGAGCCAATTATTAGGAAACATGTTTTGAAATCGATGAAAGTATTACTTGTATCCTTGAGTATCGTGTATTTAAATTGCAGTACCATCCGGTACCTGGTTTATGAGATTTCCCATATCATGTTGGCCCTATTTCGTAATTTCCGAGCCTTAATTTTGCTTCATATAAAAATCGGGTTAATTTTTATAGCTGGCTTTGCTGGATTCGCTAGTTTTTGACCACTATCTCACCTGATGGTAAGTGATGTGCTCTAAGATGTTGTTCAAGCTAACTTAGAATTACTAGCACTGAAGTACAGGTGTCAGATTACACCGTTACGTGCTTGGCGACAGATTTTCTACTTGGAAGCTAGCTAGGAGTACATTCGCAAAATCCCTCACGATCATGTTGTAACGATTGCCATCGTAAGATAACAACCGAGACCGACGGCTTAACGTGCCCTCCGAAGCACGGAAGCGCACAGTGGTATAGCCACTAGTGGTCACCCACCCAAATCATGACCGCAGTGGACGTTGCTTAACTTAGTTGATCAGTTAAGAACGGCTAAGCAAACTACGCTACGAGCGCTTCAATACATACTGAAAACTCGGTAAAAAACTTGCCGAGTACACTACTTTACAGGTGGCGCGGCGTGGAAATGTGTGCATATCATGTATGTGACTCTTAGAATCGCGATATCTCAGGATTGGTGACTCTTAGGAAAATATATCTAGACCATTTTTGTATATGATTTTAAGATCTACAACTTTGGCTCGAGGTTTTGTTTGATAAAACTTACCGTTTTCGAGGTAAATCCAAAAATCCTCAAAATTTTGACCTTTGACCCTGAATAATTTTTGTAGCACACTTAGGGTCGATGGGGATTTTTAAAACGTTTTATTGGTAATGGTAAACCCCAGCTCTCCACCAATATTTGGCTGTCCGGGAATTATTGTTATTTAACCACTATTTTTATACCTAAGTTGACCGGACTATTTTTACCGGCATCAAGTTGCAATAACCCTAACAGTAGTTTTTTCATTTTTATCGTTATTTTCACATATTAAATAGGTTACTTAGTTACTTTTTCATGGGGTAGTGACGGAACACGTACGATACCCTCCTGATGTTAAGCAGTAACTCTTGCCTGTAACAAATGCATTTTGTCTCAAGGTACGAACTGCACTGGGCCCGACACAGACATACACCGTTGTTGTTTCATGTGCCTGTAATTTCATAATCATATCCTGGTGCTCAAGAAGTGCTGCCGGAACACACAGTTAGGTGTTGGTGACAAATTTTCTTCATGAGGGTGAGGTAGCATAGCCAGGCGATCATTCACACAAATAGCTGTCCCCCATGCGGTGAAGCTAAAACGGTGGGGATCGAACTAAAGGCTGCGGCACGGCAGTCCATATCTGTTACCGGTCGGGTATCACTACTTCATATAACTGTTAACTTCATATAGATGTTTTAATAACCTTGCTAGCGAACTTGACATAGATATATTCTTTACTTCCTCTGCTAAACTGAAAAATATCCAATGTAGTAAGTTTTTCGTAGGCTAACTTAATTTTTTTCCTTATTATAATATAATAGCATGAAATCTTAATCTATCTTGTAATGTTCCTTAATATTAATTAGAAGTCGTTCATTAACTTTGATCTTTTTTTAGGTTCCGTACCCAAAGGGTAAAAACGGGACCCTATTACTGAGACTTCGCTGTCCGTCTGTCTGTCACCAGGCTGTATCTCAAGAACGGTGACAGCTAGACCGTTGAAATTTTCACAGATGATGTATTTCTGTTGCCGCTATAACAACAAATACAAAAAGTTGGCCAAGTGCGAGTCGGACTCGCGCACGTTAAAACCAAAAAAGGTTAAAATATAGAGTCTCATGTTGTATAGCTAATGGTACGGAACCCTTCGCGTGCGAGTCCGACTCGCACTTGGCCGATTTTTTATATTTAGTTGCTATATGTGGAAATAAATAATTAGCCTTCATATATTTATTTGTCATGTTAACGCACGTTTAATAATAAACCGTAATAAGTCAAAAATTAAGGATTCCCACTTTTGTTAATAAAACGAACTAACTCCGATTGAAGAATCTATCGGTAAAATCCCGCTATGCGAAACAAACCATAATGGCCGATTTTTAGATCACCCCTCTCTTTATTACAAAAGCACGCGAAAAGTCAATTCATACTATAAAGAATCATTCAGTGATGCGGCGATCGTGTTGTGTGAATTGTAGCGTTGTTTTGTGACTATAGTGGAGTAAGGTAAAATAATTCGGTTTATATTCAAACACAGGTGAAACTATTCTACTTCATTTTTTTATAGACTGTCATGTTTTCGTTTTACTTCACTTCAGTTGAAAACGGTGTTACAATACAGCATGTACTATTTGGACTTGTTGCACTTTATCATTAAATTATAGTTGTATAGTTAAGAAGAAATGCGTATTAGTGCGTTTTAGCATTAGATTATTACTTTTAATCGAGAATTAATTAATTTTACATCACTTTATTGCCAAAGCTATCGCTAGATTTATATAATACTTGTATTTATTTCGGTTTACATTTAAAATGATCCTAAAGTCTAAAAGTACTCTAGCCATTGCTGCAGTTTATTACAAAATGTCCTTTAATTTTATTTTAAATACTGATTAATAAAAAGTATTAAATCACTAGTTCCATAGTTTAAATCCTGTAGAGGAAGCCTGAAAATAGGAACCAGCATCGCCTAAAACTTTTTGTAATAAGTTTTAATGCTTGATGTACTGATAAGGATATAATGTTGGATGGACTGTTACGAATAATTCTAAGCCAGTCGAAATATAAATAACGTCGTGATTACGTACTTACATGTGCATTACCCCTGACTGTAAATTTACAAATTTGTAACCTTACTATCACGTTTGCGTTAAGATTTTTGATTATAACTTAAATATTCTCTGAATTATTTTAGTAAATAATACGGGATAACTTACGTGAATCAGTCAGATAGCTCCGACTATAGTTTTAACCACAATAGGTGGTCTTTTCGTTGGAAAAGACGAAGCTCGAGAAGCCCGCGTTGACGTCTCACTTAGCAGGTTAGGTTAGGTTAGCTATGCGAAACGTCAACGCGGGCTCCCCTTGAAAAAGACCACCGCATGTGGTTGAAACTATAGTTGGAGCAGTTTGACTGAATCACGTGAGTTATCCCGTATTATTTTCTAAAATAAGTGTTAACCACGTTAGTTTCTCTGAATTAATTGAAAGTTTTACCTTTTTATTTAATGTTGTGTATAAATTTTTTAAGAGTTTGTTTAACGAAACAGACGATCAAGTCCAACGCAGCATACAAAACACAAGATCTCCAGCTCACGATGGAAGAAGTCAAGGCCGCCACGTTAAAATCACCACCATTCAGAAAGTTCAAGTCATCATACCACCACGAAAATTATTAGGTGGTACGTACTTCAAAGTGGAAACAAAAGTTAGCCAAACGTGTACGTAACAAGATATCAAAATACGAACGCAGATTATTAGGCATGTCCGAAAACCCAACAAAGCCTATTATTTTATTATTGGTAATTAACAAATTAGATTCTTTAAACTTTTTTTCAAAGCTACCTTGGACATTTTGATTCGAAAGAGATGTGTGGTGAACACAGCAAAAAACAGCAATAACTTTATAGAACGTGGAAAAAATTGGTAATTATAAAAAAATAATCCCAAATTGATAATTATGGAAGCAAGGAGCAAATAAATATATCTTTCTTCCGATCTAAAAAAAAATGTATGCATCATCTTTGTTTGTCCTATAAAAATTCAACTTTGGAGCAAGCACAAGAGCTTAGCAAAAATATGACCAACATCGTGAGTACAAGATACTGAGTAGATGAGAATAAAAGCTTGATCGAAAAAAAAATCTGATAAAAAATACCGCCTGGTTCATGATATACCTTTATATCTAGGAAAAACAAACTACCATCACGATTTTCTTTAACCGTCACCTATATTTTTGAGTGTGATGAAATTAATTGGGTGTTAAATAACGGCAACTCTTCTTTGGCCATCGAAAACATCATCCACTAAAAATCCACTCACTTTAAATCCAATAAAAGACAGAGAATAAACAACCATTGGGAAAAAGATTCAAACAGTAATTTGGTACAGAATCCTGAACAAATCGATGTGCCTTAACAAATAAGTCAGCCCAATTCTTGGCAGATCCCCTTCCAATAAAAGTAGACACTGGGTGCCTCCGCATATTGAAGCAGGTATCGGTTAAGTTGGGATATTCTTACAAAGCTCACGTCCGCTATCAATCCATCTATCTTGTGTTCGATCCCGAGCTGCAGATAAGTCAACTTAATTTAAACTCAATTCCCAAGATATTCAAAGTAAAATGGAAGACTTTAGCAACTCGTGCTTACTCTTATTTTCATTTAATTTTTCTTTACTGACTATAACCTCATGTTTCATTATAATATTGTCATAACACAATGTCATATAGTTGTTGCTACATTTAAACTATTGTCGGTACATACCTAATGCAAAAAAACTGAGACTAATTAATTATCATTCACACACAATTACACTGTCTTCCAGGCACGGGTCTCTAGCTTATCAATGGAATGAGTTACATTTAGACATTTTGTGTAGAATCATGGTAACCTTTTGTGGAATTAGAAAACTAATTTAATTTATTTTAAGGTGTTTCCATAAATGAAATTACTTTTGTTAAGGTGTTTTGTTTTGTATCGATCTGAAAGACAACTTTACGCTGCTGCTTTTAAAAAAATATGAAAACAAGTAATTTCACTACTTTCATGTAATTTTCTTCGCTATTTCATAAGCACATTGAGCAAGTGATATGTCGTATATAACAGACTACAAACACGAAACACGGCGTGTTGAAGCGAAAAGACGTGCTTTCCGGGCGGGGCGCGGGGCGGCGCGCGGCAACCCCCTGGGCGCTACTACAATTCAACGAAGTTCCGTATTCGTGTTACGAGTGACACTTTAGACAACGAAAATCGAATTTGCGGTACGAAGTTCGTTGTTTCATATAATCTATGGTCGGATCGCATCGTTCATCACAAATCGTGCCCTCTAGGGAATCTCTGAGAACGCTATCATGCCTCAATCAATTTTAAATCTCAACTGAGAGAATATAAAGAACATTTTCACATGGTAAGAGTGAGAGTGAAAAGCACCCCTTGACAAAAAAGCACCCCTTGACATAAATTTCTTTTATAATAATAAATTTATTGAATGTGTTGACATATCGACTTTATAAGGCATAGATATTGACACGCATTTAAATTGGAAAAGCCACGTACAGAAAATAAAATCAAAATTGTCAAGCTTTACTTATGCGCTTAGAGAATTACGAAAAGTAACAAACCTAGATACAGCTCTAACGGCTTATTATGCATATGCTTTCTCATGTATCAGCTACGGCATTATACTTTGGGGAAATAGCGTAGATGCCACAGATATATTTATCATCCAAAAAAAGTGCATTCGTATTCTAGGAAATATAAAGCTTCCCGACAAAACTGTAGAAAAGTTCCATAGGCCCTACTTTATAAGTTTCAAAATATTAACACTGTCATCCCTATACATATTTGAAAATTGTAAGTTTGTAAAAAAATATCCCCAACATTTTACAAATATATCACATCAGAGAAACTACCCAATACGGGCTAATTATCAAAATAATCTGATTGTCTCTACCTCTAGACTAAAAATGCATAGTACAGGACCAAACGCAATGGCAGCTAAAATATATAATAAATTACCGGTTAAAATAAAAAGTATAGATAACGTTCACAAATTTCTCAAAGTTCTAAAAAATATACTGCTCCAAAAGTCCTACTATACTCTTGAATTTTTTTTTCAGGATCCTTCGATTATAGAATAGGTCGTCCCACTCCTCTACATGTTGCTATATCCTAACAGGGTCATTATGTATAATTCCACCTAATTTTGGTTTGTATAAATTAACTCACGTAAACTGCATTTGAATGTACATAATGATTGCAATAAATGATTGAGTATTGAGTATTGAAAAGAGTCCTATGTAGTTACGGATCAGCGAGAGGTGTCGCTACTGTTCTAGAAGTTAGATACTCGTTTTTAAAATGTAGGTTATTTCTTTGTTCTCCGCAGGTATTTATATCCTCATTAGTATTTGTGATCTTTCTGCATATTAAGAACTCGACTTTGACTACTTACGAGTACCTATGGCTAAATTATAATTTCATATTTTTAAAATGTACAAACCATGCGAATCCGATTAAAAAATATCTTGTTCAGAATCTACACATGCAAATGCTTGCTAGTCTATGCTACGAACGAAGTTAAACAAATTTGAGCAAATACGTGTTTTGCGGATACCTTTCTTTCGGACCCGAAGTTCGAAACTTCGTCGAATTAGAGTATGGGCCCTGTTGAGTATGCCCGAATACGCTGATGACCTTACACTTACGCACTTTAGGTACAACTTTGTACCTAAACTTTAGGTACAAAGTTGTACCCTTACACGGAGTAGTGTCAGTTTTCTTTGCTTACGGTGGATTGGATAATTTTTTCGTCAAGCTCTTCTCTTCCAAAGAAACTTCGAGAAAACAAAAAGTATAAAGTAAGTCCCGCACCAAAGGGCGTTTCTTATGAAAACAGCCTGGTACCAATTTGAACAGCGCTGCTTGGTGCAAGGTGAGTGAGCGAGAATCCTATTGGCATCACCCATAGCAGGTTTTGACTTTGGCCATTTGACCATGTACGCCCATTCCTTTTCAGAGGATACGAATCAGGCCAGCGCCAAACAATCCCAGCCATATATTTATTATCTCATAGGGCAACAAGTCATTATTTTAAAATGTATTAAGTACTTAACTTTCTTTTAGTCTGAGTTTCAATACAACGCTTACATGCGTCATGGGATAGTTGAACATTTGACCAATTTGAGATTTTGAGTTCCTTTGAAGATTCTTTTAGCATACATTGACATAGATTCTTGTAATGTCGTGTGGTGGTGGGTATTTTACCAGGTGGTAGGCCTCATAAGCAAGACGCTGTCTTGGTAGGTAACACCTCAGTGTCAGATATTCTACCTGCAAGCAATAGTGTGCAAACACTGCTGTGTTTAGGTCTACAGTTTACAGTAGCAAATGAAATTACTGGGCATTCGAAATTTACGAATGTCCTGGAGTGTTTTGAGCGCAGTGCATTGTCACACACAATGGTGTAACTGTCTTGGCACTTATTAATACAAAAAAAATATAGAGTCTATAAGATACGTCTCAAAATGGCGGGCTTCTTCCTCCGCCGCTCGCGTTGTGTTACATTCCTTACTAAGCGTAATACATTCTTTGATTTTTAAGCTATTGAGTGGTGTAATTGAAGTTTGGAAGGGAATGCTAAATATGTAGCTACAACACTAAACTGTATCCTCCAGTTTTGTTATCTTTCGTTTTTTTAATTGCTTCCCTAAGGTAGGAATTTTAAAGACGTATTCATGACAAAAAATGCGGATTAAACACAGACAAAATCAGTAAGTATACTTATACTTACCCGGTGGTACTCCATCGCGGAATTAGATATTTCACCTGAAAGCGATAGCATCCACACACTAGTGTGTGTATGCGCGAATAGTATTCTAGCAAGTTACATTCTTGGGAATACGAATAAAAACTAACGTCTCGGAGCTCAGTGCAGTGTTTTATTTTTTGTTGTTGATAACTTATTGTGGCTTACCAGCCACAATCTCACCTGATGGTTAGTGATGATGTGGTCGAAAGTGTTAACAGGCTTAAACTACAATTATACTGGCTCTCAACGACAGATGCCGGAACACACCGTAAGGTGATTGGTGACAGATTTTCTACTTACTTACTGCGGATGCTAGCATGTAGAGAAGCTCAAGCCGGCGGCGGTTCGAACTATGGACCTGCTGCGTGGCAGTCCATAGTCCAATGCCGCTGTAAAATCACTGCTTCAAAAGAGTCAAGCAGAACGAGAAAGGTAGTACGCACAACTTTATGACACTAAGGCTCCGTTTCAGAATGTCCTAATAAAGTTTTGGGTTGTTTTCCAACACATAAAATAACTGAATGATAAAAATGACAGTTGATATGCAGCGCGTTTCATGCTTTAACCGATGGATAGGCTAAATCGATGACTGTGAAACGCAAAGTTAGTGTTTTGTTTAATAAATATGTTCTGGGTAGTAAAACCGGAACTTACTCGAACATTCTGAAACAGGCCCTAAAACTGTAATGTACAAGCGTGCATGCCATTGACTTGGACATCTCAAAATTTAACAATATATAAAAACTAGCGACCTGCTCCGGCTTCGTACGGGTGCTATGTTGATGCTTAATAATATATAACATCTTCGAAAATATTAATATAAATTATATCTAGGGTGCATATTGATCAATATTAAATGCACAACGTATTTAAGGTACTTAATTTGATAAGGATTAATGATGTATTGCTTAAAACCGCTTCGTTAATAAGCCATTATCGATCACAAATAGTTATTGTGGGTTATGCCTAAGAGATACCATCGCGAACTTTTCTGTAGTCCTTTTTAAGGTGTACAATACTGTAGTACATTATTATCTATCTCGTAGGGTTCAGCCAGCGTTTGCTATTGGCAACAGCACACCTTGTAAGTAATAAGAACAATAAGAAGCCAGAAGTGACGGCAAATTGTTTTCTACCTATTTATTATCATTATGTATATAGAACATTTTATGATATGTATACATAATTTATATAAGTACTTAAACTAGCGGCCCGCCACGGCTTAGCAAGGGTAATTGCGAATATAAATTGAGATGTAAGCTATCCTATATTTCAATTAGAATCAAATGGCCAACGGTATGCAAATCAATAAAATTGGTTCAGTAGTTTAGGAGTCCATCGCGGACAAACAACGTGACACGTAATTTTTATATATACGATTTTGACGAGCTACCTGATAACCAGTCAAATGTGCGGATCTCTAAAAGAGCCCGAGATCTTTTAGAGATCCGCATCACAACAACCATTGAAAGTAAATAATATTGTTTAATTTCACCAATACTTAAAAACTACTTACATGACAAATCACTGCTTTCCGTATTTGTTTTATAAAAACTAATTTGCCCGCGTAAATTGAGTTATGTAACATTTCTGAATATTATGATTACAAGCACTACCGCGTACTAAGCGAAAATCATAAATTTACAAAATAATTGGAGTACAAATGTTTTGCCCCGGGCGGGAATTGAACCCGCGTCCTTCTGATTTCGCGCCGGATGCCTAAACCGCTCGGCTACCGGGGGCCCCTATGATGCCGAAATTTCGTGCTGCAATTGTATGTCTTAAACCGTCATAGGGG
This sequence comes from Plagodis dolabraria, assembly GCA_963854805.1. Classification (NCBI taxonomy): domain Eukaryota; kingdom Metazoa; phylum Arthropoda; class Insecta; order Lepidoptera; family Geometridae; genus Plagodis; species Plagodis dolabraria. The sequence goes on along the minus strand of OY978457.1, from coordinate 20,779,894 downwards.
ACGCTGCGCGGCCATCAATCAGACTGCTAGACTTCACCTGATCGAAATAAGTGTTTTTTCAAACTCTTAACTCTCGGAATGATGTCGCTACCCTTCTATATTTCTAAATATTGTTTTTAATCCCGAAAAAAATCAGATTTTCTGTTAGATAACAAAGTATTAAGAGACATAACCATACAAATTTGCATTAATTAAATTTAAAACATACTTTATGTAAAAATAAAACAGTTTCAGAATAATTATTACTTTTGAAGGTATTATACGTAATAATATTTTTAATAATTATTACCTTAATGGTATATCATTTTATCAGAGCCCAAATAATATGGAAGTTCCCGTATTGTTCTGTGGTAATGCGATTAGAAGGCTTTGATTTATTTTATGAATAAATATAAAAAAAAAAAATCTGTCAAAAATCCCAAACGTTCTTTAATAGTACTACGTACATACAATATATGATAATAATTCACTAAACATGCTACATTTTTTTTTAAATATAGAATATTTATTGTTGAAAATAATTAATTTTAATTAATTAATTAATTTTAGTAGGTATGTTCCTTGTCTTAGCCTTCATTAGTAATTTAAAAAAAAAAATGTCCATTTACATTATTAAAAACTTATTGGAGTGTATATTTATTTAACTGTTAACATATTTAACTAAAAAAAATAATAATTAGTCAAATTAATATATATATAAATTATTTATAATTAAATTAATTTCTTTTAAATAGCTGTTTTGAAAAAATACCATGTATTAAATAAAACTGCATACGATGGCTGCGATTGCAATTTCACTATATTTTATGATGTAGATATACGAATAAATACTCCATGCCATAATGTTCTCCAATTATGCATTTCATTACGGTTAAGTTTACAATTTTGTTTTTAAGAAATATAAACCAATCATTAAAAGTTTTAAATTATTAAAAAATGACGAGATACAGAAGACGAAAAAATACCTAAGATTACTACAAATCAAAAACTGTGGATTGAAAAAAATAACATCGGGTAACATGGCAAACTTACCAATTTTTTATTATTTTACTGAAAAAATATTTTTTAAAGATTATTTTAGCCGATTTAACTTACGGTTTGTTAACGTCGAAAAGGCGTCTCGACCGGTTTCGCGACCTTCAGAGTAGCTTCATCACGGAGTGCGAGGGCTCACGACTGCGCCCACGCATTCACTGGTGGTGGCGCCGGCGGCGGCCGCGGACCGAGCCGCGCGCGCTGCTGCCCTCCTCGCGCGCTCTGACGTCACCGCCGGCAGCGCCGGCGCAGGTGCATCACTGTTTTCTTCGTCACTAGTACTGCAGTCGTAAAATCGGCTAAAATAATCTTTAAAAATGTGTCAAACTTACGTTAGTTTTAATCAAAATATTTTTTGTTGGATTTTCTACTCTTTATAATATTCTCATTTCTAAGCATTTTCCGATACCTTTGCAATGTTATCATTACAAACCAAAGTGATTATGCTCGGAAAATTGTTCAAGATTATAATTAAGCTGTATTTATTGGAAGATAAAAATGGTACTCAAACAAGTATTAGGGATTATTTAATGTTCAAAACTCCTTTAATAACATGAGAAAATACTTTATTTATAAAAAAATAAAAATCAGAATGAATCAAATAGCAAACCGACGGCAATGTAACTATCGTCATATGTAGGTATTCTATCCTGCAGGAACTTCAAATGTTTTCGGTTTAAAAATCAATCATAAATTTCGCTCAGGACTTATTTTATTACTATGCACAAAATCTTGATCCGTTGACCCATCGCAGCGAGAAAGAAAGTCAAACTAACAAACCAAATAACCGACAAACACACTTTCTCATTTATACCTACTAGGTGTGGGTATTCTCCATACTCAAGCAAGTCATTAGTGTACGTCCCACAATTAAGCACAGACACGCGCACATGCGTCCCTTTTTAATTTGTAGGTGCTTAACTTTTATTGTAGGGCAAGAACGTGCTGTGAATTGTGAAGGTGGAGAAGAAAAAAGACGAGAGCAATTAACAAAACCTATGGATATTTCAACGTATTCGTATGTTACCGACTGTTACTCTTAATGACCTCGCAACAGTGTTCGTTTAAACTCCTTTGAAGGTCATCGCATATGATCGAAAACTATGTTGACAGTTTAGACCAAAACGAGCAAAGTTTTACCGACTCTATATAATTTTCCGAGTAAGTTAAGCCTAACTCAATATTTCTTATCACTAATCCTCACGAGACCTGTCAAATTAAAATCAATGGCCATATTTTAATCCACTATAGGGTGTATTGCACATTAGAGCTATTAACCATTGCAACACACTTATTACCATTAAGAATATGCCTTATAGGGTGACCGTCAGGGAAGAGATGGTCATAAAAGCTAACCACCTTTTTGTGTTGTCCTTTATAACAATGATATTAAAATAACTATGTGAATTTGTTCATTTTCAATCGCATGTACTCGAGGAGTCATGGACCTGATGATGCTTCGTGTAAAAGTGAAATGAGCTGAAAATTTTCCAGGGATACGTGGCATTTACTGGCTTAGCAGTAAAATTAGGCGGAACAGTCACTGGATACATACATATACATATATGTTATGCCTGATAGGTTAGCTTTTGACCACTATCTTACCTGATGTCAAAGAAAGAAATAAAGAAAAAGTTTATTTTGAACATAACGAACACAATAGCAAAACATCATATATGTACAATAAGAAACAAACAAAAAAATAAGAATATTGCCGTCGTATACCTTCAGTCCAAAAAAGGTCCTGGCTCAGCATGATGCTGTGGGCGAACCTACAGCGCTGGTTTTCAGCCAAGGCCTAAGTGACAATGCAATAATTTAATACTTATAAGCAAATAATATTACACGTATGACTTACAATAATATAATCATATATACAATAGATAAATATAAAATGTAAACGCAGTGAAAGAATGAGAACTAGACCAACCAAGAAGCAGCCAAAAAGGTCAATATGGAATGTTACACGTTCATAACTTGCGTATCAGTCACTAAAATAAATTAAAACTCTGCCTAACATATGATACTCTGCTTACAAACAAATAAATATTAGAAGTATCTATTTTTCATATTGTTTTTTTGTTTAATAAAAATTAAATAAAAAAATTGACTAAAAATCCTGAATTGATTTGGAGTTAATATATTGAAACATATTGAAATTAACAAAGATGTATAATATAAATGGTCATCAATACAGTTATTACAATTATTATAAAGGAAAAAAGTTATGTAAGATAAGTAAATTTAATACTTATTTATTGGGATAATTTCTGTAATTCTAGTAAATGATGTTTGTATTTATTTCGAAAATTAGACTTGGCCTAAGTAACCTTAATGGTGGGGGTAGCGAATTCCAGCATTTAGTGGCAGAGAATCGAAAACTTCCACGTAATGTCAAGTAATAATGTGGTCGAAGATGTTGTTCAGGCTAATCTAGAATTACTGGCTCTAAAGAACAGTTGCCGGAATACACCGTAAGGTGCTTGGCGACAGATTTTCTACATGAGGGTAGTAGCTAGCCAGGCGGGCATTCGTAAAATACCCTACCATCATGCTATAATGACTGCCATCCTAAGTCAACAACCGAAACCAACAACTTAACGTGTCCTCCGAAGCGCTCAGTAGTAATGTCGTTATTAGTCACACATCCAACCTATGACCACGGCGGGCATTGTTTAACTACCAATTATGATTTTAACGTAAACAGAATAATATTTAATAATAAAATTTAGTTTGTCGTGGATAGCAGAATTACTACCGGTTATAACCGGTTTTTCTATCATATGGGACGCGGTTTGGTCTTAATAATAAACTGGATGTTTTGATTATTTCTCGATAATGGCTAACGAAGTTTATGAAAAACCTACCATAACTATTATAAGACCACTAATATAAAAAGATAATAAAAATAGAGGTGAATATTTAAAGGACTATACAAGTGTGTTGAATACCGCTGTCCGCTGTACACCTCCAGCTGGCTTGGAGCTAAGAACGGCCTCTTTATAATCCTGGTAGGATTTTCTGTTACTTACTCTATTTCGTATTTGATTCATCGACGCGTCTCAGAGAATCGTCATCTCGTCTGGAGGTACTATTTAGACGACTGCCCAAAAAAGAAGTGTTTGTTTTCAATGTTCATGTAAGTAATGTACCTCAGATCTCTTGACTGAAAACTCTCTCTTTTTTGTTTAAAAGCTGATGGTTGTCGTTTGGTCCCATTTTAAATTTCATCAAAATCAGTCAATCCGTTTTTGAGGTACACACCAATTACTGAAAAATATGTACCTATCATGATGATATAGTCGTTGTCAATGAATGACAATCGATCCCGTAAACAGTAAGGGTCACTGAAAAGACTGAAAAAAAAACCGACTTCAACAAGTTATTTCACACTTTTGGGTGTTGAAGTTGGTTCCAGTTTTTGTTATTTTGTTTTTTATATATTTTTTTTGGTTGAGAAAAGAAACTTAACACTTAACTTCTAAACAGCATAACCGACTTTAATATATGAGATATCGTTAGATTTGTCTTGATAGCGCAAGTGACACTAGGGTACGTGAAAAGAAATAAAAAAACAAACTGGCATAATATGTATTTGCAACGCCATATTTTGAGACACAATTTCATTTCATCCGAACCCATCGAGTGCTGTATCAAAATGAAAAGTTTAAAAAAACTATTTCATAAATATATAATTTGTAGTTTAAATTTCAACGGAAAAAAAATAAAACTCAAAACGAAAATAAATAATTTGCCGCCGGGTTTTTTACTTTTTTAATTAATTTGGCGGTTGATAAATAATATCTTCTTTGGTTTATTTTTGTATAATTATAATAATAAATTAAAATATTTTTGGAGTCATGACTCTCATAAAAACTTGCTGTTCAGTATTAAATATACAGCAATATTAATTCTCCTTCAAAAATTTGATTACATTTCCACATAATATTATATTCATCAGAACGACTCGAAAACTCTTGCTGAACACATTTGGAACATTTAGAATATGTTCAACTGAAACTTTACAGGAATTTCATTAGACTGCGAACTGTCTCCGGAAATTAAGACATTGGATTGCTCTCTGAGAAATCTTGCTTTAAATTGCGTTTTATTCAGGAATCTAATTTTCAGTTGAGTTTCGCGGAAAGGCGGAATGACAAACTAGCTGAGAAATTATGAGCCATTTTTCCTTGGACTGATAAGAGCAACTCATCACTCCGAGGCAAGGAAACCGGGACTGAGTTTCCGGTATATTATTTTTCTATATGGGACTGAGCTTAGTGTATAAAAATTGCATGAAGATAAAAAGAAACATGTTTATTCCCACAGAGTTTTTATTATATTTTGCGTTAACTTAGCTAACTAAGCTTTCGCTAGCTGCTTGTTTCTTGTAGAATAAAGCTATTGTTAATTTAGCTTTCTTGGGACCAAGTGGTAAGGATAACAATTATTCTTTGTTTCTAAATATGATTACAAGCACTATCGCGTCCTAAGCGAAAATCATATTTTACAAATTATTATAGTACAAAATTTTATGCCCAAGGCGGGAATCGAACCCGCGTCCTTCGATATCGCGTCGGATGCCTAAACCTCCTCGGCCACCTGAGACTTGGCATTTCTGCCAAAATTTAGTGCTCCAATTGTATTACTTTAACCGTCATAGGGGACGGTGCGCGGCCATCAACCAGACTACTAGACTTCATCTGATCGAAAAAAGTGTTTTTTCATATGATGTCGCTACCCTTCCATATTTCTAAATATATGCGTAAACAATAATACTCATATGATTGTTATTATATTTTCGTTTTTAGTTTGTTACGTCAAAATTAGTCTTTTAGTGTTTTTTCGTAAATTAAGACATTGCATTGCTATCTGATTGATATGATATTATTTAGGAACTGTGCATGGGATGTAGGTGCCACAAATAATAAAACATGGCCGAGAGCGATACAACTCGCACAAAAAAGCTCTGCATAAAAATACCGTTTAAAAATAGAAAAATAGTATTTTAACCGACTTCCAAAAAAGGAAGAGGTTCTCAGTTAGAAAATATATATTTTTTATGTATGATAACGCATAACTTTTTACAGAGTAGTCTGATTTTGATAGTTTTTTTTAATTGAAAAGGTTATATCTTTGAGGTAGTGCCATATAAGTTTGATCATAATCAATGTAGTAGTTTTTAAGTTACCCTTAAAGTGGAGGTGACGAGGTGTGGAGGCAAATAAGGTTCTTTTAAAAAATAAGTTGAGCCGTACTATTACATTTGTGGCAAAACAAAAAATATTATGTAAATTTTGATCATATTTGTGAAAAATTTATGGTCACAGCGAGGATCTCAAAAAAAATCAATTTTATTTCAACTTAATTTAATTTCATATAAAAGTTACAATTTATTCTAAGTCTAAAATGATATGCTTCGTCCGAAGTAAGGAACAAAAGTGTCTTACAAACTAGAAACACGCGCCACGAAAACGATGCTCGATGCTGATGCAGCGATTGCGCGGCGATTGACGTCAATGCAAAACTGGGTCGGTGCGAAGTGCAAGCAAAGTGCAACTATGCAATCTTCATAGCGGTGCCACACATAACACCTCCCCCCGTAGAACAGCGAGTGAAGACTCTGGTATTGGACGAAGCTGGGGGTTGATTCGCATCAACCCTTCCTTCAGTGTCAGGAACAGCGTAGATCCGCGATAGTCCCGACTGGTCTTCCACAGGTTTTTTCTTCAGGCAGTACTTGCGGTATGCTATGGTTGCAGCAATTGCACAAGTAATAATTAGTGTTAAATAAAGCGGTATGGTAGTATGATACACGCTATAATTTGTATCCGTGTTGACTTCTATAGGCTGCTGCATGGTGATCTTGGTGTTCAAGGTATGCAGCTGGTCGAGGTTCACAGAATTCATCTTAATAGTAACCGCTGTTGGTCGTGAGACAGGCTTTTCTAGTGGTAAGTCCATTATTTTAAGTACTTGTCCTTTTAGAAGATCATTTGTATTGGTGACAACGAAATCTGGTGTTTCGATGAAACAGCTGTGCGGTACGACGGCGAGGTAGCTGCCTTGGAGTACTTTGTAGAGTTCTTGTCCACAGGAAAGATGTACTTTAGTTGGTGAAGGGAAGCTGAGCGTATAGTGCTTATCGTCGAGTTCGTCATAGGCAGGAACTTGCAGTGCTACTGGAACAGGCTTACAAAGAGTGGTTTTTTGTTGCGAAATTATAAGTTGTTGAATACAGTCTTGTTTCTCTCGAATCTGCAGGCCCCGTTTCTCGTCACAGATGTACCATTTGCTGGTCTTCGGGCATTCTGCCACTATGTACTTGAATTCTTTCTCGTGAATTGCCAGGAATGGATAGGGAGGTATGAAGATCTCGTCATACTTATTAGGGACAATAGATAATTTATACATATCATATACTTGGGGAAATACAATTGGGAATTTATATACAATGACTATTTCGTTATCTACGTAATAAGAACCTACTCTGATTATGTCGTAATATTCTCTAATATCGATTTCAATTATTTTATCATTACTGTATAAATTTCGCAATCTATTGAAAATAATGTCAAATGATTTCCTGCTAATAATTGAATGATGAGGAATCGACATTTTAATAAAACCTAGCACGTTTTGCAGTCTAAGTACTTTTTGCGAAATCGAGTCAACATTGTCACCAAGTATAAGAAATGCTTGTGCTAAGTGTGCGTATTTAATGAGGTCGTAGTCACGAGTAGCTTCCGTTTCGCTGATTTTGTTAATAATGTGTGTGATTTTAGTTTGACTATTTGCAATATTATCTACAATTTTCGCATATTGAGACATCCATTCTTTAGAAATACTAACATGGCTATTTAACTCTGTAACTAACTTATTATCAGTAAACTGAAGGTCTTTAATTGCTTGGTTGTAATGAAGAGCATCTGTATAATCTAGGTTACCGGTAATACTTTTAACTATAGATCCGAGCCCGTCTACCAGTCCCCTTTTTACACGACTAACCTCAAAAGTCTTTAACTGCTCAGAGACACTTTGAACTTTATTCGACAAATAGTTAAGGTGAGGTTCGAATAAGAATATGTTTTATTGTTTAACACAGGACCCATTGTATGTAACTGGTTAGCAACTGAGTTTATCTTATCTTGCAATTCTTCAAGGTTTATGGATTGAACGAATGAGTGATAATGTGATATGACTCTAGTGGGACCTAACTTAAAAGGTAAAATTCCGGGACCACCGTCGAGTTTCTCAAGCATTATCTCCTGCGTCAGCGCCATCGATGGTAGGAGAAGAAGTAGTACCAGGGGAATCCTGCAACAATTGAGCGCTTTTTGGTACTCTCTTAAGTCGAGATTTAGCAACAGGTCCTCGCTTTCTCTTTGTGTAGATATGTATAGGTAAATCGGCCATAACTTTATCGTGCGTATACCGCGGGGCTAGTTTCTGTCGGGCAGCTAACGGATTTTTGACAAATATTTGTTGCTCGGGAGAGTAATCTATCTCCGGGTCGCGATTAGCATTGCGACTGTCGGTAAGGTTTGTCCGTAGCGTGGTACACGAATCGTGAATTATATTATAAGCTTTACACATTCTGTTCTTATGGTCAGTAACGTATTGTTGCAACAGATGTGAGGAAAGATCTATATCGAAGGGGTCACGTGGATCGAAGTGACCAGTTATTACTTCGATTGGCTTACACTTAGTAAAACTATGAATTGTGTTATTGTAAGCAAGGATGGCATAAGGCATAAGGTTGATGGTAGCTTCACCTTTATGCTCTAGTTTTAGAATACGTAAGTGCTCTAATATTGTGGAATGGAACCTTTCGACTATACCGTTCTCGTTTGGTGTGTGAGGTGCTATTCTGTGGTGTTGAATTTTGTGTAATCTGACAAATTCGGCCATCAACTGATTGACAAACTCAGGTCCGTTATCTGTTACTATGGTAAAAGGCATTCCATGGTGAGTGCAGTATGAAAGGAGCGCTTGAACGACACTAATTGCTGTTCCGTCTCTTAAGTAGTAGGCCTGAGCATATTTAGAAAATGCATCAACAATGGTTAAAAACTTCTCACTCTGAATAGTTAGCAGATCCATATGAACTAGTTCAAATGGTTTGCTGGCTGGTGGTACGACTCTAAATTGTTGTTTGACAGGGTTCCTATCGTACTTTGCCTGGCCGCATATTGTACATTCATTGATGAATTTTGTGACGTGCTCTCGCATTTTTGGCCAATAATACTTATGAGACAGAGCTAGGTAACATTCGTTAATACCGCGATGGTTTGTTTTACCATCGTGATATTTACTTATTATTTCCTGTTGTCGTAGATATTCGCGAACGTTTTCTAACTCCTTTTTTACTAACATCATGTTCATAGCCGAATTTTTAAATGTACTCTGTATGATAGGTATAATTTTATACATAGCTTCGTAAGGGTTAATAAGCAAGCCAGTCTTTATCTTAGGATGAACATACTCTCTTATAGCATTAATAACGTCCTGCTCGAGGTTTGACTCAGACAACTGAATAGACGTTCTAGTGTGTGTTTCGAAAGGTTTAGTCACAACTGTCCTACCCTTAATGTCACCCACAACAGTGAAAACAATTTGTTTCGTGAACCTATTTAAGGGGTCATCAGTAATTGGGACTTCCAAGATGGGTTTTTCAGCGTCGGTGTGCACCGTAATCGTACGAGACTCGTCTGCAATTTCCGAAGCTGTGAGCGTTCTCGAATCATCTAACGGATTTGACTTTTCTGATGGATTTACTACGATAGAGCTAATATCTTCGTTATTAATCTCAATTCGCGATAAGGCGTCTGCGTTCGTGTTGCACTTGCCCTGTTTATAGATGACGGTGAAGTCATATTCGCTTAATTTCAATCGCCATCTTGTGAGTCTCGAGTTAGGCTCTTTTAAACTCATCACCCATTGTAAAGGCTTATGATCAGTTATGATTTTAAACTTTCGACCAAAAAGATAAGGCCTAAAATACTTTGTAGCCCATACAATTGCAAGGAGCTCTTTTTCTATCGTACTGTAATTCAGCTCGCTAGAATTAAGAGTTCTGGAGGCATAAGCGATGGGTTTATCAGAACCAATAGTACCTTGCGATAGCACGGCTCCAATGGCGACATTGGATGCGTCAGTTGTTAATATAAATTCCCTCGTGAAGTCTGGGTACTGAAGAATCGGGTCATTGGTTAAGAGTCTTTTACAATGTTCGAAACAGTTGTTGTAGTTTTGATCGAGTACTATCTTAGAACCCTTTTTCAGACATTGTGTTAGAGGTTTTGTAAGTCTAGCGAAATCGGGAATGAATTTCCTGTAATATCCGAGAAGTCCGAGAAAACGTTTGATTTCCGTTGGGTTTTAGGTATGGGATAATTTTGAATGGCTTTTATTTTGTCAGGGTTTGGCTTTACACCGTCTCTGCATATGACATGGCCTAAAAAGTTCGTTTCTAACTTTAAGAATTCCGACTTATCCATCTGAATCTTAAAGTTAGATTCACGTAATCTCGTGAAGACCTTTTCGAGATTTACCATCATCTCCTGAAGGGAGGTACTGAATACAATAATGTCATCCAGATAGACCAGACAGATGTTGTTTTGAAGGTCTTTGAGGACGTTATCCATCACTCTTTGAAAGGTTGATGGGGAGTTCTTTAACCCCATGGGCATCCGGAGGAACTCGTAATGACCATTTTCTACGGTAAATGCGGTCTTAGATATATCAGCTGGATCCATTTCTACTTGGTGGAACCCGCTAGCCAAATCCAAGGTGGTAAAATATTGGCACTTCCCCAATTTATCTAAGACGTCGGTAATGTTAGGAATCGGATACTTATCATCAATCGTTTTCTCATTTACTTTTCGAAAATCTACTACAATACGCCATTTGGTTTTACCGGAAGCATCACCCTTTTTTGGGACAACCCAAATTGGCGAGCTCCAGGCAGAATCAGATGGTCTGATGATGTTCTGGTCAAGCATTTTAGTTATTTGGTCTTTGACCTCCTGTCTATGGACGTAGGGATACCGATAGCTTTTAGTATATACAGGACATTCATCTGTAGTGCGATGTTTAACTTTATTAGTGAACGTTAACGGTTCACCTTCAATGTAAAATACGTCTGCGTAGCGGGCGCATAAGGTTTCTAAGTTAGCGAGCTCTTCTGGATTTAAATGATTTGTTCTTAGTCGCGATAAAACTTCGGTCGCGCGATCTGATAGGTGTTCTGCGCGTTCGCACTCTACGTTGAGTATTTCAGCCGATACCGGTCGGTCCATTGAAAAGATGACGTCATTAGGTGAATCATTATGAATCTCAACCCAACCGCGATTATTCTTTACCGATGTTAGACAATCGGTGACTATACATGTACATATAATTTGACTTTGTACGATGACGTCACCATCTTGACTGTTAATAGGTAACCGAACCAACTTTGACGAATGTGCCGGAATGATGTCTTCGTACAAATTCACGTTACGAGAGTCGTAAATCTGTAAAGGGATTTGCGCGCTTCTCGTTGTTAGTATTTTATTCTTAAGATCTATGTTAGAGTCCCAAGCCGTTAATAAATCTAAACCAAGTAAACCGTCGAAATACTGGTGGAAATTGTACACGAATAACGTCATATCACCCTTTTCATTATATTCTTTAAAACAAGGCAGAGTTATTGAGTGTTTGTGTGTGCTAGTAATATTTGAGTTAGTAACTTCGAACGGTTCATAGTTCAGTGGCACGTTATAGAAATAATTTTGCACAGCTTGAGGGCTTATAAAAGACTGGTTAGCACCTGTGTCCACTAAGATTTTAAGGGGTGGATCATTAATTTGAACGTACATGAGCTGTCTTTGTGTTTGCAAATTTATTTCTATTTTTGCTTGTCTGAACTCGGTTCCTTCTGAAAATCCTCTTGCTTCGGTGTAATAGGGTTCCCTATTTCTTCTACAACCGTACTTGTCGGATTCTCATAGCTACAATCGTAGTACTCGGGGTATTGATCGCAGGTATAATAGAATTGATCGTACACAGGTAACTATTATCGTAGCCATAATGTAACTCATAGTCGTAACCTAACTCATTGAAATTGACCTCACGCGTTTTAAAATAATTGCTTGGAGGCGGATTGCCGTGAGTTCTCCAATCACGACCTGTAAGTGGTAATGGCTTAGAAACAAAATGGCTAACGCCACTCATTGGGCGCGGAGCATTGGAATTCGTTGATTGATTTTGTGGTCTGAATGGCATAGCAAATGCATTATTTTGCGACTGATAGTTTGGTGGTGGTGCGCGAAATATTTGCTGTGTGCGTGTCGGACCCCGAAACGAATTCATTTGATTATGATGAGGCCTCCAACCTTGTGTGTACTTGTGTAGCTTGAGGCAACATGGGCTGGTGGCGTGGTTGGCCGGGTGCACTATAAATTGGCTGTGTTGATGGACCAGGCGTGTTAAAAGCAGGGGTTCTAATCATGGGTAGATGACTATTTAAAGGTATTTTAAAATTGCTAAGGGGCTGTGGTTGCCAATCTTTCTTACCAGGGCCACCCTCATTACGTTGTTGTATATAAAGAGTGTTAACCTCTTCCTGAACAAATTGAAGAGCCTTTTCCATAGATCCGGGACGCATGCATCGAATTCTGGATCCCAGAGGATCTTTAAGACCGCGTAAGTATGCTTGAAGAGTTAATTTCGCGTATAATGTTCTTTTAGCCTCCACCGTGGTAGGCACAGACTCGTGAAGCGACACGTAAGTCATTATAGTACTGAACAGATTTTGACAGCGTTCGTAAAATTCTTGCGGGGTGCTAGACCCTTGAGTTTGCAAGGATAAATCGCTGTATAAGGCGGTCTCATCGCGATGGTCCGCAAAGTTATTAATCAACGCGTCACGTATACGATTCCAATTATCCGGGATACCGTTCGAGTTTATAAGTCTCGCCGCGGGCCCCGTCACTTTGTTCAGAATGCCATTAAGAAGAGATAAATTAGCTAACTCGTGACCCTGCCCGTCTTCATAATGCTCCAACACTAACCGATCGCACAGATTTATAAAAAGTGTTAAGACATGAGGATTCCCGTCAAACTCGGGCAACAGTCTGAGAGACTTATAGATCACATCTACTTGGTCAGACATGGCGCTCGATTGCACTGATTCTAAATCTCTACGTTCGTCAATTATACTTAAACCTACTATCTATTCTATTAGTATCCCTATCACTACTTCTACGCCGTGATTCTCGTGGATGGAAAATCTTGCTAGCTAATAAGACACTACACACAAGATAATATAATCTATTCGCGAGAATATATTAAAATAACACATTAACATATAAAAAGGACATGGAAATACAACAACTAGGAAGGCAAACACTTGAAAGATTCAATGTACTCACATAATTTTCCTTGACGAGTCGAAGTCTGGACTCTCCTCGGTAGTGACCACACCGTAGATTCTTGATTGCTCGACAGGAAACCGATGATGTGTTCCCTAATTCCCTAAGCAATCCTACCGACTGCGCCAAAAATGTATGGTCACAGCGAGGATCTCAAAAAAAAACAATTTTATTTCAACTTAATTTAATTTCATATAAAAGTTACAATTTATTCTAAGTCTAAAATGATATGCTTCGTCCGAAGTAAGGAACAAAAGTGTCTTACAAACTAGAAACACGCGCCACGAAAACGATGCTCGATGCTGATGCAGCGATTGCGCGGCGATTGACGTCAATGCAAAACTGGGTCGGTGCGAAGTGCAAGCAAAGTGCAACTATGCAATCTTCATAGCGGTGCCACACATAACATGTGAGATTCCTATTGATCCCAAAACATGATCACAATCAATTTACGTGATAAAAAAAAATTATGAACATAGGTCTAAAAATATCTTCTAGCAGTTGGAACTCTAGTATTTATCAACATATCTTGATAAGTTTAATACAAGAGGTGTATTACATATAATTACAAATCCCTATTGTTTTATTTTTTTTACTTTTGTGTAATATTCATTTATTTAATTATTTTATCGCGAATTTACTCGAGCACACCAGCGCGGCGGTTCCGAGGCAGTGTTGCGCAAGCGTTGGCACGGGGAGGTTGTGTCGCTCGTAACTCCGCTCGCGCTTTCGACTGACAACGATCTTGTCTTTGTATTAGTGCATTGACACGCGAGATTCGCAGCTGTGTGCGTGTAATGATTCGCTCGCTGCAGAGGGCCAACTTGATTGCGACGTGAAGTATGCGCGTTGACGCTTTATTATTGGTACTTTGTAGACAAATTTTATTTGAAATTTATCACATATGAAAAGAATCAAAACTTGAAATTGACAATTTTGTAGGTACTATACAATGGGCGGCCTTATCAATAAGATCAATGAAAGTTTTTTAATTAGGTGCATAATACATGTAAAAATTAATTAGTAATGTCTATAACGCTCTCATGACATAACTGGTAAACTAAAGATAATATTTTTTTATATTATGGTAAATAGTTTCCGGCTTTAGTACTTTGTAGGGTACAAAATGGTTCTCTACTACATTAAGAGTGTGTATGGGAATTCATACATCTTTTGGAGTTCCAAGCTTTTTTGATAAATGTATTAGGTGTTTTGATATAGGTTAATTAATACTGCATAAAGATAACGTCTGCCAAGTGAAGATGGATAACTCGAAAATAGTAAGAGATAGGTAAGGGAGATTTGCTGTGACATTTAAATATTTATATTGTAATTAAAATCACCATTTATTCATATTATATAAAAAATTAGGTACAGTAATCTTTATTAATTGTATTTACAATAATTGTTTGAAAAATTATTCTGTCCTTATTATAGAGCTTGATACAATATATTTGTACGCCGGAAACGGTAGAATATTTGATTCTAAGATAATGTAAGAACACAATGTACAATATTCTTATGAATAAATAAATTTAAATTTGAATTTGAATTTGCCCCTTGGGGTGCCCATATAATCCCGTGGGTGTCGTAAGAGTGACTAAGGGAAAACTACTGGAAGGTGGGCAGCAGCGCCTTCTAAAGAACTGCCAACTTACACTGAGATCCCCAAGACGCCTACCAAGCGTGGGAATTATGGCAAATACTCCCTTAATAATATGAAACTGATGTTATTTTATGGATAACTAGCTTTCCGGGCGCGGCTCCGCCCGCGCGTATGTCGGTTATCGCGCGAAAACATTAACCTCTTTTTGCGCAGTTGGTTAAAAACTATCCTATGTTTTTTCCCGGGTCTCAAACTATCTCCATACCAAATTTCATTCAAATCAGTCCAGTAGTTTTGGCGTTAAAGCGTAACAGACAGACAGACAGAGTTACTTTCACATTTATAATATTAGTAATTTAAGAAGTAATCGATGAAACTGTTTCAGTCTCATCATAGTTAAACGTGAACAACCAATTAACAATGATGCTTTTGGCTTCAAACACTGAACTATGTTTTATATCGCACTGATCCAGGACTTGATTATATAAATATGTTTCAATAAAAGGGCTAAATCTTCTTGCAAAAGTTGTACGAATAACAGGCAATTTTAATTGGAAAACTCGTTTATGTAGTATATCACTAAAATCAGCAGGACCTCCAGAACAACCTAGATTTTGAATTTCAGCCAAATCGGAGTAACTTTCTTCACGTGGCAGACCACATCGAAAAATAAATTCCAAATTCGGAATAAGGACGTCCAGAACAACCTAGATTTTGATTCTCACCCAAATCGGACTAACTTTCTTCACTGGGCAGACGACGTCGAAATATTAATTCCAGGAATAAAGACGTCCAGAAAAACCTAGGTATGAATGAATTTTAGTACTGATCTGTCAGGATAAATTCCAAATTCGAAATAAGGACGTCCAGAAATACCTAGGTATTGATTTTCAGTCAAATCGAAGTAACTTTCTTCACTTGGCAGATGTTTTCGAAAAATTAATTCCAAATTTGCAATGCAGACGTCCAAAAAACATAAATATTGATTTTCAGCCAAATCGGAGTAACTTTATTCACTTGGATGACGTCGTCAAAATATTAATTCCAGGAATAAAGACGTCCAGAAAAACCTAGGTAGGTATGAATTTTAGTACTGATCTCAGTCGCAGTTGCAACTGCGGATACTCACTAGAATCGTATGGTAGGCATATAAAGTGCCATGTTACCGGAGCGTATCGCGCATCTGCATATTCTTTGACCGTTATATTTGTGCAGCGAGCGCCGAACGTTTGTTGATTAAATGCGGCGATGCGCTGGTAAAGTAAGCTCGATTAGGCCCAGATGCTCAAGGCCATTGGCGACTGTATAAGCCTTAAGTAACTGAAAAATGCTTGACATATCTAGATGACTTGGCAGTTGCAAGTTTTGTCGATGGTGACCAGTATTGTAGGTGAGTAAAAATCGATCGTTTAATAATTATCACTAAAAAGGGTGAAAATAAAGTATACAAAATATGGAACCGACTTTTAACACTGAAAAGTATGAAATATCTTGTTGAAGACAGAGCATGAAAATGTGATCTCAGAGTGTTTTGAATCAGGAAGGAATTTGAATTAACAAGTAATTTTTGGGGTTCCGTACCCAAAGGGTAAAAACGAGACCCTATTACTGAGAGTTCGCTGTCCGTCCGTCCGTCCGTTTGTCACCAGGATGTATCTCAAGAACGGTGATAGCTAGACAGTTGAAATTTTCACAGATGATGTATATTTAATGCCGCTATAACAACAAATACTAAAACTAAAATAAATATTTAAGGGGGCCTCACATACAACAAACTTGATATTTTTACCGTTTCTTGCTTGATACTAATAACGGTGACAGGTAGACGTTTTAAATCTTCACAGAATATTTAGTTTTATGTTCTCTTTAAATATAATTAATTCAAATAAAATAAATAATTACGGGGGCTCCCATAAAATAAAAGAGGTTTTCACCGTTTATATGCTAAAAATAATAGTAATGAAAACAGGTAGAAACTTGAAATATTCACCGAATATTTAGTTGTATATTTACTTTAAAAATAAACAATTAGTGAGATTTAGGGTTCGTACCCACCTAGGATAGGAATGTACCTACCCAGCTCAATTGGACACTGCGAAAAGTATCTGTAACTTGGAAGATTATGATACAGATACGGAACCCTTCGTGCGCGAGTCTCACTCGCACTGGGCCGGTTTTTATTTATCAATGCGAACATTTATACAATAAATTATATAGTAGTAATTTAATGTTAGGAAGAAACCCACAGTGTTCGAGTCCAACTCGCATCTGACTAGTTTTATTCATTCAGTACTTAATATTTTAAGCCTACATGGAGTGTGTTTTTCCACCCTTGTAGCACACGTTCTCGAAGCGCTGAATAAAATATTTTTTCATGTTGTATAGTGAAAGGTGACAGTGGTAAAAAAATAACTGAAAAATTGTCACCATGTCAGGAATACTCAACATTTTAAGCTTTACCTTACGTGACTACCAAAATTTAAGGAAACAGCAGTAGACTTTCATAAAATTTATAGGGTGCGGTATAACTTTTAAATTTTTCAGTTCCCTACCGTTTCGTGTAAGGTAGGATAGACGAAGTAAGCACTAAAAATAATTTTCTTTTACTAAGCACGCAAATTAAGTGAGCAAAACGCTTTCCTTGAGTAAGAAAAGAGCGTTTGTTTTATACGAGACTCTAAAAACATAAATTTAACTAATTAGTGCAAAAATAATATTACGCTAATCTAACAAGGAAAATATTCGTACCTTCTCTTAAAATTCCATAACAAAAAGAAGCTAGAAACAACAGCAAATTTTTATCTCCAAACATTGAGATTGTAAAGACAAAGGATTTTTTATCTTCACTATCTTTGTAACCGTGCAAGTAATGCTTCGAAGTAAGGCTTCATTTACGAATAATATACCCCTCTCGTGATATGTATATTACTGTTGAATGTTTATTACTTTAATTGTATTTATTTTATTTATAATTGTACATATTTTAGATGCTTTCTAAGTAATTATTTTGTTTGTATTATGAAGACTACCGTCTATGTATTTGTAGTAAAATGTTGTCCTCCAGTTATAGGTCGTCTGGAAGAGATCGCTGTAACCGATAAGACCGCCTATTGTTACATCATATTTTGTATTGTTATCTTTATAAGTTATTTTTTTAATGGTGTCTCAATAAAGTGTTATCTATCTATGAATAAAACTATTTTTTCTATATTTTCATACCTACACTGAGAAAAATGATTTCCGTCCTTCATTACTTATTGACGTGCAGAATAATTAATAATGCTGATGCCTGTAATAATATCAAGAGTATGATGAAATAGCACGAAGGCAGATATACTTTAGGTTCCATCACTACAAGTTTCAATTCAAATAACAAACAGAAGTCATGACAGCCTTTCATTTAAAA
This sequence comes from Plagodis dolabraria, assembly GCA_963854805.1. Classification (NCBI taxonomy): domain Eukaryota; kingdom Metazoa; phylum Arthropoda; class Insecta; order Lepidoptera; family Geometridae; genus Plagodis; species Plagodis dolabraria. The sequence continues at coordinate 20,761,431 of OY978457.1, read as the reverse complement.
ATAAAGTAACTCAATATTAAATTATTACGATATACCTGCTTTTTAACAGGAATTTCATAATAAATTTGCAAGTTTGTCGTGAGTAAAATGTAGCACGACAATTAATCAAGAATTAGTGCGAAACCGAAAATAAAATTTCAAGACCGAGCATGACATAAAAACATAATTTTCTACCCACAAAATGTTATTGAACCATGAGTAGTTAACGGGTTTTTACCAATAATTTATGTAACTTTCTAAATAATTTGTGAAATAATTATTTGTTGGGAAAAAATAAATGATAGTAATGTCATGTTAAATTTTCGTGACCGGCACGACGTCCCTAGATATTGTAGTGCATTACGCGAATGCTCGTCTGGCTGACTACCACCTTCAAGTAGAAAATTTGTTTATAAGCTAACCTAATGTCCTTTTGTGTTATGTAGGTCACGTTGAAGCCAATATCAATTCTGCCCATTCTTGCTTTAGCCTGTTGGTCAAAAATGTTCAACCAATGAGTCATCATCAGTGATTCATCTTCTTCTTTGTGGTATAGAGTAATTCTATATTAATTGAACTGATTTTATGAAGATACATCTGTTCAGCCATATTAATGGAAAAGAGTTCGATCTGGTGGTTCCTTTTGAACTACCTAGATGGCGCTATCGCTATTTACGCTCTTTCCTATACAAAATGCGTCAGAATGTATGAAATCCTGCATCGCGCAAACGAAATAATCCGACGGTTCCGAAATATATTCAGCTAATATTGTACTAAATATATTGACATCGGCAGCAATCGGCAGTCTAGTGCAGCAGAATCACCAGGAATTACGCATTAAAAGTTATTACAGGTTCACGATAATAAACGAGAAAGCTCTTTTAAGACTGCTATGATGATATCGAAAATATATCAAAACTTTCCCGTAAAGTTGTTAGGAAAATGTATTCTTATTTAGGTGAATTTCACAATAATTTATCATTTCATTAATGAAACTATACCATTCATTCTTAAAATTTTATGATTCCCTTCACGATTTTTTGTCATTATTGTTAGGGATAATTCCGAGTTCATCATGATATTTTGTTATGACGCGTACTGACAAAACATGAGTATTCAGCACTAAGAAATCTTGTGCTGTTGCCTGATTATTTATCGTAACATCAATTCATGGTAAATTCTTGTGATTTACATGCAAATTATAATTAAATACTCTTGGTCCGTTTTTATTGGGAATACGGATATTTATTTCAAAATTCCTTTACAATTATCATGAATCATGACAGTCATTTTTCTCAGTGTAAGTGTTAAAATAATGGGAAGTTGTTCCTTATTTGATTTTGCTTTATTTAAATAATAATGTATAGGTATAAAGATAAAATTGGTTTACCTTTTGTGATTAAGAAGGCTTAGTATAATCTAAGGTGAGAAAACAACAGCGTTAGGTTAATTAAATTTGGATTAATCTTGGACTGGGTACGGTGTTTGTTACGTAAGGTGAATACAATGCTATATAATTATAGAGATAAATTTACCATAATATGTACAGCAATTTGTTATACATAATAATATGTATAACATTCATACAAACCGATCTGCGGTTTTTGTAATGCTTTTATATTGAACACTATAAAGAAATGTATAAGTTAAAAAAAATATATCGAAAGCTAAGATTGGTGTCCTCGAAGATCTTTCAATCAAACCTAGTTTCGTCCAGTGTTAAAACTCGGTAAAATTTCGCAATGCATATTCTTTAGTCCAATATGTATGCTTCAGGTTTTCCGGTTTTTCGTTTTATTGGGCCTATGTGCAGTACCATCTGGCCTTTTCGAGCATACCAAGCTTTTTAGACTACGTTCTTTTCGTGACTACATGCTCTCCATGTCCTATATATAAACTCTGAGAAAGCAAAGTTATTAGAAGTAGCCTTCTTGCGTGTTCATAACGCATGTTCTATTCTGTATCTGTTTAAAACGCTGTCAAATGCTGAAATATTGACAATGTCGGACTGCTTAGGAGTGAAAGAGATGCAGCAATGGTGAAATCGAAAACAGTTTAGGTAAAATCCGAAAGTAAGCTTAATAACACAAAACTAGTAATGTAGACCGAAAATATAACTTTTCTTTTTCCTCTTAATAAGGTTTGCTATTTGATTAATATATTTTCATACACATTCATATGTAAATAATGAAGATACGTACGTTACAAGCGTGATATTTTCTTGATAAAATAAAACTGCACAGTTGACTCAAAACTTTGCAGTTTTATTCTATCAAGAAAATTTTAAGGAGACGTGTTTCTGACTTTTTTTAGCCTTAGATAATTTAATCAAGATAGATAATAAATATTATTTTTAAAGCTATAAACTCGATGGTCTTTTTTTAAGGAGAATAACAGTTATCATTAATTTTCCATCAGATATAAACAATATCTTCGAATTTGTCAATGAAGTTATCTATTTCATGGAATATGTGGTAGGTAGATCAAAGCTTCTTATTCAAAACTTGACTACATATTTTTTTCATTTTTTTTCAAAGCCATGGTTTGGAATCTTAACGTTCTAGGTTCGATACCTGGGTCAAACAGGCTCGCCTTCTATTACATAGTACTGAAACGTATTTTCGATAACAACACCTCCGCCTAGCGTGACAATATACATAATTATATATATTTTGATTTAAAAAGATTTTTGTGTGTGTCTTTTTTTTTTATATTGCTGATAGGTAAGCCTTTGACCACAATCTCACGTGATGATGTGGTCGAAGGTGTTAACAGGCTTAACCTAGAATATATATTTAACACCAAAAATAAACTATACAATATAAAGTAAAAGCAAGCATAACATGCAGAAATGTCGTTATTAGCCCAAAGAAACTGGATGTTTGGACCTTTCCTGCCCTTCTAATGAGATTTTTATGACTCTATAAAAGGGTCGCAAGATGGCTTTAACTAGCAGAGCGGCCATTTATACTGATATTGTCACCTAGGTTTGATTAGCTAGGTTTGAGGAAACTTACGTCTTTGGAGAGAAATTCAAAATTCAAACAGTTTTTTGATGCTGGTTTTTTTTTTATTGCTGATAGGTAAGCCTTTGACCACAATCTCACCTGATGGTAAATGATAATGTGGTCGAAGGTGTTAACAGGCTTAACCTAGAATGACTGGCTCTTACGGACAGCTGCCGGAACACACCGTTAGGTGCTTGGCGACAGATTTTCTACTTGAGGGTGATCGCTAGCAAGGCGGGCATTCGCAAAAATGCCCTTCCACCATGCGGTGAAGCTCAAGCCCGCGGCGAGATTCGAACCATGGACCTGCTGCGCGGTAGTACATACCCAAAGCCACTGAGCTATCACTTCTTCAAAAGGTTGAGGCTACATAACCATTCTACTAGATTGTTCCGAACTCAACTTCGCGGTGGCGCCATCTACTTGCTTTATGATCTGTGGTTATACATTTGTGGAAATAACTTTTGTTGAAGAATTATCTTGACATTTGTTTTTTGGAAAGATGTCTACTAGTTGAATTTTGATAATTTGTTCTCATAGACTTTTGATATTGAAAAATGGCTGGTGTTGCCTTTTGATTATTAAAACTTGATAATTGGATATTATAATAATAATTTGTCAATTTTGCGAATGCCTGGCTAGCTACCACCTAGTGGATAAAGGCATACAAAAATAAAAAAAAGACTTATATATAGCGTATCTTCAAAGTCTGAAGTTAATCTTCTCAAGTTTGATTTTGTTTCTTGTAAATTTATCGGTTATTTTGTAAATAAATGGAACGCCATTGTACATACAGTCTATTAAAAAAAAACGTCATAATGTATTCATAATTTGTGGATTAATCGCGTAACAATCATTTAAAAAAATAAAACAATCGAATTGGGAAACTCCTACTTTTTTAGAAGTAAGTTAAGGACGAAAAGTTTTCAGAGTTATTATTGCGTCTTTTTATTTCATATTTCTAAATGTCTATTTAGCATCAAAAACAAATTTGAACTAAAATTAAAGGGTTTGTTTATATGCGAGAGTGCTGGATTGCACCAAATTTTCCGATGGTTAAATCATTTCAACTTTATTCCAACAGAATCATTATATGACGAACGATTTGAAATTAACTGGAGATGGTGTTACCGCTGTATGGTCAAGTTATTCGCTAAGTCAATTCTTCCGAAGGTATGAAGTTGAAGGGATCAAATTTAAAACTTTTTTTATAGCTTCAACGATAACTAATTTTGGTGCAATTCAGCGTAACAACATAAAATTTAACCCAATGTTGCAAAAAGAAAAATTACAGTAGATATAATACCTGAAGAATGTTAACATTTCTTAAAATCCATAACAACGTAAAACCAAAAACACCAGGTACTTTTTGTTTGAGATTGTAAAGACAATTTATTCTTTATCTTTATTATTTTATCTTCGTAATTAATTAGTGCTTCGAAGTGAAACTTCAATTTCTATTACAGAATACAAAATATAATCTTCCTCGTAATGCGGTTAAGCAAAAACACTAATTCTTAATATTACAGTAGACAATTCATTGCATTCTCAAGCGTTGAAAAAGGTTCCAAAAAAGTCCTTCCTAATTAGAATTTGGTTAATGTAACGCTAGTTGTTACTCGTAGCTTCCATCGCGTGGGTAATAGTCTCATAAAATCAAGTTAGATTGCTACATACTTTCAAGCACACCGAGTTACTTCTGTTTCCCGTAAAGGTGCAGATGCCACCACAGCATAGTTTCAAGTAAGTAATTGCTGGAGTATTCCTCTCTGGACCTGTACCCTAAGGTACAATATAAGGATGCCCAGGCTGTCCTACGCATTTTGGAAGGTGTAATGTGATAAATTCTGTATCAGCAGCTCCGGGCCCACGAAGCAAGACATAATACTTAGCCGGCTTACTTGCTTTTTCTGCCCGAGATGCAGCTATGCTTTTGAGGGACACGTGGTTGGATGAGAGTTTTTAAGTCCAAGGGGATATCTGTGCACGTCACTGGAGCAGTCTTAAAGGATAGGACCCTTCGATGGCTACGCTTACCATCTTTGAATCTACGCACTCACGTAACGGTTTTATAATTCCAATTTAGAGCAATTTATGGAGCACAAATAGATGGCTACAGAGTTCCGTGCTTGAGCCGATTCCCACCACATTTGGCGATTTTTACGGCTATCACCAATCTATACCAAACAAGTTTGTGGGGAGACCTATCATGTGGATAGAGCTTTGGCGTACGATCTAAGATAAATGGTCATCACTAATGTGATGGCGTTCCCTGGTGGACCTCACGTTAAGGCTGTTAAGGCTATGATTAGTGAAGTACTGCCTGACTGATCCTACACGCTCGCGTGTCGTAGGCTGTCGTCTTATGTGGCACTACTGGTTGGTAAATTGGGACAGGATGCGGTCGTTTTTTCAATCCTTCCCTTGGGGAAAAACTGATTTTTGATTAAAGAATGAACTTCAAAGAAAAGAGCATATTCCCTCCTCAAAGCCCAACAATGCATCCATGAGGTCTTGAGATTTTATTATTTGTTAATTATATTATGCCATAACTATATAACGTTTATAACGTTTGGATATAATACCATATTCCAATAGGTCTAAAATTATGAGAACGCAGTTATTGTATAGGCGTGGTTTGATTTTTTATTGTATTTTTTTAATATAGATTTTCTGCTATTGTAATAATAATTCTATATTAATATTTTAACCGGCTATTATGGTTTAGAACATTCATCTTTTCATAAGTACGATGGGTAGACGATGTCGTTATTTTGTAGAAGTGTTAAGATTTTTGGAAAATTTATAAACTATTTTTATAAATTATTAATTGGAATGATCATCGGGCTACATTGTATGTGTATGTCTGAATCTATCAAAAACGGTTTGATAGTTTTCACTTAATGCGTATGCATACAGACAGACACACAAAATATATTATTTCATAAATGCTATATTCTGTTATCGTGAATCTCCTAACCCATATTTATTAACCGTTCAATTCAGTATTAGAATACGCGTATCCTTGCCCACTCAAAATAGACAAAAATATAAAACAAAATATTATGATATAAAAATATTACAAATTTTTTTTCCATGTACAGACATTTTGACTGAAAAAGTATAAATATATTTTGATCATTATTTTCATCGCTGTTATTAGAAATTTTCCAACCTTTTTGTGATTTATTAGGCTTGATATAAACAAAGGTAAGGAAAATACAGTGTAAGTTTAATTAAATTGGGATTAATCTTGGATTTGGTACGGTTGTGAGGTGAATTTTTGAACTGTATGAATTCGTAAACAGTTTTTTTTTGGTTGATCTTTACGAGGCTCCTAGTAGTAATGTCATTTTATAGTTTATTATTGGTTACCTATTTTATAATTTTTTCTGTGTTTTTATGGAATTTTGTCGCAATATGCATGAGACCTATATCCCAGATGTATTTCTTCACAAGTAACATACTGCATTTCGCCCATGAGCCTGAGTCATACAAAAGTTGAAGGGTGATTACTTCCTTTATTGACGCTATAGGTCCAGAACTAGGTAAGCATTATATCGATTGAACTCTTCATTATCAAGGATTGTATCGAACGACTTACAAATTAAAAAAAATCTAATGAAGTTGAAAGTTATTTGCCTCGAAAAATGTACATAAAATGTTTCGAGACTCATAATTCTTCTAATTACCTTTTTAAAAATAGCTAGTTTACGAAGAAATAAATCCATATCATACTCAGTTCTGGATCTAAAACCTCAAATAACGGAGTAATCATCCTTCGACATTTGTATGGAGTATTGAATGGTCAGTTCACTCCTGTCTCATTGTGCCTGCATAGTTACTGCTGCCGAAAGATACAGTTAGGCGCTTGGTGACAGGCGCTCGCTTGAAGGTAGTAACTAGTCAGGCGAGAATTCACAGAACGCCCTTCCACCATGCGGTGAAACTCAAGCAATTGGCGGGAATCGAACCATGGACCTGCGGCCTGCGCCACGGCAGTCCATAGCTCATACCTCTCGGCTATCACTGTCTTGTGTGTTTATTCATTATTTCATTTACTTCTAGTAAGTATTGAAATATAAATGAAACAATAATACGTAGCAGAAAGCATAACATGCAGACACGTCATTATTAACCTCAAGAAACGGAGTATTTGGACCTTTTCCTGCCCTCCTAACGAGATTTTTATGACTCTATAAAAGGGTCTGAAGATTGCTCTAACTAGCAAAGCGGCCATTTATACTGATATTGTCACCTTGTTTTGATTATCTCGGTGAGATACTTTGTTTTCAGGCTTTAATGAATTTTGCTTTTTCATCTATGATTTAGAAAAATGTTGTTAGATTTGCTTCTCTAACGTATAATTCGCAAATAACACGCAGGTCATCTAGGTAGCAAAGGAAGGTTACAACTTTTTTATTGAATATGTGCCAATTTATTTGCAATAGGTATATAGGTGCCAACTTAACAGGAATACATTTTTACATCTACGTTGGGTATTTTCATTCAAAATTCTTGATACTAGCATTAATTTAAATCCAGTCGTGGTCTCCATATTAATCTCAGCTGGCAAACTCTCAAGATCAGATCAACATCTAAATATATACGCTAATAAACATATATTACATCACCGTCTTAGGTAAAGCCACTCTCAAGATAGGGAAGCTGGTTTCAAGACAGGGTTGTCTTCAATTCAGACTCGCGTCTCCAATGACGTCATTTGAGACCCCGACTATGATAACAGAGACAAGTAAAATAATGTATGCCTACCAATGCAACGTCGCTTTGACAAAATACGTGAACCAAGTATTGGCGAAAATTGAAAATTTGGAAATTACAACTAACTTAACGTTCATTTTTATATTGGCGTTATTATGGACGTACAAAGAGAACAAAATCCTTCTTCGAATAAAAAACCATAATATATATATTTTTTTTTATTCCGAATAGGCAAGCATTTGACCGCAATCTCACCTGATGGTAAGCGACGACGCGGTCTACGGTGGAGCATGCTTGCCTAGAAGATACCTGTTCACTCTATACTTGAAGACTTCCAAATTGTAGCTCTCAGGGAACAAAGACGCTGGGAGGGTGTTCCATTCCTTCGCTGTTCTCATTATAAAGGTGGACGCAAATCGCTTTGTGCGGACAGGAGGAATGTCAACCATATACGGATGCCGTGTTTCCGTACGTCTTGTAGTCCGGTAGTGGAAAGGAGATGCAGGTATTAGGTTATGCAACTCCATCGCACACTCTTCGAAATGTATCCTGTAGAACACTGAAAGACTGGCAACTTTGCGACGATGTTTGAGGCTTTGGAGTCTGGTCTTCACCAAAGAATCGCAGCCTATGAGGTTTTTCGCACGTCTTTCAATGGAGTCCAAGGCTTCGAGCTGGTATTTGGCTGAACCGTCCCAGAGATGGCCGCAGTATTCCAAACATGACCGGACGTGCGCTTGATACAGGTTAAGAAGCTGCCCTGGTGTGAAATACCGCCTAACCTTCCCCAGGACTCCCAACTTTTTGGCAGCTAATTTAGCCTTGGACTCAATGTACGAGCCAAAATTGAGGTCCGATGTTAGGGTAACACCCAACAGTTCAAGTTGGCTCGCCACGGCTAGAGATACATTCTGGAAAGTGGGAGTCAGATGGAACGGACTCCGCTTGGCGCTAAATAGACACGCCTGGGTCTTGAAGGCGTTGAAGCTGACCAAATTGGCATCACCCCAATCGGAGACTGCCTGCAAGGCCAAGTTCATACGCTCAACCATGGCCTCTCTAAGTGACTGGATTTGAGCTCCACTAGCTCGTGCTTCGGCAAAATATCTCTCTACAACAGTGCTGTCATCCGCGTACCCAACAACACTGGGCTCGTTGATGGCTGGGAGATCGTTGATGTGCAGCAAGAAGAGGGTTGCAGAGAGAACTGACCCCTGAGGTACCCCGGCATTAATTGCCAATTGATCAGACGAGCAGCCGTCCACGACCACTCGTATTGATCTTTCCCTCAGGAAGTCTGTTATCCAGGCATGAGGGAAGCTTGCTAGTCAGGCTGTTGTGCCACACCCTGTCAAAGGCTTTCGAGATATCCAGAGAAACGGCAAGCGCCTCTCCGTACCGTTCTATGGCCTCGCTCCAGATGTGAATGGCATACGCAAATTATAAAATATTATATTGTTATATATATATTTATTCTAAAACAGTTTATCCGTTTTATAATGAGTCATTTATGCGGCGTTTATTTTTTAGGCGGATAACCTACCGGTTAACTAACCGTCATGATATTTATTTATCAATATGAAAAAAAATATTCAAACGTATCAATTACATACTTATATTATAATCGCGTGTGTATAACTGCGTAGGGGTTGGCAGAGATTTACACTCACGGGTCGGATATGTTTTGTTCCAGTGGCCTAGTGGTCAAAGCTATTGCCATCAGACGGCAATAGGTATCTGAATATAAAGGTATCTGAAAGATTGAAAGGTATGTGAATTATGTAACGTGCCCGGCAGAAAATGTTCTTGTCATAAAACTAAATAACTGACGAGCGGGAATCGAATCCAACAATTTGAGATTCAAACGCTTTTACGTCACTCGACCTTTGACCTCTTGAATACACTATCATAATATTGTCATTGTCAAAATAGTGAAAATCTTATGAATATTATATGAGATTAGTTACGGACGATGAAGGGACTCTATTTGTTTACGCACGCAGAAACGGCTCAGAGCCAGGGAAAATAACAGATGGTAGAATCCGTTTGTATTGTAATCACTTGGACTGTTGCGAGGTTATTCGAATCAAATTGAAAATGTCACGACGCATGATAAATGGTGACATTTTGAATTGAAAGGATTTCACACGGAATTGATAATTGTCATATCATAAATTTTTATAAAATCATTAGTATAAGAGTTGAATATGATGATATTAGTTATAAAATTTACTACATTGATCGGTAAAACTGGAAAAAAATTGTCTTGAAACAACTTTGGCAGTATTTCTACTAATTATTATTCTGTGCTATTTGAAATTATAAAATTCCATGTGCCTCTTAATACGAGTATGTAATAGTTATGTTTTTGTTGAGAACTGGTGTTTTTTTTTCAAATCAAATCATTTATTTATTTGTAAACATGTGTAGGTATACATACTAAATTAGCATGCAAGGTCTTATAATAAGGTAGTTAGCACATACATGTTTCGCCCTGAGGCATACAAATCTAGAATTTAAAATAACATAAATTAATTTAAAGATAATTAAAATAATCAAATTCAAGGTAAAATAATGATGTCAATTTACTTAAATAGAAGACGTTCGGTAAATTATATAAGACCAAAAATGTCAAATTAGAATTAAAATAATTAGATTTAATATAGTTAGAATTTGTCAGTCAGGAACTCACCAATATTATAATAACATTTGTCTACTGATATATATTTCATATTTTTTTTAAACAAGTCTGTATTTAAACATCTAATAGAATTCGGAATATGGTTGTAAAGCAGAGGAGCCATACAGAAGACGCTCTTATGCATAAGTGCAGTGTTAAACTTGTGCAGGCACAGTTTGCTGTTGTCTCGTCTGTTACGAACGACTAAATCTGTTAGTCGTAGAAACAGTTTTGGATTCTACTTTACAAACATAACTATGTCAAGTATGTACATTGAAGGTAGAGTTAATATCCTGTGATTTCTAAAATATGGTTTACAGCTATCTATCTGCCTCAAAGTAAACATAGCTCTTATGCATCTCTTTTGAGACTTAAATGCGGATTCCCTTTCCGTAGAATTTCCCCAAAAGATGATGCCGTAACGTAGAGCTGATGCCACCAATCCATGGTAGGCGGTTACTAACGCTTTTGTATCAAGGACTGGAGCTAATTGAAACAAGGCATAAGCTGAAGAGCTCACTTTCTTGTTTAGTTGTTCTATATGTGGTTGCCAGTTAAGTCTCTTATCTATTACAAGACCGAGAAATTTTGTAGTTTCAACATTATGTAGTGTTTTATTATTATAATTTACAATTAATGTATTCTCAATATCACGTTGGCTAAAGTGCATAATACTATTTTTAATATTGTTAAGTTTGCAATAACGCCTGTTCAGCGAATTACATTACAAAATTACAAATTTACGAGAGAAAAAATTATAGTCATGTGCGGGATTCGAACCCGCGTCCATCCACCCCTTTAGCTGGGGTATGCTCTAACCAATTGAGCTACACCTATAGTTCAACGCAAGTTGAACTATAGGTGTCGCTCCATCCCGATACGATGGTTGAAGAACGAGCGCAAGAATTACAGTTATGAGTCATTGTGTCATGTTAGCTCAATGCGTGTAATAATTTTGCTAAAATTTAAATGGTTTAAACGAAAAAACATTAAAAATAAACTAAAATCTTATTTTTTGGCAAATTTAGAAAAGTATGAAGTTCAATAAATATGCACTTACCTAGTTGTACTGACTTATTCAAACTATACCTTAAGAAACCATTGTCATTCTACGATTAATACCTACTTTGTTATTATGACTATTTTATACTAATTGATGTGGACTGAACCATATAGCATTGTCTCTTTAAACCTTAGTGGTTTTTTCTATGCTATTGTAAACGAATCTTTTGTAAAACAATTGTTTATTTAGGTTAATAAATTTAAAAAAAAAAAACGAAAATAACTATTTAGGAATTAGGTACTCATTTTCTGTTTCAGATACAGGTACCCACCTAACTCGAAGGGTTTTTTTTCAAATTCTAAATTGTCGTTATTTCGTGTAGCGGTTCTCATCTTCTAAGTTTTACATATACAAATATGTATAAGAACTACATCGCTGGAATGTTGTTATTTTCAAAGTGAAGTTACTAGGGTTAAGTTTTGCTAAGTTACGCTAAAGATCACTAAAGAATATATTTGATATCGACGCTATGCACAATCGTGACTCCAAGACGAAGAACTTCAAATAAGTTAGAAACTGGTCGGAGCAATATCCGGTAAATATTACGCGAGTCCTAGCCGGTTACTAAATAATAAATAACATACTCGTACATATTCAGTAATCGGAATCATTTTACACTATTTAGATTCATTTAATTTTATATCTGAAACTGGACGAGAAATCTAAGTTTCTTCGAGACAGTGTAAAATAAGAACAAACAAACAAACCGCATAACAGAAGAACAACGGATTCAAAAGGAAGCAGATTTTGTATAAAAGTTTTCTTGGATATAAACTAAAGAGTTTTTATTTTTACGAATTCTTAGAGTACAAAATTTTTTGCCCAAAGCGTGAATCGAACCCGCGTACTCCTATTTCGCGCCGGATGTCTATCCAATAACTTCAATAATTTGTAAAAATATGATTTACGCTTAGCACGCGATTGTGCTTGTAATCATGTTTAGAAATAAAAAGTTTTTATTAGAACACTGTAAGTATGTATGGACTTTTGTAATAAACTTACGAACGTTGCTGGAAGAAGCAAAGTCAATACGTACTGTCATTTGATGCGGCCAACTACGACCACGTTTTCCTTCCACCAAGTGCACTTTAAATGGATAGTACTCTTACTATCTATTTCATGACAAAGTATTTCCTCCGCACGTATTATTTTGTTACATGTGCAAATGCTTCATTTCCCGATTGTAATTCAATATGTACACTTATCTTGATAGATTACATGCATTTTTCTTTTCCCGAGCCTGGATAGAATATAGGTGGCATAGATACCGAAAACTAAAATATTTTTAATATTTTTATGTTTGCGATAACGCATGCCATGCGGATTACATTACAAAATTAGAAATTTACGAGAGGAAAAATGTAAGTCATGTGGGATTTGAATATACGAAATTCGAATATTGATATTAATTTTAGAAGATTGATTTTAAATAGCTAATTCAGCCGCTACTCTAGCCAGGGGACGTGATGGCCTTTAAATATTTTTTACAACTAAAAACTTGGCTTTTGTCCACTTGTAGATAAGGTGCGATGTCGCCGAGGATTTCAAACCAAAAAATTGCTTCATTCTAGAATCTAGTTCTGGCTGTCAAGCTGCCAGAACAGGCCGTGAGCAGTCTATACTCTATATAGCTTATGTCACATATCACTGCTTCATAGCAAGAATATTCAATTGTAATTTCTATGTAGATATTGCTAATTATACTTGGACAAACGCTGTCAGAGAGGACGAAGGTATACAAAAATTTAGAAAAAAATTATGTAAGGACACTAAGCTGACACTCAATGAAGTAAATAAATAATGCTGTGCCAATGAGAGAATTTTCAAGAAGTGTTGGCGTCAGGAGGCAAGTCAGCCTGTTACGTATTAAAAATTGAGTGAAATACGTAACAGTGGTGATGAAACCAATTGCGTCTGTTCATTCAACAGTGCAACACCTGTACTATGTTTTAATATTTCTAACTGTTTCAATACAATTGAGAGCCAGAGTAATTCTAGGTTAAGCCTGTTAACTCATCACTTACCATCACGTGAGATTGTGGTCAAAGGCTTACCTATAAGCAATAAAAAAAAAAAAGGTGTTGAGTCTCATGTGCCTGTAATTTTACTGGCTCTCAAGAACTGCTGCCGGAACACACTGTTCGGTGCTTGCGGTGGATTTGGATCGCCTGCTAGCTACCATCCTCAAGTAGACTTGAGGATGGTAGCTAGCCTCGCAAAATGCCCTCCCACCATGCGGTGAAAAGCTCAAGCCGGCGCGGCGGTGGGGACCGAACCATGCACCTGCGGCACCGCAGTCCATAGCTATAACCACTCGGCTATCATTGCTTCATAATACCTACTTGCGAAACTACAAACACTATGGTAAGAATAGCATAACTGAGCCGATTCATTTATGGACACGTCCTGTCATTAAAATTTTTTCAGCAACTTAAAAATTTTCAAAATTATCTGAAAGTTTACTGATCACAGCTGTAAAATGGGACAATTTTGTAATGTTTGTAATATATGACCTAAATATTATTATTTAGGTCATATTGACCTCTAAAATTACAAAATTGTCCCATTTTACAGCTGTGATCAGTAAACTTTCAGATAATTTTGAAAATTTTTAATTTAAAGAGAAGATAGGAGCCTAGTTAAACTCTTTTTCAAGATATGAATGCCATAAAATAATTGTATCGGTTCAGTCCTCGTACAATGGAAATGGGGAATACGAAACCTGGTTCCCTCCAAATAATGGCATATATGTCAAAACTGTACCGTTGATCCGAAAAGGAACACTTAAATATGAAATCAAAAAAATATAGGATGTCAAGTTAAAACAATAGCCAAGTGCGAGTTGAACTCGCGCACGAAGGCTTCCATACCATTATCTATACAACATTATACACTATATTTTAACCTTTTTTGTTACCACGGACGTGTCCAACTTGCATTTGGCTAGTTTACCTCATCTGTGAAAATTTCAATTGCCTAGCTAATACGGTTTATGAGATACAGCCTGGTGACAGGACGGACAGTGGAGTCTAAGCAATAGGGTCCCGTTTTTACCCACTAGGTACGGAATCCTAAAAATAGCCCGATAACAGATAAGCGATTGCACTTTTTCAATGCAGCCGGTAAGTAAATATGAGGAAATATGAGGAAACAATATGTATTAAAAATATTGATGAACAGTCGGAAACTGATTCCGAAGGCTACTTTTTTCCCCTGGGGTATTATTGTAATTTTGCAAAAAGTTTAAAGCTAATTAAACAGTTCAATCATGAATTCCAAATAGAAATTTAACAAATCTAAACGGGTAAAATCACGTATATTTATCATCATTTTTGTCTCGACGTTTCAAACACTTTGCAGTAATCGTGCATGGAGTGACCGGTTTATTATGCCACTTGAGTTATTAAGAAATTATTTTGTACTACAGTCAGGAATTTCATTTAAATTATAACATTTCGTATTCACGCAGTATTCACCCACAGTGTCGGGAGGTTTGCAGATTTGTGTAGGCCATGGGACTTTATTTAATTTGATGACAGGATCCCAAGCAGGTGGTAATTACCAAACATAATTTCTATTGAAATTTGGGTACTTTTTCTTGGGCGGGTAGTTGCAACATAAACTTAATTGTAAAAATAGTATTTCTCACTTTTAGGTTATAATTCATATGTATAATTAAAGTTTAAAGTACAATACCTGCCGGGTGGTGTTATCCTAACAAACACAAATCAAATAAAAGGAATATCACAGATCTTTGTTTTTAACACAACTGCACTGAACAAAATGGAGGCTATAAAGGAGTCAATTTCACAAATGAATAAAATTTTCCATGCTAAGCTAGCAGAATTTGAAGAGAAGCAGCTCAAGTTAACTTCCCCTTCATCTTCAGATGCAACAAGTCTTGCTGCAGAGTTTTCTCATTTCAAGGTTTTTGTCCTAAGTGCTCTGCGGGCATTGAAATCACAAGTGGAAGTGAATGCACAAAACATTGATAATTTGGAGATGCAAAACCGCAGGAATGTGCTTCTTCTGCATGGTATTCCTGAGGACAAGAATGCAGACATCTCTGCAGTAATTGCAGAGACAATCATGCTAAAGGTCAAGGTTAAAGACTTCAGGTTGGACGATATAAATCGATGTCATGAGATGGGCCGGTCATGAGATGGGCCGGTCTTCAGATGGCAGTAAGCCTAGGCCCATATTATTTCAAGTTCGAGACCACTCCATACGTAGCAGAATTTGGGCCGCCAAAAAGCAATTAAAAGGTTCGGGTGTCAGTTTATCCGAATTTCTAACGAAGCCACGACATGTAACATTCATGTTGGCACGGCAGTTTTGGTATGTCCAATTGTTGGTCGCATGAGGGCTTCATATTCGTGTTAGGGGACGACGGTGTGAAGCATCGAGTCTCTTGTGTCACGGAACTCGACAAAATAAACGTGCAGAGCGTCGCCGTAGCTGCTTCAAAGGAGCCGACGACCATTAATATCAAGGAACCCTTGGTGTCCAAACCAAGACGAGTAGCCAGAAAGTAATGTATGGAACTTTGCTTTGTGTGACTTGCCTGTAATAATTTTGAGTATCTGTAAGTGCACGAAGATACCCTTCATTGATATTAAAAATGTGATACTTTTGTAAATAATCAAACAGATACAGGTAGTACGTACTAATATACCTACATACGATTCCGATAATTCCGAAGCAGTTACAGCTATTATTTTTATTATTTTGTCTTTAATTGTCACTGTCACTGTCAGCATTGTGACGTTTACTGTATTAGTTTTAAATTGGAACCGTATAGTTTGTACACTTACCATTCGTTGTACATTATTTATTTTATTGGAGTAATTGCACTTATTTAAGTAGGTACAGTCTTGTCTTCCTTATATATTATTCAAGTATATATTACATTCCTTGTTCTATACGTTTTAAGGATGACTCACGCTAGACCGTGCCGGGTCCGAGCCGAGTGTCGGCCGGAGCACGGTCAACTAATATTACCTATATTACGTATGGACACACTCACGTTATACCGAGCGGCAACCGAGTGATGGCCGACAAACGGACAACGCTCGGAAACAACTTGGTCCCGGCTCGGCTCGGCCACGGCCCGTTGCATGAATACAGTGCCGCCGAGCTGCGCCCGAGCAGTCGTAGTGGTGCTATGCAAGTGCACTGTCGTTTTTGTTCGACATTGGAAAATGAACTACGAACGTTTGATTGAAGCTGTGAGGAAATATCCAGCATTATATGATATGAGCGATGGGAAATGTATGGACTCCAATTATAAGTCTTCATTATGGGTCAAAATAAGCAAAGTATATGTAATAATAAGTAAAGTATATTTTATACTTCGTATTAAATGTCACGTCAGGGTTCGCGAAAAGAGTGAACTATTTGTTGTGACGTCATCAGAGCGCCGAGCGATTCCTTTACCGCTTGTAAGACTGCTTGATTGACGTGGAGGTATAAAGTTTAGCAGTAAGATCAAGTTATTATTACTATAAGAGGTGAGACTTGGCCGGTCTGTCGACTGTCCAGCTGTATGTTACAGGTCTTCAGCTCGTTAATGGAATGTAGATGACAAAGCGCTGTCATCGCTGACAAAGTCGATCTTAATCGATCAAATAAGTAAAACAACCTCCACTGCGTTCATGACTGGGATGAGTGGCAGCTAGTGGCAATATTACTGAGTGATTCTGTGCCTTGGAGGGCACGTTAAGTCG
Organism: Plagodis dolabraria; assembly: GCA_963854805.1. Lineage (NCBI taxonomy): Eukaryota > Metazoa > Arthropoda > Insecta > Lepidoptera > Geometridae > Plagodis > Plagodis dolabraria. The sequence continues at coordinate 20,744,253 of OY978457.1, read as the reverse complement.
TCGGTCCTGATATATATCTTACAATGGCAGTCATTATAATAGGGCATTTTGCAAATACCTGCCTGGCTAGCTAATCTTATGCCAAGCAGCTAACGTGTGTTCGCTTAGCTATTCTTAAGAGCTAATTTTTTTTTTTTTTACCAAAGCGGATGCACACTCCATTTCCTTGGAGTTGACATTTTTTCAGATTCTTCAACGTCCAGTGCGATCGCAATAGCCGATAATTCCATATCGTCAAAATTCAACATGATTGTAGTCTAGTTACATCACTATTTTTGCTCGGGCGAGTATACTGCATCACGGCGCATCGGTCATTGCTCGGTCGAGGCCCGTCTTTGTAATTACAGGTATGGGACCAGCTCGGTGACCGTGCTACGGCCGACACTCGGCTCGGACCCGACACGTTCTAGCGTGAGTCATCCTTTACATGATGTTACATTACATCGTTATGTTACTTTACAAGATGATTCTGAATGTGACGATAATATTATGTTGCTTGTGATCTAATTTTTTATTATTTAAAACCGGCAGGTAAAATGTACAAATAGTATAGTTATTTTTTTTTATTATTATATTAATTTATTAAAATTATATATTTATTTTATATATTTATATTAATACATATTCAATATATAATATTAAATGTTAAACTTACTAAATAACAGTGAGCATGATAGTAATTTTTCTATTTCATCGTCTGGCAGTGATGACAGCTTTTTCAGCATGCCCTCTTTGTCAGAAACTTTGGACTCTCATTTATCTGCTGTTCCTAAAAATTTAAACATTGTTCATATTAACGCGCTGAGCATGCCGGCTCATTTCCTTGATATCAGGCGTCATTCTATAACAAGAACATTCACGCCATACTCGTTTCTGAATCTTGGCTTAAGCCATCACTTCCCTCAGTTACCTATTCTTTACCTGGTTTTAACCTTATTCGCAATGATCGACCAGGAGGTCGTGGTGGGGGTGTAGCTATTTATCTTTGCTCTCATATTCCATTTTCTGTAATTAGCACATCTACTCAACCACCTCCCCTTAACGCTGGCGAGCACCTTTTGATAGAAGTTATTCTCTTTCATAGTAAAATACTTCTTGGAGTCTATTACAGTCACTCGGACAGTAACAACTATTTCTCTTCTTTTGAAAAGCTCATAACAGATCATATGCCATCGTACAGCCAAACCATAAGTATGGGCGATTTAAACACTTGCATTTGAAAACAAGACAAACGTACATCGTTATTAGAAAATCGTATTAAAGCTACCAACATGCATTTATTACCTCTCGGCGCTACTCACCATTTTACAAATTCTACCCCTTCACTTCTGGACCTTATTTTGGTATCCTCATTGGAGCTTGTCGCTAAGCACGGCCAGTGTTCGGCAGCTGCCTTCTCTTATCACGATTTAATCTTCCTATCTTACAAGATTCGCCCTCCTAAATCTTGACCTACTATTATTCTGCAACGTAATTTTAGTGGTATGAACCAAGAAGCCTTTTCAAATGACGCTGAAAAGATTGACTGGTCTCCATCATATAGATGCTGAATCCATTGATGACAAGCTTTCAATTTTTAACTCGTTTATCACACAGCTTTATGACGTCAATTAAAATTAACCATACTCCTGCACCTTGGCTTACTGAGGATATTAAGACGCTCAGACACAAAAAAGTGGTTGCTAAAACTAAATATAAATGTCAGCCAACCGATACGAATAAAAACCGATATGCTCGGATAAGGAATCACTGCAATGTGGTAGTGTGAGTGTAGAGATGCCCAACGACGCCATGTTCACGAGTCTGTTCAAGATAAGAATCCAGCGAAAGTTTACCTGCGGTAAAGAAAATTCCTGCGGTCTTTAGGGGTTGGCAAGTCTCGTCAAGAAACTATTTCCAATAATCTGGACATTAACTCTCTTAATCAACATTTTGCATTATCCTCTAAATATAGATGACTTAACTAAAGCTCATACTTTAAATATTATTTCCAACATTAAGACCCCTGACTTTTCATCATTTGTCTTCAGTCAACTCACCGCTTGTGATGTTAAGAAAGCATTCTTTCCATAACTTCAAATGCTGTTGGATGTGATGGAATCAGTCGTAATATGCTGATTCCTATTTTAGATCCCAGTTTTGTGTTATATTTTAAATTTTTCCATTTCAAATGCTGCGTTTCCTTCTATCTTGAAAACAGCTCAAATAATTCCATTACCTAAAAAACGAATCCGAAATCTTATTCTGAATACCGTCCCATATTAATTCTTCCTTTTCTGTCCAAAGTTCTGGAACGTTTAGTCCATAATCAAATCAACAGCTTCCAATAATCTTTTGAACTCCTTTCAGTCTGGCTTCCGTCCATGACACAGCACAGTTACAGCTCTTGTCAAAATTACTGACGATATACGTTTAGGTATGGTCAATGGTCAGTTAACTGTGTTGACACTCCTAGATTTCAGCAGTGCCTTTAACACTGTTGACTTCGATATTCTTCTCGCAATTCTTCGCTCAAACAACATATCTCCGACGGTGACTGACTGGTTTCATTCTTACCTGTATGGTCGACGGCAGCGAATTCGCCTTGGAGAAAGTTTTTCTTCTTGGTGCGACACCTCTGCCGGTGTGCCTCAGGGTGGCGTCTTGTCTCCTCTTCTTTTTACTATTATTATAAATTCAATATCTCACAATATTTCTTCGTCCTACCACCTCTATGCAGATGATCTCCAATTGTACTGCCAAGCTTATATAATTAATTTATCTGAAGCAGTGGAAACAATAAATATAGATCTAACTAAAATATTGGAATGGAGCAAGGCCCATGGTCTGGAAGTCAATCCTCACAAAACTCAAGCCATAATTGTAGGAAGTTCTCGTTTAATTTCTAAGCTTAATTGGGATTTAATGCCACGTATTGTATTTGATGGAGTGGTCATTCTTTTTAGTGAATCCGTTAAAGATCTTGGAATTACCATTGACAGAAGCTTAACTTGGGATCCTCAGTTAGCAATAACTAGTCAAAAACTGTTTGCATCTGCCGGAGCTTTACGTAGACTTTGCAACTCTCTACCTACTACCACTAAAATTGCGCTTGCACAGTCTCTGTTACTCCCAATCCTTGATTATACTGACGTCTGCTATCTAGACCTCACCGAGGAGCAGCTAAATAAACTTGAGCGTCTCCAAAACTTCTGTATTAGATTTATTTATGGTTTACGTAAATATGATCATGTCTTCGAATTTCGTACTAAGCTCAAGTGGCTCTCTATTCGTTTTCACCGGAATGCTCACATATTATATCTCCTTTACAATATTGTGTTCTCTCGTTCTTCCCCGTGCTACCTCAAGGAACGGTTCAACTTTCTTCATAGTACCCATTGTTTGTCATTAAGATCATCAGAGAACTTAACGCTGCAGTCCCCTGTAACTAAAACTATCTTTTATCACTACTCGTTTGCTGCTGAGGCTATTAGATTATGGAATCCTTACCTTTAGAAATAAAAAGTGCCTCATCCTTAGAATCTTTCAAAGAGCAACTTAAAGTCCATTATCTGTCACTTTAGCTATTAGAAGAACTGCCTATAATTTTTGAACATACTGTACATGATGCTTTTTGTATTAGATGGTTTGCTTAACATGTTTTTCAATAAAAATATATTCAAATTATTTATTATATATTTTTATATGTATATACGTATATATGTTTTATTTATATTTATATGTTTTATTTATATACGAAAGTATATACAACTCTATCTATATATAAAGATACTATCCATAAACTTCTAGGATAAGTACTAAGATAATGTCAAATAAAATCTGTGTAGGTATTTAAAGTGTTTAAGTTAAGTTTGTATTAAGTTAGTTAGATGTTTAATATGTAAATTAATATTGTAATATTGTGAAACAACCAAGTCGCTTTTAATGTAATTTCTCTTACAAATGGGTTGTCTGGAAGAGATCGCTTTGAGCGATAAGACCGCCCATTGTAACACTTAGTCCTATTTTCGTTTGTTATAGTTGTCTAAATTATGGTGTTTCAATAAAGAGTTCATCTATCTATCTATCTACATACTCTTTGATTTCAAGCGTAACATTCTTGACATAATTATGTTAGCGATGTGTTATTTTACTCGGATATCACCGTTCCTCTTTGTTTACCAAGGCCACATTCATAATCAAGCTTATAAACACGTGTATCTTGTAGGGGATATTGCATTTGACAAGTCTAAGAAATTGGTTGATCTTCTTGTGCGGCTTGAAGTAAATTTTTATTGAAGGTCGTCTTAAGATATTAGCAATTTTGTCCATGATACTTTCTAGATTTTCATTCAAGTTGTCTTGTGTGTTAAAAGCTCATAGTGAAATACGATATACCTATATACAGGGTTATTGGTAAAATACTAACAACCTCTTAGGGTTGACTTCTGCTAGTCCTAACAAACATTTTGAGTTGAATTTTTTTGTTTAGATAAATAAAACATTTTTATTTGTGTGTTTTGTATGTGTATAAACACGGAAAAAGTCCAAGGACTACCTGATGTTAAAAGTGTCTTGTGCCCGTAATGTATTATTAAATATTTTTCATTACTTTGCTCGATGTAAATATTTAAAACTCTATTGAAACGGAGCACGGCGCGGTCCGGTTTTGCCGCGGCGGGCGCTCTTGGCTCGGAGTAAGCATTAAAAGACATAAAAAATAAAAAATAAGTAGTCTCAGAAGTCAACCCTAGAGGTTGTTATGTTAGCATTTTACCAATAACCCCGTGTCGGATATAGATTCTGCATTTCATGTACTTTCGTAACGCAATGAGACACTGGGTCATACAAATTAGGAGTGGTGAAAGTGTGATAATCCGTTGTTTTGTTTTATATTATTGCACTACTTTTCCTTCTACCTAATATAAATGGTTCCTATAATACTTGTCTGTAAATTTGTGTTCCAGGACTTTACTTTTAAAATCTAACTAAATCTCAAAAGTTTGAACAATATTATCGCACTTTTCCATTATGCAGGAAAGTATAGTAAAGGACTTGATATCAAAGTTTTAATGCATTATAGAGCACCCTACTTAAAGTTATAGTCAAAGTAGAAATCGTAGTAACATTCTAGAATCAGACCACGCAAAGCCTTTTCTTGAGTTACATAGTTCGTAAGTGCAATTGTAAATTACAATGTTGTGCGTGTTGAATAAAGAACGTAGTAGGTCAAGCATAGGTACTTCATAATACATTCCTTTTACACGGCAGCCCAAAAAAGGAGAGTTATTTTTTCAGGGTTCATGTATGTATGTACCTATGTTTGTGAGATTCTTATGTTTGATATATCATTAGATTCGTCTTGATAGCGCAGGTGACATTACGTACATAAAACATAGAAAAACAAAATGGCGGATTTAAGACGCAATATTGTGCATAAATATTTTTTTTGTCGAAACTCACCGAATGCAATCAAAATGAAGGGATTTAAAAAACAATAACATATATAGAACGGAAATAAATAATAATAATAGTATGTAATTGAACTATTTTCAAGGTCGCAGAAATGCATCGTCTACTAATATAATATAGTGTTAATTACAATGGCTCCACCTGGTGGCAAGATTCACGATTAATAAAACAAAAACAATTATTAAAAATGATTATTACCCGCTGCCACAATGACTCTCCATTTATAATACCCTATTTGTCAAACTCGGCCAGTAATTTTTTTTTGTAACTGGCCCTAATAAGAGCATCATAGAAGCCAATTATTTTGATACTGAGTTTAGGAGAGCATTCACAATTGCCCAACACTATGAAGCCCAAGATGGGTTTGACCCTATCATCCCACTTGTCATTCATTGCTTTACAAAATGATAAAAATCAATCAATCCTCTGGTTTTTTGATTTGAAGATAATATGCCTTCCAAAACATTATGCCGTCATTATGTTCTTGGCTGCCGTATAAGTTTTTTACATTTTATTTCAAGTGTAATACCCTATTTGTCAAACTCGGCCAGTATTTTTTTTTGCAATTGGCCCTAATAAGAGCATCATAGAAGCCAATTATTTTGATACTGAGTTGAGGAGAGCATTCACAATTGCCCAACACTATGAAGCCCAAGGTGGGTTTCACCCTATCATCCCACTTGTCATTCATTGCTATACAAAATGATGAAAATCAATCAATCCTCTGGTTTTTTGACTTGAATATATGCTTTCCAAAACATTATGCCGTTATTATGTTCTTGGCTGCCGTGCCTTAATTCTTATTGGATGTCGGAAAAGCTACCTATTGGAAATAATATGCCTGATAAGCAGCGATACTATCACTCACGTCGATGTGTGTGGGACTGTTGCACATTGGGGCAAATCAGGGTTAGTTACCATCTCAAAGCCCTAATCACACTAGAGGCAGCGCTTACATACTAAATGGAAAATTTCCAAGGAGGGTTAGTGTCAAGCCAATACACATAGAAGGACAAACCTTGGTTTGACCACGTACGTTACTTGATGATTGTGTATGAGTACGTTATATGGTAGGACAAACCAAGGTTTGTCCTACCATATAACGTACTCATACACATAGAAATGTGTATGAGTATTCTATGTATATGTATTACAACAGTAAAGCTGTAGCATATTTCTATATATTATGATTACAAGCACTACCACGTACTAAGCGAAAATCATAAATTTACAAATTATTGGAGTACAAAATGTTTTGCCCCGGGTGGCACCCCCGGTAGCTTAGTCGATCGCGGGTTCAATTCCCGCCCGGGGCAAAACATTTGGTACTCCAATAATTGTAAATTTATGGTAGCATATTTTTAGCCGACTTAAAAAAGCAGGTGGTTCTTTTTCGTTTTTTTCTGTGAGTAGCAACATACTTTACTTTTTATAGGTTGTGCCGATTTTGATGTTTGTTTTTATATTCGAAAGCTGGTGCTTGTCATGAGTGGTCCAATTTATATTTCAGTGAGAACTGGCGACAACGAGATTTATTTTCTCGATGCCTGGCGAGTACTATTATATGTGTTCCTAATAATACGTAGTAAATTGGCATCGATTACATTGACGATGATCTCATTTTCACTGGTCGATGTAAAAATTAACAATATAAACTGTATACGATGGTTTGGTTTGTTATATTTTTAGTGCATTTTTTGTTTTAGAATATTTCATCTCTGAAGTTGTTTTTAGGGTTCCGTACCCAAAGGTCACGGGGCCCCATTAATAACACTTCGCTGTCCGTCCGTCCGTGCGCCCGTCTGTCACCAAGCGCTTTGAAGCGCTCGTAGCGAAGTTTGCTTAGCCATTCTGAATCGATCAGCAAAGTTAAACAACGTCCGCCGCGGTCAGGAGTTGGATGGGTGACCGCTGGTGACATTACTACTGAGCGCTTCCGTACTTCGGAGGGCACGTTAAGCCGTCGGTCCCGGTTGTTGTCTTAGGATGGCAGTCGTTACAGCATGGTGGTAGGGCACTTTGCGAAGCCCTCCTGGCTAGCTACCACCCTCAAGTTGAAAATCTGTCGCCAAGCACCTAACGGTGTGTTCCGGCAGCTGTCCTTGAGAGCCAGTAATTCTAGGTTAGCCTGTACAACATCTTCGACCACATCATCACTTACCATCAGGTGAGATAGTGGTCAAAGGCTAACCTATCAGGCATAAATAAAAAAAAAAAAAACAAATACAAAAGTTTCACCAAGTGCGCGTCAGACTCGCGCACGTTAAAACAAAAAAAGTTATAATATGAAGTCTAATGTTGTATAGCTAATGGTACGGAACCCTTCGTGCGCGAGTCCGGCTCGCACTTGGCCGATTTTTTTAAATATGTCTTGCCTTATATTTTATAAAAAAATGTCGCGATACGTGTGCGATGCGGGTAAGAGATGATGACCATCTATAATAAAGATATTCATCTTTCTGATCGCCAGCATGAAATGGATTTTCATGGCTGTTTCCTATGAGATCTAATCATGTCTCGATTTCCTGTGCCCCATCTTATTACCGAATATCGGAAATCAAATTGACAGGGGTGCGCATATCCCTGGATACCTACCCACCAAATCAGAGGAGAGCCTGTGTCAAAATAAATTTATCTCCAAATGCTTTAGGAAGGTAAAATATGTTTGTACGCTATTGTATTGAATCTATTTAGGTAATGTTTTGTTTTCCTGAGATATTTTATGGAGGATCAATCAATAGCGGAAACATTTTACTGCCTATAAATATATAAACCGGATTGTCTGAACGGCTGACCACAGCCTCTTCTTCAGAAAGCACTGCTGCCCACCTTGCGGTGTTTTACCCCTTAATCGCCTCTAACGACGCCCACGGGAAGAGATGGGGGGGTGACATTCTAGCCCAGCACCTAACGGTGTAACCTATGTACGGTGACTACGGTGTATCTGCGAGGCCGCAGGCCGAGCTGTATTAGTGTCTTGCGAGGCCGAAGGCCGAGCTCCGACTTGAGAGTATTTTCCACGTCTCCGACTGGTCTCCATGGCAACTGCCCGCGATAACAGAAGCACCTACGAGTGGGGTTCCTTAACAAAACTGACTCAGAACCTTGGTCCGATTCTGCCCGTACCACTTTTTTATGGCAGTAGGGTGAATGTGGTTTGGTGGCTACAGTTTGGTTCTTAAATGTATTAAGAGTTTATAGGATTTCATACTTATATTGGAGTTTTTAATTTTTTTCTAATGTATAAGGTGCTTTTATGACAGTTCGTACTGACTCAAGATAGATGGGGGCCGCTTGCGACCCGCACACTGCCCGAAAAACTAGTTATTATATATCTATGAAAAAATTAACAACAAAAACCCTTTATACCTAAAATATTCTAAATCAAAAACTGCACTAAAAAGTAAATTATTTAACAGGTTACTATTACAGGTTATTTTTTATTTTTAAATCGTGACAATGTGACAGTGACAATGAGAACATCATCAATTTAGGCGAAGCCAATTAAATACGCATTATTATGGATAACTCAAATACTCAATATGATCACCATTATCTGTCATAGACGCAAAAGGTGAATGTACTCGTCGATCTCCATGAAATTTGAATATAAAAAAACATATCATCGGTACACCCTGTAAAAAATTATGAGTTAACAAACACGCAATCCCCCCCGTGTGGGGTGCCGTGCTAGAATTGCACCTGCCCATTTCGTGCGGGTGTCGTAAAAGTCGACCAAGGGAAAAACACTAGAAGGTGGGCAGCAGCGCCTTCTTAAGAACTATGCCATCTTGCACTGCGATTCCCAAGCCACACGCCAAGCGTGGGGATTATGGCAAACAACCCCTACTTAGGGGAGGCTGTGTTCAGCAGTGGACGATCCGGCTGATACAGTCACACAAACAAAAATACAGGTAAGTTGAGAACCTCCTTCTTTTGTAGCTATACTAGCGACTCAACCCAGCTTCGAATGGGTGTAATGCTGATACGAAATAATCTGTAATATCTTCTAAAATATTCATTTAGAGAACATTTTGTAGAGGCCCATATTAAATGCACAATATATTTAAGGTATGTACTTCATTGGATAATTTAAAATCGCTTCGTAAATAAGCCATTATTTTTCGTAAAAGGTAAAGAATAATGAATGGCTATTGTGGGTGCCGGGTTAGAATTGCACCTCTCCATAACATCCATGGGATACAATGGGTGTCGTAAGAGGCGACTAAGGGAAAAATACTGAAAGGTGGGAAGCAGCGCCTTCTAAAGAAATGCCAACTTACACTGCGATCCCAAAGACGCCTGCCAAGCGTGGGGATTATGGCAAATACCCCCTTAATAGGGGAGGCTGTGTTCAGCAGTGGACGATCCAGCTGTTACAGTATTATGGGTTATTGATAGATAGACATATACTATTGCTAATATTTTTGTAGCCCTTTTTAAGGTATACAATACTGTAGTACATTATTTTGATCTATCTCGTAGGGTTCAGCCAGCTTTTGCAATGAAAGCGCAATAAAATGTGTTTGTTTACGACATCACATTATAAACTTCTAAAATTATCAGTGTTTCTCCACTATATTATGTAGTGATGATCATGTTTTTAGGTTGAACATGATATAAAAAGAGTAACGTATTCAGGTCGCAGAAATAGTACCTTAATTATGACTAACAACACAAGTACAGGCTTACAAAATAAACAAGCTGTTTAGGCCAACACTTAGTACTATCATCGTAAATAATGTTAGGAAATTAGGTAGCTGATAATTGATTCAACCTCTTAAATTCAACAAAAGTTGGCTCATAAAGACGCTAGATGGCACTGTATGTAAATAAAGTAATCAGTAATTTCTCTGGATAATGGAGTTCTAAACAATCTTCGTTTCGGTTGATTTAACTTACGAGAGCCACTGTTTTACTACACGATTATTTACTAAATACAAAAATAACCAAATTTTAGCCGTTATTTTAAGAAAGGTTTCTTTTACAACCAGATTTTAGTCAACCAAGCAATGACTTACTACTTGGTTGAATATTTTTTTTCAGTGTGTGCGGCGATGTTTGTTAAACAAGAGCTTTAGGATAAAACCGAAACACCGGTTTGACAAAGCTTGTTATTTATCGCTCTTGTTTGATAAAAACGTGATGTTCGATAACCACGTCTGCCAAACATGTTTGATCGTGTAACAGAGCGCTTTACAGGCCCACTTGTAAACGGTTATTATTACAGATGACCTGACTTTTCCACCGAACGACTTTCATCAGGTTGCGTTCACCGTGGTCTTAGATTACCCTTCCAATTGTTCTATTCACGTCTTCCTCTAAAGAACTTGGGCATTTATTAAAATATTGAAATGAACGTAGTTTTTTTTATTTTATTCTTTTGAAAAAGCTTTAGAAAAAGAAGAGCAACACTTCGATGAAACTTTTGTCTATTAAATCTTTGAAAGGTCTTCAATTAGGGCGTCATTCTATTATTCTTCCAAAGTTTATGACACCTCTTTTGTCAGACAAAGGATTCCCAAACATTAACGAAAGGGAAATAAAGGACCCTCCAATGTCATCAGTCAAATAAATGTATGAGTTCTTATTAAAAGAATGATTGATATTTTTGCTTTAATTTTTTCCGACGTTATTAGAACCTTTGATTTCCATTTTTCTTTTACTGATGTTTTTTGTATTGAAACGAATTGCGAATAGTGAACTTTATACAAATATGCGCAAAATTATTTTTGTTCTTAAACTATTAAATTATGTTTGGTTTTCTTCTACGAATATATAAGAAATTAAAATAGTTTTTTTGTTCGCATGTTCAAGGCCCACCTGATGTTAAGCGGTAACTTCTGCCTATAAGGGATACATTACGTTACAATTGACGAATTACACTGAAAAATACAGTTGTTAATTCTCATTGGCCTGTAATTTACTGGCACTAAAGGACTGCTGCAAAACATACTTTATGGTGCTTGGCGACAAATTTTTTACTTGAGGAACACCAAATGCCCTCAAACCCGGTGGTAGGGACTTACCTTAAACGTTATGCTTAATCATTCATAATAACAAAAAAAAACTACTATAAAAGCGTTTTCTCGCACAAAATCATATAAGATGCACATTTTCTGATTTTCTAGAAATAAGTAGACAAAATGAATACAGAGATAAAAAAAACACGTTTCTACGCTCTCAATCTGAGAGCAAAATCTGATTTTCGCATTATCTTTGCAAACATTTTTCAATTTAGCTGATTCAACGACGACGTGACGTTGGTATATCGGAAGATGAACAAAATATATCTTGGTTCCAGATAATTTTCTGTACGTATATCAACGGAAATTGAACTTCACACAGGAGAAAACAAGATTGAAATTAGGTTGAAAAGTTATCCTTACGTTTGCATTGGATAAATGGTAACAATGCAGAGGGTCCAGATTTAAATGACCTTTCATTAGAGAACTTGAAGTGAAAACTGCATTTGGAACGGACTTTGACTCCGAATGTAGAGATTTACAGAAACATAACAGCTAGCGCTGCTTGAAAATAAACACAGTAGCAAAAGAGCTTAAATGAGTATCTTAATAAATGTTATTTCTTTAAAATAAATAAATGATATCAGCACCTCTCTGAACTTGTGAGGTAAGACAATACGGTGATGGTTAAAACTAAGTAGTTTTATTTTAATAGAGGAAGTGAATCATAGTCATAGTTCGAATATATCGTTTTCTTCTTATTGACCGAGCGAGAACGAAGTTCAAGCGAAGCGTCTCTGCTTCAATTAACACAAAAATGCTTACGTATGTCCGGTTGTTCTCCACTAGAGGTCGCATTTCTCAATCGAGTCTCCTGAAATATTGTGAGCAGGTTTGTAGTGTTGAAAGTTTGGACGCCTGCGCTAAATGTAATGGCATTGTCCACGATATGCACGTCAGTTGCCTATAAGTGATAGGCTCTCTCTCTCTCTCGTCTATACATGCACAGCACAATCATTAGCATTGTAAAATACTTTTATTTAAATAGTTTGGCAAGATCTATCAATTATTTAAACTTTCACTGTCTACATTTGATATTAAATGAGGCACAGGTACTAAAGTTGAAGCCTTCATCATATTTAAACTAGCGCCTGCCAGTAAAAGACGAGCGAGCAAGCTGATGAAGAAAATACCATCCAAAGTATTTTTTGGCGACTCCGAATATACGGCGATTCGAATATACAGTTAGTTATCTCAATTATCGGTACCTTGTAATAAAGTATCTAACCGCAACGCCTACACTAGTCTACACATGCTGCTTTTTAGGGTTAGTTCCGTCCACAGATCCTGCCTTTATTACAAAAGAATTACTACTAACTAATTTTGTTATGTTTCTTTTCTTCCCCTCATCTTCGGTGAATTGTATGTTTGCTATTTAAATGATAGAAGTAATGCTATTCAGGCATTGCTTACAATTCGCAATTACATTACAAGCAGAATCTTAATTAACTATCAGATTAAAACGACTTAATTCATTCACAGCCCCGATACAAAAACCGATCATAGTCCATCGAGAGACTCCGATCATAACCCTCCCCAAGGCTCGAATTGGTGGATTTGCTCACTGCTTAGCATCTAATGACATGATAGGTAAAACTGTTTACCAACCTTTATTTTCAGGCTTTGCGGCATCGGGGATCAATAAACTCAAAGAAGTTCCTAAATGCAGCGCATTCCGGAGGAATTCTTTTGCGAGTATCTTTCTCTAAGTTATCTTAACCTAATTTATTATATACATTTTGACTTTTTCTTTTAAATAACTATCATAAACCGTAACCTCTATAGGTACAATAAACTATCCGCATTCTTATCATAATTTACTAAGTACTTATATCTTAAAATGTTATAATTTGAAATCATTACAAGTAAAATATGTTGTAATAATTTGTTGTGTATGCTCTAAAATGACTAACAATCAAAATTCAAATAAAACATGAGAGTTTTGTATTTTCAAAATAAAGGTCTTGGTCCATTTGAGTAAACTCAGTAGGTAGGTATCGGTAGCAATCAATACTCGATCGTAAAAATGTATGAATGTAAAATTTTATGTGCGTTATACTTCACTGCCCTTCCGTAATGGGTGAACGGAGTTTTATGAAATTTGATGTAGCGTTTTTATTGCGGGTAGTTTGAGATCACATTATCGACAGCTAAAAAGTCCACTGTTAATGAAATGCCTTTACCTTTAAGGGATATGGTTTGCCATAATCCCCGTGCTTATATTAGCAGATATTTCAGGATCGTAGTGTAAGATGGCGGTTCTTCAGAAGGAGCTGCTGTCCTATAGTAAATTTCCTTACATCAGACCATCACCAGTTTCGACTTCCACAGGAAGAAAACAAAAAGGGGAGTTCAATTCTAGCCTGGCACCCTACGGGGCAGGTTTGTATAAGCACATTTTCCGAGGCAAAATTCACTGGCAAAAGCAGGTATTTAATAATAAATAACCACGAAATTACGTTATATTAACGGAAACACAAATAACGATATGATTAACTATGAACCGTGATAAATTACTTCAACACCAAGTACTTAGTTTCTATGCAACATTTTGCACGGTAGTTTATATTGTGAAATTACAGTAAATTGATTGAAAAATACCTTAAATTAAAATAATGCTCAAAAGAATATTTCTAACGCAAACACAACAAAAATACGACCAAATCTGTAACTGCTAGATTGAGATACGTGCCAAGTCCGGAAAAAAGATTAGTTAACCTTTGGATCCCAATGAATAATCTAGGGGAGATTATTCTAAAGTTACACAATACAGTATAGGTATTTATTCTATAAACAGTGCCCAAAGCCACTTTACAGTTGAGCTCCGAACTCCGTGATATGAAATATCTCAATTCAATGAAACCTTCGGCTTATCTTAATTGGACTTCGTTCAATAAATGCCAACGATAGTTCAGCTGTATCTGATTGGATTGGCTTCAGTCAAAGTTTTGCTAAAATGTATTTGATTGCTGTAGCTATATTCGTGGAATTTATATGTGAGTATTGTCATGTTTTTTTATAATTAAACATTTACTTTATTTTGGTTGAACAAATATATATCTATACCTAATAAGTATAAACATAATCGCAATCTAACTGGGTACTGCCAGCGTGCTGGGCCTGCTGCAAATTGATGGTCGGATGGATCATTCGGACTACGTGTAGGTCTGCAATGGCCCTTGGCTTGCCTAAATGCTTTCCGTGTAGTAGCTGTAGTGTTTTGACAATAAAGACATACTTAATCAGTCTGCCATGGAGAGTTTCTATAAAAAGATATAAGACCATCGAAAAAATTAAGCTGTCGTGGTATATGAATCTGAATATCGGACAGTTTGAATCCGTGGAAAGAATGGACACAATAAAATTGACGAGGTTAGTATGAATGAAATATCGGAAGAAGAGGACTCAAGTAACGTATTCTGAACAGATTAGATATCTACTGATAAGACCAGGTCATGAGAACCATTAATAGATAGTTGTATATAAATAATGTTATGAAAGTGATACAAGCAAGATAAAAGAATTTTGCATGGTGGAATGTCATTTTGCGAATGCGCGGTTGGCTAGCGACCACCCTTAAGCAGAAAATCTATCGCCAAGCACATAACGGTGCGTTCCCGCAACAGTCCTTGAGAGCCAGTGAAATTACAGGCACATGAGACTTAACAACAGTGTCAAGGT
The DNA here is from genome assembly GCA_963854805.1 of Plagodis dolabraria. NCBI lineage: Eukaryota > Metazoa > Arthropoda > Insecta > Lepidoptera > Geometridae > Plagodis > Plagodis dolabraria. Next base: position 20,729,095 of record OY978457.1, on the reverse strand, counting down.
GACGGGCCAGTGCAATTTGTGAATTGTGACGCAATGCATCTGTTATAGGCACAGGATAGTTCGCTTAACATCAGTTGGGCCTCGAGTTAGTTCCGTCACAATAACATAAAAAACAGATATGTGTGCCACGATCGTAGTTTCTGCCTACCCATTCAGAAAAAAGCATGACGTATACTTATTGATGTATAAAGTTATATGAATTGAATAAAAACGAATTAATTCAGTTAAATAATTGCATCCATGACAGATATGATAATCCCCTCATCAATATCATTGTCATTTGCAAACATATTTCATCCATATTTTACCATTCAACTCTTGCACCAACGGCGCACTTTCAATCAATTAAGCAATGTGTATGTAATCAATACATCGATTAAAGCGAATAGTAAGAGAAAAGAACAAATCGAGGTGTTTGTAGGCACGAATCCTAGCGAAAATATAGTGTTACAAAATGACAAATTTATGAGAGGAAAACTTAGCCATGTGCGGGTTTCGAATCTGCGTCCATCCACCCCTTTAGCCGGGGAATGCTCTGACCGACTGAGCTAACATGACAATGAGTCATAGCTTAAACTTTTCTTATCGTTTCTTATATCTTATATTTCTATTAAGCATCGTATTGGGGTGGAGCGATACTTTTCGTACAACTTACGTTGTACTACAAACAAGACTAATTTTGCAATTAGCTTTAAACTTGTTAATGATAACGCAACCCTTTAATTTTAATATTTTTATTTTTCCAATAACGTGGTTAGTGTGTTGAGGTTTGAAATAAATATATCCTGTAACACGTACCTACCTTGAAGGATGCTATTCAGGTTTCAAATGCTTTTTGTTATGTATAGTAGTGTTTAATTAACACCCGCAACTATTCGAAAGTTTTGAAGTAAGTACATAGACGTATTACAAAAAAATTTTTAGGGGTGTATCATATTTGTTTTGGTACCAAACATAGGTTAGTTATAAAGTTATAAGTTTTTCTGGTCCATTTGATCAGGAATTAAAAATAAGTATTATAAGAGTAAAAGCTATTTGCGCCAACTAAAATTTGAAATCCAATTCCATTTGCTTGCAAATATGATCAGGCAATGATAGTTAAGCAGCGTCGTAGTTCGCGAGCGTTTAAATATCCAATAGGGATTTTTTTTTAAATTATTCCCAGGACTGGTGTGACCCCTCCTCACACCCCGTGCCCGCTTGACGTTGAGTTCTGGGACACCCTATATTTTATTATTAACTTATTCATAAGTTTCTTCAATAGCATATTGTATACTGTACATTATGTACCTTACAGCTGTGCTATTTGTTTTTTTATTATTATAATAATGTGACTGGAAATAAACATCACCTTACTAAGACTCCTAATTATTTAATATTGAATCCCGTTTTATTTGCAGCTTTAAGTTTTGCAAAACCCTCAGATTGCAACATAGTATGTCCACCGGAAGAAATGCAATGTGCTTTCAACGTCAAAGAAAATACGTACAAATTATTTTCAAGCAAATGTGCTATGGCAGCCTATGCAGCATGTCATGAAATTGGTAAGAAATAAATAATCTACGTTTATTGGTAAGAAATAAATAAGCAACGGATCTTCACAATTTGATTCCGCCATCCCCATTCTATAACCGGACATCCAGGGATACTCCGAAGCGCCATCGCTATATGGTGGAAATTCCATTTACCCGAACGAAGCGATTTGCTTCTTCGTTCATTATACGAACCGCCAGGGCATGGAATACCCTGCCTGAGTCTGTGTTTCCGGTTAAGTACAATATGGGGTCTTCAAAACGCGAGTGAATAGGTATCTTCTGGGTAAGCGCGCTCCATCGTCGATCGCATCATCACTTAACATCAGGTGAGATAGTGGTCAAGTGCTAACCAGTTCGGTATAAAAAAAAAGAAATCTAGCTACTTTCGATCGAAATATTTTGGAAAAAGGATTGACGTGTATTAGCATGAACGTGCATGGTATCCTATCGTATCTATTGATAAGCCACCTTGGCAGTCTCTTCTCTTAAAGAGGCTCTCAAATGCTAAAAGAGGCAGTGATGATAAAATGACCGTCATTTTGGGTAAAAAACTAAAGCATGCTAACACAAAACTAGTAACTTAAATTTAAAATATAATCTTTAACAAATTATTGTGGTAAAAAATTGTTTTACTCCCAAGGCGGAAATCGAACCCGCGTCCTCCGATTTCGCGCCGGATGCCTATACCGCTTGGCCACTTGGACTTGGAATTTCTAGCCGAAATTTTGTACTCCAATTACTTTAACCGTCATAGGGGACGGTGCGCGGCCATCAACCAGACTAATAGACTTCGTCTGATCGAAAGTAATGTTTTTTCAAACACTTCGAAGCAGGTTCGATTGTAAGGTGAATTTGTAATCATAATATTTTAGAAATTTAAAATATAACTTAACTTCTCCATGTTTATAAGGACTTGCTATTTTGTTCTAATATATTTACGCACATAGATACATGAATAAATAAGATATTTACGTTATAAGTATAATTTAGAGTTAAATTAGCTATTTTATTCTATCAAGTAATTTTTACGAAAACGTGTTTCGGAATTATGTTGGCCTTAGAGAATATAATCAAGATTATCATTTATATTTTTAATGCCACAAAATAAATAAGTTTTACTAAAAATCTGTTTAAGTAAAGTTGTCAGCGCCTTACGAGCTGACCATTGAACGTCAAACACAAAAAGTTGGCCAAGTGCGAGTCGAATTCGCGCACGTTAAAACAAAAAAGGTTAAAATATGAAGTCTAATGTTGTATAGCTAATGGTACGGAACCCTTCGTGCGCGAGTCCGACTCGCTCTTGGCCAATCTTTTTGTATTTGTTGTTATAGCGGCAACAGAAATACATCTACAAAAATTTTTACATACTGTGAAAATTTCAACTGTCTAGCTATCACCGTTCTTAGATACAGCCTGGTGACAGACGGACGGACGGACGTCGGACGGACAGTGAAGTGGGTACGGAACCCTAAAAAAGAGAACAATGACCTAGTAGTATACCTTGTTTTATTCATTTAATTGTACATTATTCTCATTACATTACATATAGAATATTTTCATCTGAGAATCAAAGTGATTCTGACACTTTACGGTAAGCATTTGTACTTAAATACATTTAAATATATTACAATAAAAATCCTGTCTTTCTACTTACCGAGAAATAGACTTTAACATTTATCCTCGTAGGTACCTATATGAAAGCTGAAAATCCAGAATAATGTCGCGGAATTTATGGCTTTGTAGTTCACAGCGACAGTTGTGATTTTATTTTTCACTGAGAGCAGGTATGATCGTTGCAGTTGTTTTCAAACGACAATGCTGAACGTAGGGAGCACCTGGTTTGGCACTCGTTACTATAGAAACGCGAATGGCACACCTAAATCAAATTAAATCGTATATTGATCGTTGGTCATGCGCATAGCGTTGACATACTCGTAGTGTTTGAATGTCAAGGACGGGGTTTGATTTACGGTTTGGACATGGTAGGTATGTTTTTCTGACAGAGATTGTCAGTAGCAGCACAATCTGTAAATAGGACCTTCTGGTCCTATTTATATATTGTGCTGCTAAAAAAATAAAACTTATAAAACTTATAAATAACGAATGGTTTTAATGAATGGTTTTGCGTAGTGATACTTCTGGATCACTACGCAAAACCATTCATATAAAACAACGACTCTGGCTACCACGCTATAAAGACCATTTCAGCTCGCTGGGATGAAGTACCTAATATTTATATTCAACCACATGCGCCTCTCTTTCTATCATATACCTCTGACATCTTCTAACGCAGCACGTGGGTAAGGGTTGTCTTCTTGCCTAGGTTATTATATATTCTATGGCCTTGGCATCAGCATAGAACATATAAATAATACTACGTATCAGTTAACGAATTAAACTACGAAACGCCACTTTGAACGCATGGTTCAAAGTCGCATGTCTGAGTTGCGTGATCAACAATGGGGTGACAAACTTTCAAACCTCGTGCCAAGCCACCATGCTTATTGGGACCTGGCGCGAAGTTTGAAAGGTAGTAAATATAACGACATGCCTCCCTTATACAGACCAGTCCCACTAGTCCCAGCGTTCTTTGACGAAGACAAAGCTGAGTGCCTAGCTGATAGCCTAGAGGCTCAGTGTTCCCCTAACGTAGATCACGTCGACCAAGCACACCTTGATTTGGTGGATGCTGAAGTCGAACGTAAAAGCTCTGTGGTCATCTCTGAACTCCCCCCAATCACCTTAGCGACTTACGCTGAGGTGGCGAGACTGATCAAGGCCCTCCGACCGCGCAAATCTCCCGGTGCCGATGGCATCTCCAACAGGGTTCTTAAAACCCTCTCTCCTCCTCTCATCCATCTCCTAGTCAGCATCTTCAATGCTGCTATGAGCCACTGCCTATTCCCAGACACCTGGAAATGTGCAAATGTCATTGGCATTCACAAACCAGGCAAAAGCTCTTCTGACCCTACCAGTTACCGCCTCATCAGCCTCCTTAGTGCCCTAGGCAAGCTTTACGAGCGGTTACTTGCAAACCGTCTCCAATCCCATGCAAAGGAACACCACATTATTCCCGATGAGCAGTTTGGCTTCAGACCCAGACACTCATGCGTCCAACAGGTGCACCGCCTCACGGAGCACATCATTGAGGGCTTTAATAAGTACCCCAAGCCCCAGACAACGCTAGCAGTCTTCCTCGACGTAGCGAAAGCTTTTGACAAAGTCACAATGGCTTGATTTTCAAGCTATATCAATTTGGCGTGCCAGAACGTCTTGTGCTCATCCTACAAGACTTCCTTAAAGCCAGAAGCTTTCACTATCGCGTGGAAGGCACTCTCTCCTCCCCCCACCCAGTCAGAGCCGGAGTCCCTCAAGGCTCCGTGCTATCACCCATTCTCTTCGCGCTGTATACCAGCGACATCCCACGCTCTCAGCCTAACGTCCTATTAGCCCAATACGCGGATGATACCACTATTTACACCACTGGGTGGCGTATCAGTAGACAGTCCATTTACGCCCTTCAACGGGCCATCACCGAGATCGGTGACTGGTTCCGTAAATGGCGCATTGCGGTCAATCTAGTCAAAGGTACAGCTATGTACTTTACTGAGAAGACACGCCCCGGATAACCGCAACCTTTAACTTTGTTTGACCAACCCATTCCCTGGGTTAGTTAAACAAAATATCTCGGAGTCACCCTTGATCGGAATCTCACCTTTAACGATCATATCACTACTGTCCGTAACAAAGCGGCCTTCGTTATGGGTCGCCTTGGTCCCTTGATTCGCAAAGAGAGTAAAATGTCTCTTAGTAATAAGAAGACACTTTACACTGCCTGCATCCGCCCCATCATGACTTACGCATCAGTTGTGTTTAGTCATGCTAGTGAGGCCCACCTTCATAAGCTTCAAGTCATACAAAACCATTTTCTTCGCAAAGCAACCGGCGCCCCGTGGTATGTCCGGAATAGCGAGTTGCATTGCGACCTAAACCTTCCCTCCTTAGCGCAGTTCAATAAGTACTGCACCCGCCGATACTTTGATCGAGCGCCCCACCACCCGGACCCTTTGGTTGTCCAGGCGTCGAACTACTCGACTGCCTCCTCCATCCCATTTTTCAAACCCCCCCGTCGCCGACCACGGCAGGTATTAGACGACCCGGATGACCCCATCGCAGCCATTACATTGGCAGCTTTAGCGTTATCCGCAAGTCGTCGAGGTAAAATCCCCAGGTGTGAGGTAATTAGAGGTCACACAATCAAACACCGAGCCCGCCGGCGAGCTCGAGGCAAAAACAAGGTCACGATAAATTGCTCTCCAAATAGTCAAAGAGTATTATTCAGTAGGGCCCAATTGTGCAACACTGCAGTTGCACAGAGGCATTTTGCTCCGATCCCCCCCATGTCTCTCGACAGCGAGACAAGCCGAGGTCCGAACCACAGTGGTGCCCTTGAGCTCGCTGTCAACCCCCCAGCGGCACGTTTTCGGCGTCCGCAGGAGACGGAGGTATAAGGCGCTTTTCGCCTCCGTTCATTCTCCGTTTTCATCCCTCCCGGGCTATTGTAGGGCCAGGCCCTCGCCCAAAACCCGGTGGAGCTGGACGACCGCACAGGCGGTAGCCAGCATCTCTGTCCTCCCTAAAAAAAAAAAAAAGTTAACGAATTTACAAAGGTACTACAATCTAGGATTTTTTTTACCTGTAGATGAGTTGTGTGCCCTCAGTATTTACTACCAGAGTCACTACCAGTCTGGCACTTCCGAGCGTCCGGTGAATACATCGCCGCTAATCGTATTTTTAGGAATAATCTGTAGACAATATGCCTTCCTTGTGTCTTTAGACTCTGCACCAATTATACAAGCACTGTGAGAGATAAAATTGTTTCATTTCACGCGTAATTATTGCTTTTATTGATGAAATAGAAAATATCGTCATTTTGTTTTATCTCAGGAACTAATAACAATGAAATGGCTGAGCGAGATAAGTGTATCGTTTGGTGTGAGAGAGTGAAAGAGATCGCAGTGTAATGGTGATCGGAACGTTTCGTGGCGGTTCGGTGGTTACACGAATTTCTTATTTATCTCTTTCTTACAACATATATGACGCATAATATTTGAACGTTCTTTCCTTGTCATTACAAACTGCATATACATGTGCGTAGGTATGTAGATAGGTAAATTCTAGTAAGCTTTTAGAGCAGTGGTGTTCGGATATAACTACTCTAGTATTTCAACTCACTGACTACATTAATATCTTATTGTGAACAATGCCATTTCAAATAAGTAGGTACGCCTACATACTCGTATTAGCAGAAAATTTATTACGACTATTTTGCTATTACGTGGCATGGTTTTTGGTCACATAAGTTATTATGGTTTTGAAAACAAAAAAAGTACAATTGTACTTGAGGATGTATATCCTTGTACTTTCAAACAAGTATTTGTTTGGTAACAATACAACATGATCATATAATTCCGATGTCTTTCGAAATTAAGAAACCTTGAAGACTGGAACCCTTGTCATTATTTATGCACATTGACCTAACGTATTATCTCGATGTTTATGCCACCGATTGTAGTTTGATTTTGGCTTCATTTTAAACTGACTACTAACCAACTAGACAGAATAGTAAAAAGCTAGTTGAGTAACGGCGGCACGTAGCTGTTTTTATCTTTAAGTACTTACAAACTGATAGGCAACGAATTGAATTTTTTCACTATATTTCTAATTTTAATATAAAACGTTGCAATTTTCAATGAAGAGGTTAAGAAGTAATTTTAGCCATTTATTTGCAGTACGTGGTTTCGAGTCGTGGCATCCATAGTAGGGCCGCGGTGCATTACCATAATGCTGAGTCATTATCTCGGATTTATTGTTGCACGCTTCTTTATCCCTGTTTTAAGCAGTTTTTTTTTGTTTGTCATCGAGTTTTGCTTCCGTTGAGCTTTTAAAAATAGTGCACTACGGTCCTTCAAGAAAGTATTTGTAAAAATACTTATAATAAAAGAGTAGAAGCCAAAAAGTTTGTACTAAATATTACCTAACAAAATATGGCTTGGGAGACCTATAACCTTGAAAACACGAATCAAACATCTACGAAAAAATAATACTACGTATCAGTTAACGAATTAAACTACGAAACGCCACTTTGAACGCATGGTTCAAAGTCGCATGTCTGAGTTGCGTGATCAACAATGGGGTGACAAACTTTCAAACCTCGTGCCAAGCCACCATGCTTATTGGGACCTGGCGCGAAGTTTGAAAGGTAGTAAATATAACGACATGCCTCCCTTATACAGACCAGTCCCACTAGTCCCAGCGTTCTTTGACGAAGACAAAGCTGAGTGCCTAGCTGATAGCCTAGAGGCTCAGTGTTCCCCTAACGTAGATCACGTCGACCAAGCACACCTTGATTTGGTGGATGCTGAAGTCGAACGTAAAAGCTCTGTGGTCATCTCTGAACTCCCCCCAATCACCTTAGCGACTTACGCTGAGGTGGCGAGACTGATCAAGGCCCTCCGACCGCGCAAATCTCCCGGTGCCGATGGCATCTCCAACAGGGTTCTTAAAACCCTCTCTCCTCCTCTCATCCATCTCCTAGTCAGCATCTTCAATGCTGCTATGAGCCACTGCCTATTCCCAGACACCTGGAAATGTGCAAATGTCATTGGCATTCACAAACCAGGCAAAAGCTCTTCTGACCCTACCAGTTACCGCCTCATCAGCCTCCTTAGTGCCCTAGGCAAGCTTTACGAGCGGTTACTTGCAAACCGTCTCCAATCCCATGCAAAGGAACACCACATTATTCCCGATGAGCAGTTTGGCTTCAGACCCAGACACTCATGCGTCCAACAGGTGCACCGCCTCACGGAGCACATCATTGAGGGCTTTAATAAGTACCCCAAGCCCCAGACAACGCTAGCAGTCTTCCTCGACGTAGCGAAAGCTTTTGACAAAGTCACAATGGCTTGATTTTCAAGCTATATCAATTTGGCGTGCCAGAACGTCTTGTGCTCATCCTACAAGACTTCCTTAAAGCCAGAAGCTTTCACTATCGCGTGGAAGGCACTCTCTCCTCCCCCCACCCAGTCAGAGCCGGAGTCCCTCAAGGCTCCGTGCTATCACCCATTCTCTTCGCGCTGTATACCAGCGACATCCCACGCTCTCAGCCTAACGTCCTATTAGCCCAATACGCGGATGATACCACTATTTACACCACTGGGTGGCGTATCAGTAGACAGTCCATTTACGCCCTTCAACGGGCCATCACCGAGATCGGTGACTGGTTCCGTAAATGGCGCATTGCGGTCAATCTAGTCAAAGGTACAGCTATGTACTTTACTGAGAAGACACGCCCCGGATAACCGCAACCTTTAACTTTGTTTGACCAACCCATTCCCTGGGTTAGTTAAACAAAATATCTCGGAGTCACCCTTGATCGGAATCTCACCTTTAACGATCATATCACTACTGTCCGTAACAAAGCGGCCTTCGTTATGGGTCGCCTTGGTCCCTTGATTCGCAAAGAGAGTAAAATGTCTCTTAGTAATAAGAAGACACTTTACACTGCCTGCATCCGCCCCATCATGACTTACGCATCAGTTGTGTTTAGTCATGCTAGTGAGGCCCACCTTCATAAGCTTCAAGTCATACAAAACCATTTTCTTCGCAAAGCAACCGGCGCCCCGTGGTATGTCCGGAATAGCGAGTTGCATTGCGACCTAAACCTTCCCTCCTTAGCGCAGTTCAATAAGTACTGCACCCGCCGATACTTTGATCGAGCGCCCCACCACCCGGACCCTTTGGTTGTCCAGGCGTCGAACTACTCGACTGCCTCCTCCATCCCATTTTTCAAACCCCCCCGTCGCCGACCACGGCAGGTATTAGACGACCCGGATGACCCCATCGCAGCCATTACATTGGCAGCTTTAGCGTTATCCGCAAGTCGTCGAGGTAAAATCCCCAGGTGTGAGGTAATTAGAGGTCACACAATCAAACACCGAGCCCGCCGGCGAGCTCGAGGCAAAAACAAGGTCACGATAAATTGCTCTCCAAATAGTCAAAGAGTATTATTCAGTAGGGCCCAATTGTGCAACACTGCAGTTGCACAGAGGCATTTTGCTCCGATCCCCCCCATGTCTCTCGACAGCGAGACAAGCCGAGGTCCGAACCACAGTGGTGCCCTTGAGCTCGCTGTCAACCCCCCAGCGGCACGTTTTCGGCGTCCGCAGGAGACGGAGGTATAAGGCGCTTTTCGCCTCCGTTCATTCTCCGTTTTCATCCCTCCCGGGCTATTGTAGGGCCAGGCCCTCGCCCAAAACCCGGTGGAGCTGGACGACCGCACAGGCGGTAGCCAGCATCTCTGTCCTCCCTAAAAAAAAAAAAAAGTTAACGAATTTACAAAGGTACTACAATCTAGGATTTTTTTTACCTGTAGATGAGTTGTGTGCCCTCAGTATTTACTACCAGAGTCACTACCAGTCTGGCACTTCCGAGCGTCCGGTGAATACATCGCCGCTAATCGTATTTTTAGGAATAATCTGTAGACAATATGCCTTCCTTGTGTCTTTAGACTCTGCACCAATTATACAAGCACTGTGAGAGATAAAATTGTTTCATTTCACGCGTAATTATTGCTTTTATTGATGAAATAGAAAATATCGTCATTTTGTTTTATCTCAGGAACTAATAACAATGAAATGGCTGAGCGAGATAAGTGTATCGTTTGGTGTGAGAGAGTGAAAGAGATCGCAGTGTAATGGTGATCGGAACGTTTCGTGGCGGTTCGGTGGTTACACGAATTTCTTATTTATCTCTTTCTTACAACATATATGACGCATAATATTTGAACGTTCTTTCCTTGTCATTACAAACTGCATATACATGTGCGTAGGTATGTAGATAGGTAAATTCTAGTAAGCTTTTAGAGCAGTGGTGTTCGGATATAACTACTCTAGTATTTCAACTCACTGACTACATTAATATCTTATTGTGAACAATGCCATTTCAAATAAGTAGGTACGCCTACATACTCGTATTAGCAGAAAATTTATTACGACTATTTTGCTATTACGTGGCATGGTTTTTGGTCACATAAGTTATTATGGTTTTGAAAACAAAAAAAGTACAATTGTACTTGAGGATGTATATCCTTGTACTTTCAAACAAGTATTTGTTTGGTAACAATACAACATGATCATATAATTCCGATGTCTTTCGAAATTAAGAAACCTTGAAGACTGGAACCCTTGTCATTATTTATGCACATTGACCTAACGTATTATCTCGATGTTTATGCCACCGATTGTAGTTTGATTTTGGCTTCATTTTAAACTGACTACTAACCAACTAGACAGAATAGTAAAAAGCTAGTTGAGTAACGGCGGCACGTAGCTGTTTTTATCTTTAAGTACTTACAAACTGATAGGCAACGAATTGAATTTTTTCACTATATTTCTAATTTTAATATAAAACGTTGCAATTTTCAATGAAGAGGTTAAGAAGTAATTTTAGCCATTTATTTGCAGTACGTGGTTTCGAGTCGTGGCATCCATAGTAGGGCCGCGGTGCATTACCATAATGCTGAGTCATTATCTCGGATTTATTGTTGCACGCTTCTTTATCCCTGTTTTAAGCAGTTTTTTTTTGTTTGTCATCGAGTTTTGCTTCCGTTGAGCTTTTAAAAATAGTGCACTACGGTCCTTCAAGAAAGTATTTGTAAAAATACTTATAATAAAAGAGTAGAAGCCAAAAAGTTTGTACTAAATATTACCTAACAAAATATGGCTTGGGAGACCTATAACCTTGAAAACACGAATCAAACATCTACGAAAAAAAATGTCTGTCTGTATGCTCCCGCATTACGTGAATACTACCAAATTAATTTTGATAGAATTAAAAACGATCTAGTGTTGGGGCTAAAAAGCACTGCATGGAATTTCATAGAGGAACAGCAAATCTTTCCGTTGTTTGAGTTTATTTTAGTTATTCTGACCTGATGTTTTTGAAACTTATCAGTATTATTATGCATACATAATATTAAATCTTATTTATTGTGTAATAATAAAGTAATTGAACTTAGCATCAAAATAAACTTGTACGGAAAATAGCTATAGAAATAAAATAATATTATTCAACACTCACACCTAAATGTAGACAAGTAGGCAAGAAATACTTACATGTTAAATACAAATACATATAGCACGTTTAATAATGATGTGGTGAACACGGAGTGATAGGCAAATTCTACGGAGTTGACTGGACTTGAGCTCCATGCCAATTAACTAAGAGTTTGACAATTAGCGCTGGTTTCCAGCTACGACACAAATAAGAAAGAATAGATGTACAAATGAGTACTTACTTACTAAATTATGATTTTTTTTTTCACAAATATGGAACTGACTTCAACACCCAAAAGTGTGAAATAACTTGTTGAAGTCGGTACCATGATGGTTCAAAAGTACTTATTATCACAATATTGTGCGCATGGTACCGACTTCGACAAGTTATTTCACACTTTTGGGCGGACACAATTTACCACAAAATCGGCTTGACCGATTTTGATGAAATTTAAAATGGGACCAAAACGACAAGCATCAGCTTTCAAACAAAAAAAGAATTTTCAAAATCGGTTCACCCAGTCAAGAGATCTGAGGTAACAAATATAAAAAAAAAAAAAAAAATACAGACGAATTGAGAACCTCCTCCTTTTTGGAAGTCGGTAAAAAATTATATTACTTTATGCACTTACAAATTAGAATATTTTACGAATAACTATGACATACCTATGTTGAATAACATGAACGTAAATAATACATATTCCACTGAGGGTTATACCTAAACAAATAACAATAAATGTATAAACCTACATTGTTTGTATATAAATACAATAAACATATTCATAACAAACTAATGAATTTATAAATTAAGTTAGTAAGTCAATGAAAGGTTGAAATAGTGTCCGTATACCTAGCGGGACCCCACTTGTTCGCAAATATAGACGACGCCATTATTTACTATACTTTTAGTACTATCTTAATCAGGAATATCAGATTTGGTATCCCTCAGATAATGGAATAAACTAGTATCAAAGAATGGATATGGCTAGCGGGGCCCTTTTATCTTTGGGTGTTTAAGCGCATATGGATGTCACTATGATTTACTATGCTTTTAGTAATATCTCAATTAGATATATCAGATTTGGTATCCCTCAGGTAATTGAAAAAACTGGTATAAAAAAATATCTTGCTGGCGGGGCCCTTATTTCCCAGGGCATAAATATTATTATTACACATATACGTTTTTTATATATACGGACACGTTGAAATAGTGTCAATGTATTCGTAGCACTCTCTATAAACTGTGTACGCTTTTAATATTTTTATTTCTGCAATAACGCATGCTCTGCTTAATTCCAAAAAAAAACATTAATTTGTGTTATGAGACATTGTCATGATAGCTCAGTCGGTCAGAGCTTACCGCGGCTATAGAGGTGGATGACTTTAATATTATCTCTCGTAAAGAATGATGGCGACTACTGACCCAAGTAAACCAGGGCGCGTTCATGAATGTATTAGGTATTGTTTTAATTGTCAGCCTATTTAACAATATTTAAAATTGTTTGTATATTTTTAAAAGTAGGGAATCTTGAGTTATTTGCAAATTCATTTATATCATTTTGTACATAGATTGGGCACAACAAGCAAAATGATTCGAAGCCGAATAACAAAAAAAAAGTTACATTGTCATTTTGTGATGTCAGTCAGTAGTGATTACATTGACATTTTATTTAGTCTCGTGGTAGTATACACACTCTTTCTTGGTGCAGTCCGAATTGATTGATTGATACCTATTGTACGTAGATAATAATTTATTTTTAGATATATAGATATAAATGTCATAGTCACGCTTTTACTTGCTCCGAATTGTAGTAATGCAAACGGCCATGAGCTTGCATATTCCAATCGGTCCATTTATAACTACTCTCAGCAGTGAGCGCACTTTTAGTAGTGTTGGCGTAATTCAGACCATACTTTTACTGATCTGTGATAGAAATGCCACTGAAAAGAATCCGTTTGTGGTACCTACATCGACTTCGTGGCGATACGTGCAATGAGGGTGTAATCACTAAGTTTTAGAAGCGTTATTGGTTTGACAATTTATATGTTGTAATAAACCACTGACACAGTCTTAAAATCTGTAAAAGCTATGACAAAAGGTATAAATAACTTCCTGACAGACCCATATATTCAATACTATGACAGATAATATAAAAAAGTACGAAACTTGTGAGTATTATTTTCTTCCGACTCCTGGGTATTGAATTCAATCCACATTTTCATTCTCATATCTTGGATTATCAGTAATGAAAAGTATTGGACTGAACGCCACATATTGTTTATAAAAATGTTGGGTTTCAAGTTGTATGGAGCGTCGCCATCCTTCTTTGTAAATATTTACGCTTGTTGAGGCGTTCGTAGCGTAGCTTGTTGAAGCGCTGGTAGCAATCAGCTTGATTAGCCAAGATTTGGATAGGAAACTGCTAGTGGCACAATAATAATGAGCGTGTTTTGGGGGGAGATTTTTGTTTACTTATAACAATTACTGATAGGCTAGGCTTTGACCACTATGTCACCTGATGGTAAGTGATGATGTGGTCAAAGATATTGTTTAGGCTAACCTAGAATTACAGGCTCTCAAAGACAGCTGCCGGAACACACTGTTGGGTGCTTGGCGACAGAATTTCTACTGGGGGTGGTAGCTAGACAGGCACCTACATGCAATATCGACTGACATCGTAAGATAACAACCGGGACCAATGGCTTAACGTGATCTCCAAAGCACGGAAGCGCTCAGTAGTAATGTCACCAGCGTTCATCCATCCAACTCATGACCGCGGCGGACTTAGCTTAACTTAGCTGATCGGTTAATAACGGCTAAGCGAACTTCGCTACGAGCGCTTGTTTAGGATTCGGCCCCACTGCTTCGTATGCCACTCCGTAACATGTTCCCGAAGCATTAGTGAATACTAACGAGCATTTCCGTACTTTAGATGACATGTTTAAGCGTCAGCTACGGTTGTTTTCTTAGGACGGCATCGTTATATCAGATGGTACAGCAATCGAGAAATGCCCGCCTGGCTGGCAACCACCCTCAAGTAGAAAATTTGTCGCATTTGATGCATCAAACACTTTCCATCTAGGTACCTTCCAAAAGGTGAGATACAAAGTAAATTTGCTCTGGCTGCTATATAATTGAATGTGCATTGTCTGTTACAGAATTAGTTCAAACGCCAATCAAGTACTGTATTAAGTCTGAAACTTCAGCGAGAAGACAATACTTTATAGAATCGTGTCCAGTTTTCTGCCCAAACCACTACCGCCCTGTTTGCGCAGCATCCAAATGGCGCAGCTACAAATACAGGACCTTTAACAACGGATGCTATTTGGACATGATCAATTGTAGAGGCGACGAGGATTATTCTTGTAAGATACTCCGCATTTGATTTATATACCTATGTGTATTACAGTTTAAGCGAGGTCAGCAGAATATGCTTTATACTCTTCCTATTACTTTTTATTATGTGCTTCAAATTTCACAGACATAGAGCCATTCTTATTCATATAATCAAACAATTCGTCTAAACCTTATTAGTGTAGCATGGTGGTAGGGCATTTTGTGAATACCTGCCTGGCTAGCTACCACCCTCAAGTAGAAAATCTGTCGAAAACACCTAACGGTGTGTTCCGGCAACTGTCCTTGAGAGTCAGTAATTGTAGGCAGACTGAACAACATCTTCGACTACATCACCACTTACCATCAGGTGAGATAGTGGTCAAAGGCTAGCCTATCGGCTATAAAAAAGTCCATTTTCCGTCCATATAAGAGTATCTACGCAATATGCTTTGACGTGCCAATACCATGCTTATTGATTTTTACACAATTATTATTATTATTAATTTAGAAGTGAAGAATTAGAAGTGTTTATAAGCTTTATAACATTAGCTAAGAAGCTTGAATTGACCAGGTTTTAGTATAAAATATATCTTTTAATTATTATGTACCGAAAATAACATATATTTTCCTTTTTTCAGCGTATGTAGAAGTTCCATTGGAGTTCTGCCAGAGGCATCTTATGAAGAATATCTTCAAAGAACAAGTAGTAGTGTCAAACCTTCACGACTATCGAGACTATGATTATTGATTAAGCACCATTGGAGTTTATTCTAGAAAAATTGTACAGAAAGTTAATATACGAAATAAACATTTCTATATGATCACTTAAACCTCACACTGAAAGCAGCGGTCGCAGTGCAACGGCTGGTAGTTTTATGGTCAAAGCATTTTCAACTGTGTACCTGTCACTACAATGTATAGTATGGCTTGAAAGACTTACATACATGCGTGGCCCATCACGGTCATTTTTTTTATCCATTTTATAATGACAGCGATAAAGTCTAAAATATTTTGACGATAAGGCTGCGTTTACACCAGAGATGTGCGCGGATGCGTAGCGAGGGATGTGTTTGTAAAGAACCAATAGAATTGCTTCATTTACCTCGCCTTGGTCAGCACAACTCTGGTGGAAATGGCTCAGTGGAGCTAGATTTTTGCGCATACAAAACAAGCAAGGGATGTGTGCGAGGGATGTGTGCGAGGGATGTGTGCGAGGGATGTGTTGCGAGGAATGCGTGTTGAGAAGGATGTGTTGCGAGGTTTGCGCATACTGTACCAGCCAGTCGATAGATGGAGTTTGCATCCTCGCACCACACATTAATGCGCATTTTCACAGCTCTGCTACACATCCTCGTAGGCACATTTTCATCGCACAGCTTTGGTGGAAACACCCACACATTTTCACAGCATAGCTAGACATCCTCGCACGACACATTTCCATCGCACATCTCTGGTGGTAACGCAGCCTAAGACTGCCAGCCGCTGGCACTTCACTCTGTATTAAGCCTAAGGGAGGTACACCAAAACCTTATCCAATAATTCAAAACAGTGTTTGATCATTAGCAATATTAATGGTGTTGATGCGCAGAGGGTTTATGATATTTGAAATTTGATTCTCGCAATTGCTTTAGTTGTATCCGAGGACGCATTAACAAAATGCCGTACCACCTATTTTATATTATCTGGTGATGAAACTGACAAGTTACCTGGGCCCCTACTCTAATTCGTCGATATTTCGAACTTCAGGTCCGAAAGAAATATATCCGTACGTTTTGGCTTACTTTTGTCATAGAACATATTATACTTAATATTTTTTGTGTAACTTTGTTCGTAGCATAGACTAGTAAGCATCTGCCTGTATAGATTCTGAATAACTTTTTTTAAATTGCATTCGTATGGTTTGCACCATAGGGATATAAAGTTTGCACATTTCCCAAATATGAAATAATAATAATATTATGTACAAAATTATTGATTTCTTCGTTTATTTATGAGTAGTTAAACTTCAAAGTCAAGTTCTAAATATGCAGAAATAAAAGAAATAACTCATAATCGTGTCAAAGACATTATTTAGTAATATGTGGGCTGTGTCTACATTATTGAATCTTGATAGGGAGTTTAAGCGAAACCACGAAGATTATGACACACATATGCTTTTTTGGATCACTTTTAAAAGTACTTATAGCATTAATTATACCATAATTACCTATTTACTAGACTGTGTTTGGATTGATATGGAAAGAAAAGAATTACAATATATATTATTTTGTTGCCAGATATATTTACACTCTTTATTACTGATAAACGATGCGGTCTGACCAATGGCTATATCAAACAACGAACTTCGTACCGCAAATTCAATATTCGATGTCTAAAGTGTCACTCGTAACATGAAAAACAAAACTTCAATGAATAATTGTAGTAGCTGGCGGGGCCCTGAATGCGTGCCTGCAAAAACGGGCCCCAGCATGTACATACACCATGTCAAATATCTATCGTGTCTAGAGTGGGTTGATTTGTTTAAAGAGAACATGATTATGAACCATCTAAAAATTGTATGTTTAGGTAACTACAAATGTATACCAATACATTAGATAGATACCTATAAAACTTAGAGATATGGTCAGTAATGCGTACCCGACTAGTGTAAGCATCAAGCCTCCAATACAGACAATTTTCTGCTTATTTCTATATATTATGATTACAAGCACTACCGCGTACTAAGCGAAAAGCATGCGGCGCGAAATCGGAAGGACGCGGGTTCAATTCCCGCCCGGGGCAAAACATTTTGTATTCCAATAATTTGTAAATTTATAATTTTCTGCTTATCCTGACACCTAGTAAAATAATGCGGTGGAGCTTTAAAGGCCAGAAGAAAGTTCTTGTACGGCAGCTTATGCTTTCTCCCTGTCATTCAACCAACTTAGCTTCAAGTTTATAAAGCTATTTCAGACACATTACTCGTCAGAGATCTTACCAATTCGCCAGTAATCCACATCACAATAACAGTGATGACATCCACTGAATGCATCTCCCATTAGAGCGTTTTCCATAATCCCTACAATCGGCTGGCGTCTTGGGGATTGCAGGGTAAGATGTCAGTTGTTCAGAAGGCGCTACTGCCACTTTCTGGTGTTTTTCTCCTTGTCCCTTTTATAACAGGAAGATATGGGAAGCGGCAATTGTAACAGGGTTGCCATTCCCAGTAGTCTTACCAAATAGTCTTACCAGCATGATATTGATCAGATATTGACGCATAATGCCATTTAAAATAATATTAAATCAGAATAGTATAGAGATTGCTTTTAGAAAGTATACTAGAAAGCATAACATATTCAGTGGTAATACAAGTAAGGTCTCCTTGGAAGAATAATTTTGGAAGTCATACCAATAAGTCCACTGGGAAAGGAATTCCCAATAATTTTACTAGTAATTCTCCTGGGAAATAAATTCCCAATAGTCATACTGGTAAGACTACTGGAAATAGCCGCACGGGGGTGCACATATTCCGACCGTAGAAATTATGACAGTACAACCACGATTAGAAGTTTCAAAATTCAAACCATCAACAGTATAGAAAATGGATGTTAGATACCTTATTAGAAGATACTTTAAGGACCTTTTTCAGAATGTTCGAGTAAGTTCTGGTTTTAATACCCAGTGTGAACATATTTAATAAATAAAACACTATATTTGCGTTTCACAGTCATCGATTTAGCTTATCCATCGGTTAAAGCTTGAAACGCGCTGCATATTAACTGTCATTTTTACGATTCAGTTATTTTATGTGTTTGTACGTAGCCTTATTATATGTTATATGGTGTTAGTTAGCAATCCGAAACTTTATTAGGACATTTTGAAACGGACCCTAAGTTTAATTTTATACATAAACAAAGAGGTTTTATACATAAACAAAGAGGGTCCGTTTCAGAATGTCCTAATAAAGTTTCGGGTTGCTAACCAACATATAAAATAACTGAATGATAAAAATGACAGTTAACATGCATCGCGTTTCAAGCTTTAACCGATGGATAGGCTAAACCGATGACTGAAAAGCAAAGTTAGTGTTTTGTTTAATAAATATGTTCTGGGTAGTAGGTATAACCAGAACTTACTCGAACATTCTGAAACAGGTTACGCGTTAAACTTGTTTGAACGACGCGGAAAATATTACAGTCTTAGGTACATACAGTGCAGTGCGCTCAAAACTTTGATATTGACTAATATTTTAATGTTTTCTTGAATTGAAACGACACATTTCTGCAAACAGTCTTTAAATTAAAATATGTCACAAGCTGTTTGATTTAAATCACTTTTATGAATAGGTATGTATCTGAGTACGTTTAGGGGATTTCCCTATTTTAATATTTTTATTTTTGCAATAACGATTTATTTTTATTACATTACAACATTTCAAAGTGTGTCCAACATTAGTTGAACTATAGGTGTCGGTCCATCCCCATACGATGGTTAAAGAACGAGAGCAAAAATTAGAGTTATGTCATAATGTCATGGTAGCTTAAATGGTCAGAGTATGATCCTCCTATAGGGGTGGAGAGCGCGGGTTTGAATCCGCACATAACTCTATTATTTCTCTCGTAAATTTTAAATTTTTTGATTTCCTTATTTACTGGAAGTATCCAGCAAAAGTTCAAGACTTCTTGTTTGTTGTAAAGTGAAGTTTTGTATAGTAGAAAGACTTTCGGGGATGCCTGCCTGGCTAGTTAGCCAGCAACCTTCAAGTAGAAAATCTGCCCTCAAGCACCTAACGGTGTGTTCTGTTTGACAGCAAGGCGTATGGCATAACGTCCGCCGTTGAACAAAAGCCTCCCCGTTGTAGGTGGAGGGTTTGCCATAATCCCCACGATTGGCAGGCGTCTTCGGGATCGTAGTGTATGATGGCAGTTCTTCAGAGGGCGCTGCTACCCACCTCTAGTTTTTTTTTTGTCACACTTACCTATACTCTCTTAGGAAGAAATAGGAGGATGCAATTCTTGTCTGGCAACCACGTATAATAATATAATATTTATCATTAATATTCTGAAGCAGTAATGAAATAATATAATAAACGATTTTCTTTGAGTTATGTCTAAGATTATGACAAAAACATGGAAAATAAATAATTGATTATACGAGACAGAGAGAGCCTATCAATTTTAGGCAACTGACGTGCGTATCTCAATTGCCATTAAATAAGGCGCAGGTGTCCATAATTTCTACACTTGTATGTACAAAATGTATATATCCGTCATTTTGGAAAATTTCCAAAATCTGAATCGACAAATAAATGGACTTATCAAACCTGCTCACAAATCTTCGTGAGAATCACTTGAGAAACGTGACCTGTAGAGGAGAACAACCGGACATACGAAAGCATTTTTGTGCTAGTTGAAGCAGAGACGCTTCGCTCGAACTAAGTTCTCGCTCAGTCAAATATAAGATTATCCTACAAAATCGTTTTTTTAATTATATTATTCCAATTAATCAATTATTAATAGGTATGTACCATTGCTATCTATATCGGTATTTAATTGATTCCTTTGCTGAATATTTATCTTTGAAGTTGATTTTTACAGCCTCATCGGAATTGATTTTTTTCCTTCCAAGATGTCCATATTCCGGAAAACTGGTAATCTATTAGAGCAAGGTCCAGGGAGTACGGTGGGTATCGGATTCAAATTGCAGCTCGTCTAATTTAGCGACCGTCCGTTGGGCAGTGTGTGGTCTAGCGTTGTCCTGATGCAATAGTGGGTTATAGAGCAATTGACCAGCCTCAGTTGTTTAACGGCTAGCTTTTCCAACAAATTATTGATAATACAGATCTGCTGTAATCGTCTAACCTGATCTTAGGTAATTCTATATAATGTTCAAATAGAGTCGACTTGGGATTTGACCTTTACTGTGCTACCTTAGCATAGTCCCAAGGTCATATTCCAAGTCCGCACTCCTTCTGAACATACTCTACTAATATATTTCACCGGATGGTTCATACATTTCCATTATCTCGATGTCTGGCTCTGACGTTAAAATGCTTTTATCGAATAGCAAACGACGTCAACTGCTTTATTTTCAATCGTACAATTTTATTGCTAACCAGTTTTACCGATTCAGTAAAATTTGTTCTTTTAAAGGCAGATGGAAAATGTACGTCACACATGCAATGAAGTTCTAGTACCTTGCCGTTTCAGGTATATATGAAACATGTATGTCTCACAAACGCATGACAACGATAATTACAAAAGAGATGATGATATTTCACTGAATACTGTTAGCTTAAAATAACTGTTGTATCGAGGGAGATAAGAATCTTCAATGGCACTACTGAATCGATAATGTTTTTTTATGTTATTGTGTGTGACGGAACAAGCTCGAGGCCCACCTGATGTTAAGTGGATTAACCTCTGCGTATAACAGATGCATTTCGTCACAAGTCACGAATTGCTCTGCGCCCGTCACCTTGAGACATAGATGTTAAATCTTATGGGCCTGTGATTTCATTGATTCTCAAAGTCTGCTGCCGGAACACACCGTTAGGTGCTTGGCGAAAGATTTTCTACTTGAGGATAGTCGCCAGGCGGGCATTCGCAAAATGCCCTTTAACCATGCGGTGAAGCTCAAAACTGTGGTGGGATTTGAACCATGGATCTGCTGCGCGGCAGTCCATGGCCAATGTGAAAGGGGATAATTAATTATTATTAGGATACTCCAAAACATGGGAAGCGAACCGAAAATAAAAAAAGCACCCTAGCATGTGTATTGTCATCGTCTAGAAATCATTAAACGATACAAATACATATAGTAAATATGACAAATATATATTTATATACATATATACATACTAGCTGACCCGATAAACGTTGTATTGACATATACGCAAATCGAAATGAAAAAACAAAGTTTATGAGACGAATGATGAATAGTTCACGTCCTATTCTTAAACCTGAATATACACTCAAAATTTCACAGGAATCGGTCAAGCCGTTTTGGAGTATTGTTACAAACACTGTGACACGAGAATTTAATATAAAAGATATAAGTATATACTCGTATTATTACCATTTAGAATAAATTATCTGCATCTTGGTAGGGTATATTACGAATGCCCGCCTAGCTATAGCTACCGCCCTCAAGTAGAAAATCTGTCGTCAAGCATCTAACGGTGTGTTTTGGCAGCTGTCCTTGAGAGCCAGTAATTGAAGGTTAGCCTGGACAACATCTTCGAACACATCATCAATTACCATCAGGTGAGACAGAGGTAAAAGTAAGCCTGACAGCTCAAAAAAAAAATTGTTGGCTGTCAAAATTGAAAATTTCTATTAGCTCAAATAAAAAAAAATTAAGCTGTCAAAAGTGTAAATTTCAGAAAATTTTTATCACGGTGTCTATCCCAAATAGTAAAAATATAGGAATTTCGAATTTCATGTATACATATTCTATGTATACATAAAAATATGTATATTCTATATATTTTATGTACACATTTTATTCGACCTTGTTGGTCAAATAGAATATTAAAAAATCAGATATAGGTAATGTCATTTGAAGAAGTAATCTGTTTGATTGCGCTGTATCTGTCAAACTTGTTTACATAAACTAGCACTGTCAGTGAATCCCTTGTAACGATTTTATTACACGGCTGCCCAAAAAAAGGAGAGTTATGTTTTCAGGGTTCATGGATGTATGTATGTATGTGAGTTTCTTTATTCCACCATAACTTCTTAACTGTTAAACCGATCTTAATGTAAGATATATCGTTAGATTCGTCTTGATAATTCAAGTAACACTCGGGACACAAAAAAAATAAAAATCAAACATGAGGGTTCTATACGCCATATTGTGTCATAAAAAAATATTTTTTGTTCCAAACCGATCGATTGGGTTATCAAAATTAAGGGCTTTAAAAAAACGATACCAAAAATTTTTATAACTCTAAATGGAACGATAAAACGTTTAATGATGATGCAGTGGTGTTTTTTACTTTAGTTATTAATGTATACTTGTTTTTCTATTGAATTATCAAAACATTAAATGGTCAATCTAGGTAGGTAAAACCCAGTTTTTTAAAAAACAAAATGGCGCCTCTAATCCTCTCACTTGCACATTGGTGCTCTTTATATCAGGTTCATCATTCATCATCATCGTTTCAGTCGCAAGAAGTTCGCTGCTGGATATAGGTCTTCCCCATAAATTTCCATATAATAATAAGAAAGAGAGAAAGAAAGAAAGAAAAAAAGAAAGATAGAAAGAAAGAAAGAAAGACGGAAAGAAAGAGAGAAAGAAAATTTTTTATTCCAGACAGAACTGCATACAACAGCAATATAAACAGAGATAAATTAAAATATGTCTACATAACATTATGCATCAACGGCACCGGTGCTGTAATATGCAGTGCTGCCAGAAAAGGTCAGGGCTCAGCATAATGAAACGAATCCCCAGCGCTGATTTTCAGCTCTGAACATTTGGTGACGCACAGACATACAAAATAAAATATGTATACAAAAACTTATATGAAAATCAGTACTAATATTATAAATGCGAAAGTAACTCTGTCTGTCTGTCTGTCTGTCTGTCTGTCTGTCTGTCTGTCTGTCTGTTACGCTTTCACGCCAAAACTACTGGACTGATTTGAATGAAATTTGGTATGGAGATAGTTTGAGACCCGGGAAAAAACATAGGATAGTTTTTATCCGACTGCGCAAAAAGAGGTTAATGTTTTCGCGCGATAACCGACATACGCGCGGGCGGAGCTGCACCCGGAAAGCTAGTACATAATATATGTAGCTCAACAACAGGATGCTTAAATACACTTAAACAGTGATCATATTTTTTATTAAAAAAAAACAAAAACTTAATATTAAAAACATATAACACATTATATAATAAAACAGTAATAAAAATAAAGTAGCGATGAAATATATAAGTATATGAAATATAGAATAATATAAGTATACCAGGTTAAACTATTTTTCCCTGACGCAAACACATTCAGTTAAACAATTCATAAACAGAGAAAGGTATCTAGACAAATCCATTTTTTGTAAACATCCAATTCAAATTATGGTCGGTTGTTCAATCCAGATAATAATTATTGTAAAACCGCAGCATTTCTGGCACCGATCCAGATTTAATTCAATTTCTTTTGTATGTCACCGCTCGCCAATTGAAAACAAGTAAGGAATATGCTCATGGAATCCTCAATATATTTTTTCATTTTATAACAAAAACTAGCTTTCCGTGCGCGGCTCCGCCCGCACGTATGTCGGTTGTCGCGCAAAAACATTAACCTCTTTTTGCGCAGTTGGATAAAAACTCCTCTCTCACATCCTATGTTTTTCCCCGGGTCTCAAACTATTTCCATACTAAATTTCATTCAAATCGGTCCAGTAGTTTTAGCGTGAAAGTGTAACAGACAGACAGACAGACAGATAGACAGAGTTACTTTCGCATTTATAATATTAGTACTGATTAGACTATGATTCTTACCCAGCAATAGCTACCATCCTCATGAAGAATATCTGTCATTACCCAAGTATGCTCCGGTAGTTGTCCTAAAAGTCGCTTCAGGTTCTAAGTAGGTAAATTTTGATTACCATCTGGTTCTTTTTTTTGGTTACTATATGTATGTCAAAGCATGTATAGTTTTTTTATACTACCCGCAACGAGCCGCGAATGATGCTTCACTTCGCCGCGGCAAACCAGTACCAGAGAGTCGTCCTCGAGTCGTCGTTGGACCGCGCCCCGCGCCTTACACCAAGACGGTGTCGCATTCATAATTAGATTAAAATAAAATGAGTGCAAATATTGCCGCATCACCACACTGTGTTATCTTTATTAGAACTGTTTTACTAGGCTACGTGATATTAGTACGTGATACGTGCGTGTAAAGTGACCGCACCGCGGCCTCAACAAAGGAGACTCCTACAAAGGGAGATGGTGGAGAAAGCTATGGTATGTACACATACATTTTAGAAGCCTCAATTTAGAACCCCCTTTGTGTTTGGAAAATTCCTTTGTAATCAAGGCTTCAATTAACATACATACTATAAACAATATCGAACCAGCCCCTACCCCGCGCGGTTTCCTTATTTTTGAGGATAATTCTTTTAAGTAAGAAAACCCACCACCCTCTTCGACCGCATCATTACTTTTTAGGGTTTCGTACGGCATGCGTGAAAACGGGACCCTAATACTAAAACTTCACTGTCCGTCTGTCTGTCTGTCTGTCTGTCTGTGACAAGGCTGTATCTCATAAACCGTGATAGCTAGACAGTTGAAATTTTCACAGATGATATATTTCTGCTGCCACTATAACAACAAGTAAAATAAAACTTTATAAAAGGGTTATAATGTAGTGTCTGATATTGCAATGGCACAGAACCCTTCGTGCGCGGGTCCGACACGGACTTGGCCGATTACTTTTATACCACATAGGTGGGTAACAAGCGTGTGGCCAACCTGATGGTAAGTGGTTACCGCAACCTATGGACGCTTCCAACACTGGGGGAATCACTTGCATGTTGCTCACCCGTCAAATACCTATTAACCCCCCCTTTTGAAAAAACCCACACAGATGGCCCTAGGAAAACCTTGGCAGGGAGCTTTATAGTCGCAATTACCCGTACAAAGCCGGGGCGGGCCGCCAGTACATGTATAAAATACATCAGACTCAAGTTCTCGTTATCATATCAAAGGCTGATGTATTGAGAGTATTATCTGGTCCATCAAAAATCCACCCATATTGGCAGTCATACCACCTAGTTAATTAGAGGTAATTAAATTGTAATTTAAACTTGAAGCAATGATAAACTCTAGTGACAATAGCAATGAACTATCGCTTGTTGGAATGACTATGGAACTATCGAGTTCCTGGGGCTGCAGTTGCACCACACTGTTGAAGGACATTTTGGGATTGTACGTCGGCTAGCTACTTCCCTAAAGTTAAAATCTGTCGTCACGAATCATGTAACGGTGTGGTCCAGCAACTGTATTTAAGAGCTAGAAAGTTTATTAACAATCTATGACATGACAATAGGTGGAATAGTGCCTTATGCCAATAAGTCAAAGGCTAACCTATCAGCTATATTATAAGAAAAATAAGCCTAATATTTTTTTACACTACACTACTAGTCGGCGTTAGAGATACCATCCGCAAACCGTGGGAAAAATAAGGAAAAAATAAAGGAAATGCCTTTGTAAGCGCATAGTGCGTGACCATTCGGGGGTCACGTATTGTGCAATCTCAAAGACATGTCCTCCCGCGAACGCTGTGCTTTTGGAACGAGCACCCAACCGATATTTTCCCCAGGGTTTGCCATATGGTAATGTTTCAAAAATTATTAACAAGTTTGTGGTACATAAATAATCTATTTGACATTTCCTTATATTGTGTTCATTTCAAAAACCCAAAATGACGATCAATAAACATAATATGCGAAACACGCGCTAGAATAAGAAATTACTTTTAGTGATTTATCTCCGTAGATATATGGTTTATGATATGATATGTTCTTATATATATATAGTATTTATCCTTCCTCAAAAAAGACAATGAGGAAATTTCTGAGGAACTTTGAAGACTTAATTTGCATGTTAAGCTAATTTTGTTTCAAATACGTGACGTGTGACTAAAGTGTTTGTGGAGTTTCTCAAACCATCAAGGCACCATAGTCACTGCCACGCACAGTCCTCAAATTAAAAACAGATCAGACTTTAAAACGGATTCACTCTCACAGAAGTTATTCAAAATATCAATACAGCTACAATCGTCAGATGCTGGATTACCTTTTGCTTGATTTCCATCATATACTTTGTATGTAATTTACCAAAGCTTCTCCAGTAGAAAATTTGTTTATGAAATGAAGTTTGATATAATTAAGGAAGAAAATTAATATTTTCTGCTGATTTTCTTTAAAAGCATGTCGATCGATAGAAGAACTTTATGTACTTAATCAGAACAAAAGATTTAGTAATCTAGAAAAAAAAATGGTAAATAGTAAGAAAAGATTTGTGTTCACGCTGAAGGTTGCTGTGGAGATCTTCATTAAAAATCTCCTTTTGTGCTTTCAGACTTTATTTATAGACAGTTTAATAGTACATGGTTGTTATAGAATCGATAATTATTGCTGTAAGTTTAGCATCTTCTTAGGATCGTTGAGAGAATAACGCACTCGCAGCCGCTGAGGACCCCTCCCGCATACCGCATACTGCTGCCACCTTCACACTAGTTCAGCTGGTTACGTTCTAAACATCCTCCCGCCCCTTGAAAGCCCTGGCTTTCAAGAGTATGATTCTGGATTTGGTAGAGGACAAAGTCTGGGAACTGCCCTCCTTAATACGGATTTGTTGGTTTGGACGTCGACCACACTGCATACACCGTCAGAGCCAGCATACGTTTTGACTATGCGGCCTAAATGCCATTTCATTGGCGGTAAATGATCCTCTTTAAGAATGACAAGGTCTCCAGTTTTCAGTTGTTGACCTCTAGTGCGCCATTTGACCCGTTGCTGGAGTTCACATATGTACTCGCGCGTCCACCGGTTCCAAAATGTTTGTCGCAGTCGTTCAATAAGCTGGTAGCGGTTGATTGAAATTTTGGTTGTCGTCGGCGATGGCAAAGAGACCAGTGACCAGGCGTGAGTGGTGACAAGTCAGAAGGATCCGATGACAAAGGTGTTAACGGACGTGAATTTAAAATTGCCTCAATTTGGCAGAAAAGAGTTGTTATCTCATCAAACGTTAGACTAGTATTTCCTACTATTTTGCGTAATAAATGTTTTGCTGATTTTATGCCTGCTTCTACGATTCCAGAAAAAAATTGTGAATTTGCTGGGTTAAATTTAAACAGAATACCTTCCTCGTTTGCAAATTCAGTGACTGGCTGACGACAGGCCCTTAGCATTCTTTTTAGCTCGTTGTTAGCACCAACGAAGTTGGTGCCGTTGTCGCAATATATTGTCTGAGGTTTAGAGCGTCGTGAAATGAATCTTCGAAGGCATAAAAGAAACGCGTTGGTACTCAAATCACTTGATATTTCCAAATGTAGAGATTTAGTTGAAAAACAAAACAAACAAATAAA
Source organism: Plagodis dolabraria (assembly GCA_963854805.1). Classification (NCBI taxonomy): domain Eukaryota; kingdom Metazoa; phylum Arthropoda; class Insecta; order Lepidoptera; family Geometridae; genus Plagodis; species Plagodis dolabraria. Next base: position 20,701,033 of record OY978457.1, on the reverse strand, counting down.
CAAAGGTAACATTTACTAGTGCGAGCCCCTCGGCCCTTTCGACTAGATTTGTAGAAGGGCCCACCGAAGTCTAGACCACACGTTTCAAATGGAGGAGCAGGTGTTATACGAGGTTGTGGTAAATTACCCGTGATAGGCTGTACAGTTTTATCTCGCATCCAGATACATATGACACACTTGCTAACAGTTTTCCTAGCAATATCTCGTCCACCTGTTGGCCAAAATTGCTCTCGAACTGAGCTGAGCAACAGTTGTGGACCACAATGTAATAGTCGCACATGTTCACGTTGAAATAAAAGTTTAGTGAAATGATGTTTTGAATTAATCAGTATTGGATGTTTTTTATCAATGGAGTAATCAGGACTTTTTTTTTTTTTTTTTTTTGACCCGGGAAAATCCTTTATGGATACCACCCGCCCCGGGGGGAGCGGAGTGGTTATGTGGGAGTCCTCGCCTGAAGGGCCTTACTACCCCCACGGGGGGGTAGTAAGTGAGGTTACCCACTAAAAACCCGGGATGAGCAGTCTGCCGCCTAGTAGGGTGAAATGGGGTAGCGTTAGCAGTCACCATCTCGCCCCGGCGGCCAGCCCGTCACCGATGACGGGCCCCGGCCAATGGAGGGATGACCCGGCTCATTGAGGCCATCCCCCAGACGTGTGGGATCGTGCAAGCCAGTGGAGAATCCCCCGACTCTCTACCGATGATCCGCACAGCACTAGGAAAGAGCGAGAAGGCGCCCGAATCGCCTTCTCCTCCCCCCAGTTCGTCTACGCCGGAGCGGGTCCGCGAGGACGTCGTCCTCCCTCGCCCGCTCCGCGGCCTCTTTCTGCGCCATCACCGCTTCGCAGAAAGAGACCACCGCCTGCCACGATCCGTCGCTGCCGAGCATAGCGTTAACCACGCTCGGCAGCGACAGATCTGCGCCAATGACCGCTGTGAGGGTGTGCCGCATGGGACTCCACGCGGCGCACTCCTCCAGCGTGTGGAGCGCCGTGTCTTCTGGCGCTCCACACTCGTGACAGGCGGGGGTCGCCTCCCGTCTCGCGATGTGATGCAGGTACTTTCCGAAACATCCGTGTCCGGAAAGCACCTGCACCAATCGGAAGGTCAGCGACCCGAATCGCCGCCCTACCCACCTCCGGAGGACCGGGCGAATGGCATCCACCGTCCTCTGTCCAGGGACCGGTGGAGCCAGGTCCTCCGTCCACCGCCTCAACAGGGCGGCCCGAGCCCGCCGTCGCATGCGCGTGACCTCCTCCCACGCTGGAGGCTCCCCGCGGGATCTCCTCGCCGCCACGAAGTGGTAAACTTTGGCGAGGATCTCCGCTTGGAGCTCCCAGGGGGGATCACCGGCCAACACGCATCCCGCCGTCCAGGACACCGTCCGTTACCCGCGTATCGCCCTCGCCGCGATGACCCGCTGCGGACGTCGCAGCAGGGCCTTATTGGCGCGACCGAGGGCGTCCACCCAGACAGGTGCCCCGTACAAGGCCATACTCCGGATCACTCCGGAGTACAGGCGACGACATGTGGCGTTCGGGCCGCCCACGTTGGGCAGCAGCCTCCCAAGGGCGGCTGCGGCGCCTATGACTTGGAGTAATCAGGACTGCTTTGAATACGCCCAACTACCCTTAACATACCATGGCTGTCTAGATATGGATTCAGAGCTAATATCTGTGACTTAGAAGGTAAGTTGTGATTTAAAGACAACACCTGTATATAAATTTACAAATTGTTGGAGCACAAAATGTTTTGCCCCGGGCAGGAATTGAACCCGCGACCTTCCGATTTCGCGCCGGATGCTTTATCTTTAAGCTACCGGGAGGTCGGCTGTGTCGCCGAAATTTCGTGCTCCAATCGTATTTCTTAAACCGTCATAGGGTACGGTGCGCGGCCATCAACCAGACTACTAGACTTCATCTGATCGAAAGAAGTGTTTTTTCAAACACTTAACTCTCGGGATGATGTCGCTACCCTGCATCGAGAAAATAACACTTAGAGATGCAATAAGATTTGGTTTGTTCGAGATGAATTGATGCCAAACTCTGTATAACCTAAACGCGCTCTAATTGGCTAAGCCACCTCCATGCGGTAAACACCCGAGTCCCATAGTGATGGGACATGATGATGCAAATATAATCGATATCAATACATACAGTCGTACAACATATATAAGCTGATCGTATAATTTATTCCTCCGTTTAGATAAAAGTGATATTTTCTCCCACTTGCGTTGGCAATAATACCTAAATAAGCAGATACCTCGCGCGGTATTTTGTATGAGTATAGCTGTTTTGTTATAATAAAATATAGAATAATGATATGGTTGTGTGATTCCACAATTCTGCTTTAAATATCTTTACTAAAATTATAAACATTTAAATACCTCTTTTAATATTTTCATGTTTGCAATAACGCATGCTCTGCAGATTACATTACAAAATTACAATTAATATACGAGAGGAAAAATTTTATCCCGCACATGACTTAAATATTTCCTCTCGTATAATTGTAATTTAGTAACCTAAGTTTAGTAGTAATCTCCCTAACAAATTACTATTGGAGTATATTTCTTATATTTGAAGTACAAATTTCCGACTCGTAAGAGTGAGGTTCCGGTGGCCGAATAGTTAAGGCATCCGGCGCGAATTCAGAGGACGAGGGTTCGATTCCCATCCGGTACAAAACATTTTGTACTCTAATAAAAATTTGTAAATGTGCTTTTTGCTCAGCACGCAATAGTGCTTGTAATCATATTTAGGAATACCTTAATGTATTATGAAGGAAGCAGACTCCCATGACACAAGATTTTTTTCTTAGTGTGGGATCTGCATGTCATTTTACTGTCAAAAAATACAATTTAGTTTACCGATTGTAATAAAGTTACGAACAACAACATGTAACTGTATATTGTGAAATAAATTATTATTATTATAAACTCATATCAAACATTTAAAACCCTTTTTACATCCAAGGCTAAATATATTTATGGGCCAGAGTATGACGATATCGATTTAAGTTCCACTATAACGATAAATTACTGTACTGTATAAGCACAACACTAGGAGAGGGCGCGGTTTACAGAAAGACAAGGATGACAATAGGTGAATGTAGTAAGTGGGAGTGAAATGCATTCATACGGGTCTATTAGATTGTCCAGTTTAACTTGACCTATTAAAATGTAGTAGATAAATTACGTAAATTGAATAATTTTACTTACTTGTGGAAGGTAATTCCATCTGTTTTATAATTGGATGTTTTGCTACTTTTCCCGCAACATTTAATGGAGCAGGTAGTCATTTTTATTGCACTGAGTACCTACAATCGTCAAAAATAAAAATATTTTCAAACACGTACGTACGGATCAAGCTTCTGGTCGCGTACTGTTTATGTGCGCTCATGCTATGACTTAAATGTGTTAGAAATCACACACCAGTTGCATGATCGGGCGAACCATCAATTCCCCTCTCGGGGGTTTAAATCTCGTTGCTACCCTGCTATATTTCTAAATATCGCACGCTTAATAATAAACCGGAATAAGTCAAAAATTCACTTTTTTGGGAAATCGCGTTCAAAGTTTTGAGTATCTACCTTGTTGAAAACATTTTGATGGTTTTCACGTGTTTTTAGTGTTATTTCTACTTTCTTGGTCTTAAATTAAAGCCAGATGTATAGCGAATATAGCTGACATAACAATATAATTATTTTATTTATATCAAATGAATAAATGAAGTTTATTGTCTACTGTTTCGACTTATGTCAGTTTAGTATAAAAATCAATTATCGAGTTTCAAAAAATGTGAAAACTAATATGTCATAATTCTGTACAGTTTTAATAAATAATATAATCTTATCAGATGTATAATTTTTATTACACTTTAAAATTAAAATGGAAACAAAAATACAGAAATATTTTGCAATATACCTATAATTTGATAATGTAATATACATTTTAAAAGTCATTGTAACTGCTTTCTTAACCTAATCATATTATTATAATAATCAGTCGGTCGTATTAGAAACTTATAATAAATGTCTACTTTGAATTATTTGTCGTAGATTTTACCTATTCGTCTTAATCATTCTCGTGAGTTGTGACGTCTCAAAATATTAATCAAAACTTATCAAAAAAGTTTAAGAATTGAGTTGTAAAACATGCATAACATAAGATGAAATCAGCCCCTTTGCAATTAAGTCTGAGTCTTTATTTTATAAGCACTTATCTCGTGTTTTTGCGTATATGCTGCCTTCATGGTTATTTCTATGACTGATTTCATCTGCTTTGGTTTATTTCGCCTATTAAGTTGTCGTCGTTGTATGATATCTTTAAGTAAAATAATACTTTTATATCATTGCAGTTCACATTTTGGTTGCTTTCGTCTGTACACACATTTAAGTCCTATGGATTTTAAAAAGATACACAGCAAACATATAAATTGTCATTATAAAATTATATTTATTCTGACCTGCACATTATCAGAATCAAAAATAATGTTCAATGGTTCTTGTGCGTCCTTACCAATTGCTCCAAGTATTTCCAAATGCACGTGCCTATTTCAATCAAGCTTCGCATCCGATTCCTTCCAAAAAATGATATTTAGAAATTCAAGAGCGCCTTTTTTATCTGTTTGAAACGACTCAGTTACTACCAACTAGCCTCTTAGGCCTATTGTCAGTCAGATAGATGCACCTACATACAAACAGTCTCTATACTTAGCAAATGTCCTGCAACAGTTACAAGCAAAACCCAATCCTACGTAAAGGATTCCAGACATTTTGTTAACTTGCTAGCAGATGTACGTATACTGCCGATGGAAATAATTATAAGTTTCGATGTGACATCACTTATCACAAATGTGTTCTTGAAAGAAGCTATAAAATTCATTGCTGACCTACTCCACGGAGCTGATATGCCCAATGACTACTCAGAGCTGAGTGAATGTTTTGTGTCAAACGGTTCTTTAGCGAATTAATTATAACATGCAAATGGAAGGAGCCACCTAGGCTCTCCTAAAGCGCCAGTTGTGGCCAATATTTATATGGAACATTTCAGAGGGAGATCATGAGGAGCGCTAGTGAAAAACCATGTTACTGGTGGCATTATGTGGATGATGTCTTCGATGGCCAAAGAAGAGTTGCCGTTATTTAACACCCATTTAATTTCATCACACTCAAAAATATAGGTAACGGTTAAAGAAAATCGTGATGGTAGTTTGTGTTTCCTAGATATACAGGTATATCATGAACCAGGCGGTATTTTTGTATCAGATTTTTTTTTCGATCAAGCTTTCATTCATCTCTACTCAGTATCTTGTACTCACGATGTTGGTCATATTTTTGCTAAGCCCATGTGCTTGCTCCAAAGTTGAATTTTTATAGGACAAACAAAGATGATACATACATTTTTTTAGATCGGAAGAAAAATATATTTATTTGCTCTTTAATAAACTTTTTATCAATTTGGGATATTTTTTTTATAATTACCATTTTTTCCACGTTCTATAAAGTTATTGCTGTTTTTTGCTGTGTTCACCACACATCTCTTTCGAATCAAATTGCTCAAGGTAGCTTTGAAAAAAAGTTTAAAGAATCTAATTTGTTAATTACCAATAATAAAATAACAGGCTAAATAATAGGTTGGGTTTTCGGACATACCTAATCTGCGTTTGTATTTTGATATATTGTTACGTAAACGTTTGGCTAACTTTTGTTTCCACTTTGAAGTACCGCTTACTAATTTTCGTGGTGGTATGATGACGCTGGCAACCTGAACTTTCTGAATGGTGGTGATTTTGACGTGGCGGCCTTGATTTCTTCCATCGTGAGCTGGAGATCTTGTGTTTTTGTATGCTGTGTTGGACTTGATCGTTTGTTTCATTAAACAAACTCTTAAATACTTTATACGCAACATTAAATAAAAAGGTAAAACTTTCAATGAATTCAGACAAACTAACGTGGTTAACACTTATTTTAGAAAATAATACGGGATAACTCACGTGATTCAGTCAAACTGCTCCAACTATAGTTTCAACCACATGCGGTGGTCTTTTTCAAGGGGAACCCGCGTTGACGTTTTGCTTAGTAAACTTTTTTTATGCGGCTACTAAGCCCCACCGCCACGACAGGGCGGGAACCGTCGGGGGGCGCATAGCTAACCTAACCTAACCTAATCTGCTAAGCGAGACGTCAACGCCGACTTCCGGAGCTTCCGTTGGAAAAGACCACCTATTGTGGTTAAAACTATAGTCGGAGCTATCTGACTGTTTCACGTGAGCTATCCCGTATTATTTACTAAAATAATTCAGAGAATATAACGTGAAAATGTATTATGGATACTGTACCCCGAGGAGTGTAAGATTGAAAGAAAGTAAACATAACTATTTCGTTTGCGTTAAAATTTTACTCAAAGATCATGATGCTAAAAACTTGAAGGTGATAATAAAAATCTTAACGCAAACGTGATAGTACGGTTACTAATTTGTAAATTTACAGTCAGGGGTAATGCACACGTAAGTACGTAATCACGACGTTATTTATATTTCGGCTGGCTTAGAATTATTCGTAACAGTCCATTCAACAATATATCCTTCAGTACATCAAGCATTAACACTTATAACAAAAAGTTTTAGGCGATGCTGGTTCCTATTTTCAGGCGTCCTCTACAGGATTTAAACTATGGAACTAGTGATTTAATACTTTTATTAATCAGTATTTAAAATAAAATTAAAGGACATTTTGTGATAAACTGCAGCAATGGCTAGAGTACTTTTAGACTTAAGAATCATTTTAAATGTAAACCGAAATAAATACAAGTATTATATAAATGTAGCGATAGATTTGGCAATAAAGTGATGTAAAATTAATTAATTCTCGAATAAAAGTAATAATCTAATGCTAAAACGCACTAATACGCAATTTTTCTTAACTATACAATTATAATTTAATAATAAACTGCAACAAGTCCAAATAGTACATGCTGTATTATAACACCGTTTTCAACTGAAGTGAAGTAAAACGAAAACATGACAGTCTATAAAAAAATGAAGTAAAATAGTTTCACCTGTGTTTGAAAATAAACCGAATTATTTTACCTTACTCCACTATAGTCACAAAACAACGCTACATTTTACACAACACGATTGCCGCATCACTGAATGATTCTTTATGGTATGGAATGACTTTTCGCGTGCTTTTGTAATAAAGAGAGGGGTGATCTAAAAATCGACCATTATGGTTTGTTTAGCATGGCGGGATTTTACCGATAGATTCTTCAATCGGAGTTAGTTCGTTTTATTAACAAAAGTGGAAATCCTTAATTTTTGACTTATTCCGGTTTATTATTAAACGTGCGATATTATGATTACAAGCACTACCGCGTACTAAGCGAAAATCATAAATTTACAAATTGTCAATCATAAACAACACCTGTATCTCTGTAGAGAATGAATCCTTCTGTGATAGCTTCGCCAATAATGTAAGTGAATTCTGAAGTTCGTCTATGGTAAGTATTGTATCTTTAATTTTATTATTGTTACATTTTATATTGTTAATAAATCTTAGTACATACGCTAATATTCGTTGTATTTTGTGTAGTTTTGAATATTAATAAATATTTAGTATGGATTCAGAGTTTGTTGTAGTAAAGTTGGTCTTTATTTCAGGTAACACTACATCAGGGATGGTATTAGGGGGCCAGTAATCATCACTCTGCAACAAGAATTTCGGTCCTGACCACCATAAATCAGCATTTGGCAAATGTTGCGGCTGAACACCTCTGGTTGCTAAATCGGCGGGGTTCATATCGGTAGGTACCCATCTCCATGCGTTCTGAGGTGTCAGGTCACGTATTTCTTGTACTCTATTGCACACAAATTGTTTGAGAGTTTTTGGCTGTGTCTTGATCCATCCTAAAACTATGTATGAGTTAGACCAAAATGTTGAAGTTCTGATTTGTATGTCAAGAGATTCCACTACCTTTGTATGCAATTTAGCACCTAACAGCGCAGCACACAATTTCAGTCTAGGAATTGTTGTTGGCTTCATAGGTGCAACTTTAGTTTTAGCACACCATAAATTTACTTTACTATTACCCGTATTATCAGTCGATTTAATAAATAAACACGCTGAATACGCTTTACTTGAGCTGTCAACAAATATATGAATATCCATGCTACTTGAAGAGTGCAAGGATATATATCTAGGTATGTGTATTGTTGCTAGTATCTTAATATTTTGCGCAAACTCTTTCCATTCATTTTCAATTTGGTCTGGGACTGGTTCATCCCAGTCTAACTTTGTTAGCCACAGTTTTTGTAGTAGCATTTTTGGAATAATAATTGAAGCAGATAATAATCCGAGCGGGTCGAATATTTGAGATGCAGTAGAAAGTATATTTCTTTTAGTAGTTACTTCGGGAATTATAATATTCGCAGAAAATTTAAGAGTTTTTTGAGAAGGCGACCATATTAAGCCTAGAACTGAAGATTGTTTAGAAAACTCATGATTATCTTTCATAGTAAGGAAGTTATAGTCAACAAAAATTTCAGGGCAATTGGTTCTAAATTTTCTAAGTGGAAAACCACCCTTCCTTAAGACATGTGTAACACCTGTAACAATGACCTTCAACTGGGAAGTAGATTTAGCTGTCAAAAGACAATCGTCAACATAAAAATTATGTTTAATGACGTCACTTATCCTTGAGTCTGTACATTCTTCTGCCAATTGTAGTAAGCATCTAGTGCTTAAATATGGTGCAGAAGCAGTGCCTTATGGCACTGCTTCTGCACCATATTTAAGCACAGTAACAGTTTTTAGTGACATCGTTTTCAGTGGCTTGGCTTCGTCATCCCTCCAGAGTATTAACTGTAGATTTCTTTGAGAAGGATACACCATTACTTGCCGGTACATTTTTTCAATATCCCCAGACACTGCATACGGATTTTGACGAAATCTAATCAGAATTGAGATAAGATCATCCTTTACCGTTGGTCCCACTACCTGTATATCGTTAAAAGATTTACCAATTGTATTTCTACATGATCCATCCAAAACTACTCTTAACTTAGTTGTTTCACTTTGTTCTCTTATGACTGCATGGTGAGGAATGTAGTTGCCAAAAGCAGGTCGTTCAATTTCAGTAAGATGGCCTAAATCTCTATATTCATTAATAAATTCCTTGTACATTTGTTTGGTTTGAGGTGACCTTGATAACCGTTGCTCTAAATTAAGAAAACGCCTTTTTGCAATATTGTAAGAATCACCCAAAGCCTCTTCTGGATCTTCTCGAAGGGGAATATTAACACAAAACCGTCCGTCACTAAGACGTGTCGTAGTTTTAGTAAAATGTGTTTCACAGAATTGTTCATCGGTGCTCAGTAACTTGTTAGAAGAGGGAATTTCCTATAGCTCCCAAAAGCGTGTCATTGAATCATGGACCTCTTGACTAAAATTGCAATGTGTAGTTATAGTACGACTATTTGAGTTAGTACTGCTACCACCCATTCATCCAGCTACCACCCAACCTAATTTTGTATCTCTTAATGTAGGTTTGTTTCGTCCTAATTTGATTGGATCAGTAGTATTTAGTAGTTCCCAAAATACGTCTGCCCCGCGAAGTATGTCAACTTCCGAGGGACGATAAAACTCTGGGTCGGCTAGTAGGATGTTAGCTGGCAGATTTAGTTGTGACGGATCGATCTTAATACTCGGTAGGTTACCCGTAATTTGAGGTATGACCACACACGAAACATTGATGCTGAATGCAGTGACTCGTGATTTAATTATTAGTTCACAACTTTGTGTCGCGTTGATAGTACCATTATTAATGCCAGTAATGGCAACTTTATTGCATTTAGTAGAAAGATTAAACTTGCCTTTTAGTTTTTCAGTTAACAAAGATGACTGACTTCCACTGTCTAGTAGTGCCCTGGCCTGGTAAGTCTTCCCATCACCATCCATGTCAGTTGGCTACCGTAGGCAAATCTTTGTTACAGAGAGCACATGGCATCTGCGACACTGACCATCTCAAGGAGGAGCTTCAGTATGTAAAACAAGTACTGCGAAGCAATAATCACAAGCTCCTACATATGCGTCACAGAAGCCGGCCCAAGCCTTCCACAGTTGAGCGACAACCTGCCATCTTACCTTACATCAAGGGTGTCACGGACAAAATTGGTAATATCTTAAGACGAGCTTCAATAAAAACTTACTTCAAGCCGCACAAGAAGATCAACCAATTTTTAAGACCTGTTAAGTGCAATATTCCCCTACAAGATGCAGGTGTTTACAAACTTGATTGTGAATGTGGGCTGTCATACATTGGGCAAACAAAGAGGAGCGTTGGTGTCCGGGTAAAAGAACACATTGCTGACATGAAGAACAGACGCTCGACCAAGTCTGCGGTTTGTGAACATGCCCAGGACAAACCCAACCACTACATTTGGTTCGACAACCCACAAATCCTTGCCAGAGAGACCCGGTTTATGCCAAGAATGTTACGCGAGGCTATTGAAATCAAAAAGTACCCAAATTTCAATAGAGATGATGGTTGGCAATTACCACCTGCTTGGGATCCTGTTATTAAATTAATTAAATCTCATGGCCGACACAAATCTGCAAGACCTCTGGACACCGTGAGCGAATACTGCGTGAATAGGGAACGTTATGATTAATATAAAAATTTCTGACGGTAGACCAAATAATTTCTTAGTAACTCATGTGACAAATAAAACCAATTAGTCACCCCGTGACCACGATCACTGCAAAGTGTTTGAAACGTCGGGACAAAAATAATGACAAATATACGCGATTTAAACCGTTTAAAGTTGTTTAATTACTAAGTCTTCTTAGTTGTAGGATTCACAATCTCCACCAACGCAGTACTCAGTAGTACTTGGCTAGGCATGGCCGCTGACAAGGACACAGGATCAAGTAAGTAATTATCAATAACACTTGTAGTAGTATTAGTTTGTAGTATCTTAGTATTGGTATTTGTATTTCGTTGTAAGTTAGTATTAGTAGTTTGTTGCATATGAGCCTTTTGTAGTTCATTTTTCTCAGTAGTATTTGCTTTATTATTATTATAATTCTGTATATGTAATAATGTATTATACTTTCTTCCGCAGATTCTGCAGTTGCCCATTTTGCAGTTAAAACGCTGATGACCAGGACGCAAACAGTTAGAACAAAGTTTTAATTTATTTATTTCAGTTATCCGTGACTCAGGTGACATTGACTTTAATTTCTGACACTCGTAAAGTCGATGACCTTGCTTACACAAAACACACTGATAACTTGAATTATTGTTATGTTCCGTAGAAGATGATACCAAAGATGTATCATGTTTATTATAAGACCTTTTATGTTCTGGTTTTGCATCATTTCTACTAAACTGTACCGTCTCAAGAACATCCGCACGATTTCGTAAAAACTGATAAAAATCTTCTAACTTAGCAGAGTGTGAAAGTGTGCCCTTGTACTCCTCCCATTTGAGACCTGTGGCGCTATCTAACTTCGATGACATCATAAAAATAATAATAGTATCCCAATATTCAGTGGGTTCCTCGAGAGCACTCAGTGCCCGCAATTTTTTGGAAATATGATCAATTAGATACCTTAAAGATTTATATGACTCTTTAGTAATGTAAGCAAAATTGAACAAAGATTTTAAATGATTATTTATCAAGAACCTTTTATTATTATACCTCTCATTTAGTAAATTCCAAGCAAGTAGATAGTTTTCTGACGTACATTCAATTGATTTAATTACGACAGCGGCACCAGCATCTAATGATGACCTTAGATAATGAAATTTATTTATTGCTGGTATCGATTTATTTTGATGAATTAAAGACAAAAAAGTGTCACGGAACTCAAGCCATTGCAAGTGATTCCCGTCGAACTTTGGTAGCGATATGGTTGGCAAGCGAACGTGACTCATCGATGTATCACCATTGACGTCACGGGCGCTCGCCATATTGCCATCTAATGAATTTGATGATTGAAGTTGATTTGAAGCGCTAATAATTATGTCATTTGCAATTGAAGTTAATGTAGAAAATGTGGTTTCAATTTTATCCCGTTCATCAAGTTCATCGTCCACTCTTACCGTTAATTTTTCTATTTTAGTTTGAATTTCATGAAAAGTATTGAATAATAGTTCTATTTTATTTAATTTAAATTGTAATTCGCTCATTTGCAATTTAGCTATGTTCTTGGGTGCGATTTGTTGTATGATTTTTATATAATTTTCAAATTTTGTAAATCGGCCTTTAATGGTTCCTCGCTGATGAGCAAGAGTCTTTAAATGATCTTCCATGATGTATATTATATAGAAATGTTTACTATTGTAAAGAAAGAGGCAAAGATACTCGCGGTTAGTAGAACGTCGTCAGCCAGCCCAAATTCACCAGTAGCACGGACGCAGCACGGACATAGCACGGGCGCAGCGCAAGTATGTCCGAGCTGTGCACACTGCACACGACTCGCCTGCAGGTCTGCTACGCACAGATCCGCCTGTGGCGTTACGTTCCTGGAATAGTCGGTAATATCTTTTGAAATACAACTGCTTAAAATAGTTGGATCGATTGCAAGCTAATAATTATACCTAGAACAGCCTAGTAGGTAACCTGTGCATGTATTACATTGACAAGATAGTCATAAAAAGTTGTTGAAAATAAGCAGATATAGTAGAATAGTAGCAGGGAAGATTGATACGTAAAAGATACAAAAGTATAATTATTTATTCTTAGGGCAAAATATGCTCACGAGGAAGGTATTTATTAAAATAGTTTAGTGTAATAGTTGAGTATAATATAAATAAGAAGAATACTAAACATACTGTTTAAACAAATTTCGCTATAGTAAATTTATGAAAAAGATTATGCCTAGTATCTCTAAATAGTAATGCAATATGTAGTTAGGCTTATAATTCTTTAGCACAATAAGCATACCGGTTCTTTATGAAACTTATTAATATTTTAATGAAAAGAATGAAGAAAAAATGCCATCGCTTAGGAATGATGCCTATCGTCAATTGCCTATTTAGATCGTAGTAAATGTGTTGTAAGGTTGTGTTTCCCTAGGACCTAGTTACAGGAAACACAACAATTCGATGACTTAGCACTATGTGAAACGGGAAAGTTAGCGAGAAATAAGTAATTAATTTGCAATATTTACCTGAGAAACTTATGAGGAGATAACACTGAATATTATACTTAAGTATATTACTTAATTCGCGTTTATCACAATTCACACACGATACTTTCCTTGGTTAAATAGACACATTTGGTTCCCGCCGTTCCGGCATTGTTGCGATGCGACTTCAGTAAAAATGGATGATGACTCGTAGAATACTTGTTGAAATATCTCGTCGGGGCCTCCAATTATGTTCACGCCGAAGGTTGCTGTGGAGATCTTCATTAAAAATCTCCTTTTGTGCTTTCAGACTTTATTTGTAGACAGTTTAATAGTACATGGTTGTTATATTAATCGATAATTATTGCTGTAAGTTTAGCATCTTCTTAGGATCGTTGAGAGAATAACGCACTCGCAGCCGCTGAGGACCCCTCCCGCATACCGCTGCCACCTTCACACTAGTTAAGCTGGTTACGTTCTGAACATTTGTTATAAATGTTTATAACAAATCTTTTCTTACTATTTCTTACATTTGCTGGTTACTGATATTGTAGTCGAAGACATGAGGAGCTAGGACTGGGTAAGAAGGCAATTAGCTTTCAAGAACAATTGTCGTGATCTGGTCTAAGATGTTAACAGGCTAAACTCAGAATTACTGGCTCTGAAGAATAGCTAGAGCACATCGTTAGGAGCTTAGCGTCTGGTTTTACAAGAGGGTTTTAGCTATAGCTAGGCAAGTTATCTGAAAATATTCTATATAAGCTACAATGATACGGTAAAGCTCAAACTGCGTGAGACAAGCTTTTCGAGCCTTCGTATTAAGACTAGAGTGCACGGTGCGCTTTTCGTACAATCGTAGTTTCGGCATATTTTAAATACCAAGTGTTCAAACTCGGTGAAATTTTGTATGCATATTGCTGAATCATATTATAAAAACTTACGCTCATATTTATATCTAATATATGAAAAACACGGGTGTTTGAGCGTGAACTTACTATGAGTCGATATCGCTATCGACAATGTTTCGGCTTCTACCGGAAGCCTTCCTCAGGATTTTGAGTGTGGTACGTCCGCCGCGGTCGCGTCACGCTTCACACTGAAAAACACCCGTGTTTTTCATATATTACATATTGCTAAATCTTTAAATGCTTTTGGTTTACCAGCTTTCTTATTTCAATACGAGTATAATAATATATATAATAATAATATATTTATTCATATTAGTTATTTATTTTATCCCAAAATGCCAAAATAACAATTGTGATACAAAATCATTTTTCGAATTATTTTTGAAAATACTTAATTTTACGTAGGTAAATCTGGCAAACCTCTCGCAAGGCTCAAGGACAAACATGCAAAGTTTCACCAAATTTGAGCACTTAGTATTTCAAATATGACGTAAACTTCGTTTGTATGGAACGCCACGAGCACTCTAGCCTTAAATTACCCTTTATATGCGGCACTCATCATTGCTTCCAAACGTTATGTAGAAAAAAAAATTGATGCTTTTCGCTGGTCGTTATACTGCTGAACTGGATGGTAGTATTCCTGGTGGAACAGACTATTCATACCACACAAACACGTACATTCTCATACACACCATCATACAAAAATGTACTCATAAAATAACCTATTTATTGTCGTATAGTGTAAACTTCATTTTAAGTATATATATTTTTTTTATGTCTGATAGGTTAGCCTTTAACCACTATCTCACCTGATGGTAAGTGATGATGTGGTCGAAGATGTTGTTCAGGCTAACCTGGAATTACTGGCTCTCAAGAACAGCTGCTAGCTAGCCAGGCGGGCATGCCCAAAGTGCCGTACCACCATGCTACAACGACTGCCATCCAAAGAACAACCGGGACCAACGGCTTAACGTATCCTCCGAAGCACGGAAGCGCTCAGTAGTAATGTCACCAGCTGTCACCCATCCAAGTCATAACCGCGGCGGACGTTGCTTAACTTTGCTGATCGATTCAGAATGGCTAAGCAAACTTCGCTACGAGCTCTTCAAAACTATTATTTAATTCTTTATAACTCATGTACTGTTGATGTAGTGTTGATGATGTGCTTTATAACTCATATACTGTTACACCTCTTTGTATTTTGCAGTACCTAATAAAATATTTTCATTTCAATTAATTTTTTTTATGTGGTTGTGACGGAACAAGCAGGGGCCCACCTGATGTTAAGCGGATAAACCCCTGCCTATAACAGATGCACGGTAACGCAGGTAATGTCACATTGATACATACAGTTGTTAGGTCACATGAGCTTGTAATTTTTCTGGCTCTTAAGGACTGCTGCCGAACACACTGTAAAGTGCATAGCGACAGATGTTTCAACTTGAGGGTGGTAGCTAGCCAGGCGGGCATTCGCAAAATGCCCTTTCACCATGCGGTGAAGCTCAAGCCAGCTGTGGGGATTGAACCACGGTACTGCGGCGCGGCAGTCTTTGCTTCGCCATCATTGCTTCAAAAATACTATGTTGAATTTCTAACCCTTATAAAATGTTAGTCCGTTTTGAGTGTAAGTTTAAATAATTCCACAATATACGTAGTTTTATGAGCTGTGGATTAATAAAACAAAATAAAAAAAATCTACCGCATTTTCTATTAATTGTTCATCTACCTTCTTGTTTTACTTCCTGTGGGACTGCAAGGAGTCGGACAAAAGGAAAAAAACAAAACACAGTACAAAGTTATGTACTTATAGTGCAGTTTAGTAAAACACACTCAGTTACGAAATATCAATGGTTTAATGAGAAATTTATTCATAACGAGACGCCTCATTATAATGTACGTCATTAGACAAATATATATACCAGTTTCGTAAAAAATATCAAACTTTGTCTGGGAAACCCGAGGTAAATCATATGCAAGAAAAATGCGTCACAATTTACCCCACTTAACGTAGTTCTGTCTTTGTTACTCATATGTAGTTTTATACTTGTTATTTCTTTCTTCTACCTTATAATACATTTTAAAGATATTTATATAATAATGAATTTAATATCGAGGATAGTGTGAACATCGTCTCAGAGCAGACTATACGTCTTCTAAACTTTGTAGATAATTCAATAATTTGTTATTTTTATAAGCTCGTTAATATTTGGAGTGGAGGTGTCTTGTTGTTTACTGTTCCCAATTTAATGTATACGGTCATTGACCTTTAGTGCCAAGATAGTGTTGTTTACACCAAGTTTAAGGAAAAATATAAAAGGTATGATTATATATTTCTCCCCGTAGGGTGCCGGATTAGAATTGCACCTCCCCATTTCTTCCCGTTTGGGTGTCGTAAAAGTCGACTAAGGAAAAATACTAGAAGGTGGGCAGCAGCGCTTTCTTAAGAACAATGCTATTTTGCACTGCGATCCCCAAGCCGCCTGCCAAGGTTGGGGATTATGGCAAATACCCCTACATAGGAGAGGCTGTGTTCAGCAGTGGACGATCCGGCTGATACAGGATTATATTTTAATATTTATATGTAAAAGGTTCTCGTATGCTTACAATAACATAACCATGTGTGCTTATGTACAATAATATAAAACACCGTATATTTTATTCATTTAAGATATCATATTTCATAATTACATTATTGCTTATACACAATCGATATGGTAAAAATTTAAGATTTTTCTTCAATACGGCAGGGTTCCATTCCCGAGATAAGTACACATTTTTGCGAAACGAATGCCGGTTTTACTAACACTAAAATCGATGACATTGTTCCTAACAAGAGATCTATGTTTTTCTTATAATTTCAGACGTGCGCATATTGACTCATCTAAATGACTCGATCGGAGTCCATGGGTATCTCAAAAAATCATAGCTTTTGATTGTATCCATGTTTTATTTTTATTTTTTATTTCTAGATACCTACATAATATCGATTCAGACCATGAAATTAAACGCACAACATATTAATGAATAAACAATGTATAAAAAAGTCATAACACGAAAAATTAAGTACACTTAATTAGGCACCGGTTCTGATTATCTATATACAAATAATATTTTTTTATATAAAGAGATTAACTATATACAAATATTGATATTAACTATTACTTAGAAGCAGTGATAGCTCAGTGGCTTTGGCTATGGACTGCCACGCAGCAGGTCCATGGTTCGAATCCCGCCGCGGGCTTGAGCTTCACCGCATGGTGGAAGGGCATTTTGTGAATGCCCGCCTGGCTAGCGACCACCCTCAAGTTGAAAATCTGTCGCCAAGCACCTAACGGTGTGTTCCGGCAGCTGTCCTTGAGAGCCAGAGTAATTCTAGGTTAAGCCTGTTAACACCTTCGACCACATCATCACTTACCATCTCACGTGAGATTGTGGTCAAAGGCTTACCTATCAGTACTAAAAAAAAAAAAAAAAAACTTGAGATTAACAATATATACAAATAATATTTGTATATAGTTTATAAATAAATACAAGTAATCTGAACTAGTGTCTAAACAAGTGTACTAAATTTTAGTGTTATGACTTTTTTTTAACACAAATTAACCGGCCTCCTACATATAATGTGCATTATTAGGGATAACTCAAATACTACTCGTCAGATCTCACTCAAATTTAAATGGGACTACATGACAAGCTCCAGCTCTCGAATATAAAAAATTGACATTACTACTGAGCGCTTCCGTGCTTCGGAGGGCACGTTAAGCCGTCGGTCCCGGTTGTTGTCTTAGGATAGCAGTCGTTACAGCATGGTGGTAGGGCACTTTGCGAATGCCCGCCTGGCTAGCTACCACCCTCAAGTTGAAAATCTGTCGCCAAGCACCTAACGGTGTGTTCCAGCAGCTGTCCTTGAGAGCCAGTAACTCTAGGTTAGCCTGAATAACATCCTCGACCACATCATCACTTACCATCAGGTTATATTGGTCAAAGGCTAACATATCAGGCATAAAAAAAAAAAAAAAAAATGAAACGTGTATATATAGGTATATAAATATTGTAACGTTTAAGCTTATCTTAACATTGATAAACTCACGACCTCCGTGGTCCAATGCATCACGTAAACATCGAAATGTTTTATAGTAGGTTTGTATACTTGCTGACGTCATTAACATATTTGAGGAATAAAGAGTAATAAATGAGAACTTCAAATCAAACTAACATTTTTATAATATTTATCGGGAGCTAAAATCTATATTATTTACTTTCTTACCTACTTACCTAGATAAGTTTTAGAAGTAATTAAAGCTACCTAGTTCTTTTAAATCATTTTTTTATAGCTGATAAGCTTGCTTTTAGTCTCTACCTCACCTGATGGTAAGTGAAGAAGTGTAGAAAATTTTGTTTAGGACAACCTAAAAAACTGGCTTTTAATGGCCGGAACACAACGTTAGTTGTTTGGCGATAGATTTTTTACTTGAGGATAATTGGTAGCCAGGCAGGAATAATATTATATGTATGTATACCTAAATCAATAACTCATATTGCTTTCTGTACTATGAGTGCCTATTGAAGGTATGCTGATTCGTGTAGTACGCGAGATTGGGAGAATAACTCTGACCAAATAGTTAGATCGAGGAGATTAATTAAGAGAATATAGAGGTTTGTTTGTAAAACATTGAAAGTAATTTAAGATATTAAGGATATGTTAGGCGTTATTGTTTAATATTGTTGTATACTAATGTTTCGAGATATGGAGATAACATGGGAAATAATCTTTTAATATAACGAATTCTGTGAGAATGTAGAATATTAACTACACATTACTAAACTGTTTATGATTATAATTTCCCGCCACAGACGTTAACCTAGAATAGAAACTGATCCTCTAGGATATCTGCCGGAACACAGTGTTGTTCGTGACAGATTTTCAACTAGTGAATTTCAACCAAACCGGGTGAGCTTTCGCATAATGCTCTGTCATCTGCCTCCGTGCGGGAACGCTCACCGCTGTGCATGTAAGCCAGTTGTAAATCTAAGCTAAGCATGTTTACTACATACGACCGCATCACCTCTTACCATCAGGCTAGATTATGGTCAGAGGCTAGCCTATTAGCAATTCAAAAAGTACGTAAACTGGCCAGGTAGACAACGGGTATATTGACTGGATAAACCACCATAGATTACCCTAGAAATAATGTACCAGGCAAACAGAAACATATAAGAGGCTAGAAGAGATCTCTTAAATTCGACATTTTCAGATGGTGAGTTATAAAATTGAATTTTTCGACGTACCAGGCAAGCATAGCTTGGGTATACTGGGTGAGAGTTAAATATTTATTCATAAAGTATCGTGGTGGAAAAGTAAGTGCTGTCTAGGCCCTTTGACAATTCGAACAAAAACATCGATCTCTTTTAACATGTTCTCCACTATAAATAAAACGGGCACAATAAAGAAGTTGTTAATGAATAATTTAATATTGATCAATGAGCTAGTGACCCGTTCATAGTTTGGATACCTACGCGTGGGCTTTCATTGGCCCGGCCCTTGAGAACTGCAAAAGGTCAGTCGTTAATGTTAAGGTTTTGGGCTAAAATTTTGAGTGCTGAGAAATTAACATACCGATATGAGAAATATCAATACATAAAGAAATTAAATAAACAACTTTGAACGGTTTAGATCGCGTATATTTAGCATTTATTTTCTCCCGACGCGTCGGGAGAAAAGAAAAGAAACGTCGCGACGTTTCTAACACTTTGCAGTGATTGTGGTCACGGGGTGAATATCAATACATTGTAGTTCTCAGTAAATAAGTCCAGTTAATATTGTATATCTCTTGTCGGAATTATCTTAGGAACTACAATAGAATGTTATGAACTACAGCTAAAACGATTTTGTTATTCTCCTTCATTCTCTCTCCTGCATTAATGCTTATAAATTTCCGAGTAAACTCGAAGCGGGAGCGAAGCGACTCCGTGTTAGCTTAGGCAAAAATACTTTTGCATGACTTTTCGAAATTCCGGTATTTTCTCCACAAATTAATACATAATTTTTTCTCACCTAGTTTGGCATGTTTTCAAAACGGCGGAAATATGAAAGTTGAAACCGTAAAAAACAACACATAAAACATTACCTACCTAAAGACCACCTTCACTTCTCCACGAAGCATTCCTAGGAAGTTTTGACTCGATATATCATTAGATTTAATTAGAGTAAAAAATTGTATCTAGATGTATTTTTGAAGTGTTTTGAAATAGGAACTTAATATCCTTCCTTCTATACCTTTTTTCCCGGGAACTATACGGCCTAATATTTAAGATTAGTTATGAATATACACATTTATTTGGTGCGCTAAACAGTTCACCACAAAATGAAGACATCAGTCGTCACAATGCTGTCTCTCGTGGTCATAAGCTGCACAGCACAGAGATCTCCTTACGCTGGCAGAGGACCAATCGGATATCCTGCTTTGACTCCAACAACCACAACTGCTGACCCATTGGGAAACAGGTTTGTTTACTTTATTTCTATATTAAATAATAGTCATTGCCTATAACGTACTAGCGCTGAGTTCCAACTACTGCATTTGTAAAAAATAACTGTTCAGAGAGTCGCTAAGCAAGAAATAATCAGTGGGCTGGAGCATTTGGACTGCCTATGAGTCTGAGATGGCTTGTAGGTTGTTTATATCACCGGCTAACAAATAAGAAGCAATTACCTGAAATTCATTTCTGATTTGTACAAGAAAATATGAAAAATCTCGATATTAATTATGCACGGGCTGGGGATTTAGAAAACCTTAAATTTTCGTAACCTTTCGTCCATTGGTAGCAAATAAAGCATACATGATTATCAATCTAAAACATTATATGTACACAATAGCTCATAGACAGACAACATAAATTAAGAACAGATCTTTTAGTTTTTAATTGACCTGTTCTTAAATTATTTAATCTATTATTAAAATTCCAAACACAAATTTTAATTTACATAAGATGAAAAATACTTATTCTTTTACGCTTGTTAAACACACATAAACACATAAATGTATACCTGTCCTAATTATAAATGCATCATAATTAACAAGCGCTGATGTTTTTCTAGAATATCAGGTTCTTCCAGTTACCAAATACCTACAAATATTTTGGTAACAAGCAAGGTTTTCGCTATTTAGTATAAGGAAAAGCCAAAGAGATTCCTTAAACAGGGTTATTATTAATTCACCACAAAGCATTTTCGCCACACTTCTATATATTCCATACATTGAAAGTAACCTTGCACAAGCACTAATTATGTGTAAAGTCGTCATAGACATATAAGAGTTATTGTTTATGCTTCACATATTTTTTAAACTTTTATTTATCATTTGTAGTTGATAGATAGATAGATAGATAGATAAAGCATTTATTTGTCTCTCCAATACACACGTACATTCAAATAAAGCCACAGTCACAGACAACGGTACTCTTAACTTATCCCTAATATAAATAAATATTGGAACCTACAATCTTTGAAAACATTATTTACTAAGTGTTTTTATACTTAAGGGTTGCCTACTTAAAAACAAAACTATCTAGCTAGGGATCACTACCAAAAAATAAAAGTAAGTACGTGTGTGTTGCAGCACAACAAATAGGTCATAGCTCAGCGAATAATATTGCTCTAAGAGCAAACACTGATTTTCAGCTATCACCTTCGAGATGACGAGGCGAAACGAGCGCAATAGTTGTGTATGAATTATTGATTTATAAGAAACTCCTGTATTTTTCTAGTGCAAAAATAACCAATGTGGTAAGTTTACAATAGTTTATAATATATGGCGAATTAACTTCATAAAAATAGGACTGTGACGAGTTTACACATATTTGTGTCGTGGCGAATTTATTTTGTGGCGAATTAACAAAATCCCCTTAAACAATCAATTGATTTCATCGAGTACATACCACCTCAAATTTTGAGCTAAGGGTCAATACATGTAACGAAACTGAAATTTTGCATGGTGGAAAGGCATTTTGCGAATGCTCGCCTGGCTAGCTACCACCCTCATGTAAAACTGTCGCCAAGCCCCTAACAGTGTGTTCAGGTGGCCGTCCTTGAGATCCAGTAATTCTAAGCCTGAACAACACCTTCGACCACATCATCACTTACCATCAGGTGGGTGCTACCCCTGGGCGGTAGCTACACATGCGGGCATTTACAAAATGCCCATCTACATAGTGGATGTTATAACGACTGCCATCTTATGAGAACAAAGTGGCCTTCAAAGCACGGAAGCGGTCAGTAGCGGTCACCCATCCAACTCATGACCGCAACGGACGTTGCTTAACTTTGCTGATCGGTTAAGAACAGCTAAGCAAACTTGGCTCTTGAAAACGCGTGTTTTAGTACGTAACAATAATTAATTATCTATCTATTAACATATAATTTCTTCTTCTGCTTTCCAGATTCGGTGACGACACCCCTACCACTACAATTCGTCTTCCTATTGAAGCTCTAGGGGACGTTGCACTATACAATAGACTAATGAAGCTCCCAATGGACCATCAACCTTTCTGGCTCATCAATTGGCAAAACCTAGAAACGAATAGGAACAACCCACAAACTTATTCCCAAAAAGTAAATACATTTATTGACAACAACGATTTTAACACTCAGGGTTAACTTAAGAGCAAGAATGTACGGAAACACTCAAAATGTTTTTGGAGAAAAAACTAGACTGATTGGTCATTCAATAATATACTGTTGAACTTATTAATTTTTCCGTAATTATTTTGTACTCAAACTTTAACGCAAAATAATTGATACAAAATTATGTATAATGAAAAAATGAAGGTGAAAATTATATTTTTGAACAAGATAATTCTTTACTTTATAGTAATAGTAATACCAACCTAAGAGGATATTAGTTATATAAAAACGTACGCTCATATTTATATCTAATATATGAAGAACACGGGTGTTTGAGCGTGAACTTACTATGAGTCGATATCGCTATCGACAATGGTTCGGCTGCTACCGGAAGCCTTCATCGTGTTCTTCATATATAAGGATATTAGTTATATGTAAGGCAGGCTGCAAAGTTGATATTTTGCGCGAGTACTTCTATTAACATTTTATCAAAAAATTCGGCTTCAAACAGAACAGTTTTTTTGTTTATTATAACATCGACAAGTGAAAATGAGAACATCATAAAGGTCGTCGAAGCCAATTAAACACGCATTATTAGAGATAACTCAAATACTACTTGTCTGATCTCACTCAAATTTTAATTGGACCACATGACAAATACTTACATGTTTTCGATTTTTAAAAATCATCAAATTCGGTACATTTTGTACAGAGTTATATAAAAAAAACAGTCAAATTACCAAACTTCTCCTTTTTGAATTCGATTAAAAATCTGAGAAAGCGTAGGATTCTAGGAACGAGCCACAAGCTAATCGTTTCACGGGTACCTAATTCAACGGTACTAGACGCAAAAGAACTTTGAGCCGAGCGAAACACATTTTTTTACCTCACTACTTCGGGTATTAAATAAATAAATATCGAAAGTTGTCGTTTCTGTTTCTTTGGAACTGTTAAGAAGGTTCGAATTTTAAAAATCTTTCTCTCGGATGAAAAGTACTTACGCACCTACGAGTAAATATTTATTCGAAGTTTTGCACGCAGATTTGGAATGAAGAAGAAACCTTTTTGGGCAAAGATATTGATTGCATAGTAGCCAAAATTAGGCCCAGCTTCAGTGGGGTCGGAATACTCATCAGCGGAAACAGCCTCCGAAGCAGTTTGCCTTATGAATCATTTGTTTAAAAATAGCTTTTATTTAATGTGATTGAAGAAACAATCACGAGGCTCCCTGATATCAAGTGGTTACCTCTGCCGACTGTGCCGAACTGCCCTACGCCCGTTACATTGAGACGTACAGTTGTTGAGCCTGTAATTTTACTGGCTCTCAAGGACTACTTCCAGAACACACTGTTAGGTGCTTGGTGACGATTTTCTACCTTAGAGTGGTAGTAATCTAGGCGTGCGTTCGCAAAATACCTTACCCCCATGCGGTGAAGCTCAAGCTGGTGGTAGGGATCGAACCATAAACCTGCGGCACAGCAGTCCATAAATAACCGCTCGACTATCATAGCTTCAAAATGGTATAAAAAGGTAACTTATACAATTAATTTTAAAGTTTTCGACTATTAAATTGACTACATTGAATATTGAGGTAAACTAATTCACTAACATCATCACTTACCATCAGGTGAGATAGAAATCAAAGGCATAAAAAAAACTATCATTCAATGATGTTGGCACCAACGTCACATAACTGTTAAATACTTATAATATATATCCACGTATGGCACGACAATGCTTTACATATACTTACTAGATTTCCGGGCGCGGCTCCGCCCGCGCGTATGTCGGTTATCGCGTGAAAACATTAACCTCTTTTTGCGCAGTCGGATAAAAACTATCCTATGTTTTTTCCTGGGTCTCAAACTGTCTCCATACCAAATTTCATTCAAATCGGTCCAGTAGTTTTGGCGTGAAAGCGTAACAGACAGACAGACAGACAGACAGAGTTACTTTCGCATTTATAATATTATTATATATATTATATATTATAGTACTGATGAGTATCCACTCAATTTATGTACGTACAATACGTACATACGATACGATACGATAACTCTTTATTGCATACCAATAAAATTACAAATAAAAGCACAAAAGTGCGCTTATTAATAATAGTTATACAATGTAAACATAATCGGCGGTCTTATCGCTAATGCAATCTCTTACAGACAACCTTTGAATGGACAGAACAAACTTGAAATAGTGTAGACGGTGGTGTGGTGTGCAACAAGAAAAACAGACATAAATATACATATAGATATATTACACGAGATAAAAATACATATACTACACAAACCATAATATATAGACATATTATATGATACATAACATATATATACTATACATATATAAAAAGTAATATAATATCATACATATATTGTTGTCTATGTTATTAGGTAAGATATAGTTGCTAAGTTCTGAGAAAATTGTTTGAAGTCATTTCATGTTGTTTGTACAATATTCATCAGAGTGTTAGATAAGAATTGCTTCAAAACCGAAATCATTATCTTTATACCACACAGAATTGGGGCGACACTAGCAGAAATTATAAACAAACGATACATTCTAGGAACTGCTTTGCCCTTGTTAAATATAACGAACTGTTTTATAATAAAGCACGAGTCCTGGAACACAAAATGAACAGAGTTAGTACAGAACATTACTTTAGGATGCTTCATACTGTTTTTTTATATATAGTTGATAGGCTAACCTCTGACCACTATCTCACTTGTTGGGATGATGTGGTCGAAGATGTTGTTCATGCTAACCGTGAATTTCTAGCACTCGATGAGAACTACCGGAAGACACCGTAAGGTGCTTGGCTACTGCGATGAAATATAGGGTAGATCCCCGATCGGCGCTCGAAAATGGCACCGTCAAAACAAGGCATAAATGGCGTAGTATGCCTTGTTTTGCTCTCAGTCGCGTGTTACCGCTCCAATCGTATGACGTGTTACAATGCCGAAGTGTGCAGTGAAAACATGCAAGTATTAAACGTTAAAAGTGCAAAAAAAGGATGGCGTATCGTACTTTCAGTAAATATTAAATTGTTATCCATTTATTTGCATACTTACTAATATTTTTGTATATTTATTGGTATTTTTACAAATATTTTTCTTTATTTGCAACCACGCATTGTTTACGCATCTATCCCTTTCACTCTTGCTCGGACTTTGATGAGCAAAAACGAAACGAAACTAGTGCTTTAGAACAAGGCCGGTATGAGAGGATACGGAGTCGTCATTTCCTTTTTATTTTTTGTGCGTAACACTTTTGTAATATTTTTGAAATACTTCGATAAAGGAGAAATGGAGGTGTATCATATCACGAAACAGAGGAAGAATTTTATAAACCAAACACCTCTAGTGTAATTTGTTCGGAACACTTTTGTACACAGGATATGTATGTCACGAAAAAAGGATTTAACAAAATAAAAAAGACAGCCATACCAAATATACAGGTAAAGTTAAAGTATTAACCCGTTAAGGATATGATAGGGTCAATTTGACCGTGCTAATTTTATTTGATGTACAGTTTTTTTTACCTGCAGTTGCATGCTATCGAACTTATCATTGTTTTGTTTTGTTTAGGGAGGACAGAGATGCTGGCTACCGCCTGTGCGGTCGTCCAGCTCCACCGGGTTTTGGGCGAGGGCCTGGCCCTACAATAGCCCGGGAGGGAGAAGTGCCGAAGGCACTTCTCCCGAGACGGGCGTAGAAGGCGAAAAGCGCTTTCTACCTCCGTCTCCTGCGGACGCCGAAAACGTACCGCTATTATAGGAGGGGTTGACAGCGAGCTCAAGGGCACCACTGTGGTTCGGACCTCGGCTTGTCTCGCTGTCGAGAGACATGGGGGGGATCGGAGCAAAATGCCTCTGTGCAACTGCAGTGTTGCACAATTGGGCCCTACTGAATAATACTCTTTGACTATTTGGAGAGCAATTTATCGTGACCTTGTTTTTGCCTCGAGCTCGCCGGCGAGCTCGGTGTTTGATTGTGTGACCTCTGATTACCTCACACCTGGGGATTTTACCTCGACGACTTGCGGATAACGCTAAAGCTGCCAAATGGCTGCGATGGGGTCATCCGGGTCGTCTAATACCTGCCGTGGTCGGCGACGGGGGGGTTTGAAAAATGGGATAGAAGAGGCAGTCGAGTAGTTCGATGCCTGGACAACCAATGGGTTCGGGTGGTGAGGCGCTCGATCAAAGTATCGGCGGGCGCAGTCCTTATTGAACTGCGCTAGAGAGGGAAGGTTTAAGTCGCAATGCAACTCGGTGTTCCGGATATACCACGGGGCGCCGGTTGCATTACGAAGAAAACGGTTTTGGATGACTTGAAGTTTATGAAGGTGGGCCTCACTAGCATGACTAAACACTACTGATGCGTAGGTCATGATGGGGCGGATGCAGGCAGTGTAAAGTGTCTTCTTATTACTAAGAGACATTTTACTCTCTTTGCGAAGTAGGGGACCAAGGCGACCCATTACGAAGGCCGCTCTGTTACGGACGGCTGTTATGTGATCGTTAAAGGTGAGATGACGATCAAGGGTGATTCCGAGGTATTTTGTTCTAGGAACCCAGGGAATGGGTTCGTCGAACAAAATAAGTGGTTTCGGGTAAGGGGAGCGTGTCTTCTCAGTAAAGCACATAGCTGTGCTTTTAGCTGGGTTGACCGCGATGCGCCATTTTCGGAACCAGTCACCGATCTCGGTGACGGCCCGTTGAATGACGAAATAGGACTGTCTGTTGATATGCCACCCAGTGGTGTAAATGGCGGTATCGTCCGCATATTGGGCTAGGAATACTTTGGGCTGAGAGCGTGGGATGTCACTGGTATACAGTGCAAAGAGAATAGGAGATAGCACGGAGCCCTGAGGGACTCCGGCTCTGACTGGGTGGGGGGAGGAGAGGGTGCCTTCCACGCGATAGCGAAAGCTTCTGGCTTTAAGGAAGTCTTGTAGGATGAGCACAAGACGTTCTGGCACGCCAAATTGGTATAGCTTGTAGATCAAGCCATTGTGCCAGACTTTGTCAAAAGCTTTCGCTACGTCGAGGAAGACTGCTAGCGTAGTCTGGGGTTTGGGGTACTTATTGAAGCCCTCAATGATGTGCTCCGTGAGGCGGTGCACCTGTTGGACGCATGAGTGTCCGGGTCTGAAGCCAAACTGCTCATCTGGGATAAGGTGGTGTTCCTTAGCATGGGACTGGAGACGGTTTGCAAGTAACCGCTCGTAAAGTTTGCCTAAGGCACTGAGGAGGCTGATGGGGCGGTAACTGGTGGGGTCAGATGAGCTTTTGCCTGGTTTGTGAATGCCAATGACATTTGCACATTTCCAGGTGTCTGGGAATAAGCAGTGGCTCATAGCAGCATTGAAGATGCTGACTAAGAGATGGATGAGAGGAGGAGAGAGGGTTTTAAGAACCCTGTTGGAGATGCCATCGGCACCGGGGGATTTGCGCGGTCGGAGGGCCTTGATCAGTCTCTCCACCTCAGCGTAAGTCGCTAAGGTGATTGGTGGGAGTTCAGAGGTGACCACAGAGCTTTTACGTTCGACTTCAGCATCCACCGAATCGAGGTGAGCTTGGTCAACGTGATCTACGTTAGGGGAACACTGAGCCTCTAGGCTATCAGCTAGGCACTCAGCTTTGTCTTCGTCAAAGAACGCTGGGACTAGTGGGACTGGTCTGTCGAACTTATCAGTAGCTGTATTCATTGAAATACCCTCCCTTCTTCGCACCTCCACTTAGTCGGGTGGAACACCTGCAAGCAGGTCAACGAGCGCAAACGCAAATAGGGCAATTTTGACCCTCCCACAACCGCGACGTAGTACTTTTATGCCATTTTCAAATTATTATTTCATGGATTTTTGTCGCAGTTTAGTGTTTTTGGTCAAAATGGACAACGAATGAACGGTTTTACTTATGTCAAGTCTTTACCACAATGCTCAAATTGATGACACTGCACTGCTAGTAATTTATTTCGACAAATTGGCATTTATATGTTTGTGTATAATATGTATAAACATATGTTTGTATCTTCGATACTACGACGAGTATTTTCTTTCACAAATTTCATTAGGTTTATTAAAAACTACGAAGTCGTTGATAATCTTTAATTAATTTTTTTTTGTAAATTGAATAATCTATTCAATATACAAAAAAAAATTCTTAGCAAGGAGGATAAAAGAAAGGGGAGAACACAATATCATCTCGAGTTGTAATCGCAATATATTAAATACTATCAGTTGCCCGTTTGTAATTATGTGTCCTTATTGATTAATTTACCATTCTTGAAAAATAAAAGAACGACTCCACGCTTCCTAATTACTTTGTTCCTGGCGGTCGAGACAAGGTGAGTTCATGTACAAAATGATGTAACTCACATATTATTTGAGACGAATTTGTATTTTATTGTTGACAATTAAGGTTCTTTTTGCATTAAATATATTTTTAGATGTCTTGTTTTATTTCTAGGTATCATCATCCATAAAGCCAAAAATAATAGTTACAGAACTCTTACAAATGTTTTACAACTCTACTACAGGGTATTAAGGTTCATTATTGAAATGATATAATATCCACTTGCGGACTTTTTTATATTAGCTGGAGATGTATACATCTATATTAGTACGCATTAGCGCGGGGACACTGTTTGCTCCGATCCCCCCCATGTTGCTCCGATCCCCCCCATGTCTCTCGACAGCGAGACAAGCCGAGGTCCGAACCACAGTGGTGCCCTTGAGCTCGCTGTCAACCCCTCCTATAGTAGCGGCACGTTTTCGGCGTCCGCAGGAGACGGAGGTAGAAAGCGCTTTTCGCCTTCTACGCCCGTCTCGGGAGAAGTGCCTTCGGCACTTCTCCCTCCCGGGCTATTGTAGGGCCAGGCCCTCGCCCAAAACCCGGTGGAGCTGGACGACCGCACAGGCGGTAGCCAGCATCTATGTCCTCCCTAAACAAACAAACAAACGGGGACACTGTTGAGGTTTGATTTTCATAGAGACTGTATATCTATAGTATAGGTATTTGATTGAAGCTTGGCTACAAATTTTGTACTAGATTTGGTACTTGAGTGTGGTAGCTAGCCAGGCGGGCATTCACAATATGCCCAACTACCATGCATTATCAACTGCCATGGTAAGACCGGGACCGACAGCTTAAAGTGCCCTCCGAAGCACGGAAGCGCTCAGTAGTAATGTTACTACCGATCACCTATCCAAGTCATGACCGCGGCGGACGTTGTTTAAGAGGCCGCTGAAGAGAAGCTCCCACAGAAAAATAGGTATTTTAACAAAATGATGCTGTCTCGCCGCTAAACGCCGGCCTCGCACTCCGCGCCCCGCACCGTCGCCAAATCCCATAAACATATAATATGTATAGGTACTACAGTACAGAGTCGAGCGGTGCCGCCGCGTCGCCGCTCCACGCTGCACCGCCGCCCGCGCGCTGCTGGTTACTTTTACTTCTCGTCGACTTCAGTTAAGTCGAGGCAGTCAAAAATAATTCCCACGCTAGCTCCGCCCATGCGGCGCAACGATCCCCGCTGCACCGACCGACGCGATGTGCAGCGGCGCACGCGTCTTGCTTATAAAAATATTTGTGTACTTGATATTTAGATTCGCGAACACAGATACCATTGAGACGATTTCAACTTTTTTCATAATCTTATTCACGTGACGAATTTCGATACATAAAGTAACTTTGTATATACCGCAATTGATGTCACGTTTTTATTTTTATCAACATTACTAATATTTCTTAGTAAGAAATTGATTATTTGATTTACTTTCAAAAATTATTCTTTCGGTCGACAGTAGCTCATAAAACTAAAGTCAAGAGTTTTACTTTTTACAATACGATCATGTCTGCTCGACTTTATTGGTACATGTTATTATGTACGTATGTATTGGTATATATATATATATATATATATATATTATACATATTTAACTGACTTCTCAAAAGAAAGAGGGTTCATAAATTGACTTGTCTATTATTTATTTTATGTTTGACCACACATAACTTTTTTACTGAACCTTACAATCTTGAAGACTATTTATTTGCTAGTACAGTTTAACTCTTAATTGGTTTCATTTTAATTTCATCAACATCGGTCGAACGGTGTGCCAGTTACAGTCAACTTACTAAAAAGTAATTTGCCAAAATGCCTTGACGATCGCAGTGCTTCTAGCAACTAATGTAAGTGGCAACTATGAATATAGATGAAAGTTATTGTTAAATAGTGATAAAATCTATAAATAATATGTGAATAATAATCTCTCTAGTAAAGTCTGTAGTCATCAGTATATCAAATAACCTGTCAAAGTCAGTTACATGAGCACAAAATTGAGATCATATTGCACCGATATTAACCAGTTATTTTAGACTTTTGAATTAAAAACATTGTTTTCAAGTCTTTTTTTTCTTTGCTATGTTGTTGTGTCGCTGTCTCTGTGTTTATAGAGAAAACATATTGCAACAAACCAACATAAAGTGAGACAAGGGTCGGAATATGAATGGATGAATGGATGAATATGATGGTACATAACAGCCTAAACGGCACGATATATATTGATAAATGGGGGGTGTTTTTAAATTCTCCGTAGTAATAAAAGTGATTTCTACTGATTAAACTTACTAAAAAAAATTCATTACCACTTGGCATCCGCGTGGACGATAATTTATGAATGAATCAACATTGTTCTCAGTATCTTGGATTGCGATTAATCAGATTACACATCATTAGAATAAAGTAAAATACCATCAAATTGAATGAGCATAATATTATTATTATATTCGGTGAATATGGGTACAATTGACCTGAAATAAATGGATTTGATTTGATTAAATATTAGTTGTGGGCAATATATTTTACCATGACTCGTCATACAAATATGAATTATAGATTTTCATAACTGTGCTACGGTACACGTTCCCATAATAATATAAAGTAGGTTGTTTTTTTATTGCTATCATATAATTTTTAACTATTAATTACTAATGTTGAAAATATATGTTCGTATACATCCTATTACGTTTTATTTTTCAGTTACAGTGGTAAACAGAAAGTGTTATTTTACTACTACTCTGCTTTTAGATACCGACTATGGTAAAAATTAGACCAACCAGATATAGATCTAGCCACAAAACAGCAGGATAAGATTTTTTTACCAAACTTGCAGAAGAGTCTATATACGCAATTGTAATGGCCTTAAACTTTGGGATATTAAAAAAAAACACACAACTGCAGAAACATTGTAGAGACCATGTTATACAAGCTTCTTTTAATGCAACATGGCAGACAAGTGGGTTAAGATGTATATAAATTAACAAAAAATCATTTATGAAATAAAAAATATATTGTTTTCAATTTATACAGAATTAATGATATGCAAAAGTGTACGTGAGAAAGAACGAGTATTGGAACGGAAAGTCAAGTTTTTTTTCAAGTTTGCAGTCCCCCCAATCGTCACCCGTAAGACAACATTAAGTCAAGTCTTCTTTTTATGGCGGG
Organism: Plagodis dolabraria; assembly: GCA_963854805.1. Classification (NCBI taxonomy): domain Eukaryota; kingdom Metazoa; phylum Arthropoda; class Insecta; order Lepidoptera; family Geometridae; genus Plagodis; species Plagodis dolabraria. The sequence goes on along the minus strand of OY978457.1, from coordinate 20,668,853 downwards.
AGGAAGTACTGAAGCATTTGCACTTTGATGTTGCAAGTCACCCTCGACAGCCTCCTCTTGATTTTTTCTTTTTCTAGAAGTATCCGCATATTCTTGATCCCGGATCATTCTTTTCTTTGGGTGGCGGGATCGACCAGAAAGACCAGCTCGGACAGATGGCAGTCCATATAGAATGTGACTAGTTTTGTCTCCATTTTTTTCCTCCAAAATTCTTCATCATTTGTAGAATTTCTATTTTTAATTTGTTGTCTCCATACTACACGGCAAATAAGCATTTAGTTATATAACAAGTGTGCATTTAGTCTTCAGTTTGATAATATCAATCAGATTTTTTATTGATATATATACCTGCAAAATACATTTTACAGACAATCAGTTACCTGAAGCCTTCAGAAAAGCAACTGTACATTTCTGTTTGTCTGACAATCAATTTCGCACAATTTGTTAGAATGTGTAGACATAATTTGTTAAAAGGTAGAAGTAAGGATAAATGTCGGGAGAGCAGTCGAATGACACCTGTAAAAAATCCAAAATGGCGATTTCAAGACGGCCACCATACAAACTGCTCGGCCCCTGCTGAAGCTCGGCCTTCAGAAAGGGGGTGTTCGGAATATGAATAAATGAATTTAAATACATTAATTCAGATAATTTGCACGTCAGATTTTTGGCACGTCAAGAGTACAACATCGCTTTTTACCATCTATCTAATACCCTAATAACCGAAAAGGGGGCGAAGGCGAGTATAATACATATCAACGATGGCATTCGCAAAGGGGTATTGCTTCAGATAGGAGGTCGGCCATAAAATTTAAGTCTTACTCCGCACAATTATGTGTGCGTTGTCTTTTGTGTAGGTACTCAGAAAAAATATATTGTTTATACCGACCCTACAGAGGTGTGACAAGTGCAGGGCGATAATTATGAAAAAAATTTTTTTTAGTGTTAAAAAGAAATTTTAATGTATTTAAGTATACTTTTTTTTATTTAATTTTACCTGCTGCTCTGCTATTTTTTTTTAGATACAAAATAATTTTTAGCTTAATATAGGTAGTATAAAAAATATTTCCTTTACGAAATTTCCTGTGAATAAAATGTGCAAATTTAGCAATACTTTATTCAAAGAATTACTCACTTATTTTCATGTAGTGGAAGAACAGTCTAAACTTATTATATGAGATAGCGACTCCGACAGTTCTCCCTGTTCCGAGTGATCTCGGACTTCGACTGATTTATTTATTTTTTTCCTGAGAAAGAAGGTGCATTTTATGAGCACAGTCTATTTTAATATATATACACAATCTATTTATTCCACTCTATTATTTTTGTATAAATCGATACTTATATGTACATGTCTAAGTGATAAAATGTATATTTAAAAGTATACCTATGCAGGTGACTTTACTTGGTAGATAATCTCTTGAATATATACTTACTTGCCTGATTCTGAATATTCTTTCATTGATATAAATCTATATCTAGTCATAAACAATGTTCGATGTTTTATTGCGATATACCTACCCACCAAACCAAATGCTTTGATTTGCTACGCTTGTGCTATTATTATTTAGCAACACTCAACTCCATTTACGGTTGAACGGCAGCTGTACTTTAGAGCCAGATAATTTTAGTTTACACCTATTTGGCACCTTCTACCACATCACTTACCATCAGGTGAGACCATAATTATACATATACTAGATATTATTATAGTACCTTACTAATCATACTTAGATTAGTACGACATATAGTTATTTTATAGCTCCATTACAGTACTATAGGAACTTAGTTGGCATAATATAATCTCTTAGTTCGGTAGAGATAGTATGTTTCATGAATAGAATAAACACCAAAACACAAACGAATATTAAATTTGCATAGGTGCAGTAAAAAAAAACTGAAATATTATACGCTTTTGCCTCTCTCACAATTCTTGCAAAGTCTTTGTATCGACTCTTCTGCTTCCTTTTTTTATTTATCTTTATTTCCCATATTGATTGATATACCTACCAAGATACGTATTTATACTGCACAGCACAGGTGATAGCGCGCGAGCGATAGGTCCACGTCCAACGGCGCACAGCGCGGCACTGAAGGACAGCTCTTACGCATTGATTTCATTTCGTAACCGTAAGCTAATAAGGTTGAATATCGAATCTTCCGATTGACCGTAATCCTGCACAGAACTAAAGGTCGTAAGTCTAAAACACAATTTAATTTATTATGAGAATACTAATAGCTGTAGGTAAATTTTACTTTTACAGTGGATAATAAACTACATTTCCTTTCTATGTGTATTTATTATTGATATGTATCTGACGTAGTTTCCAAGAAAAATCCAATAATTCAAAGAAAAGGCTTCATTTAAAAAAATTAAAACTATCGAGTAAATTTCTTTCAAATGTGTTTCTGTCTTAACAACGGATAGAAAAAGGTTTGAAAAATCAAATATTTAAGTTATCGTGTCGATTGCATATTTAAGTTGCTTAAAAAACTAGTCGAATGAGAGTATTTTTTCCGCAGCCTCGTCTTAAATTTTTTAACCAAAAACTGGACCCCACTTCACCAGAAGGGTGAAATATTTTGTTGAAGTCGGTACCAAGATAGTTGAAAAGTACCAGTTCAATAATCAATAGCAATATTGTGCGCATGGTACCGACTTCAACAAGTTATTTCACACATTTGGGTGTGGAATTCAGTTCCATTATTGGATTTAAAATAAACTGTCTTTTTATAGTGACCCTTGCTACTTACGGGATCGATTGGCATTCATTGTCAACGACTACATCATCAAGATAGGTAAATATTTTTCAGTTACTGGAATGTAACTCAAAAATGGCTTAACCGATTTTGATGAAATTTTAATGGGACCAAACGACAAGCATCAGATTTAAAACATAAAATATTTTTTAAAATCGGTTAACCCAGTCAAAATTTCTGAGGTAACAAACATAAAATAAATACAGACGAATTGAGAACCTCTTTCCATTTTGGAAGTTGGTTATTGTATTTCGGTGTGACTTAGTTATTATATTTTTTAGTGTACTATTATTTCATTGTTTTATTTGCCTTCCTTTTGATATCAAACCTTAACAATTCATAAAAAAATCATGTTTTAATTGATTACAAATATAATTGAATTATGGTCCCAGAGTATAATATATTAAAAAAATACATAGACAAATGTCATTTGCACGTCATTTAATGTACTTACCTGAGTACTTGATAGGGCAAGAGTTACTATCCATCCCTAAGATTTTTTTACCTGTAGATGTGTTGTATGGCCTCCATATTTACTAGACGAATTCAGGGTAATCACCTGAGTCACTGCCAGTCTTGCACTTCCAAGCGTCCGGTGAATACATCGCCGCTAATCGTGTTTTTTAGGAATAATCTTTGGACAATATGCCTTTCTTGTGTCTTTAGACTCTGCACCAATTATACAGGCACTGTGCGAGATAAGAAAACTGTTTCATTTCACGCGTAATTATTGCTTTTATTGATGAAATAGAAAATATCGTCATTTTGTTTTATCTTAGGAACTAATCCCAATGAAATGGATGAGCGAGATATGTGTATCATTTGGTGTGAGAGAGTGAAAGAGATCGCAGTATAATGGTGATCGGAACGTCTCGTGGCGGTTCGGTGGTAACACGAATTGCTTATTTATCTCTTTCTAACAACAGATATGACGCATAATATTTGAACGTTCTTTCCTTGTCATTACAAACTGCATATACATGTGCGTAGGTATGTATATAGGTAAATTCTAGTAAGCTTTTAGAGCAGTGGTGTTCGGATATAACTCATCTAAATATTTCAAATCACTGATCCATCCACCTTCCAGATTTCCTTAACATTATTATAGTTCAGCGGTTTTCTTAGTTACTCCCAACCGAGCAGTGTAACGACTACCTATCTTGATAATTTCACTGTTGACGGTGCCACACCCCAATCGGTGTCTTCCGGTCCGATCCCACGAAAATATACCACATGTTATCAGTTATATTTTCTATTATTCATATTTTCCGTTCTGATCCCACTTATTATTTAAAGTGGGATTTAACTAATTTACAAAGTACCAGAAGGGCAGAAGTTTAAAGAAATCATATCTATTACGCTGTATACATATGATTTCTTTTGTTTTTTCTTCTTTGTAAACATACTAGAAAATAAACTTATGGTTCTCGTCTTTTTAGTTTATCAACTGAATAATCCAAACTGAACAAACGATGTTGGTCTCACGATTATTATTATAAATAATAATACTTTTACATTAAGAAAATACTGTAAAACTGTTTGTTGGTCCTTAGAAAAAAATAAAGACGAAGGTGATCATTTGCTTTTTACAATCGTCCTGTAATTATTACGCTTACAAGCTACTAACGTATATAAAGTACTTGTCAACAATACTAAATTGAAAGCATAAAAAACCTGTACCTTGAAAAAGGTCACATCGGAGAAGACTACTGTTATAATATCGAGGACTTACCAGAAACTCGCAGAAGTACAAGACCTTAATGGCTACATGGTGACTCAATGGCTAGAAGACTAAAGTTTCGTAAACATATTGTGTACTATATAAGGAACATCATCGAACATTTTATGGAATGCTGGCATTTTAAATTATATAGTAACATTATTAAAATGCACCACAATAAATACCAGCTTTGTTAAATTATTTAGAAAAAGATGCCAACTTAAATATATTACTTAACAATCAATATAAAACAGGGCAATAATCACTGAAGCGTAGTTTCACAAAATAATTTGAAGAAATAAATGAATTTACCATGTTACAGATCAACTGCAAGAAGCTGAAATCACAGTTGGTTTTTTTGGAAAAGTTTTGCATATTTTAATGTTGTTGATTACTTATTGTCTTACTCTGTAGTCTGAATTGTTACTCTTAGGCAAACTCGTTTTATTGTTTATTTTGGAAGCTATTGACATCTTTAAATAATATTTCGTAGATATAATCTACTATATGGCATGCTCTATAATATCTATACTGTTTATATATTTTATTACAAATTTTACATAAAATTGCTTGTTTGTTAATTATATGCTTTCTTCTAAGGTTATATGGCTGAAGGTTTAAAAAATTATATAGGTATGACCTGCGGATATACAGCCAACTGTATGAACAATTTTAATATAATATTGTTTTTATACTGTTAGATGGAAAAAGCATTAGCTACTGGCAATATTCGAGCCTGCAACTACAGGTACCTGTGATCGTGAGATCCGATCCCAGTCCTAATTATATATTTTTTCCATCAAACATTATTTTTATATTCTCGCTAAGCATGCGTAAATGGTTATAAAAATATACCCATATTGTTTGTATATAGTTATTTTCCTAATGTCGATTGTTAGTTTCGATATCTTAGTTGAACTTTTACAATAAAGAGTGATATCGTTTTAAAGCAGCTTGTTTTATTCTTATGTAAGTACATTTAAAAATAAAAGAAAGAAGTAACTCAAAGTATTTTTTTAAGGAAAAATAGCAGATAATGATTTTATGTTTTAGTTATCGATTCAGCCACATTTATGTATGTACATATACTGATTATTTACTGATGAACTTAAGTTAATATAATTTAAGTGAGTTCTCTGTGTGAGTTTCATAACTTATAATCACAACTTATATAATAGCTAATAATATATTTTATAAATATGTTTTTCTGTAACAAGATTTACAGTATGAAACTCCTATGAACTTCTGCTCTCCTGGTAACTTGCGTATTCTTATATTGGTATGTGTACCAATGTGTGTTGTCGTGTTAAGCATAGTTTCATAAATTTCTTCCTTTATTGATAACGTACCCAAGCTATAACTATTATCAGTCTGGACCATGAAACAATGAGTGGGATCAGACCGGAACGAAAAATTTATATTGTATTTGTATTGTATTTATATTTGTATTGTCTTGCAATTTTATATTGTAAATGAACGGTGTGGGATCCGATTGTGGTATCAGACCGGAATACACAAATCATTCCCGTAAGTGGCAGGGCTAACTTTTTTTTTAACATAATATCTATAATGAAACCTAAAAAATGAAAAATAATTTGTCGAAGTCACCATGACCACAATATGGAGATCATACTTTCAAACTGTCATGGTACCGACTTTGACTAGTTATTTCAGACTTTTTGGTATTAGAAGTCGGTTTAATTTTTGTTCGTTTTTTATTGTGTGATGAATCCATTTTATAAAAAAACATGTTTTATGTGTATCGAAGAACAAATATCCTATACTTACTTACTTTAGAGACTTTACTAGATTTGCTACAAAATGTGCTGTGACATTTAATTTACATTATATAATATCTACAACGTCGGCTCAATCAATGTTCGTCATAATGTAAGCTAAGATTTCACGACAAAGATATACTTAGAAGGATAGGTAAAATATGAAATTTATGAATAGGTAAAAACTGATGTGTGAACATGTTTTTATATTTATATATTGGGTTATGTACGTCTATAATATATTTTTTAGTTTCGATAATTCAAATGTAATATTCAGAAAACAATATTATATTATATTCGTAGAATCGAAATATCTACACCATCGATTTTTTCCCATCACTCACCATCCAACATATCGAAAATGCATATTGACATCACTAATGCAAGTACCTCTACCTAACTACTATGATTTATTCTGTGCAGCTACCCTGCCCCCCGAACAGAATTGTGCGATAAGGACAATTGCAGCTTCTTCAAGTTTTGACTTAGAATTTCCGCATAATTTGAGTTCTGGGAGAAAACTTTTCTCCTATAGTAAACATTAATCAAATCCAAAAAATTTGGTCTTATTTTATAACTGACAGAACAAACGATGTTTATAGGTTTTCCTTTTTCTTTATTTATCATTATTTTTCATATAAACAATTCACAAACTAGAGATACATTTTTTGAGAAAAAATCGGTATTTAAAAACCCATTAATTCAAATTCCTATAATATAATGATAAAAAGCAAAACTTACAAACCTCAATATTGATAATATCTGTAACCTTTCCAAAAATCATCAAAATCGGTGATTGTTTAGGGGGGTAGAAACATTTTCTCTTTTTGTATGAAAATTCGACACTTCCTTCTCGTCTTAACGTAGTTGATCGGCTAAGAAAGGCTTAGCAAACTTCGCTAAGAACGCTTCAAAATGTATGCGAATGTTGTTTTTGAACCCTGAAATTCCACTACCTCTCCAATTCTAACCTGTTCTTCATTTCTGTCACCAATAACAACGCAATATAAATTTGCTTGACCCATTGCATTTTCTCTTACTGTAATTATTGGATTGATACTTAATAAACAAATATGCTTGTAAAGTCTTCTGCGTTATCAATAATTGTAACTTAGAAGGTAAAACCTTTACAAAACAAAATATGATGGGTACAAGAGAAGAACAAAAATCAAAAGTATATTTTTTTCTTTGGCAAGTTTGAATTGAGTAAACGCAAGGTAACGTTATTTTCTCAACTGATCATGATTACAGGGAAACTCATAGCCCGTGTCATAGCCTATATTAAAGCTAGAGTCTTCATAACTCTTTCCATAAAAAGGTAGTGTCGTCATATTATATATAGTTCAACCCCGTTCAAATTTTGCAAGCATATCCTTGGATCCAATAACTACCCCGACCCCGTGGGGTGCCGGGTTAGAATTGTACCTGCCCATATCATCCCGTGGGTCTCGTAAAAGGCGACTAAGGGAATAATTATACTGAACGGCGGGCAGCAGCGCCTTCTACAAAACTACTATCTTACACTGCGATCCCCAAGCCGCCTGCCAAGCGTGGGGGTTATGGCAAATACCCCCTTGATAAGCTGTGTTCAGCAGTGGACGATCCGGCTGATATAGTTTCCTTGGATCTATGCTTCTGATTTGTCAGGTTTCCGTAAATGTGAATTAAAAAAAATATTTATATATATTGTTTTGTACGGAAAATTCTTATTTTAACATTTAGGGATGAAATTAATAATAAAATGACAAATAGGCAAACTACAACTATAGATTTAAGCTAAAATTCATGCTAAATTTCAGCGAGTTTGAAACTTGGTATTTAAAATATGACGACACTACGTTTTTATGGAAACATGTACGAAGCCACTAGTCTTAAGACGCTATTATAATTAAGCACGTTAAATATTGACCTTGGGCTATTATAACATTTAAAGCATTACACGTTATTAACATGATATAGGACAATGGCCCAATAGATTAATATATTTCTTTAGAAGAAGGAATTTCGTCGGACTACCTAGACAGAATCCAGAGATACATCAGCAATAGGAGTTACTGAGAAATTTTGAGCCATTGCTCAAAATCGAGTTATATAATACTAGCTTTCCGGGCGCGGCTCCGCCCGCCCGTATGTCGGTCATCGCGCAAAAACATTAACCTCTTTTTGCGCAGTTGGATAAAAACTATCCTATGTTTTTTCCCGGGTCTCAAACTATTTCCATACCAAATTTCATTCAAATCGGTCCATTAGTTTTGGCGTGAAAGCGTAACAGACAGACAGAGCTACTTTCGCATTTATAATATTATAGTACTGATGTCTGAGTTCTGAGTAATCGAGTTATAAATATTTGGTAGGCCTCCACTAGGTGGTCTAACGACAACTTCAGAGTCACATGTATATGTGGCTAATTGGCGTTCCTTGTGACGTTTCGCTGTGACCTGAACTGCGGTGGAATTCCGGAGTCCACTACTTTGAAATAAATAACACATCGCGTCGTTTCTACCTCTTTATTAAGGATAACCCATAGTACACAATAACAGTTAGGCCTTATCTGAGGAGACATACGTGTTGACATTGCTAAAGTTAATTGGTCTACGTCAGATCATGATATTCTATGCTCACGTACACCAGCGTACGAACCAAAGTACCGAGTTTATCTATCTCTATCGATAACTTACAGATAAAATGCCACTAGCGATCACTCATCTAAATAATGACCGTAGTTGACCCAGCTGAACGGTTACGAAAGACTAGACCATGTCCGCTACTAGTTGAATACTATAACAGCGATAAAGGTTATTGCTCAGAAATAATATTCGAATAATTTTTGAAATAACTTAATTTTACGGAAATCTGGCAAACCAGAAGCATAGATATTAAGCTCAAGGATATACATGCAAGGATTCATCGAGTTATCTACCTTACTCATATAAAATCCTGTTTATAATAAATAATAGTCTTGCATTTTAGTATTTTGTTGGCAGTGTAAATATTAGATATCTCTCCTCGTGGATAAAGCTGCAAAACCAAGCTGCCAAAGTGGGAGACCATCATTATTTAAAAAACCAATGGCAGAGTCTAGATACACTGGATTAGTAGGGTTACGAATACGTAAAGAAGAAATACTGAAGTATTGGCATTACAAAAATATTACCAGACAAAGTTTCTGATTTACTACAGACTTATTATGCGACTGAAGTGCCTACTGATTAGCTTTTCTATTCAAAGAAGCAAAGTTGTCAGTATTCCTTACAATTTATTGTCTAGGACTTTGAAATAGACATTTGCCGATAAGTTTTCTATGTTATATATGAAGGTCAATTGCTTGTTGACCTTTAAAGGAAGGCAAACTGTTTGTGTAAAAACTTATATCGACAAATTCCTAATTTATTGCCATTGGACGTAGCCTTTTATTAAATTTATCACTCTAAGCTCACGTAATATCTTCTCTGATCACCTCCAAATCTAAGATTTTTTTACCTGTAGATGAGTTGTGTGCCCTCCTTATTTACTAGACGAATTCACTACCAATCTTGCACTTCCGAGCGTCCGGTGAACACATCGCCGCTAATCGTGTTTTTTAGGAATAATCTGTGGACAGTATGCCTTCCTTGTGTCTTTAGACTCTGCACCAATTATAAAAGCACTGTGAGAGATAAGAAAACTGTTTCATTTCACGCGTAATTATTGCTTTTATTGATGAAATAGAAAATATCGTCATTTTGTTTTATCTTAGGAACTAATCTCAATGAAATGGATGAGCGAGATATGTGTATCGTTTGGTGTGAGAGAGTGAAAGAGATCACAGTGTAATGGTGATCGGAACGTTTCGTGGTGGTTCGGTGGTTACACGAATTGCTTATTTATCTTTTTTTTACAACATATATAACGCATAATATTTGAACGTTGTTTCCTTGTCATTACAAACTGCATATATATGTGCGTAGGTATGTAGATAGGTAAATTCTAGTAAGCTTTTAGAGCAGTGGTGTTCGGATATAACTACTCTAGTATTTCACTTCACTGCTCCAAATGCCACGAAATATCACTGAGAGATATTTGAGATTTTGAGCAAAAATCAAAACGATAATTATGGTACTTTTTCTGGCCTCTGTTATTGTGATTTATTCCCTGACTTCATAAGATAAACTATTTGAATCTGGAGCAGACACAGTTCATTAAAGAAAAGATAACGTGGTCTGTTATTTAGAAACAGATTAAAGCAAAGAAGAAACACAAAAAATCATACTTTGATTATTTATAAAAGGAATCGAACGTAAATGACTTTGTGAGTGAGGATGTGAGTCTGAGTTTGAGGATTAGTGAGAGTTAGGAGCCTATTACACGAACCAACTTAATAATATATTGTACCATAAATCGTTATTTATGTAGTTAAATACAGTTTGCGATCCTGAGTAAGAGACACATGCAATTTTTATTATTATTTGTTACATTTAGAAATTGTTGTTTGACATTATAAGTTCGAGGCTTGTGCATATTAATAACAGTTATTTTCCGATAAAGAAAAAAATGTTTAAAGTATAACTTTGTCTAGAATATATGGCATGTAAGCAAACGTTATATGTATTTTAAGCATTTGTTAAGCCCGCTTTTATTTTTTGTTATTATTATTATTATTTGTTGGCTCCAAAGACACACACTTAAAAAGTTCGGACAGACGGACGGACTGATGGATAGCCGAGGCTTAGTAATAAAGTCCCATTTTCGACTACAGAACTCTGAAAACGCGTTTATTTAGAGTTTAGTTATTAAAAGGTTTCAAACACTAACCGTGATAACAGGAAAATTTACGGTGACTGCTATCTTTTGAATTTTTTATGAAATTGTTTTTTTTTTATGCTCCATAGGTTAGCCTCTGACCACTAACTCGCCTGATGGTAAGTAATGATGTGGTCAAAGATGTTGTTCAGGCTAACCTAGAATTACTGGCTCTCAAGGACAGCTGCCGGAACACACCGTTAGGTGCTTGGTGGCAGATTTTCTACTTGAGGGTGGTAGCTAGCCAGGCGGGCATTCGCAAAGTGCCCTACCACTATGCTATAACGACTGCCATCCTAAAACAACAACCGTGACCGACGGTTTAACGTGCCCTCCGAAGCACGGAAGCGCTCAGGAGTAATGTCATCAGCGGTCACCCATCCAAGTCATAACCGAGGTGGACGATGCTTAACTTTGCTGATCGGTTCAGAACGGCTAAGCAAACTTCGCCACGAGCGCTTCAAAATTATTGAAAATTTTCAAAATTTCGTTATAAGTATTTAACGGGAACTAATCGCGATGATAAAATGTATATTATTTACCTCCACGTTCCGGCCAAGTTGCATTGTCAAAGTCAAAGTCAAAGTCAAAATCATTTATTCAATTTAGGCGTCTACGACGCTCTTATGAAGGTCAATTACAAATTTTAATATTGAAATATACTACATTGTACTGCCACGTTCAGCAAACAAAAATTATAGAGCCACTGCGAGAAGAACGGGCAAGAAACTCGGGGCCATTCTTTTAAACGTTTTTTAAAAATGTGTTTGGTACATACTATATAATAAAATTATTACAATACTTAATTTACATTACGTAGGTGTTAGGCGCTAGCTTGGTAGAGGCGAACCAGTCCAAGCATTTTTGTCGTTTAAGTAATCACAAACTGTGTAGTAAGATTTCTTTATCAAAATATTCTTCACATGCAACTTGAATTTTCTTTCTGTGAGCGTTGTAATATGTTTGGGCAATTTATTCTAAAACCGCACACAATTTCCTAAGAAGGACCTTTTATTTGTCTTTGCTAATCTAAAACCTGGCACCGCTATTTTATCTTTATTCCTAGTGTTATAATCGTGAGTGTCACTGTTTGATTTAAATTTGCTCAAATTTTTACGAACATACATAATATTTTCAAATATATACAGACTTGGTAAAGTTAAAATATCAATTTCTTTAAAAATATCTCTCAGGGATTCCCTAGGATCCATTTCATATATGGCTCGAATTGCACGCTTTTGTAAGATAAAGATTGTCTCTATCTCAGCAGCAGCTCCCCACAGCAATATACCATAAGACATAATACTGTGGAAATACGCGAAATAAACGAGCCTAGCAGTAGCTACGTCTGTTAGCTGTCTTATCTTACGAACTGCATATGCAGCAGAACTAAGTCTTCCAGATAGATCATGTATATTGGTCGTGGTCCTGTGCGGACTGAAGAGAATTCTAGGTTCGCTTTATTCTAGATTAAATACTTATAACTTAGTGTTCAAGACGCGAAAGTCTTAAAGTTACTTATTTACGTTACGTTAATTCTTTATGAAAATTTATTATATATAAATTACCGCTTAAGAATATGTTAAATCAGGAATAAAGTTCTCCTGTATTATTAGCTGGTCTTAATATAACGCTGATTTTTAATTTCAGAATATTGCCGTTAAACCAACCAAGATAAAGAGCCTAGGTAAACCTCGAAACCATAATGGGTTGGGAGAGAGCAGACCTTTTCATATAAAACATATTATGATTACTTTCAGTAGTAGGTAATAAATAGAAAATGGGGTAACAATATGCAAAAAATATATTTGTAAATATGCTTTACGAATACTATTCTGTCAAGAAAATACCGAGAAAAGATCAATGTTACAGAGAATGCTAATTAAAGCTGTGCTATACAGTCGGAAACGAGCCTCCCACCATGGTCGCCAACCGTGGATTACAACTGTGTAGATGATGGTTTGCCACCAATTTATTTTTGACCTTCCAATGCCCTTGGATTGCGAGCATGCGTTGTCACCGTGGTGAGCAACCACTAATTCCCACTGTGTGGACGCCGGTTGCAAACCACGCGAGCCGCGAGGGCAGTATGCCGCTGCAGCAGGCGAGAGCGCACGCATAACGCGTTTCCCTCTTTGAGATAATATGTAGGTATAAAAGCCACGACCAAATATAATGCATTATTTATGACATATTTTTCTTCCAAATTTCTTACATATATGTATGCGATATCGTGTGTAGTTTGGCCTTCGTTGGGTGCGTGTTATCGGCGCGGAGGTTCGAAACACATTGTGGTGACCAACTGTATAGTGGCAAAATCCGACGGTGGTAAGCAACATGCCGCTCACCAAGGCCAAGGCGGAGCCCATGGTTTCATTAAAACATTTTCATCGGAATTGACTTCAGTTCTCGCCACGAATTCTCGTTTGTCTTTTACGGAATGAAAACGGGTGAAGTGGTAATTTGAGTTAAGAAAAGAGAAAGAAGTTGGCAGAAGCTATATCTGGTGGTAACTCGGTGGTATTTGTTGAGTTTTTGGTCACTACATTGTTCACAATGATGGCCTTGTGTAAAGGCACATTATCGTGGTGCAAAATCCAAGAATCTTCTTTTTCACAAATATGGTATTATACTTCGAATTTGCGCTCTTAAACGCTGCATAACGCTTAAATAGTAGTGTTTATTTACCGTTTGACCTTCCGGCAACAATTCCGAGTGCACAGCAAAACGTTAAATGAAAAATTCATTAAAATTTATTTTAATTAATTCGTTTGTATTCAGAAATATGATAATTGTCGCTGTGCAATATTTACTGCCGGTACAATATAAATGTTTATTATCCAAAACCTGCGCGAAAAGTGCATTTTAGCCGCTAGGGTGGAACTGGAAAAGGTTTTTGAAATACGAACTTTAACAACAGTTCCAGAAAAATAATTTATTTTCGATATTCCTAATTTTAGTAATTTTACTATTAATTTTTAACGTTGATTAACAATAATTTAATATAACTATTTAAGTTATACATTTTCCTCGCTATAGCATAACATACTGTATGTGTACCAGTAATATTCAATTATTCAGTTATATGCCTTCCTATGGCAACCTTTTTGCTGCCAATTTAGGAAAAATTGACGATTATGGATGTTTGCGTTTTCCGAACCTAATGTCATTTTATTTGAGGCTTCAATACGAATTTTTTATAGGGTTATTTCGTAACATGTTTTATGCACAACTCAATTTTCTTTGACATGTACGACCCGAAAGTATATTTCGCAAATGTACAATAAATACGAGTGTAATATATGAAAACGGCTTTTCTATGATTCACTCTGTACTTAAGGATTAGGTTGAAATAGATAAAAGACAAGAGCAAGAGACTGGCTAAGTAACATGTCTAAAAGGCATAAACAAAAGAAATCGCCCTTTTTATTATAAACTGCTCAGTTATTTACTACCACACCACAACAAAAAAATTTATAGAGTAAGCGTCTATAAATTTGACTAACTACAGATGACTACTCCTTATAAACAATTTGACTACTACTACTAAGCTACAGATGAAATTTGTTTTATGGAGGCCAATCAGTAAACAAACTGTCATAGCAGCAATATAAATATATCGACCATACCGACTGTTTAGCAGGGAGGTTCCCAAATCGCCTGACTGTCCAATAGTCCCCCACCTTCGTCTTCATCAGGCCAGATTAATAATTCATTACTATTTACTAACTTGTCTGGTTTAAGTAGGAAGTTTCTAGTAAAATTTTTTAGAGAATTATTGCGACCTATCACTTTCTCGGCCCGAATTCTAGCAATCGCACCGAAGTACTCGACTCTTCGGCAGCTGGGATGACGACGCTCGTGTGACAAGGGTGCAACGGACAGGCGACCCAGTAAATATTTGTACCGCTACTTCGGCCCTCATCTCGTCGCGTTGACATGACGGTGGCGGTGGTGGAGAAACGACCTACAGATAAATGACTAAGTTATCAGATAAGGCGGAGCCATAAAGATGGTACTTGCTTGTAGAACACTTCGTAGAAATGTACGTTACAATCGCGCCACATTTGAAAATATATTCATGACAGACCTACGATTTTAGACTATTCTGTGGGGAACAGTTCTGACAAAATGAGATGCCCGGAACCAACGACTTAACCCTTAACTGCGCCTCTCAAGCGTTGGCATTAAAGCAATACCTCACCTTTCTCTTTGGAGAAGTATAATATGTTCAGCTTTACACTGGACGTTCTAGCTGGCTGCTACAGAATTTTCTTTATTTTCTTCTTAGTTTATCTAAAGCTGACAAATTAGTAGCTCTAAGAGAAGGAATTCTCCGTTTTCTCAAGCGAGTTTTAACAAATTGAAAGTAGTTTTTTATACGTCTTTAATTTACTTTTTTGTTCTCCTTAATTTTTTCTTTATACCGAACTGGGTAGCACTTGACCACTATCTCACTTGATGTTAAGTGATGATGCGATCGACGATGCAGCGCGCTTATCCAGAAGATACCTATTGACTTGCTTTTTGAAGTTTTGAATTTCATTTTACTGGTCTAATATTTATTTAGTTTTTGTCTCGTATAATAAAAGTCGTACATTAACAATCTATTATGTTCAATTTCCTCCTTTTGGATGATCATTAAAAGTGTCAAAGTACAATGCACCTAATGAGTATCATCTATGTGGATATGCTAACAAAGTTCATGCACATGAGAGTGGATTATTACTGTATATTATAGCAAGTTAACGCAAAGAAATAGCATACCTAGATAGCTGAAGAGAGGATATTCGCCGTAGATCCAAGGTCACAAACAATTCAAAAGCTTTCAAAATTTGCAATGAGCAGGCCACATTGCTCGCTAAACCGATAACCGATTAACCGATTAAGTTTTAGAGTTGGTAGCCCCCCTAGCTAGGTGGACTGACGACATCGTAAAAGTCACGGGTACTAAATGGTTACAAGTAGCTAATAGCCGTTCAATGGCGTCCTATGGGGAAGGCTTTTTTTGACAAGACGAAGGTACATTGAGCTTCCACAAAACATATTAGAGAAATCAAATAAAACATTATCTTACACGTAAAAAACCAAGCTCACTACTTAGCACCCACTTGGTACGAATTAGCACTAGGCGGTAAATAAATATATTATACATGAATTGCAAACGAGGGTTCCGTTCGTAATTAGCCGTATCCGTATACTTAGTTGAGGGCAGTTAATTGCTTCCTTGCCAGTTTAAAGGAAACTTATTCATATTAGCTTTTTGTCGCATTAATTAATGAAAGACTTATGTCTGTGTATTATATATTTTGCTTTGTAAGTTCATTGGATCTGTAGATAAACCGTTTTCGAATGTGATTACATTTTACGAGTTGTGATTTTTTTTATTTTATTTCTGATAGGTTAGCCTTTCACCGCTATCTCACCTGATGGTAAGTGATGATGTGGTCGAAGATGCTGTTCAGGCTAACCTAAAATTACTGACTCTCAAGGACTGCTGCCGGAACACACTGTTAGGTACTTGACGACAGATTTTCTACTTGAGGGTGGTAGTTAGCTAGGCGGGCATTCACAAAATGCCCTACCACCATGCTATAACGACTGCCATCCTAAGACAACAACCGGGACCGACGTGCCCTCCGAAGCACGGAAGCCATCCAAGTCAGGACCGAGGCGGACGTTGCTTAACTTTGCTGATCGGTACAGAAAGGCTAAGCAAACTTCGATACGAGCGCTTCAATATGACATAAATATTTGTACATTCACAGAGATTACTTTTTACAAATCATTTAAGGCGAACTCAAATAAAGAAGTTCTTGGAAAGCAAATGTTAAGCAACAGTAGAACATAATAAGGGGTATTAAAACACAAATGTAGGTTTATCAATGTGGGTGATAATATTATCATATTCATTTTTTATACCTAATTATGTACAGTTGCATAGAAGACTTTATCTACACCCATAATATGAATCCTCTATAAAAAGTGTACAGTGTTGTAAGAACTCTATGGAAATTCATGGAAAGCTTAATTGCTGAATATTGAATTCAAACAATGTATAGGTATTAATATAAATATAATAATAATTAATATTATAATTATAATTATTACATATAGACCTATGTAATAATTATTTAAATTTTGGATCGTACAATTATTGAAATACACATGAATATTACATTTTTGCAATACTCTATAGAACAAAAATGGCGGGATACGACGTGAATTCGAATAACAGTTCCTTTTTTAAACACGGCGCTGTGGTAGTGATAGGTGCGTGCCTGAAAATATTCTTTTTTTGAAAAAGGATTTGGAATTATGAAATTTTGTACAATATTATAACACTCGTTTGGATGATATTATGGGTACTATGACACAGGATGTTTTAACGATGGCAATAAGCTAGGTGATTTAGAAACTTTTATATAGAATTCATTGCATGGGTGTTCGTAAAAGATTGTGCGCGTAGTAATGTGGCATAATTATATGATTATTTAGGTGGTCTCAAAGTTAAAAATGATGTTACCAAATAGGATTTAAATTTCTTTGAATAATTTTTATTCTATGTATCAGTTTAAGTTAATTGCATTGTATTCTCCTTCTTGCGTTGAAATTAAATATCGTATCTGCTACCTATATTATATTTTATTTCTGTCGTAAATAATAAATCGAATTAAATTCATTGGATACTGTTTAATTTCATTAATAGATTCAGGCATTACTTTGCCTATAAGAAAACATTAAATTAACAATAAAAAAGAATATATATCTAGTGTCAATTCCGCCTAATTAATCATCAGGACACAGCTACACACGGCTACAGGCGTATCTTTCAAACCAAATTTCTCCAGAACAAGCTGGGTTCGTGAAGGGAAGAGGCACGCGGGAGCAGATACTTATATTACGGCAGATCATAGAGAAATCGAGGGAGTTCAACACACCACTCTTCATATGTTTCGTCGACTTCCGGAAGGCGTTCGATACAGTCATATGGGAGTGCCTATGGAAAGTTCTGCTGGATATGGGAGTTCCGCGGCATCTCATCTATCTTTTAAGGAGATTATACGAGGACGGGTCTGCTGCAGTGAAAGTGGACGACGTCCTCTCAGATACCTTTAAGACTGAGTCCGGCGTTCGACAGGGGTGTATATTATCGCCATTGCTCTTTAACACTTATACTGAGTATATCATGAGAATCGTTCTGGAAGGATGGGATAAAGGTGTTTCAGTTGGAGGGCGAGTGATTAATAACTTACGATACGCTGATGATACTACCCTTCTAGCAAAAACAAAAGAAGATTTAGAACAGCTGCTACTGTCTCGACTTGAATCCACCAGTGTAAACTTCGGTCTTACTCTCAACAGAGAAAAGACGAAGATCATGATAGTAGACCGGGCTGAACACAACACGCAAGGAGTTCCGTTTATAGCAAACTGTGAAGTAGTGCAGAGCTATATTTACCTCGGATCTACTATATCCAATCTCGGCGGATGTGAGGACGAGATCAAGCGCCGATGTGCTATCACACGATCAGCGGTAGAGCGATTAGGGAAGATTTGGAAAGACAGACGCATAACCAAAAATACAAAGGTTCGACTAATGAGATGTCTGGTATTCCCAATCTTTCTGTACGGGGCTGAAACATGGTCGCTCAAATTGCAAGATCGCCGGAAAATCGATGCCTTGGAGATGTGGTGTTGGAGACGACTGTTGAAAATCCCCTGGACAGCGTTTCGGACTAATGTTTCCATCCTCAAAGAACTTCGTATACAAAATAGGCTTTCGCCGACTGTTCAGCTACGAATTCTGAAGTTCTTTGGGCACATCTCAAGAAAGGAGGATTCCATGGAGAGACTTGTCGTACAAGGCCGGGTGGAAGGCAGTAGACCACGAGGTCGATCCCCCACACGTTGGATTGACCTTGTCACCAGTACTACTAAAGCTACCGCAGTACAATGTGCTCGCAACGCAAATAGCCGCCTCCAATGGAGGAACATCGCTAGGCGTGCGGCTGCCTTGGAAGTGAGCGGCGTCGACGAGATGCAACCCTGTCCATCGACAGCCACGACCACTCTGCCAAGAGTGTCCGACTAAGAAGAAGAATCATCAGGAAGTCTTGACTCTTCAAGATGACTAAAATTCATTCGGTTTGACTATGTGGCATTTGTGACGTCACGTCGGTTTCAAAGGAAAATTAGGCAGAATTGTCACTAGTATGTGTAATACACACTAAATACTTTTGAACCAAGCACCATGAGTTGTAGACAATATGGAATTTAATCTTGATATCATTCACGTCTAGAGCTAGAAATTTCAGAGTACCATGATACACGTACAGGTATTTACTTACCAATCCTAAACTAGCTAAGAAGTTACTGTCTTATATAATATTCATATTGGTTTAGTTTCACAAATGTAGCGAATGTAATCAAAAGTATGAATCCATGTAAAACCAAATGACCCTGCCGATTGAGGTACTTCGCGTTACTTTGGGTCGGAGGACATGTAACATTGAACGCTCCGCCGATATTAGAAAATTGAGTGTGGTTCAGTGGTCTGAATTCCTATATAAAAGCACCTTACCTTATCAATCCAGCCTCTAAAGGTGCCTCTTGAACTTTAGGGAAATTATATCTCAATAGCGTAGGGTAGCCTCCTTCTGCGCGTGCGTCCCGCCCGTGAGATTGCTTTTCGTATGATACACAGCTATATATTATAAGGTTTTTCGCCACACTTCACTCAAAGGATAACTTTGTTGATATAGGTTCTAATAATCTGTCGATTTAGGAAGAAGTACCGACAGTTTTCTTCTTGATGTTGATGCAGATGCACACGAGTTGCTTCACCTCATGACAATGCTAATACACTGACTGCCGGAGCTAATCAGAGATGGGGAAACATATGTATGATCTGGGTTACAGAGCCTTGTTATTGGTTGGCCACCGAAGCTACAAACAGAACACATATACAAAAAATACTAAGAACTCCGATTTAGAAAGTAGTTTTTTTACTGTTGATAGGATTTTTTGATTAAAATAAAACATAACAGCATATTTAACAAGTTGCTGCTATCCAGTCCTGTTTTAGGATGTTTACAAATTTCAAAAAATTGTCATTGTGATTTGTGAATTTAAACTTTTTTTTGTTTTTTATTTTACTATTCCCTTTACTTTACTATTCCCTTTACGACAGTGAAATAATTAATAAAAATCTGATGATAGTCTTCTTTAACTGATCTTTTTTATTTATATATTAGTTCAGCATCATTAAGAAACAGATTGTTTAGGTAACCATCATTATAATTGATTGGACTTTTCATGCTCGGTTGATCAACGCTTACGTCATTGACATAATATCTTATATCATCTTCATCCATCCGATTATAATGTTCTTGATAATATGGGTTGTAACTGTAAGGTACCGGAGCATAATCTTGTTGTTTATTGTAAATCTTCTTTATATATTTATTGCAAAGATTACTTTTATCATTAAGGCCATTATAAATTTGTGGATAATATCTAGCATAGCTAGGATTACTATAAATCAGTTGATCATTTACATTTTGATAGTAGTCATTGTATTCTGGGAATACTAACTCATTCAACAAATCATTAGCTTGTTTACTGTGTTTCTTGAAGCCTCTTTGTTTCTTACTTGGTTCACTATATTCATGCTGGTAGTAATAAATGTTACCATTGGGTAGTTTAGCGAAGTGTTTGTGTCTAGGTATGTTTCTAGAATCTTGGTAATATAAATTCTTGTCTAAATTTTCATAATCGGTGTGTATCATATCATACCCCAGCTCTTTAAGTTGCTGTTGATAGTACTTGTTGCTATTGCTAGGCTTTGTTTGTCCATCATTTATCTGAAAATAGTTGATATATTTATTGAGTCTCTTGTTACTAGGCATTTGTTCAATTTTATATAGTTTATTTAAGTGTTTTAATATTTTGGTATCTAAATGGCAGTTTGTTAGGTGGTTTTAAAAACTTATTGTAAACCACTGCTTGTAGTAGATCCGTCAATCTGTGGGATATCTACCTCATAAATTTCGTCGTATCCACTTGTTTGCTCATTTTGTATATCTGTCAGTTGTTCATAAAAATCGATGTTGCCCATTGATTTTTCAGTATCACCCTCATTATTTAACAGATTATAATCACCGTAGTCAGATAAAGGAGCTTCATATGGTAGCAATGGTTTACTGTTCATCAGGTTTCTATAATTTTTCCAATTGACATACCAGGAAGGTTGGTTACCAACAGGTTTTTTGTCCAGCTTATTGTAGATATACTGTGAATTATAAATATACATAATCATTGAATCAATTATAGCTTATATCGCTGATAGTAGAAGACTAAAGTCCATTGCAGACTGATTTATGTCTTTATATTAAATATAATTAGGTCTTTTTTATTATTTTTATAGTGCAAAATATGTAGATATTATATTCTTTAGTGTACAATAGTGATACAATATTGAGATGATATATGAAAAAAAATCATAGTAAAGCAGTATGGGAAGAAATACATGAAAACTACCTCATTGCGTATCCAGGATGGTCTGAGCACTTTAGGTGTCCCGTTGTTGCTAATCACAATAGGAGCTCGGCCGCGGGTGGGTCTCTGGCACATACAAGCCACGAAGAAAAGTACCAACACTGACAATACTTTCATGTTCCTTGGATGGAACATTTTTTTTTACCTAAATAATAGAATAATTTGAAAATATTAAAAATGCTATATTTTTAGTAACGTTGATATTGTTGATATACATGCAAAAACGTCTTGGTGGAAAGTCAATCAGTGGGTACCACATAAAGTTTAGGTTTTGTTCGCGATTGTACTCGTAGAATTAGGTATATCTTGTGGTGTTTGCAACAATGGGAAGGTTAGGGTTCAGTATATTATTACGAATCATTCAGTTCTTTGGAATAAAAAAAGTAACCACAGGTCACATATATAAGTGAGAAGATCTACTAGATAAACTCTTATTCCTGTTTAAAATAGCAGGGCTTTTTTCTGTTCTTAGACAAGTATTTAAAGTGATTGGTACCCACAAAAGTTGGAAGCGTCAAACGTCTCTTAAAGTATATTATTACAAAGGCCATGAAATAGTGTATAAGTCTCGTATTAGTAAAGTCTCTGCCGACACGGCTCGGCCTTCAAACTCATACTCGACCTGCAATTGCCATACTTTCTTTTGACTTCGCTGGAAGCAGGTTTTCTATTATCAATTTGGCTTCTCATCTTAAATCTGGTGGACACAATCAATTTCCATTACAATCTCTGAACCGTTGGAACATATTTAATTTTTTTTTTTTTATTTATTAAGAATGTTAATAAAGAATCAAGAGGCTTTAAACTTTTTTTTTTAACTTTGACGTCGATTTACTATTTACCAGCTGTGCCGAAAGGCAAACGCATTTCTGTCTACAGCTACGTGAACGCATTTTTTACTAAGCAAAGAGACTTACTTTGGTATGTCAATAATTATAAAAGAGGTCCAATCAAAGAGTATTTAATAATCCCAATACGCCGTTTCATACAACTTTGCTGGAGCGTTGTAATGTTCCTAATTCAAAAAAACGCTCCAGTAATGGATTTGATTTTCTATAAATTCGATACTTCGCGTGTTCATTTTCAAAAATAATAATTTCCATGCATGTTTGAGGAAAAATATTTAACGTTTGCTTTTGCCGACTTTATTGAGTTTTAAACCTAAAATCTTTTTGGTAAAAAAGACCCAGTGACGCTTGTGCTCATGTGAATTGTATTGGTGTGAACATTTAGATATTATATGTATCAAATACTTATTTGTATTATGTAATAAGCTATTGGACATTCCTATAATTAAAAGTGGGCGCACGTTATTTTTTTTTCAGGTTTTATTAGTAACACAATGTCTATTATATACCCATGGTCGACAATAAAATAAAATAATATTAAACTTACTTGTGACAAGTTGAAATATCAAGTGCAAATATAAACTTTACAAAAAACGCATTTATAGTCATATATATCATATACATACTATATCTATAAAATGTGTTTACCAAAACTCAAGCGTGCAAAACAATTTCACACAATAAATTAAAACAATATTGTATAATAATATACATTTTATTATTATTACTATTTGACATGTTTTATGAATGCTAATTTTAGTTTACAACTATGAATTATTCACGGAAATTTATGAATGCAAAATTTAAAGAATTTTCAAGGGGCATAAAACAGATTTTACAGAGATTTAGACATAATGCAGACC
Source organism: Plagodis dolabraria (assembly GCA_963854805.1). Lineage (NCBI taxonomy): Eukaryota > Metazoa > Arthropoda > Insecta > Lepidoptera > Geometridae > Plagodis > Plagodis dolabraria. The sequence continues at coordinate 20,645,548 of OY978457.1, read as the reverse complement.
CTGTGGGGTGCCGGGTCAGAATTGCACCTCCCCATATCATCCCATGGGTGTCGTAAGAGGCGACTAAGGGAAAAATACTGGATGGTGGGCAGCAGCGCCTTCTACAGAACTGCCAACTTACACTGCGATCCCCAAGACGCCTGCCAAGCGTGGGGATTATGGCAAATACCCCCTTAATAGGAGAGGCTGTGTTCAGCAGTGGACGATCCGGCTGTTACAGTATAAGACAGATTTTGGTGTCACAAAATATGCTAATCTTTAAGGCTACAGTGCTCGTGGCGCTTTCCATACAAAAGTAGTGTCGTCATATTTTAAATACTAAGAGTTGAATCTCATTACATGTATCTCCTTGAGCCTAATATCTACGCATCTACTTAGCTAGATTTTCGTAAATTTAAGTATTTTCAAAATAACAAAAAAAAAAGTTTTTTACAGGCATAGTTATTTTATACCACACCCAACCCACACAGAAGGTGTCTCATTGCTCGTTCAAAAACGTGTTACAAAGTTCGTCATTATTCTCTTATAAATGTACAGCGGGAAAAGTTATATGGAACTAGCTTTCCGGGCGCGGCTCCCCCCGCGCGTATGTCGGTTATCGCGCATAGACATTAACCTCTTTTTGTGCAGTGGGATAAAAACTATCCTATGTTTTTTCCCGGGTCTCAACCTATTTCTATACCAAATTTCATTCAAATCGGTCCAGTAGTTTTGGCGTTAAAGCGTAACAGACAGACAGAGTTACTTTCGCATTTATAATATTAGTACTGATTTCATTATTTTCCTCCGTAGCAGTGAAGGTATGTTGTATGAAAATCCATACCTGCCCTGGTAGCGCTCTTTTGTTTTTTAGCTGCTAACAAAAAAAATACAATCGTCAAATCTCAAAAAGGTTTTATATCAAATAATTAGAAAAAAGAGATGGGATTTTTTCTCACTTAATTTTCAATGAAAGGAGGCTGTCAATTTTCTCTGCACTACAAAAAAAGCCCTGCAGTTTATTTGTTTTGGTAAATTTTGTTTTTTACTAAATAAATAATTGAATAATAAGATAATTAATTACCTATTTCAAATAGGTACTCGTAATTATCCAAAATTTCATCGAATAGTAGAAGTGACGATTTTAGAAAAGCCACCAGAATTAAAAAATACAGCTCCAAAACTTACTTTAAAAAGGTTTTATATCAAATAGTTAGGAAAAAGAGGTGGAATTTTTTTCGTACTGGATTTTCAATGAAAGCAGGTTCGCAACCTTTTTCTGCACTACGAAAAAAAAGTGCGGCAATATTTTTTTTTTACTAAATTGATAATTTAACAGTACGCTTTTAATTATTCTAAACAATTTTCCAAAATGTCATCTGATAGTGAAAGTGACGGCATAGTGACGGCGCCACCAGAAATATGAAAAACAGTGTTAACTGTTTTTCATATAAATTTAAGTGGAGAGCTTAAGGTTAGGTATATAACAATTATTTTGTTATATTTCAAAAAGTATAGCTCCGATCGCGCTCAATCCAACGGGACACGATCGGGGACCGCGGCCCGCGTGTTTTGATGCGTGGAACTATTTAAAAAGGTTGAAATTTAATTTTTAATCGAAAAAATACAGGAAATTTTGAAAAATGTAAGTGTAAAACGTTGAAAACTTTTTCACTATTGAAGCTATATACCTAAAAACAACGCAGGACGGTCCGCCACCAGCGGCTGCAAATTACCAAACACAAAAACACCACACAGTTAGGAAACGAACAAAGACAACACGAATATATGAAATTTCTTACAAAAATATTTGCAAAAACAGGTTTTAGCTGTCTAATGTAAGATTTTGTTATGGGACGATACTATTTAAACTGTTTAGTTAGTTTGTGCTACCAGAGACGCAAATTTTGGTAGGCTACACTCTATATTAGGACGTGAATTTGACTATGTCGTATTCCTAAAGTATGGGGAACGGTACACCTTAGGTGAATTTTCAATGTTAATTTTACTAAGATTTTGTTATATTTCAAAAAGTATAGCTCCGATCGCGCTCAATCCAACGGGACACGATCGGGGACCGCGGCCCGCGTGTTTTGATGCGTGGAGCTATTTAAAAAGGTTGAAATTTAATTTTTAATCGAAAAAATACAGGAAATTTTGAAAAATGTAAGTGTAAAACGTTGAAAACTTTTTCACTATTGAAGCTATATACCTAAAAACAACGCAGGACGGTCCGCCACCAGCGGCTGCAAATTACCAAACACAAAAACACCACACAGTTAGGAAACGAACAAAGACAACACGAATATATGAAATTTCTTACAAAAATATTTGCAAAAACAGGTTTTAGCTGTCTAATGTAAGATATTGTTATGGGACGATACTATTTAAACTGTTTAGTTAGTTTGTGCTACCAGAGACGCAAATTTTGGTAGGCTACACTCTATATTAGGACGTGAATTTGACTATGTCGTATTCCTAAAGTATGGGGAACGGTACACCTTAGGTGAATTTTCAATGTTAATTTTACTAAGATTTTGCTATATTTCAAAAAGTATAGCTCCGATCGCGCTCAATCCAATGGGACACGATCGGGGACCGCGGCCCGCGTGTTTTGATGCGTGGAGCTATTTAAAAAGGTTGAAATTTAATTTTTAATCGAAAAAATACAGGAAATTTTGAAAAATGTAAGTGTAAAACGTTGAAAACTGTTTCACTATTGAAGCTATATACCTAAAAACAACGCAGGACGGTTCGCCACCAGCGGCTGCAAATTACCAAACACATAAACACCACACAGTTAGGAAACGAACAAAGACAACACGAATATATGAAATTTCTTACAAAAATATTTGCAAAAACAGGTTTTAGCTGTCTAATGTAAGATTTTGTTATGGGACGATACTATTTAAACTGTTTAGTTAGTTTGCGCTACCAGAGACGCAAATTTTGGTAGGCTACACTCTATATTAGGACGTGAATTTGACTATGTCGTATTCCTAAAGTATGGGGAACGGTACACCTTAGGTGAATTTTCAATGTTAATTTTACTAAGATTTTGCTATATTTCAAAAAGTATAGCTCCGATCGCGCTCAATCCAACGGGACACGATCGGGGACCGCGGCCCGCGTGTTTTGATGCGTGGAGCTATTTATAAAGGGTGAAATTTAATTTTTAATCGAAATTATACAGGAAATTTTGAAAAATGTAAGTGTAAAACGTTGAAAACTTTTTCACTATTGAAGCTATATACCTGAAAACAACGCAGGACGGTCCGCCACCAGCGGCTGCAAATTACCAAACACAAAAACACCACACAGTTACGAAACGAACAAAGACAACACGAATATATGAAATTTCTTACAAAAATATTTGCAAAAACAGGTTTTAGCTGTCTAATGTAAGATTTTGTTATGGGACGATACTATTTAAACTGTTTAGTTAGTTTGCGCTACCAGAGACGCAAATTTTGGTAGGCTACACTCTATATTAGGACGTGAATTTGACTATGTCGTATTCCTAAAGTATGGGGAACGGTACACCTTAGGTGAATTTTCAATGTTAATTTTACTAAGATTTTGCTATATTTCAAAAAGTATAGCTCCGATCGCGCTCAATCCAACGGGACACGATCGGGGACCGCGGCCCGCGTGTTTTGATGCGTGGAGCTATTTATAAAGGGTGAAATTTAATTTTTAATCGAAATTATACAGGAAATTTTGAAAAATGTAAGTGTAAAACGTTGAAAACTTTTTCACTATTGAAGCTATATACCTAAAAACAACGCAGGACGGTCCGCCACCAGCGGCTGCAAATTACCAAACACAAAAACACCACACAGTTAGGAAACGAACAAAGACAACACGAATATATGAAATTTCTTACAAAAATATTTGCAAAAACAGGTTTTAGCTGTCTAATGTAAGATTTTGTTATGGGACGATACTATTTAAACTGTTTAGTTAGTTTGCGCTACCAGAGACGCAAATTTTGGTAGGCTACACTCTATATTAGGACGTGAATTTGACTATGTCGTATTCCTAAAGTATGGGGAACGGTACACCTTAGGTGAATTTTCAATGTTAATTTTACTAAGATTTTGCTATATTTCAAAAAGTATAGCTCCGATCGCGCTCAATCCAACGGGACACGATCGGGGACCGCGGCCCGCGTGTTTTGATGCGTGGAGCTATTTATAAAGGGTGAAATTTAATTTTTAATCGAAAAAATACAGGAAATTTTGAAAAATGTAAGTGTAAAACGTTGAAAACTTTTTCACTATTGAAGCTATATACCTAAAAACAACGCAGGACGGTCCGCCACCAACGGCTGCAAATTACCAAACACAAAAACACCACACAGTTAGGAAACGAACAAAGACAACACGAATATATGAAATTTCTTACAAAAATATTTGCAAAAACAGGTTTTAGCTGTCTAATGTAAGATTTTGTTATGGGACGATACTATTTAAACTGTTTAGTTAGTTTGCGCTACCAGAGACGCAAATTTTGGTAGGCTACACTCTATATTAGGACGTGAATTTGACTATGTCGTATTCCTAAAGTATGGGGAACGGTACACCTTAGGTGAATTTTCAATGTTAATTTTACTAAGATTTTGCTATATTTCAAAAAGTATAGCTCCGATCGCGCTCAATCCAACGGGACACGATCGGGGACCGCGGCCCGCGTGTTTTGATGCGTGGAGCTATTTATAAAGGGTGAAATTTAATTTTTAATCGAAAAAATACAGGAAATTTTGAAAAATGTAAGTGTAAAACGTTGAAAACTTTTTCACTATTGAAGCTATATACCTAAAAACAACGCAGGACGGTCCGCCACCAGCGGCTGCAAATTACCAAACACAAAAACACCACACAATTAGGAAACGAACAGAGACAACACGAATATATGAAATTTCTTACAAAAATATTTGCAAAAACAGGTTTTAGCTGTCTAATGTAAGATTTTATTATCGGGCGATACTATTTAAACTGTTTAGTTAGTCTGCGCTACCAGAGACGCAGATTTTGGTAGGCTACACTCTATATTGGGACGTAGATTTGACTATGTTGTATTCCTAAAGTATTTTGTTAACACTGATAAAGAACTTTACACTCATAAAGAACTTACGTCCTGAGTCTCGGGACAAATACGAGAAAACTTATGGGTACCTAATTATTTTATTTTCCTCGTAGGTGTAGTATAAAGCACTACGTACGTCGAGACAAAGTTCTATTTCTGTTCTAAGTCTCCTTTAAACATACTCTCGTACATAAATAGATCGTTTTCTCCCCTCCACTTTTGGGTGTTGAAGTCGGTTCTACTTTTTACAAAAAAAAAATGTTGTCTTGTCTTATCAGTAACTTACACATTGGTTTAATTTGTTCATAAAACTACAGTACAGGAAAGGCAGTGAGGTACTGGTGTATCTACCAAACCGTATCCTTCATATCTCACGTTTGTAAGATCCTTCTAAGAAGTACTAAGTATTTGATTTGTTCCAACTCTCTCTCTGACAAATCAAGTAATGATGTCCAAGAAATAAAGCCCACACTCTCTCTGATCATAATATTCCTTTTACCCATATCCAACATTAGAACAGGTGTCACATCTTAATATCTGGCAGGCGTCTTGGGGATCGCAGTGTAAGTTGGCAGTTTTTTAGAAGATGCCGCTGCCCACGTTCCCGTATTTTTCTCTTAGTCGCCTCTTACGACACTCATGGGATGATATGGGGAGGTACAATTGTAACCCTCACGGGGCAGAAAGCCCTGCTAAAGTTGTATCATAATATAAGTTTCTTAGATTTATATATATTCTAAAATTATTAGTTTTAAACTTACGAGGTATTTTTTCAGATACTCCTAACCTAAACTTATATTTAAATAGTAACGTCAGCACTAAACATGCACATTTGATTATATCTATGTGCATTAACGCGCCATCTACGACCGTACCTACTCAATTCATGTTTATTATGTTGTGAGTAGTCTACCCTACTACAATTATAATATACTCGTATATGTTAATTGCGTGGTGTTTTTTATTTTTTTATTTTATATATACTTAAACTACGCACTACAGACTCTAGGTCCGTACTCTTTTTCGATCAAGTTCTATTTAAAACATATTACAATCTTACAAGTGTCTTACTCCATTCATCACTTGATTGACTCTTAACACTTAGATGTAAGTTAGTGATCAAGGTGTTGTATCTTAAAAACTAAGTGAGTCCATTATTATTATTAAATTTATAAAACTAAATTAATCTATTTAATCTTAACATTTATTTTGACACGGATGGACCTGCCACTGACTCCGGGGTCCTCTTTCTTTTAAGCATTTTCTCCACGACCTCTTCATTACGATCTTTTAGTGCCATTTTTAGGTTGTTTTCTGTTATTTCTTCCTCCGTCGCTTTTACCGCCCGCCGCACAAAACCACCGATGGCGTCTGAGCTGTCATCGGTGTAGTAGGTGCAGCTCTCTCTATGCCGCGACAATGCCATGCGGAACGCTGTCCCTAAGTTTTGTCACCTTTTCTCTCCTCTGGATGACAATGATAGCCTCATATGTCAGTCCCTGTGCCTCATGTACGGACAGTGTGCGAGACCCCTAGCCGCGCCCATACCCTTCACTGATCAAGGAAGATTTCTCCTCCTGAGTCAGCGTTAAGTATAGGGTGTTTGGGAGATATTTTGGTATTAAGGCACCTGTGTACCGTTGAAGCTTCAGGGCGTGAACACGAGAACTGGAGGAGTAGATGCCCGGGTACACTTCGCGCAGGACGTATGCCACATCCATGGGATTCCGGTGCGTGCAGAACAACTCTTGGCCGATGGACGCCAGTATATTGGGATTGCTGTACCGTAAATTGAAGAGGTTCTCTCTTTCAATATACGGCAGCTGGTTGACGTCTCCGATGATGACGACATCTTTAGCACCCATTAACCGAGCAGCCATTATGATGGCTCCGAAATGGTTCATATGAGCTTCATCTATGAGAAGAGGACTTTCTCTGCTCTCCATGAAACCATTTGCCAATACGGAGGCCAAGGTGCGCACTTTGGATTTTACTCCGTCACCTATGCGGTAAGCTACCTTGTCTCTCAAATCTTTAGCTGCTTCGGTTGTGGTGGTTACTACAATGTCCTTGTCAGCATCGAAGTTGCCAACTATCCAAGTTGTTTTGCCGCATCCGGCAACACAAATCCATTCATCAACTCCATTGATCCATGTGATCTTTGGCAACGTCCAGTGCTCCCATGCTGCCGCAGGGTCGGAGCCTCCCGAGATGGTATTTGCCATCTCGATGATTTTCTCCTGCAGCATTATCTTTGTGCACCAGGCTGTGACTACAAGGGGATCGCTTGGTGGTGTTTCGAAGGTGAGTTTGCCAGTTTTTTGCGTCTCATCGTCGTTCAGGGTAACAAAGCCCGCCGTGGAGCTGAATGCAGCCATATATCGACCCGACATGCTTCCCTTAATGACACGGGATCTCTCATTGTCGTATATGGCTGCTTCCGCCTCCACTAGTCTCACACTCAATAATCCCTCGTTCTCCCAGAGATAGGCCTGCAGGATGTTTTTGCAGGTCATTAGGTTCAAGTCTCTCGTTGCTTTTTCTATCGCTAGGAATTCGAGGAATGCATTGAATGCGTGGTCTGTTGGCCTTGTTACCGGAACGAGGACGGGCGGGCTGACTTGCCCCTTGTCAGCTCTAGTCCTTTTTGTCTGCGGGTGGTTGGGGTGTTTTTTGGAGGTTTTTGTAAATGTTAAAGGAATATTGGGACTTTAATCGCAAACAATATAAAAGATTAATTATAAAAATGTGAGCGTAAGCACAGACTGCAACACATCGGGTTCTCAGCATTCATCCGACAAGCCAACAAGCAAGTTATATTCAGACGCGTCAAGCGCTAGTAGCTGGAGTGAGTTTGCACGAGGCTGTGTAACATATCCTTCATTTTTATTAATGTTATTGTGGCGGAACAAACAAGAAACCCACCTGATGTTAAGTGGTAAACTCTGCCTATAACAGATGCATTTCGTTACAACTAACAAACTGCACTGCGCCCGCCACCCTGAGATATACAGTTGTTGAGTCTCATGTGCCTGCAATGTTACTCAAGAACTGCTGCTGGAACACTGATTCATCGAAATTGTTTGAAGTCTTTGATAGCTGTTTGCCAGTCATTTGAGATAGATTGAAACTGTTTCTTTGAAGCTTAAGTCAATTGAGACTGCAGTTGCCTCGGGAGTCTTCTATGGGAAAATTGTACCGGCCGTCAAACAGACAACACCTAACAAAGTGAAAATTTTTTTCAGTTAACATTAAAAGTGCGAACTGTGAACTAACCCGTCTACATCAGTGCTATGCTGTAACAAATGGTGATTTTATGATTGGAAGATATTGGCACAGGCCTATAAGTGTGGACGGTAGTCTTATTTCATGGATTCTACTATGGTTATGACAACATGCTATACGTTCTCAACCATGATCGTGATGATGCTAGAAGAGAGTAAGCATCAAGAGCAGTACAGCGGACGTGCCACTGTGATAACGAGTTAACCTAACCAATATAACGAGTTAACATAACTCAGTGATAAACAGCGTTAGATTGTGAAAAATAACATTTCATTCAATTGACATTTAGCGTCTAGTGTAGGTATTTCTCATGCATATATTTTTTGTTAAATACCACGGTTTATGGATGAATACATTATTTGGATTAGGTAACAGGTTTAATGGAAATTAAATCAACTACACACACTTAAAGTCAAATCTCTTATCAATCTTATGAAATATTATAGGTAAATTAGATTTTTAAAATGCCTTGGTTATGTCAAAAAGTTAGCTTGAGGCCCACCTAATGTTAAGCGGACTAACCTCTGCCTATAATAGATGCATATAGTCACAAGTCACGAATTGCACTGCGCCCGTCACCTTGAGATATAAGTTGTTAAGTCTCATGTGCCTGTAATTTCACTGGCTCTCAAGGACTGCTGCCGGAACACACCGCTAGGTGCTTGGCGACAGATTTTCTACTTGAAGTTGGTAGCTAGCCAGGCGGACATTCGCAAACTGCCCTTCCACCATGCGGTGAAGCTCAAGCCCGCGGTGGGATTCGAACCATGGGCCTGCTGCGCGGCAGTCCATAGCCAATGCCACTGAGCCATCACTGCTTCAAAGAACTGAATTCTTAGTATTGTAAAGTAGCAAGTAGTAATGAAAATTTTATCTCACGCTTCTCAATTCAGTAGAAGTAGGTAACCGGGGATTGCACGGCAGAGCTGATTACCGTTGATGATGTAAGACTTGTTTATCATATCTGGACGCTGCGCTGGCGACGTAACGAGACTACTTGAATGTTCGGTAAATCGGGTTCAAATACACCATTCAAATGATAAATTTCCATCTTACAGGGGAAAAATTAGGTTACACTGTGTCAGCTTGATTGTCCACTGCTGAACACAGCCTTCCCCGTTATGGGGGCGGCTTGCCATAATCAATCTTGGCAGGCGTCTTGGGATCGCAATGTGAGATATCAGTTCCTCAGAAAGCGCTGCTGCCCACTTTCTGGTGTTACCCTTAGTCGCCTCTCGCGACACCCCATCGAGATGGGGGGAAGTCATTCTAGCTACCCCACGGGCTTATGGGTTTTACATACTAATTATCGTCTGAATTAGGCTATACAGAATGATTGTAGGTTAAGATGCCAAACTTATTGTATGTAGGTAAATTTAAATAGGTTAATGTTGAAAAAATAGCAGCATTGTGCTATAAAATTACTTGATAATATTTGCGCTGTTAATTGATTTATCACTTACATACGCAAAACATACAACATACGCAAGTATAATTAAATCGGATACCATTTGGATGACTGTAACTTAATGAATAATGGGTACTACTACTACTGGCTCTAGAGAAAGAGTCAAGGTAGGTACTTATCTGATGGAAGATGACACACTGAAGCTGGGGGTGAAACTATAGCTGATCACTGCTCAGCTGGCAACATGTTACCCTGGGATCTTGGCTTCTGCTTCTTCATCTTCCAGGTCTGCTTGACTATCACACTGCGTTTCTCAGGAACATTAGGTTCACGTGAGGCAAAATGGTAGTCAGAAATCAGAATACTGCAATGACTATTGTTTGAAGTTCTTTTGATCTGGCGCAAATAATGTTTGGTGGTTGGTTTATATTGAATAAAATCCAATCACACCCTCCAAATAATGTATTTCTCCTTAAATCTTGGTATATTACAAAAATATATGCGTGAGTATGTACACTAGACTTTGAATGGCGATTGAATGCAATTTAACGCAGCTACCCTACTTGGTACATATAAACATGAACGCCTGACAAAAATGAAATTTGACGGCTTCATACAAAATACTCGAAGTTATAGCGTAGGCGCCTATATATATATAATACCCCTCAGAAACTGTGGATTAATAAAGTTAGTTTCCAACTTTCCATTGATTTGAATATTTGGGCGTACATACGGGTGTCGTACACTCACGTTATAAGAGCTCTGCTCTCTTTGATGTCGAGAAGCTTTCTTCAATCACCGACAGATGTATCAACTATCAAGGGTATTCGCTCATAAGTATTTATAGTTTATTCACTTTCAAATATTAATTATGAGTTATTATAGTCGGTATGTCGCCACACATTTGGAAGTTCTTAATAGCTGTAACACAGGTTCAACCTAGCCAACGAGATTTAAACCGCTATTTTCTCGATGGACCTAGCACAGCTGTGAACGTTTCTATTGGTACTTATTGCCATCGTAGGTTACTTGCTATCGTATTTTACATAATATATACTTATAGTGATACTGTTAATGTAGTTTTTGATTATAAATTATTATGTTTCTTAATATCACAATCGAAGAGAGGTATACTTGGGCATTTACTCATTGCAATCCCAAGTTCATTCCCTGAAGCTAGAACGTTACACAGGTGCAAATATACCAACTTTTTGAAGCAATCGTAGCGAAGTTTGCTTAGCCGTTCTGAACCAATCAGCAAAGTTAAGCAACGTCTGCTGCGGTTATGAGTTGGATGGGTGACCGCTGGTGATATTACTACTGTGCGCTTCCATGCTTCGGAGGGCACATTAAGCCGTCGGTCCCGGTTGTTGTCTTAGGATGACAGTCGTTATAGCATGGTGGTAGGGTTTTTGCGAATGCTCGCCTGGCTAGCTACCACCCTTAAGTAGAAAATCTGTCGCCAAGCACCTAACGCTGTGTTCCGGCAACTGTCCTTGAGAGCCAGTAATTCTAGGTTAGCCTGCACAACATCTTCGACCACATCATCACTTACCATCAGGTGAGATAGTGGTCAAAGGCTAACCTAACAGGCATAAAAAATAACTGACCTCCAAAAAAAAATCCCTCTATCTGGTGCTGACACAGGAGGAAAATAGCCTCACTCGTCAGCAAAGGATATGGGTCGGGTTCAGGGTCCTGCACCTTAACCGTACACAAAGCGCAGGGATTGACTTATGAGTCGGTAATCATCATACAGATGAGGGAAAGAGTCACCAAGCTCCGAGACAGCGTTTCTCATGCGGTAATAGCAGCGTCACGCCATACAAAATGCTGCGTTTACCATACCGACGATAGCTCTGACTCCATTGAATTTAAAGGATTCGTATGGCGGGCAACGGTGGCTAACTATAAAAATATAACTAAAACCTTTTTATTTATTTATTTTTCTATGCGTTATAGGCAAGCATTTGGCCGCTATCTCACCTGATGGAAAGTGATGATGTGGCCTAAGATGTAGCATGCTTGCCTAGAAGATACCTATTCACTCTAGACCTAAAAATGGCTACACAAAACAGAAACGAAGAGTTCGTGAAGGCTCTAATCAAAACACCAAGGGCATCGCCGGAATATGTGGCCGGCGCTTCAACGATAAACTGAATCGGTATTAAATGTATAACGTAATACTGTATCAGCCATATCGTCCACTGAACACAGTCTCCCCTCAAGGGGTATTTACCATAATCCCCACGCCAGGCCAAGCGTGGGTCTGTGTCTGCCAAGTCGCCTGCGACTTGGAGATCGTAGTGGTAGAATTAGTTCTCTGGAAGGCGCTGCTGCCCACCATCCAGTATTTTCCCTTAGTCGCCTCTTACGTCACCCACGGGAAGAGATGCGGGGTTGCAATTATAACCCGGTACCCCACCGGGCAATAACGTAGTAACACTGGTGAAATTAATTTGATTACGGGGGAGACTGTTATACAGTAAGAATATAATCAGACCGAGAAATATAAGCTTACGCTTAATAGTAATAAGAGGCTACCTATTATAGGGCACCAACAGTATAAGGGCGAAATATTTTATAAATGATTTTGCATTACCATCCAGGGATGCAAAATCATCAAGTCGAATAGATTTGATAGAGAAATATCATGAATACATCTCCATTTCATGAATACATTATTTCTAATTGTTATGTAGGAACTATGTGATAGCAAGCTTACTTTAATATGAATTTATATAGAAAATTTGGCTCACGCTATTGACACAGACATGACAATACTGGCATGGCTGACAGCCGTCAGCATTGGAGATAACGCAGATTTTATGACTTATTTTAGCATATTAATTAGAGATCATAAGTCGTCAATTTCAGATGACTAACAGAAAATATAACTTATATATATTTTTCATGCTTCATTTACAATTTAGATCACGGGCTCGCTGCTAAAGTTTCGTTTGTTGGTCGTAAAATTAAACTAGCTTAACGCATTATAAATTGTAATGAAACGAAGCGCTCGTAGCGAAGTGTGCTTAGCCATTCTGAACCGATCAGCAAAGCCAAGCAACGTCCGCGGACATGACTTGGATGGGTGACCGCTGGTGACAATACTACTGAGCGCTTCCGTGGAGGGCACGTTAAGCCGTCGGTCCCGGTTGTTGTCTTAGGATGGAAGTCGTTATACCATGGTAAATGCCCTACTTTAGCGAATGCCCTCCTGGATAGCTACCACCCTCAAGTAGAAAATCTGTCGCCAAGCACCTAACGGTGTGTTCCGTCAGCTGTCCTTGAGAGCCAGTAATTTAAGGTTAGTCTGAACAACATCTTCGACCACATCATCACTACTATCTACTACTATCGGGTGGGATAGTGGTCAAAGGCTAACTTACAAGCATAAAAAAAAAGTTTGAAATAATTCCCAAACTATTCAATGTGATAACAAAAATAATTTTATATAAAAACAACGTCAGCAAATAAGGTGTTTTTTTCCTTTATGTTATTTATATCTATATTATTTCAAAGTTTTGGTAAAAAGACGACAAACGTACTTTATAGAGAACTCCTGTTGCCTTTGGCAAATTAGAAAAACTCTTGTGCCGGCCAAGTTATTGGATTGGTTTGGTACAAACTCTATTTTGATCAGCATTACCTGACACTGTGCCTTGTAGATGACAATATACTCGCCACCTATTACTCGATGTGGCTACCTTTCGAGAAAACTGTAATGACGAAGATAATAACATGTGTTAAACAGAATTTCTTTGTACAGCAGATAAATTGCAACTTAGTTCCATGTCGAATTTCAAAAGTATTATTAAACTTGGTGCAGCAAAGTTCTCCCAACTTAGATGGATTTAAGTTTCGCCTACTTTGTGTCCATGTAACACGATACCCTCCAAGTTTGTCTAACGTGAACTTTTATATGAGCACATAGTCTCTCTGTAGACTTTATTTGCATAATTAGACATTCTGTAAACATTGCGTGCTTAGAACTAAATAACAACAAATACATTTTAGATAACAAATCGTTGTAGATCTAACACAAAGTAATGCTATAAGTACTACTACAAGGTTTTCCATGTCACCTCGATGGTTATGGTCTAATATAACAATAATTGTTCCAACATTTTATTTTTTTGCTTTACAGCCTGCCAAGCTAACCAAAAAAAGTTGTCACATAAGTCCTCAGAAAACAATGAGAACGAAAGGATAAATTAAACTACGACTCACTCACTAGGATAGTTCAATTGGAAGAGCATATCCCAGCTATCAGAATGTACGAGTATGGTTGCGGGTAAGAATCCAATCTGTAGTTCAAATTTTTCTTTCCGTTGTAATTTTGTAATCTGACATTCATTGTACGCGAAGATTTTAACCTATGGGTGTTTTAAAAAAATAATTATTTAACGTAATGGAAAGTGATGATGCAGTCGATCGTGGTAAACAAACTTAAACTACAGCGAGAATTGGTGCTCAGTCGTGGGAATCAATTAATTCTCTTCATGCGGGTGTCCTCGATAAAATACGAAGGGAAAAATACCACAGGTTAGGCAGCTGCAACTTCTGTGTTAATGCCAACATCAAACCCCAAAAATGGGGTCTATGAAGAACAGTTTATTTTCTTTCAGAAAACGTGTGTTTATCAGTGAACGATCTGACTGGCGCAGTAATACCATTTGCTGTTGGTGATAACCAATTTGTACCCACGGGAACTTCTTTACTTCTTACCTACTAATCGAAATAAGGAGCAAAAATGTGTATCAAATCATTTAAAAATAACTGTCTTTTTAGGTACATATGAAATCTCAAAATGACATAAAGAAAAGTTGCGAGCAAGAATAAGGTAAGATACATTAATAAAATCGGCTATTGATGAAGTCGATTATTTTATTAATGTCCATCGTTGAACAAAGACCTCCCTCATTATGTTTGGGTTGGAACTAATCCCTACGTTTGGCAGGCGTCTAATTTCGACTATAGAAAATAGTATTGTTAATATAGTGGGATACAGTTTTACAGACCGCTTGACGCATCCTTCCTCGGGAATGCTATTAAGATTTTAAACAGCCCTTTGGCCTACTAATCAGTACTAATATTATAAATGCGAAAGTAACTCTGTCTGTCTGTCTGTCTGTTACGCTTTCACGCCAAAACTACTGGACCGATTTGAATGAAATTTGGTATGGATATAGTTTGAGACCCGGGAAAAAACATAGGATAGTTTTTATCCGACTGCGCAAAAATAGGTTAATGTTATCGCGCGATAACCGACATACGCGCGGGCGGAGCCGCGCCCGGTAAGCTAGTTACTGATATACAGCAAAACCCTATTCATGGCAACTCCTGAGAATCATACGGGTGCATTCCTTTTATTTAATTATCTTTTACGGCTTCCTTATATTATTGCAACAGGTACGGTACGACTTATCTAAATACCTACCACAGATCTGTGCCATCAAGACTATAAATACTATATATCGTTATTCAAAGGAAAAATAAAATTGTTGTGAATACGCCCTGTTACATTTCAGTGTGCAATATATGCTTAGATTACGAAATAGATACCTTACATTCACAACAAATCCAGGTTATTTTAAAAACTAATATTGATATTGATTACAATCTACGAAGTGTAGCAAAATCATATATAGTCGTTACAAATAACAGATATACGTTAATTAACGGTGTAAATTCAAAACACGTGTTTCATCAGAATTTTGTGTACAAAAAATTTTATTTCGACTCGGTATTGAGTAAGCCAAGTATAGCATAAGCTTACAACATTTGCATATTTCTAAATTTATAATAAATATGTCACTTAGAACCAATGTCAAAATAATATTATCAAAGTTGCTTCATTCCACAGTAGAAATAAACACACGTAAAATTCCTATTATATTTGTATATCTAGTTTGCTAATAGAAATTTAACGGAACTAAAAAACTTATGTATATACACAGTTCGAAATAAAATAAAAGAAAAAAGGATTTTTTTTTAAAGTTTATACTATATATGGCTGGGAAAATGGCTGGTGGCATAACGCCACGCAATACTTTATAGAGAAGTCGTGCGCTTGGACCCCACGGGCCTAATGTTTCTACTCAAAAGGCAGAAATACGAGTATATAACCAGCGTCTCTGCTTTAACTTACACAAAAATGCTTTTGTACGTCCAGTGGTTCTGCTACAGTGGTCGCATTTCTTAACTGATTTTCGTGAAATTTTGATATAGGGTAGGAGGTTTGATAATTCCATTGAATTTTTTGTCATTTTGTTCAAAATGTTGGATATATAGAATTAAAATAAAAACGATTATCTACCATATCGAAAATAATTCTTTGATATAATTTTTTCGTTATCTGATTAACTTAAAAGGGCTGGGATGGTAAATAATGAAAATAATACGCTAATTATCTGTGTCATATCAAATCACAAGGGAATATCATCAGGTTTTGGAATAGGTATTATGGTTTTTGTTGACCCATACTATAGAGCACGAAAACCAATAACCAATATGGCTATACTTACTATGCTCATTAAACCTGTAATCTGAAATGTTCCAAGCTCTTTATTAGGAGAGCCTCAGTATAGCTTAAAGGCCCATATGTAAACGCAAGAAATATCAAAAAACATAAGTTATGTACCTAAGTTTTTTTATGTATACTTTATAGTTTTTAATAGTATAATTATTCAAAGTCAAAGTCAATCATCATTAATTCAATTTATGCGTCTACGACGCTCTTATGAAGGTCAATTACAAATGTAATATTGAGATATTCTACATTGTACTGCCACGTTCAGCGAAAGAAATGTATAGAGCCTCTGCGAGAAGAATGGGCAAGTAACTCGGGGCCATTCTTTTAACCGTCTTTTAACAATGTGTTACATACTTACTTTATATTAAAGCTTTCCGGGCGCGGCTCCGCCCGCGCGTATGTCGGTTATCGCGCAAAAACATTAACCTTTTTTTGCGCAGTTGGATATAAACTATCCTATGTTTTTTCCCGGGTCTCAAACTATTTCCATACCAAATTTCATTCAAATCGGTCCAGTAGTTTTGGCGTGAAAGCGTATTTATAATATTAGTACTGAAGTACTGATCATTACATTTTTTTTTAATTCGGTATGTGATAGGCGATATCTTGGCTTATATTTATTGTACGCTTAATGACATTGACTTGAATTTTTGACATCAATCACGGACTAGGCCCGGCTGTTTATAAACCTAGTCTGCCTGACTAGCTAACATTCTCAAGTAGAAAATCTGTCGCTAAGCACCCAACTCCAGCAGCATTCTTTGAGAGCCAGTAAGTAATTACAAGCATATAAGACTTTACAAATGTCTCAGGGTTACAAAATCAGTGCAGTTTCTCATTTATGATGAATTGCATCTATTATAGGCAGAGGATACCGCTTATCATCAGATGAGCATCGTGCGTATGCCGTCACAATCACAAAAATATATGTTCAAAATTTGGTATCGTAAGTACAACTGTACTGTAACAGCCGGATCGTCCACTGCTGAACACAGCCTCCCCTATTAAGGGGGTATTTGCCATAATCCCCACGCTTGTCAGGCGTCTTGGGGATCGCAGTGTAAGTTGGCAGTTCTATAGAAGGCGCTGCCGCCCACCCTCCAGTATTTTTCCCTTAGTCGCCTCTTACGACATCAACGGGATGATATAGGGAGGTGCAATTCTAACCTGGCACCCCACGGGTAACGGAAGTACAACGACACCTGTTAATTTTATTTTCATCGTAGAATGTGTTGAGGCAAGTAACTATTGTTATTTAATCCTGCTCACTTTCCTTAAGTAGTAGAAACCAGGTACAGGGAACATCACTTATCACTGAGTACTTTTTGGTGAATACTTTATTAGTAAACAAAGAAAACAGACAACAATATTTTATTACATAAAAACGCTTTCTGAACAGATTTTTTCAGTAAAAGATTACAAAATATTTCTTCCGTGTTTTAGATCATAGAAAAGTTTTTCAAAAGCTAACACGAAACATAACACTTTGTATTTACATACCTAAGTAGTTGACAGTAAGTGGAAATTGGGAACTTTTAAACATTATCGTTGAATACACTGGGTCTGTGCGGATATGTCTGAGGATTCTTCATAGCTTCTACATACTGCTGTTGGTTCAAATACCAGAACGGTTGTTGGTCGACTGGCAGCTTGTCTAACCTGGAAACACAAAGTGTTTCTTAATATAAAGGCCTACCATTTTTGTGTTTTGATGGAAGGAAATGCCTTCGCACACCACAATGGTGGTGGAAGGGGATATGTGGAACTTGTAACCACTAATCCCCTTTTGGGCAGTCCTCCACCGAGGTGGGGCAAGATAGGGTCGCGTTAACATTTACCATCGTACCCCAGTGGTAGGCCGAAATTTATCCGGCCTCTGCGCCTGGCAACCTATCTAACCACAAGGCCGTTCTAGGCCTACCACCTGCATCAGCATCGATATCAGCGACTAACGCCCAATATTATAGTGGTAACTTGTCAAACATGTTCATACGTTCGGGGATGGTTAAAGGACAAGACCTAGAATTACTGGCTCTGAAGGACTCCTGCCGGAACACATTGTTCGGTACTTGGCAACAGATGTTCTACTTGAGGGTGTTAGCTAGCCTAGCTTCTCGAAATGCACTTCCACCAGGTGAAGCTATAACCAACGGTGGGGATCGAGCCATAAACATGCGGTACGGAAGTGCTTAGTTTGTAACATTCTGCTATTATTCGAAATGTTGGATGAATTCGTTGAGTTTCATTTTAAGTTTTACTGTGATATGTATAGGTACATGTTATGAAAATATCAACTTAGACCTGAACTTCGGTGGGGAATACACGCAGTAAGACTAAGGTTTCTTTTCTTGCAATAACGCTTGTTTTGCATGTAACATTACAAGATTACTTTACGATAGGAAAAATTATAGTCATGTGTGGGATTTCGAACCTGCGCCATCCCACTCCTATCCTGGGCATGCTCTGACCGTTTGAGCTAACATGACATATGACTCATAACTCTTTTTTTCCTCTCGTTCTTTAACCATCGTATGGGGATGGAGCGACACCTGTAGTTCAATTTATTATATTAAATTTGTAATTTTCTAAAAACTATGTATGTTCTCATTTGTTCAGTCGATAAAGTAGTCGAATTTTCGTGTCATTTTATATCTTACTAGCTTTCCGGGCGCGGCTCCGCCCACGCGTATGTCGGTTATCGCGCAAAAACATTAACCTCTTTTTGCGCAGTTAGATAAAAACTATCCTATGTTTTTTCCCGGGTTTCAAACTATTTCCCTACCAAATTTCATTCAAATTGGTCCAGTAGTTTTGGCGTGAAAGCGTAACAGACAGACAGACAGACAGACAGAGTTACTTTCGCATTTATAATATTAGTACTGATTTAGTAACACGATATAAGCGTGCAAGTGATACATTTGTGATAGGATTGTTATAACTAATAATAATAAAAAAGGAAAATTACATATTTGCATAAGACTCATCTCCGTTTAGCTGTGGTGGAAGATTATTATGTGTACTCTGCAAGTCGTCAGAAGGATTTATATCAGGATATCCAATGGGCTTATTACCAGCATAGAATGGTCGTTGACACCAGCATGGGATGACGGAAAGGAGAAGCAAACTCGCTGTTATAAGCTGCATCATATGTGTTTCAATAATTCTGAAAATAATATGAAAAATTTAGTTTCATGCACGCTGCCAACAGGTAGTGGGACATTAGGAGTGTCTAAAGACCAGCAACGGTAAGTTAGGTTGCTCAAATTCCTCTATCTCAGAAGCTTGTGGTTGTCACAGTTTGTACAACTCAATGAAAAGAAATGCAATTTATGTACATACATTACTGCCTTAGAATGAAAGGTTGTAAAGTTTATATTAGAGAATAAATGATAAGGTAATCAAATAAATTACGGAGATATGACTTACAAAAACTATTAGAAGATACCGTTATTTGTTAACTGTGAGGGTTTTAGTGAAGGTACCGTAGGACTGATACGGTACTGGAAAGTTAGTACTGGAAATTCATAGGTAACTACAAAATGTATCTGTTTGGGCTCGCTACTATTGTATTGAGATTGTATTGCATTTTGCACCGTGAATAGCTTAGCCCGATAAATCTACGTAATTTATTTTTTCCTATTCGTCCGATAAGGGTAGTGGATCACAATCATAAGTGAATCGAATAATTCTTTTGATAATCTCACGAAATTACATTAGAACTGCGTGTATCATATCCTGCGACATTTTACGAACTTGAATTTAGAACTACGGATAAGTACTTACATAGTTGATTTTAGCATGTAGATAATTATGTCGTATCCATTATAATTATACTTAAACGTCAACGACGCAGCGAAATAAAAAAAATGTATATCATGAGCAGAATTTGAACCCACATCCGATTCTCTCGTCGGGTCGGGAAAAATATGTAACTTCAGTGCCGGGACAGAATCTACCAAAGAATTAGTAAATAAGGTAAAAAAAACCACGTCCCGAAAATGAAATTTGCAGGCAGACCAAGAAGATTTTTTTCTTTGAAATACTAAACAGTTTTCTTCCTACAACTCACCGAAGTATCAATTTTCGTGTCTCAAGCTAAGATTTTTTTACCTGTAGATCAGTTGTTTGCCCTCCATATTTACTAGACGAATTCAGGGTAATCGCCTGAGTCACTACCAGTCTAGCACTTCCGAGCGTCCGGTGAATACATCGCCGCTAATCGTGTTTTTTCGGAATAATCTGTGGACAATACACCTTCCTTGTGTCTTTAGACTCTGCACCAATTATACAGGCACTGTGAGAGATAAGAAAACTGTTTCATTTCACGCGTAAGTAATTATTGCTTTTATTGTTGAAATAGAAAATATCGTTATTTTGTTTTATCTTTGGAACGAATCCCAATGAAATGGATGAGCGAGATATGTGTATCGTTTGGTGTGAGAGAGTGAAAGAGATGCAGCATAATGGTGATCGGAACGTCTCGTGGCGGTTCGGTGGTAACACGAATTGCTTATTTATCTCTTTCTAACAACAGATATGACGCATAATATTTGAACGTTCTTTCCTTGTCATTACAAACTGCTTATAGATGTGCGTAGGTATGTACATAGGTAAATTCTGGTAAGCTTTTAGACCAGTGGTGTTCGGATATAACAACTCTAAGTATTTCAACTCCCTGGTCTCAAGTGACACTTTAGACAACGAAAATTGAATTTGCGGTTTGATATAGTCTATGGTCGGACCAAATATTTTATTAATTATAAAGAGTATAAATGTATCTGGCAACAACTTAATTTACATTGCAATTCTTTTTTCTCCAAATCAATCCGTACACAGTGTTTACGCAATTATATTATTATTTACGTTATAAGTACTTTTCATCTTGATCCAAGAAAACATATTTATAGCATACAACATGTACTTTTCATGCTCTGCTAAACTCCCCCCTATCAAGATCTAGTAATGTGGCCATATCATTTAACAATGACTTTGACATGATTATGATTTATTTATTTTATTTCTGCTAAGAACTCAAATTTGAGTTTTGACTACTTACATAAAATTCTTTCTGCGCGGGTATAAAACATCTATAAAATTTTGTCTGAGTAAATTTATTTAAAAATAATAAGTTAATCTTCTCCTTTATGTCTAAATTTAATGTATAATTAAAATCTAGTACAAAATACTTGCCAGTGGGTGTTATCTGTATCATATAGTCACTTCACACAAAATTAAACTGAGATAATTATACTGGTATTCATTGCACACACTTCAATTTTAATATGGAGGCAGTACAGCATTCAATGGCCCAACTCCAGCAGTTATTTATGCAGCGGATGGATGCTTATGAAGGTGAGCTTCAAGCTGCAACTCCTTCAACCAATGTAAACAACTTGGCATCAGACTTTACTGCATTCCGCTCCTTTATTATGACAGCTATTCAATGCCTTCAAGATCAGGTGGCCATGCTTGTTCAACAGCAGGATTCTATGGAAATGCGTAGTCGTCGTAAGATCCTGCTGCTACATGGCGTTGTGGAATCCAAGGATGAAGATACTGCAGCAGTGGTAGCCAGGGCCGTAGCAACTCACACGAAGTTAAGTGTTACTGTCGAGGATATCAGCCGCTGTCACCGAATGGGTCGTGCGTCCACTCCTGATAAACCCAGACCAATCCTGTTTAAATTGCGTACGTTGGAGATTAGAAACAAGATATGGTTCGCAAAGACGGGTTTAAAAGGATCCGGTTTAACTCTATCTGAGTTTTTAACTAAAACACGGCATCAAACATTCATGGTGGCTCGCCAAAGATATGGCATTGGCAAATGTTGGACGAAAGACGGTTTCGTGTTCATATCGGGTGCTGACGGAATACGACATCGTATCAGCTCTCTTGCAGAGCTCGATAAGGTTGGTGGAACGGAAGCACCGATTCCAGTGCATGATGCTCCCAAGGAGATGATAGCTACTGCCAAGCCGAGACGAGCTGCCATTCAGGCTGCTCGCTTGTGGAATTCTCTTCCTGTATCTATCAGACAAGCACCGACTCTCAGAATGTTCAAGGATCAAGTTAAAAAGTTTTATTTGTCCAATTAATTTTGCACTACATTTTTGTCAATGTCTAGGCTTTGTATGGGATAATATTATGATATGTATGTATCTTTATATAATTTATTTATTTATATATATATACCTATATATGTATATATATATCATTATCTATTTATGTATGTTGATATGTGTATATATTTATGCGTATATATATTATGTATTTATTTATTTTAAAAACTTACATCCTATTTTTATACATTTGTTTAGAAACTATAGTAAAATTCGTTTTATTTTTAAAATACTTTTATGAATATGTACTTTTTTCATTGTTAATTGTTAGACTACACCCGCCCCAACTGTTTTGTTTATTCAACTCCATCCTAAGGTTGCCTGGTAGAGATCACTTTTAGTGATAAGGCCGCCCATTGTAACATTATGTTATTATTATTTAATTAAATGTTATGATGTAAACTTTAATATTTTATATGTGGTGTAACAATAAAGAGTTTTCTATCTTCTATCTATCTATAAAAGCAAACGAATAAAATTATTATATCATATTTGGGAAATATACAAACCCTACGAGTCCGAAAAAAAATGTATTTAGAATCTATACAGGCAAATGCTTGCTAGTCTATGATACAAACGAAAAAAAAGTAAGTCAAAACGTGTTTTGCGGATATCTTTCTTTCGGATCCGAAGTTCAAAACATCGGCAAATCAGAGTAGGGGTCCCTATGAATAAATAAGGGGGGCCCCAGACCACTAAAATATTTTACACGGTAAAAACGTTCTAAACGGTTAAACGTAATCTAGTGCAACGGAGCAAATGACGTTACAAAAACATTTCCATAAATCACACCCCTCATCAATTTACTTTGAAATAATTCTTTCTATTGCTAGTCAATTATTTTACACATATTTTGTAATTGTTTTATGATTAGAGTGAGTGATTGCTTCCTACTCCGAATATGATTAGGTACGCATTTCAGCTTAACTAACATTGACCTTCCAACTATAATCGTACTTAGCGATAGCCACGGATTATTTACTGGTAACAATGCCAATCGATCTTATCTGAAACTATGCGGATTATTTAATTATTTTATACCTAATACCTACTACTATTAAGTACCTACACTTTTACTGTTTTTAAATAAGGCAGAATGCACCAAGTAATATAGTAAACTCCATTGCACATTTCTTCCTTTGTTTTTCTCTTGCTCTTTAGAGAATATACACGGTGCCTTCCAAAGAACTGCTATATTACTCGAACCCCAAACTACCTGCCAAACGTCAAGATTGTTAAAAGTCCCCTTATTGAGGTTGGCTGTGTTCACCGTGGTCAGTTTGGAAGATACAAACTACCTTTACCCTGAGTGGCATTAATATGTGGAATCTTAATATTTAATTCTCCAAACCATCAGTCGCCTGCGCTCTATTCCACGACAAATTCTTGGCGGTTGTGAGTCGGTAGCCAATCATACATACGTATCATCTCGATTTCACATCTCACAGAAGACCACAATACCAACTTTACACTATTCGCACACAGGACTTACAATGATACAATGATTTATTAGTCTGTGAATCTATGTACAAAGGATAAAACATTTTTTTATGTGTATATAGAACGCTAGTTCCACCAAACATCCATCAGCCGGATTGTCCGCTGCTAAACACAGCCTCTCCCATTATGGGGAAGTTTACCATATTCCCCACACTTGGCAGACGTCTTGGGGATCGCAGTGTGAGAGTTCAGTCCCTCATAAAGCGCTGCTGCCCACCTTCTGGTGTATTACGCTTAGTCGCCTCTTACGACACCCACGGGTAGAGATGGGGTAGATAACATTCTAGCCCGGCACCCCAATGTTGAATAAATTCATAATAACAATTAAATACAATATTTATTATATTAAAATTCATATTTTAACTGTCAATGAATTCAAATAAGCTATCTTAGTCAAATAATCATTAAGTTCATACACATGCCTACTCTAAACCTCACCTTAGTGGAAGGAGAGAACTCACTTTACACTAAGGTGAGGTTTAGAGTAATTTACTCCAATAACTGAAAAATATTTTCCTGTTTTGTTGATAGAGTCGTTGACAATCGATCCTGTAAGTTGCAAGGGTCACTAAAACGAGTGAAACATTTTCTTTACCTAAAATGGAACCGACTTCTTAAGCGAGGTTATTTTGTTAGTATTTAACTGTCCATTTTCCTTTTATATACAAATCTCAATATCGTGAAAAAGACACCGTAGAACATAAATTTCAATTACTCCAAGTACTCTACTCTATGAGAAACAAAATAATTGTATTTCTTTTATAAATACCTCTTTGAAAATACACAGTAGCACACCGGATTAGAATAAAACTGTTTTGTGTTACAAAGAATAATGTGATAGCATATTTATAGACCTGTAAATTGTTATCCTCGCTAGTTACGAATGCGGCTTTGTTTGTCTAAGCTGTGTATTTACTCCTACATCTCAGATAAATAAAGAATTTCTCATGAATGACAGCTGACCACAGTGAAACCAAACAAACGTGCGTCTGTCATATAAATGTACTCTGCCACAAAAATGAGATAGAACATTTTTAACTACGTGCAGGATCCTATCCGTCCCTTTAGCCATGGACATGCTCTGCCATTGCCCTATCGTATTTAGTGAGTCTTTGGTCAAATTTATCTTTCCGTTCCTATTTAGGATACGGAGACGCATCTGCACCCAAATTGAGTTGAATTTCTGAAACGATTCTGTGTTTTGGTTTAGTACTGAATCTTATAGTTGGTCGTATGATGCTCCGCAATAGCTTCTTTCTAGTAAAATAAGTATTTTATATACCAGTACGTTCTACCTGTAGGCGTGCATACAATGGCAATGGCCTGCAATGGCCTTTGGGTTGCCTAAATGACTCCCATGTAGTAGGTGTAAGGTAGTAAATACATATAGTTTTCGTATTACATATAACAATACAGTATCCCTGCCTGGCCAGCTACCACTTTCAAGTAGAACATAAAAGTATGGTAATAGGGCCTATAAAGTGGTCAATTTTAGAACATTATTGTTTTTGTCATAGTGAAAATATGAGAAAAATTGTTTCATGAGACATGTCTGATGACGCTATGCATATTCTATGGACAAACAGTCCCCGACTAACAGACTTAGTTGTATCAATTGGCGCCGCGTGGGGTGCCGGGTCAGAATTGCACCTCCCTATATCATCCCATGGGTGTCGTAAGAGGCAAATAAGGGAAAAATTCTGGAAGGTGGGCAGCAGCGCCTTCTAAAGAACTGCCAACTTACACTGCGATCCCCAAGACGCCTGCCAAGCGTGGGGACTATGGCAAATACCCTCTCATTAGGGGAGGCTGTGTTCAGCAGTGGACGATCCGGCTGATACAGTACAGTACAGTACAGTACAGTACAGATACATTTAAATGCAGGAGCGCTATCTTATCACCGGTGGTGAGAATTTGTGGTGAATTGTCCTAAGCCTACATCAAAAACTAATAATAAATATGAACTTTCAGTATATTAAGTAGCATATACCTTTTTAAAAATCAAATACCTACAATGTAAGATGTATTAGATAATTTTTTTTAAATCACAAGTTGTTGAACTTACAAATTGAGCGAGATTTTATAATATACTTAAGAACTTATACGACTAAATTACTTACGTACAAATCTTATTATTATTATTATTATATGTATGCGTATTACGTTGAATTGTGATTTGATCCAGATAAAATCGTTCAATTTTAATCGCGAATATTTGATTCATTTTTAATACAATATGATTCTAAGCATAAACATATACATATAAATTTCTTACATAAAATATAAAACAAAATAAACCTTTTTGAAAACTATAGTTATTTTGCTTTAAAAAGAAGGCCTTTGTGCACCAACTAGCATAAAAAGTCGTTTTAGTCCGCTTACACCGGGCATAAACGAGAACTTTTCGAGCATTTGAAGTGAAAAATATATTAATTAGTTTTAATTCCGTTAAAATATCTGCGACTTTTTTCGATCATGAGTAGAGGGATCATTTTAAGAAAATTGATAGGGATTGTCATTATGTCATTGATAGGGGTCATTAATCACGTCACCATGATAGAGTCATATGAGATAGAATTCAAGCCCAACCGGAAGAACTTATACGGTTTGGCTTAAACAGGAAAATTAGGCGGATTCGTCACAAGATTATATTTATTATATATTTTATGAAGAATAGAATACAATAACATTTATTACCTGTAAAAAAATATTTAACAGGGAACAGATAAAAAAACGGCCAAGTGCGAGTCGGATTCTCGCACGAAGGGTTTCGTTTCATTAGCTATACAACATTACACTTCATATTTTAACATTTTTTTTGTTTTAACGTGCGTGAGTCCAACTCGCACTTGGCCAACTTTTTGTATTTGTTGTTATAGCGGCAACAGAAATACATCATCTGTGAAAATGTCAACAGTCTCGCTATCACCGTTCTTGAAATACAGCCTGGTGACAGACCGACGGACGGACCGACGGTCAGTGAAATCCCAGTAAAAGGGTCCGTTTTTACCCTTTGGGTAAATTGAATTCTCAAGTTGAAAATCTGTCGCCAACCATCTAACGGTGTGTTCCCGCAGCTGTCCATGAGAGCCAGTAACTCTAGGTTAGTCTCAACAACATCCTCGACCACATCATCACTTACCACCAGGTAATAGTGGTCAAAGGCTAACCTATCAGGGATAAAAAAAAAATTGTTTCAATTACGTAGGTGACAGGTTATAATTTTCCAAGCTTTTTTGTCGTTTACAGTCGGTACATTGTTTTCAGACAACAAAAAAAATTCAGCTCAGAAAACAAAAGTTGTATTAAAGTTTTAATGCTAATCTATGTAAGAATGTAGACAGAAAGCTTAAATTAGTCGGATAAAACTAAAATTGAAACAACGAAAATAACTTTCTGTTATGGAAGTTTGTGTAAGAAATGAAAATCCACATCCGTATTTAGCCGCAACTTTTATATTGTTCCAGCCAGCCCTAAGCTAATAAAGTATTCACCAAGACCTCTGAAAGCTCACGCACTCTCGCCAGTGGAGCCTTTAGGGACGCACCCTGCTAAGTGCTCGAAGCCTGTCATGGTACATTGTGGACCTGTCTGGCAGCAAGGCACTGAAGTAGGCCTCAAAGACTAATTTAGTTTAGACGACGATTGGACTCAGAAGAGGATTTCTAAGGAGAGATGACGCAGGCAGCCGGTTGTAAGGCTCTTAGGAAAGCCTATAAATAATAATGATAAGGCGGACCATTTTCTAATACTAATTGGCTAGCTGTAACAGAGTTTAGACTGTGGTCTAACAGGTAAAGAAACTCTAGGTTATGTTTCTTTTGCGTCTGTGATTATAGAAACTGGTTATAGAGGACATCTGCTAGAAACACACCGTAAAGTGTTTGGAGACTGATGAAATGAATGTTAAAGCTGTATATAGTAATTTTATTCCATCCAGATAAATATATGGAATCGTATTTTCGGATCTGGTATGGTATTTGCTATGTTCTCTAGAGAATAA
Organism: Plagodis dolabraria; assembly: GCA_963854805.1. Classification (NCBI taxonomy): domain Eukaryota; kingdom Metazoa; phylum Arthropoda; class Insecta; order Lepidoptera; family Geometridae; genus Plagodis; species Plagodis dolabraria. The sequence continues at coordinate 20,617,628 of OY978457.1, read as the reverse complement.
TATTTATTATATTTATATATGTGACTGTGTATACGTACATTGTTTCTAAATAGCATGTTATGTTGCCTTTCTGACGATTCACTTCACCTTGATTCCCGGCTATCATGCGGTGAAGCATCAACTCGCGTCGGGTTTCGAAGCATAAGTCCTCCTACGTGGAATATAATAGTTATTTTCACTGGGCCATCATTGCATCTGAAACACTACAGGCGACTCGCAACTCAGAAACAAGGGATTTGGGAAAATGTCCGGGTTATTGCACTAAAGATAGAAGCTACATATAAAGCTAGTTGAGGAGCTAAGACTGAAGTTGATAAGCGTGAGCAAGAGGAAAGGAAGCATATTTAGAATACCTTTTTAAATTCGGAATAGTGAGGTTTCTCATAACCATCGGCGTTTCCTGACTACAACTTCTTTGCACAAGATGCCTTCAGCCAATATCTTGATATGCATGAGCTTAATTTTTCTATTATATAGCGTCCAGACTTGCTTTAAGTACTAGGCTATTTGACGAAAACGGCAGGTTAATTTTAAATACGTGGACATCACGTAATTACTGTATGTTTTTCTTGCCTGATACATAAATACTCGTACTATTGAATAGATCGTTAATTTTGCCATTCCATTTATATATACACACTATACGCATTTGTTAATTTAATAAATCCTGTTCAGATGTACACGCACCACATCCCAAATCACCATTTCCGAGATATTTTGTGTTTAAACTTTAGCACAGTAATTGTGTATACTTATTATTGCTCATAGATTAAAGTTGAACAATGAAATTAGTGGTAACAGTTTTAAGAGAAAGGAGGTATTCCAAATATCCTTCCTTTCCTCTACTATTTAAAACAAAAATTTTAAAAATATGGTACCAACTCCTAATCCAAGACTGCAGAGTATGAAATAACTTGTTGTCATGCTAATTCAAAACACTCTGACCTCGCATTATCAAGGGACGATTTCAACAAATTATTTCATTATATTCTGTGTTGGAAAACGGTTCCACTTTATTTCATTTTTTTTTACTCTGATAAGAAGATCATTCACTCGCCTAAAATATTGTTCACCATCAGCAAGAGATGTAAAAAAATAGCATAAAAAAAATTGTATTAAACCATCCAGATGTGTATATACATTTTTATTTAATTTACTGTAACTTTAAACCTACTTAGCAGATTTTGATGAAATTTGATGGTGAAAGTTTGAGGTATACTACTCAACAAAAAAGAATCATCAAGTTAGTCCATAATTGGCTGAGTATCAAACGTACATAAAAGATACAATTGAATTGTGAACCTTCTCCTTTTTCGGAAGTCAGTTTTAAAGCTGCTGGACAAAATTTTAGGGAATAATATAACCAAATTACACGAATGTCTGGTTCTAAATTTGCCAGATTGCAATAAAATAAATGTAAATACCGGGAGAAATAAGACATTCATTTCTTAAATTATACTAGAAATTTTATTTACTTAAGTTACAATTACATTTATACCACTGTGTAGGATATCTAAGAGCTTCTTACACTGAATTTTCATTAAATCTACTGGGCCTCTGAGGATAGGTCTGAGGATTCTTCAACGCGTCTTCGTACTGTTTTCTGTTGATATACCAAATTGGTTGTTGGTCCAAAGGCAACTTGTCTAAACTGAAAATATCAAGATATGTTTTAATTGTAGGTACATTATGAGTGTGGTGATTACAACTTTTGATTACATTTTCTGTTCATTGCACTTAATGTCTAGCTATATCCAAAAGTTTTATGTCAATCTTAAAACTATAATATCATAATCATCAATAAAATAAAAAAGAAAGGTAATAGGGTGCGCTCTACTGTCCCGACAATATAATGTGAAGAAAATTTAACACAAGCATATAATGCACACAGCTACACTTCCATTGCATATGATACGTTTTAATGAATAACAAAGACAGGAAGAAAAGCATGCAATAGACACACATACACTACTGAGAGTCAATCCCGAGGAGATGTTGCCTGATTTGACATTGCCATATTCGAGGTACGGGTGCCGGCTTCTCCCGTTTTTTATACGTTCAATGATTATAATGTACCTAGTTGATTAAATTTTTCAGGTTCGGTGTAATAATAAAGGCCCGATACTTAGTCCCTTATTACTAAACCTACAAGACCGTTCTTGTGTGCGACCATAGAACTGCTATATATACCCAGTTCAAAAAGATTTTCAAAAAATGTATCCCGACAATATATTGTCTAACTTGTCTACATATAATAATCAATACAATTAATGTTCTTGCTATAAACGGCAATGCTATTGTAGCGTTTTATGCACTCCAATTTTGGCTCAAATATCAAATGTTGAGAGAGTAATTCTAGGCTAGCCCAAACAGCTTCAACCACATAATCGCTAACCAACAGAAGCGTAGAGGTCAAAAACTAGCCTACCGTCTATAAATACAAATAATATAAAGTTATCTATGAATTACTCACGCATTTGCAGCGGCAACATTTCCATTTAACTGTGGAGGAAGATCGTCTCCAAACCGTGGAGTCAAATCAAAGGAGGCTTGAGTATCAGGATAACCTATTGGTTTGAGCCCAGCATAAAATGGTCGCTGGCAGAAGCAAGGGACGATAGATAGGAGGAGCAAGAACGCTGTAGTTGGTTGCATGATGAACCTGTAATATAAATATATCAAGCGTCACAAAACCTGAGAATGGGATCAAACATACTTAAAGGCATACCTAAATAAAGTCTTCCTTCTTGGCCCTTCTAAGAAGTTCTCGTTTACTCTGGGCGCCAAGGCTCAGATTAAAATATGGGTCGTAATGTCTTTACCTGTGTGACCGGGCATTGCTCTAGACCTTTTTTTTTCCTCCTACGTTAGCTTGCCGATCCTCTCCTATCTGATGGGAAGTGAAGTTGTGGTCGGAGATGGTAAACAGGATTAACCTTGAAGAGGATCTGATTTTCAGGACGGATGCCGGAAGATATTAGTCGTTGGGTGCTTGGCGATAGATTCTTTTTAAGGAATGATTGCCGAGTGGTAATTTCATTAAACTTCCGCAGGTTCACGGTGGAAGAATATTTTGTAAATAATTGCCTGGCTTGAAATAGAAGACCATGACCCTCAAGTTTTTCATTTGTTGCCAAACATCTAACAGTGTGTTTCAGCAGCAGTCCTTGAGAGCCAGTAAAATTACAGGCACAAGAGACTTAAAAACTTAATGGCTCAGGATGAGAGGCGCGGTGCAATTCGTCACATGTGACGAAATGTATCTGTTTTAGACAGGTTACGCGTAACATCAGGTGGGTCTCATGCTTGTATAGTCACAATCACATAATATTTTATAAATGTATATGTGTAAAACAACTTTTTTTTGAGTCACTTAAAAACTTTCTTTACCAACGTAAGTACAAAATGTTTTCCACATTTTTAGGTAGGCAAGTATAAAATGATTCATATCAAAACAAAATGCTTTATTGATAGCCCTTTTGATGATCAAATATAAATATAATATGGATTTGGTAAACAAAGACCCTTATAGCCCGGAGCTACACCGTTTTATTCACTCTGCCTTTATCGAAGCTAATCGAAATTCCATTGGTGAAATTTCAGAATTTGTTTTCCCTTATCTGTGTCACGTAATCGTACGTTGGTATAATATTTTTTCTTTAAATGATCATTCACAAGAAATTTATCCATTTTCAAACGTTTTCACAAAAAAATAATTACTGAAAAATGGAACTGACTTTCACACTGAAAAGTGTGAAATAACTCGTTGAAGTCGGTACCATGATAGTTCAAAAGCACTTATTATCACAATATTGTACGCATGGTACCGACTTCGACAAGTTATTTCACACTTTTGAGTGTTGAAGTCGGTCGAACCCAGTCAAAAGTTCTGAGGTAACAAACAAAAAAACAGGCGAACTGAGAACCTCCTTCTTTTTTGAAGTCGGCTAATAATTCCCTTCATCGCCTACCCTTATCCCACTATTGTGGGGTCGGTATATTTTATTTCTAACAAAGTAAAGTACAGCATATTGAATACAGATTTTAGCGAACATCAGTTAGGGCAATAGGTATATGGACACAATATAGTACAAAGCAGCACAAACAAAGTAAAAAGTTTGGGATTTACTTATGTGGCCGATCGACTGCCTTCCTAAAAGGTGACTAACGAAAATAATATAAGCCTAATCAACTCCCATCGACGCGGACGTCAGTAGAGTATTGTTGCACATTATTACCTACACAGAAAACCTGTTTAGTCTTTCAATGCCCTAATTAACCTGAAAGTACTGGGTATAATACCAGGATGAACATTCCCATGGAGGGTTGCGACAGGATGTCGTTGAGCCATAAAAGTAAAACTAAAGTCAAAACTCCCTATAATATTTTATGTGTTGTTTGAGAATGCGTATTGTTCTGATATATGGGAGAATAGTAAGAAGAAGAAGAAGAAATAGAGCTAAAATCTACTAACTAGAAATAAAATCTCTAATTTTCATAGTAATTCTCATTTTTGCTCTGACCACGGATTATTATCAAAAAAATTAAAAGCGATTCATGACCAACAGAGATTAAATGTTAAACTATAATTAATAAGATGAAATGTTAAATGATGATGATTTAATAAGCCATCGTCATCTTCCCACCCTTGTTCCGCTTTAACAGTGGTCAGTACAATATATCGTCTCTAACAAATCAGGAAAGGCTAAAATAACAACTTCTTCCTTTTATTCTTCGTATAGTTGTTAGCCCTATGGAGGCAGGTTCGGTACTACATGCTCTCTGCATTTTTTTTTTTAGGGAGTACTATAGATGCTGTCTACCGACTGTCGTATCGGTCGTCCAGCTCCACCGGATTTTGGGCGAGGGGAGGCCCTACAATAGCCCGGGAGGGACGTGCCGAAGGCATTTCTCCCGAGACGGGCGTAGAAGGCGAAATGCGCCTTATACCTCCGTCTCCTGCGGACGCCGAAAACGTGCCGCTACTATAGGAGGGGTTGACAGCGAGCTCAAGGGCACCACTGTGGTTCGGACCTCGGCTTGTCTCGCTGTCGGGAGACATGGGGGGAATCGGAACAAAATGCCTCTGTGCAACTGCAGTGTTGCTATTTGGATCCATTTCTATCACACCAACATAAAAATAAATCATATGAATTATACAAACAAATTTCTAACGTAACAAAGGATTCCCTATACTTAATTGTAATAATGTAAACAGTCTATGTTATTATTACGCTGTGATAATACAATGCCCCATTTATTGGTCTTGCACGCCTGCGTAAATATTCAAGTATAACAAAAACAAAATGTCGTCTGTCGTCTTGCACAGTTTTCATATCATTCAACAACTAACACACGAAAATATTGTGTGAAATTTGAACTAGCCGCGTATATACCTGACATAATTTTTTTAGGAGTTCTGCCAGCAGCATGTACCCGCTTCTTTTCCTTTAATAATGGTTCTAAGTTAGTAAAGTGCCCGTTATGTAAGTCGAGAGTATACGCCGAGAGTATAGTTAGATATTATCTAACTATACTCTCGGCTTTAAAGTGAGATTATTCATTATCCTCCTTGGATATCATAAATGCTGACTACGGGGAAAATGTGCTGAATGGGCAGAATGCCACTACTCACGTCGATGGGAGTAGACGTTGCTGCACATTACATAACGGGCACTTTACTAACTTAGAACCATTATTAAAGGAAAAGAAGCGGGTACATGCTGCTGGCAGAACTCCTAAAAAAATTATGTCAGGTATATACGCTTAATTTTATTAGATTCTTTAATTAGATACTGTATCAGCCGGATTGTCACAACACAGCCTCCTCTATTTAGGGGGTATTTGCAATAATGCCCAAGACGCTTGGCAGGCGTCTTGGGCATCGCAGGGTAAGATGGCAGTTCTATGGAAGGTGCTGCTGCCCACCTTCCAGTATTTTCCCTTTGTCGCCTCTTACGACACCCACGCCATGATATGGGGAGGTGCAATTCTAACCCGGCGCCCTACGGGTTAAGATAGATACATAACTCTTTATTGAATACACCATAATAATAAAATAAACTTAAAACGTAACTTAAAACCAAGTATCATGGGCGGTCTTATCGCTCAAAGCTATCTCTTCCAGACAACCCTATCAATATACTTAGTCAAAGTATATGCCATTATGGCTTATTTCCGCCACATATAATACAAGCTTTTAGAAAATAAAATGATAAATTTACCTTCAAAAAGACTAGTGCACAGTAGATACGAGTGAGCTGCACTGCAATCCAAAGTGTAATGTGGTTGATCATGAAAACGCATGTAAATATATACTAATTGTCAGCTCTACCGCCATATACTATCACTATACATACTACAGCGTGCAGGTACGTATATGCAATTGCATTTGCCGTAGACTTAAAAATGTAGTAGAAGATGCACAAAACTGCCATACTGAATAAACACTTTCATATTATCGTTAGTGATGTGTCTGTATCAATACATAGAGGTTGAAGGCTCATCTACTTATGCTGTTTTTTTTTCTATACTCCTCTGAAGCAGATCATAAATTAAAGTGTTTACAAATGTTCATATTTTTCAGGTCTTCCTACATATTTCTATATAGCTCGGTTGGGTGCTTTAGAAGTTTGTGGTTTTGGTTTGATCTACAGATCGGGCATTTTTTTTCTCACAAATAAATTCAGTAGTAGTCTGGAGTCTGGAACTGAGTGGAAATAGACTTGGCTTACACATAACTAGGTACCAAGAAGGTTATACGTAGGTACCTGAAGGATGCAACTAAAGATGCGAGTTGTCTGTCTCATTCTTTAAGATGGCCACTTTAGATAGTATATTTAATTTTTTAGATTTTCTTGATTATAAGAAAATGTATTTGTGTTATAGGAAAAGAAAACATGACTTAGGGTGAATAAATGGACTTTATTAAAAAATCTATACCCAAACTTAAAATGTAGTGCATCATTATTCAGTACATCATTATAAAGTTTTGGGCTCACTCTCCAGTTTGTTGGGTTCAAAACGTACAATAATGAAACTTGGGTGTTTCGACACCTCTGCTGCCAATCCTTTCAGAAACATGAGCGCGTGATCTTTTTAATGTATCTTCATTAACTTATGATATAGCCCCGCACAACACTGTATTTTAAATGATTTATTAAATATTTAAGAAGGAAATAACTTTTATGGAATATTGTTTCTATACCATTCTAAGAATAATTTTAAAACGATATCTGATTCTGACTTAGCAAATTTAGGTCTATCTACCGGTAGTTAAATTGTATTACCCGTTGATCGCTCGCATACCTAACCAACAATTCTGTGAATTCGATAATTAGAGTTTATCAGTACAAAATACTGAAATTGTAACAGTCGTGCACACAATATTGCCTTGACATTATTTTGTCATTAATTAAGAATGAAGGTAATGTTGAATGAGGCATCAATGCTTTATCACATTTAGATAGCTAAAATTACAAATTTTAAAAATAATTTGTTATGTAAACTCGATTCCATTGTACTATCAAGGACATTATTGCCTCGATGGCAACCTTGTACCCTTGTACCTATGCAGTTAAACATCATTTTATATTTAGGTTACAGCAACGCTCATTTTATTGTCGTTGTTCTATTTTTAAGGTCATGGTGAGACGTAGCCCAATAGCTCTGTTGTCCTTTCATCAGTATGCTATGGTCTCTAAGTCGTAAACTAAATGATTCATGAACACTTTTTTTGACATTTTGTGTAGATGTTGACCTAAAACTGAGTATGGAAAGAATTGCACTGAAAGTATTTACAGGAATAAATGAAAATCGGGTAAAAAAGCTGGCATTAGGGTTTGTCAGTTGTAGAACATTTTTGTTCCAGTCTATATATCAAAAATTTATGTATATTAGTTTAATAAAAGTACTGCTATTTAATGCCGTTTTATAAAATTACATATGTGAGGTGTGACCAAAACACTCCTTGCCCTGTCTGGTGGCAGGCTAGAATGTCACCCCCATCTCAGTGTGTGTCGTAAGACGCCTCCTACGACACACACGGGAAGAGATCGCCACCAATTGAAAAATACCAGAAGTTGGGCAGCACTGCCTTCTGAGAAATTTACACTAATAACTGCGATCTCCAAGATACCAAGCGTAGGTTGTGCCAATTCCCCCTGGAGGAGACCTTTGTGCACGATGCGCAACTCTAATAGAGCAAGATCCAAATTACACATGCCTGGATTTTGTTGGTAGTGCTTTGGCAATTGTAAACTCATTTATGGAGCTAAGTATATGTATATACTAATTAGTGACAATATTCTCATTATTAATTTGGAATACCATTACTTGTTAATACCTATTAACAACTAACGGCTACGTAACATATTACTGAAATTTATATTAAAATTATTATTGAGCATTCCACAAATTAAATTAAACTGCATATACTTGTAGTAAACACAATAAGGTCCATATCATGCTCGTCCAAAACGTGTTTAGATACCGAATTGATAATTTTGATAATACCCTTCCTTTTCCAAGCACAAATCGTACAGCATATAATTAATTTAATCCTTAAGTGGGGGCAGTCAAAAATAATTCCCACGCTAGCTCCGCCCATGCGGCGCAACGATCCCCGCTGCACCGAACGAGGCGATGTGCAGCAGCGGCGCACGCGTCTCGCTTATAAACATATTTGTATACTTGATATTAGATTCGCGAACACAGATACCATTGAGACGATTTCAACTTTTTTTATAATCTTATTCACGTGACGAATTTCGATATATAAAGTAGTCGCTAAGCGACCAAAAGTCTCAAAAAAAAAAAATTTAGAATAAAAAAAAAAAAAAAAAAAAAAAAAGATATATAAAGTAACTTTGTATATACTGCAATTGATGTCACGTTTTTATTTTTATCAACATTACTAATATTTCTTAGTAAGAAATTGATTATTTGATTTACTTTTCAAAATTATTCTTACGGTCGACAGACTTATTACTTATTACCATATGTTCATGTCTGCTCGACTTTATTGGTATATATTATTGGTATATCATATTATACATATTTAACTGACTTCCCAATAGAAAGAGGGTTCTTAAATTGACTTGTCTATTATTTATTTTATGTTTGACCACACATAACTTTTTTACTGAACCTTACAATATAGAAGATTATTTGTTTGCTAGTACAGTTTAACTCTTTATTGGTTTCATTTTAATTTCATCAACACCGGCGAACGGTTTGCCAGTTACAGTCAACTTACTAAAAGTAATTTGCCAAAATGCCTTGACGATCGCAGTGCTTCTAGCAACTAATGTAAGTGGCAACTATGAATATAGATGAAAGTTATTGTTCAATATTGATAAAAACACAAATTTGAGATCATATTGAACCGATATCAACCAGTTATTTCAGACTGTTTAATTTAAAAAATTGTTTTCATGTCTTTTTTTTTTAAACTTTCTTTGCTATGTTGTTGCGTCGCAGTCTCCGTGTTTATAAAAAAAAACATACTGCACTAAACCAACATAAGTGAGACAAGGGTCGGAATATGATGGTGGTACATAACAGCCCAAACGGCACGATATATATTGATAAATGGGGTGTTTTTAAATTCTCCGAAAGTAATGTTACTTGGCATCCGCGTGGACGATAATTTATGAATGAATCAACATTGTTCTCAGTATCTTGGAATGTGATTAATCAGATTACATGTTACACATCATTAGAATAAAGTAAAATACCATCAAATTGAATGAGCAAAATATTATATTATATTCGGTGAATATGGGTACAATTGACCTGAAATAAATGGATTTGATTTGATTTCATTAAATGTTAGTTGTGGGCAATATATTTTACCACGACTCGTCATACAAATATGAATTATAGTTTTTCATAACTGTGCTACTGTACACGTTCCCATAATAATATAATGCAGGTTGTTTTTTTTATTGCTATCATATAATTTTTGACTATTAATTACTTATGTTGAAAATATGTTCGTAATTCGTATACATCCTATTTCGTTTAATTTTTCAGTTACAGTGGTTAACAGAAAGGTGTTATTTTACTACCACTCTGCTTTCATATACCAACTATGGTAAAAATTAGACCAACCAGATATATATCTAGCCACTTCTAAACAGCAGGATAAGATTTTTTTTTACCAAACTTGCAGAAGAGTCTACATACGCAATTGTAAGGGCCTTAAACTTTGGGATATTTTATGAAAAAAACACACAGCTGCAGAAACATTGTAGGGAACATGTTATACAGGCTTTTTTAATGAAACATGGCAGACAAGTGAGAGGTACTGGAACAGGTGACTAAATTAGACTTTAAAATAAAAATAGTGGATTCTTAGATTGTTAGTAAGTGGTATAGTCTACAGAGGTTATCGACAAATTAAGTTAAGATGTATATAAATTAACAAAAAATCATTTATAAAATAAAAAATATATTGTTTTCAATTTATACAGTTTTAATGATATGCAAAAGTGTGCGTGAGAAATAACGAGTATCGGAAACGGAAAGTCAAGTTTTTTTTCAAGTTTGTAGTCCCCGTGACCACGATCACTGCAAAGTGTTTGAAACGTCAGGACAAAAATAATGATAAATATACGAGATTTAAACCGTTTAATGTTGTTTAATTACTATGTGTAACAATCGCGAAAACCTAAGACAACATTAAGTTAAGAGCCCTTATTCCAGCAAAGCCATTTTACAGCCCTTTTCTCAAGGCTGGTGCGGCTAAAGTATAAAAGTTTTTGTTTTTTAAATGATGCAGGAAGAAAGTTTATTGTTTTTGTAATTGAGTGCATTAGCCAAAACAATCTCTCGGTATGATATCGCTACCCTTCTATATTTCTAAATATGATTACAAGCACTATCGCGTGCTAAGCGAAATCATATCAAACAAATTATTGGAGTACAAAATTATATGCCCAAGGCGGGAATCGAACCCGCGTCCTCCGATATCGCGTTCGATTTCCGCCTTGGACATAAAATTTTGTACTCCAATAATTTGTTTGATATGATTTCGCTTAGCACGCGATAGTGCTTGTAATCATATTTAGAAATATAGAAGGGTAGCAACATCATACCGAGAGTTAAGTGTTTGAAAAAACACTTCTTTCGATCAGATGAAGTCTTGTAGTCTGGTTGATGGCCGCGCACCGTCCCCTATGATGGTTAAAGTAATACAATTGGAGCACAAAGTTTCGGCAGAAATGCCAATTTCCAGGTGGCTGAGATGGTGTTAAGCATCCGACGCGATATCGGAGGACGCGGGTTCGATTCCCGCCTTGGGCATAAAATTTTGTACTCCAATAATTTGTTTGATATGTATCTATCTATCTAAAGCCGTTCCGCCAACAGGGCAGTTATACAAATATAATGAACCAAGGTATGCATGCACAAAGCAGGTATACAAACTACAAAACTAAGTTATTTGCCTATATGTATACAATTATGGTTAGAAGGACATAATCAAATATAGATACCTACATAGTAGTCCATTTGAATGTTACAATTTAAGGACCGAATATTGCAATTCCTAGAGGGCGCAATTTTACTTTTGAGACAAATCTAAGTTTGTGGGGTCGCCACCCTTGTGCCCCGGCCACCATCTTGATAAAAGGGGTGAAAACACTTATTTCGCGATATCTCGGAAACGATGTGTCCTACAAAAAATTCCACTGCACATAATTTGTAGCAAATTATTTTTCCTACAAATATGTTATTATAACTTTTTGCCCTAAATTAAAAATTTAAGAAGTTATAAGCAAAAAAGTGAGAAAATTTTCATATTTTTTTCTTGCTCTATAACTTTTTTTTCTTATTTTACAAAATAATACCTCAGACCAACATTTTTGATTATCTTTTGACGATTTTTTTATTTTATTTTAATTCATTTAACACTGTTACAGCGCTCCAAAGTTGACCAGGTTCGTCAATGCTCATGAGAATCCGGTCAAAAAGAAATGTTTAACTTATTATATTTTTTATTGTAAATATATTCTTAAAAAAAATTGTTGAATTCGTACAACTTTACTTCTTCATTCCTGTTTTCCTTACCATAGAACTTACTAAATTTAACTTACGGAAGGATAAGCAGGTAGAAAAGGTCTGAGTAACCGTTTGGGTTCAAAGGAACATCTGCCTGCTACGACTATTATTATTATACGTAGGCTTAGCTGTTTCTTCTATCTCATTTTATTCTCTTAGTTGTGCTACATTTTTTGCAACGTGTAAACGTATTGAAAATTGTGGATATTATTTTCAGTTTTATCAATTAACCTGCGAGTTTCATAAAAAAATCCTGAGCAGATCATCTACGACATTGTTCTAGGGTATTTTTTTTGTAAAATGTATAAAAAAGTTATAGAGCAAAAAAATTTATTATTGCTTATAACTTCTTTAATATTTAATTTAGGGCAAAAAGTTATATAAATATGTTTGTGGGCAACACAATTTGCTACAAATTATGTTCTTACAATTTTTTTATAAAACGCACAGTTTCTGAGATATTGCAAAATACGTGTTTTTGTGCCGCATTGCCACGTTGTATGGCAATGCTTATCCTTTGTCCAAAGTATATGCCAGCATTTTGGTCACAAGTAGCGTCGACCAGACGTTTTGAGACGTCTTTGAATAATAGTTTGGCGCTCGGTCCCCACGGTCCCAGCGTTTCGACCCTAAAAGGCACAAACATGTAACAACTACTGAGATTACTATATTTGCGCCTTTCGAGGCCTTCTGCTAGTTCAGCCGCCGCACCGGCCACTTTTTGGGTAGCAGGAATATGAGAAGGTGCTAAGGTATCGACACAGGTAGCGTCCCATACCAGAGGCCTTCCCATCCTCCACGGAACCAAAGTCATGCCGTCCGGCCTTTTACCATCGCCACGTACAAGGCCTAAGCATTTAGTTATATTACAAATGTGCATTTAGCCTTCAGTTTGATAATATCAATCAAATTTTTTATTGATATATATACCTGCAAAATACATTTTACAGACAATCCGTTACCTGAAGCCTTCAGAAAAGCAACTGTACATTTCTGTTTGTCCGACAATCAATTTCGCACAATTTGTTAGAATGTGTAGATAGAATTTGTTAAAAGGTAGAAGTAAGGATAAATGTCGGGAGAGCAGTCGAATGACACCTGTCAAAAATCCAAAATGGCGATTTCAAGACGGCCACCATACAAACTGCTCCGCCCCTGCTGAAGCTCGGCCTTCAGAAAGGGGGTGTAGTGAATATGAATAAATGAATTTAAATACATAAATTCAGATAATTTCTAGTCAGATTTTTTGCACGTCAAGAGTAAAACATCGCTCTTTACCATCTATCTAATACCCTAACTAATAACCGAAAAGGGGGCAAAGGCGAGTATAATACATATCAACGATGGCATACGCAAAGGCATATTGCTTCAGATAGGAGGCCGGCCATAAAATTTAAGTCTTACTCCGCACAACTATGTCAATGCGTTGTCTTTTGTGAAGGTACTCAGAAAAAATATATTGTTTATACCGACCCTACAGAGGTGTGACAAGTGCAGGGCGATAATAATGTAAAGTTTTTTTTTTCAGTGTAAAAAGCATGATGCTCGGTGGCTTTGGCTATGGACTGCCGCGCAGCAGGTCCATGGTTCGAATCCCGCCGCTGGCTTGAGCTTCACCGCATGGTGGAAGGGCATTTTAGCGAATGCCCGCCTGGCTAGCGACCACCCTCAAGTGGAAAATCTGTCGCCAAGCACCTAACGGTGTGTTCCGGCAGCTGTCCTTGAGAGCCAGTAATTCTAGGTTAAGCCTGTTAACACCTTCGACCATATCATCACTTACCATCAGGTGAGATTGTGGTTAAAGGCTTACCTATCAGCAATAAAAAAAAAATGTATATACACATTTATACGTTTTTGTTATTTAAGTTTACCTGCTGCTCTGCTATGGATAGGTCAAAATATTTTTTTGCCTAATATAGGTATTATAATATTTAAATAATATATTTAATATTATTTCGTAAACGAAATAATATTTAATATATTTCGTTTACGAAATTTCCTGTGAATAAAATGTGCAAATTTAATAATACTTTATTCAAAGATTACTCACTTATTTTCATATAGTGGAAGAACACAGTCTAAATTTATTATATGAGATGGCGACTCCGACAGTTCTCCCTGTTCCGAGTGATCTCGGACTTTGACTGATTTATTATTTTTTTTCCTGAGAAAGAAGGTGCATTTTATGAGCACAGTCTATTTTATTATATATATGTACAGAATCTATTTATTCCACTCTATTATATTTGTATAAATCGTTACTTATATGTACATGTCTAAGTGATAAAATGTATATTTAAAAGTACCTATGCAGGTGACTTTGTAGATAATCTCTTGAATATATACCTACTTGCCTGATTCTGAATATTCTTTCATTTATATAAATCTACATTTAGTCTTGAGGGACATGAACAATGTTCGATGTTTTATTGCGATATACCCACCAAACCAAATGCTTTGATTTGCTACGCTTGTGTTATTATTATTTAGCAACACTCAACTCCATTTACGGTTGAACGTCAGCTGTACTTTAGAGCCAGATAATTTTAGTTATCACCTGTTTGGTACCTTCTACCACATCACTTACCATCAGGTGAGACCATAACTATACATTACCAGATATTATTATAGTATCCAACTAATCGTACTTAGATTAGTACGACATTTAGTTATTTTATAGCTCCATTACAGTACTATAGGAACCTAGTAACCTAGTAGGTATAGAATCTCTTAGTTCGATAGAGATAATATGTTTCATGAATAGAATAAACACCGAAATACAAACGAATATTAAATTTGCATAGGTAAAAATAAACTGAAATATTATACGCTCTCTCATAATTCTTGCAAAGTCTTTGTATCGACTCTTCTGCTTCGTTTTTTATTTTTTAGTTATCTTTATTTCCCATATTGATTGATATACCTACCAAGATACGTATTTATACTGCACAGCACAGGTGATAGCGCGCGAGCGATAGGTCCACGTCCAACGGCGCACAGCGCGGCACTGAAGGACAGCTCTTACGCATTGATTTTATTTCGTAATCCTAAGCTAATAAGGTTGAATATCGAATCTTCCGATTGACCGTAATCCTGCACAGAACTAAAGGTCGTAAGTCTAAAACACTATTTAATTTATTATGACAATACTAATTACTCTAGGTAAATTTTACTTATACAGCGGATAATAAACTACATTTCCTTTCTATGTGTGTTTATTATTAATATGTAACTGATGTAGTTTCCAAGAAAACTCCAATAATTTAAAGAAAAGGCTTCATTTTGAAAAATTAAAACTATCGAGTAAATTTCTTTCAAATGTGTTTCTGACTGTACAACTGATAGAAAAAGGTTTGAAATATCAAATATTTAAGTTTTCGTGTTGATTGCATATTTCAGTTGCTTAAAAAACTAGTCGAATGAGAGTATTTTTTCCGCAGCCTCGTCTTAAACCATTTAATATTTAAATGGTTTCGGCATTGCACCACAAATATATTTATGGCCATGATCTACTGTATAACCTTTTTTAATAAAGATCGTTCCAAATTAAATATTTCTATTATCAATTATAGAATTACAAATTTACTACAGGAAAAATTATAGTTGTGTGCGGAAAATAACGCTCGTCACCCACCCCTATATCCGGGGTATGCTCTAACCGACTCAGCTTACATGACAATGACTCATAACTCTAATTTTTCCTCTAGTTCTTTAACCATCGTATGGCGATGGAGCGACACCTATAGTTCAACCACAGAAATCTAAATAAATTATTATTTAGATTTCTGTGAGTTCAACTTACGTTGTACTGCAAACAATACTATTTTTGCTTTATTATTATTTAATTAGCTTTAAACTTGTTAATGATGACGCAATCCTAAAATTTAAATATTTTCATTTTTCCAATAAATCTTTCTCGGCGGATTACATTACAAATTTACAACTGGAAAAATTACAGTAATGTGCGGTATTCGAACCCGCGTCATCGACCCCTATAGCCGAAGAGCATACGTTATTGCAAAAAAAAAATCAATGCGTATATTTAATTTCATAAAAAGTTAACTGCCAGTTACTAAAAGGCCAGTTAGGCAAGCTGATAAACAATGATTAACGAATTCAAATAACTTTAATGAATATTTGATTTTAATGTCTATTCCACAGCTTTAATAACTCTACATTAAGCTCATGCTCACGAGTCCAGGTTTTACTGGCAATCGGTAACCGCGAACATGCGTGTGCGCAACATTTGCATACTTAGTCACCAGGATACATCCTCATCATTGTCAAAATATCGAACAATAAAGGTCATCTTATCTTTGTTGTGTTTATAATTATCCTGTTAAATGAAACGTCATACAAAAAGTGGGTAAATGGAGAAATCGGTACAAAATTCCCGATGAACTTACAAAATATACTTTTCACCACTTCTATTTTCCTATTGTTGCTCACGATACCCACAGGATTTTTGAGAGTAGATATCTATGATCAATGAATGCTATTGTTATTATTAAGAGCGCACCGAGCTTTTTAGGTGCGGCGCATATGTGTGCGTGAGTTAGACACGCCAACAGCATCCGTCCACGTCCGACAGCCAAAGAATTACTATAGGGATATAACGGATAGGGACAAAACATCGCGGCTCCACCTAAAATGGGCGGAACGTGCGTGAATTTAAGTATTTCCTTCGTATAATAAAAACAAATACCTATTTGAAAAATGTTATGTGTATACGATATAGAAAACACGTTGTTTTTTTATCATTCAAATACGGATGACTTTCCGTTAGGTACTTTTTTTTTATGCCTGATAGGTTAGCCTTTGACCACTATCTCACCTGATGGTAAGTGATGATGTGGTCGAAGATGTTGTTCAGGCTAACCTAGAATTACTGGCTCTCAAGGACAGCTGTCGGAACACACCATTAGGTGCTTGGCGACAGATTTTCCACTTGAGGGTGGGAGCTAGCTAGGCGGGCATTCGCAAAATACCCTACCACCATGCTATAACGACTGCCATCCTAAGACAACAACCGGGACCGACGGCTTAACGTGCCCTCTGAAGCACGGAAGCGCTCAGTAGTAATGTCACCAGCGGTCACCCATCCAACTCCTGACCGCGGCGGACGTTGCTTAACTTTGCTGATCGTTTCAGAATGGCTAAGCAAACTTCACTACAAGCGCTTCAATACTTACGCCGTACTAAGGGTTTATTTAGTTTTTAAGATATAACTTTAGATTTTTTTTCTATAGAGAAAACTTTACGTAATCGTGTTTCTAAAATGTATGATTTAAAGAATGAATCCTCAAATATAATATATATTAATTGCATTACACAAAATTAAGAAATAAAGGTACAGCAAGGGATCAAACGAATCACATTTACGTTTCGCTGCTTCGGTGCAGGTTTAAACATAGATGTCATAGATATAACCTCCCATATAAGTAGCAAAAGCTGGACAGCAGCCCCCTCTTAAACACTGCCATCATACACTGTGATTCCCAAGACGCTTGCCATACGTGGAGCTTATAGCAAATCCTTGAAGTAACGATAGCCGAGTGGTAATAGCTATGGCCGTACCGCAGATCCATGATTTGATACCCACGGCTAGCTTGAACTTCACCGCATGTTGGAAGGGCATTTTGTAAATCCTCGCGTGGCTAGCTGCCACCCTCAAGTAGAAAATCTGTCGGCAAGCACCCAGCAGTGTTTCCAACAGGAGTCCTTGGCTCTTGTGATGAAATGCATCTGTTATAGACAGAGGTTACCGCTAAACATCAGGTGGACCTCATGCTTGTTCAAACATATATTTCCAAACGTATAGAAAATGCCAAACTATTTTTTTAATTAAATTATTTTAATGTATGTATTAAAATAAGTACCAGTGTTATCGAGGCACTGTCACCATTTATCCGTTTATCAATGAACTATCTTACCATACATAACTTGTAGGAGCGAGAATCAATAAAATCTAATAATAACAAATACTTTTAAAAGTACCTTAAAAAAACATTAAATAATATTTAAATAAAAAAATTAAATAAGCATAAAATTATATATCTAGTGACAATTCCGCCTAATTTTCCTGTTATCTACGTGACAAACATCAGGTAGCCTAACCGGAAGAATACCCGACTACCCGAGCGCGCGATCGAGTCTTGATCGTGCGCTCGGTGAGTCAAGACCTCCTGAAGAGGCTTCGGTTAGAAGCGAAACTAATCGGGTATTCTTCGGGTTAGGCTGCGTGATGTTTGTCACGTAGATAACAGGAAAATTAGGCGGAATTGTCACTAGATATATAATTTTATGCTTTTTTAAGTGTTTTATTTAAATATTATTTAATGTTTTTTTAAGATACTTTTAAAAGTATTTGTTATTATTAAACATGTATTTCCGCAAAGTAACGCCTGAATCTATTCAATAAAATCTTTAATTAATTATTATATAAGGACGGATATACGGTAAGAAGACCAAACTTATTGATGGAGTGCGTGGAAAAAAATATGGGTTCAGAATCTTTGAGAAGAGAGATAATGATTGTGCAACAGAACAGAGCAGAAACAAACTTCGTGTCAATCCTACTCACAAGTAGTTTGTGATAGTGACAGGAAGATGAAGGTTTACTGGCAGGTCCGCAGCTGACTTCTTCCGGCTTAAAGTAGGTATCTCACTCCTCAAGGAACTGTTTAAAAACAGGACATAGGTGGTTTAAAAACATCAAGTATTGCTTAGAGAAGGGTTCCTGGGGTGTCACATATAACAATAAAATAAACATTGACTTTGGTAAGTTTTATTTATATTGCCAAAGGATAAACGTAATTGTAACTTCAAAAATAGGCTGAGTAAATCTTGTAGCTTTGATCTGTATGTCTACAAAATGCCTTCAGGGCGCAATCTTGACCCACACGATATCAAATAAAACATGGTTACAGAGTATATTATATTTACCGACATATTTCCTGTAATAAAACATTCATAAGTCTTTTTTGAACAGTAATTGCAATGCAGGACATAATTAAACATTTTTATCTTAACCTTAATTGGAAATATGTATGTATCGAAAACATTTTCCTGTATGTTTTCCTGCGTACATAACAAATTTCAGTGTTATTGATCGTATAACGTAATAAACACAGAATACTTGAACCCTTAAAAATAAATGAAGTAGGTCACCTGTTCCTAAAGCTGCCTCAACGTGAAAAGTGCAAGGCAGTCTAGAGTGTGATACAGTCAGCAGTGTTGGTGTTGGAGTTTTCAACGAAAAGCTTAGTGACAAAGGGGATGCACTACCATCAGCACAGTGGTACGCGGGGCGTTCCCCCATCCCACTACCCACCCCCGC
Source organism: Plagodis dolabraria (assembly GCA_963854805.1). Classification (NCBI taxonomy): domain Eukaryota; kingdom Metazoa; phylum Arthropoda; class Insecta; order Lepidoptera; family Geometridae; genus Plagodis; species Plagodis dolabraria. The sequence continues at coordinate 20,598,226 of OY978457.1, read as the reverse complement.
TGCCCCACTCTCTCGCGCCGCGCAGAACGAGCAGTTGCGCGGAGTCGTCGCATCGAATATTCCCGAAACCTAGGTCGAAAATCTCGAACAATACGCGTGAGTACTGCCGGTTATTTAATTAATAAATGAAGTAGTCAAAATATGTATTACAAGATATTTTTAGAACTAAAACTATTTACACAGGTTCGTAAGGGGTATTGCCATCTTACCTATTGCCAAGCAGCAATGTTCATATTACTGTCTTCCAGTTTCAAAGTTATGGGTGGCGGTAAAATGACAGACACTTGAGACTTTATCTCTCTGGGTGAGACTACAATAGATGAGGTTTTCTTATAGCAGATACAAGTGAAGGACTATATATCTGTTATAGGCATAAGTTACCGCTTAATATATGGAGGGCCTCATGCTTGTTGCATCTCGATAAAATAAAAAATAAAAATGATGTGATATTTGTCACTCATTCACGCAAAAAATACGATGATAAATATGATTATTATGATTAAATAAATTAGCACTAAGAAAAGTCACATATTAGAATTACCATGAATACGAATATAAAAAAAATTCTACGTATAGACGGACAGACATGTAGACGGCTCAATAATAATGTATCATAGTTTATTTCATACATTATTAAGATCAACAATTTTAATTTAATCTTTTTACTTGTAACGAAAAGTAGGTAAGTATAGGAAATATATAATACCTCTTTCAAGAGAAATCGGTGCGTAAGTACAATCAATACAAATAAGTACTGTAAAAATTTGTAAATGTGATATTCGCTAAGCATGCGATACTACTTTTAGTCATATTAAAAACACGTCAAGTAAATATCAAAATAAACAATATTATAAGAATATTTTGAAATCGTTCTGTTATCGAAATACGTAAGTCCTAATGCTTTAGTCATAAATATAATTAACTTCGAAAAATTATGCATCGTGATTCATAGTGGTACACCACACAATACCGACACTAACCGCCTTGGACACAATGCTGCACTTTGGAATATGATGTATCTCTTTATTCCCCAACACAAACACAAATATGTGTGCCCACGTACGCCGCTAGATGCCTTACTTATTTCACTGCCATAATCAAAAAAATGGAGTTCTATTTTTTTCTCATTCATATTATATAAGTAAGAAACACACACTTGTTGCCTATCCAGATATAGCAGTAAATCTTAATGGATACCAACCAATTAAAGGTAATTTATGTAAAATTGTATTCAGTCCAGCGCCAGTCGTGTCAATTAGTCTTATCTTAGTCATGTTTTACTAATGTGGGTAGATATATTACCTCAACTTAATAGAGAGTTTATATTTTATTTCTGATAGGCTAGCCTTTGACCACAATCTCTGATGCTGTAGGCTCGATTTCTACCGAAGTGGCAGCGGTCACCAGCGCACCGTACCGGTCGGTGCGCTGCCTGGTGGCCGCTGCCTGTTTTACTGTCAAACCATTTTCGACTTTATCCCTATTTATACAAAGCATAGTATCGCTTGAAAAACTTGCACAATTTGGCCGCCTTAAGTCCATTACTTCTAACCATTTCAATCTATACTATACATTATATAGACAAAGTCGAAAAAAGTTTGTCAGTAAAATATCTGGCCGCTGCACTATGTAACGGAACAGACCTTGAGTAGGAAGTTCCGTCACTAAATATGAATAATGTAATTGAATATGATAGATAATCTAAAGATCAAAAATAAATTATTCATCCTAAGTAAGAAATTTTTATAGTCAGCATTTGTGTATGCTAATCTTTTTGATGTCTTAAATCTGGAATGAGATTGTGACCTCATTTTATGTTTAAAAAGAAAGAGGCATAGAATAGTTTGAAAATGTTGAGAGGATCTGTCAAGAATACAAAGTGACAAGAAAAATTAAAATCCTCATAGTATTTTTTAACGTAATTTTCACTTAAATCTAAAATATAAGAAATATATTAAAAAAATGGAAAACCTACTATAAGGAGATATGTGTAGAACACAAAAATCATGTGGAGAAAAGTTATGTACGTAAGTTTACATTGAATTATTTGAGTATTATAAAATTTACGGGATTGATACACTACTAAACTAGTATAAACTCTTATTCTTGGGTGTATCAGTTCTAATCTACTGAAATAGTAAATTATATTGATTATGTGATTGTGTATTGATGTCTTCTGAATATTGTTCTAGAAAAAAAATATTTTGTCTAAGTATTCATGTATGATAAACGTGTATGATGATTCTACTCAAGTATTTAATTTGATATAAAGAATGCTTTAAGTTTGTTCAACTAATATGGATTGACACTTTTACGACAACATTGAGGCATGTAAGTCCTCGTATATATGTATTCAACAATACGAAATATAAATTCTATTCAACCATGATGATACATTGTTGAATATTGGTGCAAATGCGACCACACGACCACACCTTCAATAAGTCTTTCTGCTGTAAGGATGAAAGATGTTATATTCGACATGAGAAAATCAGAGGGAATATAAATAACTCCTCTAAACTTTATATATTCATATTTGAGTACTTGAGTCAGAGTATAAATATAATTCACTTTTGATATCACAAACACGTGATTTTACAAAACTTAGGCAAAGTAAGTCCTAAAATATATAACCAAATTTTTCATTGAAATTAAATAATAATATGGATTGTACCATAATACTTTAAATAACATTCTATTTCAAACCGAAAGGTATCATATCAATGATATTAACTAACTAGACATGATGTCATGTACGAAATATGTAAAAGTACGTGAGAAATATCGTAAATTGAGAAATAATCAATCAATGACACTCATTATATGGATATTATGAATTATTCAATAATGTGTTCAAATTAGGAAGTTAAGCAGTATTTGATTTAAGGAGAAGGCTTTGCCTAAGTGAACCGATGAGCATTGGCGTCGTGCGCCGTAAAGAAGGCCTTCTGAAACGTACTCCAGGGGTTGCAAGTCCCTGGCACTTCAGCATTTGAACTTTTCCTTAAAACTGCTAACTAATATACGATGGATCCATCTAAATATCAAAGTTGTGACTTATCAAATAATCAAATTTTATAATAACAATATATTATAAAATGCCTATTTGCCAGTTTACTTCCAATAAACGTTAAACTTTCAAAATTTAATAGTGTCGAAGTCAGTCAAAATAATCTATGAACTATCAGTCTAGTCCATTCTTCTACTTTTTTTAATTAGACCAATTTTAATAATTCAATTTACTTAATCAAATTTCATCAAACAATGTTGTGCAATTCTTACTCTAATATAATCTTATTTTAATATACAGTTTATTATATGACGCTGTGAATATAAGTTGAGGAAGTAAATTGTCAATTTGTATTTTAGAATACAATAGTCAATATCTCATAGTTTCCTTTATAATTTCCGATAGATTTAAGTTCGTTTAGAAATACATAATACGGATTTTATAGTATATAATCTAAATTAATTTTAATCTCTCCTTTCCTATTTAGATCTTAAAAATGATTAAAGTCGCCTAAAATATAATGTGATTACGTAATTCATTGATTATCCATTTTTAGTATATTTCCTTTATCAGTCTCTCACAAAACATAATAAAATATAGTTTAGTCTTAGTTTCCTAGAGATCTCGGTTACTATGTTAGGTACTTTAGAGAAAATATCTTCTAATATAATTCACTTACTATACTAGATAAGCAGTTATGCATCTTAGGTTCTTATTGTTAAGCTTTAATATGTTTTGCAATTTCTGAGGAAATCTCAGGAAGTCTTAGGAGTCATGACAATATATTATTATGAGTACATCATTCAAGTAAATTCTTGTTTCATATGGTTTTCATTACAATAGCCAATACATACCTAATTTATAGTTATTTATACTCATGCTATTTTAAGCCAAATTCTACATTAATAATTTTATCTAGATTTCATGTCAGGTTTTCTCGGTAATTATTTTTTATTTGAAACTCTACAATAATAATTTATATACGTGGTATTAGATTTGGGTTCTGTACAAATTACTTTAGGATTCATATATCTGCTTTTATCTAATTGTAAAATATATTATTTGATTTTCATTTCAATTTCCCGTAATTTCTATTTTGTTTTAAGAAACAATTATTTACTTCCTAACAAAAAATATTTAGCCGTTTAATGAATTAATGCTCTAACAATTTAATAATTTTTTTACGATTTAATACTCTAATGGTACTTCACTTATGCTTTGCCTTGAATTATGGTCTAGAAACATATGTTTCATGCAACATCTCTTACAATGATTTACCTAGTTTTAGACTTCAGTTGTCTTAATAATTTACAATTGGTCTTAGATACCTAATTCCAATTTTTATGAGATTTTTAATATTCTCTGTTCTCTTACTCAGAATGTCTACGTTATTTTAATAATACATTCAAATTCTATTCCTTTACATCATTAAATGAACAAATAATATTCTAAGTTATATTGAGTGATTGTCAATTATTTTACTATAAGAATACTATAGTATAATAACTAGTATAATAGGTCCATCTTTATGATTCTTATTTTAATTATAAATTTTAATTTAATAGATTTAAATGTTAGGTTAAGTACATATTATTTAGGAGTATTATCTGTTAGGTTAGACAAGTTCTTTCTTAATTACCTTAAAAGAAAATGGATTACTACAATAGATCACTTCTTAAGGTCCTACCACTATACTAGACGATTCACATGCCATATTTCAAATCACAATAATTTTAGATTAAAGAAAAATATTTAATATGTTATTTTAGGCTTCTTTAGTAATTCGAAAATTAGGGATCAGAATTTTTAGTCAAGCACGATCGTTTAGGTTAAAGCAAAAATAGGATCAGTTTCAGATTTTGGGGATCAGTTATCAGTTCAGTTTAATTTAGGTGGTATTAGTTAGTTAGTTTTATTATTATTAATGTTATCTTTATTTTTTATTATTTAATTTAAAATGATTATATTTGGAATTTTAAATATTTGGGATTTAAAAAAATTTAGTAAGGGTCCTGGGAGGTTACAATTTGGAGTGCCTTGACCAGGATTTTAGTAGTTAAGGAAAGATACATTATTAAGGGAATTTAACCAGGATTTAATCGGGATTTTGCCATAATTTATTTAAAAGTTTACTTAAGTAGTTGAAATTCAATTTATCATTATCATTGATTTTGGTATTATCAGTTTTTAACAAACGTTTATATTTCGTAATTTATACTACGGGTTGATGAGAATACAAAATATGAAGAATTTATTTAATAGTTAGATCTTTTTTTTTGATCTAAATATATGTTTCTTATTTATTAAAAAAAAAAAAAATTAGAATAGTACATAATGATAGATTGATATGGTTAATTCTAGGGTTATTGTGATTTGTAAAGGTGCGATTCATCGCACAATTTGCTGCCGTGAAATAGGAGAGGTATTAAGAAAGATTTAATAGGATATTAGTATGTATGTTAGCTAAAACGGTATTTCGAAAGTGCATTCGTAGAAGCAAGCCCTTTTGAGGATGCTTCGTGTAGAACCAAAACGCGTCGAAAATTCTTATGGTTTGGTAGCGTGGAATTTGTGACGTCACGTTGGCTTGGCAGGAAAATTAGGTGGAATTGTTATGACATATATTTTTGTACTTTTTTTTTTAAGTGTTTTATTTAAATATTAATATATTGTTTTCTTGAAATATTAAAAAAAAATTGTTTTCATTATATTTGATTTCCGCAAAGTAATGTCAGAATCTATTCATTATAACTGAATATAAAGTTATATTAAAGTGGGGGTTGATTGAAATTGAAAGCGAATTAAAATCAATGATTAAATATATTCAGTCAGGGGGTTGTATTAATTACTTACAAATATACTCAGATTTAAGCAAGAATTTATGTAATAATTATTGGTGACCATCAGTACTAATATTATAAATGAGAAAGTAACTCTGTCTGTCTGTCTGTTACGCTTTCACGCCAAAACTACTGCACCGATTTGAATTAAATTTGGTATGGAAATAGTTTGAGACCCGGGAAAAACATAGAATAGTTTTATCCAACTGCGCAAAAAGAGGTTAATGTTTTTGCGGGATAACCGACATAAACGCGGGCGGAGTCGCGTCCGGAAAGCTAGTAAATAAATAAATAGAATAAATTGAAATAAAAGAATATTAAAATGGGGGTTGATTAAACATTAAAGCTTGTAAAATCATTTATTAAATAAGTTCAGTCAGGAAGTTGTCCTATCGAATAATTTTACAAATGCACACCGAGGAATTGTTTGAAAAATAATATTTCTATCCAAATTAAAAACGAAATGATAAGAGTAAGTCTGGTTATTCATTGTTAAATATAATTAGGTATTAAAAAAAAATGAATATTTAGATCAAGGAAGATAAATAATTTCCTTCAATTTGATTATATGAAAATAAACTTGAAAAAAAAAACAAGGAGTATATGAAATATTCTTAGATATAGATATGGCGGGTGTTAAAAAAAAGTTTACGATAATTTTATAACCAAATGTTTTAAACGTGTAGAAATCTATCGTTTGCCTTGTTTATCATAAAAAAATATGTAAATGAAATGTAATCTTAATTTATATAACTTAATCAATACTTGTTTACTTTACTTAATCAAAGTATTAAATCAAAATGTTCAACAATAAATAATTAAATATATATTTTAAATTAAATTTTATTAAATTGAATTGAAATTGTATTTACTTAAATGATTTTTATTTTTGAAAGTAATAATAAAATAAAATAGTTAATGGAAAATTTATTAAGTTATGGGACTTCATGATTTCTGGGGTGTGTTTTGTTACTGCCAAAATATTGTTTTAAGATCAATAATTTGTCGGTTATCAATATGTCATATTTATTTTGAGCTTCTTACTAAAAGGAATTGATTCATTGTTAAAGAGTATGAAACACAATGATAGTTAATGTTTTGAATGGATATCATAAAAGAGAGTGCAATGTTAATGTTTAATAGAAAGGAAGGAAAAATATATGTGGTAGTACTTTAATAGAAGGAATGGAGAGCTTTAATAATTTATTGATATCCTTGGTTTGAAGCAATTTGTTGTCAATTGAATTCAGATGCATTACCCTATCGACGGAGCTATAATGCTCAAAACAGTACATATCAGCGACTCATATGAAGGAGATTTGGTGTTAGGTTAAGTCAGAAGACAAGTCATCAGTATAAACTGATTTCATACGAGTCCCACTCTACATTAAATATTGCGGTACACTATACATCTCCAAAACCAGAAGTTTGATTACATGAAATTGGTATTAAGTGGATTAGTGGTGAGCATACATAATTAAAGCTTTAAGCCTTAAGAGTAGATTTAGTTTTTGGAAGGTCTTAGGGGGTGTTTTTCTCTAAGCGTATGATTGGTTTGCAGACTAACACCAACCTTTGAATCATTAGGATTAATGCGCAACACAAAACGCATTTCCTTACCAGGATTGAATCGACTTGGTGAAAAGAAATCTTTATTTATGATTATCGCTATAAAAGCCTATATATTAACTCATTTAATTTTAAACTTTTGGAATGGTTTAAAAACACACACATTCTCAAATACACCATGTCTGAGTTCATTTGCCAATAAATTTTATTCGAATTAAAGAACATATTTATGATTGAAATTTTAGAGAGATTGTTAAATATTTATTATGGTTAAATTATCATATAATTTGTACAAATTTTGGGGGTTGGATGTAACGAGACATATCGTGGGAGGGAAGTTCCATCACTTAACACAAATAATATAATATAATTAAAATATGGTAAAGAATCAAAAGCTTAGAAATATGATAAAGAAATTTTTATGAGTTCATTTGCCAATAAGTTTTAAAAATTTACTACGGTTAAATTATCATATCACCTGCGCAAATTTTGGGGGTTGAATGTAACGGAACAGACCTTGAGTAGGAAGTTCCGTCACTAAATATGAATAATGTAATTGAATATGATAGATAATCTAAAGATCAAAAATAAATTATTCATCCTAAGTAAGAAATTTTTATAGTCAGCATTTGTGTATGCTAATCTTTTTGATGTCTTAAATCTGGAATGAGATTGTGACCTCATTTTATGTTTAAAAAGAAAGAGGCATAGAATAGTTTGAAAATGTTGAGAGGATCTGTCAAGAATACAAAGTGACAAGAAAAATAAAAATCCTCATAGTATTTTTTAACGTAATTTTCACTTAAATCTAAAATATAAGAAATATATTAAAAAAATGGAAAACCTACTATAAGGAGATATGTGTAGAACACAAAAATCATGTGGAGAAAAGTTATGTACGTAAGTTTACATTGAATTATTTGAGTATTATAAAATTTACGGGATTGATACACTACTAAACTAGTATAAACTCTTATTCTTGGGTGTATCAGTTCTAATCTACTGAAATAGTAAATTATATTGATTATGTGATTGTGTATTGATGTCTTCTGAATATTGTTCTAGAAAAAAAATATTTTGTCTAAGTATTCATGTATGATAAACGTGTATGATGATTCTACTCAAGTATTTAATTTGATATAAAGAATGCTTTAAGTTTGTTCAACTAATATGGATTGACACTTTTACGACAACATTGAGGCATGTAAGTCCTCGTATATATGTATTCAACAATACGAAATATAAATTCTATTCAACCATGATGATACATTGTTGAATATTGGTGCAAATGCGACCACACGACCACACCTTCAATAAGTCTTTCTGCTATAAGGATGAAAGATGTTATATTCGACATGAGAAAATCAGAGGGAATATAAATAACTCCTCTAAACTTTATATATTCATATTTGAGTACTTGAGTCAGAGTATAAATATAATTCACTTTTGATATCACAAACACGTGATTTTACAAAACTTAGGCAAAGTAAGTCCTAAAATATATAACCAAATTTTTCATTGAAATTAAATAATAATATGGATTGTACCATAATACTTTAAATAACATTCTATTTCAAACCGAAAGGTATCATATCAATGATATTAACTAACTAGACATGATGTCATGTACGAAATATGTAAAAGTAAATTGAGAAATAATCAATCAATGACACTCATTATATGGATATTATGAATTATTCAATAATGTGTTCAAATTAGGAAGTTAAGCAGTATTTGATTTAAGGAGAAGGCTTTACCTAAGTGAACCGATGAGCATTGGCGTCGTGCGCCGTAAAGAAGGCCTTCTGAAACGTACTCCAGGGGTTGCAAGTCCCTGGCACTTCAGCATTTGAACTTTTCCTTAAAACTGCTAACTAATATACGATGGATCCATCTAAATATCAAAGTTGTGACTTATCAAATAATCAAATTTTATAATAACAATATATTATAAAATGCCTATTTGCCAATTTACTTCCAATAAACGTTAAACTTTCAAAATTTAATAGTGTCGAAGTCAGTCAAAATAATCTATGAACTATCAGTCTAGTCCATTCTTCTACTTTTTTTAATTAGACCAATTTTAATAATTCAATTTACTTAATCAAATTTCATCAAACAATGTTGTGCAATTCTTACTCTAATATAATCTTATTTTAATATACAGTTTATTATATGACGCTGTGAATATAAATTGAGGAAGTAAATTGTCAATTTGTATTTTAGAAAACAATAGTCAATATCTCATAGTTTCCTTTATAATTTCCGATAGATTTAAGTTCGTTTAGAAATACATAATACGGATTTTATAGTATATAATCTAAATTAATTTTAATCTCTCCTTTCCTATTTAGATCTTAAAAATGATTAAAGTCGCCTAAAATATAATGTGATTACGTAATTCATTGATTATCCATTTTTAGTATATTTCCTTTATCAGTCTCTCACAAAACATAATAAAATATAGTTTAGTCTTAGTTTCCTAGAGATCTAGGTTACTATGTTAGGTACTTTAGAGAAAATATCTTCTAATATAATTCACTTACTATACTAGATAAGCAGTTATGCATCTTAGGTTCTTATTGTTAAGCTTTAATATGTTTTGCAATTTTTGAGGAAATCTCAGGAAGTCTTAGGAGTCATGACAATATATTATTATGAGTACATCATTCAAGTAAATTCTTGTTTCATATGGTTTTCATTACAATAGCCAATACATACCTAATTTATAGTTATTTATACTCATGCTATTTTAAGCCAAATTCTACATTAATAATTTTATCTAGATTTCATGTCAGGTTTTCTCGGTAATTATTTTTTATTTGAAACTCTACAATAATAATTTATATACGTGGTATTAGATTTGGGTTCTGTACAAATTACTTTAGGATTCATATATCTGCTTTTATCTAATTGTAAAATATATTATTTGATTTTCATTTCAATTTCCCGTAATTTCTATTTTGTTTTAAGAAACAATTATTTACTTCCTAACAAAAAATATTTAGCCGTTTAATGAATTAATGCTCTAACAATTTAATATTTTTTTTACGATTTAATACTCTAATGGTACTTCACTTATGCTTTGCCTTGAATTATGGTCTAGAAACATATGTTTCATGCAACATCTCTTACAATGATTTACCTAGTTTTAGACTTCAGTTGTCTTAATAATTTACAATTGGTCTTAGATACCTAATTCCAATTTTTATGAGATTTTTAATATTCTCTGTTCTCTTACTCAGAATGTCTACGTTATTTTAATAATACATTCAAATTCTATTCCTTTACATCATTAAATGAACAAATAATATTCTAAGTTATATTGAGTGATTGTCAATTATTTTACTATAAGAGTACTATAGTATAATAACTAGTATAATAGGTCCATCTTTATGATTCTTATTTTAATTATAAATTTTAATTTAATAGATTTAAATGTTAGGTTAAGTACATATTATTTAGGAGTATTATCTGTTAGGTTAGACAAGTTCTTTCTTAATTACCTTAAAAGAAAATGGATTACTACAATAGGTCACTTCTTAAGGTCCTACCACTATACTAGACGATTCACATGCCATATTTCAAATCACAATAATTTTAGATTAAAGAAAAATATTTAATATGTTATTTTAGGCTTCTTTAGTAATTCGAAAATTAGGGATCAGAATTTTTAGTCAAGCACGATCGTTGCGTTTAAGTTTAATAAAAATAGGATAATTTTTAGGATCAGTTTTTGGGGTCAGTTTAAGTTAGTTTAATTTCAGTTTAAGTTAGGTGGTATTAGTTAGTTTATTATTATTAATGTTTCTTTATTTAATTATTATTTAATTTAAAATTAATTATATTTGAAATTTTCTATATTTGGATTATTTAAAAAAAAAATTGTATAGGATCCTGGGAGGTTACAACTACCGGCCACTTCGGTGCGAATTAACGCTGTGGTGATGTGCAGTGATAATGTGGTTGAAGGTCATAGAGCGACGCGTAAGCTAGAGTCGGAAGTGGCGCTTAAAAACCGCTGCGGCCACCAACTTTAGGTGTTGGCGACAGATTTTCTTCTTGAGGGTGGTACCACTAGATTGTTCACATATATATAGTAATCAGATATAACTTAAATGTACGGTTACTGTCAGAAATTAAACTATAATTTAAAAAAATCTTATTGCTGAGTACATGAAGATTTTTGGCGGTATGTATTTTAATAAAATGCTATATATTAAATACTACAGCAACTAAAACAAAAGTATTCAGGCAACCTACATGCCATTACATACTTGCAGACAGTCTAAATACTCCAGACCTCTACCAGTTCCAGAATTATTATTGTAGTACTAGCTGCGTACTAGCTACTTCGTTCTGTCAAAAGTTAATAGTAAAAATTTAATAAATGTAACGTTTTTCAAATGTTTCGTTATTTATATCTCAACAATAAACAATGACATACAAAAATAATTTTTCAATTTTGTAGACTGCAATACTTCATGTCCCCGTGCATGGGGTGCCGGGTTAGAATTGCAATTCCCCATATCATCCCGTGGGTGTCGTAAGAGCCGACTAAGGGACAAATACATGAAGGTGGGCAGCAGCGCCTGCTAAAGAACTGCCAACTACACTGCGATCCCCAAGACACCTGCCAAGCATGGGTGTTTATGGCAAATTCCTCTTAATAGGGGAGGCTGTGTTCAGTAGTGGACGATCCGGCTTTTACAGTAACAGTACAGTACAGTAATACTTTATAAATAATACTCATTCTCGTGCAATGGTATACAATATTTATTGTTTCTTTACTTGGCGCATAAACAAATAAAGCTGACGGTTTCCCAACGCGGGAGCAGGCAACATACAACTGTCTATGAGAGAAGCATGCGTTTAACAGATTAATGCCGCAAATACTTAAAGACTGACCCCGTGATTTTTTTATGGTCATTGCAAACGCAAGCCGCATTGGAAACTGCAGCCGTTTAAATTCAACTGGTACGTCAGTTGGTATCATTGGGATGAGGGGTATCAACACTTCTTCGCCCGTATATTTTCCTTTTATAATTTTTTTTTTATGCCTGATAGGAGATAACCTTTGACCACTATCTCACCTGATGTTAAGTGATGATGTGGTCGAGGATGTTGTTCATACTAACCTAGAGTTACTGGATCTCAAGGACAGCTGCCGGAACACACCGTTAGGTGCTTGGCGACAGATTTTCAACTTGAGGGTGGTAGCTAGCTAGGCGGGCATTTGCAAAGTGCCTTACCACCATGCTGTAACGACTGCTATCTTAAGACAACAACCGGGACCGACGGCTTAACGTGCCCTCCGAAGCACGGAAGCGCTCAGTAGTAATGTCACCAGCGGTCACCCATCCAAGTCATGACCGCGGCGGACGTTGCTTAACTTTGCTGATCGATTCAGAATGGCTAAGCAAACTTGGCTACGAGCGCTTCAAAATAATTGTTCCTTCGACACCTAAGACTACTATATATGGGTTATTTTTGTGTTATATGTAGGCGAAACTTATAAATACCTTATTGACATTCACTTAAAATTTCGATATTTAATATTGCCGCAATTCATATAAATCAATGTGCTACTAAATAAGTGAAGCATAGATACACTAGCTCCGATGGGCCTAATGAAAATTATGTGGCACGCCAGGGAAAAAGAGGACATCGGACTACAAATAGCAATACTCAACAAATATTTGCGGATCGTCTGCCTAATTTGGACGAAGCTCGCTATTGTTTCCAAGCGAAATACTGTTTCATTATTTGAATAGGGTCCTAATGGTGTCATTATCATTCCTATCATTTTATGTGCACAAGAATGGATAAAGGATTTTAATAATTAGCCCAAATTACGATGCTATTAACAGTATGGTTACATTTTTGTTTTATGTATTCGTGCTCCGTGTGTTTATGCTCCCAAGCAGTGACGTTTCATTAACAAAACTTTTGGACACCCGTGTTGGTGGTGCTTGAACTTTGCTCTATGGTTGGAGAAGTTGTCGTTAATTCTCGCCTGGCTCGCCACGACCGTTCAGTAGAAAATCTGTTGCTAAGCACATAATAGTGTGTTTCAGCAGCTGTGCTGAAGAGCTAGTAAATCTGGGTTATGATTGGTCACCATCCTCGACCACATCACACTTGCCATCAAGTTAAATAGTGGTTAAATGCTAATCTATCATTAACATAAAGTCGCTTTATAATCTCGAGATTCTGGATTCAATATAGTGTGGTAGCCAGCCAGGTGAACAGACGCAAAATGCCCTTCTACCATGCGCTACACTTAGTGGCATGGTTCGACCGTGGACATGCTAGCGTTGTAACTCATACCAAAAAACCAATGTAATAAAGCAAAAAAAAATTGTAATTATCTTGCTCGAAACGTCGGGGTACGTAGTATGTACTTTATATCTAAATATATATAACTCAAAGGTGACTGACTGACATAGTGATCTATCAACGCACAGCCCAAACCACTGTTCGGATCGGGCTGAAATTTGGCATGCAGGTAGATGTTATGACGTAGGCATCCGCTAACAAATGATTTTAAAGGGGAAAAAATAGAGGATGAAAGTTGTATGTGTTGTGTGTAAAAATACTAAATTCATGTTTAAATTTCCCATTCAAGTCTTTTCACGGACATGTTTAAACATCGAGTAACTAACCTCAAGAGAAGCAATTCTATTTGATTTGTACCAAATAAATTTAGCCAATTTTTACATTTAAACGGTTTCTAATTAGGTAAGCTAATTACAGCGTGGTTTGTGTGATGGGGTGTGCGCAAAATTAGTCAAAGTCGATATTTTATTGAAAAACATTAACGTGCTATTTTAACGGTAAACATCATGAGCGATGAGTGTGAATTCAATTTATGCTTGGCTGTAAGCATGTAGACTGTAGAAACATCTTTCTATGAGTATTGTGTTCAATTTCGTTAGCATTTACCAATGGTACATAACATTCACGAATGCTAGCTAATACAACATGAAACAGTTTCTTACTCACACAATTAGTTTATTATCACATTCTGAAGTGGGGATTTGCAAATTACTTTTATGTTTTTGTTTTGGCTGTATCGTAAAAACGCCCCAGGCATCATGAAAATATTATCAACAAATCATAATAACCGGTTCAATGCGGGTTAGTCTTGCGATGGGGATCACAAACTGTATGAAAAAATAACAAAATGGTTTGTTTATATCTACCTATCAAATACACCTATAAATATATACTTACTAATTGTTTTGTGGCGTGCGCACTTGGCCCGTTTTCTTTTTTATATCTGATAAGCTACTTTCACAAATATCTTACCTGATATTAAGTGTTAAAGTGTTGTTTAGGCTAATATAGAATTACTGGCTCTCAAGGAGAGCTGCCAGAACACGCCGTTAGGTGTATGGTGAAAGATTTTCTACTTGAGGGTGGTAACTACCTATAGGCGGGCACTCGCAAAATGCCCTACCACTGTAACGACTGCCATTCCATGACAACAACCGGGACCGGCAGCTTAACGTGCCCTCAGAAACACGGAAGCGCTCAGTCGTAATGTAACTGGCGGTCACCTATCCAAATCATGTCACGGTCATCACCGCGGCGGACGTTGCTTAGAACGGCTTAGCAAACATTTCTACGAGCGCCTCAGAAATATGTATATTTTTAATATAAAGTTTAAAATATGACAATCAGTAGGTAAGTAGTAGATAGAATTCATAATCAAACTTCATTGACCCCGTTATTAATCGGTTCAATAGGCACGTTTTATAACCAAAAAGACAACACAAGAACATATAATTATGTTCTTTGAATTGAAAAATGTTGCTTCAGATTCCATCTATTTCTTCCACCTCATCTATTTCTTCCTCACCATACCTCTTTGTGAATCTCCGTGGGTACCACCTTGATCAAATCAGGGCGTTTACTACGTGAGATCAGTTAGAATGTCTTGGTCATAGGGACGTATGATAACGCCGTAGTAGATTCCACTTGTAGTGAAAAACTTTCCTTTCGTTGTTATTCTGTAAGTTTTTTTTTCATGTCTAAGGTTCGAATTCCGCCGCGAGCTTGAGCGTCACCTCATAGAAGGGCATTTTGCGAATGCCCGCCTGGCTAGCGACCAGTCTCAAGTAGAAAATCTGTCACCAAGCATCTAACGGTGTGTTCCGGCAGCAGTCCTTGAGTGCCAGTTAAATTACAGGCACATGAGACTTAACATCTCCTATAATATGCCTCAAGGTGACGAGCGCTGTGCAATTCGTGACTTGAGATGAAATGCATCTATTATAGGCAGACGTTAGTCCGCTTAACATCAAGTAGGCCTCAAGCTTGTTCCGACACAATGACATTAAAAAAGCTTATAAAAAACGATGTGTACGCCTAATGTCCCATACATCGACGTAAGTCCTGCATTTAGGGTATTTTTCAACCCCAATTCTAAGCTAGGAAATGTACAGCCTTACTGAACATATAATCTACACATAATATCTAGGCGAGCCTAAAATTTCATCACCATAATCATCACTTTTTTGTGAACAGGAATTGTACGGCGCCGAAGATCGCCAATCTCACATTAAGTATTATTTTCCCGCTTGTCTACGTCATAGTAAATTTGACGGGTATTCCTCAAACGTGATGCAGTTTACCTTATCTGATGCAAAGGGACAAACAATTTCCATATCTCATGACTCTCATGAGTCACGTAACGTGCCCCCGTTTATAACTTTACCTACAGGAAAAAACAAAAGTTATAACTTGTACCCATGCATCACTGAGTAAATGTTATTAATAATAATTCGTGAGTCACTGATAGTACATATTACAATTATAATAAGTAGGTAATTGCGCCTTCATGTAAAATACGAGTTTTTTTATGCCTGATAGTTAACCCTTTGACCACAATCTCACCTGATGGTAAGTGATGATGTAGTCGAAGATGTTGTTCAGGCTAACCTAGAATTACTGGGTCTCAAGGACAGCTAATAAAAATATGTAAACTTGTGATAACATACAGCTTCACCACATGGTGGAAGGGCATTTTGAGAATGCCCGCCTAGCTCGCTACCACCGTAAAGAAGAAAATTTGTCGTCAAGCACTTGGTGTTCTAGCAACTTTCCTTGAGAGCCGGCCATTTTAAGTGAACCTGAACAACATCATCATCATCACTTTATCATCAGGTGAAACAGTGGGCCAAGGTAAGCCTATAAGCAATAAAAAAAACAGTAAAAATTTATGCATTCATGTATGCATTTTTAATAGATGTAAGAGGGAGATAATAGGAGATAAACCTTTATTGAGACACCATAAAAAATCTTATAAAGATAACAATACAAAATATTATGTAACAATGGGCGGTCTTATCGCTTAGAGCGATCTCTTCCAGACGACCTATAACTGGAGGACAAAATTTTACTAAAAAGTACACAGATAGTGGTCTTCTTAATTCAAACAATATAATTACATAGGACGCATCTAAATTATAAATAAAATAAAATGAATACAATTAAATTAATAAACATTCAACACAGTTCATTCATACTACTTTAATAATACATATACCTACATAAATATGTATACACATATAAATACATATATAAAATAATAAATAAACATATGCATACATGTATACCTACACGCACACATAAATGCGTAACTCTAGACAATGGTGATTGATTAAACAAATCTCTTTCGGAAAAGTTTTATTGAGCTTTGACTCTTCAGTTTCCGTTTTCTAAAATACTGACAACAACTTGTTTACGAATTAAAATGTTTTGGTTACTTTGCCCCGGGATTAATATTTAAATAAGTTTTAATCTAAGTTAGAAGTTATCTTTGAGTTTCAGCAGCAAAGAGGATTTTAAGTTCCTGACGTTTTGACGGGCTGTGTTGTGCTGTATCTACAGAACATTATTGACGACTGCTTAATTTGTTGACTTTAATCTGTTACCTATCCTCAATTTTTGGGTTTTGACGCGTTCGTCGTCGTCGTTTTGTATAAATCTAAGATAAATAATGCAAGTTTTAGGGTCAGTTTCAGAATGTCTTAATAAAGTTTCGGGTTGCTAACCAACACATAAAATAACTGAATGATAAAAATGACAGTTAACATGCAGCGCGTTTCAAGCTTTAACCGATGGATAGGCTAAATCGATGACTGTGAAACGCAAAGATAGTGTTTATTTAATAAATAAGTTCTGGATAGTATAACTCGAACATTCTAAAACAGGCCCTTAGTATTACATCAATATTATAAAAGAATATCTTGTTATTTTAATTATTATTTTTTTGCTATAACGCGTGCTCTGCGAAATAAATTACAAAATTACAAATTTACGAGTGGAAAAATTTATCAAATCCCGCACATGACTTTAAGTTTTTGCTAGTTTAGTAGCAAATTTTTCGTTTGACGCAACATGCTACCGTTTTTACCTTAAACAAAGAATAAAATAGAAAGATACCGTTGATTTAACACGAATATTTGATATACATTTGAATTTAATGCCTTTACGCGTTTCTAATATAAAGGTCTTGACAGACAGACGGACAACAAAGTTGTTATATAAGAGTTCTTTTTCCTTTTGAGATATGGAACCATAAAAAAAATTGCTGTACCTACATAATAATATGTTCAATTGAATACAGTTAGAAATGTAAAACGTAGCAAATGACCGCTTCTCTTGTTTAGTGAGTAAAAATGCAATTGTATTAATTATTTTACTAAAAAATAATAACCATAACTTGTTTTTATTTTTTTTATGCTTGATAGGTTAGCCTTTGACCACTATCTCACCTGATGGTAAGTGATGATGTGGTCGAAGGTGTTGTCCAGGCTAACCTAGAGAATCACTGGCTCTCAAGGACATCTGCCGGAACACACCGTTAGGTGCTTGGCGACAGATTTTAGACTTGAGGTTGGTAGGCGGTCATTCGCAAAATGCCCTACCACCATGCTATAATGACTGCCATCCAAAGACAACAACTGGGACCGACGGCTTAACGTGCCCTCCGAAGTAAAAGCGCTCAGTAGCAATGTCACCAGCGGTCACCCATCCAAGTCATGACCGAGGCGGACGTTGCTTAGCTTTGCTGATCGGTTAAGAATGGCTTAGCAAACTTAGCTACGAGCGCTTCAGACTGTACTGAAACTGTAGAGGATAGGCGTGACGATTACGCACATCTCCTTAAATTAAGTCATATGTCCATTCAATTATCCAAATGATTTGTATTCCTGTAAGTACCTGTATATTTCTATTTTTCCCACATCATGTTGAAGCGATCGTAGCAAAGTTTGCTTAGCCGTTCTTAACCAATCCGCAAAGTTTAGCAACGTCCGCCGCGGTCATGAGTTGGATGGGTGACCGCTAGTAACATTACTACTGAGCGCTTCCGTGCTTCAGAGGGCACGTTTAGCCGTCAGTCCCGGTTGTTGTCTTAGGATGCAGTCGTTATAGCATGGTGGTAGGGCTAAAAATGGTCGTTATAGTAGGGTGATATCTAGCGAATGCCCACCTGGCTAGCTATCACCCTCAAGTAGAAAATCTGTCGCCAAGCACCTAACGGTGTATTGTAGCAGCTGTCCTTGAGAGGCACTAATTCTAGGTTAGCCTGAATAACACCTTCGACCACATGATCACTTTCCATCAGATGAGATAGTGGTCAAAGGCTAACCTATCAGGCATATAAAAAAACATCAAAATAAGACACAGTCCATATTCAGACGCATTAAAAAGCCGAATGACGTTAATATGCATTAAGTAAGATATTGAAATTAGGACTAGAACAATACGGGTATGGCCCAGTTTTGTCTGCTATAGCGTTTCCAATATTCCAATGAGTCATATTCTAATAACAATAAAGTTTATTAGCATAAGATAATAAGTTATCTGTATAGTATTAGTCATGTATGTTGGTGTCTTTTCTCGTACATCAGAGTGAAAGAGATGCAGCATAATGGTGATCGGAACGTCTCGTGGCGGTTCGGTGGTAACACGAATTGCTTATTTATCTCTTTCTAACAACAGATATGACGCATAATATTTGAACGTTCTTTCCTTGTCATTACAAACTGCTTATAGATGTGCGTAGGTATGTACATAGGTAAATTCTAGTAAGCTTTTAGAGCAGTGGTGTTCGGATATAACAACTCTAAGTATTTCAACTCTCTGATTTGAACTAGGTACCTAAACGTGCAACATTTTTGGTTTATTTTTGGCAACCTTGTCTTTCTTTTACATAGAAATGGATTGCGGTCAAAAAAATTTTCAAGTTATTCTTCTAAGATTGAGGCGCTTTTTAACCGACTTTAAAAAAGGGGAGGTTCGCAATTCATCTGTATTTTATTTTAATTATCTTTTTTTTTGTTACCTCAGCACTTTTTAGTAGGTTAACTGATTTTGATGTGTTTTTTTTATTTCAAAGCTAATGCTTTTCATGTGGTCTCATTTAAATTTCATCAAAATCGTTCAAACCGTTTTTGAGTTATACCTACTACAATAACTGAAAATTTGTTTCCTATCTCGATGATATAGTCATTGCCAATGAATGACAAGTAAGTACCAAGGGGCACTAAAAATGGTGAAATTTTTTTTTACCGAAAACTGTAACCATCCATTTTTCAGTAAAAAAATTTTATGGATTAGGGTAGAGAGCAGTTAATTGTTGTATCTATAACTTAAGAATCACTGAAGAAATAATGGTGAAATGATGAGCCATACCATCATACTAATTGTGGGTGATGAGGCCTACCTCTTTCAATCCCTGTCCTAGTTATTCCATAGGGCTCAGGAACGGGTAATGGATGTCCGTAAAAAGATTGTCAGCTATGTAGTGGCTAATTGGCAAGAATTAGTGATATTATCTTATGATGTATAATGAAGAGAATTTTAACACTGCGGCTGACTACTCTATCGATATGTTGAATAACTCGACATAGCGACTACATGTGAACTTGTAGCCGCGGGGCATGTAAGTATAATATAACTATGTTTTCAAATTGTGAATTGAACACTTTATGGGAAATGTGGTACTGATAAATGATTACATTTTATAGGTCATTTTTATAGGTCTATATATATAATGTAATCATTTTATAGGTCATTTACGGGCCAATTTAAAAAGATTAAAAAGGATTAATAAATAACCTATTATGATGCTTTTTACATATCTCCCAAAAAAGGAGGTTTAAGTTAATTTTATAAGGTAACGGTTCTTGAGGGATAGTCCACGCGGGCAAAGCTGCGTGTAACAGGTAGTCTTCAATAAATGGTTATGCCAAAATCCTTCATTATTACATATTGGAGTTATACCGTAATAATAATATATCTCTTAATCATGTAAAAAATACAAATAATAATTTAAGAATGTTTTGGATATATACCGATTTTTAACCTTTAATTTGGTGCAAATTTTCAATACTTTTAACCAACCTAATCAACAAGTTATCTCCTAGTTTTATTCCCAGTATATCTCCTATTAAACTGACATAAACAAACTCTTGAAGCGCTCGTAGCGATGTTGCTTAGCCATTTTGAACCGATCAGCAAAGTTAAGCAACGTCCACCTCGGTCATGAGTTGGATGGGTGACCGCTGGTGACATTACTACTGAGCGCTTCCGTGCTTCGGAGGGCACGTTAAGCCGTCGGTCCCGGTTATTGTCTTAGGATGGCTCGTTTTAGCATGGTGGTAGGGCATTTTGCGAATGCCCGCCTGGCTAGCCACCATCCTCAAGTAGAAAATCTGTCGCCAAGCACCTAACGGTGTGTTCCAGTAGCTGTCCTTGAGAACCAGTAATTCTAGGTTAGCCTGAACAACATCTGCGACCACATCATCACTTACCATCAAGTGAGATAGTGGAGGCTAACCTATCACGTATAAAAAAAAACATTTTAACATTTTAATCTCATTTTCATAATTAATTAAGAACCACTTCAGAAGATTGAAGTACCTGTAGCCAAACAATATTGCAAAGTACGATCTCAGTACGATCTATAAGAACACTTAATTAGTACTGATTGTACCGTCTAATCTTGCCTGATTGCTTTACAAGTGTTCTCACAAGAAATACTGAACTATGAAGTATTTACTAACTAATCACATAGTATCTAAACTGGGAGAGGTTACAATCTTTATTTATAAAAATTTCGCGTCACGTTGTTTGTCCGCGATGGACTTCTAAACTACTAAACCGATTTTAAATTTGGTTTGCACACCGTGTGCAATTTGATCCAAATTGAAAGATAGGATAGCTTACATGTCAATTTATAGTCGCAATTACCCGTGCGAAGCCGGGGCTAGCCGAAGGGTGCTTCGGCTAGCCCCGGCTACACACGTATACCTTTCAGTACATAACTTTGTATTATAGATCAGTCCGATGGCACCCAACTATTGTATTATCGTTAGAACTACAATTATACGGCCCGGCTTTAATAGCTACATGGACTGCCGTGCTTTGAGCTTTACCGCTTGGTGGAAGATTTTGTGATAAGTCGCCTGGCCTGCTACCACTCTCGAGTAGAAAATCTGCCGCCAAGAAACTATCAGTATGTTTCGGCGGCAGTCCTTGAGAACCAGTCAAATTACTGGCACATGAACAACTGAATAGGTGAAGGGCAGACAGTGTTCTTCGTTACTTGTGACGAAATGCATATTTTGTAGTTAGAGGTTACAGCTTATCATCAGGTTGGCCTCAGGCTCGTTGCGTTACAGTCACAATAAAATAACCTAGAATACGTTTGTATTGAAAACGCTATACGATTACACTTCTTAGCCAATTATCGAACTATCGTATACATATAATATGCTAGATTTGGAAAAGATTTTTCACTATATCAGATATTATTTTTATTACATATTTCATTAATTACATTTCTTACGGGCAAACGTTGTTTTAATACTTTTTAATTGTTTTAGGTGTAACATTATGAAATCCTGTGCATTAGCGTTTGATAACTTTTCAATATAATACGAGCATTATTATTTTAAACTGGCGGATACTACGGAAATATAGAAGAGTTACCAAATTAAGCGATAAACGCGATAGAATGGTTTCTGTTTTGAATTTCCATTACAGAAAAGTGAATTCGTGGATGCGTGAAATAAATGAAACGCGTAACAAACCAAAAACGGCTCAAAATGATTAAAAATACAATTCTAACAAAGGGCGACTGACAAAGAATATTTACATGAACATCTACATTTTTCATCAGAATTAGAAAGTCGTCGAACGACGAACAGATCTTCTTTATCTCTGTATTTTGTATACTTATCACGCCGATCCGTCACGAGATCGATTGTGGCGCTATCAATCATGTAACACATTCGTCGAACGACCGATTACTCTCGAATACTCGTAACTCGAGAAGGATTAATGTGTGTTCCCTTTTGAAAATTGGGAGTGCTTTGACAGTCTTCTTTGTAATCGATACGCTTTTGGTACATAGCTTACGTAAAAATTCACTACTTATTGAGATCATGGCGATATAATTAACTGTTTTTTTTTGTGGGATAAAAAACGTTCATTATAAACAATTACAAATTATCACACGGTAAAATTTACGTTAATCATTATATAATCCAATGTCAAAGTAATCAAATGTCAAAAATAATAAAATGTGAAAGTATAATTTGATGTCAAATTGAATAAAATTACAAATAAACATCATGCCAATATTAGGGCGCATCCCGTTGGTCTTTGAGACTCACTAAATTGTAAAAACACAGAAAAAGTAACCTTCCGTTTGTCACACATTATATCAATTTCGGTGTTGGCGACGAGAAGTGCATTGAAGTGGCGTCGGATTCGAATTAAAGGAGACTCGGTACGCGCCACGCTGTTATCCCGAGGAACATAAAACAGTTCGTGCCGACGACCGGGCGTGTACTGATGTCACAAGGTCTAACTTGCTTGTCGTAGATGCTATTTTAAGAAGATTTGATCGTTTTATAATGAGATACAGAGATTACCTAAACATTTGTCTTTTAATAAAGAATGACTGAGACACTTCATCCAAGATCAATCTACCACAGTAGAGATCCACGAAAAATAACGTAGAGATAAATGTTTTATAAAAAATACCTGAGCCATGTTTTCTACTTGTAATTGTCTCGTGGTAGAAAACAGAGTTTAATGTATAGATAAAATAAACAGTTGTTCTACGTGTATATGATTTATGATTTAGTTCTAACATTTTTATTATTTGCATGCTATTGTTATTTTTTAGGGTTCCGTACCGCAAAAGGAAAAAACTGAACCCTTATAGGATCATTTTGTTGTCCGTCTGTCTGTCAAGACCCTTTTTCTCAGGAACGCGTGGCGGTATTGTAACGGAACATACCTTGAGTAGGAAGTTCCGTCACTAAATACTAATAATATAATTGAATATGGTTGAGAATCTAAAGATCAGATATAAATTATTCATCCTAAGTAAGACATTTTCATAGTCAATATTTGTGTATGCTAACCTTTTTGATGTCTTAAATCTGGAAAGAGATTGTGATCTCATTTTATGTTTAAAAATAAAGAGGCATAGAATAGTTTGAAAATGTTGAGAGGATCTGTCAAGAATACAAAATGACATAAAAAAAAAATAGAAATTCTCATTGTTTTACAGAGAAATTTTCACTTAAATCTATAATATAAAAAATAATATTATAAATAAGCCTACTATAAGAAGATAACGTTTGGAGAACGATAATATTTGGAGCATAAAAATCATGTGGAGAAAAGTTATGGAAGTAAGTTTTATTGAATTATTTGAGTATTATAAAATTTACGGGATTGATACACTATTCAACTAGTATAAACTCTTATTCTTGGGTCTATCAGTTCTAATCTACTGAAATAGTAAATTATATTGATTTTGTGTCCTAATCCTACCCCAATGTCTTCTGAATATTGTTCTAGAAAAAAATATTTTGTCTAAGTATTCATGTATTATAAACGTAGCGATTATTCTACTCAAGTATTTAAGTTGATGTAACAAATGTTTTAAGTTTTTCAACCAATATTGATTGACACTTTTACGACAAAAATGAGGCATGTAAGTCCTCGTATATATAAATAATACGAAATATAAATTCTATTCAACCATGATGATACATTGTTGAATATTGGTGCAAATGCGACCACACGACCACACCTTCAATAAGTCTTTCTGCTGTAAGGATGAAAGATGTTATATTCGATATGAGAAAATCAGAGGGAATATAAATAACTCCTCTAAACTTTATATATTCATATTTGAGTACTTGAGTCAGAGTATAAATATAATTCACTTTTGATATCACAAACACGTGATTTTACAAAACTTAGGCAAAGTAAGTCCTAAAATATATAACCAAAATTTTCATTGAAATTAAATAATAATATGGATTGTACCATAATACTTTAAATAACATTCTATTTCAAACCGAAAGGTATCATATCAATGATATTAACTAACTAGACATGATGTCATGTACGAAATATGTAAAAGTAAATTGAGAAATAATCAATCAATGACACTCATTATATGGATATTATGAATTATTCAATAATGTGTTCAAATTAGGAAGTTAAGCAGTATTTGATTTAAGGAGAAGGCTTTACCTAAGTGAACCGATGAGCATTGGCGTCGTGCGCCGTAAAGAAGGCCTTCTGAAACGTACTCCAGGGGTTGCAAGTCGCTGGCACTTCAGAATTTGAACTTTTCCTTAAAACTGCTAACTAAAATACGATGGATCCATCTAATTATCAAAGTTGCAACTTATCAAATAATAAAATTTTACAATAACAATATGTTATAAAATACCTATGTGCTAGTTTACTACCAGTAAACGTTATACTTTCAAAATTTAATAGTGTCTAAGTCAGAGTCATAATAAACTATGAACTATCAGTCTAGTCCATTCTCTTTCACTTTAAATTAGACCAATTTTAAAATAATTCAATTTACTTAATCAAATTTCATCAAACAATTTTGTGCAATACTTTATCTTATATTAATATCCATTTTACAATACAACGTTGTGAATATACGTTGAGGAAGTAAATGGTCAATTTGTATTTTAGATTACAATATTCAATATCTCATATATCTCATAGTTTCCTTTATATTTCCGATAGATTTAAGTTCGTTTAGAATTACATAATACGGATTTTGTAGTATATAATTTAAATTAATTTTAGTCTCTTCTTTTATTTAGATCTTCAAATGATTGAAGTCGCCTACAATATAAGGTGATTACGGAGTTCGTTGGTTATCCATTTTTAGTATATTTCCTTTATCAGTCTCTCACAAAACATAATAAAATATAGTCTTAGTTTCCTAGAGGTCTAGGTTACTATGTTAGGAACTTTAGAGAAAATATCTTCTAATATAATTCACTTACTATACTAGATAAGCAGTTATGCATCTTAGGTTCTTATTGTTAAGCTTTAATATGTTTTGCAATTTTTGAGGAAATCTCAGGAAGTCTTAGGAGTCATGACAATATATTATTATGTGTACATCATTCAAGTAAATTCTAGTTTCATTTTGTTTTTCCTTACAATAGCCAATACATACATAATTTATGCTTATGCTTTTTTCAGCCAAATTCTATACTACTTATTTTATCTAGATTTTATGTCTGGTTTTCTCGATACCTATTTTTAATTTGAGATTTAATTATGTTAAATGATTATCTACAATAATAATTTATACACGTGATATTAGATTTGGGTTATGCACAAATTAACTTTAGATTCATTTATCTGCTTTTATCTATTTGTAAAATATATTCATTGTTTTTCAATTTAATTTCCCGTAATTTCTATTTTGTTCTAAGAAACAATTATTTGCTCCCATACAAAGATTATTAAGTCATTTAATGATTTAATACCCTAACGATTTAATTAATTTTATACGATTTAATACCGTATTGGTACTTCACTTATAATTGCTTTTCCTGAAATTATAGTTTAGAAATATAAAACATTTATCTCTTATGTAACATCTCTTACAATGATTTACCTAGTTTTAGACTTCAGGTTTCCGAATAATTTACTATTGGTCTTAAATACCTAATTCCGATATTTTACAAGATATCTATTATTCTTTGTTCACTAATTCAGAATGTCTACGTTAATTTAATAATACATTCAAATTCTATTCCTTTACATCATTAAATGAACAAATAATATTCTAAGTTATATTGAGTGATTGTCAATTATTTTACTATAAGAATACTATAGTATAATAACTAGTATAATAGGTCCATCTTTATGATTCTTATTTTAATTATAAATTTTAATTTAATAGATTTAAATGTTAGGTTAAGTACATATTATTTAGGAGTATTATCTGTTAGGTTAGACAAGTTCTTTCTTAATTACCTTAAAAGAAAATGGATTACTACAATAGGTCACTTCTTAAGGTCCTACCACTATACTAGGCGATTCACATGCCATATTTCAAATCACAATAATTTTATATTAAAGAAAAATATTTAATATGTTATTATGGGCTACCTTAGTAATTTAAAAATTTGGGATCAGAATTTTTAGTCAAGCACGATCTTTAAGTTGAAGCAAAAATAGGATCAGTTTCAGTTTTTGGGATCAATTTAGTTTTTGGGATCAGTTCAGTTTAAGTTAGGTGGTTGTTTTAGTTTTATTATTATTAATGTTTCTTTATTATTTATTATTTAATTTAAAATGACTAATATTTGAAATTTTAAATATTTGGGATTTAAAAAAAAATTAGTAAGGGTCTTGGGCGGTTACAATTTGGTGCCGTGACCAGGATTTTAGTAGTTAAGAAAAGATACATTATTAAGGGGATTTTACCAGGATTTAATCGGGATCTTGCCATAATTTATTTAAAAGTTTACTTAGGTAGTTGAAATTCAATTTAGCATTATCATTAATTTGGAGATGATCAGTTTCTAACAAACGTTTATTTTTTGTTATTTGTGATACTACGGGTTGATGAGAATACAAAATATGAAGAATTTATTAAGTAGTTAGATATTTTTTGATCTAAATATATATTTCTTATTTATTAAAAAAAAAAAAACTTAAATTGTAGAATAGTGATGATAGATTAATATGGTTTATTCTAGGATTATTGTGATTTGTAAAGGTGCGATTCATCGCACAATTTGTTGCCGTGAAAAAGGAGAGGTATTAAGAAAGATTTAATAGGATATTAGTATGTTTCTTAGCTAAAACGGTATTTTGATCGTGCGCTCGTAGAAGCAAGCCCTTTTGAGGATGTTTCATGTAGAACCGAAACGCGTCGAAAATTCTTATGGTTTGGTAGCGTGGAGTTTGTGACGTCACGTTGGCTTAATAGGAATATTAGGCGGAATTATATATTTATTGTATTTTTAAAGTGTTTTATTAAAATATTAATTTATATTTTCTTGAAATATTTTAAAAATATTTATTTTTATTATATATGGTTTCCGCAAAAACTGCCTGAATCTATTCATTAAACTGCATAACATGCCTGAATCTATTCATTAAACTAAATAAGCGTATTAAAATCAATGATTAAATATATTCAGTCAGGGGGTTGTATTAATTACTTGCCCATATACTCAGATTTATGCACGAATTTGTGTTATAATTATTGGTGATCATAAATAAATGAATAAAATAATATTAAAATGGAGGTTGATTAAAGCTTAGTAAAATCAATTATTAAATATATTCAGTCAGGGGGTTGTATTAATTACTTACAAATATACTCAGATTTATGCAAGAATTTATGTAATAATTATTGATGACCATCAGTACTTATATTATAAATGAGAAAGTAACTCTGTCCGTCTGTCTGTTACGCTTTCACGCCAAAACTACTGCACCGATTTGAATGAAATTTGGTATGGAAATAGTTTGAGACCCGGGAAAACATAGAATAGTTTTTATCCAACTGCGTAAAAAGAGGTTAATGTTTTTGCGGGATAACCGACATACGCACGGGCGGCGTCGCGTCCGGAAAGCTATTAAATAAATAAATAAATAATTAAATTAGAATAAAAGAATATTAAAATGAGGGTTGATTAAACATTGAAGCGTGATAAAATCATTTATTGAATAAATTCAGTCAAGGGGTTGTCCTACCTAATAGTTTTACAATTGAACACCAAGGAATTGTGTAAATAAAAATATTTCTTACAAATTTAAAAACGATAAGAGTAATTCCGGTTATTTATTGTTAAATATAATTAGGTATTTAAACAATTGATTATTTAGATTAAAGAAGATAAATAATTTACTTCAATTTGATAATATGAAAATAAACTTGAAAAAAAAATAAAAAATAAAACAAGGAGTATATGAAATATTCTTAGATATAAGGGATAGAGTGCAGGTGTTAAAAAAAAAGTTTACGATAATTTTATAACCAAATGAGACATGAGGCATTTTAAACGTGTGGAAATCTATCGTTTGCCTTGTTTATCATAAAAAAATATGTAAATAAAATGTAATCTTAATTTATATAACTTAATCAATACTAGTTTACTTTACTTAATCAAAGTATTAAATCAAAATGTTCAACAATAAATATTTAAATATATTTTTTAATTAAGTTTTATTAAATTGAATTGAAATTGTATTTACTAAAAAGAATTTATTTTTGAAATTTATAATAAAATAGTTTATAAAGTACTTATTTAGTTATGAGACTTCATGATTTCTGGGGTGTGTTTTGTTACTGCCAAAATATTGTTTTAAGATCAATAATTTGTCGGTTATCAATATGTCATATTTATTTTGAGCTTAGCTTTTAACTAAAAGGAATTGATTCATTGTTAAAGAGTATGAAACACAATGATAGTTAATGTTTTGAATGGATTGCATAAAAGAAGGAATGGAGAGCTTTAATAATTTATTGATATCCTTGGTTTGAAGCAATTTGTTGTCAATTGAATTCAGATGCATTACCCTATCGACGGAGCTATAATGCTAAAAACAGTACATATCAGCGACTCATATGAAGGAGATTTGGTGTTAGGTTAAGTCAGAAGACAAGTCATCAGTATAAACTGATTTCATACGAGTCCCACTCTACACTAAATATTGCGGTACACTATACATCTCCAAAACCAGAAGTTTGATTACATGAAATTGGTATTAAGTGGATTAGTGGTGAGCATACATAATTAAAGCTTTAAGCCTTAAGAGTAGATTTAGTTTTTGGAAGGTCTTAGGGGGTGTTTTTCTCTAAGCGTATGATTGGTTTGCAGACTAACACCAACCTTTGAATCATTAGGATTAATGCGCAACACAAAACGCATTTCCTTACCAGGATTGAATCGACTTGGTGAAAAGAAATCTTTATTTATGATTATCGCTATAAAAGCTTATATATTAACTCATTTAATTTTAAACTTTTGGAATGGTTTAAAAACACTCATATTCTCAAATACACCATGTCTGAGTTCATTTGCCAATAAATTTTATTCGAATTATAAATAAATTAATGATTATATTTATGATTAATATTTTAGAGAGATTGTTAAAAAAATATTTTTGGTGAAATTATCATATCATTTGTGCAAATTTTGGGGGTTGGATGTAGCGAGGCATATCGTGAGACGGAAGTTCCATCACTAAACATAATTAATATAATTGAAATAATGGTAAAAAAATTTAAACTTAGATATATAACAAGAAAATCCTTATGAGATTATTTCCCAATAATTTTTATTTGAACACATTTATGATAAATATTTGTAATTTAAAGATTTGATTAAAAAATTTACTCCGGTTAAATTATCATACCACCTGCGCAAATTTTGGGGGTTGAATGTAACGGAACATACCTTGAGTAGGAAGTTCCGTCACTAAATACTAATAATATAATTGAATATGGTTGAGAATCTAAAGATCAGATATAAATTATTCATCCTAAGTAAGACATTTTCATAGTCAATATTTGTGTATGCTAACCTTTTTGATGTCTTAAATCTGGAAAGAGATTGTGATCTCATTTTATGTTTAAAAATAAAGAGGCATAGAATAGTTTGAAAATGTTGAGAGGATCTGTCAAGAATACAAAATGACATAAAAAAAAATAGAAATTCTCATTGTTTTACAGAGAAATTTTCACTTAAATCTATAATATAAAAAATAATATTATAAATAAGCCTACTATAAGAAGATAACGTTTGGAGAACGATAATATTTGGAGCATAAAAATCATGTGGAGAAAAGTTATGGAAGTAAGTTTTATTGAATTATTTGAGTATTATAAAATTTACGGGATTGATACACTATTCAACTAGTATAAACTCTTATTCTTGGGTCTATCAGTTCTAATCTACTGAAATAGTAAATTATATCGATTTTGTGTCCTAATCCTACCCCAATGTCTACTGAATATTGTTCTAGAAAAAAATATTTTGTCTAAGTATTCATGTATTATAAACGTAGCGATTATTCTACTCAAGTATTTAAGTTGATGTAACAAATGTTTTAAGTTTTTCAACCAATATTGATTGACACTTTTACGACAAAAATGAGGCATGTAAGTCCTCGTATATATAAATAATACGAAATATAAATTCTATTCAACCATGATGATACATTGTTGAATATTGGTGCAAATGCGACCACACGACCACACCTTCAATAAGTCTTTCTGCTGTAAGGATGAAAGATGTTATATTCGATATGAGAAAATCAGAGGGAATATAAATAACTCCTCTAAACTTTATATATTCATATTTGAGTACTTGAGTCAGAGTATAAATATAATTCACTTTTGATATCACAAACACGTGATTTTACAAAACTTAGGCAAAGTAAGTCCTAAAATATATAACCAAAATTTTCATTGAAATTAAATAATAATATGGATTGTACCATAATACTTTAAATAACATTCTATTTCAAACCGAAAGGTATCATATCAATGATATTAACTAACTAGACATGATGTCATGTACGAAATATGTAAAAGTAAATTGAGAAATAATCAATCAATGACACTCATTATATGGATATTATGAATTATTCAATAATGTGTTCAAATTAGGAAGTTAAGCAGTATTTGATTTAAGGAGAAGGCTTTACCTAAGTGAACCGATGAGCATTGGCGTCGTGCGCCGTAAAGAAGGCCTTCTGAAACGTACTCCAGGGGTTGCAAGTCGCTGGCACTTCAGAATTTGAACTTTTCCTTAAAACTGCTAACTAAAATACGATGGATCCATCTAATTATCAAAGTTGCAACTTATCAAATAATAAAATTTTACAATAACAATATGTTATAAAATACCTATGTGCTAGTTTACTACCAGTAAACGTTATACTTTCAAAATTTAATAGTGTCTAAGTCAGAGTCATAATAAACTATGAACTATCAGTCTAGTCCATTCTCCTTCACTTTAAATTAGACCAATTTTAAAATAATTCAATTTACTTAATCAAATTTCATCAAACAATTTTGTGCAATACTTTATCTTATATTAATATCCATTTTACAATACAACGTTGTGAATATACGTTGAGGAAGTAAATGGTCAATTTGTATTTTAGATTACAATATTCAATATCTCATAGTTTCCTTTATATTTCCGATAGATTTAAGTTCGTTTAGAATTACATAATACGGATTTTGTAGTATATAATTTAAATTAATTTTAGTCTCTTCTTTTATTTAGATCTTCAAATGATTGAAGTCGCCTACAATATAAGGTGATTACGGAGTTCGTTGGTTATCCATTTTTAGTATATTTCCTTTATCAGTCTCTCACAAAACATAATAAAATATAGTCTTAGTTTCCTAGAGGTCTAGGTTACTATGTTAGGAACTTTAGAGAAAATATCTTCTAATATAATTCACTTACTATACTAGATAAGCAGTTATGCATCTTAGGTTCTTATTGTTAAGCTTTAATATGTTTTGCAATTTTTGAGGAAATCTCAGGAAGTCTTAGGAGTCATGACAATATATTATTATGTGTACATCATTCAAGTAAATTCTAGTTTCATTTTGTTTTTCCTTACATTAGCCAATACATACATAATTTATGCTTATGCTTTTTTCAGCCAAATTCTATACTACTTATTTTATCTAGATTTTATGTCTGGTTTTCTCGATACCTATTTTTAATTTGAGATTTAATTATGTTAAATGATTATCTACAATAATAATTTATACACGTGATATTAGATTTGGGTTATGCACAAATTAACTTTAGATTCATTTATCTGCTTTTATCTATTTGTAAAATATATTCATTGTTTTTCAATTTAATTTCCCGTAATTTCTATTTTGTTCTAAGAAACAATTATTTGCTCCCATACAAAGATTATTAAGTCATTTAATGATTTAATACCCTAACGATTTAATTAATTTTATACGATTTAATACCGTATTGGTACTTCACTTATAATTGCTTTTCCTGAAATTATAGTTTAGAAATATAAAACATTTATCTCTTATGTAACATCTCTTACAATGATTTACCTAGTTTTAGACTTCAGGTTTCCGAATAATTTACTATTGGTCTTAAATACCTAATTCCGATATTTTACAAGATATCGATTATTCTTTGTTCACTAATTCAGAATGTCTACGTTAATTTAATAATACATTCAAATTCTATTCCTTTACATCATTAAATGAACAAATAATATTCTAAGTTATATTGAGTGATTGTCAATTATTTTACTATAAGAATACTATAGTATAATAACTAGTATAATAGGTCCATCTTTATGATTCTTATTTTAATTATAAATTTTAATTTAATAGATTTAAATGTTAGGTTAAGTACATATTATTTAGGAGTATTATCTGTTAGGTTAGACAAGTTCTTTCTTAATTACCTTAAAAGAAAATGGATTACTACAATAGGTCACTTCTTAAGGTCCTACCACTATACTAGACGATTCACATGCCATATTTCAAATCACAATAATTTTATATTAAAGAAAAATATTTAATATGTTATTATGGGCTTCCTTAGTAATTTGAAAATTTGGGATCAGAATTTTTAGTCAAGCACGATCTTTAAGTTGAAGCAAAAATAGGATCAGTTTCAGTTTTTGGGATCAATTTAGTTTTTGGGATCAGTTCAGTTTAAGTTAGGTGGTTGTTTTAGTTTTATTATTATAAATGTTTCTTTATTATTTATTATTTAATTTAAAATGACTAATATTTGAAATTTTAAATATTTGGGATTTAAAAAAAATTTAGTAAGGGTCTTGGGCGGTTACAGTATCGAGCTGAAATTCATATCAAATACTCAAGTCTACTGTCTCTTAAATCTGTGAAAAATTGAACTTCTAAGCCAACGCAATCAAAGGATACAGCCGTTTATGCCGCCAATTTTCGACACTCGCAAGGGAATCAAAATCGAAACGGTACTTCCTGTGATCTCAGAATCTTGAAATTTGGTAGGAAACAACGTCTTATAGCACAGATAAAGAAAACATTGCGAAAAGCAAAAAATTTAGTCACATCATATAATAAAAATATTTTCAATAATTTTATAATGTTATGGATTTCATTTGGCAATTAAAATACCATAACTTTTACTTATATACCTGAGTCGGACTATGGGCGATTTTTCTGTATGATAATAATTCAAAATAATGAAGATATTACATGATCGAAATGCCACAAACACGACCTGTAAGTCCCTTTGTTTTGTCATTTGACGTCTGACAAGTTATGTCTTTAATTGGTCTTGTATTTTATCAAACTGAAATAAGTTCCAACAAAAAAGTGAAATGAGAAAGCTGTTATTCTTGTGGTCACCTCTAATCTAATAAGCTACCCCTCGCTTCGCTCAGCGTCCAACCTATAGATGATTTTCCTCTTGAATAGTAATTTTGTTAACGGCCTAAGCATCAGACAACCAGTTGATTAAATGATGTATGAAACGTTGAGGCTAAATTTCATTTAGGCTTCTATTTAAACGGCGTGGTTTGGTAAAAAAACTAGACTGTTTACTATAGAGCTGATTCTTTAATATAGTTGGCTGCTGTTAAATGCCTTAACCATCAATTTTTCCTGTATGATATAGTTACATAAAGCTAAAATCTACATACGTGGATTGATGATGTTTTAGTACTATCTATTACTTTAATATGTTGAGATATTTTACCTTCCTGTCAGTCTGTTTGTCTGTAAATTTTCCTCCACACTGAAGTTTATGGACCACAAAGGTATTCCAATAAAAAGTTGGGTGCAAACAGAATATTGATGAGAAGTTGCCCCGAGACGTGACCTTTGTCGCGTTCGATTTCAAAACTGTCGAAGTTCTTGAGATGAACTTCTCGAGGTTTATTTACAATTCCGAAAGATGTCACTAAGCGTTTTCGCATTTCTCTTTTTTATTGGATTCTACGTACTAGTCTCACTGGCAGCTGGATTGTGATTTGGTTGTTTTTTATACTTTTTTTGTTTGATGAGAATTAATGTTGCGCTTACCGTTTTCTGAGCAGTTTTGGCCATGTTTATGGTTCAACGGTGGGCTAGTAGCAACACCATTGCGTTCCTATAGTGTA
Source organism: Plagodis dolabraria (assembly GCA_963854805.1). Lineage (NCBI taxonomy): Eukaryota > Metazoa > Arthropoda > Insecta > Lepidoptera > Geometridae > Plagodis > Plagodis dolabraria. Next base: position 20,563,324 of record OY978457.1, on the reverse strand, counting down.
GCAACAATATAGGAACGCAATGGTGGCAGGGCATTTCGCGAATGCTCACCTAGCCCACAAGTAGATAATTGGTAGTCAAGCGTTATGGCGTGTTCCGTATGCATACTTATTTGATAATACATTAAAATGTCATTATCAGAATTATCATGTAATTTTCTCTCAAACTACTTTTAAACGCAAAATAAGTGCACAATGCTTACGAGTAAAAATATCTGACACACAAAAGTAAACGATTAAAGTATTGCTGATTTAATTTCGTGTGCTGAATTCTCTCTATATCCATCCTAGATGTGAAAGAGTTTTCATATGAATCTGAGCAAATGTCTGTCCCAAGTGTTTGCTAACACTATAGCTACAGTGTTTTATTCTGAATCATATAATATTTTGCCTCTTCAAAAGAATAAGAACACATTTTTAGGCACGTTCCAGCTTTGACTTGAAATATAGACTTTTTCATAAAAAGTCGAACAATTTTATTAATAATTTTGTGCGTGCTGCCTGTATTTATTTATGGGACGTATACGTGGCCCTATTGAATACGTAAGCTAGCTAGCTGAGTATTTTACAACATCGGGGAACAAATATCACTCGTCATCTGTAAATAGTTTAGAAGATCAGAACGATGGATGTAATATAATGCTAATATGATGCTGGGAACATGCCTCTAGATCAGGGATCCCCAAACTATTTTGGACAAGTGACCCCTTTTCCATAATTAACTGTTTACCTCAGACCCCATGGCCAAATTACCTAATATAAAATCTGTAATCAAGACTTAAGAGTGATAGATATATCACCTCGTTAAATGTGATTTGCGCTTCAAATTTTTTCATAATATATTCGCCACGTTCTTAATAATTCTCTTCGAAATGAATAATACTTAACTATGTTTATTTCGCCAGCCACTGTACAAAAATTACAATATGGAAGTTGTGAACAAAAATAATTAAGATAATGTTTTTGGAAAAAAGTTAAAATATCCAACTACAGGACGCGGGTGATGGACTGTCGATATTCTTTATTCATTTTAAGTGATTTATTCGATGATTTCAGATTTCTGTATGTAAAAAAAAAATACATATGATAAACCTTGATGATCATATATATAGGTATGATTTTTGTTGCATTGGTTATGTTATATTGAACCAGTTAAGGTTTAAGTTTCAGCAATGGACTAATTTTCGTCGAGTGCTTCAGCAATTTATCTTTGTAGGTATCAATTCCAAGATGGCAATTCACAGCGGTGAAAACGAAAAATTATAACATCATTTGTATATTTTTTACATAACATAGTACCTAACTCCTTTTGTAGGTGTGCACTTTACATAATAAGTTATCTAGGAAGGTACTGAGTAGTTGAACTTTCTATCGTTTTCACTCTGAAGCGCGCGTCTGTGAGACTAATGTTTATGAATCGAGGGTTAGATTTAATTGGTTGCTCGTAACTTCATAAACATAGGACATTCATTAAAATTTTTGGGCCTAGTAATTTGACTCCCTTTTGCGGCCTGGTTGTAAAACCTCTAGTAAATTTTACTATAAACTATCTACCTGGCAAAACAAAGCTTTATAGGTCAAATTTGTTTACAGCTTTAACATCTCTGGTATAATTCATAGTACAGTTTTCATATTATTTTATGTCATTAAACTTAATACTTAATTTCATGCTCCTAACAGTTGACTTTCATACAAATTTGAGCCCTAATTTGACCCCTTTAATTCAACCCTGGTGTGAAATCCGTTCTTAAGAGTATATTTTAGACGAACGCCCCCATACAAAACGCAGCTCCAATTTCATTTTAATAATAGCGAATAAAACTCAATGATTTTTTACCTACGTAATCAAAACCCTAATATCTAGGTTTGTTGTGCATCAGATTTTCATTAAATTATTCAGTTTTGAAATTACACTAGCTCAAAAACTCGTAATTTTAGATAAAAGAAAGACCCAACTTTAAGCATCTCTTCCAAGAAAAATAAGCATGTTTTTAATATTTCTATTACACCACAAACAAGGGGAATATAATGAAGTTTCTATAATGGGAATTTATTTATACATATGTACTATACTTTTTAAATAAATCTGGAGCTACGAATAACTGGCTCAAACTCCTAAAAACGAGTGCTATATACTAAACGCTATATAATAAAAAATTTAATTATAGTCCAAAAGAAAAAGGATTTAAGCCAGAAACGATAGGTCTAATAATACACTATATTTACATGCGAGTTTTTTTTAAATAACAAGTTGAGTTTATATGAAAGTTCACACTTTGGCTGGCGGGTATATGTCCTTAACTAAAGTGATTATAACTCCAAAATCATGAGGCATTCATACTTACTTTTAGCCCCAATTCACCCCTTAATTCGGCTATGCCATAAAATCCATCCTTAGCTCACCTACGTCTTCTACATTATACTTACACTTTCTTTCTCCCGCGTGGCATGAAGCCCCTATATAAAAAAAAATGGACTTTTGTACAAATTATGAGCTTTAAATCAAAAGAAGTACAGCCCTATTTCAAAATCAGTTCTTATCTGATCTATAGTTTTTTTTTTCTTATAGACCTACCTGCAAAATTGTATGTTCCTAACTTTAAAACAATAAGACTTTTATTAAAAAATAAGCCCTTACCACCTAAATTAGGCCCTTTCGCATAGTACATTTTAAACTGATGTTTTCCCTATAGATAAACTGCCCACCTGCCAAATATTCAGCTTAAGAGGTCAAGTGCTTTTTAAAATTTGTATAAAAATATAGGACGTATACAAATAATGAGCTGCAATTCGCCTTAATTCAGCCCCATTGCAAAATCAGTTCTTGTCTGATCTACACTTTCTACCTATAAACCTACCTGCCAAATATTATGTTCCAAACTTCAAAACACATTAAGACTTTTATTAAAAATAAGCCCCAAGTTGACTGCTTTAACTGGGCCTTGTCGCAAAATCCATTTAAATCTCCTATAAACTGCCAACCTGCCAAATTTTAGATTCACGGGTCAAGTGGTTTATGAAGTTCGTGTTTAGTCTGTGAGTAACCGAAAAAGTGACTTCCTTAAATATGTATGAAAGTAATATAATATGTATATCTTATATTATATATTATCTCTAAAATGAAATTGCCAGGAAAAGGTGTGGCTGTAGGCTGGATATCATAAGGGCAAAAAATTATTAAGTTTTTTTTTACATCGCTATCAATTTGTGTATAATGTTTATTTCATATCTAAAATCTTTTATCCACCTGAAATCAATACAAAAGTTGTAATCTATGCTTTGTTGAAAGAAAGAAAGAAAAGAATTTTCATTGCCACAAAATATAATACAATAACTACAATGAACATATAAATTTAAACATAATTGGCAGTAGGGGGAAAATTTTTGAAAAAACCTTCAATCAAAAACTATGATTAGGTACCTGAAAATCGTTTTATTATCGCTGTAACGTTATATTAACGATTATATCCAGTGTGTACGTGATTTATTACAGTGACTTGGACTTATTGCCCTTTGTTTACGCAAACCCCGCGTGTATCCTTTATTGGTTATCGGTTTGTCGTTACTGGTAACCGGATAATAGGCATTACGTGATCAAAATGCGAAAATCACAAGATAAATTAGTACAGAGATCTGGAATAAAAGACGGCACAGTGGTCAGACGGTACCGTATAAACTGACCTTAGATTACAAGGAAAATAAATCTGTAATCTACTAGCTTTATTAATTAGGGCGCGGCTCCGCCCGCGCGTATGTCGGTTATCGCGCAAAAACATTAACCTCTTTTTGCGCAGTTGGATAAAAACTATCCCATGTTTTTTCCCGGGTCTCAAACTATTTCCATACCAAATTTCATTCAAATTGGTCTAGTAGTTTTGGCGTGAAAACGTAACAGACAGACAGAGTTACTTTCGCATTTATAATATTTGTACTGATGATACTGCCACGAAAGAGTAAGATTCTGCCATGGCTTATAGCAAAATGGAGGGCAGATCCAAATTTTCCCTATTACCATTTTCTGAAAATTACTGGCTTTCAAACATATATGTAACACCGCGGGGTAGGTGCTTGGCGACAGATTTTCGAACAATGCCCTAGTATAAGAAACGCCGGTTCTTGTCTTGCAAAAAAGTATTCAGATTATCAACCCTCATTAAAAGATTTATTTATTTTTATTTGTATACTAATTAGCAGCACCCTCAAGTAAAAAATGTAGCGTTAATCACCTTTTTTGATTTCAGGGATTGTGATGTTAAACGGTAACCTCTGCCTTGTAACAAGTGACGAACTGCACTGCGCCCATCACCCTGAGACATACAGTTGTTAAGACCCTACATATACAGATTAGCCTGTAATTTCATAACTCTCAAGGACCGCAGCCGGAACACAATGTAAGGTGCTTGGCGACAGATTTTCTACTCGATAGATAGCTTAAGTGAGGTGAACATTTGCAAAATGCCCTTCCACCATGCTAAAGCCTTTCAATATTACTCATCATTTTTGTTTCAAAGTTTCTTTAGCACAATATTTACTGTTTTTATTTTGTGCTCTAATTTTATTATTTTAACCCTCATAGGGGTCAGTGAGGCTGCCAACCAGACTACTAGAATACATCTCAACAAAAGAAGTGTTTTTTTAACTCTTAACACTCTGATGTTATTAGTACCTACTGTACCTACCTTTCTATATTTCTATACAATACGATTGCAAATATTATCGTGTGCTTAGTAAAATTTACATAATATACAATATTAGAAGCACAACTGTTCATCGATTTTTTATAGCCAAACAATATTTTTTATAGTTTCATATAAAGTGCATTTCCATGTTTTAGTAACTTTTGCATTTATTAGTTTAAGTGAGTGGGTTTATAGTCAAATTATCTGTATTTACTTTCTAGAACTTTTTGGGTATAACTTTACTTTTTGCAAATCATCGAACTTTAAGTCTAGCTTTAGTTCAATTTTATGTATATTTTATAACTTTGTATGACTGTTTGTTTCCTAAATAAAATAAAATTAAAACAAAAAATATAAAATAACAGAAAACTACCAAACCACTGTTTACTTTTCTGTTTTTTTACTTCCTGTTTATATAAGCTTTAGATATAGCTTACTTACCGGAAATAAATTTAATCCTTATCTGTTTCCATATGAATCTAAAGGAGAAAGTAGTGGCTGAAATAAAGTAAATGTCACCGAGATAAGCCGGATTTATCAGCCGGATATAAACGTCGTTGTTATAAGGAAAGTTAACTGGTATTATCCTTTGTGTAACTTTCCTTAGAATAGGTCAGATCACTGGCAATAGTTTCTAAGCTGTTATCATCTATATATAGATGTATTCATGTGCGGATTTTTCCCTTACTGACTTGATTGTGTGGTAAGCAGTTTGTAATAGAGTAATCGTCTAATGCTGCCAACAGGAAAATGTCTATTTTTTTGTTGGTGTACTTATAATCGAAATTCTCATACTATAAAGACGCTTTGCAATCCTTAATAATGTCCTGAATGTGAGCTGTGCCTGGTTTAAGACAATAGGCTCCCTCTATATTACAGTCCATAGAGGTTGGTATCAAATTCAAATTCAAATTCAAATTCATTTATTGCATACGACTGTAGGTTGTACAAAGCTCTTAAAGTTAAAATTTACCATATACAATCTACCTCATAAAGAGGTGTGCAACATGTTCAAAAAGACCTATAAATTTTTAAATGCTTCTAAATTATACATATTAACGATTTAATTTATTAATTGTTTTACATTACATAATTTAATCATTATAATTCAATTATTTACTTAATATTCATTAATTAACTAAACGAAATAAGTGTACTTATCTTAATAAGAAAAAAAAAATGAAATTGTCAAATTAATGCGATTATATTAGTTAGATGTCATAAGTAATACAACACAATTCAAATGGTACAATGTCAATAATTACGGACGTCAATTTTTACACCTTTCACAATAACAATTTATGTCCAAAGTATATTTTCATGTTTATTTAAATTTAAAATATTCATCAACGCTGTAGAAACAATTGCTTAGCAACCAGGATTTTAATGTTTGCTTAAATTTAGTCTTATTTAATTTTTTTATGTCATTAGGTAATTTATTATAAATCTTAATTGCCATAACATAAGCGTTATTTTTATACAACTGTAATCTACAACATGGAAGATAAAGTCTATCTCGGTGCCTAGTTTGTTTTTGCAACATGTCACAATGCTTGTCAAAAAGCTCTGGGTGATCCTGAACAAATTTACAAACTTCCATTATGTACATGCAAGGTAATGGAAGGATATTGTATTCTTTGAAAATAGGCCGACAGCTATCCGTAGACCAGGCCCCACATATTGAGCGTACGCATTTTTTTTGTACGATAAAAGCCCTATTAATGTCGACCGAGTTACCCCACAACAGTAGTCCGTACGACAAAACCGAGGATACGTAGCCGTGATACGCGCATAGAGCAGATTCTTTCGACACCGAGAGCCTTAGTTGTCGTATAGCATACACGAAACGGTCAAGTCTGCCACAAACGTTATCTATATGAAATTTCCATGAGCAGTTCTTGTCAATTGTTATTCCTAAAAACTTACATGTATTTACTTGTACCACTTGCATTTTTTGGAATTGAATATTTAAAGTATCTTCTTTAGCGCAATATGTGTGAAATTGTATAATGTTAGTTTTATCAATATTAATTTTTAACTTATTTTGATTTAGCCAATGTGTTAAATTATATATGGTACTGTTAATATCTAATTTAAGTTGCTCATTATTTTTGGATTGGATGACAACAGTGGTATCATCAGCATATAGAATACACTGATGTCTGGTGACGTTAGGAATATCATTTATGTAAGTTATGAAGATAAATGGCCCCAAAATGCTACCTTGAGGTACACCTGATCGATTTACTTGCAGTTCTGACCTGTATATTATTTTATGTCCTTTTACTATTCTAGAAACCTCAGTGCACTGTTTCCTATTTTCTAAATAGCTTTTCAACCAATTTTGAGCGTTTCCTCTGATTCCATACATATTTAGCTTTTTAAGTGCTATACTATGATCTACTAAATCCAACGCTTTAGTCATATCTATGAATATAGCCGCTACTTTTTCTCTATTATTAAGACTGTTTGTTATGGATTTAATTAGATTGAAACATGCCAATGTTGTAGAGCTATTTTTTGTAAACCCATACTGTTCTGGACACAAGATCTTATTTTTTGCCATAAACTCATTTAATCGGGCAAGAATAGCTTTCTCGAAAATTTTTGACAGTACCGGATTTAATGTAATTGGTCTATAATTATTCATGTCATTTCGATGTCCTTTTTTGTGCAGTGGTTTAACAACCGATATTTTTAATGCTTCGGGAAAACACCCCTCTTCAAAGGATAAATTTATTAAATGACTGAGGTGTGCACAGAAGTGATACCCACACTGTTTTATTATGTTAGTGTTAATATTGTCATACCCAACTGAATTAGTGTTATTTAATGATTTAATAATATTTAATACTTCTGTTTTGTCAGTTGGTTTTAAAAATATTGAATTTATTGGATTTTTATTAATTGTATTGAAGATGTCGTCGGCATAAAATTGACTTACCGTATTATTATTATCTATAGCTAAATTAATGAAATAATTATTAAATAAATTACATATTGTATTAGGATCATTAAATGTCAAATTATTTAATTCAATAGTATTTATTTGGTCACATCACCACAATGTTAGATATTCAACATCAATGCAGTAATGTAGCAAACACTGTCTCTGACTGTGTTAAGGCGTGAAGTTCTCTGTAGCAAAATACGTTACTGGGCCTACGAGACACAGCAACGAACATCTTGGAGTGACGAAAGCAGTTCAGGATTATTATATTTTCTATAGAACCTTTAGTAGAACCATATATGATTCAGGGTCAAAACAGTGCAGGAATGGAGACAACACTGCAATTTTGAGTTATGGACAGCCGCTTACCATCAACACACACACTGAAAAAACATGGAGCCAAAGCAAATCTGGTGAATTATGGATATATATTATTATTATTCTGCCTGCTTTTATGAGGATTTAAATGAGGGATTACATGTATTTCAATTTTTGTAGAATTAACAGAAAAAACGGACTCCCGGCTCAAAAGAGCTAATAATTATTTGTTGTAGTCACTATAATGGCCCGAACTTCAACAAAGTATCATATATTTCTAACAATAATATATTTTAAGCACAATCGCATGCTAAGCGAGTATTAAATTAAAAAAAAATACCTATCCTATAATATATATATATATATTATAGGATAGGTATATATATATATTATAAGTATTGGAACGACTGCTCAGCAAAACAGTAGCAATGAAGCAGTATATCAAATTCCATCTTGACCGGGAATCGACTCCGAGATTAGAGCACAAAATTTTGCATCTCATTACATATTGTAAAGAAAAGAATACAATTAATTAATTTATTAAAACATACAAAAAGATTGCAATTTATCGTTGTTTAGTATGTTAAGCTTGGAATACATACTACCTTAATCCTATTAAGTATCAATAAACAATTTTCCTTCAAATGATTGCTGTTGTATCTAGATAATCAGCAAAGCAAGCGTTATTGAAAAAAAATATATTTACATAGCAGCATAATGCTTGTTGTCTAAGAGAAAAACGCTGATTTTCAGCCAAGACCCTATGAAGGAAATTATATTGTGTAAATAGTTCTGACTGGTAACTAAATTAAAATTCTGTTATATAAAATAAAATTATTGAAGAGAAATTATATTTATTTCAATTTATACTTGAAAAATATTCTCTCATGCCTCGATGGCCGAGCGGTTATGGTAGACGGAGCGTAAAAAATATGCGTAAAAACTTGGGTACCAATCACATTCGAGGCAGAAAATATTGTGCTCTAAAAATATGAATTTATCATTTAATTTCTTTCATAGAAGGAGTCCTCTAATTTTTTAACATATTTTAATCGTCGGTTAGTCAGATAGATTGATAGTCAATTTTAATAGTCTGCTCTGCTTAGACAAGATTGTTATGATTGCTCACATCTTCAATAACATGTTGAATAAGGTATCATACTGATTCAAATTATTTTTCATGCCACTTCCACAAATTCAGTTTAGTATTCCCACTATAACTTGTGGAAAAGTTCTTTCTTTTCATTATTTCTTTTAGTGCAGATCGATTTTAGTAGAATGACGTAACTAAAAGTAAGGCACGTAGGTATTTAGTAGCATGGTGGTAGGGCATTTTGCGAACGGCCGCATGGCTAGCTACCACCCTCAAGTACAAAATCTGTCGCCAAGCACCTAACGGTGTGTTCAGGCAGCTGTTCTTGAGAGCCAGTAACTCTAGGCTAGCCTGAACAACATCTTCGACCTTACCATCAGCTGATATAGTGGTTGTTAATTCACCTGCTAAGCAAATAAGCTTAAAAAATTACTCCTTCCTCTGATGATTATTTATTTTTCACCACTGGTGACGATGATTACGTTGAAAAACTGAAAGTATCTTTTGTGTTAATCCAGGATCTAAACTATCTATAATTCACATTTTCTAACAATCATTTTAGCCTTTTCAAAGTGAATGGGTAACAAACGTGCCCGCCCGTAGATGTGTACACTAGAAATTTCCAGTTACTAGTGGAGCCGAAATCTAGCTGAGGCCAAGATCAATACGGCCTTGCTTTTGTACAAATAGATTAGTCAGTCAGATATAGATAACGTACTTTTGAATTATAGATTTCATCTTTTAACACGTGTTATATTATTACCCTATTACTAGAAACCTTTTAACATGTCTATCGAACCGTGGGTGCTAGGCATGAAGATACTTTTTACTTTTCACATAGCATAAGATTATTTTATTTATATATTCGCTCATATTCCTATAATACATATAATACATGTATATGTACGCATAATCCAAATTACAAATATTTCGATTAGAATTTTCAAAGGCTGTGACGGATAGACAAACGAAGTTTAATTTGGCCATGGTGGTCTAGAACTACCATTATTAAATAACAAGACTGACATGTGAGTGAATCGATAAACATGCGTTTGATAGATTATTTGAAAATTGACTTACTATGATTAGCTTTACGCTTAAGATTAAAGAACTGGTTTAATGTGACATTCTCATTTTGTTTTAAATATACTCTGTGGTTTTTAAGAGGAAAATAAGTATTGGTTTAGTTATCCATATGTATACTTTATCTGTGGTGTGAATTTAACACTTTACCTAATTGTGTTTGTTGTTAGACTGTGATTAAGCATCATATATGGATTATCATGATCACTTGAATCATTATTTGATGATAATATTACTGGAAGTATATTTTATAAGTAGCGAAATTGATTACGTGACAGTGTAAAGTACTTATTAATAATAGTTTATATGTTCTATATTTATGATGTGTAAAAACATTGAAGATTTTATTATACTTATTGCCATATGTATAGATCACTTGAATCATTATTTGATGTTATTAATACTGTAAGCATATTTTATAAGTAGTTTAACTGGTCATGTGACAGTTGTTGAGATACTTACATAAAATAGTTTATATTATGTGCTTTATTTATATGTGTAAAAACTTTGAAGATTTTATTATACTTATTGCCATACGTGAGCTTGAGATTACACAATTGTCAAATATAAAGAGTAATGTGTTTGTGACGGTAGTCGCTTTGTCACCTTATTTGTTCACTCACTGCGAGTAGCTTCAGTGTCTGTCGGACCGCCGTGCGGAGCGGACCTCTTGTGGTATCGAAATAGTGTTTTATGACAAAGTGCTGCCCGATTCAGTGCCTGTCGGACCGCCGTGCCGAGCAGACCTCCAGTGGTGTGGAAATAGTCTTTAACGACCAAGTGCTGCCCAATCAAGATGTTGTGAAGTTAAGTAATTTATTATACTCTTTTTTGGTATTATATAACGACGAATATGTCAATGAATAGTTGATAAGTGTAAATGAAGTGTATATAGTAAGTAAGTAACACATTGTTAAAAGACATTTAAAAGACTAGCCTCGAGTTTCTTGCCCGTTCTTCTCGAAGTGGCTCTATACAACTTTGTTTACTGAACGAGGCAGTAATGTTAGAATATTTCAATGTTAAAATTTCATTAGAGCGTCGTAGACGCCTAAATTGAATAAATGGTTTTGACTTTGACTTTGACTTTCATTATTCCAACTAACATCAGAAGTGGGATAGAACACAATATACTTCATATGGTTTCAAATGCTTTCAGAACGCGTGGACGTGGCTTCTCATGGCTGTTTTGGAGGGTCTACTAAAGGCCATCTGCGACGCAGCAGCTGGCTCACAATGTGGTGATGACGTGGTGCTACCACCTTTTGATCTGACAAGAATGACAACGGTGCAGACAACAGGTATACCGCTATTTGGTGATCATGGCTGGAGCACCATCACTACTGTTGTCAGGTAAGGCCTTTATGGGCTTTGTGTTGTTATGGTGAAAACCTAGGATCCTCACATTGAAAACTGGGACCTGTTCAAAGTTACAAAAAGGATTTGTACCCCACCCCGAAAACTTAAACAAAACAAACAATAATACATAGTTTAGCAACCGAGTAGGACTCGCGTAAATTTTACCGTATATTTCTTCAACCAGTTTCGAACTTATTTGGGGACCTTCGTGTGGGGGTAAAAAAAATTATCAGATATACGTACAAAAGTTGTGCTTCAGAGGGATAGCTTTTCTGTTAATTTTGTAAACTATCTATTCATATGTGAATACACCAGAGTAAAACTCAGATTACTATGAAATAGTTAGATAGCTTTACGGAAGCACAGTTGATAAAGCTTGTTTGTGGAGGTAGCCAGGAAGTAAATGTAAAAATTGCTTCTCTTAACAATCGTGTTAATACTATTGCAGAACTTATTTCACTATTCACAACATCTGGAGAAAATCCCAAAAACAACTGTTTAAATACGATTAAATTATTATTATTTAGCAGACTGTTAGATAACACGACGTATTAGATACCACTGCTTAACCAACTAAAACTGACAATGTTCAAGACATACGTTGTTTTCTGTTACAAATTGGCTTATTTTAAATCATAAAGCGTATATGAAACATATACATACAAGACCATAATCCGAAGACTCTGACCATGTCAAACATGAATTAGACCATCACTAAATCACAAACGTACAATGAAATGATCTAAAAAATATATATATATATATATACAATGGTGTCCAATTGTATATTGTCTAAAACTGTCTAACCTTCTATGGCTAATATTAAAATGCAAAAAGAGAGGCTCCTGGTGGCACAGAAATCGATAGCAATACTGTTCAACTGCAATTTTAAACCTTGCTCCGAGAGATAGAACATTTTATTGTAAATCAAATGTAAGATAAACGTAGACTTAGAAGCGTATACTTTTGATCGAACATTATTAGGGTACTTGGTCCATGTCAAACAACTATAGGAACTGAAAGGTCATTTAGGTATCGATCTACAAAACAAAATTACACGATTTTTGGGAAATTCTCATCAATACTATTGTCGTTCTATGATGACATAGGCAGTGTAAGTACTGGTAGAGTTTTAAACGATGACGACTGTCACGTGAGATATGACAAACACTAAACAAGACTAGAAACTACAGACAGTGAACCAGTCTAATTTACACCTTAACAGAAGATTACTTTATATCTAAGAAAATTCTTTTCAATCATATAGGGAAATTGATTTATTACACTTGGATTACTCTGTGATTTTCAGACTATCTGAGGAAGGGAATGACAATATTCTTCTTATTATAGATGAAAATGATTACATTAATTCGCTAAAGGCTCAAACTTCTGCAGTTATAAAGTTCAGTCGTTGAATTTGATGAGAAATATATTTAACATCACGCTATTTCTAATATATTTATTTCTCGTTAGCAATGGTCAGGTTAAACGTTACGTGGCTACGGTTAACAAATACGATAAACAATTCGTCAGAATAGCCAAACGGTATGTGACAGATTCAGCAAACACATGACAAAACCCAAAAGAAAATTAAGATTTTCCCTGTAAGAAAAATAATAGGTACAGCGGGAAATGTTCAAATTAATTTTTCCAGGAATATGGATGGTTTATATACATAGATCTTGGATTTGTTTTAGTAAATTGTGTCCGCTATATTCTGCCCTTAATGGGTGTTAATAAGTGTGCAAAATTCGGTTTACATTATATTATTTGGAAACTAAATACAACAGTATAAAAAAAATGGTTCTTATATTATTTATCATTGTTCAATGTACATATAATGGTACAATTATACATTTCAATATTGATCACACATTAATTAAATAAATACGTGTAAACACTACAAAAAAAAGACTAGGTACACATATTTTAATAACATTGAACATAAGTTATTTAATAACAGTGAACATTGGGCAAAGTTCAAAGTTGTTGACCATTACATTTACCTGGGACAGACTGTCCAGTTAGGTAGGTCCAACTTCGGCAAAGAGGTCGCCCAAAGAATCCAACTCGGATAGGCTGCATTCGGGATGTTACGCGACCTCTTTTCGTCAAAGATCCTGTAGAACCTAAAGACCAGTCTTCAACCAGTGTTTGTTGCCAGTAATGACATATGGCACCGAGACGCGGTTTTTGACGGTGGCCCTTTTGAACAAGCTCAGTCTCCCAACGAGCGATGATGGAAAGAGCTATGCTCGGAGTTTCTTTGTGCGATAAAATTCGGAACGTGGATACTGACTATATCGTAAAAGCCGCGGGTAGCAAATGTTTACAAGCGGCTAGTAGCCGTTCTTTGTGGCGTTCCATGGGGGAGGCTTTTGTTCAACAGTGAACGTCTTCCGGATACTGATGATGATGAGGAAACATTAACCGTGAATCAAATGTCGTATAGCTATACACTAACGTCAATATTTTTAAAACAGCGGTCAGCTAAAAAATCATCAATTTGGTAGTATGATTTATACACTTACCATTACCATAGGTGAATTTTGTATCCCTCTGGCGTTAAAGTGGCGTACCTTGATATACGATTGGTCACCTGCCTTATTAAAATTTTATCTAAACGCCTTTCAGATGACCCTCCCAGACCAAAGTAACTTAGTTAGATGGGGGAAAGTCTTCGAAAAGTCTTGCAGTATTTGTCGGGAGGTGATAGGTACAGCAAGGCACTTATTGGTAGGATGACCCCTATCAAGGAGTCATTATTCACGTCGCCATGATAGATTCCTTGAAATCATGCGAGAGGCAGCGAATCTCTCGGTGGCTGGAGCAAAAAAAAAAAAAGATTTGACCACGAACAAACGACACGTCGATTTTGTAAAAGAAGGGTCATCTACATGATCTAAATCCAAGCCTTACTCCATCTTAGGCGCAGCTCCCGATTGGACTCTTTTGATGGACACCTTTGAAGGGTACTACGAAATTCCTGAGGATGTTGGTGTCTAAGGACCACACATTAAAAACAAACAAATATTATGATCTAGCAAATGAATTAACCAAAAACGGTTATGTGGTTAGTTTATAGGCTGTAGAAGTTGGAGCATACCAGCGAAATCCCTATATAACCTACTTAAAGACCTTGGCCTGCCAAGAACAACTGTAACTTCCATCCTAGAACGTGTATCTAAGGCGGCATTAGTAGGATCTTAGCAAATTTGGTTAGATAGGGGAGGAGGCTTGAGCGGGAAGGGGAACGTTGATGCATTGTAAAGAGCCCTTTTAACCCTACGCCTGGGTTACAAGTACCGGGCCCCTCTAGCCTCTTCCTCTGCAACGCTATGAACCCGGCACCCATACGGTGAATCCATGGAATGATAAGTAATTCATCTCTCTTAATGAGTAAAACTTTAAATTTTCTTTTAAAATGGAAAATGAATTGATATCCTTCGGCGATGATGGTAATTGGTTATACAATTTTATGCCTAAGGTAAATACACTTTTTTTGTATAAGGTGTTGTTACACCTTATGTTACGTAGTGTGGTTTTGTGTGTACTGCTAAAGAAATTGTTATAGTTTTGTATATTTGACCTGATTAAAAGCGATGCCTCATAAATATATAGGGAGGGAAATATCAGTATCTTAAGATTTGTGAAATCAGGTTCACATGTGTAAATATACAATCTATAAGACTTTGACTTTCATTATTCCAACTAACACGTTCATGATAGACCTACGGAAACCTAGCAACATAAAAATTATAACTCAACACAAATTTATAACACCATTTCCAATGTATTAAAAACATTTGATTCCTTATTTTTCGATCATGAGAAATCTTGCCTGTTTTTCTTTATATACTTACTAAAAATAAATTAATTACTCTTTTGGCAGTCACTTTTTCTCCCTTTCCACTTTACATCGACATTTTTGGCTTGACATTTCATTACTCGATGGTTTCTTTTCTATTTTCAGTGTTCGTACATAAATGAAAAGTTATGTTACGGTTCTGAAGAATTTCTTTTTAATTCAAGTATAAGTTCACAAGGTTCTAAGTATTTGACGAAACTGGACATGAGTTAGGCATTGCGTAGATTAGAGTGTTTTAGCGTGGGCTTGAAGCTTGTTATTAGTTTTTTTGGGTTGTTTTGAAGAAAACGTTTTGTTGCTCGAGGGCGATAATTTAAGTTCAGAACGAAATCAAAGATATTCTTATTCAGAATCCTGAGTGTAGCAAGAAATCACCTAATAAACTAAATATAAGTCTTGAGTGACTATATCTCATCATTAAATCGTAGGCACCTCGAAAAACCTCGAAGCGCGTATATATAGATAATTATGAACCAATGACAATAATTATACATCATATTATTTTTTTAGTATAAATATTTAACTTAGTGAGTTAATCTATCAGAA
The DNA here is from genome assembly GCA_963854805.1 of Plagodis dolabraria. Lineage (NCBI taxonomy): Eukaryota > Metazoa > Arthropoda > Insecta > Lepidoptera > Geometridae > Plagodis > Plagodis dolabraria. The sequence continues at coordinate 20,547,431 of OY978457.1, read as the reverse complement.
GCACCAAACAAAAACCAATTAGAAAAATACTAAATCTCCCATATGATCAGAATTTAAATTTTGCTCCCGTAAGAACTGATGCACTGCCATGTTCGCATTGAATGATAAAGGTGAAGGATTAAAATATATACTTTACATAATATGCACAAATCAAGCTCAATATTTTGTGATTATGTTGTAATATATTTTTCTCCATTACGCGACGCAAGAATAATATATTATGTCTTAGAAAATTCATCACAATGTCATAGAAACTTAACCATTATTAGATAATAAACCACCAATTGGAAGAAGGGAATAAAAGACGTTTTTGACGAAATAGATTTTTACTCATATTAGCTCTTTTCAATCGTAAAACTACGCGTCAGGTTAAAAAAGGAAATAAAACGGTCAAACGCCATTGTAATACTAGCGGCCAAAAAAGTTGGAAGTTGGAAGAAGGGAATAAATCATGGATTTATTTCTTTCTTCCAACTAACAACCTTTTGTCATACAATTAAAGGTTATTTTAATTTGACATTTTTATTCACTTAAACCGTTAGTAATAACTGAATTTGATTGGCTGGTTAGCCGGTTGCTTAGATCATCGCCATTTTGTTTCGTTTACCAGTTATTTAGTTGACACTTGACCTTGACTACAAACGTTTGTGGTGCGCGTTGTTGTGATTATTCAAAAGAAGAAAGAACAATGTCAACTGAAAACGAATCATCTGATGATGAGATTAACATTCCAAAAAAGAAGAAAAGAGGGGTACGTAATTCTCACCTTTATAAAAAGGAAATACAAAAAACACAGCGTCTATTGGGTCAATCGTACACAAGTACAAGCACAGGGAGGTTAGTAGAGGCAAAAAGCAATAAAGAACGTGATTGTAAATGCATAAAAAAGTGCACTCAGCAGTTCAGTAATATAGATAGACAAGCAATAATGGATACAGTTTATAATGGACGACCCAAAAATGAGCAAGACACGTATCTTATGAGCCTAATTGAACGCTCAAATATAGCCCGCCGCCGCCAATCTGACAATGAGAATAAAAAAAACCGTGAAAGTAGCTTTCATTACTTTGCCATGAAAAATGCTGAAAAGATAAAAGTATGTCGTGAAGCATTCTCCATATTATACGCTGTGAAAAATAAACATATATTCCGATTGACTCGTCTTATCACCGAAGGTAAACCCCCAGAAGATCAGCGTGGTAAACATCGTAATCGAGGAAATAGCTTACCGAATGAAGCGAATGTTGCGATCGATCAACACATACGATCATTTCCCCTAAAACTATCGCATTATAGCAACAGAGAGCTTTATTATTTAGAGGCTAGCCTTAATGTCAAAATAATGTTTGAACTTTTTTCTAAGGACTACCCCCCAATATAAAGATGTTGTGAAATATGATTACTATAGGACATATTTTAAACAAAATTTCGACTATAGATTTGGGCGGCCACAAGTCGACGTTTGCTCTGTCTGTGAAGAGCTAGAATCCAAAATAAAAAGTACTTCACTTAATGATAATGCAAAGAGCTGTGGCTGAGAAAATGGTACATGTGAAACGAGCGAAAAAGTTTTATAATAAACAAAAAGAAATATTGACTTTATGCAATGATAAAGACGATGTAGGCGCTATAGTTTTTGATTATATGCAGAACCTACCTTTGCCAAAGATTCCTGTTCAAGAAATGTTTTACTTAAGAAAATTATGGCTGTACGTGTTTTGCGTTCACGATTTAAAAACAAACGAGGCACATTTCTATACTTATCATGAGGGAGAAGCTAAACGAGGTCCAGATGAAGTTTGTAGTCTATTATGGATGATGATACAGAAAATGGATCCTAAAATCAAAGAACTACACGTTTTTAGCGATGCTTGCGGTGGACAAAATAGGAACAACACACTCATAAGGTTCTTTTTGACCCTCGTATCAATCAATCGTTTTGATAAAATATATCAATACTTTCCGGTGCGAGGACATTCCTTTTTGCAATGTGATCGTAATTTTGGAACAGCCAAGAGACTTACTAGAAGAAAAGATAGAATATACGTCCCAGCTCAGTACAACAACTTGATTTCAGAAGCTAAAAGTAAGGGATTTTTGGTTGAATCCATTAATAAAGAGAACATATTGACTTTTAAAACAACATGGCAGCCATTCTACAAGAAAACCTGCAAGTCAATAGATAAAAGTACGACTTTTAAAATATCAAAATATAAACGTTTTGAGTACAATAGTGGTAATAAAGGTTACTTAACCTGTTCCGAATTCATTGACGGAATTGTAAAGACATCTTTTTTGCTCCAAAAATCAATAACTAATCCTAAAATACCTGAAGAAAAAGCATACCCGTCAAAACTACCCATAAACGAAAAAAAGAAGAATGATGTGCGAAAAATCATACCATATATTCCTGAAGAGTATAAGACGTTTTATGATTTGATTTTGACTTGGCCCACAACAACATTGGATGGTGCTAATATAGATGAGGATTAATACAATATCTTTTCTATGTTACTAATATAATAAATGCTAATATTCTTTAATATTTGTGTTTTTATTTTCATAAATTGGAAAAAGGGAATAATTCCAAGAATTTCAAACTACCCTAACTTTTGTTTATCTTTAAAATCCAAAATCAAAAGTCCAAAGTCAAAGTCCAAAGTCAAAAGTCCAAAGTCAAAGTCCAAAGTCAAAGTCAAAAGTCAAAAGTCAAAAGTCAAAAGTCAAAAGTCAAAGTCAAAGTCAAAGTCAAAAGTCAAAAGTCAAAAGTCAAAAGTCAAAAGTCAAAAGTCAAAAGTCAAATGTCAAAAGTCAAAAGTCAAAAGTCAAAAGTCAAAAGTCAAAAGTCAAAAGTCAAAGTCCAAAGTCAGTCCAAAGTCAAAGTCCAAAGTCAAAGTCAAGTCAGTCAGTCAAAAGTCAAGTCAGTCAAAAGTCAAAAGTCAAAAGTCAAAAGTCAAAAGTCAAAAGTCAAAAGTCAAAGTCAAAAGTCAAAGTCCAAAGTCAAAGTCCAAAGTCAAAGTCCAAAGTCAAAGTCCAAAGTCAAAGTCCAAAGTCAAAAGTCAAAGTCCAAAGTCAAAGTCCAAAGTCAAAGTCCAAAGTCAAAAGTCAAAGTCCAAAGTCAAAGTCCAAAGTCCAAAGTCAAAAGTCAAAAGTCAAAAGTCAAAGTCAAAGTCAAAGTCAAAGTCAAAAGTCAAAAGTCACAAGTCAAAAGTCAAATTCTAGGTTAGCCTGAACAACATCTTCGACCACAGCATCACTTACCATCAGGTGAGATAGTGGTCAAACGCTAACCTATCAGGCATAAAAAATAATAATAACAATAATTAGCTTACGTTATAATCACTATTATTTTCTACATTTTTCCGAAGTAATGTCGTGTCGAAATAAAGAACCGTCGAAGTTCAGAGGTACACCCTTTACCTTGAGACCTCACTCTAGTACACTATAGTCTAAACTACCATCATCCTCGACCATATCATCACTTACCATGGGGTAAGATAAATTTCAGAGGCTAAGTCAGAAGATAAAACTAATGGACATAAAGTTTTTGCTTCCATACGCTGGGAATTTGGTGTAGTAGCTATGCCCACGGATTTAGGAAGGGAGCGCGTCCCTTCCTAAATCCGTGGCTATGCCACTAGCGGTCACCCATCCAAGTCATGACCGCAGCGGACATTGCTTCACTTAGATTATTTGCAATTTGCCCGGTAATAATATCTTTATTTTTTTTATGCCTAATAGGTTAGCCTTTGACCACTATCTCACCTGATGGTAAGTGATGATGTGGTCGAAGATGTTGTACAGGCTAACCTATAATATCTATAGCTATCTATATAATATCTACTAGCTCCTAGAGATTTCATAAGGAACTGTGATCAAATGCAATTCTCGTACCTTACGCTATAAGTGCCTGTTATTTTACTATCTACCGACCTTACCGTGACCGTTGTCACGGTAATGTTATCTATACAGTATTTCAACTTCATAGAAACGGACAAAACGCGAGTTATACCTATATGCCTCGATCTCGGCCTGCGCTCGGTACTCAGACAGTCGCGTCTGTGCCGCGTGTGTTATTTTTTTAACAGACAACGCGCGATATTTTCACTAAAAATAAGTTTATGCATATTACATATTTAATATGACGAGTAGGATATATTGTGCTGTTTTTGGTTGCATGAATTCGTCAAATACGCATCCAGAGTTTTTTTTTTAGATAACCTGGAAATTTACTAGTAAGTAAAATTATTTTATAGTCTACATAGTTGACGAACCCTGTGGAGTGCCAGGTTAGAATTGCACCTCCCCGTATCATCCAGACGACACCCATGTCGTAAAAGGCGACTAGGGGAATAATTATACTGGAAGGTGGGCAGCAGCGCCTTCTAAAGAACTACTATCTTACACTGCGATCCCCAAGCCGCCTGCCAAGCGTGGGGATTATGGCAAATACCCCCTTAATAAGGGAGGATGTGTTCAGCAGTGGACGATCCGGCTGATAAAGTACAGTTGACGGTAGGTACTTAATGTATGTCTTTTTAATGGACAAGTATTTCCTTTAATCGCCAGAAATAAAAATGTCTCGATTAATAAAAAAAGTGAATAGAGTAAAGGAAAGTGATTGACACGAGTGAAATAGGTAGTAATAAGCTTAATATTAGAATGAGGATTTTTTATACTTTAAAATTTAATAATAAAGCATTTCGTACATACGTGTCACAAATATTTTCGGTCGCATATTTTTAAGACTGATTTTTTATTCAAATATAAACATGGTTTTTTAATTAAATTTACCTACTAGTGAAAAACAACACGCATTTTTAGTGAACACTTTCCGTTCATTTCACAAAGAATTTTATTTATTTATATGAAGAGCCAGGATGGCCTGGAGGCCCTTCACCAGAATTCATCTTCTTCTAGTTATGTGGGTAGGTGGGCGCGAAATACAAATGAAGGACTTCAAATCACAATCGACGTATTTTAATCAGCATTCACAGAAATCACGATGTAATTAGGTAATTAGCGATCACTACTATACGAAAACAACTTAATAAAATCTTGGAATAGCGTGATGGTGCAGATTCTGAGCGATTCGTCAAAAGCGTGGTGCGCGGGCGCCGTCTCGTTCAAAAGTGAGTTTAAGTCAAGATGGCCGCCCGCACTACCATCGACAATGACGCTTCGCTAGGTTGACATCGACAGTCCTGTCAACCTGACGTTTGACATTTGACGTAAACGCCGTCACGGCCGGACTGACTTGCGACCGTCCTCGGGCGATTTATCTGAAACAAATTAGGATAAATGTATAGTCCGTTCGCTCATCCTGACTTAATCATTTCATCAGCATACATTAATGACATCATTTAATGACTTGGACTAACCAGGCAAGTGTATCGCTTAGCCAACCGTTAGGTGTGACTTGGACTACACTTCAGTAAGACCAGTCAGCAAACGCAAAGATATCAATTCAGGGTGGAATTTAGCCAAGAGAACACATTTTCATCCTTGTAAACATTTAGACAAGCCAATCCTAACAAGGATGTGACCCGGACGACACAATTCGTCTCACAAATAGCAGGCGATCATCCAGGACAAGTCAGCCCTCTCGAGAGACCTGACTCGGACGACAAATTTCGTCTGATGATGCTTAATAAACCACTGTGACAAGTCAATGACTCGGACGACACATTTCGTCTACCTTCTGTGACAAGTCAAGGACTCGGACGACACGTTTCGTCTAGCCTCTGTGACGAGTGAAGTGTGCACTCTAACTTGGAATAGCAATAACGACGCTTCTTCGCCCAGGATCGACCATTTGTACAATTCTTCATAATTTTGTTCATAAGGCATGTTAGAGTAACTATAGTTTGTACTATACCTGCCTATGATAGTGAATTGCCTTGTTCCGTGTGCACTTCAACTTCATGAAGGACCTCCCATGTTTCAGGGTCTGAATGTACGCTCAGGGTGTCTGAGCTTGCAGTGACCGTGTGTGAGTCAGCCGAAGCAGTGTCCGAACATACGGTCAAGGTGTCAAGATGGTCTAATGACTCGTTATCATCATTTGAGCACAAAGTATTTTTTACATCATCAGACGCCGTCTCGGCCTCAACTTCATTTAAAAGACTAGACGCGATTTCAAGTAATCCATCATGCCCCCGGGGTACTGCGCGCAGATTCTCGTGAGAATATTTAAGAGTTCGATTGGAAGCATCAACTATGCTTTTAAGTTTATAGCGATCATTATTTAAGACTTCTGTTATAACGAATGGACCCCTAAATTTCCTGTCCAATTTTGTTTGATTGCGTTCACAGTTTTTGATGAACACGTAATCACCTTTTGAAAATGGTTTAATTTTAGCGCGGCTTCGATTGAATCGAATAGTTTCGGATTCAGCAGCTTTCTGGATGTTTGTTGATGCATCCTGCCTGACCGAATCAATGTCCAAACGTATCTCGTTGTCTTTATCAGTGCAATTTATTTTGGACAAACCCAGCGAATCGGAACGAATCCCGAACATAAGTTCTGATGGGGAATATTTGGTTACGGTAGATTTTGTACTATTTAGGGCAAGCTGAATATTTCCTAATTCATCGCGCCATGTCTTATTGGGATCATTTTCGACGATGGTTAAAAGGCTTTTTAAAGTACGCATCACTCGTTCGACCTGGCCATTAGCTCTACTTGCACCCGTCGCAATAAAGTGAAGTTCTATTTTATGCTCGTCACAAAAACTTTTAAAATCAGAACTGATGTAGCAACGACCTTGATCTGCGATGATTCTTTTTGGCGCTCCAAAAAGGTGTACTGCTTTTTGCAGTGCATGTATTGCACTCTTTGAATCAACAGACGTGGTATGTTCGAGTAAAACGTACTTCGTAAAACCGTCAATGATTACTGAGCAATACTCCTTTCGGTCGCTCTTCCCGCTGAGCTTTCCCGAAAAGTCAATATGAACTGTGTGCCAAGGAACAGACATTTTAGGAATCGGATGAAGCTGAACGGGCTGGGCTCCCGATTCGTGCATAGTCCGAACGGACTATGCACGAATCTATGAATTTCCGAACACATTTAGACATATCTGGAAACCAATACTTCTCATAGAGCTTGTCTAACGTTTTATCCCTACCTAAATGTTGCAATTCATTGTGAACATGATTTATGAGTGTCCAAATAAGGGATCGCGGGACTACAGGCAGCCAGGAGATCACTTTATTACGAGCGATTTTCCTATAAAGGATGCCTCCTCGGACATCATACGATTGGGCTACTGCTTCCGGAAAACTGTTATTTTGGTATTTTGTGATGAGGTCTTGGATTTCAGCATCCCTTTTTTGTTCAACTGATAACCAACCTTGGTGGAGCTCAACAAATTGAACAGATTTAGTTTGCGCTTTTTCAGATTTTAAGGAAGTAACCGTATCTGAATTTGGAATAGGATTTCGGGACAAAAAGTCAGCGTGTTCCATTCTGCTACCTTCGCGGTAAACGATATCGAAGTCGTAAGCCTGCAAATATGCCCACCAACGATACACTCGGGGAGTTAAATCCTTCTTAGACTTTGATGCCTTCAATGAATTACAGTCCGTAACAACTACAAAACTCCTACCATAGAGATAGTGTCTGAAATGTTCTACTGCTCTAACGACAGCTAATGTCTCTAACTCGTAAGAGTGGTAGCGAGACTCTGCATCTGACGTTCGACGGCTAAAGTATTCTACAACATGGAGAAGGTTGTCTTTCTTTTGTAAAAGAATCGCTCCGTAACCGTCCGCGCTAGCGTCAGTATGTAATTCTACAGGGAGTTCTGGGTCAAATATGGTAAGTACGGGTTCAGATGTAAGAATGTCTATTAACCTTTTGCGTATTCTTTCATGTTCAGTAGTCCAAGTAATTCGCCCTTTTAATTTAGTAAGAGGATATAAGGGACCCACAACCCGGGTGAAATCGGGGATAAATTTCCGGAAATAGGACGCTAAACCTAGGAATTGTAAACTTTTACTTTACATTCGTAGCTGATTTCGGTTCAGGGGCATCCACCAATGCTTGAATTTTCCGTGAATTGGGCCTGATTACACCAGCTTGCACAGAGTATCCTAAATAATCGATCTTTTGCTTCATGAATTTACATTTTTTAAGGTTTAACGAAAAGCCAGCTTCTGATAATGCGGCTAATACGTCGTCAAGACGCTGTAGACCCTCAGAAATGTCCTCAGAGTAACACAATACGTCATCCATGTAGATCAATGGTTTATCTTTTAAATGACTAATGGCTTTGCTGATGCTTCTCTGAAAGACCGATGGCGCATTTCGCAAGCCAAAAGGCATAGCAAGAAATTCATATTGGCCCTCATTGGTGACAAAAGCTGTTTTCTGCACTGAATCAGGATGAACAGGAATTTGGTGGAACCCAGCAGCCATATCTAACGAGGAGAAGAAATTGGCCCCGACAAGCTGATCTATTTGTTCCTCTATTCGAGGCAAAGGGTAACGTTCGGGCACGGTATTGGAATTAAGCTCCCTGTAATCGACACATAATCTATCTGTGTTGTCCTTCTTTTTAACAATGACTATGGGGCTTGCAAAAGGGGAAGAACTCTCCTGAATCACTCCTGCATCTAATAAGTTTTGGACCTGTTCCCTGATTATTTCTTTTTCTTTGGGAGCGCGTTTAGTAGGACACCTATAAACAACTTTTTGCGGATCCACTAATTTAAGTTCACATACCCCTGACTTAACACGTTTGGTAGGTATACCTTCTATAAAATGATTTGAATACTTTCTTAAAATTGAAATTAACATTTCTTTATCATGCCCCTGCAAATCTGTGTCAATATTATTTAAATCTGATGTATCTAACGTCTTATTACAAAAATGAGATTGTTCTTTGGTGTATATTACTAGGTTATCATTATCGATTTTCACGCTTAGTCCTAAATCAAAAATATCCCTGCCAATTATTATAGGTTCAGATATATTACAATCAGGAACCACATGGAATAGCAGGCTAATTAAACGCTCATCGAACTTAACTTCGCTCTGAATTTGTGTAGTGCATTGAATGTCATTGCCTCCAATACCACTAAGATAAACGATATCTTTACGCACAGTACCCAAGAGTTTATTCCTAAAACTTTCCTTTATAAGTGAACAAGACGATCCACTATCGAATAAAAAAGGGACAAGCTCACCGGATAATGTTGCCAAAGTACCCCTAGAAGGGCGGTGCTCGCAATGATGGACCTCCTTGACCGCAGCCTTGCTTCCGTTCTTCTTGTCGGGGCAGTTAGTTGTCACATGCCCCCTTTGTCCACACGTGTAGCAGGTCACAGAAGTAATGTTCTCCGAAGCGCGCGATGAGCTTGCTGTGTCTTGAGACATAGCTCCGGAATAATCACGACGTTTTCTACATTCTGCAAAACGGTGACCTGTTATTCCACAAAAGTTACATCTGCCTGGGAACCTTTCGGAGGGACGATAGCGCTTGATCTCAGGTTCGTTGATTTCTCCACCATCCAACCGACGCTTCAGAGATACACCTCCCAGTATCCGGAATAATTGAGTGCGAGTAGTGATATTGTGAGCGGTTAACTCGCGACGTATCAGGCTGTCCTTTTGACAAAGCACTGAAATCACAAATCCAGTCGCCACTTCTTCCGGCATCACGATCTTTGGAATTCGTTCTATCAAGTTCCACAGCCGAAGAGCAGATTCTGAAGCTGTTTCTTTAGCTCCGATTTGAAATCGTAGAATGTCATCAAAGTAGTCTTGAAGTAGTTTAGGTTTAGAAAACTTCGCTGTAAGAGACTGCTTGACTACGCTCCAGGTCATTTCTTGTAGGTTTAATTTGGTGATGCAAGATGCAGCTCGTCCTTTCAAAGCACTCGTAAGAGCTATGAGTAAGTCTATTCCATCCAAACCCCTCTTTTGAACGATGGCTTCTGTTATATTGCACCAACCATCAATGTCGGCATCAGGGTCGTCTGGATTGAAGGGTAGCAATTGCATAGAATGATTAATGTTCACAGCTGGTACTTTCTGAGCTGCGAGAACTCGGGATAAAAGCGTCTCCATGCTGTTGAGTAATTTCTCGGCATCCGTTTTGGTCTGCTGGCCCTCAGCTTGGGCCCCGTCGCATCCCACTTCTGATGAAGAGCCAGGATGGCCTGGAGGCCCTTCACCAGAATTCATCTTCTTCTAGTTATGTGGGTAGGGCGCGAAATACAAATGAAGGACTTCAAATCACAATCGACGTATTTTAATCAGCATTCACAGAAATCACGATGTAATTAGGTAATTAGCGATCACTACTATACGAAAACAACTTAATAAAATCTTGGAATAGCGTGATGGTGCAGATTCTGAGCGATTCGTCAAAAGCGTGGTGCGCGGGCGCCGTCTCGTTCAAAAGTGAGTTTAAGTCAAGATGGCCGCCCGCACTACCATCGACAATGACGCTTCGCTAGGTTGACATCGACAGTCCTGTCAACCTGACGTTTGACATTTGACGTAAACGCCGTCATATACAAAATAAGTATATTTACAATCACAAAACTAAATGCAAACACAAAGTACGCAAATGTAATTAAAATACTGCATGCGGGTAGCCCTGTCGCATGTTTACGTACAGCGCGGCTGTAGGTAGTTATTTCAACGTCAGAGCCGAGTTAAGATACTGTATAGATAACATTACCGTGCCGTTGTCCTTGGTCCGTGGTCCTAAAATTTCTCATTACTCGTAGCCCTTCCAACTAGAATACTATAAATAAAACATCAGCGACGAAATTGATAACCGGACGGAGATTTACGTATGAAGGAGGGTACTCACCGAGAGCCTCCTCTATAACTAGTAATTTTACATTGAAAATTTCAAAAAAGCTAACTCAACGGTGCCCCAGATACATAAGCGATCAAATACAGTACCGGCAAGATTTTGGTATGAGATACTCACAGCGACTTCAAGAAGAAGACACAGTCACAAGGCAGTGTGCTATAGCAATACCACGATATAGATTTAAAATAGAAGAATATATATATAAATGTATGCCATGAAATGCTATAAAAAGTTTTACTTTCAATTTCTCTGTTTCTTTATTACATCATCCGTTTTTATTATAGTTTTATCAACGGCGGTTGGTGTGCCTATTGACCGTAAACCATTAGTTTATCATTCACAAAGTTATACATTTTATTATAAATGGTACATTAATTAATTAACGCTAATAAGTATTACGACTACATTAAAAATTTTGATAGATTTGTTAAACCCCTAGAAAGACCAACTTGAAGAAAACATGTTGTAGAAAAAAGTAAATAAACTTAACTTATTAGCCGACAGGAAAATAATATTGCACAAACGTTGATCTTAAATAATTTAAAAGAAGAGTGTGACCTACAAAAATTATATAAAATATATCTTAAAAACTTAACCACAGATAAAATAGAAAACGTATTAATGACAGTTGCAAAACTATTCATGAAACTCAAAAAGAAAACATGACACAATGTTCAAGCCGTGGCTTCAGGACGCATAAGATATAAGATAAATAAGGTTTATTATAAATATTACTTGTAAGTACGATTTAGAAAGAGCTTACATAGTTTGTTTTAGGAAAGGTAATTTAATAAATTTATATTGGAATACAAAATGCCGAAATTTCGTACTCCAATCGCACCGTCCCCTATGACGGTTTAAGAAATACGATTGGAGTACGAAATTTCGGCGACACAGCCGTACCCCCGGTAGCTTAATAGATAAAGCATCCGGCGCGAAATCGGAAGGACGCGGGTTCAATTCCCGCACGGGGCAAAACATTTTGTATTCCAATATAAATTTATGATTTTCGCTTAGTACGCGGTAGTGCTTGTAATCATAATATATAGAAAAAAAGGTAATTTAAACTAAATTTAAAACACTTTCTTTAAGTTGTGTGCAAGATTTATTTCCAAGCAAAAAGCAATCGTTTTTATTACAAGCTTTTATTTAGTTTCACCTGTCCCGATGTTTGTCATCAAATCTTGCAAATTAAATTTGATCCACTTCCCGGTTACCGATTGAGCTGAAATTTTGCATACCTACATGTGCAAATCGCGTAACAATGCAATATTATGATGACATTGTGCTGATCTGATGATGGAGCTGGAAGGTGGGCAAAGGAATTTCGCAAGGAAACAACACAACCTCATTAAATTTGGGCTCATCTCAGTCGTCATGACAAGTAGTTTGTCTTTCAATGGAAACGAGGGTCTGATGATGGAGCATACTGTTACTGTACTGATACTGTTTCTATGTCCACCTTGCGGACATAGAAACAGTAAAGAATCAACGCAACCCCATCGATTTTAAATTTTTTAGTACTTCTTATTATTAACAAGAACATAATAAAAGTTTGTTTTTAAAAAGTTTTTTTCTTTTATCTATTGTTTAATTTGTTTATATGAATTTTTCACTGAAAAATAAAGATTTCACTGCCGTAAATTTAATAACCATGCACAATTTGGTATGATTAAGGCAGGTCTATCTCGCGAATGCTCCCAATGAGTACCCATCCTGCTCGGCACTATTCTCTGTTCTATATTTTCACGAAGAACCCTACAACCTGACGCCTGAGGTAAAGGTAAAACTTTACTAGCGCCAGATTTACATAAAGTTTAGGCCTAGCGGGTTAATATTGTAGTAGAAATCTATTTTTATATAAATCAGATCAGCATATTGAAAGATAAATATGAATCGGTAAATGATGTTCAGTTTCCAGCTTAAATATATACGTGAATGGTTCCCAAACCTTCTGTCTTAAAGGGCGACTTGGAAAGTTATTTTCACCACCCAAGCTCATAAATGTGTCGTTTATCATTCAAAAGTGCTAATTGAACCGCTAGCGTTAAAAAAGTTTTTTGAAATTCAAACCTGTATAAAAGGTCCAGAAAAATATTTTCCTTAAAATATTGCCGATTTTAGTAATTTTATTTAAAATTTAAACTTCTCCATAAGGGCTATATTTAAGGTCCACGTATAGGTAAGTGTTATAAGTCAGCAGTAGCGACACACACTCATTGAAGACTTCAAGCTGTATAGAAGCTCTGCGGAATGTTCAAAACGCTGTCCTTACGATAGGTTTCTTCGGGCGATATCTTTGTCGTAGTTGGACCTACCTTGCTGGCGTCTATCCCAGCTAAATATATTGGTCAACAAATTCGATGTATATAAGTATGTATATAGGTATACACCACTATATTGAAACTACCAAAAAAAAAAAAACTGGTCTATCTGCTGCTGGTACTAAAAACATACAGACAGAAAAAAACATGAGTTACGTAAAAAAAAAAATATCCTACATATAAATAAATTTTTGGTCAAACCTCTTCATTGATTAACACACCCAAGCATTTAATTCTCGCCGTTTCCTTTACTTCATTAAGAAATACTACATGCACGCAGTTTATGCATAAAACTTAACACCCCTACATAGAAATGTGTCATTCATAACAATAACATTCGGCAAACTCGCGTCCAAGCTCGTTAGTACATACTATTATTCATTCTGTGCGCTCGGGCATTCTCGGGAGAGCTGGCCACCGGACCAATCCCGCACCCTCCGCCCTGCCACCGCGCGGCCTTTGTTTCTTCCGAAAGCGCACGAACGAAAGCCGAAAGGCGAAACGTAATTAACGAAGGTCAGCTCAGTTACATCGCTCGTGTCGCACGCGTCACATGCGCATAAACTTGATTAGCGAAGTGATTAGTTTCTCTTCAAACACGCCGTGATTTTATAACCGTCGTGATGGCTTATCAATTTTCATCTCGCGAATATACTCTTATGTTACGTGTTTACTTTCTTTCTGGAGAAAACACAAGCGAAGCTTTGAGGATGTACCGGGAACTGTACCCTAACTCTCGTCAACCAAACCACGCTACAATGTCAAGTGTCTACCAACGTTTGCTGGACCATGGATCTGTTTACACTCCGTCACACGCACAAGGGCGAGGGAGATCTGGGCTCTCACAAAACGTATACGACGATGTCCTGAGCTACTTCGAGGAAGACCCTCGGAGAAGTACCAACGATGCCGCTCGCCATTTTGGAATTAGCCAGTACTGCGCGTGGAGAATAGTGCGTTCAGCAGGCATGCATCCGTATCATTACCGGAAAACGCAGGAACTAACCACAATAGACCGAAGTCCAAGAATAGCGTTTTGCAACTGGATTCTGAGCAATCGGGATGCCAATGTATTATTTACGGATGAGTGTTTATTCACAAGGATTGGCCTGTTTAATCAGCACAATGAACATTGGTGGTCGATTCGGAATCCAAAACTGACGCGGGAACATTCGTTCCAACACCGGTTTAGTGTAAATGTGTGGGCGGGAATTCTTAACGACAGACTCATCGGCCCGTATTTCATTGAAGGTCGTCTTACAGGAGAAAGTTATTTGAACCTTCTTCAGACCATGGTATCTTCTATGTTAGACGACGTACCACTAGCATACCTGCAAGGATTGTGGTTTCAACAGGACGGTGCTCCACCACACTATCACCGAGCGGTTCGAGAATACCTAAGTGACCAGTTCGGAAGCCGTTGGATTGGTCGTGGTGGACCAGTAGCGTGGCCACCACGCTCGCCAGATTTAACGCCTATGGACTTCTTTCTATGGAGTGAAATAAAACGTCGTGTTTATGTCAGTGAACCTGACACAGTGGAAGTGTTAAAACAGCGAATTATTGACGCTTTTGATGAAGTGAAAAGTTTAAACGTATTAATGTCATTACGAAACAATCTTTTAAAACGTGCGCGAGTGTGTATTGACAATGAAGGTGGACACTTTGAACAGTTGTTGAAATATTTGTAAGCATCGATGTAATACCTAGGTATTACATCGATGCTTATACGTTAATTTGTAAAGTGAGTATTGTTTCGTGGGATCCACGCGCTCTCTCAGACCCATTTGTTTACAACACAAAAGGGTCAAAATATTACTATTAAATACACTTAATATCGGAGCGTAGATCATGTACATAACATTACTTTTTATTTCACTTCAATACATGCACTATTTCCGAAGTTATAACGACGTGAAGTTGAAGCTCTTTTTTGAATTTCTGAGATTACGCGGGCTCATGCTATGACGTCACAACCACCCGTTCGGTCCGCGACCTCGAGTCCGCGACACGGCGTGTGCGCTCGGTCAGAGCGCAACACAGCGCAGCGGCGGCGTGAGAACGAGAGCGCGACTGTTGAATGACTATGGTTGTGACGTAATCAGCTAGTGAGTGCCCGCCCGCGTTTTTTAAAACCTTCGGCTGGAAATACGCACTTTGATCGTTAATATCTCAGCCATTTTTTAAGATATGAAAATAGTAAAAACACCGTTTTTCTCGTAATTTTTTGTAGATTTATTTGGCATGTAAAGTAAAAAACGTTTGTCAGACCCTAGACCTCGACCGCCTTAAGCTCATCGCTCGCGTCGGTTTACCGGTAGTGTCCTATTTTGTATGTTTTCTTTAGTTAGGGCTCCTCATTAAAGTTTGTTGTCTGGGCTCGACTGCGCGCGGATTCCTATCGTTATTACAGCGCGCGTGATCACAACAGTGCTCAGGCGCGCTGTAATAATGATTGTTGTGAATTATTACTAACTTTTTAAATACGCCATAATTACTTTATTTAGTTTTAACTCAGAATTACAAACTTACCTATCGTTCTTTATATCAATAATAATTCAATATCTACATAAACTACCTAACCAATAAAGTAATTTTGTCGGTCCTAAGCCCGCCAAAGTATGAAGGAAAAGTTAGTATTTATCAATTATAAGGTTTCAATGTCAAATATTTTCTTTTATTTACCTACAAATACCTACGCCCCTACAAACATTATTCTGAAACTCGTACGTCTCTATCGAACCGAACGCTCGGGTGCGGGATGTTAGAAAGAGTAAGAGAGATATTTTTTCACTGTCGCGCATCATGTGTTTTCATTAATAAATTGTACATAGGCACATAGTATTTTTGTTTACGTGGTGTCCATACTTTTAGGTGGAATTTTCGAAAACTTTAACAATTCATAATTATTTCACTGTGAAGTAATCTCAAATTTTGACTACATATCTACATTGTATTAACACTTCTGTACCACCCATTTTTTTTTTTTGGTAGTTTCAATATAGTGGTGTATAAGTATGCGTACTTATATAAAATCAGTATAATTTTTTAGATTAGTTTTACAAGCGTTTTCGTATGCAGAAACAGAAAGATAAATAAATGGCTGCTGGCGAGGTTCAAATCCTCCAACTACAGCTATACTCCAGATTAGTAATTATTCTAAGTGATGACATATTCTATATGATTTCATTCAAATTAGAGCTAATACTCTTTCGGTGAAAAATATATCAATCTGACGAGCATCCAAAATACTACTGCCATAGCGAGAAGTGGCACTTTTAAATCAGGGCCACCTACGAACCTGCAACTATAGATCCCCGTCAATACTCACTATCACTAGAACCAGATTAAGAAAATGTATTATAATAAGCTGAAAATTTTACAATCGATCATACCCCGTCCGCCCGAGGGAAGCTTTCCTAACAACTCGGAGCTCCATTTACGATAATAAACAATTGAGAATTTGATACCTACTTTACTTCATCATAACAACATTATGACTTCGATAGCGGCAACTTCCAGCCTCTATTAAACTAAGAACGAGTTTGTTCGTACTTGTAAATATGAGACTATCAATTTTGATACCTTGAGATATTTATCTTGCCATAATATAATAGGTACAGCCGCATTGAGACTTTTTTTTTAAACCATACTTTTTTTGGGTTTGTGATGGAACACGCACGAGGTCCATCTGATGCTAAGCGATAATGTCTGCCTATAATACTTGCATTTCGTCATAAGTGAAGAACTGCACTGTGCCCAGAGATATACGAGTACAGTTGTTAGTGATTTACTGGCTCTCAAGGACTGCTGCCGGAGCACACTGTTA
The DNA here is from genome assembly GCA_963854805.1 of Plagodis dolabraria. Taxonomy (NCBI): domain Eukaryota; kingdom Metazoa; phylum Arthropoda; class Insecta; order Lepidoptera; family Geometridae; genus Plagodis; species Plagodis dolabraria. The sequence continues at coordinate 20,530,443 of OY978457.1, read as the reverse complement.
GGTGCTTGGCGTTAGATTTTCTGCTTACGGGTGGTAGGTAGAAAGGCGAGCATTACCAAAATGCCCTTCCGCCATATCGCGAAGCAATGATAGCTCAGTGGCTTTGGCTATGGACTGCCGCGCAGCAGGTCCATGGTTCGAATCCCGCCGCGGGCTTGAGCTTCACTGCATGGTGGAAGGGCATTTTTGCGTATGCCCGCCTGGCTAGCTACCACCCTCAAGTAAAAAATCTGTCGCCAAGCACCTAACGGTGTGTTCCGGCAGCTGTCCTTGAGAGCCAGTAATTCTAGGTTAAGCCTGTTAACACCTTCGACCACATCATTACTTACCATCAGGTGAGATTGTGGTCAAAGGCTTACCTATCAGCAATAAAAAAAAAATAAAAAAAACTCAAGCTGGAGGTGGGAATCAAATCATGGACCGACGGCACGGCAGTCCGTAGTTTGGCTATCACTGCTTCATTCATAACAATGTGGGTGTGACTTTTTTGCCTCTATATCTAATATCTTTTATACTATATTATAAATTATAAGTGTAAAGTATGTATAATGTGACCGCCACCATAAAAAAATCAATAAAGTACGTTTCTTGTATTGAATCAGAATCAGAATCATTTATTTGTCAGAACATGGTTAGTATACATTCACAGAAGCATACAAGATATTGTTGGCACTTATTTTACATTTTATCTTTTTTTGCAAGGTAAGTGACACATTTTAGTACAGCAAACTTTGCCAGTTACCTATTATAGTTCAAAGACAGGTTGAATCTGTTCAAAAAGAGAGTGGACTTGGAATTTGAATCTGTTTTTTTTATGCAATGGAGTGGCAAAGAAGCAGACCCACCTGATTGTAAGCGGTTACCGTCGCCTTTGGACATTTACAACACGAGGCGCGTTACCAATGCGTTGCCGACCCTGTAAGACTCTTTTAACATCCTTCTTGAAGGAATCCATACTGTAGCTCTGCGGGAAAACACTAGATAGAAGATCATTCCACATTTTGCAAGTATGTGGTTAGAAGGAATGCATAAATCGAGCTGTGTGAGTCTTATGGGAATGTTCTACATTGATCATAACTATGATAGATACATTAATAGATAAATAAATTTAAGACTTGCTTGAAGTATATATCAAAGTAACTAATATATTTATGTATAAAAACAATAACTAGATTGAAGATGGTGAGTTTTCTTAGTGAAAATAATTTTCCTCAATTAAAAGGAACTCCCAACGCACGGGATAGGAGCTGCAGCGCAAGTACCGAACTTACCGATCGCTAAATGTCAAATTTAGCGATCGGTAAGTTCGTCTAAATTCGATAAAACGGGTTATATCGATGTTTGCAAGTATGCAACCTACATAAACGATCGGTAATTAATTTCGGTAAACATCGTTAAAATTTAACGAATTTTGAAGCATCCTCAGGAGATCTTGACTCTGCGAGTGTGACGTTTATTTGTTAACCCAAGTCCACTCTCTTTCTGTACATATTCTATCGCCCTTATAAAGCGTACAAATGTCTATCGTATGGACAGCGATTGCAAAGAAAAAAGTCACCAGAAAAGACACAAAAGGCCAAAATAACGATGTCCAAGTCCGATGCGACGAATAGGTAATATACATTTTTAACTATTTTGTGAGGTGTGTAAAGCTAAGAAACTTCTTATTTTATATACTCCTATAAAAGCACAAACAAATTATCACTAGTTTATTGTTCGCGGACGAGGAAATGGGGGATGTAATACGAGATGAGGAAACTTTTGTCGTACGAAATCTTGCCTCTAGCAAACAAACACATCAAACGACACCCTCTTCTGTGTTCATGGCATTTAGGGACAACATTATAGGTATATTTAAGGGCACCTACCGTAGTTTGCTCAGTCGTTCTTAACTTATCAACAAAGTTATGGTGAAGTACGTTTCAAAAACGCAATTTTGGAACTTTCTTTATATATTAATTTATTATATACGGTTTGCACTTATGATTATTATTATTATAGTCGAGTACACGACGACGCCCGACTAGTTTCGTGGGATTTATTTACGCGATATTGTCTTGACGGGCCGCCGCCGCGCCGTTGCCGCACCGCAAACACTGGACCGCCGCCCGCGCCGCCAGCCGCGGCGCGTTCCAGTGTTGCCCCGCGTTGGACGCTCTTGACTCGGAGTAGGCATTAAAACACATAAAAACACCTCAAAATGTTTGTTAGGACTAGCAGAAGTGAACCCTAAGAGGTTGTTAGCATTTTAACAATAACCCTGTATATCATCAAAATGGCCGATAGTCTCCGAATAAATGGTATATTTGAAACTCACTTGTGCCTAACATTCTTATACCTGTGATATCAATTACAGATGGAACCCACTCGCAAATTTAATCATCGGTGAGTATTTTGATATAGACATTTCTCAAACAGTACCTATGTTCGCATTTGAATGTGAGGCCAACTTATCTTCTAACTGACCTGAAAACGCGTTCCATATAATTCTCCGGGTAGAAAAAAACGTAATTACAGTTCTATTTCGCTTAATCAAGTTTTATGTCTATATAATAAATCGTATCAATACAAATTTTATTGCTTATTTATTATGTTTACCAGCAAATTTCAAAATACTACTGAGCGCATCTAGATGCGTAATATTATGTGCTACGGGGGCACCTTAGGCCGTTGGTCCCAGTTGTTGTTTTAAGATGGAAGCCGTAATAGCATGTAGGTAGGGCATTTTCTTTAAGTCAGCTTGGCAAGTAGAAAGTCTATCGCCAAGCAGCAAAAGGTAACAAACATATCTTTTATACATATAACCAGCTGCGTTCCTTGAGAGGCAGCATTTCTAAGTTTGCCTAAACAATCTGTGACCACATCATCACTTATTATTAGTTAAATAAAGGTCAAAGGTTATTCGACTGTATTTAATAAATTGGCTCATTACATACTGTACTGTAGAGTCGTAGTGATAGAATATTTTCTAGACTTGCCAAGAATTTTATAATTCTCCCAATAAATCGATAAGCTAAATATTCATAAAAGGAGACTAATACAGTTCAACGTACCAACACATTCGGAATTTTGTTAGACTTTATTAAAATATCCAACCGCTTTTTCTGCATTTCCCAATTTTAATAAAACTGTATCATCAATTTTCGTAGCAAATGAGGGTTTGTCTGCCCTTCTCATTTTGTTGGAGCAAGAAAGCAGTGCGTAAGTATGTAATTTAAATTGATTACTTGGCGGTATGCGGTAAGAAAAAGGAAAAATATTAATAGTATCTATTTTTCTTCTTTTCTTTAGCAAGCATTTTGTAATACTTCTTCTGTACGTCTTCATTTACCGTGTTATAAAAACCTGCCGACTTCAATTTGGGCCATGTTTTATTAAGGTACCAACATGACAACCAGTGACGAAAAATCCAATTTGATTGTTTTGATTCAAGTCTAGGAAGGGCGAGAGCGATATGGGTTTACTACTGAGCGCTTCCGTATATTAGAGGGCAGTTTCTCGGTTGTTGTCTAGGTCTTAGGCAGTCATTATAGAATGATGGTAGGCATTTGGTTGCAAATTACCATTTTTATATGATTTTTTTTTACCGCCGTGCCAGTTTATACATTTTTTGTGTCGCCTTTTTTATTAACAAAATACCCCAAACTGCTTTTGATGTAGTAGCTGTAGTAATGTATATACATTTCTAAGACAACAACTGGACCGAATTGGCTTAACGTGGCCTCCGAAACACGGAAGCGCTCAGTAGTAGCGCCACTAGCTGTTACACATCCAAGTCTTGACCGCAGCGGACGTTGCTTAAGACGAAGCGGTCTTTGAAAAATTACAGACCACTACTAGTTTCGCTTCTAAACGAAGCATCTTCAGGAGGTCTTGACTCACAGAGCGCACGATCGAGACTGACAGACTTCGTTTAGAATCGAAACTAGTCGAATATTCTTCCGGTTAGCTGCGTGGCGTTTGTGACGTCACGTACGTGGGCATAACAGGAAAATTAGGCGAATTGTCACTAGATATATACTTTTATATTTTTTTAATGTTTCATTAAAATGTTATTCAATGTTTTCTTAAGATACTTTTAAAAATATATTTGTTATTATTAAAAATGGATTTCCGCAAAGTAACGCCTGAAACTATTCAGTCAAACGATTATGCATAAAATCGGGTTGCAGAGGGGGGAATAGGTGAATGTTTTTTTTTTAATGATACCGTACCAAATCCACTTTGTAGAACACTGCCACAATGAAAGAGTGAATGGTGTTCAAAGCCCTTTATTATTCAGTTTCAAATTACAGACGTTTCCCATTTGGCAAAAAGCTCTCCACAGCGTTTATATCCTTGCCTTCCAAAATAAATGGAGAGTTCGTATTTTACTTTTAAAACCACGTCACATACAGCAAAGGCATCAATTTTTTGAATTTGTGACGTGAAGATATTTTATAAAAATAATATACCATCTATAGAGAGACGAACTTAGCATTCCATGGATTCACCGTGCGGGTGCCGCGCCGGGTCCATAGCGTTGCAGAGGCCTGGAACTTGTAACCCAGGGAGTAGGGTTGAGTCACAGGTGCCTGGGACTTGTAGTCAGGGAGTAGGGTATAGCGGCCCCTTTACGATGTCATCTATGCTCCCCTTCACCGCTTGAGCCTTCCCTGCCCAGCCAAATTTAGTAAGATCCTATTTACGCCGCCTTGGATACACCTTCTAGGATGGCAGTTATGGTTGTTTATGTCAGGCCAAAGTTTTTTAATAGGTTATATAGGAATTTCAGTGGTCTAATCCTTGCTCCAACTTCAACAGCATATAAATTAAGTATATAAACGTCTTTGGGTAGTTCATTTGGTAAGACGAAATATTTGTTTGTTTTATTGTGTGTTAACACATAAGGTGACTGTTCCCCACAGCAGCTATAAATACTATGCGTTTTAGATATTTCGAATGAGAAATATATCTGGTCTGGATGACGAAACACTAACATCCTCAGGAATTTCATACGTGTCCATCAATAGAATCCAATTGGAAGCTGTGCTTAAGATGGAGTAGGGCTTGTAATTACATTTTGTAGATGACCCTTCTCTTAGTCTTAAATTGACCAATTTGACGGTGACTAATTTATTTCATTTGTTCAAAAATAATAATTTCTTGATTTACTCGAAGAGCTCCAAACGAGGATGAGAGATCCACATGCTAGAGTGCATAACGTGTTTTGGCTACATTCCCATGGAACCCCGTTAACAAAAATATCTAAGCCAACAGTCGGTTAATGTTTTACACAAAATATCCTAATTTCAGGTTCGTAACTCATTCCATTTACTTATTTCGTTACCAAGTACCTAACCCCTATACAAAAACATTAACTAATTTTCTGGCAAAAAATATTATTAAGTTAACCCTTTTTGTACTCTTTTGTTTCGCTTAGAAGCCTAATTTTATATTAAAAGGGATGAAAAAGAGAAACCACATTGTATTTTTAAAGTAGCTAAAAGTTCTTTAGCCTAGAACCTACTTCATTTAGTAAGTTTCAAATTTGTTCTTCAAGAAAAATCACGTTAACTTAGAATTCTATTCTTAAAAGTAATAATCTTTCAACTAGTCTGCAAGTCTGACTATTATCTCAATAAATTTGTTGAAGAAATGATGACCGGACAGTATAAGACATGGACTGCAGTGCCGCAGGTCCATGCTTCACGGCATGGTGGAAGGGCTTTTCACGACCCACAAGTAGAAACTGTCGCCAGGCACACAACGGTGTGTTCCGGCAGCAGTGTTTCTGACCTTTACAAGCAAATTGCAAAAGTTAGTATTGTTTGTAGTACAACGTTATATCCACTATAGGTGTCGCTCCATCCCCATACGAGGGTTAAGAACGAGAAAACAAATTACAGTTTTAAGTCATTAGTCAAGTAGGCTTAGCGGTTCTATTCGTTTATAGCAGGAGATACGTTAATGAAAGAGTGTTCATCTTATCGTATCTATTGTTTTAAAATTAAGCATTTTAATTAATTTCGAGAATGGTGCTAGTAAATCGAACATGACGGTTCGAGACAGTGCGGCGGCTTTTGAATCGCTTGCGTGCGATTAGGGATCTCCCCACTAAAGCGCTCTTATGACGTAAGAATAGGGGGAAAAAAGTGGCACTCTTGGTTTTCACACATATGGATGAACAGGCGTTATCTATTTTGACCTATGTCTGTGGAAACACACAACTATCGAATATCGCTTAAACCCAACATACCAAATAGTCCAAGTTCGGCAGGTGCAGACCAAAGTTTCAGTATTAGTAACCCCTATTAAGGTGACGCCGTAGACATTAATTAAATAGACAGGTGTATTCTCTTAAATACTTTTACTAAGCTAAAATAAAAAACTAGTTCCTCTCCGAGCTGTAGACCTCGCGAATCTGCCCTTGCATAGCTTACAATTGAATAAAGGTTCACTGCGCATTTTAGTGGGAGAATGGGTCAAGAAATCCAAAAATCTAGATATGTAATGTAAATAATCAATGACACGCGGGCCCCAGCGATGGCAATTTGTATCAGAAATAGGTAGGTAAGTAGTAAATATACTATAACTTTACATACTTTAATGTTTTATATAACCGGCTGTACTCACGCGTATTGGTCGAGATTGTCGACCTAGGTTTTACATACTTTGTTATGTTTTTATCTCGAATTAATATACTGGCTATAAAAACATGGAAAATATATAATGGACTAGCTTTCCGGGCGCGGCTCCGCCCGCGCGTATATTGGTTATCGCGCGAAAACATTAACCTCTTTTTGTGCAGTCGGATAAAAACTATCCTATGTTTTTTCCCGGGTCTCAAACTATCTCCATACCAAATTTCATTCAAATCGGTCCAGTAGTTTTGGCGTGAAAGCGTAACAGACAGACAGACAGACAGACAGAGTTACTTTCGCATTTATAATATTATAGTACTGAGTACTGATTATACGAGAGAGAGAGCCTATCACTTTTAGGCTGACGTGTGTATCAAGACATTGATATTAAATTAAGCGCAGGCGTCCTTACTTTCAACACCTTATAATGTACATCTCCGTCATTTCTAAAAATTTCCGAAAACTGAATCAACAAAAAAAAATATGGACTTATCAAACCTGCCCAAAACATTTCATGAGAATCGGTTGAGAAATGTGACCTGTCAAGGAGAACAACTAGACATACGTAGCATTTCTATCTAAGTTGAAGCAGAGACGCTTCGCTCGAACTTAGTTCTCGCTCGGTCAATAAACTGGCAAAGTGATCTGATCACAGCCTAAAAACAAAATGAGAAAGTTACGTCTTTTCGTCGACAGACATCAGTGTCTTATTAACAAGATTCCATTTTGTTTGAGTATGGAACATTAATTAAACATATTATTACGTCTTTATACCGAGCCCAGCGGCATCTAGGTACCAGGCACAACACTTAGAATTTTTACTGTACACTTTTTTGTTGGAAACAAATTGACTGTCCGTCTCGGGGTATCGAACTCCGGAACTTGAGGTAACAAAGCAATCTACCTCAATACTCCACTCGACTAACGAAAAGTTTTCAAGTAAATGTCACTCTAATACTAATGGCGAAGTTAGGATATCATGAATACGGTGGTAAGTGTGGAAACCCAAACTAGCACATAATTTTCAGATCAATAATAAGTTAGGATTTGAATGCTGGCTTATAGCTCTCCGAATATACAGATACTCGTAGAAGCAAACCGTTTTATTCCTTTGCAGCTCCAGTATTAGGAAAGAGAACCCAGCTATAAATCGAGCTAAGCGGCGCGCGGCGGCTTTAATATAATATTATGCTATAACCGATAAATAATAATATAGTATTAACAGAATATACATAATCTACGAGGCCTCCGTAGAAAGTTGGAAGCATGGACTTTTGTATGTTTTATGTGATCGCCAGTTCTTGTTCGAAGGTTTTTCAGGAAGAATCAGTAAGTACATAATGCTTTGAAAAAGTTTTGGTTGTACATTTCAATACTATTTTAATATTTCATAATATTTCACTGTTAGCCGAAATGTGTTAATAAGTTCTTAGTTCACGTTGAACACATCGCATCACACCAACAGTACACATAGCCAACGTCATAGTACTTCATTCGCTGCTTCTTGCCTTCTGATATATTGTATTTTGCATCTTAGGACTAACACTCACCGTTGAAGAAATCCATTCCCAAAGTGCCAATGAGAAACCTTAATGGGACTTTGGCCATAATCACTCGTATAGCATAAACCACAGATTAGAGAAAAATAGAGAGATTTGCCTCCATATTCGTGTTATTCACATAAAATGTCACCTCGTCTCTTCCACCCATTTCACTCTCAAATCAGTAAACACAAATACTCGTAGTATAGTATAATACGCACATTTTGCCACGCACACCAAGATTTCCACTAGTAACTAATCCACTAACTGATCGTACACATCGATCGTAAAAATGGTTTGCGCTTCATCCTGTACCTACGGTATAGTTAGAATGCGTTTAAAATAAGAATAGGTCCTTCCTAGTGCCATGTTGTGACGTCACAACTAGATTTTGGTACAGTGTGCAAAAAAATAATGATAAAACAAGCATACATTTATAAAATAAAAACAAAAACTGACTGCAAATTATTTATTTTCATTAAGCGTTTTATTGTTTCATTGAAATTAAAACTGCAAGTTATATGTATTTGTGGAATCGTTTTTGAAGTCCTTCATTTTGATACCCAATAGAAATGGGTTTGAAAGAAAAAAAAAAAAAAATTCTCACTGTATGACGTCTAAAATCCACCAGAATGTTTTTTATTTTTTTATATACCTAGTGTCACTTACGCTGTCAAGACAAATCTTACGATGTCTCATACATTAAAATCGGTCAATCCGCTTAGAAGTGAAATAAAAACAAGTAATCATAGGTAGGTAAACGAAGGTGACTGTAAAGCAAACACAGAAATAATTTGGACTGATATAATTTGTTTGCAATATTTTGTACTAAGGTATCTTAATTGGAATCGCTTAGCCCTTCGATGCCGCTCATGACCTGATGACCAACTGAGTCATGCTCATCGTAATCGTAGTAACAGGTAACAAACAATTATATAATTTTTTTTTCATAAATGGCACTGCTCTATTTTTAAGCTTGTTCTGCTGATCGTACTTATATGAGTGAAGTTAGCCGAGAGCCTGTCCTATTCTTATTTTAATCGCATTGTACACACATAGATAAAGCTATTAAACCGCTAATCCATTGCATCGTCGGAAGAACTGATTCGTTTGTTGATTTGTACTAAGCGCGCAATGTTTTCCTTACAAACAACCCTGATATAGGCTAGATATCAGGATAGCAATGAGCCACTGTTTAAGATTTTTCTGTGCCTTCATTGTACATTTACGAAATAAGTCTTTTTGTAAAAACAAAACCTTATCTATTTGAAAAACAATTAAAGCGATGTAATAAAAAGAGCTTGTCCGAGTAGATATCTTCATAAGTTATTCACGCCTATTCAACGATTACAGCTGACCAAACGAAATTTTAATTGTATGGCGAGTGTATAATACCTTCTTTAACTTACCATATAATTTATTGAAATATATTGTATTTTTAGCGTTCGCACGTGCCATGCCTCTGTTACCTATCTCCCTTGTTTCCTGATCGGAGCAATAAACGCTTGGCAAGCGTCTTGGGGATCTCAGTCCCACCCTTTGATATTTTGTATTTTTCATTTTGTCCCCGCTCATGATTCCCACAGAAATTATGGTGGGGAACAATTGTAGCCCGGCACACCGTGATAAACAGTACTCAAAAGGGAACTAATTTTCGCGTGGCTGATGACTAAACGAGTCGCAGATCGTTGAAAATATTGCCGTACCTGCAAACGACCTACGCAACAAACCTTCGAGTATCCCCTGTCAATTAGATTAAGGATTATCAACATTTTTTTTTATTCATTAGAATATGAACAAAAAAAGGTAGTTTTTTTTTGGTTTTCAACTAGCCTTAATTCTACTACTAAATTATAATCATTAAAAAAACTCAACTGGAAATGAAATATTAATAAAATAACATAGAAATTTCTCTTGACTTGACTTCTTGTAAGTTTTCTTATAATTATACTTATAAGTAAGCTTCTGGAATATTCTCTATAAAGCAAATTATTTTCAATAACATGTTCATTATGTAACAGATTTCATTTCATCTGTAGATCTACCAAGCGTAGATAGAGATCAGTGACTGTGACCAACTTGTACTTAATCTGCGGTTAAGGCGACACTGATGTCGGCTATTTACTGAACTTAGTTGATTAATGAATGTTGCAATTAACTACTTAAGTTCTTTGTTAGCAGTAAATGTAAGGTAAAGACGGACTAATTGTTTAGTGTGTTTTGTAGTTGTTAATCTTCTCTTACTTGTGGGTATAAAGTGATTCGACGGGATTTTGGCGAAAGCTTTTCGGACTTGTACATTTTATGGACAGTAATATAGACCATGAAATTTTTTACACTCGGTAACATCCCAATCTTTTGAGTTGATTTTCATCATCCTTTACACTTATGCCTGATAAAAAGAGTCAATATTTTTCAGATTGTTTTTTATAACAACATCACATTTCATCGAATCAACAGTCATTATGGATATGTACTATGAATTTTGATGAATATACAGATCTCACACCGTTTCTGCAGGTATAATGTAAAGTTTTAACTGACAAACTGCACTCAGCGGCAAAGAATCTTGGCCAAGCGCTTATCTCGCAAATACTCGCAATAACAAAAACTTTGAGTGTTTCTAATGAAGGTAGGTCAAAAAAATGTTTATTCTTATTTCAAGAGGGTAATTCATTATGTTTGACTGCACTATGGTGGAACTTTTTATTTTTATTTTTTATTCTATTGTGTTTTAAAATGGATAGTTTCAAATGCTTTGTTTCTAAAGTGCCCAATTTAATAAATAAACTTATTGGTGTAGTAACTTTTACAATTTTAAGTTCTAAAAGCTTAAAAAACACTTTCTGAGTGACTTACTATCATCTTCCCTTATTTCAGTGTCAAAAATACATTTAAGTGCAAAATATCGTGAAATTTAGATATGGCCCAGTTTCCGTACCGGTGAGTGTATTACATAATGAATAATAATGTACATTTGCCTCTTAAGCAATCCCTACCAAAGGATCAAGACAAAAAACAAGGTCCAAAGATCCCCAACTAAGCAACAACAAAGCACAAATATGCAGTAAGTACTTCAGAAGGCGCTGCTGCCCACCTTCCTTCTTTTTATCTCTTTACGACTTCTGCAGTATAAGAGGGGAGCAATATTATTCTAGCACCACATGTGGGTTGGGGGTGCCTTAATGGACACGTAAAGATAGTTTTTGCTTCGGTTTTATTGTCGGCTGCCTCCTTGATGCTGACCCATGATGTTGTTGATAGTATGCCTGTTATTACTATCTTTCGGTTAGTATTACTATCTTTCGATATTTCAGTAAGAGCTCTGGTGTACGCCAATCTGCAACAACAACCTTATAACGTTGGCGTAAATAGTGGCATATAGGTACTGTTTATATCTAATAGTCTTTAGGTTTCACTCTAAATAAAACTGTTCTATGATATATATTGAATTTATTAAATATAGTACTTTGACACGAAACAATGTAAAAAATCGGAAGAGAGCGAGAGTTGGTGTTGCCACTAGCACAAAATTATAAACTATTTGTGTCTTTGACATAATCTAGGGGGGCCACAAATGCCAATAAGTAGATTTAAAAAATACAGTGCTAACAGTTACTTTATACTACGAAACATAATGACTTGAAAATCAAGAAATCTTTTGATACATCTATCTATATTATATTAGATTTTGTTGGCGACTTCTGTCTGAAGATCGACTAGATTGAAAAAAACAATGAGCAAAGGATTTCTTGACTACAACAAGAGTAAAATATGTATAAATTTCCTGAATTATTAAACATAACAGATAAAATATTAAATTTAACACTGATTATTTGGGGCCTTACTTCTCATTTTTTTTTATGCCTGATTGGTTAGCCTTTGACCACTATCTCACCTGATGGTAAGTGCTGATGTGGTCGAAGATGTTGTTCAGACTATCCTAGAGTTACTGGCTCTCAAGGACAGCTGCCGGAACACACCGTTAGGTGCTTGGCGACAGATTTTCAACTTGAGGGTGGTAGCTAGCCAGGCGGGCATTTGCTAAGTACCCTACCACCATGCAAATGGTTACCATTTACGGCAATATATATCAGAAGAATATGAAACAGCCCGATTTTTAACCGATTCAATAAAGTGGTTCTCAATACGACTGTATAGTTTGTATGTACTCATAACTTGTTACATGATGTACCGTTCGATGATTTTTCTTGTGTTCGAAAACTGGTGCTTATCATGTGGTCCCATATACGAGTAAATTTGAGTGAGATCTGACGAGTAGTGTTTGAGTTTATTTATTTATTTATATATATTTCATACAAGTAGAAACCTTACAGTTCTAACACCAAAACACTTACTACCTAACTTAAACATTATTTGTGTGACTTAAATACATCCTAAGATTATTAACAATAATGCTCATAGACCTAGAAAACAAATCAACTCATGCGTAAACAAGTTTAAAAGAACCAACGCTCGCTGCGTGGGAGCATTCTGAGGGTGGCGAGTTCGTTTAGTGGGACGATGGAACAGCTGGTGCTTACGGCGCTGGCTGCGCGCATAGTAGTCCGGTACAAATAAGCCAAGTGCACCCAAAGTCGTCGGGTTATCCACCTTGTTATGCAGTGACTGGCAATAGTGTATGGCTAACAGTAATTTTCGTCTCAGCTCCAGTGTATCTGTAGAGTTATATCTAATAATGCGTATTTTCCGTTTAAAGTCAGTTTTTTCTATATTTTTTAACTTATGCTAGGATGAATTTTAACGGTCATTATGTGTACCTACTGTGTTGATTTTTCACTTACCCGATGCCTTATAGAGATGTTATAGGTACTGATGATTCCTCCCAATATGTAGTCCAAAATATATATCCAATTAAATCATTACAATTGTATAGTTCGTTCCATTTAAAAATCGAAATAGAAGCATACGAATCACACGTGACTCAAACGCCGTGTCATCAATTTTGCAGTAACAACAATGATGTTCAAATAAGCAAACTTTTAGGAAACTACCCTCAATAACATTAAACTAAGTTACCTACTAAGTGAGGGTCTTTAATGCTGCCTCAGTTCGACCGCGAAGGCTTTGAGTGTCCACATTTAATTAATTGTGGTAGAAACCCTACTTACCTAAATTGACATTTAGTGGTCGCAGATTTAGAGGTATGTCTTTATATACGTGCTAAGTTCTGTATCCAAATAATGTGAATTTTTTAATGATCTTAGAATTTTTGAAGCAATGATGGCCGAGCGGTTGTCAGTATGGACTGCTGTGCCGCAGATACATGGTTCGAACTCCATCACCGGCTTCAGCTTCACCGCATGGTGGGAGGGCATTTTGCTGGTTAGTGTATAACGTTTAATAATGAAACTCACGATAATTTCATTACAAAAAAAGAGTAGCGTTTTACTGCTAATTTGGCGCATTTTTCTCAAATTGATACACAGCGAGGGCTTTTGTTTGCTACATTTAATTAAATTTCATCGGGCTTGAGCTCCCACATACCTAATACCTGGCTTTACACAGCGAGCGCATTCGTTAATTTATTGGTTACAAGTGGCGTATTTGTTTACTTTCCTAAGTACTAAATAATAACAGTTTGTATTGAACACAACTTTGATTACACAATTAAACTAAATTCTCACGATCATGTCTCTCCAACAATTAAATTCAACGGGGTGATTTCCACGCTTTCAACCAGCCTGTTTGCGCTTACTGCGTCTTCTTCATGCAGACGGACCGAGTCTGCCTTCAGTCCACAGCACTTGTTCAACATTTGGGGAACGTCACCAGCATCATAGTGACCCCTTATTTCTGAGGTTGAAGTAGTAATATACGAGTATAATATTACAGCGATTTGAAGATAGTGTTTTTTTATGTGATTGTCGCGGAACCAGCGCGAGGCTCACCTGTTGTTTTGTCGACTAACCTCTACCTATAGTATTTTGTCACTAGTGACGAAATACTATAGGTACGCTACTTACATGATTTACGTAATGACGGTATGCCTTAAGTTATTCAACGAATAGTAGATATTTTAAAATTAAGTGTAATGTAGGTACATTTTCGGGATTGCCTCGAAATCGTTGGCAAAATATCAAAGCATGACTCACTGTTTTGATTCCGTACAAAGTTAAATTTGCCATAAAATAAATGATAACTGTCTCGAGTGTGATTTAAGGTGAAGGTAATATAAAGTCAAAACTATCCCAATAGAGTTAATAAAATTAAATTTTAATCTCCATTTAAATCTATTGAAAGGATCTCATTGGTTATAGCTTGTCTATTTACCTTGATGCTTTTCAGTAGTTAAGAGAGCATGTACCTGTATCTTGAATTTGTTGCTCTCGGTTACATTAGGGCCTTCCCTCGCCTCCCAAAATCCGGTGGAGCTGAACGTCCGAACAGTCGGTAGCTAGCATCTATGTCCTCCCTAAAAAAATAAAAACGGTTACATTTTGCGTGTATATTCTTATCGTCGGCTGTCTGTTAGTCTATCTTTCTGTCAGTCTGTCCCTACGTTCGTTCATATTTCACGGGTATGTAGCTCGTAAACGGAATATATTACAATTGTCTTCAACCTTTACTGACGTGAATTGTTTACAATCCAATAAAACAAGAGTGACCCAAACTCTTACGACTTATCATCCTAAAATTATAATGTATAATATACTTATACTCTGTCTGAGAGCATTGTAGCTAAGACCATTAGTTTAGACCAACTTTTCCTAGTCTCCAGCTAGACTTACAATTTAACAACTCTTTTGAACTATTTAACAGGTCAAAAGAGTATTTTACAGGTCAAATGTATGGCTGGGAGTCATTGACCACTTAATTTCCCAAAGCAGAAATTAACAATATAGTTACGCTGTTTCTACTGTGCCAATAGAGTGCGTGCTAACCTCTTGCGTGACCCGAATCTATTTTATTTTAACCCTTTGTTCTTCAAGAACTTGTAGGTACCTAGCAAAGCTAAAATGATAAGCACAGGTACATACTTCATAAACGTGTGAAAGGTATAATTCAATATAGTCATCATCAGGTCAGCCTTTACCTCTACCACCGAAAAAGCTTCCCAAAGAATAAATTCTGCACAACCTCTTTTTAATGTTATTGTTAATTATTGTGACGGAACAAACACGAGGCCCACTTGATGTTAAGCGGTATCCTCTGTCTATAACAAATGCATTTCGTCGTGACGAACTGCACTGCGCCCGTCACCCTGAAACAGTTGTTAAGTCTCATCAAGTGCCTGTAATTTACTGGTTCTCAAGGCCACTGCTGTAACACCCTGTTAGGTGCTTGGCGACAGATTTTCTACTTGAGAGTGGCAGCTAGCCAGGCGGGCATTCGCAAAATGGCAACGGCATTTTTTTGTTTCATTTGAAGGGTTTTTTAATGAAATGAAGTTGAGTGATATTTAAGCCACGCCAATACAAGTGCACTATTACCACTGTGTATGACATTGCATTATGTCTAGTCATCCGAGAAATAAATTAGTTCGACAATGTACTGTAGGTCCAGTGATTTCTTTTGCTACAGCCTTTGCACAAAAAAAATAGTGTTTTTATTGCACACCACACACTTCTTGGCAGCAGAATGTCTTAAAAAGCGGGGCTACCGTACTCTACTACAACTATACGAGTACGAAAAGGCTACCACTTAGTAAAATTAAATATCATCTAGTTTTAGCTGCAGGCTTTTTGTACTCTTTGGAGTAAGTCATTTTGTTACTGATGGTTTGGTTTTGACCACTATCTCACATATATGTGAGTAATAATGTGTGGTAGAACATTGGCAGATGAAACCTGAAATGAGATCTAGCTCTCGAGAAAAACTGCTAGAACACATCTTGGTGCTATATTTCGTTACTAGAAGATTGTAGAAAAATAATAGAATGGTATTCTACGTTACATGGACCCCCTGTGAGGCAGTGCATGTCATTGCCACTCCATCATTGCTTCAGAAGGATAGCTACCATTTTTTACTAGCAACCTCTATTATTCAGCCCCGAAAGATCTATGTTTACATTGCTGTTTCAGATTGAGAACAAGGTAGATAGTGATAAAACATTCACGGATGTTATTCATGCATACATTAACATTTCTTATTACGGGTGATGGAATGGAAAGCAATGTTGCGTAGAATATGTGAAATGAAATTAAATGAAAATGAATGAAATGAAATGAAGTTTATTCCAGCATTACACAACACATAGTTAATTATACAACAATTAGAGCAATTGCAATGTTGCATGATGCTAGGAACGAGTCCCGTCTCAGCATGTGCCAGGTTCAAAAAATGACCCTAAGCGCTGGTTTTCAGACGGCACTCCCGACCAACATCACGAACGTGTATGACATAAAATAACAATACAATAAATAACAGAAACAAAACCATACATAAATATACATATATATATATATATATATAAAACATTTTTGACTATTGCTAAGAAATAATTAATTAAACAATGATGAACTTAAATTTGTGATTCATCTGTGGCAATGCAGCGAAGAACATGTTTGTTACTCTATAGCATATATAAATGATCATAGTTCAAACTGTGTCCCAAGTTGATAAGTTTAAGTATTTATATGTATATTATGTATTACGACCACACAAATTAATATTAGAATATACAGGATACAAAATGTACGATATAATCTATCCGTGGCGGACATGGCATCACTAGCCGCCTATGTGTTCAGAGCTTATAGTGGTCAGGCCAAATTGAAGCAATGTGTGATAGCTGTCGACTGCAGTGCTGCAGGTTCGATCCCCATTGCCGGTTTGAGCCACTGCATGGTGAAGCAGGCGAATGGTCACCTAGCTCGCTACAACCATCAAGTAGAAAATCTGTTGCCAAGTACCTAACAGTATATTACAGCAGCAGTCCTTGAGAGCCAGTTGATTATATGCACAAGAGACTTAACAACTGAATGTCAGGGTGACGTGCGCAGTTCAATCCGTCACTTTTTTTATGTTATTGTGACGGGACAAGCTCGAGGCCCACCTGATGCTAAGCGTATACCCTCGGCCTATAACAGGTGCATTTCGTCACAAGTCACGAATTGCAATGCGCCCGTCACATTGAAACAAAGGAGTTAAGTCTCATGTATCTGTAATTTCACTAGCTCTCAAGGACTGCTGCCAGAACACCGTTAGGTGCTTGGCGACAGATTTTCTACTTGAGGGTGGTCGCTAGCCAGGCGGCCATTCGCAAAATGGCAACGGCATTTTTTTTTTGTTTCATTTCAAGGGTTTTTTAATGAAATGAAGTTGAGTGATATTTAAGCCACGCCAATACAAGTGCACTATTACCACTGTGTATGACATTGCATTATGTCTAGTCACTCCGAGAAATAAATTAGTTTGACAATGTCCTGTAGGTCCAGTGATTTCTTTTGCTACAGCCTTTACACAAAAAAAATAGTGTTTTTATTGCACACCACACACTTCTTGGCAGCAGAATGTCTTAAAAAGCGGGGCTACCGTACTCTACTACAACTATACGAGTACGAAAAGGCTACCACTTAGTAAAATTAAATATCATCTAGTTTTAGCTGCAGGCTTTTTGTACTCTTTAGAGTAAATCATTTTGTTACTGATGGTTTGGTTTTGGCCACCGTCTCACATATATGTGAGTAATAATGTGTGGTAGAACATTGGCACATGAAACCTGAAATGAGATCTAGCTCTCGAGAAAAACTGCTAGAACACATCTTGGTGCTATATTTCGTTACTAGAAGATTGTAGAAAAATAATAGAATGGTATTCTACGTTACATGGACCCCCTGTGAGGCAGTGCATGTCATTGCCACTCCATCATTGCTTCAGAAGGATAGCTACCATTTTTTACTAGCAACCTCTATTATTCAGCCCCGAAAGATCTATGTTTACATTGCTGTTTCAGATTGAGAACAAGGTAGATAGTGATAAAACATTCACGGATGTTATTCATGCATACATTAACATTTCTTATTACGGGTGATGGAATTGAAAGCAATGTTGCGTAGAATATGTGAAATGAAATTAAATGAAAATGAATGAAATGAAATGAAGTTTATTCCAGCATTACACAACACATAGTTAATTATACAACAATTAGAGCAATTGCAATGTTGCATGATGCTAGGAACGAGTCCCGTCTCAGCATGTGCCAGGTTCAAAAAATGACCCTAAGCGCTGGTTTTCAGACGGCACTCCCGACCAACATCACGAACGTGTATGACATAAAATAACAATACAATAAATAACAGAAACAAAACCATACATAAATATACATATATATATATATATATATATATATATATATATATATATAAAACATTTTTGACTATTGCTAAGAAATAATTAATTAAACAATGATGAACTTAAATTTGTGATTCATCTGTGGCAATGCAGCGAAGAACATGTTTGTTACTCTATAGCATATATAAATGATCATAGTTCAAACTGTGTCCCAAGTTGATAAGTTTAAGTATTTATATGTATATTATGTATTACGACCACACAAATTAATATTAGAATATACAGGATACAAAATGTACGATATAATCTATCCGTGGCGGACATGGCATCACTAGCCGCCTATGTGTTCAGAGCTTATAGTGGTCAGGCCAAATTGAAGCAATGTGTGATAGCTGTCGACTGCAGTGCTGCAGGTTCGATCCCCATTGCCGGTTTGAGCCACTGCATGGTGAAGCAGGCGAATGGTCACCTAGCTCGCTACAACCATCAAGTAGAAAATCTGTTGCCAAGTACCTAACAGTATATTACAGCAGCAGTCCTTGAGAGCCAGTTGATTATATGCACAAGAGACTTAACAACTGAATGTCAGGGTGACGTGCGCAGTTCAATCCGTCACTTTTTTTATGTTATTGTGACGGGACAAGCTCGAGGCCCACCTGATGCTAAGCGTATACCCTCGGCCTATAACAGGTGCATTTCGTCACAAGTCACGAATTGCAATGCGCCCGTCACATTGAAACAAAGGAGTTAAGTCTCATGTATCTGTAATTTCACTAGCTCTCAAGGACTGCTGCCGGAACACCGTTAGGTGCTTGGCGACAGATTTTCTACTTGAGGGTGGTCGCTAGCCAGGCGGCCACTGACCCATCATTGATTCAAAACTCACTTAACACTTGTGAAAAATTGCATTGATTGTCCGCTTAACATCAGGTGGGCCTCGAGCATGTGCCTTGACAATCCCGTTAAAAAAAACATTTTATTCCATAAGATAAAAAACCACACTGACTGTTTTATTGTACGTGTTAACTACACTTACGACTTATATGTAAAGTTATCGCATATTTTCCGAAATTCTATCCAATATGCGAATGGGTATTAGTGGCTGGTTGCAATGCATCGTGTTACCTAAATACTTCAATGAATCTGCATTGTTGAAACATGCAATGCTGCCCAATGCTGCATTCTGGGTACGAAGCGACAGATAGGCTAGAACAGCCAGAAAAATTATAATCGTCACATTTAGTTTTAGTCATAACACTACTTCACAATATTAAATGAAAACCTACTAATCATGGGTGTCGCAGCCCGTGACATACCAAAGAAACATCCGTTCATTTCACTGCTTGCACACTCACCCTTACGCAGGTGGGTTTAATTGTCCTTCAACTATATTTTAGTAGCCTTATTTTGACACACAATATTATTAAAAATGTATATTTTGCTAACCCACTTCAGAAAAAGGAGGAGGTTATCACATCATCTGTATTTTGTTACCTCAGAACTTTTTA
Organism: Plagodis dolabraria; assembly: GCA_963854805.1. Taxonomy (NCBI): domain Eukaryota; kingdom Metazoa; phylum Arthropoda; class Insecta; order Lepidoptera; family Geometridae; genus Plagodis; species Plagodis dolabraria. The sequence goes on along the minus strand of OY978457.1, from coordinate 20,510,514 downwards.
CTGGGTGGACCGATTTTGATGTTTCTTTTTTATTTAAAAGTTGATGCTTGTCGTGTGGTTTTATTCAAATTTCATCAAAATCAGTCAAGCCGTTTTTGAGTTACACTCTGATAACTGTTTTTTCCTATCTTGATGATTTAGTCATTGCCAGTGAATGATAATTGATCCCTTAAGTAGCAAGGGACCCTAAAAAGGGTGAAATAAACTTCTGTACCTAAAAATGGACCGACTTCAACACTCAAAACTATGAAATTATTTGTCGATGTCAGCACACAATGTTGTCATACTAGGTACTTTTGAACTATCACGACTTAAACAAAGTTATTTCACACTTTTGAGTGTTGAAGTCGGTTCCATTTTAGGTAGAAAATATTTTTAGACTACAGGCCCCGCCATTTATATTATTTGAACTTAAAAAGCCCTTATTCTTCAGTCGGGTGCATAATTTCATATTTCAAATTGTCGTAGGCGAAAAAAGTACACAGGTATATCATGTTGCTAAATGATAAATGCATAGAGGTGTCCTGCGCGGCTTTACGTCATAAAATATGTTTCTTAAGGATTTCGGGCTCTCAACCTGTCATTTCTTTAGGTGATATATTTCATGGTTCAGAATAAGTAACTATTTTAGAATAACATACATTTAGGGCCTGTTTCAGAATGTTCGAGTAAGTTCCGGTTTTACTACCCAGAACATATTTAATAAATAAAACACTATCTTTGCGTTTCACAGTCATTGATTTAGCCTATCCATCGGTTAAACCTTGAAACGCGCTGCATGTCAACTGTAATTTTTATCATTCAGTTATTTTATGTGTTGCATAGCAACCCGAAACTTTATTAAGACATTCTGAAACGGGCCCTTAATCTTATTGAAAACCTTTGATTTATCAAAGAATAGTAACTTTAAGGGTCCGTTTCAGAATGTCCTAATGAAGTTTCGGGTTGCTATGCAACACATATAGTAACTGAATGATAAAAATGAGAGTTAACATGCAGCGCGTTTCAAGCTTATCCGATGGATAGGCTAAATCGATGACTGTGAAACGCAAAGATAGTTTTTTATTTATTAAATATGTTCTGGGTAGTATAACCGGAACTTACTCGAACATTCTGAAACAGGCCCTAAGACTTTCGCGACTTGAACACATAGTTATAAGTATTTAACGGGACTTAATCGCGATAAAACATGTATATTTTTATTTATTTACCTCGACGTTTCGACCAAGTTGCATTGGTCGTGGTCACGAGCGGACTGAAGAGGCGGGTGTCAACGTCTCGAAGGGCGGGTATTTTCTCCAACTACCCGCATTTGATTTAGAAATGTATCGTCTCGACACACAACACTGACAACATCCACAGGTCTTAATGAAGGTAAAACGCGCTTGGTGCATTTCCTTAGCACTGGATTCCAGGATGCCACCACGACCAATGCAACTTGGTCAAAACGTCGAGGTAAATAAATAAAAATATACATGTTTCATCGCGATTAAGTGTCCTTAAATACTTAAAACTATTAACAAAGAATGTTGAACACATCGCCCTTGTGATATAGGAATATCTTAACACATGTATTTTCCACTGAAGGGAAAAGACCACGAAGCAAATCACCCTACCGCTGGTCTGACTAGCTGAAAGAACTTACAGGTCTCCCTGTCGCTGTAACTCTTACAAGCAGCAGAAGATAAGTACCGTAGAAGCAGCTTGTCAACCACTCGATTCTGGCCTTCCAAGACGGGCACGACTTTCTATAATTAAAAAAACGAATATGCAGAAGTATTTCATACATTTATTCCATTTTCTTCATAGACATATTATTCTTCACGCTGTGCCTGCATACCAACTTCGGTCTTCTAGCTCAATAGCCATCCATATTCATTCATATTCAACACCTAATAGTTGATGAATTTGAAGTAGGTACATGTTTTTATCGCTCCTCGTCAGAAGCGCGTACAACTCTAGTCTCTCTTAAAATTTTCAGTCATTGTTACTTGCAACCTTTCTCTGAAATACTCCTTTCTAATCTTAGTTTAGTAAATAATACGGGATACGATAGATTCAAACACATTCGGTGGTCTTTTTCAAGGAGTGCTCGGGACGCCCGCGTTGACGTCTCGCTTAGCACTCATACTCAACTATAGTCGGAGCTATCTGACTGATTCACGTGAGTTACCCCGTATTATTTACTAAAAATTAGTGAAAACCACGTTATTTTTTTAAAATAAAACTATCTAATCTTCTTTAGCGGTGATAAGTGAGCCGCTTGCTCATTTGTCCTCATATTCTTTTTAAAAGAGGACGCGGCGGTCTTATAAATTCAAGGCATTCTTAGTTCTCGTTTGGTCCCAAAGACCTGTACTGGATGTCTCGGTCAATGTCACCGCCTCTATGGTCACCGCCGCTTAATCAATGAACGTCGGCACTTTCGGGCTGTAGTGGAACATGCCTAGTTGTCATAATAGTTTATGATGGATCTGTGATAGGTACTCTACATCACTTTTGCCTGTTTTTCGGATCCTCAATATAGAATACACAAAATATTACCCCCATAAATGATGTTTCTGGAGCCTTCGTAGCGGAGCTTCTTAACTACTAAAGGTTAAGCTATGTTAGCTGTGGTAATTACGTGGATGAGTGACCGCTGGTGGCAATAACTGTTGACCGCTTCCGTGATTCGTAGAGCAAGTTAAGCCTTTGGTCCCGGTTGTTGTCTTTATAACATGATAGTAGGTCATTTCGCAAATACTGGTCTGGCTAACCTCCACCATTAAGTAGAAAATTGGTCACTAAACACTGAACGGTATGTTGCGGCAGCTGACCTTGAGTACCAGTTTCCATACAGATAATGCCTGTTCACCAACCTCAACCATATCATCACTTACCATCAGGGCAGATGGGCAAAGGCTAGTCAATCAGTAGTAAAAAATGGGAAGTACCGGAAATTGGAGTAGCCTACTAGTACGATGTGTCTTAGAATCTGCGAGAGACAACGCATCCTCGACCTCTGGTGTTGCGGATGTTTATGGGCGACGGTGATCACTTACCATCAGGTGAACCGCCTGGTCGTTTGCCCTCCTATCCAATAAAAAAAAAACACACTACTTTTTCTGCTTCTATTGAATCCATCACATCGAAAGCATTGCGTCAACTATTGAAAAATACCTCCACAATTAAGGGTTTACTAAAAATTCAACTGTGGGAGGCATCTTGTGAATCACAGCATTATATATGGCAGTTCTTCCAGCACCCCCAAGGAATCCCTTCATAGCGTTTTCTATAAAAACGTAGTTTTCCATACTTTATGTACCAATATATAGTCACTAAAGGCCATGTAAAATTTAACCAAATTTAAACACTTGATTTGAAATATTATATCGATTCTACGTTATTGTGAAAGCGTTAGGAATACACTAACCTTAATCCAGCACTTTATTGTTTTCCGCTGTGAAAATACAATCTATTGTCAACAATTAAATATCAAATAGTATAAATTTCCCACCAAATTGACTCACCCTATTGTAATCAGTATAACGCTATCTCTTGCTTAACGTTCACTTCGCAATACTAAGAATTTCAACAAGGGCACTTTGACCACACCAATCAGCAATATATTCTAGAAAAATATTTAAATTGACTCGCTTTTCAAAGGAACGTTACGGCTGATCTGATAAGACCGTATTGGACTCCATGAATAACAAAATTCACCCTTGAACCGATTTTATTAGTGTTGTAAAATGTTTGGCAAATGTACTTCTGTTCGGCCAATTTTTCAAGCTGAGTAAAGATTTTCGTCGACTATGCCTTAGTAAGATCTGTACTTCTAAATAATTGCAAAGATTTAAGCTTAGCCCTTGTCACGACATAAAATTCGGAACAACAGTATTGTACAGTGTTTTCACAATAATAACTGTACCAACCCCCAAAGGTCCACTTGGGCAACGAAACTGTATAAATTGTATTTGAAAACAGTTAATAATTTGACCTAAATATTTATACTATTAATATATAATATTGTATATATTTATATACAATATTACAAATATACGACATTAAAAATTGTGTTTGACATTAAAAGTCATGTGCGGGTTTTTTCCTAATTAAAAGTGAGTTTTTAATTTTGTAATGTAATCCATTGCAAAAATAAAAATACTAAAATATCATGATTACAAATAAAAGTAATAATTCCTAATGTTTCATGGTTGTCGATATTTTGAATAATAAGTATTAAATTGTGGCATTAGGATACCTTGTTGGAGAATTGGCGAAAGCGCTTTATTTGTTACACGACCGCCCAAAAAGTAGTGTTATGTTCAGGTTTGATGTATGTTTGTTTATGAGTTTCTTTATTCCACCATAACTTCTAAACGGGTTAAATGATTTTAATGTATGATATATTAAAAGGTTTTGTACGCCACATAGAAAAAAACTTTTTTCGTTTAAACCCATCGAGTTGGGTATGAAAATTAAGGGCTTTAAAACCTTTTTCATAAATATATATAACATGCAGTTTTATATGTATAAGGTGGCAGAACCTACGTTGTAATATACAACCCGATCTGTAATAACTGATGTACTTCTGAGTCTAGTTGTTCTAACATTTAAAACTAAAGTATTTGCTTTTTAGGGTTCCGTACCCAAAGGGCAAAAACGGGACCCTATTACTGAGACTTCGCTGTCTGTCCGTCCGTCCGTCTGTCACCAGGCTGTATCTCAAGAACGGTGATACCTAGACTGTTGACATTTTCACAAATGATGTATTTCTATTGCTGCTATAACAACAAATACTAAAAATTAAATAAAATAAATATTTAAGGGGGACTCCAATACAACAAACTAGATTTTTTTACTGTTTCTTGCTCGATACTAATAACGGTGACAGGTAGACGCTTTAAGCGTAAAGTAACTATTCACAGAATGTTTAGTTTTATGTTCTCTTTAAATATAATTAATTAACATCAAATAAATAATTAAGGGGGCACCCATACAATAAAAGAGGTTTTCGCCGTTTATTTGCTATAATAGTACGGAACCCTTCGTGCGCCAGTCCTACTTGCACTGGCACTTGGCCGGTTTTCTTTCTAAATATGATTACAAGCACTATCGTGTGCTAAGCGAAAATAACATTTTTACCAATTATTGGAATACAAAATTTTATGCCCAAGGCGAGAATCGAACCCGCGTCCTCCGTTATGCGACGCGATATCGGAGGACGCGGGTTCGATTCCCATCTTAGGAATAAAAAAAAATTGTTCTCAAATAATTTGTAAACATCTAAAGTACTTGCTTTAGTTGGAACCACAAAATTTCAGGCCGCAAATAAAACTTCTCGCCGGCTAAAACTCTACCAGTACATCTCTAGTCCAGTCTACCTCTATGCTTTGGGTAATAGACGGTCAGAGTAGTCCAAACTCAAGGTTAGATTGGATTGATTTAGTATGAAAAGATGTAAAATGGCAATGGCGACAGCGAAATTGGGACTAAATAATGGGTTATTAAGGTATCATACAATTTTCGTTACGATTCTAAAAATGACTACTTCGAACTACAAAACTAATAAATTTAGTATTTTTGTGAAACTATGATAAAGAGGTTATGCAGTTATTTCTAAAATAAAAGTTTGCCACTCGTATAGGATAGCCTTCATGGCGCAAAGTACCTGCACCGAAACACACCGCTACCTTTGTGAAAGACGCGTTTACTTTTAAAAATACCAAAATCAAAATGCGATTAAAATAATACCATACAGACCACCAACACCGAAAAATATTAAAAAAAACCGACATTATCCAAGCTTCCATCCAGCTTAGAAGATCGTCACTCGCCTATAATACTGTTAACCATCAACCAGAGTACCAATTACCATAAAATCATAATTATTATTTAGTCATCGGCTAGGACCAGCGTCGTTGTGCACAATCGTGACTCCCAGACGAAGAACTTCAAATAAGTTCGAAACTGGTTGGAGCAATATCCGGTAAATATTACGCGACTCTTAGCCGGTTACTAAATAATAATTATGGACAAAACTCGCAACAGTTTTTTAGCTCAAATTACCATATAATCATCCAAGTATGTAATAGTACATTACTGCAGAATCCAGTAAGTAAGCCTTCCTGGCCAATTATGAGATACCCGGACCTCACCTGCGGTTTGGTCCGGTTGTATGCAACGAATAAACTTAAAACTACTGGACTGATAGGATGTAATTTGGTATGGAAATAGTTTGAGACCCGAGGAAGGACATAGGATACTTTTATACAACTGCGCAGAGATATTTTGTGCGATAACCAACATACGCGCGGGCGGAGCCTTAGCCGGAAAGCTACTTTAATTATAATTATGTAAGCATATATATATTTGACAAAAAAAAACTTTGACCATCCGAAATCATTTCTATGCTTTAACTTAGCATGCGTCAATACATTAAATAATACTTATCAAAAAAAAGTTTCATCGATTTGGTGTTCATTGTTGATTGTATATCAACCTACTACCATAAGTAAATAGTCTTCTGCTACACTCGAGAGCAATGAATCCGGGTCACTTAAAGAATGTTAAAAATCTCGGAAACTAAAAATGATAGGTTAATGCAATAAATTGTATTTAATAGACAATGTAATACTCCTTAAATGAAAGTAAAAAAAATATGAGTCACCATACATTTTATTAACACAAAATTACATAAAGAAAAAAACTGCTGATCTCTCCTTAAAACAAAAATAGGAAACATGAAATTTTTGAACTTTATTACGATTTTCTTGAATTTTAATACTTCGTATTGCCTCCTCGTGCTTCCATTACTGCGTTTACGCGGTTTGGCATGCTGTACACCAAGTTCCTTATACGATTTTGGGGAATATTCTCCCATTCCTCTGTGAGAGCAATTTTGAGCTCACGAAGCGTGATTGGGGGAGGGTTTCGTTGTTTTACGCATCTGCCTAGCTCGTCCCAAGCATGCTCGATCGGGTTGATATCCGGGCTGCGCGCTGGCCACTCCATACGAGTAATGTTCATCTCTTGAAGGTAGTCATTCACAATCCTACCTGTATGAGGTCGGGCATTGTCATGCATAAATATAGCATCCTCACCTAAATTGACCATAAATGGACCAACGTGATCATTGAGGATTTCTTCCACATATCTTACGCTAGTTAAAGAGCCGTTTTCTATGATCACCAGCTCTGTGCGACTTTCAGAAGAAATTCCGGCCCACACAAGTACAGACCCACCACCGTAGGCTACTTTTTCTTCGATGCATGCTTGCTTGAATCTTTCCCCTGGTCTTCGATACACTCTGTGTCTTCCATCGTGCTTGTAGAGCATAAATTTTGATTCGTCGGAGAACATAACTTTTGACCAATCTTCAATACTCCAATTTACGTGGCTCTGGGCATATCTTAGTCTCGAAATACGATGCCCACGCTCCAGTTTAGGGCCGTTTGCAGGTCTAAGGGGTTTTAAGTTAGATTCAGCAAGCCGACGTCTTACTGTCCATGCACTTGGGTTACTTCCTCCGAGGCGTCGAAACTGGTGAGTTCAGTTCCTGTGAGAAAGCGATTTCGAAGCATGGTGTTCACCAAGTATCGGTCTTCTCGTGCTGTGGTACACCTGGTTCTGCCCGTTCCTGGTCTGCGTAGGTTAGAACCAGTTTCTTCGTAACGTCGGAGAACTCTTTGTACTGTTGACAGCGACACACCGACAGTCCTGGCTGTATCGCGCTGACTCCGGCCGGTTTCCAGCATTGTAAGTATTCTGGTGCATTCTTCAGGCGTAAGCGACATAATTTCAGCTTGAATAATGAATATAGAGCACTATCAACATGGTTTATGTACCCACATAAATGACAGATTACAAACAAAAGCAAAACCAAATGCTGTAATTTCGTAGTTCCATCTTCGAAAGTGGCCCTTTTTCAAATTTGATTTTTTTATGATATAACTTTACAATAACTAAGAAGTTTTAATACCTTCATTTAAGGAGTATTACATTGTCTATTAAATACAATTTATTGCAATAACCTAGCATTTTTAGTTTCCGAGATTCTTAGGATTCTTTAAGTGACCCGGATTCATTGCTCTCGAGTGTATTTGGGTAGATGGCGCAAATGTCAAAAAGACGTTAAACGCATGGAGAAAATTCGACTGTCCATCACATTTTGACGTTTCGATTACTGAGAACGTAGCAGGTGTACTACTAACAAGAGCATTGCCATGGAGCGTTGGTGTCAGATAGGTGGCAGGCCTTAAAACCGACGTTAATATTTTTTTCAATTTTTAAATGTCCTTGTGTGTTGTTAGTGAAAACACATTTTTAGTTACTATTTTTCGTTTTGTCCTTGGTGTTGTTAGGTTCCGATCCCATATGATTGGGATAATGGCAGGAAGATATTAGTAAACTATCTTTCTGCCAGAATCCATTAAGTTAAGGTTGGTTAACACTGATCCACTCGGCACCGAAACAACATCGGCATCGATTCGAATCAAGCCGATCAGTATTATTTGTATTTAACTCCAATACTGCAATGCAAAGCGCGTGCCAATATCGCCTTGACTCAGTACAAGCTCGCAAATAGTCGTGAGGATAAGGATAGGCAAGGATTTTTTTCTTTGGGATAGTGACAGAACAAGCATGAGACTTACTTGATGTTAAGTGATAACCTCTGCTTACAATAGATGCATGTCACAAGTGACGAATTGTACTGCGGCTGTCACCCTTAGACATACAGTTGTTACGACTCATGTGCCTGTAATTTTACTGGCTCTCAAGGACTGCTGTCCGAATTCACTGTTAGGTGCTTGGCGACTGATTTTCTACTTGAAGGTGGGGATCGAACCATGGACCTGCAGCACGGCAGTCTATAGCTATTACCGCTCAGCTATCATTGCTACAGAACGTTGATATGGATCCGCGTCGATACGTGTACGTTGACGCTTAAAGCTGAGGTGACAAACGCTGAGCCCCACTTGCCACTAAGACCCCACTTGGCTAACTGAATAATGTAATTCAATAAATACGAGTAATATCACACTCTGTATTTACATAAAATTATGCTTCGAATGCATGATGTCTACAATTTCAAACTTTCAAGGCCGCTTTCAACCTTTTAGGGTTTTGCCCTCATCAAGGCCTTGCCAACCGTAAATGGGGGTAATTGACGGTACTTGCAACTTTTCCATAATCACAGCTTGGGGTAATTCAACTGGTATTTACGAGTAGGTACTAGCAATGACTGAAGGATTAATGCATAACTAAAAGTATTTGCTTGAGGGAAATACTTAGATTTGTGTTGTTATTAGACATGTACATACTTAACAGTATAAGTATATTTTAAATTAATTAATATACTAAAAAAACCTGAGCTTTGTGAGCGCTAGCTTCTTTGATTTTCTTACAGACGGCGTTATTAATATAATAAAATTCTATCAAAATTGTTAAATTTCATATTTTTGATGATTATAACATTATATGTTTTTTTGACGGGAACGCCTAGTTACCTAGTCGTAGAAGAAAATTTGGCTGAATTGTCACGGGATATATTTCTTAGATGTTTCCCGTAGATATTAATTTAATGTATTCTAAAATATTGTTTTTTCTTACTAATTATCTACTTTTTTGCAATTCACATCGCATTATGGTAGACTAATTCACAAATGTTTACCTAGCTGTAGACACGTACATAATCATGCCTGTATGTGCATAATCATGCCTATAGGGGTATGTTTATAAGTACCCACGTTTTTCCCGACACGTTTGGTCCTATGACACAGGGGGCTTACATAGTGCCTTCTTATTCCAAACACGCACTTTAACTGAATCAATCAATCATTTATTTCGAAAATCATCCATACTATACATAATTTTCTACACCATCCTCATATAATAAAATCTTATTAAATCTACACAATTGTTGTAACACAAAATAAAAATAAATTTAATTCATACATTCAGATATTATGTCAATTTTTAAGTTTTAAATTATATATACTTATATAAAGTTGCAAAATTTAAAATACTTCCACAATTATTTACTTTGCACATCGTTGGAATGGCAGCACATGCATCTTTATTAAATGTGTAAATAAAACACCATCAACCCTATCTGGCTGTTATCGCTGTCGCGCACCCGCTGCGATGCCACACTCCTACGCATGATAGCTGTGAATTAGCACTAAAGAATTAGCAGAAAAATCGAATAAACTGACGATTCGGGGAGCGAACCCGGCACCTCAATGTTCCAAAGCGTCACTTTTACACACATAAAGCAGGCAGTATTTTGAAATTTGCGCGATGGTAGACCATTTAGCGATTACTCGCCTGGCTGGCTAACACTCAAGTAGAAAATCCGTCATCCTGTGACCACGATCACACCAAAGTGCTTGAAATGTCGGGACAAAAATAATGATAAATATACGCGAATTAAACCGTTTAAAGTTGTTTAATTACTATAGAAAATCAGTTACAAAATATAACAGAAGGCTTGTAACCAAATTCCTCGCATACGAGCCGCGTGTCGGTCACTAAGTAATTCATTACCTCGGGTAGTACATAGCTCGGCAGCTTTAATAAAATCCGCAAATTTTCCATTTTCACGGTCAAATGCCGACGATTACGAAATACTTGGTTCGGTACGTCAAGTTTAAAATGTGCTTGGATATTTGCCGTTGACATTTGAACTTGACTTTCACGTGATTTGCTTAAATTATTTTATGGACTTTCAATAATGGAGGACGTTCTGAATTCTACGAGTTATTTTTCATTTTACATACATATAATTACGCCTGTTTTCTCCGAAAGGGTAGGCGTGTAAACACCCATATTTCGCTAATGGGGCATTGGTCCCATGTAATGGGGGGCGAGCCTATTGCCATTCTCAGGGCCAGTTTCAGGGTCATACAAAATGTTTTCTCTAACACACTGGACGAAACGCAAGAACATATTACGAATAATATGTTTACACTAACAACATAAAAGACAGGAACACAAGAACATATTGTATCAGACACTGGCAGGGCACTAAGATGGTATACAGCCATGCTGTAAGTCAAATGCTCTCAACACCCTACTCCCTACGTCCACGTGAGAAGTGGCATGCTGTTCATTTGGCGCACTTTTCCCTTAGCGCACTTTTGACATTTTAACCCGGCACCCACAAATTTTTAATTAATAAATGTTAACAAAAATGTTCTAGCTTAGTCTTTTGGATGCGATCCGCATCCCCCAAAGCGATCGGTAGTGAAGTGAAGAACCATATTATGAGATCATTGTTTGAATTCGTGAAAAAAATTTAGGTACTATGTATGGACATTTTGACAACTAATCGGTGCTGAAGATTTTTTCATAATAGATAAAAATAATTTTGAATGAAGCTGTTTTCAAATATTTTTTTTGCTATTTATCTGTTGTGTATTTTAAGATCTAATTCTCGATATAATGTGACTTATATATCCATAACAAATCCTACCTACAAAATAGAATCCTTAATATAGAACAATCGCATCCATGTGAAAAGTATTAATTTCCCTTTTATTTATAAAATGTATTTAATTGTAGGTCTGTCACAGCCACCCATAAGAATACAAAATTATACTTTGTTGCATATACGCAATAAGTACGGTAGACCATATTGGCATATAAATAAATGCTTATAAAGTATACAATGATTTTAATTGTTGCTCATACTGGTTAAGGCAATATTTCTATGTACACAAAGGAGTTGCTTAATACCGACTACGAATATACTTACCGATAAAATATACCCATGAAACTGAAATCGATATTTTTATATAGGTTTCTTTAACATGTTTCGCCCCTGCAGTACCAATACCACGGTTTCACGTGACTACAACCCATAAAATCGTATAATATTGAAACAGCGCCCTTTTCAGACCTGAACGCGATAGCCACGGGGTGTAAAATGTATGCAAATGCTAGATTATATCGATTTGTTGCTTGCTTTTATATTGTTCTTTTCTATGTTACTTATCCGAGAGTTGACGGGAATTTAAGTCGAGATAGACTAATATAATCGAACCATGGGTAGATAAAAATGTAATCCGTATATATATAAAAATTACACGTCACGTTGTTTGTCCGCGATGGACTCCTAAACTACAGAACCGATTTTAAATTCGATTTGCACACCGTGTGTTTGATCCAAATTGAAAGATAGGATAGCTCACATCTCAATTTAGAGTCACAATTACCCGTGCAAACCCGGGGCGGGTCGCTAGTACTATTATATAATTTTGAATGGAGGTTTTCACCCCCTCATGGCTACTTACTACCATCAAGTAGAAAATCAGTCGTCAAGCACCTAACGTTGTGTTCCGGCAGTCCTTGAGAACCAAATAATAATTCTAGGTGAGCCTGAAAAATATCTTCGATCACATCATCACTTACTATTTGGTGAGATAGTGGTCACAGCCATCAACTATAAAAAAATATAGAAGTACGGTGCGGTGCAGTGTGGTGTAGTGAGGTGTGGTGTAGTTTGGTGTGGTGTAAAAATAAGTTATTGGACTCACTGTGCTTGTGCACTCATTAACAATATCTGTGGTATTATATAAATTTGATTCATGAGATATGAACACACAACACTCTCTGTTGCTAGTATTTATACATATTATTATTCTATATTTGGTTTGTTTAGGTTAGGTAATCATTATCAGGGTTGGCAGACGAGTTGGTTAGAAGGGTCTGAGATGGTTCCCAAACTACAGCACATTACTAGGCTTCGTTAAACTAGCAGGCTTGCAAATGTATCCTTAGAGTATTGTGGGTTAATAATCTTCTTAGACGGGTACACACACCACCCTCGTTTGTGGGATTTACATTGTTGCTAAAGATTTCACTAGCAAGGCTTAGAAATTTATAAAATTTACTCTCATCATTATTTGACTAGGAATTATTTTATTAATATATTTTTATGTATTTAATCGTTTATTAAAGCGGCATATAGCCAGTTACATTAATTAGTTATTAAGTCACAATTTTAGAATCAAAACGATTGGGAAAATATATCGACATATCACAATTAATTATGATAGCGAAAAAAATATCAATATTTAAATCACATAATAACAATTGGATATAGGTATGTTACACATGTCACAAATTATAGCAAATAATAATTAAGGTAAATTTTATAGTAAAACTAACACTATTTATATGTGGTAAATCAAACAACTTTAAAAAGTTTAAATCGCGTATATTTGTCATTATTATGTCCCGACGTTTCAAAAACTTAATACCTCATGTGACAAATAAAACCAATTAGTCATCCCGTATCCATGATCACTGCAAAGTGTTTGAAAAGTCGGGACAAAAGAATGACAAATATACGCGATTTAAACCGTTTAAAGTTGTTTAATAACTATTATGTAGGTAACAATCGCGAAAACCTAAGACAATTATATGCTTTATATGCTTATACGATCAAATTAAGTTTAAAAGTGCAGATACTTGCAGATATTTTAAATAAAAATATTATTTTACTAAAATATAAAAACGAGCTTTTGTGCCTTTGAGCATAAAAGCAGTTTTAGTCCGCTTACACTGGCCATAAACAAGAACTTTACGACCATGAGAAGCGAAATAGTTTTTGTTGCTGCCCCTCCAATTTGTATGGAATGATTGTCGAATACACAGTGCACTGATATAAACAAAAAAACAAACGTACCAAATCAACAAATTGACATATATCACGTAGTTTAACTGTTGTTTTTAACCAGAAATAAGCTACTAATAACTTAATCATTTTCCATATGTTGGGTTAGGCCTACGTGTTTTTCTCTTCAACTTTATAGGGTAAATTCAGTTGTTATCAGAAACACTTCAGTTACAATAATTTACCAACGTTCATCCTAATCGTTTTATTTAACACGGCTTCGTCCTATATAATGTGTGGCAACATTAAACCGCGTTTTGACAATATTATATTGTCAATTTATGTTAGGCAATTTGCTTTAACGAGTTATCTCGCTTACAGTATAGCTTACAGTACTTTTCTTTCAATGAATTATCTCGCCTGGAGAATAGAGATTGTTTTATTAAACCATAACAAAATCAATAATATTATAATATTAAGGGCCTGTTTCAGAATGTCCTAATAAAGTTTCGAGTTGCTAATCAACTCATAAAATAACTGTGACAGTTAACATGGTAGCGATGGATAGGCTAAATCGATGACTGTGAAACGCAAAGATAGTGTTTTGTTCAATAAATATGTTATGGGTAGTATAACCGGAACTTACTTGAACATTCTGAAATAGATAGATAGATAGATAACACTTTATTGCACTTTTAAAATTATTAAAACTAGTTACAAAAAATATTAAAATAACTTAAAAATAGTACAATCGGCGGCCTTATTGCTAGGCAGCAATCTCTTCCAGGCAACCGTAGGCTCAACAGATACTTGCATGTTAATTTAGATGGAGGTATAGACTAAAGTGCGTTATGTATGTAATCAGAATAATTAATACTCAAAATATATATACTATATACGTTAGTAAATTTAATATTAAACTATAGTAGATAAAATAGATACATTAAAATACAATCAAAATAAAAACTAAAATACTTTTAAAATAGATACATAATACATAATAATTATAATAATATATATATATATATATATATATATATACATTTATATAACTATAAACAACAATAATATAAATAAAAATTGGATAGTTAATCATGATGAATTGAAGAAAGGTAAAATTTCTTAACTCCTTTTTTAAATGAAAAAAGCGATGTGGCCTTTCTAATTTCTACTGGTAAAGAGTTCCAAAGCCGAGCAGCTTGCACAGTAAAAGACTTATCATAAAAGGAACTTGTGTGTGTAGGTAACTTCAATAGTAAATTTTCTGATGACCGAAGATTTAAGTCATTGCAAAAGCAAAAGAATTCAAATCGTTCTTTAAGATAACACGGGGCCGAGGGATTAAACAGAACATTGTAGAGAAGGGAGAGGACATGAGTATTCCGGCGAAGACGAATAGGGAGCCACTTGAGCTTTTTACGAAAGTGAGAAACATGGTCATATTTACGCAAACCAAATATGAACCGAATACAGAAGTTTTGAAGTCGCTCAAGTTTGTTTAACTGATCCTCAGTGATATCAAGATAACAGGTGTCAGCGTAGTCTAGGATAGGGAGAAGAAGAGATTCTGCAAGTGCAATTTTAGTAGCAGTTGGTAAAAAATTTCGAAGTCGCCTTAATGAACCTGCTGAAGCAAACATCTTACAGCTAACGGTTTCAAGCTGAGGTTTCCATGTCAACTGCTGATCAAATGTGATGCCAAGATTTTTGACTGTCATACTATAAGGTACAGTGATTCCATCTAAAATTATAGGTGGCAGAGTTTTCCAGTCTATTTTGGATATTATACGTGAGCTACCCATAATGATGACTTGAGTTTTTGCTGGGTTCACTCTAAGTCCAAAGTTTGTGCTCCACTCAGTTATATGACGCAAGTCATTGTTAATGGTTGTAATAGCATCAGATATACTAACTAGGGGGGATTGAGAATAAATTTGGAGATCATCTGCATAAAGGTGGTAGGAAGAAGATAACTGATTAGAAATTGAATTAATGAAAATTGCAAAAAGGAGTGGAGACAGCACACCACCTTGGGGGACGCCGGCAGTCAGATCGCACCATGAAGAAACATTTTCATCAAGGCGTATTCGCTGTCGTCGTCCGTACAAATAACTATGAAACCAGTCACATACTGTTGGAGATATGTTAATGGAGCGTAATACACCTAATAAGATGTCAAAATCAATCGCATTGAATGCATTACTAAAGTCAAGCAGAGTTAAGACAGTTAGCAAGCCATTCTCCATACCAAAACGGATGTCGTCAGATATTTTGATCAAGGCTGTAACTGTGCTATGGCCAGGTTGGAAACCAGACTGGAAAGGATTAAGGAGATTGTTTTTTAAAAGGAAGCAACTAATTTGAGAGTGGACAAGGCGTTCTAAGACTTTGGATAGGAATGGTAGAATAGATATAGGACGATAGTCTGAGAAGGATTTCGGATTACGTTTTTTTGGAAGAGGAATTATCTGAGCTTCTTTCCATATGGAAGGAAAGTCACCATTTGTAATAGAATAGTTCAGGATATGGCACAGAATAGGAAGAATAGTGTCAATAATAGGAAGGATCATATTTCGACTTACACCGTCGTTGCCAACTGCATTAGACAGAATAGATAATACGCTTTTTTTAACATCACAACTAGTAAATGGACTAAAGAAGAAAAACGAAGAGTTGGGAGTTGGTTTAGCTGAAAGAGATTGTAGGGTTTTAGCTTTGACAGTACTATCAATGCGTGACGTAGTGGAAAAATGTTTATTGAGTGCATCAATATCTAAATTGCTTGAAATAGAATCATTACGAGACTTACCAATTCCCAAAGTTCTGAGAAATTTCCAGATTTTTGTTGGATCTCCATTTTGAATAGACTCATGGATGTGGCGGCTTTGAGCGTCCCTACACACCTTATTGCAGATATTTCGAGAACTTATGTATTTAGATCTATTCTGATCATTAGGAGATGATTTGTAATTGGACTTTGTAACAGACTTACGATGCATTATCTTTTTGATATCTTCTGTGAGCCATGGTGCTGGAACATGCTTTATTTTAATGCGTCGAATTGGTGCATGCACATCGTAAAGGAGCATCAACAAGGAATTAAAAATAGCAATTTTGTCATCAGAAGAATTAGCATTCAACACCGGAGTCCAATCTATGTTTTCAGCATCTCGACGTAAATTTTCAGAAACAACAGAACTAAAATTGCGTTGCAGAAGTATTGTGGGCTTAAATTTAGGAGGACGTACTCTATAGGATACAAATATCAAATCATGATACGAAAAGGCATCGGCGGAACACTGGCCATGTTTAGCAACATGCACGGGTGAGGAAACTATGATAAGGTCAAGAAGTGACGGAGTGGAATTGGGGGCGAAATGAGTTGCATTTGTTGGAAGAATATGCATGTTGCTTGATTTGATAATGGACTGTATTGAAGAAGCTCGAGAGTCATTTTTCAGAAGACAGGTATTAAAGTCACCCATTATAATGGTATGACCATAAGAAGGAACGAGATCTTCTAAGATCTTTTCAAACGAAGCAAAGTAATTTAGTTTGGACGAGTGCGAGTAGTAGGCTCCAAGAAGAATTTTGGTATGTGAAAGAAGTACTTCTATAAATAGATGTTCACCACCATTAAGAGGAGGTGGTTGAGTAGACAAACTTACTATTGAATAAGGAATATGGGCACGTAGATAGATGGCTACACCACCACCACCTCTACCAATCCGGTCGTTACGAATTAGAACAAAACCCGGTAATGAGTATGAAATAGAAGGGAGACATGTTTTTAACCAGGTTTCGGAGACTACTATTGCATGTATGTTATTGTTATCAAATGACGCCAGCATATGAGGGAAATGAGCGGGAATACTTTGCGCGTTGATATGGATAGCATTAAAGTTCTTGGGCACATCAGAAAAATGAGTATTCAGAGTGTCAGAGAGAGATGGAATACTAGAAAAGCTACAATCACCACTAGCCAAGTTAGATGAAGAAAGAGATAAATAATCATCATTATCATTATCACTATCGCTGTTATCAAATATATTTAACATTGGAAAAAAAAAAAACTATTTATATATTATATAATAATAAATACAAATAAAATAATATATATACTATACAATAAATATAATAAAATAAGAATTAGCTTGCAAAGCGTAAAAAATTCACCTGCCGGTTGTGTTGCTGAATAAAAATAACTGTGAGACTTGCACTTTACATGAAAACCCTTAAGTAAGAATAATATAATAAAAAAGAAATCGATTTTAAAAACACGTGAACAACTGCTTACTCCACTGCTGCTTTAAAAACTTAAAGATGGAGTCATATCAAATAATAAATAGTGTAAAATGATGAAGAATGTACAAACAATACGAGTCTAGTTTGGAAGAAGAAGAATGAATCTGTCAACCAACGTCATCCTGCTGTACTTAACCTTAAAATACACTGTTTGTTTTAGTTTTTTACCAAGTACATTAATCAAGTAAGAAACAGAAATTATCTTTAAAAAGCGGTAGATGGAAAAGTGTGCTACATATTATAGAATTTAAGTGTGAAAGTACCTACAAATTATACGTTTTCATGAATGAAAAGTACTGATCTCAAAACAAACCAACACAAAACCAGTGAAGAAACAATGCATCAAGATTATTATTTCTTGTTAGCTGCAGCTCGCCTGGGTTTGGGTGCCTGGACTACAGTACAGTCCTTGGCAGGAGGGTGCTTCGGCTTTTCAACTAGCAGTTTGACGTCTTCGAGCTCTTTGAGGCTGCTCATGCGATGACGCGTGCCATCAGAGCTGATCACAAACACTGAACCTTCCTTCGTCCAACATTTTGACACACCGAATCGTTCACGGGCGGCTAGAAATAATTCATGACGCGGCTTAGTGAGAAACTCTGAGATGGTGATTCCAGTACCTTTGAGACCACATTTAGACCCCCAGATTTTATTCCGTAAAGCCATATCACAGAGCTTGAAAAGTATGGGGCGAGGTTTATCAGTAGTTGAGCGACCCATTCTATGGCACCTACTAACGTCACCAACACCAAAACCGTCCAGTTTCATTTTGGTTGTTAATGTGCGGCAAATTACCGAAGCAGTGTCTTCTTTCATCCCAGCTGTAGTTTCAGGCACACCATGTATCAATAACATCTTACGCCGGCTCCGCATTTCAATGTTATCTACTGCCTTTGCTAATATGTCAGCCTGTAATTGAAGAGATCTGAGGGATGCAATGACAAAGGTCTTGAAAGTGGCAAATTCAGTTGCTAGACTGGCAGTTGATTCTGGATTGGCTGCACTCTTCAACTCACTTTCGAAATTGTTCATGCGCTGGTGCAGACTGGCTCCAATTTGTGCAATAGTGGTGTGAAAATCTTCCATTTTGAGGTTAGAACGAAAAAAATTTATATCAGTGATGTGAAAAGTGCTAAGTTAATTTAAGTAAGGAGAAAACACTTCCAGACAGGTACTATTTATTACACTTTATAAATTCATTAAAATTATTTGAATATAGTGACAAATACTATTTTATTTCAATTAAATACTCAAGAGCTTTATTTAGTAGATGTTGACTTTAAGACTACCTCCTTTTTTTTTTTTTTTTTTGAAATAGGCCCTAAATATTATAAAGCCTTATAATAAAGGGTTTTCGCAGCGAAGGATCAATAGTATACTATAAACTGTACTATAATAAGTGTAACAATGATATATGTGAGTTTTCAAATCATAAATGTAAGTGAGGCAATAGCGGTGAGTTTCTTGATATATTGTCTAGGCCAACCTAGAATGAGTAAAGTCTATTTTATTAATTAGTTGGCTACTTACCTTAGTTCAGAAATCAAACTACCCACCCATATAACGACATTCGACACTTTGAATATGTGCATATATATTGTAATTTCTTGGTAAATATGATTACAAGCATTATTGCACGCTAAGCAAAACATTTACAAATTTTCATAGTACAACATTTCTCAACTTGAGTTGACATTGAACCCACGTCCCCCGATTTTATGCAATGGCTGCCTTAAGCACTAATTCATTGAGGATCGCTCGGCTGGGCTAAAATTTTGCACTCTAATTGTACTACCTTGAGCGTCATATAGGACGATGCGCGGTCATTAACCAGACTAAATATGATTACAATCACTATCGCGTTCTAAGGGAAAATCACATCGACAAAAATTTTGTGTACAAACTTTCTCACCTCGTTTAGGACTCGAACCCACGCCCTTCGATTTTATGCAACGGGTGCCTTAAGGGACAGAATTCTAAAACCAGATGTTAGATTTTGTCCCCACTTCTCCTCGCGTGTTTACTTCGCGGTGTACATGGCGCCACGTCCGCAAGTCAACGGTAATATTTTATTTGATTAAAAATTTAGAGCGCTCTCTAGTAGAACTAGTAGAAACCATCTTGTCACACACGAATGTGATGTGTGCTGAAGCGCCATCTAGTACGCATACATGATACCAACCATTAGTTGATTGTATGCTGTAAATATCATAGTGTGACACAGTTAATAAATTTACCATACCTACAGTAGAACAAGTTTAGTCTTGATTATTACCATACCAACTTGTTTGATTTTTGCAGTTTTTGTGTATGTTCATTTTTAATGAACATGAACTATGGTTTTGATGAACATGAACTATGTATCTACTTTGATGCAAGGCGTAAGCTGTTACACAAAAGATGGTTTATTATTACAAAAACAAGTATATTGTGTAAAATTTACAAAGAAAATCATAAAAAAACTTTTTTACCCCTGATCAAAATACAAATAGCGGGTTATACTATGGGTATTTTTAACTGACTTCAAAAAAAGGAGGAGGTTCTTAATTCGTCTGTTTTTTCTTATATGTTTGTTACCTCAGAACATTTGACTGGGTGAATCGATTTAAAAAAATCTTTTACTGTTTGAAAGCTGATACTTGTTGTTTGGTTCCAGTTAAATTTCATCAAAATCGGTCAAGCCGTTTTTGACATACACTCCAATAACTGAAAAATATTTACTTATCTTGATGATATAGTCGTTGACAATGAATGAAAATCGATCCCGTAAGTAGCAAGGGTCATAAAAAGAAGTGTTTTTTTTTAAATAAAAATGGAAATGACTTCATCACCAAAAAGTGTGAATTAACTTGTCGAAGTCCAACACTAGTACCACGTGCACAATATTGTGATAATAGGTACTTTTGAACTAAACTGGTACCGACTTGAACAAGTTATTTCACACTTTTGGGTGTTGGAGTCGGTTCCAATCTTTGTTTTTTTTTATCAAGTAGCGTAGTTCATTCAGATCCTGGCTTTGTTTCCGCTAACAATCAAGGGTACCTGCTCGTGTCATTACTACAAGTCATTATTAAGATTTCACTTACAAAAAATCACATGGAGAATGTAGTAGGTAGGTACAGTTATTGTTTCAATTTGTTAATAATAATAAATACATCTCGTGGATGCTATTGTGTAGATGGGTGGAACAACAAAACTTCTAACAAAATAATACCATTATTGAAATCACCCAAGGAGAAAGATAAGTATTTTGTTTGAAAATGTATTACTTTGTATTACTATTCATACGTAATACCACAATATTACATATCGATTATAAAACCGTGGTATTACTGTTATTAACTGTATTTGTCAAAGATTACGAAAGATACGTTTATGTTTGTAAACGACACCCGTGCCGTCACTTGATGTATGTACTTGTATAGGTAGATTATGTTGCAAAGATGCACCGGAGTGCGACATAAAATCGGACATTCTATGAGAGTAGGGCTGCCATCCGTCCGGGTTTCCCTGGATTTAGCATTTTACCAATAACCCTGCATATTAATAAAAAAATAATCGAAAGGTGAATGTTTCGAGATTTGTCTTAATATACTCTTTGTGTAATAGTGTATATCAACAATGCGTCGTTCTTCTCCTCCATTTTCTATACTAGAAAAATAACAAACTTTTATTGATTTTCAAATAATATTTTTGGTGAAGAATTTTATTGGTAAGTAAGTTATGGGATAGTATCAATAACCAAGAAGCATCCTCCTATCCTACAATATATGGGGTTGTTTATATGGCTACCATATGTTGTTTATACAACACAGAAGATGTAACATTTAAAAACATAATGGCTATAATGTGTATAATTTTAACTTTTGTTGAATTACCGGCCGCCCCTTAACACCAAAACGTCCTGGGGAATACTCTCTTTGGTAGTATATCCGCTATACTTTGGTTATAAAGGGCGTTATAGTTAAGTCCCCTATAATGCACCTTACTCGATGTTCTTACGTAAGTATTGGTATGGTGCTAATTATTTCATTTTCTTTTAGTCAGTTCTTAATTCTTATGCTATTCAAGAAAACCATGGAAAGTCTCATTCTAAAGCAGAAGCTTAGGCTTCTTCTTTTTGTATTAAGTTTTCATTTCAGAATTTCATTATCTCTATCGCATCAAACGTTTACGGCCATCTTTTTACTACTAATTTATATGTACTAATATATTACGTACTCGATAATACCATGAATATTTCAATAACTTTCCATGTATGAAAGTTTGTGTTTTCTATAGTAGTGGACAGAAGGACGGTGTTTACTCAACATAGCTTTTTAGTAAATTGATAATGTTGTTCTACTGTAACTATTACGCTGTGGCAACTCGTGTCCATCCAAGACATACTTTTTCGAGATCTATGAAAAAACGTGTTCAGGTAGCTAGATTAGGTAGTACCTATTTAATGTTCACGTTCATTAGATATACTAAACTCTCTAATTATATGAAAACATGGAAACTCGAGATACCTAATAAATTTGCAAGCATTGTAATCGTAAATTGAATACGCGTCAGAAAACTTAATTATACGTAAATATAATACGTATCAAATAAAAAGTAATACAAATAAAAAAGTGACCAAAAAGAATCTAGGTATGTGAGATTCGATCCACGGTACTCGATCTTCTGATTCGACTTCAGTAGTTACACACTATACAATCATTGACCAAGGTGTCGAAAATTACACACATATCGTTTATGCCTTACTGTCAGACACATTATATTGGTCCACGTACATACGTAAAATTATTATTGTATTATTAAGAATTATGTCGTAAAATTAAAATTTGACCAAAAAGAATTTCTTTACGCTGGATTCGATCCACGTACCTCTCAATTGCGAAGCGATGTCACTTACTATGCGCTATTTGATCGACGATTGATTAGTCGAAAATTATGTACATAACCTTTGTGCCTTATTGTCAGAAACTGTATAAATTAATCATGATCCATCTAAAATAATTACAACACATTCATTACGAAAAATTCTGAATATTGCTTATAATAATTATTTTAGGTAGCTAAAGTTGTACCTATGTCTTGTAAAATGTTTGAAGTGTTTTTTATATTGCGTTAGGGTTCACAATCATATCATAATTTCATTAATATAAGATATATATACATAGGTACATGGAGAAAGGAAGCCATAGATGCTTACCTTATTATTTCCATCATGCGTTTTTGACGATTTTATACATCTTTTTTGCATTCCCAAAGCGTTTATTTATAATTTTACCCATGTTTTATTTTAATTGAGATCGCCGAGAAAAGTGACACAGGTCCGACGCATGACGCGGCTGACCGCGATATGAGCGAGGATGATAGCAATATACGTAGATCGCTAGAGTAAATAGTGCGACATGATGTTAACGCTTCTCGGAATGAAAGGGCGTATGTGACATTTTGTAAACAGGCTCAGTACGCATTAACTGTGCTTTTTTTGGATTAAAATAATCAATGAAATTTATTGTACTTAAAAAATCAATATTTTAGAAAAAAAAAACAAATTTTAATACACTAAAATCTGGCGGAAAAAGTAGGAATCCTCTATTTTCAGAGGTGTTTTTGAGATTTTTTTCTATCGAGCCAATTATTAGGAAACATGTTTTGAAATCGATGAAAGTATTACTTATATCCTTGAGTATCGTGTATTTAAATTGCAGTACCATCCGGTACCTGGTTTATGAGATTTTCCATATCATGTTGGCACTATTTTGTAATTTCCGAGCCTTAACCCCTGGGCTAATATATATTGTAATTTATTATTGTGATTAGGGTAATGATGGGACTGCCATAACAATAATGTGTAAAAGACCTTAAATAAAAATTAAATTAAAACTCGTAGGTACTTCAATGTTAATATTTGCTTCTCTTTTTAGCAACCATGATAACCTTATAGAATCCCTTCTCTATTACCAAACCACACTAACAATAATTATAAAATATTTTTTCGATAAAGTTACGTGTCCGTACTATATATAGTTCGGACACGTAACTATTCTTATAAGAATAGTTTGACATAAACTTTAAAATTTACAAAAATCCTCACTAGAAAATCAGTACTAATATTATAAATGCGAAAGTAACTCTGTCTGTCTGTCTGTCTGTCTATCTGTCTGTCTGTCTGTCTGTTACGCTTTCACGACAAAACTACTGGACCGATTTGAATGAAATTTGGTATGGAAATAGTTTGAGACCCGGGAAAAAACATAGGATAGTTTTTATCCAACTGCACAAAAAGAGGTTAATTTTTTCGCGCGATAACCGACATACGCGCGGGCGCCCGGGTAGCTAGTTGTAAATAAATTAAAAATACCTTGGTAAATCTATCCAAGTACAGTGATTGAATGTAATAATTTAGGATCAAATCGTCGCTGGATCGAATCTGTACAGATTGATGACATAATATGCATTTCTGGGGCTAGACTCGCTTTGTCATAATTGCCTGCCCGGGGGTACACTACGAGTAACAAACACTACTGTAGAGATAAGCAAAGGACTGAAGTTCAAAAGGAAATGAGGTAATACATGAGTGAAACCGAACATAAATCTGTGTCTAGTTTAACTAGGTACACACTACACTTACTTTGTTCATAATTTTCCCTCTACGTATACCTACTCGTTGTCGTTGTCAATCTTCGATCGTTATCGAAAAATTCTTTGTCCACAATTGCTACTAAATGGAGCACGTACAATAGAATAAATCTTTGAAATAGCAGCCAATTTTCTTTACAATTTAAACCTTTCTCTAGACTCCTGTGAATGAAATTCTGCAACGAAATCTTTATTCGATAAGTACGAATAAATGGTAGTTACTCGTGATTTGACTTCTAAGGTTGAGCGTTGAACGTTTAGGTGCGGAGTATTTTCTGAAAATTACCATTTGAGTAACCCTATGATAAGTTTGCCGCAAGAGAAAATCATTTTTTTAGTGAAAGGATAGACTTACAACCAATAATTTAAACAAGGATTACAGAGATATTCTTGGATTTACTCCTTCATTATAATTTATTATAACGCTCTGTTCTAGAGCTCGATGTCAAGTGAGTCAGTCTCGTCCGACAAGACCATCGACAAAAAATCGGTCACAGTGACTAGCATCTGTCAGTGTATACAAATATAAACCACTTAAATATGTCACTGTCACCGGGTTTGCTACCATAGACAACACTGACAGATATTCATCGCAAAATACAATACCGTGACTTCTTTTTCGGATAAAAACATATACATAGTATTTACGTTAAAATCCCCTAAAAGTGAGTAAGTATCACGTTGTCTGTCCATCTATGAGTCACTCAAGACCCTTGTTGTCAGGAACAAGAATCGGTAGCAATTTTAAAGTAACCTAAACCTGAAATCCAAATTTTCTTGGAAAAAGTCTATAAATGTACATATGTTAAAATTCCTGGAATAAAAAAAATCAATAGCAAAGTCGCAATGACCCACATAGGGGGAGATGAGGCGAAGCAATACAAAAACAACGAACGATGCAATGACTCCGCGCGGGTTTGTTCGCGTCACGCGATCCGTCGCGTCGCAAGCTTACTGCCAACTATTTGTTGGCTCAAGAACCAGCTAGAAATGGCTTTAGTAAATTGTTTATTTCATAACAAAAATCATCTGAATACATAATCAAAACACGGGTACTTTAAGTATACATATTAAACGTACTTTAAGGATTTGGAGGGAGCTTCCCGCCGAGGTTTTCCCACTGCGCTACGATATGGGGTTGTTTAAAAAGGGGGTCATTAAATTTCTCAAAGGTCGGCAGCGCGTTGGTAACACCCCTGGTGTTGCAAACGTCCATAGGCGACGGTAACCACTTCCCATCAGGTGGGCCGCCTGCCTGTCTGCCTACTTAAAGGCAATAAAAAAAAAAAAAAATATTGACATTGAGCAAATGACCCTTAACACTAGCAGCGTTTTCTCGTTGAATTGCTATGGCCAATCTTTGTTACAGGTACAACCAGGAGCGGGAGTCGAATACCTGTTTCTCAAGCGTTGGAAAATGTCTCTTACATTACAATATAACATAATGGCACTATGTGTAAACCACCCGCATGTCGGCTACTACTGGTACTGAAATTACTTCGAATAATCCGACTTGAGGGTTGCATTAAAGATCACAATTGCTGCTTTAATATTGTATCATTATGTACTGACATATTTACATTTTAATTGAAGCCAATTAGCTGAACTCCGTAGTTTCTGAAGAACTGTGTTGATTCAGAACCTAATCTATATATACTCCAAATTTCACGTAAATTTCAGGGTGAAAGAGTAACAAACATACACACTGAAGCGCTCGTAGCCAAGTTTGCTTAGCCATTCTGAATCGATCAGCAAAGTTAAGCAACGTCCGCCGCGGTCATGACTTGGATGGGTGACCGCTGGTTGGGCATTCCTACTGAGCGCTTCCGTGCTTCGGAGGGCACGTTAAGCCGTCGGTCCCGGTTGTTGTCTTAGGATAGCAGTCATTACAGCATGGTGGTAGGGCACTTTGCAAATGCCCGCCTGGCTAGCTACCACCCTCAAGTTGAAAATCTGTCGCCAAGCACCTAACGGTGTGTTCCGGCAGCTATCCTTGAGAGCCAGTAACTCTAGGTTAGTCTGAACAACATCCACGACCACATCATCACTTACCATCAGGTGAGATAGTGGTCAAAGGCTAACTAACCTATTAGACATAAAAAAAAAAAAAAAAATCCTTATTCACCGACATTTTGGCATATTATGTGTAATATGAGAGTTGATGTGTTTGTATTATATTATATATGTTGAAAAGATTCTATATTCTATATTCAATCATACATCCATACTAAAAGCACTGGTGAGTAATATCTTCGAACCTTCAATCAAATATACTATATTTCATCGCAGCTTCGAACACATATTTTTATAGTTCGTTACCACTTGGTCCGTACTAAGCATTATAAATCGTTTCTGCGTCAAAACTTTCTTGCCTGGCACACTAAGTACCTAAACCATAATTGTATAAGTACCACTCAGACAAATCTCAAGTCAATAACAAGTCTTTCGCAGCACTTAACTATATAATATACTACTTGGGCCGAATTAAGCATTATAAATGCTTTCGTCTTCAAAACTTTTCGTACTCGTCTTCACTAAGTAGGTAAACCATGAAGGTACTTCTCAGACAAATCTCAAGTCAGTAGTACAAGTCTTTCGCAGCACGACCTACACCTTTTTATTATGTGCCTACACTTAACTTATCCAAACGAAGTCTCCACTCAAGGATTCGTCTACTCCATAGCGACTATCGGTTCTTTGGGTAATTTGATTTAGATTGTTACTTTAGCTTGCTTATTCCTTGAGCTCTGTCGATTGCTGTTCCGAGTCATGTCACGTCTTCGTTTCGATTCTTGTCATTATGAGAAACTCCGAACTCAGCTCTCACTAAACAAATTCAAATTTGTGAACCTTGTCTATTCACATTTTGTCACAGTAATTTACTGAAATGACAGAAAGGTAAATAAATCGACATTTTTTTAAAGGAAATTGAACACGTGACTAAGTAAAGAAATCGGATCCTCCGGATTATATGCTGTATATGTAGGTTTTACAAAGAACAACGTAGGTGACGTTGATGTTGAACGGTGATGAAATATGTACATGAACAAAATCAGACACGTGTAAACCTCCGGCCATGCTTATCTATTCAGTTGCCTCATAACAAAATAAATAAACTCTCGCTGCTTATCTGCAGATATGAAAAAAGTTATATTTATAAACGAACTTTTTAAATTGGACAATATTTTTTATCACTGAAGGTAATACACCTTCGTTCATTAAAACGCAGGACGGGTAGATGTATAATAATTTATAATTCCACACACAAATATAAAGTTCGGAGATAAAAGTCTTAATTAAGTCGGTCCCTGCGGAATTCAATGATACTTTTGAACGAAACAAAATTCGATGCGACGAGCGTAAGTCCCTTGTTGGTATTATGTTTCAAGAAAACAATGTAAAATGCGTACGTTACGTATTTGATTAAATTTTGCTATAAGTATACTGCTTATCTTGAGACCTACTAGACACAAAACTTCTTAAAATACATATTTTGAGACAGCTCAAAGTCTCAAACGCTTTATTAATTACAAAGTGTCTTATCTCTAAAGTAGTGGGATTAAATAAGTTAGTTTTAATTTATGCATTATGTCTCAGCTAAAGATTATTTCTTATGAGCGTTTATTCCTTTAGCAGTCTTACTACTCGCACTTTTCAACATTTTTATCGATGAAATCTAAATAAAACTTTTTTAAAATACCGTCTTAAACTCACATAATACTGCTATTTATAAAGACTAAAAATGTGTTCAACTATGTGCCATTATGATATTTTCAGGGTCTGGGAATACCTAATGTTTGCTGGAATTTTTATGGCTTTATCCACAAATTAGAAATAATCTTGTTTAAAATAATTTTAATAACAATGTAACAGTTAGAAACATATTTCAAGTAACTTAATGTTGATAAAAATATAAGAAAGTTCGAGTAAGAAAGTTGCAGAAGCTTGAAGTGCCCATAGAGGAGACTTTTTTTTGATAAAGGGTTAATAACTTCGTCTCACACATTCCGTCACTCCCGTGGTTAAAAGCTATCAGAAATAAAACAAAAATGTTTAATGCTTACAGCGGCTTCAAATTAAAAACTATATTACATACTGTAGTAATGAAATCTAATGATATCATTTCAACACTGCTATATAAATAACATAGCAATAAAATACGCAAATAGACTATTTAAATATATATGAGAATAATAATAAATGTCCAGACATTTTTATTTCTGTGCTAGCACAGAAAACAAATCAAAACATCCGTAAAATGTAATTACGTAAGCCCGTGTAGTTTTATCGGAACAGGTAGGAATAGAACGTGTTTTTAGAACAGTTTGAAAACGTTCTAATTTTAAAACGATTTCTTTATAACGCCACTTCTAGCCCACTCAAAACCCACAATACCAATTCCTTGGTCGCTATAACGACGGACAACCCCACTGTTTACGAGCCGAAGTCTGCACGAGAAACAGTAACGCACCACCTTCGAAACCAAACGGTCACAAGCCGTCAACACCACCACCGGCTCAATATGCCTCACTTAGGTCTCTAATAAAATATTTTTGAAAATGTAAAATCGAAACAGTTGAGATGACAATAAAATTTAAATATAGAACAGTGATTTAAAATGATTCGATTAATAGTGTTGTTACTAAAACTATCAATAGTTCTTTCGGCGCGTGAACCGAAACAGATCACTTTATCGAATCAAGGAACTATATCGGGAATGTATATTACTAGATTTAGAACAAAAAGGATAGCGGCGTACGTAGGTATACCTTACGCGCAACCGCCGGTCGATTTTCGAAGGTTCATGCCTCCGGAGTACACCGATTTGCCTCAATGGGAGGGAGTGAAGAACGCTACTATTTTCGCGCCAGATTGTATGCAAAGCGACCCTAAAAAAGAGGATGTGCAGAATCCTCTGACTAAGCACGATGAGCTGTTTATGAAGTTACTGGATTCCCAAATGGAGGAGCCGAGAAAAAAGGAGTATTCGGAGGATTGTCTTTATCTCAACGTTTATGTTCCAGACGGTGAGTGACTTTTGATAACTTATTCAGTTTTGTGGAAAGTTATCCGTTTGTTTTGGGCGATGTATACTATACGACTACATGGAATCGTAGTATAAACAGGTTGAACGAAGTCAGACATATTTGGCAACCACGTAAGAATATATTTGGTGCCTCCGTAGGAATATGTTTGGTGCCCCCGTTTCTCTTCGTCGGTGGGTAGGCAATAGCCTACCCTACAGGGCGTCCCACGGCGATGCAATATGGAGAGAAAGTACCTTGAATATTGTAGATACAACATTTTACTGAAAGAAAGCATTATTAGAATTCCAATAACAATTTAAACTGCATTCATAGATATTTAAATAATCACATGGTTTGCGTTTAAACAATTGTTTAAATATGAGTACTACTTACGAAAGTTTTGAAGCGCTTGTAGCGAAGTTTGTTTAGCCATTCTGAGTTGATCAGCAAAGTTAAGCAACGCCCGCCGCAGTCATGACTTGGATGGGTGACCGCTGGTGACATTACTACTGAGCGCTTCCGTACTTCGGAGTAGGGCACGTTAAGCCGTCGGTCCCGGTTGTTGTCTTAGGATGGCAGTCGTTACAGCATGGTGGTAGGGTACTTTGCGAATGCCCGCCTGGCTAGCTAACACCCTCAAGTTGAAAATCTGTCGCCAAGCACCTAACGGTGTGTTCCGGCAGCTGTCCTTGAGAGCCAGTAATTCTAGGTTAGCCTGAACAACATCTTCGACCAGATTATCACTTACCCTGAGGTGAGATAGTGGTCAAAGGCTAACCGATCAGGCATAAAAAAAAACCTTAATTAATAGATTCAAGCGTTACCACAGAATAAAATTGCGTTACTTTGCAAAATATTTAATGATAATATATTAAATAATAAGAAATATTAGTTATCATCAAATTTCATTCTAACATTGTAATTTTTGTAGTATAGTCTGCAAAGTTGATCGGTCCCTTTTTAGACCGTTAAACGATAGGATGTCTCACTCACTGCGGTAGCTTAGTGGGAAGCGCATGCCCTAGGCTGCAGGGACGCATGGTCGCGGGTTCGAATACCGCTCGTGGTTCAATTTTATCCAATAAAATTACATATATCCCTGGGACCTTCTAGTGATGGTTATGACTATTTTTAGTAATAAATAGAATTAAAGACCCGAAAATCTGTGGAAATATTTTTTCCGTCTAACAGAATGTTAATATCTAATAATAACATTTTTTTTTAATAATATAACATTGCATTAATATTTTAGAATAACACTTTAAATATAAAAATATATGTAGTGACAATTCCGCTATTCTTTTTTTATATTATTTATTATCTTGCTAAGCCGACGTGACGTCACAAATGCCACGCAGCCAAACCGGAATAATTATTGACGCGTTTCGGTTCTAAACGAAGCATCCTCAGAAGGTTGACTCTTCGACTACACTTATCAATCCTTTACATAAGGGTAGGTTTAGGGTACTGCTGACCTGGCCTTCTTTCAGAACGTCTTAAATCTGATTTCGCAGCGTTTGCCTAGATCTACCTCTTCCAAAACTTCCGTTCACTTGTACTTCACGTATTCCTGTTTAATAATTTTCATTTCGATCGTTCTTACACATCCAATCTATCTTAACATATCTTTCTCGATTTATGTCGCTACATCCTCATTCAGACCACAATGTTCCCTTATCACATTATTCCTTATCCTGGCACTTCGTTTGACTCCAATCATGTTCCTCAATGCTCACATCTCTGCTGCATTTATTCTACTATCATGCTTTTTCTGCCATACCAGACTTTCACTACCATACGTTAGTGTTGGAACCAACACTCCTACGTGAGCATCCAGACGAGCGTTCTTAGACACCTTCTGACTGTTCATAAACGCGTGCAATGCTCCGTTAACCATGTTTCCAGCATTCACTCTCCTTTCTATATCACTTTCACATGCTCCATTTATTGTAAACATAGATCCCAAGTAAACAAACTCTTCCACTTTTTCCACTTCTTCACCTCCTAACAGATAGACAAATATTAAGTTACGGGGGGCGTGACTTATAGTTAGTAATAATTAATATAATATTTTTCATGGTAAGGCCCAGATCATAATATATCAGGCTCACCACAAAAAAAAACAAGAGGCGAAAGCCAAAGTAAAATATCGTCTCACTTAAACTACAACAGGTTCTATAACATCCCTAACGAGACGAAATAGCCGGCAACGAAAAAAGGGATGAAAATCTAACGGCTCATTTCCCGTTCCTTTTTTTCTTCGCAGTCGAGTGTTCTCGGAATCTCTGACAAATTATCCAATTTATCGATCACATCTACACTACACTAGAGGGCGGGGAAGAGAAAACTTTTTATTATTTTATATCGGCATCGCACGATTTGTGCATTCAGCCAGCACCAGTGTCATGAATATAAATAATCAAGTAGACTATATTCAGAAAGAGAATGGACTGGAGATTCCCAATTATAAAAATAAAGAAACTATTACAGTCAAATACAAATAACAATAAGTTCCCGTTATCATTGTCATATATTAATACAAAATTTAAGAAAACCTTGGTATTCATTATAATTATCATCAATGAGCACAGTCGCAAAGTCAAATTCCAAGTTCACTCTCTTTCCAGACTACGTGAGGGCATTGAGTGTAAAGTAAAATTTCCATATTTTACTTTCCAAACTTTGAAAGGCAGATATTTTTTAAGACGTTTGAGTTTTTTTTCCATGAAAACTTTTGAGTTCTTTTTTTAAAGTCGTCATTCAATGTTAGAGTTATAAACCCGAAAGTTACACTTGTGATTAAGCAGGAACCTTTTTTTTAAATTTTTTTAGTCCTTACATACCGTGTTTGCAATAATATTTCACAGATTTTTGCTAGGTGTGGGTCATATATGGTCATACTAGCTTTCCGGGCGCGGCTCCGCCCGCGCGTATGTCAGTTATCGCGCAAAAACATTAAACTCTTTTTACGCAGTTAGATAAAAACTATCCCATGTTTTTTCCCGGTTCTCAAACTATTTCCATACCAAATTTCATTCAAATCGGTCTAGTAGTTTTGGCGTGAAAGCGTAACAGACAGACAGAGTTACTATCGCATTTATAATATTAGTACTGATAGATCTTGTTTTAGAACATTCGGCTCTAATTTCAATTCAATGCACATTAAAATGTTGAAGAGTAAGTGTATATAAAATATTTTGGTTCTTTTTTAGACCAATCGTCAATGTCATCTACGAAACATATATGGCAGCTTAGATTGCTAAAATGACCTTTCTGTACTCGTATCATAATGTACTTATACGTCTACAAAGATCTCTGTTCGTAATTAACCGAACAAGCGTTTCAGCGTTGGCAAAAATGCTTTCATGTGTTCGGATGTCCAGATTTCCGGTTGTTCTCCTCTACAAGTCGCATTTCTTAAACGATTATCGTGAAATTCGGTGACCAGGTTTGTTTTTTTGTGTCTTTATTTTTGGATTTTTTAAAACATACTATATAGTCTTAAGCTCGCACAGGCACTAATCGTGGGGTGCCGGGTTAGAATGTCACCCCCACCATTTCTTCCCGTGGATGTCGTTCACAAGTCCGAAGAAAAACTACCGAAAAATGGGAAGCAGTGCCTTCTGAAGAATTGAAAATTTCTACTGCGATCCCCCAGACGACTACCATGCGGGACTATGGCAAATCCCTAACGCATGGTAGACCTTGTTCAACGGTGGACGTTGAGGTTGATGTGGTGGGGGCAATAAAACTATTTTCTATTTTAGTTGTTAACAGTTGCCTTTTTGAGTTTCTTGCTAAGTAAGCTTATCTCACTGCAGTAGTAAGTACTTTAAATGAAAGTTTCCGTTATTAGCCTTTTCACGAACAACATTTTATTAAAAGTTTATGTACCTTTGCCGTTATCAGATACAGTTTAACTAAGATCCATATTTAAATTTTAAATAAATACGTATCAATTTATTGAAAATCTAAACTCACGTAGAATTGCACCCAATCTATGTCACCAGGTGTTAGGGCTCTTCAGTAAGAATCGTGACGGTTATCAGTTCCCATCACAGTGTTATATATTCTGCTGTCGAGCAGTAGTGTGCGAACAATACTGTGAAGGCGTAAAAGACACTATAGCTAGTGAAATTACTGGGCGCACGCAAAATAAGTGCTAACATCTTGGAGTGACGAGTGCAGTGCATTCTCAAGCATAGCCAGAGCGGTGTCGGTGTAGTGAACAGGCATAACGCATAACATCAGGCTCCGTCGAGTCACTTTATAATATACAACAAAAAATACCTCAACAAATTCCTATTAAGTATCGTTGTCTTCTATATATCATTTTAGTATCGACTGAGCTACCGCAAGATTATTAGAAATACTGAAACAAAGATATAAAAATAAAATGAAAAAATCGGCCAAGTGCGAGTCGGACTCGCGCACGAAGGGTTCCGTACATTAGCTATACAATACAACATTAGACTTCATATCTTAACCTATTTTTGTTTTAACGTGCGCAAGTCCGACTCGCACTTGGCCTACTTTTTGTATTTGTTATTATAGCGGCAACAGAAATACATCATCTGTGAAAATTTCAACTGTCTAGCTATCACCGTTCTTGAAATACAGCCTGGTGACAGACGGACGGAGACGGATCGGACGGACAGCGAAGTCTCAGTAATAGGGTCCCGTTTTTACCCTTTGAGTACGGAACCCTAAAAACTGGTTAAGTACGAGTCGGACTCAGACATTAACGGATGTATCTTTTGATTGCATTGACTAAGAAGTTTGATTTTTTCACAGCTCCAAGGGTCAGTAGAACTGAGTGTTTAATATGAATTTCAGCTTAATACCGCCACACGTTCCTAAGAAAACAGATCTTGACAGACAACAAAGTGATCCTATAAAGGTTCCATTTTGTCCAATAAGTAAGTAGAAAGTACAGATATTTTCATTTGTAATACATGCGAGTATCAAGTACATTCATATTTAATCTATAAATAAAGCACATACTATTTACCAGTTTCAGATATTCTGTCTTGAAGCAGTAGTGTGCAAACACAACTGTTCTGAGTCGTAAAGGACATCGTAGCTAGTGAAATTACTGGGCGCACGAGACAAGTCAGTCTTGAAGTGACGAGTGCAGTACAGTGTCAAACATAGCTAGAGCGGTGACAATGCAAATGTAACAGACAAGCGGTCACACTTACCATCAGACTTGAGACTTTGCTTTACTTGATATATTAATTAAAATATTTTTTGACATTTAAGCACAAAACAAATTGACATGCAAAATAATGTACGGGTGTTACACTATTGGATTGTATTAATGTTGAGAGTTGTTTTTCTTTTTTGTTTTTTATAATATTTCAAATGGCTTTCTCTCTAAAATTTGTAACGCCTAAATAGGCAAAACATGATGAACTTAATTGTTTAATATCCATCTATGTGCATACCTACCTTGTGTGTGTGTATAATACTCATGTGTAATGCAAATAAACGATTATCTTTATGCCTCATCACTTCCTGAAATAAAATACAGAAAATAAAGAACTTTTCTATCTGTTTACAAAATAAAGATAAAAGGAAAAAACAGCCTTTCGTTATAATTGTGTAAGCTTGTTCAATAAGCCGGCTTTAATGCAAAAAAATGTCTAATATTCATCGATAGGAAATCGTGGCAATAACTTTGAAAATAACAAAATACTTCCTCAAACCTCTAAGCCCAAACAAATCTGCTTCATCGATCTGTCTCTTACAACACTAGAAGGAAAGCAGCAATTTATTATATCAATTTTTCTTGACGTCTTTTGCTTTGAGGATAATATACATACCAGATTGTTAAGACGGATATTCCCAATTTCAAAGGTCTTGTGTATATTTATAAACGCTTTAGGCTATATAAAATGTATGTTATATTCGTTTTCGTAGTTCGGAAGAGCTTAAATGTTATAAGCGTCTTATGGAAACTTGAATATTATTATTTTTTTGAATTTTTCAGTACTAATATTATTATAAATGCGAAAGTAACTCTGTCTGTCTGTTACGCTTTCACGCCAAAACTACTGGACCGATTTGAATGAAATTTGGTATGGAGATAGTTTGAGACCCGGGAAAAAACATAGGATAGTTTTTATCCGACTGCGCAAAAGAGGTTAATGTTTTCGCGCGATAACCGACATACGCGCGGGTGGAGCCGCGCCCGGAAAGCTAGTATATTATTATAAATGCGAAAGTAACTCTGTCTGTCTGTTACGCTTTCACGCCAAAACTACTGGACCGATTTGAATGAAATTTGGTATGGAGATAGTTTGAGACCCGGGAAAAAACATAGGATAGTTTTTATCCAACTGCGCAAAAAGATATTAATGTTTTTGCGCGATAACCGACATACGCGCGGGCGGAGCCGCGCCCGGAAAGCTAGTTGTGATATAAAGAGCACGAGGCCTGCCTGATATTATTTGGTAACCTTTACACAAAACGAAAGACAAGCATGACACACCTTGACATAGACATGATTTTCTACTTGAGGGTGGTAGCTAGCCAGGTGAGCATTCGCAAAATGCCCTTCCATTCCAACAAGCCGGCGGCGTTGGGGATTGAAGCATGGACCTGCTGCACGGCAATCCATAGCTATAAACGCTCGTCCATCATAATATATAGGCCCCAGATACATATTGCAGCTGCTGTTATTATTTATTGTTAACCATTATAACATTTTTAATTAATATACAGTTAGTAAAGTAGTCAATAAAAAGAATGTGTTAATTCTGAACCAAAATAAGCTATTTAGATGTGAACTTTTTTGGTATGACGTTTGTATCGGAAATCCGGTTTACATTATAATTTGCCAAATCAATCGTCCGTACACCGATTCAACGAAGTATGTATCAAGCTTGGTAGTAGCAAAAACGGCTCCTACGAGAACGTAAGTCACTCGCTACCAAAATGACTTCGTTATCTGATCGAAGGGGAATATCGTACAACTGGGTTAATGAAGAATTTCTTATGCCGCTTTCGGTGTGGCATGTTTAAGGGTGAGAATATGCTGGGGTTTCTGACCTCGAAAAATAATGACAGAAGGCCCTTCCGCTAAAAACGGACGTGATTATTCTCTATCTGTAGCAGGAATATTATAGATGCCAAAGAAAATTTTCATATTTGTATGAACTGTTAAAAACTAACAATATAAAAAAATCGGCTAAGTGCGAGTCGGACTCGCGCACGAAGAGTACCGTACCATTAGCTATACAACATTAGACTTCATATTTTAACCTTTTTTGTTTAAATGAGCGCGAGTCCGACTCGCACTTGGCCAACTTTTTGTATTTGTTGTTATGGCGGCAACAGAAATACATCATCTGTGAAAATTTCAACAGTCTAGGTATCACTGTTCTTGAGATACAGCCTGGTGACAGACGGACGGACGGCCGGTGTGACGAGTGAAGTCTCAGTGAAGTCAAGAATGAACTTCATTCTACGTGTTTTTCTAAAGGATTACTTTTGGTACACAGACATAGGTATATTTAGACTGCCTCGATGATGTGTGTGTGTGAATGTGTAAAACCCCTTTGAAATATCGAAGCCCTGTCTTCGGATCCCAAAGAAACACTATTTCGATCTTTTGGTTATTTTTTATTTTCTAAATACTTCATTATTGTTATTTTCAACTAGTAGCGTTAGTTTTAGTAGCGAAACTTTAAAAAGCAATTCCATATATAAACATTTATTTGCAGTTTTAACTTCAATTGAAAAATAAACGTTTAACAAAAATAAATAACTTTCAGATTTTTAAATTTTCTGCCCCGTGGGCTGCCGGGTCAGAATTGCACCACCCCATATCATCCCATGGGTGTCGTAAGAGGCGACTAAGGGAAAAATACTGGAAGGTGGGCAGCAGTGCCTTCTAAAGAACTGCCAACTTATACTGCGATCCCCAGACGCCTACCATGCAAGCGTGGTGATTATGGCAAATACCCCCCTTAATAGGGGAGGCTGTGTTCAGCAGTGGACGATCCGGCTGTATAGTATATATCTGTAAGGTGTTATTCAGACTAGGCCTAGAATAGAAAATATGCAATGATAGTTGACTTTGTATAATTTATTTTATCAAAAGGTTTTATAGTACTGTATTATTTTGTAGATTCAACATGAAATATGAGTTAAAACATTGTTATATTTATTTTCTGAATTGAGTGAAAATTACAGCCACTGGAATTCTGTCTGACTTTAAAGTAAAACTCGACAAAATTCTTCAGAAAAATAGCCTGATATTGAATATATGAATGAAATTATCGCATAACGAAAACAAGGGGTTGTCTAACTTTTTAAATATCTGGCTGTCAGAAGAGAGTACAAGCAGGAGGTATAGATGTATTTTGTATGATGTATTTTTCCTGTAGTCAGAGTACACATAGATTTAAAAGATTGTCATGCAAAGTAGTAAACAAGCTTCGAAGTGACGTTTTCCAACAAAACTGTAACCGAAAAAACCACGCCAAAATTTATCAAAAATCAAACTCATCTGGACTTGGGTTATCTTTGACTATCGCGGTATTGTGCACTCGGAATTCTTGTAGGAAGGTCAAACGGTTAATAAAGAGCGTTGTTAAGTTAATTAATTATTTTATTTAGTTCATTTATAATTATTATTAGGTTAGTTCGAGCAAATATGTCGAAAAAGGCCAAATATGTGGAAAGAAATTCTAAGATTTTGCACCATGATAATGCACCTATGCACAAGGCCATCATTGTAAACATATTTCTTACCAAAAGCACAACGAATACCATCGAGCAACCCCCTTATTTACCAAATATTGCTACAGCCGACTTTTTTATATTTCCTTATCCCAAATAAGCACTTCGTGGCGCCCGTTTTCATTCGGTAGAAGACATAAGGAGAATTCACGGCGAGAACTGAACTCAATTCCGGAAAAGCGTTTAAAAATGTTTTTATGATGGGATTATTCGTTTGCGTAAGTGTATCGTTTCTAAAGAACTTACATACAAAATGTTGTCTCTGTGTTCAGAGACAACAGATTTTGTATGAAGCTTCTTTAGAACCGATAAAAATATTTTATTGGTTCGAAAACGAATAATCCTTCCCTCTACTCGCGGGTGTAAATATTTTCTATTTTTTTTTTTTTTATTGCCGGTAGGCTA
The DNA here is from genome assembly GCA_963854805.1 of Plagodis dolabraria. Classification (NCBI taxonomy): domain Eukaryota; kingdom Metazoa; phylum Arthropoda; class Insecta; order Lepidoptera; family Geometridae; genus Plagodis; species Plagodis dolabraria. Next base: position 20,471,787 of record OY978457.1, on the reverse strand, counting down.
GCCTTTGACCACTATCTCACCTGATGGTAAGTGATGATGTGGTCGAAGATGTTGTTCAGGCTAGCCTAGAATGACTGGCTCTCAAGGATAGCTGCCGGAACACACCGTTAGGTGCTTGGCGACAGATTTTCAACTTGAGGGTGGTAGCTAGCCAGGCGGGCATTTGCAAAGTGCCCTACCACCATGCTGTAACGACTGCTATCCTAAGATAACAACCGGGACCGACGGCTTAACGTGCCCTCCGAAGCACGGAAGCGCTCAGTAGTATGTCACCACCGGTCACCCATCCAAGTCATGACCGAGGCGGACGTTGCTTAACTTTGCTGATCGATTCAGAACGGCCAAGCTAACTTCGCTACGAGCGCTTCAAACACGGAAAGCATGAAACAAAGTTCTAATTTCAACCATAGACAAAAATATGTACGGAAACCAAGTTTTGTTTCGTGTAAGTTTAGTGTTGCTTAGAGAAAAAAATCGCAGTAGGCAATGCAGTAGTAAAAAAACGACTTCAGGCAATGATATTAGAAAAAAAGGCAGATTAGTTATACGTGCACCGCAAGTGGCACATCGAAACCTTGCTAATTGGCTACTTGAGCTCAGGCGAAGTACCCGTTTCGAAGCAATAAAAATGTACAGATCAGAAAATCACCAATGAACTATTTTCAATAACATCAATGAGCTATGGAAGTAAAGGGGTTTCTACGCTTTAACCGACTTCAAAAAAGGAAGACTTTGACTGTTTTTTTTCTATTATTTGTGTTTTTGCCGTTTTTACAGGATGTACTGTTTTTGATGTGTTTTTATATTCATAAGCTGGTGCTTGACATGTGGTCCCATTTAAATTTGAGTGAGATCTGAGGTAGTATTTGAGTAATACTTAATCCGTATAAAATTGGCTTCGACTATATTGATAATGCTGTCATTTTCACATGTCGATGTAAAATTAACAAAAAAATTGTATAGGTACGATGTTTTGATTTATTTACTTTTTAGTGCATTTTTGTTTGAATATATTGACTGTTTGAAGTTGGTTATTTTGTAAAAAATTTAAACTGCGCAATTTGTTAATGTATAGGTGATGAATAGATTCAGGCGTTACTCTACGAGCGCACGATCATTCTCGATCGTGCGCTCGTAGAGTCAAGATCTCCTGAGGATGCTTCGTGCAGAATCGAACGCGTCGAAAATTCTTCCGGTTTGGCTGCGTGGTGTTTTTGACGTCACGTAGCCTTAACAGGAAAATTAGGCGGTATTGTCACTAGATATACATTTATATTTTTTTAAGTCTTATTTAATATAAATTTAATGTTTTCTTAAAATATTATTAAAATATTTGTTATTACGCGCAATTTGTATTTTCCACGTATTTTTTTATACATCCATAAGCTATTGATATCCCTACACAACACAAAAAATATAATAGTATTTTATATCTCAATGAAAAATATAGACACTGGCTCGTGAAATCGAATTACGAGAACACTTTTTTATGACAGGATTCCAAGACGTAAATACCCTGAACCCATCTTCCCGATTGAAATTCTTGTATTTCCTGATTTCAATCGCTTCACGAACAAGTCTATAGTAGGAATTCCGAACTGTAGAGAGTACCTAGCTTCAACCTATAAAGCTTGCATTGTACTTCTGCCTCAGATTCTAAACTTTTTGCTGAGTATTTAGAGTAGTATTCTTTTAATATTTTATGTTTGCAATAATGCATACTCTGCTTTTGTAATTTAGAGTAGTATTTTGATAAGTGGGGGGTATTAGTTTATTTAGTATCTGTGTATCAAAACAGTTATAACCTGGCAACTTGTATAATTTAAGAAATAAAAACTCTTGTTTTTGGTAAGCCAACGCGGTCGTTTTACTAATAGGTTCTGCTGATTGAATGTCGATATAACGCGAGAATATAGCCAATAACTTCTAAATAACTTGTGTAAATTCAAATTCGTCAATTACATGTACCATGTTTTAAAAAAAATGTGGTCCCATTTAAATTTCATCAAAATTGGTCAAGCAGTTTTTACACTCCAATAACTGAAAGTGTTTTATTTAGATGATATAGTAATTGACAGTGAATGACAATCGATCCTGTGAGTTGCAAGGGTCACTAAAACGGCTGTAATTATTTTTTATGTCAAAATGTTACCAACTTCAACAATCAAAAGTGTGAAATAACTTGTTGATGTCGGTACCATGCTAGTTCAAAAGTATCTATCATTACAATATTGTGCGCATGGTACCAAAGTCGACAAGTTAGTTCATAATATTGAGTGTTGAAGTCGGTTCCATTTTGAAATAAAAAATAATTACACCCGTTTTAGTGACCCTTGCAACTCACAGGATCGATTGTCATTCACTGTCAATGACTATATCATGTAAATAAAACACTTTCAGTTATTGGAGTGTAACTCAAAAACTACTTGACCAACTTTGATGAAATTTAAATCGCACCACATTTTTTTTAAAGATACCACCATCTATAAAAAAGCACATCAAAATCGGTTCACTCAGTCAAAAGTAAGTAGGTAGCAAACATAAAAATACTACAAGGGAATTGAAAACCTCCGCTTTTTTTGAATCCGGTTAAAATCAAGCTTAACTTACAATGATAACTCGCTCAAGCACAATGCCAGAACACATTGTTAGGTGCTTGGCAACAGATGTTTTACCTGAGGGTAGCATGGAATGATCCAATTCCCATACATTCTAACCGACATTATCAAAAACATTTCAATGTTAGCTCAAATAAATATACGTTGTAGTAAGTATATAATTTGCCATCTTCCAGTTTATAAGTTTAAACTAATATAAATGAAGTTCATAAAAAATATATATCAAAAATGGGCATTTTACAGTCAAACCGCATTAGTGTGGATTGATGTATAAGATGGAAATAGGTTCGCACCCTATGAGCCAAAACATGTGTGGATAAAAGGCTGGCGTGATCATACAGACCTATAGATATATGTTTAAAAATGTTATAAAGGATCTGCTTTCTCAGTATGTATTGGCATAAATACTTTTTAATATTTATAGGGAACAAAAAGTTGCAAGGGAAATAAAATTGAAATCGAAGTACCTATATGTTAAATTTGTTTAATCAAGGCAGTTAGACAAGTTTTTACAGAAAAATAACATTTTCTTTACGCTAGCGTGATAGAACTGCCACAAGGCCCAGCGGTAGCTTCTGCACAGATTCTAAGACACAGATAACAGATTCTAGGTTAGCCTGAACAACATCTTCGACCACATCATCACTTACCATCAGGTGAGATAGTGGTCAAAGGCTAACCTATAAGCTACCTAAAAAAAAAAACAGATACAGTTCGTCACAAGTGGCGAAGTACTGCGCCAGAGACATAAAGTTGTTACGTCTCATGTGCCTGTAATTTCAATGACTTTTTTTTTTGAGGGGAAATGCCTTCGCACTACCCTTCCACCATGGGGGCGGTGGAAGGGGATGTGTGGGACTTGAACCCACTAAAACCCCCCCGTGAGCAGCCTCCGCCGAGGTGGGGCAAGATAGGGTCGCGTTAGCAGTCACTATCTTGCCCCGGCGGTAGGCCCGATCTCAATCGGGCCTCTGCGCCTGTGTAGGGGCGACCCGGCTCACCAAGGACACCCCCCAAATTTCAATGACTGTAATAACCCCTTTTATCCTATATTTGGAATGCTATATTATGTTATATTGTAAATCTAATAAAACTCAGATATTTGTAAGGTACGCCTACACGCCAAGCATTGAGCTCAGAATAATATCTGAGCTCAATGCTTGGCTTTGAGCTTAATGGTAAATCCTACTCACAACAAATTCTATACATATATTACAGATATTCACGATAATTTTAGACCTTACGAGAGTCAGTTATCTTATCCCAAGCTTTTTTAATCATTTAAATATCACGCAGTTATTTTTAGTTTATCACCTAAAAGTATTGCTGGAGTAAAGATACCTATTTCTTGAACACCCACTCTAAGCTCCTAAACATAAAACCGCTGGTTTTAAAGGTTGCTTTAAATACAGCTGTATTTAAAGCAACCTTTAAAACCCTGCCCTAGGGCGTCAAAAATTTGGAATGACCTCCCGCCACCTTTCAGAACGAAGACAAGCAGCAACACATTTAAAATTGATGAGAGTTTTTTTTTATTGCTGATAGGTAAGCCTTTCACCACTATCTCACGTGATGGTAAGTGATGATGTGGTCGAAGGTGTTAACAGGCTGAACCTAGAATGACTGGCTCTCAAGGACATCTGCCGGAACACACCGTTGGGTGCTTGGCGACAGATTTTCAACTTGAGGGTGGTCGCTAGCCAGGCGGGCATTCGCAAAAATGCCCTTCCACCATGCGGTGAAGCTCAAGCCCGCAGCGGGATTCGTACCATGGACCTGCTGCGCGGCAGTCCATAGCCAAAACCACTGAGCTATCACTGGTTCAAAAGTTCTTTTGGATCGCCAAAGGCACAATTTTGAAGCAAGATTTAAAACACAGAGGACGACGAAACACAACAACCAAATGATCACTTGCAAACAAACTTGACCTCAATTATACAAACAGCACATATACACACATGCACCCCCTCACACACTTACACGCTCACACTTTTCAACTGAATATGGCGTAATATATGTGTACTGGACAATAAATATATATTTTATATATACATAGATAATTATTTACTAACCCAGTCCTAGTTGGTCTTATGTTTTAATTGGCCACAAATGTATGTACTTAATTTTATATATATGATTGTAAGTTGTCTCTGTATTTTTATTTTGTTAATTTGTGAACCATTTTTTTACCTCCTATGTCTCTCGGCAAATATCCGCCCGAGTAGGGATATGCTGAAAAACAGCGCAGCGCACGCTCATGTAAGTGAGTGATAGCGCTGCATAATGCTGAACATAACCCTATTGCCTTATGACATTCCTTTTATTATTCTGTACATATTTTGATTTTGTAATGACTTAATGAGGCAATAAATTGTCATTTATTATTTTTTTATTTTGCTGTTTATTGAGCCTGGTTGAAGGACCTTTTGGGAATATCCAGCTGGCTAGCTACCACTCTCAAGTAGAAAATCTGTCCAACCACCTAACTTGAGAGCCAGTAAAACTAGGTCAGTCTGCTAGGTTAGTCTTACACTATCTTCGATCATATCATCACTAACCATCAGGTGAGGTAATGGTTAAAGACGATTCTATTGCAACGATTTTCAATGGCAACTATTTATAATATTATTTTTGCAATTCAACGGCGCAATGTTGCCATCTCGCTGGATACGCTGCCAACTGGTAGTGGACTGGAGCATTTAGACTGCCTGTGAGTCTGTTATAACTCGTAGGTTGTCTTAATTATTTCATTGTAATAGCTGTGTGATGTATATAGTTCGTAGTATATTGATAATACCGCCGGTAAAAAAAATATGAGATTATGACTATTGTATTTTTTTTATTGCTGATAGGTAAGCCTTTGACCACAATCTCACGTGATTGTAAGTGATGATATGATCGAAGTTGTTAACAGGCTTAACGTAGAATGACTGGCTCTAAAAGGACAGCTGCCGGAACACACCGTTAGTTTTTTGGCGACAGATTTTCAACTTGAAGGTGGTCGCTAGCCAGGCGGGCATTCGCAAAAATGCCCTTCCACCATGCTGTGAAGCTCAAGCCCGCGGCGGGATTCAAACCATGGACCTGCTGCGCGGCAGTCCATAGCCAAAGCCACTGAGCTATCACTGCTTCTAAAATACTATATATATTCGCATATCACTACTATATACATACATAGCATATCACTACTATATACATACATAGCATATATACTACTATATACTATTCGCATATCATTAGCATATCGCAGGATTAATTGTTAACGTGACTGTACGCAGCTTGCATCGCAGAAATGAGAGCGTATTTGTATAAAAAATGTTACGTACTAACATTGAAAACTAAAAATAATATTGTTTAAATCTATGCTGCCGTACTGATATAAATAACTTGTATTTACCCTTTTATAGTCTCGACTCCCACACGTTATTTCATGTTTTTCAGAGCTGGAAGTTGAATTATTTTTTTAGGATTCCGTGGTAGAAAAGGGCTACGACTTCGTCTGTCCGTCCCACTTTTAAACAGCTATAACTTAGAATCAAAAAATAATAATAACTGTATCAGCCAGATTGTCCACTGCTGAACACAGCCTCTCCCATTTAGGGGGGGCTTTTCTATAATCCCCACGATTTGCAAGCGTCTTGTGGATTGCAGTGCAAGATAGCACTTCTTCAGAAGACAGTACTGCCACTTTCCGGTATTTTTCACTTAGTCGCCTCTTACGACATCCACAGGAGGAGATGAGGGTGACATTCTAGCCCGGCACCCCATGGGTCGGTATAATAATAACAAATGTTCAAAGTAAAAAGGGGTTCCATACAAGAAACTTGTTTTTATAATGTTTCTTCTTATTACATTATCTACAACGGTTATTACGTCAAACTTAGTATGATTATAGTCCAATATCTAATGTACAGCGTCGAATACTAAAAACAGGCGAAATGCAGATATTCCTAATAGTGATCTCGATCTGTATGAAAATAATATTTTCAATGTACATTTTGTGTTCGAGCCGAAAGTCTGCGAGGGTGTTTGTATGATGTAACCTAATTCTTCACGCTCAAACGGCTGGACCGTTTTGATATAATTTGGTATTTGGACATTTTTTTTTTTTTTTATGCTTGATAGGTTAGCCTTTGACCACTAATCTCACCTGATGGTAAGTGATGATGTGGTCGAAGACGTTATTCAGGCTAACCTAGAATTACTGGCTCTCAAGGACTGCTGCCGGAACACACTGTTAGGGGCTTGGTGATAGATTTTCTACTTGAAGGTGGTAGCTAGCAAGGCGAGCATTCCCAAAATGCCCTTCCATCGTGCGGTGAAGTTCAGACCGGTGGTGGTTAAACACGGGAAGGCGGATTAAACAATGGACTACTATAGAGGGATTGTCGTTATATTAGAGCGTACTCTGTGTTCCTTTATTGAGGGGGTTGTTATTGGCCTTATAAATTTAGATCAATGTATAATAGTAGGAATAGATCATAGACAATAATAAGAAAATTCGATGCTTTAAAAAAGAGGTCGTAAGAACGCGTAGTGGGGCATAAAATAAAAATTATAGCCATTTTAATCGTAAAGTATCACATGACAACGAGACCCTCCGTAGGTTTTCTTATAAATGACCGGCAATAGTCATGACCCTACATTTTTCGCCAAAAGAGGGTGATAATTTTCAGGATCCTATTCCCGGCAGCAATATCGAATTGTTTGTTGATTTATTTTTGCTGTTATTACGCCCAACTACATACTAAAAACAATTTTTATAAAAAACTGACTAAATGCAGTTAAGCCACGTTCTTTTAAAGATCTGCAATGTAACAGCCAATAAGTAAAAAAACATGTTGAATTTGATAACAGATTTGTTGGTAAAATAAGGACATGGTACATAATATACTGACATTTCAGAGTGAGACCCCGAAAAAATAAATGCTCAAAGTAGACTACTTTGACAGCTCTCCATTATATTAATCTTTACTGTACCTACTCAATAAGTTATCTGAGTCTGCAATGACTTGTAGGCTGTCTAAATGCTTTCATTGTAGTAGCTGTAATGTTGCATATATTTCGTAGTATTTTGGTAAAGGCATAAAAATAAGGTATCCTATCTTCTAATGTATGTTTACCAAAAGTTTGTCTGGATGAATATATTGGTAGTAATTGTTATGTTTTATCATTATTAACTAGGCATATATTCTTTTTTATTTAATTACACGATTTAAATTTTGATTCCCCACATGCTTGGATTCAAGAAAAAATATGTTGGCCTCTTTTTCATGTGTAGGAGGGATCCTGAAAAATATTTCATTGTGGAGCTACCTTGAATAATTATTTAACTTATTTTTTAGTCCAATATCTTAATATCAGGTTTGTGACTCATTCCATATACGAGCGATACTTTAAAAATAGGTTGTTTTTGATCTACTAAACAAATAAAGTTATGGTATCAGTATTTTTCAAAAGTGGTAGAGGATAAAATAAGTTACAGAACGAAAAACAAGCCTACATAATCGAATGTTACATGTTTTCACTCCTGTTATATGTGCTGTTCCAGAGTAACCCGGAGCTGGTTACACTAAAAGTTTGATGTTTTCTTGCATGTAGTTTAAATTCTGCCAGAAAGGTTTACGTGATGTTTTAATGTTGATAGTTTTTTTTCTAACCAACAATATGCCTTTGGTAACAAAATACTACGAACTTTATAGAACAACACAGCTACTAAAATAAAAGCTTTGCAGCCACCTAAAAAACATTGCAGACTCACAGGCAGTCCGTATGCTCCAGCACACTACCAGTTGGCAGGGTGCCCAGGATGCCGGCATCACTACCCCATTGAATTGCAATGCTTATTCCTCGAACCAAATAGGTGCCAGCAATTGGTCACTCGTCGTATCACATGTTGATGGTATTTCTTCTATGGAAGATTGATCTGACATCCGCATTACTGAGGAATTTTCCCGGCATGTCCGTATATCACATATGCGACAGAAGTTTTTTAAATTGTTTAGCTTCAATGCATCGTAAATAAATCATTAAATAAATATGTACAACACATTTTTTATTATAAGATATTTGACTTTTTTCCGAACAAGTTAATATTCAGTCAAAAATATTGTCATACTTTGACCCGTTATAATTCTCCATGTAAAAGGGTCAAAATCATTTATTATTTTGGCGTCCACGATGAATCTCGGGGCATTTCTTCTTAATCAACTTTATTGCTTGTTAAAATCATGAAGATATTATGGTAGATTATGCAGAAAGGAGATGGATGGTGTTTGAAGTCTTGGTTGACTTTCTTAAGTCGTAAGGGGTGACAAAGGGAATATTAACAGGTTGTTTCATTCATATGAGTATAATACATTTTATTCAATCATATCAGTAATTAATCAGTTAGGGCATAGGGCATTATTGGCACATACCACCTGTTCTCATTTCTGCCCATCTTTTCGGATCAGGACGTTTTGCAATTATATGGAATATATAAATTCAAAATAGCGGCTTCGAAATGGAACTAAGCACATCAACCCTACTGACGCTCGACCTCCGTAAGAAGGTTCAGAATTAACTAAGCCCAAATATAACATAGTTTAGTTAGCAATTCAAGCATCAGAAATATTACTTTCTAAATTAAAACACCACCACGCGTGACAAAGTTGTCACGTCTAGCAATTTGAATAACGCATAAATTACACAGGGGTGGTATACGATACGAAATCTAATTATGATTTGCCTACTTATGTTTCAACCCTATTTCGGGACGTTTAATTATCGTTTTGCTTATATTGCGTTATCTACAAAATAATTACTGCGGTGTTCATTAATACAAAGTAAAATAAATTACCTATACTATTACGGCAATGATGTCCATTGTTGTACAAATGCTTCCGCACTCTGGGGAGGGTGTTGCCATAAACGCTTGGCAGGCGTCTTGGTGATCGCAGTATAAGAAATCAGTCCCTCAGGCTCTGCTGCCCATCTTCCGGTATTTTACCCTTATTCGCCTTAGACCCACGGGAAGAGATGGAGGTTGACATTTGAGCCCCCAGTGAAAAATTAAATTAGCTGACTATACCCATAGCTATAACGGTTCGGCAGAAACATGGACGGTGTGAAAACGGGGAATACGCTCTCACTGAATACGCTCTCACTGAATACGCTGTCAATATAGCATAGGCTCAGTAAAATTGGTTCCATGGTACGGAATCCTAAAAAATTGTTATCTTATATTATAAGAATATCTACATCTTTAATCAAAAGTAACAGTGTGAAGCAAGGATTTAAAAATCCTTAGTTTATAGACATCGTTTTAAAACATGATCAGAACTTTCACGTTCTTATCATGTTTAAAACATCTGCATAAGAACTATACGCTCATGAAATAAAAACTAATCGCGTTAAAACAAATACTAATTCTGAAAATATTTTTCTTTTTATTCAAAATTAAATCCAAATCAAGTAATTGTAAAAGTATTTACTGAAATATTATGCCTCTGAAATCACGAACCTGCTTTGCCCGTAAATAACCAGAACAAGTTGACTCTTTATTCAAGTTGAAATTGCTATGAAATGCTTATTTCTCTTTCAATACGCGGTTCTCTTTAAACTGGTTATTGGAATTGACATGCAATGGAATTCCACCAATTATTGTCTTTCAGGAACCAGATTGCTGGAACTGCGATATAAGTTCTAAACTGTCATGGCCACTTGCACTGTGGTTATTGTAAAGAGGAGGTTTATCTATTTAGAGCTTCAAGCATGTTGCTAGTACTAATAGACGATACTACATGGCTGAGCCTGGCTGTTGCCAGCTAAATTGGCTTTCACGATAGACGACACGTCCATCGTCGGCCCAACTTTCAGTCGTTTCACTCCCTGTGAGGTATGCAAACGTCAGCAGTTGTGAGAAAACTTTGTGCCCGTTTTATCAAAGCAGCACATTTGCACACTAGCTTATAAAAAATATAATATACTTTTAGGTAATAGGATCGTATTAACTAAGTAGGTAGGTTTTTTGCTTTTATACTGTGCAAACAGTACTAGTTATATGATTTCTTGTAAAAAGTATGGTAAACTTCATGTATTACAACGTCATTACATTATGGTATGTTAATACTAGGAGGTAGGCTCTCGTAGGTAGGTTTACGCCGCAGAGACGTGGATCCTGCGAGAGATCGAAAAGAAGAAAATAGATGCTCTTGAGATGTGGTGCTGGAGAAGAATGCTTGGGATGTCGTGGACCGAGTTTCGCACAAACGTCTCGATACTCCAAGAACTCGGCATTAAGCAGCGTCTCTCAGGTATAGTGCAATCCCGGATCCTCGCATTCTTCGGACATGTTTTGAGGCGAGGTAGTCAGTCCATTGAGCGTCTTGTCGTTCAGGGCAAAGTAGAGGGCACGAGACCGCGCGGGAGGTCACCCATGCGATGGACTGACCAAATTAAATCTGCGGTGGGCGGTCCCTTGCATGAGTGTACCAGGATGACCATAAATAGAGGACGATGGCGTGACATTGTGAGGCGCATTACATCTGCCCCCACTACAACTACATGACGACCACGTTCGCTTTGTCAAGAGCGTAACGACTGAGAAGAAGGTTCTCGTATTAAGAAATAGGTATCTAACTACTTTTATACCTGGATTATTAAAAGAAATACATAGAACGTTTCTGATGTCGTATTGCGACTTAAGACTACATTACATTTTACTATTATACTTAATAATAATTTATCTCAGTACTTACTTTAATGTAGGTTACCACTTCACGCTGTCCGATAAGTTAAATAAGTAGTAGGTACACGTATCTCTTATTACATCACAAACAATATTGGGTTAAAATACTTTCATTATATATAAATTATATGTACCTACTAATTATGTCATAATTTATTGAATAACAAAAAATATATGTTTCTATAAACAGCGGTATGCCTTTATTAACAAAATACTACGAACTATATTCAACACTACAGCTACTAGATAAATATTTAGATAACCTACAAGTCATTGCAGATTCACAGGCAGTCCAAATGCTCCAGCCCACTAGCAGTTGGCAGCGTGCCCAGTATGCTGGCAGAATGCCCCGTTGAAATATAAACATAATGTTTCATAATTATATACAAAACGAAGGTAGTTAAAGTTAGGTATATGTTTATTTAATCGTATAATATCCTTGTTTCCTATTTCGCTTATGTATTTAAAAATTTATTTATACGCTTTTTTTTTTAAATATTTTTATGTTTGCAATAACGCATGCTCTGCGGAAAAATTTTTTTAGTCATGTGCGGAATGTTTTTCCTCTCGTAAATTTGTAATTTTACACGCATATTTTATAATATTATGTTTATGAGGTATTGTGTATGGTAAATCACGATGCTGGCATCGTGCGTTTTAATAATCTTCTATATAAATTTACAACCGTAGACTAAAATATTCGCCAACGCGGAAACATAGCCTTAAGGTAACTTTGGAGCAGTGTGGCAATGTCGCACCAGCTTTGGCAGCTCTGACGCACCGACGTCGCGTCGTTGGAAGCCCGCGGCAGTCACCTAAGTCGCCTTTTTACACGACTGCCCAAAAATAGGAGTGTTATGTTTTCAGGGTTCATGTATGTATGTATAGTTATGAGTTTCTTTATTCCACCATAACTTCTTAAAGGCTTAACCGATATTAATGTATAATATATCATTAGATTCGTCTTAATAGAGCCGCTGACAATAGGTACATAAAAAAGTAAAAAAAAAAACAAACTGGTGGATGGTAGACGCCTCATTGTGAGAAAAAAATATGTTTCTCCCAAACCCATCGAGTGGGGTACCAAAATGACGGACTTTAAGAAACAATTCCATAAATGTATATATAATTTGCAGTCGGGTGTTTTAAATTTTTAACTAATTTATACTTATTGTTGTAACGTTTTTATCAATTTCATTGTTTAAAAAATGACAATAAAAATAATGAGTTTAGCAGCCCTCGAGGCTGCCCACATTCCTTGAGAATGAGCATCTTTACTGTTCGAACACCGGTCGGAGATAACGACTAAACACCGTGAGTACTAGCCGGCATATGCAGATAACCATCAGGAAATGTCTATGTCATCAATTCATGGTTCTTTACATTTGAAATGTTCAAGCATTTTGCCGCACAAACGCTTGAAACTAATCACGACAAAAACATAAAAACAAACTCCGATGAGAGCAGCCGGAGTAAACTCGTACCACTGTCTCTTAATGTCAGCTTTCGATATCTATTCAACAGAGATCATGTAGAACAAGATAATAACATAATCAATAAAACTTATATTATAAACAACACAGGAATATGCATATCCAAAATCTGTTTTCATTTCTAGTTGATGAAATTATGTTTGGTGATTTTGATGATCAAAGGTGATGACCACCCTTGGTATATCCTGGTCCTTGAGTTTAGGGGGCAATAATTGTTATCGAGTCACAATTTTTCACATACAGCTATTTGAAAATTCGAAAAATTCTTTTATGCTTAGCAACAAATAGGTGTTAGTCGATCTGCACAATCCCACTTGAAGAACAAAAGACACAGATGAGTGGTACACCACCATTTGTTCACCCAATGTCTTTGAAAAAGTTAGTAATGATTCTTGCATTCCAGAAACTCTCCCTGTGTAAATCAGTCTTAGCACTTAAAATGTCGTCTGCAAGATGTATAGTTGAATTAACAAGTTCACATCGCTTGTTACCACAACTTTATGGACATTCAACAAGAAAGTGTATTAAATATAAAGGTGAAAGTACTTATTCTGAAGACAGTTTAATTACAGAACAGAATCTTCAATAATACGTTCAATGTATAACTTATTTACGTTTGTGAGGGGAAAGCGGAAGGGAAGTATCGTGAGAGCTCACGCAGGTGACACAGGGTGTTTCACAATTCTGCTTTTACCGTAACGACTTATACTTTAATTACACAGACAATATTGAATATTGACTGTTTCATTTTTAAAAGAAACTGCTAACTTGCTTATTTACATGTTTACTGTAACAGCCAGATCGTCCACTGCTGAACACAGCATCCCCTATTATTATTATTTGCCATAATCATATCAGGCGTCTTGGGGATCGCAGTGTAAGTTGGCAGTTCTTTAGAAGGCGCTGCTGCCAACCTTCCAGTATTTTTTCCTTAGTCGCCTCTTACGACACCTACGGGTTGATATGGGGAGGTGCAATTCTAACCCTGCACCCCACGGGCAATGGCAAAGGCAATTTACATGTTTAATTCGTTATTTTTATAGCAGTCGTACGGTTGAGAGTAGGGCCCACGGATGTTTGCACGTTGACTATTTAAGATACTAATCGGGGCTCAATTTTATTTTGAGTTCACCTGTGAGCTCGGTATATGACTGTGTAAGCTCTGAACTTGAACAGGACTTTCCGGGACGACAGCCAATTTTAGCTTCAATATCATTTACTGGATTTTTTTTTAAATTATATATTATTTCACGACTCTTTTAGCCTCTTCTCTAATGAAATAAAGTGTTAAATCCTAGCTGAATCTCATTTTAAACAAATATAAAAATAAAACTATAAGTAAATAATAAATAATAATATTAACTAATAATAACTACGTAAACGATTAGCACTCTACAAAACAATTGAAGATCGAAGTGCCGCGTTTCCGCATATATATTTTTCTTTTTCGGTGGCATTCAATCTACCAACCAGTATTTTTATGAGATGGTAAATATTTAAATTATATGTTAATTTAGTTAAAAAGTAGATAATAATAGGTGTCAAAATTGTTGATCATATATTTATATAATTTTTTTACGCCGCGACTTAACAGAGTTGCTTCATAAAAAATGAGACATTGCATAGTTTTTAAATTGTTTAACTGCAGAGAAAATCGTGTCCCAAACTATAGATTTCATCAGTCAGATCAGATAACTTCAAGCATACTCGTATTTTCCAAGTATGGGGAATGAAAATATTATTTTCAGTTCATTACGTGTTTTCTTTTTCAAACAAAACAGAATGTTCTTTGTGAAACCCGCATGAACTACCCGTCCCGGGTAAATACCCGGGATCAGAACCGATAAATCTTTCGATTAAACCTGGATAAAAGAATGTATACAAGGCGCTAAATGCGAATTGATTTTTGCAGTCAGCTTCTCCCACGCAATTTAAAAATAAATGTAATATTGAATCGTGAAATTAATCAAATTGAAAACATTTCCAGCATCTCAATGTAGCCGAGATTCAAATAAGATTTAAAAGAAATAAATATTTTGTTTCTTTAGTTCAATTCTGTGAAAGATTTTTGGAAACTTAATTTATGAATTATAATATTTTTTCTTCCCGTGCCTTCTGAAGAACTTCTGATAACTTCTACTGCGAATCCCAAGACGCCTGCCAAGCGTGGGTATTATGTCAAATTCCTCCCAATAGGGGAGACCATGTTTAACGGTAGACATCGGAATGTCTACCGTTGAAGTATTAATAATGACATGTTACTCGAAAATTGGTACGAAATTGACATATTGGATCCAAGTGAACATTGAATTACTACAGGTCCCTGTTAGAATAGTAATGGATCAAAAGCGAAGTTTGCTTTGGTCTTCAGCAAAGTTAAGCAACGTCCGCCTTGGCGCGGTCACCCATCCAAGTCATGACTGACTTGGATGGGTGACCGCTAGTGCGATCGTTATAACATGGTGGTAGGGCATTTGCGAATGCCCGCCTGGCTAGGTAACCCTCAAGTTGAAAATCTGTCGCCAAGCACTTAACGGTGTATTCCAGCAGCTGTCCTTGAGAGCCAGTAATTCTAGGTTAGCCAGAACATCATCTTCGACCACATCTTCACTTACCATCAGGTGAGATAGTGGTCAAAGGCTAACCTATTAAGCATAACAAAAAAAACTCCTGGAGGACTAATAGATCCACTGCTGGAGCCAAATAGTATATCTTAATGGAGTTGAAGTGTTACAGTATCCACCTAGGCGAATGGATCATCATGATAGTGACCGCTAGAGAACTTTTCAAACCACTGAGTCCAATCAGTTGATCCTAACTGAGGGGAAGCGCAACCCATTGTTGCATACTATTAGTTTATATATTTTTTTGCAGTGGAAATCATGGAGTGCGTGACAAAATATTCAGATATGTGCTATATTTATTGTTTATAGTAATGTGTGAGTAAAACTGGTGAGACAGAAGCGGCAACACTTTCTTCTCTTTCCTTGATTCTCGGATTTTGAAATAGTTACCATACTAACAAACATTTGATCGTTTTTGAAACTTTACGCCGAAGGCGTGTTACACGTATAAAATAACATTTCAGGGATGTTCAGTGGGATTTATGATAAAATTAAAAATATTAAACCGGCGTAATTCTTCTCAATAAGAAATTAAGGAAAGCTTTTTACAATTCTTGGAATCCTTACCAGTACGAATAGCTGGTTAGGGATAAAGACAAAAGAACCGCAATGAAATATCATCCATGTACCTATACGTATTATACTCCTTAAAATTTTTCATGAAAAATATTCTTCATTATTTCAATCTTTTAATATGAACACTGAGATTCCTACATGGCCGTAAGGAAACAACTATTTTAGTCAATAATACGGAATAATTCACGTAAATAAGTGAGATAGCTCCGATTATACTTTTAACCACATTCGGTAATCTTTTTAAAGGAGAACCACGGACGTCCGAATTTCGAAATGTGCGGTAAATATAACGTATTGTTTATTAAAATGATTGAAAACCACGTTCGTTTTTAAAATAAAAGGAAACAAATGTTCGTACAGCGCCATCTCTATCGCATAACTGGATTTAATTAAATACGGACATGCGTTGAAGTTCTAAAATATGTAAGTTTTCTTAAATATGTATTCAATTCCCACTACTTTAGACATAATATTTATGTAGTACGAAATATAGTTGTGTATTCGAATTGTAGTAAAATTTAGGACTGAATATTATAGTTGTAGGTTTTGTTTTGACCCCTGACAGAATCGATACCATCTGGTTGTAGATGACATACGATGGGGTTCAAAATTGGTATAGTAGAACTACCACACGCTTAAAACATTTTGATAGAAGCTCAATAGTTTATCATAGAAACTTACACGAAATATGTCGCTTCCAGGACTTATTTTCAGAGGGATATAACAGATTAAAAGCAATATTTTTGATGGATAGCGGTAATGTTCGCTCTTTTGCACCAATAAAGTACTTTTTCAAGAAATATTTTCCAGTAACATTTTTCTGCACGCTTCAGTCATTTTTCAGTACAGAATAAGGATCAAATAGTGTTTATATTGGAGAAATCATTAAATCTATTGAATTGGAATTGAATGTGAGTATTGTGAGTGTATGAACTTTTTAGACGTTTAATATAATAACATTTAATGAAATGTGTGATGATTATTTATGAGCAAATAATAAGTTAAATACTTGCGTAAGAAAAATTCCGCATTTCTGGTGAGGACATTTTAGGTTCTATGCTGTTGGGTGGGCCTATTGATACCATGTACATAAGTTTTGTTTCTCTGAAAATTTAAGTCCCCCTGATTATGTCTCTTGTACAAGCAAAACATGTCAAAAATTCTTCTGGTTAGACTACGTGGCGTTCAAGACCTTACGTCTGAAGACAATCAGGCGAAATTGTCACATAATATAATTTTTTCAAATGTTGATCTAAAATATAAATTTTATGTTTTTTTTAATATTTTTTGCATGTTTGTTGTTATGAATTACTATCTCAGTCTGCGCTGCATATTCAGAAACATATCATAAACCATCCCTGAATCAATAAATGATTTTGATACGTCGCAAGTGTCTTAACCAACGCAAGTGTGTCAATTCATAAAATCATTGCGCATCAATTCTTAAACAAAAACTAGTTCTAATATATGTATATTATACTAGCTTTCTGGCCGCGGCTACGCCCTGACGTGTGACAGTTATTGCACAAAAACATTAACCTCTTTTTGCGCAGTTGGATCAAAACTATCTTTGTGTCCTTCCCCAGGTCTCAAACTATTTTCATACCAAATTTCATACAAATCGGTTCAGTAGTTTTGGCGTGAAAACGAGACAGACAGACACACATAGTTGCTTTCACATTTATAATATTAGTATGGATCATGTTTTAAATAACCGACTGTAATGTGTATGTAAATCACCCGTATTGATCGAGATCGACAGCTTTCGGGCATATCCGATCCCCTTCATCAGGGAGTTCACGCGTCCAAATCGCGGCGACTACTCCGCGCAACTCATCTCCTGATGAAGAGCCTCGGATATGCACAAAACCTAGGTCAACAAGTGGATATTTAACACATTCATATATATAATACTCGAAAGTATTTTTTTCAAACTTAAATGTTAAATTATAAATAATTTACGATAGGAAATATTCGAGTCATATGCGGGAAATAAAAAAAAATCCTCTCGTATATTTGTAATTTTGTAATGTAATCCGCAGAGCATGCGTTATTGCAAACATAAAAATATTAAAATGTTTAATATTCTCTGAATAAAACCACAATACTGAATAAAAACACATTAGACTTTTTATTTGTATCCTAGCATATAAATAAAAACTTATTTCTAGTACTCACAATGTGTGTGTTAGATAGATATATAAACTCTTTATAGTTACACCAATCTTAATTTAAAAGTAATAAACTTACAAATAAAGAAACAACTTAAACAGTATAAGTGAAACAATGAGCAGTCTTATGGTTATAAAAGACAACCAGACAAGCGTCGCAAAAAACAATTCAAGCTTATACTAGTCTTAATCTAGTACAAACAAGTTGCCATTGAATATGTAAGTATACCAAACAAAGTCACATATGGAGAAGTACTGTACTAATCCATATTATCTACTGTACTATATACGAGTATATACTGTATTTATCCATGTATCAAACGGATGTCCACTGTTGAACAGCCTCCCCCATTAAGGGCTGGTTTGGCATAATACCCACGCTTGACAAGCGCCTTGGGGATTGCAGTTTGACATAGCAGTTCCTCAGAAAGCGCTGCTGCCCATACCGGATATGGGTTATTAGTCACCCCTCACGATACCCACAGGTAGCAATGGGGGAGGAGATGAAATTCCCGGCTCAAGGGCCACCCCACTGAACAAGCACTCTATTATAATCTCAAGAAAATTCAAATAAGCTCTCCTTTTGTTCTATTTCCTAACGAGAACCTAAATGTTCACCTACACTCGAATTAAACTGTGCAAATGCTGTTAAATGTCCGAATGGATTTATTAAAGGATGGCCGACACCTAACTACAGACGCGGTTGCATCGACATTCTCTATAATAACTTCATTGTCTAGCGTCGACAAGGAAACTAAGTTTACTAATCCGATGAGAACCACAAACCGGACAAAATCCTGCATTCGATACTTTCAACACCAATATCAAAGGCATCTCTCTTTTATTACTTCTGAAGGTCAGGGGGCCAACTCCCATCTCTTAATTCAGTCTTATTTTAACATTACATTTACAATTTGAATTCGCACCACCTCATATCACTATAGTATACTTACATAAGAACTTCAACGTGAGAGCGGGATGCATGCATGGAATCAAGTCATTTGTGCGACAGCGGTAGCACTATATGAACATTATTGTTTTGTGACGGCCACGGTACTAACCTTAGTATCGATAATTTAAACTTGAAATAATGACGTTTGCATTCTATAATAGTTTGTAAAAGGTGGGAGTTTGGCCCCTGATCATATTGATTTCTCTAGTAAAAATGGCAATCACAACCCCGGTATACAAATGGCCACCCGATACCATATGAAAATACTGCCAAGTACCTTGGAATAACACTTGATGCAAAGCTTCGCTGGAAAGCTCATGTGAAAAAGAAACGCGAAGAGCTAGAACTTCGTTACAAGAAGATGTACTGGCTGCTTGGGAAGCATTCCTCGTTGTCTCGGAGAGGGAGGTTATCACCCTTTAGACTTGTATATTAAACAGTGCACTACTCATATGCAAAAAGGTAATAAGCTTGGGGATTCGTTATTTATCAAGAGTTAAACGTAAGCATATAGTTCAGTCTGCCTCGACGCGTCACAGCAGGAGGTTGTGCGTAGTTAGTAACGATCTTCAACTTTATTCTACCCACAATGGTGATTAAAAAGTGCGTAAAGTGCAAAAAGAATATTACTAAGAAATCCCCCGGCCTAGAGTGCAGCAGATGTGAAAAGGTGGTGCACGCTGATCCTGCGTGTTCTAAACTATCAAATAAGCAGCTGAATACCCTCCGTAATTCCACAGGCATTGAATGGAGCTGTGAAGATTGCATGAAGAATGTATCTCGAAGGTCGTCGTTCTTAATTCCGGAAGATGATGGTGATGATGATGAATCCACGACGGGATCAACCGTGAATTTACAATCTGTTGACTCTCGAAAACTCATACAGGATATTAACCGCGAGATCAAAAAAACATTCCGTGAAGAAATTAGCAATATTGAGTCTTCACTTGAATTCTTTGGTGAACGACTTAGCAATATGGAACAGACTTTTAAAAAGCAAGAGAGCAGAATCAGAGACCTTGAACACCAAAACCAAGACCTGCAGAACAGGAATAAAAATCTTGAATTAAGAATATCTGTTCTGGAGTTGGGTCTGAAAACCTTTGAGCAAAAGTCACTTTCCTCATCTTTGGAAATAACTGGACTTCCTGAGATCGCAACCAAAGATTTAGGCCAAATCATAACAACTGTGGCTACCAAATTGAATATGGACGTATGTGACATTCTATCATCACAGCGCCTTTCAGGGTCTAAAGATAGGCCTGGTCCGATTCTCTTGGAGATGAAATCAAAGACAGTTCAGAAACAATGGGTAGATGCTGGGAAGGAGAAGTGCCTCACGGTGGGTTCAATACTGCCTGATGTCATTAAGGAGAAAGCTGACAGCCGCCTCTTTATCAGCGAAGCCCTAACTAAACATATAAAAACTCTTTTGTATAATGCAAAAATGCAACTTGGTAAATCCTATCAATTTATTTGGTGTAAAGACGGTAAAGTTTGTGTAAGAAAAAGCCCTAATAGTAAAATTTATTATATTTGCTCTATGGAAGACATTAATCGAATCAAAAATCAGCGCACAAGTTCAACTCCGATTTAACATAAGTGCTGTTTGTTACTCGTATATTTTTCTTATATATATAGTAAGTTATACCTGACAGTTATATTTTACTATGGATACACAGATCAAAGAATTATTCAATTGTACTAATACAAACGATTATTTCCAGCAACTACCTTCTAAGACCTATTTAAATATTTCCTGCATTCATATAAACATTCGATCACTCATAAAAAACTTTACGAAATTACTACAAACTGTTAATAATTGTTCCTTCCCATTAGACATTATTGTAATAACCGAAGCTGGCATCTCTGATGAAATTTCTCACCTGTTTAATATACCCGGCTATAATATGTATTCGCAACTACGTATAAATAAAAGAGGTGGTGGTATTATCATCTACGTAAAGAACCATATTAAATTCACTGTAACTCACCAAAAAACTGTAACGTTTGAATGCTTAACGGGTACACTAAAAATTAATTCTCATGAGGATGTGGTTGTGTGTTCTATTTATAGACCACCAGTACAAAAACATAGGAAAATGTTTGTTGAGGAACTTAGTGAGTACATATCTAAGTTTGACACAAAACAAAACTTTCTCTTGATTGGCGACACGAACATTGACCTAAAATCGACATCATCCATAAAAGACTTATATTTAGAATCACTTAGCGAGCACGGATTAATGTGTGGAATTTCGGATTACACCAGAATTGAAAATAAACTTAACGTTGTCACTAAGTCTTGCATTGATCACATTTTTGCACGTTTCCCTACAATTGATCCGTACTCGGCAGCGCTTGACGTCGTATTGGCCGACCACCGAGCAGTCATTATAACCTGTTTTGGCTCACCGGTGCCCAAGCGTATACAGAGTGTTACTAATAAGTATTTAATTAATTATGAAACTCTTAAGCACGAATTGAAAAAAGTAAACTGGTTATCAACAAAAGACATGACTACCCCGAATGACATTTTCAGCTTTATTCGTGATTCTTTTAAAAACGCAACAATGATTGCGAGCTCTCGTGTTAACCATTCATATTTACAAAATAGACTTACTCACCAATTTAGTTTACCATGGATAGATGAAAATGTCATGCACATTTGCGATAAACGTGATAAATTATTTCACTCTTGGAAAATAAGTTCTAATGATCCCAAATTAAGACTAGAATATAATAAGACTCGTAACAAGGTTCATAAAATTCTGGAGAGTAGAAGAAACTCATACTACATGAACCGCATTAATGATAATTTTAAAAATACTAGAAAAGTGTATCAAATTGTTAATCAAATGCTGGGAAGGATGACTTTATCAATCGATGCAGCTATCCTTAAAGCATTTGAGTCACAAGGACTTACCAATAAGGAGATTGCCGATAACTTTGCTTTTAGTTTTAACAAATCAGTCAAAGATATAGTTCCGAACTGTAACATTAAATTATTACAAAAAAGCACCTATTGTAAGCCAGTCGACTGTAGCTTATTTTTCCAGAAAGCTTCTGGTGACAAAGTAAATAAAATTATAAGTAAACTTAAATTAAATAAGGCGCCAGGGCCTGACAGTATCAAAGTTTCAGATGTTAAAATGATAGGCTCTGATTTATCAACGGCCATAGCCAATTTAATCAACTGCAGTATAAAATCTGGTTTGTACCCAGAAGAACTTAAATCGGGTTGTGTAAGGCCAGTTCACAAAAAAGGCAAACGAGACGACTATTCGAATTATCGCCCAATAACCCTGCTTTCCTCAATTGATAAAATAGTGGAAAAATATATATGTGGACAAATACATACTTTTTATACATCTCATGACGTAATCTATTTGAATCAATTCGGTTTTCAACCGGGAAAAGGTACATCTGACCTACTGTCAAAATTCACTGACGAAGTTAATGAACACCTGAATCAGAGGAAGGTGGTGCTTACCCTTTTTATTGACTTTTCCCGTGCATTCGACACCCTGGACCATAACCAACTAATCGATAAACTAGACCACTGTGGAATACGTGGCCCGCTACTTGAATGGTGTAAAAACTATCTTCAAAATCGAAAGTACACTGTTAAGATAGATAAAACACTAAGTGAGCAAATTGACGTGACTGAGGGAACGGCTCAAGGGTCTGTAATGGGCCCACTCCATTTTTTGTCATATGTAAATGATATGTATGAATGTATCAACCATTCTACATGTTACCAGTTTGCAGATGACACGTGCCTAGTAGTGGCTGATAAGGACAATCAAAAAGCCTATGAACACCTTCAGTCTGATTTTAACTCTTTATTGAGATGGTGTCACGATGCGGGTTTGGTGCTTAACTCGAATAAAACTAAACTTCTAGTCATAAAATCACCTTACTTAAAATGCTTGCCTTCAAATCATATAGTAGCTCATAATCACAACTGTTTGCATACTGTATTAACTAAGAAGTGTAGTTGTCCTTTTATCGAAGTAGTAGACTCCCAAAAATACCTTGGGTTGGTAATAGATAGCAAATTTAACTGGGGCGTGCATGTTGAGCATGTTTGTAATAAGTTACGTCAGTTCTTAGCTAATATAATTATTCTTAAAAATCGGATACCGTTCAAGGTGTTAATGTTGTATAACTCGCTGGCGGAATCTTATATATTATACGGCCTTAGCAGCTACGGCCGTACTTATAAATCATATCTGAACCAAATATATAAACTCCAACTAAAGATATTAAAAAATATTGTATCTTCTAAAATTAAGAATCAACTTGATGACAATGATATCTTCAGTCATTGTAAAATACTACCCATTTATACGCAATTTAAATATATACTACTAAAGGAACAATTTTTTAATGAGTCGTTAAAGAAAGAGGTTCAGCATCCTGTATACACACGCTCAGGGGCCCAACTCCCACCTTTTATAAACTATTATGGAAAGCAAACGTCATTGTTTCAAGTTTAAATTATTGATACTAAGGTTGGTACCGTGGCCGTCACGAAACAATAATGTTCATATAGTGCTACCTCTGTCGCACAAATGACTTGATTCAATGCATGCATCCCGCTCTCACGTTGAAGTTCTAATGTAAGTATACTATAGTGATATGTGGTGGTGCGAATTAAAATTGTAGATGTTATGTTAAAATAAGACTGAATTAAGAGATGGGAGTTGGCCCCCAGTTGCTCGAAACCGGCTTTGTACGATAAGTGCAAACAATGCCTACGGTGAACGGGCAGCTGCTTACTTAGTTCCGCGATTAATAAATAACTTACCACTCGAGTTACGAAATAATATCACACCTACTAATATTAAATATAAATTAAAGTCTCATTTTTCTGCAGCGTATAAGTAATGTTTTAAGCTAGATATGTACTCACCTTCCTTAACTTTGGTTATGTATTAATTATGTAATTAACTGATTATTTGTTTTTCTTTTTGTTTTGAATACTAACTACGAATACCTGTTTATTTATCCTGCTGCGAACTGAATTCTTCTCTTATTTGTTTTATTAGTACTGTAGTAGATTGTGAATCGTCGTTGTAGTCTCTTGTATAGCATCCATCACAAACCTTTGTGGTTTTCGAATGCTTGTAACTTAAATATAATAATGTGTTGTTTAAATGGTAATAAATTAAAAAAAAAAAAAAAAAAGTTAGGTTCGTAACTTTTTAATGGGTCCCTCATTTGTAAATTACATGTTCGTTTGTTTCTCACCTTCACCGTGCAGATAAATTAGAAGTTTGTAATGCGAAATAAAACAAAACTGAAAATGAACAAAGTTCAATCTCGATGCGCTGCGCGTGGCGGCTACGACCTTTTATTTTTGCAAAGAGATCGAAAATTAGAGAAAATATAATACGTTTTCACATGGATGTGGTTGTCCGAATTAGATATTTTCAGCATGGGTTTTTTAAGGAAATTATTGGTCATATTAACATAATATAAATAAAACAATACATAAACTTTATAAAGATATATTAGTATAAAGTGTCATTGGTTTACTACGTTGTAAATAATTTTGAAAGAATTGTTATCTCAACGCTGAGGGTTTCGTAACTTTTTTACTAATTTATGTTTTATTATTCTTATGCGTTATGTAATCCACCGTACTAAAACATAATCTGTGAAAATACCAACGAATTGGCTATTACCGTTCTAAAGATTTCTAACCCTTTTTAGGTCGGCTACCCTCACGGACGCAGACCTGAAGCATGGTAAACGGTCCGGTTTCCTTGTACGGAACCCTTAAAACCAATCAGTAGTCTAAGCCTTTTTGTATAATATTAATGTATAATTGATCTGTTGTAAGGTAATATTTGAGGGAAACATGTATATTTTCGGCAATCAGGAAATGCTTGATTCTAAACGTAGGTATTATGTTAAAGCTAAGACGTAGGAACGTGTTTCGCCGTTTTTAGCATGTAGGGGAAATAAAATCGAAGCGCTCGTAGCGAAATTTGCTTAGCCATTCTGAATCGATCAGCAAAGTTAAGCAATGTTCGCCTCGGTCAGGAGTTGGATGGGTGACCGCTGGTGACATTACTACTGAGCGCTTCCGTGCACGTTAAGCCGTCGGTCCCGGTTGTTGTCTTAGGATGGCAGTCGTTATAGCATGGTGGTAGGGCATTTTGCGAATGCCCGCCTGGCTAGCTACCACCCTCAAATAGAAAATCTGTCGCTATAGTGGTCAAAGGCTAACCTATAAGGCATAAAAAAAGAAACATTGGGACGCAGACCTGAGCATGGTAAACGGTCCCGTTTCTAAAGCTAACACGTAGGAACGTTTTTCGTCGTCGTGTTTCGACGTTTTTAGCATCTAGGGAAAATAAAACTATTGCCCATAGATAGAGAGTTAAGCAGCAATAAGTGTGGCACATAAAAGGATAGACGACGATTGAGAAGAACAATAGAACACGTTTTCCAAGCAGTGTGACAGTTTTAGCAAAAAAAAATGACGACCTAAAAAAGACACTACTAATCTCTTAATTAATTATGGAAAGAACATAAAATGTTCGTCCTTAGGAGTATTGTGAAGTCATTAACATTTTGCGCCAGTAGGCGTTCATTATTTATTCATATTTTTCCCATTTCCTGACGGCAATTCTGCTATTGAGATGAAGATATAATGACAAGGCTATTTCCATCATTCAGCCAAGTTAAACAACAATAAGTACCATACTTATTTGTCTTTTATAAGTGGACAATAAACCATCTGTAGTATTATACCAACAGCCAGCACCTACGTCCACCATTCAACAAATGCATCCCATATTGGTTTGCCATAGTTCCCAAGCTCGAGCCCCAATGCCCGGCACCCCACGGTTATAGGTTGCCGCTGATTACAATCTCGCCTGATGATAAGTGATTATGTGGTTGAAGGTGCTAATAGCTGAATCTATTGGCTCTCGGAGGAACACACCGTTAGCTTCTTGGCGACAGATTTCAACTTGGGTGGTAACTCGCCAGGAGGGCATTTGACGCTTAAATGTTACTTGGGAAGTGAATAAGCTGATGTGGTCGAAAATGTTGTTCAGGCTTCCCTAGAATTTCCGGCTCTCAAGAACTGTCTGTACACGCCGTTAGGTGCTTGGCGACAGATTTTCTTCTTGAGGGTATTACTTCCTCAATGCTCAAGAGCTCAAGCAGGTGGTGGGTACTGAACCATGGACGTGCGACATGGCAGTCTATAGCTATTATTTATCGCTAAGCTATCTTCCTTTTTTTTTTTTTTTTTTTTTTTGACGCTGGGAAAAATGCGTTACGCATGCCCCCCCATCGGGGGATGGAGGGGGTATGTGGGACTCCCCGGTAGAAGACCGGTATACCCACTAAACAACCCAGCGGCATTCCGGCATCGTCTGTTTGGAGAAGGACTGGGAGACTGGCAGAGCCTTTACGTCCAGTCCCTCGCCGACGACCGCCCGCCTTTACAGCGGGGCCTACACGCCCCTCCCGACAGGAGGGGCCCGGGAATGACCAGGAATGCTGGGCCATTCCCGCCCAACGGAGGTGGTGAGCACGTGCAATGCGAGAGAAGGAACCCCCGCACCTGTCTCTCGCTACTCACCACCGGGAGGGGGAAGGTTCAGTCGCCTTCTCCCACCCCTTCTGCGTCTACGCAGTGGCGCAGCAAGAGGGTCTACCTCCCTTGCGCGTTCTGCCGCCTCCTTTTGGGACATTACGTCTTCGCAAAAGGAGGCGACCGCTGCCCAGGCCCCCTCGCCCTCCAACATGACGTTGACTACGCTGGGGAGCGAGAGGTCCGGCCCGACTGCAGCGACCAAGCTGCGGCGCAGCTCGGACCATGACGGACACACCTCGAGGGTGTGCTGCGCCGTATCGTCCGCTGCGCCACAATGGTGGCACGCCGGTGTTTCCTCCCTTCCGATTCGGTGCAGGTATGATCCGAAGCATCCATGCCCGGATAACACCTGCACTAGACGGAATGAGAGGAAACCGTAGGACCGCTCGAGCCAGTCTTGCAGGACTGGCCCAAGAGCGTCTAACGTACGGCGGCCAAAAGTGGCAGTGGCGAGGTCCTCCATCCAATGTTGGACAACCGCGTCCCTCGCCTCACACCTTACCATCTTCCACACCTCCGGGGCGAGGCGTTCCCCGAGCGCCTTACGCCCCGCCGCCCATTCGTACACTCTGGCGAGCACTCCCGCCTCGAGCTCCCAAGGAGGGGTGCCCGCCAGGGCGCACGCCGCTGCGAAACTTATGGACCGGTAGCCTCTTGCCACCCGCAGTGCAATGGCCCTTTGGGGCCTGCGAAGTGCAGTGGCATTCTCCCTCCTTTGGAGGGAGTCAGCCCAGATAGGAGCCCCGTAAAGGGCCATACTTTTCAGGATGCCGGCATACAAGCGCCGGCAACGTCCTTTGGGCCCCCCTATATTTGGGAGGAGCCACGAGAGGGCGCCCGCGACCTTTAGTAAGCGCGCCGACAGCCCGCTAAAGTGCGGCCCGAAGCGCCACCTGCTGTCGAGTACTAGGCCCAGATATTTCATCTGGGCCTTCACCTCAATCCTGACGCCCTCTACGACAATGTGGGCGTCAGGAGGAATGCGCTGCCTAGGCCCGTGGAAAAACACGGCCTCGGTCTTTGGCAGCGCCACCTTCAAACCTAGTCGGCGGATCCTTCCCGCAACCAGGGATCCACCGGCAGAGGCCAAAATTGCCGCCTCTCTTAGGTCCCTTCCCCGTGCGGTGAGAAGAGTGTCATCTGCATAGCAGATGACACTCGTGCCACGGAGAAGAGTTCCCCGCAGGAGCCAATCGAATCCAATGTTCCACAGGAGCGGTCCCAGGACTGACCCCTGTGGAACACCAGATCCCGCGTCGTACCGGCAAAGTTGGCCAGTGCGGTTCACGAAGAGGACAGCTCGGTCCCCCAGATAGTCGGCTAAGAGACTTCGCAGGTACTGAGGCACTCCGTGGTAGCGGAGTGCCTCCAAAATTGTCGAGTGGGGGACGGAGTTGAAGGCGTTGGCTATGTCAAATGACACAGCCAAAACCCCGTCCCCTGCCTCCACAGCCTCCCGCACCTGGCTCTTGAGTCGGGCCAACGCGTCTACAGTCGAACGCCCCTTTCGAAAGCCGAATTGGGCGTCCGACAGGTCCGGCCCAACCTTCCGCATGTGGTCATTGAGCCTGTTGGCGACGATCCCCTCGAACAGTTTACCGACCTCATCGAGCAGAACGATAGGCCGGTATGCCGAAGGGGAGTCCACCGGGCGTCCCTCCTTGCGGAGAAGGCACAACTGCCCCTCCTTCCAAGGTTTCGGGAACCTCCCAGACGTGAAACACGCGCTGAATAGGTCCCGAAACCTCTCGTCCATTTGGACGGCGGCGATGGCTACCACCCGTGCGGGGACGCCGTCGGGCCCAGGGGCCGTTCTCTTGGCGCGGAGATGGAGAACCTCCCCTTCAAATTCCACCTGCGTGGTTGGAGGGGCCTCCTCCTCCTCCTCTCCCATTGGGGCTGCCCCCCGCGGGGGGTCCATTGCTGGTGGGGCAAAGTTGGACCCGGACGGAAACAGGGACCGGACCACCCCATCCAGCAATGTTGGCTCGAGCGTCTCCGTCAGCGGGGGACCAAAGGGGCGCAGTTTGTTCTGCGCCGCTTTGTATGGTCTCCCATACGGGTCCCTGTCCAGGCCCTCTAGCATCTCCGCTCTCGCCGCGTCATCGGCGGCGCCCATTGCCGACTTGAGGACCCTCTTTGCCTCTACGTAAGAGGCGTAGAGAAGGTCCTCGTTGACCTCATCTCGTTGTCTGCGCCGACGACTCCGCGTGTAGGCCCTCCTTGCTACCACACAGGCGGCCCGGAGCCCCGCTAAATCCTCCGACCACCAATAAACGGCGCGACGGGGAGGTGGGCGGCGAGACCGAGGCATGCTGGCGTTGCACATTTTGGTCATGCACTTTCTGAGCTCAACCGCTGCCGTGTCCACATCCAGGACTTCGACAGGAGGCGCGAGCCAGTCCTGAAAGAACGCTGCCTCCATGGCCGCCTCACGGTCCAGGTGGGTGAGAGCCCACCGTGGAAAGGGAGAACGGCCCAAAGGGACCGTCCTCCGGGGGCTCTGGGTGGAGATGTCAAACCGCACATATCGGTGGTCCGACAAGGTCTCCACCATCTCCACCCGCCAGTTCAAGACGCGGGCGGCTAGCACGGGGGTGGCGAACGAGACGTCCACCACTGACCCTCCCCGTTGCCGCACACACGTCTGGACCATCCCTCTGTTTAAGAGGGACACACCAGACGAGGCCGCCCAGAATTCAACGGCGCGACCTCGGACATTACAGGAGGTGGCCGGGTTACCCCAGACCACCGACTTGGCGTTAAGGTCACCCAAAACGGCGACCTGACGCGGTGCCGCCCTACTGACAACAGCAGTGAGGATTTCGAGGAAGTTCTCGAAGTCCGAAAGAGGGCGGTTTGGGGAGAAATATACGCCCACGAAGGCTATATCTCCCCACGCGGCGGCCACATATCCCGGTCCCCTCTCTAAGAGCGAGAGAGGAGGGGAGTCTGTGGAAGACCGCGACACAATTGCAACCAAGCCATCCCGATCACCCAGCCAACGGCTAGGGATCGAGTATGGCTCGGCAACCACCGCCACGTCCACCAACCACTCAGCCACGGACTGCATCAGCAGGTCCTGG
Source organism: Plagodis dolabraria (assembly GCA_963854805.1). NCBI lineage: Eukaryota > Metazoa > Arthropoda > Insecta > Lepidoptera > Geometridae > Plagodis > Plagodis dolabraria. Next base: position 20,441,909 of record OY978457.1, on the reverse strand, counting down.
GCTGCTTTACAGTGGTTGATGTTCGCCTGGAGAATGCGATGCTCAACCCTATCCATCAATTGGACATCGCACCCTCCTCATCAGCTACCGGGGTTCCCGTTTCAGGAACGGCGGTAGCCACGGCAGGGCGGGTCAGCGCCTGTACTTTGCCCTTCTTAGGGGGAGGATTGCAGTTCCTCCCCTTCATGACGTGGTCCGCCGGGCGGCCGCTGGCAGCACAAACCGCGCAGCGCGGCGTGGTGGCCGTGCAGGAGGCGGATTTGTGCCCCTCTTTACCGCAGCGGTAGCAGCTGTTCGCTCTGTCAACCTCGGACGGGCAGACTACCCGGGTGTGCCCGATTCCGAAGCACTTGAAGCAACGCAGAGGCTGATCTTCAAGCGCTCGGACTCTGCAGGAGCTAAAGCCTACTGACAGCCGCCCCTTGGCGAGGGCGGTCCTAGCCACGGTGACTGGGCACTCAAGGCGGATGGTACCCATGCCGCCGCGACCAGGCCGGATATCTCGACCTTGCACCGCTGCGACATCGCAGCCTCCAATTGATGCGACCGCTGCCACCACCTCCTCTTTGGTGACCGAATCGTCCAGATCGGTCACCTCCAAGGTCGCAGACTTTACGGGCCTGACGACTTTAGCCGCGTCCGCGATGACCTCTTTTAGCTTGGTTGCAAAGAGGTCCGCGTTGGCACCGCCTTCAGCCCCCGGGAACTCGAAGATCCGAGCCCCGGCTTGGGTCCGACGGCACGTGACTTCTCCAATCCCCAGTTGGGTGGGGTTAGCATTGGCACGGGCCCGCTTCAGTACGGACTCGTACGTCTCCCCTCGCTCCGCTGCCTCCACAGTGAGTGTCACCACAACGGCAGCGGTCTTGGGGGGAACTAGTGGCTTAGGTTTCCTTCCACCGGCGGGGGCCCTCTTTGCTGCATGAGCAGCAGAGGCGGGCTCCGGGGCCGACTTTTTACCTTTCCCCTTCCCCTTATCCTTGCCGGTCACCTGGGACGGGCAGGGAAGGGTGTTCGCGGGGGTGGCAGGGGAGGCGGCCGCCTTTGTCTTGGCCTTGCCCTTCCCCCTCCTAACCACTTCCGTCCAAGGTTGGTTGGATGGGGTGGAGGAAGGTAGTAGGGTGTCCTCTTTTTGGGAGGATGGCCCCGGCTCGTTCAGCCTCTTGTCCGCTGCAAGTGGCGGACGGATGCGCTTCTCAGGTAAGAGCCTATCTTCGATGCCGGCGATGCATGCTCTCGTGAAGGCCCTTTCCTCCATGACAACCTTGCGGATGACATCCTCAAGGTTGGAAGAGGAGGAGCCCTCAACCGCTGGTCTAGAGTCGGCCTGACTTGGCCGGGCCGTGGCTTCAGACAGCTTTTGGTGTAGCTGACTGATCTCCGACTGCAGGCGGTCAACTTTCGCCTGCAGAAGCCGTGTCTCTTCCGTTGCGGTGCGTTGCACCAGCTCGCGTATTATGCCACTCATACTCGCGGCCCTGCACTTCAGAGACTTTTGAAAGGTCCCCTTTAGGTTGGAGGACTTAGACGCCACCTCAACTATTTCCTTCTCGTCCTCCTGTGCCATGCGCTCCAGCTCAACCACGGATTGGTCCGAGTATAGAACGGTGGACGCACCGTATCCGGACTTGGCCCGCGCGGTGCGTGCCTGCTGCTCCTTAGCGGCGACCTTCTCTTCAAAGTCCTGCAGGACCTGTGCACGCCGAGCCAGGTTCAGCTGGCGTTGAGCGTCAACGAGACCCACGTCGTGGGTGTCCGCGATGACTGGCTTTTTAGCCTTGGTCTTTTTGGGCTTACTCGTCGTGGAGTCCGAGGAGCAAGACTCAGCCCTTAAGAAGGCCCGCTTCTGCGCCTGCTTGCGGCCTTCTGCTTTCGCCAACGAAGCAACGAACCCAGACGTAACCGACTCGTTGTCGGAGTCCGAAAACTCGCCCGCTCTAGATACGCTAGCCACGGATGGTGCGCGACTAGCTTCCGACGCTGACGCAAGATCGTCAGCATGGCCCTGAGAAGGGCCTTTTGGTTGGCCCTGAGAAGGGCCTTTTAAGAAACGCCCGGAGGCGTCCCGCGCTGGTTTAGGCATCTTTGCCTCCGCCAGTATCGTAGAGAAGCCGCTATGAATTCTACGATGCACAGTGCACTTTAGCCGAGCCCAGTCTGCCACTCCGTTACGGTGGTCAGAACTGGGTCGTTTCCAGGGGACACGACGAGGACGTAAGCACTGTGGGGGGTCCCCCAAGCTATCATCCTGCTCAACCTGCTTAACACCTCGGTAAGTGATGATGTGGTCGAAGATGTTGTTCAAGCTAACCTAGAATTACTGGCTCTCAAGGACAGATGCCGGAACACACCGTTAGGTGCTTGGTGACAGATTTCCTACTTGAGGGTGGTAGCTAGCCAGGCGGGCATTTGCAAAATGCCCTACCACCTTGCTTTAACCACTGCCATCGTAAAAGAACAACCGGGACAGACGGTGTAACGTGCCCACCGAAGCACGGAAGCAGTAGTAATATTGGCACTAGTGGTCATCCATCCTAATCATGACCGCGGCGGACGTTGCAGAATTATTAATTTGCATTTTTCACGCGTGCAATTGAAAAGGCGTTATGGTGAAATAGCAGAATCGAGGTACCGGGATATTGTATTTTAGATTTCCCTAGAGCCATTAGCAAGTTCAATTAATTGCGATCCGACATATTCGGGGAATGATTTTTGCATTATTGTAATTTCGGTAGAAAATCCTCCGGTTTGAGCTTTACCGCATGGTGCAAGGGCACTTACCTACCTCAAGTAGAAAATCTGTCACCAAACACCAAACAGTGTATTCCGACAGCAGTCTTGAGAGCCAGTAAAAAATTGCAGGAACTTTATACCTTAGCTCATCATCGTTTACAACTGAATGTTTCAGGGTGATGAGCGGAGTGTAATTAGTCACTCGTGACGATACTCAAAAATGCGTCTGTTATGCCTATAACAGATACCTCTGCCTCATATTCTGTAATCTATGCCATTCAGTCATTCTGTGACAGAATACTAGATAGAGTTTTCCGCTCAACATCACATGGGCCTCGTGCGTTTCCAGCACAATAAAAAAAACATCAAATGTATAAATACCTGGTAATTGTCTCTGCGTCACTTCTACCGACAATACAAGAAGATATGGGTTAGCGCAATTATAACCCAATACTCCACGGATGAAAAATATATGTTAAACTAGCTTTCCGCGCGTATGTCGGTTATCGAAAAAACGTTAACCTCTTTTTGCGCAGTTGGATAAAAACTATCCTATGTTTTTTCCCGGGTCTCAAACTATTTTTATACCAAATTTCATTCAAATCGCCAAAACTACTTGGCGTGAAAGCGTAACAGACAGACAGACAGAGTTACTTTAGCATTTATAATATTATAGTACTGAAGCACTGATTATAATACTATAAGAACTCCATTCATCATAAGTAACAAAACTTTATTATATATATTGTAATTTTCTTCCATAAGCACATTATAACCAATGGTCGTAAAATAAATTATGTTACGTCGACCTAATGACCGCGCAATTGTGAGCTACAACAGGTCAACCCGGTTCTCGTTATGACTCATACTTGGTCATAGTCATAAACAGTATATAATATGTATATACGCGTATCGTATTTGAATATTATTCCTTGCAGGGCATCGATTTAAAAATATAAGGAAAAAAGGGTACGTACGCTCTACTATCTCTGTAGTCGTCCCCTCTTGACTGAGGATCGTGGTCATCGTTAGATTGTCTGCACTTAGATCGGATGATCTGTCTCCATCGGCTTCTGTTCATCGCATCTTGCACGCTCTACTATAACGACAATATAATGTACAGAAAATTTAACACAAGCATATAACGCACACAGCTACACTTCCATTGTATATATATATATGTCCATGGTATAAATATGTTTTAATGAATGACAAAGACAGGAAGACAAGCATGCAGTAGGCTAAGATTTTTACCTGTAGATGAGTTGTGTGCCCTCCATATTTACTAGACGAATTCAGGGTAATTACCAGAGTCACTACCAGTCTTGCACTTCCTAGCGTCCGGTGAATACATCGCCGCTAATCGTGTTTTTTAGGAACAATCTGTGGACAATATGCCTTCTTTGTGTCTTTAGACTCTGCACCAATTATACAAGCACTGTGAGAGATAAGAAAACTGTTTAATTTCACGCGTGATTTTTGCTTTTAATGATGAAATAGAAAATATCGTCATTATCTTAGGAACTAATCTCAATGAAATGGATGAGCGAGATATGTGTATCGTTTGGTGTGAGAGAGTGAATTTGATCGCAGTGTAATGGTGATCGGAGCGTCTCGTGGCGGTTCGGTGGCTACACGAATTGCTTATTTATATCTTTCTTACAACAGATATGACGCATAATATTTGAAAGTTCTTTCCTTGTCATTACAAACTGCATATATACATGTGCGTGGGTATGTAGATAGGTAAATTCTAGTAAGCTTTTAGAGCAGTGGTGTTCGGATATAACTACTATAATATTTCAACTCTCTGGCAGTAGGCGCATATACGCACACTACTGAGGCTCAATCAGGAGATTCGCCTGAATTGACCTTGCCCTGTGCCATGTTCAAGGTACGTGTGCCGACTCTCGTTATTTCTAAGTTCAGTTATTACAGGGAATTTGGTTCATTGAAGACTTATTACAAGAAACGTTTATTATGAAAAAAGCTGGTAACTGGCTGATTTTAGAAGTAGCGCGAAAATAATAACAAATGAAAAACGCGCCAATGCGGTCTGTTACTTGACCATAGAACTTATAATAATTGACTTAAATTTTATTCAAGAATTATAATTTATATTTATATGTTATAAATGTATCCACCGCATTTATTTATTATATTCCGTACTGTACTATAACAGCCGGATCGTCCACTACTGAACACAACCATTTGCCATAATCCCCACGCTTGGCAGGCCTCTTGGGGATCGCAGTGTAAGTTGGCAGTTCTTTAGAAGGCTGCCCACCTTCCAGTATTTTTCCCTTAGTCGCCTCTTACGACACCCACGGGTTGATATGGGGAGGTGCAATTCTAACCCAGCACCGTGAAACGCAAAGATAGTGTTATGTTCTGGGTAGTAAAACCAGAGCTTACTCGTACACTCTGAACGAGGCCTTAAACCTCACAAATTAGATAATCTGTCACAAGCTCGGATAGTTTTGTTTGTCAACCGAAACATGGGTGTAAAAGTGTGGAAAAGGTTTTTAAAGGTTGAAACCTTATAACAGTTATAAAAAATACTGTTTATCAATCGTATGTAGTAAGTTTTACAACTTATTTGGTAAAGTCCAAAAGAACAGCGTATAAAATAAGTATATTTTGTATTGTGTTTGAAAAATTGTGTGTTTCGCTCGTCAGCAAAGTTATTTTGAATCTCGTACCTTTGAGATTTTCTATACGCTCAAATTCTATATCAAGCATTTTGTTTCATATAAATCCTAGACTTCGCTTCTTCATAACTTAATACGAGTACTCGCACCAAATAATAACTTTGTAACCGTACATAACAAATAAGTATTAATAATATATAGGTAGGTATTGAATAATGTGCAAGACGCAGAAGATAATTTTATGGCGCAGTGGAAAAACCCAAACAATATTTGAATATTATCCTTTAGTATTTACCTATGTAAATCAAATGCACTATGTGCATACTATTTTCTATTATTTTCCTTTTAAACGAACTTCTTAATAACAAAAAATGGAACCGACTTCAACACCCAAAAGTGTGAAATAACTTGTTGAAGTCGGTACCATGATGGTTCAAAAGTACCTATTATCACAATATTGTGCGCATGGTACCGACTTCGACAAGTTATTTCACACTTTTGGGTGTTGAAGTCGGTTCCATTTTTTGTTAAACATTTTTTTTCAATCTTTTTAGTGTAACTCAAAAACTGATTGACCGATTTTGATGAAATTTAAAATGGGACCAAACGACAAGCATCGGCTTTCAAACAAAAAAAGAATTTTCAAAATCGGTTCACCCAGTCAAGAGATCTGAGGTAACAAACTTAAAAAAAAAAAAAAATACAGATGAATTGAGAACCTCCTCCTTTTTTGGAAGTCGGTTAAAAAAAGGTTGTCTAGCCGTCGCGTTTTTATTTATCTATGTATTATTGTTTACTGGATCGTCCAGTCTTGATGATTATTTTTGGTGGTTAGAATTTATCTCCAAATTAGTCTAATTTAAATATTATCAACATCGGCTAAGTGATTTTAAAGTTACACTCTATTAACTGAAAAAAAGTATTTACCAATATGCTTCTGAATGACATGATACCTAATTTTAATTATTATAATTGGCGAAAGTGACCTGTACTGTGGGCGTGTCAAAACCGAATGCATTCTCTCGGACCCTAGTTTCTATCCGTCCACATATTCAACACTATTCTTGTTTATCATCCCGTTTTTTTTAAGGATGGGGGAGAGAGATGGATGCCTTCGCACTACCTTTCCAGCACGGGGGTGGCGAAAAGAGATCTGTGGGACTATACTCACTAAAACCGCCCGTGATTAGTCTTCCGCTGAGATAGGAAGAAGAGAAGGTAGGGTGGGGTCGCGTTAGCATTCACCATATGTTATATGTTATTTATCCCTCCTTTAGATATATTTATTACTCCTCAACTGTTCAGTCACCGATTCTTCTCCAAGCATCCCCTGCTCTAAAGTTATTCCTAATCTTATCCTTTTAATGGTAACACCATCCATGTTATTTCCATGATATATCCCCGTTGTTGTTGATCAATAAATCGAAACATGGAGCAGACTGGTAGGTTGTAGACACTTGAATGTTTAAATGTACTACAGAAGTCTCAAAATATTTTGAGACTTTTGTTTTCATTCTGTTAATCTTCAGTTCAACACTCTCCGATTTACCGCCATATTCCCTGCCTGCACTGAACTAAATATCCGAGCTCAATATCGTAGGCAAACAGCACAAATATGAGCTCAAGCCTCGATTCATGGCTGCACATAATGGAACAGATATGCTGCAAGCTTGTCCCAAGCAACTTTTTACCTTTTAGAACCTACGGCAAATCTTCCAGGGTTACTCATCTCCTTAAGGGGTCTAAAGGAATGATGATAATATTTTTGGGTTAGCTCCTTTTCCTCTGTCATAAATCTTGCTTTGAATTTCTCCCGTAGTTTTGACCGACTTCCAAAAAAAGAGGAGGTTCTCAATTCCTCAGTATTTTTTTTGTTTGTTACCTCAGAACCCCTCACTGGGTGAAACGATTTAAATTTCATCAAAATCAGTCAAGCCGTTCTTGAGTTACACATAAATAACTGAAAAATGTTTACCTATCTTTATGATATAGCCGTTGCCTATAATTGACAATCGATCCCATAAGTTGCAAGTATCGCTTAAAAGAGTGAAAAAAAAAATTACCAAAAAATTGGAACCGACTTCCCACCCGACCGACACCCAAAAGTGTGAAATAAATTGTCGAAGTCGGTTCCATTTTTTAGTTAAAATTTTTGATATGTGACTTAGGCTTTAATCCTCGATATTTAATACACATCATGTCTTGTACAACACTGTAGTTGTCAAAGGCAGGCACCAGCGAACTGATGAACCATTTATCTAGAATCACGGAGAAAGATAGCTCTAGGCCAAGGCATACTTCATAAGTGGCCTCCGTTCAGGCATAAGGGCAAGGGCCATGTTCCATCCCAAATAGCGCAACGAAGGCCTAGAACACACCGGTGTCAGTCTTTCCGTCCAAAAGTCACAAGTCTCTAGCTCGTAAACAATTGAGTAGGTAACAAATCTGTTAATAAAATGCATACCATTGAATCTTATAAAAATACGGGGGAAACGGTAAACGTACCTCTAACAGAGCAATGTCAAATCAGGCTACGTCTCCTGAATGAATCTCAGTAGTGTGCGTAAGCTACTACATGCTAGTGTTCCTGATTTTGTCATTCATTAAACGTATCAAAGGCAATGGAAGTGTTGTGCATCATATACTGTATCAGCCGGATCGTTCCCTGCTGAACACAGCCTCCCATTTAGGGAGTATTTGCCATAATCACCACGCTTGGCAGGCGTCTTGAGGATCGTAGTGTAAGATGGCAGTTCTGTAGAAGGCGCTGCAACCCACCTTCCAGGATTATTCCCTTAGTCGCCTCTTACGACACCCATGGGATGATATGGGGAGGTGCAATTCTAACCCGGCACCCCACGGGGAATAAATTTTTATTTAAATCGATTTCATGAACAAATTTAATATAAAAATGTATTTGCACTGTTCTCACCAAAATCTCGACGACGATTTTCTGCTACCTCTTCAAGAACCTCCTCAAAAATAGTTGTAATATATGCATATATTACAACTATTTTTATATGCATATATTACAACTATTTTTGAGGAGGTTCTTGAATATATATTGGTTCTTCATATATTACAACTATTTTTATATGCATATATTACAACTATTTTTGAGGAGGTTGGTCACTGACACTCATTCCGACCTGTGCCGCCACGCCGTGCACACCTGTCTACAGCTCCGCCAGTATCTCCCAGTGAGACCGCAATAGTCCCCGCACTATTGCCGTCTCACTCGGGTCATCGTTCCGACGCTAGTTGCAGACCAGTGCCTTGGAATACGCAGTCCTGACGAAGTTTTCTTTTGTGTGCAGAAGCTGAGCAGCCGCCGAACGCCGTGCAACGTGAGCTACGAGCTCGCCGTGCCGGCGCGCAGAGGCGCTCTAAGACGTCAGGCATTACCACCTACCCAAGTCCCTTGTTTCGTTATCATAACACTCCGGGCTGGTGGTCTTGTTCTGACCGCACTTTTCGGTGCGCATTTCACAACTTTACTACTCGACACAACATTGTACCAGTGCGCGTAACAACACACTTTGTGCTGTTAAGCGACGTCGTTCAGGCGTGGGGTAGCGTCAGCCAAACCCGTCTGAACGATCAAATCCGCCATTTGCTGCGGTCGCAGTGTGACACCCTACGGTGACAACGGCCACTGTTGTTGTTTTTGGTTTAACCTTGCACCGTGGCCTTTCCCGCTTCACGGGTCAGCCGAAGCAAGCTGGGCTCCGGGACAACTGGCCTTGGGGTCGCCCCTAGTCAACCCCGGAGCAGCATTAGGAGCACCCCTCTCCGCCGAGAAAAAAGCTCGGAGAGGGTACACAACTAGGGCACACCATAGGTACTCACTCCCTCTCACACAAGTGAGCTCACGAGTTGCGAGAGGGAGACAGAACCCGTTAGGCCATCCTGAGTATTCCCCTCAGGATGCAACGTCCCTCTAACGGTGAGGTGGAGGTCCTTCAGACCTTCGCCCTCCGCTACCCCGAACTCTACGCTGATCATCAGCAATCGCTTAACGATGCAGAGAGTGCCCGCCTCACGGACACTCTTATCGCTCCCTCCGGAACTCCAATTCCGGAGGCCATCGTCCCTCCTCTGACCCGGTCCTTCTCAGAGGACAGCCCGACTTCGCCCGCTCCGGGCCCTGACAACAGACGCACGGTGGCAGCCCCTCCCCGTGAGAGGTCTCGCTCGCGCTCACCGATCGGGAGGCCAGCGAGCACCCGTCCCTCCATCGCCGTTGTCGAGCCCACTTCGGACTCCGAAACGGAGATGGATGTAGATCCGAGTCGCGCCTTACGCACTGACTCGGACTCCGATAACGACGGCTATACCGTCGTAGATAGAAAACGCAAGCGTGCTCCTAAAGCCGCTAGTTGCGCAACTTCCGCCCCTCCCGCCAAGGCACCCGCTAAGGCCCCCGCCTCCGGCAAGAAGCCGACCCCCGCCCCACGCCCCGCGTCTCCTCCCTCCGCTCCGGCCACCACTGCCGCGTCCCCTCAGGACGCGAGCGCGCGCCACGAAAAACCGCCTCCGCCCCTGTTCATTCAGGACAAAACCAAATGGGACATGCTGTCCCGTTTAGTTTCGGATCGTGGGATCCACTATACTAATGCCCGCTCCAGCAGGGCATTAAAGTTCAAGTGTCCACCATTAGCGACCACAGAGCGCTAACGAAACTCCTCCGCAATGAGAGCATAAGCTTCCACACTTATGCGCTCGAAGAGGAGAAAGTCCTCCGAGTGGTCATCCGCGGTGTGCCCAAGGAGGTACATACCGATTCGGTATGTGCTGACCTGAAGGCACAAGACTTCCCCGTACATGCAGTTCACCGCATGTACAGCGGGAAGGACCGCAGTCCCTACGACCTAGTACTCGTAGTACTAGATCGTACACCTGAAGGCAAGGCCATTTTTAATTTAAAAAAGGTCTGTGGCCTCTCAGGACTCGATGTCCAAGCCCCATACAAAAATGGGAGTCCCTCGCAGTGCCATAACTGCCAACTATACGGGCACGCCTCCCGTTTCTGCTTCGCTCGCGCTAGGTGCGTTAAGTGCCTAGGCGATCACGCGACAGCAGCGTGCACTCGCACCCGGGATTCGCCGGACCCACCCAGTTGTGTTCTATGCGGTGCTCAAGGGCATACCGCGAATTACCGTGGTTGCCCTAAAGCACCACGAGTGAACCACAGGGTGGCAAGGCATAGGCCGACCCGCCCCTCTTATGACCGTTACCAACGGGTAAGTCCTAAACTAACGGTAGTACCTGCCTCACAGGTAATACCCGCGCCGCTCCCAGCCCGTAACGCATGGTCTAAACCACCCAGTATGGTTAAGACCGTCGCTACCGCCCGCGCCCCGGCCCGCGCGCCCGCGCCCGCTCCCGCACCCGCCCGCGCCGCGGCCCCTGCCCGCGCACCGGCCCCGGCTCGCCCCGCGCTCCCGGCACCCGCTGCCAACACCGTTCGCGCCCCTCCCCGCGCCGCTTCCCGGCCACAAGCTCCCCCTATGCCATTGATGGCTGCCCCTCTTCAAGAGGCAATCAACCTAGTCAGCGATCTGGCTATGTCGGTTGACATCAATGAGGTACAAGAGCTATTCCACAAGATGCAATACGCTCAATCCCCAGCGGACGTGATCCAATACACATTGGAACACGCAAACTTACTAAGCGCCCTTAAGCGCTTCGTCCCCCAGGCCCCTCCCCAGTACAACCACTATGGGTAGTACAACCGAACGCACGAAACCGTACTCAGTTTCGTTAGCGTCATTTAACGCTAACGGCCTCTTCAGACAACGTGACCTCGTCCACGACTTTTGTTGTACCCACCTTATCGATATCATATGCGTGCAGGAAACCCTTCTAAAACCGGGGAAGGCGAACCCTAGGTTTGCCAATTACAGAACGGTACGTGATGATAGAGTGAACTCCCGTGGGGGAGGCACTCTTATCTATTACAAAAGGTCCCTGCACTGCATTCCCCTACCTACCCCGACTCTTGTTAATATGGAAGCATCTGTTTGCCTCCTAGCTATGACTGGTCATCAACCTATAGTCATAGCGTCCTGTTACCAAGCTTGCTCCAAGCCGATCGTCCGAGCTGACTTAGAAGCCTTGTTCTCATTAGGAAGCGCCGTCCTTCTGATTGGCGACTTCAACAGTAAGCACATCCTATGGAATTGTAACGTCAACAATCCCACTTGAAAACCTAATCGCAGAACTTAACTTTGACATAATTGCGCCCACTGAGCCCACTCACTACCCTTATATGGAAGACCATCGATCTGACTTGCTTGACATGGCACTACTCAGAGGCGTAACACTCCGGTTACGCTCCATAGAAGTGGTTCACGAGCTTCACTCTGACCACCGACCCATTATACTGCGACTAGGTCCCGACCCTACGACTGACCTCCCCCGCCCCACTAAGACGATAGTGAACTGGAAGCAAGTAGGCGATGCCCTAAAGGCTATCAGTTCACCGGACCTTGACAAGATCCCTGACGACATCCTGACAAAAGATGACGTAACCCTTGCGATCGATTCGTTCACCAATCACCTCTCCACCGTAGTAGGTGCATCCGCAAAGGAGGTCATAGTGCCGGACGACCGGCGCCTTGTCATTCCAGCGGATGTGAGACGATTGGTGACGGAGAGTAAAGCAGTGACCCGACATTACGACTCTTACCCCAGTAAAGAGAACAAAACTAAGAAACGCCACTTTGAACGCATGGTTCAAAGTCGCATGTCTGAGTTGCGTGATCAACAATGGGGCGATAAACTTTCAAACCTCGTGCCAAGCCACCATGCTTACTGGGACTTGGCGCGAGGTTTGAAAGGAAGTAACCATAACGACATGCCTCCCTTATACAGACCAGTCCCACTAGTCCCAGCGTTCTTTGACGAAGACAAAGCTGAGTGCCTAGCTGATAGCCTAGAGGCTCAGTGTTCCCCTAACGTAGATCACGTTGACCAAGCTCACCTCGATTCGGTGGATGCTGAAGTCGAACGTAAAAGCTCTGTGGTCACCTCTGAACTCCCACCAATCACTTTAGCGACTTACGCTGAGGTGGCGAGACTGATCAAGGCTCTCCGACCGCGCAAATCCCCCGGTGCCGATGGCATCTCCAACAGGGTTCTTAAAACCCTCTCTCCTCCTCTCATCCATCTCTTAGTCAGCATCTTCAATGCTGCTATGAGCCACTGCTTATTCCCAGACACCTGGAAATGTGCAAATGTCATTGGCATTCACAAACCAGGCAAAAGCTCATCTGACCCCACCAGCTACCGCCCCGTCAGCCTCCTCAGTGCCTTAGGCAAACTTTACGAGCGGTTACTTGCAAACCGTCTCCAGTCCCATGCTAAGGAACACCACCTTATCCCAGATGAGCAGTTTGGCTTCAGATCCGGACACTCATGCGTCCAACAGGTGCACCGCCTCACGGAGCACATCATTGAGGGCTTCAATAAGTACCCCAAACCCCAGACTACGCTAGCAGTCTTCCTTGACGTAGCGAAAGCTTTTGACAAAGTCTGGCACAATGGCTTGATCTACAAGCTATACCAATTTGGCGTGCCAGAACGTCTTGTGCTTATCCTACAAGACTTCCTTAAAGCCAGAAGCTTTCGCTATCGCGTGGAAGGCACCCTCTCCTCCCCCCACCCAGTCAGAGCCGGAGTCCCTCAGGGCTCCGTGCTATCACCTATTCTCTTTGCACTGTATACCAGTGACATCCCACGCTCTCAGCCCAAAGTATTCCTAGCCCAATATGCGGACGATACCGCCATTTACACCACTGGGTGGCATATCAACAGACAGTCCTATTTCGTCATTCAACGGGCCGTCACCGAGATCGGTGACTGGTTCCGAAAATGGCGCATCGCGGTCAACCCAGCTAAAAGCACAGCTATGTGCTTTACTGAGAAGACACGCTCCCCTTACCCGAAACCGCTTATTTTGTTCGACGAACCCATTCCCTGGGTTCCTAGAACAAAATACCTCGGAATCACCCTTGATCGTCATCTCACCTTTAACGATCACATAACAACCGTCCGTAACAGAGCGGCCTTCGTAATGGGTCGCCTTGGTCCCCTACTTCGCAAAGAGAGTAAAATGTCTCTTAGTAATAAGAAGACACTTTACACTGCCTGCATCCGCCCCATCATGACTTACGCATCAGTAGTGTTTAGTCATGCTAGTGAGGCCCACCTTCATAAACTTCAAGTCATCCAAAACCGTTTTCTTCGTAATGCAACTGGCGCCCCGTGGTATATCCGGAACACCGAGTTGCATTGCGACTTAAACCTTCCCTCTCTAGCGCAGTTCAATAAGGACTGCGCCCGCCGATACTTTGATCGAGCGCCCCACCACCCGAACCCATTGGTTGTCCAGGAATCGAACTACTCGACTGCCTCTTCTATCCCATTTTTCAAACCCCCCCGTCGCCGACCACGGCAGGTATTAGACGACCCGGATGACCCCATCGCAGCCATTACATTGGCAGCTTTAGCGTTATCCGCAAGTCGTCGAGGTAAAATCCCCAGGTGTGAGGTAATTAGAGGTCACACAATCAAACACCGAGCCCGCCGGCGAGCTCGAGGCAAAAACAAGGTCACGATAAATTGCTCTCCAAATAGTCAAAGAGTATTATTCAGTAGGGCCCAATTGTGCAACACTGCAGTTGCACAGAGGCATTTTGCTCCGATCCCCCCCATGTCTCTCGACAGCGAGACAAGCCGAGGTCCGAACCACAGTGGTGCCCTTGAGCTCGCTGTCAACCCCTCCTATAGTAGCGGCACGTTTTCGGCGTCCGCAGGAGACGGAGGTAGAAAGCGCTTTTCGCCTTCTACGCCCGTCTCGGGAGAAGTGCCTTCGGCACTTCTCCCTCCCGGGCTATTGTAGGGCCAGGCCCTCGCCCAAAACCCGGTGGAGCTGGACGACCGCACAGGCGGTAGCCAGCATCTCTGTCCTCCCTAAACAAAACAACAAATGAGGAGGTTCTTGAAGAGGTAGCAGAAAATCGTCGTCGAGATTTTGGTGAGAACAGTGCAAATACATTTTTATATTAAATTTGTTCATAAAATACAAAATTTGACATTTTCAAATATTTTTTGGTACGGGGTACATCTCAAAAAGTAAGTAAAGTGAGGAATCTGAAATAAATATATATTATATTTGTTTCAGATTCCTCCTATCTTCCTCCTTTATTTGACCTACCTCCGATCCTTTATTTGCACAACAAATACTGAAATCTCCAGTTTATAATATTGTTTTAAAACTGTAATCCACCCGACTCGCAAAATACCGTTTTTTTATGTATTATGCATTCCTGAAAAACTTTTTTGCTTTAATTTTGAAACAAATGTAGAAGTATTAAAATATTAAATTGGTGTGTACTTATTTCAGATAACACAGACAAATATTTTTCGCTTGATTTGTTTAACTTGACTTAAGTAGCTTTTACGAATTCCCCGAATGTTCGCCTCCTACGTGATTTTCATACGAAAACAGACTTCATCCCTTCGCAGTTTTGAGTATCTAACAGTATATTTGAGAATGTTACAATAACTAGATGCTAATTAAATACCAATTTGAATTTTGATATACATTAAAAGCTTTGTATCATTTTTGTATATATAGTAGTTGATGTTTGATCGACACAGTTTAAGATGCTGTTAAATGCTGAATTTTTGTCACTATCGGACTGTGTAGGAGTGAAAGAGATGTAGCGATGGTGAAATCACGATCAATTTAGGTAAAATCCGAAGGTAAGCTATTAAGCTAATTATTAGTGCTAAGATAATTTCTTTACTACGATTTACGTTACTAGTTTTGCGTTATTAAACACAAAACTAGTACGTAAATCGTAGTAAAGATGTTTAGCACGTGTCAGCGTGTTAATAGCTACCTCTTTGAAACTTTTTTGTTTGGATATTTTTGATTTCATTACCTTAATCGTGGTACCTATCGACAAAATAGCTTTTGTTTTCAATAGGTATATAAAACAAGACCATAAAGCCAGCAATCAATATTCCAAGACATAAAACTATACACAATTTTAATCTTAGATCTAGTCTGTTTCACTATTCATGGCCATGCGTCTATCGTAAAACTTGATATATTATTTCAGAACCTTGTTTTATTATTTCAGCTCGTTCATATTTATTATATTTTCACACACTTAGATTGTTATGTAGAAACTTTTTTTAAACCATAATATACTTAAACACACACACACACACACACATATATATATATTATTTATAGTATAGTTTAAAGTGTTACTCAAGTCGGTATTCTAAGCATCTCGTTACATGTGAAAGATCCATAACAAAAAAAAAAATTATTTATTAACTTATGTCTTATCTATCACTTAATAAAGAATTAAAGAATATATTATTTTTTTCGTAGTTCTAGTTTATAATTTCTCTACGGTCATGCAATTAAATATTCAAAAACATCAATCAGACTTAGGCAATCCCACAGCTGGTTTTTGAACATTATTGACCCGGTGACTGATTTGTACATTTCATTGGTTCAAATGCCAGTACTCCACCCGATATGTGCAATCTATAGTAATACTTATAATACAATATTCCTATATTTATTTATATTGGCAAGTGTTATCTTTTGTTCAGAACTGTCTGTATGTATACACATTATCAATAATTCAACGAATATTTAATGTTACCATTTCACAAAATTTTCCCTTCAAGTCGGGAAAGTAAAAGCTATTAATGCAAGCATATCGTGCCAATAGTTCGCGCGGCCACTTTGACATGGTTGACCTAACCTTAATCTAATTCTTGACCCAAATACTTTGTGTGATTCAAATTGCTTCGAATCGCTTGGTGCAGTTGTTTTGCATACTGTAATTTTAGGTAGTTAGGTTTTAATGTTCGGAACTTAATAGGGTAATTTTTGTGTGATTATTGCTAGCAACGTGTTTTATGTTCACTGTTTATGGTAGCTGAGAATGTGGGGAGAAATAAATTTTCTTGGTTATTTCCTCGCATGTGGTAATAAAAATGTTTACGCCGCGTGCATAGAGGTTAACTATTTGCTTTAGTTTAGTTCTTTATTAGTTTTAATAACAACGAAAGAAAAAAATTGAGCCACGGTCCGTGCTGGTATTCTGTCATCTGTGGTCTACCAATTGGGCTACCGTGGTTGGGTTTTGTTACGTTATTAAGATTAGATATTATTAAAGATACGCTTGTATTACAATTGATATTTAACCATAAATAATAATATAAGTTTATTCATGTACATATTTACACATAAGTACGTGTACATCAAACATAAAAGCTCGATTACCATTACCACTGACTCCCTGACTTACTGACATAAATCTCCCAGAAAGAGTTGTGGAGGTATAGGTGATGAGGCATAGCAAATAACAATATGTTGAAACGGTTTCGTTAGTACGAAAAAAATCGAAAAACACAAAAATGTCTGACAATAAAAAAAATGCAGGGTGAAGGTATTGAATCACGAAAACGGTAAGACTATAATATGAAAGGGTGGTGAACTAATTTCATAAGGAATTGGGATCTCTTACGAATTTCACTTGTCAAAACTCCAAAATACCCACCGTATAAAGTTCGACCCACTGAAACTCGGCCACCCTCCTCTGATCCCTACTACAAAACTCCACGTCGTCGACCACGGCAGGTATTGGACGACCTGGATGACCCCATAGCAGCCATTACGTAGGCAGTTTTAGCATTATCCGTTAGTCACCGGTAACAACGTCAGGTGTACGGTAATTAGAGGTTTTTTTTTTTTTTTTTTTTTTTTTTTTATTTGTTATACATTTAACCTATCCCTATTTAATGTGGGATACCATTAAATCCTATTTCATTTATTAAAACAACTTTTACAATTTTTTACTTACATAACTTAAACTAACTTAATCTAAATGTGAGGCTCCGCAAGTTCGGCAATCCATAGGCTCATTGCCTGTAATCAGCTTGCTGCAAGTTGAGCAAGCAACTATCTGCACAACTTGCAGCAAACCGACTCACGCTTGCCTGATTTGCAGCAGCTTGCCGAGCTTGCGGAGCCTGCTGAAAATGTAACTTTTTATTAATTTCAATTTTCTAAATTTATGCGCTGTACAGAGTGGAAACACGGCCATTTTTGTTATCATTTACAAAATATTTTTGCTTTTAACTAATTAACTTTTACTAAAATTATCATGCGCTATAGCCATTCCTATTAATCTGTGTACCAGTTGAATAAGTTGGCAACAAGTACATGTATTGGAGTATCGCATTACTCAGAGAGTGACGAGAACTCCACACATACGTGAGTTCAGGAGATTTAACCCTCTCCGGCCCGGCTGTATTCATTATACTCTGATTTAATGTCGTTTCACATTACGACAAGATTCAGTTTATACATGTTATAAATTAGATTTAAATACAATTTATTTTAAGAACATTAGTTTTGATTACGCTATTATAAGATTTTATTTATATACATTATTTATACTAATTTACATCATTACACTGTTGTAGGATTTGATTTCTATTTATTATTTATACAAATTTCCATCATTAATCGCATATCATAGCTCGTAGCTACATCTTCAAGTGCTATTTACTATAAATTAATTCTTCAAATATACTATAAACACCTGGGGTTATTTTAAAATTTTCCAGTTGGATAGTTACCACAACACGATATCAATGACATAATACAAAATAACACATAAACACTGTCTTTATATTAACATTTTAAATTTAACTTGTTTCCATAAGCTGTTGGTCCAATATCTCTAGCATCTTTGCGTACTAACCTTGAGCATACATAGAGCAGGAGTTGACTGAGCCAGGGTGCTTGGGCAGTAGCTAACACCTTACTGACATAAATAATTAGAGGTTAATCAAGCACCAATCTCGCCGGCGAGCTGAAGAGTCCTGATTAGTGTCTCTACAAATAGTCACAGAGTTTATTTCCGTAGGGCCTACTCTCAAGGGTACAACATTGCAGTTTTACCGGGGCAATTAGTTCCGACCCACCCAATGTCTCCCGACAAAACCTTTTTCGCTGTCTACGTCAGAAGTCAGAAAGAAGCTTGTTGGCTTGATACAATTTTTATTACTTACATTATGATTACATATACATAGTAATTCTAGGTTAGCCTGAACAACATCTTTGACCACATCATCACTTATCATCAGGTGAGATAGTGGTCAAAGGTTAGCCTATCAGCTATAAAAAGTAAATAAATAATT
Source organism: Plagodis dolabraria (assembly GCA_963854805.1). Classification (NCBI taxonomy): domain Eukaryota; kingdom Metazoa; phylum Arthropoda; class Insecta; order Lepidoptera; family Geometridae; genus Plagodis; species Plagodis dolabraria. The sequence goes on along the minus strand of OY978457.1, from coordinate 20,423,280 downwards.
ATTAATTCATATTGCAAATGGAAAACTTTTTGAACAAGAAGACCCACCATACAGTTTGTGATTATGTCAACGAAAAACGCTTGGACAATCCGCCTCGTCAAAGCTACCAACTACCTACATTATTTAAATTTTACCTCCCTCTAAATAATAAAAACATATTGTAATCGTTTTGTAACAAATTGTTATAAAATATTTAACAAGAATAGACCCGAGTTTCTCGCCCCTTCATCTCGCAGACCTCGCAGTAGCTCTATGTAACTTTTTTCCTGAACCTAGCAGTAGAATATAGAATATTTAAAAATAAAAACTTGTAATTGACCGTCATAAGGGCTTAAAGCTAACGTCACCAGTGCATAAGTGGGCGCAGTCGTGATCGCACGCACTACGTGACGAAGCGACTCTGAAAGTCGCGAAACCGGTCGAGACGCCTTCTCGACGTATAAATACCGTAAGTTGAATTCGGTTCACAATGTCTTTTAGTATCGTCATAAGGGCGTCAAAGACACCTTTATGTAATAAATGATCTTGACTTTGACGATCACGACTACCGCGAAGGGGTATTAAATCAGTCTAAACATTCCCCGATATTTTGGTTTCACGTAAAAGTTATGAGCCTGTTAATCTGTGACATGCGCAGTTTTGGATTCCATATTAGAACCGCAACTTTTCTAATTTTGTTTTCATGTAATTTTTTTTCTGTTCCAGATTTCAAAGTGGAAGGATATCCAGTGCTAGTGTGGTTCCACGGAGGAAGCTTTATGAGAGGGAGCCCTAACAGCATCAATCCTTTTCAACTCGTCCTGAAACAAAAAGTACGTTTACAGGAATGTCAACTTAATAAACATTTTATCAACACACGTCATAATCGTATACAGGTTGTCCCAAGAAGTAGTGATATACTGAAGCTGGGAGGTAGAGGACCTAGAGAGTAATCTGAATCAACCCCATGTATGTTCCGCTTCTGCGAAAGATCGCAGAAGCGATTCTAAGAAGAATGGAATAAAAAAATGTCAAGAAAGATAAAATTACCCAGTATCACAACTTATTTTTAAGGTCTCTTAAAGTTGTGAACATACTGGGCAATTTTATCTTTCTTGGCATTTAATTTTTTTTATTCCATTTAAAGATCTAACAATAGTAAATGTTACCATACTGAATTGGCCTATCTATGAGCTTAGCACACAAAAAAAAATCAAGCATCTACCGCAATAATTCACGTCACCGTAAATAAAAATCTCATCGTACTCGGCGATGGGTGAAAAATTAAAAAAGGTCATAACTCGAATCTAATAACACGAAAAATCGCGGAACATACATGGGGTGATTCAGATAGCCCTCAAGGTCCTCTACCTCCCAGCTTCAGTATATCATTACTTCTTGTGACACCCTGTATATACCGCTTTCCTACTAACCGCAATTTTTTATATTTTTATTTTATAAAAAATGTATACCTTTGTTATTATTGCTAAAACGTTAACCTGTGACCACTTTCTCAATTGAGGGGTGTCGACGTGGTCAAAGATGTTGTTCAGGCTTTTTAGAATTACTGGCTCTCGAGGAAAGCTGCCATATAATGCAATTATGTGATTGACGATAGATATTCTTCTAGTTAGCCAGGCGACGTGAATATTATACATACACTTATTCTCCTGGTCTACGTAGAATCATGTGATTCCAACTGTAGACTCCCTGCACGGCAGTACATAATATTTGCCAATCTGGGCAATCATTGCCTCTAAAATCAGCTAGAAATCAAAAGTTCACATTTGTATTTAAATACCTTAAGCTTAATTTTCACAGCCGATGCCATTAAAATCTTTGTTATTTACTTACAGGTGATCTTCGTATCCGTTGCCTATAGACTTAATATATTCGGATTCTTCTCAACATTAGACAACGAAGCCCCTGGCAATTTCGGACTCTTGGACCAAGTAGCATCACTATACTGGGTGAAGTACAACATAGCAAGCTTTGGAGGGGATCCAGACAACGTTTGTATCTTTGGACACGATGCAGGAGCAGTCAGCGTTGGTCTTCACTTAGTATCCGCTTACTCAGCAGGACTCTTCCAAAAAGCTATAGCAATGAGTGGAAATGTTCTGTCTCCAGAAACTGTCAATATTGCCAGGAAGGAGCTCATAACCGTTGATAAAGTAGCCAATGCTTTCAGTTGTTTTCGGAAACCTACATATCAGTTACTAGATTGCCTACGAAGAGTAAACTATCAAGCGTTACTAGATATAGGAGAACCTTTAGCAGATTGGAAACCAATAGTAGACACTGGTTTCAGTAACATAACAGGTCCATTTCTTCCTGATTACCCCAGCAAGTTATTCAAAGACGAAATCTTTACACCAGTCCCACTTTTAACAGGTTACACAAATATGGAAGACGCCTTACTACTAGACAAAGGTGAAAATGAAGACTCAGGTATAAGTCAAAGAGAATTTGATGTTATGAGAGAGGAAATAATACTTTCTGATATTACAGTTGATAATAGCTCTTGTTTCACAAATCAACATCATATTCAAGACACAGTTGCGTTTTTCTACAAGCCCATACCGCATACTTCAAATGAAACTATTTTGAGGAAGTTGTTTTTAGATTTCTATACCGATAAAGTTCACGGGTCCACTACCTACCAACTAGCGAAGCACGTGAGTAAACAAGCACCTGTTTACCTATACAGGTTCGATTTGAAGCCCTTTTCGGATGTAGCAAATGAGGGCATCCCGGATTGGATCGCAGTCCCGCATAATTTCGATTTAATTTTCACTTTCGGCATGCCCTATTTAGCATTACCCGAAGATTTAGGGAAATGGGATTACCGAGATAAAAGCATTTCGGAAATTATAATGAAAATGTGGACAAACTTTGCTTGGTATTCAAACCCTACGAATTCAGGCGTAATAATTGACTGGAACGCTTTCGAAGAAGAGAAACCTGGATTTTTTATTATAGATCGTCAGAATTTTACGATGAGCACTCCTCAGACGATAAATTTGAAAGCGTTTGAGTTTTGGACAGATTTCTATCCAAAAGTTGTGGAAATTGGAACAAAGTGTTGTAAAGAAACTTACGAAGACTCCGGGGCGGATTCTGTTTTAACGCAGAGGATCATACATATTTTGACAACTTTATATTTTGTTTTAATTATGGTGTCGTAATTTTAAATGAAAACAGAGCACATTTATTGTTATTTTTGTATAGTCTATTGAAATATTATTTAAGTTCAAAGTGTTAATAAAAATATTTCTTCGGGGGGAATGTATTCCTGTAAATAAAGCAACGTAAATCAATTTAGACGTGTTTCAATTTAAAATGTGAGTTCTCTGCTGAGTTCAAAGTCCAGGCTGAAAACCCACTGCACTTTTTATTTATACTAAAAGTTTTGTCTGATTAGAAAAAAAAGCTATGTTTAATATTTTATACAAACTATTTCGTCTGACTGAAAGGAACATTTTATTGTCTGACTCGCAACTTTGACTGCTGTACTTTTGTTAGGACGACACGAATTACCCACGATGTTTTGGCAAAGAAATGCATGAAGTTTTCAGGGAATAAACAATATGAAATAGACACAAGATCCTTGAACAAGATTAAAAAACAATATATTTTATCGAATGGGTTGTGGGTAGAAAGGATAGCTCGAAATTCGTAGCGATATTGAAAAAGAGTCACACACACTTTTTAACTTGTTTTACTGATCAGAAACTTTCAATTCAATCCATTTTCGGTAGATTTTTCAATCGATTGATACAACAAATTGTATGTTTTTTAATCATCGTCTTTGAAGGCTGACCTAAAATTACTAGCACTGAAGGACAGCTGCCAAAACAGAGCATTAGGTGCTTGGCTTCAGATTTTCAACATTTTCAACGACATAATATGAGATAGTGAGCAAAGACCCGTTCTCAGGTTGAAGTCTCAGTAATTATTGGATGTTATTGGACCATAATTGAGTTGTCCAAAGTCAAGAAACCATTCTTAAGTGTGATTGGTCACGCCTCGAGCCTCACGCTCGACCTTTGAATCCCCCAAGTGCTGTCAACCCACCAGCAAATTACATTTAACTTAGCGATAAGAAACATGCGATATAAGAAAGAATTGATTTACACTGAAAATTGTGAAATAGCTTAGAAATAAATTTCTTTTATGAAGAAAATTTATGATTTCAAGTTTCCAAGGAGTTTCATTAAATTTACGGCAGCTTTACTTTCTAAATTGTTTTAGCGTTAGGATGACCTAACAGTTTTTTTTTCTGTCCACTATTGAGGGAGGAAATTGGCTAATCGAGTAAAATATTTTCATGGTAAGAACAGGCTTTTTTCAATAAGAACTCTTTTTATGTACCTGTTATAGCGACCATATAGCCAGTAGGTAATATTTATGGTGCTACCGAAGCCTTCAAATTACGGTAATTAGTACCTATAGCTCAATAATCAACAGCCCTTGTTATAATAAGTGGATGGAGCTACAGAAAATAAATACATATTTTTATTACCCTTCTTTTCAATGTCACTTTCTTAGAAGGGATTAGTATTACGAATAATTAAACTAATATAATGACCCACAATCTACAGTTACTAGAGATCAGGCAGCATTTATATCTCATGAAACACAGTGAACCCATATCAAAAAGCGTTATGTGGCCATATATGTCCAATTCACGTTTGCGGCGGGGAGTGGTGCAACCATTGCGTGGTGGCGCTGCAAGCAAGCGCTACCACCCTCAGAAGCAGGGATGACCGTAAGGCAATAAGTGTAAGTGTAAGTGTTTGATGTTTTACTTATAATAATATCATAGATATTATATAACTATGGAGTCAATATATTATATAAAATTAGCCTACCATCTTGACGGATGTCATTTTCGTAATCTGCACCACAAAAAGCCTCAAAAGACCGCGAAGATACAGCAGCCGTGGTGTATGTAGTTAATTTAGAGAGGCGCCCCTGCGTCTCATCCCTCACACCCCGCATGATTGTTCTGCCTAGACGCCGATTTTAACAATTGTATGGATACTTAGGTTTTGGTTTTGTTGCCAGTCTTTGTCCATTCAAAATTTTCAAATATGATACTCGTAATAATTACTTGCATAGTTTTTGCAAATTTCACAAATTTCTAACAATTTCCATCAACATTCGTCTTTCACAAACTTGAAAATTTGGAATAGGCGTCCCGAAGCATTATTTTCAGAAATATCCTTGAAAAGGTTCTTCGCTCCAAATGGGAAAACTTAAAATACATTTTGCCCATTCTGAGCGAATATCTTAGTTACTTAAGGTGAAGTGAGTATCAAAAAGACAAATTTAAACATGTTTTTAAAACAGAGTGTGCGCCTTACTATCTAGTTCATATTATAACTAATAGTATAATACTAAGATTAAAATATGTCATATTCTAGACAAGATTAAAAGTACTATGCCTGATACGAAAAAAACTTTCATTCAGAGACATACTGAAGAGATCGAAAGCGCATCAGCCTTCTACATTCAAACGTATTTTCATTAGATTTAAACACGCAATTCTAAAAAACTGGCCAAATACGAGTCGGCCCTCTTTTAAGGATCCGTATCGCGATAACGAGTAAAATATGACATAAATAGTGACTTTTTTAAAATATATTTCGCTTCTCGTGGTCGTTCTTGTTTATGCCCGGTGCAAGCGGACAAAAACTTATTTTTATGCTCTAGCGCTTAAATGTTTTTTAGGTTCAGTTTGTAATATATTCATTTCGTAATAAAACTAACTAAGATTAAAACTTAACGAAAAAACTTTCATTCAGAGACATTCTGAAGACATTGGAAGCGCATGTGTAATATTCAAAAGTATTTTCATTAGAAACACTCAATTCTAATAAACTGGCCAAACGCGAGTCGGGTCTCCATTAAGGATTCGTATTGCGATAACGCGTTAAACTTACAAAAAAAAATGTCAACTCCCCCCGTGTCAGTTGCCCACGATCTCAGTTCCCCCCGATAAATTTTGAGTGAATATTTTTTTGTGATTTGTACTGTCAGCAGCGAAAGTGTATTTAAAGTTATTTAAAAAATAATGAGGGCACACAAGTTTAGGTTGGTTGGAAGAGATTTTTGTCATAGATAAGCTTACTTTGTAAAACTTATAATAAGAACTTACTGTATATATTATGCAAGTGTAAGAATAAATAAAGGATTATAAGAAAAATAAAGGAAAGACTGATTTTCTACGATCATTTATTAATTTGAAAGTTTCATTGTAAATATCAACAACAATATTAAAATTACAGCAGGCAAAAACAGCATTTATAAATCATTTAAAATTTTACCAAGTATATAAAATAAACAACATTAAACACTCAATAAAAGGAAATCAACAATCATAAAACATTTAAAATTACTAAAAGAAAAAACTAAAAGTTGGATACTATAAGGGGTTAAGTATGAAATTGCCGTTTTGTACTGAAAAATTGAAATTGTTTTTTTTAATTAAACATTTTTATTTAATTAAAATACCACATACCATCACTATCTATAAATTGCTGCCATGCCATCTAATAAGAATGTCATCAATGCCTTTGCGATAGAACTCTGGTGATCTAGATTCGACAAACTGTGTGACAACATTTTTTTTTTTTTAATTTTAAATCTACACTCCACAGACTCCAGGGTCCGTGACTTTTTTTTAACTATGAAATAATTTATTAGTAAGCAAGAAATATGAAATAGGAAACATGCAACATCCCAAGGGGGAACAGTGTTAAAAGTTTTTTTTTTTCTTTTTTTCCGAGAATGTCGCATTCGCGAGTTGACGCATATGCCAGCCATCGCCTTCCTCAACCATTTTTGAGGGAATATGGTGACCCGACACACAACGCCGCCGCTAGACAACACCTTTCTGTGAGCATGACCACTCCGGATACCCGTGCCAACGATTACAATTACAAAAATAATTTGGGACTACAATAAAATAATATACCTACAGAAATTTACATATTTTGTTATTCTCCCACGTCACATTTTAACAGGGCCTCCATTACCGCGCTATTTCGATCTTTGATCGACGACAATATAAAGTACAAAATGTGAAAACATTTTGTACTGCCTCCTGGGAAGAAAACTTTTTATCACATAGAAAATTGACCAAATCATGAAAAAATTAAAAAAACGGAGGGTGACGAATGGTTTCTAATCGCAATTCCTGTAGAGTTAAAACGGTTTCTCGTGCTGTATGAGGTCTCGCGTTATCATGAAGCAATAATGGTGGAGATCGATTCATGAGTCGGGGATGTTTCATTACTAGTTTTGCAATCATTGTTCGGAGTTCGGTACGATAGACATCTGCCGTTATTGCTTGACCAGATCGGAGAAAGCTATAGTGAATAACACCATGCTGAGACCACAAAACAGTAACCATTGCCTTGGTAAGCTTTGCTTTAGGACACTGTTGCGGTTATATTTTTTATTTCTCTTACAATAAGGTTAATGCGATAATTCTGTTTTCGTCTTTGATGTAATCAAACAATACAAGGGGCTTACATTTCGCGGGGATTAATATATGAAGTGGTTCCTTGAAATTTGTTATTGGAACTTTCAAATCTTTGCTATGCTTTCTACATAATGTGTTTTTCACCCTTCTGAATGCCGGAATGTCCAAAGTACAACAATAATATTTTAATTTTGAAAAATTTCAAAATACGCCTTTCAAAAATTATTTGCACTGATATATAGTTTTTGCATAATTCTGTTTTCACTTTCATCTGTGTTTCTGGGTGCCGACTATTGTTATTAGTAACCCAAATTTTTTCATTTGTAAGAAATGCGCTGGACTGAATGGTGATTTATAGTTAAACCCGTCAGAATTGAAAGATTACGAGAACAATAGAATTCCATTCATAGTAACGGCGGCAGTCCCGTTTCCTCGATATAATACCTAGCTAGTATGCATACATTTTGAATCTTGCATTTTAATAACACAATTATATGTGTTCTTAATACGCAAGATATAAAAACCATTCGAAAAAATTGACTAAATGTAATTTTAGCAATTATGATATTGAAATAAATATATTATTATCAAGAGAAACTCTTTTTTGCTAACGGTATATTTAATATATGGTAATTATTTCTTTCAATCAAATTTATCGGGGGGAACTGAGATCGTGGGCAACTGACACGGGGGGAGTTGACATTGGGTGCGTATGCCACTAACCCAATAGATCTAAAATGAGTCCATTTTAGATTATCAACTACAATGACACTTTTTTTTATATGTTTCTTCTTCTCATGATCGTAAAGTTTTTGTTTACCAATGCCTGGTGTAAGCCTATTTTTAAACAGAAGTGCATGGATTGTTTTTTTTTTTAATTGCTTAAAGAGGTTACGTTTGTAATATGATATATATTACAAACGGAATGTAAGAAGTTGGCTTGTCTTATCACTGTATTAATAAAGATACAGATATGTTTTTCCCGGAAAATGGCACTCAAGATAGAAAGGAATCAGTTTAAATTTTATCTATAACTAATATTGTCGTTTTCTTTCCTCACAATTGAAGTGAATATCTGAGTGTATTACTCATGGTAAGCGATGATATGGTCGAAGATGTTGTTCAGGCTAACCGAGAATTACACCTAAAATCGTCTCAGCTAAAATGACTTGTTAGCAGCTAGAATACAATTAATTCTAACTGGGACGTTTAACATCGCCTTTGGCTCGGGCTGGTAAGTTGCTGGACTGGTTTAAGTCGAGGCTAAAATGTATGATAAATGCACTTAGATGGTCACTTCAATTCCAAGGAAATAAAAACAACAGTCTTTTAGGGCCTGTTTCAGAATTTTCGAGTAGACAACTGACTTTACAACCCAGAACTTATTTGTTAAATAAACACTATATTTGCGTTACACAGTCATCGATTTTGCCTATCCTGACAAATGTTGATGAATCTTGCGATTTCGATTTGTTGGTCACGCTCACAATAGTTCCGATACCAAGCGTCATATCTATATGAGCGGTAAAACAGCAAACTACAATACAATATACATATATAATATTCTTTATTCTTCTCTCCACAAAGGTATCTTAATTTATTAAAGATAATAAGTATAGATTATGAAATACATAATATCTATCCCTACACGTATACCTGTGATGTGAGAGACTGGTGCCTGAGTTAGGTTTAGAAACCTGTAATACAGGTCACCAGGGCCCCCTTTCCGCAGATTATAGGTTAAAAAGAGAAAAGTGCATTTCTGGAAATACATAACGAAAAGTACGTTAAGTGAGTATTCTAAGATTTTAGTACAAATAATTATGCATGTTTGAATGTGTATATTTTGGTTTTAAAGTGTCTGTGTCTGTGAGGGAATCATGTGAGTGTAGAGTGTTAAAATGAGATAATGAGAGGGATTGGTTTGTGAAAACAGCATCTGCTATCAGGAGTTCAAAGCAATACTTTCAAATAATTGATAGTAGATTAGATGAGGAATTTTGATTAGTCGATTTGACTCACATTATTGATAATTATGATCAATTTGGAACGGCAAGTATTTTTTCTGTTGTTTTATAATCGAGGGTTTTTAACAAGGTCGTTACTTTTTTATTACAACTATAAATATGTAATGGGTATATTTCTAGTGTACTATTAAGTTTATTGTATAAGTATGGACCGAGGATACAGAAGAAATTATGGGATAGCATGGTACGACACTTATTCGTAGGACAAACGGTACCTGTGCGGCGTTTAGCAATTGATGGGACCGGCTCGTATCCAGTTACAGAGTGTTGTTTAAGAATGGTTCTTAATACAAAGGTCTGTCTTACCGTGAGGACATTACAAACTTTGTAAAGTTTAGTGGTAGGAAATCTGTAAGGGAGCGCAGCACTACTAGGTACAGTGGCGATGTGACGCGATCAATGAAAGCCATAGATGGCGCTATTGTAAGAGCTATAAATAAGTAGACGGGGCAAATTCGGCAAGTAATTTATTCATATTGAATATATTATGTTTAACTTAACTTTATCCACAGAATAAATAGCATTATACTTTGGATATGGTTTGTTGTGAGAATAAAGCTTCAAACGCTGCATGTTAACAGTCATTTTTATCTTTCAGTTATTTTATGTGTTGGTTAGCAACCCGAAACTTTATTAGGACATTCTGAAACGGATCCTAAATTAAATTTAAACTGATATTTGAACAAGGTTCTATTTTAAGTGACGATGGTGCGGAAAAATACATATCTGCGTATATAATAATACCCCTGATATATGGCACTCGTTATACGATCGACTATTTATACTCTATTCAATGAGTTCAAGAGGATGAGAAAACCAAGGATTGGGAAAACCCTTTATTTTATTTATGAGAATGTGTGACAACATTGTGACTAAACATTCAATGCAATATTTGTCTTTGTAATAACAAATATATTTTTAAAAGTATCATAGATATCTAATTCTCTTTGCTTACGGTCATCAGAGAATCTGCTTAAATTTCCTCCACACACTACCTCGTTTTATGACCGTTCATTTTCGGTCGAAGCCGTCAGACTCTGGAATGCATTGCCACTTGATACCAAACGAGCTCCGTCCTTAAATGTTTTTAAAGACAAAGCTAAAGCTTTTTACCTGTCGTGCTAGCATAAGCTCCATATACGTGTAAACATCATATTTATGTACTGTATTTGTATATTTGTATATATGTATGTATTTTTGTTTGTATATGTATATATTATGTAAGAATACATTAATTATCTATATTGTATATTATATTGTAGATATTTATAAATATCAATACTATTAAGGATATTGTACACCGCCACCCCTTGTCAAAACTTGCTCCTCTCCAAAGGTTGTCTGGAAGAGATCGCTTTGAGCGATAAGGCCGCCTATTGTTCACTATTATAAGCTAAATATTTTTAATTTTGGTATAGTTTAAGGTGTTCAATAAAGAGTTTATCTATCTATCTATCTATCCATAAGAAAACATTAAATAACATTTTAATGAAACACTTAAAAAATATATAAAAATATAAATCTAGTGACAATTCCGCCTAATTTTCCTGTTATGCCCACGTGACGTCACAAACGCCACGCAGCACAACCGGAAGAATATTCGACTAGTTTCCCTTCTAAACGAAGCATCTTCAGGAGGTCTTGACTCACCGAGCGCACGAACGAGACTCAGTCTCTATCGTCCGAAAATTAGGCGGAATGGTCACTAGATATATATTTTTATATTTTTGAAGTGGTTTATTAAAATTTTATTTAATGTTTATTTATGATACTTTTAAAAATATATTTGTTATTATTAAATATGGATTTCCGCAAAGTGACGCCTGAATCTATTCAGTACATTTGTCTTAGTGTCAACATTCTACACAAAATATACTTATATCAGGCGTGTAATTTTTTTCCGTTTACGGACTAAATATCCGCGACATAACAACGGGCGCACAGAGAGGCAGATGAGTCTCATTAACAGGGCTCCGTCTTGCCCTTTGTGTACGGAATCCTGAAAAGAACTCAAACAAATTAAACTTTTCATTGTCTAAACAATTCCGTTGCATATATTTGCTCAGCTTTGCAGTAAACGGCCCTGTTTAAGCAAAGATCTCGTGCTGGAGAGCCATTAGTCATTCAGTAAACTGTTAGAAAGTAATCCCTGATATGATAAATGTATCGCTTTACTATGCTATACTTATTATATATAGTTGTAAGTTTTTTATTTATTTTTAAATTAAGCTTTGTGTGGCAACAAAGAGTTTATCTATCTATCTACTTATTGCAGATAGATATTCTACTTGAGGCTGACAGCTAGCTAGGCGAGAATTCGCAAGATGCCCTTCCACCTTGCGGTGAAGTCACCTGTAAAATAATCTAAAACTACGGATAAATCCTAACATTTTGTAGGATATATAATTTTAATAGACGATCATACCAATTTTATTACTTTATGTTTGTAATGTCATAAATTAAAGTTGAACACTTGTTCCGTTACACTAGTTAATAGCGCGTAAGAACTGTTCAAAGTTTGTATTTTCCGCTACAGACTGAATATTTCTAACGTATGAAGAGCACTTTCCATATAAACGTAATTTTATCTTACAGATGACATAATTGGCTAGTGCTATATAAGCATTATTGTTTCATGGCTGACATAGTAAGAATCTGAGCACTAATATTTTAAGTCCTGAAATCCTAAAGAAGGCTTTCGGTAGAAGCCGAAACATTGTCGATAGCGATATCGACTCATAGTAAGTTCACGTTCAAACACCCGTGTTCTTCATATATAAGATATAAATATGAGCGTAAGTTTCTATAATATAATAATTTAAGCTTAATAAAATGACGTTTATCAGTACTAATATTATAAATGCGAAAGTAACTCTGTCTGTCTGTCTGTTACGCTTTCACGCCAAAACTACTGGACCGATTTGAATGAAATTTGGTATGGAGATAGTTTGAGACCCGGGAAAAAACATAGGATAGTTTTTATCCGACTGCGCAAAAAGAGGTTTTCGCAAGATAACCGACATACGCGCGGGCGGAGCCGCGCCCGGAAAGCTAGTTTTTTATAACAGTGTTTAAGAGGTGTGAGTTGCAAGATTTCCGTTATATTATTTATTTCATATATATGCAAGTAAGTATACCCTTAAAAATATTTTATTGAATAAAATTCAAAATATGTTATTTATAAAGCAAAATACCTACAGAACATTTTACTTAGTTTAACATTTGGTATTTAAAATAAGAGGACACATGTAAGCAGAAGTTTGTAAGCAAAGTGCTGTGAACATAATAGGTATATATAATGTAGATTGGCAGGTACCAACTAATGTGACGCACATAACTGACTGCATAATTTCTTTGGTGTTGACTTCCTGCTTAGGTACTTCTGGAATTGTAGAGAATGAATCACATTTATGTAGGTAAATGTGGTTTTATTGGTAAACATATAATTACGATGATCAGGCACTTTTTGTGATCATCTAGGAAATTCCTGTAAGGAAGGAAAGTAAAATGATTGATTTGTAGGTAAAGTCTTATAATGATACCTGGTTAAAATGTTAAGATTTATTTTAAAAAAGGTAGTTACGAAAGCGTTCAGGTAGTGCATAAACCGTGATACGAGACAGGCAATTGAATTTTTTATAGTACATAGATGTTGACTAAATCGTTCAATGTCGGTCGTTCAGCTCCACCGGATTTTGGGCGAGGGAAGGCCTTCTGAGAGCCAGAGACGGGCGTAGAAGGTGAAAAGCGCCGTCTACCTCCGTCGTATGTTCGGAAAAAAATTAGTAAGTTTTAATTAAACAGTGATAACCACGATTATAACACTAGGAATAAATATAAAATAGCAGTGCCAGGTTTTAGACTAGCAAATACAAATAAAAGGTCCTTTTCAGGTAATTGTGTGCGGCTTTATAACAAAGTTCCCAAAAATGCTCACAGAAAGAAAATTCAAGTTACACGTGAAAAACATTTTGATTAAGAAATTCTACTACACAGTTTGTGATTACTTAAACGACAAAAATGCTTGGGAAATTACGCCTCTGCCAAGCTTATACCCTTCACCTACGTAATTTAAATAAATATTGTAATAATTGTATTATATTGTATGTAACATATTGGTATACGTTTGAAAGAATGGCCCCGAGTTGCATGCCCGTTCTTCTCGCAGTGGCTCTATAATTTTTATTTGCTGAACGTGGCAGTACAATGTTGAATATTTCATATTAAAATTTGTAATTGACCCTCATTTTAGCGTCATAGACGCCTAAAATTAATGAATAATTTTGAATTTGTATTTGAAATTCTCCTGTGGTCGCCGAAAACGCACCGCTACTAAAGGAGGAGTTGACATCAAGCTCAAGGGCACCACTGTGGTTCAGACCTCGGCTTGAGTCGCTGCCGAGAGACATTGGGAGGGTCGGAAAGCCCTGGTAGAACTGTAATGTTGTACCGTCGGCCCTACGGAAAATTACTCTGTGACTATTTGAAAAAACACTAAGCGTTAGGCAATTGTCATTTTCGCTGAGGCTTTAGGTATAGTGCTTTTATCAAAATAATTCAGGGAAATAAAACATACTTCCTTTTGATTTTGACATCGCTGGAAGCAGGTTTTCCATTGCCAATTTGGCTTCTGACCTTAAATCTGGTGGAGTATTATCAATCTCTCTTTAGCTTCGTTGGAACTCATTTTTATTATTAAACTTATATTTATTAAGTATGTAAATAACAAATCAAGACAAGAAATTTTCAGCTTTACCGCCAATTTTCTATTTATCATCTGTGCCGAAAGGCAAACGCATTGATGGCTATACAGCCACGTGACAATTTGTACTAAGCAAAGAGACTTTACTTTGGTATGCCAAGAAAGATCCAATCCAGCATGTTCGAAATTCAATAAACGCTCCTGCAATGCATTTTTGATATACTTATGACTTTCTTTGTCCGTAAATTCGATACTTCGCGTGTTCTTTTTTCGAAAATAATGACAATATTTCCATGCATGTTTCAGACATTTTATTTTTATTGCCTGATGATATTACATTTTATTATTTATTATATCTTTGTTAATGGCTTCTGCGGTTTAATGCCTGATGATATATAGATGGCAATATGTTCGGGAGCATGACATGTGTGTCAGAAAACGTGGGTGATTAATTAAAGTTTTAATTTAATATTTCTATTCCACGTTTCCGAAATATGCAGACGTGACGATAAATATAAAAGATATCATAATAATAATCATTTCTTTTTGTTAACTTAAGTTATAACTTATAGCTTAACTGATATTTAGAGAAGTTTAATGGCTTACACATATAATAGGGTAAGTCCGGGGGAGACGGCCCTACTAAGTTTGAGGACCTATTGTAGGGAAATCGTGATGATTAAAACAACGATTTTGATTGGAAACAAAACTATAATTATATTTCTCTTGAAAACTTAATCGAATTCAGCCCCAAATTAACAAAAAATAGGCGTATCAGTCATTTAAAAAAAATTACGAGTGGCAATCTCACCCAGAGTGCCTGGGAGTGATGGCCGTAGAGGTCTGGGTGTGATGGCCATTCATTTTTTCCACATACTGCACAATATCTTCTTACCCTGTGCAATTTTCGTGGACCCACGACTCGACAAAGCTGGAGTTTTGGAAACCTTTTCAACCAAAACATGTTCTGGACAATTGTTCAGCTGCAACCTAGTCTCATCCATATTAAACACATTGCCAGGTTTGTCAAGTTAATTATTTTCGCAGAGAGTTTTCTCAAGTATCTCAAAATAAGTATTTAATTCTGTTCTGTTACCCTGGCATCATACATTTCTTTAAAAACTGTTTTAACCCATCTGAGCCAGCCTTCTCAGAAATCAGATTGAATGTGTGTTTTACATGTAATTGCTCCTCAAAATTAAATGCAACTATCCTCGTTTCATCTATAATCAAAGGGAACCCTTTAGACTGCATTTCTTTTATGTGTTGTCAGAGTTTCTTTTCGATATCTGCGCCAAATGTAGAAAATGGACCCATTCGTTCTTTTGCGTCATTACTTAGATTTAATCTAAGTTCTAATGTTTTTCTGGGTATTCCATAAATAATTGAAGCTCTATACACTGTCATTTTACTTTTTTGCACTTCAGTTAAAGCATTTTTTAAGTCATCGTCAGCCCAGGTACCAATAGCTACCGCTTTCCTCACGTAGATGTATGGAATGTGTAAATAGCATCTTAGATGAAAGTTATCTAGAAATGACACTTAGGGTTTTATGGCCATTTCTCCCGAAAAAATTATGGCCATCTATATACCAACTGTCCGGGAAAGATGAACATGTCAATTTTAAAAAGAATTACGGATTTATCGCTGAACATTTATAGGTTAGAATACAAGACGACTTAATTACTTCATAACAAAAGTATAAGAACAAGCAAATATTTAAAAACCTTTTTGTGACCACATAATATGTCCACCCATTAGCTTACTTTAGTCATGTGTTCAAAAAACAAAGTACATTTTACTTACTTTTTGATTTTTTCTCGCTGAAAAATCACGTTAACACTTGTTGCCGGTCACGAGGCGAGGCGAACTATAGATGGTTTTTGGACATCTGATTGTTGTATGTCGGACTTTTATTGACTGGCCATCTCTCCCGTACGGCCGTCTCCCCCGGACTTACCCTACTATTTACATTATCTATACTACCTATTTCTGTGGGGCCACAGAAACAAAAAAAAATCGTCTGAGCTTGACTTTAGTTTACAATAGGAATGATACATTTTTACATTTGGCAATCATCAAGTAGGTATTTTTACATTTTCAATCTAACGTCCTGTCTAAGCAGGACTGCCACCTTGTCAGTTTTGTTCTGATTGTCTTTGTTTTTGATTCTGATTGGTGTTAGTTCCACTCTCAAGGGTCAAGCGAAAGAGAGAAAGGTAAATCACGTGATGGATTTGGTAAGGTGATTTATAAGAAGATTTACATATTACATTGAATAAGATTAGTGGAGATTTAAAAGATTTAGTTTACTAAAATTGTATCAGCTTAGGGCAAAAATAAAAGGTGTACTGAAATGACTTCACTTGTCGCACTTTTACAAAACTCAACGGTTAATAAACTACCTATACACATTGAAACTTGAAAGTAAACATTTTGGAAAATAACGCAAGATTCAAAAGACACACATCGAGATGTAAAAGGTCAATGAACACACATCACATTTCCGATTTTACTGCTTCTAATCCCAATCTCAGTACATAAGTACATAATATGTAAGTAGTGTCAGCTGGATTGTCCACTCCAAGTTTTTTTAAAGCAGAAGTAGGTATTTGGTTAAAAAATTACGAGGGGAAAAATTAATGTCATGTGCGGCATACGAACTCGTGCAATATATATCCCGGCTATAGGGGTATAGCCGGGATATGCTCTAGCTGCTAGACCAACAAGACATATCAGTCGTAACTCTAATTTCAGCTCATCATACGGGGATGACTATGATATTATTCCCTCGTTGTAATTTTGTAATTAAATCCGCGGAGCATGTGTCATTGTATAAATAAAAATTAAAAGGTATTTAGTTATTTAGCAGTCTTTACTCATTACCTACGTTCGTATGTATAATTATGATATACCTATAGTAACAAAATACAACGAACTAGATACAACACAACAAGTACTACGATAAAACATTTAGACAAAGTACAAGTCATTGCAGACTCACAGGCAATCCAAATGCTTCAGCCCACAACCAGTTAGCAGCGTCCGTGGCAGCGTGCCCGCGATGCTGGCAGCATTGCCCCATTGAATTGTATAATTATTTTCATCACACTTGCACGTAAACATTAGGTATCTAAACATACAGGTTAACTTGGCCGTAATACCCCATATAAAACCCAACCCAAACCCGAGGTCGATAAGTTTTTTTTTTAATTTATAGCACAGCACACAGGTCATTCAAGTTCAAGCAAGGAGTTTACACAGAATTGAAAAATGTTATGTTGTCTTAGGTTTTCGCGATTGTTACACATAGTAATTAAACAACTTTAAACGGTTTAAATCGCGTATATTTTTCATTATTTTATCCCGACGTTTCGAACGCTTTGCAGTGATCGTGGTCACGGGGTGACTAATTGATTTTATTTGTCACATAAGTTATTAAGAAATCATTTGGTCTACCGTCAGAAATTTTTATATTAATCATAACGTTCCCTATTCACGCAGTATTCGCTCACAGTGTCCAGAGGTCTTGCAGATTTATGTCGGCCTTGGGATTTAATTAATTTGATAACAGGATCCCAAGCAGGTGGTACTTGCCAACCATCATCCCTATTGAAATTTGGGTACTTTTTGATTTCAATAGCCTCGCGTAACATTCTTGGAATAAACCGGGTCTCTCTAGCGAGGATTTGTGGTTTGTCGAACCGAATGTAGTGGTTGGGTTTGTCCTGGGCATGTTCACAAACCGCAGACTTGGTTGAGCGTCTGTTCTTCATGTCAGCAATGTGTTCTTTTACTCGGATACCAACGCTCCTCTTTGTTTGCCCAATGTATGACAGCCCACATTCACAATCAAGTTTGTGAACACCTGCATCTTGTTAGGGAATATTGCACTTAACAGGTCTTAAAAATTGGTTGATCTTCTTGTGCGGCTTGAAGTAAGTTTTTATTGAAGCTCGTCTTAAGATATTACCAATTTTGTCCGTGACACCCTTGATGTAAGGTAAGATGGCAGGTTGTCGCTCAACTGTGGAAGGCTTGGGCCGGCTTCTGTGACGCATTCGTGGGAGCTTGTGATTATTGCTTCGCAGTACTTGTTTTACATACTGAAGCTCCTCCTTGAGATGGTCAGTGTCGCAGATGCCATGTGCTCTCTGTAACAAAGATTTGCCTACGGTAGCCAACTGACATGGATGGTGATGGGAGTTACCATTGAGATATTTATCTGTATGGGTGGGTTTCCTATACACTGTATGACTAAGGGAGTTGTCAGGATTCCTGAAAACTAAAACATCAAGAAAAGCTAAGCATTTATTGACTTCAGGCTCCATTGTAAATTGAATTTTATTATGTAAGGAGTTTAGATGGTCTAGAAATGCAGAAACTTTATTACTGGGAAGGATGGTAAAAGTATCATCTACGTACCGTTTGTAGATCTTCGGCATAGCCACAGCTGTGGAGAGAGCTCTCTCCTCGAAGTCTTCCATGA
The DNA here is from genome assembly GCA_963854805.1 of Plagodis dolabraria. Taxonomy (NCBI): domain Eukaryota; kingdom Metazoa; phylum Arthropoda; class Insecta; order Lepidoptera; family Geometridae; genus Plagodis; species Plagodis dolabraria. The sequence continues at coordinate 20,404,591 of OY978457.1, read as the reverse complement.
AAATATCGGCGACAACGGGGGAGACTGGAGAGCCCATAGCTACACCATCAATCTGCATGTAGAAGTTATTTTCCCAGAATAGATAGCCAGATGTTAGGCAATGTTCCAGTAATTCTGCATATTCCATGGGAAGGTCATGCTCACTAAGTCTTTTCTTGACAATTTCAATGCAATTATGTACAGGTAGGCTGGTGAATAACGACTGTACATCAAAGCTAACCATAACTTCATCATCAGTCAATTGTAGATTTTGCATTATGTTGTTAATAATCGATTTTAATAGATTTTTGTATCAAAACGTCGATTTTTTGTACACTCCGTCATGGCTGTGTACCTACGGCAGTATTTGCCCTTAACGTTTCTGAACGAAACATTTATATAATCTGTGGTGTGGGCAAAAAGCCCGCCAACCGCTTAAAAAAAGTTCATATACCTATTATATCGTAATAATAGTTATGCTGAATTGTGTATTAAAGCTATAATATGACTGTTTTGCACTCCAACAAAACAGGTATTATGTGTTGTATAAAACACACAGTGTTTAGTTGAAGAAAGCTGCTGCGAATTTACCTTTAAGTTAGTTATCTATGCTAGAACTCACCAAATTATCCATGGTTATATACCTTTTTACACCAGCGTGCTTCCTCTTTCAAGAATGAAGCCTGTCACCCAACTGACAGATGTCATTGAGTCTTCAGCTCACCAGCAAGAACATTGCTGCAACGCTGTGTGTTTTATACAACACATAATACCTGTTTTGTTGGAGTGCAAAACAGTCATATTATGTGTCTTTCTAAAACACACAGCGTTTAGTTGAAGATCTGTTTGGTATCTGCTGGTGATAAACACAAATGCTAATGATGAATGAATAATAAACACTGCAATTAATTAAAATTAGTTTAATTATAGTGAGTGTGAGTAAAATAGGAAACATATAATAAAATAGCATTTTTTTAAATTGTTATTTAACAAATAATGTAATCTTCCATTTAATTATTTGAAAAAATCAAAGTGATAAGAAAAAATAACAAAAATAAGTCAACTTCTTAAGGATGAACATTAGAAAAATTTCTATGCAATAAATCAACACTGGAGTTTGGATTATGAACATACTTTACTGGACGGCAGTAAAATTTCCTAAATGTTTCAAAACTCCTCCAGTTTCCTCTGTTTAGTATTTCTTGTACAGGTCTATTCTCTAACAAAATTCTGGAGGCTACAGCTGACCTAGTACTGCCTGGTGGGGCATCAATATTAGCATCTTTAAAAATACTGCGTATCCAACCTGCTATCATTGTTTTTGAAGCAGGTTTTAATTTACCTGATAGAGAAATAAATAGAGCTGTCACACTTGTATCTGTACTTCTTCTATTTCCTGATATTTTTATAAAATCTTTAATATGTTTGACTGGACAGATATATTGGTCAGGGTGTTTCCTAAAATATGAAGTAAAAATAAATATAATGTAATGTAAATAGTTTGTAAATTTTTGGAAAGATCTACTGATGTTGCACAATATGTTGATATAGCTGATTTATGTAAAAGTATCGTTTTATATGCTAATTTATCATCCAAAAATAATTTTGCTAAAAATCTGGCAACCTGCTGGCCTTCAGGTACTTTATGATTAATGTTATTGGAAACACACCAAGACAACCATCGCTTAATTGGGGCACCGTAAGTTGTTAAGGTAGAAGTCCGCCAACTACTCTTTAACAAGTTTTGTTCATCTATAGACCAATGAGCGATTTGGTCGGCCCACCCCCAATTTTCCTGGCCAGTAGGGACAACTTGTCCATATTATAAAAACTTACGCTCATATTTATATCTAATATATGAAAAACACGGGTGTTTGAGCGTGAACTTACTATGAGTCGATATCGCTATCGACACACGTGAAGCGTGACGCGACCGCGGCGGACGTACCACACTCAAAATCCTGAGGAAGGCTTCCGGTAGAAGCCGAAACATTGTCGATAGCGATATCGACTCATAGTAAGTTCACGCTCAAACACCCGTGTTTTTCATATATTAGACAAGTTGTCCACTTGTGGAGGGGAGCTGCCTGTGGTCCAATCGATCAGAACCTTCCGCAGGTTCTTTATTGGAACTGGCTCTGCTCTGGCTCTCGCTCTCAAGTCTGGTAGCCAGAAACATTTGGTCCACATTGGTGCGACCAGTATATACAATCCTTTTGCCTTGTTTAAGTGGGCTAGCACTCTTGGTAGAAGGCTTGGAGGGGGAAATATCCAGCTCAGGCGATAGTCTCATTGGCGACTGAAAGCGTCGCAGTAATGTGCGTTTCCATCTCTGGAATCCAGTGTAACGTAATTTGGTACGACTGCCGTGTTTTTTGATGCGAACAAGTCGACATCTGGGACGCCCCACATTTCGAATATGGCCTCCGTGGTCTGGCACATTGCGATCCCTTGACAGGCAGTCTGCTATTCTATTCAACCTCCCTGAGAGGTATGTGGCTGATAGAGTTATCTGCAGGTGCGCTGCAAGTTCTAGTAGCCTGGTTGTCAGTTTCAGTAAGGCAACAGAACGCGTCCCCCCTCGTTTCTGAGGTATGCTACAAGCTACTTTTGAAGCTGCACTTAGTGCTTATCATGGCTATGTGTCATCGGTACTGCGTTACGGTTTGGTTATTTAGGGTAACTCTGTTGAATCTAAAAAAGCGTTTATAGCACAGAAAAAATGCATGAGATCGCTTTGTGGTGTCGAATTTTTAGATAGCTGTAAACCTTTATTTAAAAAGCATAACATATTTATTACCTTTGCCATCCCTTTACATCTTAGAAGTTTGTTTATTTGTCCATCGACATCACGCCATATTTCCGAAGCAAAACGAGGTAGTAAATAGAAGTAGGCGGCATAAATACACATTGTGTATTCCTAAACAACACATAATGGTGCATAAAAATAACTCATTCTGTATGTGTATCAGAATATATAACCAACTGCCAGATAGTTTTAAGATACATTGCACAAATAGATTCAAATATCAATTATTCAAATTCCTAATAAATAAGTGTTATTATTCAGTTAATGAATTTTTAGATGATAAATTGTAGGACTAATAATTTACTTGACATACTTGATTAATTTATATTTGTATTACCTGTGACATTTAAATATTTATATTGTAATTAAAATCACCATTTATTCATATTATATAAAAAATTAGGTACAGTAATCTTTATTAATTGTATTTACAATAATTGTTTGAAAAATTATTCTGTCCTTATTATAGAGCTTGATACAATATATTTGTACGCCGGAAACGGTAGAATATTTGATTCTAAGATAATGTAAGAACACAATGTACAATATTCTTATGAATAAATAAATTTGAATTTGCGTTCTGTTGTCTGACTGTATTAATATGTGGGCATCTTGAAGGATCATCCGTTGGCTGTTTATTGCTGCAAACACAGCATACATTTCCTTCATGTTTGAAATCTTTTGGAATGGAGCCCACTTCCCGGACAGGTAAGTGTTGTTTAATTGAGCTCCCCAGCCTGCATCCGCCTGCTTCTGAGGACAGGAAGTGTGTGACACTCTTTTTCACTATGGGAATTGAGCAGTGTTCTACTGTTTCCCACCACCACTTTAGATCCTGTTGTACAGGTAGAGGCAGAATGATTCTCTCTCTTAGTCTGTTTTGGGAGAACTTTTTGAGAAAAAGTTGCATTCTGCGACAGTGTAGTCGACCTTTGGGAACTGCGTAGTTTGCAAAGTTCAGCAAACCTAATAAACTCTGAGCTTCTTTCAGAGAACAGTTTCCATTGTTCAAAACCTTGAAAAGATACATTTTTATTTTTGTAATCTTTTTGGAAGGCAATTTCACTCTGTTTTGGTGAGTGTTTCATAATAGGCCAAGATACTCTACCTCCTGAGAAGGCTTTAGTGTTGATTTTTGATAATTTATATGCCAACCCAAAGTCTCCAATATTCTCAGTGTTTTCGCAACCTGAGAAATAAGTAGTGTCTAGTCTTGATTGACAAGGAGATAATCGTCCAAATATACCAGCAGGCGGAACCCTTGTGCTCGTAGGATTTCCGCAATCCAATTCGTTACTGTGGCGAACATCTTTGAAGCCGACAATAGGCCAAATGGTAAGGCTATCAGTTGTAGCAGTTCGTTGTTGTAAACAACTCTGAGAAACCTCATGTGTGCTTCTGCAATTGGCAAATGAAAGTAACGACGAAAGACGAAGAGAAGACAGTGAGGTTGAGGTGAACAAAATTGTGTCAAAAAACACTGAGCTCAAGAATGAACTTGCTGGTTTATACACTAATTACTCAGAAGCGCTCCATCAAAATGAACAGCTACAGAACATTGTATTGTCATTTAAAGAATGTAGCGAGACACATGAACAGGCCTTGAGCCGTATATCAGAACTAGAGTTTGAATTAAGCAAGGCTCAAGATGAAATCTCATTGTTAAACTCAACAAAGTTCAGTGAACAGGCCGCTGACACCTTAAATTTATATAATGAGCTGGTCGGTAGTGGCATGGAATCAGCAAGCTTCCTGCCACCAATTGAAACTATTGACTTGACTGATGAGAACACTATATGTAGTCAAATTCCAGTCTTTCAGAGCCATAAAAAAATCAAAAAGTATTTTAAGCTTAAGAAACTGATGTTTAAGTGCAAAAAACAACTTAAAAACCTAAACTACACTCGAGAGCAATGAATCCGGGTCACTTAAAGAATCCTAAAAATCTCGGAAACTAAAAATGCTAGGTTAATGCAATAAATTGTATTTAATAGACAATGTAATACTCCTTAAATGAAGGTATTAAAACTTCTTAGTTATTGTAAAGTTATATCATAAAAAAATCAAATTTGAAAAAGGGCCAATTTTTAAGATGGAACTACGAAATTACAGCATTTGGTTTTGCTTTTGTTTGTAATCTGTCATTTATGTGGGTACATAAACCATGTTGATAGTGCTCTATATTCATTATTCAAGCTGAAATTATGTCGCTTACGCCTGAAGAATGCACCAGAATACTTACAATGCTGGAAACCGGCCGGAGTCAGCGCGATACAGCCAGGACTGTCGGTGTGTCGCTGTCAACAGTACAAAGAGTTCTCCGACGTTACGAAGAAACTGGTTCTAACCTACGCAGACCAGGAACGGGCAGAACCAGGTGTACCACAGCACGAGAAGACCGATACTTGGTGAACACCATGCTTCGAAATCGCTTTCTCACAGGAACTGAACTCACCAATCAGTTTCGACGCCTCGGAGGAAGTAACCCAAGTGCATGGACAGTAAGACGTCGGCTTGCTGAATCTAACTTAAAACCCCTTAGACCTGCAAACGGCCCTAAACTGGAGCGTGGCCATCGTATTTCGAGACTAAGATATGCCCAGAGCCACGTAAATTGGAGTATTGAAGATTGGTCAAAAGTTATGTTCTCCGACGAATCAAAATTTATGCTCTACAAGCACGATGGAAGACACAGAGTGTATCGAAGACCAGGGGAAAGATTCAAGCAAGCATGCATCGAAGAAAAAGTAGCCTACGGTGGTGGGTCTGTACTTGTGTGGGCCGGAATTTCTTCTGAAAGTCGCACAGAGCTGGTGATCATAGAAAACGGCTCTTTAACTAGCGTAAGATATGTGGAAGAAATCCTCAATGATCACGTTGGTCCATTTATGGTCAATTTAGGTGAGGATGCTATATTTATGCATGACAATGCCCGACCTCATACAGGTAGGATTGTGAATGACTACCTTCAAGAGATGAACATTACTCGTATGGAGTGGCCAGCGCGCAACCCGGATATCAACCCGATCGAGCATGCTTGGGACGAGCTAGGCAGATGCGTAAAACAACGAAACCCTCCCCCAATCACGCTTCGTGAGCTCAATATTGCTCTCACAGAGGAATGGGAGAATATTCCCCAAAATCGTATAAGGAACTTGGTGTACAGCATGCCAAACCGCGTAAACGCAGTAATGGAAGCACGAGGAGGCAATACGAAGTATTAAAATTCAAGAAAATCGTAATAAAGTTCAAAAATTTCATGTTTCCTATTTTTGTTTTAAGGAGAGATCAGCAGTTTTTTTCTTTATGTAATTTTGTGTTAATAAAATGTATGGTGACTCATATTTTTTTTACTTTCATTTAAGGAGTATTACATTGTCTATTAAATACAATTTATTGCATTAACCTATCATTTTTAGTTTCCGAGATTTTTAACATTCTTTAAGTGACCCGGATTCATTGCTCTCGAGTGTATTTCAAGAAAAATGTGAATTTGGTGAAAGATAAGCTACTATTACAGGAAAAACTTCAAAATTGTCTGGATGAAGTAGAAATCACAAAACAATTGTATGATGATGATACTCTGAGTCTTCGCTCTGAGCTGCTAGACAAAGAGAAATTATTGCAAAATATTTTCTCTAGCTACTTATCAGCTCAAAACCATCTTAGTGAGCACTACAATGAAGCTATAAGTTTAATTGATCTCGTGACCACCAATATGGAGAGTGTGAGAACTATTGAGTGTGCATGCTCAAAGTCTCTTGGTCAGCCTCAACCAACCAGAGAGCCCCATGCAATACCAACAATTTGCCATACACCTCTGCCATTGAACAAAACATACACAGAAGCAGCGCAGAGGGAGAATCAGAGTATCACCACTAACCAGGATATGGTTACGAAGGTTTTGGTATTTTCAGATGCAATAGGCAAAAATTTTGGTTCATTACTAGGTAATTCACTTCACTGCCCTGTCCAAAATTACTGCATGCCTGGTGCTTCTTATGCACAGATTGAGAAGAAAATTATGGCTTCTGAAATTGATAGGAATACCATAGTTATTGTGTACTTAGGCCAAAGTTTAGGTATTGACAGGAAACAGATAATAGCAAATGTTACCTCATTGATAAGCCTCAGTGCCTTTGAAAATTATGTTATGTGCTTTTCCCTATTCAGAGGCACTGACAAAAAATCAGAATGAGCATATTCATTCATTAAATAGTATATTATATAATATGACATGTCGTCATAGTGACAAACTTTTATTTTTTGACTGTAATAAATTTATTACTAAATTTATGTTGACTCGGGATAGGATGTACCTACCTAAAAATATAAGAATCTGATTGCTACTTTGGTAGCTTATAATATTGAGTCGGTTAAAGGAAATATAACCATGTCTTCTATTGACGATACAGATTTTAGTACATGTACTAATACAAATGTTGAGTCAAACTGTTTAAACTTTTAAGTCCGACAACAGGGAAGTGTTTTGACATAGCACTGTACTACCAAAATATAAATCGCTTCTCTGGCAAAATACTTGAAATTGATCTTAGATAAATATCCTTTTGATATATTATGCTTTACTGAAACATGGCTAAGAGCTACAATGTTATTTAATGTTAAGAATTTTAGTGTAGGCAGTGCGTTCAACAGATCATCTGCAGAAGGAGGAGGGTGTATTATTCTTGTAAAAAATAACTTAAAATTTAAAGAACGCCATGACTTAGTCAGATGTTCTGTTGAACGTGTCTGTGAAGTTGCTTGTGTGGAGGTGGACAGGCATCTTGTGTTGTGTGTATATCGACCACCTACAGATCAAGGTCATGCTCAAAATTTTGCAGAATTTTTATCCACTATGGAAAGTATACTGCAGAAAATCTCTAAATGCAGAAAACCCATATTTGTATGTGGTGATTTTAATATAGATATTTTAATGAATTCTAAAAATAAGACTGATCTTATTTCATTATTTAAGTAATTTAATTTGAAATTTCTGTTCTGTGAGCCCACTAGGATAACAGACACTTCATCTACCTGTATAGACAATATATACTCAAACTGTAAGATTAAAGAAAAGTTAATATTGAAAGGTGTTAGGTCTGATCATGAGGGCCTTGCGATAAAATTTGATGGAAATAGAGAAACAGAGACGTATGAAGTTGAACATAGGCCGTTAAGAACCAGTAGGCTAGAAACTCTTGGTACCAATATAGAAGCTAAGCTTGGCATAACAAGTTTTTCTCACTGTGACCCGAATGACATCTACAATAACTTATTTTCTTTAGTAAATATTGAGTTTCAAAAAGTTTGTCCAAAAATAAAGAAACAAATAAATGGAAAATTGAAGTTTGGTGATTGGGCAACTAGAGGTATTCGAAAAAGTAGAGATTATTTGTTTGATCTGCATCGCAGGAAAAATTTAACATCTTGCAAGCAGTTTCATGATTATGTTAGGAACTATTCAAAAACTTTTAAGTCTGTTTGCTTGTGTGCTAAATCTCTTTTTATTAGAGATAAAATTAGCAAGTCTAAAAATAAAATAAAAACCATTTGGAAGACCATAAATATTGAGACTGGTAAAAATAAACCTAGAGATTCAAGATATGTCTTAACTATTAATAAAAATCAAATCTCTGATCCAATACAAGTGGCGAATATATTTGAATTTTTTTTTTCTAACTTACCCCTAGATGTCACTAAATCATTGGATTCTTGTCCCAATGTAGCAGAAGCTCTATTAAAACATAATTTTCCCTGCAAAACACCGGACTTTTCTTTTAGATACACGACAAATTTTGAAATTATAAAGACATTCAAAAGTTTAAACATAAAGAGTACTGAAGACTTGTGGGGTATATCAGTTAAAGTGGCAGAGTCTATAATTTGCATTATCGCACCATACTTAGTAACAATATTCAATCTTTGTGTCTATAGAGGAAATTTCCCCGACTTAATGAAACTATGTAAAATCACTCCAATTTTGAAGTCGGGGGCTGCATCTGACCCTTGCAATTATAGACCTATTTCCATCTTACCTGTTCTGAGTAAAGTATTCGAAAAAATTATGCTCACCAACTTTTATCTCATTTTAATGAGCATAATATATTGAATGAGAATCAGTTTGGTTTTACTAAGAGTAGATCCACTACAGATGCAGGTGTTCAATTGATGGCACATATACTTGAAGCCTGGGAGAGTTCACATGATGCTATTGGCGTATTTTGTGATCTTTCCAAGGCATTCGACTGTGTAGAACACTGCACTCTGATTCGTAAGCTTTCACACTATGGTATTCGTGGGAAAGCTTTGAATCTAATAGAGTCTTATCTGTCAAACAGGCTACAGATGGTTGGAATAAATGGCAATACTTCTTCCGGGTCTTTGGTAAAAATAGGTGTACCGCAGGGATCAATTTTGGGACCGTTTCTGTTCCTAGCGTATATTAATGATCTGCCTTGCATGGCCAAAGATTTCTGCAATATTGTTTTATTCGCCGATGATACCTCTCTGATTTTTAAAGTAGATAGGAAAGATAGTGAACTCATTCATGTAAATAATGTGTTATCTATGATCTCTGAATGGTTCGCCGCTAATAATCTTCTCTTAAATTCAAAAAAGACCAAATCTTTCTCTTCTCTTAAAATCTAATCTTCTCTTAAATTCAATTTTTGAAGCGCTCGTAGCGAAGTTTGCTTAACCATTCTGAATCGATCAGCAAAGTTAAGCAACGTCCGCCGCGGTCAGGAGTTGGATGGGTGACCGCTGGTGACATTACTACTGAGCGCTTCCGTGCTTCGGAGGGCACGTTAAGCCGTCGGTCCCGGTTGTTGTCTTAGCATGGCAGTCGTTACAGCATGGTGGTAGGGCACTTTGCGAATGCCCGCCTGGCTAGCTACCACCCTCAAGATGAAAATCTGTCGCCAAGCACCTAACGGTGTGTTCCGGCAGCTGTCCTTGAGAGCCAGTAACTCTAGGTTAGTCTGAACAACGTCCTCGACCACATCATCACTTACCATCAGGTGAGATAGTGGTCAAAGGCTAACCTATCAGGCATAAAAAAAAAAAAAAAAAAATGTTTAAAGTTTTCTTTACCAAATGTTCCTTATGTTGAACCAAACATTAAGCTTGGCTTAGATAAACTCTCTATTGACAAAGCGACAGTCTTTCTGGGAATCAAAGTGGACTCAACTTTACAGTGGGATCCACATATACATGATCTAGCCGGAAGACTTAGTTCTGCTGCATATGCAGTTTGTAAGATAAGACAGTTAACAGACGTAGCTACTGCACGGCTAGTTTATTTCGCGTACTTCCTCAGTATTATGTCGTATGGTGTATTGCTGTGGGGAGCTGCTGCTGAGATGGAAACAATCTTTATCTTACAAAAGCGTGCAATTCGAGCCATATATGAAATGGATCCCATGGAATCTCTAAGGGATCTTTTTAAAGAAATTGATATATTAACTTTACCGAGTCTGTATATATTTGAAAATATTATGTATGTTCGGAAAAATTTGAGTAAATTTAAATTAAACAGTGACCAACCACGATTACAACACTAGGAACAAATATAAATTAACGGTACCGTGTTTTAGATTAGCAAAGACAAATAAAAGGTCCTTTTTAGGTAATTGTGTGCGGTTTTATAATAAAATTCCCGAACATATTACAATGCTCACAGAAGGAAAATTAAAAAAAACATTTTGATTAAGAAATCCTACTACACAGTTTGTGATTACTTAAACGACAAAAATGCTTGGAAAATTCCACCTCTGCCAAGCCATCACCTGTCTCCTACGTAATTTAAACAATTATTGTAATAATTGTATTATATTGTTTATAACAAATTGTAAACAGACGTTTAAAAGAATGGCCTCGAGTTTCTTGCCCGTTCTTCTCGCAGTGGCTCTATAATTTTTTTGCTGAACGTGGCAGTACAATGTAAAATATTTCAATATTAAAGTTTGTAATTGACCTTCATAAGAGCGTCGTAGACGACTAAATTGAATAAATGATTTTGAATTTGAATTTGAATTTGAATTTAAGCTTGGTGAATATCTATTTTCACCAGCCAATCGTTTATCTGCAAGAATTCTGATACATCTGTTTGTGAGATCAAATGGAAATTCTTCGCTGACACATTTAGGCCTCTGAGAAGATCTCGAAGATGGGGCGTAGGCTTCCATCTGATTTTTTTACAAGAAACATTCGAGAAAGAAAGCCTGGATTTAGAACTGTTGGTGTTTCTAAAACGTTGTTTTGTTTTAAGTCGTGGATCATGTCTGTCATGTCCTATGTAACTTTTGGTGCAAATCTTCTCAGAATATATTTGTCTGGGTACTGCAGAGGTGGTTTCTTTATGAATGGAATGCGCCCCCCCATTACTAGCTTTAATATGTGATTGTTGGCACCCTGTTGCTGCCACAAATGAACACAATCCCTCAGACAACCCCCTCTGAAAGGTTTGGTTTGATAGTCAACTTTGTCTACTATTGGAGTTTGATTTTTTTTTTTACCGGCGGTATGCCTTTATTAAACAAAATACTATGAACTATATACAACACTACAGCTACTACAATAAAAGCATTTAGACACCTATAAGTCATAGCAGACTCATAGGCAGTCCAAATGCTCCAGCCCACTCCCAGTTGGCAGCGTGCCCAGCATGCTGGCAGCATTGCCCCGTTGAATTGCAATGCTTATTCGTTGAGCCAAATATGTGCCAGCATTTTGATCACGCGTCGCATCGACCAAGCGCTCAGATAGGTTTTGGAAAATACGATGAGCTCCCGGTCCCCACGGACCCAACGTCTCTACACCAAACGGCTCAAATATGTAACCCATACCGAGGTTAGCATATTTGCGCCGCTTGAGTTGCTCCTCCGAAGTAGCCGCAGCGCTATATATATAGTTTGATTGGTTGACTGTGTTATTTTTACGAAAGGGCTGATTCTTTTTGAATTTAGGATTTTGCTTCTTGTCAAATTTGGTTTCTTTATTATGTACCTTGTAAGTTCCCTGTTGTCTTTTGTTTTAAGGTTGTGATGTGCCAAATGGCTTTTTATCCCTTAAATAGGCAGGAGTGTTAAGCCAAACCTGTAAACCACCCAGAGATGCTATGACTGGTTGCAAAGCATTGCGGCTAAACAAGTATTCATTACTAGGTGGGATGTTTTGTAATGTTGTCCTAACATTTGGATTTCCTATTTCCTTCAATATACGATCTCTTCGAACTTCAATACACTCTGCCCTCTTACCGCAAATAATCTGCATAGCAGTTTCAGAGTTCTTGTAGGATGGTGAACTTGGACCAAATATATTAGTAATTTTTTCAAATAATGTATTAGCATCTATTTTGTCTGGACTACCGGATGCCCAATCAACAAAATTTTGTAGACCAGATTTTAATAATTGTCTTTGTTCCAAAATATTGTTGGATAAACCAGCTAATAATTGCTCAGTGGAAGCTAAAAAATCTTTGCTTTGCGTTGTAAAGCTTTTTTGTAACGAATGCCTTTCCAAGCAGGAGACTCAAACTTTTGAAGGTGGTTTAAGTCTTTTAATCGTTCATTATCAGCTGCCGGAATCAGTGATTTTTCAACAAACTCAGTAACTAAATTACCCAGAGATAGTTGACAAGAACTTGTAGGTTTAGTCAAAAATTGAGAAGAAGACGGGGCCGAGACGCTAGCTATTTGTTCGTAGTTCGACTGAGTAGCTAATTGAGGTAAGTTTGTCAAATACTGAGATATATATCCCATTTGCTGAATTATTGTATCCACGCCTGGATCCAAACATGTTTGAACTTGTTTGTACTTACGTCATTTATTGGGCGGGGGCGATGTTATGCCCTCTTCATCCTCCGAGGATGAAGAGGACGATGAACTACATTCAGTTGACATCTTTTTAGAGGGTTGATCTCTATCCAAAGCATCAACCTTCGATCCTCCGACACACCTCGTCTTGGTCCGAACTCATTATAAACACTATTTCAGCACACTAAAACTAATACGTATGCGAAATCGACACTGTGTGGTACCATTCAACAAAAATATATTATTATTAAACGAATAATTAAACATTAATTGGTTAGTAAAAAATTTGCAATCTAACCCATCAAAATTCACAAACGCTAATGACATCTGTCAGCTGGGTGACAGGCTTCATTCTTGAAAGAGGAAGCACGCTGGTGTAAAAAGGTATATAACCATAGATAATTTGGTGAGTTCTAGCATAGATAACTAACTTAAAGGTAAATTCGCTGCAGCTTTCTTCAACTAAACGCTGTGTGTTTTAGAAAGACACATAATTCATAATTATTTTCTCGTAAATGTGATGAAAAACATTATATGGTTTACGGGCGGTACGGGAATTACCTATGAACCTCGACTCAGAAAGCCTAGATTTTTACTAGAGCCTCGATCGTAATTCCTTACTTACCGCCCTTAATACAATGTTCTACGAGTATAATATTGCAACGTTACATTCATCGTTGAACCACAGTAGAACTGTAGTTCTTAAGTTTCATATAATGTATGTTATCTATCTACCTAATGTTCAATTTGTCGTGCGCGGTATCTACTCTCTTATTTCAGCATCTACCCGCTACATTTCATATGTCTACTCTAACAAGACAAAGTAAATCATGAGAACATTATAAAATTATATTTTTTGCTAACAGCACACAGGACATCACAAGGTTAAGTAGGTACCTACTTATTAATAAAAAGTTTTGGCTTTGGCCAAATTCCTCGCGCTTTTCCTCGTCTTATACTTCATTTTATCCTCCTTCGATATATGTGTCCCAACTACCTGCAGATTTTTTGTTAAAATTTGAATATTTTTGTTAAATTTTAAGCACTTTTACAGTGAAAGTAGCCAAAAACATGGTAATTCCATTCGTCGCCGCGGTGGCGCCGCGCGCCGTTACAAAACCGGAACATCCGATGCATCTACTAAGTATATTGTATCAACAAAGTTGTAGCATGTATGTCAACCAGTATGCGCTTTTTTTTAGATAAGTATAACTACCTACTTGGCCCACACCAGAAGCAAAGTTATATGAACACTTTAGAACCCTGTCGCTATATAGAATAATATGGGAACTTTAGCTTACCTATATCACATATATTTATATAAGTAGGTAATGCGCATATGAATGAATTTTAATATATTTATACGTACATTATACAGTACATGATAGGTATATTTTAGTTATCCGAATATCAAATGACTCATCTTTTTGAGAGCGCTCGGTTCACCCGAAAGCCGTGGGAATTGTTTTGTAGTTTTCTGCTTATACATTATAATACAGTCCACTGGTACGGTGATGGCATATTAAAACCAGACTATGATGATAAAAGAGGTGCGATGCAAATATTGTTATGTATTTACCTATGTAGATACTTAGGAAGGAAAAATATCTAATTCATATTTTTCTTTCCTAAGTATCTACATAGGGAACGGATAATTCCTTCGTAAGATGAGCATTTTCCGCATGATAAAATTGTGAACGTGCATAAGTACCTATTTATTTTGAGTTTTGACGTAGGTACTCTTAAGTACCTAACTTTGGAAACATAATTGAGTCAATAAATTATTAGTCGCATATTATAAGTAGCAGGTTTGACCATAAATTCAAAATCGTAAATATATTATATATCCGATGCCCACTTTTCCACTTGTCGCTCTATGGTTGTAATATTTTTGATTAATCTCGTCAATTCTCTTTTACCCTGAGAAGGGCCTGGGCTATTGCTTATTGTGGCAAGGTACTAAAAGGATTATCACAAAAACAGGATCACACAAGATCCAAAGTTTTCCTCCTTCGTATTTTATATTTTTTGTTTGCGAATCGTTCGGAATAACCAGTCTGTGTTGTACCGTTCGACGAAGCACTCGTCAGTCAAGATAATTACTGGACAAAAGAATAACGTTTTGCGGTAAGAATGAAATTTACATTATAATTCATTGACCAGGTACAATTCGTATTAGCAATTTTAGTCCAATACGTAAATCTACAACAATGTTGTTAACTGTTGATTCTAATGCGATTTTTACTAGTATGTAAGGAGTACCTCCATAAAAGACATTTAGTTTATGATCAAACTATTAAACTATGTGAAGGTTTATTATAATTGAATTTGTTTTATCTATGAATAACAATTAAAATGCTCCCATCTTACTGCAACCGTACGGGTTTGCTTATAATATTCCATTATTATCTGCGTTGTAGGTAATTCATGTACATTTAACAGACTTCATTTTAAAAACAATATTTATAAACAACATCCTTGTTTTCTTTGTAATAGTGTAAAATGTGATTTATTGTCAGCTTCGTGATATATTAGGGACTTAAGTGGATACTTGCCATCAACGAAATACATATTCATTTATAATTGCACCTAATCGCAGGTGCCAACGTTTAAACAACAAATCGTGCAGCTGTTCTTGAGAACCAAAATATCTAGGTTAGCCTGAACAACATCTTCGACCACATCGTCACTTACCATCAGGGCAAATAGTGATCAAGGCTAGTCTATCTTTGAATAAAAACATAGCTGACAGCAATTCTTTGAGGCGCTCAACGGAAGAGGCTATTGTTCAACGGTGGACTTCGTCGTATATGAATTGAAGTACCATCAACGACTTAAAAATACGGAATTTTACTGAAAAAATACTCCTAAGTAGACAAAATATTATAGAAGATCTGTTACCGTACCTATTTAAATTGTAACTTCGATTTTTAAGATGTTTCTTGTTTTTTTCTTAGATAAGCTCAATTTCATTTCAAAATATTTCACAGAAAATGACGGTGACGACCCTTCTAGTTTTGACCTGTGCGACCCTAGCAGTGGGTCAACGACCTTTCTTCGCTGGTAGCAGGCCCATAGGTTACCCCGAGGTGACGTCGACTACCCCGGCAGCCCTGGGGGACCGGTAAGTACCTTTATTTCACTTCTGTATAATATTTAAGATAAATACAGCCCGCTTACTGTAATTAAAAGTATAACCTTCAAAAAAACGGGGAGGGAGACTCAATTCGTCTATTTTTTTTTTATGTTTGTTACCTCAGAACTTATGACTGGTTGAACCGATTTATAATGATTTTTTTGTTTGAAAGCTGATGCATGTCGTTTGGTCTCATTTAACATTCATCAAAATCGGCCAAGCCGTTTTTGAGTTACACTCCAATAACTGAAAAATTTTTACCTATCTTGATGATATAGTCGTTGACAATGAATGACAATCGATCCCGTAAGTAGCAAGGGTCGCTACTAAAACGAGTAAAACTTTTTTTTACCAAAATATGGAACGGACTTCGACACCCTAAAGTGTGAAATAACATGTTGAAGTCGGTACCATGCGCACAATATTGTGATAATAGGTACTTTTGAGCTATCATGATACCGACTTCAACAAGTTATTTCACACTTTTGAGTGTTGAAGTCCGTTCCATTTTTTGGTAAAAATTTTAATTGAACGATAACTAATTTTAAAGCTGAGCATGTTTTCTGGTACCTATGTGTTTATAGGGTTATTCTGACAAAGAAATTTTCTGGAACAATCTGGATTAGACGTGTGCGCCAACGCTACAATCTTCGGAAGCTGGCGCCGTTATAAGACTGACAGCATCAGCGTGTTATTGGCGTAAATTGGCGGGGCACAATTTTTTCCCTATTTGACAGTTAATGATATAAAAAAAAACATTATTAATAGTAAGACATAACAAATTACCTATACACATCAACTTCTCTACCTCATAATTAAGCTGGACCATATTTATTAAAAATGAACGATCGAGCCTCTTTCAATAAATTAAAAAATGTCACGTGAAAGTATTACCAAAAAGTCCATCGTCGGTCAGCAGTCAGCAAGTCAAAAGGCTAAAAGAAAGTAACGCGGAAAAAGATTGTTCTAAATTAAATAGCTCAATGTGAAACATTTTAGTGCGACTTTAATAGTCACTCCGTATGACATCGGACCAAAACCTGTTTCGGGAAACATGTTTATATATTTGGGTTTATACAGAACCCTATTCACCTAGGTGTACGCGTTCGATTTGCACTTGTGCCGGGTTTTACTAAAATATTACTCGCTCAGTGGGTTTTACGAACACTGCACCCATCATTTCTATTTTCATCATCATTTTAATGTTGGCAGAACTGTACTCGTAGAAGCTTATCTCAGCTTGCGACTTATTTAATACTAATCATATTAAATAACACCTCTTTCTACAGATTTGGCGAAGTCGATGGAACAACGACGACTCTAAGACCGCTTCCCCTCGAAGCCAATGGCGACCGCGAATTGGTCGATCGTCTCAGCAAGCTACCAATCGACAAGCAACCTTTCTGGCTCATCAACTGGCAAGCACTACAAGCCAACCGAGAGAAACCACAAAGCTACCCTCAGAAACCCAACCAATTTGTTGATCCGATCGCAGGAACATCAAATTCTGGCACTGCTTCTTTCAACTCCAACCCTGCAATAGTTAATTCGAGTTCTGCTTCAACTGCCAATTCAAATTCTTTACCAGCCTCTAACGGAAATGTATTGGAAATAGCAACTTCTGATCGTTTTGGTGCGGATGAGATTCCAAAAGTTCCAAGCAAGGATCAAGTTAATAGTTCTCCTCCATTCACCAATGCTGCACCTGGAAGCGGCAATTCTAGTCCTAATTCTGGGAACAGTAGGGTTGAATCAAATAAAACGCAGAAACCATATTTTGTACAACAAGCTTACTATCTTTGAAAATAATTTGTAAGTTGGTTTAGCTGTACTCTATTTATCAAGTTAATTATCTATTATATTTAAGTACATAAGTTTCAATTCGTAAGTGATTTTTAATAATTATAATACTCATTCATTGTTTGACATTAGATATCACTTTGGCATAGATAAAAAAAAGTAGCTTGATATAATCTATGGCAGTAACTTGATTCTAGAAAAGAAATTGACATGTTTAACACCTCGGACAAACTTAAAAAACATTGTGTTGGATTAAGTTTTTATTCATAATGTTTAAATTAGGCATTATAATTAAGTAGCGATAAGCCACACTATTTATAAATAAAAAAACATTATAATTAATAAAACATTTTATTGACTTTTAAATAATTTAACTTAATTATACTAAGCGTAACCTTAGAAATAATAGATATTATAAATTAAAAAATAATAATAATAGCGAAATGCAATAATCATAATAGTAAAATATTATGACTCGAGAATATTAATTTACAAGTACCTATAGTAGTGACAGTAAAAATTGTACAAAAATACAAAAGTATCTATTGTTCGATATTTAGTACATACTAAATTTAGGCACATTCTAGAGCCTACGCACAGCCCTAGATGAATAGAACTTAAAGGTTTAATTGCATTGCATTAGGAATCTTAAAGAGCAATCTCATTCAAGTACTTGGCGCTCTCACAGTCCACTCAACTTTTACAACAGAGTATACTAGGGCAAGTTTTGGAGCGAATTAGGGTAGAAATGCAATATAAAACAGGAGAGAACACAAGTTACGCTAGTTTTTGGCAAAATGTTATGTTCTTTGTCCCCACCTTTCTTGAATTTATTCAAATACACAACCTACAATACTGCAGTTTACGCGTTTCTGAGGAATCTTAATTATAAGTGTCAAAAATAAATGGTAGAAAAATAATTGTAAACAATACTTTAGCATGAATTGACAGTTGCATTACATTAACATTATTTGCATTGAATAGCCTTACATTACATAAAGTTTTATAACAAATAAATCTGTGTTCACACACCAATGCTTTATTTATACAGTTTTCTACAAGTATTAATTGATTACGTGGCTATCATACCCATAGCGTTTATGTGTTCCAAAAGGTGACAACCAAATTATTGATAAGTACCACTTAGTGTCCTCTAAATTTTAGGCAGTTGGTGAAAATGGGTATAAAGATGATTTTCCTATCACGCGGGCAGTACGCGCGCGGCTATTAGAATGCTATTACCCGCATGCGGACCGGGTCCGAGCGCGGGCGAAAATACGCATGACAGGAAAAGAGCCCTAAGACAAGGTAATTCTACTCAGCTCGCTGAGAAGCTTACGTAATTCTACTCAGCTTTCGTCTCTACGAAATGAGTGAGTACGAATGAGTGTATGACAAGTTAATTTAACTCTTTAAATTAACTTGTCATACACTGTGTTTTGTTAATGCTGTCTTTAAAGCGCTTCCCATACAAAAGTAGTTTCGTCATAAGTGAAATACCGTAGTGTTTAAGCTCGTTGAAATTTAGCATGCATGTCCTTGAGTTTAAAATCTAGAAAAATGTATGATTCTAGTGGGTAATTTTTCCGTAAAAATGTGTAATTTCAAAATGATTTGGTAAACTCTTTTTGTATAGTATATCTCATTTTTACATTTAGATATAAAAAAATATATAATGACATGAAAAACTGCCAAACCAGGAGCATAGATTTTAGGCTCAATTACAAGCATGAAAAATTTCAACGGGTTTGAGCACTTGGTATTTGAAAAATGACAAACTACATACGTTTGTATGGAAAGAGCTTCGAAGAATATCCTAAACAAGTGCAGCATCGATACTTAATGCCCATAAAAAACGTAAAAAATAAATACATACATTGCATCCAGTAATATCAAGTGGTACCTGATCCACAGATCAAAAAAAAAATAAAAGGTTCGATAGGTATCGAATTTTCTATAGGTATAGAGTTGTCCTACCTGTGAGGTAAGCTATAATTCTTCCAAGTGCAGCGTTAATATTAAATGCACAGACATTAGGGTAAATTAAGGCCTTTTGTGACGGACTATCGACATTATTAATACAGTTTTGTTCATACATAGTTGATAGACTCAAGGAGTTTCTAATAGTGGAACATACAAATTTCCTTATAAAGATATTGCCGATCTTATTTCTGAACTACATACCGCCCTAACTAGATAAATTAAGTTTTTGCATTGACAGCTGCTTCATATTGAAACATAGAGAATATACATGTTCAGTGTTGCCACTTAACTTATTTACGAATATGTAACTTTTGGATACAAATTGAAATATTTAATACAAGATTATTGCAAATTACGAGTATACAAGATCATATCGCAAACATCAGAATAGAAATATGTGTCCTTATTGTATAGAGTTTTGACACTAACACATGCGAAATGGGGGAAAGAGCAAGAACTGTTCACCATCAGTTTAATCAGTAACTCAGATAAAATATAATCAATAAACAAACTTTAGAGAACTGAATGACGTCAATATTGTTTTGTATCAAACAATTTTTTGAGTAGGTTTAATGTTAATAAACCTGTTATTTTAATTATTGACATTTTACGGAAGTATTTTCTACTTAGAAATGTAGAAACGATGTTTTGACGTTATTCATTAGGTTCTATAAAATTCCAGTGTATAGAATTCAAAGTAAATAAATAGTAAGTCAAAAATACTATTTAAATAATTAATACGAGTAAAAGGGTACTTAATAACTCACGGTGTAAAATACATGAGCAAAACCTGATAAGTACAAAATCACATTCACTCCTAAGAATAAATAAATTACTTTGGTATTATGACCGAAGTACCTACCAAAAAAAGCTTACATACATAAACTTATGTACAATATAGGTACATACAAAACACACTCAAATACCTAGGTATTTAACCGATACATAATTGAACAATCGCCTGTTCAAAAACTTTTTTTGTAATCACAATTTTTTATCGCTTTTATCTACTAAAATTTGTGATTTTAAAACATTGTAAACACAAAAAATAGTAATTCATAAAAGTAGCAGTAACTTTCATGTACGCCCTGTATAAAAATACAGTCATCCCAAATTATATTACACAATCTAGCAAAAACAAACCGATTTAAAAAAAAAACAATAGCAACGAAAAAAAAACAACAGAAATAATCATTGGCTCAAGCAAACTTTTAAGTGTTTTTTAAATTACCGAGTGACTATCATTGTGTATACTGCCAGTAGTATTGCCATGTTGTAGTGTAATTTTGTGATGGATGCAGCGTTAGCTTTCGTTACTGAGGGTAATCTGATGTTTTTGTAGTGGCAAGACTTTTCCGATGTGTCATTGTCGATGAGCTCTTTGAAATCAGGGTAGTTTTGAATTTGGATAGGCTGAAACAAACAAAATATTTTTTTTGTAGATATAGCAGGCGCAGTTATAAATAAGATGATATGGTTAATTCTACGCTAGTTTATTGGTGACTAGCCACCAGTCAGACATAAGCCAAAGAAATCGCGTCTAAAAAAATATTTCTTTGACGTTTACATCCCCAATATTTCTATGCAAAAATATTTCATTTAATATCGAACCTGCTGACAAAATTCCAAGAGAATCGGTTGAGGATCTGTAGTAACCGGAAGTGAAACCGGGCATCCGGAATACGGACATATATATATACGAAAGCATTTTTGCCGAAGCTGAAACGGGGACGCTTCATTCTCGCTTTGCGCTCATTCTAAGTAATGAAATAACCCTGTGACTCTTCAAAAATGCTTTCGTTATTACTCTAATGCATCTAATGTAAGATTATTTTTAATAAGGTGGATAATATGTAGCTATAAAGATTATTAAAAACTTTTACCAAAGTTTTGATCAACTTTTTTAGCGCTTTCAGAAAAGTAAAAGGTTGTAAAGAAACTTACCACTCCCCAAGTGTCATCCCGTTTCTTACAGAAAGTCATGTGCATTCCGGAGTAGAGCGACTTTTCAATCTGCTTCGTCAGCAGTTCCTCCCCCCAGGGCATCTCGTTTAAGTGCGCCATGAACGACTTGTTGCGGAATTCTGCTGGCTCCCAGATTACTAGCTCCTCTGTAGAAATACGGTATGACAATTAACACAAAACTCACTTCAAACGAGTTTTTTTTTATGTTATTGTGACGGAACAAAATCGAGGCCCACCTGATGTTAAGCGGTTACCTCTGCCTATAACAGATGCATTTCGTCACAAGCGACGGATTGCACTGCGCCCGTCACCATGAGACATAGTTGTTAAGTCACATGTGCCTGTAATTTCACTGGCTCTCAAGGACTGCTGCCGGAACACACCGTTAGGTGCTTGGCGACAGATTTTCAACTTGAGGGTGGTCGCTGGCCAGGCATTCGCAAAAAGCCCTTCCACCATGCGGTGAAGCTCAAGCCCGCGGCGGGATTCAAACCATGGACCTGTTGCGTGGCAGTCCATAGCCAATGCCAATGAGCCATCATTGCTTCATATAACTGATTTAATCAATCATTCAGACCAATAAGAGATTACTGTCATAGGTACATGATAATTTATGTACCTACATGAGGCTATGCAGTCGTAGACAGATAAGAGAAACGATGAATTAGATATAGACCAGCACGTCTCCAATGAATACCTCTTACATGTATCAAGCACGCACCAACTGAGATAAGAACCAATTGTTGTGTACACGAACTAATACACTTGCTTATAAGTAAAATGCTAACAACCTCTTAAATAAAAAAAATATCTCAAAATGTTTGTTAGGACCAGCAGAAGTCAACCCTAAGAGGTTGTTAGATTTTTCCAAGAACCCTGTATAAGGTATGGATGATATAGGTTAAAACAGTCTCAATACACGATGGAACCTGCAAGGATACACTCCTCTTTCATTTGGTGGCTCCAGAAGCCACCAACCCTATATTAACTACTGATGGCACAGAATAGAAATGAACTGAAGGATATCAATAAGCAGGTAGGTTCAGTCTCCCGTTATACGTACAACATAGAAACGAAAACAGAATACCTGATAATACTATATTTATCAGGTTTAAATTCGTGTGGAGTCGTAGTATCGATATTTCATCCGCGGAAGGCCAGAGAGTTGTTTTCGGAACCCTAATAAAAATTCATCAATTTCATACCCCTATCCTGCATGTGTAGTGTCGTTATAATAATCGATGAAATCAGTACAGCACGTTTTCTCGCACTAAACAAATAACAATATATATAATAATATAAATGATGAGTGATGATATGGCTTAACCTAGAATTGACACTCAAGCGCAGCTGCCAGATCATATCCGTCCCGCAGACCAATTTCCGCTTGATGTGATAAAAAATCGTGCTCATATACTTAATTTGTAAATATAACTTTCGCTTAGCTCCCATTATCATATTTACTAATATACAAGGATAGCAACATCATTACGTGAGTTAAGTCTTTGAAAATAGCATTTCTTTCGACTAGATGCAGTCTATTTGTCTGGTTGATGGCCACACTATCTGTATGTATACGGATAAGTGATTATTTTTAAAATGTCGATGGCGCCATCTTGTGGATCACTCAATAATTACATTGATAAAGGTTGAGTTAGCGAACGTTGTCGGCATTTAGTACAATATATTTCTCATAGATGGCGCTCCTAAATTTCAAGTAATTTCAACATATCGTGCAAACGATATTTACACGAGGCAGCCGAAGTCGCCCGTGATTTTAAGTTTTGTATCCGTATTCCGAACTATTCCGAAGCTTTTAATACTAACGATTACGTTCTCTTCCATCCACTGTTCAATAAACAGTAGTTGCAATTGACCTGTTTTTAATTTTAGTCCTTGTCCACTATCCCTTATGACCGTTAAAGCAATACATTGCAATATTCAAAAGCGATATTTTCCTAGTGGGAATCTTCATTTCTTGCAATAAGATTATTGTGGAGTTATCATAATATTTTTGCTTCCTAATGGGATTTCGACCATAATTCTGGCTTTAACAGCATTAACAGCCTTTGTAGTTCTGTTAGAATGCACGCGGCTGCCCTGATCTTTTGACAGATGGTCTTTGACTGGGGAAGTGTTGTTGTATCTGTTGATATTACGATATACGAACATACGGCTGATACAAAGCTTTTGAAGTGTCTGGAATATGACCGACGCCTCCATACCCACTTTGAGCAAGGCGATCAATGCAATCATATATTCTTTAACACCCCATTTCATATTAATTTGATAATGAACACGAAAAATATGTGCGGCGCGAAATCGAAAGAACTTTTTAAAATAATAAACGCGTTCCTAATTCAAAATAATTGTTTTTGATTCGTAGAAAAATAAAGAAAAGTTTTTATATTACAGTATATATGGCCAGACTAGTAATATATATAGTATGATAGCCCTTTTATAAGCTTACTTGCATTTATAGCTGTATACTTCTTATTTTTCTTCCATATATATATATATCAACTATTTTACAATAAAATTGAATAATTATTTATTGCTACACAAAATAAATTAAATACAACTTGTTACAAACAATATACAATATATAGCACTCAGCCGGAAAAGCGCCCGGAAAGCTAGTCATTCTATATTATGAAGGATTGGACGAGTGTCTGCGAAATCTAACGGGCTACTACGGAACCCTACATTGTGCGTGGCCCGACACGCATTTGACCGTTTATTTAGCGTCTATTATATATTAAATTTAGAGTCAACGATAGAGTGACACTAAGGAGGTCTAGGTTATCTGTGGCCGGCACGGATACATCTCGGAATGTAGGAGACAGTTGGAATGGTTTCCTTTTGGCGGAATTGTATATGAACACTTACTCATAAGTCCAACTCCTTGATCGTCACCCTGCACTGTGGGCGGTTCGGCGGCTCGTTTCTGATCGTCTTCGAATTCCAATTGTGGTTGCGGTGGAAGGTTCTCGAAATTTCTGGAAATTAACACAAACATTATTAAAGCTAAACTGCTTTAATTGCAAGGGGTTCCTTACTAGAAAACCGGACCGTATTACTAAACTTATATAATATTCGACCATCTGACTTTCCAAAAGGCTGTAGTTACTTTAGAAGCGTAATAGGTAACCAGTTGAAATTATCGCAGAATATGGGTACCTATAATAAAGGGTGAATTTTTGAGACGGGACATTAAGAACAGGTACATTAGCCGTTATAGTTCCAGGAAAACGTTTTAGGAGACTATCCAGAAATGTTTAAGGTATTCTGAACTGCATTTACATATTTTAGAAAAAAACAGTCAGTAATAAAATGATCATTTTATATACCTGATAGGTTAGCCTTTGACCATTACCTCACCTGATGGTAAGTCATGATTTGGTCGAAGATGTTTTTCAGGCTAACCTAGAATTACTGGCTCTCTAGGACAGCTGCCGGAACACACCGTTAGGTGCTTGGCGACAGATTTTTCTACTTGATAAGATAGATGCTCTAACCAATTGAGCTAACATGACCAACATGCTCAATTGGTTAGGGCATACCCCGGCTAAGGGGGTGGATGGACGCGGGTTCGAATCTCGCACATGACTATATTTTTTTCGTAAATTTGTAATTTTGTAATAAAAACACAACCTTTTAGGGTACATGCAATATTTCACCAAGTTCGAATACTTTGTATTTAAAATATGACGAAAACACTTACTATGGCAAGCAAAAATGATAAAAGCTCAAACTTTTAATATTCTAGCTAGGATTTTTTTTTTTCAGAAATCAATGTGATATAGATATAGTAAAATCTATATCACATAGTATAATGATATCGTCATATAAATTTGATGGAATTTCAACATCAAATCCATTATGTAATGGTACTCGCGCATTGAATGGGTTCTGAACGGATATTTTTAAATAATTTTTCACAAGTTCACAACCAGCCTACAGGATAGGTAACGACAAAACATTGAAGTATATTTTCTATTTTAATTCTTACCCCAATACGATGAGAACATTAGATAAAAAATTAGGTTAATTTTAGTCACGTTTAGGTTATCACATATTTAAAGCATATTATTTTCAATTACTCTACTTACCCGGATGACAAGAATATGTTCTCCACTTGCATAAAGTTGAGTCCGTAGAACTCCTTAACGCCGAAGGTCTCGAAAAACTCCTTGACAGGCGTCATTGAGTAGCATCCGGCTAGTTCCGTGCGAGGGTAGTACAGAATGAAAGATAGGCACATTTCCTAAAACAAAATTAAATTAATTTTAAATACCTATATCAAGGCAATGTATAGACCTGAGCACATCTTATGAATTATAAGCTCGGTTTTGCTTGTAAACTTTCATTAATTTCACATCATTTCCTAATAGGTGAGATTACTGTCAAAGGTTCTTTAAGAATTCGAACATCTGCCGGAATACTCAGTTTTTAATAATGTATCTCTTTTTGTACAACACGGCATAAATTTGCCACATTTTAATATAAACAAGATTATCTTACCTGGGTATCAGAATATCCACCCAATATTGGCTTGTCTCTTGAAGTGCTATCGTAGGTACATTCCGTGATCAAAGTGTCCCCTTTCTTGAACTTTCTTCCGCCCGGAACAACTCTGGACTGTTGGAATCGCGAGTCGTATGATTTTTCCTGAAATTACACAGTTTTAGAATTTAATACTGCGCTAGATTAAACTGTGGTTATATAGAACATTATACAAAATTATTGAAGCGCCATCTGTGTCAATGTGATTATAATAATAACAATTCCAACAACACCAAATTTAGCTCACTCAGCGGAAGACAAATTTCTATCCGCGCCCTCTACATTTTTTCGGTACTACTTGGTGAACTTCTACAATTTGGTATATTGCTAACAAAGCACTGACGTAGTTCTTTTATTAAGTAGTTATCACAACTACCAATAGATGGCACTTTGTTCCAATAATAAATGTAATTTCTAACCTAAATTTAATTATAAATTAACGAAACAATTTAATTGTATAAATAATGTAATGGTATAATTGTACCTCAGATATTCTAGGAAGTTCTTCATTTCCTCGGACGTGTTTCAGGGAAATTTTTCTAGCAGTTCCGTGGGCGTGAAGTAAAACTGACACAATGTTTATACCTTCATCTGGCATTGTCTGCAACAAAAAAAATATTGCAGCATGTCAAAACTATAACTAACTTGTAAATAATTTCATATAGCTACAGTCAAGTTGTATAACAAGACGAATAGCTGTCTTGAGTGCTTTTTTATACGTATATAACTGTTTGTTCAAAAACCATTTTCACTTATACATATTTAGTAATCTGTGATACCTATAGCTTTCCAGCTACTTTTATAATGCTACCCATTATAAAAAGTATAGTCAGACCCCATACGCCTGTCATACGCAAGGCTAGAGTTTTCTTTACCGGTAGCTATATATACTTACCAATCGCAACACATTTAAACGATTGAACATAGTGGAACCGGAAACCTATTCGAGATATCCTAGACTATTCTAAGGGAACATGTGCCACGAATGAACCTGAGCTCATAATGGTGACGTCAGGAAATGGATGGGTGACTGATAGTGACATTACTATCAGTAGTAAGGTCACTAGCGCTCAGACGCTTCCGTGTTTCGGAGGGCACGTTAAGCCATCGGTGCCGGTTGTTGTCTTACGATGGCAATCGTTACACCCTCAAGCAGAAAAATCCGTCATCAAGCACATAACGGTGTGCCCCGGCAGCTGTCCTTGAGAGCCAGTAATTCTAGGTTAGCCAGTAATCTTCGACCACATCATCACTTACCATCAGGTGAGATAGTGGTATCTACTATCAGATATAAAAAAAATATACACTCATAATAATGGCGTGTGCTACAAAACTATCGATAAAGACTGTACGCTCAAATCTGCAGATGCCAATTTGTATGGTAATCTAATTGTTTAGAAGGAATAGCGTGAAGACACCGAAGCCAGCGCCGAGTAACACCGCATCATGCATGATGTTATATTGATGCAGTCGATTACAAACACTCCATTCAATGACTCTTACTTGTTTAGGTCTAGATAGCTCACCTGGTCTGTGCACTCAGAGCTGCAGATGCCGACTGTGCGGTATTCTCGTTGTTTGGGAGGTATCACGTGCAGGGCGGAGACGCCGATGCCAGCGCCGAGCAACGCTGCATCGTGAGCTCGTAACGATGACGTGTAGTGTAGCCTTATGCCGGAACTATCGAGCACTGAAAATAAGCAATTTTTTATTTGTGAAAAATATATTTCGCACAAATATAGCTATGTGGAGGTAAATTTTACCTACAACTTTGCAAAACATTGATTTTCTTTGTGATAGAAGTTTTTTTCTATTAAATTCATATTATAATGAGATTTTAAAAAAACTATTAATATGTTTGAGGTACTTCAACACGTGGTTGCAACAACATAATGAACAATAAAATTTGTATTGATATGATGTACTTATTATTTATATTGATATATTTATTACATAAGGTAATAAATACGTAATTATTAAAGTTGCCACGAATACTCGCTGTTATTCGGTATTCGGCATTACTCGACATATTTTTTTGTATTCGTCGAATACCGAATAATACTTAGCTATTATTCGGCATTCGGCGAATAGTCGTCTAAAATAAACTTTTATCGAACAAAAAACTAATGAGTTAAAAATAATATTTTTTTATTATTTCCCTTAATGAAACAATAAACAGTATTAATTATTATCTGTAATATGTGCCTGTGCCTATCATATTCATGAAATTAAATTAGTTAATAATAATTAAATGAAAAATCAATTACTACGTTACATATGTGTATAACTTGAAATAGTTTTTTTTTTTTTCAGGCAGGCGATTCCGTCTCATCTCATTACGGAGCTCATAGAGGGTTCCTCGGAAGATCCGGAGAATGGTGAGCTCTAGGTATCATAAAAATGCTTAAAGGAGAAGAAGAAAACACATCACAAGACGCACTTCTGATAAAGCCTAAGTGGGAAAAGAAACCGTGTTTCAGTGGTGACTGAAACTAAGTGGTATACTTTTTTATGACTTATTATTGACAAACACTTTGACTGGAAAATTCATATTGATACACTATGCAAGAAAATTAACGCTTTGTGCTTGCTCTAAAGAAAATCAGAACTGTATCTACTGCAGCCGCGTTAGTGGCATATCATGGTCATATTTCGTATCTGCTTAGTTACGGCTTGATATTGTGGGATAACTCAGTAGGCACTGAACGAGTGTTTAAAAACTGTGTGTTAGGGTGATAGAGCCAGGCTTCTAAACAGCTGTAAACCTCTTTTTAAATCATGCAACACACTTCCTCTACCTTGCATGTACATTTAGAAATTTGTACTTATATTTGCCAAACAACACACTTATTTTTATGTAAAACGTTCTCAAGTATTTACGCGCCATCTAAGGTCCAAGTTCAGTAACTTATTATATGAACCTCTAGCCCGAAAAGACTTTTATAAAAGAATAGAAATAGTTATTTGTTATACAAGAGTGCAAAGTTGCTTTTTAACCGCGTGTTCAATTTTGATGACCGAGCAAGCTCAGGATTCTAATTCTTAGAATCCTGAGCGTTAGCGAGGGAATCAAAAGAGCACGAGGTGAAAAATCTTTGCACTCGAGTGCAACACGTAACTTTTCATTCCACCTCAGCGAGGAAATGCCTAAATGCAAAAAACATTTAGGTAAAGCTCATTTGCGCATTATTAACAGTTTCAGTCAATTCTGTTGGCGGCAAACAAACTTCAAGTTTGTTTAAACAGTTTTCAAGTTTCTTGTTTTTAATATAAGGTTTAACAATAACGTGAAAAAATGCCGCGTAAAGAACCGCGTACAAAGCAAATTGAAAAAAGAACACCAAGAAGGTTCCGAGTCTGAGTTTTTAACAAATTAAAAATAAGTTGTATGATATATTCGGCACCATAGAGGTATCAGTAAATAGGTTTAATGTTTTTTTTAATTCACAAACTTAGTGCACACGATGTTCTAAATTCAATTTACTTTATCCTCTAGAGAATAAAAACGGCTTTTCCACTCAGATATTGAAGATTAAAAATACTCTTTCCGAGATGGTGGGATGAAAAAGTCTGTTATTGGTCTGTTGGCTCGGAACCATTGCAGCGCGTTGCGCGCGCATCTCGCTTACCATAGATAATGTGTACTTAAATTGAATTGAAACCTCCTTGGTCGGGACACATTGTACTTTAATAATTAAAAAATTGTTTTAAAGCATTGTTTTTTCTTAAAGAAGTATGTAGATAAAATATGCCAATAAAAGTCTGTATTTAATTTCATAATTAGAATATTACCGAATGAGATTATATAAACATTTTTAATGTGTACAAAAATTTATGAGTGCATACCTAATGACATAGGTATATTCAATGAAAGGAAATTTAAGAAACGTTTAACTAACTGGCTTCTTAACCATATTTTTTGTAGGTTAAGGAATTTCTAGATTATTGTAAATAAATATTTTTGTTTTTAGTTATAAAATAATTAATATAAAATTTATTCATAAAAACATTTTTGCACGGCTTGCAGACTGAATCTATTGAATCTATATGACTAATATTAGGATCTTAAAAGAGGATCTTAGAAATGATTTGATTAGTCTTGAGAAACCGCAGGGGCCATATGAACTAGCCCCGCTCGCAGAGCTGACGAGAACAGAGAGCCTGGTCACTTAAAACGTATACATCAGCTTCAAAGGTCAACCCTGGCAGATTATGCTGTCCACATATTTCAGAGGCCAAACTTGATAAATATTAAATAGTCTGGGAGACCTAAGTAAATATTTTAATAGGTTAATGCTTACCTTGATGCCTTTCCCGATTATCATAATGTACTTCGAGCATGTAGTAGGAAACACCTCCTTTCTCGCCTAGAGGTATGCCGACGTTCTCCGGTAGAAACTCACCTGAAAATTAACTTTATTAATTAACCCAGATACAAGGAAGCTTGAACCTTATTTTGTGATGATTAAAAGAGGTTTTTGTTAGAACAGGATTGCACAGTCGAAAGGATAATAATCAACTTCCTAAAGTTTAAGACGGTTGTGAATTCGACGTTACATTCTTTGTAAATTGGTTGCGATGTTTTTTCGGTATTACCGATGTTCATTGTTTGAAGTTTTCGGGTGAATGTGTTTTTCGATTTCGGGTGTATGTTCTTCGTTACTTATAAGTTTGGCACAATAAAACTTTTGGGAAATTTTGAACAAAGGAATTTATACAACGAGTTTTCTGAATTTCACGAGAAATGTTTAAGACTTGACTTATCGTTAAACGTAGATACCTTTGATGACAACTAAAATGTTGAGTTATTGTTTCTAGCTTGTTTGTTATTTAATAAATATAGGTAGCAATCCTCAAGTTCCATGATCCAATTTTATGAAAATTAATGGCTTAGGTGGTTTTTTTTTTGCCGATAGGCTAGCCTTTGACCACTATCTCACCTGATGGTAAGTGATGATGTGGTCGAAGATGTTGTTCAGGCTAGCCTAGAATGACTGGCTCTCAAGGATAGCTGCCGGAACACACCGTTAGGTGACAGATTTTCAACTTGAGGGTGGTAGCTAGCCAGGCGGGCATTCGCAAAATGCCCTACCACCATGTTATAACGACTGCCATCCTAAGACAACAACCGGGACCGACGGCTTAACGTGCCCTCCGAAGCACGGAAGCGCTCAGTAGTATTTCACCAGCGGTCACCCATCCAAGTCATGACCGAGGCGGACGTTGCTTAACTTTGCTGATCGATTCAGAACGGCCAAGCTAACTTCGCTACGAGCGCTTCATAATTAATGGTATTGTGACAGATCTAGCCCGAGAAGCACCTGTTATTAACCTATGCCTGCAACAGATTCATTTCGGCATAAGTGACGATTTGCATTGCGCCCGTCACCCTGACACACGCTGTTGTTATGTCTCATGTGCCTGCAATTTTACTGGCTCTCAATGACTGCTGCAGGAACACAGTTTTAGGTACTTAGCGACAGATTTTCTACTTGAGGGTGGTAGCTAGTCAGACGAGCATTCGCAAAATGCCCTTCCACCATGCAGTGAAGATCAAGCCGGTGGTCAGTTTTTTTTTTTTTTTTTTTTTTTTTTTATTTTAAATCTACACTCCACAGACTCCAGGGTCCGTGACTTTTTTCAACTATGACATATTTTATTAATAAACAAGAAATATGAAATAGGAAACATGCAACATTCCAAGGGGGAACAGTGTTAAAAGTATTTTTTTATTCCGTTAATGTCATTAGCACTAGCATCCAGAGCAGACCAGTATCCTCTAGCAGCACCCGTTCACGAGTTGACGCATGTGCCAGCCATCGCCTTCCTCAACCATTTTGAGGGAAGATGGCGACCCGACACACTACACCGCCGCTAGACAACACCTTTCTGTGAGCATGACCGCTCCGGATACCCGTGCCAACGATTACAATTATAAACATAATTTGGGACTACAATAAAATAATATACGTACAGATATTTACATATTTTGTTATTCTGCCACGTCACATTTTAACAGGGCCTCCTAATGGAGGCCCTGTTAAAATGTGACGTGACGCCATAAGCGCGGTAATCCGCGCTATTTCGATCTTTGATCGCCATTTTGAGGTTGTAATCATGGATGGCTTTTGGTGTCGCAACCATCGCCTTCCTAACGAACCGTCTTATGGCGTCTTCTTGGTAATCTGCGTAGTATATGAAGGTTCGTGTCGTGAAACTTCAACGACGGCATGCGGGACGCTCTCGTGCAACTTCATGCTGCTCTTGGTCTTGATGGCGATGACCGACTCGTATGTCAGTCCCTGCGCTTCGTGGATGGTAAGGGTGCATGATCCACTTCCCTCTCCGCAGCCCTGGCTTATTAGGGTCTCCTTTTCTTCCTGGGTGTGAACCAGGAATAAAGTTTTGGGGAGGGATTTGGGAATTTTTGCACCTGTGTACCTTTCAAGCTTAAGGGACTTAATACGGGGAGCTGAGCAATATATACCAGAGTATATTTCTCTCAGTGCGTACACGACATCCATTGGGTTCCGATGCGTGCATAACAACTCTTGGGTGATGTTTGTTACCAGGTTAGGGCGGTTGTACCTTAATACGAAGAGATTTTCTCTATCGATATAAGGCAGTTGATTGATATCTCCGATGAGGACAAGTTCACCAACTCCAGATAGCCTGGAAGCCATGACTATGGCTCCGAAATGGTTCATTAGAGCTTCATCCACCGTTAGGCGGCTGTAGCTCTCAGTTCTTTTAAAACCATTTACGATGACTGAAGCCATTGTGCGCACCTTGGATTTACCTAAGTCTCAATTCGGTGCGCAAGCTTCTCCCTCAGGTCTTTCGCTGCTTCTGTAGTTGTTGTGATAATGATGTCCTAGTCCACATCGAATTGCCTTACCGGTGGTCGGGTTTGAACCATGGAACTGCGGCACGGCGGCTGTCCACAGCTATTATGGCCGCTCGGCTATAATTGCCTCAAAATTGATATCTGTGGTGTATACCCATGAATAAAATACTCGACTTCGAGAAAATGTAGGTGTACGATTTATTTAGTAAAAAGTTTTTAAAAAAATTGGCATAAGTATTATTTATTATTTTCAATAAAGTACGCCATATTATGGCTTCTTAGTTACATTTCTTAGTATTTGTAGGTATATAATACAAATCACTTTATATGTAGGTACATTTCAAACTAGTAAAAATACCGAGAAAACGTTCCCTGGTTTTTCATTTCGCTCACGTGACTCCAGTGACGTCAGAATGTGTTGACTTTGCGTCGACTCACAATGCTTGTCAAACAAAACACTCCCAATGATAAATTAATTTACATATCTGATGACGTCACTTAGCAAATGCTTTGATTTGAACCGTTCAAAACCCGAGCTTTCAACTCTAATAGTCTGTTCAGAAAGATATTGGACTCGGGATTTGACTTTGGGACTATGCTTCATTTGTAGATAATTCATGATAAATAATAAATGGTTTGCTTAAATTACATATTTACATTAATTATATATAGTTATGTATATATATTAGAAATTATCTACCTATGGTAATATATTTTTTATTAATAATCCCAATTCCGCTCCCTTTTTGAACAAACCCTTAAGTATGAATTCACGTGACTATAAAAAAAATACAGAAATTCAGATCAAAATTTTTGAATGAGGTTTTAGAACTATGTATGTTTCAGGGTGACGGGTGCAGTGCAGTTCGTCACTTGACGAAATGCATCTATTAAGTATAGACAAAGGTTAACGCTTAACATCAGGTGTGCCTCGTGCTTGTTCCGTCACAATCACATAAAACTAAAAAAGTGTCAGTAATAAAATAAAACATAAAAGATAGATGATAAGCAATTGGCTGCCACACTCAGGTAAAATCAGTCACCAAGCACCTGGCGGTCAGTTCCGGCACCTGTTCCTGAGAGCCAGTAATTCTAGGTTAGCCTGAACAACATCTTCGGCCACATCATCACTTACCATCCGGTGAGATTGTAGTCAAAGGCTAGCCTATCAGCGACAAAACAAGAAGGCTAGCCTATATGAAAAAAATATGCCATTAATAATTTACCTTCAAAGGTGTTGAATCTTACCTTTAGACCCCATAGCCCAAGCGGCGATAGGTGTCGCACAAGTCGCCCATATACTAGGCCTGTGTGGCCCATAATATCCATCACCAGCTGCCCATGCGCTCCATGTATGGTAATCCTCATCAACAGCACACTCATACAGCACCATGTGGTGTACTGGAGACTCAGCGTTTTTTTCCAGAACTGGACGTCCGTTCTTGATCGGTCGGCTGTCTATGAGGGGTTCGTACCCGATGATGTGATGCTTCTTGGGTAAGTCCGGGGCTTTGAAGATTTTGCACCAGAAGAGAGTGGCCATTATATGGGGGATTGTTAGCTGCAAAATGTTGGAAACAGATGTTAGACTACTGAAGAATATGCAGACGAAAGCCGACAAGATCCCGTTAAAGAAAAAAAATTTGTTTGCAACACCGTTTCAAAAGTAAATTATATATTTGCGTTTCAGAGCCTATTTATTGTTAAAATAATACATATAATGTTTCTTTTTATTTTACAAGATTCCGTGATAGTTTTTTTTTTCGTTTGGAACGTAGTTTTGATTCTAAATTATATATGAGCCTTATTTAGAGAGAGCGATTTGTTTTTAAAATAATAGCATAATTTTATTTTATAAAAGTATATTTTATTTTAATTCTGCACTCCACAGACTCCACGTGACTTTTCATAAATTATAACCATTTCTTTTATTTATAACAAGAAATAGGAAGCATATAACATTCTAAGTGGGAACAGTGTTAGAAGAAAGGTTTTTTTTCGGTAAAGTCATTAGCATCCAGAGCTGACCAGCGTCCTCTAGCAGCACCCGTTCACGAGTTGATATACAGTATAATCGCAGTACTTATTAATATTATAAATGCGAAAGTAACTCGGTTTGTCTGTCTGTTACGCTTTCACGCCAAAACTACTGGACCGATTTGAATGAAATTTGGTATGGAAATAGTTTGAGACCCGAGAAAAAATATAGGATAGTTTTTATCCAACTGCGCAAAAACAGGTTAATGTTTTTTGCGCGATAACCGACATACGCGCGGGCGGAGCCACGCCCGGAAAGCTAGTGATCCATATATTCATAATATACATCAATTTAATTTGATATTTCTAAGCTACATTGGTTTAATACGCTATTTAGTACCTATTTGAGATAAAACTCGCAATTTTTTTTTTACAAAAAATGTAATACAATAGAAATATTTACTAACCATATAACTATTAACAATAAACAGAGCTCCCATTACTTGCATATCATAAAATACACTTATGTGAAGTCTGGACTCTACACGGCAACACACAGCGTGTTTCAAAGTATATTATTATTTTATTATATTATTTGAGAGTGTTCTACTATTTTAATTAGAGGGAGTCGGGAAACGGAAAATATATGGTAATTCTAAATTAATGTTTATTTTTGAGTCATCAAAAATTTTGTGTTCCAATAATTTGTAAAAATATGATTTTCGCTTAGCACGCGATTGTGCTTGTAATCATCGTAATCATATATAGAAGGATAAAATATGGTCAAAGTTCAGACCCAACAAGCGTCAACTGATGCAGTAGAATTCTTATCCATCTCATTATTTCTTGAAACAACAGGATATGGAACAGTTTTTATTATTATTACTAAGCAGGAATCAAGCTTTTTACTTACATTTGTTAATTTAACATCCCAATGTTCCAGTGGAATAGAGTCCGGTTTTGAAACAGGCTGAAGCAGCCTCAGTGGTCTGGAGCCGCTCTGCATGTGCTTTGGCAGTTCACCGTCAGATCCAGGGGGTCCCAAAGCCCATAGGATTTGCGTCGTATCATCCTGTAATTAGCGATATTGACTTCTATAGGTTAATACGGCTAATTTACGACTTATTACCGCCTTTTTGTAAATCAAATCAAATAGTTTATTTGCAAGAGTACAATTAAAGAAGATCTTAAAAATATTATTACACACAGTTGTACTCTGTCTGCGGATGTGCAAACATTTATAATTTAATACAGTTACATTGCAATTTAAATTAGTCTTATATTTTACATAATTTTATATATATACATTTATATTCATAGATTTCCTAAACACTATAAAAACAATTATTTAGCAGGCATGCAGTCAATTATTTTTTTATTTATTTCTGGTTAGTATTTTTATTCAATTGGGTAACCAGTTATAAATTGATAGCGACATTAATAAGCGTTTCGCTTGAATAAATCATTTCGGTTCGAATAAAAGATTTACAAGCTTAGATCTGTTTGAGGGGAATATACCTACATAACTGCGTTTCAGAAAATAGTCTACTACTACTACGTGTGGCGAGGATTGTAAACGGAGTAGGACTAGAATTACTGGCTCTCAAGGATTGCTGCCGGAACACACTTTTGTAGGTACTTAGCAACAGATTTTCTATTTGAGGGTGGTAGCTAGCCAGGCGAGCAATCGCAGAATGCCATTCCACAATGCGGTGAAGCTCAAGCCGGCTGTGGGCATCAAACCATAGACCTGCGCCAAGGCAGTCCATAGCTTCCTCTACTACCTCTCGGCTATCCCAATGGCAATGAAAAGAAGTAATTTGCCGCATTTTTCTTGCCGACTTTTTGACATTGCTTCTTTACGTTTTTTAACAAAAACGGCGGTAGCTAATCTCAGTACTTATTAGTTAACCATGAAACTTTGAGGGGAGTCTATAGATCACCTAAATAAATATGTTGCAGTTGTCTTGACTTACGCCAATAACGAAGTCCTGTTTGTCGCAAGTGTCCAGAGGTCTTCTGAACTCGACAGTGGTGTGGGTTCCGTTCTGGTATCCGGATATGATCTCGTAGTTTTGGACATCATCAGCTACTACTCTGTCTTCAACGGTCAGTCCGTGGCCATCCTGAAACAAAAGGAAAGTTTGATTAACCAACTATGTACGTAAATATACTGAATAACTTGAGATTTGACCCCTCAATTGATAGGGTTGCAGAAAACTTTTATATTATTTACAGATGTTGTGGCAACAAATCCATGGTAAATGTTATTTGATTTTTCATAACTGATTGATTACATAATAGGTGAAGCTGTTTTAAAATGATGATTTGGAACTCCTCCTCAACGATACAGAACTTTCACTAAAATAAGATCAATTTTATCAGTGTTAAAATTTAAAACCGGACAATCCTGTTCAAGTATTATTTCTCAAATTTTCTCGAATTTCGGACCAATAATAGGTCGTAAAAGCTCCTATTGGATCTGAATAACCCCCTGAAGGGGTGTTTGCTATAATCTCTACGCTTGGCGGGCGTCTTAGGGATCGCAGTGTAGGTGGCAGTTTTCCACAAAGCGTTGCTTCCCACCTTCTTGAATTTTTGCTCTTGTCGCTTCTTACGACTTCCACAGGAAAAACGACGCGCGGCGGTACGCAAAAAGGTATCTGGGTACATCCGGGGAAATTACTCATTTGTAGATATCCAGGCTTGTAAGAATAATAAAATTCACACATCCCAATATTTTATTTCAGAACACACCTGAGAAAATTCACCACATAATAAAGATCCCTGAACCCTCAACACCGATACAAAAAGTCGTTATTTCTCAAGACGCTCCAAAATAACTTCAACCATTCAATACGAGGTAAATACAAAAACAGCGATTAAATAAAAGACCCACAGCGATTGAACTTTACACATCCAAATCCAAAGAGAAGTTAACCTTTCCAATGGCAAAAAACATTAAAGTACCTAACCTTTTCTGCGGAATACCTTTTACTTTATATCTTAGAAACACACCCCCGTCGATCCTAACCAGTTACGTCAACAAAGAAATTCAAACTCAAGCCCTTAGATAATAAGGTATACAATGGGCTAAAAGAGAAATGAAGAGATTAAAAGGCAAGCAGATGATGCGACATCAAAAATAGAACAGATGTCTTGCAAGAGGTGTACTATAAAGATAAATTTGGTCTTATTATTATTATTTTAATTTTTTTCGCGTTTTGTAGGCAGATGTTTTGAGCACGTGCCGTGCCTTCTGTTCAAGCACCTGGTGTTTATAATAATAGGGGGGTTCATGCACAAATGATATCCTTTAGGTTTTTTGTAAAGCTAAAAACCTTCTTCATGGTGACCTTTTATTATGAATGTTAAATGCATTTTGCTCGCTAAGGTTCTTCAACGGAATATTCATGCATGACTTTCAATTACTATTGATAGTCGTGTAGGTAAATCGCATATAGAAGTTGCCATAACTCGGCCATAAGGCATTGGTGTGTCCTTATGGCACTGTACGTGTGAACCGGTCTTTTGTCATCAATTCAGTTTGGAATAGAGTAACCACAGATTGCAGAACCATATTCTGTTCGTGTTTGTGTGTCTTCTTCTGAAATCTGTGAGAATAACTGTGCCTATATGCGACCACTTTACAGGATTTTCTAATCAATGCCTTGTTATATACCTATGTTTTTAATTATATGTATTTTTAAGACTAATGCTATATATATTCAAGTTATTTTTATCAGTGTGATTTTTGCAATTTATTCAATCGAATGAATAAATACTGTACTACGTACTGTAATAGGTGAAAGTTTAAACATATCATTGATATTTTTTTTTAAATAAAATAATAATAATAAAATAGCAATTTCGATAAGAAGACGCAGGAGTCTTGAAGAGTTTCAAAAAATAATTAACAGAAATGAAATTTATTCACTTAAAATAGGTTGTTACCATCCTTTTATATACTCGTATAATATCATTGGGTGTTACGCTGATATTAAGTTTTTATATTCTCTAAAAACAGAATAACCCTTTGTTAACGAAGCTAAGGGCCAATTTAACCAATAATATAACTTGAATTTTTGTTTCTATATACCCTGTTTCTAAGCCTTTCCAAGCGGCGTACACATGTCATAAGTTGGCGTTCCATGATAGCAGAAGCCTATCACATTATGGTAGATGTTGCATAATAGAATAGAATAATATTTATTTGCATTAAATGCCGGTACATAAACATGGATGATATTATTTGTTATGATACAGTTCCTGGTACATTTTGCCGCAAAGCGGCGGCGTGCAAATTATTGATTTATAAGTATTTGGAAAATAGATTTTTAATTAATTTAATTATATGCATGAATCCTTAGTATCTAATTAATTTTAACATATTTGTCTATAAGATAATTATACATGGTATAAAATGGTAATTCTGAGACTGAATAAAATTACCTCTTTATCAGACATAATTTGAACTTGCTTAGTAATCTACGGGTTGGTAAATGTTCTATTTCTTTAGATAAGTATAGCGTTGCAGATTCGTATAATTACACAAAACTATTGTTTTTATATAAATAAAAAACCCAATGAGAACAAATATACGGGGAAAGGGCCAGGCCAAGGCCATTTTTTAAATAAAATAATAATATTAATAAAATAGCAATTTCGATAAGAAGACGCAGGAGTCTTGAATAGTTTCAAAAAATAATGAACAGAAATGAAATTTATTCACTTAAAAAAGGTTGTTACCCTCCTTTTATATATAATATTATTGGGTGTTACGCTGATATTAAGTTTTTATATTAGTTTTCCTATTTTGCCGTTACTGAATATTCACAATACAACTGTATTTTTGAAGCAACAATCTTCAGTACGGATTCGTAGATAAAGTCTATACAAAAACATTGATTGTTTGACTCCAAAAGCGAAATCCGCTGAGATCAAGTTCCCCAAAGAGACCAAAAATACGGGGAGAGGGCCAGGAATGTGTAGGCATTTTCGAAATACATTTATTCTCAAACTGGAATAACGAGTGATAACTCCAAACAAAACTGTCAGTCTCGCCTTGATTGATGCTTGGAAATAAATGGCGAGGTTCTAAAAACAGAAATAACCCTTTGTTAACGCAGCTAAGGGCCAATTTCACCAACATATGATAAAACTATACGAAGATAAGTTTATTTTTTGTATAAACCTTTTGTCACCAGAGATATCAAATGATGTGCATTATTTTACATTTATCATAATATGTATTGAATTTAATATTTTCTTCTCAGTACTTAGTACCTCATTATGTTACAATCTAGCCAACAATACGGACTAATGAGTAATTTTAGCTTGACTTTTTGTCCTTTTTAGCCTTTCACTATGTCTGTGTTGTCAAGGAGCTTGATTGCCTCAACATTCACGTGGTGGTGAAGTCTATGTTCGTGAGCTTCTGCATGCTTTATAATTATATCCATTATTTTTTAATGTAATGAATAAAATCTGACATCACAATACATCACGATACAGCTGTAGCAACGGACATAATGTAATCCAAGATTTAGAATATACATAACTTCGAATTTAGCGGTATGGCTCCATAATCTAGAAACAAAAATGGCGACTTTACTACAGCTGTTTTATACCCTGTTTCTATGCCTGACACATGTCATAAAACTCATAAAAGTCAAACCAAAGTTTTTTTTTTCTCGGCAGGTTACACTTCTACTTCTGACGTTCCATGATAGCAAAAGCCGGTATAAAAATTACGGTATAATAATAGAAAATAATAATATTTATTTGCAAAAAATATCAGTACATAAACATGGATAGTAAATTATCATGGGTAATATAGTTTCTGGAACCGCGTGGATATTATTGATTTATGTTTGGAAAATTGAATTTTAAACGATAAAATTAAAATGTCATGAATCCTTAGTATTTAATTAATTTTAACATATCTTTATGTATAAAAATTACGTGTCACGTTGTTTTTCCGCGATGGGCTTCTAAACTACTGAAACAATATTAAATTTGATTTGCACACAGAGTGCAAATTGATCCAAATTGAAAGATAGGATAGCTTACATCTCGATTCATAGTCGTAATTACCCGTGCAAAGCCGGGGCGGGCTGCTAGTGTGTCTAAATAAATATGGTAATTCTGAGACCGAGTGAAATGACCTCATCAACCATAATTTTAACCTGCTTAGGAGTCTACGGGTTGGTAATTGTTTTATTTCTTGAGGTATAGCGTTGTAGATACTTAACTATTGTTTTTATATACCAAATGCTGTTTTTTGCACTTTTGGCAAAACAATTCTGTCTGAATTCCGAGTATAAAGTTATCCGAGTATATTTAAACCTTAGATTTGAAATTTCCCTTTGGACGGATGGTACCTCCAAACATGTTTCGGTAGAAATTGTCTTGGCACTATGCCAGGACTGCGGTGCCAGGAGATAAACTAAGAGTGCAATTAACTTAACCACGTTTAAAATAGGAACTTTGAAGACATTACTTTAAACTCCTAGTATTATAATGAAGATGGTGGGAGCGAAGTATCCTTAAATATTCTGCCATTCTTACCAAATACTTTAGAAGGTTTAAGAGTATATGTCTTTCATTTTATTGCCAACAGGCTAACAGGCCTTTGATCATAATTGGCTAGGTACGTAATATGGTTGAAAATGGTGAACCTTAAATAGCACCTGTCTCTAATGGACAGCAGCGGAACACACGGTTAGGTGCTTGGCGATAGGTTTTCTTTATGAAGGTTGATCTAGCGGTGGACATTTGCAAAATGCCCAACTGGTAGGAAGATCCAAATATGTAAAATAAATATAACCTTTGGATGGTGGTAGGGCATTTTGTGAATTCCCGCCTGGCTAGCGACTACCCTCAAACTGAAAATCGTTGACACCGCGACGTGCGCGGCCTGACACACTATCCACGTGCACCACCTCCTTACTGGTACTCGTGCCGCCACTGTTTACTATTTGTCGTCCGCTTTCTTGCGACGCTTCCTCCGCTTGACAAACTTTTATCGCCTTCTCTAGTGTGAGATCGTCACTCCGCAAAAGCCGGTCCCTAACCGTGGTAAGACGTATTCCACAAACGATGCGATCTTTGATGAGATCCTCTTCTAACGACGAAAATTCACAATTTTTGCTCAGGAGTCGCAGAGCTGTCACATATTGTAGGATCGATTCACCTTCTTCCTGATTGCGAATGAAAAACTTGTATCTCGCCAGCGTAATATTCGATTTCGTTCCAAAATAGCTATCAAATTTTTTTAATATCACATTGATGTCATCACGTTCCTCTTCAGTCTCAAAAGTGAATGTTTGATAGATATCAAACCCGTCCGGTCCTATTAAATTAACCAGTAGACTCGCTTGCACACTAGACTTCTCAGTGTGCACTCCTGATGCCTTCAAAAATAGCATGAACTGTTGCCTCCACTTTTTCCAAGCCTCGCCTCGTCCCATAGGCCCGCCTGTGGCGTCCATGTTCAACTCGCCTGGCGGCCGCGCGTGTTCCATTTTTAAATGTCGTTTTCACTCAAAATGCACGTAGAAACGAATGGAAA
This sequence comes from Plagodis dolabraria, assembly GCA_963854805.1. Taxonomy (NCBI): domain Eukaryota; kingdom Metazoa; phylum Arthropoda; class Insecta; order Lepidoptera; family Geometridae; genus Plagodis; species Plagodis dolabraria. Next base: position 20,362,138 of record OY978457.1, on the reverse strand, counting down.
ACACTTTGCCTAAGTAATTTGCAGTTAAGTTTCTATTTGTATCACTTTTTTACGTCGATTCTACGCGAAAATCTATTTAAAACGCTGTCACCATGTTATGACATTCAATGAAACACCGGTGGGCAGACAACAACTGATTTATTATAATCGTCTACCGTCTGAAGTAATTAAATTATTTATAACTACCTACTACAACAGTAAGTGAGGATGTGGTCGAAGATGTTCTTCAGGCTAACCTAGAATTACTGGCTCTCAAGGACAGCTGCCGGAACACACGGTTAGGTGCTTGGCGACAGATTTTCTACTTGAGGGTGGTAGCTAGCCAGGCGGGCATTTGCGAAATGCCCTACCACCATGCTATAACGACTCCTAAGACAACAACCGGGCTTAACGTGTCCTCCGAAGCACGGAAGCGCTCTGTATAGTAATGTCACCAGCAGCGGTCACCCATCCAAGTCATGACCGAGGCGGACGTTGCTTCACTTTGCTAATCGGTTCAGAATGGCTAAGCAAACTTCGCTACGAGCGCTTCAATAATAAGTTTAATATTAAAAAGCTTTCTATCCTCTATCAAATTATTTTTAGTTTCATATTTTGAGCCTTACACGTTTTTGATCGTTTCAAGTTTTTGTTTATCTTAGATTTAGTAATAATAATCAGTAATCACACAAAGTTTAATGCTTGTGTGTATTTCTGTTTAAACCCTAAAGCAAAAAGCACTTTAAAAATAATAGCACGTTTCTTGGGGGACCCAACTTTTCAATTACTTCTGGTTTCATCCGAAAAATACAATATTTTTTGAATTTTAACCAGCTACCATGGTTTAAAAGATTATAGTCTATTATACTCGTAGTATATAGACTTAACATATAGGACACACTGACAGATGGATCGAAGATGGACGTACTGAACCCGGCGGCACAACGGGCGGTACTTTAGTAACCGGGTCCCGTTTCCTTGTACTGTAGTAGCCGGATTGTACACTGCTGAACACAGCTTCCCTCAGGTTTCGCCATAATCCTTACGCTTCGCAGGCGTCTTGGGGGTCGCAGTATAAGGCAGCAGTCCCTCAGAAGGCGCTGTTGTCCACGTTTTGCTATTTTACGACACCTACGGGAAGACATGGGGATGACATTCTAGCCCGGCACGCCACGGGTGACGTTTCTTGTAGAAAACCTTAAAAACAATCTCTGTTATGATCTGCCGAGGTCATTGACCTCCGATCAGCTGACTGCTACTTGACTCAACAACAATCCTGCCCCGATCAGCTGCTTTTATCACCTGCTGTTTGAACATCTTCAGCATTTAACTAACAAGTTTGACCCTTACATTCTCGTCGCAACACATTATCATTGAAAGCAGGTGTATGTCGATCTGCCCGCATGCACCTTGCGCTGAATGAATGATACCTAATGTTTTGAATAACACCTACATCGTGGGTACTTATTTCAGTTTTATCGTCTATTCTTTGCAATTAGTACCGGTTAATAGCTGTATTTTTGCACCTGTCTGCGGAAATTGCGCATTTTGCAGATATATTTATAGCTGCAAATTTTTGTTGGATCTTTTTATAGATCTGACTTCTTCTTGGACACACTAACGTTAAGTTTTCTAAAATCGTCTCACATTTTAATTTCTGTAGCAGTGAAAGAGTAATAAATAACTTGGTAGTTTGGTTGGTTCATATTTTTGCCCCGTGGGATGCCAGGCTAGATTTGGATCTCCGATATTTTCCTGTGGGAGTTGTAAAAGACGACGGAGAAACAAATAGACGAAAGCCTACCTTCTGGTATTTTTCCTTTTCAGCAGTGCTTTGTGAAGAACCGATATCTCATCTTGCACTGAGATCCCCAAGTCGCCTGTCAAGCGTGGGTATTATGGCTTAACCCCCTAATGGGGAGAGGTATTCGTTCAACAGTGTACTTATATTACAGCTGTTGATGTAAGTATATTTTTTCATTTACTTCATCTCAAAATGCTGAAAAAATATAAATCAACACGAAAAATATATCTATAAAGTACCTATATGACATTGGTGACCTAAATAGAGGTATATTTGTAACATTTACAAAACGAACAAACACGTATTGTACTAACCATCTATTTTTATCTCAATAGACTGCAATATTGTGATAACAACAAATGCATTATAATCGATTCTTAAAGCCAAAGTAAAAAATATAAAAACTGACCTGATAACTTTTTTTAAACTCCTAGTTCGTCAGTTTAGTAATATTATTTGTAATATTCGCGGATTTCGGAAGAGATGATGCCACATCGAGCAGAACGCGCTGCTATGACTTCTATTTCAACGACGATACGAGTATGTTTGAATTTTGTACTCGCCGGCGACGAACCACTAATTTAGCAATTCTTAAGACATATGAAATGTTAATTCTATTGTTGTTTTTTGGAAGTAACGTAATTATGTACACAAAGTAATCGAAAGGTGATTTATTTAGAGTTTCAATAACGGATGTTATCTCTTTAAGCCCGATTTAAATCTCTAATTGAGTGGAAACTCAATCTGGGATTGTGTCGTGTGAACCTAATCAAAAGTTTAATCGCTGGAGTTATAGATAAGCTTTAGAAACGATAGAATGTTTACGTACAGCCTTAGAAGAAGCGGTGTTGTTTTGATTCTCTTTGTGTAAATTAAATGGTCCAAGATACTGAGGACACTTAGTACCTGTCGCGATGTTTGTCATGAAATCTTACAAATTATATTTCATCCATTTCAGGGTTACTGATTGACCTGAAATTTTGCATTCATGTGTAAATCGCGTGATAATGCCACATTTTCATGTCATGGTGCTGATCTGATGGAGCTGGAAGGTAGCTAAGGGAATATCGCAATGAAACGACACAACCTCATCGAGTTTGGGATCATTTGAATCGTCTTGACGAGTAGTTTTTGAAACTTGTAGTTCTTTTTATCAACAAAAACATAATAAAAGCTTGTTTTTAAAATATTTTTATAGAGAAAAGCTTGTTTATGCGATATCCTTATGATGATGATATAGATAGGATAATGGAATGTATTAATGAGTCATGAAGCCGGTCGGCTATAAAACCAAATCAAAAACTGCGAAGTACAATTATGTGCACGGTTTTGTTACGTAGCATAAAACAACACTTCAAAGGAACTATTGTACCGAGTTACCGACCCTCTTTTTTCAGGTTTGTAGGTGTGTTTTTAAGGGTCGGATAGGTAGCAAAAGGATGAGGTGTAAGGATTCGTCCTAAGGGAATTTTGTCTACTTGTGTTTGTAGCCTGTCTGCGGCGTTGCATGTTGATTGTTATTTTCGTGTATCGTGGCTTGCCTTTGATGGTCTTAAAAGGCCGACGAAGGAAAAATAATGCGCCAAATAAGCACTGCAATCATATTATATAGTTATGGGCATCTGGCATAGAAGAGAGCCCTTAATCATCGATCGAGTCGACTAATCAAGTAGTCCTAAGGAAGGTTGGTATTAGGAAAGCGGCTAGCCATATCAACAAAGACAAAATACCTTTGCAACGTAATCGTATTATGCATGTCTTAATGTTAGCGGAAAACAAAGCGTTAAAAAATTACTATTCCAAACACTCCCTATAATAATACTCCCTATAAAAGGTGTAAGCAGATGGAGGATGAGCTGAATTTTTTACTGCTGATAGATTGGCCTTTGACCGCATCTTACCTAATGGTAAGTGCAGATGTGGTCGAAGATGTCAACAAGCAGCCTATAAAATTACTAGTATGCAGGCCTCTCAAGGACTCACCTGCCGTAGGTAACACACCACTTGCTGCTATATGTCCAATGATTTAAGAAATATCTTCTAAAATCATTGTTCAGGACATATTTCCTAGTTGGGATAAGTAGCTAGTCAGACAGCAAAGTGCTTTCCAATTCAAAATGCAAAATTTTGAGACGCTTAATAGATCGTTATATTTCGAATACTCGCAACATTAAAATGACACATACTGACAAAACTATGTATTTACGTACCGATTGGATCCACCTCCTCAGTGAAGTAAATAGGTACCTAACCAATTACCAATTCAATCAACGTGTACATATGGAAGCGTGATATATAAGACGTTGTAACATGACTTAATTTAGAATGCTGTCTCGGTAAGGGAATTTTAAGTAATTCGAACGAAGTGAACGTGACATGGTTGGGGAATGCTTCGAGATGATCGAAGACACCTTTGGGTCACCTAACGATTGACTTTGTCTGGACTTTGTGTTTGATTCATCCAGTGGATTAATTCATTTGGAACCAGACGTATTTGTCATTTGATGTTAATGATATGTGATGTCATAACAAAGTATAACTCGTATTGTAATTAGGTTATGTAAATACCTATTTATGGTATATACAATAGTTGTTTCTTGCTTTTTTGACCCACAAATAACGAAGAAGGAAGAAGAAAAACTTGATAAGCTTAACACTGCCGACCAGCTCGCTCGCTCTTTTTTTATGTTATTGTGGCGGAACAAGCTCGAGGCCCACCTGATGTTAAGCTGCATCCTCTGCCTATAACTCTGACAAAATAGAAGAAAAGACGGAGGCTCGTAAAATATCAAACTGAAGCCACACTTTTTACATGTGTGCGATAGAAGTGTTGCCGTATTAAAGCAAAAATAACTAAATTGTAGGAATTATGGGAGAAAAATTTTAGAAGATATAAATATACAGCAAAATCTGTTCGTAAGAATACTTCGCAATAACAAATTATCATTTATATTGTGCAATGTTATATACCACAATCTTCAAGATTATAGTTTAATATGTTTCGCAATTTTGTTTAAAATATTCTAGACTTTACGTTCTCTAGGACAATAAATAATTGACCAAAGGCGTGTTAGGTTACGTATATGGTATGGTTTCGGCGCAGGTGTCCTTTTTTTGTTTTTTTTTTTTTTGACTGAATTAGCAGAAAGTGCATTAAATTCAATACTTACGAGTGAAAAGTAATTCCAGATAACTTTTTCGTCACTGAATATGTTCTGTTTTTGCAGTGTTTTACTTTTAACACGCAAGTGGGCATTTATAGTTTATTTATTCCATTGTGTGACGTGTGTAATGTGCGACGGTCTATCGTGAACTCAGAGTAGGAGTGCACGATTACCACTATGAAGCCATTATGAAGCGCTCGTAGCGAAGTTTGCTTGGCCATTCTGAATCGATCAGCAAAGTTAAGCAACGTCCGCCGCGGTCAGGAGTTGGATGGGTGACCGCTGGTGACATTACTACTGAGCGCTTCCGTGCTTCGGAGGGCACGGCCGTCGGTCTCGGTTGTTGTCTTAGGATGGCAGTCGTTATGCATGGTGGTAGGGCACTTTGCGAATGCCCGCCTGGCTAGCTACCACCCTCAAGTTGAAAATCTGTCGCCAAGCATCTAAAGGTGTGTTCCGGCAGCTGTCCTTGAGAGCCAGTAATTTTAGGTTAGCCTGAACAACATATTCGACCACATCATCACATCACTTACCATCAGGTGAGATAGGTAAGTGAAAAAATTCACTGCAGTCGGTTGGAGCATTTGGACTACCTGGCGGCCTGCAATGGTCTTTGAGTTGCCTAAATCAGTACTATACTAATATTATAAATGCGAAAGTAACTCTGTCTGTCTGTCTGTCTGTTACGCTTTCACGCCAAAACTACTGTACCGATTTGAATGAAATTTGGTATGGAAATACTTTGAGACCCGGGAAAAAACATAGGATAGTTTTTATCCAACTGCGCAAAAAGAGGCTAATGTTTTTGCGCGATAACCGACATGCGCCCGGGCGGAGCCGCGCCCGGAAAGCTAGTGCTTATAATATTGTATAATTTGCAGTGTTTTGTTAATAAAAGCATACCGATGGTAAAAAAAAAGCTATATTCGGTAAGAAACATATTAACATTTAATAAATGAGGCGACGCTTTACAATGCAAATAAGTTGAGCTATTCAAAAAAATCTTAGGAAACATTCATTGAATTTCAAATAATAATGACTAGATTTTTTCCACTGTTTCCAAACTTACAATAATAATTTCAACCCATTGCTAAGTGTCTGCATAATGGATGTACCTATCTCAAAATAATGATTTTCTAAATAAGTATCGAAAATAATGTGCTTGGTTTTCACGGATGATTAATTTTTTTCGTTGTATAATTTTTGCCAGAGTCACGTCATGTTTTACTAATACTAATGGAGGTGATAATAAATTATTAAATTTGATCAAATATGTTGGTAATATGTTTCACAAACATCGTCCAAGATTTAATATTTTTTATGTTTACCCCCAATGTACTCGTAGATGCTTATCCAATATCTTTTTCCAAAGATCATACACTCTGTTACAGTTATTTAATTAATCAAAATTTCTAGATCTCATCACGAAAAAAATACAAAATAAGGTATAAAATTGGCTGAATGAATCTTGTTTTTTTTTTTTTTTTGAATAATAACATAATTTCATTTCTGAATGGTAATAGCAGACTTGACATTTGATGACAATATTTTTTGTTATACCGAATTGGTTAGCGCTTGTCCACTATCTCACCTGATGTTAAGTGATGATGCGATCGATGATGGAGCGCGCTTACCCAGAAGATACCTATTCATCGTTTTGAAGTCCCCCCATGTACTTAACCGGAAACACAGACTCAGGCAGGGTATTCCATTCCTTGGCGGTTCTCATAATGAACGAAGAAGCAAAGCGAAAAGCGCTTTGTTCGGGTAAATGGAATATCTACCATATAGCGATGGCGCTTCGGAGTATCTCTGGATGTCCGGTTATAGAATGGGGATGACGGAATTAAATTCTGAAGTTCCGTTGCACACTCACCGAAATGTATCCGATAAAAACCGTACAATATCCAATATGTTAGACAAAAATCTTATTGAACAAATAAGTTCGGTCATCCAGACATTCAAGACTTAGAAACTTTCTAAAGCCCTAGAATTAATTGTTTACAGGACAATACCATCTTATTTATTTTAGACCCAAATTGTCTAGACATATTGTTTCTTTGACCTCGTGTGTCCTATCAAAGTCATAACTGTTGTCACGAAAACTCCAGAAAAACGTAGTTACCAATATCTTTAACCACATCATCAGTTAGCATCAGGTAATATTGTGCAGCCTCACCACAATATCACCTGATGGTAACTGATGATGTGCTATTGGATATAATAATAAACAAATATAAAATATTTGTTTTGTTAAGTGCCCGTTTCAGAATGTTCTAATAAAGTTTCGGGTTGCTATGCAACACATAAAATAACTTAATGATAAAAATGACAGTTGACATGCAGCACGTTTCGCGCTTTAACCGATGGATAGGCTAAATCGATGACTGTGAAACGCAAAGATAGTGTTTTGTTTAGTAAATATGTTCTTGGTAGTGAAACCGGAACTTACTCGAACATTCTGAAACAGATCCTCAACGTTTTTTCGTTCCACTGAAATTAAAACTGCAAGTTAAATATATTTATGGAAGGCCTTCGTTTTGATACAACCCTCGAATGCGAAAATTCTTTATACCATCATAACTTCTAAACGGCTTAACCGATCTTAATGTATGAGATATCGTTAGATTCGTCTTGATTAGCGCAAGTGTCACTAGGTACATTAAAAAAATATAAAACAAACTGGCGGATGTAAGACACTATATTGTGAGATGAAAAAATGATCTTTTCAAACCCATTGAGTGGGTTTAAAGAAATTTACCTATCAAAATGAAGAGCTTTAAAAACGATTCCATATATATATCAACAACCATTCGAATTATAACTAACAGTTATAATTCCAATGGTTGATAAAACGTTTAACGAAAATAAATAATTCGCAGTCTGTTTTTTTACCTTTTTAAATAAATTTATACTTTTTTAATATTGTTAAGATTGCAATAATGCCTGCTAGGCGAATTACATTACAAAATTACAAATTTACAAGAGAAGAAAATATAGTCATGTGCGGGATTCGAACCCGCGTCTTTCCCCCTTTTAGCCGGGGTATATGCTCTAACCAATTGAGCTAACCTGACACAATGACTTATAACTTTAATTCTTGCTCTCGTTCTTCAACCACCGTATCGGGATGGAGCGACACCTATAGTTCAACTTGCGTTGTTACTACAAACAAGACCAATTTTGCAATTGGTTTTAAACATTTAAATGATGACACAACCTTATAATTTTAATATTGTTAAGTTTGCAATAACGCCTGCTAGGCGAATTATCTCGATACGATGGTTGAAGAACGAGAGCAAGAATTAAAGTTATGAGTCATGTTAGCTCAATTGGTTAGAGCATACCCCGGCTAAAGGGGTGGATGGACGCGGGTTCGAATCCCGCACATGACTATAATTTTTTCTCTCGTAAATTTGTAATTTGTACTTGTTACATATTTAGTTGTGTCAACATATAGGTTGGAAACCTATATTAATATGTTGACTTACATTTACGAGGTTGACATACAGACGATCAGAACAACAATGGTAAGTTGATAAGGCTCCGTTTTTCCATTGGGATTCAGAATTCTAATAAAAATGGTCCGTCAATTAAAAATTAATGTCTCTTGTATAACTTAGCCGAGGTCAGTTTGCTTAATCAAAATACTTCAAAACAGCCCTAAATCTCGCTGACCTTTACAACATTGGCAGCCAATAACTTTTACGTGAACAAACAACGAAGTTTTCCAATCACCATCAATAAGACAGTAGGTTTTTATTCCAAGTTCCAAGGACCAGAAGGCGCCCTTATATGGTAACCATCATAACGTAGTATGAGCGGACTTCTAGGACTCGATAAAGAAGTATGTAGGCTTTCTAAGGGGCTAAGAGTTTCCAAAACTGTATTTTAAACTCAATATACCTACTGAAAAAGTACATATTCTGACAACATTATGAAAATAAAATGTTAAGAATCATCCATTCGAATTAATTGCAATTAACCTGAATACATTACGATACAAATAATAGTTTTACTCAACGTCTATTTTGTCTATAACGATATTTTATAAATACATCAAATGCTATTTAATTGATTTTTATACCAAAAGATAGAGAGTCTAAAATTAAAAGATCTGTCATTCAATCCCATAGTTCTTGTGTTTAGTGTTTTGTGTGATTCTCCATTTGGGACAAAGATATTAAGGACGCGCCATACCAGCGCGGAAAGATGGATTTCGCCAATGCGACCGAATTTACAAGTAAGGTCCCGCTTCGCAAGCAACGCGCTTCAGTCGGATTATAGTAAACGCAGCTGTATTGTACGTTTTATATTTCCACGCAGCGCGCTAGCAATCAGTAGGTAGGTATATAAACTGTGATTGCAGGTAAGTGAAATACAGAATTTGTGATTTTCTCTTTATTTTATTCTATTGCCCTAGTAAGTTATAAATATATACTTACATAATGTTTACGGTCATTGGTTGTTCATATATATTGTGTTATGTATGTAGGTAGGTATTATTGTATTGTAATAAAAGTACTTTCATTCAATTATAATATCTTTATTGGAAAAAAATATAATAAGAACGTACTTTCTAGGTATTTTTAAAACCGATAGGTATAACAAAAACCTATCGAACAAGGTTGCAACTACCTAGTGAACCTCGGTAGGTACTTAATTATTGATTTTCATGATAATAAACAGTGCATTAGCTATTTACTAGGTAATTTATAATAATTAGTTCTAAAAGAATAACCATGAATAAGCACGTAACCAAAATACGTACCTATCAATCATGGTATAATACCAACTTACGTAGGTTCGTATGCAGTACTAACTATCTACTTAGGTAGGTACGTATTGTCACGGTAATTTTTATAGATACTATTACAGTGGTATTGTGATATAGGTATTTACCTACTTTCTGCATAGAGTAGGTACGTTAGTCTGCTACTCGAAATATTTATAAAATAAAATTCCGTTCTGATCCCGTCCTATTTTCCGTTCCATTCTGATCCCACTTGTTTTATTGTCCTGTAGCCCTAGCACGACACGAATAACTAGGCAAAATTTCTCCGTTTCTTGAACGTATCGAAATGTCCCCATTTTATATAGGATTTGATCAGCGCCCCTACAGTGCGTAAAAGGAACTCGATCCGTTTACGTTACGGTCTATAGAAATGTTCGTGCTTGGGCTACAGATTTAATAATAGTTAACGTGCTTAAGTTAGAAAGATGCACACAATAGCATAAATTTCAATGTACGAATTCTCAAACTACAAGGATAGCAGAAGCTTGTGGGAGTTTCATACTTTAGTTCTCTTTGAATCAAACTGGATTGTTGTATGATTTATTTATTTATTAAACTTAAAGTACCAGGAAAGCAGAAGTTCACAGGAGTTTCTACTGTAGATTTCGTAATAGAAAAACTGTATTTACACAATGTATTATACATATGGGATGAAATTAAACTCAAAAAAGCACAGACCTTAAGTTATCGATTGAGCTAAATTAATCTAACCAACCTTATCCACTATGTTATATTTTGAGTAACTTTTTTGAATTGTCGTTCAGTGATGTTCTTTATGTGCACACCAAACGTCTATGAAACTTTCGTCTTCCAGCCATTGGGTTACCATATAGTCATTAAAGACTTCTGCAGTACCTGGAGATGAATAATGTAATACCAGCCTTCTCCGATGCTTTGTATGGGTAGTAACGGCAAAAAAGCTGACAGTGCAACATGTCGTCGTGTGTCTTAGTAATTAAACAACTTTAAACGGTTTAAACCGCGTATATTTGTCATTATTTTGTCCCGACGTTTCAAACACTTTGCAATGATCGTGGTCACGGGGTGATATGGTCATGTGTCTTTTTATTTTGTTAGAATTAGTGACTTTCCTTGCTTCCACACACTCTGTTAGAAATGGAAGTAACATTTTTTTACTTCAACTGATGAAAACACCGACGATATAGCATTCATAGCTGCTATTTCAAAGTTTGTTATATATTCTTCTGGCTGCCATTCTGGTATATTTGCTTTAACCATTTGAAAAAAATATTTTATAGGTATCTTTACAGCACGAGTGTAATCTATGTCATCTTGTTGAGTTTGAAATACAGTAATACCCCGACTTACGCTACCCCGTTTTACGCGAATTCGGAGAAACGCGGTTTTTCATTTTGATTGCCGCGCGCATCAGTTCTCTCGCTCCACCCTCTCAGTGTTCAGTTTGCGACAGGTTTAACGTGTTCCACGTGGAACTGTTCTACGTGCGCAGTGCATTTTACTTATAATCTCTGGTTATGTCATCTAAAAGAACGAAAAATGAGTAATTTGAGTTAACAAGAAAAGAAAAACACAGCTTTTGGAGTGTTAACTGACTATATAGATACTTTGAAGCAAAAATTCAAATTTGTGAATTGGCAAATAAATTTGACATACCGGAATTGCAAACTTAACAGAAGCCGGAATTGCAGACTCAATTCAATTGAAAAGGGGTTGAAAATTTTAGGAAAAATAGATTCTAATGAAGAATGCGTTTTTACTACAAAACAGGGAATAAAAAACTTACTGGTACGCTACGAAGAAATTTTGCGTGAGAAGAAGAAAAATTTAACTATTCAGGCAACATTTTTAGAATATATGAAGCCTTCGACATCAAAATAACTTTGGTTTAGGATTTTTTATTCATAACAATGTAAATGTTTTTATTGTCTTACACTTCATTCAACTTTTTTCTTCTAAATCATAGTTTTCTCTTAACTCTGGTCCCGATTAAACATACTTTATATATATTTATATGCAAAATTGAACCCCGACTTACGCGAATTCAACTTACACGACAATCGCTCGGACCCACCTACCGCGTAAGTTCGGGGTATCACTGTATTCAATTGATATACTAAGTAACTAGTTAAGAATAATTTTATAATAAACTAGCCGAACCGCGCAACTTCGTTTGCGTCACATAAGGGTCAGAGATAGAACGAACGCCAGAAATATATTTTTTGTATGTTTGTAATGTTTGCGTAAATATCAGAAACCAATATATGTATTTGTATGTTTGTAATGAGTACTGATTATTTTCCATAAAATAACATTATTTCGCATGCGCTGCGAAAAGTATTGATGATACATAAAAAATATGTTCTACATATTTATAGTATTCATCATTATCTACAAAAAAGTCCGCGACAGTATATATATCTTTTATGGTTAACGAAAAATAACCTTTTCTTTCGTAAAAAAATATTCCAAATAACCTTGTTCTTGCTTATTTTTATGCTTATTCATTATTACCTACCTATACCATACTGGTGCGGTGAGAATTTTGAAGTTTTATTTAACACGGTTTGAAGTTTTATTTAATGGTATATATTGATATTTATAAGATCTAAAATTAATTACAGCACTTTATGGTTCTATAATTTATGGTTTAGGCAGCGTACGCAAAATAAGTCCTTTTCTGGTTGATTTTTTACACCTTGTGTCCGAAAAACCCAAATATTTTACGAAACCCTATTATTTTCCAAAATAAAATTTAGTCTATGTTACTCATGGATAATGTAGCTTTCGAATAGTGAAAATTTTTTTTAAATCGGCCTAGTAGTTTTTGATCCTATTCATTACAACCAAACAAACATACAAACAAAGTTTTCCTCTTTATAATATTAGCGTAGATTTTTAGCAAATATGCAAAGTAGTATATATGACTTCTTAATACTTTTGCCCTCTTGGTACTTTGAAAATTAGTTACAAAATATTATTTTTGTGAAACTTATCTTGCAAACCGTAATAATTAAGTGCCTAAATATATTAAAGAGTAGGTGGGATCAGAACGGAATAGAAAAATAATTAAAAATTTACGGATCCCATTTTAAATTATAAGTGGGATCAGAACGGAAAAGAAAATTAATAAAAAATATAACTGTTACCATGTGGTATCTCTTCGTGGGATCGAAGTGGAATACACCAGCTCGTAACTCACTCACTCTTGATTAATTTATTGAGCTTCACGAGCTCAATAAATTAATCAATTTGATTTCTGAATATTATTTTTATAGCATAGATAATAGATAGGTATAGATGTTAGTAGTAAACTTACATAGGTACTTACTTACCTATTTTCTACATAAGTAATATCATAATATTAAGTAGGATAGGTACGTGCAGTACGCATAACAGTTTGTGTAACCACCCCAAAGTAGAGAAATGTATTGCCAAGCTCCTAACAGTGTGTTCCGTCAGCAGTCCATGAGAGGCAGGAATAGTTCTAGGTCTAGTCCGGGTAGCATCCTCGACAACACCAACAGGTGCTAGCTGTAAAAAACCAAGTTTTATAATGAGTAAGCTTAGATACCTCAGTACTTATGTTATAATCTTCTCTGTGTAGTTACATACCTACATAATATGGCTGAACGAATCTTGGTCAAGATTTGTACAGGTATGCACCAACCTAACATAGATTTGGTAGATATTAGTATCTGAATACCTTATAGATCTTTTTATCCCAGAAAATATCCATTAGCATAATAAAATTGTTGATAGGGGAGGGGTAAAACCGCAGGGGTAAGTCAGGTAGGTAAGTACTTATATGAACAATCACACAAGGCGGCATTTAGATATATATATATATATATATATATAGTTCTAAATTTTATTCTGTAGGTGGTTCGTAGAAGGTAAGTACAAATACCAGGCTAGTTACCAACCTTGTATGGTACAGTTCCGATTTTTGATTGCCAAAGTCGTCACCGTACTATCTATTTTGTTCTTGCAGACAGGTCAACGACCCCATCGTCGCATGATCACAGCGATCAGATGACGCCACCCGTGCGTTATCCACGCTATCTTGTGCTTGAGCAGCATCGGTCACATTCACTAGCTCAATGGACGAAGCGTTTTGGTTTCTGTAAAGAATTTAGTAGAACATAAGTAGGTATAGGAAGGTAATTATAGGAAAAGTTAACTTACCTACCCATAAGTAGGTATTGCATTCCAATCTTCATAAATACTAACACCAGACCACTTGAACCAGCACAAAAAATATTCAAAGAATAACTGAGAAGGTTTTAGGACATATAGGAAGTTAAAAAAAAATACAAATAGGTACGTAGGTATACTTACTTCTTTTTCTTTCTCATTAAATCATAATTTTTATTTGACATTATCACATACTTTGACTTATTGTACTATTATTATTTAATTTTTATTTTATTGCAATACTACTAATAATTATATTTGATTTTACTAACCCTTGATTACGATTTCACTAATATTTTAATGACCGTTATAATGTGATTAGGTATTTGATTTTAAGGTATTTTGATATGATATTAATTATATGTTTGAATGTACATTTTATGGTTTAATAACTGAAATAAATTATTACTATTATATTATTATTTTACTGGCCCTCTCTTTTAAATATTTTTTATATAGTCTGTTTCAAATCCCCTGAGAAACTCGTGCATTGCTCCCCCGGTATTATGTAAGCGCCGAAAAAAGCGATAGATATCGCTTTCCATACAATTATGCATCGCTTCCTTGTCGTTTATGCGTTTAAGCGCGTTTCGTGGTACAAGGTAGTGTCCGAGACAAGGTCGATCAGAGGCGGTAAGGTTGAGAGTCGCTGCAGTCCGCTCAAAGGTCAATGGCCGAGTTTCGCAGAGGATTTGAAACAGACTATAGGACCAAATTTTCTTGGTTTTCTCATCGTCACCGGCACAAAAAATATAATACCAGTATCATGTTAGTTAATAAACACAGACAAAACTACGTAAATTATTTGGAACGCGGTGGCAGGAAGCCGAACAATACGTCCGCCTCGCAGGAATGCCGGGGCATACTGACTAAAGATAGAAAGAAAAAGCATGCAATGGATGGATAACGAACGCTTACGAAAGGGACAGATTGCCAATGCGATTAGCAACTACAGCATTTTAAAAAGGTCAAAAGCGCCATATCAAATAATTGTTAATTATGAGAAAAGTACACATTTAATAATATAATTGGTTTAAGGAACTAAGGGAATAGTTATTCTCTATTTATCAAAGTAAAATCATCTTGTATTATGAACGAGTTTGTGATATAAATAACAAAACGTGTGTAAAACACACATTTTTCATATTTTTTTTCTATCGAGGTTTTTTTTCCAATCGTGTTTTCAGGTTTAAGGAACCAAAGAAAAAAACACAAAATTTCAATATAAAATAGCATTTTACCCGTAGGTCTCGACAATACCAAGCTTTATGGGGTTTTTGGTGAGCAAATTATGTACGGCACAACCTTAACTTAGTTGCCGCGTCAGGGTGCGCGCTGAAATGATCTTTATGAAGCAATTAGTTAGATTTTTGTACTCACTGTCAGCTACCTAAATGGCAAATTTAGCAGCTGTTAAGTCCTTAAGGCTAGTGTTTTCGTAGCGCTTTCTAAACAAACGTAGTTTCGTCTTATTTTAATTACCAAGAGTCCAAACTCGTTGAAATTTCGCTTGCTTTGAGTCTAAAATCTATGCTTTTTGTCAGGTTGTGTCAAAAATAGTTCTAGTAAAAGTTCGTGATTTTATCAAGTACTAGCTTTCCGGGCGCGGTTCCGCCCGCGCGTATGTCGGTTATCGCGCAAAAACATTAACCTCTTTTTGCGCAGTTGGATAAAAACTATCCTATGTTTTTTCCCGGGTCTCAAACTATTTCCATACCAAATTTCATTCAAATCGGTCCAGTAGTTTTGGCGTGAAAGCGTAACAGACAGACAGAGTTACTTTCGCATTTATAATATTAAGTACTGATATCACTGTTTCCTGAATCCGAAAAACAGATTTTAATAATTGCTGTAACAATCATTGCTTGTTGCTTTATGATTAAATTACATAATAATCTTTACGAATCATCGATGAATCTCATCTGGAGCGATAGTTTGAAAACATGTCGATATCGATTACCATAGTAAAACGTAATGACGTCGAATTCCTCTAAAATGATGGTTATACTACCAGGAGAGCATAAAACAAAAAGGTTCGCTTTTCTTTTTAAGTACGGTGTGAGGCCAATAAATTACCGAAACTATGACGAATAGCATCCGAGGAATTTTTTGGAGTTATTACAATATCAAGCCTCGAGGGTTCGGCGTTATCGATATAATTTCACTCGATAGGTAATCGTAACTCGATGAAGGTATCGATTATAGATTAGTTTCACTTCCTGCTCATAATGTGAGTGATTTTTAATGGGCCGAAGCCTTTCATTAGATATTGTTCGAAAGATACATTTGAAACTGATTTTTCTAAGAAAAAATTAAATGATTCGTCCTACAAAATGCATGATTGCATGATGCATTGATGCAAGAGTACACAATATTAAGAATTTCTGATTCAAAATTAAACTTTAGTAAATAATTATTTCTTGTAATGAAACGGAAATAACTAGTGCCGATCCATTTTAAGGGTACCTTTCTTAATATTTGAATACATTTGAGCCGAAAATGTTTGGAAAAGTTTGGAAGGAAACCAAAACCGAAAGAAGACCTAGCAGTGGATATAGAATATATGACAACATTCCTATTGAGGTGTCCAAAACCATTACCTAAAGAAGCGCATTTCTATAGGTTTGGAACAAATACTTTAAATATTTTAATATATTAATGGCTGTGCCTTTGAAAAATGATTTCTGTCAGCTGCCTGCTAAAGAACTTACCAAATGACTACTGAAAAGAGCAAGGTGCAACTTCCGATTATCGGGCCGCGAGGATAGACATGTTCTTCTGAGCTACCGTGATGAAGCGAGTCTAGTTCAAATTTTCCTTTCATTTGTTACGTAACCGACATCGTGCAGAGACAAAATTATAAACTTTCAGCTAATTACAATTGCATAGTGTTGTACATTATTATATTAGAAACATCTTCTTTTTTATGCCATTATAATGGATCACGAACTAGGCCCACTTGATGCATATATGAAATGCATTTCGTCACAGGCACAAGTGAAGAACATATAGTTGATGTTACCTTTAATTTTATACTAGCCCTCAAAGACTGCTACGGGAACACACTGTTAGGTGCTTGGCGATAAACTAACTAAGTACCAGGCGAGCGTTCGCAAAACGCCCTTCCACCATGAATTGAAGCTAGAGTCAGCAGCGGGATCCGAACCATAGACCTGCAGAACGGCAGTCCATAGCTAATACCGCTCAGCTATCATCGTTTCAACTATAGTCATATATTATTTCTTGGTATACTTTTAAACACATACATCACTTAAATCCTGACAAATTGACAATGTAAAGTCGTCCATAAAATTCTTTAGAAGGGACCTTTACGATAACATCAGGATTTACAGTCTGAGGCTCAAATGTGTGGAATATGCCCCGATTACCCTAAACGTAGCTTTTATCCAACCCCTCAGAAAGCTTTAGAGTATCTCCCGTTATCTCCTATGGTATTTCTATATCACACATGTTGCCAGATAGACGTTAAAAAATTAACCTAAGTTCAGTCAAATCTATTGGCAACGAAATTTATAGCGTCCACTAAAAATATTCCAAACGATAAATGTAACACATTTTCGTGTCCAAATCTGAATATTAGAAGTGAGTACATATCATAGAATACAATATTTTCGCGGTTTTTGTTCTCGGCGTGTATATAATAATATGTAGTGTACCTATTACCAAAACATATAAAAAAAAGCCAGCAACTATTTTGAATTGTACCTGGATACGGCTAATTATTATAGCAGCAGGTACGAGTATGTTTCAATCACAAATGTCCATAATTTATGCTTGTCTTTTGCATCTGGCAACACTGGCATTTGGCTACCTTTTATACCTAAGCTTATTTCTAACCGAATGAGTCATCTGTACGTGACTGTATTGCATTTATAAACTGCTGGTAATCTCTGATGCGTGTGACACTGGCCCTACATTAAAGTACAGGCGAGCACTTCAACACTTACTGAATTCTCAAAACAACTCACTCGATGCATACTAATTTGAACTTCCACTCGTCACTTTGTCGTACTTTATTACTTTTCTTCTGTGGAATCGTGTCGATACTGACTAATTTGAAAATGGAATGCTTGTTCATTGGCTGTTAGCTTGTAAAAATATCATGTTATCATGATGACTCGTTTGCATGTGTAAGGAATTATAATGAGAAACTATTTCGAACACATTTCAAGTATTTTAGTGTAGATTATGTGATTTGTATTCATTTTAAACGTATTGTTACTTTATGTAGATTCGTATACAGACAAATGTACTCATTATGATATAATTAGATAAATCTCAGGTGTTATGTTCTGGGTGTTATTTGTGTAGACGTGCATATTAATCTCAGTACCTAATGGGCAAATTTTGGCTGGCTGTACTACCTTCAAGGTCATAAAACTAAAGTTTTAACTGCAGATAGGATATTATTGGATTTTATTGGTAATTGTACATCACACCTGTTAGAGGAAGGTTAGTTTCCATTAGCGAAAAGCGGGAGCAAAATTCAAATTCGTACTAAATTTGGTAGGTAGATATGGTAGTTATAGTTTGTCTCATCTTTGGTGCGCGTTCGCGCTTCTAGTATTGATTATCTTGATTAGGTTAGACCAAATATTTGAATGTGCAATATGATAACATTTCGTTTCTCGGGTGACGAATATCGAATTACTCGTTAAGCTTAGGGTTTTACTTTAGAATCCCTCGTGAACCCTTCGCTTCGCTCTAAAATCAAAATAGCGCCTTTTAGTACAAACTATTTCTTAGTCCATCTGGCAAATCATCAACTAGATTTTAAGCCACGTTTCGTTAGTATCAGTCGTACGCGTTATTATAAAATCAGCCTAAATTTTTAGGGAAAATGTATTAATTGAATTAATTGAGATAATTGTTCTAGCTATAAAACATTTCCAGAGTCTCTTTCTTGGATGTATGGAGAAATTTTAACCATTTATTTTCGCAATTATAATTGAGTCTTATCACTAAGAAAAAGACCGAAGTCAATTTACTTGACAACAGTGCTAAGCGAGACGTCAATGCGGGCGAAGCTCTCCTTGAAAAATACCACCGAATGTGGTTGAAACTGTAGTCGGAGCTATCTGACTGATTCACGTGAGTTATCCCGTATTATTTACTAAAATACTTGACAACACTTTCGTGCCTGACATTACTTAACACTAAGCAGGGATTCCACGCGGGAGTGGTTAACCATTTGTTACTTTACCCCCCTAGCAACTGTTACCTAAACTGTGCCGGGGGAAAGGTTGTAAGGCTTTACCGGTGAGCCTCAGGATATACGGCAGAGGTTTAATAAATTGCTACCACCTATGCGATATCCAGTTATAATTTGAAGGGAAATTATTTTGTAAGATTTGAAACCTTTTAAAAGTACCGTATAATGTTACATCAATAGGCCTCGTTCGTTCGTTTAGCCCACGATTTTAGCGTCTGTGACAGAGAGGGGTATGATATGATAGAGCAAAATGGACACAGAATAAAATTACGAATATACTTAAATATGTATAATGATTGATTGGATATTAAAATAATTTACTCATAAACGCGCGTTGAACATTAAAATTTAAAAAAATGTTTCATACATTCAGTGTTAGATATATCTAAGTTTTTTTTAATGCGCTCTCTTGTTTCTTCATGCATTATTCTTCCTTATCAGATAAATTTTCATTATTGCAATTAACGTGTCTTTCAGGTTTATTGCCAAATACTTTTCTCAGAGAATTGTGTGTAACTTTTAAAGCAAAAAACCGATCTAATGTAAGTTAATAAAATTTGGCCAACTTGGAATAATCCTGTGCCCAATTAAAAATAATAATCGAGGTTCATTGACCTACTTTAAAATAAAATATACGCGTAGACTTTATAACCGTATTTTTGATTAGGAAATAAACTTGTAGAGGGTCTTCCTAGAGTGATGACGTCGATTTGACTTGGATTGGAATGAAGACAATAAGCGGAATTTGTATAGAATCCAATATCAACCTACTTGCATGTGTGCATAAAGTCTAAGACCGAAATTTAGGACAACAGCTTCGTTCAAGATTAGCTTACCATAGCTGGCAACTAGCTTTACTAACATCTGGCAACACTAACAACCATCTATATGCAAATGTCACTGCAATAGTTACCTAGTTTAGCTGGTATGCCTTCACTGGTAATAATTTGTGTCTACAGACGAACTGCTTTCAAGATTACTGTCCAAAAGAAGTCCAAAGGAGTGTTTGATGTTCGTTCATACGTGAAGACAACGAAACTCAATATTCACTCTCGTATACTTTAGCAATATGTTTTTTTAGTTTAGTAGTGTTGTTTTGAGGGTTCATGTATGTATGTTTCTGATTTCCTTTGTTCTACCATAACTTCTAAACGACTTAACCGATTTTAATGTGTTAGATATCGTTAATTTGTCTTGACAGCGCAAGTGACACTTGGTACATAAATAAATACCTGCCAGATTTAAGACACCATATTGTAAGATAAAACATTTTTATTCTTTCAAATCCATCGATTGGGTCAAATCAAGATGAAGGGATTTAAAAAATGATTACATAAATATACATGACTAGCTTTCCGGCCACGGCTCCGCCCCGCGTATGTCGGTTATCGCTTAAAAACATTAGCTTCTTTTTGTGCAGTTGGATAAAAACTATCGTTTGTCCATCTCCGGGTCTCAAAATATTTCCATACCAAATTTCATACAAATCAGTTCAGTAGTTTTGGCGTGAAAAACGAGACAGAGAGGCAGATAGACCGAGTTACTTTCGCATTTATAATATTATAGTATGGATTTCAATGGAAAGATAAAACGTTTATCGAATATAAATAGTTAGCAGTCGCTTTTTTTTATTTCTTTAATTAATTAATTTATACTTGTTTAAAACCCGATTCGCGGTCTCCATATATTTAACACCCATTGAATCTCAACTGCAATGAAATGCAGCTCGTCTGTAGACACCGTTTCGAAATCTGAGAGCTAAATGTTGAGCAATCTCCTGGCAGAATATTATTTAATAAGTTAAATCAGCATTAGACGTTTAGTGGCTGTGACTTGCATCTCATAATGAGAATATTGAAATTCAATGCAAGGTAATGAACTGACGAAACTTAAGATAGAGCTTGATGGTAATGGTTTTAGGTACGTGTTATTTGTAACTGATATATATACAGAGTACAAGCTTGGTCTAGGTTATAATATGTATAATTTAGTACAATTCTTTCTACATAGGTATAGTTTTTTTTTCTTTCTACATATGTTATATATAGACTGTATAGGTATATTATAGGCTGCGCTATCATGTACCATTATATGATCATGGTTAAAGCTGTTTATACAAGCCAATGCCGATTTTTTTGGTCAGGACACAGCTTTGTTAAGATCCCATATCAATCCGTCGAAAAGAGTATCTCCTTCTTGTTCATAGCCATAACGTCTGCCGTTGAACAAATTTCTCTCCCTTTAGGGGGTCATGCCATAATCCCTAAGCTTGGCAGAATTGCAGTGTAAGGTAGCAGTTCTTCAGAAGGGGCTGCTATCAACATTTTGATATTTTCCATTTGTTGCCTATTAGGGAAACGTAAAAGGCGACAAATGAAAATATCAGGCAAAGAAAATATCAGAAAATATCATAGGAATATATGAGGGGGTGCAATACTAATCCGGCACCCCATGGCGAAAAGAGATATACCTATGTATATACAATTCTATTATAACAAACAGTTCTATTCTCACAACCGAATTCCGACTGTTTCATATTACTAATTTTGGGTGTCATAAATGTCATAATAGATGACTGAGGGAAAAAATGCATAATGAGCAGCGTGGCACCACTCATGTCTATGTAATTGTGGTGTTGTTACACATTGGGCGTACAACAGAGACCTAACCATCTTAACGTGCTTCTCAAAGAGCAACAGAACACTCCTTAGACAAACATTTTTTTTTGACAATGTCCTTGTGTTGACTGGATGTTGTCTGTGAAAATCTATTTATAATCGTATGTTGTATTTGTGTTGTTTGAGACGTCATATTATATCAACCCTACAAGTTATATGAGGGCATGAAAATGAAGAGGGAAAAGGAGGAGGCAGAGTTTTTTTTTGTGATTGCGACTGAACAAGCACGTGGTGTTAAGCAGACTAATCTCTGCCTATAACACTGTCACCGATACAAACAGTTGTTAAATCTGTAATTTTACTGGTTCTCGAGGACTGCTGCCGGAACGCAATGTTTGCCGACAGATTTCTTATTTGAGGATGGTATATCGCAAAATGCCCTTCCACCATGCGGTGAAGCTCAAGCTGGCGGTGGGGATCAACCATGGACCTGCAGAAAGGCCGTCCATCTATTATCGGTCAGCTATCATTGCTTCAAAAAGATGGGGATAATAAGATATGAACAGACTAAGTACTGCTTTCTTCTTACATTTTTTTTTCTAAAGGATACTAATTATCTAGAAAAATGTAACAGAATTTTACTTTTTTTTTTTTTTTATGCTTGATAGGTTAGCCTTTGACCACTATCTCACCTGATGGTAAGTGATGATGTGGTCGAGGATGTTATTCAGACTAACCTAGAGTTACTGGCTCTCAAGGACAGCTGCCGGAACACACCGTTAGGTGTTTGGCGACAGATTTTCAACTTGAGGGTGGTAGCTAGCCAGGCGGGCATTTAAACTCAGCGATAACTCTATTCCTTTCTATTAATAGGTTTTTATTATTTATTTAAATTAAGAATACAAATAAATTACGAGTACTTCTTAAAATTACAGAGGGAACTGTGCGCTTAAGAACAATGACTTTGTACCGAAATTCAATTAGTCACCTCTATTACCATGTTAATGGGTCAAGCGGATTGGTCGAAGTTGAGACAAACTCGTCAACTCTGAACGTAACCCGGCTTAAAACAGCTTTCCAACTCAATTTGGGCACCGAGCCATTATACTCTGTAGTCTACCGGCGTCTGTGGAATTTTTAAGCTGGTCTTTACAACTTTGCTTCAAAACTGTATTCGCAATAATGTGTCTCCTTTTATTATTGACATTTCATTTTGAAGCGCCCGCAGCGTAGTTTCCTTAACCGAACAGTTAAGGAAACTAAGTTAAGGTGAAGTGGGCGAGCAAAACTGTAATTTTGAAATTGTATTTATAAAAACTGCCGCAGTCAGGAGTTGGATGGGTGATCGCTAGTATTTGGTTCGTGGCTTAGGCCCCCAGTGGTCGACGCACCTGTGGCTAACGCCTCCGATTCTAATAAATTTAGTATATTTATTTTTGTGTTTTTTTTACTAAATACAGTAAACGACAAAAGTCTTTCTTAATCAAATTATCATACGTACAAAGAAGATCATACGTACATGCATACGTGACGCAGTTATTATTATATATCTTTTATTTACCCGTGTTTAAGTTAGTACTCACTTATTTGCTAATAATGAAGCTTTCTATCGGTAAAAAACCTTTTGAGTTTACCCATTAAAACAAATATACGAAAATACGAAAAATCAAAAATTTTATTTTTGAATAATAATTATATTTCGAAAAACGTTGGTAAATTTAGTTAGTATATAATAAATTACCATGTGAAATCTTATCTTCCATCTTCAATCAACACGTCTACTAACTGGACCGAAAGAACACCACAAGGAAGAATGAAAATATGATTGCCAAGTTAAAATATTACTATTGAGCGTTTCCGTTCTTCGGAGGGCACGTGGCTAGAGTGCTCGTGGCGCTTTCTACACAAACGTAGTTTCGACATAATTTAAATACTTCTTACCACAAAAATATTCTCATCATCGTTCAAACTCAGTGTAACTTTCCATGTAATATCTATGCTCCCGGTTCGTCAGATTTCCGTAACATTAAGTATTTTCAAAAATTATTCGATAAATGTTTTTGTATGGGAACTGTTATTTTGACATTTAGAGATAAAGCAAATGACAGTAAGAAGAAGAAGAAAATATACATATTTGAAACTTATAAATTCTTCAAAAAATACCCCTACTTTTTTAAAAAGGAAACTGATATATCACGTAGGTATCCAACAAGATTTAAACACAATCTAGTAATTACGAAATCTAGAATGAAAATACATAGTTCCAGCCCAAATTCAATGGTCATTAATATATTTAATAAATTACCAGTAGGATTAAAAGAAGAAGAAAATGAATATATCGTTTGAAAAAACTCTAAAAAATCTATTAATAGACAAATCTTATTATTTTCTTGACGAATTTCTTCAACAATAATGTTGTATATTAATTATTATAAATAGACCGGGCGGCGCGGCCCACTCCTTACCAACATTGCTACACCCAAATAGGGTAAATATGTGATACCTATAAGTTGTGTTTATTTAAGATCTGCATGTAAAACCACATAATTTTTTTTGAAACGCTCGTAGCGAAGTTTGCTTAACCATTCTGAATCGATCCGCAAAGTTAAGCAACGTCCGCCTCGGTCATGAGTTGGATGAGTGACCGCTGGTGTCATTACTACTGAGCGCTTCCGTGCTTCGGAGGGCACGTTAAGCCGTCGATCCCGGTTGTTGTCTTAGGATGGCAGTCGTTACAGCATGGTGGTAGGGCACTTTGCGAATGCCCGTCTGGCTAGCTACCACTACTACCACGCTAGCCAGGCGGGCATTCGCAAAAAGACCACCATGCGGTGAAGCTCAAGCCCGCGGCGGGATTCGAATCGAACCATGGATCTGCTGCGTGGCAATCCATAGCTAATGCCACTGAGCCATCACTGCTTCAATTGATCACTTGATATTTAAAATTTGACAAAATTATGTTGTCATGGAAAGCGGTACCTGGCCTCGACTCTTAAGCCGACGGTCCCGGTTGTTGTCTTTAGGATGGTAGTCGTTATAGCACTATGGTAGGGTATTTTGCGGATGCCCACATGGCTAGCTAGCCACGACAGATTTTCAACTTGAGGGTGGTCGCTAGCCAGGCGGGCATTCGCAAAAATTCCCTTCCAACATGCGGTGAAGCTCAAGCCCGCGGCGGGATTCGAACCATGGACCTGCTGCGCGGCAGTCCATAGCTAAAGCCACTGAGCTATCACTGCTTCAATATTGTAACTGCTATATCAATTTTTTAAACAAATTTTATAAATAATTAAATTTAAAGTTGTTGCGGCGCTTTTAAAATATGATTAAATCTAGGTAAACTCGGTCACTAAACATTATTTTATTGTGTGGTGTCAGCGTAACCTTAATAATACTTTGAGCTCAGTTCAAAGGGGTGGGAGTAAGTCCACGCTCTCGGTGCAGAATTTGCAATGAGGAAAACTTACGTACTTTGAATATATTACTCCAATCTCTTTGGTATTTAATTTCAAAACCAATATTTGAGGAACTACTATTGAAAAACTCCATCGATTTTTTTTTTATACTAAGAACTTAGATACAATGATGGCTCCGAGGCAATAGTTATGAACTGCGACGCAGTTGGTGCATGGTTCGAATCCTGTCATGATGGTAGGCATTTTTGGAATGCACGCCTGGCTTGTTACCACTTTTTAAAGCTAGAGTGCTCGTGGCGCTCTAACTCTAAAATAGGAAGTTTCGTCATATTGAGCCAACTCGGTGAACTTTGCATGTATGCCCTTAAGCCTAAAATCTATGCTTTTTCGCCAGATTTCCGTAAAAGTAAGTATTTACAAAAATAATCCGAGAATTCATTTGGAAGTTGTTATTTTGAAATTTAGAGATAATATATATAATTAATAAATCGAAAACTGACAAACCCGAAGCATATACATTAGGCTAAACAATTTGCATACAAACTTCACAGAGTTCGAACATGTGTTACTTATAATATCTAAAAATCGGCCAAGTGCCAGTCGGACTCGCGCACGAAGGGTTCCGTACCATTAGCTATGTACAAAATTATACTTCATATTTTAACCTTTTTTTGTTTTAACGTGCGCTAGTCCGACTTGCACTTGGCCAACTTTTTGTATTTGTTGTTATAGTGGCAACAGAAATAAATCATCTGTGAAAATTCCAACTGTCTACCTATCACCGTTCTTGAGATACATACAGCCTGGTGAAATACGGACGGATAGCGAAGTCTCAGTAACAGGGTCCCGTTTTTACCCTTTGGGTACGGAACCCTAAACACAACCAATTGGTATATAAGACAGTTGCTCAAGGGTAACCAAGCCACAAACACCATCATTTAAAGTCTAGTTACATTCGAATCACGTTCACAGAACATAGTTACAAAGTCTGGCGTCCGTCACGGTTCGGTTAATGGACGTTGACACGTCCAACGAAAACCGCAAACTATTGTCTCGGCATGGAAAACATCTCTGTTCCCTCTTCTCACAGTAAACGGAGCTTCATATGAAACGATTAGGTCGTAAATAATAACGATTTGAAGTAAGAACACAACGGTGTAAATGTTTTTAAATTTAGAACTAAGTAGTGAAATCAATTTGTCTCCCTGCAATACGGCCGCTGCTTGTATGGATATTATTTTTCTTTTAAATATTATATTTATTTTAATTTGGGCTACGAATTGGAATACTAAGTTTTTAAATTTAGAACTAAGAAGTTAAATTCTGATTGCATTGGCACTTGGCACTTGCCAATTAAAAGTTCGAGCGCTTGAGAACTAACCTCTAAGTAAGAGATCGATGATCTGGATGAAATGTATTCTCAGAGAAGACCTAACTAAATCGGTTGGTCGCCCTTAACAAAATGTCGCTGCTTGTATTGATATTATTTTTCTTATGAATATATTTTTCTGGCGATTTGAGCTACAAATTAGAAGAGGATGAGGAAAGAATATTAATACCTTATTATTATTTCAATTACGTAAGCTATATTTTTATTTCTATATATTATGATTACAAGCACTAACGCGTACTAAGCGAAAATCATAAATTTACAAATTATTGGAATACAAAATGTTTTGCCCCGGGCGGGAAATGAACCCGCGTCCTTCCGATTTCGCGCCGGATGCTTTATCTACTAAGCTACCGGGGGTACGGCTGCGTCGCCGAAATTTTGTACTCCAATCGTATTTCTTAAACCGTCATTGGGGACGGTGCGCGGCCATCAACCAGACTACTAGACTTCATCTGACCGAAAGAAGTGTTTTTTCAAACACTTAACTCTCGGAATGATGTCGCTACCCTTCTGTATTTCTATATATTATGATTACAAGCACTACCGCGTACTAAGCGAAAATCATAAATTTACAAATTATTGGAATACAAAATGTTTTGCCCCGGGCGAGAACGCCCCGCCCGGGGCAAAACATTTTGTATTCCAATAATTTGTAAATTTATATTTTTATGTATTATATTATGCTTTCTATCATCTTTTTACCTTTACTTCACTCATTTAGTTTGGATGAACCTTGACACGTCCATATTAAAGTAAACTATTGTTTCTTCTTGGAAAACATATCAATAACCGGATGAATTTTCCGAGATATTTCTCGATCGTGCCAACCGAAGAGTCAAGACCTCCTGAGGATGATTCGTGTAGAATGGAAACACCTCGAAAATACTTCCGATTTGGCTACGTTGCGTTTATGACGTTAAGACGTTATCTCTTATCACAATAATCATACTGTATCAGCCGGACCTTCCACTGCTGAACGCAGCCTCCCCTATTATATACAATGAATGAAATACAAATAATTTGCTAAATACAATGCTTTGAAGTAACAATGCAACAAAGAAGATAATAATTTTAAATTTTAGAACAAAATAAAAGTTTTATTAGTGATTGGATTGGCACTTGCCAATTAAAAGTTCAAGCATAGTTACTCGTTGATTGACGATCAGGATTTAATGAGATAAGACCTAACCAAATCGATTTTCCTAGAATTACGTTAGGCATCTATACATTCTGGGCTACTACCAGTGGTCAGGTATGAGTCCACGGTAACCTACGCCATAACAGATGCATTTCGTCTTAAGCGACGAACTGCACTGCATCCGTTAACCTGACATTAAGTTAAGTGTCTAAATATTGGCTGTCAAAAATAGTTTTATCGGGGATCAACATTTATAAATATATATGTTTTCAAAACAATCCTTTTTCATTAATCTTACAAAATCAAAACGAAAGGAGAAATTTTAATGTGGTCACCTATGTGTACAATGTCCTTAGTAATTTACCTTATATTTTACTCATATTAATATTTTAGTTTAGTAAAATTTAACATCTAAATTTTTCTCTCTTACATCTCAACTTCTCTCGGGTACCACAATACTTTTAGGACAGTAAGGTTTCTTTAATACTTAGTAGGTAGTACTTCATTCACCGAGCAAGCGCGAAGCATCTCTGTTTGAGCTTTGGCAAAAATGCAATTAATGCAAATAAAATAGACAGCAAAACTAGTGTGAATTGACACGTTTTAATGCATAGATGATAAAGTAACGAGTATATAGGTAAGAAGTATCCCTCATATTGGATGAAACATACATATTATGTTTATAAAGAACCTACATACAAACTGTATCCTACTGTAGTTCTATCATAGAGGAATTCCTCTATGGTTCTATCGAGATATCGCAGGAAAACGTGTTAGTATTGGATACAAATCATAATTTTTAACTGTATTTCTATCGAATTTAGTAAGTAAACTTACCGATTTAGAGGCTAAGACATCAAAACAATAACAGAGACTAACTCACGATATTGTGTACTATTTCAAACAAAACAATACCTGAATAATAATATACTAACTTAGTTGGTAATCTATAATTCGAAGAACGAAGATCAAAATCTTAAAACATACATGGACGGGAGAGCCTAATTTAAAATGTAACCGAGATGCTCAAATTATTCTACCCAAAAAGGTAAAACACGAATTATAACAACCTAAAAAGCACAGAATACAGGACCCAAAAGAGTTAACAAAACCACAGATGTTTATAATCTAGATAACAACTTACCAAAATGTGCGCATTGCCGTTCTTGTCATTTACCCATGCGACCAAGAAATCAGCTCCTCTCATGTTCCCAACGGAGTTAAAACCTATTCCGACGTAACCAAGACTTCTCGCTTCTAATCTGAAAGTGATACTCGAATCTGAGTTCACCCATCGAAGCATCACGTCACCGTTTTCGTCCAATCGTTCGGAATGAGCCCATATCAACTCAGACTCGTAAGATCTCGAGTCAAACACTTCTCTCCGATGTCGCACTCTGTACTGATCGACTATCCTACTAGTTTTATTGCTTTTCAACTCGATTTGTAACAGCTTCAATGCCTCCGAGTTCTGTGTGGGATTCGATGGTAGCTCATTAGGCTGTATATGGTGCTTCTTAGGTAATTTCGCGTCACAGAGCAAAAGAGCGCTCAACGCTACCACCACTTGCAGTTGCATATTGATTTCTTCTCAGTACCGTAGATTCATCACTTATAACAATCTGGAACAAGACAAAAAACGTGTCAATATTTTTTACGACTAACATAAAGTTCTTGATACTTTTATGGCCATATAAAGGGGCACTCCAGTTCGAATCGCAATAAACAATAAAAAAGCTCTAAAATGTTCGAGGACAAGGATGCAGTCGAGAAACAGGTAACGTTTCCGGTATCATAACCACCGCTACCATAAAAACTCGTAAGACGGTAACGAGATAAAGAGAACTCGTTTCGATGCGGACAGATTTGAGACGTGCAGGTTCTTTTATACGAAGAAAGTGCGGGAGCGGCCGGAAACGTGCGTTTATATATTAATGATACGTTTTAACCGCATTACTAAAATTTAAATCGAATGGTTTATCATAAAAAAATTTTTTAACAAAAAATGGAACCGACTTCAACACCCAAAAGTATGAAATAACTTGTTAAAGTCGGTACCATGATGGTTCAAAAGTACCTATCATCACAATATTGTGCGCATGGTACCGACTTCGACAAGTTATTTCATACTTTTGGGTGTTGAAGTCGGTTCCATTTTTTGTTAAAATTTTTTTTCAATCTTTTTAGTGTAACTCAAAAACCGCTTGACCGATTTTGATGAAATTTAAAATGGGACCAAACGACAAGCATCAGCTTTCAAACAAAAAAATAAATTTTCAAAATCGGTTCACCCAGTTAAGAGATCTGAGGTAACAAAAATAAAAAAAAAAAAATAAAAAAAATACAGACGAACTGAGAACCTCCTCCTTTTTTGGAAGTCGGTTAATAAAGAGAACTCGTCTCGATGCGGACAGATTTGAGACGTGCAGGTTCTTTTATACGAAGAAAGTGCGGGAGCGGCCGGAAACGTGCGTTTAGATATCAATGATACGTTTTTACCGCATTACTAAAATTTAAATCGAATGGTTTATCATAAAACAATATAGGTTGCTATTTGTTAACCGACTTTAAAAAAGGAAGACGTTCTCAATTCGTCTGTTTTTTTGTTTGTTACCTCAGAACTTTTGACTGGGTGAACCGATTTAGATATTTTTTTAATTTGAAAGCTGATGCTTGTCGTTTGGTCCCATTTAAATTTTAACATAATCGGTGTTTGAATTACACTCCAATAACAGAAAAATATTTTACTATTTTGATGATATAGTCGTTGGCTATGAATGACAATAGATTCCGTAAGTACAAGGGTTACTAAAAAGTTTTAAAAGAAGTGAAAAAAAAGTTACAAAAAATGGAAGCACCTTCAACACTCAAAAGTGTGAAATAACTTGTCGAAGTCGGTACCATGCGCACAATATCGTGATAAATGGTACTTTTGAACTATCGTGGGACCGACTTCAACAAGCTATTTCACACTTTTGAGTGTTAAGTCGATTCCATTCTTTGGTATTTTTTTATAATTTGTCACCCGTTGCGTCAGTGGGCGAGGCGATTAGACTCGTTTTGTGGGAATCGGAGACAATTAGTACTCCTAGTCAACTGATTAACAAACTTGTCATATTTTGGCGCCAGCGATGAGTCAATCGCATAAAGTGGAGCCATTTATTATATCACTCTATTAGGTGTTTTAAGCGACAATAATAAGCTACTTCCAAAATTGTCGTTTAAATATTTTCGATAGAAACATGCAAATATTGAGCCGAATCATAATAGATTGAATGTCGGAAACGGTTCTCACGTTGTGTAAAAAATCAACGTGAGAATTTCAAGTTTAAGTTGAGTGGAAAAAATCGGATGCTTCTCATGCGCCATCTGGTTCCCGAGGCGTCTCAGATACGATATTTACGGGGATATTTGTGAATAAATCATACGAGAGGAGGTTGTTTGAGTTACATATACTCTCGAGTGGTGTGAATCAAAGAGATCAAACACGGTGGAAGCAAGCAGAAATATTTACAGAAGGCGTCTTTTTAAATGGCACATTCAGAGTTAATTTATCTAAAGATGTTTTCCTGCTAAATTGGGTATACATCCGATCAAAAGGTATCAACTTATGATTCGTTATAAGTTCCCTTACGTTATGGAGGTACTGAGGATTCAGTAATTTTTTTATTTGTTATTGTGACGGAACAAGCTGTACCCACCTGTAGTTAAGCGTTATCCTATGTCTATAACAGAAGCATTTCGTCACAAATGACGAACTGCATGCGCCTCTCACCCTGAGACATTTGTTAAGTCTCAGTATGTGCTTGAAATTTTACTGGCTGCTGCCGGAACACACTATAGGCGCTTGTAAACAGATTTTCTACTTGAGGGTGGTTGCTAGCCAGGCGGTGATTCGCTAAGTGCCATCCACCGTGCGTTGAAGCTCAAGCCAGTGGCGGAGATCGAACTGTGCTGCTATCATTGCTTCATACTGTTGACTTAGGAAAAAAAGCGCCTTATGAGCAGCATGCCACGAGTCACGTCGATATGCGCGAGGTGTGGCTGAACATAAGGCACAAAGGGGTTTCTTAATAGCTTAAAAAACACCCGAATAATAGCAGGTATATACTTACTGCCTACGAAAGCATTCCAAGGGGTTGTTAGCAAATAATTCTTAATATGTGTTTGCGTTGTAGGTATTTTATGTTGTTGAAAGTCAAAGTACCGACCTCACACAAGTGGGATAAAGGTAGAAAGATGATGATGTAACTGATAAAAAATAAAATCATGACTGGCTTTGTATTAAGAACGCTAATTAGTTAGTGTTGAAAAGAATGTATTACATGTAATATCTAATACAAACTCAACTACTTGCATCAGTAAAGACCACCCATAAAGCATAATAACAATTCAGTAGGTGAAGTGCAACGAATGATATGAATAAAGAATTGTTGTTGGAGTCGTTGGAGAGGAGTTGGAGAGAAGCCAGCACTTTTCCAACTTGCAAGAACAGTGCACCGACTTGAAGCAAGTCAACGACTTATGTATGAGGGATTGCACTTGTTATGGAATTATGATGTTGTTTTTCTTCCCGTGCCAATTATTTACTCAAATGATTGATGAAGCGTGAGTAGTAAGTCATAATAAAAAGCGTAATTATTTATTGCACAGTGATATTCTGTTTCTTATTTATACCTATGTAGTTCTACGTTATTCTGTCTATCTTGGAAGTAAGATTATTTGATTATTTAATAATAGTAGGCAAGATCGTTGTTTAGTGCATTTTTTTTTTAAATCGGCCAAGTGCGGGTCGGACTCGCGCACGAAGGGTTCCGTACCATTAGCTATACAACATTAGACTTCATATTTTAACCTTTTTTTGTTTTAACGTGCGCGAGTCCGACTCACACTTGGCCAATTTTTCGTATATGTTGTTATAGCGGCAACAGAAATACATCATCTGTGAAAATTTCAACTGCCTAGCTATCACCGTTCTTGAGATACTAGTGACAGACGGAGGGACGGACAGCGAAGTCTCAGTAATAGGGTCCCGTTTTTACCCTTTGGGTACGGAACCCTAAAAAGAAATGCATAACAAGTCTGAAGCTAATTGTAAAAATTTGTCTTGTTTGTAGTACAACGTAAGTTGAACTATAGATGTCGCTCCATCTTCATACGATGGTTTTAAGAGCGAAAGGACAAATTTGTCATATCTCGTCTGTAATGTCGGCTTAGCGGTTAAAGCATACCCTGGCTATAGGGGTGGATGGCGCGGGTTCGAAACCCGCACATGACTATAATTTTTCTATATGTTGTAATTTTGTTAGGAATTGCTTAGTTTTTTAATGAAGATTATTAGTCTATCTTCCAATAATTTTTTGTGTCGTTGTTAGAGATATCTGTGTTTTCCATTCATAATATTAAACCACTTTGTAATATTTACTGAGTAATCGTCTCACAGCCCGTGGGGTTCCGGGCAAGAATGTCACCCCCTGTCCCTGCCCGTGGGTGTCGTAAGAGGCGACTATGAGTATAAAATACCAGAAGGTGGGTAGCAGCGCTTTCTGACTAACTGATATCCCACAGTACGATCCCTAAGTCGCTAACCAAGCGTGGGTATTATGACAAACCCCCATAATGGGGAGGCTGAGTTCAGCAGTGGTCAATTCTGCTGAAATGTAATCGTCACCTGACTCAATAGGTTTTTATGGAAAACAAATAAAAACAAGTGAAATACAATCTTGTATTCAAAAGTATCACATGAAAACTTGAATATTCATTCAATGTTATGAATATAACACAAGAAAAGGGCACTACAATCTTCGGAAATCTTCATCAAAATAACAAAGGCTTTTTATGAAAGTGCAAAAACTGACACTTTCTTGTTCCAACAGACTAGAACGGAAAAGGTAAACTAGAAACAAAAACCAATTGCGGTCCCAAAGCAGAACGAGATAACAGATCATTATCCACTTATTGGGAGGAAGTTGAAACCGCTCAAATTATTGTAAGCAAATGGAGCGAACGAAAATATCCCAACTAGTTCTGGACACAGAGAAGTAGTTCGAGACTCCTCAAAAATAAAAATCAACCGTCGCCTACTATTATTTTTATTCTGTGACCATAAACCAGATTGTTCTGGCTGGCTTACCACCGATTTTATTCGTCTTATTTCGTTTTTTTTTTGCAACATAATTATGATAATGCAAGGTCTGTCGCCTATCATCATCTTCATACCCTTGGCTCGCTTTATGTGGGGCTGGTATCATAACTTTACTATACTGTAACAGCCGGATCGTCCACTGCTGAACACAGCCTCCCATATTAAGGGGGTATTTGCCATAATCCCCACGCTTGGCAGGCGTCTTGGTGATCGCAGTGTAAGTTGTCTGTAGAAGGCGCTGCTGCCCACCTTCCAGTATTTTTCCCTTAGTCGCCTCTTACGACACCCATGGGATGATATGGGGAGGTGCAACTCTAACCGGCACCCCACGGGGGGTATCATAACATATATGATATAATATCTCTCATCGAGGAGACAAGAATAAAAGTAAGTATTGTATGTATGGCGTCCACCGCTCTAAGTCAAACTCTCCTTGGGAATGTTCTTCTTGATAGAATATAATATATATACCCACCTGCTAGCGTTCGGTCAGTACAAGCGTTAAATGATAAAGAGCCCTGTTATGTGCCGTGGGCCCTCTAAAGAGTAAGTAACGAGTAGGGTGTTCCTGGTCGCCTTGATTAGTGCGTCTTTTTCCTATAAAAAACTATGTGTGCTGCTGGAAAGAAATTGCACCTCCTTATATACCGCGGGAATCATAAATGGCGGCCAAAGAGATATACCAGAAGGTATGCAGCAGCGCATTTTGAATTACTGTCATCTATACTGCGATACCTAAAACGCCTGCAAAGCGTGGTGACTATGGCAAACTCCCCCTTAATGGGGAGGCTTTTTGAACTTTGAACGGTGCACGTATAGCGGTTGCTGAGGAATAAGCCAAAATAGGTCTTTGCCAATATCAAAATATTAATTTCATACCGTTGGAAAAAATTACTACTAATACTAAGACTGCATAAAATCAAAAAGTAACCTGGTGCCGCTAGAACTGGTTTTGGCAGACTTAAAATATTTTTTCGAAGTTTGCAAAGATAAGCAGTGTATAAGCTCAGCCAATTAATTTTGGGTAAATTGTGAAACTTAATCAAGTCAGTGTAACTTGAACCTTTTACAATCGACTGCTCCCACTGATTTCAAAGTCATATGAACAAAAAGTATATCCATCGTTGCGATGTAGCAGCGCAGATATGAATCGCTTTTGTCCTGAGAACCTTGTGATTCTCACAAGAGAAAATATTGTATTAGTTATAGGTATAATAAACCTTATATTTATTTTAGTAATAGTTATTATACAGGGTTATTGTTAAAATGCGTTAGCATTTTACCAATAACCCTGTACCAACAACCTCTTAGGGTTGACTTCTGCTAGTCCTAACAAACATTTTGAGATGTTATTTTTGTGATAGTGGTCAAGGGCTACTATCAACTACAAAAAATAAGAAAAAAAGTTTATGTATAATCAAAACGATCGTCATAAAAATCATTGATCATCGAATTATTTGTGGATAAATATTATACGTAACGGGGACTAACATTGTCAATAACATCAGGTCATAGGTGAACAACACCCAGTTGTTATCCAATTCATGCAAATGGGTTAATTGGTGAGCGATAATTTGCATTTCAATATTATCCTATCGACATAATATATGCTTTCGACCAACTTCAATATTTTTTTTACCGGTGGTACTAACAAAACACTACGTGCAGTACGAACTATATACTACACTAGCTTTTCGTCCGCGGCTCCGCCCACGCGTATGTCTATTTTCGCGCAAAACCATTAACTTCTATTTACGCAGTTGGATAAAAACTATTTCCTTTCCAGGGTCTAAAACTATTACCATACCAAATTTCGTCCAGATCGGTCCAGTTAAATTACAAATTATATTACAAATCATTCCTCTTTTCAATATTAGTATAGACAGGTACTAGAACGGAAGCATTTAGACAACCTAAACGCTGTAACAGGCTCACAGGCAGTCCAAATGCATGCAGCATGCTTCCCAGTTGAATTTCAATGCTTATTCGTCGAGCCAAATACGTGCCAGCATTCTGATCACACAGCGCATCGACCAAGCGTTCTGATAACTTTCGGAAAATACGATAAGCTCGCGGCCTCCATAGATCCAATGTCTACACCATTTCGATAGACATTAGCGTCACCAAAAAATGATGTGATTAGGGTTTCGTACTAAAAGGACAAAACGGAACTCTTTTAGCGAGACTCCGCAGTCTGTCTCTAGGTGCGTTTGTATTGCACGGATCCCTAGCTCATAAAAGGTATGACTAACACACTTTTAACTTTGAGTTTTGGTGTAAAACGTTGACCCACTGATTAATATTGGACTGTAATTTAAATTAAATAATTTTTCAAAGGGGATCCAACATAAGAATTAAGCTGAAAAATGTAAGTTTTACATGTGGGTAAGCGGTCAAAGATGTTTTCAAAATAACCTATATTTACTGGCTCTCGAGGATAGATGCCGAAACACACAAGGATGTGCTTGGCGACAGATTTTCTACTATTTGTTCGGCTAGCAAGCTCCAAGTACTTCAAGCCTCACTTTTGACAAAAATGTTTGAAGTCTGAAAAATACATTGATAAACTTTTTTTTTATGTAGCTGATAGGCTAGCTTTTGTCCACATCTCACCTGATGGTAAATGATGATGTGGTCGATAATGTTGTTCAGGCTAACCTAAATTATTGGCTTTCAAGCTCCCGGAACACTCCGTTAGGTACTTGCCGACCGATTTTCTAGTCGGTTTCTCTAGCGAGCCAAACGAGCTTTAGCAACATGCCCTACCACCATGCTATAACGACTGCCATCCGAAGACTACAACCGGGACCGACGTCTTAACGTGCCCTCCGAAGCACGGAAGTGATCAGTAGTAATGTCACTAGCCTCCATCCACCCAACTCATGACCGCGATGGACGTTGCTTAACTAAGCTGATCGGTTCAGAACGGCTAACCAAACTACGCACCGAGCGCACGATTTTTCAAGTTCAGTGAGAATAAAAACATATAACGTTGTTAGATGCTTATTCTTTAGCCTGTATAAAAAGGCAAATATATTTCCTTTATTAGCGTCCTCACCCGTCCGTAACAACTACTGAATTAACTATGCAACATTACGGTCGGCAAGATTAATAGCGGCATGTGTTTGTTTTCTTTTATTTTTGCATGGCGCTCGTGCGTTGTACGTGGAAGGAATACTGGAGCTTATTCGCCACCAGTTTTTCTTATTTTGATGTAAGGTATTATTTCTAGAATTTATTACTAGAAGGCTCTGCTCGTGTTTTATTTGAACAAGGATATTCGAAGTTGCTCTATGCGCCGAAGGTATCGCGTTGAATTAAGTTTCTTTTCACGTTTTCTAACCCCATATCTCCGCGGTATTAAAAAAATAAAATTAGCTAAGTACGAGTTGTATTCGCGTACTGTTACACCTAATATATTGCTTATACCTAGGCCCGAATCCCTCACAAACCTATTTAAGCGTTGTCAGCAGTATATTTCTCTATAAGGGTGGATTGCAAAATTAAATGCTCAGAATTATTGTGATAACTACATACCAGAGTCAGTAATAAGTACTAAGTAAGTAATAAGTACTAGTATACCCTTCAGGTGGAACTTCTGCCCAAATTAATAGCAAAAGTGAGTTGCGGGAACTTATACGTAAGTCATCGTGTAAATATAACAATTTTATTTTTTCTAATCAAAGAAATATGTGTGTGTCCCATAGACTTAGGATTTTTTCGTTGTACATCCCAAGCCCAGTGTGTCCATTAGTTATTTTAAGACAACTGAAGAGGTCCACAAAAGAGCACGAAGGGTGCCGAACCATTATCTATAACATTAGACACTATTTGATCATTTTTTTAGTTTTCCCGTGCGCGAGTGCTGTTCGCACTTGGCCGATTTATTGTATTTGTTGTTATAGCGGCGACAGAAATACATAATCTGCGAAAATTTCAACTGTATATCTATAACGGTTCATGAGATAAGTACAGCCTGGTGACAGACAGACAGATAGATGGACAATGTAGTCTTAGTAATCTTCGATCATTTAGTCATATGCGCCGGCCGTTAAACCAAGTTTTAACTATGTGTTGTGATTACATAAATATTATACCAACCCCACATGAGAAGGATATGAATAAGAAGATAGATAACATCAAGAAAGTTAGACGTGATCAAATTCGGGGAAAAATCACTCAACGTAGTTTGAAAGAGGAAGCGAGATCATTAGTTTCGCTTTGGGGCTCATTAGCTCAATTATAGACATGATTGATCTTCCAAAAGTAAACAAATATATCATCAAGCGCTCGTTGCGACGTTTGCTTAGCCGTTTTGAACCGATCAGCTCGGTCATGACTTGGATGGGTGAACGCTGGTGACATTAATATTGAGCGCTTCCGTGCTTCGGAGGGCACGTTAAGCCGTCGGTCCCGGTTGTTGTCTTAGGATGGCAGTCGTTACAGCATGGTGGTAGGGCATTTTGCGAATGCCTGCCTGCCTAACTACCACCCACAAGTTTTTAATCTGTCGCCAAGCACCTAACGGTGTGTTCCGGCAGCTCTCCTTGAGAACCGGTAATTCTAAGTTAGCCTGAACAACATCTTCGACCACATCATCACTTACCATCAGGCGAGATAGTGGTCAAAGGCTAACCTATCAGGCATAAAAAAAAGAATCTAGCAAGTTCCTTACTTCAGTCTTGACTTAATCTTAATAATCTGCATAACGGGTAATTCGTGTTTCAATGAGTGATTAGCATTAAAGTTCACAAGCAGTGCTTTTAATTGTTACAGCGACGTCGTAACGAGTGCCGTTACTGCTTCTGTAATATGTTTCTGTGAACTTTAAAGGGGCATCAGTCATTTGGTTAAGTCGCCAAGATAAAAGATTGTTTTAACTGGGTTGTCAAGTTTAGAGGCTTTTTACAATCATTCGTCTCAGTTTTATCTATGTTTCTGTGTGTGTTAACGTTAAGTTTCTGATCTTAGAAAATAAGGAATGTACTTGCATTAAAAGGTATCGAAAGGTCAGTGAAAATACGAGCCAATTGAGCGGCATGCCACTACGCAATAGGCTGATGTTGCCTATATTATGGTTTTTTTTTACTTCTAATTATAACAAATTAGTGTTGATTGTTTACTGTTTTGACACTATTGAATGTTTTGACTAATTCTATTTTCATAAACTATGCTATATTTAAACAAGTAAAAAGATTTATGGTACCTAAATTTTGTAATGTAACAGATAAGTAACCATTGAGTTTCTATATGTGAAAACTTTAAATGGGGCTAAGCTATATACATTTATAAGTAACTCTGTAACATATCACTGTTTGTTTTCCGAATAAATAAAAATAAAATTGTGTTATCCCGAAAATTACTGTTATTTCTTACTACCTAAGTGTTCTCAAGTCAGGAAGGTGTAAGAAACCGAAGAACTGAAAAAAAAAGTGCTGACCCGAGAACATTCCTCCCAATCGGCTATCGGTTCGTCGGGTGATGTGGCCAGCCCATTGCCACTTCAATTGCAAATTCTGAGCTATGGCTGTGACTTTGGTTCTTCGGCGAAATTCCTCGTTTCAAATTCGTCACGCTAAAAAACTCCAAGCTTAGCTCTCTAATGGAGAAAGATATGCTTGGAGAGTCATTGCGTACCACGGCACGTTTTACGGGTCTAAGCTACTGAGACCACGCCTCAGTGCCGTATGTCTTCAACAGCAACTCACACTGGTTGAAGTCTTCAGTTTTAGGTTTTGTCTAAGAAAGCACATCATCTATATCGTATTTATGTAGGCTGGTGAAGGTAAACCATATATTTGTACCTATGTTTATATAAATTTTTTTTCTACAAAACGGCAATTATTAGACCATAGTCTCATCTGATTGAAAGCGGTAACAATATCTGTACTGGAACAGCCTGCTTAGAAGACACACATCACTAATGTCAGTGTAAACATTCGAAATACATCCAATTCTATAATAACTTAACCAAGTAAATAACAATAATACTCAAAGCTATCCTGTTTACTTCCTCAATAACGAGAACAAACACGTTCACATCGCACAACACATCACTGTTATTGTAAGAAACGGGCTCTGTGATATCCAATATCATAGAATAACGAAAGCCTGTGGGATAGGATATCCGTCTTCTCATGTTATAAGTTGGTATAGAAGATATAATACAATATCTTTGGTAGAGAAATTCTTGCACGATAATGCGCAGTTCGTGTATAATATGGCAAACTATAAGAGATTGATGGTGTCGAGTTCAACAGAAGTGCTAAGCCATAAAATGATAATTGAATACGTAAAGGAAACAGAGGATGATGTGGGGTATCGTATTTTTTTTCTCTCGTCTCCATCTCAGAAAAGAGACGGACTAACTGTGAAAATCAATCGCAGACATGTCACTTCAGTTCCGTTTCACGGCTATAAATACAAAGTGGCATTATTTATCTTTCTGTGAAACACTTCTATCCAAAATTACCAGAAATTAACGAGCTATAATAGACTTATCCCCGTGGGGTGCTGGGTTAGAATTGCATCTCTCCATTTCTTCCCGTGTAGGTGTCGTAAAAGTGGACTAAGCGAAAAATACTATTACTATTAGAAGGTGGGCAGCAGCGCCTTCTTAAAAACTATGCTATCTTGCACTGCGATCCCCAAGCGCCTGCCAAGCGTGGTGATTATGGCAAATACCCCCATATATGGCATATAGGGGAGGCTGTGTCCAGCAGTGGACGATCCGGTTGATACAGTACAGTACAATAGAATTATATAGACGTTATTATAGACGATGACAACCCCATGATATGAGCAAAAAAGCTTTTTTAGTGGGTTTTAATCTTATATTGGTCTCCGCTGAAAAATAATTTTAATGAATTTATAGTTTAATATTCAACTTAGGGACAACGTTCTACACAAAATATCTTTTGGTCAGGTTTGTAACTCATTTCTTTTATGAGCTAGAATAATTAGTAATCAGTGTATAAACATACCTAAACCTAATTTAAAACTTTACTAGAAGACATGTTTGTCTATACAGGGTTATTGGTAATATGCTAACAAACTCTTAGGGTTGACTTCTGATAGTCCTAACAAACATTTTGAGATGTTTTTTTTGTTTCTAAAAAAGATTTTTTAAATATTTTTTATGTGACCACCTGATGTCAAAAGTCTCATCTGCCGTAATGTATTATTTCGTATTATTATAACTTTTCTCCATGTTAATATTCAAAACTCTATTCAAAGGGAGCACGGCACGTTCCAGTGTTGCCGCGGCGGGCTCTCTTGGCTCGGGGTAGGCATTAAAACACAAAAAAAATATTTAAAAAAATTAAAACAAAAATTTGTTTTCAAAACAAAAAATAACTCTCAACATGTTTGTTAGGACTAGCAGAAGTCAACCCTAACAGGTCGTTAGACTTTTACCAATAACCCTGTATAATACAAATAAAAAAGTATTCAAATGACCACCAATGAGGACTACGACCCCTGTAACTTAATTTTCCAAATCTAAACAAAAACCTGACAATTCATATAAGTTCCCACGTAGCTAGCACACGGAGCCAATTTATAATTCTAGCTGCAGATTTAGTTAACACAAACAATCGATTGTAGATTCGTCGCGGTTGTTTTTGGGAGGCCATAAACTTCTATTTGACAAGCTGGAGCTATGTTTAGACCGTGTATAGACGCAGACGCATCTTCAGCAGTCTAAAATAGTATACGATGTTGGTGATTTTATGTGGGTATAGTTATTTTTTGCTTCATTTAAATAATCCAATTAAATAGTAGACTTTGTGGTTCTTTTATCACTTGACGCGTTTGACGTTTTAGATGTAACTATTACGAGCTATAATTACCACGTTTCTGTTAAGTTACTTTCTTGTTTGTCTTTTATCGTTCTGGGTGGAATCTTGCAACTCAAATTTCGAGCACTTCCCGATAATTTATATTCCTTGAAGCGCATAAAAACTTGGTTTTTAGATAATTTTTAATCTACAATTTATTGTTTTATTTTATGTAGTTAGTAATCGTAACACGTTCTTTACAAATATTGCATATATATACAGTATGCAAAGTACCTAAAGAGATCTATAGCACAAGTTGCTTATGCAAGTTTAAAGTAAGTATTTCGTAATTCTTATACGTTTTCGTATCATGCAGGGCAAAACAGAGGTGATTTATGTCGCTTTTCCTGTCTTTCCGTCTGCATGCCACTGGTCTTTATAAGCAGCAATTATGAGTTACATGTAGGGCATGGATACCGGTATTCGGTATTACCGAAAAACCGGTAATACCGGCCTATTTAGAGTACTTTCAAATACCGGTATTGGAATCAAAAATACCGGTGTTTCGGTATTATGATAAAAAAGAAGTTTATATGCATGAAAACTAATCAAAGGCTTAACCAATACGGCGGCTCTATATATATATGGATAATATGAATAACATCAACAACTTATTAAATTTTATGGTTGTAAATTAATGCGCAGTTAACGTTTTTCATGCTTTTACAAATTAATAGATAAACCGACTTCAAAAAACATATGTTCATAATCTAGTTAGGTAACGTTGATTTCTACTTAATAAAAAATGGCATTTTAAGATTAGAAGTCAATGTGTCCGCGCAATTGTGAGTACATATATGGTATTACTTATACGGTGGTAGTATTGTTTATATAGTTTAACAAAACTGGCATATCGCCCGCCGACCACGGCACGCCTCTTTTCATCTCACGAATATTCTCAATTGCATTGTGCGCTCTCGCTTGGTTCGCTGGTTTTCTATTCACAATTCTATTCACAATTACTACGCACATGCACGTGGTATAAACGGTAATCAGTGTTTCCGAGTATTTTATAGTGATATGAACTGTGTATGAACTGGTATCTCACACTGCGATCCCCAAGACGCATGCCAAGCGTGAGAATTATGGCAAACTCCGCCTTAATGAAGGAGGCTGTGTTCAGAAGTAGACAATCTAGCTAATACAGTAAGAACTGTGTGGGTAGTTTTCGTTTTCGAGACAATATTACGAAAAAACTATCATTTAGTAGATAATCGGTAAGTAAGAAACTCTTATCGGTAAGAAAGAAATCTTTCAAACTTAATAAGCTTCATAAAGCGTATCTATCCTACTCAGATCATTCGGTAATATCAGCAGATAGTGCCAAAACTGGTTGTGGCGATAACGTCGAGGTGCCGGTTCCGCTTCAATTTAATAAGAATGATATAAAACGATCGAGAAATCTCTAAAAGAGAAAAGTACATAAAATGATTTTTTACACTAATCACAAGGGATAGACAACAAATCTAATGACTCTGATCAGAAAGATAATGAAATCTGATGAAATCCGATACATTATTCAGTTATACGACACAGCACGAAAATGGCGGATATAGAGGACTTTATTTGGATGAACTGTAGAAGACCTTACCTTCAACTAGTGTTGAATCCGAAAGAGAGCTTTCAGGGTCGAATTGTGTAATATGGACTATTTTATTATATTATATGGCAAACTAATATTATATGGCAGAAAGATTTGATTGTTTGTTTGCATTGAAACTACTGGACTGATTTGAAAAATAATTTAACCTTTAGAATTCTACATTATCCCTGATATGAACATAGACGACAGAATATTTTCTAAATACCCGCCCGAAGCCGGGACGAGCTTCATTTAATGACAAGACTTTATATTCCATTAATTTTCTGCACCTTGTCCAGCAA
Organism: Plagodis dolabraria; assembly: GCA_963854805.1. NCBI lineage: Eukaryota > Metazoa > Arthropoda > Insecta > Lepidoptera > Geometridae > Plagodis > Plagodis dolabraria. The sequence goes on along the minus strand of OY978457.1, from coordinate 20,318,555 downwards.
AAATGTGTATATAATAAAATAATACACAGGCACTACTTTTGTCCAAAGACTGTTTACAGTTGTGCTTAATTAATCACGATATTAAGAAATGTCTTTTGAAAGAAACTTTTGAGCTTGACTTTTTATTGTCAGTTTAATTGTAAATTATATCTGATTATTTATTGTAACAATAAATAATAAATATTTGATTATTTATTGTCATAATAAAAAAAACATAAGAAAATACCAAAAATTATGAATAAAATTAATGTTTTAAGATGATCTTTTTATAATAAATTAGGTACATTTATTCAGACTAAAACAATATTACATGGAAAATATATTTTTTCTGCGTTTTTAACATTTATAGTGAAATACCGAAATACCGGTATTCCGGTTTTTGAAAATATTGATACCGGTATAATACCGGTATTGCCAACAAGTCCAATACCGCCATGCCCTAGTTACATGTGAATCACATCTATGTGATTTCAATTTATGGGGCCGCCTGTCCTGAAACAGAGTCTCGGGGTCTGGCGGAAACAATATTGAATACCTACATAAAGTTAGTCCGAGCGAAATACTCACAGCAAATTGTTGTTTTTCATGAGAACGGGTATTCATATAATATCTTACCCAAGTAAGAGCGAAGGAACAAGATAGAACAATGTCAAAAACAAAGGAAAATCTGAACTTTTCCTAAAATCCTCGAACCGAACGCAGATCTGGAAACTCAATTCAAAACCTAACATTTTCCAAACAACGTATTCTAAAGAACTCCACGCGCGAACTCAAGCTGCCAAGTCCTGATTTGAAATTCCCACGTCTCGTAAGTTGAAAACTAAATTCGTTGAATTTATAACACCGTATCAAAGAAGGATTCTCTCACGATATCTGAAACGCATATTAATATTAACACGGATAAACGTTTTATTGAAGCGGTCATTGGAAATCCCAGTAAGCTTTGGACATAAACTCTTGTTACGAGCTTTGAATACAAATGGACTCAGCCGATTTTGTTTATTGTGTCGGTTTGAGGAACTGGCTATAGCAGTATAATTGGAAACCCTTTTGTTCTCTATGCAGAGGTGCAACGACAAATTTATGATTGGTGCACAAAGATCCACCTGCGGCATCGTAACTTCGCCGCAACTTGAATTCAGTCGTTCATTATTCTTTGTATGAAGCTCTGGTACTTCAACGCTCGCTCGTAAAAGCCGCATCGGCACTGCCTCGACTCGGCTCGGATAAGCTCACGAGTACGGGTGTGAGTGAGATACGGTGCTAAAGCGAAACTTCTGCGTTATGCTATAGTTTTCACTAGACAATTTTAGGGTACTCAAAGGGTAAATCGGAGCCCTAATGATGAGACTCAACTATCTGGATGTTAGTCCGTATCATGGGTATCTAGCTCATAAACGGTATGAGTTACGTCAGATTTATATAGGTATTATTGTTTTGTGTAAAACGATTACCCAAAGAAGTTGGATTAGAAATTCAATAAAACAGCTCCTACATAAAAAGTTAGGCAATTTTTTTTTGCATTCTATTTTGTGATCTTTCATCATCCAGAGTTGGTTGTGTAAACTGTTAAGTATAAATTTATACTAAAGAAATATATGACTGGGAGTCTGGGAGGCCGAATGTGGCAAATTTTAGAAAATGTAAATAGCTTTTTTAGTCAATTTTTGTAAAAGACTATCTCAAAAACGTAACTAGTTCACAATTTAAAATTTCTGCAGGTACCTATATTATGTGTATATCTTCCATTAACCATTTTTTGTTGTTGTTTGGAACCTTAAAAGAGCGTGATCCGAATAGCAAACGGCCAGTTATTTGCAAATGCTGCAGTTCTTGCATGAGATCTAAGAACATACTACAAAGACGAATGTTATTTCCAGGCATGATTTCATTCCAAGCTGCCACCTGCCGCTGACACGACGAACTTGGGGAGGGTAATGAGAATTCCCTTTGAACTTCACACTACACTTTAGCACCTTGTCGTTCGGAATAAATTTTCAGAATTCCTTGAATACTTGCACAAACAATATAAAGCTTGAAATTCAACAAAGAAGTTACTGCGAAAGAATGAGTCACGAATGAAAGAAGAGTGTGGAATGCGTTTGTGCTTTACTAAATTAATAATAATTTTGAAGCAGTGATGGCTCAATGGACTGGCTGTGGACTGCCGCGCAGCAGGTCCATGGTTCGAATCTCGGCGCGGGCTTGAGCTTTACCCCATGGAAGGGCATTTTGTGAATGCCCGCCTGGCTAGCGACCACCCTCAAGTAGAAAATCTGTCGCCAAGCACCTAACGCTGTGTTCCGGCAGCTATCGTTGAGAGCCAGTAATTCTAGGTTAAGCCTGTTAACACCTTCAACCACATCCTCACTTACCATCAGGTGAGATTGTGGTCAAAGGATTACCAATCAGCAATAAAAAAAATATATATATATTTTTCACGTTAGATTAACTGAAACAAAGGCAAGATGAGACTCCTTGGAGAAACAAGAACGATAATGTACAACGCAACAGTAGAAAAATCCATAAAGTGCATCACAAACTATGCGAAGAATGCCTTATCTTAACTACCTAGCCTGCGCAGAAACAAGAGACACTGTGGTCTAGGGAATCGATGTCCTAACCTAACCAGTCTCCCTAAAGACTGAACAATCATCGACAAAACAAGCATTCTTAAAATGAAAATTCCCACTAGCAAAGTTTATTAACAGTAATTAAACAATTACATATTAAAGGAGTCCTGAGAAATATACGAACAATGAACGACCTTTGCTTAGCTCATCTTCTCGACAATAACTCGTACTTATGTGCACATAGCAAAACTACATGTAGTAGGCACCTTTGTTCAAAGAACTTGAAATGAAATGAACAACATTTATTCAACACACAATTAACAATACATTATAAATGTGTATATAGTATAGAACAAAATAACATTTAGATACTGATTTTCCTAATAAATTGTACATAGAAATAGTGTTGAAAGGGTTTCAGCTCAGCATTGTGCCTTGGGTAACCAATTCGCGCATTTCAGCCGCGACCCGAAAGGCGAAAGGACACCGAAAAACAATGGATAATTTTTGATAAGTAACACCAGACAAAGAAATTTATGTTAGCATTTAACATTTGAAGAAGAAAAAAACAAAAGATTTTTTTTTATACCTCATGGGTTAGCCTTTGACCACTATCTCACCTGATGGTAAGTAATGATGTGGTCGAAGATGTTGTTCAGGCTAAACTAGAATTAGAATTACTGGTTCTCAAAGACAGGTGCCGGAATACACCGTTAAGTGCTTGGCGACAGATTTTTCACTTGAGGGTGGTAGCTAGCCAGGCGGGCATTCGCAAAATGTCCTACCTATAGCATGGTGGTAGGACATTTTGCGAATGCCCGCCTGGCTAACGACTGCCATCCTAAGACAACAACCGGGACCGAAGGCTTAACGTGCCCTCTGAAGCACGGAAGCGCTTAGTAGTAATGTCACCAGCGTGCACCCATCCAACTCATGACCGCGGTGGTCGTTGCTTAACTTTACTATTAACTATTTGTATAGATAAATATATAAATAGATACCACATACACTAAACAATTATACTTTCACTACATATTAAAACAGAATATATATACAGTAAAAAAATACTTTTATTTAAATTATTTTTTATTGCTGATAGGTAACCCTTTGACCACAATCACACGTGATGGTAAGTGATTATGTGGTCGAAGGTGTTAACAGGCTCAACCTAGAATGACTGGCTCTCAAGGACAGCTGCCGGAACACACCGTTAGGTGCTTGGCGACAGATTTTCAACTTTAGGGTGGTCGCTAGCCAGGCGGGCATTCGCAAAAATGCCCTTTCACCATGCGTTGAAGCTCAAGCCCGCGGCGGGATTCGAACCATGGAGCTGCTGCGCGGCAGTCCATAGCCAAAGCCACTGAGCTATCACTGCTTCTACTTACTTGATAACCATCAGTAGGAAATATTATTTTGTTATTAAGTAACGTCATCCAAGTGAATCAAATCAATTCAGAAAATACATATTAATGTATATGAAATATATTTATATTCAGGCTCGTATTTAGATTAGAAGTAACTGCTCATTTTAGAGTGCATAATCCGCGGAGCTATTGCAAAAATATAATATTATAATTATAGGGTTGCGTCATCATTAACAAGTTTTTAAAGCTAATTGCAAAAATTACAGTATGTATTCCTTCAAAAAGGGTGTTAAAAGAGTCTTACAGGGTCGGCCTATGGACATTTGTAACGCCCCTGGTGTTACAAATGTCCATAGGCGACGGTAACCGCTTACCATCAGGTGGGCCGTCTGCTTGTTTGCCACTCCATTACATAAAAAAAACTCTTATTTGTAGTACAATGTTTATTTAAATATAGGTGTCGCTCTAACCCCATACGATGATTATTTTTTATCGGTGCAAAATAGTATGGAACTATATACAGCACTACAGCTACAACAATAAAAGCATTTAGACAACCTATAAGTAATTGCAGACTCAAAGGCAGTCCAAATGCTCTAGCCCTCTACCAGTCGCAGCGTGCCCAGCATGCTGACAGCATTGTCCCGTTGAATTGCAATGCTTATTCGTTACACAAAATAGGTGCCAGCATTTTGATCACTATAATTATACGATGATTAAGAACGAGGGGACAATTTAGAGTTATGAGTCATATGTCATTTAAAAAAATATATAATTCTGACACTTCCGTCACTTTACATTTTTGAAGTAGCAATGTTTGTAAGAACCAATCCTGATTTATTCTTAAAAGAATCAGATGCCGTTACGCGTAATAGACGAGATAATTTAAAATTGTCCATATATCCAGGCAAAAGCAAGATGTTGCGCAAAGGGATAAGTATTAGGAATGGCACCTAACATTTATATTAAAGTACCAAAATATATTAGACATATGAATCATAATTTCTATATATTATGATTACAAGCACTACCGCGTACTAAGCGAAAATCATAAATTTACAAATTATTGGAATACAAAATGTTTTGCCCCGGGCGGGAATTGAACCCGGCGCGAAAATCGGAAGGACGCGGGTTCAATTCCCGCCCGGGGCAAAACATTTTGTATTCCAATAATTTGTAAATTTATGATATGAATCATAATTTATTTAAAAGGACATTGAAAAATATATTGACTGCAAAATGCTACTACACAATAAATTACTATTTAAATGATACATTTTGACATATTATTGTTATTATTTTCTAATTTTATTTCACTGACACAATATCAATATCCTTTTATTTAATTTAATTATTGTAATTTTCATATGATTGAAGTTAATATTGTATAATATAATTTACTATAGTCATAAATATGATATGTTGCACACCTTAATGGTATACCACAGCGCTCACCCAATTTATAAGACCATTTTTTGTATATAACCTGTGTTAATGCAATAAAAATAGTTTGAATCTGAAAAAAAAATTATTTGAATTTGGCTTAGCGGTCAGAGCATACACCGGCTATAGGGATGGGAGGTGCGGGTTCGAATCCCGCACATGACTATAAATATTCATCTCATAATTGTGTCACTCATTTTAAACTTAGCTCAAACTCAACTGCTGATACTAGTCTAGACTAGACTTTCTTCGCCGTATACTTTATATGTAATTAAGGCTAATTTCGAAAAGCAATTAGGCGGTGGCATTAAGATTAATAACTCAAAGCAGACGCGTCATGTCATAATGTAATTTATTTTTTGCTGGTTGCAATTAGCAAAAATAAATTAATTCGTAGACGTAGGTGACGTAGACTGGAATGAGATCAATGTCCTACATAATAAAATAATTGTCTTCTTTAAAACTCCTTTTTTTATAATTTCACATAATTAATAAGCGTCATTCAGTAGGTATCTAAAGCGCAAAGCAAGTAGTTTGCATGTACAAATTTTTTGAGTGCAAAATTTCTCACCCGGCTGGCGTGGGAATCGAATCCACGTCCTCAAAAAAAAGGCTAAGGCGCTAGATGTTAAAAAAAGCTGTCCTTGAGAGCCAGAAATTATAGGTTAGCCTGAGCAACATCTTCGACCACATCATCACTTACCATCAGGTGAGATAGTGGTCAAGACTAAGCTACGAGTATAAGGCATAAAAAAAAAATGCAATATACACTATTTATTTATGCAAATTTAGGGCCATTCATATTTAAACTTACCATAAACTAATTGAAATATTTTACCATATTTAAAAGATCTTTTTTTACAATGCATTCATGAAATCAATAATCAGTACTAATATTATAAATGCGAAAGTAACTCTGTCTGTCTGTTTGTCTGTCTGTCTGTTACGCTTTCACGCCAAAACTACTGGACCGATTTGAATGAAATTTGGTATGGAGATAGTTTGAGACCCGGGAAAAAAACATAGGATAGTTTTTATCCGACTGCGCAAAAAGAGGTTAATGTTTTCGCGCGATAACCGACATACGCGCGGGCGGAGCCGCGCCCGGAAAGCTAGTTAATAGTATATTTTTAAAAATAGATTGTCAATATTCCTGCATACTTCAAAGAGATCAGTCGGGCCAATCCGAACGCGTTCCTAATTCGAATGTCACGGATGCGGCCGAGTGCATCCGAACCGGCACGAGCAAGGGAGCAACGCCCCATCACCTGTGCCATCACGATCTCGGCATAACAACCTGCAAATCTCGAAAGCATAGTGCGAGCTTTAAATGTTTTCAACTACTTTAGAAAGGTCATGTACTCGTATATCTCATAAAGAAACATATTTTAGAACCTTTATGAGCTCCCTTATAAGTGTGACATTGTTATGTAATAATGAAACTTAGCAATCAGCTTTAGATTAATTATAATACAAAACAATACCTATTCATTTTTCAGAAGTCATAAGGGTAGTACCTATATACAAATAATAGTCAGAAATTCATTTTTCTGCGGACCCCAAAACTAAGCACGAGGCCTGTATCTTGGGGCGCGAGTGCAATTTTATCTAATGTTTAGCTTTTGACAGACTTATATACTGGGACTATACAAAACTATTTCGTATTTAAACGGTAAGAGATAAATTGAGGTAAAATATACATTTAACGGTTAGAAGATCTCAGTTTTGATTATCAATGTTTACTTATTTGTGTCAAATAATGTTTGTGTGTGAGGGTGAGAGGGCGTGTGTGAGGGTGTGGGTGTGTGTGTGTGTGTGTGTGTGTGTTATGATGTGGGTGTGTGTGTGTGTGTGTGTGTGTGTTATGATGTGTGTGTGTGTGTGTGTGTAGAACATAAATTTCAATCTATACTCTTACATATGTGTCACTTCTCTGATCATTATACTCATTAATTAATAATGTTTTCACCACTGACAGCACATCTATTTTAACATTCTCATTTTTGTCACAGGCCACATTCAGAGTTATAAACAATTAGGACTTCAAAAACCTAAAAAAAAATATCGCAACATAGCAAAAACTAATATTTTTAGTAAAAAAGTGCTTATCAATATGAAAGAATGCAATACCTATCCACAGCAAAGAGGGAATGAAATAAATTAATCAGAGCTACTGATAGCAGGCGACACCAATTACTAAACAAAAGTGACTCAAATATTATCCATAAACTCCGTCTGTACAGTAATTAAAAACAATATTGAGTGTAAAATATATACAAAAAACTAGCACCGCCCCGGCTTCGCAAGGGTATTGAACAAAAAATATAAATTGAAACACATAAAAGTAGTTTTTATGACTTAACTGCAATAGTTAGACATATGGTATTGCAGATTTTTATGTAGATATGGATGTCCTCTTTAAAACTGTAATACAACACTTTCCTTTATTATCAACAATTTCCGCAGCGTACGCGATATAACGATTTTTTTTTGTATTTTATTCACAAGTTGGGTTACATTATAGAAGTTTTCATACGGATCCCTACTTTCTTGAAAATATTCTATTGCCTGTGTTCATCAAGAATAATGTAGGATTCTAACGGTGAAAGAATTTTCCAAATCGGTCCAGTAGTTTTTTTAGTTTATTCGTTACATACACAAATACAAATCTTCCCTCTTTATAATATTAGTTTAGAAATGTAGAGAAAAGAAATACTACCAATGTTTAGCGTGTAAGAAGAAATAGGTTCTTATTCTTATTCTATTTGGGGGCGATATGTCCTGCACTGACGTCCCGCTTGGCGTGTTTTGTGCATTCCCCCGCCAGATTCTACACAATCCATCCCAACTCCCTGATATAGCGGAGAAGGACCTTGGGTCGCTGGCATAGCTGCTCCAATGACGTGTGTGATGGTGTTGAGGATGTCGTTGATGAGAACGACTCTTGTAGTCCGGTTGTAATTCTTATTTATTCCGTGGCTTCGCAGTGCAATAGTACATGCTCCACGGTCTCAGCTTTTCGCATAAGTAGGTTCGTTCGACTAGCACCCAGTTTATAATTGATAAATTATAATAAAAACATATCTCAAGTCAGTCATAGGCTGCGAATACATTTCGTTTCAATAATATGAATCACTAACTCAATATAATAGAGCCGTACAAGAACCCGTAAAAAATTGAGATACAAAAAGCAGTAACAACAGAAACGAAGTTTTGTAAAATAAACACTTAATCCTGCTGCTACAATATAAGATGAAATCAAAAGAAGTTTTTTTAAATAATCATTTACGGTTGATGTACCTAGATGAGTAAGGTAATATGTACAACGACTCATAATAACAAATACAGGTATTAGGTACGTTAGTAAATTTATTCTATTAGTAGCTGGAAATTTATCGAGTGAGTCACTTTATCGGTCTGAGTCAAATACAGCGAAAAGACTACGCGTTTAGGAACTTCTTTTAACTTTTAATCTATGACTCCAGATTTTTGCTGACTGTATACTGTACGTAACATACCTTAAAGCAACACGTAGGTACTTCCACCAACCGAATAAATAAATATATACCAAATTCATGTAGATAACGAAATTTGGTAAAGAAAGTCTTCCAGCCAAGTCTAAGAATAAACAGATTTGCTAATATGTTTATGTTTCGTGTCGTGAGTCACAAATTGTATGTTAATTGGTACGATTATCTAGAAGCCGCTTTCATTTCGCCATAAAATATTTTACAAGGTAAATATATATAAGGAATAACACATTTTAAGAAAACGTTTAATTAAATATATTATAAAAACATTTCCAAGATATAAAGACTTTTTCGTTTTTTAGTTAGATATAACAAATATTCAGTGATAATTCAGAATTATTTGATCATGCGCACGAAAAGTCAAAACCTCTTGATGATGCTACGTGTGGAAGCAAAACGCGCCAATAATATTTTCCAATTTGGCTAAGTAGCGTTTATCTTGTCAATAGATATTATTTTCATAATTCCCTATAGAATTAATTTAATATTTGCTTAAAATAATGGATTTCTGTAACTTAACGCCTCATCTTAAGGTTCAGATTTTTTATCTAATACAACGTAGGTATTTTTGTATAAAATATAAAAGATATTATTACAACTACTACACGACATAAATACTGTATTTACAAATGGCATTTGGAAAACACACAAAATAAAATAATTCCTTCAGCCAAGTCTAAAAATAGCCTCAATACACATTTGCTATATTGTATTCATGAGTCACAAAGCTATGCTAATTGGTATGATAATGTAGGAGCTGCTTTCATTTAGCACACACCACAAAACATTTCATTCGACACAAGGTACGAACGTAAAGCGAGCACTCCGGGTAATTCTATCAACCAAACGACACCATCATCATCATCAGACCGCAAGACGTCCACTGTTGAAAAAACGCCTCCCCATAGAACACCACAAAGAATTACTATTAGCCATTTGTGACCATTAGCTACCCGTTACGATGTCGTCAGTCCACCTAGCGGGGGGCTTACCACCTCTGCGTCATTTTTTTTTATGTGATTGTGACGGAACAAGCGCGAGGACCACCTGATGTTAAGCGGAATAACTGCCTATGACAGAAAGATCTCTTCAGAAGACAGTCATCCGGTTACTGTGGTAACTAACGAGAACCTTCCCCATCGGTTATCAGTTGCGAGGTGGCCTGTCCATTGCCACTTCAACTTACAAATTCTGAAAGCTATGTCGGTGACTTTGGTTCTTTGGCGAATATGCACGTTCCGGATTTTATCGCGCAAAGAAACTCCGAGCATAGCTCTCTCTCCATAGCTCGTAGAGCGACTCTGAGCTCAGTGTCATAAGTCATCACTGGCAACACAAATAACGTAACACACAACCAAGTAATAATTTGGTAGAATTATCATACATATGCTAGCTTTACACAGTTTCATTTTCTCGCCATTGTATTATTGATGGTCCTTACTGATTGCCAAGCGATTGTTTGATTGAGAAGGTAACTGCTAAAGTGTGAGAAAGATTATGTACAAACTGCACAGAGTTAATTTCTGTTATGTGATAGAATCTTCTGTTTAAGTTTTACAACTGGCCGTTTTACCAATTTAAATTTAGAACGTAGTTTTGTTGAACTGTCATTTTGTTTTTGATATTAAGTCAGTCTTCGATGTATTTTCGTGAAATGTACTACATTATTTACTCTATATAGTAGACTAAATTTTAATGATAAAATATTCTGTTTAGGAGCTACGGTGACGAAGCTGCTAGATTTGACCGATTTTGATGTGATTTTTAGTGTGAAAGTTGACTTGATCGAGATGCTACCGTTAGCTGCTAAGCGACAGAGTTTCTACCAAAGAGTGCCACTGCACTATCATTACGACTGCCATCCTAAGACAACCTGGACGGATAGGGATGAATAAACGTGCCTTCCGAAGCACGGAAGTACGAAATAGTTAAAGCCACTAGCCACTAGGTCACCCATCCAAGCAAGGAACGCAGCGAAGCTTAACCTAGTTGATCGCTTAAGAACGGTATTAATAATGAAAGAAGTACTTTTATTACCTTTGAAAATCTTAAGCTATAGGCACCGCTGTTTTATAATTAAATATCTATCAAAAACAATTCCTAATCAACCTCCTTAATATTGAAAGATATTCTACTAAGACACTGCAAGTATATCTATACTAATATTCTAATGCAGTTGCTGCAACCACTTTATTGCAGCTCTCATAAACCAACGTTATATTTTGTACTTCTATTTGCTATCTAATTTTACTTTCAACGAGTCTAAGGACTAATAAAGTAACTTTTAGTAACGTATTCTGAAACGAGTGGACCTTTAATCCAACGCTGAAGCTTTAAGCTCACAAAATATGTTTGAACTTTTAACAGCGCAAAGAGAAACTTATTCCCAAAGCAATTAAGAATTCCCTCAGGACATTAAGGCTCGTTTGCGGTATGTCTATTCATCAGTATTCACTAGCAGCTATCACATTAGCAGCTTTTATTATAGACGGGATTTGATTCTCGGGGTCGAAAAAAATTATATGAGTTAGTGACGTGAGACAGTTGATTTTACGAAAAACACTACATTACAAGAGGTAGTAGGTATTAGTTTACGAGTAGTAATCTTGTAATAGAAGGCAAAACATCAAATTACAGTTCGGGGTTCTTGTATGGGGCTCTACAATAACATATATGTTATTGGGACTCGAGAAAAGATCTTGTAAAATAGATGAAAGATCGTAGTCTGTGTCGTTTGGTAGATGAGACGCATGATCAAAGTGCTGGCACTTATTTGGCTTATATAAAAAGCATTGCAATCCAACGGGGCAATGGTACCAGCATACTGGGCACGCTGTAAGCTGGTAGTAGGCTGGAGCATATAGAATGCCTATGGTCTTGTAATGGCCTTTAGGTTGCCTAAATGCTTTTATAGTAGCTATAGTGTTGTATTTAGTTTGTAGTGTTTTGTTAATGAAGACAAACCAATAAAAAAGATCCGTTTACTAACTAATGAAAGACACACGAGTGATTCTTATGTATCAGAGACTTACTTAGAAATATCTGACACTACAATGATTTATGGAGGTGAAAGAAACGTACCTCTAGTAATACAGAGAATACAAAATTTACAAATTCGCATGTTTCTTCCGAAATATTTGGAAATAATTTCCCTCAAACTATGCTTTCAAAATATTCTGCATCTCATCAGAAGTAAAACGAACCTAGTATTGCCAAGACTCGATAATATAATAACATGAGATCGAACGACTCCCAACTGCTAGGTATTATCCGCACTTTATATTTCATTAAAATTATTTGCAAATGATTGAGGCATTTCGTTTTTATTGATTCAATCCAGACTCGGGTTGAATAACCAGCTGACATAAAAACATCAAAGCAAATTCTTGTCGCCGATCGTCGATTCTCCGCGGACAATATAAGCTATCTAACGCAATAAAGCTATCTAGATGATCCATCAAATCTAACGCCGACACAGATCCATTAAGGCATGTCCAATGTCCATATAAAAACATTCGCACTACCTAGATTAGACAGCAGTTACAGCACGCCCAAGACCGTTTCGAAAGAAGCCGTGGACCGTGAACATTCCACTGGCCACTGAGCATGAGTCGGAAATAAAAACACCTTCAACTTATCTGGGGCTTTCACAGAGTACTCAGAATTAGGAATTCCGTTGTTTGAGGCACTTGATCATCATTTTTTTCCGTTAGGTTAGAGTGATCACACTCTCAATCGTTGGCAGTGATGTGGTCGTAGCTATCATTGACAGCTAGTCTCCGTCTTCTCCACCCTTACAGTACCTATATTATAGCAGCTCGTTTCAGGCCAGCACGAAAATCAAACAAACCGACCGCGACGTTGAAATAAGGCCCATCAGCGCACGCTGCAAAGTGGTAGTAACGGTAATCGGTACGTGTGGCTGTCAGTATAGAACACACCTGTTTGGCACCAGAAGTGCTTGGCGACGACTTTCGTCGACGACGAGTGACGATCAAGCCCGCGGCGTAATTTGGACCATAGATATTCGACAAGGCAGTTAGTATTTCCTGCTGGGTCATCATTGCTTCTACATTTTATTGTAGAGATACGCATCCATAAAATATACCCTACATTTTATCGAAGGATATACGCTACAATGTTTGATCCATACTTTGGCAAATTTGTACTATTTGTGTTCTGAGTGTCACATATGAGTGCCCCGTGGGGTGCCGGGTTAGAATTGCACCTCCCCATATCATGCCGTGGGTTACGTAAGAGGCGACTAAGGGAACAATACTGGAAGGTGGGCAGCAGCGCCTTCTAAGGAACTGCCAACTTACACTGCGATCCCCAAGACGCCTGCCAAGCGTGGGGATTATGGCAAATACCCCCTTAAGAGGAGGCTGTGTTCAGCAGTGGACGATCCGGGTGCTACAGTACAGTCTTCTGAACCCTACTTTCAGGTGGAGACCTGAAAGTCTTCTCTTAACAAGGAGTTGTTGAGTGTTGTGTTTTTATTTTAAATGTAGTTACATATAGATGTTTGTTAAGGAAGATAGAGGGAAAAAGCTTCATACTTATTATATGGTTGTGTATTAGTGAGCTTTCACCGGACATTTGGAACATTATAGGGCTCGCTAACGTCATTCGCTCACCTAGCATTTTCAAGCGCCCATCCAAAGAGGATATAAGGAGACATATAGGAGCATCAGGAAGGCACCCAACAATAAATCCTCAGCCGAAACCATAACAATGATGATGATATTGTTTGTGTTAGCGCAAAATTGATCATACCGATCGTGAGATCGTGGGATGAAGGCAGAGCAATGAGGGTTAAACAAAGTTGGTAAAAGTTCCAGTTCTGAAAGACACTATTAGCTTGGATGACTGCTATATAAGGTTTGTTTTAATATATGTATCTCAAAGTTGTGATCGGTCTTAAGATGCAGTTTTGAAGTTTAATGTATGGTACTTACATCTGTCAAACACGGCATATGCTATGAAAGCATTCATTAATACGAGCCTTATACTATTTTAAGACAACACCATACGTTTTAAAAAGACAACTCGTTCAATAATACTCGATCCAATCGTTTCACAGTGAATGGCCATTGCCAAAACTTGACATCTGCCTGATTTGTTTTGACATGTGTCAGTGATAACCAATGACAAAATAATCAACCAATCCCTTGCCAAATCTGAACCGAAAAATGAAGCCGTCTAATCTTTCATCCATCTCACTTTGATCGAAAGCCATTCGCCCAGCTTTTTGTCTCCACAAAAAGCGAGCACCGATTTCGTAGTTACTGTAACACTTATTTAATCTGTGGCAGTTCCAGTGGAGCGATACGTGCGTGCAGCTGTTTTTCAAGACCGGAGAATCTCCGTTAACAGGCGAAGTCATAGTCGTAACTAGGATTATAATTTAAAAGGGGTTACCTTCTTACTCATTAAGTTTTTCAACTTCTCACAGAAATTAGTCATCGTTTAGTAGACAATGTTTTTGTCTCTTAACGCTGTTTGGATTACTTGGCCTCGAACGAGGCCTCAGAGTTTCAGCTAAAATTACTTTCGTTATTTTTTTTATCAACATTTCACCAATTTATTCATATCTCAATGTTTTTATCAAGCATGTAATAAAGAGTTCTATATTTCACCCAAGATACAGGCCGAAACGAAAGAGGTCCGTGTTGGCTTCTGACTGAGTACTGTCAATTTAGGAAAACCTAAGCCCCTATTTTCCCCTTGACTTGGTCCACAACTGAAGAGGTTCCGTATAGAACTAGCTAATTCTTTAATTAAACGTAGCACGTTCTAATCTTGTTTTCGATTCGGTTTGCTACGGTAACGTAAATCGTTTATCGCATCGGAGGGCAATCGGCAGGTGAGATGGAATGAGCAACAGACACGAATGCTCATGTCACTATTTCTTGATCAAGCGATTTCGAATCGTAAACTCATTCAACCAATCAATACAGATACACATTTCTCGAGTGAAGTAATCTATACTTTTCCTTATTAGCAGCCTATATATTTCCTTCCCAGCGCCTGCGTTTAAGCCAAGGTTTTTAGACAATGATTTTTTTATTACGAATTTACAAAAAGTCCAGTAATTTTGGCCACCGGAACATAATCTTTCGAGTCGAAACTTTTGATTCAATTGTCATAGGGGACGATGCGCGGTCATTGACCAGACTTCTAGACTTCATCAGATTGAAAGAAGTGCCTTTTCAAACAACTTTCGCATTAATGTCGCTTTCTTTCCACGACATCGGAATCGGAGGACGCGGGTTCAATTCCCGCAAGGGAAAAAAAATGTGCTCTAGTAATGTAATTTTACAGAAAGAGAAGTATTCCATTTTATAATTATGATAGAAGTATTCTAGTATATAATTATGGTGTAGATTAATTATTACGGTTTTGCGGTTCATTCAATACGGAGTATTACCCGAGTGAGCACTAGGAGAGGAGAAACTAAATTCTTTGTCTCAAATTATTTTACTCCGGTAATAATAGTACAGGAATGAAACTTAAGTCGATAGTTCGGTTCCTGTACAAACTGCGAATCATAGTACGCTCTATTTTTATATACCTACGTTCTTAAATATTAAGTATTAATATAAAATCAAATAGTAATGTAACTCAGTATTAACGAAAACCAGATCTTAAACCATGATTCTGAACATAGGAACTACTTACGCTACTAAGTGTTTAATGCAATTAAGAATATCAATTATTTTCAAAGATTACCAACCAAAACGACGAGTAAAATGAAATAAAATTGTGATTGTACAAGACAAGACACATTTTGCTAATCTGAAATTCACGTCCAAAGTCCTTCAGTTTATCCTCCCCTCTTGAGAATAAAGATAATGGTCTCGAAAACCTTTTATTTACAGTACTGTACTAAATAAAGATCAAAGGATCTTATTGCTAAACAAAACATTAATTAAAATGTAAATTAGTGCTAATGAACCAAAGCTTCGGATGATGAGGTTTTTGTTGTTGAATTTAGGATAAATGTCACGGAAGACAGGGTTGGTTCGTGATATGCCTTTGACTATCAGTGTGACAAATTTTGTGGATGATATAATTTTGATTTAACCTACGATAATGCAACTCGAAGATGAGTTTGTTCATTTGTGCGTGTATTGACTGACGTGTGTTAGTGATTTTGACGGAGTTTTTTTTTAATTTTTTGCGTTTTTTTTAATTTGCACCCTTGAGGAAGCCGGGCGGTTCGCTAATTTTCACTATAAATTAACTCAATTTTACTAAATTATTGAAGCTGTTCTTCTTGCACTTACCATTTTTATCGATGGAGTAAAAAAAATTGAAAAATTGTGTGTTGCGCTCGGCAGTCAAGTTATTTTGCGTCTCATATCTTTAAAACCTTCAGTACGCTCAGGATTCTATAATTGGATCTCCTAAAATCCTTCGCTTCCTCAGGCACTCTCGCTCAAATAACAACTTTGTATAATAACAGCATTGCATAGCAGATAACTATTCATTAAATAAAAAGAAAGGCAACACAAATTTAAATTAATAATTTAACTAATAAAATAAATAATAAAGACAAACGACCAAAGGGCTGGCGCTTACCTCGGCCAGAGAATTAATGTTGCCATACAACGGGGTAATGCTGCCAGCCTTTTAGGTACTCTACCCATGGACAGTGACTTAAGCTCTGTTTTCTACTTATGATTGCCTCCTGCTAGAAAACAGAGCTCACAATTTTTATGTGCAAAAATTTTAGGTCATAGATATAGATGACTATTTATATATTATTTTTACAAACGGAATAACAACTCTTCAAATTCAATCTAAATTCTTGCCAAAGTAGGTGTCGTAACATCAGTTACTTTTAGTATCTGATACGGATTTTTTATGAGATTCGGATGACTAGCTCTTCGATTGAGTCACGCGAGATTTATCTTTTGATACCGTGGTATAAACAGAGCAATAGAATCGTAATATTAGACAAGCTTATATTGAAGTTTTAGTAAATCATTTATGTATGGACTTATAGATTTAAAATGAATGAACACTATTTTTTATCTCCGGCGCATTTTGAAAAGTTCCAAAAACTGAACCGACAATATAAATAGAACTATCAAATCTGCTCAGAAAATTTCACTAGAATTGGATGGAAAATTTGCGGCCTGCAGAGGTGAACAGCGGAACATTCGCCGAAAAACATACGAAAGCTACTTTGCCTAAGATGAAACGGGGACGCTTCGCGCGCGTTCGTGCATACACTGTCAATCATGAAAACATATATTTTGTATGATGATTGGGTACTTTATTATTTGCGGTATTTATTTCTTAGATCTATTCGTTTCACAATATGTTTATCAAAATATTGATCTCATCAATCAAAAAATTCCTTTTGTTAGTTTAATACTCGCACTACTCTGTACCCAAACTACAATTGCCAGTACTGCAGCTGATTAAGCGAGTGGTTTCGAAAAACTGCTTTCTGACCCTTGATCCGACTCTAGACCCAAAGAATCAGTCCAGATATTGGACGGACTGGTTTAATTGCGTCATTTTTTACTTACTTTATTATTATCATACATGTACTCGTATCTTATTTTGGCTCGATATTTCAATAAAGATTCGACAAACCAGTGGGTTACTCGCTAGACTACAATATTCTATTTAAGATTTAATCACAGAATATGTACTTATAAAAATAGAAAATAAAAAAACTGACCGATAAACAATAAAGGCTTATTGAATTATGTTCTAATTATAAATATTTCAAAATACTTCGTCTATCAGAGCATAATATTTCATATTGTTTATGATCAAATTCAATTTAAATTCTTACAAAGTAGGTTTCGTTACAACTGATACTGTTAGTATCTGACACTGTTTTTTTCGTATTCGGATATATAGCTCTTCGATTATATTGAGATAACCTTAGATTCATCTATTGATACATTTATTAATAGAATCGTTATATCCAAATATATAACTAAAGCTGTAAACAATCATCTGCCTTTCTCAAAATCAGCTGCATTAATGAACATGCCGCTTACGGAATCTCCAAAAACGATAAAGGGTCGTTTCGTCTTTATTATGTTCGCATCATCAATGTTCTATTATTTCCCCTCTATCAGAGAATATTTTATGTGGTCTATGATCGATAACTACTTATTATTTTTTGTTCTCATAAATAATGCGAATGCATTCAATCGCTCATCCCACGTTAATTGCAAATCATTTTCTGTTGCTCGCAATAAAAAAGCAACAGATTTTATCCAGATAAATCAGGTATAAAAAGTTCCGTGAAGTGGTTCAATACATATTTATTAATACGGTAATATCTTTTTTACAAAGATGCAAACAGACGTCTATTTTACCGAAACAAAAATAAATTAAATTGGTATACCTATCTGATTTCTGTGATAATTGGCCATGGCTCCTACACTCCACTATTTATGCTTTTTTACTGCGAGATGTCACTTAGACACTTTTTGACCGATGTACGTAAACTACAATATTACATGAACAACAAAACTACCTCTTAAGAGCGATCTCAGTTTTGAGATTTAAATTTTTAGACCACGTCCCCTGATTTTACGCACCGGGTTCCACTGGGCTCAGTCAAATGAGGATTACCTCTGAGCCGAATCTGAGCTGATTCCCACTCGAGGAATCTACCCGCGAACTAATTAGGTATGTGGGTCGAGATGACTACCGACTCGATGTAAGCTTCAACTTGTTCCTCAATATTATGTAATATATTCGAAAACGACAAGGTAGAGAAAGGAAAGATATACCTATGGAAATACCTAATGGAGGAGGAAAGAGGTACGTAATGGTTGTAAAATGATTTATTTATATAAAAATAATAGGATAGGAATTTTGATGTTTCTTCTCTAGTTCTTTCTTCAGCTTCAGCGAGATGGGATTCAAAAGAAATTACTTAGACAGAAGCTTATAATTTCATGCCTTTTTTATTCCCCAGCCTTGGACCACAATCTCAGCGGATAGTAAGTGATGATGCGGTCGAAGATGATAAACAGTCACTAGAATGGGAACTGGATTCCAAGGACAGCTTGTGATACACACATTAATGTGCTACACGGCATATTTTCTAAGAGGGCTAGGTAGCTACCCAGGCGGGCATTCGCAAAATGCCCTAGCACCATTTCACCTAATAAATATATAGGAAATCTTAAATATGGCAGAAAAGTATAAAACATAAGCTACCTATGTATAAGTAGTTTCCGTATCACAGAAGATACTAATGTAACAATTAATTAGCTCGTAAAGATTAGAAATTGATGGATAATGCTTCCATGCGAACAAATTTCTATGATACGTCTTTTGTCTTTTATTTCACACGTGGAGAAAGACTTGCACACATGTACCTACTTTATATAGATAGAAATACAACACTACCGTAAAATAATACAGTTAGAACAATATCCAATAGTGTATGTACCAATAAAGGAACAATACTGCCCCGAAGAGAGGTGGATTTAAAATGGAAGTACAATCGCCAAGCAGAAACCATTCGGCACTCTACTACTAAGTAAGGCTTTGAACAAGCATTTCAAAATGGACGAAAATTTCATATTATGTCACAATAACGAAAATTGATTATACTCATAAATATAGTTAAATGTACTCCACTTGTAAACAATACAATTTGTTGGCGTATATATAAGGATTACTTGTTTTTAAGATCTTGAAGAAACGAATAATATGTGATTGCGCCGCGGCCGCTAGAGCGGTTTTAAGATTACGAAGTATTTTCTCATCTAGCGAGGTAATTGCTTGTTGGTAATTACATTTTTGGTCCTTTTATCACTCAAGAATATAGCTGGAAATTCTGTGTAATTTATTAGCAACCGTTTCGAGATCCAGAACACAATACGCGAATTTATCAAACTCGGTATCTGAACACCGAAGTTGCTAAAACTGATTAAAGTTCCAAACAATATCACAAACCGGACTGAGATTTTGAAGGTCCCAAAATAAATTAAAATAAACTTTACACAATCATAAGGGATACACGATCCTGTAAAATAAAAGGAACTTTATACCTTAAATTTGGAGTCTCAAGGCTCTTTTTCCCGTAAAATGCTGTAGAAACCGTTGCTGCACATTGTAAGGGAAATGATCCATTCATTGTTACTCTTGTTCAACTGAATTATTGTTCAGACGAATTCCGACCTTAACCTGCGAGCATAAGAATTATTTAAGGAGCAGCTTTTATCGAAGAGTTAGGACTTTTAATCAGGAGTTCAAAACAGGAAAGGACGTTGAAAAAAGGGGCACCGCGGGAACACACCTGTCAGTGTTGCCCGTTTTGATGTGAACGAGTGAATGGCGGTTCGTTACAATGAATTGTTTGAAATTTGAAAAAGGAATTTTAGTACAGCACTTCTTCTCCTTTCATTGAACTAGCTGCAGCGTACAACTTTCTCGCCAATATTGTTCCGATTATCTTTTGAGAGAGTGTCCATGGTCTTTCGTCAATATTTGAACCTCCAGTTGCCTTGCCGAATCTAATCACATTTAGCTATAGTTATCTAACTCGGTAATCTGCAACATTAAGAAATAATTCCTTATTACTATACTGTATAAGCTAACGATGAACTATTATTTAATTAATTAAACATATTTAATTACATGATTATATTATTTAATAGAAAACGTATCTGATGTTAAAAAATATCCAACCATAGATTTTTTTTCCATTTTGCTAAGGAGAAAACATACTACTAACGCGACGACGAAGTTCCTCGGATTTTGTTTAAAAATAAACCAATTAGAATACTGCCCAAGAAGTAGAGAAAATCCCTCATTCCCCAGTTAATTAAATAAAGTTGGACAAAACTGTTTAAAAGCAGGTAAACGAGACGCGGATACTCGTCGCGGCATCTAGATAAGCTAAACAGTGACTTCCTGTACCACCCAATAGGGTGTCTACTTTGTTTTCTCAATGGAAATATTTGTAAGTATCAAAATATTTATGCATGAGATTTAGCTTGATTCTTCACACTTTGAAATTTGCCCTGGGTAACTACATAGAAATAAAAAACCCATATCTAGAATAAAAAAATATTTATGTTGATTTGCCTTGGGGGGGACTACATAGATATAAAAAACCATATCTAGAATAAAAAAAATTTTCTTCACACTTTGCGATTTGCCTTGGGGAACCACGATAAGTAGACCCGGAATTAAAAAAAAATATCCAAATTTCCTCACACTCGATCCGTTCGCTGCCAGTAATCACAATTACAACATTTTTGTTACATAATTTTTATATCAAGCGGGAATCGAAATCACTACTGTATGAGATGAAACTTTAGTGCTCTAATTTTATGTTGATAACCGACATAGGGGTCGCTCGGTGCAACCGTCAGACTACTGGTTTTGTAATCTATTCTTGGAGTTCATCTGACCGAAAGAAGGGTTTTACAAAAACTTTACTCTCGTAACGATGTCACAATATAATCCTTTTATTTCTTTTTATGATTTCAAGCATTATCAACATTCTAAATTGCGCATATCACATTTTTCAAATTTAGGTTTTCTATTTATATGAGTTTAAGAACTTGAAATATCGTTATTTTGTTCAATAAAAACTACAAAAGAACTATAGGTACTTTAAATTTCTTTACAAAAACTTAACTGTCGTAACGATGTCGTTACTGTATTTCTAAATATGACTTAAGCATTAATATCTTCTAACAAGCACTATGAATTTTCAATAGCGTATATAACATATAGAAATTTTAGGTTTTCTGTTTATGTAAGTTTAAGAACTGGAAATATCGTTATTTTATTCAATAAAAACTACAAGGAACCATAGATACTATAAATTTCTTTACAAAAACTTAACCGTCGTAACGAAGTCGTTACTCTATTTCTAAATATGACTTACGCATTCACATCTTCTTACAAGCACTATGAATTTTAAATGGCATATCACATTTACAAATTTTATGTTCTATGTTTATATAAGTTTAAGAACTTGAAATATCGTTATTTTATTCAATAAAAACTACAAGGAATCATAGATACTATAAATTTCTTTACAAAAACTTAACTGTCGTAACGATGTCGTTACTCTATTTCTAAATATGACTTACGCATTCACATCTTCTTACAAGCACTATGAATTTTAAATGGCATATCACATTTACAAATTTTATGTTCTATGTTTATATAAGTTTAAGAACTTGAAATATCGTTATTTTATTCAATAAAAACTACAAGGAACCATAGATACTATAAATTTCTTTACAAAAACTTAACTGTCGTAACGATGTCGTTACTCTATTTCTAAATATGACTTACGCATTCACATCTTCTTACAAGCACTATGAATTTTAAATGGCATATCACATTTACAAATTTTATGTTCTATGTTTATATAAGTTTAAGAACTTGAAATATCGTTATTTTATTCAATAAAAACTACAAGGAACCATAGATACTATAAATTTCTTTACAAAAACTTAACTGTCGTAACGATGTCGTTACTCTATTTCTAAATATGACTTACGCATTCACATCTTCTTACAAGCACTATGAATTTTAAATGGCATATCACATTTACAAATTTTATGTTCTATGTTTATATAAGTTTAAGAACTTGAAATATCGTTATTTTATTCAATAAAAACTACAAGGAACCATAGATACTATAAATTTCTTTACAAAAACTTAACTGTCGTAACGATGTCGTTACTCTATTTCTAAATATGACTTACGCATTCACATCTTCTAACAAGCACTATGAATTAAATGGCGTATATCACATTTTTTTTAGGTTTTCTGTTGCTTGTAGTATTTAAGGACTTGAAATACCTTCTATTTTTTTTCCTATTTTCATAACTCATGGTAACATTGCGTTACTTCAAATGGCTTACGTTACTAAGTATGTATTATTGGAGTCGTGGTATGCAATGCTTACTAACACTAAAATATGATCGCGCTTTTACATTTTCAACAAATTAAAAACCGACATAAATGCAAATGATTTGAATTTCTTCAAATTCGGGTCGGTATGGCAGATATATATATACTTACCTATAGGTAAGTATACACAACTAGAACAGTGTATTTTATAAAACACGTAATTTTGGCTAACAATATTTCATATGACTCAGGGACCGGTTATTTCTAAACGAAATATATTTTCGATCTGTCACATAAACAGCGATTGTTGTATAATACATTAACCATAGAAATAAGAGCTAGATTCGAACAAATATGAATGTCTCATTTGATAAAAGAAGATACAAAAGATATATATTTATAAATAAATCTCTTTAACAGCGAGAAGCAATAAAAAAAATCTCTTTGGTACTCGCAATTATTTCCTTTACATTGTTATTTCCTTTATACAAAGCTTTTCATTGTGTAGAATACACACTGCTATTGTGTGATTCACTAAGACATTTGAACAAATGGAGTAGAAGTTAGTATATACATTTCAACGATTTCAGTATAAAGAATTATAATTTCTTTAGAAGAACAAGTACTAAATGTGAATCTTATAACATCCCGAGCTTCTTCGTATATTTAACTTACTACGATAAAATAGTTTTAAGAAATTACAAATTTACGAGAGGAAAAATTTTAAGTCATGTGCGGGATTCGAACCCGCGGCCATCATTGTCAAGTTAGCTCAATTAGATAGAGCGTACCCCGGCTAAAAGGGTGGATGGACGCAGGTTCAAATCCCGCACATGACTTAAATTTTTCCTATCGTAAATTTGTAATTTTGTAATGTAATCCGCAGAGCATGCGTTATTGCAAACATAAAAATATAAAAAATAGTTTTAAGAAACCCAACGTGTTTTTACAGGATTTTAAATAAATAAACTTCCCATATGAAAGTAACGCAGTGATCATGGTATAGTAAGCAGCGTTTATAATTATATATAACAGAAAGGAGAAACCAAGTCTTCGACAACGTAGACCAAAATAACCAGTAAATGGTATATCTTGTAGAGTCGAGATCAAACATTATAGTTTCCCATACTGACTCGCATTTGGTAACACCCGTGGGAGTCGAAAGGTGCTAATGATAACAAGGCTAAATGTTACGAGAACCTGCTTTTTGTAAAACATATGAATGGAAAAGGTTTTGACTTTTGGTCAATATAAAAATAAAATAATCAGCTTTACTTTTGAGCGGATGCTAGTTCTTTTTCTATGATCCGTAAAGATTATTAAACGAAATTTTAATCGTAAGTTCATATTATTTGGTTCAAATGATGGTGAGTGCTGCAGGGTCGGGGTTATGGTGTCGACCGAGTACCGTAGTACTAATCGTTATTACAATGTATTTATGTAATTGACTGAAACTGATCATGGTGAAGTACCTAGTAATCATTTAAATTTCCATTTGTTTGAACAATATAACATTAAGATATATTACATATTACGTGTGAGAGGACTTTTAAGCTTCAAGCTTCTATTAAGCATTTAATTTCTACTCTGTTAAGTCTGCAGTTAAACTTGATCTCTGGTAATCAACGTATATTTTAATGACATCTGTCGTAACGGAGACAATCAGCTTTAAAGTACGTTATAAAATATGTTTATAGCTTTGAGCTGCTAATATAGCTCGTACATTATATATTGTTATAGGGCACTTGGGAGCAAAATATATTTGGCGAAATGTGGCTGTTTTGTAACCTCTGCCTCTTCCTTTGGGAAACGCAGAGGTAGTTATGTTGTACATGGTTTAACACGAAGTTTCGAGGCCAAATAAATTCTGGATCTAAAGAAATAAACTTTTGTGGGTGATCACGATTAGGGATTATCCACGGATACAAAGACGTTAAATGTTGAATGTCACTATGAATAACTGTTAGCCATTTACATTCATCGGCTATTGACGACTCTCAAGTTGTCATCAGTCCACCTGGCATGCCTAATCTACATCTTCCTATGTGGTATGATCGATACTTGAAAACCTCTTTACCATATTCTTCATCAGTTTATTGACCGATAACCTACCCACTGCCACTTCACAAAGCATATTCTGTCTTGTTCTGTATTTTTTGATTCAAATCTAAAGTAAGCATGATTTCATGCTGTACATAACGATATGTATTCATAGGCTGCCGAAACATATCGTTAGGTAGGTACTTTTGAGAGTGGTAGCTACCCAAGCGAGCACTCGTATTCCTGGCGCGAAATGTTGCACATGACGGTATGTAAGTACGCATTGGCAGTAATGTTTTTTTAAGAACCTTACCTCAAGGTATAATTCTGTACATAAGGTATGTATATAATTATATATATGATGTAAAATTTAGGTATCAAAACATACGATTCTAACCATAGAGCAAGGTCATGACGTGACATTGCAGACAGTAAATATAGGCCCCTAAATTGAAGGGCTTAGAAAAATCCAGACGATAATGGTGGAATGAAGGGTCCGATCCCTTCTATCCCAAAGCGGAGGGCATTTCTGTTAATGCTGACGTCTGGTCGGGTTGTGTAAGTACTTTGTTAGCCCTTCGGATGCGTAGAAATATTTGGGTGTTTTCAATGTAGCTTTGAGCTTTACTTTTTTTGTATAGAGACCCTAGAGTATAGGCGAAGTAATATTGTTTACGAAGAACATATATTTGATTAGATAAGTACATAAAAATACTAATACTATAAATATTGAACATTCAATAAAATTGTGAACTCTTAAAAATTTTGCATAATTTTAAGAGTTCACAATTAGAATAAATGTCTACGTATTGCGAATTTTAGTTATCGACTTTCAGAAACTGAGATTGAAATCGATGTAGTACCTACCTACCTAGGTATTTGAATTCTTGGACTCAGTCGTCATGAACATTCCTCAACTCAGATCAGCAATAGACACAAAAAGCTTTTGAATTGATTCACTAGGCATAACAAAATCAACACTAGCTAACGTTTGAGAACATTACTTACATTGTAAAGAAGATTCATAAATTAACAAGTTATAAAGGCCAGACTGTAGAAGCGGCTTAAAATTCAGCCTTTAGTACCATGGCATAATAACCACTGATAAAGCTTTTACTTCCACGCTAAGGTAAGCACTTTTGTTATTGTGAAAAGGTGCTTAAATGTACAATAATCTTTGTAATTGACAGCACTTGCACTGACTCATATGTTTATTTCATAACAGAGATCTAAGACATGTCGTGACCGGTACATTCATGTCTTGAACTTGACTGATCCACCACATTTGTTAGTCGGATGTTGGCCTAATAAAAACGTTTGGATTGTTGTAATTAGTTTAATTAACAGTTGACGCCGAACATAGGGTTGTCTGCAAAGGTAAACAAATATCTGTGTACAATTGTAAAACTTAGTCAGGTAACTAATGTCATATTACAAGCAGAGCATTAAAATAATTACATGCATCGTAAAACTGAAGTCCCCGAAACATCGGTTGTGGGAATAGGTACACAGGATAACAATTAATTTCCATTCCCATCAAAATAGTATGGAGGCAGACCCACCTAGGCAGATTATAGTCATAGCATAGTATGGGACTGTTTAAGATTATTATCATGACAATATAATGTTCAAAGATAATTGGATCTCGTCAGCCTACTTTGAAAGGTATTTTAATTAAACTCAGATAATAAAATCATGAATTCGAGGAGGTTAACTTACAACATACAATGAAGATACAGTGGAAACAGTGAAACAACATTGTATAATAACAATTATCATAACTATCTTCCTGTAATCAGAATTATCAACAATCAAGTTAGCGAAATTTTATCTACTCGTAGCTTTGCTGAACAGCCCTACGAGGACATGTGAAATGATAATTTAAATCGTTTCTAGAGAGGAAATTGTTATTCGAGATGTAGGAAGCGTGTGAATTTGTTGATGTTGGAAACATATGTTACTTTAGAGATTTGCACATGTCTCTACTACATTACAAGCTTCAGCACGAATTAGTTTCATTGTCGGATTGTTCGCTACTTTGGTAACTACATGGTCATTCCACTTCTAATTTAAAAATCACTACCCTGTTGACTCTTGAGTCAAAAGGGTAGTGTATTGTAGTTTTTGATTTGTTATGTAACTTGGAAGTACGTAGGTACTTAATGAGCGAATACACCTAATTGATGAACTCAATTTCGGGAAAGCATATTACCTAAGAATCAAATAGGAAACGCATACGAATAGTACTTAGGAATTTAAAACCTGTGTTTGTAGATTTAAAGTTGCAGTAGGTAGGTACCTAGACAGTTCTGCTATAACTTTTACTATTTTAATTGACAAATACTACGACTAAATGACAAATATACCCAATAGTGAAACCATCAATACATACTTCTAGCTATGTTTGTTTTTATGGCATCGTAAGTGTTTTTCTCAAAACCCAGTTTCCATCAAATCAATAACATTCTTTTCTACTTTCAAATCGAATAAACATGTCTACTGTTGCTTATTAAACTCACGCTTCAAGTCCAAATTCTTGTTTTTAATGATGTCCAGTTCGAAATAATTTGAACCAATTACTTTTTTCTTATTTTTAATCTTTTACGGAGGAAGTGGCTGATTAACAGGTTTAGTATTTTTATGAGTGCTTGCCTCTGATTCATATCGAGCCTGACTTTTAAGTGGAAGTGGAACTAATAAAACGATGTTTGCTGAAGTTTTTTTCTGTATTATCTTATCAGACAAATTTATACGGTGTATCCAATTCGTTAATTTACGAGTACGATTCAAGAATGCTAAATAAACGAAAGGCTAAGAATTTTTCTTGTATCATTTGGTTAAGGTCTCAAAAGAATTACCTAAATTTAAAATTTTCTAGATTATAGTAGTTCTTATTCTGTACAGACTTAAATCGTTATTCTTGTAATGTAGGCGAATCGCAGTCCTTATTTTTAACATTTGTATAAAAATTGTGGGCATGTTTGACGCATGAACTTGATTTAGTCGTCATCTAAGCTTGATGCTCTCTAAACTGATTGTAAAACTACCTACAATTGAAAATAATAATTATTATTTTACCTTTTTTTTGAATAATCATTCCAAGTTGCATGGTGGTAGGGCACTTTGCGAATGCCCGCCTGGCTAGCTACCACCCTCAAGTTGAAAATCTGTCGCCAAGCACCTAACGGTGTGTTCCGGCAGCCATCCTTGAAAGCCAGTAATTCTAGGTTAGCCTGAACAGCATCTTCGACCACATCATCACTTACCATCAGGTGAGATAGTGGTCAAAGGCTAACCTATAAGGCATAAACAAATAAACAAGTGTTACTCAAATGTGGTTCTTACTATGAACAGAATAAAGTAAGTACCATTGATGAAATGAAGTTTCAGTTTTGAGAATTCTTATAAAATCGACACCATAATATAGTATATTCACAGTTAGTTTTTTAGTGCATATCCGCAACTCTATAATCGATAAAGTATCTTTCATCGACCGGTAATTATATGAAAAAGAATACAGTTAGGTACTTACCATATAAAGTCCTATAAAAAAGGTAGATTACTTACATATAATGACCCCTCCGGTTTGCAACGGATATCCTTTCATATGTCGAGGAAACAGAACCAAGTTCTGTTAATATCGGCCGGCTACCGTTTATTCGTTTTCTTATTACAAGTTAACTTTTGCGTGTCGAAAATTACACCAAGCGGAAATATTATCAGGAGAGTTTGCAATTTAAATAATTGTACGCCTAAAATTATGTAAATTTTAATCTACTTAGCTTATTTTTGGCTTCTGTTTTACACTACACTGGCTTTTGGATTCAGGTTGAATGGGGAATAATAATTGGTTACATGACGAGGTATTTATTTATACAGAAGTTATCTACATAAGCTTATTTTGGACAAAACATCGTAACGTAGGTAGTACAAAAGAGCAGATATAATATTAAATATTCATAAATTATTTACTAAATACAAAATCTCGAATTGAAATCTTTGCATTGTGTAGCAGGCAGGGATTGAGGTTTGTATGTGAGGCAAATCAGGAAATGTTGCAAAGTTAAATTTATAGGACGATGAAGCTGATGAAGACGTACTGATATTTTAATTAGGAGACACGTAATTTTGCGATTAAAAATATATATTTGAAAGTTGATAGAATGAAATAGATCCAAATTATTTTGTTTGCCATCTTTTCACATTGAAAGATCTTATTAAGTGTTTAAAAAAAAGAGCTTGAATTTTACATTTGTGAAATTAGTTAAATAGATTCAAATTAGTAAATGTATTTTAAATTTCCGGATTACGTACTTACATTAATTTTTAAAATGCATGAGTGGAGCCGGAGCTAACTCAGTTAACTGTTTTGTATGAAACATTGTTTGCAATGCAAATTTGGGTAAATATTAGTCTATTAAGTAACTATGACATTGCTATGTACAATATTTATATGTGAATTGGGCAGGTATCGGTAATCTAATGAGATACCGGTCGTTCACTCGACTGCGGTGCCTGCCAATTTCATCTCATACAAAAATGTTAAGACAGGTGACGAGTGACTTAACGTAGAGGGATGTACTGGTAACTAATTTAATAGTTATAAGATAAGGCATAAGCCTGGCGTTGTACAAGTAACACTTCTAACTTAACTCCCTAGTGTTTTACTCTCATGCGTGCCCGGACAACTAGTTGAGGCAGCTGGTATACCTCTTAGCTCTGGGAAGTATGGAGAACTCACCACGAAGCCGTCGCTGCGGGATAGTTTTTAGTATTACAAAACTAATAAACCTATTGATCGCCCATATTAACTTTTTACAACACCCGCAATTTGGTACAAATCAATAACCTTTCATATTATTAGTAGCGATCCAATTTAAATAATTTGTTATTTTCAACTGCCTACCTCGGGTGCTGTGCCCCTCGGGTTAACCAGTCGAATCACCCATGATGATGAATGATTACTGAGATTTTGGATAATGACGGCTCGAGCCTGCTTCCAACTGACAAGATAAAACGACTAAAACAAAACTAAAGAGTGAATAACCTTTAAGAATAAGTTTTACATAAGTCTTGAACAGTATTCAGCTTAGAATTTTTATCGTTTTAAGTTTTTTTAGTAAACCAATAAAGGTTTTAATACGTTTTAACTTTTAACACTCTCTCCTTTTGGTCTACAAATCATGGTCGACATTAAAAAAATTGTTTGGGTATATTACACTCCTTAACACTCAATAATCCTAAATAATCACTATTATAGTCCAAAAGTGAGCATTAAAAAAAGTTTTAGGTTATGTTAGACTCGTGTTGATACACATACATTTCTCGTTACAGCATGGTGGTAGGGCATTTTGCGAATGCCCACCTGTCTAGCTACCACCCTCAAGTAGAAAATCTGTCACAAAGCACATAACGGTGTGTTCCGGCAGCTGAGAGAGCTTGAGCTTGAAAGCCAGGAACTGTAGGTTAGCCTGAACAACATCTTCGACCACATCATCACTTACCATCAGGTGAGATAGTGGTCAAAGGCACAATTTAAAAAAAAACATAATAGGTAATAAGAATTGAAGCAGTTTACAGTAGGTATAAGTAAAATATAAATATATATATATACTTGAAATAATATTTATACCGCTGTATACCGGTTTACATTACAAAATAAATATAGAATTACAGTTTTCAGTCCTCGCTAACAAAATAAAAAGATTACCACCTTAACTGCCTACTATTTTGTGTTCCTATACATATATATACTGTGTAATGAAATGTGTAATCAGTCTCCGTATTGAGCGAAATGATGGATAGGTTCTATGGCTTTGAGAGCTCAATTTTGTAATTTCAATGAGTGGTTTGTCTGCGACTGCGACGATAGCTTGTCTTCTAAAAGAGCTTAAGATAACTTGTCTGGGTTATTCAACTGTTTCTCTTTCAAGTTGTTCAAATTTGTATAAAATCTACACAATGTTCTTATCGAGAGATAGAAGTTAGTCAACTTGCTTTTGTTTCACAGCTTAGAATAATTATTCTTTGTTTCAGGGCTTAAATATAAATTAAAACGGATTGAATGGCGTATATTTTACTTTAACTTTATCCAGATTTTCTCAATTTCAGTGATCGCATTTTGTACTGGTCATGCCATGGTTATTTTAAGAAACATCAAAGAGTCAAATGTATGAGCATCTTTAATTAAAGGATTATTAATAAGGATTAATAATTTTTGAAGCGCTCGTAGCCAAGTTTGCTTAGCCATTCTGATTCGATCAGCAAAGTTAAGCAACGTCCGCCGCGGTCATGACTTGGATGGGTGACCGCTGGTGACATTACTACTGAGCGCTTCCGTGCTTCGGAGGGCACGTTAAGCCGTCGGTCCCGGTTGTTGTTTTAGGATAGCAGTCGTTACAGCATGGTGGTAGGGCACTTTGCAAATGCCCGCCTGGCTAGCTACCACCCTCAAGTTGAAAATCTGTCGCCAAGCACCTAACGGTGTGTTCCGGCAGCTGTCCTTGAGAGCCAGTAACTCTAGGTTAGTCTGAACAACATCCTAGACCACATCATCACTTACCATCAGGTGAGATAGTGGTCAAAGGCTAACCTATCAAGCATAAAAAAAAAATAAAAAAATATCATAATTACTAATCGTAGCAGTACTTTTCAATACCGTAGCGTAGGAATAAAAAAGTGAAGTGAAACTGCTCGGAAAAATATTAGATTTGAAAAAAGATGAGGATGATAAAGTAAGGTAGCAGATTACTTACAAAAATATATACAATTATTTCTAGGTACCGGCGTACTTCGTATCACATATCCTAGCAGACGTACGTCAAATGTTTGACAGGAAAGGATAGGTAGAACAGTTTGTATGAGAAAATGAAATTTATGCAATTTTTTTAGCATTGCAATTCAACGGGCCTATGCTGCATGCTGAGCACGCTGCCAACTGGTACTGAGCTGGAGCATTTAGACTGCCGATGAGTCTGCTATGACTTATAGGTTGTCTAAATGCTTTTATTGTAGTAGCTGTAGTGTTGTATATAGTTCATAGTATTTTGTTTAATAAAGGCAAATCGCCGGTAAAAAAAATACAATATTTCCATGTTTTCTCATTGTTCAAACCTTCCCTGAACTACGGCAAACATTTCATAACCATTAAATCAGCTAATTAAGTTTAGCCGTTCTCGAGTTTTAGCGAGACAAACGAAAAGCAATTGATTTTATATATATAGAGGTTATGTAAATTAAAAATATTGCTAGATACTAAGATAATAGAAAAAATCGGAGTGGTCTTTCATGGGTACCGTCTTCTAGCAACATTTATGCATCTCTCGGAGGCAGGTAATAAAAACCAATTAAACGACCACCAGCAGCGTTTACAACGCTCTCAAAAAGTCAATTACAAAATGAAGGAGTACCTAGACCCACCGCAACACGAAGCCTTCCAAGCGTCACATACTAAAGAACCTAAGGTAAAAACAGAAATGTTACAACACTGAATAAAATATTTTGTTATTCAATCATTACTCATTGTTCTTCTATTGTCATGAATAAAAATTACATTGTGTGGGTGTTTTCTATTGAGACGTTACAAAAGATTTCTTCTCGAACAAATTCGTACCTATCTCTTCTTCCTATCCTTATCCTTTGCTAAGCAGGGTTGTTGTTTCTATTGCTCTTATTCTATTACTTAAACCTTCTTACTTAATCTTATTACTTAAACCTTCCGCACACCATATCCTTCTTCATGCAGGTCATCGACTAGGTAACCCAACACTTTCTGGTTCAATGGTTTTTTCATCCTTTCCATGATTTATTTTTTATTATAACTTTTCGAATATTTTACTACTGAAACTTAACTTTCAACCTTTCTAAGATGTCCTTATCTTGCCCATTTTACTAACACCACACATCAATCTAACCTAATTATAATTAATTTAAATGAAATTCAAAAAATAGTTGATACACAAAAGGGGTTGCTACTGATTCCGTGCTATTGAATATTCTCGTCGAATATTCTGTGGATCCATGCCTTCGAACTGTATTTTTGTATTTGTTGTCTTTAGTCACAAATGGCATGGAGACATGCACTATAACTGGATCTTTACGAGGAGTTCAAAGTACACAGAGACCTATAAAGATAGCTCTGAAGCTTCGAGACAGTATTGCATTCAAAGGCTTGGAGCTTTGTGACGCTGTATACAGTTACTTTAAATCTGAAAAATATAAGCCGACGAACAGTCATCGATATATCTCTAAACCTACATAGGTATTATGTAAGTTGACATGACAAAGGGAGGCCATAGAACCGATTACCGATTGAAAAAAGGGTTCTCGAATGGCAACACGAATCGGAAGACTTAGCGTATATAAACTCATTAAAGAGTGAACCCATCATGTGTGGCGGGCATCGCACATTAAGTCGTTCTATCTAAAGGAAGCAGTTGTGCACCAGTTGGTCGTCTTCCGGGTAACGGATAACAGATTACACTACACATGACATGAATATTGCGAAGCTACGGTTTATGCCACTTTACTGACCAGGCAGTCGATACTCCAAGCAATGATTATGTAATGTAGCACATGCCACGAGAACTGATGGAAGGGTACATTCCGAATCCCGTATAGACGTGGACAGCAGTGGAGAAATAGCATCCTAGTAAAAAGCACAAGAGTATCGTCAAACTCCACGCAGTGTGGCAAGTTAATACAACCAGCATAGGAAAGGACCAAGTTTTCGGTACAAGTTGAGAGGGACACAGAGGCTGAGCCAGAGCTTGATGCCTCAACCAACCCCAGTAGTAGACGAATACAACGATAATAATGTTAGTAAATTACGTACTTATTCACGTATCATTTCATAACTACTGACTAGGTATGGACGAGGGATGCCCACAAATGAATACATTATACCAATAGAGTTTTTATTTTCGTGGTGAAATTCGATATGATGAGCATCACAATAAGAAATTACCATCTCTACAGTAACAAGGACGAATGTTACCGGAAGAGCTCCGAGTAAATACCGAACATTTGGAGATATAACTCAGGAATGTCGGCCGTGGGCGAATGAATGGTCACGGT
Source organism: Plagodis dolabraria (assembly GCA_963854805.1). Lineage (NCBI taxonomy): Eukaryota > Metazoa > Arthropoda > Insecta > Lepidoptera > Geometridae > Plagodis > Plagodis dolabraria. The sequence continues at coordinate 20,284,658 of OY978457.1, read as the reverse complement.
TTGTTGACTGATCCGTCAAAACTTGTGATGCAACTTTGTGTTGTCAAACGATATAAGTGACACACCTCTGAGTATTGTTATCTATATGAATGAATGGGCATAAGTATATGGAACAAATTGATGCCCAAACCCAAGTGTTGGTGTCAGCCCTGTCCTACTTGAAACTGCACTATTATTTTATTATTTTTTTTACCAATCAGAAGCAGTTACCGTAGGCTATGGACGTTTGCAACACCAGAAGTAGGTATCACGCGTTGCCGACCCTGGAGAAATCTCTTTACGCCCTTTTTGAAGAACCCCATGCTGTACCCACATCGGGAATCCCACAGCGGAGAGCTCATTCCACAATCTGAGCGTCCGCGGAAGGAAGCTCGCTTAGAGCCCGCACAGAACGAAACCGTTCTGGTTTCATTGTGTGAGGTTGGACTCCATGTCGATGGCGAGAGTTGCGATGGTGGAAGATAGCCGTGGGCATCAAGTCGAACAATTATTTAGATCACTCTCCGTTGTACAGACGGTAGAACACACATAAAGGCAAAGTCTCTCCTCAGACTAAGGGGCTCTAAACCGCTTGTGAGCTCGGGATCGTCAACAATTCTGATGACACGTCGCTGAACCGAGTCTAAAGGCCCAAGCTAGTATACAGGTGCTACCGCCACAGATGACGTCAGTACTCCATATTGAGGCCGGACCTGCGACTTATAAAGTTGCAGCCTTTTCTAGTTAGTGCCTTTCATGCCTAAACACAGTAGTCTTTGCACACTACTGCTCCGAAGTTCAATACCTGGATACTTTGTATATCGGACTGCATACCAAGATGAACTCTTGGTTAAGACACCTACAACTTGATGAAATTTGAAGCTGAACCTGAAATTCTTAATAATATTCTTATAGCTCGTTAGATATGAGATCCTTAGAATGCTGTACCTAGCTTTAACTGATTCCGAGATTGCTTAAGGACTAAGCAGTTACGGCAGAACCTATGAGACGCATCTTGAAAAGATTCACATGCTTCAGATACGAATATTAAAAAACATTGTACCAAGGAAAATTAAGCTACTACACCGTGATGACTATTCAGGTTTATTTCAATATTGTAACGTTTTGCCCATTCAATATTTGTATATGTTAACGAAATCATTGACTGCTCATAAGCCCTTCAAGCTTCCGCAGTCTCTAATTTTATGTAAAATGTTTGTCTGTGTAAAAAATTTAAATACAAGATATATAATAAGAAACTATCGTCCTCTTATCCAAGAATCTGTACGGATTTCGATTCGATAGAAAAATAGAAAAAGTTCTTAAATTTGAAACCAGGAGTTACCTATTTATTGAACAGATCAATACCTAGATATAAAAAAGTAAATCAGTACAAGCTGATTACATATTCGTCGGTACATTGAACCGGTGCCAAAGATAGTTAAGCAGCTGATGTGATGAGCTGGCCGCGTATTTAATTTACATACTGAATCGTGTAGGAAGATAACTATTCATTGGATACCTAATTTGTGGTGCCTAATAAATAGCCTCCTACCGTACCTAGATTTTGGAATTTGAAGGCTGAAGGTGGGATGTGGGATGACGGCAAGTAATTTAGATTCTAGGCAAGACTCATATCCCAAAGGAATGTAATAAGCAAGGGATAGTATATCCAATGCGAATTCGCGAAAAATTTATAGTTTCAATTAATTTCAAATCTATAGAGGATATTAGTAAAGTACTTATATTATAAACCATGCCCTTTGTTGGATTATTTATACCAACGTCGGTTTATTTATAACAAGTTTTTTACGACTGAAAAGGTAGCTGTTGATACTTTTATAATTTTGACCAACATGTAAAACAAAGCTGACAATAAACAATTTTGAATTTGAATTTAAAAGAAACTGTAATTCCAGATTTCTAACCAGTTTAGCTAGAGACAGGCTATATAAAAATATATAAAAGGCTATATATAAAAGGGGGATTTTATTAACTCCCGACGAAACGTGCACTCGTATCTGTGTCTGTTAGTAGCTTTGTAGCTCCTACACTGAAAAACCGATATTGATGTAGTTTTTTTGTTTGACATTCGACTTGGCCGAGCATTCTTAGCTATGTATGATTTAAATGTGAAAAAATCTGTTCACCCGTTTGAAGATCATCACTTATTTTCAAGTAATTAGTTTATAGTTGAAGGAACCTGAATTACCGTCAGAGATGTGATCGATTCGAAATTTGGTATTTTGTCAGAATTTTTTTATATTATACCTATGTCAGGCACGACGCCTTTTCATGGTCTAAAAAGATTTTTTTATATTTATTTTTTTGATGACGCGGATTACATTACAAAACAACAAGAGGAAACATTATAGTCATGAGCGGGCTCCATCCCCATAGGACTTGTTAAGCCGACGTGACGTCACAAACGCCACGTTAGTAAACCTGAAGAATTTCCGACGCGTTCGCTCCAACACGAAGCATCTTCAGAAGGCTGGTTCTTCGAGCTCACGATCGAGAATGAATTCTATACTGTCTCAAAATGTATTCTTAAGTGATTTTGTATAATATAAGTTTAATGTAGCCTAAAAATATTTTTTATTATTAATGTATAATAGATAGATAACTCTTTAACTCTTTATTGGACACACCACTACATTATAACAAAACAAAATATAAAGGATTACAGTTAAGTGTTACAATGGGCGGCCTTAACACTGATAGCGATCTCTTCCAGGCTTTTAATGTATAATGTGCTTTTGGAGCTGATGATGGTCGAAACCAACAAACATATTTTTTTATACGGGTTTTTGCAATGCAAGACCCTACTCGCACTTAGCTTTTTTGCCTATAAGTAGCTCAGTATTGACCACAATCTCCCTTGATGGTCAGTGATGCAATCGAAGGTGGTAAACAAATTTCAATTAGAAGTTTGAACCTAGATAACCTATGTTACGATGCCCATTTTTATCATAAAGTAAGTACCTAAGATACATAGGTGCCACTTACGAGCTTATGAAGATATTGTGGGCTGTAGGTAATAGGTATAGGTCACCGAACTGATATCTTATACCAATAATGTAAGGTAAATAACCTAAGTCACGCTGCCTGGCTCAGAGCAACGCTACAGGTACATCAGCGTATCCTCCTTGACGGGATTATTCTACGGTACTTACGTGTCGCGTCAGAAGACATCAGACTTATGCGTGGCTATGAGATAGAAAGAGAGAGGCCTTGTAAGTGAATATAAAAGGTACTCCATCCTGCTATGCGAGCTGAAGTGCACTTTATTGCTTGGTAACTAGAGTCGCTTAATAACTGGATTGGCTTTACTGAGTGATCATTCTGTTCCTTTTTATTCTGCGCCTAAGTGTCCCAATAAGATGCATAGCTGGGCTAAGAATTGCATCCCTGTATCTTTCAATGGGAGCGTAACAGGCAACAGGAGCCCAATTCTGCGCTATCTAAGATCTACCAAGCGTGAGGATTATACCAAACCCTTCCCCTTTTTTCAACGGTGGATAAATTAACTCTTTATTGAAACACCATAACTTAGCCTGTGTGGATAATGTTTAATTTATAAAAAAAGTGTATGATGCTGATGCTGTTGAGAAGTGATTCTCGATCGAGATTCGTGATTGATTCTAGATATATTTTTAAGCGTTTTATTAAAATACCTGTATTTTTTCTCTATGACCCTACCTACATTTATATCATACCTTGGTTTGCGCCTCAGTACTTACTTAGTATGTTTATCTTTATGAGCCTTACCCTTTTATGATGATTAGAAGCTACACCGTTATATGTTATGATCGTCTGGGGTAGGTGCATTAGGCAAGTTGAATGCCCTCAATACGAACATACTTATTAGTATTATTTGCTAACTTAGTTTAAAGTTTAAACATAAGTTATTAAGCGAAACTTTAAGTGTAGGTACACACAAAATAATTGCAGATATTTCTTTTTTTTACATTTGACCGGTATCTCACCTGATGATGTGGTCAAAGATGTTGTTCAGGCTAATATCTAGCCAAGTTAGTATAGATAGATTATGTTCTAAATTTAACAACGCTAGCAGGAATGTGTCTCTCAGTTATATTTCTTCAAACCATGCTGTATAGAAAACGACGGCCTTTTGCATTATTACAAGTAACTTTAGGACATAGTAGGTACCTAGATTGTAAGACTAAAGTAAGTAGTATCTACCTATTTAAAATATGACTAAACTACGTTTGTTTGGAAAGCATCACCGCGCAAGGGTAGGCAGATCTTATAGGCAATGTACCTATCTGTAAATCAAGAAAACGCCGTGACCTTTACATTTGTCAACCTGTACACAATGTCAGCGCATAGGCCTACACAGAGAGTTGAAATACTAAAAATACAGGTAAAAAATTTTAGGGCCTACATGATTCATTACTTTTAGGCCTGGGTTTTTGGGTCCTGGGGTGCGTTCCTGCAAGGCCTTGGCCAAATATTGGTCGAACTAAATTTGTGCGATGCTCCTGGAAGCTACTGTCAAAATATGAAATTGTTTTTAATTGGTAAAATATCTTCTGCATGTTTTGGAAATTGGAGTCATAACGTAGTTAAACAAGAATAATTTAGTAATTACTAGCCAAGCTAAGCCAAGAGCTTAGCCTGTAGGTACAAAATTTATTGTTTATTGTAGAACTAGCTGTCCGGGCGCGGCTCCGCCCGCGCGTATGTCGGTTATCGCGCAAAAACATTAACCTCTTTTAGCGCAGTTGGATAAAAACTATCCTATGTTTTTTCCCGGGTCTCAAACTATTTCCATACCAAATTTCATTCAAATCGGTCTAGTAGTTTTGGCGTGAAAGCGTAACAGACAGAGTTACTTTCGCATTTATAATGTTCGTACTAATCTGTCACATTTGACAGCTAGGCTAGCTAAGATTTGGCCGATTCAAAAGGTGGTAAAAATTAGGCTAGGCAGAGCATAGGTATCATGGTTACTTAATTAGTTGTATTCTGACAGGTCACCCGGAACGGGTATGATCAAATCTTGTCAGAGTCAATTATTGGAGTGTTGGAAGTTGTAACGGGGCGGCGCGGCGCCGGCGGCGGCAAGGCGGCGACCGCGGCGGCCGGCGGGCTGTCTTGGCCGAAGGCTTGCAGGAACGCACCCCTGTACTAGAGAACGGGACCACAGCTGACAGGATACTGGTAGAAAGTTGACATATAATTGTATGAGTGCGCCGAATTGCCTAACGCATAATAATAATAAAGTATAACAATAATAAAAATTAAAGGGGTAAAAACAACCCTCCCTATAAAGGATACCTACAATGAAGAATGGGTTGTTTTTAATCGTTTTTGTATTTGTTCTGTCTTTATTATTTTTTTATTGGTAGGTATATTCTGTAAGGAACCCTTGGCGTCAGAAGTTACCTACTCACACATGGCCGTTTTTATTATTGTAAGTTTTACTGTTTTTTTAACATCTTTTTAATTAGGTTCGTATAGGGATCGTAGGATTACCTATTACAGGTATACCTAGGTACTCATACGGAAAGTAGGTACCTACCAACGTAGGTAGGTATTTACTTTAATTTTTTCTATGGAGTATAGGTAGGTCCTAGGTACATTTTTACAATAGAGCAAACGCTAATAAGGTTGATGAAAGAAATTTCTAGTGCCCCTTTTATATTTAGCTTTAAAGGTATTTGTAAGATGATCCCCTAAAGATAAATTTCATCCGGCTAATAAAATTCCAAACAAAACCGCATGGACGGACGGACAGTGGTGGCATTGTCTTAGTAGGTGTTTGGTGGAGGAGTGGTTTTAAAACGGAACCCTAAAAATAATGCACCAAAGTTAATTCTACGAACTACGTAGGTATGCCTAGGTGACTAACATAATACCTACCTACTTACTGCCTGTGCCTGTGTATGTATTTACTTCATAAATATTGGAATTCTTCATGACCAGTTGAACTTCTTTCTTCATAATGTAGGTAGGTACCTACCTACCTGCCTACATACACGTACACTTACATATCTCAATAAAATTAATTCCTACCTACGAGGGTTAAATACCCATGTATGTTTAGTACATCTATACTGAAAAGTCACAAAGAAATAAATAATAGTAGGTAACTATATAAAGTAAGAAACTCGCAACAGCGAGCGCAACACGCAAACGGAGCAAAAAAGCTGTATAAAATTTTCGTAGGTAAGTAGGTACCTACATACATGCGCAGGTTAAATTTTTTAGTATCATCCTAAACAGCTTGTTTCCTCGCCATCAAAAAGAAAATAAACTCAAGATTTAATTCCTACCATCACGAATACAATAAAACAAACTCAAACAAATTCTTTCCGGATAAAATCAGTGCCCGGCACCGGCTCAAGCATGCGAATAAAAGAAAAAATATTGTGTTTAAACTCACTTGCAAAATTCGCTTCGATGCACAACGTTTATCACTTAAAAACAATGATCCGTAATCAAAGACGATTAATCGTATCAATAAATGTTTGTTTAATTTTATTGTCACGCACAATCTTTCACTTGTTTATTTATTGTTAGTTCGAGTTCGAAGTTACGCTCTTGACGCATGCGCAGAGCGACACAACCTTGTCTGACAGCCGGCGCGAAGCTACTGGCTGATAGAATGAAATGAACGGAATAAACAAAACAAGCGAATCGAAAATCGAACAAGAAAAACACACACACAAACGAGAGGAGAATGAGTTGAAGTAAGCTGAACGCATTGAATGGTTTAGTTAAAATATTATGGATTATTCTAGGCATTGAATTGAAACTTGCAAGCAACCCCGTTGACTGCACTGCACTGTGTTGAGCTATGACTGCGTGTGTAGTGATAGCGCGACGAGCGAATAAAGCATATTAATTCATTTGTAGCTACTATTATAGCTATGTAGACGATCATTTTTCAAAAATTCAATGAGTGAATGATATGAAGTTTTTAATTAAATCTATGTAAGAATTGTATGGATATGAACTTAACATTGTAACTTCGATTCATTTCTCTGAGCTTCGATCATAGCCATATTTATGATCGAAGCAATGTAATTATAAAATACGTTCCATAGTTATCATTAAATAGAAAGTCTTATAGGTTGTGTTGTGTAGTTTTATTTATATATGTCTTTGTTCTACTGCTCAGACGATTTCTTTCCAATAGGTGCCTACAATGAAAAAAATCTGATTTCTGAAAATGTATAACAACGGAATCGACTTCCGACACCGAAAACAATTAAAAATAAGGAAAGGTAAAGGTGCTTAAGGCGAACCATGCTGATATAAAACACTGACACGTAATACGGAATGACACTAATGACACAAGAACAAATATTATTCCACATGGTTCAACAAGTTATTTCCTACTTTTCCGTTTTGGATTGGAAAACGGTTCGAATTTTATATATTTATATATTTTTTTATATTGTTAATTCGACTATGTTGTTTTTCTTCTTTTTGAATCACTTTTCACTTAAATGCACCAGGACGGTATTCTGGGTATGCGGTTTCAAGTCCCGCTTGAAGTTATCTAATTCCATCCGAAATAATTTGGTAAGGCCAGTTGATTACGTGCATCCGAGCGGTCACTCGCGCGAGTCGCGCGTCATCTATTTAGCAAGAAGTCAAAAGAAGTGCATGAGTGTAGCGTGTCGTCTTTCGAACTTCGAATCAATATACCTACGACACGCTGCTATTATTGACTGACAGATAATATTTGCAAGTAAACGATATTTGTTTTCTTCGCAACTAGTAGCTATGTTATAGTACGCTTATGCTCATTAATTTTAATTACTGTTCGAAGAAATGGATCATGAAAATATTTGTACGAACTTAATGAATAACTGACCCAAGTTTAGCACCAAACGAATTTGATTCACCGCGCACCGATAAAAGAATAGTCTGAGATCTATTTACCTACCTACTGTAACAACCGAATCGTCCACTGCTGAACACAGCACCATATAATTCCCAGGCTTGGCAGGCGTCTTGGGGATCGCAGTGTAAGTTGGCAGTTTTTTAGAAGGCGCTGATGCCCACCTTCCAGTATTTTTCCCTTAGTCGCCTCTTACGACACCCATTGGAAGATATGGGGAGTTGCAATTCTGACCCGGTATATCTTTTCACTTAAAAAAATTATATAGTTCCGGATGCTAACTCTACTTACTATGACTAACAAAACGCATTTGAAACCTGGATAGCACACCTTAAGATACGTGTTACAGTTTATTATTTATTTCAAAGGTTATTATCGCCAGGAAATGTGCCTACAATCACCTCTTTTTTGTGTTTTCCACTCAACATTCGCCTTAAAACCCTGTTTTCTCTTTTTTCTAATGTTCAGCTACACCGCCATATTCACGTCAAGTCAAAGTAGTGGCACAATATTAAAATATATTGCATTGCAATACTGTGGTAGTGGCATGCAGCGCATTATGTGCATTTTTGTCTTAGTCGCCTTTTACGATCGTGGAGCACTTATATAGAATAGATCGATATTCGATGAAAATGTTTTTGACTTTTGATTTGTTTTTTGAAGGTTTAGTAATGTAGCACCAAAGTACGTATTAGTTTATATTCTGGTATACTAGTCAAATATGAGGTTTTTTGTAAGAGTGACACATACCTAGCAAGTCTAGTACCGACACTACAGACCAACCATCAGTGATCAACCATTTTAAAAAGTTGGAGTCCGTTCAAAAGGACTATGTATAATAGAAAACAGTTTCGCTTTCTGAGATTTCAAATTCAATCTAGTTTTATTCAAAAAAAAACTATCAAATTATAAATAAATGACCCTACGACGACGATATTAGGTATAGTCTACGAGTAATATATTGTATGTATACGCAAAAATACTATTTGTACCCTGGGGACTAGGAAGACCCAAATAACATTTGGTCACATTTTCAACCACTGCTTTTTTCTAAACGTCTATTATTATAATTACAAAAAACACCCCACTCGCATGGTGGTAGGGCACTTTGCGGAAGCCCGACTGGCTAGCTACCACCCTCAAGTTGAAAATCTGTCGCCAAGCACCTAACGGTGTGTTCCGGCAGCTGTCCTAGAGAGCCAGTAATTCTAGGTTAGCCTGAACAACATCTTCGACCACATCATCACTTACCATCAGGTGAGATAGTGGTCAAAGGCTAACCTATCAGACGTAAAAAAAGACACCCCACTCTAACAACAGAATTTACAAGCACAAAAGTACATTATAATCTTGTAACAATTTATAAACTTAGTATTTTTTCTTGAAGTGTATAGTAGGTTCCTAATACCCATTTCCAATGAAGAGGCCAATATTGCAAAGTTTTCCAAGACGGCCATAATGTTACAATTAGAATTCGACATTCGTTCGAGAATTTCTTACAAAACGTAGCCTACAATTCTTCAGTTTTCATGGCTTGGTCGTTATTCATCATATGACGACTAAAATAACAACTTTAATCTTCAATATAAATGATTTATTGTTATTCTTAATTAATTCCTTGAGTATTCTTAACCCAGCTGATTTCGAATCTATCAATAATTCATTCAATTTGCAATGGGATATTGATGTAGATACAGTTATTTGTCGTTGTGGTTTACTTGTCTATTCAGGTTAAAAAAATAACTATGATTTTTCGGGCACATATTTAACACTTGGAAAATTATATTTACCCTACACTATTTTACAAACATTATGACTTCTAATAATAAAAGATTCAAGCTCATACTTCAAAACTTTGTAAGACAACACAAAGCCAAAGCGATGGCAATTTAGGCAACGGCTGCTCGGCACACCCACAAAGACATTTCATTCCTTTGCATTGCACTTCGAACCCTTCAGCAAATTCTAATTCAACTTTAAACCTTACTACCCTCACTTAGCGGCCACAATCGTATCAGACATCGTCGTGCGTTTGACAAAGGTGTGAGGGGGTAGCTCTTTTATTTTTTAAACAGGATATCCTGACAAGGCGACCGGGCGGCTATTTCCGCGCATACGGTTTATTATAGAGTGACGATTCAAAAAAAACGTAGGAGCACGTGTAGCCAGACAAGTGACGATCATGTAAAATACCAACAGTTGGATGCCTGAGTATGAAAATTTAAAGCCATATCAGCTGAGCTTGATATAGCGTCAAAAATAATCATACAAGTGATAATAATTAATGACATAGATCTAGTATATGTATATGGTCTACGATGGATGATTGGGGTGGGTATTGATTGATAGTTCCTTTCTTTCATATCACCTCATGATCAGAATTACTTCTGGATATCGGAGAATGTACCGATATTATTTATCTGAATAGGTACCTCCTGATTCGCATTGTTTATATAAATCGCATTAAGAATACAAATTATTCTTGTCAAGAATGTGGGAACAAAGAAAAAACCACTATCACATGAAATCTTTTTAGACAAAATGTTCTTCAATATAGGTACCTCCATAGAAAAAAAAGTAGTCTTCATCTCCCTGAGGCCACTCGAAGTGTAAACAAAGAATCCTAACACCCACTCGAAACGGCAAAAAAAGGCAAACCAACCCTTGGGGCTCCTACTTGAAACGCAATTATTAGTTCCTTAATGGGATTTATGGGTGTTTGCTTTTGCGGTGCTACTGAATAATAATGAGACGAAGTTTTATTGATAGGGGATTACATTACGGGATTAATTAATCTTGTCGTGGCGTGGATAGAGTTGTACCTACCATGTTGTTCGAAAGTATAAGTGAGATCTTTCTTAGTCCTCTCTTTATGTAAAACATAACATTTTTTTAACTCATATAATCTATTGTTTCCAATCCAAGTCTATGTGCGATGAATATTTGTGCATTTAGTGAATATTTTTTTTACTGTATCGCCTACTATTCCTGTGGGTGCTTTATGGAGACAAATGGTCTTATTATCTCATTACTACTGTCATTGCCCGGGCTGTAAGTAAATGAACTTGTCAAGGTTACCGGAATTACTGTTGGCTTTGTGCTCGCGAATTATGTAAATTGAAATAGACAATTAGGTTTATGTGTAACCGGCGTTTAACGCTTGGGAAGACAGTTCAAATTATGGGCGCCTATGTTGTCATGTTTCCGGATTAACATCGTGGGCTCCTGACCTTTGTTATTAAATTGTTTCCTAGTAAAAATTGTAGAGGATAGATTTCGTTCTAAAACCTTGACTATTTGGAATCATCTATAATATACTACATTTCTATCTACAATAGTCTACATTTCTACCTGGTTTTTCGCTTTCTGCCACAATCCTCAAGTTCATTCATAAAATTATTCTTTTGTGTAAGGGTGAACCAGACTATGACTGGCGAGAGTTTTTGTACGTGGCACAATAAATAGAAGATATATGAACTTACACTCATGTTGTTACCTGCCGTTATACTTTACAGTATCTCTGTTGTCCATATCTACGATGTTATTCTATTAACATATAGACTAACCCAATTAACTAAACCTTGGGTATAACCTGCCTAATTCCTAAAGCGATACCTTGTCATTTCATCAATTTATAAGTAATGCCATATTAGGTACCTAATAGTTCTTATAAATATGTATCAGTTTGTTACATGCCAAATGCCAACTCAAAATATTTTATATATTCCTACTCAAAATATGAAATTATAAATTAATATATGTTTTAACTTTTACTTTATACCTACTTTTCTGATCGTCAACTTCTGAGTGCAAGTCTGCTGAAGTAGCGGCGCACTTTAGTTCACAAATAAGTAGATACCTTGCTAAAGTCCGCTATTTATGGCACCCCGAAACTGCAGTATATTGCGGTACAATTTTGTTTATTGAGACACTTTCATTTATTTCATTCTTTTTTTGTTACTCAGACGTTTTCATATTGTTTGTTGGAAACTATCACTAACTAACTAGACATTCTTACTTGAGAAACTAGTATACATACAGAGAATGTAACTTGGACATAATTGCAAACTTACTGGTTTACAATGCAGACCTATTTTGTCTTTTATTTTATTAAAATGAGACAAAACATTTTATTAATTGGGTTCAACACAAATCTATTGGTAGGTACTCTTTTAATAATCCTTTTTAACTTCTGGCAGAGTAAAACCAAACTTTACCGTGCTACTAAGTACCTACATAGTTTACCTACTACCTACCTGCTTATGTATCGAATTACTTAGCTGAGAGAGGTAATGTGGTATTTTTAAGGAGCTGGATAGAAAACTTTTATATGATATATCCTTACGTTTTAAATGATTGTTAAGCGTCTTCCTCCATTTAAATTATACTTGTAACTAAGTATAAGTACATCTGAAATAAAAGTATGTAATGAAATAATGCTAGAATAGGTACCTACATGTCAAAAGGATCTTAATATTAGTCATATAGATACAATGGATTCAGTCTGCAAGCAGCCAGCAAATGTTTTAATGAAGCTGAATTATATTAACTTTTTTAAACCTCAATAAAAATATTTACTATAATCTAAAAAATCGATAATACTATTACAAACAATTGCTAAGAAGCCACTCAGTACCTATATCTTAAATTTCCTTTCTTCTAATATCCTAATGTTATGCAATTTTAAATTTTTATACGCATATTGTAAATATTTCTTTTATATAAATCTTTTCAGACTAGGTAGGTAGTTATCCCATTCTTTTTGGCTTAATTTGTGTTCTAAACTCATCAAACTGTTACTCTTACCCATATCTACTTACAAGATCAATAAAAACTCATCACGTGGATTGATTGATATTGAAGGGCTTGTTGAAGGACATCCGGCAAATAAAGCTGCACGTGCTATGATGCCACCCATCGCGTAAAAATAGACTTCACTCATCTGCATAGTTGTAAAAAAAGCTCTCAGCGGATGGAGAGTTCGTAACTATGTCTATAAAGTTCCTAGTATAATATTATTAAACTTTAAAACTAGCAGAGTTATACCTGTGACCAAAAAATTTATGAAAAGAAATTGAATTAGTTGGAAATTTGCAGTCACGATTCAATTGATAAGAAATCAAAGGTTAAGTAGAAGTCAAATAAAATTTTATAACATTATTTAAATATAACACGAGGATTGCCAAAAATTCAGCACAGCACAGGCGTGCTGAATTTTTTTTATGCAAGACAAGAACAAGTGAGCCCTAATTCAGAACAAGTCTATCGGAGTCGTCATAATAATCTTTTATTTTCTCAGACTGTACACAGGCATTTATTTTACATTTTCCAACTTCAAAAAAGGAGGTTATCAATTTGACATGTGTGTATGAAATATTATTAGAACTGCAATATATTCACTTATAATATGGATTAGTGCTTACCAATATATATACAATATTTTTATGTGTGTGTGTGCATATCTTTGTATGTTTTATGTACTAATACGTGTAACAGTGACTTGGCTTACTGATTGGAAAAACACCACAAAACCCTTTTCAAGTTCTAGTGTTCCTGTTTTTAATTGATGTTGTATGTTAATAATTTAATATCGAAATGTCCGAGCCACCTGCACAATCCTGAATGCACGAGGTTTAGCGTGCACTCTTATTATTACAGATGATTTTCAGAATGTATGATATGAACATAGTATGTAAAGGTAGTTTATAAATATTAAATATTGTATTACATATACAATGTATAACATTAACATTGTATTAACATTCATAATTACTCAAACACGTTTACTTTATACATTTTGCTGTAACACGCAGGTATCTGAACTGCAATTCAGGTCTGATACATTATATTGTTATATTATTTGTTTTTAATTGCTTTTTGTTCTGTGTGGAATAAATAAATAAATGTTAATGAAAATTAAAGCCGAATAATTAATATTCTGATTTCAATATAACAGATCCCTTTTCTATCTCTCAACATCCGCATATAATCTACTACACACCTTTTCAACCCGGGCTAAACCAGGGTATATAAGCTAGTTGACTAATACGGATAGTTAAAATTCCAATTATAAATGTCACCAAAAAAACTAATTACTAAATAATATTTTTAGTACGAGATTAGGAGTAAGCGACTCCATTGTATTTTATGTTCTATCACAGCAAAGGGTAATAAAATTTTACGAGCTCTCTTCAATGGCGCAGAGTAAAAGTGCTATAAGTTTATTACGAAGTAATTGAAAATTAAACCTTATGCAACTGAAACAAGGTTGAATATTGTTAAATAACCTTAATAGATTTACTACGTTTTTGTGTAATTTTAAGGTTTTTATGTGTATCTCAATAGACAGAAAGGTATAGGATAACTTGAGCCGTTTATATGCGTTCTGTCAATACGAAAAGTTGCATCTAGGGTATATTTTATCGAAGGTGTATTCGAATGAATCTATGACATCCAAAAATCGTTTTACGCATGTATTGCGCTTCTTGTATGAGGAACTCCTTTTATTTTTTTGTTGTTATTATTATTTGTAAGAAAATCCGCTACACTATAACAAATATTCTGTGTAAATTTCAACCAGCTGACGGACGGACAGCTGAAGCATAGTGATAGACTGCGATGAAATATAGGGTAGTATATTTCATTGGGGATCTCCTTTCCTAGTACGGAAGTTTTTTTTTAGTAATAAATTTTAAAGTAAGATTATTTTTCAAAAGTTTGCATTTCATCAAGCGGGAATGGAACTCAGATGGCCATCAAGGCCAGGCGGATTCAAATGATAAAAAATGTACTCCTAAAAGTTGTGTGATATTCGCTTAGCTTGCGATAGTGCTTTAGATTATATGAAGAAGTATGTTGAAGTTCGTTGTATAGGTATTCTTCTTCTAAGTCGATACGCTCTTGGCAGAGCGGTCGTGGTCGTCATATAGTAGTGATGGAGGGGGCAGACAGTACACGCCTCACGATGCCCCGCCATTTCTCTCTGCTAGAGGTCATCCTGGCGCACTCATTTAAAGGGTTTAAATGAGTATAGGTATATAAGGTAATAAATAAATAATAATATACATATATGTCATATACATGGTATACATATAGGTCCACTTTTTGTTGGAAGTATATATTCCAATGTTTATTGTATATTATTTTAGATTATATTGGTTACAATGTATTTCCAGTTTTGTGGTCTTCCATTAAAAATATAAAAAAGGTATAATATTATTTTATATGATTAAGCTACACTAACTTTGCCACCTGATTTATTACCTACGTGACTGTTATGAATTTAGCTGGTTATTAAGTTTACTAGCATACTTTATATCAATTTAAATTATATTATAGTAGGTAATTAATAATTTTACGAACAACGTAAAACAAACTACTCAAATGTTATTACAAGTATAATTAGTTGCTATGTACTTATAGTACCTACCTAGATATATGTATACAAAAACCTGAACTGAATGCAACCTATGCTTCATATTTACATTCCTACGCATATAATTATGTTGTAGCCTGGTATATCCATACTAATCCATCGTAAGAGGAGCTTCAATTATTAGCTATGCCACAGATCACGCAGCATGTCATTGAAAAGTTTACGTTGCTGTTTTTATTTGAGCACAATAGATGGAGCTAAAGCACGGCAATGTTATAGATAACATTACCGTGGCTAAAGCAATATGTGAAGCTTCTGTGAATTACTGTAGAATTATGTATACCTAGAAGGCGTTGTGTTCAACTCATTCATAACATCTTTTCTATTCATATTTTTTTTCATGATAACTACCTATACATAATACACATGATGATAAAAATTGGCCAAGGCCTAGTCGAGTATCGATCTTCTACGGTTCCGTCTCTGACAAAATAGAAGAAGGTTCCGTATTGAAAAACGAGTCGACTTTAATCACAGCATTTGTTATGACTTATGATACCTACCCTACATCATATTTATGTACCTACCAATCTAAAGCCACGACATATTTTTGTCCGAAATTAGCGAAACATAGATAATATTTTTGTAGATGAATGATAAAAAATATTCCAAACAGCTACACTTCAGACTTTTGTAATCCAGTCAATAAAAAATCTCCAATAAGGATCTGTTTATTCAATGTCACAGGTATGCTAAAGCTAAACTGATACCAAAACAGTCATCTTTAAATTATATGACTGATACCAAAACAGTAATCTTTAAATTATATGAATGATACCAAAACTGATCGCGATGGTGTACCATCTAGGTACCTTTATACCTATGCCTCTCTTTCATTCATGCACAGTCTGATAATTTCGGCATTTTTCAGTGTCAAAGAAATAAATTTGTATAAATCGAATACGTTACGAACTTTTACGTGAGGTCGGGACAATATCTAAACGCATCATAAGATATTTTGGTAGGCCAACCCAACCCAGTCAGTTTCAGTACAAAGAAGACATCCGGCGTCTCCCACTGAGCATAGTTCCGAACACCATTGTTAACTTCCTGGGGAAATGAATAACAAAAATAACCAATAACTCAAGATGTTGATAATAGAATACTTACTAGGATAGACACAAAGACAGTAATAAAAGAACTAGTTGTTTATATCCACTTGAGAAACAATAGGCAGACTGAGGTGTCGGGTGGTTAAAAAAACCAAGAACAATAACCATTTTTGGACAAGGACTGCCGCATCAGAAGAGATCAGAGCTATGCGTGGCTATACGATAGAAAAAGAGACACCTATAAATATTTTGTACTCCGTGCTTTGCGAGCTGAAGTACACTTTACTACTTTGTTTCTAGACTCACTTATTTATTGGAATGTTTTTGTTCATGCTTTTGTGGTCCTTTTTATTCTGGACACTACTGTGTTACGTCGTGGCACTGTAAATTGTAAATCACTGGGTGAAGGAGACATAAGAACTAACGTCTCAGAGTAGCTAGCTAATGCAGTGCATTGTCAAGTTGAACGAGGAAGGTGGAACTGCAACTGTAATGGACAGGCGCTACGCTTACATCAGACAGGCTTGAGTAGGTACTAAAGGTACGCGTAAGATGTTGTTCAGGCTTACCTAGAATTACTGGCTCTCAAGGACAGCTGCCGTTAGGTGCTTGGCGACAGATTTTCTACTAGAGGGTGGTAGGTAGCCAGGCGGGCATTCGCAAAATGCTCTACCACCATGCTGTAACGACAGCCATCCTAAGACAACAACCGGGACCGACGGCTTAACGTGCCCTCCGAAGCACGGAAACGCTCAGTAATAATGTCCAACCGACCGCTGGTTGGACCCATCCAAGTCATGACCGAGGCGGACGTTGCTTAACTTTGCTGATCGATTCAGAATGGCTAATCAAACTTCGCTTCGAAACTTATTTATTTACCGAAGCATTTGTGTGAGTATTACTCATGCGAAGCGCTCGTAGGCCTCGTAGCGAAGTTTACTTAGCCGTTCTGAATCGATCAGCAAAGCCGCTGGTGACCGCTGGTGACATTACTACTGAACACTTCCGTGCTTCGGTGGGCAAGATTACATATATTTATTATGAATTCTTTATTTTAATACCTCAAAAAAAAAACAATTTTTTTTGTGCGTCGAGGGCGGTACTCAAATCATTTATTGCAAAATTATGTGGTTTTACATGCAGGTCTTAAATAAACACAACTTATAGGTATCACATATTTACCCTATTTGGGTGTAGCAATGTTGGTAAGGAGTGGGCCGGTCTATTTATAATACAACTATTAACATATACAACTATTATAATACTACTAATTAATATACAACATTATTGTTGAAGGAATTCGTCAAGGAAATAATAAGATTTTTCTATTAATAGGTTTTTTAGGGTTTTTTCAAACGATATATAATTTTCTTCTTCTTTTAATCCTACTGGTATTTTATTAAATATTTTAATGGCCATTGAATTTGGGCTGGAACTGTGCATTTTTATTCTAGATTTCGTAATTACTAGATTGTGTTTAAATCTTGTTGGATAACTGCGTGACATATCAGTTTCCTTTTTTAAAAAGTACGGCTATTTTTTGACGAATTTACAATTTTCAAATATGTATATGGACGAGATGCTTGATAAAAAATGGTTTATGAAAGTATGCTTTACTAATATTGGAGTTTATGATATTGGCATGGATACGGATGAATTTTTTTTAGGAAAGTATAAAAAGATCTTCTATCATTGGACTATTTCCCCAGAGTATAATACCATATCTGAACCAGGAGTATGCGTATGCGAAGTACGCTGTTAAGGCTGTGTCAGCGTCAGTAGCTCGTCGCAGTTCTCTCAGTGCATATACAAAACTTGATAATTTTGATTAAATTTTTTGGATATGTGATTTCCAATTTAGGTACGAATCTAGTTAGAATCTAGGCCTTATAGTGTTGCCGCGTCAATGGATTCCAATCGATTATTATTATATACAAAATTAATGTCAAGGGGGGCTATTTGGTAAAGACTAAATTGCATAATTTTAGTTTTCGCAAAATTAATGTCAAGATAATAGTCAGTCATCCAATTATTTATATTATAAAGTATGTCAGTTAGATAATTAGATTAGATAATACTCCTCCATACCTACCATTAAAATGGTAATACCTAGATTTGACTACCGAAAACGCGCAGGTATCTTTATCGGTATGAAAATATACTGATATATAGGACCGAGATATCTTTATATTTTTATTTATTTATAACTGATAGGCTATACATATCCATAACTTTTCTTCTCGTTGTAATTTTGTAATAATATGCTAGCCTTTGACCACTCTCTCACCCGATGGTATGTGATATGCTGCTTGCCCGATGATGTTGCTTATTCAGCTGGCTCTCGAGTCATACATCCCTGATACTTAGCGGTTACCTAACTAACTTAACTCCATTCTATAATAGGCAAGTAAATACTGGGATAAAAAAAGGTTTTTATTCTTACTAATAGAGAGTTTTGATTACTTTTGAATTTTCATCTCAACCAAGCCAACATACTCATCCAGCAACCTACATAATATCATTGTGTAGGGTTAAAGCGCCTGGCAAAATTTTAATGTAATGTCACTGTTTCATTGCTCAAATGCAAATGCCAGGAGCCAGGTAATGCAAAAACCACGTAACTCAACTCAACTCAAGAAATAATTCAAAATTAAAACGTTAAAAGCTCTTCACTGTCCTTTCTACGATTCCAATTAATTTTCAGAGATGAAATCTTCTTAAATTGTACCTACGAAGAGTAATAAAATAAACAGACTGTCTACTAAGTCTATGGGTTTGGTAGCGTGTCCAATTTATATTTTATACTGAAGTAAATTCTCTTTGCTTTAAATCCAATAAGTGGTCTCAATCATAATAATTATATACCTCATAAGATGTATCCTCCTTTCTTTTATAAGCGACTTCCGAAAAATTAAGACATACATTCTAAATTCTCAATTCAATGGTATGTTTTTTTGTTTGTTTGTTACGCAATTACTCCGCAAGTTATGAATTGATTTTAACGATATTTTTGTTGGGTGGAATATACTTCCGGTTTGATCTCATTTGAATTTCATTAACATCAGTCAAGTAGTTTTTTTTTTAAGTTACAGTCAATCAACTGATTAATTGATTTGCACACCCGCATGATATGTTATTTGAAACTTTTGTCGATTGTGACGGGGTGAAGAGTATTTTAGGCGAGTGACTATGTAAGCAGGGTGCATCAATGATGTAAATCGTATTACGTTGTTTTGGTTATTCATTCAAGCTATTTGTTTTATAAAAATGTTTGTGCCAATGAAACGTAACTAGATAAACGTTGTTTTGGCTCTTTGAACTTAGCGTCAAAACACAATGTCGTAAATCCCAAAACGACGTATAAGCTTTTACGTTCAAATGGTTCTTAAGATATTGTGAAATAAACAATTTTCTATGATTAAAAATATTGTTTTTGCAAATACGTTCTTATAGCGCTAGCAGATAGCAAAATAATTAAAACTAAATTAACGCTACTCATAATACGTTTTTCTGGTTCAATCAAAAGTGGTTCTTATGTTATTTCGTTATTTTGGAACTTGTGAAATATTGATTATAGCGTTACGTCGTTTTGGCATTTCATAAAGGACTACATTGTGATACAATGAGGGCGATTCTGGCGTACACGACTAAACCAAATTAAGTCTCACTAAAAATTTTAATTTAGTGGTCCGACTAGCAAAACGCTATTCGGCGATCACGTCGAATTAAATTTGGTTTGGGTTTAGTCGCGATTAAAACAGAACCAAATTAAATAGCGCCACGCACGCCATCTCGTAGCTAGTAGCAAAATAGTTCTAAACATCACCAACAGATGACGTTCGAATTCATAGAATGACTTACCGGTTTTTACTATCTGTGAAAAACTTCATTCATTTATTATAATCTGTGAAAATCTTTTATTTTAAAGGGTCGCCTTATTGCCATACCATCAATTAAGTAACATTTTATTTAACTTTTCTGTTTAAGGTTTCATATTTTGAAAACTAATTTTATTATTTATTTTATCTTAAAAGAGTATGCTCCAACATAGGATTGTTACGCTACATGTTAGTAAGTAGAGAACTCTACTAGTAGTTAACCTTAAAAACAATTACACCATTGATGGTACTTAGACACCTTACTATGTAGTTACAATTAAAGATACTTAAACGCATTGTGACAGTTATTCCAGAAAAAACAATATATACCCCGAAACGACACCATACCATGGCCACCAGATCGAAGCACTGTGACTTTTTATGGTGATAGTTAAAATCCGTTATTTACAAAACAAATCCGTTGACTATCCCTGCGTTCAAAAAAATTCCTCCATAATAATCTTAGTAATTAGTCTCTTCAGCACCACAATTTTTTCAAGATCACAAATGCCGAAATTCCAGTAGCAAAATAATTGTAATGGATACAAATAAAGAAGTACTTGTGCGCTTAAATAAATTGAAAGGTAAACATGGCGATTCAAATTCGTCGCGTTAACACCACTAAATTTAATCGTCATGCTTTTACCTCTCGACTATTTTGACATTTGAGAACTTAATATTAGTCAGATTTACCACTAAAAAATGGACCACCGAATAGGTAAATCGCGCATTTCGACCAAATTGAGTAATTTAAACTAGATTTAGTGGACTCGACCAAATTTTAGTTTAATCGTGGTGTCGCCGAATAGCAAAACCGATTTTGACAGGAGTAAACTATTCTTAGTGAAAATTCTTAGTGAAAACTAAACTATAATGTGGATGCTCGAATTGCTACCAATTTCTAAAAAAAAACGGTTTTTAATTTTTTTGTAGTTACGCTCATCTGGTTCTTATACCGCGTCATTAAACAGTGAAAAAGGTGGTATAGGGCGAGAAACAGGAAGACTGAAATGCTGTTGGATGTTTTTAAGGTTTAAGGACAGCTGCCGAAATACACCGTTAGCGACAGTTTTTTTACGTGGTATAATAGCTGGCCAGATCTAATTTTTGAAAGATGATTTGTTTGGCAATTTAAAAAAAATCAAACGGAACCGACCCACTAAACTATTGAAAAGCTTGTGTAATGAAAGTCGGACTATGATCATGTGAGGTCAGTGTTCAGAATCGACATGGTAGGTACCGACTCCAACAATATTTTTCAACTTTTCAGTGTTGGAACTGTTGGAGTCGGTTCCGTTTTTTAGCTGGATGAAAATGAAATAGCTCCATAAAATAATATAAGCCAGTATAGTCCTACAATGAAAATCAAGAATTTTTATCGTTTTTCAGTTGTTGTTGATGTACCTACAAAATACAACTTTGAAAAACATATGTTATGTATTAGAATATTTTAAACATGATAAAGATTTTTTGTTCACTTTGTTATTTACCCGGGTTTGGCTTGCTAGGTCTTATCTTGCTCTGTCGTGTTTTGTCACGACGACCGACTGAATGAAAACGTCATATTGCTTTCTCTATTGTAATTATTACTCTGTGTACGAGTACGTCGTTATTATATTATTAAAAGATATTGCAAATTGAAAAAAAAAACTAATAAATGTAAATGTTTTCTTGAGTCCCAATTGATCATTAACTGAAGCTGGTAATAGATATAATAAAGATTCATAATCAGTACTTATATTATAAATGCGAAAGTAACTCTGTCTGTCTGTCTGTTACGCTTTCACGCCAAAACTACTGGACCGATTTGAATGAAATTTGGTATGGAAATAGTTTGAGACCCGGGAAAAAACATAGGATAGTTTTTATCCAACTGCGCAAAAAGAGGATAATGTTTTTGCGCGATAACCGACATACGCGCGGGCGGAGCCGCGCACGGAAGTATAATATGACGATTGTTAATATGACATTAGGATAATTCCGTGTTACCAGAGACATTCACCAGTAGACATCAACTGCAGCCGTTGTACGTCCACCTATCCCGTTTTGCTTGCATTTTCTGTAAACCTTTGTGTAACATCCCGAGGTCTAGAACTATGCCCGGTAGGCTCGAGTCCCTTTTACATGGGATCATAATTGTGTGCGACGGTAATTATTGTGGTCAGTGGTTTGTGGTTTTAGACAACAGCCTACAATACAGTTAAAATTTTCTGAACACTACGACACTTTTATGTATACAGAGTATGTTTTGTGTTCCTTTTTATAGGTATATATATATATATGTATTTTTTGTTTTTACCTTGTAGCTTAAATCGGGAGATTTATGTGAAAAATCGGTAGTTCAAGAGAGCTAGCCTAAAAACAGTAATCTGGAAAATCAGGAGAACTGGAAACACTGACTTATTTCTAAATTTTCAGATCAGTACTCGACGCTGGTGCGCGGTTTATTTAACCGAAGAGAGGAACTAGTTAGCATTATTTTTATTAGTGTCCTCTATCGGTTAACAAAAGAAGCAAAGTTTATACCAGTGTAGTGGGTTTTGTCACTGCCTGACTTTTTGTGAGTTTGGCGATCCAAATAATCGGTATAGGTCTTGAAAAACTAGTTCATAATAGTGTTTACAGATGGTGCTATATATAAAATTAAAAAGATATCCATCTTCTAATGAATTATTTGTTCACGACTACGTTGAAGGTAGGTATTTTCAATCTATGTGGGTTTATTTATACTCTGTCTTACAGTGCGACTAACATCTTACTATTATCCCAATTAAGTGTGGGGTCGGTACATTTTGTTTTCTATAACTATAGCACTCATTTCCGTAAAAATATAAAGTAGTAGGTATGTTGTTTCTGCACCCAATTAGGTCAAATATAGTTCTCCGCTAGATATTTTTTTTATGTGGAATGCAATATCATGACTCAAAAACTGATGTGCATATATATAGGTAACTATGAAGGCCTACCTATCAGTATATTGTCTACCCGAATTCATATATGCTTTGGTTATTGAGAAAGTCCAAATTTCTCACTGGTTTGCCTTTTCTTTCCTTCGTCGGACGGTTCTTGAATACAAACGACTAAGATGAGAGAAAATCAATATTGAAACCATGTAATTCCAGGGTAAATATTATTAAACCACATGTAAATATTGAAGGCTGCAGAATCACGCCGTTTTTTTTGTTGCCGATATTGGCTCGTGTTTGACCACAATCTCACTTGATGTTGAGTGTAGTTAAAGTTGTATAGACCATAATACAACAAGATTTTTATAGTTTTCAAAAGTTTTAAATCGGTTCTGTTTTTATGTTTAATATGTTTTAGTTATATGAATGTCCTTTTTTTTTGCAATTTTCACTGTATATAACATTTTTTCTTATGTTTTTTATTTGACAATACACGGATATTTTATTTTATATAGATGATAGGCCAGCCTTTGAACACTATTTCACCTGATGGTAAGTGATGATCTAGATAATCTCTAAAACCCCTTGAGTGTGTTAGCTAGCCAAGCGATCATTGACAAAATGCCCTACCACCATGCAATCATCCAAAACGTTCTACTACACACGGACAGTAACATACGTAAAAAGACGTATTGAAAACATTATCTTATTTCGATAGTCTTCCAACACAAAACTGTATGAAAAAACTGGTTGAAGGGTACCATGCTGATTCAAAAAATTTCAAAATACTCTCAGTTCACACTTTTAAGGTCCAACTCTCACAAATTACTTCACTATAACTTTCTAGTGTCCAAAAAGGAATTTTACAAAAAAAACGCTCTCCCGTTATGCATCTGCTTACAAAATCAATTGTTTACTCAACTGAGTGTAACCTAAAAACTACTTTCCAAGTTGATTTTATATAAAAGAAACCTACGTGGTACTTTCTGGAATAAAAAAATAATGATCAAAATTGTATGATCCCGTAAAATAAAACGATCCCGGAAACTGCCTCCGTTTAATTGGAAGTTAGATGAGCATTTAAAACACATTAATTAATATGTAATGTGCCCCGCTTCAATTACAATGAAATACCTGAAATAAACCTAGCGCTTAGTACCTATAAGCATAGATAAATTATTATTTCTCTATGCTATAAGCAATGAAATCAATTTTCCCTTGTACCAGTTAAAATATAATTTCCAACACATCAAAGAAACTTTTTAAAACAACAGCTCTTTATATGTTTATATTTTAACGCAGCCAAAACCGCACGGGACAGGGGACTAATCAATTTTCAAAAGTTCTCTCGTAATTTCAAGTTTCGCATAAAGTGACTCGGGTCGGGAGAATAAAGGCAGGCATCCGATGCGAAGAGAGGTGACGACTAAAAGTGTAAATTTTACTGTGTACCTATGCCGGCAGCAGTCGCGCTGTTTTGAGTCCAACATGCGATCCTCTTCGACCATATTATTATTTATCAGCAGGTGTAAGGTATGCAGGCAGATGCTGTAATATATTAGAACGTTCCTTATAAGTGGGTTGAGCACAACTTTTTTACTATTGCTTGTCTTTACGCAGTCCTTATGGGTATACCTTCCCCAGGAGGTCTCCTCTTCCCCAATATTATGCTTACACATTCATACTCACCCTTCTTCACGTTTTATGTTTTCGTCATGACGTGATTATACGTGTCCATTCAATTTACACTACACATTTCTGTCACCATGCATTCCGCTTTAATCCAGGTCTCTTTCAAATCCATACCTACCTATTGTGGGCATGCACGAGTTGCATGTTGTCCCCGAGAGGTGTCGCTGTTTCATATTCCTTGCATGTATCATTCCTTGCATTTATCCTCAGGATGTTGACATCTTTTTGTATCATTGCACCTACTGGTATTTGCAGGATCTACGCGGCCAAAAGTCCTAATATCGAAATAACAAAAACATTCATAAAAACGGGTTCTACGAACAGAGCACAACCCCTAGAACAGTACCCATGCTCGATCTACCTGCTACCGAGCACCCAGCCCACGTACGTATCGTCAGTCGGAATTAGACCGTTTCACCTAGTGTACGTATCTGTTCTCGTCGCTTTTCTAAACGCTTAATTTCCAAAGGATTTTATATGTTCTCAAGTTCATCTAACGAATTGAAAGTGATGGATTCTGATAGAACAGGTAAGAGACTTACAAACTACATTAATCAAGTTATGATCAACTGATAAACAACATTTTTTTAACGACTAAAAATACATCGTCCATACCGTGACTTTGTTTAATATTTTTTTCTTTACTAGTGTATATGATTGTATATCGGGTTAGATCGGGCTATATGTTTTTAATTGTATTTTATTATTTGAACATTTATCTTGTAATTAGTACCAAAAACATCTCCGGAAACGTCCGGATAAATTCAGTTTTGAGAGGTCAAAGATAATGGCAATAAAATGCGATTTTCGTTAATAACTTTTTACATGTGTATGTATGTTTTAGGTTCACAGGCGTCAGGACTTCAGGAGTAAGGATTGTGACCCGACAATACATGTTTGACCGCACGAAGGAACTCAATTTGCCCAATTTATATGCCAAAATAAAAAGATGAAGAAGGTTATATAGAAACATAAACAATCATATTATGTACTTCAAACCATTTTTATACTTCAATACACATAAATTCCCAAACTTTTATGAATACATTATTTTTTGTATGAATAAGTGTTTTTTTTTTATTTTAGCATTGTATTTATACCAAATAAGCAAAAAAATAATTTTGGCCGCGTAGATCCTGCATATACCAGTATGTGCATTGTACCAAGATACCGCAAAATCCTGCGAATAAATATTTTTTGCAGCTTACAATTTCTGAGAGGTGATTTTTACTATTCGAGATGCGCGTGGAATAGTGCTTTTTATTCGCTAGCTAAGGTTTATTGAAATTCGAACTTCCATAAAATATCTAGAAACAATAATTTACTTTATTTATTATCAATTTTAATAATTTCACTTTGAATTTTTAAAATAAATTGAAGCAAAAATACTACAATATTTTAAGCAGTTGTTCTTGCACTCTCTCTTTTCGAAACCTTTACGCTCAGAATTCTACATTATTTAACTACTACTACTGTAGGTACTGTATGACTTTATGTGTACTATTATATACTACTTACCCTAGAATCCTTCGCTTCATCAGGTTTCAATTAAAAATAACGCAAAAATAACAACATAACAGTCTTGCATAACAAATAACTATTGCAATTTCAATTCAATATAAATATAACTCCTCTTGCTGAATTATTTTACATGTTCATCCTTCTTTCTGTAACAGCCGGATCGTCCACTGCTGAACACAGCCTCCCCTATTAAGGGGTATTTGCCATAATCCCCACGCTTTGCAGGCGTCTTGGGGATCGCAGTGTAAGTTGTTAGTTGTTTAGAAGGCGCTGCTGCCCACCTTACAGTATTTTTCCCTTAGTCGCCTCTTACGACACCCACGGGATGATACGGGGAGGTGCAATTCTAAGCCGGCACCCCACGGGGCTTCTTTACTATATACTTTTCGGTGGGAGTCTATAATCGAGTTCCAGTATTATTTTACAAGCAATAAGAGTACAGCGGCATTATTTTATCTCTATATGTTCAAAACCTTGAAGTCTTTGACTGATTGCTTGCAACTCTTTCCAGGTTTTTATTTGTTACTAGCTATCGGCTCCGCCCGCTAGCGTTTTACGGTTATCGTGCAAAATCTCTTCTTTTTGCGCAGATCAAAAGTATATGTCCTTTTCTGGGTCTCAAACTATTGCCATACCAAATTTCATCCAAATCGGTCGAGTAGTTTTTAAGATTATTCGTTGCATACAAAAATACAAATATTTTCTCTATATAATATTAGTATACTAAAGTATAAGTTTGACCAGGCTCCGAAGAGAATAATAGAAAATATACACGAAATTAATTATTTTTATTCTTTTTATACACAGTAACGTTTATCTAATATTGTGCTCGATAGTGTCGACGTTAAAACCCGAATGTGCCGTTGTGCTACCGACCATCTTTTTTTCCGGAAGTCCCCTTCCAATCTCTGCTGTAATCTACCTCTAGAATCGTTGATGACGAGTCTTCCGTCTGTCAAAGATACTGAAGATATCGTTGCCAGTATAAAATTTAAAATAATAAGTTATTGCAACCAAATAACAATCAATAAATTTGAACAAAATTACAAACCCTAACAATCGACCATCCTGACGACGTGTGCGTCCTCGCACACGCCCCCGGTGGGACCCTAACAATCGGCATTATGTTCGGTTGCACAACAGCTCATAGGTAAATTAATCATATTAATACACAAAAATTTCTAAACTTGGTTTTCAATACAATTTCTTAAACTCAATTTTCAAAATTACATTACAAGATTGACAAATTACATTACATTTCCTAACTCCAGAATGGACAAGAATCATAATGTTTATAGTATTTAAAGTATACATAACAACAATATAGTCAATGAATAACAAAACATTATTTATATTTGTCAATGATCATACAAGTAAACTACAGTTACAGAACACGGACAATTAAATCGAATAACGACTCGAAATAAACGAAATTATGCTTAGTACAGTAAACTCGAAAACATCAAGACACGAACTGATCGATTCAGTTCAATGCATGGTCTCTATATACTATGGCTTCGGACATCTCTGCATACGGACCGATCGATTCGGTTTCGTATTATGACCCTCTTATGCCAATTCGAAGAAACAACCTGTTGTGCACAACGAAATTATGCTTAGTACAGTAAACTCGAAAACATCAAGACACGAACTGATCGATTCAGTTCAATGCATGGTCTCTATATACTATGGCTTCGGACATCTCTGCATACGGACCGATCGATTCGGTTTCGTATTATGACCCTCTTATGCCAATTCGAAGAAACAACCTGGTGTGCACAAGACGATCGATTACTTGTGACACGCAGGTGGGACAACTTGGTGGTATTGGACGTCTCAAGACAAGGAACGATCGATTCGAATCCATGCATGATCGTTCAACTACCAACTCGAAAATACTCGAAACCAGCTGGCAGACACAAGACGATCGATTACTTGTGGCAGCGCAGTGGGAGATCTCTTCTGGCTGCATCAACACACGTGATCGATTCTCGTGGTTGATCTGGAAAGATACAATAAAAACTATCTGTAGTAACATGCCTCTTTTATTAAGAAATTATAAGCACTAAACATCATTCATCGTCATAATAAGTATCTTTTGTATCAGAATCACTTTCGTGGACTTGTAGGGCAGCTATGTGTATCCAAGGTCTGATACGGTCTGCTGAGACTACAACTGTAAACTTGTTTTCTATGGAGTCTAATCCTCGAATCGGAGCAACTTTATATCAGTCTCTTCCTAGAACTCTAATAATTCGATAGGCGTCCATGAACTTAGGCACAAGCTTTTTGCTTTGCCCATCATATTTATAAAACGTTTTAGTTAATTTAATCAATTTGTTTTTACTGTAAATTCGTGCTAGCTTTTTACCCTCGTCATATCTTTCATTTTGTTTTACCTGTTCTGTATCAATCTTATTTTTAATAATTCCCCATTGGACCTATCCCAATCTTTTTCATCATTTTTTTTTACATTCAATGCCTTCAGTAAGTACATTATGGTCTGATTATACTTTTCTACTTGCCCATTTCAGTCACAAGGACTAGCCACGACATAAAATAATTTTAGAGCGCAAATCTTTTGAAAGCATGAAAGATAAAGCAACTACCACGATCGCTCACCAACTGATCAGGATCAGATCATACCCTATAGGTATATAAAATATAAATAAAGGTATATAAAGGTGTATTTGTATTTTGGACTTAATTTTATTTTACTTTGGGATAATTGGGCTTAATGAAGCAAAATTTGGTGAAGGCATCCACAACTACGAGAAGATGCGTATACCCTCGCTTTGACTTAACGAAGAGCCCAAGGTGATCAACATGCAGCGTATGAAATGGCACATTACTTTGGATGCGGGGTAGAGTAACCCCTAATTTGCATTTAAGTTATTTTTGGCATACGCTCATTCTATACAGGAGTTAACATATTTCTTAACAAACTTAGACATCTAAGAGAACCAATAATTTTTCTTTGGTCTTTTAGTCTTTTTGATGCCAAAATGTCCAATGTCCTCGTGATTCATACGACAGAGTTGCCACCTTGCACCGTTGGAACTACCCATCGAATATTATTTTTGTCACCATCTAGATATATAATGATAAAGTCTATTTTCCTTCACAACATAGGTAATTGGCATTGATGTAGTTGAACCCTTTTTTATCAAGATCACTGTTTAGAAAATTTTAATCCTACTTCATCGCTGATGGCCATCACATTCGGAAACTGGTCAGAAAGAATGTCTTTGCTTTCAGTTATAGGATTTCGCGATAATGCGTCAACATTGCTCATTTTCGTACCAGACCTGTATTCTCTTACACAATCAAATGCTTGCAGTGTTAGCCACCAACGAGCAATTCTTGGGATTAAGTCTCACTTAAGAAATGTGGAACGCAATGCACTACAGTCGGTGATAATATTAAATTCCATACCCAATATATAAACTCTAAGCTTTTGCTATGAGAAGATGACTGCCAATGTTTCCAGCTCGTATGAGTGAAAGTTCTTTTCTTCTGGCAAAGTTTACTTGCTGTAGTAAGCTACTGGGGGAATAGGTCACAAGCGGGCTTGCGTTGGAGAAGTATACCACCAATACCTATTCTACTCGCGTCAGTGTGTAATTCGGTTTCTGCTGCAGGGTCGTATATCAAGAAAATCAGTCTGGATATCAATCTGGTCTTACGACATTTAAAATTCTGTTCCTCTACAACTCTCCACTCCCATACTGCGGCCCTTTTTAACACTTTACTTAATGGAAAAGCGATTATAGCGAATTCTTTTATAAATTTACGAAAATATCTCGCTAACCCAAGAAATTGTCTAGCATTGTGTACGTTCTCAGGCCGTGGAAAAATCCTAAACGCTTACAATCTTTTCTTCACCTAATCGCACCTAACTTCATACCCGATAACAGTTACTGAATTCAACATGCGATAATCTACGCACATACCTAACGAACCATCCTTTTTACGTACGAGCAAAATTGGACTGGCATAGTTGGAGGTTGCTTCCCCAACAATATCAGCATTTAACATTTAGCCTACCATGGAACGAACCTTCTCCCGTTCATGATGGGACAAACGATATGGGCGATACAAAATTGGGGGAACACTATTCGGCTCTATGTGCATTTCAGCTAAATTAGTTTACTGTAAAACATTAATCGATGTCGTAAAACAATACTTGAAGCGTTTGAGTAAATCTAAAAGTCGTTGCTAATCACCTTCCGATACATGTTGTCCTAAGCAAACCTTAGTTACGTCGAGCTCATCTGTACCCATGCTCATACCTGACAAAATGTACCTGCTCTGCTCGACAAATTACGGAACCGTTCATAATTTGACATTGCCCCGAAGATAGAAATATTTCTACATAAATACGCCCATATTTAGCATGATAAAGCTCTCCAGATACGTAATATTGCCTGTTCGGCTCACCTGCAACGCTATTTTTTTTATCAATAACATTACCACTAAGTGATGGTTTGAGCTCTAACCGTGGCTGCACAATGCAATTCAAGCACACCAACTAACCTGACTTTGAATAAACATTCACTCTCATTGTCTATATCGGGTTGTGGCAATTAATTTAATATACCAAGAAATTGTAATTTAGTTACGTTTTTATAAGCGATTATGTGTGGTTGTTCAGTGTAAGATTAATCTATCAACACTGGTTTGTCCAACATTTCATCATCCACAGCTTTACATACAACCTGTGCAGTAACATCGTCCACACTTAGTTTAAGCGGTAACTTGCCTAACGACTGCGTTAAAGTATTCCCAAAACCTTTCATGACTGATGTTACGTTGTTGTGACATAAGAGCGTCGTAGACGCCTAAATTGAATAAATGATTTTTAATTTGAATTTGTGAGACAATCCTAATTTATGAGCAACCGACGCTCTTACTAATGTGACATCATTCCCAAAGTCTGCGAACGCTGCGGTCCCATTTATTTGCACTACTTACGTAAATTTTGAATGAGCGCTCGCATTATTTTTATCATTCAGAGAAAACAATACACAGCTTGTTGTATTTCATTTGCGGTCTGTTGCTTTGTATTGTCGCCTGATTTGCTGCGACAAATATCAGCTGTATGCCCAACTTTGTTACATTTAATAATTGGTTTAGGACAGTACAAGTAGCTATGTCCTATCTCTTTACAATTTTAGCAGCCAATATTCGTTGCAGCATTCAGCATAGATCCTTGTCTTTGGTCTGAAAGTATTTCCTATTGCGGAACTATCAACCAGGTGAACATAATCGAATGAAGTCCTTCTTACCAGATCTTGGACAGACCCTGTAGTTTTTGACTAGCAAAGTGAGCAGTGGTTTTGTCGTCCCACCCGTAAACAGATGAACACTCGTTAACCTTATTCAACTACACATCAATACGTTAAGTCTTTGTAGAAGGATCGAAATCAGGCAAGATATTTTTAAAATCAAGCTTCTGTGAAGGCTGAGCAGACGCAAGACCATCTCTCATACACTTTAAAATATCGACAACATCTCTTTTAGAAAATTATGAAGGGCTACGTGACCTTTTAGACTGTCCGGCGTCGGTACGTGGCTCTGCGTGGCACTCTGCATCCCCTTTCGCGCGTCCGACGTGCTGGCACGATGGCTCCTTCTGCGAAGCTCGCTGTCCCGCCGCGATGATGACTGATGATGCTGATCGATGCAAAAAAGCTTCTGGCGTGCTCGGAGTAGCTCATCCAGTAGCTTCACTCGCTCACGGCCGGTGTCCCGCGGCCGGTGGCGCAGGTAGTCCAGGCTGCTAGGGCTCCAACTTCGAGAAGCAGTGCGAAGAACCCTGTGAGTAGCAGGTATCCCGCGGCTTCGTCTGTCACGGTCCCGACTCGGTCGACCCGGTTCTTCCATTGTCTGAAATTTTTTTCGTTGCATGGCAACCCCGAGAAAACATACGTTAATATCTGTTGCTATATTATGTCTTGTTAAATGAGGGTAGCTTTGACAACAATGATCACTAATAACCAAGATTTTGAGGAAAAAATAGATGATATTTAGTATTGAATATACCATAGAACACTAATAGAAGTACCACCAGGTGTATCTTAATTGCTAAGAAGGTATGACTTGAGTTTGGATAATAAAAATGGAGGGGTTCTATATATCACGATGGGACATCATCTTAAACTGAACTAAAATGATCAGAAAACATTTTATCAGTCTACCCTATATTAGAGTAACCCACGAAAGAAAAGAGAAATGCAATAAATTTTACCTAATTTAACCTGGAGAGCCTCAAGTCAAACAATGGCGTCGAACATTTACAATAGACAATAAAAAATAAAACACTAGCTTAAAAACACTCATTACGAAAAATACTTGGGCGTGTACTTACGTTTTATTGAAGTTTAGTTGCGTAGCCACTTCTGATCTATAAGTTTGACCAGGCTCCGAAGAGAATAATAGAAAATATACACGAAATTAATTATTTTTATTCTTTTTATACACAGTAACGTTTATCTAATATTGTGCTCGATAGTGTCGACGTTAAAACCCGAATGTGCCGTTGTGCTACCGACCATCTTTTTTTCCGGAAGTCCCCTTCCAATCTCTGCTGTAATCTACCTCTAGAATCGTTGATGACGAGTCTTCCGTCTGTCAAAGATACTGAAGATATCGTTGCCAGTATAAAATTTAAAATAATAAGTTATTGCAACCAAATAACAATCAATAAATTTGAACAAAATTACAAACCCTAACAAAAGCGTGTTGATAAACATGTAATAAAATGTACAAACATTTGCGACGTTGGTCTGTCTGAACTAGGTCGTAGAATAATTGTACTAGTAGACTAAAATTCATAGTCTAGTCTGAGACCAGTACCCAAGTGCTGTTTGAGAAGAGCAAGATATAGTTGCCCACCCTGCTTGCCAACATTGCCGATCTAATTATAGTTGTAGGTCGCACGCCCCGAAATATTTCACTCATGCACTCCTGCCCGCCCTTAAAGTTTAAATTCCGAAATAGAATTTTGAAGCGCTCGTAGCAAAGTTTCCTTAGCTGTTCTGAATCGATCAGCGACGTCCGCCGCGATCATGATTTGGATGGGTGACCGCTGGTGACATTACTACTGAGCGCTTCCGTGCTTCGGGGAGTACGTTGAGCTGTCTCGGTCCCGGTTGTTGTCTAAGGATGGCAGTCGTTATAGAATGGTGGTATGGCCTTTTGCGATTGCCTGCCTGGCTAGCTACCCTCAAGTAGAACATCAATCGCCAAACGCCTAACGGTGTGCTCCGGCAGCTGTCCTTGAGAGCCAGTGATTCTAGGTTAGACTGAACGACATCTTCGACCTCATCATCACTTACTATCAGGTGAAATTGTGGTTAAAAGCTAACCTATCAGGCACAAAATAGAATCTTATTTTGTTTCATCTTATATTTCGTCCAACCACTTCCTAAGATTTACTGAAAAATAATTGCTCTGATAGATGACTTCTACATATTTAATTATCTTCTCGCATCTCCGTTTCGTGGAGACCAGGTCTTACTCGAACATTCTCAAACAAGTTCACAGCGTTGTTTACTTCAAAACATTTCGTGTTATAAAGTTGATTGTGATGAAAACGGGCGAAAATAATGTGATATTAATGCGTAGGAGTAATAATTTTATGGTAATTATTTACTTAATGTCGATGGATGGTAGGGAAAGAAAGATCAAGGCCATTATGGAAGGAAGTAGTAAGATATTTGAATAATATCGAATTTGTTTGTAAATATGCAAAGAATGTTAGTTTCATTAAACAACAATTTTGTATTAGGCTTTTTTTATACATATGAGGGTAAACGAGCCAGCGGCTCCCGTGGCGGTTTAGCGATTACCGTCATCCGACTTCCGCAGTACCAGAGGTCTCATTAGCTTTGAAATACGTGAGGAAATTCCAGCATGGTCACAAGCGTATCTATAATATACAAGCTATCTCGAGGCTAATTACTATTACCTATAGTAGTAAATTATCGTGCTTGAGTGTCCAGACATAAGTTAAGTTAGACAATTTGGTCATTGGATGGTCTGCTCCTAAACGTTTTGCTCGATCATCAAACGTTTAGCTGTTACTATACTTATTGCTAGTTTAACGGTTATTAGGGCGTTCTACTAACAAATCCGCCCACATTACTCGTAAATTATTTAGCAAAAAAAATATCAACTCAAAATGTTTGTTAGGACTAGCAGAAGTCAACCCTAAGAGGTTGTTAGCATT
Source organism: Plagodis dolabraria (assembly GCA_963854805.1). Taxonomy (NCBI): domain Eukaryota; kingdom Metazoa; phylum Arthropoda; class Insecta; order Lepidoptera; family Geometridae; genus Plagodis; species Plagodis dolabraria. Next base: position 20,250,083 of record OY978457.1, on the reverse strand, counting down.
TTACCAATAACCCTGTATATAGCTTGTTGGTAATTTGTAACAAATTAGGTATCAGCAAACTACAATACGGTATTACTTAAACTTTACCAAATTCGGCTAGGCTAATGGGGGTACTTACCCTGTGGGGTGCCGAGATAGTAATTTTACAAGTGTGAGTCCTCATTTGTAAAATAATAGTTTCACCAACACTAATTATCTCTACCAGAAGTTACACTCCTTCCATGAACAGCTATAACGTCCATGTGGTGAACAAAGGCCTCCTTATTTGGGGGTTAAGCCGTTATCCCCTAGATTGGTAGGCATCTTAGGGATCACAATGTAAAATGGCAGTACTATAAGTGGTGAGTTCAATGGGTGCAAATCTATCTCGGCACCCCACAAGGTACTCACATTAGCCTAGCCAAATACACAGTACAGTTTAACTAATATCGTTTTGTAGTTTGCAGATAATATTATGCTACAAATTACCGACAGCCTATAATACAGTCATTTGGATGTTATACATATTTATTTGTACGGCAATCAATATCAACATCAACAGGTACAATTAATAGGACACAATAATTAGTAAAATCTCCAGAAATCAATTATTTTCATTATAAAATAAGGTAATTTTTTAATGAAAAATAAAGTACCTGATATAAGTTTATATATACACATAATTATGAATTCACTAATATTAATAAGTCGTTGAAATATTTTTGTGGCATATTTTAACAAATACAGTTTAGTATTTTAGGAGGAAAAGCGTGAAAAATATATAGATTTAAAATCTCCCCTTAACAATGACGACATCATAATAATTTATTCATCACTAATATACGAGTATATAGAGAATTAATGATATTGGAGAACACAGTACTTAAAAAAGAACCATTTCCGTACTTAATAGTTTTTCTTCCTCACTAAGTCTTTCCAATTAGCATTAGGCATTTAACCCTCTTCGCAAAATCATGACAGTCACGATTGGGCAATAAAGTCGCCCACACACGGTGCGGCCGTCAGCTGTGGCCGCTACCGTAGACAATTCAATAGTAACTACGACAGCTACGACGGCGCGCGGCGTGGCGTAGCAGTATAGCCCTTATTTCGCAAAGTGATTTGTTACGTAAACAGAAAAGGGTTTGGACTTGAGCCCCTGGTGTTAACCGATGCGAATTTCTTTGATTGACGAACGAAAAATGATCTCATGCGTGAATATATAAAAGGAAGAAAAACATGTTTTTTCCGAATCGATTGGCCGCGGCACGGACTCTTCTCGCCGAGTTCAACTGACGCAGATAGCTCTCTAAATAAAACGGCTGAAACTCACCCGAGTTGCTGGTTGACGGCGCACATTTCCAGCCTCCAACCACCCTTTGATGTGAAAATTAACCTTTGCAAAAAATTTCACGGCACACGATTACGCAATTAATTTGCTATTTTTGTTTTCGTACGCGATAGAGAGGATCGGGCAGATATCGCCCGGGATGGTAGCCATGGCGACGGGGGGCGCGAGCGGCGCGCGCCGCATCTCCACGGCAGAAGAGACCCCGCAACCGCCGCGGCCGCTGCGTCGCTCATCTGACGCTGTATTTATTCGCTTTTTGACGTAACTATACCCGTGGATATTCCGTACCGTCCCCATAACCAAAACACCCTGTGTAAAGCCTTCGTATCCCGTGAGTTGCAGTGCTCAGTGTCAGTGTGTGTGTGTGTGGTGCATTAGTCTGCGTGCAATGTCGCGGGGTGGGACAGATCTGTGACCGGGCCAGCAGCAGGGGAGGGGCGGTTTACACGCTTGATCATGCCTTTCGGATCAGGTGAGCATCCCTTCAATTTCAGCCTCAAATATCCCACCATAAGGGTCAGTTTCCTTTGTGTACCACATGAAAAGAATATGAAAGAACCAAATGAAGAATACGTTGGCAGTACACCTAATGGAAAAGGGTTTCCTTAGGATTCCATTAAATTACAGCGTGGGCAGTTTGGAGTATTACAATGCTGGTCGTTTGCCTTCCTCCCACGTATTGGTGCGGTAATATTGGTAAATTTGGAAAGTTTTATTGAGTTCTGTATAAAGTTATTCGTTTTCTCTTGGGGCTGTAGTTACTTTGTTTGTATAAGGATGAATTTGCGAAGGCTGCCCTCGCTCTGTTTAATATTAACTAACTAGTTTATCTTAGCGTCTGGGATGGTAGAGAGAATTAGGATGATATATTCTGAGAGTCGCGAGGTTTATAACCTAAATAAGTCGACATGGCTCAGTTAACAATTAGGTTAAACTTATGAGCGAGGTTTTAGCTTAAAGAGATAAGATGCATTATGTAAAGCGTAGGTGATGTGTACGGTAATCAACTTGATTTTAGGATATGTAAAGTAAAAAATATATATAGGTGTGTCTTTATTAATAGTGAATGGAATCAAAGGAACAATTCGTCAATAAAATTACATTAAATCTAAAAAGATTGCGTCACAATATTATAAGGTCTATATCATTTACTCCTATTGGATGTCTTAAACTTAGACTTGAGTAGATAAAAACTGCATTGAATGAGCAGAATGCTAGCAATCCAAGTAGAAGAGTGTTGAGTAGGATGTTGCTGCATGCTAGGCGCACAACAGGAAAGTCTGTACACCATCTTAACGCTTGATTGACCAAAAGGTAACAGGTTTACTATCGGAGAGGGCATTCCCAAGGAGGGAAGGCGCCTGTCCAAATAACTAAAGCCAAAACTTTTACAATATTAAGTAAGTCCTTTGTGTTGTTATAGAAAAATATGGCCCCTCTTGTACTCGTACAAGAGGGGCCATATTTAAATTACTTAATACAAACATTTAAATTACTTAAAAGAAACTAGCAGTTGAGTTTATTATCAGTTTATTTATTTTTTTGCTATTCATATTTTAGGATAATGATACACTTATTCACAACTACGACACAAATTTTCTATAACCCTTTATGATTTTGTTGCTTATATTTACGCAGTCTTTTATTTCTTATGTTCTTTCCATTTATTAATTTTTCAATAACTTTTTTTATAAAAGTTTGCTTGATAATGAATAGATATTGATCGTGCGCTCGTAGAGTCAAGACCTCCTGAGGATGCTTCGTGTAGAAGCGAAACGCGTCGAAAAATTCTTCTGGTTTGGCTGCGTGGCGTTTGTGCGGCTGCGTGCGTCAGTGTTTTATTAAAATAATAATATGATGTTTTCTTAAAATATTTTAAAAATATTTGTTATTATTAAGTTTGCTTGATTTAACTGTGTATACTAGATCCTGCAAAAAGTTTATTTTCAGAGAGGCTCACATCAGCAGCATAAGTAACCGATTATCAAGTTCGTCTCGACGATGGCGGCGCCACTTCGTCCGCTATTTTGCGATAAATTAGATCCATAGCAGAGTATTGAATTTCACAGAAAACAGTACGGAAAGAAACGCGTCTCTAGCGCAGAAGACCTGTGGCCTACATGACATATCGGCTATTGTTTAAAAAAAATATGCTCCCGAGTTGGTTACACTACGAGATGTTTTCCGTTTCATGGTAGGCAACCCTCGTCCACCCTATTCTGAAATGGAGACATTTCAGCCTTATCTAACCGTATTATAGTAATTGCGAATTAACTACTTTAAGGCAGAACATTTGTCACTGCGATTATACGCATCAAGACATACTATTGCTAAGAGGCCTTTTTTTTTTTTAATAGCTTATAGGCTAGCCATTGATCACTATCGCACCTGATAATAGGTGATGATGTGATCGAATATGTTGTTCAGGCTGACCACTAGCTCAGACCAGCTAGCCAGGTTGATATTCGCAAAATACCCTACTACCACGCTGTAACGACTGTCTTCCTAAGACAGCAACCGGGGGAGCGCTCATTAGTAAAGTCACTAGCGGTTATCCATCCAAGCCATGACCGAGATGGCGCTGCCGTCATGTAAACATTAGCTCTCGAGTGTTTAATTACGTAAAATTAGTTAAAGTGATTATTTTCAGCCTAAAGCTACAAAGTTCTATAAATCTATGTGTGAATTTTCTGAATTAGTGTTAGTGAAGTATTTAAACCAGTATAAATAACATTTTTTAAAGAAGAAAGTTTTAAGCCTAAAACCTAGTGTCAATCTATTTTTTCTTCCATAAAACAATGTGTTAGTGACTCCTACCACATAAGTATTGTGCAGTAAACATTTAGTGAAAATCTGAATTGTCTAAGTGCCATAATTTTTGAATAAAAGACATACCATAACTGACATTCAATTAGCAAACAATTTGGACTTTGGACCTTGCATGAGTTGTAATCAAGTGAAAAGTACCTCCATCTTGGGTTGACAAGAATTACAAAGTTAGAATAAATGGTTCGACAATTTGGAAGTATTGTATAATTGACTCTGTAGCTCATCTATACCATAATCGGCTGCAGTCCGGAACACCTACGTTCGAATCTCATTGAGACATTATCTTTTTGCACTGTTTTATATTTTTAATTTTTGCATATTTGTACATTATGACTCCCAAAAAAGGAAGAAAAATGGTTGCATGCATTTCATGCAAAAAAAATATTGGAAATGAAAGAATGCTGAAATGTGTTCTTTGTATGAACATATACGATCTCATATGTGCCAAAGTATCGATTACGCGTTATGACATGATGTCAAGGACAATTAAAACTAACTGGCTGTGTCCCAAATGCCTTGTAGGTAAATCAAAAAGACAAGTTCGTGATGTCACTACATGTAGCACACCTGTGAAAATGGGTAAAAACCCACCATCACTGACAAATTCTGAAGAAAAAATAAATAAGTTTTCAGAACAAACAAAATTAACAAAAAAGTTTCTCAGTAAAATCTCTTACATATCTGACACAGTAAGTGGCGAAAACAACTCTGACTCTTCTACTGAATCAATCCTAAGACAAGGTGTATCTGAGCTTTCTAAGTCAGAACATTTGGCCAGAAGTCTCCCGGACCTATCGACTTTGACAAATACAGATCTTGAGGATCAAAAAAAGGAAAACGATATATTAAATGAACAATTACAAATTGCACACACAGAAATAGAAAATTTACTACTGGAAAAAAATACACTTCAAAGAAAAATCCTAGAACAACAAAATTTGATAACTCAACTTAAAAAGATATGCACAGGTACCCCAAATAAATCAAAAATAAAAAGCTCTACTCCAGTGTGTAGCAACAAATCACTAATTAAATCACAAGATCTTATCAAAACCAACCATAACTCCCAGGTAATAAAAACAAGCGACAACAATGGAACAGGTACTGACTATAATAACACAAAAATATTTAACGAAGCAAAATAAATAAGTACAGAAACGACAAACATAAAGAAAAAAGTACTTATAATCGCAAAATAAATAAGTACAGAAACGACAAACATAAAGAAAAAAGTACTTATAATCGCAGACCAACAAGGAAGGCATATGCAAAGAACCTTTCAAAAGTTACTTGGAGATGAATACGAAATTTTTTGTATATACAAGCCTGGTGCAAAGTTAGAAAATATAGTGACCTCTTTGCAAATGGACATAAAAAATCTCAGAAAGCAAGATTTTGTTATTTTAGCGGCAGGCATAAATGACAATAACCCAGCCAAATTCAAAATGTTCATCAGCCAACTTCTTCTTGATACCAAGAACACAAACTGTCTAATATCAGAAATACCTTACAACCATAACCTAAATGAAACCAAACTTAACTCAGAATTAAAATTAATTTGTAATATGTTCGGACATGCACATTTCGTTAATATGGACTATAGTTACCGCATACCTTCAAAACAACATGCAGCTCTACATATATGCAAAAGATTACACAAATTTATACCATACATAAACTACCAAATTGAATACAAAAGAAAAAAAACAAAACACGAAACAAAAATAATTCCATCGACACCAAAAAAGGATTTTAATCTAAGCGAAGATAAGGGCACCATAATCGCAACAACCAATGAAAGCACAGAAACAATGAAGCCCGGAACCATACCATTTTATTTTCGTAAATCAGAAAAGAAAAAGGAAAATCACTATACTAAAGACCAAAGAACGTTTTTTCGTGACCAACAATAATATAAATGATAACTACGTAAAAATTCTTCACCAAAACATCGCAGGATTACTGCGTAAATCCCATTTAATAGAAGCTGCGTTAGAGGAATTTATAGAAAACGATGATGAAATTGATGTTTTATGTTTTACAGAACATTTTGTTAAAAAAGACCACTTGAAAAACATTGAACTTGTAAATTATAGTCTAGCCAGCTCTTTCGCTAGGAATAAAAAAAGAGGAGGAGCTTGCATCCTTATCAAGAAACAGTTGGAATACAAGGAACTACCTCACATCAAGCAGCTTTCCATCGTTTCAAGTTTTGAATGCTGTGCCATTGAACTTATACATCACAATATTATTATAGTAACGTTGTACAGAGTTCCAAAAAAGAATAATATAGAGATATTTCTAGAATCGCTAGAGACTCTTTTATCAATACTGTGTAACAAAAATAAGAAAATTATTATTTGCGGAGACTTTAACATCAACATCTTAAAACCTAACAATACAACAATTAGATTTGAACAGATATTAGTAAACTATAATGTTAAGTTAGAATTTAGAGAAGTCACGAGACAGCAAAGTGGAACCTGTGTTGACAATATAATACATAGTAATATTAGAAACTGTGTTGGTAAAGTGTACAATTTAACGCTCTCCGATCACTCTGCACAAATGTTCAAATGCCCTGTTAAGCAATTGTTTTACCTTAAACACTGGTTTGTTACACAAAGAATATTTAGTCAGAATAATATGAATAAGTACAAAGCTTGCCTTGAAAGTTTATCTCTAGAAAATGTTTACACTTGTGACAATGTAAATCAAGCATAACAATTTCATTGAAACTCTTAAATTATATTTTGAGCTATGTTTTCCTGTACAAAAAATTAAAATTAATGCTAAACAGAGACCTCGTTGGTTAACACGTGGAATAAAAATATCTGCCAAAAATAAAAGGAAAATTTACTTCGATTGTAGAAAGAATAACAATAATAAATTGAAATACAAAAAATACAGCAGCATACTACGTCACGTCATAAATACATCACAAAAAATTCAAAATCATAATGATATAATGGAATCAACTAACAAAACAAAAACAACGTGGAGAATAATAAACAGTAATGAGCCAAAAGAACCAAAACCAGCAATAGCCCGGATTAACTATAAACACAATATCATTACCGATCCCGTTAAAATAGCTCAAGCTTTTAATGACACATATATAGATTTAGTGAAAAATAAGTTAGAAATGGCACCTACTCGATACCAGAGCAAAACAAACTTAGTGAACTCAGTGCCACAATCAATTTTCTTAGAACCAACGTCACCGCTTGAAGTTTGCAAAACTATAACAAACCTTAAAAATACGAACAGTGTAGGGCATGATGAATTGGCTACAAAGGTAATTAAACACTGTAAAAATGTATTAGCAGCTCCTTTATCTTACTTAATAAATCTTTCAATAGAGCAAGGGGTATATCCAGATTCACTTAAAATAACAGTAGTAAAACCACTCTATAAAAAAGGAGACAAAGAAAATTGTGAAAACTATCGCCCTATTGCGTTATTACCAATTATTTCTAAGATATACGAAAGAATAATCTATAACAGACTTTACAAATATCTCGAAAAATACAATATTTTATCAAATGTTCAGTACGGGTTTAGGAAAAATAGATCTACCACACGAGCCGTCTACGAAATGATGAAAACAGTTTGTGAAAGCCTTAATAGTGGTGCTCTGGTAACTTCTATATTTATGGACATGTCAAAAGCATTTGATTTTGTGTGTCATGAAACATTATTTAAAAAAATCCAATCCTATGGTATTCGAGGCATTGCACACGACCTAATCAAATCGTACCTCGAAAATCGCCTACAATATACGGAAATTACACGAATGAACGATAAAGTAGAAGTCGCTTTCCAATCAAATTTGAGACGTGTAGAACATGGAGTTCCACAAGGGAGTATACTGGGACCCTTACTCTTTCTAATGTATATAAACGACTTACCTAATACAGTAGATCATCAAATGGTTTTATTTGCAGATGACTCAACTATTATAATAAAATGTTTAAATGTAAGCGAATATGAAAGTTTAATTAATAAAGCCCTTGAGAGTATCATGATTTGGTTTAACAATAACAATTTGTTAGTAAATATAGATAAAACAAAATGTATGCAATTTTTTCTACCACAATCCAAACCGAGAAACTTAACAATAAAATATAAAAATGACATTATACAACAAGTAAAAATGTTATTGGACTGCCACGGGAATTGGAAGAGTCACACAATCCACGTTTGCAAAAAAGTTGGAAGATTTGCGTTTGCTCTAAGAAAATTAGTTAAAACATCATCACAAAAAACAGCAGTCTGTGCATATCGCGGAAATGTGGCTTCCAATTTGCGCTACGGTCTATTACTGTGGGGAAATTCCGTCAATGCTCCTGCAGTATTTAGGACACAAAAAAAATGTGTTAGGGCTATAACAGGAGCGAAAAGAACTGACAGTTGTAAGCCAATGTTCAAAAAATTAAATTTACTCTCCTTGCCTTCCATGTATATACTTGAAGCATGTATATTTGTAAAATCAAATATTAATAATTTTGACGTTAAGACTGCTAGAATACCGCGTAAGGTGAAAAAAGCATATCTTGTTCTACCCTTAAATGACCCTAAGACCGTTTTCTATAGAAATAGTATATATGTAATGTGCACTAAATTGTATAACCATTTGCCAGATAAAATTAAAAACATGACTTTTAAACAATTTAAAAAGAATTTATTTAATATATTAATGAACAAATGCTATTATAATATTGATGACTTTTTGAATGATAAAACACTTGACATAATTTCCAATAATATTTAATAATATAAATGAATGATTTAATCTGAGCAAATTTATTCTATATTATGTTTGAATTCTAGTATGTAATAAACCTTTTATATAATATTGTACGCCGCATCTGGCAAGATATGGAGGACATAAAACCTCGTTTAAGAACATATTGTAACCCATACTGCAATAAATAATCTTGTATCTTGAATCTTGAATCTTGACCGCGGCGGACGTTGCTTAACTTAGCTGATCGGTTAAGAACGCTAAGCAAACCGCTTTAAAAGCCTTCTTGGTAAGGCTGGTAAAATAAATAGTTGTGATAGTTGAATTTGAAAAGGATACGCCCCATTCGCATGGCTGAGTGTATCTTTGATCGGATCAATGTAATATACTTTATGTCATATCTATGGACGTATTGACATATTTATTACTATTTACTGGCACCCTGGGGATTTTCGGGGCGACTTGTTTTTCGATTATTGGAAATATACGTACGTTGATTTTGTATGACAGTTTTTATATATTATTTTCTTCGGTAACAGTCCGGGTTAGGTATTATACCGTGATACGTAACAGGCTATTAATATTAATTATATTAATATAATTAATATTCATATTATTACTATTAACACCCCCTATTACCTTACATTAGAGTATTAGCGAACCTAAACATTTAGCGATATGTATGGGTGCTTAAGATTTATACTGGTCGTAGTTTTAATTATTTAACAGGCCTTAATCGCGATGTAAATGAAAATACCTTGACGTTTCGACCAAGGTGCATGTAGTCACGAGGGGACTGATGAGTGGGTTTTCAATGTCTTGAAGGGCGGGTATTTTCTCCTAACTACTAAAACTAACTACCCGGATTTGTTCCAGATATGTATCGTTTCGATACACAACACTTTATCGCAATTAAGTCCCATTAAATACTTATAACTATATGTTCGAGTCGTGAAAGACTTATAGTTACATCAACCTGCTAATTTACCTTTTTTTGAAATTTATTTGTTTTTACTCTATCGTAAAAGAAGCTTACTTTTATTCCGTATATTAATGTGGCATCACGGGACGCGTCGCGTATCAGTGCGGATTGCACCTTTGAAACTGAAAGTGATCAATTTCAGCCAATCGGAGTTCACACGCTCAACTGAGATCAAAGCTTCAGTTTGAATTTTCCACTGCAATAAGTGCTCATTTCATCGTTTGTATTACGAAACACATTTCACCAAACCATGTTCTGGTAACTGTATCAGCCAGTGCTTTGCTGAACACAGCCTAGCCCATTAAAGGGAGGTCTTACATAATCCCTACGCTTGGCATGCCTCTTGGGGATCGCAGTGTGCAATGTTTCTCAACCCGGTCGGGCCCGGTTGCATTCGTAGCCAACCCGGTTGTGTTAGCGATGAAACCTTTAAAGTACCTTTAAAGTTTTGAAATCATAGTATTCAAATAAGAAACTAATAACGCAGATTAAAATACTAAACGTGTTAGAACATAACGACTTAAATTAGATAGATTAACTTTGCTACCTTTGTTTAAACAAAACAAATTCTTATTTCCTAAAAGTAATTATTATGTTTTTTCTTAAACTTTAGCTAATGGCTATTAAGACTGTTGAGTGTTACCATTACCAATTGAGCAAATAGTTAAATCTTATAGGCTAGGCTGTGCTGTATACAACCAAACGCAGCGGATGCCATGACTACGTATATTCTACGAGTTGGTGCTCCCGCGCCGCACGCCGCGGTTTACGTACCGGGTCCGGTGACCAGGCCTGGTAAGAATGGCCGGGCCCGGTGGATGCCAAAAAGTGTGATTTTGGCTTAGCACGCGATAGTGCTTGTAATCATATATTTATATAGAAATCAATAAGAAGAAGGCGCAGGAGCCACCATCCTGTATTTTTACCCTTAGTGACACAGGAAAGAGATGGGAGAGGGGTGACATTTTAGTTGTGATTTAATGAGATTAAATGTCGATTTTGAACTGCGTTTACGTCAAAGCGATTATAAACGTCAAGTAATATTTCCTTCGTGTTTATTTTCCAAGGTAAAGAATATTGTGATCGGTGAAATGTCAGCGATCTCCTATACAATTGTTTGTAATTTGTTGATGACAGTGAAAGCTCTTGAAAGCGTTTAATTAACTTTAACGTCGAAAATTAGGCGTTTACAAGTTAATCTTGTCTATTCTTGAGTAAATTCAAATATAGCTCTTACCTCAGTCAAGCGCGTAAATTGAGCTTAGCTTGAATTGATCGCGTTCAGTTTCAAAGGTGAAATCCGCCCTTAGTATAGTTTGTCAATAGCGAAGAATTGTACAGATGGCTTTAGTTAAGCTGGGATTAGACAGCGATAAGTTTCTTATGGTTCTCTAATATAAACCTATTCCTATGTTAGGACAAACATGATATCACGTTTTCAAAGTAAATTGTTTATCTTCTTTTGTCCGATATTTCAGTTAACTTATAGAGGAAATGAATTGAGCTATCCTTTAAATATGTGTTTCATATCCAGACTTTTTAGGGTCCTGTAAACCAACACGAGACCTTTTAATTAAGACTACGCTGTTTTAAAACTTTTGCAGCTAGTTCTTAGGATATAAATATTTTTATTAACAAACCCTTACCGACTTCAAACAGAAAATATGCATTATCAGGGCTAACTCAAATACTACTGGCCAGATCTCACTCAAATTTAAATGGGACTACACGACAAGCTCCAGCTCTCGAATATAAAAAAACTTTTTTTTTTTTTTTTAGAAATCGGTTAGTAAAAGATTTTAGGGTTTCCATAGTAAATTTTTTTAACGTGCGTTACCACCCTCGTTTTCAACGTGTTATTCAACATGCATGGGCACGTGTAGGAGCTTGTGAACAGTATTGCTTGGCCCGCAGACGCTCCGAGTTGCTTGCTGGGCTGCATACCAGGCCGCGAGGCACGCGTAATTGCACCCACTGGTGTGCCGCGATGCGTTTCAATAGCTGGATCGGCTGGCCGGACGTTGTGGAGCTTCTTCCTGGGATGCTTCCATGCAAAGCGTCAAACTTGGTGTTATTATTTTGGACGTAAAATTTCAGCATTATGAAATAACAGCTAGGTGCAAGCTGGACAAGCGCTTAAGATTCTGAACGGAGTAAAAATAAAGCGTAATTTTGTATGCCTATTGTGAAACCTAAACTAAAACGGCATTTCAGGTTCTAGCTAGTGCATAAAAGCCTGTTTTGAAGCACATGTGAATAAAAATAATATGGTTTTATAGTTCAATATAAAAAAATATTTTATTTATTTATTATTGTTTTTATTTTATTTTCATTTATTTTATCAGCAATATTTTTTAAGTAAGTAATTAATAAAAATAAAAATCCCGCACATATTATTTCTCGATACAATGACACCCAAAACAGCCAAATATCGAGCTTCAATTTTAATTAAGAATAAAGTATTACAGAAAATATAATTGGTTTTGTTTCCTTGCAGTTAAGGTGAAAATCAAAGAGTTCAACTCATGCAGTCTACAGGGTTAAAGGTAAAATCATTTTACCAATAACCCTGTCTGGTAAAATGACTGGTTTTATACACTCATTGTAGGTACACTCTACTATTTGTTTGGTAAATGCTTGTCACAAATATATCGTGTACTGCAACCGAACGCTCGGTAGGTGAGTAGGGGCATATTTTTTTATAAATTGGTATTTTTGCAATGTACACACTTTTTTCAAGATCTGTAAAAAAATAAAGATATTATACCTATAATTTTTTTTATCGTTATAAGACAGATGGATCTGCCACGCTTTATTTCAAAGCTATCCATCTTCTAAACAAGTTCAATACCCTAAAGTAGGTACTTCACGTAGGTGTTACCTGCTGAAAGCAATTCATTCAGGGCTTTGTGAAGGGAACTATTGTGTTGTTCCCCAAGGGCACGTATAGAGAGCTTTTGTGTATATGTAGACAATGTAAAAAAATATGGACAGGATTCCGTCAAAACAATATAATATGCAGATACTTCTGTAACCTCTGAACCCCTAAAGCCTTGGCATGCTAGAACCTTTTTAGCTAACATGACATTATGACTTATAACTCATTTTTTTTCTAATAGTCAGAGCATGCCCCGGCTATAAGGGTGGATGGCGCGGGTTTGAATCCCACTTGTGACTATAATTTCTCTTCTCGTAAATTTGTAATGTAATCCGAGCCCATGCGTTATTGCATAAATAAAAATATTAAAAAACGTCAAGCATACGGTCATTACTTGCATGGGTGATCGCTAAACACTTCTTTCCTTCGAAGTGCACATTTAGCCGTTGGTTCTATTGTTTTATTAGAACGGCAGTCGTAATACATTTGGTTGGTATTTTGTATAATACCCGCCTGGCTAGCTACTGAGTACCCTCAAATAGAAAATCTTTGTCAGCAAACACCTAACAGTATGTTCCAGCAGCTGTCCATGAGAGTCAGTTCTCGTCTGTTTATCACCTGCGACCGTAATATCATTTTATGAGATTTTGTTCAAAGCTAAACCTATAGACAGTAAAAAAAATACTCAATGTTTGTAGTGGAGAGCGCGATTTAGTATAGCACTGAACAGTTCTTAGTTCTGAATATATTTATATTTTATGGATACCGAAGGTTGTTTTTGTTGAACGTGGCAGTACAATGTAGAATATTTCAATATTAAAATTTGTGATTGACCTTCATAAGAGCGTCGTAGACACCTAAATTGAATAAATGATTTTGAATTTGAATTGAATTGAATTTGAATGGGCACAGGCAGAAGCCAAAAGGCAAAACGAACTTCACGGGCAAAACCTATGGGCAGTAAAATAATCATTCAATATTTCTAGTGGAGAGCGCGATTCAGTACTGCACAAAAAATGTCTGAGTTCTGAATAGTTTTGTATTTAATGGGCAGAGGCAGTAGCTAAAACGCAAAACGGACTTCACTGGCAAAACATATGGGCAGTAAAATAATCATCCAATATTTATAGTGGATAGCGCAATTTAGTACTGCACAATAAATGTGAGTTCTGAATAGTTTTGTATTTAATGGGCAGAGGCAGTAGCTAAAAGGCAAAACGGACTTCACTGGCAAAACCTATGAGCAGTAAAATAATCATTCAATATTTCTACTGGATAGCACAATACTGCACAAAAAATGTGAGTTCTGAATAGTTTTGTATTTAATGGGCAGAGGCAGAAGCTAAAGGGCAAAACGGACTCCGCTGTTCTATCCGTCATTCTGTCTATCCGTCAGTGTATCTGTCGTATGTCCCGGGTCTCAGCTTGTAAAGCAGATAATATCAATGTCAATCAAAGAAGTTCCATGATATATGTCTACTTCCATACAACCCTCTGTCAACGCGCTGCTACTCCTAACTCGGGAAAAAAAATGTAGGCCAACATTTGACCACCATCTCTCCTACTGATGGGTTATTGTGGTCGAAGATGGGTACTCCTAGAATGGGTTCTGATTCTCCATGATTGGTGCTTATTCACATTATGTGCTTGACCATAGATTTTTTACTTCAGGATGGTACTGATCTAACTATGCTTACATTCACAAAATGTCTTACCATCGTGCTGTAAGTGAAGAAAGGCTTGTAATAACGACCTCATTTCAGGGCCTCCTTAGGGATATTCTCAAGATGTTATAACTGTCCGTTTTGTTAGCTTTAAAAGGTTTTTGGGAAGGTACCAAAGAGATTTATAGAGGGTGGATGGGTAGGTACAAGATATTCGGCTAGAAATATGATGTTATATCGAATAACGGAATTCCTTTTTTTAGAATTGTACGAGTATATCTACACTAATATTGTAAGAGGAAAGATTTCTATTTTTGTTTGTAACGAATGAAATTAAAAATTACTAGGCCGAAAATTCTTTTGAAAAATTCTTTGACATAGGCAATGTTTTTTTTTAATAGCCGTGCGAAGCCGGGGCGAGCCGCTAGCTATTCATATTTTAACGTTGTCTGTAATAAACTATTAGTTTGTAGAAAGCTTTACACTGTACATAGTATAACATTTCAGAAGATCAAGTTTTGAATTGAATTCATTGAAGTTATTTTAATTTTATTATTTTTTATGAAAGTAAAAGTAAAAGTCATCTGCGGGATTCAAACCCACACCTTCCACCCCTATAGCTGGGATATGCTCTAGCCCCTAAGTCAGCATGACATATGACGTATGAGTCTAATTTGTCCTTTCGTTCTTAACCATCGTATGGGGATGGAGCGACATCTATATTTCAACTCACTGTACTATAAAAAGAGACCAATTTTGCAATTAGCTTTAAACTTGATAACGATGACGCAAACGTACTTTTTATGAGATTCCCACCTGATGTTAAGTGGTAGCTAGTGCCTCACTTACTACTTACTCTTCAATGAGATGTTGTTAGAGAAGGCGATTCCGGATGGATAGAGCAATAGTTCACTGGTGCCCTTTATAAAAGAAAGGGACTGTATCATTATTATTTTTGACAATGAATCGAATATTAATGAAAATATCGACATTTAGGTGATGAAGAATATGCACAATTCGCAAAATGCCCCGGGGGTCTTGGCGCCTGCCAATCGTGGGGATTATGGCAAACCTTCCCCTTAATGGGGAAGGCTCTGTTCAGCAGTGGACACAAGCAGAAAATCGGTCGCCAAGCACCTAACAGTGTGTTCCGAAAGCAGTCCACGAGAGCCAGTAAAATTATAGGCACATAAGACTTTACAGCTGTATGTGTATGTCTGAGGACGACGGGCGCAGTGCAATTCGTTGCTTATGTCGAGATGTATCAGTTATGGGCCGAGGTTAGTCCGCTTAGCAGCAGGTTGACCTAGTGTTTGAAAAGTCTCAATTATAAAAAAATACTGATGTTATTATTAAAATCTGCCTATATACGTTTTTTTACCAGTTGTAGTATTTCAATTATTCAGGCCTGTTTAATATTAAAAAGTGTTTTATTCATAAAGGCGTCCCAGGAGTTCGGTTTTTTCCGTATTTATATTTACGTTTATGAATTATTGTCCTTGTCGGCTCACTGACAACGCAAATTCCTGATGGTGTTACGATTGGAATGTGGTTTTAGTACTCATCTAGTTTACTTAGTTCATAAGCGTATAGGTATTTATAAAAAAGTATTCATGCTACAATTTATATATACCTGGTAGATGACAATGGACTGGTTCTCTATTACATGGACCAAAACATATCTGGTTAAACGTGGCTAAGCGAAAATCATATTTTACAAATTATTGGCGCACTACATTTTTATTCCCCGGGCGGGAATTGAAGTCGAACCCACGTCCTCCGATATCGCGTCGGATGCCTAAACCACCTCGGCCACCTGGACATGCCATTTCTAGCCGAAACGCAGATACCTCTATTAAAAATCATCATCATCAACAGTCGGAAGACACTGATGCCTACCTTCTAGTATTTTTCCTTACAACTTCCACAGGAATATTTCGGGGGTTGCATATCTATCGCGACACCCCAGGGGTCATATAATGGCTAAATGTACCTGTTTATTTAACTTTACGAACGCAATCACCAGTTGGTATGTGATGATATGATTGAAGGTGTGCACAGTTAAAAAAGAATTAATGATTCTCAAGCAAACCACCTAGGAGACACTGTCAAGTGCTTGGCGAGAGATTTTGCATTATTATTTTCTTATTATATTATTATTACTTCTACTGCAACCAAAGTTGTCCAGTCTGTTATATATATATTTTTTATTTTTTTTTATTATTTATATATGTGATATATAAATAATAAAAAAAAATGTAAACATGCAATATTCTGGGCAATAAAAGTTCTTCACGTAAAAAAAACATGTTTCTCGTTGCTTAGAAACGTATAACATTCATTGTTAATGTATTTCATGTTCAGGTGCAACTTGCGATATGCAATAAGGCTTATTTTTCATCGTTCATCGTTTCAGGTATGCATAATTCAGCCATATGTACCATGTTATATTTATCTCGTAGATAATTATACGATGCCCATGGGTTGAATACTCTGCATTAACTCTGATAATTAAGTCATCAATTACGGAAAAAACATAGAAAATACTGCATACTTCGATATTTTTTCCATACCAACCACAGTGCCAAAATACCGGTTTTACGGTTCGGTAAAACACCGAACACCGGGCTAGCTTGCTCCCTGCATACACTTATAATAAGAATATATTTTGCACGCACCTCACGTTTTTGCTAAATTACTTTTATTAAAAAAGTTAAGAGTTAAGTACGTTGAAAAAAATCTGTTACATTTTTAATAGCGACCTTGCAGTGTAAACTATCAACTTGATAACGTAAGGTAGCATCTCAGATAAGCTCTCGAGTTAAGTGGTTGGAACTCAAGTAAGCGTATTTTAGTGCCCTTTAACATAAGAGGAGATAAGACAAGGCCTACGTAACCTATTAACAGGTGTAATGGTGACCTTTGCCGTTGAAACAAGAGGGTGGTGTCTGAAGAGCCGGCGATAAAACTGGCTTAATAGATACAAATGAATTAGGTTGCTATATTCAAGTAGAGGACAAAGAAGGGACAGCGTTTGAGTATTATTTATGTTAAGTTTATGACCAGCATCCACCCGTGGCTACGGCCATTTAAAATTGGTAATACCGCACTCTGTCGTGAACTACCGAAAGAATGTTCTAACCAAATTGTCCATTAAACTTATAAAAGACGGGAGATACGGTACCTCAAAAATGGCAATGTAAAATGAGGTGACGTCTCCTGATTGAGTCTTAGTAGTGTGCGTATGCTTGACTACTGCATGCTTGTATTCCTGTTTTTGTTGTTCAATAAAATATATCATATACAATGGAAATGTAGGTGTGTGCAATAAGTATATGCTCGTGTTAAATTTTCTTCACATTATTAGGTCGTCATATTAGAGCTCTTTTTATTTAAATCGATATAATTGTGAAAAAAATCACACACAGGTTTCCTAACTCATAAGGTGAAGCACTATAAAGCTGAAATTTAGCAGGTAGTAGGCGACATCAGCTAAGTCAGAAATTTTTGGAAGGACGGAACGGAAAAAAATACAAAAAGAGCAAGATTTCATGACCAATCATTTATAACCATTATGCTCTTATAACTAGTATATTATGGGTTATATAAGGACCAAATATTCAATAATCTTGGCACAAATAGATATTTTTGATGAGATGAATTATCCGTCTACCATTTTACTTAAATACTTTTACTTTTGCAATAACGAATGCTTTGCGCATTACGTTACAAAATCACAAATTTACGGGAGGAAAAAACATAGTCATGTTGAACGGGAGGAAAAAATTGAGTTATGACTCATTATACGAGTAGCTACTCGTATAATGAGTCATAACTCAATTTTCAGTCGGTCAGATTATACCTCGGCTAAAGGGGTGGATGATGTGGATCCCGCACATAACTATAATTATTCATCTCGTAAATTTGTAATTAAATAGTAGCGTTTGAGTTCTTTATAATTCAGCTTGATTGATAAGTTTAAGTTATTGTCAGTGTCGGGTTTTACAAGTTTAGTTCCGACGAAACATCTCAGATGTGACAACTGTCAAATTGGTGTTGATACGAACAGCACTCATGTGACGGAAAATTAATTATTCGGTTTTTTCAAGTAAAACATCCAATGTATTTTTTTAAAATCATCTCTGTCAATGTTAGTTATGACAGTCGTCAGTTAATTAAGACATATTTCAAGTCTTATTGAGATCTGCGTTCCGGTAGACAGTTATCAATTTACGTTGATTTAAGTTGATGTGAACAACTGTCATGTGAAAGTAGGCAAAGTCACAGATGACGTATTTTATTGGGTTTGGCTTTATGAAGTCAAACTTACGTAAATTATCAATCTGAATGTATAACTTTGTCATAACAGCTGTCAAAGTTATATACATACATATGACAGCTGTCCAGTCACTTAAGGCAACTGTGACATTGAGATCTGCGTTTCAGGTAACTAATGTCAAACTTATAAATGCTATATTATCTTGTAAGATATTGAGAGTAGATTACTAGTTTCTTCGCAGAATCTGAAATATTAGTTCCAAGTGACATCTGTCAAACTTGAAGAAATTGCTATCTCTAAGACTATTGATTCTAGAATACTTGTTTCTTTACAGAAAAGGTAGCCGTTATCAAGATCTTCATTGTTGGTGATAGCTGTTAAACTTAGCAGAATTACATCTCTGCAACTGTTGAATTTCAGAGTTAGTTTTTACAAGAAATATATAGATCTAATTGAACTCTTCTCTAACTTAAAAAAACTACTAAAAACTATTCGTTTTTTTAAGATAAAGCTAGTTTAAGTTTGATAGCTTTCGTCGGAAATGAAGATTTACAATTAGCATATTATAACACGCATTAGTCATATCGAGTCGTATTTATTAATTATTGTTCATTGGTTATTTTGCGTATTGGTCACATTATGCGTTTGGTGTAAAAATGACAATACAAACAAGAATATTAGACGAGGGTATTTTGTAATTTAGTTTCAATGTTTTAGATGGGAAGCAACAACTTCTGAGTAACTGCTATATTATAAATCTTACGCCTGCCAAGCGTGGGGTTAATGGATTTTGTTTGTCATGAACACAAAAATTAGAGGCTAAACTTTTGTACATTCTGATTCTGGTGTCGTTTAAAACCTGTCGTTCATGGAGACTTTGCACCATGAATGACAGGTTTTAACTTTTAGTTGCGTCAACGAAGATTTACCGTCCTGAAGGTATCAACAATCTGGATTCCATAGAGCAAAGAATACTAATAATTCGAGTATTTTTGTATGAGTATACGGCCAAATCATATTTATGTGTTTTTCTGTTACTTCCGCTTCCTCTGTACACAGAAATACAATTTTTCTTGCTCCCATTGATGCATTTCGTGTATTATATACACCATCGCGAATTGAAAACATAGGCTATAATAACATAATGGGATTTAATCGCGATACAACATTTATAATATTTATTTACCTCGATTCGACCAAGTTGCATTGGTCGTGGTCACGAGGGGACTCACATCACAATATATATATATATATACATGTTATATGTCCCGTTACATATTTATAACCATATTATATAGACCAGTTTAATCCTTATACAAGAAAGAAAGACTAGGTTAGACTCTTGACATTCCAACCCGGCACCCGGCGGAGAAGTATTTATGTTTGAAAGTTATTATACGTGTAAAGTTATTATGTTGTGAAAAAATTGTTACGTAATCGATGTTCTTTATACATGTCAAAAGTTTTTACGCTTAAAACTTTAAAACTCTTCAAGTTTTAGGAATTTCCGTTTGTCCTCTAAGACGCAGGCTGTTTTGAATGTTATTGGACCCGGAAATGTATGACGCGTCTTGACGGATGAGAGTTTATGAAAGTTTATTTTAGTACCTACATTATTAATGGCAAGGACGACAACCATTACTCATTTAATGGCTCTTCTTTGTTTACTTCTTCTTGTAAGCAGATATATACCGTATTTTTGAATTCACTGAGAAAATCATCACAGCTTGATCAATATTTAGAAAGCTGTGATGTTTTGTAGTCAACTCAACGTGGAAAACATTATATACATTACCGTTTTAATTGCTCCACTTATAAGTTTCCAGTATATTTTAAATGAAAACCTCCAATATAATTAATTAACTCACATGCATCGTAGATAATTATAACAATGGAAAGAACAATAGAAATGGACGATATAGACTCCGGTCGGTACAAAGCGGTTCATGTCATCAGGATATATAAACACACGTTTCGTCAGAAATGTTTCAAACAGATACATTTTTAACCGATGTAAAAGAGGGCAAGCCTCACTCAGTTAAAAATCCAGATACTCCGCTAACTCATAATATTGTTGCTGAAACTAGCCGCAAAACCTTTGCTTCCGCTTCTTTCTAAGAAGACTGCAAAGCTTCTTATCCATCATCATTAAAATTGCGCTCGCACAAATACTTATAAATTCTCGACTACGGTGACATATCTTATATTGATTTAACTAAAGAACAGCTTCATGAAAGCCTAATTTTTTTTGTATTTGATTCATATATGGCCTCCGCAAACATGACCATATATCCGAGTTTCGTAAAAAGCTGAAATGGTTGCCCATACGACTTCGCCAGAATGCACATATTCTACACAATCTTTCTATACTGCTACTGAGAATATCTATATTGTCTTGGGAACCAGAATCATATGCAATTGTGAGTTCAATTAGTTCATCTTGTTATGTTCTAAGAAGCTTGCGTGATGTACTTGGAATTGATTAGTTGGTGAAATTGAAATGGTTTACTTCGCATTGATAGAAACAAAACTAAGATAAGGTATATTATTTTGGTGCAGTGGTTATGGAAACATTATAAAAAAAACCTTCCCCAACTCTCCAAAAAAGAAGTATTCGAATGATGTTTTCGAATACTTCTTTTTTGGATGATGATTCGTATATCACAAAGGGATTCCTGTAGAGATCATTTTAAGGAATTAGGCATTTTGACAGTTCCAAGTCTTTACATCTTAGTCCTTATGAATTATATACTCAATGATATAAAATATTTTGAAAATGAGCACGAGAAAGAGGGGAGGGAAAGCACGAGAAGGAAAGATCTTATAATATCACTTCAGAAATTAATATAATTAATATATAAGCCCGCATCGACATACAAGACAGAAAACATATTTAATGAATTACCTCAACATTTAAAGGAAAAGTCTACCGACCAAATATTTTTAAACGATAGCTTAAAGCATTTCTTTTGGAAAATAATTATTACAGAGATTAAATGTAATAAGATTGACTATACAGGTATACGTGGTACAAGTGAACGGAAGTGTTGGAAAGGGAAGACCTAGGCAAACGTACCGAAATTATTTTGAAGACGTTCTGAAAAAAGGTCAGCTCGACAGTAGGTTTACTATACTGACGCATATTTATAAAATGATTGAAAAGTGTGCATGAAGCGAAAGAGATTTGTAAGAATCGCAGCAAGTGGAAATCTATAGTCTCTGCCTACAGAAGGAAACCGCCACGGGAAAAAGCCGTGATTTTATGTATATGATTGTAAGAATTATTAAAACACTAGCTTTCCGGGCGCGGCTCCGCCCGCGCGTATGTCGGTTATCGCGCAAAAACATAAACCTCTTTTTGCGCATTTGAATAAAAACTATCCTATGTTTTTTTCCAAGTCTCAAACTATTTCCATACCAAATTTCATTGAAATCGGTTCAGTAGTTTTGGCGTGAAGGCGTAACAGACAGACAGACAGACAGACAGACAGACAAAGTTACTTTCGCATTTATAATATTAGTACTGATTAAAGAAATTTTGACATAATGTCAAGTGCTTACCAGTACGAGTACCAATATGTAATGTAATATATTTTTATTAAACCATAAATAATATTTTTTTATCTATGTAAAATGTAATCATAAGGTACCTATATTATTTAAGGACTAATGATTAATATTCGAATACAATGTACAGTCGCCTGCAATAAGAAATATACACATTGTAATTTTCAAAATTGTGGCAAAGATTTCTGTTTTTCTCTAAGTTCACAGAAGTATCAAAAAATCAAAGAATAATTTGACGTTTTTTATTCATGTTCATGTAAGCTACGATTATTAAGAATATAGTAATATTGCATTATTTTGAAAATGACGAAGTGTATACATCTTATTGCAGGCGACTGTACCTGGTTTATGAATAAATTACTCTCTGTGTCAGAAAAAAACAATACCTAAGAGTCTTTACGCCTTGCGCTATCGTTCAAATTTAGGCATTTATCGTAGCGCGGCGCACACGAGCACACCGTTAGCAAGGATCGAGCGGTCAAAGACGATGTCGCATGGAATAAAACATTTTGATCCTTTTTGAAGTGTTATTTATTTTTGATAAATAATGTGGAATGTTATGTAACTTTGTAAATTCATTTCGCATCTTTACAGTTTACATACAAAGTAGACTTAAATGAACCTAATAATAAACCTCTCATTGACTAACATTAGCACACCTATCTATAACTATAGTCCATTGAAAAGTTACATGAGCTTTGCATTTTTTAGAGCACGCAATTTTATTTTTGAGACATGTATAGAAGAAGCTTAACCTCAAGTTTGTGGGGTCACCACCCTTGTCCCCCGGCCGCCATCTTGGAAAAAGGGGTGAAAACACGTATTTTGCGATATCTCAGAAACTATGCGTTTTACAAAATATTCGTTAGGACATAATTTGTAGCAAATTGTTTTGCCTATAAATATGGTACGTATATAACTTTGTGCCCTAAATTAAATATTAAAGAAGTTATAAGCAAAAATATATTTTTTTACTCTATAACTTTCTTTATACATTTTACAAAAAAATTACCTCAGAACAATATTGTAGATGATGTTTTGAGGATTTTTTTTCCGAAACCCGCAGTTTAATTGATTAAACTGAAAATAATATCCACAATTTTCAACACGTTTACACGTAACAAAAAATGTAGCACAACTAAAAGAATAAACTGAGGTAGAAGAAACAGCTAAGCCTGCGTATAATAATAATAGTCGTAGCAGGCAGATGTTCCTTTATCCCCAAACGGTAACTCAGACCTTTTCTACCTGCTTATCCTTCGGTAAGTTATATTTGGTAAGTTCTATGGTAAGAAAAACAGTTAGGTATGAATAAGTGAAGTTGTACGAATTTTTTTTTTTTTAAGGATATGAAAAAAATAATTTAAACATTTCATTTTGACCCGATTCCCATGAGCATTGATGAACCTGGTCAACTTTGTAGCGCTGTAAGTGTTTTAAATGAAATAAATTAAAAAATCATAAAAAAATTCCTCAATCGATAATCTACAAGATTGGTCTGAGGTATCTTTTTTGTAAAATGAGAAAAAGAAAGTTATAGAGCAAAAAAAAATATATGAAAATTTTCTCACTCTTTTTGGTTATAACTTCTTAAATTTTTAATTTAGGGCAAAAAGTTATATAATCATATTTGTAGGCAAAATAATTTGCAAATTATATGCTGTAGAATTTTTTGTAAGACGCATAGTTTCCAAGATATCGCGAAATAAGTGTTTTCACCCCTTTTTCCAAGATGGCGGCCGGAGGACAAGGGTGGCGACCCCACAAACTTGAGGTTAAGCTTCTATGGACCACCCACATATGTCTCAAAAGTAAAATTGCGCCCTCTAAAAAATGCAATATTCGGTCTTAAATTGTAACATTTCAATGGACTACTGAGTAGGTATCTATATTCGATTATGTACTTCTAACCATCGTTGATTATAGGCAAACAACTTAGTTTTGTAGTTTGTATACCTGCTTTGTGCATGCATATCTTGGTTCATTATATTTGTATAACTGCCCCGTTGGCGGAGCGGCTATAGTGGTCGCTACGGAAAGAAAATAAGGTGCGTTTAATATAGAGGTCTTAAATCCTAACTCAGGGTCGGTACTAATTGTTTAATAAAATATATAACGTCTATATTATTATAAACATCTTTTATTTTTAACCAAATCAGTACACGGTACAGACCGTTAGATAGTCTTGCCTTAAATATAATTATATCTTAGAGGCATAGATCGTGCTTTATGATGGTCAATTATTTCGTGTAAAAGACACTTGTTGTAAAAATGTATTACTTCGTTTTCATCTGTTTGGCCAAGTTAATACCTAATATAAAATAAAAAAAAATAAAGAACAAATAAGAAAAAAAATACATTTTAGCCTCTAGCTAGTTTCAAGTTTTTTTAAAAACTTTTTTCTTATATATAGCAACTACGCAACTTTTTGGTTTTTGCCATAGTAAAAAAAAATGTAACCATAAAATGGAACCGACTTCAACACCCAAAGTGTGAAATAACATGTTGAAGTCGGTACCATGATAGTTCAAAAGTACCTATGATCACAATATTGTGCGCATGGTACCGACTTTGACAAGTTATTTCACACTTTTGTGTGTTGAAGTCGGTTCCATTTTATGGTTACATATTTTTTACTATGGCAAAAACCAAAAAGTCGGTTCCATTTTTTGGTTAAAAAATTGATCACTAGTTTTAGTATCCCTTGCGATATCGATTGTCAATGATTATATCATCAAGATAGGTAAATACTTTTCAGTTGTTGGAGTGTAACGCAAAAACGACTTGACTGATTTTGATGCAATTTAAATATGACCAAACGACAAGCATCAGCTTTAAAACAAAAAAATAATAATCAAAATCGGTTCACCCTTTCAAAAGTTCTGAGGTAAAAACATAAAAAATACAGACGAATTGAGAACCTCCTCCTTTTTTGGAAGTCGGTTAAAAATTCAATTCCGATCAGGAAATAATAAATCCTAGTTAATAATGAAAAAGGCATGGTCTCAACAAAAATACCTTTACAATAATAAAAGCATACGCATAGATCAAAACAACTCGGTCACGCTATATTTTCATTGCGCACCGTAGTTACGGCACGTGTAGGGCGCGGGACGAGCAGCGATACGTCCTCCCTCCGCGAGCGCTAGGCGCAAACTGAGATGCGAGGTTGTTGTTGTTTAGGGAGGACATAGATGCTGGCTACCGCCTGTGCGGTCGTCCAGCTCCACCGGGTTTTGGGCGAGGGCCTGGCCCTACAATAGCCCGGGAGGGAGAAGTGCCGAAGGCACTTCTCCCGAGACGGGCGTAGAAGGCGAAAAGCGCTTTCTACCTCCGTCTCCTGCGGACGCCGAAAACGTACCGCTATTATAGGAGGGGTTGACAGCGAGCTCAAGGGCACCACTGTGGTTCGGACCTCGGCTTGTCTCGCTGTCGAGAGACATGGGGGGGATCGGAGCAAAATGCCTCTGTGCAACTGCAGTGTTGCACAATTGGGCCCTACTGAATAATACTCTTTGATTATTTGGAGAGCAATTTATCGTGACCTTGTTTTTGCCTCGAGCTCGCCGGCGAGCTCGGTGTTTGATTGTGTGACCTCTAATTACCTCACACCTGGGGATTTTACCTCGACGACTTGCGGATAACGCTAAAGCTGCCAATGTAATGACTGCGATGGGGTCATCCGGGTCGTCTAATACCTGCCGTGGTCGGCGACGGGGGGGTTTGAAAAATGGGATAGAAGAGGCAGTCGAGTAGTTCGATGCCTGGACAACCAATGGGTTCGGGTGGTGGGGCGCTCGATCAAAGTATCGGCGGGCGCAGTCCTTATTGAACTGCGCTAGAGAGGGAAGGTTTAAGTCGCAATGCAACTCGGTGTTCCGGATATACCACGGGGCGCCGGTTGCATTACGAAGAAAACGGTTTTGGATGACTTGAAGTTTATGAAGGTGGGCCTCACTAGCATGACTAAACACTACTGATGCGTAAGTCATGATGGGGCGGATGCAGGCAGTGTAAAGTGTCTTCTTATTACTAAGAGACATTTTACTCTCTTTGCGAAGTAGGGGACCAAGGCGACCCATTATGAAGGCCGCTCTGTTACGGACGGTTGTTATGTGATCGTTAAAGGTGAGATGACGATCAAGGGTGACTCCGAGGTATTTTGTTCTAGGAACCCAGGGAATGGGTTCGTCGAACAAAATAAGCGGTTTCGGGTAAGGGGAGCGTGTCTTCTCAGTAAAGCACATAGCTGTGCTTTTAGCTGGGTTGACCGCGATGCGCCATTTTCGGAACCAGTCACCGATCTCGGTGATGGCCCGTTGCATGACGAAATAGGACTGTCTGTTGATATGCCACCCAGTGGTGTAAATGGCGGTATCATCCGCATATTGGGCTAGGAATACTTTGGGCTGAGAGCGTGGGATGTCACTGGTATACAGTGCAAAGAGAATAGGTGATAGCACGGAGCCCTGAGGGACTCCGGCTCTGACTGGGTGGGGGGAGGAGAGGGTGCCTTCCACGCGATAGCGAAAGCTTCTGGCTTTAAGGAAGTCTTGTAGGATGAGCACAAGACGTTCTGGCACGCCAAATTGGTATAGCTTGTAGATCAAGCCGTTGTGCCAGACTTTGTCAAAAGCTTTCGCTACGTCGAGGAAGACTGCTAGCGTAGTCTGGGGTTTGGGGTACTTATTGAAGCCCTCAATGATGTGCTCCGTGAGGCGGTGCACCTGTTGGACGCATGAGTGTCCGGGTCTGAAGCCAAACTGCTCATCTGGGATAAGGTGGTGTTCCTTAGCATGGGACTGGAGACGGTTTGCAAGTAACCGCTCGTAAAGTTTGCCTAAGGCACTGAGGAGGCTGATGGGGCGGTAACTGGTGGGGTCAGATGAGCTTTTGCCTGGTTTGTGAATGCCAATGACATTTGCACATTTCCAGGTGTCTGGGAATAAGCAGTGGCTCATAGCAGCATTGAAGATGCTGACTAAGAGATGGATGAGAGGAGGAGAGAGGGTTTTAAGAACCCTGTTGGAGATGCCATCGGCACCGGGGGATTTGCGCGGTCGGAGGGCCTTGATCAGTCTCTCCACCTCAGCGTAAGTCGCTAAGGTGATTGGTGGGAGTTCAGAGGTGACCACAGAGCTTTTACGTTCGACTTCAGCATCCACCGAATCGAGGTGAGCTTGGTCAACGTGATCTACGTTAGGGGAACACTGAGCCTCTAGGCTATCAGCTAGGCACTCAGCTTTGTCTTCGTCAAAGAACGCTGGGACAAGTGGGACTGGTCTGTATAAGGGAGGCATGTCGTTATGGTTACTTCCTTTCAAGCCTCGCGCCAAGTCCCAGTAAGCATGGTGGCTTGGCACGAGGTTTGAAAGTTTATCGCCCCATTGTTGATCACGCAACTCAGACATGCGACTTTGAACCATGCGTTCAAAGTGGCGTTTCTTAGTTTTGTTCTCTTTACTGGGGTAAGAGTCGTAATGTCGGGTCACTGCTTTACTCTCCGTCACCAATCGTCTCACATCCGCTGGAATGACAAGGCGCCGGTCATCCGGCACTATGACCTCCTTTGCGGATGCACCTACTACGGTGGAGAGGTGATTGGTGAACGAATCGATCGCAAGGGTTATGTCATCTTTTGTCAGGATATCGTCAGGGATCTTGTCTAGGTCCGGTGAACTGATAGCCTTTAGGGCATCGCCTACTTGCTTCCAGTTCACTATCGTCTTAGTGGGGCGGGGGAGGTCAGTCGTTGGGTCGGGACCTAGTCGCAGTATAATGGGTCGGTGGTCAGAGTGAAGCTCGTGAACCACTTCTATGGAGCGTAACCGGAGTGTTACGCCTCTGAATAGTGCCATGTCAAGCAAGTCAGATCGGTGGTTTTCCATATAAGGGTAGTGAGTGGGCTCAGTGGGCGCAATTATGTCAAAGTTAAGTTCTGCGATTAGGTTTTCGAGTGCAATACCTCTGGGATTGTTGACGTTACAATTCCATAGGATGTGCTTACTGTTGAAGTCGCCAATCAGAATGACGGCGCTTCCTAATGAGAATAGGGCTTCTAAGTCAGCTCGGACGATCGGCTTTTTGCAAGCTTGGTAACAGGATGCTATGACTATAGGTTGATGACCAGTCATAGCTAGGAGGCAACAAGATGCTTCCATATTAACAAGAGTCGGGGTAGGTAGGGGAATGCAGTGCAGGGACCTTTTGTAATAGATAAGAGTGCCTCCCCCACGGGAGTTCACTCTATCATCACGTACCGTTCTGTAGTTGGCAAACCTAGGGTTCGCCTTCCCCGGTTTTAGAAAGGTTTCCTGCACGCATATGATATCGATAAGGTGGGTACAACAAAAGTCGTGGACGAGGTCACGTTGTTTGAAGAGGCCGTCAGCGTTAAATGACGCTAACGAGACTGAGTACGGTTTCGTGCGTTCGGTTGTACTACCCATAGTGGTTGTACTGGGGAGGGGCCTGGGGAACGAAGCGCTTAAGGGCGCTAAGTAAATTCGCGTGTTCCAATGTGTATTGGATCACGTCCGCTGGGGATTGAGCGTATTGCATCTTGTGGAATAGCTCTTGTACCTCATTGATGTCAACCGACATAGCCAGATCGCTGACTAGGTTGATTGCCTCTTGAAGAGGGGCAGCCATCAATGGCATAGGTGGAGCTTGTGGCCGGGAAGCGGCGCGGGGAGGCGCGCGAATGGTGTTGGCGACGGGTGCCGGGAGCGCGGGGCGAGCCGGGGCCGGTGCGCGGGCAGGGGCCGCGGCGCGGGCGGGTGCGGGTGCGGGCGCGGGTGCGGGCGCGCGGGCCGGGGCGCGGGCGGTAGCGACGGTCTTAACCATACTGGGTGGTTTAGACCATGCGTTACGGGCTGGGAGCGGCGCGGGTATTACCTGTGAGGCAGGTACTACCGTTAGTTTGGGGCTTACCCGTTGGTAACGGTCGTAAGAGGGACGGGTTGGCCTATGCCTTGCCACCCTGTGGTTCACTCGTGGTGCTTTAGGGCAACCACGGTAATTCGCGGTATGCCCTTGAGCGCCGCATAACACACAGCTGGGTGGGTCCGGCGAATCCCGGGTGCGAGTGCACGCTGCTGTCGCGTGATCGCCTAGGCACTTAACGCACCTAGCGCGAGCGAAGCAGAATCGGGAGGCGTGCCCGTATAGTTGGCAGTTGTGGCACTGCGAGGGACTCCCATTCTTGTATGGGGCTTGGACATCGAGTCCTGAGAGGCCACAGACCTTTTTTAAATTAAAAATGGCCTTGCCTTCAGGAGTACGATCTAGTACTACGAGTACTAGATCGTAGGGACTGCGGTCCTTCCCGCTGTACATGCGGTGAACTGCATGTACGGGGAAGTCTTGTGCCTTCAGGTCGGCACATACCGAATCGGTATGTACCTCCTTGGGCACACCGCGGATGACCACTCGGAGGACTTTCTCCTCTTCGAGCGCATAAGTGTGAAAACTTATGCTCTCGTTGCGGAGGAGTTTTGTTAGCGCTCTGTGGTCGCTAATGGAGGAGACTTGGACTTTAATGCCCTGCTGCGTGGAGCGGGCATTAGTATAATGGATCCCACGATCCGAAACTAAACGGGACAGCATGTCCCATTTGGTTTTGTCCTGAATGAACAGGGGCGGAGGCGGTTTTTCGCGGCGCGCGCTCGCGTCCTGAGGGGACGCGGCAGTGGTGGCCGGAGCGGAGGGAGGAGACGCGGGGCGCGGGGCGGGGGTCGGCTTCTTGCCGGAGGCGGGGGCCTTAGCGGGTGCCTTGGCGGGAGGGGCGGAAGTTGCGCAACTAGCGGCTTTAGGAGCACGCTTGCGCTTTCTATCTACGACGGTATAGCCGTCGTTATCTGAGTCCGAGTCAGTGCGTAAGGCGCGACTCGGATCTACCTCCATCTCCGCTTCGGAGTCCGAAGTGGGCTCTACAACGGCGATGGAGGGACGGGTGCTCGCTGGCCTCCCGATCGGTGAGCGCGAGCGAGACCTCTCACGGGGAGGGGCTGCCACCGTGCGTCTGTTGTCTGGGCCCGGAGCGGGCGAAAGCGGACTGTCCTCTGAGAAGGACCGGGTCAGAGGAGGGACGTTGGCCTCCGGGTTTGAAGTCCCGGAGGGAGCGATGAGAGTGTCCGTGAAGCGGGCATTCTCTTCCTCTTCTAGGAGTTGCATATGTGCAACGTATAGATCGGGGTGGCGGAGGGCGAAGGTCTGAAGGACCTGCACCTCACCGTTAGAGGGACGGGACTGCATCCTGAGGGGAATACTCAGGACGCCCTATCCAGGGTTTGAATTCCCTCACACACCTTGTGAGCTCACTGTGTGAGAGGGAGTGTGTACCTACGGTGTGCCCTAGTTGTGTACCCTCTCCGAGCTTTTTTCTCGGCGGAGAGGGGTGCTCCTAAGCGCTACTCCGGGTTTGACTAGGGGCGACCCCAAGGCCAGAATTCCGGAGCCCAGCTTGCTTCGGCTGACCCGTGAAGCGGGAAAGGCCACGGTGCAAGGTTAAACCAAAACAACAACAGTGGCCGTTGTCACCGTAGGGTGTCACACTGCGACCGCAGCAAATGGCGGATTTGATCGTTCAGACGGGTTTGGCTGACGCTACCCCACGCCTGAACGACGTCGCTTAACAGCACAAAGTGTGTTGTTACGCGACTGTTACTATGTTGTGTCGGATAGTAAAGTGGTGAAATGCGCACCGAAAAGTGCGGTCGAAGCAAGACCACCAGCCCGATATGATGTTGTTCGTCCGAAACAAGGGACTGGGTAGGTGGTAATGCCAGACGTCTTAGAGCGCCTCTGCGCGACGGCACGGCGAGCTCGTAGCTCGCGTTGCTCGGCGTTCGGCGGCTGCTCAGCTTCTGCACACAAAACAAAAACTTCGTCAGGACTGCGTATTCCAAGGCACTGGTCTGCAACTAGCGTCGGAACGATGACCCGAGTGAGACGGCAATAGTGCGGGGACTATTGCGGTCTCACTGGGAGATACTGGCGGAGCTGTAGACAGGTGTGCACGGCGTGGCGGCACAGGTCGGAATGAGTGAGTGAAAAATCCACCTGAGATGCGAGGCGTTGTGTTCCGTCATTTATAGGTCATATTGAAAAAATTGTATAAAATACATTTTTCACTAAATGAACGACAAAATATTATTATCTATTAAATAAAAACTTCAACTAATGAATTGCATATTTATTTATTTGATAAAATACCAGATTTTGTAGAAATAACAAGAAATTTGAATGGTATTTTTGTGCCAAAAGTGCCCTTTCAATCCCTTATTTACTCAGTTGTAACATATATTTATCAAAATGTTATTAATGCACTCCATTGGTGGTAATATGATTGGTTTACTGATATTTTTCAATCTGTAAAACGAATAATTTTTGTTCGATAAAAAGACTGTTGAAGTTACACTGATGAAGAAATTTATGAAAACATGAGTTGGTAAAAATTTTTTTGTCGGATTTCAGTTGTTTTTTTTATTGTTTTGTTTAATGCACTCCATTAAAAAAACAATAAACTTTCTTCCTGCATCATTTAAAAAACAAAATCTTTTATACTTTAGCTGCAGCAGCCTTGAGAAAACGGCTGTAAAATGGCTTTGCTGGAATAAAGCCTCCTAACAGTCGAAAATGTTCAAACATCCAAAATTATCTTTCTTAATTCATCGCCATCAAAGTTTCATAAAAATGAGAACAGCTGAATTATCTGACACGCAAATAGCTTTAACTAGTTTTAGACCGTCCATTTTCGTGAGTGAAATAATCGTAAAATTTTCTCATCACAGTAGTGTGGGACATCAGATGGATCTAACCATAAAAACTTTGGCTCCAAGCCTATCCGGATATCGTGTGATGTCATTACTTTGCCCTCTTACCCTCTATTTTCCACCCTTTAAGCTTTTTGGGGAATTATGACTTCTGTGTCGAGAAAAATATTTTCTTTTTTATTTACTCGTACAAACAAAACATAAGCGGTTGTGATTTAACTTAGTATTTTATACGATTATTCAAATTTAAATGATTTATTAGCAGAGTATTAGAAATACAGTAGATGTTACAATCTTAATATTATTCACTATACTCAATCAAAACTTCATGAAAAATTTAACACTTTCATATATGTATTTCATATATAATGTAATTTTAACAAAACCTCAGAACAAATCATAAAGAAAAATTAAAATCATCTTCATCTGTCAATGACAGATTAATATGTGTGATTATTTAAGTTCTATTCATTTTCATTAATTATTTATGGTACGGGGGATACGGTCACCACATCGAGCCAGGTGCATTCGTCACCAGCGTCTCAACAGTGTCCTTTAGAAAGGCTAGTCCACCTAAAGGGGCGTGTTCCAGTCCTTCGGCACGTACCGAAGGGGGCACGAAATCAGGCGGCCCAGGCGGAGGTTGTGCGACATTATCAACGCGTGTGTTGATTGTAACGGGGTAGAGGACTGGACTACACTCTTTTGCGTATGTTGCTCTGATAGTGCCGGAAAAGGAACTACCCGGGAATATGACAGCTAAGGTTAAAGCTAATCTCATGTCTTCGGGGTACAACCGTGTTCATAAGAATTATTATTATTAATTGGAACCCATAGTCAGAGGCCACACGTAAAGTCTGGCATCAGTTCAGTCCCTGATTTTTATGCCAGATTGATAGAAGGGGAAGGATATTCACGCTCAGTCAGATTGACCATCAGTCAAACGTGAACTTGATATAAAAAAACACTCATTGGATTTAATTATAAATAAATAGCCAAGTGCTAGTTGGGCC
This sequence comes from Plagodis dolabraria, assembly GCA_963854805.1. Lineage (NCBI taxonomy): Eukaryota > Metazoa > Arthropoda > Insecta > Lepidoptera > Geometridae > Plagodis > Plagodis dolabraria. The sequence continues at coordinate 20,217,018 of OY978457.1, read as the reverse complement.
TAGCACTTTCAGGGTTGGTCCGCATTGTGCCCATGGGCAAGAAACAAAATATTTGTCGGTTATTTGAAATAAAAAAAATTAAGACTATAAAACTCAAACAGAGTAAAATATAATATGGTACTTAATATACCGAAATTTCGGATTGGAATATAAAATATTGGAACTATTAAAATAATTAAATTTAATTTCTGGTCAAATATTGATTTTTGGGTCAACACTCACACGAAATATCTAAATTTCAGGTTCGGGTTATTTTTTTATAGCTGATGAACTAGCTTTGACCACTAAATCACCTGGTGGTGAATGATAATGTGGTCGAAGAAGTTATGTCCGACATAGTTGTGATTGATCAAGTACGACTAAGCAAGCTACGAGTTTGAATTAATAAATTATACTTATTACAGCAGAATATTATACATCATTAGATTCACTAGATTTTTTTACACATATTTTCTAACACTGTATCAGCCGGATTGTCCACTGCTGAACACAGTCTCACCAATTATAGGCGGGTTTGCCACTATCCCCATGCTTGGCAGACGTCTTGGGGATCACAGTGTGAGATATCAATTCCTCAGAAAGCGCTGCTGCCCAACTTCTGGTTTATTACCCTTAGTAGTTTCTTACGACAAAAACGATTAAGGTATTAAGGATGGGGAGGTAGCATACTAGCCTGGCACGACACCGGCTTTTCTATCTCTAACATATATGAATAATAGAGAATTTGTTTTGTATTGTTCATGTTAAGAGTTTGTCGTTTTTCGCTTGAGACAACCTTAGTCCTCTCTGTCCCTCTGTCCCCTTCAAGTTCAACATAGCAAAGGTTACGCGCGCGTGGGTGTTATTATGTTTTCTCGACGCTCTGAGCTATAGACATGCAAATCTTGGGCTTTTCAACACATCTGCTATAAACCTTGAGACGCGCAATATTCTCACAAAATGTTTCGTATTTTCTAGGATCTTTTATTTTACTTTTTTTGACAAACGGTCGTTGGCGAAGTGATTTATTTTATCTATTTATGCGCGTATGATATGAATATGTAATACTGTTTTACAAAGTTTTGCTTTGCTACCAGAAAATTTATATATACTGTAAGTTTTCTGTCTAAGATTTAAGTGTGATCGCCTCCTTAGTAAATATATTGACGTGAAAAAGCTTCTGAGATGTCTTCAGCTAGATAGAACTTACTAAGTAGAAAAACGGGGGCCAAACAGGTTCAGGTGAACCTAGAATTACTGGTTCTCAAGGACAGGTGCCGGAACACACCGAGGTGCTTAGTGACAGATTTTCTACTTGAGGATTGTAGCTAACAAGCAGGCATTCGCAATATACCCTACCATCATGCTATAAAGATTGCCATCCTAAGACGTGGACCGGCGCTTAACGTGCCCTTCGAAGCACGGAAGCGCTCAGTAGTAATGTCACTAGTGGTTACACATCCAAGTCATAACGGCGGCGGCCGCTTCTTAACTTAGCTGATAGGTTAAGAACGGCTAGGCAAATTTCGCTGCGATAGCTTCAAACGTTTACCCATAACAAATACAACCAATGCAATAAGTATGATGATGATACTATTAAATATCGTATAATAAATCTACCTAAATCTCGCGTATTACGTGACAAACACATCCAAGTCATAACGGCGGCGGCCGCTTCTTAACTTAGCTGATAGGTTAAGAACGGCTAGGCAAATTTCGCTGCGATAGCTTCAAACGTTTACCCATAACAAATACAACCAATGCAATAAGTATGATGATGATACTATTAAATATCGTATAATAAATCTTCCTAAATCTCGCGTATTACGTGACAATATGTAGGCACGGTTTTTTAGTCATCAAAATATGATAATATAGAAGCTATACCTATTTATAAATGTTTACGCATCCAATATAAAAAGAACAAATGTTGGTCGTATAAAAGAACAGTTCAATTATGTATTGTATGATGTTCATTTGATGAATTAAAATACAGTGTCACAGTAACTAAAGTAAAAAACATTATAAGAATTAGGAGTTTTTCACCGCATACGTAAATTCTATTCTTATATCAAATTTTACTTTTTGGATCGCAAATATTTTATATACAGGGTTATTGGTAAAACGCTAATAAACTCTTAGGGTTAACTTCTGCTAGTCCTAACAAACATTTTGAGATTTTTTTTCTATTTGAAATTTGAAAAAAAATTTTTTTTTTAATGTTTTTTTGACGGGATAATCACGAAGACCACCTGATGTTAAAAGATCATTTTGAGATGAACTTTTTTTCGTTATTAAATAAAAAAAAGTTCATCTCAAAATGTTTGTTAGGACTAACAGAAGTCAACCCCAAGAGGTTATTATAATGTAATCCTTGATATAGTGTGACCGTAGGGTTTATACATCTATAAAATATGAAATCCAAAAAAAAACCATCGTACTTAATCTATTCTTATTCACAACGTGCTCTTAACATTAATTAATTCTTCCGTGAATTATTTACCTGCTAAAATGTAGCAAATCAACCCCTCAATCCACATTGTCATTATGTAAGGTAAGTACTCTATACATTTTCAATGTCTCATGTCATATTAGTATTCCAAGAATGCTTCAAAAGAAATCTTCCTATTCGGCTGAAGTAGAGCAAATTTAGATTCGAATCTATCGCTGGATCAATCGTCCGGAATAGATTGAGTTTGTTACTTGAATGGGCGTTTGACGGCGTTCCTTCAAGTTTTGATATAAATGAATTACGGTGAACGTCAGCATTCCCCTTAAGTAATCAAGTTCAATAGCGAAAAATTTAAAGTTTAAACATTTTAGTTTTGTTCCTATGTTGTCTAACTAGTTTACTTGAAAACGTTATACGAAAGATTTAAACATAGCTTTTTCAATTTTATTTAATTGATTACATTTCTACATACTTATCGATCATGTGCTCAAAGATTCAAGACTTCCTGAGGATGCTTCATGTAGAAACAAAACGTGTCGAAAATTCTTCCGGCGTAGCCACGTGGCATGACATCACGAAGGCTTGACAGGAAAATTAGGCAGAACTGTCACTAGATATATTAATTAAGTGTTTTTCGAAAATATTAATCAAACGTTTTCTTAAAAAAATATTTATTATTGATGACGTTTATTACGGGTAGGTAATCAGTACTAATATTATAAATGCGAAAGTAACTCTGTCTGTCTGTCTGTCTGTCTGTCTGTCTGTCTGTCTGTCTGTTACGCTTTCACGCCAAAACTACTGGACCGATTTGAATGAAATTTGGTATGGAGATAGTTTGAGACCCGGGAAAAAACATAGGATAGTTTTTATCTGACTGCGCAAAAAGAGGTTAATGTTTTCGCGCGATAACCGACATACGCGCGGGCGGAGCCGCGACCAGAAAGCTAGTGTTTGATATTTTTGCCTGTTTTAATGGTAACTTACGGTTCCATTTCATACGCATTGGTGTTCAATAATTTTCACATTTTGAAGGTCAGATTTTTTTAAATTTGAACTCACGAATACCATGATGCTGAATGGTTGCCAGACTTAGCTTCAAGTACGATTAAACTGTTATAAATTTACAAATTATTTGAGTACAAAATGTTTTGCCCCGGGCGGGAATTGAACTCGCGTCCATCCGATTTCGCGCTGAAATAATAAACGCACGGGGCAAAACATTTTGTACTCCAATAATTTGTAAATTTAGAATTTCAGAAAACAAAAATGCACAGTAAATTGCACTAGGCTCGCTATCTATTAAATAAGATCAAAATATATCTCGCGCTGTGGGTCGGAAAGACTCTAGTAGTACGCGATGACGACGAGCACCTAGCATTTTTTTTAGTGTACGTTATTTTTGCTCTCCATGATAGACTTTTTTATTTTATTTTTTACTATCGAGAGGCTATCTTTTGATGTATTGAACATGTCATCAAGTGATGATGCAGTCAAAGATGTTCTACTTGAAGATGGTAGCTATGCAGGCGTGGAAATATTAGATCTGTAGAGTAACCGTATAGAACGTCCAACAGAGTGTTTTGAATCAGAATGGTACCTACCTACAAAATGAAATAAATTTGACTTTTTATATTTAATCAGTTACTTACGCGTTGGACTTACCAGATCAAGTCTGCCATTGGGGGTTCAGCAGTGCAGCTGAATGACTCCAGCAGGCAGAGGTGGCGAAACATCGTGAGGCGCATCACATCTGCCCCTGCCAGTATAACTACTGCATAGCAATCACGTCCGCTCTGGAAGAGCGTATCGAATAAGAAGAAGAAGATTCAATTATTCAGCTTACAATGGAAATATACTGTAAGATTTAATGAAACAAACATTATTGCAGCAAGTAAATGAGATGTAAAGAAAAACAGGCGCTTGAGATGGCTTTTAGGACGTGAATTGGAAGATATAGACTTGACGCATAAAATTAAGATTCTTTAATAAAAACCAGTATTATATGAAGACTTCGTGACTTGATTTAAATACATTTACTTCATGAAAGACCGTATTGCTTCGGAATAGCTAAGTGAATTTTAATTCAGAGGGCAGATTAAAGTCGGGTGAAAGCGATTTTGTTAACTTAATGACAGTGGATTACAAAAACAATTATATTAATGGTAGGAGAAATAATGAATCATGGTTTATATTACAAATTCGTTTAAGTTTTTATTGAACAAGCATATTATTATTTTGCCGCATTTTCAAAATCAATGAAGAACTTTACCCTAAATAATAATATATTTAGCAGGTAAAAAGTTTTTCATCTCATTTTAAATTAGAATCAACGCTTCTCCAACCTGAAAAGCTTTGTTTCTCATTCAAATTGAAGCCTTGCATAATAAATAACTATTTCATCTCTCCAGTACTAAGAAGACGGTTATAGTGATATATTTATGGTGTTCAGAAACTAAAAGCAAAATCGACTTTTGCTACGGGCGTGACCAAACCTGCGACCCAAAAAAAAACTCGTAACAGTATCAACCTTTCTTTTATAAATTATGTTATGGTTTTCAATTGATTTATAGATTATTTTATCTGAAACAATATTTTATTCAATATTTCGGCATTTTAAATAGTGGCAACACGCACAGGATCTCGTGGTCGGTTATTCAAAATCGACCACTCACTGTTGAGTTGGATTACCACTATCGCGTTTTGGAGGGAAAAATACTGGAGGAAGAAACCAGTCAGTCCGTCGGAACTCGGATGGTCATTCTGGCAAGAGACTTCGAGACGAAAAGTACTAGTTTGAAATTGTACAAGTTTGTAATAAATTGTATTTGGAAGTATTATCTACATTGGTTTGGAATTTATAAAAGTACCCATTATTTATTTTAATAACATGAAATGTAAATAAATAGGAATAAAATTATTGCCTTCAGTGTATTTTTGCCAGATATTTTTCTCATTGGCCTAGATAAAATATTGTACGTTTCAGAAAAGAGATTTTTTAGAACTAGCTGTGCTCAGTTGTCTATTAAACCGACTTAAAAAATTAGTAGGGTCTGATTGTGACTGTTTTTTTGGATGTTTGTTACCTCATAACAGGGTGGATCGATTTTGACGATTATTTTAAATTCGATAGCTGTTGTTTGTCTTGAGGTCCCGTTTTAGTTAGAGTGGGATCAGACGAGTAGTATTTGAGTTATCCCGAATAGTGCGGATTTTATGTTTGAAGTAGTTTTTTTTGTTCAAATCTTTGAGTTCTTTCAATCCTAGACTACTTCACTAGCTCGGTATTTCAAGTCACAGACAAAAAAAAACAACTTTCCTCACTAGTTGAATAACTGCCTACCTATTATTTTACTGTAATATGAAATGGGTTACACATGGATATCCATAGCAATCAATTTGAAGCATTTCCGCATGTATATCTCAACTCTCTTTTATTTTAACAATACCTGGGGCATAATAATACAGAAAGGTCCCTTGCCTTATTCATGTACCTAAGGCCTTATTGTCGCACTAGAATGGTTATGAAAATTTGACATTCGAACTCCATAGTGGGCATCGTTTTCAAAAGAAAATTACAAAATAAAGTTCAAGTGCATTACTATTATTATTATTTTTTTTACTTGATAGGTTAGCCTTTGACCACTATCTCATCTGATGGTAAGTGATGATGTGGTCGAAGATGTTGTTCAGGCTAACCTAAAATTACTGGCTCTCAAGGACAGCTATCGGAACACACCGTTAAGTGCTTGGCGACAGATTTTCAACTTGAGGGTGGTAGCTAGCCAGGCGGGCATTCGCAAAGTGCCCTACCACCATGCTGTAACGACTGCCATCCTAAGACAACAACCGGGACCGACGGCTTAACGTGCCCTCCGAAGCACGGAAGCGCTTTAGTAATGTCACCAGCGGTCACCCATCCAAGTCATGACCGCGGCGGACGTTGCTTAACTTTGCTGATCGATTCAGAATGGTTAAGCAAACTTCGCTACGAGCGCTTCAAAATTTATAATTATACAATAAGGCCTCTGCGTGAAAATGTCACATTAGGAGTCATACAAACTTAAAGAGGAATCAATGATAAAATTAGGAGCTAGTTGCCGGTGATATTTCATTTGCTGACACTTATTAATAGTTTTTGCCAAGATTTTATGAGATTGTGGTACGAATAATTTGATTTTAATCCGTTATTTTATAAAAAAATATTTTATTTCTTGATTACAATTCTGTTTTTAATGGCTGCTTTATCTAAGTGAAACTTGTAAAAATCTCGTGGATGTAAAATATAATAAATACACACTAAAAAAAGAAAACTGAAAAACTGATTTCGTGATAGATACAATTAGTCTATGCTAAGCAATTTCGGTACGTGGAACTATGCAAAATATGCACGATGTATATTATTATACTTATGTAGTGCACAGCTATTTTCAGTATTCTTTGGGACCGAACAATAAAAAAAATCGGCTAAGTGCGAGTCGGACACGGGCACGAAGGGTTCCGTACCTTTAGCTATACAACATTAAACGTCATATTTTAACCTTTTTTGTTTTAACGTACGCGAGTCCGACTAGAACTTGGCCAAATTTTTGTATTTGTTGTTATAGCGGCAACAGAAATACATCATCTGTGAAAATTTCAACTGTCTAGCTATCACCGTTCTTGAGATACAGCCTGGTGATAGACGGACGGACGGACAGCGAAGTCTCAGTAATATGGTCCCGTTTTTACCCTTTGGGTACGGAACCCGAAAAACGATTCGTTAAACACTTTGTTTTTTACCTTCCCCGTTTACTCAATTTCTGCCTCGTGAATCAAACGTATTTTCAATTCCAACTTTGTTGTTTTCTTTTGGGTTCTGTTTTATTAACGTCACCTTAAATATAGCGAATGGAAATCCGCCTTTCCTATTCAGCTGTTAATGCTCAAGTTTGTTACAGAACCTTCTAACTGTTTAAATATTTTATTTTATAAATTCTTTTTACTTCCTTTTCCTTCATTAACGTCATACCTCTCCTTTGGCTCATTTTTACTTCACTGATTTTGTTCAGGAATTTCAGTAATGCAGACATCATATTGTTATATACTTGATTTTTATATCATTTGTACTTAAGGCTAGTGTCTTCGTAGCTCTTTCGATTCATATTTAGTTTAACCATATTTTAAATATCAAGTGTTTAAAATATGGCTAAGCAACACGCATTGAAATTTTGTGTTAGTATCTCAAAGGATTTTAGGCTCAAGAACATCCTTGAGCCTAAAATCCTTGCTTGCAAGTTTTTAGTTTTATTATTTATTTAATATCTAAATAGGAAAATGAATTTCCAAACATAACGATTTTTCTAAATAATATCGAACTCATATTTTACGGAAAGTAGACACACCAAAAGCGTATATTTTAGACTCTAGCATGAATACAAATGTTTCAGTATAATCCTGTTGAATGTCGTAAAAGGCGGTCAAAGTGAGCAGCAAGCCTTTATTCACGTTCACATGGATAGTGTATCTGCAAATTCGGCATAGAACTGCGCTCTTTAACTGTAATATGTTCGCTATTACTCAAAACAATTTTGGTATATTACAATACTGTATTTAGCTTATCTTATCTATTCAATTTTGTCGATAGAACGCTTTTGTAATAATATTATTTGTAGGATTACTTTATCCATTGACCTCTAGGTAAGTGATAATGTGGTTGGAGCTGTTGTTTAGGCTAACATAAAATCATTTTATTGGCTCCAATGAAAGGTTAAAAAAAAGTTAGGTGCTTGGTGAAAGTTTTCTTCCTGGAGTGTGGTAGCTAGCCGGGCGGACATTCGCAAAATGCCCTACCACCATCCCAAAAACAAAGGGAGACACTAGTGATGGAGTACTTTATGTATTATGATTATTCATGATACAAATGGCAGTAGAAATGCAAAAACAAATAAATCATTCGTATATATTTTTAGTATTTGAAACTGCTTGCTTTTGCTGTCGGTTTAATTGAAAAATGTTATTTGCTTATCCCTTACTTACCATTTTTATAAAATAAATTTCAAACGTGCCCCTGCCAAGAACATAAAATATTACAAAAGTTCACAAGTATTATTGAGCGAACTATTAAAAACTTCGTCCAGATGCGTCGTGAATCGTGCTTTATACTTAATTTCGATATTTAACCTACTTGGCGTAACGCCAAAGGGGTCGTTCGGGACGAGACGGCGAACTGGAGTCAGTTTTTCCAAAATTACAAGTCCTTGCATCCTAAGTATTATGACTTATGTTTAGAAGCAAAGCCGGTTAATCACGATTTAAACCGAGTGCTTTAAATGCATTTTTCCTTTATTACAACGGTTAAATAACTGCGTTGTATGCTTGTTAGTGTTGAATCCTGCTGCTAGATGCCCCTAGTGGATTGTAACGCGTTACGCGCAAGTTGTGCCATGATGTGAACGTACGAGGAATCAAAGCGGCAACGACGATTTTATCATACACGTAACACGTATCTAAATCACTAACGAGTCCACGCACGAATTAACATCAAAATAATACTTTGACTCACCTGCCGCGTGCATGTTTTGATACTGTTGTAGTATGTCGCGGTGACAGTGATAAAGACATTAATGAAAACCTAACGGGGGTAGATTTAAGTCGCTCCCGCCGCTCAAGCGATGACATCAGCTTCTTCAGTCTACTCGTGACCACGGTCGATGCAACTTGATCGAAACGTCGAGCGTAGTCAAAATATTATTTTGATGTTAATTCGTGCGTGGATAGACCCGTTAGTGATTAAGAAACATAAGTTTAGTTCACGAAAGTTTAAAGACAACGTAACACGTAATAAATCCAGTGGGGTGCTGGGTTAGAATGTCGTCCCCCTATTGCTACTTTGAGTGTCGTAAGAGGCGACTAAAGGTAAAATACCGGAAGGTGGGCAGCGCAGCGGTGCCTTCAGACGAACTGATATCTCAGACTGCGATCCACAAGACGCCTGTCAAGTATAGGGATTATGGCAAACCCTCCCTTAATGGGGGAGGTTGAGTTCATCAGCTGATCTATTATGGTTCAAATCGACTTGTACTCAATGTTCGCATCCGATTGTTGTTCAAATTACGTAGGTAGTAGGTAATTAGGTGGCATCCAATCACGGTCCTACCGTACATACCAATACAATAAGGTATGTGTTACTTGTAACGTGTTACGTAACGTAGACAGGTGAATTCACCTGATGAAGGGCATCGGATAATCCTGAAACCTAGGTCGACAATCTCGACCAATAACCGTGAGTAAGGTTATATACAACATTAATGTGTTACGTCATCTGTGATAAAAGTATATTGCTTATAATTATATTGTAATAAATCATTAAAAAGTTAAATTTCACATAAAAAAAATATGTATTTATTGGATAGAATGTTATAGTACTACTGACGCCATCTGTTAGAAAGTTAATATCACTGCAACAGAAATAAACTCAATACTAAAATACATCATAGTAAATCTACTTAATAATAGATGATACCAATAGAATCAAATTATAAAACTAGTGGCTCTCCGAGCTGTAGACCTCGCATAGCTTACAATTGAATAAAGGTTCACTGCGCATGCTAATGGGAGAATAGGTCAAGAAATCAAAAAATCTAGATATGTAATGTAAATATTGTAAATAGGTAATAAATGATTTTCTTGGACTTTTGTCCAAGATACGCGGGCCCCAGCGAAGGCTACTTGTATCAAAAATAGGCAGGTAAGTAGTTACGAGTATATACAATAATTTTACATACTTGGTATTTGTCTCGAATTAATATACTGGCTACAAAATATGGAAAATAAATAATTGATTATGCGAAAGAGAGTCCGCCTATCACTTTTGGGCAATTAACTTACGTATGGACATTGCTGTTAAATTAAGCGCAGGCGTCCATAATTTCAAAACCTTATCATGTATATCTCCGTCGTTTTGAAAAATTTCCATAAACTGAAACGAAAAGAATAATGTATGGACTTATCAAACCTGCTCACAAAATTTCCTGAGAATCGGATGAGAAATGCAACCTTTAGAGGAGAACATCCGGACACACAAAAGCATTTTTATCGAAGTTGAAGCAGAGACGCTTCGCTCGAACTAACATCTTGCTCGGTCAATAAAGAAAAAAGTCATCTTGTCATTTTTTGAAGCGCTCGTAGCGAAGTTTGCTTAGCCATTCTATACCAATCAGCAAAGTTAAGCAACGTCCGCCTCGGTCATGACTTGGCTGGGTGACCACTGCTGGTGACATTACTACTGAGCGCTTCCGTGCTTCATTGGGCACGTTAAACAGTCGGTCCCAGTTGTTGTCTTAGGATGGCAGTCGTAATAGCATGGTGGTAGGGCATTTTGCGAATGCCCACCTGGCTAGCTACCACCGTCAAGTAGAAAATCTGTCACCAAGCACCTAAAGGTGTGTTCAGGCAGCTGTCCTTGAAATCCAGTAATTCTAGGTTAGCTTGAACAACATCTTCGACCACATCATCACTTACCATCAGGAGAGATAGGCTAACCTATCAGGCATAAAAAAAAGAAATAAAAAAGATTTTCTATCTTATTTTGGAAGTAACGTGTTTTTGAAGAACTGATGTCCGAACGGTTCTAACTATGGACTGCAGTGCCGCAGGTCCATAGTTCGATCACCACCACTGGTTTGAGTTTCACCGCATAGTGGGAAGGCATTTTGCGAATGTTCAACTGGCTTGCAACCACCCTCTAGTAGCAAATCTGTCGCCAAACCCCTAACAATGTGTTCTGGCAGCAGTCCTTGAGAGCCAGTAAAATTGCAGGCACATAGACTTTTAACAACTGTATATCTCAGGGTGACGGGCGCAGTGCAGTTCATCACTTGTGACAAAATGTGTCTGGTATAGGCAGAGATTACCGCTTGACGTGAGGTGGGCCTCAAGCTTGTTCCGTCACAATAACATAAAAAAAAGTTCCAGACCCAAGACTGCTACTAAGAATTTCATTATCTGTAAAACCTTATATGCTACTATGGGATCGAGTCCAGTAGTTGAATCCAGGCCATCAAAATTGTGAAATCAACTTATATTTATTTTATTTTATGATTGTGAAGTATTAGCATAAACATAAACCTGCATTTTTAAGAGGTAAATATTTATTTTCTAAAAACCTACAGAGAATCTTCAAAATGATTATTGTGAATACATATACAATCTCTATATAATACAATTACGGTATACTATCTGAACAATATAGTACACTATATATAATCTTAGGTATGTTGTGATCTGTTTTTCATATCTTAGAAATATAATGCATGTGAGTTTAAACTTAAACAAATTTTGATTGATATCAAACTAGGTATATGCTCGGCAAATATAAAACATACTCAGTCCTTGTCGGGGAAGGCGTACCTATTGTTATGAGAATCCACAAGAAATTACATTTATATTTATAAGTACATATTTTTTAAATAATATAAGAATCAATTTTGTGTCCCTAATGCCAATATGGTATTAGTAATCAGCCCATATAGTACTAGGTCACCATTTGAAACAGTGTCATATTTAGGCTATCATAATACTATGGTACTAGTATCAGACTGATAGATTTTGCATGGTGGAAGGGCATTTTGTGAATGCCCGCCTGGCTAGCGATCACCCTCAAGTATAAATCTGTCGCAAAGCACCTAACGGTGTGCAGCTATCCTTGAGAGCCAATAATTCTAAGCTAAGCCTGTTAACACCTTCGACCACATCATTACTTACCATCAGGTGAGATTGTGGTCAAAGGATTACCTATCAGCAATAAAAAAAGATAAATTACTTGGAGACTTGCACTTCCTAAAGGTGCTCTTTCTATAGAGCTGTCATATAATACGAGGTCATAGGTACTTCACCTTTATTATACAATGTGACATGTGATAATACGGCCGAGATGCTAGTAGGTATCATTTTTTAAACAAATCAAATCAAATCAAATAGTTTACAACAATCAGACGCTAACACCGGAGTATTAAGCTCCATATATAAAGGGGCTGTAATTTTAATACTATAGAAAACCTCAATGTAATAACTCTTAAGCTGCCCGTTTTTCTCTTTTTCTCTATTCCTATTTAACACGTCTGTAGAATTTAAAGCGCAATTGAATCAACATAATTTCGTGTTTGGTATCAAAATCCCGTGTAATTTATTTCTTTTTTCCAAATATGATTTTAAGCTCTCACATGCTAAGCAAATATTAGCTACTTAAAAAATTTTAGAGCTTAAAATTTTTGACACTATTTTTTAAGGTAATAATTTAATAATAATCATAGGAATAATTTTATGACTATTTTAGTGTTTTATATAATATAATACTTAGTTGATTCTCCAGCTAAAATCTAGGTTTGGCTACTGGCACATTTCTGTAACATTTTTGGTAGGTATAGGTATATGATATTACTATACTTTTAACCTAACTTTTATTTAAATAATTCCATAGCTGAAACAAACAACTTTCAGTTCAGGTGCTAAGGTAATACCAGCACGCTTTTGTATCCTAGTTTTTATAACAAGTTTACAAGTACCTACTTGTAATTCTCAAGAAAACAAGCCTAACTAGATTGCAAAGGTCGAGAGTTCAGAGGGTGTTTGAGTGTGTGTGTAAACTTTATTAAATCGTCTCGCTGATAACGTGCAGAATTTTGTAGAAATACTTAAACGTGTGGGAAGAAGTTCAATTTTATCTACTAGTAGCTGTTGCCCGCCGCTCCGCCGAGGTCTAATACCTAAATGGTTTTTCCATCTCTTTGGAAAGTGAGAACAAACACAACCTTTAAATATTCCTAGTCCCTAATTAACTTTCTTAAAAGCTTTTAGCTTGTTTTCTCGTAGAGAAATATAGCTTGGGGCGGGATACCTGTTCGCTTCTAAAGTCATCGTCATTTTCCTACCCATAGTCTCCTCTTGCAGGGTCGGCAGAATTTGTCTTTTATTAAGGGAGCGATTCAGATCAGTTAGGAGCTTGAATTGGATAATCCTATTGTTTGTTTGAAATTCGCAAAAAAAATTGAATAAAAAGACATTTTACATGAAACACGAGATAGCCCCAAACCCGTCAGCACAGTCCATGGGTTGAGTACCCAAAAGGTTAGCGGCATTACCCCCTCGAATGGCAATACTAATTTTCTAATTGTGTAAGCCCTTTGGTCGCGTTTGTCTTTTCTAACAGCCGCGTTTACAAATCTTTATTCTATATTTTTTAGTTAATAGATAATTTAATACTACAGTTAATAGATAGATAGCAGATATATAGCTCTATTTAGAAGACTGAATTATTTTGTGCTATTGTTCTTTTTATATAATTTCATTGATAGACAAAGTGCATTTGTTAGTTTTTTTTAATTGCTGATAGGTAAGCCTTTGACCACAATCTTACCTGATGGTGAGTGATGATGTGGTTGAAGATTTTAACAGGCTTAACCTGGCTCTCAAGGACAACTGCCGGAACTCACCGCCAGGTGCTTGGTGACAGATTTAATTGAGGGTGGTCGCTAGCTCTTTGGTTTGATGGTTTATTTACATTGACTATAGAAGACACTTCGTACTTAACTACACCACGTAAATATAATAACGTGACGGTTTACTAATAGGAAGGAATGGATTCGAACTGTGACCCATCATCACATCAGCTCAGTTACCATAGAACATGGCCGGCTGGCAAGGCTGTATCGGTGGGTTTGATCCGCGCGCTCGTGGTTTACGTTCGTATATATACAATACAATACAAAACTCTTTCTTGCAGACCGTTATTTTATACAGTACAACAATCTTAAAAATTTTATATTTTGAGACTATGGTAACAATGGGTGGTCTTATCGCATATAGCCATTTGTTCCAGACAACTTTTGTATTCAAGAAGAGAATCAGATTATAGGTACCTAGTATATTACCTAAAATCTGATTCTGTCCTAATAATTGTGAATATATGATTTGTCTAACAGCTTTTTTTCATTTTGTAATGATTTTCCTATCTATTGATGTATTATTAATATAGGCCTGAATGACACCTGACTGACCTGAATGACCTGAATGACAGAACCACCAAAAAGTTCTTTTCGAATTGAGTTATTTGGGTAGGTTTGACTGAAAATCTGGTCAACCGGTTGTTGTAAATCCAAATTAACCGTCAATGTTTCTTGTTCAGTTCCAGTGACTTCATTATTGGGCTGTTCATGATTTTCGGACCGGTTTTCAATTGCGTTTGGGCTTGGATCTGGACGATCAGTTACATATGAGCTTAAAAAATGTTCATCTGAAAATATGTTTCTATTGTATGGATAAATACCTGAAACCTCAAAGCCTTTCACAATGTTTTTTGGTGTAAACGAGACTCTGTATGCTTCGCTAGCTATATCTGCTACGTCATAAATGGTAATAGGTTTACCAGGATGATTAAGCATCCATCTATCGGCTGTAAATGGCCCAAATATAGTTATATCTAGTGGTTACAAATGATTGGACGTATGTGGAGGCAAAGTCAATAAAACAATTCCATTCTCTTTGGCTTTGTCAATTATCTCAATAGAGATATAAGTTTCGTGATTGTCCATTATTAAGAGAACTGAATTTTGTTTTGTTGGTTTTGCGAATGCAATATAGCTGACGAATCTCATTGGGAGCCAATACTTTCCCTGGCTTGTGAACAGTGGATATCCCAGTCTCATCAACATTATAAATGGATCCTGGTAGAAAGTCGTATCTTGTCATGACGGATTCTAAGTTGTTGAAGAAATCATTCACGTTTGCCCTGTTAAAACTAGTTGCTCTCGCTATGCTCGTTGGCTCAGGTTTGCGAAGAGATAATTGCGGGAATCGAAGTCTAAAATTACGGAGCCACCTCCTGCCATTTTGTGCTTTTCCCAGTTAGCGAGCAGATTTGTTTTCCGTTTAGAAACAGCATATTGGTAAGCTAGCTCTCTACATTGTTTTGTATTTAAACCCATGTGTAGAAATGCAGCTTTTGTTAAATATTTGCATAGCAAAATTTCTTCTTCCGGGTCAAATACCTTTCTTACGTCATTGTTCAAAAGCTGAATGTTATTCCTTAAATCAATGCTTTTATGTAACTTCAAGTATTTAAAAATTGTTGACTTAGGTATTTTATACTTTTCAGCTACTTTCCTTATCGAGTTGCCACTTTTTGCTTCTTTTACGGCTGCTGTGAGTGTATCGGGGCATATTCACTTCCTTTTTAAACCAGTTTTACTGCGAGGCACTGAAAAAAATAAACGTAACAGCGGATCAGATTTTGTTAGTAAACATAATGATACTTTTGTACCTGTGGACAGTCCATAGGTACAGTCATATTTTTGTCCATAGGTACAAATTCCGTCATAAAAAACAAAACTGACCTAGGTTCGACGATAAAAGAAATTTTAGACAAGGAAAAAATTACTAAATATGCTATAAACAACACAGATCATAGTGAAAATACTATCAAATCGATATCGCTTATATTTTCACGGTTTAACTTATTTAAATTAAACAAAATTACTTACTTTTTGGCGCTAAAATCTTTCCAAGCCGGCAGATCAACAACCACACAGAAAACAAAGATGGCGACACGTCAAAACTGCCAACCATAGACAAAGCTGTACGATCTCCTTCAAGTTAGAATTTTAAGTTTGCTCGTTTCGCCGGAATCGATTGTGTCCACAGGTACATGCGTCCATAGGAACGGCAACTTGCCCATACTTATTATTCTCGGCATAAATCTAAGATTGAAGCCCCAAAAACAATAGTTATTGAAAAACGAGTGCGAAAGTAGTTTTATTCGTCGAGTTCTACGTACCTAGTTGACGTTAAGTTACACGTAAAAATAAATTAAGGTAAACTATTTGTTTTCCTTCTACAATCTTTTCACGTTCAACGCCTAGATTTTCTTTTTAATCTTATTCATTTAGGGACTTTTTACGAAATTGCATGCCAGTCCTATCGTAACCTAAACACTCATAAACAAAATATTTACTTATATGTCCTCATATAACTTGAACAAAAGCTTTGCAGTTTCAGATACAGGTACGCCTAGAAATGAGATCATTAATTCTAGTTAATAGTGAGATACGACAACTAGAGTATATGGTCTGTGATGACAAGGTCCGTTTCTTGTGTTTAGCTTTTATGATTAGTGTGCAGTAGTTGGGTGTGTCTTATGATTACTAGCATGTTTTTTTCTATCAGGCATCTACTGTTAGTTGGTATTCTTTTAAAAGCAGGTCTTAAAATAGTATTGAAATATTTTGAAACAGTAATTACTGAGAAAATTGGGTGCCTTACGACAGGGCTTTATTTGTTAATTAGCTGCACCCCTCGTCTTACCCGCGTAGACTCTGATGAATTGTGATGAAGATAAAAAGTATCCTTTGTATTAATCCAGAATATAAACTATCTATATTATAAGTTTCATCCAAATCGTGTCAGCCGTTTCAGCATGAAGGGGTAACAACTCATTCACAATTTTCGCATTGATACAATACAAAACAGAACTCTTACAATTACAATACAATACAAAACTCTACTAAACATATTACTATGCTCATAGAAGGAAAATTCAAGTTGCATGTGAAACATATTTTGAATAAGATATCATACTACAAAGTTTGTGATTACTGAAACGACAAAGATGCTTGGAAAGTTCCGCCTCTGCCAAGCTATCACCTGTCACCTACGTAATTTAAACAAATATTGTAATAATCGTATTATATTGTATATATACATTGTTAAAGAATGGCCCCGAGTTTCTTGCCCGTTCTTCTCGCAGTGGCTCTATACTTTTTTTTGCTGATCGTGGCAGTACAATGTAGAATATTTCAATATTAAAATTTGTAACTGACCTTCATAAGAGCGTCGTAGACGCCTTTTTTTTTTATTTTTTTTTTATTGCTGATAGGTAAGCCTTTGACCACAATCTCACGTGATGGTAAGTGATGATGTGGTCGAAGGTGTTAACAGGCTTAACCTAGAATGATTGGCTCTCAAGGATAGCTGCCGGAACACACCGTTAGGTGCTTGGCGACAGATTTTCAACTTGAGGGTGGTCGCTAGCCAGGCGGGCATTCGCAAAAATGCCCTTCCACCATGCGGTGAAGCTCAAGCCCGCGGCGGGATTCGAACCATGGACCTGCTGCGCGGCAGTCCATACCCAAAGCCACTGAGCTATCACTGCTTCGAAATATTAATGAAATCGCCTAAATTGAATGAATGATTTTGAATTTGAATTCTTTATTGCACACCGTTATTTTATACAGTACAACAACCTTAAAAATTGTATATTTTTAGACTATGGTAACAATGGGTGGTCTTATCGCATATAGCCATTTGTTCCAGACAACTTTTGTATACAAGAAGAGAATCAGATTATAGGTAACAAACACTACCTAAAATCTGATTCTGTCCAAATAATTTTGAAGTGGTGGTGAACAAAGAATCTAATTTTTTCATTAATAAAATAAAAACAAAATAAGTTTTGTATAATGCATTTATAATATTTATATGAAAGTGTGATAAAAAAATCTTGGCAATGTAATATGTAACAACTATTTACAAATGATTAGAGAACACATAGTCACCTCGGCTGGGAATTGAACCCACTCTACTGCTTTTAAGCACCACCTTACCCCCTTGGCAACTATGAGGTTAGAATGTAGTGCGAATTTTGTGTTCTTATTATAGATCATTTCAACCGTCATGGGGGACGATACTGTGCGGCCAACAATGGCCAGATTAGATCACAATACATAATGTTATAGGTTGACGATGTTAATCGGGTGTTCCAAGAGTATTTCTGAGGGATTTTCTTTAGAATTTTAACTAAGGGCTTACTCACACCTCTCAAGGTGAATATAAAATTCTAAGCCCCGAATGCTTATAAAATCCTTCGTGACCCTTGAAAATTGCGTCGACGCCAGGGTTCCTCGTTCATAAGCCGGCGCCCATTTTCGTGAGGACCGCCATTTTTAGTTAATTCGGCTTTCGAGGCGGTAAATTCTTTGGGAAAAATATGGGGGAGAAATTGTTGTGGGAGTGTGTAGGGTTTAGCAATTCGTTTTTTTGTCGGAGGAATTTTAGTAGGTTCAGGTGGCGATCGGTGGCTTTGAAATTGGGTTACGTTTTTTGGTTGGCTTTGTTGATACGTTAAATAATAAAAGCGCTTATGGTAATTTATACATTTAAGAGTTATTTTTTTCTTCATGACGTAATAACAAAAATAAAAGTATATTCGAGTGAAATCTGAATCTTTTTATTTCATCTGTGCTATAAGACGTTGCTTCGTACCAAATTTCAAGATTCTGAGTTCAAGGGAAGTACCCTGTAGGTTTTGATTTCCTTGCGAGTGTCGAAAATTAGGCATAAACGGCTGTTTCTTTTGATTGCGTTGGCTTAGAAGTATGATTTTTTCACAGATCCAAGAGACAGTAGAGTTGAATATCTGATATGTATTTCAGCTTGATACCTCCACGAGTTCCTGAGAAAAAGAGTCTTGACAGATAGACGGACAACAAAGTGATCATATAAGCCACTATAAGCGTTCCGTTTTTTTTCTTTTGAGGTACGGAATTTTAAAAATTACGCTTAGTTTTTTCACTTGTTTAATTTATTATTGAAGGTGGTGCATGTAGGGTATGATGAATGGTTATCTGCTGTCGTGGCGCACGTCACCTATCAAGGTGTATATGTGCGCCCTAATTTCTTCCATATTCGTGTTCTTCTGTCTACTGGGATGGGTAAATGAAAGCACTACATTTCGGTGATCACCATTAATTATTGTCCGTTACAATTACATAAATTTAGGTAAATAAAAGGTTACTATTGAAGTGGGCTGAAGTACGGACGCTCGGTACAAACGTGAGGGGGCAACTGAGCGCATCGGCTACTTTTGCATTATCATCAAATTGCGCTCACGTTGCATGTGTCCCTACATCAACCCCCTTCTTATAAAAAAAATTTTGCTACAAAATTTTTACATCAATTACATGTCATACACATTCAAAAAAAAATCTATAAAAATGCGTTACAAAAGCTTAAAGACACAAGGTTGTTCCATAAAAATTGCTTCTCTAGCAACATTGCATCGCTATAAAAATAATCATGCCACAATACTTACGCTAAATGAATATACTGACTCGACAAAATACGTGACACGTTTTAGTTACTAAGGCATGCACCTACCACGTACCATACAAGAACAAAACAGTAAATCAACTTTCAACATTTATATAACATTTTAGCTCATTTTGCAATTTAATTTTAAAATAACATTTAATAAAATCATTGTAAGGTTCGGTGAAATACCAAAACTAAGTAACAAAGTACATAAGAAAACACACATTTATAAATTGGTCAAACAATAATAAAAAAAAAACTTTCGTACACCTTATACCTTTAAAAACGACTACCAATAGAGTTCGCGACACGTATGCTACTTCTACGATAGTTCATTTGTTCACAGGTTTTTCACTGATTCGCAACTTCGAAACATCACATTTCATCGTCATCACTAAATAAATTTTATCACCACTCTAGAAAATAACAGCGTAACAACTCCTCTTCTATCCCGTTGACACCAGTCACTCGGCAATGAAAAGCGCGACTTAGTGATTCCTCCAAGTCCAACGCTCACCTCCGGTACACTTCCTCGGACGGTGTCCAGCCAACCTCGAGTGAAGGTATCTGCAGGCCCAACCTGGAATACACTTCGACAGCGCTGGCACCTCAGAATTCTCTGGCTCAATATGGATAGCATATGCTGCTTCAAATCATGCATAGCACCTTTGCCATGGGCTGTTTGCGTTTGTAGCTACGCAACCCTATGGCGCTATTACTATGTACGCATGTCACTATGACGAATGTCTCCAACAAATATGTGCTGCGACGCGGACGAGTGTGATGTTCTTTACTGACTTCAAATGTACTGATTCTTCTTGTAGGTAATGTGTAAGGTACTTATGGTTCCTTTGTGAGTACCGTCACTTCAGCCCTGTGAGTTGCCCCAAAATTCACATACAATCACAGAAATCACAAACACAGTTTTAAAAATAAAGTTAAAATCTTCGTTGACCCAGTAGACAGATACGCGGGGTCACCACTGTAGGGTATGATGAATGGTTATCTGCTGTCGTGGCGCACGTCACCTATCAAGGTGTATATGTGCGCCCTAATTTCTTCCATATTCGTGTTCTTCTGTCTACTGGGATGGGTAAATGAAAGCACTACATTTCGGTGATCACCATTAATTATTGTCCGTTACAATTACATTAATTTAGGTAAATAAAAGGTTACTATTGAAGTGGGCTGAAGTACGGACGCTCGGTACAAACGTGAGGGGGCAACTGAGCGCATCGGCTACTTTTGCATTATCATCAAATTGCGCTCACGTTGCATGTGTCCCTACAGTGCACATCTAGGAAGGCCTGAATCAAATGGTTAATAAGCTGTTTCCACGCCACTTAACTGCTTGACTTGGATCTGCAGAGACAGAAAGACCTCATATCTTTTACTTGGTCAGACCAGCAGCTAAGTGATCTACTTTGTGATCTTTTTCTTTCAATCTTTCCAAAAACAAATGTAATCAATGGATTGATGATGAAAAAAAAAGGTTACAAACTTCTGATTTTTTTTCTCTCCCCATATGAGGCTGTGTTAAGCAGTTGTTAAATATTTTGTCTATGGTTCTAGAAATAATTATATTTTATATAGCAACACTTTTTTTTTGTCTCTGTCACTTTTTCTCATAATCTGTGCTTGTATCTCTCTTGCAAAATAAAAATAAATTCCTTTAAAAATAAATCTGTTTTAATCATCAAAATTACAATACATCCTAATTTTTGGTCCTTCGAGCCGGATTGCTCAAACAGTTTGAAAACAAGTTTCAAATTTCATTTAGTAATAATTATCGACACCAGTATCGACAAGCGGCATCACGCCCACGCCATCACGCGGTCCACATCTGCTACGCAACAGCGTAAACTTATCTCTTTCAGCATCATTTCAGCGTACAATCATCATGGCAACCGAATCGCTTGAAAAGCTCATAAATCGCAGAAGTAATTATAAAGGACGTCTCACAAGGATATATAACTTCATTGACGATCCTGAGAACCATGAAAAAATTTACGAACTGCAAGCCAGGCAGTCGGAGCTTGCTGACCTTTACCAAAAGTACAACAGTACTCAGGAAGATATTGAACTAATGGAGGAGAAAAGTCATAAATCTCATGAACAAGAAAGATCAACCACGGAAGATAAATATTTCTTCTACCTTGGGCGAATAACAGAGCTTATTAAAGAATTCCTCACTTTGAAGGCAGCATAAACGAATGGGCAAACTTCAAGGCGCTCTTCGATGGTGTTATTGACTCGCATCAGCAACTTACAAGACTGCAAAAGTTCCAGTATCTGAAATCACTATTACGAGGAGAAGCGGCAAGTCTTATCAGCTCAATTGCAGTTACTGAAGATAATTACCATCAAGCTCTTAAAATATTTGTTAAAAGGTATGAAGACAAGCTAATTAATGTTAACTTTCACATCAAAAATATTATGAAAACAAGTGTTATCGCTAGAAATAACTTAAAAGAATTTCTTGTTATCTTGCAACAAAGCCTAGACTCTTTAAAATCGATTAATATACCAGTAGACAAATGGGACCTTATATTAATTTATATTATTGTTCAAAAACTTGACCAAGGTCTCAGATCAGCCTGGGAGCTTAACCGTAAAACTGATGAATTGCCCACCCTTTTAGAATTAGTAGAATTCCTAAGCCATCGTGCTAGGGCATTTGAATTAATTAATGACACCAAAATTGTAACTAAACATACTATAGTCAACAACAACAAAAATACTACTCGCTTTTCCACCCATGTCAGCGCAGCATCGTCAGAAACTACTCAATGTCATTTGTGCAATTTGTCACACCAGCTGTACAAATGTCCTTCTTTCCTAGAAATGTCTAACGATAAACGAATCGAATATGTCAAATCAAAGAAGTTATGCTATAATTGCCTCAAACCTTATAAGTTTCAACACAAATGTTCTAAAAACAGTTGTTCTATATGTCAAAAATTACATCATACAACAATTCATGTCGACAGACATGCTTTGACCTCGGTATCTGACACCACTACAGTTCACCCTTTGCAGAGTAAGGTAAGTACGTCAGTGATGGTCACAGAAAATCAGTGTGAAACAAGTATTAATAATAATATTAAAGGAAATAACATGCAAGCTTCAGTTATGCATTTGCAGACTAACCAAAGCCAAGTATATCTATCAACAGCACTTATTAAAGTACAACATAATGATGGCAAATGGACAACTTGTCACTGTCTTCTTGACAGCGGTAGCCAGGTTTCACTCTTATCTAGGCATCTAGCGAACAAGCTACAATTGCCACTTACAAACCAGACTAGATATGTAATACACGGAATAGGAAACACACCTACTCAATCCTCTCAATCGACAACAGTCAACATTGCGTCTCGTAGCAGCAATTATTCAACAGCGATAACTTGTGTAGTTACAGACCAAATCACATTAAAATTACCACAGACTTACATTCCAGTTGATAAGTTTAGTCTGCCAAAAGACTGCATTTTGGCAGATCCCATATTTAATGTACCAAAATACATAGACCTACTTATCGGTGGCAAATTATTCTATACTCTTCTAAGCCAAGGCACAATACAGTTAGGTAAAAACAAACCCACACTCATAAACACTGTATTTGGCTGGGTAGTCACAGGTGACATAGAATTTAAAATGCAATCCTTATATAATGATACAGTCCACACATCGAATCAGACACCAACAGGTGATAGTGGTCAAACAGACTCACACAAACAAAAAGTTATATCAGCTCATGTTAGTTGTGAACAATCCTGTGATCAGCTATTAAAACGCTTTTGGGAGCAAGAAGAGGTCAAATCTTCCCCGATAAACACACCAGAACACATTTATTGTGAAGAACTTTACAAAGACACAACAACAAGAGACTCCACAGGTCGATTTACAGTAAATCTTCCAATTATACCAGAAAAGTTTGATCAATTAGGTGACTCCTACAGCATCGCACAAAAGTGTTTTTTATCTCTGGAAAAGAGATTTCTCACCAACCCTACACTCCACAAACAATATTCAGAATTTATAGATGAATATCTAGAACTAGGTCATGCATCTTATGCACTCACTCTACCTTCAGACACACCAGAAGAAACCAAATGTTTCTATCTACCCCATCATGCAGTTATAAAACCGCAAAGTATTTCAACTAAGCTTCGCGTAGTGTTCAATGGAAGCAGTCAATCTTCTACAGCAGTGTCACTTAATCAGGCTTTACATGAAGGAGCCAATATTTACACAGATATTGTAGATATTGTATACAGATATTGTATTATCATAAGACTGCGCACTTACAAGCTAGTACTATCTTGTGACATTGTAAAGATGTTTAGAAACATATTTGTCACAGAAAACCACCGCAATTTACAATGCATAGTATGGAGAAAATCTCCAGATGATGAACTTAGAGTCATTAGATTAAATACTGTAACATATGGAACCCGGAGTGCTCTTTTCTTGGCCTTCCGGACATTATTAGAATTGTCAAAACAAGACGGACACCTTTATCCGTTAGCAGCTAAATGCATTCAATACCAAACATTCATGGATGATGTTCATTGTGGTGCTAACACTCTTAGTGAAGCAATAGAGCTATGCAAACAGTTAATTTCTTTATTCAAAAGAGGAGGTTTTCAACTTCATAAATGGTCATCTAACAATACTCAGATTCTACAAAATGTTATTGAAACAAAAGACCAACTTTCACCAAATAGTTTGATCATTGTTGATGAAACAAGCACACTTGGACTCAAATATGATCCTCTAACAGATGTATTCAAGATTAACATTCCCTCTCAACAACATTTATCTCAGTTTACAAAGAGAGTTGTGCTCTCAATTATTGCAAAGATTTATGACCCTTTTGGTTATCTAGCTCCAGTTACAATCACTGCAAAGCTTTTTATGCAACAGCTGTGGAAAGAAATAGGTACCATAACATGGGATACACCATTACCTGATCACTTACTTACAGAATGGATACCTTTCTATAACAATCTACAATTGTTGAACAATATTACGATACCCAGATATTGTTTCTCAGATATTCCTAATAAAGTTTATTTAGTAGGCTATAGTGATGCCTCATTAGTAGCTTATGGATGTTGCATATACATAGTAGCTGTTTATCATAACAAAAACCCTACTTCAAACTTAGTTATTAGCAAAAGCAAGGTGGCTCCACTCCGTACAGTTAGTCTTCCAAAATTGGAACTATCAGGCGCTACATTACTATCAAAATTGATGCAAAAGGTTAAACTTGCACTTGAAATATCAGTTAAAGTGCATTCTGTACATTATTATACGGACTCCACTATAGTTCTTAATTGGTTAAACTCACCCTATAATAAATGGGATGTTTTTGTAGCCAACAGAATCTCACAAATACTACAAACCTCTGATTCTTCTTCTTGGCATCATACTAGAACGCATGACAATGCAGCAGATCTGCTTACACACGGTATACATCCTTCAGATTTAAATAACCTTACATTGTGGTGGCATGGTCCAAGCTATTTATTAACAGAACTTAAGAACTGGCCCCGCAGCTATGATAACTCAATTATTACACAATCCCAAGAGGAAAACTCTTGTACTCAAGAAGTATGCTCATATTCAACAAATATAATTTCAGAAAACTATAATGATGAAGACATACAATACTTCTTTAATTTATTGGAAAGATTTTCTAGTTTTCAAAGACTACAAAACACTATTGCTCAGTGTTACAGATTTTGTCATAACCTTAAGAACAAATCTAAGATAACAGGCTCTCTTACACCTGATGAATTAAAATACAGTCACAATTTCATTATCAGAATTGTGCAGGCTTCTTATTTTAAAAGAGAATTGACTGAATTAAAATCAGGCAAAAATAGTTATACCTATTCATCTAGCCCTCTCAAAAGATTATCTCCCTTTCTTGACAGTGAAGATATCTTGCGTGTAGGTGGTAGAATCAAGCATGCAAATATACAGTACAACCAGAAATTTCCTATTATACTACCAAACAAATGTCATATTACTACACTATTAATTGAGAAGTTTCACATTCAACTCTTTCATTCAGGCATTCAAAGTACAGTTTCAAACCTAAGGTTAGTCTACTGGCCTATTCATGCCAGAGTAGAAGTCAAAAAGGTGATCTACAGGTGTATAGTG
This sequence comes from Plagodis dolabraria, assembly GCA_963854805.1. NCBI lineage: Eukaryota > Metazoa > Arthropoda > Insecta > Lepidoptera > Geometridae > Plagodis > Plagodis dolabraria. The sequence goes on along the minus strand of OY978457.1, from coordinate 20,191,289 downwards.
TGTGCCAGATATCGTGGACAAACATGTAGACAGAAAATGGCTAACTTGCCTCGGAACAGAATTAACCTGGAAAGACCATTTTTGCATATTTGTGTGGATTTTACCGGGCATATACTTATTAAATCTTCAAACATACGTAATGCTAAATATGCAAAAGGTTATATCCTCATACTAAAATGCTTAGCAACTAGAAGTGTTCACTGTGAACTCTCCCATGACATAACAACCGACTCATTCCTCGCATGTCTAAAAAGGTTCTGTGCACGCAGAGGCGTTTGTAGTAGTATCCTATCTGACAATGCTTCATATTTTCATAGCGCTGAGAATGAACTACATGATCTGTATAAAATGTTTAAAGATGAGACATCCTACAGTCAAATTATTAATTACACAAATAGTATGAAAATAAAGTTGAATTTTACAACACCACTTGCGAGTCACATGGGAGGAATATACGAGTCAAGTATTAAACAAACTAAGGTTCTGCTCAAAAAGAAACTAGGAAATTGTAGAATGACCTTTGAACAATTGTATACAGTTTTATGCCAAATAGAGGCAATCTTAAACTCAAGACCATTATATGCAATATCAGACAATGTTGATGACCTAAATTACCTTAGTCCAGGACATTCCCTCATAGGCTCAACTTTACTAGACATTCCTGAACCTAATCTCGTTAAAATTTCAGAAAATAAACCTAGTATTTGGCAACAGATTACAGCTATTAAACAACAATTTTGGAAGGAATTCTATAAATCATATTTGTCTGAACTTCAGAGTCGACAAAAATGGTATAAAGAATCTCCAAACTTACAAGTAGGAAACTTGGTACTTATTAAGGATGAAAATACACCAGCTATGTGCTGGCCATTAGGTCGAGTTATTAAACTTTATATTTCAAAGGATGACCAATTGACTCGGTCAGTTTTGATTAAAACAGCTAAGGGTCAATATTTGCGTCCTATACACAAATTGATACAGTTACCTATTGCTACTTAATTTCTTAGTAATAAACTGAACAAAATAACTGAGCTATATAAATAAGCATACCTAAGATGTAAGTCAATCTCTATCTAGAATTAAGTTATTTAATAAATAAGAACATACACTAAGTTGTAACTTTACTTTATTTTTGCTTTACAAACAGAACATAATTTCAATGATTTTTGTCTAAAATATTCACAATAACTTTCTTGATTTCTAATATTCACTGGTTACATTCCCTTTAAATTTTCTGCATATTCCATTTAAACTCATGTAATTATCAACATTATCTTCTGTTTGAACGTCTCAATAACCTTTATATTGTTTAATTTTGATATGTATGATCAACATAAACTTTCAAAAATTATTTGTTTTCTATAATCTTACAATATTTCTTCTTAAGACGGTTGACATTTAATTTGACTTTGACAAATGACAGTAACGTAATATAATTTTGGCTTCAAACAACAAATCATCAACACAAAATTGACACACCATCAAGACTAACTGACGAATCCATCAAACTTTATGTAATAATTTACTGAATTAGGAACTTTTGAATTGTTTAAACTTAGACTTTAAGATCAAATATTCGGACTTGTCAGCGTGGGGGTGTATGTTAAATATTTTGTCTATGGTTCTAGAAATAATTATATTTTATATAGCAACACTTTTTTTTTGTCTCTGTCACTTTTTCTCATAATCTGTGCTTGTATCTCTCTTGCAAAATAAAAATAAATTCCTTTAAAAATAAATCTGTTTTAATCATCAAAATTACAATACAGCAGTGGACAATCCTGCTGGCACAGATCAGGAGCTCCCACAATCTACACACATACCACACATACTTATCTCAAAATGTCTAACTTAAATTTAATAAGACATAATCCAAAAACTAAACTAATTCATAAATAATCTAACCTATAGTACCTACTACGGAAGAGCGAGGCCCTCTAACACAGGTATCGGCATACTTTAAAGAGGGTCCCAAACCCTTGAAATCTTTTATATATTAAGTTAACTGAAATAAAATATTTGTATCAATTTATCTTGGCTATAAGCTTAATCCATGCAAAATCTGATACTAATCCTTTGAATTGTAGCAGCATGAAATGAATCATATTAGATAATGATATCTTGAAGGAACCATGATGTTTTTCCCAGAATGAATTATTTTTCATTAACTCCGTAGTATCAGCTATGTGTTTACCAAATTTCAACTAAATATTTGCACGATGAAAACGAACAAACAGCTTTGAAATGATATCCCACAAAACCGTTGACATTTCCGGAATAATAATTAGCCTATAATTATATTAGTGTGTGTTTACGATTATTCAATTGTTTTACCGGATATAACGTTTGATAAATTCAGTGTAATGATCATTAAAATTGATTAGAGAATTAAATATTGTATTATATTATCAGTCTTTTTATATCAATTTTATGGTCAGGATTTTGTCCTGTAGGCAACATACACGATATTATTATTTAACATTTTGTACTATTCATATTTCTTATAAAAAAAATCAATCATTGCTCCAAAACCTACTTCAGTCATAACAGTCATAAATCGAAAATGAAAAATTCAGTGTTTGTAAATAAAAACATATTTCAATTGATTTTGAAGCCGCACTGCAGGGCCATGGTTGGATCCCCACAGCTGTCTTGAGCTTCACTGCATGATGGAAGGGCATTTTGCGAATGCTTGTCTGACTAGCTACCACCCTCAAGTAAAAAATCTGTCACCAAGCACAGTGTATTCCGGAACCAGCCTACCATCAGAGCCTGTAGCAATAAATATTAAATTAGAGGCACATGAGACATATGATGATGAAGGATGATGAGCGCAAATGTAGTTCGTCAAATGTGACGAAATGCATCTGGTATAGGCAAAGGTTACCGTGTAACATAAGGTGCCTCGGCTTGTTCAGTCACAATCTACACTAATAATATAAAGAGCAAGGATTTGTACTTTTGTATCCAACTAATAAACTTAATAACTGTTGGACCGATTTGGATGAAATTTGGTATGGGAATAGTTTGAGACCCGGGAAAGGACAAGGGATGGTTTTTATCCAACTGCGCAAAAAGAAGTTAATGGTTTTGCACGATAGCGCACGGCAGGACAGCTAGTTCCTTATGAAACAGAACTATGAACAAACGCGATAATTGAAATACCTACATATTGATACTGTTATTCTCTTGGCACCAATTAATATGAAACCGAGATCAGGAATAAACAAACAGATGCGATAAATTTATACAACTAATAATATATCGCAATATCGAAGCTTTTAGAGATCCCCAGAGGCTGTGATAGCTAGTTGTTTATAGCGTACGTAGAATAAACTATATTAGGAAAAGCTTAGTGAAGCTTAAAGGGAGCCGCGTTTGTGTAATGAGTATTTTCCTTAGAGAGTTGAATGTCGGTTAATAATAAAGTAGTATTGCTAATGTACAAATAAAACCGGCCAAATTCGAGTCAGACTCGTATACCAAGGGATCAGTACCAACACATAACTGAATATTGTAATAATAATAAACATTAAAAAAATGAGTTAAAGTTAAAATTAAAATCACACTTCAAAATATAAAAATACTAGCTTCCGCTAGCTACCGCGTATGTCGGTTATCGCGCAAAAACATTAACCTCTTTTTGCGCAGTTGGATAAAAACTATCCTATGATTTTTCCCGGGTCTCAAACAATTTCCATACCAAATTTCATTCAAATCGGTCCAGTAGTTTTTGTGAAATCGTAACAGACAGACAGACAGACAGTTACTTTCGCATTTATAATATTAGTACTGATACTGAATAGTACTGATACCACTGAGATATATATATATATACACATACTGAGCTATCACCTAATGAAAAATATCCCTTATTTCCTGTCAAGCTGAATCATAAACGCCGCAGTCAAACTGGAAGAATCGCCCAAGCAACACAAACTAGCTGATTAACTTTTATATCATAACAATTCTGATGACTAAACGCTGTAAAAGATGTAGGGATATGGTTTGTATAAGCGCTTATATAGGCAATATTCAAGCAATTTGGGCACAAAATAAATCGCTTTAATCTGAATAACATTTTGTTATTAGCTGCATACCAGCTGGATATATAAACAGAAAGGTTGGTTAACTTCTGCATAAAAGCTGATTGAACCTTTGTTCAAAATTTAAAACTCTATTAAGCAGATGAAAATATCAAACTCTGATATTCAGATAATATTCATAATTCAGATCTTTTTCGTTGTTTTATAAAGAAGTTATGTAATTAAATGTACAATATCAGCATTTTGTTTCTTATTAGCAATTGTGATCACATATATTTTGCGTTAAATTTCCAATTTAAGTGATGGATCTCTCTGGATGAAATTATAAATATTGGTAAGTATATGTTTGGCAAAATGTTTTGTTAACAATACAATTATTACAACGCATGCTACTTTACGCTGAGAATATATATAAGTTTATAGTAAAATTTTCAAGCGCCACTAGATAAAACCACTTTAAAAAAAATAAAATTTACTTATAAGAACCCTTTTCGACGAATAAAATATTTTATTAAATTGTTACTAATCAAAGTGGTAGAAAACAATCAGGTAGGTATTTGAATACAACCCAGATGTTTTTTAATAAAAACATCTATTTATTATTTGTAATAACATCGTTTAGTTTTAGAAAAGAGAGGTTATGTTAGGATAAATAATGGCGACGAAGTTGATTTTGAATATAAGCTGTTCACGCAGACGATTTGTTATACATTTCTGCGTAACAGGTCACTTGTAACTGTCTTATCCAGATATTTTTTGGTTAACAATAAGTTTTATATCGCAGTTCTGATAAACGGTTCTAAAGCTGATCTCAGAACTCTTATTCAGATTATTAGGGTTCTATTGAAGAAAAATACATCCATTGAGTTTTTTTAAATTGCAATTAGTTTTTAATTTATCTATCATATTTATTACACAAACAAAGCTAAGGCCCCATTCATTAATTACGTCGCATGTTAAGCGACGAAGTGTGAAATTGTGTGACAAGGACGTGGAAGGAATCTTAAATTTTATGACGTCACATTTCAACCATTATAATGTATTCATTAAGAAAGTAGGACGTAAAAGTAAAATAGGACGGGGGTCAAAAATCATGAAATTTGTGTGTCGTAATTTATAGATGGCCCCTAAGTACAGTGGCGGCGTCTGTCGGCGCCGGCTGGCGGCCTAGCGCGCGCGGCGCGCGGAATGCGGATAACTTCAGTCAGTCAGTCCAAACTTAAGATAGAGGTCGCGCGCGCACGCGCTGACCAGATTTTTGTCGCGATCTTTCTCGCGGGGCGTTTGTTTACACGTACGCAGAGGTACCTATCACAGTCCCGGTATTGAAAATATAAGTTCGTATTTCTCGGCATGTATTATAGTAGGTACTGTCTACTAGCCTTCTTTCGAAAATTACTATTGTTTAATTATTACGCGTAATCCAGATCACGATCGAGATCATGCTCTCAAAGAATCATGAACTCCTGACATGGATCGAGTAGAAGGGCAACCCGTCGACAATTCTTCAGTTTGGCTACGTGGCGTTTTAGACGTCACGTCGCTCGGCTTAACAAGTAAATTAGGCAGAATTGTCACTAGATAATTTATAAAAAAAAAACTGTTTTTTTTGTAAATAATGGATGTTATTAAAATATGGATTTCGGCAAAGTAACGCCAGAGTCTAATATAATGGATCATATAGATCAGAATCCCAATTCTGTTCCGACTCTTATATTGTTTTTATTGGTTATTTTTTATTATTTTGTTGTTTTATCTAATGTTTTACAATATTCCGAGCAGATTTGACACTCGCATTTAATAAATTTCTTATACGGAACTCTTAAAACTTTTATTATCATTGCCTTGGCAAGTGACAACAAATGGATTTCGGGTGCACGCTCAAAAATCTCCGAACCAAAAATAAAAGAAGCATTACTCAAAAAGGCAATCAATCGCGTGTCAGTCTTCGTTTCTTCGTCTAAATATACAGAGAATTCAACCTCTAAAGGTGGTGATAAACGGCGCGGGCTAGCGCGAGCCGAGCCTCCACGGACGACGGATCGCCGTCCGTGTAGGCTCGGCTCGTCCTAGCCCGGACACGAGCCTGTGGTGATAGACGACGCGTGATAGCGCAGACCGCGCCATCCGCCCGCGACGTCCGCGGATGTGGTTTTTGTGACCTGTATCTTTATGATTTCATTTAAGCGGTTCCTTTTCATATAGTTGAATAAAGTCCATAATCATTTAATTCACGTATAATATGTGTTTCAAATAGAAAATTAAACTCCAAATGGGCACCATGGCTCTGCACCGTCTAGAGGCTCGGCTCGTCAGAGGTGATACACGGCGCGTGCTAGCGCGAGCCGCGCCGCAGATCGCGCGCGCGCCTTTGATTCGTGTAGAAAACCCGACGCACGATGGATCGCGCGGACGCGGACGGCAGACGCGCGCCGCGAGCCGCGCCCACGTGCTAGACGGCGCGTGATATGGCGGACGACGCGTCGTCTGTCGTCCGGCTCGCGTTAGCCCGCGCCGTCTATCACCAGCTTTAGAGAGATCCAACTAGGAAGTCGGATGTCGCAACGTAGTGGATCAGATGTCGGTCTCGCAGTAACTTGAGATTCCAACTCGGTGCTTGTAACCTTTTTTTTTATGCCTGATAGGTTAGCCTTTGACCACTATCTCACCTGATGGTAAGTGATGATGTGGTCGAGGATGTTGTTCAGGCTAACCTAGAGTTACTGGCTCTCAAGGACAGCTGCCGGAACACACCGTTAGGTGCTTGGCGACAGATTTTCAACTTGAGGGTGGTAGCTAGCCAGGCGGACATTCACAAAGTGCCCTACCACCATGCTGTAACGACTGCTATCCTAAGACAACAACCGGGACCGACGGCTTAACGTGCCCTCCGAAGCACGGATGCGCTCAATAGTACTGTCACCAGCGGTCACCCATCCAAGTCATGACCGCGGCGGACGTTGCTTAACTTTGCTGATGCACTTTGCGATTCAGAATGGCTAAGCAAACTTGGTTGCGAGCGCTTCAAAAACTTACATACAAACAAGGCAAGAAAATAAAGTCAACATTATCACATTATATACTTCAATCACATTGAAGCAATGATGGCCGAGCAATAACAACTATGGACTGCAGTGCCGCAGATCTATGTTTCGACCTCCACCGCCTTGAGCTTCACCGCATGGTGGAATGACGAGTGCTCGCCTGGCTAGCTACCACCCTCAAGTAGAGAATCTGTCGCCAAGCACCTACCAGTGTATTCCGGCAGCAGTCATTGAGCGCCAGTAAAATTACAGGCATATGAGATTAAACAACTATGTCTTAGTGTGACGGGCGCAGTGCAATTCGTCACTTGTGATGAAATGCTACTGTTATAAGTTGAGGTTAGTCTACCTTACATTGGGGACCTCGAGCTTGTTCCGTTACAATAACAAAAAAATCACAATCATTCTACTAGACAACAAAAAGTTCCCTATTTGAGGAAACTTGCTATGATCCCCACGCTCGGCGTGCAACTTGAAGATTGCAGTATATGTGTTTTTTCTATTGTTGATAGGTAATCCTTTGACCACAATCTCACATGGTGTTAAGTGATGATGCGGTAAAAGGTGTTATAAGGCTTAACCTATAATTACTGGCTCCCAAGGACAGCTGCCGGTACACACCGTTATGTGCTTCGTGACAGATTTTCTACTTGAGGGTGGTCGATAGCCAAGCTGGCATTCTCAAAATGCTCTTCCAACACGCGTGAAGCTCAAGCCCGCGGCGGGATTCGAACATCCAATACCACTGAGCTATCACTGCTTCAAAATTTTCAAAATATGATGGCAGTTTTGAGAAGGCGTAGCTACTCATCTGGTATAATTTCTTCCATCTTGAGTCTGACGCCTCCCACAGAAAAAAATATAGGAGGGTGCAGTTGTAACCCGGCACCCTTCGAAGAGTGATCTGTCATATCCCCATTAGTTACACAAATATTTTTCGAACGAGCATAGCAAACTATGTTTCAAGACGAGATTAGAGGAATGTCGTACGAATATTTTCAAAACACATTATGAGTAATCTTCTAAAAAATGAAAATTCTCGAGTCATAGTAATTGTTTTTTTTTTTTAATTTCTTTTTTTTTTTTTATGGGATAGGAGGGCAAACTAGCAGGCGGCTCACCTGATGGTAAGTGATCACCGTCACCCACAAACATCCGCAACACCAGGGGTCTCGAGGATGCGTTGCCGGCCCCGATTGAAACGAAACTCCTCCGAAACGGCTTCACCGATTCCTAACGAATTTTGTGTGTATATTTAGTAAGTCTGAGAATAGGACGTAAACTATTTTATCAAATAGGTATATACATTTTATATTTTTTTTTTGCCTATATGGCAAGACAACGTTTTTCGGGTCAGCTAGTATTTTATATATTTTGTAAAATTATTAAAAGAAGAATAAAACCGACTGAAAATTATTCGTAATATTTGTAATCAGATTGTTTTCTAATATTTTTTTATATACCTAGTGACACCTGCGGTATCAATCCTAATGTAACTAAATATTTTTGGGTACTCGCGTAAAGAGAGTGCTCATGGTTTTATAAAATTAAGTCCTTGCTTTTGGTAAATTATCGTTCCACCAACCGTAGAGAGCTTAATAAATTATTGTTATAGCTTTGAAGTTGAAAATGCTTGGTTTGTTTTTCTACGGAAAAGGAAGTAGGCACAACAATCTCCTTGGTGACAATTTGCTGGCAGCTTATTTAATAAAAGTTAAATGACGTCCACGTACGAACGACGCATATTGAACAGTTTGTTGTCTTTTTCCTTTGTAATTAATATAATTTAATATATAACTAAAGAATGTTAAGTGGTAAAATATTTATGATATTAGGTTCAAAAGTACAAATTCAGAAAATAGAAATAAACAATCCAGTGTTAATGATCGGTGGTGAAACAATCGAAAGAGTACATGAAGCTAGAAATTTAGGGCTTGTCATGGACGAACATTTGCGTTTTGAGCGCCATATATTCGAAATTGTTAGGAACTTTTTTTATCGCTTAAAAGTTTTATATAAAATAAGAAATTATATCAGCACCAACCTTCGTATAAGGCTGGTAGATTCACTAGTGTTATCTAAATTTAATTACGTTGACTGTGTTTATGGTCCCAGACTCCTTGCTAAGACAGCCAAACATGTCCAAAGAGTGCAAAACGCGTGTGCACGCTTTTGTTTTGATGTCCCGCCCCGAAGTCATATTTCTACATATCTTATTCAACACAATATTTTAAATATGAAATATAGGCGACACCTTCATTTGGCTTCATTAATGTTCGGTCTGATTAAATGTCAAAAACCTAATTACCTTTTTTCAAAATTAACGGGGGCTCGTGACGAGAATAGCTACATTACTCGTGCAACAAGATACAATATGCTACGCATCCACATGCATGGTGGTACAGCAGCATTTCGTGGTAGTTTCTGTTTTAGTCCCACGAAGTGTTGGAACTCTCTTCCCCCTCGCATTCGTAATACACAGAGTCAATACAAATTTAAACTACAAATGAAAAACTATTTGTTCAATAAACAAAAAGCTGATGCTATGCAGGGACATTTTTAAGAAATTTTAAACCTAAAGATAAATAATTTTATTTTTCTATATTTTTAATTTTTTTTTAGTAAATTAGCATATCTATTTATTTGTTATTGGTTTTTAATTCATTTCATGCATTGTGGTAATGATATGGAATTTTTCGGCCTCGTCATAAATTATTTACTACTACCATACTGTAAATATGTTGGCATATACTATAAACTCCTTACACTGTACTTCATCTCTACTTTATTTTTATTCCTGTTTTATTATATAATGTGTTATATGTTTTTAGTATTAAGTTTTTGTTTGTAATAAATATTATCACAATTTAAGTATATTTAAGCATTCCATTATTGATCGACACCAGAAATATCAATTAATGTAAAGGACAATACATGACTTTTTAGGAGAGCCAAAAAACCATTTTTTTTTACAAATATCATCTATAACTTTTTGTCATTTTCCCCTATCTAAAATATGTCTAAGACAAAGTTTCTTAGAATTTTCTCTTCATTATAACTACAAACAAAAGATTTACGTAAACGTCTGCGTTTAGAAAATAGCATGTCCTTTACATTAAAAAAAGTTGGTTAGTTGTCCTTTACGGCACTGCATTTTTCAATGTAAACTATCCCATATTAAAGTAAGTACCAAGTTTAATAGGAAACTGCAATACAAACGTACTGTAAAGGACATAAACAACTATGAATTGAATGAAATATGATGTATGATAAACTATTAAGAACTTGTATCATGTAATTTTGGAATATAATATGTTCTAACTAATAAAAACTTCTCTTAAAAATATATATGAGTCTGAGGTAGGTTCTTATGAACGTGATGGCAACACTGGATGGAAAACTAATAGAAAGTTAGTCTCTACTAATATTATAAATAGCTAGGGTTTGTATGCACTTAGTATGTTTGTAGCAAATATACTGAAAACTACTGGACGAATTTCAATAATTCTTCTTTCATCATTAGAATGCTGCGAGTAAAATATATTTTTTTTTAAATTAAGGATCCTGTCTTTCTTCAAAAATGTAAACTAAGGTAATAAAAAACACCAGGATCTGTAATACGTGGCCGGGACGGGCCTTTAGCAAAAAATAAATAAAAAAACATAGATCAAAATATTTTTTTATTGCAGACTTATTTTAATCAATACAAATACATATTTGAACACAGTGTCATTTTAATATCAACAAAACTCCCTTTTTAGTCGAAAACATAACAGTCATTCTCAGAGATAAAAACAATTCACAATACAAACATTGTATTTCTGAACTTACTGTTATAGAGTATAATTAATGTACCTTTTCTTCTTTTAATTATTTTTAATCATCTTAAATCCACAAATAAGAATCAATAAAAATATTTGAATACAGTGTCATTTCAAAATCAACAAAACTCCCTTTTTAGTCGGGGATAAAAAAATAACAGTCTTTATCAGAGATCAAAACAATTTACAATACAAACATTGTATTTCTGAACTTACTGTTATAGAGTATCATTAATGTACCTTTTCTTCTTTTAATTATTTTTAATATCTTAAATCCACAAATCAATAAAAATATTTGAATACAGTGACATTTCAAAATCAACAAAACTCCCTATTTAGTCGGGGATAGAAAAATAACAGTCTTTCTCAGAGATCAAAACAATTTACAATACAAACATTGTATTTCTAAACTTACTATTATAGAGTATAATTAATGTACCTTTTCTTTTTTAATTATTTTTAATCAGTCTTAAATCCACAAATTAAGAATCTTCATTTATAGTATAGTATGTCATTAAATCAATTAAATCGTCAAACCTTTATTCATCATCATGTTCATGAGTTGACTCTTCATTGTCAGTATGATTAAGTGTATCTTTTATAATTGATTTGTTGGGAAGACTTATATATTCCCTATGGAATCTTTTAGGAATTATTCCATTGTCACATAACTTTTTTAGATCGTTAAATTTTACAACGGAAATCGGCAGTCTTTCTTTGTATAGACGCTGCAAATCATCTATTTTCCATCGTTTTATTTCCAATCTGGGTAGTGAGCCTGTTTTATCCAGATCAGAATTCCTGTCTTTCGTCGTTGTCTTAGCTCTTACAGAACTCCTTTTTCCTATTCCTTTACCTTTTCCCTTTTCTTCGTGCTGTCTATATAATTCTATTTCATGAGACGTACCATTCTCTAACATAGTGTATTTTATCTCAATGTTGCTCAAGTAAGCTTTCTTCGTAGTGCAAATTCTTATATTTTTGAAATGTAGATCTTTATTTTTCAGAGTAGTTTGAGTGAACACAGAATTCTCGAGATTGTTGAAGTTAATAAAATCCGTAATGTTAATTGTAATGTTCTAAAACAATAACATTATATGGCGATGGTCGTTTTCTAGCACTCTGCATAAAATTAGGCCATTGAGAAGGTGCCCAAACAATTATCTTCTTAACTTCCCTTTCAATGACAGCATGCATGCTGTCGACTGGCATGTATGTATGACCCGCCAAAAGGTAATTTATTTGTATTACATTTAGATTTTCAGAGTTCTCTAAGAAGTTTTTAAACATTGAAATGATGACCTTATTTTTATTTTGTCCTGAGCAATTGTCACAATATAATAATAACTTTTTCACTCCTCTATTATCTACTTCTTGCAAATATTTGTATAAACATGTCGCTATTTCGCAGCTTCCTCTTTTACCATCTGCCTCACCCCATGTATAACAATATCCTTTCTGGGTTCTGTTCTCATATACAGTAAAATTATACACAGCATATTTTCTAGCATACTATGCTAGAAATTAAGTACCTAATTGCATACTTTCGCCATATGGTGTTGCTAATACCTTTTGAAGATCGAAACTAGCTACAAGTAACGAATGATCGGATACTTGATTTTGATGAAAGTGGAAGCGTTTGTAAGTGGCCTCTTTTTCTATCAAATGGGTCTCGAGTTGACCAGCATCTGTGCTCATATCAGGATTATTTTCTTGCTTAGTACATAAGAGACATTTGTCTTTTTTTGGAACATGAAATGCGTAGTTATACTCCTTAAATATTTTTATGAACAATTTTTCGCTTAAGCAGACTGCGGATAAACCCTCGCAGTGTTTAGTATACAACCTATATAAATTTGACAAATTTTTAAATTGTTCAGGCAAATATAGTTTAGTAGAGTTTTTTCGGCTGTAGTGGGATGGTAAGGCTGGTTGTGATTCTATGTATGTTCTTGCGTTTGTTTTTGTAGCTTCGCCGTATTTATTTTCAGCTGTACGTGTACGTAAATCATCTTGGGATAGTCCTTCTTTTGCGTTATTAAGAGTGTACAATATATATGTTTGGCTTATATCCAATGTCTTCATAATGAATTGTTGACACACTTGCCTGCGCCCTTCGTCTTCGTTAATATAATACTCATAAGTTAAGGAACGTCTGCTAATATTTTTTGTCTTCTGTCGCTTAACGTCTATTGCTCTAGAACATTGCACAATCCAGTCTCTTTTTTTTTCATTACTGAGTCCCCAAAAAAAGTTAAATATAGATTTCCTTCTCTCTTCTCTAATTTCATAACACTTTCGGCTACATTTTTCCTCTTTACAAGGATTTTCCTGTAATGTTCTCTCTTTTTTTATGGTACCAGATTCTGTTTCATAGGATAACGTTAAAAAAAACACCAGCGCATCGATTTTAATGTCAATCATAACATCCCTTAATGCGCGCGATCGAATATATCACGCGCGCCGGCCGGTGTAACTGCCCGCCCGCGCCCCGCTCACCCCATCAACTCGCCCATTACGCTCATCGCGAGCCCAAGAATATTTTTTTATTAGCGTATATTTTAATGTAAGTACTTAATTTAAAATGTTACACGTTTATACTAATAATGTAAGGAAACTTAAATTAATTTCTACTAGCTAATTTTGATGTAGTTTAGTTTAAGTGACAATGTCGATTGAGATGTAAAGTTGAAACATTAACGTAAGAAACACGTTATACTTAAAAAATGATATTGTACATTAAGGTAAGGGACAAATTATAATTAAACTATAATTATGTTTGAACGTAAAGGACATGTTGTGAGAATTGTACGAAAACAAGTTTAACGTAAGGGACTGAATTTTATTTCTGAACTATTTACGTTATTTTTCTAACACGTAACAATAATTGCGTCCGTTAAAACATTTTTTAAATTATAAAATCCGTGTAGACCTAAAAAAACGTGTACTGTAAGGGACATTTTTTTAACGATATAGAAATGCCAAATATACTAAACTGTAGAGTGCGAAATTCTGAATCGAATGGTATATATAACTCATTTTGTCCAAAATGTCCTTTACGTTAATTGATACTTCTGGTATCGATATGTATTTTCATGTAAGTTTTTGTGCGTCACCAAAGGTTCAGAGCTGAAAATCAGCGCTGGGGATTCGTCCACAGCATTATGCTGAGCCCTGACCTTTTCTGGCAGCACTGCATATTACAGCACCGGTGCCGTTGATGCAAAATGTTATGTAAACATATTTTAATTTATCTCTGTTTATATTGCTGTTGTATGATGTTCTCTCTGGAATAAATATTTTTTATTTTTTCTTTCTTTCTTTCTAAAATGATTATGACATGATAAGGCTATTAATTCTTTTGCTAATATTTGCTAATTCCCCAGTGTTAATATGTTCAGTAGATCATTGGTTAATTATGTACTAAATTTTCTTAGAGATAGGCGTAATTCCTTTTTGTATATCATAGATCATGATAGATAACAAATACAAAAGAATATCAATCATAAATGAACCCGAATTCGGGTGCTTGTGATGATGACAGTTTTTTTTTAATAATAGATAAGCAAGCATTTGACCGCTGCCTCACCTGATGGAAAGTGACGACGCAGTCGACGGTGGAACATGCTTGCCTAGTAGATACCTATTTACTCTGTTCTTGAAGACTTCCAGGTTATATTTATCGGGAAATAGAGACGCTGGTATGGTGTTCCATATTTCGGCCGTACGCATTATAAAGCTTGATTTAAAACGCTTTGTGCGTATTTTCGGAATATCGACCATATATGAATACCGTGTTCCAGTGCGTCCTGTCGTCCGATGAAAGATAGGAGAAGAGGGAATGAGGTTATGTAAATATAAATATAAAATATAAATGTATATTAATTGTCAGTTTAGCTTAAACGGCAACACTTTTCGTTACAGTGAAAGCTATCATGTTGGAAGTATCATATCGTACAGATCCCTAGAGACTGCGATAGCTATTTGTTTAAGGAATGTATACGAAGGATAAACTATAATGGAAAAAGCTTAGTAAAGCTCAGAGGGAACCGAGTTTGTATAATGAGCATTTTCCTTAGAGAGTTGAAAGTTGGTTAATGGTAAAGTCGTTATCTTGCTAAAGTAAGTAAATGCAAGTGGAACGCACACAGCAAGCGCTAAGTACAGATAATTTACAATAAAAATCAAGGTTGAATTTCAAAGTTTAACGTCTGCTTATTTTTATTCCCTTTTTTATGATAGCCAATAAAATAAAGAGCTTAAAAATATATGTTTCTTGTACAGATAACTTTAATTTGTCTCAGCTGATCGTCCATCTTAACATATGCCGTGGTCGGTGTTGTTTCTGTATCACTTTCTTCTAGGTCTTTTTAGGGTTCCGTACCCAAAGGGTAAAAACGGGACCCTATTACTGAGACTTCGCTGTCCGTCCCTCCGTCCGTCCGTCCGTCCGTCTCTCACCAGGCTGTATCTCAAGAACAGTGATAGCTAGACAGTTGAAATTTTCACAGATGATGTATTTATGTTGGCGCTATAACAACAAATACAAAAAGTTGGCCAAGTGCGAGTCCGACTCGCGCACGTTAAAACAAGAAATGGTTAAAATATGAAGTAAATGTGATGTTGTGTATCTAATGGTACGAACCCTTTGTGCGCAAGTCCGACGCGCACTTGGCCGATTTTTTATTTTAAATACAGATATTTATCTAAGATGGCGTCCCTTGCGCTCAATGAGTCTGCATATATATTAACACGTTTCTAGTCATTAATGTAATCATCAAAATAAATCATGTAATCATTAAATTAAACAGTTTTAGTAGAAGTAGAACTCTTTGTGTGAGTTCGTCCGAGGAAATACTGCCCCCATAAATATTTTTACCGCCAAGCAGTAACTGTATTTTTTATTAGCTCAAACAAATTATTGGAGTAAAAAATTTTATGCCCAAGGCGGGAATCGCAACCGCGTCCTCCGATATCGCGTCGGATGCTTAATACCATCCCAGCCACCTGGGATTTGACATTTTTGCCGAAATTTTGTGCTCCAATGTATTACTTTAACCGTCACAGGGGACGGAAAATTTTGTACTCCAGTAATTTGTTTGATATTATTTTCGCTTAGCACGCTATAGTGCTTGTAATCATATTTAGAAACACGATTTATTAGCCCTTTTGTAAAAAAAAATATAAGCAAGTCCAAGGTACATTTTAATACATATTTATACTAGGTTATATATATTAAAGTTTAATTATGTCTATGTAAAAAATTAAAATTTACACTTAATACAGTTAAATATAATTTGCAGTTATCGCGTTTGCAATTGTCCTAAGAACTAAGATTCTTAAAGCTGAATTGACATATATTTAAATGTGCAGAAGGGATTGTTTTCAAAAAAGTTCTTATGTTTTAGTTTGAGTAATATAAATTTTAAAGGTGGTTAAGCTTTTGGTAATATATTATACATGAGTATTTTCAAATAACGACCTTTCTTCTATACCTTTCTTTTAAGGTATATACCTTAGCTAATCTGATTATTGTTATAACACGAATTTTATTATGTTTTATAATTCGCTTTTCATTAACGCAGATTGTTAGGTAAAACTTTTACCTGCTTCTCTGGAATATCCCTATTCTCATGAATTTCTAATAATATTTCTTCTCATGAAGTTATGGGTGCCGGAGAAAGTGCTGGCACATGAGACTTAACAACTTTATATTTTAGGATGATGGGAGCAGTGCAGTTGACACTTGCGACGACCTCCATCTGTTATAGGTGTGTAGAGGTGTACCCTACCCGAGTCTGTGTTTCCGGTTAAGTACAATATGGGGGTCTTCAAAACGCGAGTGAATAGGTATCTTCTGGGTAAGCGCGCTCCATCATCGATCGCATCATCACTTAACATCAGGTGAGATCATGAAGCGCTCGTACCGAAGTGTGCTTAGCCATTCTAAACCGATCAGCAAAGCTAAGCAACGTCCGCCTCAGTCATGAGTTGGGTAGGTGACCGCTGGGGACATTACCACTGAGCGCTTCCGTGCTTCGGAGGGCACATTAAGCCGTCGGTCTCGGTTGTTGTCTTCGGATGGTAGTCGTTATAGCGTGGTGGTAGGCCATTTTGCGAATGCCCGCCTGGCTAGCTACCACCCCCAAGTAGAAAATCCGTCGCTAACGGTGTTTTCCGGCAGCTGTCCCTGAGAGCCAGTAATTCTCTAGGTTAGCTTGAACAACATGTTCCGACCACATCATCACTTACCATCAGGTGAGATAGTGGTCAAAGGCTAACCTATCAAGCATAAAAAAAGATAGTGGTCAAGCGCTACCAAGTTCGGTATATAAAATAAAGGGTCCCGCTTAACACCAGGTGTGCCACGTACTTGATCGATTTCGACAACAAAAACAATATGTCTACTGCTGTGATCTACTGAGACTGCTGTGTAATTTCATGCATATGTATTTCAGAGGAACCATCAATCAGTTCATTTGTTACCGTAACAAATGCAGATCAAGCAATCAGTTCCTACCAACAAAGTGGTTCATTTACACACAAAAGTCTTATATAATGACGTGGCTTGTGGACTGAGCTACGGTTACTACACACTATATCAACGATTACATTATACAGGGTTATTGGTAAAATGCTAATAATCTCTTAGGGTTAACTTCTGCTAGACCTTCATTTTTTATTATTATTTTTACTCAACATTCTGAGATAAAAAAAAGATTTGAAAAAAAAAAAGTATTTTTTTGTGTTTTAATTTCTACTCTGAGCCAAGCCCGCTGCTGCAACACTGGACCGCGCCGTGCTCCCTTTGAATAGAGTTTTGAATACTTACATCGAGCAAAGTAATAAAAAATATGAAATAATACATTATAGGCACAAGAGCCTTTTAACATCAGGTAGTCATCGTACTTATTCAGTCAAAAAACAATAAAAAAAAACATTTTTGTCTTAAATATCTAAAAAACTATTATTTTCTGTAAGTATACATAAATAAACATCTTAAAATGTTTGATAGGACTAACAGATGTCAACCCTAATAGGTTGTTAGCATTTTTCCAATAACACTGTATATACTACACGCAGTATTTTACTTAAATGATACGTCAAAGGAAACAATCAAAAATTATAATTAAAACGATTGAATGTGCACTGGTTCTGGTCGCATTTTAAATAATTTATACGTAGAATCGACGTCGTCGAGTCCGAGTTCACAATTAGCTTAACTCAGAGAAATAACAAATAATTACTTAGTCTTATATTTGAACTATAAATACTTACCTAACTACTCGGATATATTTATGTCCATGTTATGCAGTAGTCAGCTTCATCGTATGACAGAATAAATACATCAATTTCTGTTCTTGGGCTATAAGCAAATGATACAAATTCTTGGATATTTTCATACTTTTGACACATGTGTAAGTACAACGCTGAAACCAAAAATAGAGGTAATGAAAGAATAATAACTAAAAACGCCTGTTATTGTATTCTAAAAAAAATTTAACAAAAAATGGAACCGACTTCAACACCCAAAAGTGTGAAATAACTTGTTGAAGTCGGTACCATGATGGTTCAAAAGTACCTATTATCACAATATTGTGGGCATGGTACCGACTTCGACAAGTTATTTCACACTTTTGAGTGTTGAAGTCGGTTCCATTTTTTGTTAAAATTTTTTTTTCAATATTTTTAGTGTTACTCAAAAACGGCTTGACCGATTATGATGAAATTTAAAATGGGACCAAACGACAAGCATCTGCTTTCAAACAAAAAAAGAATTTTCAAAATCGGTTCACCCAGTCAAGAGATCTGAGGTAACAAACATAAAAAAAAAAAAAAAAAAATACAGACGAATTGAGAACCTCCTCCTTTTTTGGAAGTCGGTTAAAAAACAAGACATTCCTGACGGGACGGCTTCTTGAGTGGGATTCTATTTGTTTTATGCAATTTGTAATTATGATATTTTGTACCTATATAAAACAACCTTCACTTTTTATTAAAAAAGGAGTTATGAGTAATTACAACACTCGATTTCCTAAAAAACTGTTTATTTCCACATAGCAAGATAAAAATGTGTTCTAGAAATACCTACAGCATGTGTGTGAGATTTTTTATGCCCTGCCATTGAACATTAAATCTCATAAATAAAAAAAAAAACTAAATTGGCTGTTAAATAAGTGTACTACAAGACGCAAGAGTTTTTAAATGATAGGAATTGATTTAGGGCCAGTTTCAGAATGTTCGGGTAAGTTCCGGTTTTACTACCCAGTATATATTTCATAAATAAAACACTATCTTTGCGTTTCCCAGTCATCGATTTAGCCTATCCATCGGTTAAAGCTTCAAACGCGCTGCATATTAACTGTCATTTTTATCATTCGGTTATTTTATGTGTTGCATAGCAACCCGAAACTTTATTAGGACATTCTGAAACGGGCCCTTAGCTTACCAAAAATATAATTGGATTAATTGTTAAGGTAGCACCGAGCTTTTTGGGCTCGCCGCGTATGTGTGCGTAAGTAGGGCAAGCCAACAGCATCCGTCCCCGTCCGACGGCCGAAGAATTACTAAAGCGGATAGGGACAAAGCATCGCTGCTCTGACTAAAATGGGCGGAACATGCGTGAATTTGAGTATTTCCTTCGTATGATAAAAACAAATACCTATTTGAAAAATGTAATGTGTATACGTTATAGAAAACATGTTATTTTTTTTATTATTCAAATACGGATGACTCTCCGTTAAGTATTTACGTTTATTTAGTTTTTGGATGTAACTTTGGATTTATTTTGTATCGAGAAAATTTCAAGTAATCGTGTTTCAAAAGAGTATGATTTTTTTTTTTTTTTTTTTTTTTTATGATTGTTTTTGTTCTATTTCCACAGACTCCGGGGTCCGTGCCATTTTTTAAGTTAACCGAGAAATTTGTTAAGTATTTACATTACTATGGGGAGCATTCTTACATACTAAATGGGGGAACACAGTTTTAAGGAATATACTACTACTAAATAGTAGCAAACAGATTTGCACAGGCATTCCGAAGGGACCAGTGTCCTCAAGCAGCACTCGTTCACGAGTTGACTCGCGTGCCAGCCATCGTCCTCCTCAACCATTTTTGAGGGAAGAGGGCGACCCGACACACGATGCCACCGCTTGCCAACACATTTTCGTGAGCATGACTGTTCCGAATGCCTGCACGAATCCGCTTGCTAATAGTGTATGATTTATAGAATGAATCCCTGAATATAATATATATTTATTACATAACTCAAAAGAAATAAAAATAAAAATACAGCAAGGGATCAAACGAACCACAATTACGTATTGCTGCCTCGGTGCAGGCTTAATTTTGAAATTTTGAATTTGATGATTTATATTTTGAAATGTATATGTTCTTTTAAATATCATATTAACGTTGACATTGAATTACAATAATTACATTAAAATACTTTTAATTATGATAGATTTATGATCGTAATAATTATTAATTAATAATCATAACTTATAATTATGTTAAATTCCTCATGATCCAGAACTTAATATTTTGTGTGAATGTTGGACTTTTAATTAATATGTCATCATTAAAAAAATCTTAGCTGTACTGTGCTGTCTGTTAGACACTGTCGTTCGGTTATCAGTGCTGCCAATTTAAAACAACCATTTTACCAAAATAATGTTTATTTTCATCAAAAACGTCGTTATTAAACCTGATGTTACGAAACAACTAATATGTGGCGATGTAGATTCATCTGTCATATTGCAATAAATAGTGTATTATATTATTAAATGAACCTATTACAATGAAATACAAGTATATTTCTTCTCAAAGTTTAATAGAATACAAAGAAATACATTGAATAAATTTTTTTTTTTTTACGATTTCATGTTTCACCCATTATTGTGGCGATCTCCTGGAGCCGTCACATCTTCCAGAGACTATGCTAATATTATTATTGTAAATGCCAGCATGCTGAGCACGCTGCCAACTGGTAGTGGGCTAGAGCATTTGGACTGCCCGTAAGTATGCACTGACTTATAGGTTGTCTAATTGCTTTATTGTAGTAGCTGTAGTATTGTATACAGTTCGTAGTATTTCTTTAATCCACTATTCTTTGACACTAGAAATCAGTTGTCAACAAATACGTCAATCTCGATGGAGGTTCCACGTTTGCCCCGTTTGGGGTTGAAACTTTAGGTCCGTGGAGGCAAGCGCTCAGGAAACTTATAAATATTTGACTAAGCGTTTGATTGAAGTGACGGGTGAGAAAAATGGTGGCACATATTTAGCAAAAAAAATTGTATTGTTGTTCAGCGGGCAATGTAGCTAGCATTATGTATAGGTACTACCTTCAATCAATGTCGTACGAAATCTGTAAGTGTTTATTTATTATTACTATTAGAATTATTTATTAATAAGATTTCTTACAAGTCATTTCATATACTACTATGAAAGTAATAATAATATACAAGTCAAAATTTATATTTTTTTATTAATCAATGATCGATTGGTCTACATATGAGAAATTCTTTCACTGAATAGTAAGTTTTGGCGAGCAGCAGCGATTTATGTTTTGAGATAAATACGCTTGCAGTACCTATGTGCGTCTTTTATGGTCTTAGGAAGTTTGTTATATAGGTATATGTAGTTGATGTTTTTTTATAGCTACTTTGAGTGATCTACGTTAAGTATTTATTTAATTATGTTCACATATATATATAATTGAATAATGAAGAACCACTTAAAATTCTAAGTAATTATTTTGAGACTAATAATATTTACAGAACACATACCATTGTCCACCAGCTCCGTTAAAATCAGTCTATTCCAAAAGTACGAACGAAACGTTCACAGCGTTATGCAATATTTATGAGCGCCTAAAATCGAGTTAATTAAAGTTTGTTTGTGCGTATAAAGGAATATATTTTCATTCTATTCCCTCTTATCAGAAAATATACTTTATATTAATCAATATGTCCACATATTGATTATATGCCACTCCTCTAATTGCTAAACAAGACTTAAAATTTATCCTGTAATAAATCAAGCAACCGATCACATAATTATTTCCCACTCTATCCGTGCGACTCTTCAGCGGCGAAATTATGGCAACACCACAGAAGCCACTCAAAAAGAAGTTGAAGTTGTGATTTGAAGCCTCTGTGCGTGCCATTCAGTTTTGTTGTTTTCAGATGGCCTACCTGATTTCAATGTCCTTTTTCATTCTAAGGCAGGCAATAATTCGATATTTGAATACTCAATACTGAATTATTTATTGCAACATAATATGTAGTTACATGCAGGTCTTATTCAACATGTTTGAGTGTACATTTATGTATTTTACATGTTTGTTTACATATGATCCTATTAATGGTATGGCGAAGGTAGGAACGGAACGATTACGAAAGAATTTAATTTATCGTTTAAAAATCGTCCAAGGTATAGTAACATTTACATTCAAGTAAGAATTTAAGAGTTTTGATAAAAAAAATTACCTTTACTATATTTATTATTTCATAGACATGTATAGTGAAAATCTGATTTGGTTTTACTTAGGATTTAGCATCGCACCGCGCACTGTTTAGTACCGAGACGTTATGTAACTTTGTTAAGGCTAGGATATTCGAAATCAACCTATTTTTGATTCACCCGTAAACAATGAAATATTCATTATTTTGATCTGAAAAAAATATATGTTGTAGTTCAATATGCTTGCTAAATTATTTTCTGGTTCAAAACATGATAATTACAACTTCACTCGATCATAAAAAATCACGAAAAGAGAGAAATTTTGATCGTTTTTTAGGTCATACGTATAATATATTAATCTTTTACTATAAAAAAATATGTCAAAAAATAGGCAATGACGTTTAGAAGAACATTTTGTGGTTACTTTTTCTCAAAACGGTTTATTTATTTTTAAATACAATATTATATAACAGAGCGCCCCGTCTGGCTTGATTCAGTCGTCTGTGAGACGTGTCTGAGGTAGGACCTGTGTCGCTTTTGCCGACTCGCTGCATTCCGTCACTAATCGATCGCTTTCCTGTTAGAGTTATTCGTTGTACTTGCAGTTTTAAAAATGTAGCTCATTTTTACGTTTTTAATATCACAGTATACACGTAACAGAAGTGTAACTAATAAACATAGGTAGATTTTTTGCTGTTTCTTTTACTTTGGTTTCCGTTTAAAGATACTTAGATCTAAAGGAGTATTTACAACAAAAAAAAACACATGAAGAATAAGTACTTACATACCTAACTTTAAACTCGGTATTTTTGACCGAACGAGAACTTAGTTCGAGCGAGTTGCTTCAATTTAGAAAAAAATGCTTTCGTATGTCCGGTTGTTCTCCTCTACAGGTCGCATTTCTTAACCGATTTCGACGAAATTTTGGGAGCAGGTTTGATAGTTCAATAATTTTTAATAATCAATTGAGTTTTTGGTTTTTTTTTCAAAATAACGGAGATATACATTACAAGGTGTTGAAAGTATGGACGCCTGCGCTAACTAAGTACTAAGTACAAAATCTGTCGCTAAGCACTTACCTATCGATGTGTTCAGCAATGTGTCCTTGAGAACCAGTAATTTTGCGTGGTGGTAGAGGATTATGCAAATGCGCACCTGGTAGCTACTACCCTCAAGTAGAAAATCTGTCGCCAAGCACTTACCTATCGATGTGTTCAGCAATGTCTCCTTGAGAACCAGTAATTTTGCGTGGTGGTAGAGGATTATGCGAATGCGCACCTGGCTAGCTACTACCCTCAAGTAGAAAATCTGTCGCCAAGCACTTACCGGTCTGTTCCGCTATGTGATCTTGAAAACCAGTAATTTTGCATGGTGGTAGAGGATTATGCGAATGCGCGTCTGGCTAGCTACTACCCTCAAGTAGAAAATCTGTCGCCAAGCACTTACCTATCGATGAGTTCAGCTATGTGTCCTTGAAAACCAGTAATTTTGCGTGGTGGTGGAGGATTATGCGAATGCGCGCCTGGCTAGCTACTACCCTCAAGAAGAAAATATGTCGCCAAGCACTTACCTATCGATGTGTTCAGCTATGTGTCCTTGAGAACCAGTAATTTTGCGTGGTGGTGGAGGATTATGCGAATGCGCGCCTGGCTAGCTACTACCCTCAAGTAGAAAATCTGTCGCCAAGCGCTTACCTATCGATGAGTTCAGCTATGTGTCCTTGAGAACCAGTAATTTTGCGTGAAACGCATATTTTTATTCTATAAGCGAATAAAAATGTTCACAAGAACAAAACAATTATTTAGATGCAGTTCTGGATTTAGTAGCAGATACCTAAAGTTGATCAACTAATACACTGTGACGCTAATAGCGTGCGGCTGGGTACAATCAGCGAGCGACCTGTCGCGCGCTGTGCGACTAGAGCGCAGCGCTACGTAGTGTTAAGGTGATCACCGTAGTGAAACGCGCACTTTTGGAATCTTCTTTTACCGAAACTATTCGTTCAAAAAGTGCGAAAAAAATATATCATATTATTTAATTCTTTATTGAGTGAATTAGTTGATTAGTTTTTACTAAAAATTATTAGTTCTTCAGTAATAAATTGTAATCGGCGACCCTTTTTTGACTGTTTTTTATTAATTTAAGAGGCATTATTGATGTAATCGCAACTTTTTTTTCCTTAAAAAATAGCTAATACTATACTCTAATGAACTACTTAACAACTTGTGTTGAAAACATTTTTATGAATTTTTGGCACAAAATTGCGTGATCGCGAGAAGAAATCTCAACGAAAATCAGTCTGCCCGCAGCGCTCGGGCCGTTTGGACGTGGGATCTGTGCCGTTCGTTACGCCATCATTTTTGTGCATTTATTTTCCGAAATATACAATATTTTTTTACCATACGTTAATTTGCAAGTCATAAATTATTGAAACTCAAGTAAAAAAAATATTGGATAAGTACTTTTCTTTATATTGATTTATAAAATCTTTCTAACAACGAGTTGATTAAAGTTCAGACACGGCATTGTTAATTTCTATTTTAGTAGGTATCTAGATTTTTAACCCTTAGTAAAATATTTCATTTTGTTATTTATAAGCTACTGTACAATTAAACGAGAACTAATTTCTAATGCACTTAACACACTTTCCGAGACGACCAACTACTTTCTAGGAATTTAGATATTCAATCATTCAAATAAAGGGAAGTTATATATTTATTATAACTTTGACTTTAATAGTTACTTAGTAGGTAGTTAGTCGGATTGAAATTTGTGTTACTCTCTTCTTTCGTCCTACCTATAAAGACATGTGCCCGTAACTTTTGAACCGTAACTTCTGTAGATGTTATCAATAATTCTGTAGATTGTTTCAAAGGTGATGCTTGTCGTTTGGTCCCATTTTATATTTCATCATAATCGGTCAAGCCGTTTTTGAGTTACTCTAAAATACCTGAAAAATATTTACCTCTCTAGATGATATAGTTGTAAAAAATGAATGATAATCGATCCCGTAAGTGGTAGGTAGGTAGTAAGGTGGCAAGGGTCACTAAAAAGTGTGAAAAAAAAATTTAAGCAAAAAAATGGAACCAACTTCAACACCCAAAAGTGTGAAATAACTTGTCGAAGTCGGTACCATACGCAAAGTTTTGTGATATTAGGTACTTTTTAACTGTCATGGTACCGACTTTAACAAGTTATTTCACACTTTTGGGTGTTGAAGTCGGTTCCATTTTTTTGGTTAAATTTTTTTTTATTATAATTATTATTATAATAAGTGGGGTTCCTTAGGAAAAGTGACTAAGAACCCCGGTACGATTCTTCCCGTATAACTTTTAATGGCAGCAGTCGAATGAGACTTGTCAAAAACCGAAATGACGGATTCAAGATGGCAGGCAAAATTCAAGATGCCCTGATCCGGCTGAAAATAAACGCCCTGAGCAACCCAGATAGGGTTGCTTAGAGCGTCGTTATTCGGAATTAAGAAATTATTTCTTATGATGTAATTTTTCAAGATGGCCGCCATACATAGATGTTTTGAAACCATTGGCTTAAATTGTTCAATGGAAAGGAGTCATGAGTCATGGGGAAAGAAAGTATTCTTAACCGAAAATAACAAAGTGATTTTCATGATATAGAAATAATGGGAAATCATAAAATGACGTCTGCCAAGTGAAGATAGATGACGTATCTCGTAAACAGTTACAGATAAGTAAAGAAGTTTTGAACAAATGTCATAGGGAATCGAGAGAGCACTCAAATGACACGCAACAAAAATCCAAAATAGCAGAATTCATACAAAGTGCTGAAGTGCGATCCCGCTGAAGTAAGGTTGAGCTTCAGTGTGGTCGGAGTACGTTATGGTGGCTATGAATTACATCATTCTGGATTTGCCATTTTGCTCTTCTTATTTATCATATTGCATTTAGAGCACGGATGGTGCGTGAGTTCGAAGGGCGAGTGCAAGGTGAGGGTGCAGTCTAAGCCGAGCAGGAACTTGCAAGGCCGAAGGCTGAGAAGTTGGGAGTATTTTCCGTATTTCCAAATGTCAAAATCCAATTTCCAAATCTCCAATGTCTCCATGATGAATGGCCGCGATAACCGAAGCACCTACGAGTGGGGTTCTTTAACCAATGTGACCCAGAAACTTGGTGCGATTCTGCCTGTAGCACTTTTAGTAGCGGTAGGGTGAATCTTATATGGTGGTTTCATTAAGGTTATCTTGGCATTGGGATAATACTTCTATAAACATTTTGAACTTTTATTATATTATTATTTGTAGCTATGTTATTTCATACTGCATAAAAATAAATGACACACTGCCTGATAAACTTGTTAGCATATAAGTACATAACAAATAATTAAAACGTTATGGTTACATAAGAAACGTAATTGTATTTTTTTTTTTAGATTTGTAATACAATGGGGAATAAACGAAAGTATAAAGTGCTCCATTAACGTCTTGTAGTAACACAAACTGTGAACGAGTTCTTGAGTTCAGTGAGTTATAAATCTCGTAAATAAACTTTAAAATTGCATAATGACTTTCTATAACTGAAATTATACCTATACATTACATTTATTCACCTATAGATTTATAGAAATATGATAAGGTAAAATTGTAAGTTTCTGTTTTAGAGTTGGTAAGTATATTACAATAAGCCAAAACACAAATTATTTGACAGTTTTTTGTAAACAAGGTTATTTAAAATTAAATACACATTCTCACCATTTTCCCTTCAGTCTACACAATTCTTTCTGCTTACCAAAACACTGACACACTTTTTTCGCTTTTTCTACATGAGCGTTATCATACATAATAATAATAATGAATAATAATAATTTTATTTCAAAAAACGTTTAACATGTTGGAGCAGTAAGGAACACATAATGTATACATAGAACTATGAATAAGAACAACAAAACACATGTGTAGGTACAATGTAAGTCCTACAGGCACAAATATGCTCCAGGACGTTATCCGCACCAACCCGGTGGTTGGTTGAATGTCTTCTTTCATACCGCTTTCGTACCGCTTCATGAAATCGAACTACTTTTTTGAGCACAATACTGACTTTTGAACTAACACGGTACCAACTTTGACAAGTAATTTCACACTTATCAGGAACATAAGTCGGTTCCATTTTTGTTTTTAAAATGGATCTCATAATCTCTACTAACCACCAAACAATTAAAACTTTTACTTACAAATTATGTTGATATGGAAGATAGGCACCTTTCTAACAAAATTTCAAGAAGATCGGATCAGGCAATCGAGATAATGACTGAGAAATATACACTGCTCAGACCTCCACCGAGACCACGCTTCGCTTAGTCTAATAAATATTTCTATACTTACAAGCGATGATATTTTTTACCGTATAGGTTCGCAGTAACTGCAGATAAAATGTTGTTATGTACACTTCTGTTCTGCCGCTTCTAATAGCGCACGAAACTCTACAATTTTAGCGATGCTATCCGTGGTACGGCGACTAGTGCCGCCGTGCGACTGAATATTTTTATGAGTTGAAAGTTAACGCCTATTTCTTTTAGCTCCGCCCGAATTAGAAATTATTTTGACTACTGTCTTGCCCTTAATAGCCCGCAACTCTCGGACGCTAAATTTGCCTACTGATTGAGAATATAATAGCCTTAAGTAACTAATTCTATTTAAAATCAGTCAATGCTGATTAGCGACCGAGCCACACTCCTATTGAAACATTGACATCTATACTGGTGCACTGAATGTGGTTAAAACCCGGCAAGAATGTTCGACTGATCGCCTGATTTTAAATTTGACCGGACTGGGTCCTTCCAAAACTTAACTCGGTCCTATCCCCATGTAAAGATAGAGAAATGCCTACCAGAATGCCACCTTCAACTTTGACGGCACATTACGAGCCCGTTAACTCCGTGTTGCGAATTGTCATAATACCGCCACTCAATATCATCAACTTCTTCGAATTGGCCTCTTTGAGGTAAAAGTTAGAGGTAAGATACATAGTTTCTCTATGGTAAAGTAGAGGTTAATACTGTAATGTAAGGAGCGAACCAAACCTTAAAGTATTTAATTTCGCGATGATAGATTAAGCAATAAAAGCCTTAGGTTTTCGAACGTAACTCGCTAAAACTTGAAATAAAAGAATAAGGCATAGACAACTAACCTTGTGACGTACGGAATACCGTTGAAGATTCCTTGTCTATTTAGCGCGTTATCCAACGCGTTATGATTCTGACTACTCACTGACATTCCGACCTGTGCCGCCACGCCGTGCACACCTGTCTACAGCTCCGCCAGTATCTCCCAGTGAGACCGCAATAGTCCCCGCACTATTGCCGTCTCACTCGGGTCATCGTTCCGACGCTAGTTGCAGACCAGTGCCTTGGAATACGCAGTCCTGACGAAGTTTTTGTTTTGTGTGCAGAAGCTGAGCAGCCGCCGAACGCCGAGCAACGCGAGCTACGAGCTCGCCGTGCCGTCGCGCAGAGGCGCTCTAAGACGTCAGGCATTACCACCTACCCAAGTCCCTTGTTTCGGACGAACAACACCATATCGGGCTGGTGGTCTTGTTTTGACCGCACTTTTCGGTGCGCATTTCACCACTTTACTACCCGACACAACATAGTAACAGTCGCGTAACAACACACTTTGTGCTGTTAAGCGACGTCGTTCAGGCGTGGGGTAGCGTCAGCCAAACCCGTCTGAACGATCAAATCCGCCATTTGCTGCGGTCGCAGTGTGACACCCTACGGTGACAACGGCCACTGTTGTTGTTTTGGTTTAACCTTGCACCGTGGCCTTTCCCACTTCACGGGTCAGCCGAAGCAAGCTGGGCTCCGGGATTACTGGCCTTGGGGTCGCCCCTAGTCAACCCCGGAGTAGCGCTTAGGAGCACCCCTCTCCGCCGAGAAAAAAGCTCGGAGAGGGTACACAACTAGGGCACACCCTAGGTACACACTCCCTCTCACACAGTGAGCTCACAAGGTGTGTGAGGGAATTCAAACCCTTGATAGGGCGTCCTGAGTATTCCCCTCAGGATGCAGTCCCGTCCCTCTAACGGTGAGGTGCAGGTCCTTCAGACCTTCGCCCTCCGCCACCCCGATCTGTATGTTGCTCATATGCAACTCCTAGAAGAGGAAGCGAGTGCCCGCCTCACGGACACTCTTATTGCTCCCTCCGGGACTTCAATCCCGGAGGCCAACGTCCCTCCTCTGACCCGGTCCTTCTCAGAGGACAGCCCGCTTTCGCCCGCCCCGGGCCCGGACAATAGACGCACGGTGGCAGCCCCTCCCCGTGAGAGGTCTCGCTCGCGCTCACCGATCGGGAGGCCAGCGAGCACCCGTCCCTCCATCGCCGTTGTCGAGCCCACTTCGGACTCCGAAACGGAGATGGAAGTAGATCCGAGTCGCGCCTTACGCACTGACTCGGACTCCGACAACGACGGCTATACCGTCGTTGACCGCAAACGCAAGCGTGCTCCTAAAGCCGCTAGTTGCGCAACTTCCGCCCCTCCCGCCAAGGCACCCGCTAAGGCCCCCGCCTCCGGCAAGAAGCCGACCCCCGCCCCGCGCCCCGCGTCTCCTCCCTCCGCTCCGGCCACTACTGCCGCGTCCCCTCAGGACGCGAGCGCGCGCCGCGAAAAACCGCCTCCACCCCTGTTCATTCAGGACAAAACCAAATGGGACATGCTGTCCCGTTTAGTTTCGGATCGTGGGATCCATTACACTAATGCCCGCTCCACGCAGCAGGGCATTAAAGTCCAAGTGCCCACCAGTAGCGACCACAGAGCGCTAACAAAGCTCCTCCGTAAAGAGAGCATAAGTTTTCATACTTATGCGCTCGAAGAGGAGAAAGTCCTTCGCGTTGTGATTCGCGGTGTGCCTAAGGAGATACATACCGATGCGGTATGTGACGACCTTAAAGCACAAGACTTCCCTGTGCATGCGGTTCACCGCATGTACAGCGGGAAGGACCGCAGTCCATATGACCTAGTACTCGTAGTACTAGACCGTACACCAGAGGGCAAGGCCATTTTTAATTTAAAAAAGGTCTGTGGCCTCTCAGGACTCGATGTCCAAGCCCCATACAAAAATGGAAGTCCCTCGCAGTGCCATAACTGCCAACTATACGGGCACGCCTCCCGTTTCTGCTTCGCTCGCGCTAGGTGCGTTAAGTGCCTAGGCGATCACGCGACAGCAGCGTGCACTCGCACCCGGGATTCGCCGGACCCACCCAGTTGTGTTCTATGCGGTGCTCAAGGGCATACCGCGAATTACCGTGGTTGCCCTAAAGCACCACGAGTGAACCACAGGGTGGCAAGGCATAGGCCGACCCGTCCCTCTTACGACCGTTACCAACGGGTAAGCCCTAAACTAACGGTAGTACCTGCCTCACAGGTAATACCCGCGCCGCTCCCAGCCCGTAACGCATGGTCTAAACCACCCAGTATGGTTAAGACCGTCGCTACCGCCCGCGCCCCGGCCCGCGCGCCCGCACCCGCGCCCGCACCCGCACCCGCCCGCGCCGCGGCCCCTGCCCGCGCACCGGCCCCGGCTCGCCCCGCGCTCCCGGCACCCGTCGCCAACACCATTCGCGCGCCTCCCCGCGCCGCTTCCCGGCCACAAGCTCCACCTATGCCATTGATGGCTGCCCCTCTTCAAGAGGCAATCAACCTAGTCAGCGATCTGGCTATGTCGGTTGACATCAATGAGGTACAAGAGCTATTCCACAAGATGCAATACGCTCAATCCCCAGCGGACGTGATCCAATACACATTGGAACACGCGAATTTACTTAGCGCCCTTAAGCGCTTCGTTCCCCAGGCCCCTCCCCAGTACAACCACTATGGGTAGTACAACCGAACGCACGAAACCGTACTCAGTTTCGTTAGCGTCATTTAACGCTGACGGCCTCTTCAGACAACGTGACCTCGTCCACGACTTTTGTTGTACCCACCTTATCGATATCATATGCGTGCAGGAAACCTTTCTAAAACCGGGGAAGGCGAACCCTAGGTTTGCCAATTACAGAACGGTACGTGATGATAGAGTG
Source organism: Plagodis dolabraria (assembly GCA_963854805.1). Taxonomy (NCBI): domain Eukaryota; kingdom Metazoa; phylum Arthropoda; class Insecta; order Lepidoptera; family Geometridae; genus Plagodis; species Plagodis dolabraria. Next base: position 20,159,863 of record OY978457.1, on the reverse strand, counting down.
AACTCCCGTGGGGGAGGCACTCTTATCTATTACAAAAGGTCCCTGCACTGCATTCCCCTACCTACCCCGACTCTTGTTAATATGGAAGCATCTTGTTGCCTCCTAGCTATGACTGGTCATCAACCTATAGTCATAGCATCCTGTTACCAAGCTTGCAAAAAGCCGATCGTCCGAGCTGACTTAGAAGCCCTATTCTCATTAGGAAGCGCCGTCATTCTGATTGGCGACTTCAACAGTAAGCACATCCTATGGAATTGTAACATCAACAATCCCAGAGGTATTGCACTTGAAAACCTAATCGCAGAACTTAACTTTGACATAATTGCGCCCACTGAGCCCACTCACTACCCTTATATGGAAGACCACCGATCTGACTTGCTTGACATGGCACTATTCAGAGGCGTAACACTCCGGTTACGCTCCATAGAAGTGGTTCACGAGCTTCACTCTGACCACCGACCCATTATACTGCGACTAGGTCCCGACCCAACGACTGACCTCCCCCGCCCCACTAAGACGATAGTGAACTGGAAGCAAGTAGGCGATGCCCTAAAGGCTATCAGTTCACCGGACCTAGACAAGATCCCTGACGACATCCTGACAAAAGATGACGTAACCCTTGCGATCGATTCGTTCACCAATCACCTCTCCACCGTAGTAGGTGCATCCGCAAAGGAGGTCATAGTGCCGGACGACCGGCGCCTTGTCATTCCAGCGGATGTGAGACGATTGGTGACGGAGAGTAAAGCAGTGACCCGACATTACGACTCTTACCCCAGTAAAGAGAACAAAACTAAGAAACGCCACTTTGAACGCATGGTTCAAAGTCGCATGTCTGAGTTGCGTGATCAACAATGGGGCGATAAACTTTCAAACCTCGTGCCAAGCCACCATGCTTACTGGGACTTGGCGCGAGGCTTGAAAGGAAGTAACCATAACGACATGCCTCCCTTATACAGACCAGTCCCACTAGTCCCAGCGTTCTTTGACGAAGACAAAGCTGAGTGCCTAGCTGATAGCCTAGAGGCTCAGTGTTCCCCTAACGTAGATCACGTTGACCAAGCTCACCTCGATTCGGTGGATGCTGAAGTCGAACGTAAAAGCTCTGTGGTCACCTCTGAACTCCCACCAATCACCTTAGCGACTTACGCTGAGGTGGAGAGACTGATCAAGGCCCTCCGACCGCGCAAATCCCCCGGTGCCGATGGCATCTCCAACAGGGTTCTTAAAACCCTCTCTCCTCCTCTCATCCATCTCTTAGTCAGCATCTTCAATGCTGCTATGAGCCACTGCTTATTCCCAGACACCTGGAAATGTGCAAATGTCATTGGCATTCACAAACCAGGCAAAAGCTCATCTGACCCCACCAGTTACCGCCCCATCAGCCTCCTCAGTGCCTTAGCCAAACTTTACGAGCGGTTACTTGCAAACCGTCTCCAGTCCCATGCTAAGGAACACCACCTTATCCCAGATGAGCAGTTTGGCTTCAGACCCGGACACTCATGCGTCCAACAGGTGCACCGCCTCACGGAGCACATCATTGAGGGCTTCAATAAGTACCCCAAACCCCAGACTACGCTAGCAGTCTTCCTCGACGTAGCGAAAGCTTTTGACAAAGTCTGGCACAACGGCTTGATCTACAAGCTATACCAATTTGGCGTGCCAGAACGTCTTGTGCTCATCCTACAAGACTTCCTTAAAGCCAGAAGCTTTCGCTATCGCGTGGAAGGCACCCTCTCCTCCCCCCACCCAGTCAGAGCCGGAGTCCTTCAGGGCTCCGTGCTATTACCTATTCTCTTTGCACTGTATACCAGTGACATCCCACGCTCTCAGCCCAAAGTATTCCTAGCCCAATATGCGGATGATACCGCCATTTACACCACTGGGTGGCATATCAACAGACAGTCCTATTTCGTCATGCAACGGGCCATCACCGAGATCGGTGACTGGTTCCGAAAATGGCGCATCGCGGTCAACCCAGCTAAAAACACAGCTATGTGCTTTACTGAGAAGACACGCTCCCCTTACCCGAAACCGCTTACTTTGTTCGACGAACCCATTCCCTGGGTTCCTAGAACAAAAGACCTGGGAGTCACCCTTGATCGTCATCTCACCTTTAACGATCACATAACAACCGTCCGTAACAGAGCGGCCTTCATAATGGGTCGCCTTGGTCCCCTACTTCGCAAAGAGAGTAAAATGTCTCTTAGTAATAAGAAGACACTTTACACTGCCTGCATCCGCCCCATCATGACTTACGCATCAGTAGTGTTTAGTCATGCTAGTGAGGCCCACCTTCATAAACTTCAAGTCATCCAAAACCGTTTTCTTCGTAATGCAACCGGCGCCCCGTGGTATATCCGGAACACCGAGTTGCATTGCGACTTAAACCTTCCCTCTCTAGCGCAGTTCAATAAGGACTGCGCCCACCGATACTTTGATCGAGCGCCCCACCACCCGAACCCATTGGTTGTCCAGGCATCGAACTACTCGACTGCCTCTTCTATCCCATTTTTCAAACCCCCCCGTCGCCGACCACGGCAGGTATTAGACGACCCGGATGACCCCATCGCAGCCATTACGTTGGCAGCTTTAGCGTTATCCGCAAGTCGTCGAGGTAAAATCCCCAGGTGTGAGGTAATCAGAGGTCACACAATCAAACACCGAGCTCGCCGGCGAGCTCGAGGCAAAAACAAGGTCACGATAAATTGCTCTCCAAATAGTCAAAGAGTATTATTCAGTAGGGCCCAATTGTGCAACACTGCAGTTGCACAGAGGCATTTTGCTCCGATCCCCCCCATGTCTCTCGACAGCGAGACAAGCCGAGGTCCGAACCACAGTGGTGCCCTTGAGCTCGCTGTCAACCCCTCCTATAGTAGCGGTACGTTTTCGGCGTCCGCAGGAGACGGAGGTAGAAAGCGCTTTTCGCCTTCTACGCCCGTCTCGGGAGAAGTGCCTTCGGCACTTCTCCCTCCCGGGCTATTGTAGGGCCAGGCCCTCGCCCAAAACCCGGTGGAGCTGGACGACCGCACAGGCGGTAGCCAGCATCTATGTCCTCCCTAAACAAAAACAAAAACGTTATGATTCTTAATAACGTTATTGGCATGGAATCTCTTGTGTCACAGAAGGGGCAAAAAGCACTGATGGGTGCATGGATAGTTCCTTATACAATTCTCTAGACACAATAATACATTTGCAAGTCTAGGGTAAGTAAGGGTGTTGTTATAGGTCAGTGAACCGAATATAGTGACTTTTATTTGATAACTATCAATTTATGTTAAGGTACTTAATCATCTTGCGGACCTCGGTGAATGTCATGGTAATATGCATTGTCATACTGAAATGGTTCAGGCCAAGGCAAAATCAGGGTTTGAGAATGTATATAGTTATATTTATTTCGCTTGATTTACTGGTTAAATGGAAAAAGATATTGTAGTGTGAACATAGCCTAAGTCTTCCGAGTGAATCTTTCAGCGAATAGCGTAGTTGCTATAAACTAAGACCCCAGGGAATGATGTAGGCTTCGGGTTTGTTTATTGGTTTCTGTCAATAATTTATAGATGTCTCCACAAAGCTTTATAGTTTTCTACACTGTAATTTAGATTTAAGGTATTACGTACTCTAAAATCTAAGTATATTATGCCTATTGATAAAAGCATTACAATAATAATTGACGTTGTGACTATATCTATATAGAAACAACCTCATAATCCTAAAATTTAAATATTTCTTTTTAATTGTAGGGCCATTTTATATCAAAATAGCTAGCACCTATTTAGGTAATGGCTAATCTGCATAAAACTACCCGCAATTGTAGTGAATATACTCGTAATTAATATTTTGATTATTTATTTAATTGTAATACTAATTGGCGCAAATAATATAATAACTTGTGAATTTTACTTCCATTTAGTTTAAGTTGTGGTGCATAACAGATTATACATTTGATTATTTGTTTTTTTTTTATTATTGGACCACGTTTTCTTTGTCGCATCCGGCGCGAAATCAGAGGCAGTGGATTCGATACCCGCCCCGGACAAAAAAAGTTATGTTCCGTTAATTTGTAAATGTGATTTCGCTTAGTACGCGACGGTGCTTGTAATCATATTTAGTAATGTTAATACTCCTCTTGACAGAGCGATCGTGGTTGATGATGCTTTTCATTGGCTAAAGCAGCCCTCGCGATGCGCCTCCACTTGTAGCAGTCTTCAGCGTCTCGGGAACTCTGAACTCTGAAGAATAATACTACTTGTGTACTAATGTGTACTGATAGCATACGTGTATGAATAGTATAGAACACCTTCTGTGCGTCCCACTATTTTTATGTGTTTAAAATGTAACGACTGTATAAAGAACGTGCCACTGAAGATACACTTTTAAAAAGATTTGTGGATCTATACCATAGCAACTAACTGCCAATCTCAATCTATCGCTAATCACATACAGGGTTATAGGAAAAATACAAACATCTCTTTAACCACCGTTTAACACAACAAATTACTCTAGTTCTAAGATTTTACTCAAAACCTATAACATTTTTCAGAAAAGCACATCTATTTTTTCTAGTACTGTTTTACTCTTTTAAGTTCCGTGTCTTGTAGTAAATGAAAATAGCAATAATGGCTCCCACAAGCCTAGAGTAATCACCGAGGCACCACCGCCGGGATGCGCCACGCGACATTCGAAGAGATTTATGACTACTTAGATCGAGCAAATTAATTATTGCATGGAAATAATAAAACATCTAAATAATGAAAACATATAACTACAGATGTTTCTTAGGTTTAATATATGTCAACCATACAATTTTGTTACCATTTTTTTTAGTATACAATCCTGTATAATATAGGAGCTAAATCCAGTCGTATACAATCCCAAATTTGAGAGCAAGACGTAGAGATGTTGCTATCGCAAATTAGCTATAATAATATGTTCGTGTCGATCCACTCCTCTTCAACATACTTAAGCGTTTGCATATGTTAAAGAGAAGTGGATTGACAGGAACATGTATAACATACATGAAGATACAATGTCAAACCTATTGATAGTGATAGACAGATTACAAGGTCTTTCACTTGCTACTCGAATATATATCTTGGTACTTTATCATCATCTCATATTTACGAGTCAAGCTCTTATGGGTGGAGTTAACGCGATTCTTCTCTATTTTCAGCTCTTGATTTGATTTTCTTATACGTTGTTAGATTCATTTTTATGTCTAATCTTTGGCCAAAGTAAGCGCTGGCTTTCGCTTTTCAGTCTTTATACTTACGTACTTTATAATAATAAGTATATTAATAAATGATGTTTTTAGTTTGACTTAAAGTTTAGTTACTTACTTAAACATCACCTTCATATGATCTGGTAAATAAGATACCTATTTTATAGTTTGATCGTAATACAATCCATTGCGTATCATTTGTAATATAACAAACGACAGGCAAACATACTGTAAGCTATAGATAAAATAACTTCTCGTCAAGTTTGAGCCGTACCGAATGTAATATTGATAGGTACTTAAAAAGTGAGTTTTTTTGTTATTGTGGCGGAAGAAGCTTGAGGCCCACCTGATATTAAGCGGACTAACCTCTGCCTATAACAGATACATTTCGTAACAAGTCACGAATTGCACTGCGCCCGTTACCTTGAGACATATTTATTAAGTCTCATGTGCCTGAAATTAATTACACTGGCTCTCAAGGACTGCTGCCGGAACACACCATTAGGTGCTTGGCGACAGACGTTACCTACCATTTGAGTGATAAGTGGTCAAGAGCATGTTGATTCTTGCTTAGGATGATGTGGTAGTTATTATATAGACGAGTAGAAAATCATCGGGCCTAATGTGGCTTTCTGGAACAAAAGGCATTGAATTTGTGTCGTCTTGCCAGCGTCCTTGTTTCCTGATATTTATAACCAGCAAGTTTTTCAGTCCGGTGTTAACAGATGGCGCTTAGACAAGTAGCATCTATAATCTCACCGTCACTGGTGTGAGTTGTGAGCGACCATCTGGTGAGATCGTCGTCAAATGCATATTTCCGAAAAAAAAAATAGCGTAACTATATAGCTTTTATGCTTAGTTGTGATTATTTTCATGAGTATTTTCAGGTTGTCTTATTCTGCCTTATGAGCGATATCTTGACTCAAAATGATATTCTGGAATCGAAATGACAACTGATTTACTTAGAACGAGAATATTTCAAATACAATATCTCAAATTGGTTCCGAGTTCATAAAAGAAGTATAAGTTATTAAATCGCAATTATTTTACATTACATTTATTTCAAGGTTTTAAATCGTTTGACGTTATTGTGGTCACGTGATCACGTGGTCAGTGTGACTGATTTGTTTTTGTTTGATGAGTTTCCTTTTCAAAGATACACCACTCAATGCGATTGGTAAGGGCACTTTTTCTACCCAAACCAACATTGCTACGGAAAAAAAATTAAAACTTAAAATAACTAATAGGTTGATTAAAATTACTAATGATCATCATTGGATTTCAAGCAAAAATCTGTATTATTCTCAAAATTATTAAAAAGCGCTTTTTTGTCACTTTAAAAGTTATTTGAAAAAAAGTTTATTGAACCTCCGTTGGTTTGAATAAAAACACAATAAATGTGGGTACAAATATATTCGTTCGGCTCTGTGAAAACGAGGATAAAGCACAGGACAGATAATATCCGGTAACAGTCCTAGGAAGCTATATAGGGTTGTCATCTTTCACAATTTCTAAATAAAACCTTTACGAAAACGAAATATAAATGGAAAAGTTGCTAATGTAGGCCTTTATATTACTTTTTATTCAGAGACTGGGTTCACGTGTCCAGATGTCCGAATGAATGAAAGTTCCAAGCTCATGGTGAAAAAAGATAAGCGTTAAAACATGCGAATAAAAAAACTAAATATCGTTATGGTGTTGTATCATCGTCCAATAAATATAGATATATTGACTATATCTGTTGTAGTGATAAATGGTATATGAGTATAAGATTCCAGGTTAGCCTAAGCAACACGAGTAAGGGTAATCACTTCTACCACATCATTTTGATCGAAGGATTACATCATCACTTACCATCACGTGAGATAGTGGTCAAAGACTAGGCAATATTAGCTATAATTAAAAATATAAAATCTGCAACTAAGCAGTCATAACGCTAAATCTGCAATTTAGCTAAGAATACTTGCTGAAACAGCAAACATTCTTTTGCTGAACATTGCAATGAATGTAATAGGAAAAACACAATTGATGGAATATACTACAACCTTGAGGGTCTTGTCTAAGTACAGATGACCCTTTAGAAAAATGACTGAGGTGAAGGGAACTTTTTGAAAATTGCGTACAACCGAATGATGTCAATTTCGCCCACAAGTGTATAGTTTGATACAGCTTTCGCAGCTGCAGGCTTCATCTGTACTCGACTGAGAAGCTGTCTCACCATCCGAGAACTAGACAGTTTAGCCTTTTATCTCTTTAAGGAAGTCTAAGCTCACATTATACATATATATATATATTATAATATTACATTTTGTGATGAGAATAGTAATAGGTATTAATAAAAAATAAGCTCAAAGATAATTTGATATTAATTTAAGACAAAGATGGATAATTGTTTTGTTACATATTAACACAAAAAAATACCTTATATCACTATCGAGAATTTTTCGGCTAGCTTTACAAAAAAATACGTTTGAATTTGATATATTTTTAATATTATCTTTTATCAAAATGCTTAAAAAAGTTTGAAGGTTCGAAGCTTTTGGAGTCTGAGTCCGTAGTTCACATATTTACATCAAATGAAGCTGCATGCCCTATTGCCAACCCTACATCTAAACTCTAAAGCCTGTTATTTATATATATCTGATCAATTTAGCTGAAAAATATTCGGTTGTATATATAGATAGATAATAGATAAGTGAGATGGTTATTTTTCTGGTGGTATGTAAAACAAAATAAGATCATAAGTTAAATGCCCAACTGAGCTGTCAGAAGCATTCTTTCAGCGGCTATCCACGATATTGACCTCGCACTGTGAGAAGACCTCGCATATGTTTTAATTTTACGTTTACAAACCACGTATCTATCTTCGTCATTTTGAAATAAATTCCAAAAACTTATTCCACTTTTAAATTATTGAAATTGGTCACAAAATTTTTCAAAAATACTTTGAGAAATAAGTCCTGTAGAGAACAGCTAGACATCACAGACGCAAACATATTTACATATGCAAGTATTTTTTCCCAAACTGAACAAAAACGAATCGCTTGCACTTCGGACTCGCTCAGTCAATCAGGTTGAAAGTCTCAAACCACATGACCGACAAGGCAGTCAAGATGGTCATAAAATTGTATAGTATAGCGACCGCGTAATACTTCTAATATCATCTCCCTATCCATAACTCAATCATGCTGGACAAGGCCTTATGTCATCTTGATGTATTTTTTTTCAGGTACGACTACTGATTTACTTGCCTCTACTTACTGACACAAACCAAGAAGAATTTAATTCAACGATATTCATAGTAAGTATAATAAGTCTCAAATCATTGTCTTCTTACATTTATTCCTTTTATGATATAGAAAGATAACTCTTCATTGTTACACTACATTCAATCTGTCGCCAAGCACCTAACGGTGTGTTCCGGCAGCAGTCCTTGAGAGCCAGTGATATTACAGGCACATGAGACTTAACAACTATATCACCAGGTAACGGGCGCAGTGCAATTCGGGACTTGTGATAAAATGTATCTGTTATAGGCAGAGGTTAGTCCGCTTAACACCAGGAGGGCATCGAGCAAGCTCCGTCAGAATAACAGGACGCAGAAAAAACAAGCAACATCAAGACACGTGTCATAATAGGCATCTAAATTAGCGATTTTCTGCAGAAAACATTTTATGGAGAGGAATAAAAAAAAATAACGCAGAGGAAGTGTGACAATATATTAAATTATCTCGCTGTCAATCTATTACTCAATAAGAATTTTAATTATTGTGGAATCTAAGTTAATCAGTGTATTTACTTATGAATCTTTTTAGCAATAAATTATCTTATCTTATTAAAATTATAAATAAACCGTGTTAGAGCATTTTGCGATTGATCATCTGGTTAGCTACCACCAACAAGTAGTAAATCTTTCATAAATCACTTAGCAGTGTATTCCTACAGCCATCGAGAAGAGGTTAGTTTCTCGATGCCTACAGCTGTCCTTTTATGGCTTACATGCCTTCCAAAGTACGGAAACACTCATTAGTAATGCCACTAGTGGTCAGACCGCAGCGGACGTTGCTCAACGTAGTTGACCGCTAAGCAAGCTATGCTTCGAGCGTTTAATATATAGATATCGGATACATCGTGCGCCCTCAGCTACTCCTTAGTAAATTGGGACGAAAATTACTATATGGGATAATTTGTATCCAAAAAATGTTTTTTTTTTGCCTTTTTAGTGATAATTACTGGTTGGTCGATCGATTTTCACTCACTTACAATACTGGTCACCAACAAAAGTGCAGGTATAGATATACCTGCACTTTAGATGCACTTAGATATAAAAATGCTAGATAGCATTTTTTAGTTGAGTGCAACTTAAAAACTACCTAACCGATTTTAATAAAATTTGGGACAATTTCAGAGGTATACTCTGAAGAAACTTATACGTTGGCATATATAAAAAATAATATATGAATCCGTACCGATTGAGAACCTCCTCCTTTTATTTAAGTTGGTTAAAAGTAGGTATTTATAAGTTACAATGTCCGATTATCCGTTCGGAGGTGTTTGTAACATACATATACTTATACCCATAATCCTTCAATATTATTACTCGTAATGTAAAATAATCATATTAGTAGAATTACGGGCACATGTAACGTAATTCTGGAAACCATCCAACTAGGTTTGATCATGTTTTTGCTCAAAGACATTGTTCGCGATCTCGAAGACGCTACAAGCCTTCTAGTTAATTAACTCTTGTACTTGTCATCGGTTTTTCTCGTAATTGCTTGTTCTTGTTTGTATCTTGACGTGAATAAATGGTACGCTGCATCGAATATCTTGTTCTCTGGTTTTGTTATATGGGTGTATTTTATATGATAAAAAGGCTAGCCACCTTTGACCACTATCTCACCTGATGGTAAGTAATGATTAGGTCGAAGATGTTGTTCAGGCTAACCTAGAATTACTGGCTCTCAAGGACAGCTGCCGGAACACAACGGCAGCCAGGTGGGCATTTGCAAAATGCCCTTCCACCATGCAGTGAAGCTCAAGCATGCGGCGGGATTCGAACCAGGGACCTGCTGCACGGCAGTCGATAGCCAATGCACTGAGCCATCACTGCTGCAAAATAAGCAGGTTTTACATAACGATCTATAAGCAGGTTTCTAGTTAACGGTTAAGACAATAAATTGATTACGATCTTAGTTCAGAAAACATTAAAAATTTAGAACATGGTTGGTGCTAGCAGGTATATCTAGTTTTATTATGACAACTCACGTATTACGAATCAGTAACTCATAAGTCTCAATTTATGACAATATAAAGAACTTAGTATGAAAAATATTTAACTGGTAGATAGTAGAATGAATATTGAAACAGTCCTATTAATTTTGGCTATAAAATAAACCATGCACATAAAATATAACAAATCATGCAAATGGCGGTAGTATCTTCATATTTCACATATTTATATTTATTTTGGGCCCAATTTAATGACAGTAGATTGGGTTGCGGCGAGGTGGGATTTGGGCCACCCGTAAGCCACCAACATGTTTATTGTACCCATACATGTATTATTTTGACTCAACCCAAAATAATTATCATATAACACGAATTGTTGATTAATGGTTAAGTCGGTAGTCACTGTTAATTAAGCAAATATCTGTAGTATTTATGCGGGTGATCACTATGCTTATAACTTATTATGCGTACATATTCACCTATATATGCTCATCAAATTTAAGTCTCCATTTGTTGTAGTGATGGAAAGAAAAATTACCATGTATTTGATGTTTCAATGCTTTTGACTTTAGTTTGACATTGACTTCGATGTGTTAGAAAAGCAACGGTATGCCACAAAAATTCGGATTTTATATTTTATGCGAGTAAATATAAATTTATCCAATCAGATGATGGGACATATTAATTACTGTACGGTATCAGCAGGATAGTCCACTGCTGAACATAGCCTCCCCCATCATGGGGGGCTTACCATAATCCCCACGCTTAGCAGGTGTGTTGGGGATCGTAGTGTGAGATATCAGTTCCTCAGAAAGCGCTGCTGACCACCTTCTGGTTCCCTCAGTCGCCTCGCCTCTACCCTCAGTCGACGGTAGTGATGGAGGGGGTGACATTCTGATATTCTGGCCCTGCACCCCATGGTAAAACAAATATTAAACCAGTTTAATGAATATTCGGAATGAAAATATGTCAGCGATTAGACTACCCATAGAAACTATATTTATATATCTATATATATATATATATATACCCATAGACTTACGATTTAAGGCCCTTTTTTAGTCAATAAGTAGGCAAATTTAGCGTGCGAGAGTTGCGGGCTATTGACACTACGCAGCGCTGCGCTCTAGTCGCACAGCGCGCGTCAGGTCGCTCGCTCGATGTCCCCAGCCGCACGCTACTAGCGTCACAGTGTAACTAAAATAGTTGATCAACAGATACCTAAACAGAATACCTAAGTATCTGCTAAAGCAGATACCTAAGTATCTGCTACTAAATCCAGAACTGCATCTAAATAAATATTTTGTTCTTGTTATCATTTTTATTCGCTGTTGGAATAAAATTATGCGTTTCACAATATGTACCTATTTTTATTAGATTTTGTTCGGATACATTATTTTAGGGTTCTCAACCCAAAACGCAAAACGGAGACGTATTTATTAGTGTCCGATGTCTGTCTGTATGTCCGTCCGTAAGTCATTGGTCTTTAGCTCGTAAACGATATAAGTAACAAACCTGAAATTTTGATATTATATTGTGTAGAACGTTTACCGAAACAAAAGACGAATAATGGGCTAGACTTTATTAATTTTATTATTTTTACTACCAATACGTAGTAAGGTAGCTGAGACATTGCATACTGGCATGTGGTCATCTGTAGAGTAAATTAGTATTAGTTAGTATGAAATAACTTGCGGAAGTTGAAAATAGAATATGTTAGATGAGCATGGTACCGACTTTAACAAGTTATTGCATACTTTTCAATGATTTGTAACTTTAGTTCGGCATAGATATTCTGAAATACAACAAACTAATCGATGCTAATATTATAAAAAAGAATTATTTTATTTTGTTATGTATATAATTGATAAATGGGTTAAAAAAATCAACACTGTGCCCGTAGAAATACGATTCTGGAATGTTGGGTGAGCACATGTAAGGAGCCATGTAGACCTCTCAGCGCTGTCAAAGTCAAAGTTTTATAGAGGACTAGCTTTCCGGGCGCGTATGTCGGTTATCGCCCAAAAACACTTACCTCTTTTGCGCAGTTGGATAAAAACTTTTTTCTTTTTTTTTCCCGGGTCCCAAACTATTTCCATACCAAATTTCATTGTAATCGGTCCAGTAGTTTAGGCGTGAAAGCGTAACAGAAAGACAGACAGAGTTACTTTCGCATTTTTAATATAAGTACTGATTTCGAGTTTTTATCTCGTACTTGCTGTAGCTAATACATGATTTTTGACTTATGTCAAAGAAAATTAATGACACGTGGGCCCCAGACAAGGCTAGTTGTATCAGAAATATGTAGGTAAGTAGTAAATATACAATAATTTTACATACTTGCTAATGTATTTATCTCGAATTAATACACTGGCTACAAAAACATGGAAGGTTAAATTTAAGTAAAAATTTAGTTAATAATTGATTATACGAGAGAGAGAAATCCTATCACATTTAGGCTATCGTGCGTATCAAGACATTGCCATTAAATTAAGGCGTATTGAGTCGCCAATGGCCTTGAGCATCTGGGCCTAATCGAGCTCACTTTACCAGCGCATCGCCGCCGGAAATCAACAAACGTTAAGCGCTCACTGCACAAATATATCGGTCAAAGAATATGCAGATGCGCGATACGCGGTAACATGTCACTTTATATGCCTACCGTACGATTCTAGTGTATACGCAGTTGCAACTGCGACTGAGATCAGTACGAAAATTCAAACCTACCTAGGTTTTTCTGGACTTCTTTATTCCTGGAATTAATTTTTCGACGACGTCATCCAAGTGAATAAAGTTACTCCGATTTGACTGAAATTCAAAATCTAGGTTGTTCTTGAAGTCTTTATTCCGAATTTAGAATTTATTTTTCGATGACGTCTGCCTTGTTACTCCGATTTGGCTGAAAATCGACAGCTAGGTTTTTCTGGACGTCTGTATTACAAATTTGGATTTAATTTATGGTAATTAACATAGTATTTAAACAACTTTAAACGGTTTAAATCGCGTATATTTTTCATTATGTATGTTGAAGTATGTTACTACAATTTGGCTAAAAATCGATATCTAGTTACTCCGATTTGGCTGAAATTAAAAATCTAGGTTGTTCTGGACGTCATAATTCTGAATACAGACGTCCAGAAAAACCTATATATTGATTTTCAGCCAAAACGGAGTAACTTTATTCACTTGGTAGACGTCATCAAAAATTTTATTCCAAATTTGGAGTAAAGTCGTCCAGAAAAACCTATACATCGATTTTCAGCCAAATCGAAGTAACTTGCTTCACTTGGCAGACGTCATCGAGAAATAAATTCCAAATTTGGCATAAGAACTTCCAGAAAAACCTAGGTATAATTTTTCAGCCAAACGGAGTAACTTTATTGACTTGGCAGATGGTATTGAAAATATAAGTTCATTTTGGGAATAATGACGCCCAGTACAACCTTGATATCAAGTTTCAGCTGAATCGGAGCAACATTCTTCACTTGGCAGGCGTCATCGAAATATTTATTCCAAATTTAGAATACAGACGTCCAGAAAAACCTAGGTATCATTTTTCAGCCAAATCGGAGTAACTTTATTCACTTGGCAGATGGTATTGAAAATATAAGTTCATTTTGGGAATAATGACGCCCAGTACAACCTTGATATCAAGTTTCAGCTGAATCGGAGTAACATTCTTCACTTGGCAGGCGTCATCGAAAAATTTATTCCAAATTTGGAGTAAAGTCGTCCAGAAAAACCTATATATTGATTTTCAGCCAAAACGGAGTAACTTTATTCACTTGGCAGACGTCATCGAAAAACTTATTCCAAATTTGGCATAAAGACTTCCAGAAAAACCTAAGTATCAATTTTCAGCCAAATCAGAGTAACTTTCTTCACTTGGCAGATGACATCGAAAAATAAATTCCAAATTCGGAATAAAGACGTCAAGAACAACCTAGATTATGAATTTCAGCCAAATCGGAGTAACTTTCTTCACTTGGCAGGCGTCATCAAAAAATTTATTCCAAATTTGGAGTAAAGTCGTCCAGAAAAACCTATACATCGATTTTCAGCCAAATCAGAGTAACTTTCTTAACAAAACTTCTGGTTCTCAAGGACACATAGCGGTACACACTGATAAGTGCTTGGCGACAGAGTTTCAACTTGAGCGTGGTAGATAGCCAGGCGCTCATTCGCAAGATGCCCTGCCACAATGTAAAATTAAAGGTTTTTAAGGACACATAGCGGTACACACTGAAAAGTGCTTGGCGACAGATTTTCTTCTCGAGGGTGGTAGCTAGCCAGGCGCGCATTCGCAAAATGCCCTATAAGTGCTACCGATATATTATAAACTTTAGTTTATAATATATATTATAATAGGATATTTTGATTGAAATAATATTTCAAATTACAAAAATACCCAAACTTATCGGTAGTTGCATCGGTTAATTTTATTATATGGGTAACCAAGCGGTAACCTTTATCAAGCGGCCTTCTAATGCTCTCGTGATCTCCCGATTCAGACAGCTATAATCTGTTTCCAAAACCATACTATACTTTTTTACTATGGCGCGTGAAAACAATGCCATCGAGAAAGTATTTTTTTTATTTAGGGAGAACATACATGTTGACTGCCGCTGTTGGCTGTTCAACTCCATCGTACTTTGCATTTTTAATTAATTGTTTTAACTTATTTCTAGCACGTAATTGACCGGCAGAATTTTGTTGGAGAAAACGACACGCGTCCTACCTCGATGGCGCCTAGGCGGGTACTAAACGGAGTGCGTGAGAGCTTGAATCGTTAGATTTGTAGTTTTTTTTTTCTTGTTAAAAAACTATAGCTGAATTAGAAAATGTGGCTTCATACCTTCCTAATAAATAACAAGCTTTATCTTTTGGTATAACTTCCACATGGTTTGATGATAGCATCTTTTAGTTCTAGTCATTTGAAAACCGAAATGGTGTCATGTTTGATAATTTTTTTTATCGAAGAAATTATTCAAAATCACGTTTTCGGCTTCATACGTTCCTGGGGAGTATGTTCAACTTTATGTAAATGATTTTATTTATTCTAAATGTTCAGTGTTATTTGAGTTACAGATTTTAAAAAAATAGTTAAATAACTACAATAGGGCCTTAAGAGCTTGTTCTAATCCAAGCATCACCCTGGCGTTAGAAAATATCGATTCAATTTCAATTTTCATGACACCTAACCTGCTTCAATGCAGTGTTTTTTTTTAGTTTGAGAGCCAATTTCTGTAACTTCTGACATTTCAATTTAGCGCGTACTAGTTACATTAATTTTACATGCATTATTAGGATATATCATCGTCTCATAGAGCGAGTATTGTACAGTGATGGTTGTTATTCACTCCACCCTCTGACAAAGCCGCAGCTGTCTTTAACTTCATTCATTCTTTATCTAATTATTACTTTGCCACGTTTGCTTCCCCGTTTGAGGATACGAGCGCGTGAAAATAACTCTTATCGAATGAGGTACAGTTTACACTGTGATAGCCGCTTCTTTCTTTTAATATAGAATAGGAAAATAACTGACTAGCTACCACCCTTAAGTAAACAATCTGTCACAAAACACCTAACAGTGTGTTCTGGAAGCAGTCCTTGAGAGCCAGTGAGCAATTATGAAATCACAAGCACATACACAGTCAAGGAATTAATTCCAAATATATCGACATTCACATGATAGGTATGTAATATGTATATTATTTAATATACTCACATTTAAATATTTATTATTAACATATTTCATTATTCATATTTTCTTTAATTACTGTTTATCAGTCTGACTATTATTTAAATTTTAATAATTGATATTTTAATTGATGCTTTTTGTTGTAACGACACACACAAGATGTTTCTTTGAATTCTTATAATTATATCTTTATTTTATGTGTTCTATATAAATCGATTGTACTTATCTATTAGAAAACTACATACTTATTAATATTATAATGCACATTAGTATGCATAATACAGTTAGTTAAAGATGTGCGTGATATATTTTAAAGATTTTTTTTTTATAATTATGTTGTGATTTGACGTGTAATTCCATTATTACCAATAAATATTGTCATTATCATTATCATAAACAACAACTGTGTGTCTCAGGGTGATGGGCGCAGTGTAGTTAGTCAATTGTAACAGAAAAACATCTGTTATAGGCAGAGGTTACCGCTCAGATAGGCCCCGGGCGAGTTCCGTCACAATCACATTAGAAAAAACACTCCACAAAACACTGATTATTAGACGTTCGTTTGTTTTGTCACCTATGTTCCCTTGCATCGAGTGACATCGATGATTCGATTCAAGAGGTTAGGTTACACGAGCAACATTTTTTTTATCGTGATATAGGATGGCCCCTGTGGTAATGACACGAAATCTAGAATAGCTCTCAGATGCCGAATACATCGTTAAACCGTATAAGGCCAGGATCGAAAGTTTCAACTATATGGTGTAGTCTCGTGTTGCAACTATTATTACCATTATTCTTGTATTGTCCTTTGTGTTGTAAAGGATTCATATTGTATCGAGCCCACATACGCAGAATAAAGTAGGTATGTGATCATGGGATGATGATGTTTTATTTATGACTTTGTTTATTAAATAAACATCTAAAACTATCGCGAGTTTTATGCATATTAACTTACAAGAAATCGGGTAGGAACCGTGTTATATTTACCAGAAAGAATGTTTCAGGTAAATATAATGCGGGTCCTAGCCAGTTTCTAATAAGTTAAATTGTTTATTCATATTAGCAATATTGGTGTACCTATACACAATTTTAGAACGCAACTTATAACATAAAATCTTCGTTTTAAAACTAAACCTGTCAAACTTTCTCTCAAACTACATTTATGCCTTCTTAAATTTATCAAACCTGGGGTGTTGGGAGCTGGGAAAAAGTTGTTAACGTTCAACCGCCAAGCAACTGAATCGAGAGTTCCATAAAATATTTTTCTTCTCGAAATGTTGCCAAAACGATAGTTTACCAACATCACCCGCCACCATCGCGCACTGAAAATAAATCTCGTCATCCTCCTTTTGAATTCAAGGTATGAGACTCGCACTCTCGACAACTACGTATCATGTAACATCTGGTAGGTGGGGCGAGCTGATTCAAGTAACTTTTGAATGTTATTTGAGTTCACATTCAATAAATTATATAGCTCATCTTGTGTTGGCATATGTGTTGCAGCGAAAATATATTTCGTTACATAATATTTTAATACTCTAAACTGTGTCACACTGTTTACAATATGAAATTTCGCACAAAAATTAATTTCATTTTACAACTGCGTCCCTTAACCTCTGGGCTAGCGAGGATTGCTCGAGTAAGCCGAAATTTTGTGCTCTTATTGTATTTCTTTAATTTAAGAGGTGACTGTGCGCGGTCATCAACCAGACTACTAGACTTCATCTGATCGAAAGAAGTGCTTTCACAAACAATTAACTCCCCTAGTGATGTCGTGACCCTTCCATATTTTGAAATGATAAAAAGGACTAACGCAAATTAAATGTTCAAAATTTTTATAGTACAAAATTTCTCGCCTTGAGTAGGAATCGAACCCGTGTCCCCCAATTTACAACAGGATGCCTAAGCTATAGCGTGCTAAGCTTATATGTTATTTTCGCTTAGCAGCTTAGCATTCTTGTACTCACATTTGAGATATTGCTAATATGTTCCTTTATTGTTCTTTATGTTGTTAAAGATGATATATTAACAATTAGAAGATATACCACATGAGTGGGATAGCTTACTGTTTTATTATTCATTATGGAATATTGCGAGGCTTTTGTTTACAAAATAAAAGCTGCCGCAGTGAGGTTCTATAGAGTAGATTTCCAGAAAACCAACTCTGTCATATTATAAGGGCAAATGTTTTGTCATTAAAATGAAAACGTATGTATATTTACGTAATATGATGGTGGATACATAATATACTACATCATTACGCATGTAAGAGATAAGATGCAGATGGATAAGTTCCCAAACATATTACAACGCTCACAGAAGGAAAATTCAGGTTGCATGTGAAAAATATTTTAACTAAGAAATCCTACTACACAGTTTGTGATTACTTAAACGACAAAAATCCTTGGACAATTCCGCCTCTGCCAAGCTATTGCCTGTCACCTACGAATTTAAACAAATATTGTAATATATTTATTATATTGTATGTACCACATTGTAGAAGAAGTTTAAAAGAGCCCCGAGTTTCTTGCCCGTTCTTCTCGCAGTGGCTCTATACATTTTTTTTTGCCGAACGTGGCAGTACAATTTCGAATATTTTAAAATTAAAATCTGTTATTAATACAGATACAAATAAATTTCTTTCATCCTTATTGTGATCATTTATGATGAGTCTCTGACTCTTAAACTAGGCTGGTGGCCTGTATTTTAAGAGCCAGGTTCTTCCTGGCTTTCCTTATTGACCTTCATAAGAGCGTCGTTGAAGCCTAAATTGAATTAATGATTTTGAATTTAAATTTGATACAAAGGTCTAGGCTTGCACGTTCCGTTTTATTCCTTTAAACTCTTACGTGTCACGCGGAGCTGCTATCATCAATTTATGAATGAAATTCAATTGTTCTCATTATCTATGATGCGTATAGATTTATAGCACATAAATAATGGTACAGAAAGAATGTCACTCAAATAATGAAAGTGAAAATCCGGGCAACTATGATTCGGCAATGGCATAGATAAATGAAAAGGACTATTTCTCTATGGCAATGGTCAAGGACGAGCGAACGGACTGGCGGACTAATGCAATGTACAGATGTCGAAGTGACAGTTGATGACGTATTTCACGGTTTTAGATACATATTTGGATACCAAATATTTTATAAATTACTACGTGATATAGGTCTTAAATGTAACATATGTCAAATTGACACTTATTGTCATAAAGCTAGACATTTAGTTTTAAATTTAATTGCGAATAATCTAAAAAATACTAGGAAATAGATAAAAAGTATATGATATCACGTGTCTCTTTGACATCTGTCACACCTAAGACCAATATCCTAGTATTTTTTAATATTAGTCATCCAAATATGGAATCTATATTGAAAAATATGACATTAAGTGTCACTTTGACCTCTGCCACGTATGAGACATATTTCCTAGTAATTTTTCAAATATTTGCTCAGTAATCCAAAATTAAAATTATTACATTGAAAATATATCAGATCTTAGAATATTTTTTTTGTATTTTGTTTGCATGTCAAATGTATTTTTTTTGAAGCGCTCGAGCTAAGTTTGCTTGGCCATTCTGAATCGATCAGCAAAGTTAAGCAACGTCCGTCGCGGTCATGAGTTGGATGGGTGACCGCTGGTTACATCTGGCCGTCGGTCCCAGTTGTTGTCTTAAGATGGCAGTCGTTAGAGCATGGTGGTAGGGCATTTTGCGAATGCCTGCCTGACTAGCTACCACCCTCAAGTAGAAAATCTGTTGTCAAGCACCTAACTGTGCGTTCCGGCAGTTGTCCTTGAGAGCCAGTAAGTATAGGTTAGCCTGAGCAACATCTTCGACCACATCATCATTTACCATCAGTTGAGATAGTGGTCAAAGGCTAACCTATCAGGCATAAAAAAAAATATATATATTCGACTTTGGTCCTTATTTTAATAAGCCTTCGCTACCATACATTAATGGCGGCACTAACCCTTCTATTAATCTATTTAAGTAATTCAAATTTAACGTCATTTCGAAGTCAAATGACACATCCACGTCGAGCCCAGCTCTCAAGCCATTCCAAGCAATTTGGTGTTATGTTACATCAGCCATTGTTTGACAAGTTGCGACTGGCGGGTGGGAAATTGAAGGATTTGACAATACCTCGCCGAATTTCCCGATCACAATAGACGAACCGACAAAGCCATTACGCGTTCAAATTGTGCGTTAATGGGAACATAATTTTGTACTTAATGAACATACTGTATAGCGGAGTGTAGTACGAATATGCCAGTACTATACGTCGAATGTTATACCTTGTAAATTGGTAATGAACTTCTGATTATGGTAGATCGTATGTTATGGTTTGGCGGTTGGTAACAGTTTGCTTTGATACTATAATAACTTGTTGATTTAAATACTTATTACATTAAGGCCCCGTTTCAGAATGTCTTAATAAAGTTTCGGGTTGCTAACCAATACATAAAATAACTGAATGATAAAAATGACAGTTGACATGCAGCGCGTTTCAAGCTTTCACCGATGTATAGGCTAAATCGATGTCTGTGAAACGCAAAGATAGTGTTTTGTTTAATAAATATGTTCTGGGTAGTATAACCGGAACTTACTCGAACATTCTAAAACGGACCCTAAACAGAAGTAATGTTAGTGTTTTCTGTTGCGGTAGTGAGTAACGAGCAATAAGAGTATTGTAACCATACGAGTATATTACCTATACAGGGTTATTGGATTTAATGCCTACTCCGAACCAAGAGCGTTCAACGCGGCAACGCTGCTGGACCGCGCCGTGCTTCCTTTGAATAGAGTTTTGAATATTTGCGTCGAGCAAAGTAATAAAAAATATGAAATAATACATTACAGGTACAAGAGACTTTTAACATTGGGCCTCGTACTTATTCCGTCAAAAACACATAAAAAATACGAAAAAAAAACAAATTAAGATATCATTTTTTTCATCAAAACAAAAAAAATATCTCAATATGTTTGTTAGAACTTGCAGATGTCAAACCTAAAAGGTTGTTAGCATATTACTAGGTAAGCAAAAGGCACCTACTATACAGGGTTATTTCCCTGGAGGAGACTTTTAACATTAGATGGGCCTCGTACTTATTCCATCAAAAACACAAAAAATACGAAAAAAAAACAAATTAAAAAAATGTTTTTTTTCATCAAAACAAAAAAAAATATCTTAAAATGTTTGTAACAACTTGCAGATGTCAAACCTAAAAGGTTGTTAGCATATTACCAATAACCCTGTATAGTAAGCAAAAGTGTGTTAGAAAAAACAACTTCATTTTAAAGTTGTTCCCCCTAAGTTATGTTTTCTATGTATTCTATTCAATAAAAATATTTCAATCATAAATGAAAAAAGTTACGGTCGCTGGAGTCCGTAGAGTGTAGATTTCTACTAAAACTTATCTTAAACATGAAGTTTTATTTTTTCAATGATGCTTAGTTTGTTGGGTGAATGAGGTTTTTAGGTAAACGTTTGTCCTTTCGCTCCAGATGGATGAATTATGCGTTATCAAAATAATACGTTATTTTTTTCTGATTCTATTTTTAGCATATTCTAAGAAAACATCATTATTACCTACATTTCAGATAGCGGTAAAAAGAAAGCCTTGCCAGATATTTGCAAAGCTAAAACCCCTACAGTTTTCTTGTACATTGAATATATGTGAATAAATTATGTGCTTACAATATCAATAAATGAATAATTTAATAGGAAAACTGGCAACTCCGTATGCAATACTTATGTCTCTGAAATAACTATCTGTCATAAGTTTAATGATTGGATCTTCCGACAATAACTTCGTTCTTTCCTCTTCTAGACTACACGAGCAAAGCTGCGGATAAAAGCTAGTACTGTCTAAGCAGAATGTAGATAAATGATTACCTTGTAATTTGTCATTATAATTTTGACTATGGTAATTCTACTCGTATGTTAAGGTTTTGCGGTTAATAACAGTTTGCTTTGCTAATACGATAACTTGTTGATTGAAGAACGTATTATGAATAGCAGTAAGGACGATAGGAGTATATTTTTAATACGATCAGTATAAGAGGCCGCGACATTGTCTTTTTCTCGTGGTCCTACTAATTTGTTCGGGAAACTAGCTCGTCCCATTAAAATGTGGAATCAAATAAGTAAGTCTTGTACAAGTATAAATTAATTAAAAAAGTAAAAAACCCGACTGCAAATAATTTATTTCCGTTAAGCATTTTATCCTTCATTGAAGTTAATACTACAAGTTATTATATTTATGTACTGGACGTTATTATATTATGACTGGATATCTATATACTGGACGCGACATCTCAAAAGAACAAAGTCGAATGGGTAAGATAAGCCAGGCGGCATATGCTCAACCACACGCAGCTGGACACTCATAGAGATCACACTTTTCGACGAAAATTGTGTATGCATAATGCCATCCTGCATCCTTAAATATTGCAAAAACCGGTGGGGAAAAACAAATAAAAGCGATGGAATCACTTTTCATAAATAAGTTCAGATTTCGGTATTAAACACGCCCGAATACATTATTATTTTGTCGATTTGTAATCGCGAAACTGAAAAACTGAACTGACGGTTAGCGTCTTGTCGTACGATGTCGTATCCGATGAAATTTTTGCGTTGCGACATCGCATCGCATAGCTGTGCAATGTTGTTTTTGCGATGCGACGCCGCAACGCACTGTTGTGGCCTGGCCCAAAGACAATGCTTCACGACCGCATGGGCAGCCATGTTCACGGAGTGAAATTCATAGATTAAGTGGACAGATATGACAACTAGCAACATTGAGTCAATGACCTAGTTTTTACTCACGACGAAAAAAGTTTGACGTGTCTGTTTATTATCATAACTCCCAATTGGCTGGAAAAAATATGGATTAAATATTTGAAAAGCGACTTGATCAAGTGCTTTATTATTCCCCTCATAAATATATTACATAATATTATGTCAATTACTCGTAAGTATTCTCTTAACCTAAGTAACTAAATAATTACGTCAAATTCGGATTGAATAAAATATATTAAAAAACCCTAATTAAAAAATATAATATGTACTTAGATGTGTATGAAAAATACGTTTTACTTTTTTAAATCAAGATTAATCAAGGTTAAATCTAGATTAAAAAAAGTAAGTAGCACTTTGTTTCTAGTAAAAAGCCAACTGTACCTTTACTTTCAAAAACTGGATAGCGCAGTGACCCTCAGTTATACTTTTTTTTACTATTTTGTAACTAATATAAGTACTCTTAACAAAGTTTTGTAGGTACAAAAAGCATGTCCGTTCTGTGTGTCGATAGTCTTTGATATTGAGAAACCATATATTATCTCAGAAGTAGTTTAGCGCTGCATGTTTGAATAGTTTGGTTAGACGATATAATTAGTTCTAGACTGCAGTCCGATCTCGTAAAGCGCTGAAGCGCACTTAATTTTAAAAGTAGCAAAATTGGCAGAGACTTTTGTATCAAATCTCTTCTCTAGTGTAACGTATTATCTCGATGTTTTATTCTCTCAATACACCGTCTAAAATCCGACAGTTTTTTTATGTACCTAATGTCACTTGCGCTATCCAGATATTACAATATCTCATAAGTACATTAAAATCGGTTAAGCCGTTTAGAAGTTATGGTGGAATAAAAAATATCACAAACATACATACATACTCGTACATCGACCCTGAAAACATATCACTCCTGTTTTAGGCGTATAATAAAGTAGGCGCCACTGAAAATGCCCTTATCGATTTAGATAGAAAAGTAAAAAAATGACGCTTGTAAAACATCATTGCGTATACTTAAGCCTACACCGAGGCAGCGATACGTAATTGTGGTTCGTTTGATCCCTTGCTGTATCTTTATTTCTTAATTTTGAGTTATGTAATTAATATATATTATATTTAAGGATATGTTATATAACGTATATATTATAATGTTTTTGTACTAAGAAGTACCAGGCCAACATAAAGCTATAGGATGTTGTCAAAATGCCAGTGACCTGTGAGAATAGATATATTTTCTGATTGCAACTAAAAATGAAAAATATCTCGTAAAATACAGCAAAGTAGGTATAAAAAAATTCATATACAATAATACAGGTACATGATGTTACGCCTTATCTATATGGGTGAAATTTAAATGAGTCTTGTTTTATGAACTTAAAGATATGAAAGTTGTTGGCAATTAGAGCCATAATTGGGTTATTTATTGTAATATACCTTAATTATATAAATACATGTAATTGTTTTACCTTGATGGTAAGTGATGATATATTCAAATATATTGTTACAGCTAACCTAGAATGACTGATTCTCAAGGCTAGCTGCTGGAACACATTGTAATGTGCTTGGCGACAGATAAATTTTGACTACTTGAGCGTAGTAACCATCATGTTTTGGCATCAGTATATAAACTTATATTAGAATGCTACATACATGTATACAAATAACACATATCCAAAAGTCTTCGATCATTTACCAAAAACCAGCATCAGATTATGGAAGATCACACAGAATGTTTACCTAATTCGCGATGCGATGCGTGATCAAAATGATAGAACTTATTTGGTACAACGTAAAACTGCGTCCCTGCAATTTCAGTTGCCTAAATGCTTTAGTTGTAGCTGAAATTATGTAGTGATTTCATATAGTAAAAGTATACGCAGGTTAATAAATCACTATTCATGAATATATAAGATGCGGCTTGCATAAAAACCCGCGGAATACCTACAACTACTAGCGTTCTGCGGAGAGAGCAAGATTTATGATAGACTAGGCACTACATTACTTATATTACATACGACAGAAGAGTTTTGCCTTTTACTAGAATGTTTTTTACCAAAATCTTATTTTACTTTTCAGAATGTCCTAATAAAGTTTCGGGTTACTAACCAACACATAAAATAACTGAATGATAAAAATGACTGTTAACATGCAGCGCGTTTCAAGATTTAACCGAGGGATAGGCTAAATCGATGGCTGTGAAACGCAAAGATAATGTTTATTTAATAAATAAGTTCGAGGTAGTATAACCGGAACTTACTCGAACATTCTGAAACAGGCACATAGTATACCTAATTAGTTTAATATGGAATCAATGAATGATTATTTATTTGCTTAAGTTTTAGGTACGATATTGCAGAGTTGTTACAGCATTCAAATACAGTTCCAACAAAACTTTACCTAAACGGTGTGCAAATATTTTGATCTTTACATAATCTATACTTATAATAAAACTGTAACAGGTCCAATTCTGTACATGGCAGATATTTTGAAAAAAAAAAATTTACAGTACTCTGTAGCTGATACTGATGCCGAAACTATATTTTTTTTTATTTTTGTCTGTCTGTCTGTCTGTCTGTCTGTCTGTCTTTCTGTATCCCGGCCGCGTATCACTCCAAAACTACTGAATGGATTTCAATGAAACTTAGCATGATTGGAGTTCATACTACAAGGTAGGATAATTTAGCTTTTTATCCCGAAATTCAGCATGGTTCCCTTGGGAGAGGGGATGAAAGTCAAAATATACACTTAGTTGTAATTTATTAACGCGTAGTCCGATTTCAGACGTTCTTTTTAGGGTTCCGAACCCAAAGGGTAAAAACGGTCTGTCCCGCTGTCCGTCCGTCCGTCTGTCCGTCCATCCGTCCGTCCGTCTGTCACCAGGCTGTATCTCAAGAACGGTGATAGCTAGACAGTTGAAATTTTCACAGATGATGTATTTCTGTTGCCGCTATAACAACAAATACAAAAAGTTGGCCAAGTGCGAGTTGGACTCGCTCACGTTAAAACAAAAAAAGGTTAAAATATGAAGTCTAATGTTGTATAACTAATGGTACGGAACCCTTCGTGCGAGTCCAACTCGCACTTGGCCGATTTTTTTGTTAGAATAGTGGTACTTTAAAATTTATCCCGTAAATATTTCAAAGGCATCGGCTTTGAAGTTCAGAAATAACAGACATCACAACCTAAATATTACGTTCCAAATAACTTGACACCCAAAATGTACAGAAACCTTTCAACGTACGGCTCATCTTAAGCTGGCGTTTGCACTTTATCGTATAGGTATAATAGATATGTCTGTAGTCGGACCTCTCCAAAAGACTGATTTTTCAAACGATAAAATACAGTTTTTTTTATTACGATAAGCACAACTTCCCTACGTATATTTTTCATAACATGCAATGCTCTACCTAATCAGTCTAATCTATACCTATAACAGGTTGCAGAAGGCGGGTAGGGAAGCGAGAGGGGTAAGACGCTTAAATTTATCTATTTATACTTATAATAAAACTGTAACAGGTCCAATTCTGTACATTGCAGATATTTTGAAAATATGTTTTGAGAGCAATCTGTAGCTGATACTGATGCAAAAACTGTTTTTTTTTCTGGCTGTCTGTCTGTATCCCGGCCTCGCATCACTCCAAAACTACTGAATGGATTTGAATGTAACTTAGCTCGATTCGAGTTCATACTACGAAGAAGGACATACGATACTTTTATCCCGAAATTCAGTACGGTTCTCTTGGGAAAGGGGATGAAAGTCTAAATGTACATTTAGTTGTAATTTATTAACGCGTAGTCCGATTTCAATCATTCTTTTTTTGTTACAATAGTGGTTATTTAATTATTTTCCCGTAAATATTTCATTCCTCAGTTTTGCAGTTCAGAAATTACAGATACCACAAACTAAATATTTCGTTTTAAATAACTTGGACCGCGGAATTTTGAGAAACCCTTGAACGTACGGCTCATCTTAAGCCCACAGGCAGCCCGAAACCCCACGGGAAGCCCGACACCCCACGGACAGACCGGCATCCCACGGGCAGCCCGGCGCCCCACGGGCAGCACGGCACCCTTATTTAGTTTTGCAAGCTTGCTACGATCAAACTCTAAAATGTGGTACATTTGAAGCAGTGATAGCTCAGTGGCTTTGGCCATGGACTGCCGCGCAGCATGTCCATGGTACGAATCCCGCCGCTGGCTTGAGCTTCACCGCATGGTGCAGGGCATTTTTGCGAATGCCCGCCTGGCTAGCGACCACCCTTCAGTGGAAAATCTGTCGCCAAGCACCTAACGGTGTGTTCCGGCAGCTGTCCTTGAGAGCCAGTAATTCTAGGTTAAGCCTGTTACCACCTACGACCACATCGTCACTTACCATCAGGTGAGATTGTGGTCAAAGGCTTACCTATCAGCAATAAAAAAAAAAAAAACATTCACCACAATCAGTTTTTTAAACTACATAATTATCTTTCTTTTGACGGATACATTTCGGAGACTGCGCAATGAAAGTGCACAATGTAGTCTTAGGTTTTCGCGATTGTTACACTTTGTAATTTAACAACTTTAAACGATTTAAATTTCGTATATTTATCATTATTTTTGTCCCGACGTTTCAAACACTTCGTAGTGATCGTGGTCACGGGGTGACTGTCGGGACAAAAATAATGATAAATATACGTGATTTAATCCGTTTACAGTTGGAAGTGCACAACTTTAGTAGATTGTTATACAAGGGTCGAAAGGAATTGGTAACTTTCACCCGCGGTCAGCTCTCTACTTTTCATATCGAATTTAAAGAAAGTAAATAAAGTAGCTTTTCTAAAAATTATTCATTGATACAATAACATACTTACTAAAAATTTATTGAGAGGTTTGAACTATTTGTGAAATTTTACGTAAAATTTTGTTTAGAATATTTACGGGCGGCTAGAGCCCGAATAGGAATCTCTCTGCTTTTCACTACTAATATAAGGAATACTAATATAAGGAAGTATGTTTTTTATATTATTTATTTTGATTTTAATAACATGAGCAGTATATTTTTAAAATTAATGCGGCTATAGTCCAAGTAGGAATCGATGACTTACATCCGTGTTGAACACTCTACTTTTCTAGGTAAAAAAATAGTAGTTTTTCTAAATATTTACTAAAAATAATAAACATGAGTAGAAGATACAAAGATACACTAGGAGTTAGAACAATGAAATTTAGGGAAAGTTTTAATATTTTTTTTACCTACACTTTCTACCTTATATTTAGTTACTACCCTGCAAAACATAGTTGTTATTAATTGTTTTACAACAACAGAATATATTACAACGAAAAATCTTAGACATATAACTTTGTTTACACCAATGTTTTTCCCGGCCTTAGGTGGGAAAAAGCGTCTCCCACCCGCTACTCAGATCAAACAAACACTACTTTCCGAGAATGAGAAATAAAAAAAAATCGAGCTACCGTCAAACAAACCGCCGCGCCGTTTTAAAATCGAAATTCTAAAGAAACGCACAAGGTACTTTGCTTCAACATTTATTGTGCGAACCGGGAAAGAACTCTCTGAGTTACTTAACTACTGTCTTCTGGAAAATACAACCCGGGAGTTTTGAAATCCAAAGTAGAAAGCTCCATTCTGAGCTATGGTTTACTATAAGAGTGCTTCACCGCAGACCACAGTGTTGCTTAATATGAGATAAACAGTGCACAAATGTGAATAATTAGTGTGCAGGTACGGCAATCGCGAACGAAGTCGCGGGTACAGCTAGTATATATATATATAATTATTTCACTAAATTTTTCACTGACATTAATAAAAATAAAAGATCGAAGTCATTACTTAATTATGATTAATATACTTAAATAAAATTTCATGTCAAATGTATGCCAATAATTAGAAGTCAGATTAGATACTTATTTTAGTTTTTTATCCTCTAAGAAGTCCTTGATCTAGTAGTAACATTTATGTGATAACAAGTCATTTTTTTAAAATATTTATAGCAGATCCTTTTATACTGTCAGGTACTCTCGAATTGCCATACAATTAGCATTTCGTTTGGTCAGCTGTAATCGTTGTATTGGCGTGAATAACTTAGGAGGATATCTACTCGGACAAGCTCTTTTTATTGCATTGCTTTGTTTTTCAAAAAGATCAGGGTTTTTTTACAAAAACATTTATTTCGTAAATGTACAATAAACGCACAGGAAGAATGTTAAGTTCTTTAAACAGTCGAAGGCAATATCTATCCATAAAAGAATTAGTATAGATGGAGTTCTTGGATGGGATTCATCATCGTCGAAAACAATAATAATTTGATTTTATGGCACGTTAAAAAAAGTACTCTCGTTTATTATCGCAGAGAAAATTTAAAAATATATTAAAAACATATTGAATTTCAAGCACCAATTAATTATTAAGAAAATACTACGAACTAAATACAACACTACATCTACTACAATTAAAGCATTTAAACAACATATAAGTCATTTTTACAATTTATATATTTTCTCAACCTCCTGGTTTTTGGTTAAAAAAAAACAGTTATGTAAATATTTTGACTATATTGACGTCTCTAGTGACATAAATAATATTTTTGTAATTTAAGATATTTTTCTTTTCTCTGAGGAACATTTTATTATACTATGTAAATGATATGGATTTTATCTGAAATAAATAATTATTATATTATATTATTATTATATTGCAGACTTACTGGCAATATCTACCACAGAAGAAATAGTAAATATAGAGTATTCATCATCGTCGATAGATATAATTATATTTATTTTATGGCACGTTGAAATATTATTATTTCTCCATCCCGATACGATGGTTGAAGAACGAGAGCAAGAATTAAAGTTATGAGTCACTGTGTCATTTTAGCTCAATTGGTTAGAGCATACCCCGGCTAAAGGGGTGGAAGGACGCGGGTTCGAATCCCGCACATGACTTTAATTTTTTCGCTCGTAATTTTGTGATGTAATTCACCTAGCAGGTGTTATTGCAAGCTTAACAATATTAAAATTATAAGGTTTCCTCATCATTTACAAGTTTAAAACCAATTGCAAAATTGGTCTTGTTTGTAGTACAACGCAAGTTGAACTATAGGTGTCGCTGTATCCCGATACGATGGTTGAAGAACGAGAGCAAGAATTAAGGTTATGAGTCACTGTGTCATGTTAGCTCAATTGGTTAGAGCATACCCCGGCTAAAGGGGTGGATGGACGTGGGTTCGAATCCCGCACATGACTATAATATTTTCTCTCGTAAATTTGTCCTTTTGTAATATTATTATTTCGTTCAGCAAATGTTGTACTCGATGCAATAGTGTGCTTGGCGTTTTCTCAGTTAGTTTTTAGGGTTCCGTACCCAAAGAGTAAAAACGGGACCCTATTAATGATACTTCTAAAAATAGAATAAATATTTAAGGGGGCTCCTATACAACAAACTTGATTTTTTTACCGTTTCTTGCTCGATACCAATAACGGTGACAGGTAGACGTTTCAACATCAAATATTTAGTGTTATGTTCTCTTTGAACATAATTAATTAAAATAAGATAAAATAACTAATTAAGGTGACTCCCATACAATAAAAGAGGTTTTCGGCGTTTATTTGTAATGGTACGGAACCCACCGTGCGCGAGTCCCACTCGCACTTGGCCTGTTTTTTTCTTTCACTCAGCATCTATGCAAATCTTCAACGTATTCTTTGCATAGAAATAGTGAATTGACTTTTTTATTTAATAAAACTAGCGGCCCGCCCCGGCTTCACAGGGGTATTTAACAAAAATTATAAATTGAAACACATATTAAGTTGTTATTGTGACATAACTGTCATATTTCGACATAATAATATGGTGTTGCTGACTTTTTTGTAGATATTTATGTCCTCTATAAAATTGTAGGATATCACTTTGCTCTATACTTCATTGTCAACAATTTGATCAGCGTACGCGATATAACGATTTTTTGGTATTCTTTTACTCGTTGGGTTACAATATCGAAGTTTTCATACCTATATATATAGAGACTTTTGAAAATATTCAATAGCCTATATATTCATCAGGGATAGTGTAGGATTATATTGATGAAAGAAGTTTTCAAATCGTCCAGTATTAACATAAGAAGATTCTTTACATACAATAATACAAATCTTTCTTCTTCAGAATATTAGTATAAATAAATAGCTATACTCGTATCTTTATCGTATCAGCAGATCAAGCTGTTCTTATAGTTCCTCAAAAGCATGTTGTTTGTATTGTATATATACTTAAGTTATACTGAGATCTCTGCGTCAAAGGCAGCAAAATGTTTATTTTCGCGATGAAGCTCGCTAGGAAGCACTTATCTTCGTTAGTTTTGTTTCGCGAATAAATCCACCCTTTCTGATGAAAGAGGATCTTGGACGTAAAGCTGGCAGGGGGTTTACTACGCATAGGTATAGATAAGCTACCAGAAATTGTTGGATATAACGCTGTTTTTCAGAGTTCCTTAAGCCAACATATTAATAGACTTAGTTAAAGTAAATGTGAGGAAAAATTTAAATGACATATATGTACAAAGTAATAAATTGCTGTACCTTTGAGATAAAGCATAGAACATATAATAATACTACGTCGATGAAGTAAAAAAGCGATCCAATTGCAATGCGGGATCTAGATTATACATTTGTTTCACAAAAATCGTTCGTGAAATCTTTATTTAGGACTGAACACAGATTTTCGTGTTTCATATATAGTTTTAACCGACTTCAAAAAAGAAGAAAGTACTGGATTCTTCTGTATATTTTAGTCTTGTATGGTTGTTACGCAATTTCTCCTTCAATTATTTTCGGATTTTGATGTGTTTTTTTTGTTAGGCAGAGAAGCAGAGTGTACCTCCAAATTTTTCCCATTTCAATATTATCAATATCAGTTAAATAGTTTATTGATTTATATATGGTTTATTGAATTGATTAATTTAGTCATTTAACTTGAAAAAAAATCAATCAAAGTTACAGTATAAATTATTTATTAAATTTTTGTGTTAAAAACGCTCTTATAAATGACAATTAAAAAATATTCCTATCAAAATATTCTAATGCGGCGTTCAGCAATGGTATAGAGCCACTTTGAGAAGAACATCAAAGAAACTCGGGATCATTCTTATTATATGCCTTTACTCTTTTACAAATCGTTAGTACCTATTATACAATAGGCGACTGGCGGTGATTTGGCAGAAGTGGAAAATCCCATGCATTATTGTTTTCTAAATAATCAATAGTTTTATTAAAATCTTTCTTACTTAAAACCTTTCGCTTTTTAATTAAAATCTTTGTTACATACAGCTTGAATTTTCCGTTTGAGAGAACTGTCCTAAAGATAAGGAATTTTGTTATAAAGTTGCACACGATTTTCTAAGAAAGACTTTTAATTTGTCTTTCCTATAGCTGGGACCCCTAGTATAGTTTTTTTATTCCTAGAGTTGTAATAGTGGTTTTGCCGTTTAAATAAAATTTACCTTAGTTCCATAGTTTTACGACGTATTTGGCGTATCATTATATCATCAAGGTATACACCTTCATGATATAATGATAATTACCCCTCATATTGATGGTGAACAGAATTTTAGACTATTGAATGATCTTTTAAACAGCATGCATCACTAAAAACTAAGTGTTATTAAGTTATAAAAAATAAAAGAATTATTAAGTTAGTTATTAGCCAAAACAAATGTTAACATAAAATTATTAAAAAAAACACTGTAAAGTGAAAAGTATAAAATAACTTGTGAAATATTTAGATTTTTTTAATGTTTACTTTTTTTTTGGATTATTTTATAGCTAACTTAACAACTCATTTAGTTGAAAAAAATTATGAGTAGTAGGTATAGAACAATTTTACTAACTTGGGTAATATTATGTATAAGATTTATCGTTCTATTAAATTTTCTCATAATCAAATATTAGAACTTTTACTTCTGACTATTTAGTAGCCTAAAAGTCAAAGACAAAATCAAAATCATTTATTGAATTTAGTCGTCTACGACGCTTTTATGAACGTCAATCAATTTGTAGTATACTGCATTTTACTGCCAGTTTCAGCCAAAAGATGTTAAAGAGCCACTGCGAGCAGAACGGGCAGGAAACTGATGCTCATGCATTTTAAACGTCTTATAACAGTGTGACTAGCGCGAGCTTAATTTTTGGGTTGTTTTTGAACGCGCAAATACGAGGACGATCGGTTTTCTTCGCACACCTCCGGCAGCGCGCGAATATAGAGAGAAAGAGAGGGGAATAGTAATTAGAAAGTTTAGAAACTGGCCCGCGACGCGTGTGATACTCGATCCCGTGATTTTTATGTTTAATTAATTATTTTTACTGTATTGTGTACTAAATTAGTGTCAGAACCATATTATTATACCCTTCTCGTTGCGTGAGAACCTGTGTTTCAAGTGTTTTACCCAAATCCCTGAGGAATATATACAAATAGAACATTACAGTGACGGCCAACTAGAGGCCGCGAACGAAAAGTGTTGTTTTTCAAAAAAACTAAATGAAATCATAAAGTAAAATACAACTAAACGTCTAAAAGTGCACTGTGAACTCTTTCATATAGTGAACATCTACGTACTGCAACAATTTTAACAGTAAACAACAAAATCAAAACACACGGGCGAATCCATTTTTCAAAACCGCGCGCTCAATGCGGAACTCGAACTGCAAGGAAGCGGCGATACAGCGAGCGTTAACGCGGACGAGTCCACTTTACGAAGCGAGTACACGGACTAGTCCACTTTACTTTACGTAGGTATCACGAAAAAATGATACGGTCTATCTGGCCGAGCGCTCAGAGCAGAGAAATGAACTTCTATTTTATCAGAGGTCGAGCGGCGAGTTGACCCTGTGAATTAAACATATTTGCACAGCGGAGACGCCTATTTTCATCCGATCAAGTCGGAAAGCTATCATAAAACGCGATGTTGACACGAGCAGTTATGACCTTAAGCTCATCATCATCATCACGCTCAGAGAGTTGAAATATAAAATCTTAGATCACGCTCGGGTAATTTCTCTGCACCGCAAGTTTCGAAGGAAACTCTAAAAACGCAGACGAACTGGAAGCGTTTATCGAGGCAGTGGAGATTTTCAAAGAGTGCACAAACATCAGCGAGCATGATACCTATATGAGCACGCTCTACGAGGTAGGTATGCCGATGCTACTGGTTGGCGAGGCCGCCGTGTGGTGGCAAGAGTCAAGTCGTTGGGGACATCGTGGAGCGAAGCGCTACAACGAATACGAGGAATGTAGGTATGGAGTGCCATGACCCGCGTACAAAATATTTCGAGACATTTTTGCCGCGAAACAAAACAACTAACGAGCAGTGATTTGAAATAAAAATCTTAGCTAACGAGCCGATGTTTTTGTTTGTAAAGTGCGCGCTTTGTTATTAAAATTGCCATACGTTGTGCCCCAAGTAATGAAGATAGATATTGTTTATGGTTTGCTAGATCATAAGATACGAGAACGAGTGTCTCGCGATGCGGTGGACGGATTCGAACAGCTACGAAAGTCAGGTTAGCCGAGGAGTCGTTGGCGGAGGTAAGTGCATCTTCCCCCCGACGGTTCCCGCCTTGTCGTGGCGGTGGGGCTTAGTAGCCGTGGCTTGGTCACCCACGGTGAAGCGAAGAGGAACCAGGGGCCGCGCCGACTTGGGACATCGGCCGGCCCCGGAGGGGCCGCTCCACTGGGCTTTGCCTCTAAGTCCAGTATGGAGCGGCAAGGGGTAGGATGCGGTGCTGTCCATACAGCACCGCATCTGATGGTGAGGGGCCACGGCGGGAGAGGAGTGCCGGTATTACGGTGCGCCGCTCTCCCTACCTTCCGTGGCCACGGCGGGGCCGCCACCGTTCGATGGCGGACGCGGGGGGGCCGCAGGGGAAGAGGAGTGTCGGTATAGCGAGGCGCCGCTCTCCCTATTCTCTGCGGCCGAAGTAGCAGGCGACGGGGCTACATATCTGACCCGTCGCAGGGGGACCTCGGGCGTCAGAAGCGGGGGTTGTCTGGCGCCCATTTGCGGGCTTGGTCCCCGGGTGGTAGCGACGTGCCATGTGTTCTGGTGCGTCGTGAGGGGTAGCACCCCAGGAGGGGTCCGGCAACGGACAACCGTGGCGGGTTCGTGGTCGAGAGCTAAAGCGTCCCTGCGGCCCGCCGAGAAGCGGTAGAGTTGGAACACCGTGTGTTATTTAGTCGGTAGGGGCACTTGCTGCTGTGGGAGTAGTTAGTGTCGAGCCCGACATATCCCGGCCACTTTCCCCGAGGTGGACGGGAATGCGTAAATGCATTTATCACACGTAAATAAAAAAAAAAAAAAAGGTAAGTGCATCTTGCTCCTATAATAAATTATAACCGAACACCGTCGGGTAACCGTTCAAACGCAACCCAATGTTTTAATCCTACGAACGTGACCATTCAAAGTCAAAGTCAAAATCATTTATTCAATTTAGGCGTCTACGACGCTCTTATGAAGGTCAATTACAAATTTTAATATTGAAATATACTACATTGTAGGTACTGCCACGTTCAGCAAACAAAAATTATAGAGCTGTTAACCCGTCGAACGCCGCTACGGGTCAATCGGGAATTTCTAGTGCCACTTGGGTGACCCCAATCGGGAAAAGGTAGTGCCATTACATTTTCGCCGCGAAATTCAAATGACGCATCTAGCGTCGATTGTCCGCGCGTTTCGAGTAAACGTAACCGACCGAAATGCGTATATTGCAAACTTTTTGGACATACTATAGACGAGTGTCGTAATCAATTGAAAAAAGACGATAATTCCAATAAATTGGGGGTAAAATACTCAATTACGTTGCTATGGGTGTGGTCAAGTGGGGGTAGTGAGATCAAAATGTGATAAGTGTAAGGGACGATAGGTCTCAGTCTCACACCGCTCAGTGATGAAGCACATCCGTTAGTTAATGTCAAAATTTTAGGTCGACAAGGGGTAGCTATGTTGGACACAGGTGCTACAGACTCTTTAGCTGGTCCAATGCTGTATCGCATACTTGGCAATGCAGGTCTACAGTTTAGAAGTACATCACGCACCATGGGACTAGCTGACGGCTCGCAAAAAATACATAACGCGCTTGAATGTGACGTCACCGTCACTCTGAACGAGCAGCAAATCCGAACAACTTTTACTGTCTTACCTGACGATCAAACTAGAACCATTCTAGGTAGGTAGAGACTTTATTAAGGAAGCTGACATTCTGTTACACTTACCGCGTAATAGCTGGAGGTTCCACAACAACCCGCAAATATGGTTCCCTTTTGTTACGCGCTACGATTTGTCTGCCTGCAGTGAGATGGGGCTTGTTGAGGTGGATTTATCGAAAATTAAGCTAAGAGACAAGGAAGGAACACGGCTGACTGCCGATCAAAGGGTTCAGGTGAATGAACTGCTGGTGAAGAGGGCTGACCGTTTTGCTAAAGAAGGTCCACCGACTGACTATGCAGTGCACCGCATTAAAACCGATGCTCATCAAGAACCAATTGCCACGCCACCGTATCGAATGTCACAAGGTAAGAAGGAACTTCTAGAAAAGGAACTACAGAAGTTTCTAAATGCCGATTTCATAGAAGAATGTGAATCGCTGTGGGCCGCGAGTGTGGAACTCGTGACGAAGAAGGGTGGAGGGGTCCGGCTCTGTGTCGACTACACACGCGCCTAAACACGAGGACGATCGGTTTTCTTCGCGCGCCGCCGAGGTGTGCGAAGAAAACCAATAGAATATAGAGCATAGAATATAGAGAGAAAGAGAGGGGAATAGTAACTGCGACGCGTGAGATATTCGATCCCGTGATTGTTATGTTTGATTAATTATTTTTACTGCATTGTGTACCAAATTAGTTTCAGAACTTTATTATTGTACCCTTTTCGTTGCGTGAGAACCTGTGTTTCAAGTGATTGACCTGAATCCCTGAGGAATATGTACAAATAGAACATTATATTATTATAATATGCGTCTTATACGTGTTAAATGGGCAGAAGCAGAATTGTCATTGAAATTTTGTTGTTTTAATTATCATTAATAACAAACTGTAGTGTAGGCTTTCTTAATTAACGGAATTTTCCTTCTGTGATCATTTCATTATAAAACCGCACACAATTTCCTAAAAAAGACTTCATATTTAATGAATAGATTCAGGCATTACTTTGTGGAAATATATATTTAATAATAATAAATATTTTTAAAATATTTTAGAAAACACGTGAGTGAGGTCACGTCAGCTTAACAGGAAAATTTGGCGGAATTGTCACTAAATATATGTTTATATAAGTGTTTTATTAAAATATTAATTTAGTGTTTTCTTAAAATATTTGTTATAACTTCTTACAATTTTTCTGACTGTCTTTACAATTTTTTTATTGTCTTTACTTTCCAAAAGCCCGACACTTTATCTATATTACTAGTGTTTATAATCGTGAATGTCACTGTTTATTAAAGTTTTCACGAACATACAATAATATTTTTATTTCTTATACTCGAGTCTCTATTTGATTCCAGTAGCGGGTGGAAGACGCTGCCTTCCTACCTTACAGCGGGAAAAAGTCATATTAATCTCTAGGGTTGGAATGTGTTGTAATCAATTACTCGCAAAAATACACTCGAGAGCAATGAATCCGGGTCACTTAAAGAATGTTAAAAATCTCGGAAACTAAAAATGATAGGTTAATGCAATAAATTGTATTTAATAGACAATGTAATACTCCTTAAATGAAAGTAAAAAAAATATGAGTCACCATACATTTTATTAACACAAAATTACATAAAGAAAAAAACTGCTGATCTCTCCTTAAAACAAAAATAGGAAACATGAAATTTTTGAACTTTATTACGATTTTCTTGAATTTTAATACTTCGTATTGCCTCCTCGTGCTTCCATTACTGCGTTTACGCGGTTTGGCATGCTGTACACCAAGTTCCTTATACGATTTTGGGGAATATTCTCCTATTCCTCTGTGAGAGCAATTTTGAGCTCACGAAGCGTGATTGGGGGAGGGTTTCGTTGTTTTACGCATCTGCCTAGCTCGTCCCAAGCATGCTCGATCGGGTTGATATCCGGGCTGCGCGCTGGCCACTCCATACGAGTAATGTTCATCTCTTGAAGGTAGTCATTCACAATCCTACCTGTATGAGGTCGGGCATTCACTCACCTAAATTGACCATAAATGGACCAACGTGATCATTGAGGATTTCTTCCACATATCTTACGCTAGTTAAAGAGCCGTTTTCTATGATCACCAGCTCTGTGCGACTTTCAGAAGAAATTCCGGCCCACACAAGTACAGACCCACCACCGTAGGCTACTTTTTCTTCGATGCATGCTTGCTTGAATCTTTCCCCTGGTCTTCGATACACTCTGTGTCTTCCATCGTGCTTGTAGATCATAAATTTTGATTCGTCGGAGAACATAACTTTTGACCAATCTTCAATACTCCAATTTACGTGGCTCTGGGCATATCTTAATCTCGAAATACGATGCCCACGCTCCAGTTTAGGGCCGTTTGCAGGTCTAAGGGGTTTTAAGTTAGATTCAGCAAGCCGACGTCTTACTGTCCATGCACTTGGGTTACTTCCTCCGAGGCGTCGAAACTGATTGGTGAGTTCAGTTCCTGTGAGAAAGCGATTTCGAAGCATGGTGTTCACCAAGTATTGGTCTTCTCGTGCTGTGGTACACCTGGTTCTGCCCGTTCCTGGTCTGCGTAGGTTAGAACCAGTTTCTTCGTAACGTCGGAGAACTCTTTGTACTGTTGACAGCGTCGCGCTGACTCCGGCCGGTTTCCAGCATTGTAAGTATTCTGGTGCATTCTTCAGGCGTAAGCGACATAATTTCAGCTTGAATAATGAATATAGAGCATTATCAACATGGTTTATGTACCCACATAAATGACAGATTACAAACAAAAGCAAAACCAAATGCTGTAATTTCGTAGTTCCATCTTCGAAAGTGGTTCCCTTTTTCAAATTTGATTTTTTTATGATATAACTTTACAATAACTAAGAAGTTTTAATACCTTCATTTAAGGAGTATTACATTGTCTATTAAATACAATTTATTGCATTAACCTAGCATTTTTAGTTTCCGAGATTTTTAGGATTCTTTAAGTGACCCGGATTCATTGCTCTCGAGTGTATGTATGGTACACAGGTACCATGGATATTGCGAGTAATTGAGAGTTACAGAACTGTGGTAGCCACAAAATTAAATGTCTAAATCTGCTGTATTAAAACAAATTATTTACACATATTACACATTTGTTTGTGTTTATTCATAAAAGCTTAAAGAACTACTTTTTACTTTCGTTATATTTGAAACTAGCTTTCCGGGCGCGCCTCCGCCCGCGTGTATGTTGGTTATCGCGGAAAAACATTAACTTCTTTTTGCGCATTTGGATAAAAACTACCCTATGTTTTTTCCCGGGTCTCAAACTATATCAATACCAAATTTCATTCAAATCGGTCCAGTGGTTTTGGCGTGAAAGCGTAACAGAGAGACAGACAGAGTTACTTTCGCATTTATAATATTAGTACTGATAGTACGGAACCCTTTGTGCGCGAGTCCTACTCGCACTTGGTCGGTTTTTTTAACTAGCCAGCAGACTCCTTGTCTTCCTCTTCTCTTCTTCTTCTTTGTGGGCAGCTGTCCTTGAGAGCCAGTAATTCTAGGTTATCCTAAAAATCATCTCTGACCTCATTATTAAAAATTAGCTGAGATTGTAGTCTAAGATCAGCTTTAAATAAATAAAATACTATTTTTGGCTAAAAGCTGATAAACGTGTATATTCATCAAGATGTTTAGGAAGCTTTTAGATAAAGTGATAGTGATTTGTTTCGTGCATCATATCTTCCGTAATATTGGTCATAGAACGCATAAACTAAATTAATTTTGTCTCATTTACTATATTGCCTTGCTTTTACTTAATACCCTGAGTTATGATGCAAATAAATGAATGTCAAGCAAATGTTTGTTATTTACCCTCGGCCCTTAGGGAGGTAAAAGCCTAATAAGTCAGCAACTACCTAGTTATTATGAGAGCCGCGATATTTTTTCTCAAGTTTCAGGTGGCCACAAAGTAACATTATAATGAAAATATTCAGAGTAATACGAAAATTTACCATATTAAGTTAAAATGCAAATTTAAAAACTAAAAATAGCAGCTAGCAGCCACAAATCGCTAAGCATTTATTTGTTAGCATAAACATAATAACGGGTGAAAGTCCTCATTTATTTGTATAGAATTTATCGGTTACTGGTGAATTAAAACTGCAAGAAACTGCCCAAGTGCGGGTCGGGCCTTGTTCTTTAAGGGTATCGCAGGCAAAGCAAGTTGCAACAGCCCGTGAAAGAAAAATAAATGATTTTGATACAGCTTTTAAACTAAGTTATAAATAAGGATATTAAGGCCCGGTTTCAGAATGTCCTAATAAAGTTTCGAGTTGCTATGCAACACATAAAATAACTGAATGATAAAAATGACTGTTAACATGCAGCGCGTTTCAAGCTTTAACCGATGGATAGGCTAAATCGATGACTGTGGAACTCAAGGATAGTGTTTTGTTTAGTAAATATGTTGTTGGTAGTAAAACCGGAACTTACTCGAACATTCTGAAACAGGCCCTTAGTATTTACTGGTTAAATAGACGAATTGGTGTACCTAATTGTGAAATTAGCTAGCTTAGCTAGAAACTAGCTTAGTTTTTGGGATAGAACCAAACAAAAAATATATAGATGATAGGCTAGCCTTTGACCACTATCTCACCTGATGGTAAGTGATGATGTGGTTGAAGATGTTATTTAGGCTAGCCTAGAATTACTCGCTATCATGGACAGCTGTCAAAACACACCGTTAGGTGCTTGGCGACGGATTTTCTACTTGAGAGTGATAGCTAGGCTAGGAGGGAATTCGCAAAATGCCCTAAAAATATTTGGAACCGTCACAGTTGATAATTTTAGACCATATTATCAACTATGTCGGTTCCACATTTTTTTCCTTCAGCTTCTAATTGCTTTTCCACTTAAAACCTCCCGTGAGTTTTGGGTTCTTTGTATATAAAATCTTGTGGTGTTACTCATTGTAGGCCGTGGGTATTTGTGTCGGATCTGTCACTCATTCGAACCTGAAAAAGCTCAGACTCTACATTGGCTTATTTAAAGCTTTTTATAAAAGAAGTCCAGTGCAGATGCCAATTTATTTTGAAGTAAAAGCAAATAGTCAGATTAATATAATCTTGGTTATAAAATTAGTCACAAACATATAAGGCTTTATAGGTTCGTAGCCTAACCTAAACTTATAATTTATTATTGAAATAAATTTGAAAAGGGTACTTATCAAGAAATAAAAATTTTAAATGTATATTCACTTGTTTACTTATTTACGTCACTATTTTTTTAATTATGACAATATAATTAACTTAAAAAGGTTAAACATATCAACATAAAATTAAAAAATATATATATAAATAACAAAATACCTACATAGTTTTATAATTTATTCTGTCTTTTATTTTCAAAATATCTTTTGTACACCGAAACAAAAATGCATAATATCCACTTAAAGAAAGAAGGAAAATAAATTTATTTCTGACAACACATCAAAAATTCTTACAAATAAAACAAAAAGGAAATCCATAACACAACACACATAACTGACTTATCCAAAATATATAATACTAGTGGCGCCCCCGGCTTCACACGGGTAATTACAACTATAAATTGAGATGTAAGCTATCCTATCTTTCAATTTGGATCAAATTGCACACGGTGTGCAAATCAAATTTAAAATTGGCTCAGTAGTTTAGGAGTCCTTCGCGGACAAACAACGTGACACGTAGTTTTTATATATAAAGTACATAAATAAAATAATTTTGATGTTGCGTAACGTCAGGAATGAGCCCTGACTCAGCATAATGTGCTAGGTACAAAAATGAACCAAGCGCTGTTTTTCAGTTGGAACTCGAACGATAAAAAATCAAACAATAAAAAACATAATCGAAGAACATGTTAAATTATGTACAAATATTCATACCACGAAGTCACCCTTAAACGGCCGTGGAGCTGTCACTGTCACCGCCCTATGACAGTTAACAACTAGCCATATGCTGCTTGCTGTCGCGTATCTATCCGTTATTCCGCCAATCAAATCATACGCACCACAATTATATAATAAGTATTTTGCTTAACATAACAGTAGGTATATGTAAATATATAAATAATATAAAAATATATAAATAATATAATAGTATATATATAAAGCATAATAGTCATGTAATATAAGATCATACATGTTACAATAGAGACAATGTGTAATACATAGATAAGTGCGACGAGGTTCTACAAGTTTTTCATTTTTCTTTATTCTGCAAAAGAATACATTTATTTTCCTTCACGGAATTAACACAGAACCTTTTGCATAAATAATTTGCAAAAATAACTTTGATCGTTAAAATTGTTGGAAACATCAAAACTTTCTTATTGTTATCT
Source organism: Plagodis dolabraria (assembly GCA_963854805.1). Lineage (NCBI taxonomy): Eukaryota > Metazoa > Arthropoda > Insecta > Lepidoptera > Geometridae > Plagodis > Plagodis dolabraria. Next base: position 20,117,390 of record OY978457.1, on the reverse strand, counting down.
TTTTGACACCTTCAGAATATCTTTATTAAACTTAACTAAACATAAGACATGCTTTGAATTTTTCAAAAGTGTGAAATAGCCGACGTTGGTGTCATATATTCTGTGGAAGAAGCATATCTTTTACAGCCATAGAATTAGCTGTCGGGTGGATGTTAACTAACCTATATTTATAATTTATATATATTCGGTTAAAATTCATAACTGACATTCTAGTTAATATTTTTTTTGTAATCGACTTCCAAGGAAAATTTAGGGCGGTAGAAGGAGGTAACCTCAAGTATTTTTTTAATGGATTACCCACTTTTCTTTATCTTTATCGGATAAGGTTATACAGTTTATCAGGTACAATTTCAATATCAGGTACACTTATTTTATTATAAAGAGGTAGAGGTATTACTAAAACTAATTATGAAGATTTGTGGTGTCATGAAGAATATGATATACTGGCTGCGCCCCGCGGTGTTACCCGCGGTTTTACATAAATTATATCTAAGTTGACTGGAATAGAACATGTGTGTTCGTGGGCATTTTTAAAACCACATACCAGCCACCAACCATAACAACTAACCAACCAAAATAAAAACTAGCCATATTTCGGACAAAGTACTGCAGCTAGAGCTAGGTAGTTTTTCACAGTTTTTATCGCACTGATGGGGAAGCTGATTTTAAATAGGGTAGAACGGTTGCATGCTAAACCCATGGAAGTACCATATTTTTTTGCTAAAATAAGTAACCTGAGTATAAATCCAGAGTGTAAGGTACCTACCTCGGTACCAAATTTCACCATAATTAGTTAAACCTTGCCTTGGTAAGCTAGTAGACTAGTAAATATATTACAAAATCCTTCCTCATCCCAAGGGAAAACTTTACTTCTTTGGAAAATAAAGTAGCCTATGTGTTATTCCAGGGTGTTATCTACCTTCATTCAAAATTTCATCCAAATGGACTCAGCCGATTGGGCGTGAAGAAGTATAACATACATATAAACACACTCACAAACTTTCGCATTTATAATATTAGTAGGATTTTTCTCGAGGACGATATTTTGATTTCTGAACGATGTGAAGTTCCTGAAGTAGTATTCTGAATGTACCAAGAATTCAATATGCACCGCCCGAGAATCAAATATTTTGGATCCGAGTTTTACACACTAATTATCATCACTAAAAAAATAGTGTACGATATAAACATTTCTTTTTCAAGATATTACCTGAATTTTAATATTGAAAAGTACGGAAAATTAGGCGGAATTGTCAGTAGATATTGTTTTAAATTTTTAAGTGTACATCTAAAATATGTTTTTTTATATTCCTGATAGCCTCTGACCACTATATCACCTGATGATATGTGATGATGTGGTCGAAGATGTTGTGCAGGCTAACCTAGAATTGGTTCTCCGCCACCATTTGATGTATTATTTGAATATTTTTAAAATAGTTATTATTACTAACTTATGAACTATTAAATAGTATACTTATAGGATTATCTGCAAATAGTTCCTCATATTTCTTTCCGCCATTCTTTCCTGATCCAATTCCAAGGCCCTGAGCTGACAATTATTCACGCTGACGACGGGGCGGTCGTCGACCCGGAAATTATGACGTCATTAACTTTACAGCATCCTAGTCCCCAGCCCTGAAAAAACAATGCAGAATGTAGGTTAATATCCGTGGCATGTGACCCGATGGGATTTGAAGGAAAAACACGTGAAAGGGTTCTTAAGAGCGGGTTGGGTGTTGCTTACCCAAGTTTGAAATAGTAAAGGCAGTTTCGTTGTACGTATTATCTATTCTGTAAAAAGGATAATGTACTCTGTGACCCTATTATTTGTAAAGGTTTTATGTTAAGCCAATATCAAATGTTTTTCCGGTTGTGTGATATCACTACGTATCTGTTTACTGTATCAGTCAGATTGTCCACTGCTGAACATATCCTCCCCCACTAAGGGGGGGTTTGCCATAATCCCCACGCTTGTCAGGCGTCTTGGAGATCGCAGATTAAAATATCAGTTCCTCAAAAGGCGCTGCTGCCCACCTTCCAGTATTAAAATACGCCTCTTACGACACCCACAGGTAGCAATGGGGGGGGGGGGGGTGGCATTCTAGCCTAGCACCCCACGGGCTAGCTATAGCTTAACGTATATGTATAACGTTATAAAATAATTTTCTCGCTCTGCATTTTTAAATACTATTTTGCTATGGCTCGCCTTTCCAATTATATCTGGCTATGCGTGGTTGTTTAAATACCTCTGCCAATAAAGTCGTGATATGTTTTTGTTTGTTTTTTAAATTCAGATTTAGTTTAACTGCTATTTGTTACTGAATCAGCTGGATTGTCCACTGCTGGATACAGTCTCCCCCATTGAAGGGGGAGAGGGTTTATGCCTAATAGGTTAGCCTTTGACCACTATCTCACCTGATAGTAAGTGATGATATGGTCGATGATATGTTGTTCAGGCCAACCTAGAATTACTAGTACTACTTTTGACTTATATTTTTTGATTGCAAATATTTTAAAAATTTAATATTTTGTAAACAATCAAATCAAATATTTTATTGTTTATGAATGAATTGATGAACTTAGCAAGCTCGAATTTGGTCCTTACATAGGAAAATAACTGAAAATAATTTAATTATTCGCCATTAAGTTAACGAAAAATCAATATTCACAAAATCTCGGTTTACTCGAAAAACAGGTAGGTTTAGAATACCGCTTTTGGGCTTATGAGGGCAGTTCGGTCTTAGAGCTTTCCAATTTTATAAAAGATCTGATACGAACAAACCAAAAAAACAGCATTTTAACTGTATAGCCCCAAAAATTGATCATATTAATATGCCGAATACACTAAACTGTAACGATACAATCTCAATCTCTGTCACTTAACTTTATAAAAGCTTTTAGTCATGAATAGAGCAAAAAATAACAGTGCACTTTAATTAAATAGTCGGAACGGAATACGTAACGATTCTACCGGAAATCGATTCCATCCGGTTTGGAGTCGCGCATTTAGAATTCAAGCTTCATCTACAATCTATGTATGCAAACGGTAGCTAAAAATGGTAATAAAAAATATTTTCCAGAATATTGTGTTAAAAACTTTGTTAATAATATATTTTTTGCTGCCATTGCCTTTTCTATTTCCTACTAATCAGTGACCAAATTACATCAATTAAAATAAGGTGACGAAAAAGCTCGTGCATATTTGACTTAACACCTGGATGATATAAATTATGTCGTGTAAACTAGTAAAGCACGCGTTGTAAATTTCTTAGTCATTCTTAACCGATCAAATCAAATAATTTATTTATTTGCTAGAAATGCTAGAATACATGTCAAAAGGATCTTAATATTAGTCATGTAGATACAATGTATTACAGTAGATACAGTTTGAAAGCAGACGTGTAAATTGTAACAAAACTAACGTAAGTTGTCATAATTTTTAACTAAATATACTGGCTAGCACTCACGGTGACTATCCGACTGGTCTTCAAGCAGTACAGATGCTCTTTCTCATAAAATGCGGGTGGCTTCGAGGGCTGCTAGACGCGCACTGCGGTCGGCAGCTCGCAACGCCCTCTGAAAATTATTTTGATCAATATCTTATACTTGTTATGCATTTTGACAATGAAAATATGCTTAAAGGAGACCCTTATGGTTCATATGTTACTTTTGGACTGTCAGTAAAATAAGGAACAGTACTTTGATACACTTTTTTATGATCTGATGAGAAATATTATAATCATGATGATAGTTGTCAATAAATAAGGTAGGACAATGTTTATCAGATATGATTACTTTATGACGTGTGATGTTTTGGAAAATTTATGAAAGTTATACTGGTAAGAGTACCTCTTTTATGTCTCAATAATAAAAACAATAGATTTTAGAAGATTTTATAAGATAAAACAGCAAATCATTGTTATAAAAACAAGTAGTAAGTAGTAAGAGATACATAGTAAACAGCTTGTAGTTTTTATTCTTTAATAATTAAGTTAAGTTACCGGAATACAATCGACATTTGTGTTTTCTTTGCCTTTGAACACTAACCACTTTGAACTTAAGCTTCGAACACATATCGTTGCCAAGTGTTGATGTGGTCGCAGATAAAAACAACTAGCTTCTGTAGCTGAAATAACACAATCATACAGTATAATAGTCAAATAATGCAGTATACAACTCATAGTTTTAGCAGATTTTAACTTCCACGTATTTTCCACTTAACCCTGGATTACACAAAAGATTGAACTAGTAATCCCGTGTAAAAGGCTAACGAGCTGTCAGTGCAACCTGGTGGCAACAGCCGGAACTAATTGCTTATCGATCGGCGGTGATGGATGCAACCGCCGCCGCCGCGTAACCGCTAGCTTTACTAGCTCTACTTACACAGCCTTCCTTTAGATGAGAACCTGCGTAAAAAAAGCACATTTTTTATCACTGATAATACGAGTTTAGGTTGCTTTGAACCTGGGATTATGCCAATTTAATCAACAATCACTACACGTATTAAGACCATAATATACAAACTTAAAATACATTAGGGTTTAAAGTATGAAATTGCTTTTGTAATCAATTTGAAGTAGTGGTGGCTCAGTGGCATTGGGTATGAACTGCCGCGCAGCAGGTCCATGGTTCGAATCCCGCCGCGGGCTTGAGCTTCACTGCACGGTGGAAGGGCATTTTGCGAATGCCCGCCTGGCTAGCGACCACCCTCAAGTAGAAAATCTGTCGCCTAACACCTAACGGTGTTCCGGCAGCCGTCCTTGAGAGCCAGTAATTCTAGGTTAACCCTGCTAACACCTTCGACCACACCATCACTTAACATCAGGTGAGATTGTGCTCAAAGTCTTACCTACCGACAACAAAAAAAATCATGTTGAGATATATATACTTATTTGATCAAAGTATCAACAGATGTTTTATATTTTTTTTGTTATCTAATGTGTCGATTTCGTATGTCTTTCATCGGAAGGCTTTCCCATAAAACTCTGTGGTATCCATACTCCACAAACTGTTAAAAAAAATTGTGAAGTTGTTGAAGCCAGTTTTTTTAAGTCCATATAGCCAATGCCACTGAGCCATTTACTGAAAATGTGGATATGCTACCGTCAAACCTTGTTGCTAATTCTTTGGTTGTTTGGGGACGGAGCGGCTTCCTCCTTCAACTTCAATTCATGGCTTATGGTTTATTTTCCTCGTGGCTTATTCTTAAGGCCAAATTTTCCACTACTTAACCGGTTAAACCATTATAGGACGGTGCGTTCGTTAGACGTATACTCTCCAAACACAGCATTGACATTACGAGTTACTGCTGAGCTAGTCCCACGACGGAACTGGCATTCGATATTACTCTGATTTTAGCTGTTTTTTTTAAGCTGAATGTATAAAAAATTGAAAGTCAAATAACAAATAGATTTTTAAAAATAAAAAATGCGAATATTTACACTCGAAAAAAGTTTTACTCTGAAATCTGACACTAAGTATGCAGTTTTAGTTTTATTCAAATTGGCCAGTGGGTTGTAATGGCAACTTCATGTATGAATATTGTGCTGTAAACTAACACTTTTTAGGCAAAGCAGCAATGGTAATCTCTGCTTTATTTGACTATAAACCTACTCCCAAAATATCGTCACGAGGCGGAGATGAGGAGCTGGCAATATTTACATTGATCGAAGTAATAAAAACTATGAAATAATACATTACAAGTTACAGGCACAAGAGACTTAACATCAGGTGGTGCTCGTGCTTATTTCTTCAAAAACATAAAAAATAATTTCAAAATGTTTTTAGGACTAGCAGAAGTCAATCCTAAGAGGTTGTTAGCCATTTACCAATAACCCGGTACCCAATTTTCCCGAAATCTAGCACAAAAGGATCCCAGACATTAGTTTGAAGACAAAGTATGCAATTTTACCGAGTTTGAACAATTAGTACAAAGTATGTTCCTGTGTAAAGTGCTGCGCGTCTAGCGAGACTGATATGATTCATTAACATTGAAAAGAACCGTGATCATATATCGTACCATGAATAAACTAGAGGTAGTAAATTTATTTCAGTAGAGAACAGCGTTAATGTCAGCACGTTTAGAAACATTGTAGCGTTCTGAAACTACCCCCAACTAATCACACTTTGCAATATAACTTCAAATGTATTTTCAATTTTGAACTCCGTTCTATTTGCAATGTATGCTTTAAAGTGCCCACACAAATGCAAACGTGAAGTAGTTACTTGAAATGTTTGGTAAATAGTTTCAACTTTTTCATGTTAATGAAAAACAACTTATATAATAGATTCGCATACAAACTCGTAACATCACGCCTCTTCCAGGGAGGCATAGACAGAGAACGCCAATTTCCGCTTGCGACCAACTTAGCATACCTTTAATTCACTTCAAAAACTAATGAGTAGCCCAGTGGGTAGTGTCTCAATCGTGCACTCGTATAGCCAAGACTTCCAGAGGATGCGTCGTGTACAAGCGAAACGCGTGAAAATTCTTCCTATTTAGCTGCGTGGTGTTTGTGACGTCGAGTCGGTTTAACACATAAATTAGGCGGATTTGTCACTAGATATAGTTTTCATATTTTTAAGTGTTTTAATAAAATATAAATTTAATGTTTTCTTAAAATATTTTTTATTACTAAATATGCTTATCCGCAAAGTAACGCCTGAATCTATTTCATTATCTGATGGTTATGTAGTTTGAAAAATATCCTAGTTGAACGTCAACTTTATTACTAGCTAGCTTTTTCCGACAGCTTCACCTGCTCCCTCGATTCCGTTTTAAACTTCTTATATAATATTATACACTATATATTATAAGAAATGTAGATGCTTAGTTTTCGCTTAAACATAGGACTCTCATATAAAATTGTACCCTTTTAGTGTCTTTTAATTCGTCCTTATTCAAAAATCTAGCAATTTTACTAATTTTCTACTTTGTTAAATTTTAAGCTACATACTAACTTGCAAACCATTTATACGAACTTCCTCTTTTATCCTGCCTCTTCATAAAATCTGTTAAATAACTGAAGTATAGTCTATAGATACTATAACCTACCTACTAGTATTACTTAGTTTAAACATATTGTAAATCAAGCCACTCTTTTGTCGCTTGATTCGTCCCTATTTTAAAATCTTATGTACTTACGTAGATGCAGAACTTTTTTAAATTTTATTTAACTGTAACGTACATTTTATTTTTGACTAAACTAACTTCTAAAGTGTAGTACTTTCATTCAAACGCATCCCCCAATATAACCCTTTAAACTCCTTCCTACCCTTTCGGAAAACCTATTCTTAGTTGACGTTTCCTACTTAATACCTATCTTAAGTTCATCTCTATAAGTGCAGTAGTTTGCAGCTTAAAAATAATTTTACCCCTATTTGCACCTCTTAATTCGTTACTCTCGTAAAATTCTTAGTAAAACATTTTTATGTATGTTTTTCATTAAACTTAATAATTAATTTCATGAAACAAACTTCAAAAGATAGAACCTTCATCCTTCAAATTTTGTACCCCAATTTAACCCCTTTATTCGGCCCTGTTGCAAAGTCCGTACTTAGATGACTTCTACTTATTAAATACCTGCATGCCAAATTTCAGCTTCATATGTCAAGTAGTTTTTTACATTTCTTGTTTAGTCAGAATTATTGGAAACGCCACTCTTTTTATATAATTTTATAGATAAATGCATTTATTGCAGCTAATTTCTTTGTTTTTATTTTATTAAATCCACGAAGATAGGCTTTGTTGTTTAAAAAATAATTACAAGAGCAACTAGGGGGTCTTAATTGAGTGGTAATTGCGAAGTTCTACCAAGGATATACTTTGTATTTTTTTTAGCTTGGTTATACTTTTTTTTTAATATATTAAGAACATATTATATTACATAACTATTTACTGCCAGCGACAAAAAAAACTCGCAGAGATTTGTCCAGATGCTTCGTCTTCTACTCATTAACGACAATAACCAAATCTACAAATTAATTAAAGTAAGTTGTAAATTATTTATACAAATAACCACAAATAAAACTTATTCAGACAAATGAAATGAAATCTTGAGCCTATGTAACACATACAGAAATATACTAGTATGTATCACACTCACATGTACGTCTTCAGTCCCGTGTTCCATCCAGATAGAAAAACTAATGAAGCACGGGAACCTACCCTTTGACAATTATGACAGACATTTTCAGACGCCAGTATTTCATAAACATGTATTCAAAGCATAATAAATTTCTTGTATTATCATATCTCTGTACGTTTCGCGCTCGTGGCTTCGTCCTCCAGCAGAAATAATAAATGCTTTTGCGTGATGACACGGCCACTGCCACTTGAGGTCTTGAGATATTTGTCTGTAGTTTTGTAGCATGTCCAAGGTTTATAAATAAATCTTTGCTTTGACTCTTCGCTGTTTCTATTAAAGAAAATGAGTCAGTTTCTTAAGAATTTTGTGCTTGAGACTAAATTAAGGGTGATAGTAGTTTTAGATCACATTATTTATATACATAGCCAGTCGAAGGAGAGTAGTTTTAAATCAAGTAATACTTAATTCATAGATTGTCTCCCGATTGGTGAATTAAGGGAGATTTCCTGCCCCGCTTCCCTCATCCTCAAATAGCCTCTTCTACCCTGCAGTCACTTCGATTCTCGCCTTGCAGAACACTATTTGAAATCTCACTCTGTTCACTAATAGTTGTAAGTCGTCACTGTGGAGCGTTCGCCATAAAGTTACCTTAGGTTTGGTGCTCCAGGAACTGATGACATCTTGCATCACCACGATCATTTTTGAGAATGTAAGCACTAAAAATTGCATCTATAGTTATTTTATATCAATTGACGCGTCATGCACTTGGCGGTGAAAATCAAAAGAATATCAAAGCCTCGCCAGCATACATATTTCGATACAGAAATAAAATAATGGTTAAATGACATATGATAACACAAACATATGAACAGAAATTATTCCGCTGTTCAAATTTGAGTACTGATATTCTACTAATCGCATTTGAGTATTTTTAGTAGTACTGATATTTTCAAAGCAAAGTAATAAAAAATATGAAATAATATATTACAGGCACAAGAGAATTTTAACATCAGGTGGTCCTCATACTTATTCCGTCAAAAATTGGTACGAGAAACTCGTTTTGGCATACAGGTATCATAAGAAACGTATATTTTTGTATAATTATGTGTTCCGAACGCAACTGCGGTGGTGCGATCTACTTGTTTTTTACGCTCAACTTTTTGGAGCGAAACTTTTTGTCTATGGTTATACTTGACGTGATAATAACCTAGAGAATTATTGAATTATGGACTTTCAACTTGATTTTGTGTGTGAAAATTAACACTGGTTTATTCTTGTTTGTATTTCAAGTAGTGTAGCTGTTGCATACAGACGTTATAGACTTGGTTTTCTAGGTAGAAGAACTGTGCTATTTCTTGCCTGCCTAGGCAATCTGGAATCTTAACATTATGCATGGTATGAAAAATGGGTAGTTAGTAAACCTCCAAGTTGGTGCCATTTATATTTCATCTGAATCGGTTGAGTAACGTTTAAGTTATAGTAAATTATATGATATATATGTATTTATAAACTTGGATAATTTCAGGGTAATTAAACCTCTTGTTAATGGTGAATAGTATTTAAGGCGAGTGAATCAACTTGTTTAGTTAAGGCATTACTAAAAAGAGTGAATAAAACATTTATTTCAGAAAAACTAAATTACCATTGCCGGAAATCAATCCTGTTAATTATCATAAAATCGGACAAGTGCGATTTGGACTCACCCACGAAGGGTTCCGTACCATTAGCTATACAACATTAGACTTCATATTATTAGACTCGCACTTGGCCAACTTTTTGTATTTGTTGTTATAGCGGCAACAGAAATACATAATCTGTGTAAATTTCAACTGTCTAGCTATCACCGTTCTTGAGATACAGCCTGGTGACAGACGGACGAACGGACAGACAGCGAAGTCTCATTAATAAGGTCCCGTTTTTACCCTTTGGGTACGGAACCCTAAAAAAAACTCAATTTGTATTATATGGTATACCAGCATCGTATCAGATAGTGTTGCAAATAAATTTAATATTTTTGGAAGTGAGAAATAGGTGTCTACTACAAGTTAAAGGAAAATATTATTTTTTCTGTACATTTTTGTGTATACACTTGACTGAGGTGAGTTCGACATTTAAATTCGGAGCATTTAGCGGTTTGAAATGTCGAAGTCCTGAGCTTGATCCCGGGTCCGACAAGTTGTGGTATTTTTTTGACAAAGGAATTTTCATCACAACTTTTCGAAAAACGACAATTAGCTTTAGACGACACGACAGCGGGAACAAATTCGGAGTTTGAGCTTTCTCTGTTTTAATTGGTCCAAATTCGTGCCTTTGATAGATTATGTCAGTTTGAAAATAATTAAATGAATAATATGATATGTTTATGATTTTTTCCATCGGTATATGCTTTATTAACAAAATACAACGAGCCGTATATACACTACAGCTACTACAATGAAAGAGCTTAGACAACCTACAAGCCATTACAGACTGACAGGCAGTCCAAAAGCTCTAGCGCACTACTAATTCGCTGCGTGCCCAGTATGCTGGCAGCATTGCTACGTTGGATTGCAATACTTATTTGTTTAGCCAAATAGGTGCCAGCGTTTTGATCACGCCTCGAATCAACCAAGGGCTCTGATAAATTTTGGAAAAAACGTTGAACTTCACGGGCCTAACGTTTATAATATTATTATGAATAATATTGTCAATACATACGAGTTTCGAGTGATTTTTCTTTTCCTCTTAGTAGTAGTAGTAGTGATGAAAATAGTGTGTATCACTCAAAGCCAAAATATTTTATTCTTGGCGGCATATTTTCTTCAAATAATGCAATATTTTTTTGCTCCACTCAGGATTCTACTTTAGGATCCTTTGCCCTGAATTCAGGATGACGTCTGCGAGGAACAAATTATTAATTTTCTCGGAGGGTGGCAATTATGTTAAATTTAATGTGTCCTCTTTGTGTGAAAACTCTTTACAAAAATTTACAAATTGTATAATTTTTCGAGCATTCCCAGGACAATTCCCGGTCAAAATTATAAAGATTGTTCGATTTATGTTGGAAGTCGTAACAAGTCTTGGGGAAAATATATGATTAAGTAGAGGCAGTACCATTTACGTCAACAAAAGCACATAATAAAATGACTAAAGTGAAGTTTTACTGCAGAATCTTTTTTCTAGTTTCAAACGTACTGATTATCCAAATGGTATTGGTTATAGGTATTACTAAAGAAAACAATCCCAAAGAGGATTGGTCTCTACTCAGCTAGGCGAGTCCCATAAAACGAAGCCACCACTTTTCCTATGTGTTTTTGAGTGAACAAACTATAGCAGGCCCATATTATGTGTAGGATAGTATATTATTGTAAATTATTCCCAACATTTTTTTCTCTATTTCATTGCAAACTGTAGTACTAGTGTTATCTGACCATATCAGCGAGTTGTAGCTTATAATCTTAAAAGATTATGATAAACTAATACCAAATGGTATTTTACAAAATTTCCACCACATTAGTCAGGTTTAAAAATGATACTGAATATTGTGTACGCTCCTATAGAAGTGATTTATCACGGCCGCAAATATTTTTCCCGTCGTGGTTTCAATTGAATCCCTTATCGCTTCTGGCGTTCATCTTACGAGAACTAGATCTGTCAACGTCAAACCAGATGGATACTGCGAGTAGAAAAATAACCAGACTGAAATAGTACAGAATAAATGTACTACGCAGTAAATGTGTACCTAATATAATATATATTTTGGGCGTAGGTTTAATCACAACCAAGTTATTTATATCTTCTTTAGTAATTTCTTGTTTTGGAGTGAGGTTAATTTTACTCTGTGGTAGTGAACATATTGATGAACAGATGTGTTAAGAAATTGTAATTTTAGGACTAATTTCTTATCACAATGGCTGTGTTAGCGATATAGTTTAGGATGACTATACAATGTTATACCTAGTAAGATTATATGTCTTTGATGAAAATGCAGAACAATCCATAAATCCGCCTTTCGCCCGACACAAACACACACGAATAGCTCAAAATAACGCGGGCTGAAACCTAAACACCTAAGTCCTACCATATAAGTACATTACACCAGTTATGCATATTGGTTCCATGGCATATGGTACGAGTCTATTGCCATCTATCGGACACATTTCTAGGCCCCAGACTGATCCTCAACATTTCTTTATGAGGAAAATCCAATAACCGTATGGCGAAGAAACAAAACCACGACCTGAAAATACCAAAGAAACTATTTACGCCGCACCAAAGTCGAGTTGTTTTAATAATCACTTTATTTCTTCGCAAAATCAGTAGAAATACGGAGTAATTTACATAGTTATTTGTTATACAAGAGTGCAAAGTTGCTTTTTAACCGCGTGTTCAATTTTGATGACCGAGCAAGCGAAGGATTGTAAAATTGAATCACGAGCGCAGCGAGTGATTCAAAATTAGAATCCTGAGCTTTAGCGAGGGAATCAAAAGAGCACGAGGTGAAAAATCTTTGCACTCGAGTGCAACACGTAACTTTTCATTCCACCTCAGCGAGGAAATGACTAAATGCAGAAATTGAAAAAAGAACACCAAGAAGGTTCCGAGTCTGAGTTTTTAACAAATTAAAAAAAAGTTGTATGATATATTCGGCACCATAGAGGTAGCAGTAAATATGTTTAATGTTTTTTTTAATTCACAAACTAAGTGCACACGATGTTCTAAATTCAATTTACTTTATCCTCTAGAGAATAAAAACGGCTTTTCCACTCAGATATTAAAGATTTAAAATACTCTTTCCGAGATGGTGGAATGAAAAATATATTAACCATCAGTTTTTGGCAAACTCAAGAACTGTTTCACATCTTTTCATTAAATGATTGTATGTGGCATACGTAATGCATCGAATAAGATCAGTATGCTCAGCAGGCTCACGTTACGTTGGCCTGAAAGGGTGTTGTTGGACCATAGGACACGACAGGCTCGCAACAATCATAACGCTATTATCTGCCGAATCGTTTGGATTTCTTACATGAAAACAGAAAATAGTTTGAATATTATATATATGTGACAGCCACTATAGGCATACGAGTACGTACATAGAAATAGTGTGTATTATCAGCTGTAGTACAGTGGCCATATTTTTTAAACAATTTATTCATATGTTCAGTATTTTTTTTATATTACGGAGTTGTATCACCCAATTCAACGGCATAATTCCGTAATCTAAGCCGTTCAAAAGTCATAAAAGTCAAGTTATAGCCATACTATGTCAATATTTCAAATAATGCAATATCAAGGGACGTTTAAAGTAAAAAAGTTCTATCCTATTTTGTTGGATACAGAGACTAAAGTTATCTAAAAGCTGTAATATAGTTTTGTTTGTAAACGGCGGTATGCCTTTATTTACAAAGTACTATGAACTATATACAACACTACAGCTACTACAATAAAAGTGACGCAACCTACAAGTCATTCTAGACTCACAGGTACTGCAATACTTATTCGTTGAGCCAAATAGGTGCCAGCATTTTGATCACGCGTCGCAAAGACCAAGCTCTGATAAGTTTTGGAAAATAGGATGAGCTCCCGGTATTCACGGACCCAACGTAATATAAAATTACTAGTAGTCGTTTGTCTACGTCTTCTCCTAGATAACAGGATCTAGGAAAACGCAAACAAGCACGGACTAAGGGACCCTCAGATCAGGTACTAAGGTAAAATATATTTACCCTACTCAAATTTATATTATACAAGTTTTATTTGGCTTTGTTATGGTTCAGCAACTTGCCCAATAATTTTACGTAGGTCGGAACAGCTAAATTATATTTTATCTTCAGCAGTTCAATGTTTTATAAGCACTTGACCTAAGTTGAAATATCATGATTAAATGGAATAAGATAGTAAGTAAGAAAAGCTATTGAAACTACTATACTATATATATATTATTTTTTCTTTGTCGTTACAAAAACTTTGTGAAAAGATATTTTAAACAAAAGACTGAGTGAGAAGTATTCTAAAACAATGGATGAAATGTTCACATCATTCTAAGCTCTAATACTTTGACATAAAGATGAAATTTGTAAAATGTACTCCACAAAAGTGTCTTCATTACGTAGAAGTTTCGCTTTGAAGATGTCTGCTATTTACCGAGAAAGTTATAATGTTTTATTGTCGTTAGTAAATTTAGTCTAATGATCAATAATATCTAGATTTTCAGAATACTACAGCATTACTCTGAAATATTTCAAACCATCGGGGTTGATTAATGAAAACTTTTTCACTGCGACTGCTGTAAGTTTTTTATCAAGCAGATCTTCAATGATAATAATAATGCAGTTTTTAATTGTTTTCTTTTAATTATATTTGGTGTTGTTTTAAAATAAAAGCTTTCAACTTTTACTATATGCTGAAACAGCTGACGTATTACCTGTCTAGAAGGAGGAGGAAGGAGTTAAGAAAATGAGGCGCTTTTCAAGTAAGCGTATCTGTTCTACTTAGTCAGAAGTTCATTGATTCATTATTTAACTAAATTATACCTACCCATTTCTATGGCATTAAATTTGTTTTTGAAGATAAACATTGAAACCTTCATGACATTAGGTCAAATTGAATACCTTGTTTCTGCTAACTAACTTGTTTTAGTTATTTAAAATTGAATATCCTTAGACAACAAAGCAGACTAAGAGCCGTTTTATTGTGAGATTCGATTCCCAATGATTAAAACGTACAGAATTTGTACAATTAGGTAAATTTAATCATGGTGGAACAAATCTAACTGCCATGTGTTCCCTATTGTTCATTGAAAATATTACAATAATTAATAGGATTAACGATGTTGGTAAACATCTAATTTTTATTGCTAAGTATCACGAAAGTTAAAATTGTAGAATAACTATTATATGCTATCGTATATATATTTTTTTATGCCTGATAGGTTAGCCTTTGACCACTATCTCACCTGATAGTAAGTGATGATGTGGTCGAAGATGTTGTTCAGGCTAACCTAGAATTACTGGCTCTCAAGGACAGCTGCCGCAACACACCGTTAGTTGCTTGGCAACAGATTTTCTACTTTCTACCTGGCTAGCTACCACCCTAGCTAGCCAGGCGGGCATTCGCAAAATGCCCTACCACCATGCTATAACGACTGCCATCCTAAGACAACAACCGGGACCGACGGCTTAATGTGCCCTCCGAAGCACGGAAGCGCTCAATAGTAAATACAAAAAAACCTAAATATTAAAATAAAACTTTCACGAAGAATCCTACTAATATTATAAACGTGAAAGTTTGTAAGGATGTATGGATGTTTGTTAGTCAATCACGCAAAAACCATTAAACGAATTTTAAAAAAAATTACAATAATATAGCTTAGACATCAGAATAACACAGATGCTATAATTTATTAAGATATTATGTAAATTGTCGAAAATATAACGAAAATTATCAAGTAAGTAAGAAAAAAATTAGCCATATGCGACCTATTCTGGCGTGCACTGCAAAAACCTTAAGTGTCACATTCACATAATGTATAACGGAAATGTTTATCTCAATTTTTCCTACAAAAAAACCAGCGACAGCATATATCTATCTTTTATGTGTAAGCCGTTATCGCCAATATAGTTAACCAGTATAGTAACCATAGTATATAACTATAAAAAATATAATTTATTTTTTATGCATATTCGGTAGTAACAAATTGATCCTTTTCAAACTAATATTATATAGGCAAACGTTTGTGAGTATGTTTGTATGTTCATTACTTTTTCACACTCCAACGACTAGACCGATTTTGATGAAATTGGGCATACCCATAATAGATAGCGAGATAAATAACTCTTTATTGAAAACACCATAATAACAACAATAAAACTTATTACGAAAATATAAATTAAAACCGAGTGTATCAATTGGTGGTTTTACCGCTCAGAGCGATCTCTTCCAGACAATCCATCAACAATAGATATGGTCAAAATATTAACACATATTTTACATTTTATCATCATCATCCATCAACGCAGCGCAGCTAGTCTATGATAATATAAACTATGTTTTTTTTATTGCTCGAGAATCTGTCTCTACCAAGAAACACATTTCTTACCACCTAATACGTTGTGTACTGTAACAGCCGGATCGTCCACTGCTGAACACAGCCTCCCCTATTGAGGGGATATTTGCCGTAATCCCCACGCTTGGTAGGTACCACCTAATACGTTACGGCTTATTTAAATAAATTTCACATAATAAATAATCAAAGGCATTACGATGCTTTAGGTTCATACTTGGAGAAGGTACACTAGAGTCATTACTTTATCTGGATTCTACGTGTAGTTTCTGTGAAACACGTTGTAACCAAAATGTTACATGTGCACAGCCGCTATATAGTAAAAAATATAAGTGTAACAAATCTGTGAATAAAACTTGTATCAAAGTGTTATATTTTTCTAATAACAGTAGTACGTAAAAGGGTCTCTCCAACTACCCAATGATATATAACAAACACTGCGGCGAGGCGACGCGGAGTGGGCCACAAAGTGGCTGCAGCAATTTGTATTTTTTTTCTTTCATTTTGTCGAATGGCCGTCGCAGTTATGCCTTTGTAGAATTCCATGTATTTACGAATATGAACAATTATGGAGGTGTTTACATATGTTGACCATTGACTGCAATGTTTCTAATCGGCTATTGATAATGAGAAACATCACACAGTTAGGTAATGAATTCATTGAATTAATATTTATTTTATGGTCATTATAAATAATAAAAACTTTTAGTAATAAATATTCAACGGAATTTAATCGCGATAAAAAGCTTGTTTTTTTTCTCCGGCGGTATGCCAGTATATACAATACTACAGCTACTATACAATTAAATCATTAAGACGACCTATAACGCCATAGCAGACTCATAGGCAGTCCAAACACTCCAGCCCACTTCCAGTTGGCAGCGTGCAAAAGCTTGTTAGGCATAAAATATTTAGCAAGGTGTTAAGTGTTGTAAGTAGCTTTTAAGCTGTGATCAAATCCGTCAATAGTAATTGTAATAAGCAAAGTTGACTTGTTGCGAGTGCCAAAATTAAGCCCTAGTAGACTAAAAAAACCAGCCAAGTGCGAGTGGGACTCGCGCACGAAGTTTCCGTACCATTATCTGTAATCTAATCTTGCAAGTTACAGACACTTCGCAGAGTCCGATTGAGCTGGATAGGTACGTTCCTATCCTAGGTAGGTACGAACCCTAAATAGTGATCTCTCGAGCAAGAAACGGTAAAAAAAATCAAGTTTGATGTATGGGAGCCCCCCTTTAAATATTTATTTAAATTATTTTTAGGATTTGTTGTATTATAGCGGCAATACAAATACATCATCTGTGAAAATTTCTACTGTCTAGCTATAACCGTTCTTGAGATACAGACTGGTGACAGACAGATGGATAGACGGACGGCCGGACGGACAGGAAAGTCTCAGTAATAGGGTCCCGTTTTTACCCTTTGGGTACGGAACCCTAATTACAGAGTACTTAGCACAGTAAGGGATTTAAAGGCATGATAACTATAAATAATTGCACTCATAAAACTTTACGCCTCTGCCAGTGAGAAAAGTATTAGATAAGAAAGACACCGAAGGTAATATTAATTAATAACTATTCTAATTTACAAATAATATTAAAGTCGAACGCTGACATCTTTAGTGAGAAATTCAATATTATATAATTTTTTAGGTAAATATTGTACTTGATCACGTAAAACGCTAGTTTCAGAAATGAGTTTTCAGAATATCCAATACTTTTTTCTAATACTCTATAATGATTAATAACATTTGATACTTGTAACTTTAATTTTTATATATTTGATGGTTTTAAGGGTAATTTAGGGCATAATGTGCATTGTTGTCCAATAAATAATTCGAGCAATATTATTTATTTATAATAGCGGATACCATGATCTCGTAGAACAGTTACTAAACCTTATTTCATTCGTGAAAAATATTTATATTTTGAATTTTGAAGGTTGCACTTTTAACATTAAAAAAAACACTAGTTATCTACCAATTTTTGAACGCAAAATTAGTAGATACCTAGATAATTTAGGTACGCGCTTATCATTTTTAAAACTCTGTCCATATCCTGTACCAATTCTTTACACATTCTACTCCTGTATCCCACAAATGAAATCCTAAGACCGCATTTTCCGCGACCCAGTTTTCCTACTATCCGGATATCCGGGTGAGTGTGTACTCCTTTAGCGTAGCGTCCACTTGAGAACGCGTCACGAAAGAGCAATGAACTACGTTGATAGTTTCTTCGCTACTCAGTTTTATTAAAAGGACGATATAATAAAGGCACACCACCGCGGCAGTCTTTATAAATAAAACACTACAAACTAATATATATAACACTATAGCTACTATAACAGAAGTATTTAAGCAACTAAAAGGTCCTTGCAGGTTTACAGGCAGTCCAAATGCTCGAGCTTACTGCTATTAAGCATAGTGCCCAGAATGCCTGCAGTGTGCTATCAGCTTTGTCTCGTTAGATTGCAATGCTCATTTGTTGAGTCAAATAAGTGACATCACTGAACACAATTCGCATCAACCAACTTAAAAAAATATAGTCATGTGCTTATTATTCATATTTTTTCCTCTCGTAAATTTATAATTTTGAAATATGATCCGCAGAGCATGCGTTATCGTAAAATTAAAAATATTAAAAATATGTGCTTTTATTTGTTTCAGGTACATATATAGCAACATAGATTACATAATATGAAGCAAGCGATTTCTGTAAGTAATGGTTTGGACTTGACCACTTTTTTCTAAGTTATGATGCTGTCAAATGCAACATGTTAGATTTTTTTAAACTAGGTCTTAATGACAGCTGCGATATCGGCCATTTGTGTCTTCTATTTATAGTTGCACTTAACGATAAAACTCTTCAACTTTCACATACGTTTATAAATATACTATATTCATTTATGACAAAATTGCTTTGCTTTTTTGAGCAATTACAGGCAGAACACATTTTTGATTCGGGTGCGCAGATGTTTTAATAACTTAGATTTTTATTTTTATTATAACGTAATAGCATTAACAATTAAATCTTAATATTACCTGTAATGTTCCTTAATATTATTTAGTAGTCGTTCATTAACTTTGATCTTTTTGTAAATTTAGTTGCTATATGTGGAAATTTTTAATTAGCCTTCAGATATTTTTAAGTTACGTTTGTTATTCCTAGAAAGCTGTTAATTTCCCTAAAATTGTTAAATAAATAAATAAATATAAAGAATTCTCATATGTAAAAAGAACGTTTATTAGTTAAATAAACGTTATTTATTATGAAATAGGTTATCGTTTTCTTTACAATCAACTAAAATACTAGATTGTAAAACGTTAGCCGAGACGTTTACCTATCATACGAGTATGATATTTAAGTCAGGGCTAAAATAGGTGTTATACGAGAAATTTAACTTTAATTGCGTGTAAATGATACAAATTAAATGAAAAATTTAAATTGAACCTTTTATTTCAACATTGTCATCTTTTCTACATCAATCTGGGTCTTTAATGATACCCCTGATCTATGTGTATTATTAAAAGACACATACAAAAATGCCACTTGTAATATACAACAATCTGTACTTGACCCTTTAAATATTTAAAAATAGATCATTTTTATGCACTTGTGCTTAAGAACAAGCTTTAAAGCCGCTTTTTCCACTCATTTATTATTGAACCTTATTTCAACGGTCAAAGGTCACATTGAATTTGGTACTCACGGGCAACGAGCTGTTCATTTGGGAACTATAAGGTCCATAAGTTCTAATCGACAGAACCTCGGTGGTAGCTGGTTCACTAGTTGCTATATCATAATCAATAATAATTGGAGTACTTTGCTTGATTGCTTATCTAGGTAATATTTTATACATCATCAAAGAAGTTGTAATATAAACTTTAATATAAATTCGTACCTATAACGTATTATATTGAATGAAGTGAGAATTTGAAGGAATGTTGCGATAAGATGAGATCTTTAGAGCTACATGCGATAGAATACACAAAGGAATCTCTTCAGATATGTATTGGCTTTGGCTTTATGATCAGGGCTTCGATTACAATCCATGGTTTAGTATGGATATACCCGACTATATGTGAATAGGTGCTTGTGCCGCCGTCGTACACTTGAGTCAATTCGCACCAAGCTGCAAAGGCCTTGTCATGGCAATGTTGGAATTACGCAAGTTTTGTATACATTTTACATAGAAAATACTTTTGTTTACGTGACTTAACCGTGTTTTTTTAGTATCTTTAACCATCGTAGTTTGGCCACGCGCTTTAAATTCTATCTATCTATGGTAAACAGTTTTGCAGATAATTATATTTAAAGCTCTGAAACTAGAGATAAATTGGAAATAAATTTAAACTGCATGTGTAGTTATATACGTTCTGCAATTTCCCATTCCACATTTGGAACTGGTTTACCATCTTTGATCATAAAACCATTTACATTCGGCCGAGATCGTAGTCTATAGCCTGTCTACAGTAATATTATAAAGAGGAAAGATTTTTGTTTGCAACGAATAAACTTAAAAACTACTGGACCGATTTGGATGAAATTGAGTATGGAAATAGTTTGAGACCCGGGGACGGGCACAATACTTTTTATCCAACTGCGTAAAATGAGGTTTTGCGCGATAACCACGATAAACGCGCGGGCGGAGCCGCGGCCGGAAAGCTAGTTAACAATCAGTACTAATATTATAAATGCAAAAATAAATCTGTCTGTCTTTCTGTCAGTTACGCTTTCACGCCAAAACTACTAGACCGATTTTAATGAAATTTCGTATTTAAATAGTTTGAGACCCGGGAAAAAACATAGGATAGTTTTTATCCAACTGCGCAAAAAGAGGGTAATGTTTTTGCGCGATAACCGACATAAGCGTGGGTGGAGCCGCGCCCGGAAAACTAGTAAATAAATAAAAAATTGATATAGATCAAATTTTTATACGTTTATTAGAGCGCAGAGAGCGTAGCGCTTAAGAGTAGAGTTCACGGAGCGCTTTCACAAACGTAGTTACGTCATATTTTAAATACTAAGTCATTACTAGTATCCACGCTTGGCAGGCGTCTTGGGGATCGCAGTGTTAGTTGGCAGTTCTTTAGAAAGCGCTGTTGCCCACCTTACAGAATTTTTGCCTTTTTCGCCTCTTCCGACATCCACGCGATGATATGGGGACGTGCAATTCTGACCCGGCACCCCACTTCTGGTTTGCCAGATTTCCGTAAAATTAAGTATTTTCAAATATAATTCGAAAAATGGTTTTGTATGGGAATTGTTGTTTTGACATTTAGGGATATAATAAATCAAAAAACTGGCAAACCAGAAGCATAGATATTATTAGGCTCAGCAATATGCATACAAAATTTCAGAGAGTTTGAACACTTGGTGCTTAAAATATGAAACAAACTACGTCGGTATGGAAAGCGCTTTTCTCTATAACCATTGAGACTCGACAAATATTACGTTGTATAAAGACAGCTTATTTACAATAAAATCGGCAAAGTGCGAGTCGGACTCGCGCACGTAGGGTTCCGTACCATGAGCTATACAACATTAGACTCCATATTTTAACCTTTTTTGTTTTAACGCGTGCGAGTCCGACTCGCACTTGGCCAAATTTTTATTTTTATAGTGACAACAGAAATACATCATCTGTGAAAATTTCAACTGTCTACCTATCACCGTTCTTGAGATACAGCCTGGTGACAGACGGACGGACGGACGGATGGACGGACAGCCAAGTCTCAGTAATAGGGTCCCGTTTTTACCCTTTGGGTACGGAACCCTAAAAACAATGATTAATGAATTACAATTGTAATATTAATTAGTTAACAGGTAACTTCTAGTGTATTTCTCAAGTATAAGTACTGTATGTGAAATTTAAAAAGAATATTACATCCTACCAAGCCTTGAATACCCTACAAAGCTTGGTAAAAAGATAATGAAAATATATTTTAAATGTCTAAATCAGTTCTGATATTACCTGTAATATCAGAGATACAGATACAGAACTGATGACAGGTTTGGGTACATTATCTTCTGTTTTTTATTATAAGTTCAATTTTTTTTTTTTTTTTTTTTTTTTATTTAGTAAATGTTACACACTACAGACTCGTGGTCCGTACTCTTGTTTGTTTGGTTTTTTTTTACATAAAATATGTTTAATAACTTTGAGATCATTCTCCAACTTATCAATATTCTTCCTGAAGGGAAGATACCCTAGTGTTAGTTTAAAATATTATAAATCTTTTTGTGAGTCCATAATTATATATATATATATATTTTCTCCTTATATCTAGTTTGTTAGTATATATTACGTTTTAATTAGTACCCATTCAGTTTGTCGTTGAAGGGCCAGCCACAGATTCCGCTGATGCCCTTGATGTTTTGATAAGAGCCTCCACGACCTCTTCGTTTCTGTTTTGTATAGCCATTTTAAGATTGTAGTCGACTATGTTTTTGAAGTTAGCCTCCGTTGCCCGCCTTACGAATCCTCCAATGGCATCCGAGCTGTCGTCGGTATAGTAAACGCAGCATTTTGTATGGCGTGATACTGCTACTACCGCATGAGAAACGCTGTCTCGGAGCTTGGTGACTCTTTCCCTCATCTGTATGACGATTACCGACTCATACGTCAAACCCTGCGCTTCGTGTACGGTTAAGGTGCAGGAACCTGAACCAGACCCATATCCTTTGCCGACGAGTGAGGCCTTTTCCTCCTGCGTCAGCACAAGATAGAGAGTATTCTGGAGGTCAGTTGGTATATTTGCACCTGTGTAACGTTCTAGCTTCAGGGATTGAACTTGGGATCGTGATGAATAAATGCCCGTGTACACCTCGCTTAGTGCGTATGCCACATCCATTGGGTTTCTGTGGGTGCAGAACAGTTGTTGGCTGATGGAAACCAACGTTTTTGGACTACTGTACCTTATATCGAAGAGATTATCTCTGTCAATATAGGGCAGTTGGTTGACATCTCCTATGATGACGACATCCTCAGCTTCCAGTAACCGTGCAGCCATTATGATGGCCCCGAAGTGGTTCATGTGAGCTTCATCTATTAACAGACGGTTTTCTCTACGCTCCATGAACCCATTTGCCAATACAGAGGCCAAGGTGCGCACTTTGGATTTTACACCGTCGCCTATGCGTTGCGCTACCTTGTCTCGCAGATCTTTAGCTGCTTCGGTTGTGGTGGTCACTATGATGTCCTTATCAGCATCGAAGTTGTCAACTATCCAAGTTGTTTTCCCACATCCTGGAACCCCATTTATCCATGTGATGTCTGGCATCGTCCATAGCTCACGTGCTGCTACTGGATCTAATGTCCCCGATATGGTTTTAGCCATTTCGAGGATTTTCTCCTGCAGCATTATTTTTGTGCAGCGGGCTGTTACGACAATGGGATCGTTTGGTGGTGTATGGAAGATGTTTCGGTCAGTCCGCTGCGTTTCACTTTCGTTCAATTTAACAAACCCACCAGTGGAGCTGAACGCGGCCATATACCGACCTGACATTGTTCCCTTTATGACTCGGGAAGTGTCGTTGTCATATATGGCCGCCTCCGCCTCCGTAAGCCTCACTTCCAACAAACCCTCGCTTTCCCAGCAATATGCTTGCATGATGTTTTGGCAAGTTGCCAGGTTTACATCTCGCGAAGCTTTTTCAATCGCTAGAAACTCGAGGTATGCGTTGATTGCAAAGTCTATGGGTTTTGTCGTCGGAATGTAGCTGGGCGGGCTGACCTGTCCCTTGTCGGCTCTATTGCGTTGTGTTTGAGGCTGGACGGATTTTTGGCGTGGTCTACAGAAATCTTCAACAGCGGCTGCCTGTCTTTCCGCCGTTTTTGAGATCTTATCTCGTATTCCATGGATTGCAATACTGACGATGTTAACGAAGGTGTTTGTGTTCTTTGTTTGGTCAGCTTTCTCTTTCGGATTGGCCTCTTGCCTAGCCTTAGATTTCCTGGCTTCTAGTCTTTGTTGAAGGCGCTCAGACCCAGTTTGCGTAGTTGAATACGGCTGGAGGATTCCCGTGGTATCAGTGGGTGAGATCACAGTGGGTGCTTTGAGAAAGCTGAGGTCTTGTCCTCTATCCTCATATGCTATAACTTCATGATTTTTAGAAGCTTTTATGCATCCTATGTGATCTGCGATCTGTCCTCTTTCGTATTCGACTACCATTGCGTCTACGCTAATTTTGCGTGGTATTATGCTAGCACCTTCTTCAAACTCTCCAAGCTTCGAGAGCACTTTATCCGCCATCAAGAAAGGAGTTTTTGTGCTCCAGTCGATTAGTGCTATTGTTTTGTTTCGCGATCGCACTAATCGACATTCACAGCCAGCCAGAGTCGTCTCGGGTAACTCGTTATATATCCTACGCTTGATGGTGGTTTTTGTAGTGCTCCCGTTGAGCAATGCGGCTAGTCCGGGTGAGATTGCAACGCGGTTTTTCTTATTTGCAATGCAGTAGCTGATACCGAGGCATTCAGTGTTGCTGTCCATGAAAAGGGCCACTCCACGGACCCTAATGCTAGGCTCGCCCCTTTCTCCGAACTTCAAGAATTTGTCTAATGGAGTTCGCTCTGGAGAGGCTCGCCGCACATCGGGCCCTCGGTTTGTAGCCCCCGAGATGGGCTGGGGCATGTCAGGTCGGTTCCGTTTCGGTTTCAGTGTGCTATGCCTTTTCGCTGCGGTTTTGAATGCTCTTTCCGCGTAGTTCAGGAAGTGAGTCCTGTTTTCTGGGTCTGCCATGATAGTCTGCAGGTTTTGCATTGTAAGGCTGGAGTTCATGTGAATCTCCAGGTCTTGCCTTAATGCTAGAAAACGTGGGCACTCCAGAACTACATGCCATACAGTTTCGCTAACATTTGGATCGCACTCACAACCTGGGCTTTCCAATAATTTGAACCTGTGCAGATATTCAGCTATCCCGCCATGTCCCGTCAAGACTTGCACTTGTGTAGGTGTAAGCTTTGTGGTTCTAACTATCCGGTATGACTTATTGACATCCGGTAGGAACTGCTTAGTGACTTGTCCTGTGCTGGAAGAGACGTACCTGTCCTGCCATTTGCGGACTGTCTCTTCTCTGATCTTTTTCTTGACGTGAGATAGTGGGACATCACCGTAGTCTAGATCAGAGGTAGCATGCAGGGCTGCGGACTTAGCTAGCTCATCGGCTCGCTCATTACCCGTTGTACCTACATGTGCTCGTAGCCAGAAGAACCGCACTTGTCTTCCCTCCATCCTCATATCTCTCATGCACTCTTTGATGGATTTAGTCAGGGGATGGGTTAATCTGGGATTTTCCAGCAGGTCGAGTGAAGATCTAGAGTCACTCAGAATGTTGACTATTTGAGATCCGCTGGATTTTGCAGATTGAACTGCCCTAAAGAGTGCATAGAGTTCTGACTGGAAAACTGTGCAGGTGGGGTCCAGACTGAAGGTGGAGAAGCTTGACTCTTTTCCTTCCTCCCACCATGTAAGAGCTGCGCCAACTTTTCCCTCAATTTTGCTACCGTCCGTGTAGACTTGTGGACCGGTAATTTGGTGGGAGTTAAGGGTTTCAAGACTCATGTCCTCAAGGAGCTCGTACTCAGTTGTTTCGAGTATCGATGGATGAGGCTGCTGAAGATAGCTCACATTTTGCTCCAACTTCCTTCCTGATGGTATATAGTCTGATGACAAGCCTTTTTTTGCCATGTATAGGCTAGCGGTTTCCTGTATTCTCAGATCTAGCGGTAATGTTCCTGACAGTGCGAGTGCTGATGTGAGCGATACCGTGCGGTATGCCTTACAGATTTTTTGTGCGAAGCCCCTTTGTAATGCGTCCAGACGTTTCCTGATCATCTGAAGCTCGGTCGCTTGGTACCACGCACAGGAGGCATACAGCACGATCGGCTCAATAACTGCAACGTATATGGTCCTAATTATTTCGGTGTTTAAGCCCCATGTGACTTTTGCTGCACATGCCAGTTGCTTGTATATTCCGGTCACTTTCCTGCAAATTCCATTTACATGCGCAAGAAAGTTTAGATTGCGGTCTATGATCAGGCCCAAGAGTTTTATCTCGTCTACGAGATTCAGCGTGCAGCCCGACATGCATATTTTGGGGGATCGTACTTAAGTTTCCTCGTCATAAGCATCACATTTGTTTTGTGTGCTGCGAAGTTTAACTTATTATTTTCCCCCCACTTCACTACTATGTCGAGCACTGCATTAGCTGATTCCTCCAAGGTACTAACCACGTGTCCGGAAAATACAAGAACCACATCGTCAGCGAACGCCTGGCAATACACTTCCTCGCCAGATAGTCTCTGCAACAGCGGATCCAGAACTATGTTCCAGAAGGTCGGTCCACCGATGGAGCCTTGGACACAACCCTTCGTGGTACATCTCTCACTTGTTGCTCTGGCATAATTGACCACGATCTTACGGTCACTGAGGTATGAGTCTATTATTGCGTAGAGGTTCTTTGGACATTTTCTGGTTATCAACTGGTGCTTTAGGGCTGGCCACCATGCGTTGTCGAAAGCCCCCTCTATATCCAGTGAGACCATGATGACGATCTTACTCTTAACTATTTCAGATCGTACGTGTCTCAACAGGTCATACAGGGCGTCCTCGGTTCCACGCTGTGGCATGAAGCCATATTGTTTTGGGCTAAGAGTTGGATGCATATGCCATTGGAGTCTGCTTATTACAAGTTTTTCGACGATTTTTCCCAAGACTGATAGCAAACCTATAGGCCTATAGGACTTCGGGTGTGTGTAGTCCTCTTTGCCCGGTTTCCTGAGGATCACGACGTGCGCTATTTTCCATTGTTTGGGAAAGTGTGCCAGCGACAGGCATTTGTTAGCTATCGCCATGAACAGCTCCCTTTCACAATGGATGGCCTTTGAGCAGATATCGGCAGTAAATCCGTCAGGTCCTGGGGCTTTCTTTGGGTTTAGTGATCTCATCACCATTTCCACTTCTGCCCACTGGAAAGGCGGATCATCTTCGGACAGGCCTTCGATCTCCTCAGGTGGCTTGTCTTGAGTCAGTCCTCGGACTTGTCTGTGATATGGGCTGTCAGTCGATACCGAGTCATCAGGGTAAAACGTTTCTGCCAGAAGATTGGCTGACTCTGCGGGACTTAATGTCTGTCCGTCAGCACTTCTGAGAAGCATGTCGTCTTGTCTTCTGGCCGTTTCCCTGATAACCCTGTATATTCCGTCCCACAAGCTTTCTCTGTCTTGTGTTGTGCAGAACTCTTTCCAGCTCTTAATCTCAGCTTCGCTGGCTCTTTCGGCGTAGGTCACTCGCGCTTCTTGGTATTCCTGTAATACTGCATCAAGCCGTGATGGAGCAGCATTTTTGATTCGCCTTTTTTTGCGAAGGACATCTTCCTTCAGTTTCTGGAGATCCTTGCACCACCACTGAGGTAGCGGTGATACTTTCCTTTCGCCTATCTTTGGGATTAATTCATCGCAGGTTTTTTGGATGGATTCCTTATAGGCTACAATAATGGTTTCCAGGTCCTCTCTGGACGCTATATTCCTAACCGAGTCAGGACTAATGTTGCTTTCTGCTAGGTGTGTCCGGAACAGTGCATCGAAATCCTCCCACTTTGCCTTTTTAGTATTGTACTTTCGCGTATAAGTTCAATTTAAAACCTCACACAACTCGAATAAATTTTGTTAAAATTAAGAGTTGAAAATGTTGAACACCTACTCATCTAACTTTCTGCTGATTCTGAATGTTCAAGGCATGAAATTGAGCTTTCAACCTTTGTAATATATCAGACGAATTCAAACATCAATTTCCATATGCCAATCTCGCTTTCCTGGTGCAGAAATCGAAACATTGATGTTTTTTAACATGCAGTCAAGTGTGTGCGAGACTGGATTTTAGGGTTCCGTACCTCAAGAGGAAAAAAAGGAACCCTTATAGATTCACTTGTTGTTGTCAAACCCTTTTTCTCAGGAACGCGAGGAGGTATCAAGCTGAAATTAATATCATATACACAATCTTCTATCTCTTGAAGCTGTGCAAAAATCAAACTTTTAAGCTAACGCAATCAAAGGTACCTTGAACCATGGGCCTGCAACACTCGCAACGCAGTCCATATATATTACCTCTCGGCCATCATTGCTTCAGAACCTTCCACCCTTTTTCGGACTGGGCATAAAATGAAAATCTCAACTGATACTCAAATAAAAACATTGTAGGACAGTAAAGTGTGCTTGATAATACTCAAGACCACGGAAACGATTATATTAAAGGAAAATGGAGTACAGGAACGGCAGTGTACTTGAGAGTTCCTATTCGCTAGTCCATAGTCCACCCTTATATTGGCGACATATCGAGCGTTCCAGTCACCCAATGGGCTCCGACAAAGCCTTTACCGAACGCTCTGTTAGCGAATAGTAAGGGTGTAATAAAAACTTATAGCCATATTGGCGGCACAACTATGGCGTGGTCAAAGCGTAATAAGCGGTAATAATAGTAAGTTATAGATTACAAATAACACTCATTCCAAGCTCAGTAGGTGTGTTTCTAATACTTCTTCAAAGTTAAGGACTTACCTACTTTATAAGCACAGTAATCTCAGACTATAAATGTATATACATGGTTATCAAAGTGGTAATTTTATCGTGTTACATAAATTAGGGTAACGTGTTTGGTATAGAAATATTGAAAATTAATCTCAAGAAGTGTTTGCGATTTCCGGATAGGTAAAAAATGCTTCTCAGATTACGGTGCTTGTAATCCCATGGGTCTATATTACGTTACGATATTTTTTTTTACCGATTTCAATATATGAAGAGGTTCTCAATTTAACTACTTGCACCAGAGAAGGAGGAGGATCTCAATAATTTGACTGTATTTTTTATTATTTGTATGATTGTTAACAGATACTTCGCCAATTATGAATTGATTTCGATAATTTGTTTTTTTTATTTATTTGGATGGTCATACTTCAGAGTCTAGTCTACTACAATTTAGATTTCATCAACATCGGTTTAGTAGTTTTTAAGTTACATTCAAATAACTGAAAAAAGTATTTGCCAATAGTGACCAGTATTGTGTATAATAGTTGAGTGAAAATATTTTAAAAGCAGTGTGTTGCACTAAAAGAAAATAATAAATAAAATTGAAATTGAATAAAATACGGAACAAGTATAACACTGAGAATTATGAACTAACTTGTGGAAGTAGCTGTTAGAGTACAATGTATGCTTATCCAAATCTTAGAAACTAAGTAGACGCCAATTTCAAATTGTTTTTGTTTACTGGCCACTCCGCGCCACTTTTTTTTTCTCTCTGCTTCCTGCTACGTTTGTAATGGCCGATGTACTGTGTCTCTTATAAGCTAAAATAAATATTTCTACAGAAGATAGAAGACTTTAATTACACCATTACCCAAAACCTGTCATAGGTTATGGGCCCAGGCAATTATTAAAAGAAGATTAAGCCTGGTTACAGATAGAGGAGCCCGAAAATCGAAATAGTGTGTCACAGCGTCAAAATTTGACTTGGGGTCCTTTTGTACAATGGATCGCCATCATATTGAAAGGCGACAATTGGCCGGCATGGAATTTTCAAATCACCATAGTTCAAATCATGAAAAAGGAGCTTATAGTGATATGAATCAGCGTTGTACCGGCTTCGACAAGCTATTTTATACATTTTAGTGTTGAAGTCACTTCCATTTTTTTAAATCTCTAACTGCTTAAAAGATGACTTAATTACGTAATTATATATTCGTAGCTTCATGCTTCAGATATAAAAACATGGTAGTACTTTTTATCATACAGGCAACATTGCACGTCTTTAGAGAAGATAAAGTAAATTGACTTCCACTTCGTAGTAGTCTGTGCTTCGAGATTTCGTCATTCTTTTTCGTGCAAGGCAGCAAGTAACACGCGGGTAGAAAAATAAATATGGCGAAACGCCAAGCAGAAGAAAAAATTCATAAATATATTGCTAAAATAAAAAAGCTACAATATAAAGCTGAAAAAAGTCGTTGTAGAAGAATTATATATTCATCTTCATCCGATTCCGAAGATGATTTGGGTAAGTTCAAAAATCCCTATCCTATTCCGAAAGTGAAGTTACCTTCATAGACGATTTAAAAAATTTTGCGTTTGAAGCTTGCCTAGCGGTTAACTGTGGGTTAACACGATGGTTTAGTATGACGCTTGAAAACTGCCTAGAGATTGACCGTGAGTCAATACGATGGTTTTGTTATCAGAAACAAATAATTGTGACATTTATTGGACACAAGTCTTAAAGCTATCCGTTAACCTCCGGTTAACATAAAGGTATAGCAGGACGCCGTCCACCAATATAAATAAGTCTTATCAAGAAAACACATATCGTTTTCAACTATATTTCTATTGCTCCTTTGAGGCTCTTCTACTTAGTGATATAACATAAAAACGTTTTCCTTGAACGGAAAACGGAACCAGAGCTACGATGAACATAAACGCGTCATACGAGGATAACGCCCGGATATCACCACCCAAATCAACTCCTGTGGCTACAGCTACCTTTCTGCCTATAGACGAGCCGCTTACAACACCGCCACGGGACCCATCGCCGTCGCATCTGACTCCTGACGTTATAGACGATGAAGTACCACAAGACACTATTCGAGAACCCTCGTTAGAGCTTGATCCAGAGTTGTTAGCAGCTCTAGGAGAAGCATCTGATGATATTCCGTCATATGGCCCGAATATCCATGAAATGTTAGCACAGCGTTGGCTACCCATCCTTAAAAGAGGTATGCAAGTGGAAGCAAAGGAAAAGCTTCTTAAGGAGTATGCAGTACCTGACAATTGTAGACTGCTCAAGGCTCCGACTTTAAATCCAGAAATCGCTGCAGCCATCGCCGATTTCTCTAAGGGACGGGACAAGAAATTACAAAATAAACAAGATCAACTAGGTCTAGGCATCACGGCCATATGTAAGGCCATGACGTTCCTATTGAACGGAGACGACAAAGTTCACGCACTTAAATTTCTCTCGGATGGATGCCGCATACTTACTGATTTACATTATATTGAGACTCAAACCAGAACTAAATTAATCACACCCGGACTTGACAAAGCTATCCTGACCACTCTTCAGAGTTACGATAGGGACGATACATTATTCGGAAATGGCTTACCTGAAAAAATAAAAGCATCCAAAGCCATAGAAAAACATGGCCAACAGATAAAAAAGCTGGGTACATCTAAGGCCACCTCAAATAGTGCCCCTGCGCCCCAAGCCACTCGGCCACGGGGAAACTGGTCAGGCCCTCCTCAGTACCAGTACCAATCGAGCAGAGGAGGGCGCACAGCTCCGAACCGGAATCAATATCGCCGCGGGCCAACATCAGCGCAGCCAGCGCCGCCAATCAACAGACCGACGGCCTCGAAAGTGGCCACCAACAAACGTGCCCCAAGACAGCAGTAACGCAGGTACATGCTGGCAGGCTACATCATTACTATGAATGTTGGGTAAATGTCACTAGTTATCCAGTCATACTTGATTGGATTTGTAATGGCTATAGTATACCTTTTACTAAAAATGTAGTTCAGTACAAAATACCACATAATGCATTTTCAACCAAAGAAAAGCAGGATATGGCATTAGCTATTCAAAAATTAGTAAAATTAGGCGCTGTTAGTAAATGTAAACCTCAAAGAAATCAGTTATCAATCAAATATTTTTCTAACACCAAAGCCTAATGGTGGGTATAGATTTATACTAAATCTCAAGGAATTAAATAAATTTGTTGCTAAATCGCACTTTAAAATGGAAGATCATAGAACGGCTATGAAAATGATTCCACAGGAAGGCTTTATGGCTACTATAGATCTCAAAGAATCATATTTATTAGTGCCAATTAATGCTTCCCAACATAGATATCTAAGATTTCAATTTGAACATGAAAATTCGAAAACTTTCACCTATGAGTTCAGTGCGATGCCGTATGGACTGTCTTCAGCACCGCGCACTTTCACTAAAATTATGAGAGAGGTACTTAGTCATCTAAGGTATCGAGGTTTTAAGTCAGTGATCTACCTTGATGACATTTTATGTTTAGGTGATAATCACGATGAATGTCGTAGAAACGTTACCGAAACTCTCAAATTACTTAAGTGTTTAGGCTTCGTAGTCAATTACGAAAAGAGTTGTTTGCAACCTCAACAATGTTGCAAATTTTTAGGTTTTATGTTTAATTCAATAGACATGACAATATCGCTGCCATCCGACAAGCGCAAAAATATATTACAACTGGCACAAAAATATACTCGTCTACCCACTTGTACATTACGCGAGTTCGCCCACTTGAGCGGGGTTCTTACATCAGCATGCCCAGCTGTACGGTATGGCTGGCTGTACACTAAGCAAATTGAACGGCAAAAATATTTGGTACTCATTTCAAATAACAATAATTACGATGCAAAGTTTAAACCATCGGTGGATATCATATCAGACCTTAAATGGTGGATGAATAATATTATTTTTACCTCAAACGTATTAAAAATCCCCAATTTTGATTTGGAAGTTTTCACAGATGCCAGTCGCACAGGCTGGGGCGCATATTGTGACAATAACCGCAATGGTGGAGGCTGGACAAAACGTGAAAAAGAATTTCATATTAACTATTTGGAATTACTAGCTGTTTTCTTGGGCTTGAAATGTTTCGCTCGCGATAAAAATGGTTGTAATATATTATTACGCGTCGATAACACCACAGCCATTAGCTATGTTAATCGAATGGGTGGAATCCAGTTCCCACATCCCAATGAGTTAACAAAAATTATATGGCAGTGGTGCGAGAAGCGAAACATATGGATATACGCATCATATATCAACACCAAAGATAACGTAGAAGCTGATGAGGAATCTCGAAAGGTCAATACTGACATTGAATGGCAACTAACTGAATCTCAATTTAGAACAGTAGTTACGACATTTGGTGAACCCATAATTGATTTGTTCACTTCTCGCACTAACGCAAAGTGTAAGGTTTACGTGTCCTGGAAACCAGATCCAGATGCAACGGCAGTAGACGCATTTACGTTGAATTGGAATTCAATGTTTTTTTATGCATTTCCGCCATTCACAATGATTCTGAAATGTCTTCAAAAAATTGTAAATGACAAAGCCGAGGGCATTTTTGTTTTCCCGTACTGGCCATCACAGCCCTGGTTCCCACTGCTTAAAGGTCTAATTCAGTCCGATGTTATTTATTTTTGCCCAGAGTCAAAAACTTTATCCTCTTCCAGGACAAATCAACATCATACGAAGTTTACCCTGGGTGCAGTGCTGCTCTCAGGACGGCCTTCACCTCAAGAGGAACCCCAAACCAATCCTTAGATTTAACGATGGCGTCACTCTCCCAAAATACACTTGCTCAGTACAACGGGACCTACAAGCTATGGTGGCAGTTCTGTCTCATAAAGAGAATAAACCCTTATGAGGGTTCTCTGCCTTTGGTTATATTGTTTTTGACTGAACAATTTGACAAAGGTGCAGCATATGGTTCTTTGAACAGCCATCGCTTCGCTCTGTCATTATTAGTAGGCAGCAACCTAATAAACAATGATCAAGTTAAAAGGCTTCTCAAAGGTGCTTACAAGTTAAAACCGGCTACCCCAAAATATTTTTCGGTCTGGGATCCCCAAATTGTATTGAACTTTATTGCTACTTGGATTCCAAATAGAAGTCTTTCAATTGAACGAATTACATTAAAATTAGTGACATTACTAGCATTATGCACCACGCATAGAGTACAAACATTTTCACTTATTAAATTAGAAAATATAAAAATAGGACCCTCTAGTATTCAGATAGGTATTTTAAATACTATAAAAACTTCCGCAGTGGGACGTGAGCAGCCGGTCTTAGTGCTACCATATTTTCATGAAAATAAGTCAATTCGATAACAGTAGCAGGACAGCCTGGTACTGTTATCGAAGACTATATATTCATGAGAAAAATATGAGGCCTACATCTACTGGCAACCTTATACTAACGCATAAGAGACCGTATAAACCAGCAACTTCACAAACAATCAGTCGGTGGATCAAGAAGGTGCTAGGTGAGAGTGGCGTTGATATTGCTAAGT
Organism: Plagodis dolabraria; assembly: GCA_963854805.1. NCBI lineage: Eukaryota > Metazoa > Arthropoda > Insecta > Lepidoptera > Geometridae > Plagodis > Plagodis dolabraria. Next base: position 20,083,158 of record OY978457.1, on the reverse strand, counting down.
TCTCGGGACACAGCACGCGCCACGCCACCACATCCGCAGCCAGCGCTTCTGGGCTCTCATTGGATACAATCCGAAAAACAGCGGGTTGGACCAGTAGTTCACAAACGTTTGTAAAATTTTATCATCGCCCAATATTAGATGAAAATAATTTTGCAAGATCAATTTTGAAAAACAATTTGTAATTTGAAAATTAGATCCTAAAAATTGTAAGATTTGTGATGTTTTCAATTATTGTTTTAAGTTAAGCTTATTAAAATTAAGACTAGTAAAATTGTCACTATGCTAAATAATAAATGATTATATTTTGTTAATAATATGTTTTACTACCCCTCACAAAATTTTGGCTCTAAACATCTACCATGTTTTTATATCTGAAGCATGAAGCTACGAATATATAATATGTGATTAAACGAACTTGTTAATGAAGTTCAATCAATATTATATGAGTATGCTTCATGCGAAGATATAAACTCCCACCCACCCCAAAACCCACTAAAAGAAATTTTGTGATTATTTACTTGTCTCTAAAAAAAATTACGAAATCTCGAAGCACAGACTACTACGAAGTGGAAGTCAATTTACTTTATCTTCTCTAAAGATGTGCAATGTTGCCTGTATGATAAAAAGTACTACCATGTTTTTATATCTTCGCATGAAGCATACTCATATAATATTGATTGAACTTCATTAACAAGTTCGTTTAATCACATAGTATCACTTAAAATGTCTGGCTTAGGTCTGGTTACATGAAGTAACACGCATTAGAATATGATCTCAGGAACTAATCATAAAACATTGTATTAAATTTATAGGAATCAATTTGTTGTTATTCAAATGACTGCATGTTTCTTAAGCATAAATTATACCAAAAATATAATTAATTAGTACAACATTGAATTTCAAAACTGAAATAATTCAACTTTTCGATGGTGAAATTAAATAAAGCAAGCTATACTGACGAAAAAATTTGGAAGAGATTGTGAAATGTCACTCAGAAGCGAAAACAAGTTTCAACATCTGCAGGTATTAGAAATAGAACAAAGGTCAAAGTATTTCGTCACAAAACATTTAACTGCCAGTCACGTTTAAATTTGCTGTAAAAAGTTTGGCTTAGGGTCACCCTTCAGTGGTGGTGAAAGCGCTTTGCCGAAGCACTTAGTTACGCAAGTACGTATACACGTGTTAAGTTCTAACAAGTAGCTACACATAAAGCTATTATGCAGATATACGTTGTCTATGCCTTGTGGTTTATCACTATCCACACACAGACTGTTCAATACCAATATGCCCGTATTATATTGTATTGGGAGACTTGTAATAATCTCACAAATTGATTTCAAATTACAGCGAATGTAGTATTGAGTTCTAATTTTCTATTCTAGTATCAGTATTGACAGGTTAAGAATGGACATTGTTTCATGAAATTAAAGCTTCTGAATAATTATACACAAACGGAGATACTTCGGACATACTATTTAAACATATATATATTACTTAAAATTGTTCGTCAAAACCACACCCTTATCGTAATAAATTGTAGGTATCGTACAATATTGCTTCTTTATTCTTTATTTAGCGACCTCCGCGTCCTGTACAATAATGCATTCAGAATGATATTGGGGCTGCCACGATTCTGTAGCGCTTCAGGCATGTTCGCGGAGGCGCGCACCACGTGCTTCCACGCGACTATGCGCAAGCGGGCCGCTTCTTTGGTGCGCAGAGTGCGGGACAGTTCCAATACCGTTCTGAAGATGATCGCTGCTAGCCTACACTGCCCCTTTCTCCGGCATTGCTGTGACAGACATGTCCCAGTACCTATGCCTGCGAGAAGATATGACTGAAGAATCACTGACCATGCTTGACTTGACACATTTATATACTTATCTTGGACGTGTTGAGAATTTAAATATCCTTTGAATATAAATGAAATTAACGTTAATATTATTATTTTTGACTTGACTTGTATGACCTCTTTATTTGATTTATTAATTTATTTGTAATTGTGTTTAATTCTTATATGTATTTGCAAATATGCAGTGACTAGCAATATTTCAACTGAATGTTATTTGATTGACGTAATGATTTTTTTTTTTTTTTACCTGACATTTGTACAAAATTGATTTACTGATTATTATTATTTGAATGTATATGGGTATAATTTTTGCCTGAAATAAAAGAATTTTGAATTTGAATTTGAATTTATTGTCCCTTTCGGCCTTATTTATTTCGGAAAAAGGGCTTAGGTAGTAATTTTCTCATTTTTTTAGAGTTCCATTGCTATTAGTATGTTCAGAGCGATTTGATGAGTTTATTGAAAGCTTGGAATCTTTAAAATTTGCATGTTTTAATCAGGTAAGTAATATTGTATAAGCTGGACACGCCAACTGGTAGTGGACTGGAGTAATTAAATTACCTATAGACCTGCAATGGCTTTTGGGTTCCATGAATGCTTTCGGTATAGCGTGTTGTACTCGTATATGTTTTTACCATAGAGGCATACGGCTGGTAAAAAAGTAATATTTGATCAAATCACTAAATAAAATAAAGGGTTCTTAGGGTTGACATCTGCTAGTCCTAACAAACATTTTTAAATGTATTTTTTTGTTTTGAAAAAAAATATTTGTTGTTTTTTTGTTTCAAAACGAATATTTTTTTCTCAAAATGTTTATTAGGACTATCAGATGTCAACCCTAAGAGGTTGTTAGCATATTAACAATAACCCTGTATACCTACATAAACTTTTGTTAGGCGTTTAATTTATTGTGTATGACAATTAAATGATTTTAAACATCAGATCGAATATTAAAACATTTTTTCAGGAGAATTCCAATCACTTAATATAACATGTGTGTGTGTAATTACACCACAAATGATATAAAAATTATCAGAGACCTAATTTATTACACAGATTGATGATTTGACCGAACTTTTAATAAAGTACATGGTAAAATTACCTACACTTAAAAATAATGTAATAGAGCTTAAAAAAAAATTAAGCTTTTCTGAAACGCAACAAAACGAGAATATAGCTGTAACAAAAACGAATTGAAAATAAAAAAAATTATCTCAAAATGTTCGTTAGGACTAGCAGATGTCAACCCTAAGAGGTGGTTAGCATATTATCAATAACCCTGTATATTCAAAGCAAGACTTAGTGCTCCGACCAGTAGGATAACTAAGTAGAACTACAGTAGTACAAAAGAAGTACAAGTGCACTCGTAATCAAATGTGAAATATATAAAAAGATATATATACCAATGCTGTGACCGAAATGCCTTTATCTGTTCATTTATAAAGTTTATTTTATAAAGTTAACCACACTCACGTGGGATAAAAATCTGCATTGTTTACGAACAACAGCGAATAATTCAATTTGTTCTGTCGGTTTGGCCTCGATGTGAATCGGCCTGGGAATTCTCAAATATCGGAGTGACCTAGATTAAAGCCATCTGGGGTTGCCATCAAGCTTTAGTTATCTGGGATATAAAAGCTACGGGTCGAATAGGTCATACGTCCCTAATGAAAGCTATTAGGGTCATTAAAGGGTCGACATACCACCGTCACTGAACGTATACGTAACTTTTAAACGAAGGCTTCTGCATATAGTCTCTTTAGGTTTTAGTTTTAGGTGCCGGACCCAAACAGAGCGTTCTAGAGTTCTGTTGTTGCCTAGAAACGATTTGTTATCGTCTCTCGTTTAATGTCAATATAAGAAACTGAAGAACTCGGCCGCTGGCACAATTGAAACTACACTCGAGAGCAATGAATCCGGGTCACTTAAAGAATGTTAAAAATCTCGGAAACTAAAAATGATAGGTTAATGCAATAAATTGTATTTAATAGACAATGTAATACTCCTTAAATGAAAGTAAAAAAAATATGAGTCACCATACATTTTATTAACACAAAATTACATAAAGAAAAAAACTGCTGATCTCTCCTTAAAACAAAAATAGGAAACATGAAATTTTTGAACTTTATTACGATTTTCTTGAATTTTAATACTTCGTATTGCCTCCTCGTGCTTCCATTACTGCGTTTACGCGGTTAGGCATGCTGTACACCAAGTTCCTTATACGATTTTGGGGAATATTCTCCCATTCCTCTGTGAGAGCAATTTTGAGCTCACGAAGCGTGATTGGGGGAGGGTTTCGTTGTTTTACGCATCTGCCTAGCTCGTCCCAAGCATGCTCGATCGGGTTGATATCCGGGCTGCGCGCTGGCCACTCCATACGAGTAATGTTCATCTCTTGAAGGTAGTCATTCACAATCCTACCTGTATGAGGTCGGGCATTGTCATGCATAAATATAGCATCCTCACCTAAATTGACCATAAATGGACCAACGTGATCATTGAGGATTTCTTCCACATATCTTACGCTAGTTAAAGAGCCGTTTTCTATGATCACCAGCTCTGTGCGACTTTCAGAAGAAATTCCGGCCCACACAAGTACAGACCCACCACCGTAGGCTACTTTTTCTTCGATGCATGCTTGCTTGAATCTTTCCCCTGGTCTTCGATACACTCTGTGTCTTCCATCGTGCTTGTAGAGCATAAATTTTGATTCGTCGGAGAACATAACTTTTGACCAATCTTCAATACTCCAATTTACGTGGCTCTGGGCATATCTTAGTCTCGAAATACGATGCCCACGCTCCAGTTTAGGGCCGTTTGCAGGTCTAAGGGGTTTTAAGTTAGATTCAGCAAGCCGACGTCTTACTGTCCATGCACTTGGGTTACTTCCTCCGAGGCGTCGAAACTGATTGGTGAGTTCAGTTCCTGTGAGAAAGCGATTTCGAAGCATGGTGTTCACCAAGTATCGGTCTTCTCGTGCTGTGGTACACCTGGTTCTGCCCGTTCCTGGTCTGCGTAGGTTAGAACCAGTTTCTTCGTAACGTCGGAGAACTCTTTGTACTGTTGACAGCGACACACCGACAGTCCTGGCTGTATCGCGCTGACTCCGGCCGGTTTCCAGCATTGTAAGTATTCTGGTGCATTCTTCAGGCGTAAGCGACATAATTTCAGCTTGAATAATGAATATAGAGCACTATCAACATGGTTTATGTACCCACATAAATGACAGATTACAAACAAAAGCAAAACCAAATGCTGTAATTTCGTAGTTCCATCTTCGAAAGTGGCCCTTTTTCAAATTTGTTTTTTTTATGATATAACTTTACAATAACTAAGAAGTTTTAATACCTTCATTTAAGGAGTATTACATTGTCTATTAAATACAATTTATAGCATTTTTAGTTTCCGAGATTTTTAGGATTCTTTAAGTGACCCGGATTCATTGCTCTCGAGTGTAATAGACGGCATTTTAGACAGAGGTCAGGGTTCACACACACTGAATCAGTCCTAGTCGCTTTGCAAACTATTCTCTTGGATAGAGGTAAGAATTCCAAGTTTCCAACCTCCACTTGTCAGCGGTCCTGTCGGTATGATGCACACATTCAGACGAATTCTTGGGTAGATGCGTGTTCCTTGTAGGGTAGTACTTATTCCACGTAGCAGGTATTAACCCTGAAATATAAATGCAGGTTATTTATAAGCTGTCCAGACTTTTCCTCTTGCCTGCTACATCCGACAACGGGTCATAACGCAGACATAGTAGTGTAAAGCAGTGTTCAGATAATGCAGTCCAGGTGTGGTTTACATGAATGTATTTATTCAGATGATAAAATTATATTGGAGTATAAAACATGCGGCATTAGATAGGTAGATCATAATATGATATACCATTGGCAAGAATAGTAACTTAATTGTCTTACAAGATAGATTTCATCGGTTTATTAAATAGTTTGGTATGATAGTCATAAAAATATGCAACACATTGTCTCATATGCAGGAGATCTTTGAAAGCATATTAAGCTAATGTAGATTCTGCATTAACATTCTCAATAAAGTCATTATCCTCTTCCTACCCTTATCGCACTATCGTAAAAGTAAATTGCGGGAACTTGTAAGTCATCTTGCAAATATATATTTTTTATGCCTGACAGGTTAGCCTTTGACCACTACCTCACCTGATGGTAAGTGATTATGTGGTATGATTATGTGAAGATGTTGTTCAGGCTAATAGAATTACTGGCTCTTAAGAATAGCTGCCGGAACACACCGTTAGGTGCTTGGCGACAGATTTTCTATTTTAGGGTAGTATAGCTAGCCAGGCTGGCATTCGAATAATGCCCTACCACCATGCTATAACGACTGCCATCCCAAGACAACAACTGGGACCGACGGCTTAACATGCCCTCCCGAGCAGGGAACCGCTCATTAGTAATGTCACCATTGGTGACTCATCCAACTCTCGACCGCGGCGGACATTGTTTAGTTTTGCTGATTGGTTCAGAATGGCTAAGCAAACTTCGCTACGAGAGCTTCTGAAACAATAAAATAAATGTGTGTGTCCTCTAGTTGTTTTTTTAAAACAACTGAATAGAACAACACAACGTTGCGTTCAGAAGCTCGACATGCAACCTGGCAAGCAGCACGGCATGTAAGTCGGCGTGCATCGGCTGGCCAAATAAGACAGTTCGGACGGTCGTGCACGTGCCCGTGCCCATTTAATATCTATTATTAAAAACGCGCGCGTGTGAACGTATCATTACATTATAAAAGAATCCACAGATGAAAATTTTATGCCTTTATTTAACAAAACTATATACAACACTACAGCTACTACAATAGAAGCATTTCGACAAACTTAAGTCATAGCAGACACATAGGCAGTCCAAATGCTCCAGCCCACTACCAGTTGGCGGCGGGCCCAGCATGCTGGCAGTATTACCCCGTTAAATTGCAATGCTTATACTTTGAGCCAAATATGTGCCAAATGTGTGTGTATTATCATATTTAATATGTAAATATGTACTTGAACTTATTTTTGGTGAAAAAATCGCGCGGTTATTGTTAAAAAACAACAAACCATTCGCTCGTCACTGCGGCGTAGTCGCGACACTCGAGACTGTCTGCGGGCCGATCGCGGGCCGAGATCGAGGCGCGTAGGTATAACTCGCGTTTCGTCCGTTTCTATGTTGAAAGTTGAAATACTGTATAGATAATATTACCGTGTCCTTGCTATTATTCCCAAAGCCAACGTGCCACAGCTTAAGCAATAGTACAGACTTTTTGTGTATGTGAAAATTAAACATGAGTGGAACACATTCGGTTATCGATTCTACACCATCCCCAGTCTTGTTGATGAATGAAATATATTAACAAGTAAAGTAATTTTAGAAGTAAATAGGATTTTTATTATATATTAACGCAAATTTACTACGTTCATTATGCTTTGAACCACTTGCTTTGCTCATGGTTCGATCCTAAAATCGTTAGTTTTCTCAAGTTTCAACACAAGTCAAGTCAAATAACAACTGTGCAGCCTTGTATAACAAATAACCATTTTCTAACAATAAAAATACAGTTGTGGTACTGTACATATTGTAAGAAGTTATAGCGTCGCTCTTATATATTTCCTTTAGTGTGTGTGTTGTTATGTCGTAAAAAGTGACTACGATATACATCGAATGAGCAGTATGCTACCTACGACTCACAAGAGGGCTTCTGACCATCTTAAACTCTTGATTCCTAGAAAGGTAGTATACTATCAACACCAGCATATAGAGGAAAGGATTAGCATCAAAATGGAGGCTTGCCATAAAACTAAAGGCATAGCTTGCAATATTTTTTTAATTTGTCATCCTGTATGTTGTTATAGAAAATATGTTGCATAATATATATAATGATCTGGATGAAATGGCAAGAGATTCTTAGCCGGCGTTTTTCCCGAGAGAAATTTATAACATCTTCCTGTCGTAATGTATGGACCGGAATGGGCAATGAGGCAATGATTGCATGTGGCAGAGATTCAAATGTTAAAATGGATGTGGTGTAAAAGGAAAGGTTTGGGTAAGAAATGAGTTAGTAAATGGGAGGTGGAAAGTAGCAAGAGTGACAGAAAAGTTTGAGCGTAACAGCGACTACGCTTCAACTAAATAATTAAGAGTAGTGTGAGTATTTTGGCGCCCAGCTAGAATTACACCGTGGAACCCTAATATCTTACTATGGAAGTCGTTATAGGTGAATACCCGAAGGTAAAGAGTTGCCATCTTACACTGCAGGGTTCATGATTGAATTTGAATGGATATAAGAAGGTCAAGGAGTGAATCAAAAATTTGAAGAAGCTATCCTTCTTCACATTTATTTTGTTTTTTAACTCCGAACTGGGTAGCACTTGACCACTATCTCACCTGATGTTAAGTGATGATGCGATCGATGATGGAGCGCGCTTACCCAGAAGATACCTATTCACTCGCGTCTTGAAGACCCTCATATTGTACTTAACCGGAAATACAGCCTCAGGCAGAGTATTCCATTCCCTTCATACTGTGCTAAAGGAGTGAGTCGATGTAAGTATAGAATGTCAAGACTGGTATCAAAATCTTTTAAATCATATTGGTTCAGCTTTAGAAAAACAAAATACCATATTTTTTAATAAAAACTCGCAATGGCTCTTTAAATACCGAGCGGCCAGTGCGGTAAAACGAGCCAACCCCTCCCCTTTTCCGTGAATACCGAACTAAACATGAAACGTTCTAAGATAAGAGTAAAGGTGTCAACTTTTGAAGCCTCATAATTGATCCTTCCGAAAACCATGTACACGGAAGCGGAAAATGTTGCTTACCACAAATTCAAGTAGGTTCTATTTATATAGGAGCAAACGTGTTTGTTTAGGTTTCCTTTGACAATCGTTTTACAGGTGCCTTCAAATGTTTAGTTTGCGTTAGGGGGATGAAAGAGACTGATAAGACTTGCTTGTTTCATGTTAAAGTTCTAAAGGTACATCGTAAATGAGGACGTGGAGTGACTATACTGTCACCTGCTTACCTAAGGTTGGTAGTGAGGAGCATGAAAGAAACAAGAGGAACAGATTTAGAATTATATTAGATAGAAAAGGAGGTCGTGGATCTCAGACAGGTGGCGTGTGGTAGGCTTCCTGGTTCAAGGACTTATCTCCGGTCCGCTAGTAAATGAGTTGATGCCCAGCAGCAGGTCTGCCGTGCAGTGGCTCAGCTCCAACACTGCCGCGCTGGTAGGATGTCCCAGCTCGGTGCTGTAGAGACGGGAGAATTGGCGGCGGTCGCTGCTGAATATCAGGGGTCGGCCGGAGTTCAGGGTCGTACGGAGGTCAGCCTCGTCGGGTACTGGGAGCCTAGTACAGGTCCCTGGTACTGGAACCCTGGAAGGCACATGTGCTCCGGTCAGATTGGTTCCAGCAAGACGTTGAGCTGGTGGGTCCACTGTTCCTCTCGTACTGAACATGTACTAGGGACACGCGAGGGCCTATATGGATGTGGCCCGCCAGCAAACAACAGATGCCTTAAGGGCGTAGATAAAAAAGTAGTGGTTGAGAAGCAATAGAAAAACACAGAAATATAACAAGATATTAATGCTTATAGCTAGAAGAGCTATTAGCAAGGTTAGAATACATAATGGACACAGTAAATAGCAGTGAGAGTACATACCAAGAATAAAATACACAAAAATGAGAGGTTAGTTTTATGGTATTAGGTCAAACACATATTCACTCATCCGTTAAATGGGGTTTTCTGGATTTAATTAGATGTTAGGAGTTACTAGTCGTATAAACTGTGCTCAATCTACAATAATTTTTAGTTTAAGGGCGTAAATTAATTCATTTCTTCAAGGCGTGGCTCGGGCGAAGTGATTTGAATTTGCTGTTTCGGCAACTATGCCACCGAGCCCCGTAAGTTTGTATCTCATTTTATTACCATATATTTTATGGTAATGCCCGAGTCCACTAAACCGTTGGGATAATTACGCCAACCACTTGGCTGTTATTCAAACTCTTTTCAAAAATACAACGTTCCTCTAAGAGGAAGTGAGAAATATCACCGTGGCCATATTTGACGTTCATTGTGTTTGACAGTTAATTGACAAGACGTTCCTGACAGATATTATTTTTGGACCTATAGTTTTTATTGTTATATAGTCCCACTAATAATTGTTATTTATTTTAAGATTTAATTAATTATTTATTTAGCTAGATATATTATAAAAATATTATATCTCCTAAGGCAACATCTATATTTACAGATTGAGGTTTTAGAATATGCGACCTCTATGAGATCATTGATGTACTAGTTCAGCGAGCAATGCATGCACAATGGTAGTGAGATCCATTTGAGATCCGATAGATATTTCCATTTTGCAGCCTAATGAGTAGATGGCGCTAGTAAGAAAAAAGTTCACCTTTTTAGCAAGGTGACAATACGCTGAGGTAAAGTGACTTGCAATTAGTGGTAGCTCTCGGCTAAAATTCCGTTAAGTATAGTACAGTCCAGTATAGTACAATAACAAAAAGATAAAGTACAGTCCTTACATTCTTATGCTGTAAGGACTACTTTATTCTCTAGTTGGATTTCTGATGGTCCTGATGATTGTCATACCATTACTCACGTCGATGTAGGTGGAGTGCACGTCCTGTGCACTCCACCTACTGTCCCCTGTTATTCCAGGTAGTAAAGTAGGGTCCACTACTAACGAGTACATTTTCAACGAACGGACGAAAAATCCTTAGATTGTTGACATATCTAATAACATAATATGTTTCAGATTATCTTTCTTATGGACCTATAGTACAATGAATAAAATAATATTTATATCATCAAAGATATCGGAGGACGCGGATTCGATTCCCGCCTTTTGTAAAATTTTGTACACCAATAATTTGTTTGATATAATAAAATAATATGCTTAAATATATATATATTTTTTATATATCCGGATTTCAAGATCAATCGATTCTCATGAAATTTTATAGAGCTAATTTTTCGTCTACGAGTACGATTTTTTGGTCTGCCAAAAAATACTATTAATAGTTCTTTAGTACAATTTTAATTTTTGAGTCAATGTTTATCTCAGATTATTAAAATACCAGGTGCATAACTGATTCAGTTTACGAGCTAGTTTGTTACATACGGATGAACGGATGGACAGACAAACACACAGACAGCGGAGTCTTGTGCAAAAGCTCCATTTTTCCTTATTACACGACTGCTCAAAAAAGGAATGTCATGTTTTCAGGGTTCATATATGTATGTTTGTGAATTTTTTTATTCCACCATAACTTCTAAACGGCTTAACCGATTTTAATGTATGAGGTATCATTAGATTTGTCTTGATAGCGCAAGCGACACTAGTTACATAAAAAAACAAACTGGCCTATTTTAGACACCATATTGTGAGATAAATATATTATCGTTCTTCCATTCCCATCTAGAAGGGTATCAAAATGATGGGCTTTAAAAACTATTCATAGATAATACAGGGTTATTGGTATAATACTAACAACTTCTTAGGGTTGACTTCTGCTAGTCATAACAAACGTTTTCAGATGATTTATTGAATTTTTTTTTTTAAATATTTTAGTTTTTTTTTTGTGTTATTGGCGGAATAAGTACGAGGCCCACCAGATCTTAAAAGTCTCTTGTATTATTTCAAAATAAAGCATTGTATTATTTCATATCTTTTATTACTTTGCTCGATGTAAATATTCAAAACTCTATACAATTTGTATTAATCTCAATGATCACTATACGATGACGTCATACTTGCTAAGCTACGAAAAAATGGAAAAAATATTATTAGTTTTGTAACTTATTTCGTTTAGACTGACAGCATAGTAGTGTCACCTACTCATTACTTACCTACAGGGAGCCTTGTCCTCTCCTCCTGATAGTCTATCATTTTACCACTTTCCATCTGATGGTTAGTGATGATGTGGTCAAAGATGTTGTTTAGGCAAGCCTACAATTACTGGCTCTCAAGAACAGCTCCCGGAACACACCGTTCGGCGCTTGGCGACAGATTTTCTACTTGGGGGTGGTAGCTAGCCAGGCGGGTATTCGCAAAATGCCCTACCACCATGCTGTAACGACTGCCATCGTAAGACAACAACCGGGACCGACGGCTTAACGTGCCCTCCGAAGCACGGAAGCGCTCAGTAGTAATGTCACTAGTGGTCACCCATCGAATTCCTGACCGCGGCGGACGTTGCTTAACTTAGCTGATCGATTAAGAACAGCTAAGCAAACTTCGCTGCGAGTGCTTCAAAACGCTTGTTATTGAGTTCCTATGATTACGAAACCCAAATAACTGTCATGATTCCTTTCCATACATTTATTGTGTATTAACCATCTATCACTTTCCATATATTTTCCATATAAATGTAAGCGGTATATTGTTTCAAACTCATTGTCATTTATCCGCACGTAGAATAAACCGGATTTAGATCACTTCGGCAAACAAAACCGTGACCAAATGGACATTTTTTCATGTTTACCCGGATCAAACCGGATAAAGGGATAAAAAGTGGGACCGTAATAATTTTGATGAGTTTTCGGTTTACGTAGCCGTGTAGACAGATGAGGTTTTAAACAATGTAATGGTCGAATGTAGCTTTACTAGTGCCACAGCCTATCCAGCCAATTCTTCATTTTAATAGCTACAAATTTTGTATAACAGTGGCCAATGGCTCTTTTTGACTGAGGTCCACCTGTCTAAAGTATTTTATTTATTTTACATCAGTTTTATTTAAAATAGCGTTTAACAATTTCTTTATCTTGCAAACAAGAAGAACAGCGGTTGTATGCTTCTACTTCTATTTACTACTGTAGAAGCGATACGCGTCAGAAATTATTCCGGTTTGGCTACGTGGCGTTTATGATGTCATGTTAGCAGGAGGTTGACATTATAACCTTCATGGTCGAGCATTTACACCTTATTATTTAAGTATACATTTTCAGGCAAGATGCATTCGTCACTAATAGTGACAGCCCAAAGGCTCGCAATTGCTTCGTACATGAGTATAAACCTACGCTCACATCATAATTCATTAGCTAAGTTAAGCGACGTCCGGTCATGACTTGAATGGGTTACCGCCAGTGACATTACTACTGAGTGCTGCCGCGCTTAGGAGTGCACGTTAAACTGTGAGTCCCGATAGTTGTCTTTCGATGGCTGAAGTTATAGTATGGTATTAGGCCATTTTGGCGAATGCCCGCCTGGCTAGTTGCCTCCCTCAAGCAAAAAATCAGCCACCAAGCAACAATCAGTTTGTTCTGGCAGCTGTTGTTGAGATAAAACTTATACACGAGGAAGTTAGAGGGGGTAGAAAATGGCCTGAATTGCTTCGTGAAAAGGATGGTATGGCCGTGTCGCTAATTTACTCGACTTGGCGGGGACCTGCCCCCAGATATATCAATTTATGATGTATAGTTGTTTTTAACAGTAGGTACTTATGACGAAGCCTATGTCGCAGCACCTTCAGTTGTATACCTATTTCTATTGTTATAATTATCTTGGACGCGTATGGGGCCAGTATTTTCCGAGCAGAACCTTGGTGTAGGGCAGCGCGTTCGTCCATACCCTTCGTCCATAGTCAGTATTACATTTAGGTACACTATATAATGGAAGGCTGTCTAGGCGATGAAAGTTATATGGTCTAGTTTATTGCGAACTTAGTTTAATTTATTTTGGTACTGGTATAAGAGCTCAAACTTCTGTCATACACTGTAGTTTTTTTTCTTTTTTTTTTATGCATGATAGGTTATCCTTTGACCACTATCTCACCTGATGTTAAGTGATGATGTGGTCGAAGATGTTGTACAGGCTAACCTAGAATTACTGGCTCTCAAGGACAGCTGCCGGAACACACCGTTAGGTGCTTGGCGACAGATTTTCAACTTAAGGGTGGTAGCTAGCCAGGCGGGCATTTGCAAAGTGCCCTACCACCATGCTATAACGACTGCCATCCTAAGACAACAACCGGGACCGAAGGCTTAACGTGCCCTCCGAAGCACGGAAGCGCTCAGTAGTAATGTCACCAGCGGTCACCCATCAAACTCCTGACCGCGGCGGACGTTGCTTAACTTTGCTGATCGATTCAGAATGGCTAAGCAAACTTCGCTACGAGCGCTTCAAACTTCTTTCTACGAATAGGTATGCAGCAAACTTGAAGTGAAACTGTTTAATATATTATTGCGAGCACGTATCTTGTTAGTAACTATAAATAGATATAATCCTAATCCGACTATAAAATTGTCGCTGGATAAATCCCAGCTATTTTCACTCTGGGATCAAAGGTCGAGCAACGACGAGTAAAATATACCAATGTTTGAAATGAAATTTAATGCTTGGTTCTTCTCAAAAGTTTATAGTCTACGTGTCTGCGACAGGATTCTGTTACTTTATAAAATCAATAGAATAAAGATTTCTTGAATCTTAGGAATTTAAAGGGAGTATAGCATGACCCGCGGGGCACCGGGTTAAAATGTCACCCCCCCTTTTTCTACCAGTGGGAGTCGTAAAAGGAAAAATGCCTTAAGAAGCTGCCTGCCGAAGAATTGACCGCTTCTACTGGGATCCCCAAAGACGCCTGCTAAGAGTGGGGATTATGGCATATCACCCCAATGGGGGACATTTTGTTTGACAATGGAAGTTTTGGTTGATGTTTTGATAGAATTGTACCCCAAATACCAGAAAATGTGTTGGGAAAACGTAGATTACAAAAATGATTTTAAATTTAATTATTCGTAATATTTAGTTATTATCTTGTGCGTAAAATTTAATAATTTTTTATTGTTTTCTCAAACTCAGACATACCAAATGACTTAAATGACCTGTATCTCCTAGACTATATGCTACGTGATGTCCAGTCAGGGCCATTGACTGTCTAGCACTGCAGAATATCCCTAGACAAACATTTCACTACATCGCAAGTTTATCAAGGAATAACTGATTTTGATTTGAGATAGGTAATCATTTGAATTGCTAATGTAATATTCTATTAAAAGTAAAAATTTGGAAGTCGATTTTCAAAGCTATTTCGTTTCCGATAAAATAGCCTTTTATCAGGATCTCATCTGATGGTGAATTGTGATGTAGTCAAACGTGATAAAGAAGCTTATCCAGATTAGACAGATTTTCTACTTTAGGATCGTCTAGACAAAATTCGCATTTGGAAAATATCTTAAACATGTAACAAAAACTGCCATCATATACACCAACAGGCACTTATAGCATAACATGCCCACCGAAGCAGGAAACCGCTCAGTAGTAAATGCAACTAGCGGTCATTCATCCAATTAATGACCGCAGTGAACACTGCTTAACATGCAAGGTTCGTTACGTTTTTAAGCTTACACATTTTGTTTTATCTGTAAATTTGATGTCGTAGAAGTTATTATCATTACGATTGGTCTCGGCTTATTTATACGATTATGAGAGTGGAGAACAGGTCCTTTAACTACTTACACATACATACTTAAATGCTTATAGATCATATATCGTGAATATTGAAAACAATATTAAAACGAATCCTCGAGAGTTCTGGCGCCATATTTCAGGTTTGCGGTCCAAGGGTGGATTTGAGCCCACCGTCACCTATAAGGATGAAACCTTTAGTGGCAGGCAAGCCTCTGAAGCCTTTGCAAAATTTTTATAATAATAGTGTTGTGGTCAGGTTTAAGCGCAGGTATTTACATAGGCCTAGGTATACATATACCAAGTTTAAGCATTTGTGGCAAATTGGAGCAATTTATTTTCTACACTATTAAGCTGTAATTGAAAGAATAAAACAAATGGACTAACGAACATTATGATGAATATTTCTAAATATTATGATTACAAGCACTACCGTGTACTAAGCGAAAACCATAAATTCAGAAATTCGCGCACCGTCACCTATGACGGTTTAAAAATACAATTGGAGCCCGAAATTTCGGCGACATAGCCGACCCCCGGTAGCCGAGCGGTTGAGGCATCCGGCGCGAAATCGGAAGGACGCGGGTTCAATTCCCGCCCGAGGCAAAACATTTTGTACTCCAATAATATGTAAATTTATTATGATGAATATATAAAAACTGCTTACTACGTATACATACACAAAACATTTATTGATGACACCAATGTCATATCATAAGTCAAACAGTATACAAGTTGACAAAGTATGCAATATACATACACTCATATGTCCAGTTTTATTTTTAGTTAGTGAGACATGAACCTCTTTAACTGAAAATTAAATAAAATATTAATATTCATCCAAACATTGTTACCCCACCGATGATTTTCATATCCTGGCCACCTTCCCCGAGGTGGACGGGAATGCGTAAATGCATTTTAACACGTAAATTAAAAAAAAGTGTAGTAGGGTGTCGAAAACTTGATGAGATATCATAGACCTGTAATTATTTAGGTTCGGTTTGGTTTTCAGAGCTTTTATCATAGCAGACAAAGAACTGACACATTCGCAGTCCCTTAAAACCTTCATAGTCAAGTTGAAGTTAACCTAACCACTGCTGACTCAATAATTAATTTATTCATAATAATTCCAAAAATATGCTTTTCTTGATCTTCAAAAATAATTGGTATTAAAACAGTCAGTAAAATACCGTAATAAAGGCACTTACGCAACAAACGAATTTCGAATAAAATAACACAAAGGAGAACTTTTTTCAGAGCTTCTTTCGAAATGTTGAGGACTTATCTTCTTAATAATATTATGAACGAGCAATTTTGTTATCGTATATGTACGTGCGCACATAAGGCTGTATTGTAAGTTATAATATACGCAATTTAAACCGTTTAAAGTAGTTTAATTACTATGTGCAACAATCGCGAACACCTAAGGCAACATAATGGTACGTTTAATCATGAGATCCCGGATTAGGCCACAACCATCTTTTATTCGGTTTTACTGAGTTGTTATCGAGAGAGCGTGAAATTATTGAATTTCATGCTGGTGAAGCTAGGACCGGTAGATTATAATATAAATTAAGCTTTAAGTTTCTCCCCGGTAGATTTTTTAAAAAGCATAGTTGTTTTTTAATTTTTACAGAAAAGCTTTGTTTTGCAAGCATTTGTCAGAACTTTTTTAATAATCATAATGTCAACTTCTAAATTTTCTACTAAATTAAGTAGGACCTCGTCACGTTTCAAATTTATGTTCTCTTCCAAAAAGTTAGCACCAAATTCACCAAACCTCCTTTTAGCTTACATAACCTTCAGGAGTTGAATTCAGATGGGTGAGATCGTAAACAACGGGAAATAAAACGGACGCGGTGCTGTTTGTCGTGTTTACAAATTGAATTGGATTAGTGCTAGAACTTGTTTGGAACTTGAACTTTTCTGTGAGCTTTTTCTTTTAACAAAAAAAAAACAAGCCGGTAAATTGTATTAGAGCTTCAGAGATCTTTATATTAGTTTTCTTCTGTCTGAATTAGTGTTTGTTAACCTAATATTTCAAGTCAAATTATTTATTCGCTTCTGTGATAACTGCCAGTACTGGGTTGTAGCCACTCCAAAGGGCCTCGTGCAGGTCACCCAATGTGCAAGTATTGGGACACTGAGGGCCGAACAGCAAGTGACGCATGTCCTGCGTAGCGCCACAACTACATTGGATTCCTACGTCAGAGTAACCTCATGGGGTCATTTTAAACCGGCAGCGACCTACATGAGTCCGGAGTCGGTTTATTCGCTTAAAACTTTTGATTAATATGACGAACGGAATGTTACTTTATATTCCTTGTTGTTGTCGATTTCCATTAGAGATTTGCGGGGTAGCTAAGCGGTGAGCGAGATGTAAACTAAGCTACGAAACTGTGTGACCGTTTCTTTCCAAAGTTAAGCAATGTAGCAAAGCTTTTTTTTTTTTTTAGGGAGGACATAGATGCTGGCTACCGCCTGTGCGGTCGTCCAGCTCCACCGGGTTTTGGGCGAGGGCCTGGCCCTACAATAGCCCGGGAGGGAGAAGTGCCGAAGGCACTTCTCCCGAGACGGGCGTAGAAGGCGAAAAGCGCCTTCTACCTCCGTCTCCTGCGGACGCCGAAAACGTACCGCTATTATAGGAGGGGTTGACAGCGAGCTCAAGGGCACCACTGTGGTTCGGACCTCGGCTTGTCTCACTGTCGAGAGACATGGGGGGGATCGGAGCAAAATGCCTCTGTGCGACTGCAGTGTTGCACAATTGGGCCCTACTGAATAAAACTCTTTGACTATTTGGAGAGCAATTTATCGTGACCTTGTTTTTGCCTCGAGCTCGCCGGCGAGCTCGGTGTTTGATTGTGTGACCTCTAATTACCTCACACCTGGGGATTTTACCTCGACGACTTGCGGATAACGCTAAAGCTGCCAATGTAATGACTGCGATGGGGTCATCCGGGTCGTCTAATACCTGCCGTGGTCGGCGACGGGGGGGTTTGAAAAATGGGATAGAAGAGGCGGTCGAGTAGTTCGATGCCTGGACAACCAATGGGTTCGAGTGGTGGGGCGCTCGATCAAAGTATCGGCGAGCGCAGTCCTTATTGAACTGCGCTAAAGAGGGAAGGTTTAGGTCGCAGTGCAACTCGGTGTTCCGGACATACCACGGAGCGCCGGTTGCACTACGAAGAAAACGATTTTGAATGACTTGAAGCTTATGGAGATGGGCCTCACTAGCATGACTAAACACTACTGATGCGTAAGTCATGATGGGGCGGATGCAGGCAGTGTAAAGTGTCTTCTTATTACTAAGAGACATTTTACTCTCTTTGCGAATCAGGGGACCAAGGCGACCCATTACAAAGGCCGCTCTGTTTCGGACGGTTGTTATATGATCGCTAAAGGTGAGATTCCGATCAAGGGTGACTCCGAGATATTTTGTTTTACTAACCCAGGGGATGGGTTGGTCAAACAAAGTTAAAGGTTGCGGGTAACGGGGGCGAGTCTTCTCAGTAAAGTACATAGCTGCACTTTTAACTGGGTTGACCGCGATGCGCCATTTACGGAACCAGTCACCGATCTCGGTGATGGCCCGTTGGAGGGCGAAAATGGACTTTCTGCTGATACGCCACCCAGTGGTATAAATAGCGGTATCATCCGCGTATTGGGCCAATAGGACGTCTGGCTGAGAGCGTGGGATGTCGCTGGTATACAGCGCGAAGAGAATGGGTGATAGCACGGAGCCCTGAGGGACTCCGGCTCTGACTGGGTGGGGGGAGGAGAGGGTGCCTTCCACGCGATAGCGAAAGCTTCTGGCTTTAAGGAAGTCTTGTAGGATGAGCACAAGACGTTCTGGCACGCCAAGTTGGTATAGCTTGTAAATCAAGCCATTGTGCCAGACTTTGTCAAAAGCTTTCGCCACGTCGAGGAAGACTGCTAGCGTGGTCTGGGGTTTGGGGTACTTGTTAAAGCCCTCAATGATGTGCTCCGTGAGGCGGTGCACCTGTTGGACGCATGAGTGTCCGGGTCTGAAGCCAAACTGCTCATCTGGGATAAGGTGGTGTTCCTTAGCATGGGACTGGAGGCGGTTTGCAAGTAACCGCTCGTAAAGTTTGCCTAAGGCACTGAGGAGGCTGATTGGGCGGTAACTGGTGGGGTCAGATGAGCTTTTGCCTGGTTTGTGAATGCCAATGACAGTTGCACATTTCCAGGTGTCTGGGAATAAGCAGTGGCTCATAGCAGCATTGAAGATGCTGACTAGGAGATGGATGAGAGGAGGAGAGAGGGTTTTAAGAACCCTGTTGGAGATGCCATCGGCACCGGGGGATTTGCGCGGTCGGAGGGCCTTGATCAGTCTCGCCACCTCAGCGTAAGTCGCTAAGGTGGCAGGTGGGAGTTCAGAGGTGACCACAGAGCTTTTACGTTCGACTTCAGCATCCACCGAATCGAGGTGAGCTTGGTCAACGTGATCTACGTTAGGGGAACACTGAGCCTCTAGGCTATCAGCTAGGCACTCAGCTTTGTCTTCGTCAAAGAACGCTGGGACTAGTGGGACTGGTCTGTATAAGGGAGGCATGTCGTTATGGTTACTACCTTTCATACTTCGCGCCAAGTTCCAATAAGCATGGTGGCTTGGCACGAGGTTTGAAAGTTTATCGCCCCATTGTTGATCACGCAACTCAGACATGCGACTTTGAACCATGCGTTCAAAGTGGCGTTTCTTAGTTTTGTTCTCTTTACTGGGGTAAGAGTCGTAATGTCGGGTCACTGCTTTACTCTCCGTCACCAATCGTCTCACATCCGCTGGAATGACAAGGCGCCGGTCGTCCGGCACTATGACCTCCTTTGCGGATGCACCTACTACGGTGGAGAGGTGATTGGTGAACGAATCGATCGCAAGGGTTACGTCATCTTTTGTCAGGATGTCGTCAGGGATCTTGTCTAGGTCCGGTGAACTGATAGCCTTTAGGGCATCGCCTACTTGCTTCCAGTTCACTATCGTCTTAGTGGGGCGGGGGAGGTCAGTCGTTGGGTCGGGACCTAGTCGCAGTATAATGGGTCGGTGGTCAGAGTGAAGCTCGTGAACCACTTCTATGGAGCGTAACCGGAGTGTTACGCCTCTGAATAGTGCCATGTCAAGCAAGTCAGATCGGTGGTCTTCCATATAAGGGTAGTGAGTGGGCTCAGTGGGCGCAATTATGTCAAAGTTAAGTTCTGCGATTAGGTTTTCAAGTGCAATACCTCTGGGATTGTTGACGTTACAATTCCATAGGATGTGCTTACTGTTGAAGTCGCCAATCAGAATGACGGCGCTTCCTAATGAGAATAGGGCTTCTAAGTCAGCTCGGACGATCGGCTTTTTGCAAGCTTGGTAACAGGATGCTATGACTATAGGTTGATGACCAGTCATAGCTAGGAGGCAACAAGATGCTTCCATATTAACAAGAGTTGGGGTAGGTAGGGGAATGCAGTGCAGGGACCTTTTGTAATAGATAAGAGTGCCTCCCCCACGGGAGTTCACTCTATCATCACGTACCGTTCTGTAATTGGCAAACCTAGGGTTCGCCTTCCCCGGTTTTAGAAGGGTTTCCTGCACGCATATAATGTCGATAAGGTGGGTGCAACAAAAGTCGTGGACAAGGTCACGTTGTCTAAAGAAACCGTTAGCGTTGAATGACGCTAACGAAACTGAGCGCGGTTTCGTGCGTGCGGTTGTACTACCCATAGTGGTTGTACTGGGGAGGGGCCTGGGGAACGAAGCGCTTAAGGGCGCTAAGTAAATTCGCGTGTTCCAATGTGTATTGGATCACGTC
The DNA here is from genome assembly GCA_963854805.1 of Plagodis dolabraria. Classification (NCBI taxonomy): domain Eukaryota; kingdom Metazoa; phylum Arthropoda; class Insecta; order Lepidoptera; family Geometridae; genus Plagodis; species Plagodis dolabraria. The sequence continues at coordinate 20,062,056 of OY978457.1, read as the reverse complement.
CGCTGGGGATTGAGCGTATTGCATCTTGTGGAATAGCTCTTGTACCTCATTGATGTCAACCGACATAGCCAGATCGCTGACTAGGTTGATTGCCTCTTGAAGAGGGGCAGCCATCAATGGCATAGGTGGAGCTTGTGGCCGGGAAGCGGCGCGGGGAGGCGCGCGAATGGTGTTGGCGACGGGTGCCGGGAGCGCGGGGCGAGCCGGGGCCGGTGCGCGGGCAGGGGCCGCGGCGCGGGCGGGTGCGGGTGCGGGCGCGGGTGCGGGCGCGCGGGCCGGGGCGCGGGCGGTAGCGACGGTCTTAACCATACTGGGTGGTTTAGACCATGCGTTACGGGCTGGGAGCGGCGCGGGTATTACCTGTGAGGCAGGTACTACCGTTAGTTTGGGGCTTACCCGTTGGTAACGGTCGTAAGAGGGACGGGTTGGCCTATGCCTTGCCACCCTGTGGTTCACTCGTGGTGCTTTAGGGCAACCACGGTAATTCGCGGTATGCCCTTGAGCACCGCATAAAACACAGCTGGGTGGGTCCGGCGAATCCCGGGTGCGAGTGCACGCTGCTGTCGCGTGATCGCCTAGGCACTTAACGCACCTAGCGCGAGCGAAGCAGAAACGGGAGGCGTGCCCGTATAATTGGCAGTTATGGCACTGCGAGGGACTCCCATTCTTGTATGGGGCTTGGACATCGAGTCCTGAGAGGCCACAGACCTTTTTTAAATTAAAAATGGCCTTGCCTTCAGGAGTACGATCTAGTACTACAAGTACTAGATCGTAGGGGCTGCGGTCCTTCCCGCTGTACATGCGGTGAACTGCATGTACGGGGAAGTCTTGTGCCTTCAGGTCGGCACATACCGAATCGGTATGTACCTCCTTGGGCACACCGCGGATGACCACTCGGAGGACTTTCTCCTCTTCGAGCGCATAAGTGTGAAAACTTATGCTCTCGTGGCGGAGGAGTTTAGTTAGCGCTCTGTGGTCGCTAATGGTGGAAACTTGGACTTTAATGCCCTGCTGCGTGGAGCGGGCATTAGTATAGTGGATCCCACGATCCGAAACTAAACGGGACAGCATGTCCCATTTGGTTTTGTCCTGAATGAACAGGGGCGGAGGCGGTTTTTCGCGGCGCGCGCTCGCGTCCTGAGGGGACGCGGCAGTGGTGGCCGGAGCGGAGGGAGGAGACGCGGGGCGCGGGGCGGGGGTCGGCTTCTTGCCGGAGGCGGGGGCCTTAGCGGGTGCCTTGGCGGGAGGGGCGGAAGTTGCGCAACTAGCGGCTTTAGGAGCACGCTTGCGCTTTCTATCTACGACGGTATAGCCGTCGTTATCTGAGTCCGAGTCAGTGCGTAAGGCGCGACTCGGATCTACCTCCATCTCCGCTTCGGAGTCCGAAGTGGGCTCGACAACGGCGATGGAGGGACGGGTGCTCGCTGGCCTCCCGATCGGTGAGCGCGAGCGAGACCTCTCACGGGGAGGGGCTGCCACCGTGCGTCTGTTGTCAGGGCCCGGAGCGGGCGAAGTCGGGCTGTCCTCTGAGAAGGACCGGGTCAGAGGAGGGACGATGGCCTCCGGAATTGGAATTCCGGAGGGAGCGATGAGAGTGTCCGTGAGGCGGGCACTCTCTGCATCGTTAAGCGATTGCTGATGATCAGCGTAGAGTTCGGGGTAGCGGAGGGCGAAGGTCTGAAGGACCTCCACCTCACCGTTAGAGGGACGTTGCATCCTGAGGGGAATACTCAGGATGGCCTAACGGGTTCTGTCTCCCTCTCGCAACTCGTGAGCTCACTTGTGTGAGAGGGAGTGAGTACCTATGGTGTGCCCTAGTTGTGTACCCTCTCCGAGCTTTTTTCTCGGCGGAGAGGGGTGCTCCTAAGCGCTACTCCGGGTTTGACTAGGGGTGACCCCAAGGCCAGAATCCCGGAGCCCAGCTTGCTTCGGCTGACCCGTGAAGCGGGAAAGGCCACGGTGCAAGGTTAAACCAAAACAACAACAGTGGCCGTTGTCACCGTAGGGTGTCACACTGCGACCGCAGCAAATGGCGGATTTGATCGTTCAGACGGGTTTGGCTGACGCTACCCCACGCCTGAACGACGTCGCTTAACAGCACAAAGTGTGTTGTTACGCGACTGTTACTTTGTTGTGTCGGATAGTAAAGTGGTGAAATGCGCACCGAAAAGTGCGGTCGAAGCAAGACCACCAGCCCGATATGATGTTGTTCGTCCGAAACAAGGGACTGGGTAGGTGGTAATGCCAGACGTCTTAGAGCGCCTCTGCGCGACGGCACGGCGAGCTCGTAGCTCGCGTTGCTCGGCGTTCGGCGGCTGCTCAGCTTCTGCACACAAAACAAAAACTTCGTCAGGACTGCGTATTCCAAGGCACTGGTCTGCAACTAGCGTCGGAACGATGACCCGAGTGAGACGGCAATAGTGCGGGGACTATTGCGGTCTCACTGGGAGATACTGGCGGAGCTGTAGACAGGTGTGCACGGCGTGGCGGCACAGGTCGGAATGATGTAGCAAAGCGGGTAAAATGTGCTATGAATATACGTTGCGACGCGAGCTATGCGATATTCATGGCTATTAGTAAGATAGTAGGGCACGGCGACTGTCTCTTTCTTTGCTTCCACGATTCCATTTCTATACACTCGGTGACAATGCGCGCTCCCAATTCACACACTACACACTCACATTCCGACCTGTGCCGCCACGCCGTGCACACCTGTCTACAGCTCCGCCAGTATCTCCCAGTGAGACCGCAATAGTCCCCGCACTATTGCCGTCTCACTCGGGTCATCGTTCCGACGCTAGTTGCAGACCAGTGCCTTGGAATACGCAGTCCTGACGAAGTTTTTGTTTTGTGTGCAGAAGCTGAGCAGCCGCCGAACGCCGAGCAACGCGAGCTACGAGCTCGCCGTGCCGTCGCGCAGAGGCGCTCTAAGACGTCTGGCATTACCACCTACCCAGTCCCTTGTTTCGGACGAACAACATCGTATCGGGCTGGTGGTCTTGCTTCGACCGCACTTTTCGGTGCGCATCTCACCACTTTACTATCCGACACAACATAGTAACAGTCGCGTAACAACACACTTTGTGCTGTTAAGCGACGTCGTTCAGGCGTGGGGTAGCGTCAGCCAAACCCGTCTGAACGATCAAATCCGCCATTTGCTGCGGTCGCAGTGTGACACCCTACGGTGACAACGGCCACTGTTGTTGTTTTGGTTTAACCTTGCACCGTGGCCTTTCCCGCTTCACGGGTCAGCCGAAGCAAGCTGGGCTCCGGAATTCTGGCCTTGGGGTCGCCCCTAGTCAAACCCGGAGTAGCGCTTAGGAGCACCCCTCTCCGCCGAGAAAAAAGCTCGGAGAGGGTACACAACTAGGGCACACCGTAGGTACACACTCCCTCTCACACAGTGAGCTCACAAGGTGTGTGAGGGAATTCAAACCCTGGATAGGGCGTCCTGAGTATTCCCCTCAGGATGCAGTCCCGTCCCTCTAACGGTGAGGTGCAGGTCCTTCAGACCTTCGCCCTCCGCCACCCCGATCTATACGTTGCACATATGCAACTCCTAGAAGAGGAAGAGAATGCCCGCTTCACGGACACTCTCATCGCTCCCTCCGGGACTTCAAACCCGGAGGCCAACGTCCCTCCTCTGACCCGGTCCTTCTCAGAGGACAGTCCGCTTTCGCCCGCTCCGGGCCCAGACAACAGACGCACGGTGGCAGCCCCTCCCCGTGAGAGGTCTCGCTCGCGCTCACCGATCGGGAGGCCAGCGAGCACCCGTCCCTCCATCGCCGTTGTAGAGCCCACTTCGGACTCCGAAGCGGAGATGGAGGTAGATCCGAGTCGCGCCTTACGCACTGACTCGGACTCAGATAACGACGGCTATACCGTCGTAGATAGAAAGCGCAAGCGTGCTCCTAAAGCCGCTAGTTGCGCAACTTCCGCCCCTCCCGCCAAGGCACCCGCTAAGGCCCCCGCCTCCGGCAAGAAGCCGACCCCCGCCCCGCGCCCCGCGTCTCCTCCCTCCGCTCCGGCCACCACTGCCGCGTCCCCTCAGGACGCGAGCGCGCGCCGCGAAAAACCGCCTCCGCCCCTGTTCATTCAGGACAAAACCAAATGGGACATGCTGTCCCGTTTAGTTTCGGATCGTGGGATCCATTATACTAATGCCCGCTCCACGCAGCAGGGCATTAAAGTCCAAGTCTCCTCCATTAGCGACCACAGAGCGCTAACAAAACTCCTCCGCAACGAGAGCATAAGTTTTCACACTTATGCGCTCGAAGAGGAGAAAGTCCTCCGAGTGGTCATCCGCGGTGTGCCCAAGGAGGTACATACCGATTCGGTATGTGCCGACCTGAAGGCACAAGACTTCCCCGTACATGCAGTTCACCGCATGTACAGCGGGAAGGACCGCAGTCCCTACGATCTAGTACTCGTAGTACTAGATCGTACTCCTGAAGGCAAGGCCATTTTTAATTTAAAAAAGGTCTGTGGCCTCTCAGGACTCGATGTCCAAGCCCCATACAAGAATGGGAGTCCCTCGCAGTGCCACAACTGCCAACTATACGGGCACGCCTCCCGATTCTGCTTCGCTCGCGCTAGGTGCGTTAAGTGCCTAGGCGATCACGCGACAGCAGCGTGCACTCGCACCCGGGATTCGCCGGACCCACCCAGCTGTGTGTTATGCGGCGCTCAAGGGCATACCGCGAATTACCGTGGTTGCCCTAAAGCACCACGAGTGAACCACAGGGTGGCAAGGCATAGGCCAACCCGTCCCTCTTACGACCGTTACCAACGGGTAAGCCCCAAACTAACGGTAGTACCTGCCTCACAGGTAATACCCGCGCCGCTCCCAGCCCGTAACGCATGGTCTAAACCACCCAGTATGGTTAAGACCGTCGCTACCGCCCGCCCCCCGGCCCGCGCGCCCGCACCCGCGCCCGCACCCGCACCCGCCCGCGCCGCGGCCCCTGCCCGCGCACCGGCCCCGGCTCGCCCCGCGCTCCCGGCACCCGTCGCCAACACCATTCGCGCGCCTCCCCGCGCCGCTTCCCGGCCACAAGCTCCACCTATGCCATTGATGGCTGCCCCTCTTCAAGAGGCAATCAACCTAGTCAGCGATCTGGCTATGTCGGTTGACATCAATGAGGTACAAGAGCTATTCCACAAGATGCAATACGCTCAATCCCCAGCGGACGTGATCCAATACACATTGGAACACGCGAATTTACTTAGCGCCCTTAAGCGCTTCGTTCCCCAGGCCCCTCCCCAGTACAACCACTATGGGTAGTACAACCGAACGCACGAAACCGTACTCAGTTTCGTTAGCGTCATTTAACGCTGACGGCCTCTTCAGACAACGTGACCTCGTCCACGACTTTTGTTGTACCCACCTTATCGATATCATATGCGTGCAGGAAACCTTTCTAAAACCGGGGAAGGCGAACCCTAGGTTTGCCAATTACAGAACGGTACGTGATGATAGAGTGAACTCCCGTGGGGGAGGCACTCTTATCTATTACAAAAGGTCCCTGCACTGCATTCCCCTACCTACCCCGACTCTTGTTAATATGGAAGCATCTTGTTGCCTCCTAGCTATGACTGGTCATCAACCTATAGTCATAGCATCCTGTTACCAAGCTTGCGCAAAGCCGATCGTCCGAGCTGACTTAGAAGCCCTATTCTCATTAGGAAGCGCCGTCATTCTGATTGGCGACTTCAACAGTAAGCACATCCTATGGAATTGTAACGTCAACAATCCCAGAGGTATTGCACTTGAAAACCTAATCGCAGAACTTAACTTTGACATAATTGCGCCCACTGAGCCCACTCACTACCCTTATATGGCAGACCACCGATCTGACTTGCTTGACATGGCACTATTCAGAGGCGTAACACTCCGGTTACGCTCCATAGAAGTGGTTCACGAGCTTCACTCTGACCACCGACCCATTATACTGCGACTAGGTCCCGACCCAACGACTGACCTCCCCCGCCCCACTAAGACGATAGTGAACTGGAAGCAAGTAGGCGATGCCCTAAAGGCTATCAGTTCACCGGACCTAGACAAGATCCCTGACGACATCCTGACAAAAGATGACGTAACCCTTGCGATCGATTCGTTCACCAATCACCTCTCCACCGTAGTAGGTGCATCCGCAAAGGAGGTCATAGTGCCGGACGACCGGCGCCTTGTCATTCCAGCGGATGTGAGACGATTGGTGACGGAGAGTAAAGCAGTGACCCGACATTACGACTCTTACCCCAGTAAAGAGAACAAAACTAAGAAACGCCACTTTGAACGCATGGTTCAAAGTCGCATGTCTGAGTTGCGTGATCAACAATGGGGCGATAAACTTTCAAACCTCGTGCCAAGCCACCATGCTTACTGGGACTTGGCGCGAGGCTTGAAAGGAAGTAACCATAACGACATGCCTCCCTTATACAGACCAGTCCCACTTGTCCCAGCGTTCTTTGACGAAGACAAAGCTGAGTGCCTAGCTGATAGCCTAGAGGCTCAGTGTTCCCCTAACGTAGATCACGTTGACCAAGCTCACCTCGATTCGGTGGATGCTGAAGTCGAACGTAAAAGCTCTGTGGTCACCTCTGAACTCCCACCAATCACCTTAGCGACTTACGCTGAGGTGGAGAGACTGATCAAGGCCCTCCGACCGCGCAAATCCCCCGGTGCCGATGGCATCTCCAACAGGGTTCTTAAAACCCTCTCTCCTCCTCTCATCCATCTCTTAGTCAGCATCTTCAATGCTGCTATGAGCCACTGCTTATTCCCAGACACCTGGAAATGTGCAAATGTCATTGGCATTCACAAACCAGGCAAAAGCTCATCTGACCCCACCAGTTACCGCCCCATCAGCCTCCTCAGTGCCTTAGGCAAACTTTACGAGCGGTTACTTGCAAACCGTCTCCAGTCCCATGCTAAGGAACACCACCTTATCCCAGATGAGCAGTTTGGCTTCAGACCCGGACACTCATGCGTCCAACAGGTGCACCGCCTCACGGAGCACATCATTGAGGGCTTCAATAAGTACCCCAAACCCCAGACTACGCTAGCAGTCTTCCTCGACGTAGCGAAAGCTTTTGACAAAGTCTGGCACAACGGCTTGATCTACAAGCTATACCAATTTGGCGTGCCAGAACGTCTTGTGCTCATCCTACAAGACTTCCTTAAAGCCAGAAGCTTTCGCTATCGCGTGGAAGGCACCCTCTCCTCCCCCCACCCAGTCAGAGCCGGAGTCCCTCAGGGCTCCGTGCTATCACCTATTCTCTTTGCACTGTATACCAGTGACATCCCACGCTCTCAGCCCAAAATATTCCTAGCCCAATATGCGGATGATACCGCCATTTACACCACTGGGTGGCATATCAACAGACAGTCCTATTTCGTCATGCAACGGGCCATCACCGAGATCGGTGACTGGTTCCGAAAATGGCGCATCGCGGTCAACCCAGCTAAAAGCACAGCTATGTGCTTTACTGAGAAGACACGCTCCCCTTACCCGAAACCGCTTATTTTGTTCGACGAACCCATTCCCTGGGTTCCTAGAACAAAATACCTCGGAGTCACCCTTGATCGTCATCTCACCTTTAACGATCACATAACAACCGTCCGAAACAGAGCGGCCTTCATAATGGGTCGCCTTGGTCCCCTACTTCGCAAAGAGAGTAAAATGTCTCTTAGTAATAAGAAGACACTTTACACTGCCTGCATCCGCCCCATCATGACTTACGCATCAGTAGTGTTTAGTCATGCTAGTGAGGCCCACCTTCATAAACTTCAAGTCATCCAAAACCGTTTTCTTCGTAATGCAACCGGCGCCCCGTGGTATATCCGGAACACCGAGTTGCATTGCGACTTAAACCTTCCCTCTCTAGCGCAGTTCAATAAGGACTGCGCCCGCCGATACTTTGATCGAGCGCCCCACCACCCGAACCCATTGGTTGTCCAGGCATCGAACTACTCGACTGCCTCTTCTATCCCATTTTTCAAACCCCCCCGTCGCCGACCACGGCAGGTATTAGACGACCCGGATGACCCCATCGCAGCCATTACATTGGCAGCTTTAGCGTTATCCGCAAGTCGTCGAGGTAAAATCCCCAGGTGTGAGGTAATCAGAGGTCACACAATCAAACACCGAGCTCGCCGGCGAGCTCGAGGCAAAAACAAGGTCACGATAAATTGCTCTCCAAATAGTCAAAGAGTATTATTCAGTAGGGCCCAATTGTGCAACACTGCAGTTGCACAGAGGCATTTTGCTCCGATCCCCCCCATGTCTCTAGACAGCGAGACAAGCCGAGGTCCGAACCACAGTGGTGCCCTTGAGCTCGCTGTCAACCCCTCCTATAGTAGCGGTACGTTTTCGGCGTCCGCAGGAGACGGAGGTAGAAAGCGCTTTTCGCCTTCTACGCCCGTCTCGGGAGAAGTGCCTTCGGCACTTCTCCCTCCCGGGCTATTGTAGGGCCAGGCCCTCGCCCAAAACCCGGTGGAGCTGGACGACCGCACAGGCGGTAGCCAGCATCTATGTCCTCCCTAAAAAAAAAAAAAAAAAAAAAAAATGCGCGCTCGCATCCTTCCATATAAAAAAACTTACCTTTGTGAGACCAGTTTCCACGAGCGATAAGCTAAGCAATGATTATCAAGGGATCCTAATGGTAGGTTTGGCACACATCCATAGCTTGGCAACGTAGCAATTATCCGGTGAAAAGTCAGCCTTATCTTATCTCGCAGCTTTCAAATATTTTTTTATCACACTTGCACATAATCAATATCTAAACATACGGGTTAACTTACCCAAAGTTCGCAAGTATGTTTTTTTTTAATTACAGTACTGCACACAGGCCATGAAATTTCAAGCAAGGAGTATATACACGCAATTGAAAAATTGTCTTAAAATATTATCTAATCAGGAATTTCATTGCAATCTCGCTACATATTACTTAAATACTCAACACATGTTCTCAATAATCGAATTTTAATAGGTTTTTTGTATGAAAACGTCGAAATTTTTATTTACACTCTGTCATGGCTTTACCTACGTAAGTATTTGCACTTAACGTTTCTGAAGAAAACATTTGTATTATCTGTGGAGAAGGCCAAAAGCCGCTTTAAAAAAAGTTCACGTATTTCGTAACAGTTGTGCTAGCTTGTGTATTAAAGCTATAATTCATGATTATTTACTCGCAATGAAAAACATTGTATGTTTTACGGGCGGTACGGGCATTACGAACCTCGACTCCGAAAGCCCTCAGTCTTCGACTTCAGGCTTCTACTAGAGCCTCGATCGTAATTCCTTACTTATCACCCTTAATACACAATGTACTTTCATGTCACAAAACTTAAGTTCAGGTAATGTAATGAGATAGTACTGTTTATTAATAATTATTCTATTTTATCGTCTACAAAAACCACCCTATCATTTGTAGATGCTATTTACTAGTATATACCTAATGTGGTCGAAATTTAATTATTCCTTAATATTTTGTTGATTATGCTTCCCCGCTTTATATATTTCTCAAAACACGTAATAACTGTAAAATATACGTCTGCAGCGCAACAATTCGCACTGTTTATTTTAACTTCTTGAGGTTTACGACGCTACTTCCACGCCATCTTTTGGCGGATTTGTTTTTATTTGTAGCTCATTTTCAAGGGCAATTTGATTAGACTGTAAAATAAAGACAGTAAAAAAGCTCTGGGTTTTTTGTTCAAAGATTACCAAATAATAAATAGAAATACTGTTTAACAAAATTACAACGAGAGGAATAATGAGAGTCTAGTCAGGGTATGCAGTAATCTAAACCAACATGACATATGACTCTAATTTGTCCTCTCGTTCTTAACTATCGTATAGGGATGGAGCGACATCTATAGTTCAATTTACGTAAAAACTACTGTAGAGATAAATTTTGTAAATTCCAAATATTTTGCAATATTTAAGAAAGTATAGCTCCGATCGCGCTCAATCCAACGGGAAACGATCGGGGATTGTTGCCCGCGTGTTTTGATGCGTGGAGCTATTTAAAAAGGTTGAAAATAAATTTATAATTTAAAAATACACGAAATTTTGTAAAAAGAACGACTATAAAATGTTAATTACTTTGCGACTATTGACTCTAATGACCCAACGCAGGACGGCCCGCTACCCGCGGGCGCAATTTAATAAACACAAAAACAATTAGGGAACAAACAAAGAAAACCCAAAAAATTGAAAATTCTGACATAAAATTTTTGCAAAAGTAGGTTTTTGCTGTCTGGTGTAGGATTTTTATATAAAACGATTGTTACGGACGAAACGAGCCCTCTCACTGCCCCGCCTGTAAATAGCTAGATACCTAATTATAAGATTCGATTTCGCCTTTTATTATTTGTAGAATTAAGTTGTTTAGATGTTAAGTGTATTAATAAAGAATATTAGTAGGCTAAGACATAGGGATATAAAGATATATGTCATTCATTCGTGTAACTTGTTAGCTAGTTGACGGCGCCAGTGCCGACCGCAGACTGAGAGAATATGCGCTCAGCGCCCTCTTTAATATTTATACTTGTAGAGCGAGACAACGATATATTCTGTACTACTCATGGCAAAAACTCGCTTTACTATATATATTGGCACGTTTTTTGCGATATCATGCATTCTTAACTGACTCTCGGAGTCAACCACATCTTTGTTTCATTCCTTGTTTCATGTACCAGCGAGAACAAATTGTTACATAGGATATACGAAGAAATTGTAACATAATTTGAAGAAAGAAATACAGTCCACCATTTGAGCTACATCGAAGCGTGTGTTTTATTGACCCATAGCGTAAGGACCCCCACAGTTTCTGGTCCTTCGCAAGCCGGGTTCAATTGGACAAAGGAGCAGTTGGTCAACTCGGGGTCGTCGTCATCAAGTCAAGAATCAGCATCATCGTCGGCAGGGCACTGTGACGTCTACACTTACTGTACCTCTCACGCAGTGTGTAGGACGTGTGCCAACAACATCAGGTCCACCAGAACGAGTGTGGAACCAACCAAGTCCACCAGAACGAGTGTGGAACCAAACAAGTCCACCAGAACGAGTGTGGAACTTGTCACCAAGGAGCGGCAGCGGCGGGCCATTGGGCTGAAGATCACCCAACGGTGCAACGATCGCCGTGACGTCGTGAGACCTTGGACCGGGGTCGGAAGATCACCCAACGGTGCTACATACGCCGTGCGCCGTGCAACGGGTGCCCCGGGTGTGCAGAACGAAGAACGAAAAAAGAAGACTTTAACGCGGTTAGCCGCGGCCTGGTCTCTCGAACCCCCTCACGGTGCTAAATCGGTAAGAGGGCCAGGTTAACGCCAGTACTGGCGGTGTGACATTTGGTGCGGTGTCACCGGTCCCCACGGACTGAAGTTGCACTCCTGACGTCGGTAAGGTCGTAGTTGTGGTGCGGAGGCCGGACTGTAGGCACTGCGGAAGGCAGTCGGACATTCCAGCCGACTGTCGAGCGCTCCGTCACCGCTTGCGATCCTCTGCCGGGCAGGGCCCACCTTCCCTACCCATCCCCTTTTTCCATCTCCAAGGGAGCGTATCTCGTGCCTTAGGGCCGGGCCCTCCTAAGGAATTGTTAGGGACCGTTAGGCAGGTAGGGAATTAGGGGCGTGAAGAGCCGAAAATGCCGACGACCAGGAGCCAGGTCGCCGATGGGAAGACTCTACGCGTATACGAAGACTACCCCGCGTCGCCGTCTGCATCCGCGTTCGCGCACGCGCCCGTAATTAACGAGCAACCGCTCACTGAATCCGCGTCGTGTCCGAATGTAAACAATACGCGACCGCGATCGGTATCGGGTAGGAGACGCGAAGGGCAAGCGTTATCGGTTCGTTCACAACGTTCAAGCGCAAGTGCCGTTGCAAGAATACGGCAAATGGAAATGGAGGCTGAAGAACGATTAGCCGACATAAGGAAAAAAGAATTGCAAATTGAAGCGGATCTGATCAAGAAAAAATTAGTCGCCGACATAGCGGCTATAAGGGAGGAATCAGATCAGGAGAGTCTCTGCGAACAGGAAGCTATGGAAACCAGTATGCGAGTCAAAGACTGGGTTCAACACACGCAGAGACGGGGGGAGCACAGCGTAAACGTCGACATCGATGCTGCCGTAACTATGGAACGAGCGAAAGAGACGGAGCGATGCCTACATACTACGCGTGCGAGAGAGACAGAACGATGCCAAGTAGTTCAAGCAAAGGAAACGGAGTTATACCCTATGCCCACACCAAACCAAGTCACGTTTGAATCTTCGTCGCGACGCCAACCGTCACCAGCCCGCCCTGTATCCAGAGATAGGGGCATGGAAAGGCTAGCGGAAATATTAGAGAAAATGGCACGAAACAAACCGCATAGAAGCGCACCAGACTTACCTATATTCAGTGGGGCCGCCGGGGAATGGCTACCGTTCAAAGCGGCTACAAAAGAGGCAAAGGCGGTATACGGGCTGACGCCAACCGAGAACCTCGCTAGGCTAAGAGCGTGTCTACGAGGCGAAGCTCGGCAATGCGTGGCCGCGCTGTTATATACCGCAACGGAACCGACTGTGATCATGAAAACGTTAGAACAACGTTATGGGCAGCCGGAAATAATAATCGATCAAGCACTAGACGACTTGAAAAAGCTACCGCGTATCGGGTCAACGGCAGCGGAGCTTAATAACTTCGCAATTAAATTGCAAAACATTGTGACAGTAATCTCGTGTCTAGACGAACGCGGTTACTTGCAAAACCCAATGTTAACGCGTCAAATCACGGATAAAATGAGTGAACACCTACGGTCACGTTGGTGCGATTATGCTGAGGAACAAGGACAGCAAACAGAGGCGGAAATTGTAACTTTATCGCGTTTCTTCATGCGTGAAGCCGAACGCGCAGTACGCCATTGCTACTCGTCCGCACAGCATAACCCGCCTACCAAAACGACCAAGGACGCGCCGCAATTCCGACCCAATAACCGCAATCAACGAGCTAACGTCTATGCAACGAACGAGACACAGAAGAACGTTTGTCTGTGTTGTGGAAACGAACACGCAACCCCACAATGCCAAAAAGTCAAAGAAATGACTGTAGAAGAGAGATGGCAATGGGTGAAAGAGACGCATACATGTTTCCTATGTTTGAATAGCAAACATCGCCGCTACAACTGCAAAGCAAGGAAATGCGGAGTCAATGAATGTAGGATGCCACATCACGCATTACTGCATGCGGTTAAACGTACAGAATCAAAACCGCAAAGGGAAGACACCGCTATCACTGCCTCCGCGCAGGCAATAAGCAGTAATAAAGTATTGTTAAAAGTGTGTCCGATCACACTTAAGGGACCGACAGGGGAAATTGAAACATTCGGTCTGTTAGACGAAGGGTCGACAATCAGTTTAATCGACCAGGAAATAGCCGACTTAATCGGTGCGCACGGGCCTACGAGGCCGCTGAACATCCACGGGGTCACATCGAGTCAAAGGGAAGCGGGTAGCCAAGCCGTTGACATCGGGATAAAAGGAAGACGTCAGACGGTATACCACGCTATTAAGGCGCGTACAGTTCAACACTTGGAACTAGGTAGTCAGTCGGTGAACAGCGAGATAATGAACCAACGATACCTACAAAGTGTGTGCGCCGAAGACGTGTGCTACTCCGGAGGAAAACCGCGCATATTAATAGGTGCCGACAACTGGCACTTAATAGTAACTAGAAAGTTACTAACGGGAAAAAGGTCACAACCGGCGGCATCCCTCACCAAGCTCGGATGGGTGATACACGGGACCGCACCGTATAGCTCAATCGTATCTCACGACGAACGCACACTACATATACATACGGTGCAAGGAGAACGAGACTGCGAGCTACACGAACTTGTGAAAACCCACTTCGAATTGGACTCGATCGGCATCTCTAACAAACCAAAACCGGTTGCAACCGATGAAAGGGCAGTAGAGATATTTAATAAATTAGTACGACGAGTGAACGGCCAGTTCGAAGTAGGACTCCCATGGAAATCGGAGGACGTACGGCTACCACATAGTTACGATATGGCCACGCGACGCTTAAAAAGCTTAGAAAGAAAAATGGATAAGTCACCTGAGTTCAAGGAGGCATATACAAAGGAAATGAACAAACTGCTAGAAAAAGGATATGCAGTCAGGTGCGAGCGTGACCATAGTAACAACCCTCGCCTGTGGTACCTACCTCACTTCGCGGTAACCAACCCGCATAAACCAAATAAAGTACGTTTGGTTTTTGACGCCGCAGCACGATCGAACGGCGTGTGTATGAACGATGCGCTCTTGGAAGGGCCGGACTTACTACAAAATCTCAACGGTATATTGTACCGCTTCCGTGAACGACCGGTCGCCGTAACAGCTGATATACGAGAGATGTTCTTAAGGGTAAGAATCCGACCCGACGATCGCATCGCACAACACTTTCTATGGCGCGGAAACGAACGGTCACGGCCACCCGACACTTACGTAATGACAGCTATGATATTTGGCGCTAAAAGCTCACCGTTTCTACCACACAGCGTACGGAATAAGAACGCCGACGAAATGCGAGAATCGCACGCACTAGCGCACACAGCTATAACTAAGTGTCACTACATGGACGATTGGGTGCAAAGTTTTAGTGACGAAGAAACCGCGGCGCATACCATAAAGGAAGTAATTGAGGTTCACAAGAAGGCAGGATTCGAACTCGCGAGCTGGAGCTCGAACCGTCCTCAATTACTGGGGGGAGTGGGGCACGAGGAACACGCCACCACTCACAAGGAATTAGGAACCGGGTTGAACGAGTACGGAAAAACCTTAGGCATAAAATGGATCGCGTCTACAGACGAACTAGCATTCAATACGGAGATGCCCCGTATCCCGACCGAAGTAAAAACGGGAGTTAGAACGCCTACTAAGAGAGAGGCACTGGGGGCCGTAATGTCTATATTCGATCCATCGGGTCAGCTATCCCCTTACGTCATCTCTGCAAAAATGATACTGCAGAGCTTATGGAGACACAAAATGGGATGGGATGATCCCCTGCCACCGGAAGAAGCCGCCAGCTTCAACGAATGGATACGCGATATGGAGTACATCGAAAAACTGCGTATTCCGCGATGCTACAGTATAAGACTAGCCGTAGAAAGACAACTTCACATATTCGCAGACGCGAGTGAACAGGCATACGCAGCGGGAGCCTACTGGAGGTATTTGTACGACGATCAAAGAGTACACGTGACCTTAATCGCCGGAAAAGCGAAAGTAGCGCCTATGAAACCGCAAAGTATACCACGCATGGAATTACAGGCTAGCCTAATTGGTGCGAGATTAGCCGCTGAAATTATCCGCGAACATGAATTCACAGGCCGTGTCACATATTGGAGTGACTCGAAAACAACCTTGCACTGGATACGTAACGACTCAGCGCGCTATACGCCATACGTAGCACATCGCTTAGGTGAAATTGCGGAACTAACTAGGGTTAGCGAGTGGCGATGGGTGCCTACCGCGCATAATGTCGCCGACGACGCCACACGAACGGGCAGCACTCGCTTAAAAAACACCGATCGTTGGTTCACCGGTCCAAAATTCTTAAGAAAGTCAGAGGAATACTGGCCGCAAGAAGAGGTCAGCATAAAAGAAGAAGAAGAAGAAGAGGTCGAAGTGCTTACCGTACGAACGACGGATTCGACCCCGCTCATTGATGTCAGCCGATTTTCGTCATACGATCGTTTAATAAGGACCGTAGCGCGAGTACTAGCATTCTGCGATAAATGCAGAAAGGTCAAGAACGTGACCGATGTAGACCGCCTACGGCGTAGCGAGAAAATACTGCTACGACAAGCTCAGAAGGACTGTTTTACGAACGAGACGGCGAGATTGGAAGCCGGAAAAACAGTCGAACGAACGAGCCGCTTAGCGAAATTAGACCCTATGTACACGGAAGACGGGCTAATATGCTTGCGTGGAAGGATTAACGCCGCGCTAGTACCGGAGGAAATGAAGACACCGCCCGTGCTTGACGGAAGACATCCGCTGACAATGCTGCTCATTAGGCGCGAACATGAGAAAAATGGACACATAGGGCGCGAACACGTTGTGAACAACCTTAGACAGCGCTATTGGATTTTACACTTACGTCCGTCCGTTAGAAAAATGACGCGCGCATGTACGTGGTGTAGTATAAAACGAGCGACACCCGCGACACCGGTAAAGGGTGACCTACCGCGTGAAAGGCTGAGTGCGTACACCAGACCTTTTTCTAGGTGCGGTCTAGATGGTTTCGGTCCGATGTGGGTTGTGATAGGTCGCCGGCGCGAAAAACGATGGGGTTTATTGTTCACTTGCCTAGTCACGCGCGCCATCCACATTGAGATTCTAAGTAGTTTGAGTACAGACTCCGCTATTATGGCAATTAGACGGATGGCCGCGAGACGAGGCTTTCCCGCCGTGTTTTATAGTGATAACGGGACGAACTTTCATGGTAGTTCGGTCGAAATGCAAAAAGCGTATGACGAATGGTTACCCACCCTCCAAAATTATACGAACGGGAAAATGGCAAAATGGTTATTTACTAACCCCGGGGGGCCGAACGAAGGGGGGGCGTGGGAACGTATGATTAAAACGGTAAAATCGTCATTAGCCGTAACTTTAACAGAGCGCGCGCCGAAAGAAGAAGTGTTAGCTACCGCGCTCACCGAAATCGAATACACAGTCAACTCGCGACCGTTAACGCACGTATCTGTATGTGAAGACTATCCGGAAGCGCTAACCCCCAATCATTTGTTGTTAGGTACGGCCTTAGGCATGCCGTATGTCGGGGAATGCGACATCGCCGATAGACGAACGTGGCGAGGCGCACAAGCGATAGCGAACGCGTTTTGGTCTCGGTGGGTAAAAGAATACCTACCAACGTTAACACCCCGTGGTGATATAAGGAAAGACGCGCGGAACGTAAAAGAAGGTGACGTCGTTATTATTGCGGACGGGTTGTTGCCACGCGGCGTGTGGCCGCGCGGTTTAATTGAAAAAGTGCATACGGGACCAGACGGCGTAGTAAGGAGTGCAGACGTGCGTACGCGGGGTGGTATCTTCCGAAGGCCAGTGAGACGGCTTATCGTCCTCCCTCATCATGATGGCTGCGAAGGTCTACGCCGGGGGGAGAATGTTACGGACGAAACGAGCCCTCTCACTGCCCCGCCTGTAAATAGCTAGATACCTAATTATAAGATTCGATTTCGCCTTTTATTATTTGTAGAATTAAGTTGTTTAGATGTTAAGTGTATTAATAAAGAATATTAGTAGGCTAAGACATAGGGATATAAAGATATATGTCATTCATTCGTGTAACTTGTTAGCTAGTTGACGGCGCCAGTGCCGACCGCAGACTGAGAGAATATGCGCTCTTGTTTAGGGAGGACATAGATGCTGGCTACCGCCTGTGCGGTCGTCCAGCTCCACCGGGTTTTGGGCGAGGGCCTGGCCCTACAATAGCCCGGGAGGGAGAAGTGCCGAAGGCACTTCTCCCGAGACGGGCGTAGAAGGCGAAAAGCGCTTTCTACCTCCGTCTCCTGCGGACGCCGAAAACGTACCGCTATTATAGGAGGGGTTGACAGCGAGCTCAAGGGCACCACTGTGGTTCGGACCTCGGCTTGTCTCACTGTCGAGAGACATGGGGGGGATCGGAGCAAAATGCCTCTGTGCAACTGCAGTGTTGCACAATTGGGCCCTACTGAATAATACTCTTTGATTATTTGGAGAGCAATTTATCGTGACCTTGTTTTTGCCTCGAGCTCGCCGGCGAGCTCGGTGTTTGATTGTGTGACCTCTAATTACCTCACACCTGGGGATTTTACCTCGACGACTTGCGGATAACGCTAAAGCTGCCAATGTAATGACTGCGATGGGGTCATCCGGGTCGTCTAATACCTGCCGTGGTCGGCGACGGGGGGGTTTGAAAAATGGGATAGAAGAGGCAGTCGAGTAGTTCGATGCCTGGACAACCAATGGGTTCGGGTGGTGGGGCGCTCGATCAAAGTATCGGCGGGCGCAGTCCTTATTGAACTGCGCTAGAGAGGGAAGGTTTAAGTCGCAATGCAACTCGGTGTTCCGGATATACCACGGGGCGCCGGTTGCATTACGAAGAAAACGGTTTTGGATGACTTGAAGTTTATGAAGGTGGGCCTCACTAGCATGACTAAACACTACTGATGCGTAAGTCATGATGGGGCGGATGCAGGCAGTGTAAAGTGTCTTCTTATTACTAAGAGACATTTTACTCTCTTTGCGAAGTAGGGGACCAAGGCGACCCATTATGAAGGCCGCTCTGTTACGGACGGTTGTTATGTGATCGTTAAAGGTGAGATGACGATCAAGGGTGACTCCGAGGTATTTTGTTCTAGGAACCCAGGGAATGGGTTCGTCGAACAAAATAAGCGGTTTCGGGTAAGGGGAGCGTGTCTTCTCAGTAAAGCACATAGCTGTGCTTTTAGCTGGGTTGACCGCGATGCGCCATTTTCGGAACCAGTCACCGATCTCGGTGATGGCCCGTTGCATGACGAAATAGGACTGTCTGTTGATATGCCACCCAGTGGTGTAAATGGCGGTATCATCCGCATATTGGGCTAGGAATATTTTGGGCTGAGAGCGTGGGATGTCACTGGTATACAGTGCAAAGAGAATAGGTGATAGCACGGAGCCCTGAGGGACTCCGGCTCTGACTGGGTGGGGGGAGGAGAGGGTGCCTTCCACGCGATAGCGAAAGCTTCTGGCTTTAAGGAAGTCTTGTAGGATGAGCACAAGACGTTCTGGCACGCCAAATTGGAATAGCTTGTAGATCAAGCCGTTGTGCCAGACTTTGTCAAAAGCTTTCGCTACGTCGAGGAAGACTGCTAGCGTAGTCTGGGGTTTGGGGTACTTATTGAAGCCCTCAATGATGTGCTCCGTGAGGCGGTGCACCTGTTGGACGCATGAGTGTCCGGGTCTGAAGCCAAACTGCTCATCTGGGATAAGGTGGTGTTCCTTAGCATGGGACTGGAGACGGTTTGCAAGTAACCGCTCGTAAAGTTTGCCTAAGGCACTGAGGAGGCTGATGGGGCGGTAACTGGTGGGGTCAGATGAGCTTTTGCCTGGTTTGTGAATGCCAATGACATTTGCACATTTCCAGGTGTCTGGGAATAAGCAGTGGCTCATAGCAGCATTGAAGATGCTGACTAAGAGATGGATGAGAGGAGGAGAGAGGGTTTTAAGAACCCTGTTGGAGATGCCATCGGCACCGGGGGATTTGCGCGGTCGGAGGGCCTTGATCAGTCTCTCCACCTCAGCGTAAGTCGCTAAGGTGATTGGTGGGAGTTCAGAGGTGACCACAGAGCTTTTACGTTCGACTTCAGCATCCACCGAATCGAGGTGAGCTTGGTCAACGTGATCTACGTTAGGGGAACACTGAGCCTCTAGGCTATCAGCTAGGCACTCAGCTTTGTCTTCGTCAAAGAACGCTGGGACAAGTGGGACTGGTCTGTATAAGGGAGGCATGTCGTTATGGTTACTTCCTTTCAAGCCTCGCGCCAAGTCCCAGTAAGCATGGTGGCTTGGCACGAGGTTTGAAAGTTTATCGCCCCATTGTTGATCACGCAACTCAGACATGCGACTTTGAACCATGCGTTCAAAGTGGCGTTTCTTAGTTTTGTTCTCTTTACTGGGGTAAGAGTCGTAATGTCGGGTCACTGCTTTACTCTCCGTCACCAATCGTCTCACATCCGCTGGAATGACAAGGCGCCGGTCATCCGGCACTATGACCTCCTTTGCGGATGCACCTACTACGGTGGAGAGGTGATTGGTGAACGAATCGATCGCAAGGGTTATGTCATCTTTTGTCAGGATATCGTCAGGGATCTTGTCTAGGTCCGGTGAACTGATAGCCTTTAGGGCATCGCCTACTTGCTTCCAGTTCACTATCGTCTTAGTGGGGCGGGGGAGGTCAGTCGTTGGGTCGGGACCTAGTCGCAGTATAATGGGTCGGTGGTCAGAGTGAAGCTCGTGAACCACTTCTATGGAGCGTAACCGGAGTGTTACGCCTCTGAATAGTGCCATGTCAAGCAAGTCAGATCGGTGGTTTTCCATATAAGGGTAGTGAGTGGGCTCAGTGGGCGCAATTATGTCAAAGTTAAGTTCTGCGATTAGGTTTTCGAGTGCAATACCTCTGGGATTGTTGACGTTACAATTCCATAGGATGTGCTTACTGTTGAAGTCGCCAATCAGAATGACGGCGCTTCCTAATGAGAATAGGGCTTCTAAGTCAGCTCGGACGATCGGCTTTTTGCAAGCTTGGTAACAGGATGCTATGACTATAGGTTGATGACCAGTCATAGCTAGGAGGCAACAAGATGCTTCCATATTAACAAGAGTCGGGGTAGGTAGGGGAATGCAGTGCAGGGACCTTTTGTAATAGATAAGAGTGCCTCCCCCACGGGAGTTCACTCTATCATCACGTACCGTTCTGTAGTTGGCAAACCTAGGGTTCGCCTTCCCCGGTTTTAGAAAGGTTTCCTGCACGCATATGATATCGATAAGGTGGGTACAACAAAAGTCGTGGACGAGGTCACGTTGTTTGAAGAGGCCGTCAGCGTTAAATGACGCTAACGAGACTGAGTACGGTTTCGTGCGTTCGGTTGTACTACCCATAGTGGTTGTACTGGGGAGGGGCCTGGGGAACGAAGCGCTTAAGGGCGCTAAGTAAATTCGCGTGTTCCAATGTGTATTGGATCACGTCCGCTGGGGATTGAGCGTATTGCATCTTGTGGAATAGCTCTTGTACCTCATTGATGTCAACCGACATAGCCAGATCGCTGACTAGGTTGATTGCCTCTTGAAGAGGGGCAGCCATCAATGGCATAGGTGGAGCTTGTGGCCGGGAAGCGGCGCGGGGAGGCGCGCGAATGGTGTTGGCGACGGGTGCCGGGAGCGCGGGGCGAGCCGGGGCCGGTGCGCGGGCAGGGGCCGCGGCGCGGGCGGGTGCGGGTGCGGGCGCGGGTGCGGGCGCGCGGGCCGGGGCGCGGGCGGTAGCGACGGTCTTAACCATACTGGGTGGTTTAGACCATGCGTTACGGGCTGGGAGCGGCGCGGGTATTACCTGTGAGGCAGGTACTACCGTTAGTTTGGGGCTTACCCGTTGGTAACGGTCGTAAGAGGGACGGGTTGGCCTATGCCTTGCCACCCTGTGGTTCACTCGTGGTGCTTTAGGGCAACCACGGTAATTCGCGGTATGCCCTTGAGCGCCGCATAACACACAGCTGGGTGGGTCCGGCGAATCCCGGGTGCGAGTGCACGCTGCTGTCGCGTGATCGCCTAGGCACTTAACGCACCTAGCGCGAGCGAAGCAGAATCGGGAGGCGTGCCCGTATAGTTGGCAGTTGTGGCACTGCGAGGGACTCCCATTCTTGTATGGGGCTTGGACATCGAGTCCTGAGAGGCCACAGACCTTTTTTAAATTAAAAATGGCCTTGCCTTCAGGAGTACGATCTAGTACTACGAGTACTAGATCGTAGGGACTGCGGTCCTTCCCGCTGTACATGCGGTGAACTGCATGTACGGGGAAGTCTTGTGCCTTCAGGTCGGCACATACCGAATCGGTATGTACCTCCTTGGGCACACCGCGGATGACCACTCGGAGGACTTTCTCCTCTTCGAGCGCATAAGTGTGAAAACTTATGCTCTCGTTGCGGAGGAGTTTTGTTAGCGCTCTGTGGTCGCTAATGGAGGAGACTTGGACTTTAATGCCCTGCTGCGTGGAGCGGGCATTAGTATAATGGATCCCACGATCCGAAACTAAACGGGACAGCATGTCCCATTTGGTTTTGTCCTGAATGAACAGGGGCGGAGGCGGTTTTTCGCGGCGCGCGCTCGCGTCCTGAGGGGACGCGGCAGTGGTGGCCGGAGCGGAGGGAGGAGACGCGGGGCGCGGGGCGGGGGTCGGCTTCTTGCCGGAGGCGGGGGCCTTAGCGGGTGCCTTGGCGGGAGGGGCGGAAGTTGCGCAACTAGCGGCTTTAGGAGCACGCTTGCGCTTTCTATCTACGACGGTATAGCCGTATCTGAGTCCGAGTCAGTGCGTAAGGCGCGACTCGGATCTACCTCCATCTCCGCTTCGGAGTCCGAAGTGGGCTCTACAACGGCGATGGAGGGACGGGTGCTCGCTGGCCTCCCAATCGGTGAGCGCGAGCGAGACCTCTCACGGGGAGGGGCTGCCACCGTGCGTCTGTTGTCTGGGCCCGGAGCGGGCGAAAGCGGACTGTCCTCTGAGAAGGACCGGGTCAGAGGAGGGACGTTGGCCTCCGGGTTTGAAGTCCCGGAGGGAGCGATGAGAGTGTCCGTGAAGCGGGCATTCTCTTCCTCTTCTAGGAGTTGCATATGTGCAACGTATAGATCGGGGTGGCGGAGGGCGAAGGTCTGAAGGACCTGCACCTCACCGTTAGAGGGACGGGACTGCATCCTGAGGGGAATACTCAGGACGCCCTAACCAGGGTTTGAATTCCCTCACACACCTTGTGAGCTCACTGTGTGAGAGGGAGTGTGTACCTACGGTGTGCCCTAGTTGTGTACCCTCTCCGAGCTTTTTTCTCGGCGGAGAGGGGTGCTCCTAAGCGCTACTCCGGGTTTGACTAGGGGTGACCCCAAGGCCAGAATTCCGGAGCCCAGCTTGCTTCGGCTGACCCGTGAAGCGGGAAAGGCCACGGTGCAAGGTTAAACCAAAACAACAACAGTGGCCGTTGTCACCGTAGGGTGTCACACTGCGACCGCAGCAAATGGCGGATTTGATCGTTCAGACGGGTTTGGCTGACGCTACCCCACGCCTGAACGACGTCGCTTAACAGCACAAAGTGTGTTGTTACGCGACTGTTACTATGTTGTGTCGGATAGTAAAGTGGTGAAATGCGCACCGAAAAGTGCGGTCGAAGCAAGACCACCAGCCCGATATGATGTTGTTCGTCCGAAACAAGGGACTGGGTAGGTGGTAATGCCAGACGTCTTAGAGCGCCTCTGCGCGACGGCACGGCGAGCTCGTAGCTCGCGTTGCTCGGCGTTCGGCGGCTGCTCAGCTTCTGCACACAAAACAAAAACTTCGTCAGGACTGCGTATTCCAAGGCACTGGTCTGCAACTAGCGTCGGAACGATGACCCGAGTGAGACGGCAATAGTGCGGGGACTATTGCGGTCTCACTGGGAGATACTGGCGGAGCTGTAGACAGGTGTGCACGGCGTGGCGGCACAGGTCGGAATGAGTGTGTGTCTCTCAGTCAATATGCGCTCAGCGCCCTCTTTAATATTTATACTTGTAGAGCGAGACAACGATATATTCTGTACTACTCATGGCAAAAACTCGCTTTACTATATATATTGGCACGTTTTTTGCGATATCATGCATTCTTAACTGACTCTCGGAGTCAACCACATCTTTGTTTCATTCCTTGTTTCATGTACCAGCGAGAACAAATTGTTACATAGGATATACGAAGAAATTGTAACATAATTTGAAGAAAGAAATACAGTCCACCATTTGAGCTACATCGAAGCGTGTGTTTTATTGACCCATAGCGTAAGGACCCCCACAACGATACTTATATAAACTGTTTAGATGAATTGCGCTACCAGAGCAGAGACGCAAATTTTGATAAGCTACACTCAATGTTTTAACGTGAAATTGTCTATGTTACTTCTACAATGTATGGGGAACGGTACCCCTATATAAGGTGGATTTTCTAAGTGAACAAACAAGACAAATTTTTGCAATTAGCTTGAAACTTGTTGACTGTATATTATGTAGATATTAACTGTAAGTATTACTGTAACCTCATTTTAGTATATAATACGGGATAACTCACGTGAATCAGTCAGATAGCTCCGACTATAGTTTCAACCACATTCGATGGTCTTTTTCAAGGAGAGCTCGGGACGCCCGCGTTGACGTCTCGCTTAGCACTGCGGGCGGCAGCTCGTAGTCCGCGTGACGTCATCGGTTGGTGCGAGGGGTGGGTTGCAGTTGGTCGTGTCGTCGACTGATGCGAATCCTCTTCGTCGCTGATGGTGAAATCCCGGCTGGCATGGGGAACGTCCCAGCAAAAAGAACTCACCACATCTCCACGGGTCTAGTGTGGTTGAAACTATAGTCGGAGCTATCTGACTGATTCGCGTGAGTTATCCCGTATTATTTACTAAAATGAGTGAAAACCACGTTAGTTTTTATAATAAAATTACTGTAACCTGTTGAGGGGTGACTTGTTTAGTGCCGAACATTGATAGCAGTACTCGCTATGTGGTAGTAGGGGTAACCTTTGAATACCATGCTACTTCAGGTGTATGTTCATACTACACATGTACAACAAAAAGAGTCAAGACTAAGGAAGAGAGCTGTTTATTGACTTAAATTTAAAAAAAAAGCCATAAGATATTTATTTCTAAGAGCGTGTTTTGTCTAAATAGGGTATATATAATAATATTTTGTATGTTGACCGTATAAAAAGCCTATTCTATTCCATTAGCCGAAAGAAATGTCGTTCTAAGTTCCTCTGAATAAAATCTATCAATGCAATGGTTATAATGTAAACTTGAATGGCCTTTACCAAAACCGCTACTAAATAGAATAATTATTTATTTATTTTAGGCAACTTATGGTAATATATAATACACAGGCCGGACTTGTATAATACCATTTTCACAACCTGCGTTTAAAATTCAACCTCCATGAGTTACAGAAGATTATTTCTATACAATACTTTATCGACGCCTCCGGTTTGACACCAAGCCTAGGTAATTACCAAATAATTATCAAGTATTTTTCTGTTTTTTTTTCTATTATAAGAACATCCTTAAATCTATCTATTAAATTTATTGTAATTATAGGTTAGCCTGAACAACATCTTCGACTACATCATCACATACCATCTGGTGGGATAACAGTCAAAAGAAAGAAGTATAAACATATTTGGAATCATGCTTGTCATCTGTAGAGATAATATACGGAAAATTAAATTAACAATTTCGCAGTGTGAGTGAATAGATCGTGCAAAGTTCAGTCACTGTTTTCAACTGCACTTTCAGAGTAAGCAGGAAATTAACAGGAAGTTGTAAGTGCGTGAAGTTTGAATTGTTTGCGTAGCTCTGAACCTGTTTAGTGGTCTTTTGGAATTTGCTTCTGTTCATTAATATTTTCATTAACAACGGATTGGCCCGGGTTTTTGATGCTGAAAAATAAAGAAAATATAGAAGATATATAGAAAAATATCAACGCTGAACAATTTTTTTATTAAACTTTACCAAAAAAATCGTAATACATGCTTTCACTTCCAAATTCACACTTCAAACTTCTTATTCTTGCCTAAGTCCCAACCCTATCATCACAAAAGTTTTTCTTCAAGCTCCTAACAGTGTTTTCCGGCAACTGTCTTTGAGAGCTTAGTTGTAGGTTACTCTGAATAAACCTTTGACCAGATCATCACTTACCATCAGGCGATCTATATAATATCTAGATATCATACTATGTGACTACTTGACTATTCAAACTCTAGCCTAACAACTATATACAAAATACATAAAACAACAAAATAAATAATAACTAACAATAATTTATTATAATTACTATTTAAGTATTGGAATACCCTCAATATACTTGAAAAAAAAAATACAAAAATTACAAAAAGGTACTGACAGAAATCCTGACGTTTCTCTGACCTCAAACCTAATTCGCAATTTCAGGGACTGATCGCGTTCTAAACTCAAACTTTTTTACGCAATTACAAACAAAAAGTTCCACACAATTAACTTTAATGAACTCCAATTTGAAACAAAGCAACTTCACTTGTAGCAAAACCGCTGTGAGTTTGCAACCGTTTAAACTTGCCCTTCTGACGAGTCCTTCAATTTGTGCAACTAGATTAAACCTTTTGTACCAAGACAATCTTGAGAGGAATATTTAATTAAGAAAAGGAACTGCGTTCTGAGATGATGAACGTGAAATTGCTTGTTGAAGTCGGTAGTCGGTAACCGTGCGTACCCAAACATTCAGAACATTGTGTTCAATCATGGTCGCCATTTGGATAACTTATTTTTTATAATTCAGTGATACCGTTTTCGTTTGATAAGGGACTTCCAAAAATGGGGGAGGTTCTCAATCGACCGTATGTTTTTTTATATGTTTTATGCGCAATTATTCCGCCAATCATGAATTGATTTTGATGCTCAGTTTACCGTCTCTTGGCTCATTTAAATTTCATCAAAATACATACCCATGACGAAGGTAGGAGGGACAGCAAAATAACTTAACTCTTATTTCGCTCTTTGAGTAAACGAGTATAATTATATGTGTGTTCCTAATTGCTTATAACTTATTCTATTGCTATCTGCGACGATCTATAATTGGTTTTATGTTTTTATATACATATAGGTATACGTATTAGAAGTTTGTCCTAGGTGTTGGTCATAAACTATATATTCAAGATTGAAGTAACAATGACTTGAATAGGTTTGGAAAGTATTTCACATTAAAGAACCGAGAAATGTGTGCTAAACGAGTTTATTTCCGCGATTTATTCCGCCTTCTTTTATATCCGCCATGGAGAAATGAACACAGAATTTTTATCTCAATGAAAACAATCAAAAACTTGCAAAATATGATATTCGCTTAGTGTCATGTTATATTTTACTATATTTCCAATGATATTTTCATAGATTTGGATTTAGGAAGACTGCTGCCCATATAACAAATACCAAAATTATCTGATTATATTCTTGTCAAATTCAAAAATTCAAATTCAAAATCATTTATTCAATTTAGGCGTCTACGACGCTCTTATGAAGGTCAATTGCAAATTTTAATACCTATTGAAATATTCTACATTGTACTGCCACGTTCAGCAAAAAAAGTTTATAGAGCCACTGCGAGAAGAACGGGCAAGAAACTCGGGGCCATTCTTTTAAACGTCTTTTTACAATGTGTTATAAACAATATAATACAATTATTACAATATTTGTTTAAATTACGTAGGAGACATGTGATGGCTTGGCAGAGGTGGAAGTTTCCAAGCATTTTTGTCGTTTAAGTAATCACAAACTGTGTAGTAGGATTTCTTAATCAAAATATTTTTCACGTGCAATTTGAATTTTCCTTCTGTGAGCATTGTAATATGTTCGGGAATTTTATTATAAAACCGCACACTATTACCTAAAAAGGACCTTTTATTTGTCTTTGCTAATCTAAAACATGGTACCGTTAATTTATATTTGTTCCTAGTGTTGTAATGATGGTTGTCACTGTTTAATTTAAATTTACTCAATTTTTTCCGAACATACATAATATTTTCAAATATATACAGACTCGGTAAAGTTAATATATCAATTTCTTTAAAAAGATCCCTTAGAGATTCCCTAGGATCCATTTCATATATGGCTCGAATTGCACGCTTTTGTAAGATAAAGATTGTCTCTATCTCAGCAGCAGCTCCCCACAGCAATACACCATACGACATAATACTGTGGAAGTATGCGAAATAAACTAGCCGTGCAGTAGCTACATCTGTTAACTGTCTTATCTTACATCTTGTTTTGTCCTAGGTATGTTAAAATATTTTTTTTCGGACTCCACATAGGTGAGTTAAGGGTAAGAAGTTGAATGAATTAACTCAAAACAATCGCCGTTAACCCGCTCGTTATTACCATAACCTTTAACAATGTAATTAAAAGTCGACACGTAAACTTGCACTTAATTAAAACCCATTTAGCTAAGACAACTTTAAACCATTAAAACTTCTGCATCTCTGCGTTTAAATAGTATGTATAAGGATAGTCTAAGCTCTTCCGCTCGCATCTTTGTTTTGCTTTTTTCGCTCGTCTTTGTATCGCTTTTCTCGCTCACATTTTTGTTTGTGCTTTTCTCGCTTTCAGGCGTTTACGCTTCGTATTTCATAAACGCGACTTTTCCAACATTCATAAGGCGAAGCTAAGTCACCAAATGTGTACGAGCTTTGCTTTCATCGTGCGAGCATTTCGGTAAATTATGCAATATCTTTATACAATGTTTGTGTCATAAAACCTGAATTATATGTTGGAATGAAGGTGTGTACGACTTTGAAAGGAAGAGAAAATGATGATTTAAGAAATTCGAGAACCGTCGAATTTATTTTCACACACAACTTTCGTCTCATTGTCTGTCATTCTAATATTAGTAACTGATTATATATCAATATATATCAATATAATTACAGGCACTATCTCGTGCTACAGGAAAAACATTTAGAGCATAAACTTTTGCGGAAATTTTGAAGCGTTCGTAGCGTAGTGTGCTTAGCCGTTTTTAACCGATCAGCTTGTCCGTTGTGGTAATAACTGAATGGGCGGCCGCTAGTGGCATTACTACAACGAGCATTGGGCGTGTTTTTCCTACAGTCGCCTGTACATTAAAGATATAGTGCATGTAGCCCTTTCCACACAAATGTAGTTTCATAATATTTACAATAACATGTATTCAAACTCGGTGAAATTACATATACATCTTTTTTGGTTTGGTTTGCCAGTTCGATCTCACATTTATCTTATTCCTGCGGAAATTAGAATCTCCATACAAAAAGATTGTTCTGAATATTTATATACATAAAAATATGGACAACTGGCAAACCTCACGGACATAAAAGCATAATTTCACTGAGTATGAACACTTGTAAAAAATAAAATTAAAATATGACGAAACTTTTTACATGGACTTTACAAAGACATTGAGCTTAATATATGGAACACTCCCATTTTTTTAAAGGCAGGTCTTTATATTCTCGAGAACTTGCGCTGTACTGAATTTAACACATTTTGAATTCAGAGAAAACATAAAAATAAAGACGAAAACAATAAACAAAGCTTTTACAACTAAATTAATGATATTCCATTCGTGCCAGTGGGAAAACAATCAACCTGTATGTAGTTGAAAATCCTTTTGATTTAAATCGAATCAGGGATGTAGGTGTTTGTTGAATGTTTCGCGTATTTAAAACTCAGTCTATTAAAAATTAAAATTTTTCAATCAAAAAAAAATGTATATAATCTTTGTACCCATATATATTCTGGGGGACTATACTGCTCGCGTCCGTAGGATTTAGCCCTCGATGTCCTACACGTGTCCCCTGGGTGGCGCCAAAAGAGCAGTACTTTTCAGGTGGTAGGCTTAGGCCGCGGCGTGTTACCACCCACCAGACAAAGCCATGCCGCCAAGCGGTCGCGTTACGGCATGATGTCTGGTGAAGCCATTATGGGGAACGGGTCGGAAACAGTTGCGCTTATTACTATAGCTAGTCGTGACACATTGAAGGTCAATATACCTGGCAGCCAATCTTGGAGAGCAGCGGGATCCGAGGCACGGTTCTCCGCTGGCCGACCGCAGATAGTTGGGGGCCCAAGTAGTGAGCCAGCCACTCATGAAAGGCTGCCCCGCCATCTCGCGAAAAATCCCGGAGGTGCGCCATCGTGCTGGTTGGCGACCAGATGAGAGGACCCAATGGACACCTCTGCCCGCGGTCTCCAGGATTGGTTCCCATAAGGTGGAAAAGCTTAATTTGTGTCACGGTTTGGTAGTATGCACCTCGTTTCCACTTCCGTTTCCCTTTACCTATTTTCACTCCCCATAAAAATGAAAAGAAGAAAAAACAGAATTAAGGTTAAACAGCGGAAGCAAGTCCTCTCCCTCCAAGTGCACCTCTCAAACATTCGAGGCTTGCACTCAAATATCAACTCGGTCCACCACCATCTCGAGACCGCAAAACCGCATATTCTGTTTCTCACGGAGACGCAGATCAAATGTCCAGCTGACGCGGCATACCTTGCCTACCCTGGTTATATGCTAGAACATAGCTTCAAAGCCAGGGCGGGAGTTTGTATGTATGCCCGCGATGACATTTGCTATCGGTGTCTCCGCAACCTTGAAGACCCAAAATTTTTGAGTCATGTGGGTTCTGGTGGACAATGGCATGGAGAAAATTCTCTATGCTAGTGTCTACCGACCACACAGCGGAGATGAGGAGATGACCAGGCTCACAAATTACCTCAGTGAGTCGGTGGATGTGGGCCAACAGAGGTATCCTTCTGCTCAATTAGTGCTTCTGGGGGATTTCAACGCCCACCATCAAGACTGGCTATACCCATACCAGAGCACAGACCACGCTGGTCGAGAGATGCGCAAGCTTGCCTTGACGCTAGACCTCACACAGCTGGTCCAAGGAGCTACAAGGATACCGGACATTGATGGCCACACAGCCAATTGCTTGGACCTTCTGCTGACAACAGATCCAGACCGCTACTCAGTGTCGGTTTCATCACCTTTAGGTAGTTCCGACCACTGTATGGTGAAGTCTGTATCAGTCTACTCCCCGCCCGATCCCAGCCCAAAATGCACGCGGCGAGTGTGGCGATACAGGTCAGCAGATTGGGATGAGGTGCGTTGTTTTTTCGCGTCTTACCCTTGGTTAGTTTGGTCAGGTTTGTTTTCCTTCTAGCGATCCCTCAATTTGCGCGGATGCTGTGACAGAAGTATTACGTCAAGGTATGGAATATTTCATACCATTTTCTGACGTCCCGCTGTCCAGCAAAGCTCGCCCATGGTTTAATGCTAAATGTGAAGATGCAGAAGCGTCAAAGCATGAGGCTTACTTAGCTTGGGCTGATGCTCGAACCCGCAAATCTAGAGATGTACGTGAAAAGAAGAAAGCATTTAACCTGGCTGCCAAGTCTTGCAAAAAGGCTCATAAGAAGGCTCGCTTCGATCATATACGCCGAACAGGGAACAAACTTGCTTCTTACCCCTCGGGTAGCAAAGCGTTTTGGTCCTGGCGAAATCGATCGAAGAGAACTTCTGCCGTCCCTCACTGCCTCCACTGCTGAAACCCAACGGCTCCCTAGCGCACACTGCTGAAGAGAAAGCAAATTTATTTGCCTCTCTGTTTGCAGAATCTTCACGTTTAGATGCTGGCAATGCTGTACCTTCTAGTCTGCCAAACTGCGGGACGTTAATGTCAGATATCCGCATTCGACAATCTGAAGTACGCAAAGCGTTGCGCGATCTGGACGTGAACAAAGCTAGTGGTCCAGACAATATACCAGCTGTAGTCTTGAGGATGTGTGCGCCTGAGTTGACTCCAACATTGACTCGCCTCTTTCGCTTGTCTATGACGACTGGTCAAGTGCCTAAGTCCTGGAAGCTTGCAAACGTGCAGCCCGTGCCCAAAAAGGGTAGTCGCGCAGACCCTGCCTATTACAGGCCTATTTCAGTCACTTCCATACTGTGTAAGACGATGGAACGTGTACTGAACCACAGGCTCCTGGCATACCTAGAAGTTAATGATCTCCTCAGTGACCGACAATACGGGTTTCGCCGAAACCGGTCTACTGGGGATCTTCTTGTGTATGCCACTCACATCTGGAGCGAAGCCATCGAGAACCACGGAGAGGCGCTTGCTGTTTCTCTCGATATCTCGAAGGCTTTCGACAGGGTTTGGCACGATAGCCTTATTAGCAAGCTTCCTTCATACGGCCTTCCCACTGGTTTATGTGTTTGGATTTCAGATTGGTCTTGCGGGATCGGTCGATTCGAGTAGTCATCGATGGCTGTTCTTCCGACCAATTGGCTATTAACGCCGGAGTCCCTCAAGGATCAGTACTCTCTGCAACGCTTTTTCTGCTGCATATTAATGATCTGCTTAAGCCCGGTATTTTTGGGTACGCAGACGACAGCACCGTTGTAGAGAGTTATACATCTAACGCAAGAACCAGTGCATTACAAATCTAGTCTCATAGGGAAGCGATGGTTCAGCGCTTGAACTTTTCTCTGAAGGCAGTCTCCGATTAGGGCAATGCTAATCTGGTTAAGTTCAATGCTGCTAAAACCCAGGCGTGTTTTTTCTCCGCCAAACGCCCTTTTCAGCTGGATCCGTGCCGATAAGTAACCATCTCGAGCTTCTTGGCATCTCATTAACACCGACTCTCAATTTCGGCTCTTATTTTGAGTCTAAAGCCCAGGTAGCCTCAAAAAAGCTTGGTGTTTTAACTAAGGTGTGACAATACTTCACACCGGGACAGCTGCTTAATCTTTATCAAGCGCAAGTCCGGACATGTATGGAGTACTGTTCTCACCTTTGGGATGGTTCTGCCAAATACCAGCTGGAGACACTGGAAGCTATTGAGAGGAGAGCCAAGAGACTCATTAGCGACGACCAACTTGTAAGCAAGAGACTCCAAAGTCTCGAGCATCGCCGCAAAGTCGCTTGCTTATCGGTTTTTTATCGGATACATTTCGGGTGGATATTCCATTTACCCGAACGAAGCGATTTGCATCTTCTTTCATCATACGAACCGCCAGGACATGGAATACTCTGCCTGAGGCTGTGTTTCCGGTTAAGTACAATATGGGGGTCTTCAAGAAGCGAGTGAACAGGTATCTCCTGGGTAAGCACGCTCCATCATCGATCGCATCATCACTTAACATCAGGTGAGATAGTGGTCAAGTGCTATCCAGTTCGGAATAAAAAAAAAAAAAATACTGTATCAGTCGGATATAGTCCACTACTGAAAACAGGCTATGGACAGTAGCCCCCAATATGGAGGGGGGGGGGGGGGGGGTGCGGACGATATGCATCTCGGGGTTTGTCTACTTAATATCAGGTGGGCCTGGTGCTTGTTCCATCACAATACCATAAAAAAATGCAACCTTGCAAGTTAAAAAAATATACCCACGATGTCATTTTAACATTATTTTATTTCAACAGGAAATGTGTACGTTCGTTCAAGAGCCTTTTGATTAAAAGGGTTACAAAATTATCAATTAATCTTCACTCTTCAGTGGAAACTGAAATAATATTGTTGATTGAACTTTCCAATTTCAAAGTCTTATTACTTTCATTGTACTAAAAGCGCTAGTCAGGATTCCTGACTGAACGCAATTACTTTATGCGGCGCGGCGTTCACGCCCTTTGACCAGACAATTGACCTGATTTTACAGTTGCAGGCTGTCCTACATTGCAATAAAGGTGAAGTTATGTTCTCTTTTTATAAATGCGGTGTATTGTCTGTTGTCAGTTCTTTTGTGGATTATGTGAAACTTCTGATCAAGGGCATTAAATTAAACCTGTCGTCGATAGGATGGTGCTTGGAACATAAAATAATATGTATTTTATGAATTATTTACTTTATTCCTATTTATTTATTTGTAGCTTGATGTAACCAAAATTCACAAAGATATCATACGAGTATCTTTGTGAATTAGAATAATTTAGACATTTTACTTTGTTTACAACAATTGTTACCATGGTTACCAGTACTATAGGTATTTTGTGCCAGTGTGTAGTTGACAAATTTATTAATTGATAATCCAGCCAAAAATTATACAATTCTATAGTAATAATAATAATAACACATCACGATCCATGAAAGTGACTGTTTTGAAACAAATTTGCAAAATGCTAACTGTGTCTGTCAGAAAATTGAAAAAGTCAACTGCGTGAAATATTTAGGAATCTTAATTGACCAAAATCTGTCCTTTGAAAATCACATTAATGGCCTAACTAAAAGAGTACGTAAATTTATAAATGTAATGAAAATTCTAAGACCAGTTACTGAACCACAGGTGAAAAGGCTAGTATACATCTCGCTATGTCAGTCTTTTTTACAATGTAATAAAAAAGTTTACTTTTTTAAAAGTATGGAGAGGGGCTGCAAAAACTCATATGATTAAGCTCGAACGTGCTCAAAGAGGTGTCCTTGAGGTAATTTTAGGAAAACCACGGCGATACTCAACTGATAAGCTTTATGAAGTAGCCACTGTCCTGAATGTACGTCAACTATTCATTGCATAAGCCATGGTAAAAATTATCCCATATCCCACCAGCTCTCAATCATCTTGGGCTCGATCCGTAAGACCACTAAGACAGGATCTACCTGAAATAAACACGACGTTCGCAAGTCGCCTCCCAAAATATGTGCAAGTATACACCTTTAATGCAGTCTGCACAAAAGTTAATATTAAAAACTGCTCGTCTTTTGAAGCTAATAACAAAATCAAAAGGTGGCTGTTCTCACTCTTCTATGAAGAGACAGAAAGACTTGTAAAAAGCGGTGACTCTTAGGCCTCTACTAAGGCTTTATATACTTTAGTGGAGGCTCAAGAGTCACGGGAACGCAAACACGGTTCCAGTGCTATACAATAAAATATATTACTCACCCCTATCAATATGATATAATAGATGGGTTTAGTATCCACGTACGATTGATTTTATAGCCTCCCATTAAACAGCGTCTGCTTTTGCCCTAGAATAAAATACTTAGGTAATAAAATATGACATTATAAGTAACAAACACTTTTCTTTTAACATATTTTATGATTAATATTGTTAGATACTTGGAAACATAGGTTCTTATAGGCTTAGATCTATGATAACTGCCACAATGTAGCATGCTATGGAAATGCAGTGAGTACAGTTTCGCGCAATACACTTATTGCTTAAATGTAAAGGATAAATAAGGGTACCCAAGACACAGGCTCTGCCTAGTTTGGGACCTATTGATATTCTTACTAATTTCAACTTGAAACTCTTTTAATGTAATTTAGTTTGTACTGTATAAGTCTACTTTTTGGAAATAAATTATTATTATTATCAAGATAAATGTTAGTTATCTCGTGACGTTCTCTATTTTATTCTCTCACGTGACCTATAAGAACCAAAGTCTTAAAGTGTAGTAGTGTGTCAGTATCAGCAGAGCGCCAGCGTGGCATTTAGGTACAATCGGACGGGTGAGTGGTCTTTCTCTATAATTTATATTATGAACAAGATTTTCTCTATAAAAAAAAACTTGTTTTAAACATGCTTTTATTATTATCTTGCTAGTAAAATATTTAAAAATTTAAAAATAAATCTCGTGAAGACAATTCAAATGAGCCCAAACTGGATGAGGTTGTGTCGTTACATTGAGAAGTTACTTTGGCCACCTTCCAGCTCCATCATCAGATAAGCACCATTTCATCATAATATTGCATTGTCACGCGATTTTCACTTGTATGCCAAATTTTAGCTCAATCAGTAACCGGGAAGTAGATCAAATTTAATTTACAAGATTTGATGACAAACATCGCGACAGGTGAAACTAAATAAAAGCTCGTGAAGAGCGCGTATCGAACAAAAACTAATTTAGTATAATAGCTGTTGTATATCTGAAAGTTTAAAGTGACAAGGGTCAAGCAACTTTGGTTTCAATACTTAACTTACTTTAAAATACAGGGTCAACAAGTAAACATCCTAAGTCATGTTGACACAAGTGGTCATATATTATTGTTTTAATTTGTGAACTAATACTACTTAAATTATTTTTACTGCGTAGGTATTTACTGACCGCGGGGTGCTGGGCTAGAATGTTACCTCCCTATCTCTTCCCGTGGGTGTCGTACCAGGTCATAATATACTGGCAGCAGCGCCCACTGAGGAACTGCTTTTTTTTTTCTTTTTCTTTTTTTTTCACTCTCACTTTCACTACACATTCCGACCTGTGCCGCCACGCCGTGCACACCTGTCTACAGCTCCGCCAGTATCTCCCAGTGAGACCGCAATAGTCCCCGCACTATTGCCGTCTCACTCGGGTCATCGTTCCGACGCTAGTTGCAGACCAGTGCCTTGGAATACGCAGTCCTGACGAAGTTTTGTTTTGTGTGCAGAAGCTGAGCAGCCGCCGAACGCCGTGCAACGTGAGCTACGAGCTCGCCGTGCCGGCGCGCAGAGGCGCTCTAAGACGTCAGGCATTACCACCTACCCAAGTCCCTTGTTTCGTTATCATAACACTCCGGGCTGGTGGTCTTGTTCTGACCGCACTTTTCGGTGCGCACTTCACAACTTTACTACTCGACACAACATTGCACCAGTGCGCGTAACAACACACTTTGTGCTGTTAAGCGACGTCGTTCAGGCGTGGGGTAGCGTCAGCCAAACCCGTCTGAACGATCAAATCCGCCATTTGCTGCGGTCGCAGTGTGACACCCTACGGTGACAACGGCCACTGTTGTTGTTTTTGGTTTAAAAATGGTGGTTAAAAACGTGGCCTTTCCCGCTTCACGGGTCAGCCGAAGCAAGCTGGGCTCCGGGACAACTGGCCTTGGGGTCGCCCCTAGTCAACCCCGGAGCAGCATTAGGATCACCCCTCTCCGCCGAGAAAAAAGCTCGGAGAGGGTACACAACTAGGGCACACCATAGGTACTCACTCCCTCTCACACAAGTGAGCTCACGAGTTGCGAGAGGGAGACAGAACCCGTTAGGCCATCCTGAGTATTCCCCTCAGGATGCAACGTCCCTCTAACGGTGAGGTGGAGGTCCTTCAGACCTTTGCCCTCCGCTACCCCGAACTCTACGCTGATCATCAGCAATCGCTTAACGATGCAGAGAGTGCCCGCCTCACGGACACTCTCATCGCTCCCTCCGGAACTTCAATCCCGGAGTCCATCGTCCCTCCTCTGACCCGGTCCTTCTCAGAGGACAGCCCGCTTTCGCCCGCTCCGGGCCCAGATAATAGACGCACGGTGGTAGCCCCTCCCCGTGAGAGGTCTCGCTCGCGCTCACCGATCGGGAGGCCAGCGAGCACCCGTCCCTCCATCGCCGTTGTCGAGCCCACTACGGACTCCGAAACGGAGATGGATGTAGATCCGAGTCGCGCCTCACGCACTGACTCGGACTCCGATAACGACGGCTATACCGTCGTAGATAGAAAACGCAAGCGTGCTCCTAAAGCCACTAGTTGCGCAACTTCCGCCCCTCCCGCCAAGGCACCCGCTAAGGCCCCCGCCTCCGGCAAGAAGCCGACCCCCGCCCCGCGCCCCGCGTCTCCTCCCTCCGCTCCGGCCACTACTGCCGCGTCCCCTCAGGACGCGAGCGCGCGCCGCGAAAAACCGCCTCCGCCCCTGTTCATTCAGGACAAAACCAAATGGGACATGCTGTCCCGTTTAGTTTCGGATCGTGGGATCCATTACACTAATGCCCGCTCCACGCAGCAGGGCATTAAAGTCCAAGTGTCCACCATTAGCGACCACAGAGCGCTAACAAAACTCCTCCGCAATGAGAGCATAAGCTTCCATACTTATGCGCTCGAAGAGGAGAAAGTCCTCCGAGTGGTCATCCGCGGTGTGCCCAAGGAGGTACATACCGATTCGGTATGTGCCGACCTGAAGGCACAAGACTTCCCCGTACATGCAGTTCACCGCATGTACAGCGGGAAGGACCGCAGTCCCTACGATCTAGTACTCGTAGTACTAGATCGTACACCTGAAAGCAAGGCCATTTTTAATCTAAAAAAGGTCTGTGGCCTCTCAGGACTCGATGTCCAAGCCCCATACAAAAATGGGAGTCCTTCGCAGTGCCATAACTGCCAACTATACGGGCACGCCTCCCGTTTCTGCTTCGCTCGCGCTAGGTGCGTTAAGTGCCTAGGCGATCACGCGACAGCAGCGTGCACTCGCACCCGGGACTCGCCGGACCCACCCAGTTGTGTTCTATGCGGTGCTCAAGGGCATACCGCGAATTACCGTGGTTGCCCTAAAGCACCACGAGTGAACCACAGGGTGGCAAGGCAT
Organism: Plagodis dolabraria; assembly: GCA_963854805.1. Classification (NCBI taxonomy): domain Eukaryota; kingdom Metazoa; phylum Arthropoda; class Insecta; order Lepidoptera; family Geometridae; genus Plagodis; species Plagodis dolabraria. The sequence continues at coordinate 20,024,418 of OY978457.1, read as the reverse complement.
AGGCCGACCCGCCCCTCTTACGACCGTTACCAACGGGTAAGCCCTAAACTAACGGTAGTACCTGCCTCACAGGTAATACCCGCGCCGCTCCCAGCCCGTAACGCATGGTCTAAACCACCCAGTATGGTTAAGACCGTCGCTACCGCCCGCGCCCCGGCCCGCGCGCCCGCACCCGCGCCCGCACCCGCACCCGCCCGCGCCGCGGCCCCTGCCCGCGCACCGGCCCCGGCTCGCCCCGCGCTCCCGGCACCCGTTGCCAACACCATTCGCGCGCCTCCCCGCGCCGCTTCCCGGCCACAAGCTCCCCCTATGCCATTGATGCCATTGATGGCTGCCCCTCTTCAAGAGGCAATCAACCTAGTCAGCGATCTGGCTATGTCGGTTGACATCAATGAGGTACAAGAGCTATTCCACAAGATGCAATACGCTCAATCCCCAGCGGACGTGATCCAATACACATTGGAACACGCAAACTTACTAAGCGCCCTTAAGCGCTTCGTTCCCCAGGCCCCTCCCCAGTACAACCACTATGGGTAGAACAACCGAACGCACGAAACCGCACTCAGTTTCGTTAGCGTCATTTAACGCTAATGGCCTTTTCAGACAACGTGACCTCGTCCACGACTTTTGTTGTACCCACCTTATCGATATCATATGCGTGCAGGAGACCCTTCTATAACCGGGGAAGGCGAACCCTAGGTTTGCCAATTACAAAACGGTACGTGATGATAGAGTGAACTCCCGTGGGGGAGGCACTCTTATCTATTACAAAAGGTCCCTGCACTGCATTCCCCTACCTACCCCGACTCTTGTTAATATGGAAGCATCATGTTGCCTCCTAGCTATGACTGGTCATCAACCTATAGTCATAGCGTCCTGTTACCAAGCTTGCTCCAAGCCGATCGTCCGAGCTGACTTAGAAGCCTTGTTCTCATTAGGAAGCGCCGTCCTTCTGATTGGCGACTTCAACAGTAAGCACATCCTATGGAATTATAACGTCAACAATCCCAAAGGTATTGCACTTGAAAACCTAATCGCAGAACTTAACTTTGACATAATTGCGCCCACTGAGCCCACTCACTACCCTTATATGGAAGACCATCGACCTGACTTGCTTGACATGGCACTACTCAGAGGCGTAACTCTCCGGTTACGCTCCATAGAAGTGGTTCAAGAGCTTCACTCTGACCACCGACCCATTATACTGCGACTAGGTCCCGACCCAACGACTGACCTCCCCCGCCCCACTAAGACGATAGTGAACTGGAAGCAAGTAGGCGATGCCCTAAAGGCTATCAGTTCACCGGACCTTGACAAGATCCCTGACGACATCCTGACAAAAGATGACGTAACCCTTGCGATCGATTCGTTCACCAATCACCTCTCCACCGTAGTAGGTGCATCCGCAAAGGAGGTCGTAGTGCCGGACGACCGGCGCCTTGTCATTCCAGCGGATGTGAGACGATTGGTGACGGAGAGTAAAGCAGTGACCCGACATTACGACTCTTACCCCAGTAAAGAGAACAAAACTAAGAATCGCCACTTTGAACGCATGGTTCAAAGTCGCATGTCTGAGTTGCGTGATCAACAATGGGGCGATAAACTTTCAAACCTCGTGCCAAGCCACCATGCTTACTGGGACTTGGCGCGAGGTTTGAAAGGAAGTAACCATAACGACATGCCTCCCTTATACAGACCAGTCCCACTAGTCCCAGCGTTCTTTGACGAAGACAAAGCTGAGTGCCTAGCTGATAGCCTAGAGGCTCAGTGTTCCCCTAACGTAGATCACGTTGACCAAGCTCACCTCGATTCGGTGGATGCTGAAGTTGAACGTAAAAGCTCTGTGGTCACCTCTGAACTCCCACCAATCACTTTAGCGACTTACGCTGAGGTGGCGAGACTGATCAAGGCCCTCCGACCGCGCAAATCCCCCGGTGCCGATGGCATCTCCAACAGGGTTCTTAAAACCCTCTCTCCTCCTCTCATCCATCTCTTAGTCAGCATCTTCAATGCTGCTATGAGCCACTGCTTATTCCCAGACACCTGGAAATGTGCAAATGTCATTGGCATTCACAAACCAGGCAAAAGCTCATCTGACCCCACCAGCTACCGCCCCATCAGCCTCCTCAGTGCCTTAGGCAAACTTTACGAGCGGTTACTTGCAAACCGTCTCCAGTCCCATGCTAAGGATCACCACCTTATCCCAGATGAGCAGTTTGGCTTCAGACCCGGACACTCATGCGTCCAACAGGTGCACCGCCTCACGGAGCACATCATTGAGGGCTTCAATAAGTACCCCAAACCCCAGACTACGCTAGCAGTCTTCCTCGACGTAGCGAAAGCTTTTGACAAAGTCTGGCACAATGGCTTGATCTACAAGCTATACCAATTTGGCGTGCCAGAACGTCTTGTGCTCATCCTACAAGACTTCCTTAAAGCCAGAAGCTTTCGCTATCGCGTGGAAGGCACCCTCTCCTCCCCCCACCCAGTCAGAGCCGGAGTCCCTCAGGGCTCCGTGCTATCACCTATTCTCTTTGCACTGTATACCAGTGACATCCCACGCTCTCAGCCCAAAGTATTCCTAGCCCAATATGCGGACGATACCGCCATTTACACCACTGGGTGGCATATCAACAGACAGTCCTATTTCGTCATTCAACGGGCCGTCACCGAGATCGGTGACTGGTTCCGAAAATGGCGCATCGCGGTCAACCCAGCTAAAAGCACAGCTATGTGCTTTACTGAGAAGACACGCTCCCCTTACCCGAAACCGCTTATTTTGTTCGACGAACCCATTCCCTGGGTTCCTAGAACAAAATACCTCGGAGTCACCCTTGATCGTCATCTCACCTTTAACGATCACATAACAACCGTCCGTAACAGAGCGGCCTTCGTAATGGGTCGCCTTGGTCCCCTACTTCGCAAAGAGAGTAAAATGTCTCTTAGTAATAAGAAGATACTTTACACTGCCTGCATCCGCCCCATCATGACTTACGCATCAGTAGTGTTTAGTCATGCTAGTGAGGCCCACCTTCATAAACTTCAAGTCATCCAAAACCGTTTTCTTCGTAATGCAACCGGCGCCCCGTGGTATATCCGGAACACCGAGTTGCATTGCGACTTAAACCTTCCCTCTCTAGCGCAGTTCAATAAGGACTGCGCCCGCTGATACTTTGATCGAGCGCCCCACCACCCGAACCCATTGGTTGTCCAGGCATCGAACTACTCGACTGCCTCTTCTATCCCATTTTTCAAACCCCCCCGTCGCCGACCACGGTAGGTATTAGACGACCCGGATGACCCCATCGCAGCCATTACATTGGCAGCTTTAGCGTTATCCGCAAGTCGTCGAGGTAAAATCCCCAGGTGTGAGGTAATTAGAGGTCACACAATCAAACACCGAGCCCGCCGGCGAGCTCGAGGCAAAAACAAGGTCACGATAAATTGCTCTCCAAATAGTCAAAGAGTACTATTCAGTAGGGCCCAATTGTGCAACACTGCAGTTTGCACAGAGGCATTTTGCTCCGATCCCCGTCTCTCGACAGCGAGACAAGCCGAGGTCCGAACCACAGTGGTGCCCTTGAGCTCGCTGTCAACCCCTCCTATAGTAGCGGCACGTTTTCGGCGTCCGCAGGAGACGGAGGTAGAAAGCGCTTTTCGCCTTCTACGCCCGTCTCGGGAGAAGTGCCTTCGGCACTTCTCCCTCCCGGGCTATTGTAGGGCCAGGCCCTCGCCCAAAACCCGGTGGAGCTGGACGACCGCACAGGCGGTAGCCAGCATCTCTGTCCTCCCTAAAAAAAAAAAAAAAAAACTGAGGAACTGCTGTCATACACTCTGATTCACAAGGTGCCTAATGTATGTATGGGATAATATGTATGGCAAACTCCACAGGATGTGTTCAGCAGTGAACAATCCGGCTCATACAGTACTGGTATATATACTGCATATAGATTAATGTTGCTCTTGAGTTAATGAATGAATAATAGATACCAAAATACACGACTTCATTATGCATTGCATATTATATTTATAAAAAAAACTGGATTTTTACTTATGGATATCAATCCATAAGTAAAAATTACTTAAAATTAGTACTTAGGCTAGTTTTTTGGGGTCAGGTACCTAATAAAAGTAGTCTAAAGTAGACCTCCAGTGTCTGTTTCTCCTTCCGTCCATATGTATACACAGCGTGTGCAGCCAACCACATCCTTTTAATGGTTTTTTTATTATTATAAGGTTTTTTTTATTTTAAGAAATCAAAATTGAAACTAATTGTCACGAAGTGGGTAAAAAGTCTGTCATATGATATACAGGAGAAGTTCTGAAAGTCATTACATAATTTAAATATAAATGTATCTGAGGCATTTTTATTATACCTAATATAATAAAAAAAAATGCGAAAGATGGAGATTATATCTTATACAGCTCACACACACACACACACACACACACACACACACACACACACACACACACACCTCACTCGCGCACACACATAAAGAGCTAGATAGATAGATTTTAGCATACATATCATGGTTGTAGAAAGCATGCATTGTAATTTAAAATAAGGCCAAAAAGCGGGAAAGAACTCTGTATGCTGAATCATGACACTAAACAAATATTATTATTATTGTTTTGTTGTTGAAGCCTGTCAGTTATTTTTAGTAACAGCTGGTATTGCCATCTCTCGAAGTGATCGATCTGTGATCGAAGCGCTCGTAGCGAAGTTTGCTTAGCTATTCTTAACCGATCAGCAAAGTTAAGCAACGTCCGCCGCGGTCATGAGTTGGATGGGTGACCGCTAGTGACATTACTACTGAGCGCTTCCGTGCTTCGGAGGGCACGTTGAGCCCTCGGTCCCGGTTGTTATCTTAGGATGGCAGTCGTTATAGCATGGTGGTAGGGATTTAGCGAATGCCCACCTGGCTAGCTACCACCCTCAAGTAGAAAATCATTTGTTCATAGCTTCTACAACATACCCACAGATTACATAGTCCATCATACCTTCTATGAATTTAAACTTTGCATGTTGTGTTTTCCTGTTAGTGGATTTGCACTATTATTGTAAATTAACTATGTAAATTAATTATGTTAATTTACTCTAATAACGTAATGTGATTGTGTTAAGTCTGTTGGAAAATTTAACATGGACCGAAGATGAGCTAAGCAAGGTAAGTTGCCTATGTAATTTATATCTTTCGCATTGAGCTATCAGAGGTTGTATTTTATAATTTGTAAGATTTGCAATCCTGCGGCAAACCCTCAGGAAACCGCTCCCTGGATTGGCTATGGAGCGTCCAATATATGTCACGGTTCTCAAACTCAAATCTGAAAGTCTGATATTTTCGTAGAAAGTTGATCCAGACGAATATTGGACTAGAAATTTAATTAAAGGGATTTTCAGAGGAACTCACTGTATAGTAAGTGGTATTTTTTTAGGGCAGAAAAATTTGCCCAATGTACACATTTTGTTACGAGGTATATATCAGAATCTGAGAAGATTTGGGTACATTATGTACCATATCCTTTATAATTCCAAAAATAAAATTTGTTATGAAGATATTAAAAAAAAGATTTTTTGTTTTTGTTTACATAATGGTGCATTGCGGAACTCTAAAAGAGCGAGGCCTACTCGTACTTCACCGGTTATTATTATATTTTGTATAATTTTGGGGTTTGTACAAACATCCCACCAAATTTGACGCGTGTTAGTAATAACCATTTTACGATGGATCAACTCAAAGTTTAGTTGCCAAGTGTAAGGCGACCCTCGCTCTATTAATGTTCTACATCGTAATAGCCCGGAAAAGAAAAATATTTTGAGGTTTTAAACACAGCTTTATAGAACTATTTGAAATCGCCGTTTTCAGTTTAATAGTTAAAGAATATGGTACATAATAAACAATAATTTCTGGTTTTTAATTACTTTAGTTTTGTAGATAGACTCCGAAACAAAAGTGGTCTAAAATTTTCTTACCTTTAACTTTTACATTTTTTTTAAATAAAACCATTAACTTTTATCTCTTCTTAGCAAAATGTAAACATCCATAACTGTTTTTGTCAAGCATTTTACACAAGATGTCTAAATTTCAGATTTCTAACTCATTCCATTAGAAATAATGACAGACAGGCAGAGAGACCGGCAGACAGACAGGCTTTTCTCTTTGGGTATGAAACCAAAAGAATACATACATTGAATGAAACACATATTCTGTGTAGGTTCCAATTACTACGATATCAAAAAAAAATTACAGTTAAAATTTTACTCTATTACTCCTTTTCTTTTAAATTCAAGGCAATTGAAATTATTCTACAAACAAGACAATGTTATACCATACCAAGAAAACAGTATTCGACGACCACAATATGGATGCCATTACTGTCGCAATCGGTACGAAACAGTCACTTTGTCCTAATTTCCTTTACATTCTTCCCACATGAGTTCTGTGCGTAAGGGCCATTCAAAAAATGTCATTCATCAAACAAGAATCTAATTAGGTACACGTTACTATTAAAACCACGAGGGTCAAGCAACTTTTGCCGTAGGTATAAAACACAGGGTTCTACAAAGGTCAACAAGCAAACTTCCAAAAGTCCAGCCCCTATCGGCTAGTTTGCCAAATACGAGTAGTTTAGTTTGGAAACTAAGTTGAATTATTTCCGCCGCGTGACTGCGATAAAATCAGTAAAAAAGATTAAAAAAGAAGTTAAGAAGATCGTTTAAGGGTCGTAATCGTTTGAGATAATTTGGTTCAGTTAAATTACTGTAAAAGTAAACTCGTGTAAGATGATGATAATTAAGTGTATGCTAAACAACTTTAGCCCGTGGGGTGTCGGGCTAGAATGTAACTCCACCATCTTCTCCCGTGGGTATCGTAAAAGGCTGCTAAGGGTAAAATAACGGCAATATTGAAACGCTCGAAGCGAAGTTTGCTTAGCTCTTCTTATCCGATCAGCTAAGTTAAGCAACGTCCGCTGTGGTTATGACTTGGATGGGTGATCGCTAGTGACATTACAACTGAGCGCTTCCGTGCTTCGCAGGGCACGTTAAGGCATTGGTCCCCGTTGTTGTAATATGATAGGAGTCATCAGAGCCCGCCCTCATGTACAAAATCTTTCGCCATGCACCAAAAGGTGTGTTACGAACAACATCTTCGACCACATCGTTACTTACCATCAGGTGAGATGGTGGTCAAAAGCTAGTCTATCAGCTATAAAAACATAAATAAAAAGAAGGTGGGCAGCAGCGCCTTTTGAGAAACTGCTATCTTTTATTGAGATCTCCAAGATCTGGTCTGCTAAGCGTGGTAATTATGGCAAAACCCTCATTGATAGGGGTCATCCCTCCTTAATGTAGGCTCGATAGTCGACTACCGAAGACAGCCTGTGTTCATTAGTGGACAATGGGGCTGACACAGTACAGTAAACAACTTTAGGACAGTAATCATTTTAATTATTTCAATTAGGGATAAAATTTTAATAAAAAGTCATAAAAGCCGCCTTACGTCAATTCGCAAATTTTCTAATTGCACCTTCGTCACGTTGACGGTTCAACGAAGTTGAACTGTGACTCATTATCGCGATAACCCAAATGACAAGAACATGTCGGGAGTCAAGGGACCAATTTTTGGGTGGTTTCGAAGCCTTCTCGTGGTGTAATGCTATTTAAATTTAATTGTGATTATCTACAATTTCAATAAGGTCTTACGTCTTAAAATGAAACTAATAAAAATTAAAATAAAGATCATGTATTGTCGCTAAGATAAAAACATATCTACACTATCCATTAACTACATATGTACAAAAAGCTAGTAAAAATATATTAACTTATAAATTATTAGCTTTAGCCGCAGCTCCGCCCGCGCTTTTGTCGGTTATCGCGCAAAACCATTAACCTATTTTTGCACAGTTGGATATATAAACTATTAAATATCCTTCCCCGGGTCTCAAACTATTTCCATACCAAATTTTATCCAAATCGGTCCAGTAGTTTTTAATTATGTTCGTTGCACATAAAAATACAAATCTTTCCTCTTTACAATCATCGTGTAGATGATGAATATGATTAACTAATAATTAACATACTAATATTAATTAAATAATGATGTCTTAGGGCAATAGGGGTCAACTTTTAATGTATTATGTTCACACTGTTGGCATGGTGATAGGGCATTTTGCGAATGCCCGCCTGACTAGCTAACAATATCTTCGATCACATCGTCACATACCATGAAGTGCGATAGTGGTCAAATTTTAGCCTAAATACAAAATAAATAATAAACCATAATCCACACGCTTGGCAGGCGTCTTGGGATGGCTGTCTAGGATGGCAATCGTTCAGAAAGCACTGCTACCCACATTCTGGCATTTTTCCCTTCGTCCTTCTCCAGACTTCCAAAGGAAAAATGTGGGTGCAGTTCTAGCCTGGTACCCCCCGGGATATTATACATTAGGGCCTATTGAAACCCAAGCCAAGCTTTTTTCAATAATACTCTTGTTTGGCTTGTTATGTTGCAAAAGAAATACTGATCTCTTAGAATTCAGATAAAAGAAGAAGACAATTATAATGACCTTGAAGTATTTTGGTTGATATACGCGACTGATGAAAACAAACAATTCCGCATAAATGCCGCACCGGAAAAACATAAAGCGGTACATTTGTGCGCGGGGCCACGGAAAAAAGTATATGAGTAGTCAGTACGTGATATACAGTGTTTTTAAGAGGAGGCAGTCAAAAATAATTCCCACGCTAGCTCCGCCCATGCGGCGCAACGATCCCCGCTGCACCGAACGAGGCGATGTGCAGCAGCGGCGCACGCGTCTCGCTTATAAACATATTTGTATACTTGATATTAGATTCGCGAACACAGATACCATTGAGACGATTTCAACTTTTTTTATAATCTTATTCACGTGACGAATTTCGATGTACAATGTAACTTTGTATATACTGCAATTGATGTCACGTTTTTATTTTTATCAACATTACTAATATTTCTTAGTAAGAAATTGATTATTTGATTTACTTTTCAAAATTATTCTTACGGTCGACAGACTTATTACTTATTACCATATGTTCATGTCTGCTCGACTTTATTGGTATATATTATTGGTATATCATATTATACATATTTAACTGACTTCCCAATAGAAAGAGGGTTCTTAAATTGACTTGTCTATTATTTATTTTATGTTTGACCACACATAACTTTTTTACTGAACCTTACAATATAGAAGATTATTTTTTTGCTAGTACAGTTTAACTCTTTATTGGTTTCATTTTAATTTCATCAACACCGGCGAACGGTTTGCCAGTTACAGTCAACTTACTAAAAAGTAATTTGCCAAAATGCCTTGACGATCGCAGTGCTTCTAGCAACTAATCTAAGTGGCAACTATGAATATAGATGAAAGTTATTGTTCAATAGTGATAAAAACACAAATTTGAGATCATATTGAACCGATATCAACCAGTTATTTCAGACTGTTTAATTTAAAAAATTGTTTTTAAGTCTTTTTTTTTTAAAGTTTCTTTGCTATGTTGTTGCGTCGCAGTCTCCGTGTTTATAGAAAAAAACATACTGCACCAAACCAACATAAGTGAGACAAGGGTCGGAATATGATGGTGGTACATAACAGCCCAAACGGCACGATATATATTGATACATGGGGTGTTTTTAAATTTTCCGTAGTAACGAAAGTAATGTTACTTGGCATCCGCGTGGATGATAATTTATGAATGAATCAACATTGTTCTCAGTATCTTGGAATGTGATTAATCAGATTACATGTTACACATCATTAGAATAAAGTAAAATACCATCAAATTGAATGAGCAAAATATTATATTATATTCGGTGAATATGGGTACAATTGACCTGAAATAAATGGATTTGATTTGATTTCATTAAATGTTAGTTGTGGGCAATATATTTTACCACGACTCGTCATACAAATATGAATTATAGTTTTTCATAACTGTGCTACTGTACACGTTCCCATAATAATATAATGCAGGTTGTTTTTTTTATTGCTATCATATAATTTTTGACTATTAATTACTTATGTTGAAAATATGTTCGTAATTCGTATACATCCTATTTCGTTTAATTTTTCAGTTACAGTGGTTAACAGAAAGGTGTTATTTTACTACCACTCTGCTTTCATATACCAACTATGGTAAAAATTAGACCAACCAGATATATATCTAGCCACTTCTAAACAGCAGGATAAGATTTTTTTTTACCAAACTTGCAGAAGAGTCTACATACGCAATTGTAAGGGCCTTAAACTTTGAGATATTTTATGAAAAAAACACACAGCTGCAGAAACATTGTAGGGAACATGTTATACAGGCTTTTTTAATGAAACATGGCAGACAAGTGAGAGGTACTGGAACAGGTGACTAAATTAGACTTTAAAATAAAAATAGTGGATTCTTAGATTGTTAGTAAGTGGTATAGTCTACAGAGGTTATCGACAAATTAAGTTAAGATGTATATAAATTAACAAAAAATCATTTATAAAATAAAAAATATATTGTTTTCAATTTATACAGTTTTAATGATATGCAAAAGTGTGCGTGAGAAATAACGAGTATCGGAAACGGAAAGTCAAGTTTTTTTTCAAGTTTGCAGTCCCCGTGACCACGATCACTGCAAAGTGTTTGAAACGTCAGGACAAAAATAATGATAAATATACGAGATTTAAACCGTTTAATGTTGTTTAATTACTATGTGTAACAATCGCGAAAACCTAAGACTACATTAAGTTAAGAGCCCTTATTCCAGCAAAGCCATTTTACAGCCCTTTTCTCAAGGCTGGTGTGGCTAAAGTATAAAAGCTTTTGTTTTTTAAATGATGCAGGAAGAAAGTTTATTGTTTTTGTAATTGAGTGCATTAGCCATTATTGGAGTACAAAATTTTATGCCCAAGGCGGGAATCGAACCCGCGTCCTCCGATATCGCGTTCGATTCCCGCCTTGGACATAAAATTTTGTACTCCAATAATTTGTTTGATATGATTTCGCTTAGCACGCGATAGTGCTTGTAATCATATTTAGAAATATAGAAGGGTAGCAACATCATACCGAGAGTTAGGTGTTTGAAAAAACACTTCTTTCGATCAGATGAAGTCTTGTAGTCTGGTTGATGGCCGCGCACCGTCCCCTATGATGGTTAAAGTAATACAATTGGAGCACAAAGTTTCGGCAGAAATGCCAATGTCCAGGTGGCTGAGATGGTGTTAAGCATTCGACGCGATATCGGAGGACGCGGGTTCGATTCCCGCCTTGGGCATAAAATTTTGTACTCCAATAATTTGTTTGATATGTATCTATCTATCTAAAGCCGTTCCGCCAACAGGGCAGTTATACAAATATAATGAACCAAGGTATGCATGCACAAAGCAGGTATACAAACTACAAAACTAAGTTATTTGCCTATATGTATACAATTATGGTTAGAAGGACATAATCAAATATAGATACCTACATAGTAGTCCATTTAAATGTTACAATTTAAGGACCGAATATTGCAATTCCTAGAGGGCGCAATTTTACTTTTGAGACAAATCTAAGTTTGTGGGGTCGCCACCCTTGTGCCCCGGCCACCATCTTGATAAAAGGGGTGAAAACACTTATTTCGCGATATCTCGGAAACGATGTGTCCTACAAAAAATTCCACTGCACATAATTTGTAGCAAATTATTTTTCCTACAAATACGAGTATGTTATTATAACTTTTTGCCCTAAATTAAAAATTTAAGAAGTTATAAGCAAAAAAGTGAGAAAATTTTCATATTTTTTTCTTGCTCTATAACTTTTTTTTCTTATTTTACAAAATAATACCGCAGACCAACATTTTTGATTATCTTTTGAGGATTTTTTTATTTTATTTTAATTCATTTAACACACTGTTACAGCGCTCCAAAGTTGACCAGGTTCGTCAATGCTCATGAGAATCCGGTCAAAAAGAAATGTTTAACTTATTATATTTTTTATTGTAAATATATTCTTAAAAAAATTGTTGAATTCGTACAACTTTACTTCTTCATTCCTGTTTTCCTTACCATAGAACTTACTAAATTTAACTTACGGAAGGATAAGCAGGTAGAAAAGGTCTGAGTAACCGTTTGGGTTCAAAGGAACATCTGCCTGCTACGACTATTATTATTATACGTAGGCTTAGCTGTTTCTTCTATCTCATTTTATTCTCTTAGTTGTGCTACATTTTTTGCAACGTGTAAACGTATTGAAAATTGTGGATATTATTTTCAGTTTTATCAATTAACCTGCGAGTTTCGTAAAAAAATCCTGAGCAGATCATCTACGAGATTGTTCTAGGGTATTTTTTTTGTAAAATGTATAAAAAAGTTATAGAGCAAAAATATTTATTATTGCTTATAACTTCTTTAATATTTAATTTAGGGCAAAAAGTTATATAAATATGTTTGTGGGCAACACAATTTGCTACAAATTATGTTCTTACAATTTTTTTATAAAACGCATAGTTTCTGAGATATTGCAAAATACGTGTTTTCACCCCTTTTTCCAAGATGGCGGCCGGGGGACAAGGGTGGCGACTCTACAAACTTGAGGTTAAGCTTCTTCAGACCCCCACATATAAAAAGATGTCCCAAAAATAAATTGCGTGCTCTAAAAATGCAAAGCTCATGTAACTTTTTAATGGACTATAGTTATAGTTAGTCAATGAGTAGATACCTCAAGGTTTATTATTAGGTTCATTTAAGTCTACTTTGTTTGTAAACAGTAAAGATGAGAAATGAATTTACAAAGTTACATAACATTCCACATTATTTATCAAAAATAAATAACACTGCAAAAAGGATCAAAATGTTTTATTCCATGCGACATCGTCGTTGACCGCTTGATCCTTGCTAACGGTGTGCCCGTTTGCGCCGTGCTTCAATAAATGCCTAAACTTGACCGATCGCGCAAAGCGTAAAGGCTCTTAAGTCTTCTTTTTATGGCGGGAGGAAGTACTGAAGGATTTGCACTTTGATGTTGCAAGTCACCCTCGACAGCCTCCTCTTGATTTTTTTTTCTAGAAGTATCCGCAAATTCTTGATCCCGATCATTCTTTTCTTTGGGTGGCGGGGATCGACCAGCTCAGGAAGAAGGCAGTCCATTTAGAATGTGACTAGTTTTGTCTCCATTTTTTTCCCTCCAAAATTCTTCATCTTTTTGTAGAATTTCTATTTTTAATTTTTTGTCTCCATACTACACGGCAAATAAGCATTTAGTTTTGCTCGATTTTATTTATAATATGTGGTAACAGATATTTATGACTAAAATTAACATATTTAAATAATAAAAAAAAAAAAATTACTACAAACTAATCCGCTACCATTAGGCAGTGTTCCCAAAATGCTGGCCGCATTGCCACGTTGTATGGCAATGCTTATCCTTTGTCCAAAGTATATGCCAGCATTTTGGTCACAAGTAGCGTCGACCAGACGTTTTGAGACGTCTTTGAATAATAGTTTGGCGCTCGGTCCCCACGGTCCCAGCGTTTCGACCCCAAAAGGCACAAACATGTAACAACTACTGAGATTACTATATTTGCGCCTTTTGAGGCCTTCTGCTAGTTCAGCCGCCGCACCGGCCACTTTTTGGGTAGCAGGAATATGAGAAGGTGCTAAGGTATCGACACAGGTAGCGTCCCATACCAGAGGCCTTCCCATCCTCCACGGAACCAAAGTCATGCCGTCCGGCCTTTTACCATCGCCACGTACAAGGCCTAAGCATTTAGTTATATTACAAATGTGCATTTAGCCTTCAGTTTGATAATATCAATCAAATTTTTGATTGATATATATACCTGCAAAATACATTTTACAGACAATCCGTTACCTGAAGCCTTCAGAAAAGCAACTGTACATTTCTGTTTGTCCGACAATCAATTTCGCACAATTTGTTAGAATGTGTAGATAGAATTTGTTAAAAGGTAGAAGTAAGGATAAATGTCGGGAGAGCAGTCGAATGACACCTGTCAAAAATCCAAAATGGCGATTTCAAGACGGCCACCATACAAACTGCTCCACCCCTGCTGAAGCTCGGCCTTCAGAAAGGGGGTGTTGTGAATATGAATAAATGAATTTAAATACGTAAATCCAGATAATTTTCACGTCAGATTTTTTGCACGTCAAGAGTAAAACATCGCTCTTTACCATCTATCTAATACACTAACTAATAACCGAAAAGTGGGCAAAGGCGAGTATAATACATATCAACGATGGCATACGCAAAGGCATATTGCTTCAGATAGGAGGCCGGCCATAAAATTTAAGTCTTACTCCGCACAATTATGTCAATGCGTTGTCTTTTGTGAAGGTACTCAGAAAAAATATATTGTTTATACCGACCCTACAGAGGTGTGACAAGTGCAGGGCGATAATAATGTAAAGTTTTTTTTTTTCAGTGTAAAAAGCATGATAGCTCGGTGGCTTTGGCTATGGACTGCCGCGCAGCAGGTCCATGGTTCGAATCCCGCCGCTGGCTTGAGCTTCACCGCATGGTGGAAGGGCATTTTAGCGAATGCCCGCCTGGCTATCGACCACCCTCAAGTGGAAACTCTGTCGCCAAGCACCTAACGGTGTGTTCCGGCAGCTGTCCTTGAGAGCCAGTAATTCTAGGTTAAGCCTGTTAACACCTTCGACCACATCATCACTTACCATCAGGTGAGATTGTGGTTAAAGGCTTACCTATCAGCAATAAAAAAAAATATATATATACATTTATACGTTTTTGTTATTTAAGTTTACCTGCTGCTCTGCTATGGATAGGTCAAAATATTTTTTTGCCTAATATAGGTATTATAATATTTAAATAATATATTAAATATTTTTTCGTTTACGAAATTTCCTGTGAATAAAATGTGCAAATTTAGTAATACTTTATTCAAAGATTACTCACTTATTTTCATATAGTGGAAGAACACAGTCTAAATTTATTATATGAGATGGCGACTCCGACAGTTCTCCCTGTTCCGAGTGATCTCGGACTTTGACTGATTTATTATTTTTTTTCCTGAGAAAGAAGGTGCATTTTATGAGCACAGTCTATTTTATTATATATATGTACAGAATCTATTTATTCCACTCTATTATATTTGTATAAATCGTTACTTATATGTACATGTCTAAGTGATAAAATGTATATTTAAAAGTACCTATGCAGGTGACTTTGTAGATAATCTCTTGAATATATACCTACTTGCCTGATTCTGAATATTCTTTCATTGATATAAATCTACATTTAGTCTTGAGGGACATGAACAATGTTCGATGTTTTATTGCGATAT
This sequence comes from Plagodis dolabraria, assembly GCA_963854805.1. Classification (NCBI taxonomy): domain Eukaryota; kingdom Metazoa; phylum Arthropoda; class Insecta; order Lepidoptera; family Geometridae; genus Plagodis; species Plagodis dolabraria. Next base: position 20,009,095 of record OY978457.1, on the reverse strand, counting down.
ACCCACCAAACCAAATGTTTTGATTTGCTACGCTTGTGTTATTATTATTTAGCAACACTCAACTCCATTTACGGTTGAACGGCAGCTGTACTTTAGAGCCAGATAATTTTAGTTATCACCTGTTTGGTACCTTCTACCACATCACTTACCATCAGGTGAGACCATAACTATACATTACCAGATATTATTATAGTATCCAACTAATCGTACTTAGATTAGTACGACATTTAGTTATTTTATAGCTCCATTACAGTACTATAGGAACCTAGTAGGTATAGAATCTCTTAGTTCGATAGAGATAATATGTTTCATGAATAGAATAAACACCGAAACACAAACGAATATTAAATTTGCATAGGTAAAAATAGACTGAAATATTATACGCTCTCTCATAATTCTTGCAAAGTCTTTGTATCGACTCTTCTGCTTCGTTTTTTATTTTTTAGTTATCTTTATTTCCCATATTGATTGATATACCTACCAAGATACGTATTTATACTGCACAGCACAGGTGATAGCGCGCGAGCGATAGGTCCACGTCCAACGGCGCACAGCGCGGCACTGAAGGACAGCTCTTACGCATTGATTTTATTTCGTAATCCTAAGCTAATAAGGTTGAATATCGAATCTTCCGATTGACCGTAATCCTGCACAGAACTAAAGGTCGTAAGTCTAAATCACTATTTAATTTATTATGACAATGCTAAATACTCTAGGTAAATTTTACTTATACAGCGGATAATAAACTACATTTCCTTTCTATGTGTGTTTATTATTAATATGTAACTGATGTAGTTTCCAAGAAAACTCCAATAATTTAAAGAAAAGGCTTCATTTTGAAAAATTAAAACTATCGAGTAAATTTCTTTCAAATGTGTTTCTGACTGTACAACTGATAGAAAAAGGTTTGAAATATCAAATATTTAAGTTTTCGTGTTGATTGCATATTTCAGTTGCTTAAAAAAACTAGTCGAATGAGAGTATTTTTTCCGCAGCCTCGTCTTAACGGAAGTATCAAGAAGTTAACGGAGTTTTAACATTTTTAGCGCATTTCATGAATACTCATAAGACTAGCTCACTAACCTCAAGAAGAAAAATTTGTCATCAAGCACCTAACAGTGTGTTACGGCAGCAGTACTTCAGATCCAGTAATATTAGGCATATAACCATTAACGTTAACTAGCCCCTACCGCATTATCACTTACCAACGAGTAAGTATTAGTGAATGTAAAAAAAAATGTAATTTTTGTAAAATAATGAGACTGTTATGTTTAGAAATGATTTTATGATAGAATGTATATGTAGTTTTATTTTATGAATTAATCATAACGTAATAAAGGTATAAATTATTTTATAAGCATTTACGCATGCCAAAGTGGGCATGGGTCTGGTAGTCAATATATTTTTCATATATAGGTATATGAAAAAAATATATAAAAAAGGTCACAGACTATATAAAAAAGAGCCAGCCTCCCTTACGTGAAACTCGAGTACTGGTTGACACTGTACCTCAAGTACCCAACAACTACTGCGAACTCAAAATGGGAAAATGCTTATTTTATGAGAGTTTGTATGTATAGCGACACACCAAGGGTCCCATGTGTACCTTAACTCATTACGGATGCCATGTTGCGTATTGAATTTATGAAATTCTATTTAATTTATGGGCTTGTGTGATAGGGCATCGCTTTATACGTGGTACAAAGAGAGCCAGATTGTTCGTTGTTTGGTAGAATAGTTGAAGGTGTTACTTTGTCGAAATCTATTTATATATAATATTGTATTTAAAAAAATGTGCTAGTGTTAGTTAGTCTAAGTTATATTTTTACAAATTATTGGGGTACAAAATTTTATGAGCAAGGCGAGAATCGAACCCGCATCCTCCGATTTCGCGCCGGATGCCTATACGGCACAAACATCCGGCGCATAATTTGTAACAATATAGTTTTCGCTTAGCTCGCGATAGTGCTTGTAATCATAATATTTAGAAATAGTCTAAGTTATTATACGAAAACATGTTGCAAAGACTTCCTGACGAAAAAACACAAACCGGGACGGTTTTCGACGCCTTACGATTCTAGACGAATCAGCTTCAAGGAGGTCTTGACTTTTCTAATGCACGATCCAGAAATAAGAGGTCTTTAGAACATGTCGCTATAAAGGGAAGACACGACTGAATCTATGAGTACTTAACATATTTTATAGTTACTAACAACGTGAATGTACATATGAGTTCTAAAAACAATTTAAGAGTCCAATAAATTCACAAGTTAATGTGAATTTGATGATTGTCGTAAAATAAACTTCGTATTTTGAAACGGAGAACGTTACGCGATAAACATCAGTCTGTAAAATAAGTTAAATATAATTATATGAAACAAAAAATAACATGCCAAATGCGAGTTGGATTCGCACATCGTGGGTTCCTTACTTACACAGAATTTACGTATTTTTTCGTATAGTTTAAGATCCTTGGCGAGAGCAGACCTGGCTCACTCCGCACTTTGGGTACAAAGCTACAGGTACATCGGGGTATTCGTCCAGACGGGATTATTCTACGGTGCGTGCCGTGTCAGAAGAGATCAGAGCTATGCGTGGCTGTGAGATAGAAAGGGAGATGCCTTGTAGGTGAATGTATATGTTAGGTACTCCGTGCTTTACGAGCTGAAGTCAACTTTATTGCGTCGTCGCTATAGTCGCTTACTTATTGGAATAGCTTTGCAGCGTGATCCTGGTCCTTTATATTCTGTGGCCAACTACGTTACGTACCTTCAACCGGCTACCACCGGCTTTTAATATTTGTGAAATATCTGTTCGAACGAGACATAACACTAATGTTTTGGAATGGAAATGCATTGTCATGGAGAACGAAGATGGTTACATTGCAACTGAATGAACAGGTGTGACTGGGTATCAGGGGGCTGATTCTTCCGAATCGTTAGTTTATCAAATGAATCGAAATATAAATAAATAACAGAAAAATAATAAAAAAATAAGAAAAAACATGGCGATTCTGAAAAACATTTTCTTTTTAAGTTGCAGCAGAGCGCACTGCTTGCATATCGGCCAAATTAAGTCTATACATACGTAACATGCTTAAGCTCGGACGGGACGGGATGACGTAAATTTTTGGAAACATTATTCTGAAACATTGTAATTTTTAATTTAAACTTCATGGGTGCAAGGACAGACAGGCGACGTGGCACTCACAGGACGCGGACTATATCGTCGATGACGATACTTAGCACGTAACACCCCGAGCGCGCCACGCTTCGTCACGGGGCCATTAGCGAAAGAAGGACTGTGTATAGGTCACACAGTCCTTCTTTCGCTTTGCTCGCTCTGGAGTGAAATTACTTTTGCGTCATAGTGATTTCATATCACCAAGTTCCGTCTCTGCCTTACAATGTCCAGCAGCGACCTTTATTCATTTTATAATAAACATACTGCCTTGTTACTTGGATAGGGTTGTTGCTTTCAAATTTCGAAGCTTGGACTCTAACTTTGACAGTTTTTGACTACAAGTTCAGCAGTCCAGTACGGCATGGGAAGGGTTGGCTACATGGTAAGAGAATGTTTTTTACTGCCGGTGGCTGGCCTTTGACGACATTCTCACTTGATGGGCAGTGATGTTGTGATTGATGATGGTCAACAGGCTTATTATGAAATGAGAAGTGGCCCCTAAAGACTGACTTCTTAATCAGTAACTGACTTCTTAATCAGTCAAAGTGCGTAGAAGCGCATCTTCTACTTATTGTTATTCTTTGAAACTAACAAATTAATATCATTTATATTTTAATTACATGTAATTACTAATAGCATGTTGTGTTAGCTTTTAAGAGATTATACATTAAGCAATGTACTGTAGTAGAAAATAATGTTGTGTATGTAAAAATGTAATAATTGTTGGCTGACCAGAAATAAATAAAAAAAAAGACGGCTGGAACAGAAAATTAAGGGCTTGGAGATAGATTTTTTACTTGAGGAAGATATATTAGGGCACACGCAAAATGCCTCACCAGCATGTTAAAGTTACCTTAAGGCCTGTGAACGTATTGTTTAGTGTTGAGTAGCGCTGTTTTGTGTTCTGTTTTTAGTGACTGTGATTAGTAAAACTGCTTTGTGCACTACTCTCCAATAATGTTTAGCTGTTGAGTTTAGTAGCTCGCCATCAATTTAAAATGAGCGAAGAAGCGGGTTCGTAATTTTGGAAGAAATATATTATATATTTTTTTATGCTCGATAAGTTAGCCTTTGACCACTATCTCACCTGATGGTAAGTGATGATGTAGTCGAAGATGTTGTTCAGGCTAACCTGGAATTACTGACTATCAAAGACATCTGCTGGAATGTGTTCCGGCAGCTGTCCGTTAGCTGCTTGGCGATACATTTTCGCAAAATGCCCTACCACCATGCTATAACGACTGCCATCCAAAGACAACAACCGGGACCGACGTCTTAACGTGCCCTCCGAAGCACGGAAGCGCTTAGTAGTAATGTCACCAGCGGTCACCCATCCAACTCCTGACTGCGGTGGACGTTATTACGAGTAACTTTGCTGATCGGTTCAGAACGGCTAAGCAAACTTCGCTACGAGCGCTTCAAAAAGGAAAATATAAAATGCAGTGGTAGTATCGAATACAGTAATAGGTAAAAGTGTAATATTTTGGTTCTTAACATTGTATATATACTCCATACTACAAACAAACGCTGAGACACTGAGAGTAAAGGTGAAAGAGGAATGCGCAGGACGTGGTTACTCGCAACAGAGATACTAAACACTAAAAACCTGATTAGTACTGAGCACTAAACACTAATCAATGTGCAAACATGGCTTTAGTCAGGACAATGATAAGTATTTTTTGATTTCGTTATTTTTTTTATGGGATTGTGTCGGAACGTGGACAAGGTTCAGTGATATCATAACAGATGCATTACGTCGCAAGTGTCGATCTGCACTGCGCCCGTTATCCTGAGACTTACAGTTGTTTAGTCTCATTGTGCCTTTGTATTGACTCTAAAAGACTTCTGCCGGAACACATAGTTAACAACTTGTCGACACATTTTCTACTTAGTGTGAACAGTATCCAATAATATATAGCTGTTGTGCGTAGTAGATCAGTATTGACCTCGCCATCAATTTAAAATAAGCGAAGAAGCGGGTTCGTAATTGTGTAAGAAATATATATTTATATTTTATGCGCGATAGGTTAGCTTTTTACCACTATCGTGATCGTCAGTTGAACATTCTCAAAATGCTCTTCCACCACGCGGTAAAGCTGAAGCCGGCGGTGGGGATCGAATCATAGTCTTGAGGCACAACAGTCGATAGGTACTACCGGTCTGTTATCACTGCTTCAAAAATAGTGCTTAAATATACCTGCCTACCACTTTGGGGAATAAATACACAGGTTATGAAGTGTATATTACATACATCCAAAAAAGATTCAACATCAATTTCCTACCATTCATCAATCATCACACTTATGTGGAATCAGTTAAATAATTATGGTGTTTTAGATATATATATATACAACTACGCCTTACTAGTCTAGAAGAAAAACGCCTTAGGGGTGATCTTATTGAGACATCAATATTATAACCTACCTAGTATAGAAGACTTTTATAACCTATTATTTTATTCCCTATATTATGTTGTGTCAGTTACATCAATAAACAATTTTAAAAAAAAACTGGGTAAATGGCTATTTACAGAAAAAAAATCTCTTCTGAAACTATAAATCCAACACTGCAATTATATGGACATATCAGCATATTGCTAGTCGTCTTTTAATAATAAATAATTAATAATACAAATAAGCATGGTAACATATACCATATACCTTTATAAAACTTATGTTTCTACCTACTTTTATAATATCATACTTTACATTTTATTTCTAACCCTGTCTAAGGCAATAAAGATAAAGTATTACTCGTTTATAGCAATAGAAGTATGCAGACAGAGCCATCACGTACGTCTTTAACTCTTAAGTACCATTAAGTCGCAGATGTAGCTGCATTATCATAATTATAATTTAATGTTAAGGGCAACATTGTTTTCAAAATAGGCTAAAGGATCCATTAAAAGTTCAGTGTGATTTTCTGGTATTTCTTTTGATGCTGAAGGATATTAAAAGAATTGGATATAGTTGTTTATGCCGGATATGCCAAAATAGCAATTTTTTAATACTCAAGCTGTACCTATTGTTCTTGGCCTAAAATGTAGACTATTTTGTACATGGTACTTGCAGAACATTGACTTTTTAAGTTTTGGTGCATTTCAAAACGCGAGTAACATAAAAATAAAGCTCTAACTATACTTTAAAAATATGTTCTACTTCCGACAAAACTTATATTTAATGCAAGCCTCGGTGTACTTCTTACAAACTAACTTCTAACATTTACCATCCTACACGATGTTTCTCCACTGTATTTTATTTTTCACGTGGGCGTAGTAAGGATGATACACTGAAGGAAAGTTTCGGTTACTTGTTTTTTATTTGCGTAAGAGTGCGTTTTTCCTCTAATGGTCACATCTGAGCATCATGATCTGTTTTTCAAATAGGTAGTCAACCTGTGTTTTTATATGTACTACAGGAACTAATTTGTTGTGTCGTCTATTGAAAAGTGTATTTATATAATATGTATTAAATTAATTTGCTCCAATTTTAATGGAAGAAAGTTTTGGATTAAATGTCACCTCGTAATATTTAAGTGACTCGCCCCTGAACTACTTCTGATTACAACTCTGTACCATAATACCGGAGGCGGTAACTTGGTACTTTGTATGATGTATCGCGTCTATAAATTGTCTTCATATCCTGAGGGATGGTAGGTTGCGCCCTTTCGGCAGTCGTCCTGACCTGACCTTTGCTGACCCTTTAGTTCAATAGTTTTGGGACTCTGATTTATTTCATATGGTTTATGTGATACACCTTGGTAGGGATTGAATGTTATGTGAGATACATATAATTTATTGTGCAGTATCAGTTAACTTATGGCGTGGTACGCAGTAACCCTTCACCAGGAAGTCTCGATAGCGCGAATGTCGAATATTCTTCCGGTTAGGCTGCGTGGCGTTTGTGACGTCACGTGGGCATAGCAAAGAAATTAGGCGGAATTGTCACTAGATATATATTTTTATATTTTTAAGTGTTCCAATAAAATGTTATTCAATGTTTTCTGAAGATACTTTCAAAAATATATTTGTTATTATTAGGAATTGACTACATTTCTAAAAGTGCTACAATTTGTAGCCTTCCCTGATTATAGTTACTAGAGATATCTCTTTTACAATACTATTATGCCGTTTAAATCAATATACTATTCGAACTATTTCAGCTCTCGATTTCTGTGTGCCAGATTCTTTTTCTACCTGTAATGATAGAAAATATAAAATGAGTGGATTATATCGTCCATTGCATTTTCACTTTCCATGAAATCTCATAGTGAGGGGTATTGATGATGCGGGGATAAGAATGGTGATTGGCTCTGAAGAACTGCTGCTGAAACACATAATTGTAGGTTCTTGAAAACGAGAGCTAGGTAGGCTAGGCTAACTAACGAGAAAACTGGCCGAAAATGGCTAAGTAGGGAATATTTCTAGAAAGTTTTTTTTCGGGAGCTCTTAGCTCGGAGTAGGCATTGTCTTTTACTATGAAAATATGCAATAATAAATTACAGGTACACATACATTTAACATCAGGTGGTCGTCGTGCTTAGTACATAACAAAGATATTGAAAAAAATATTCTGCTAAAAATGTTAGGACAAACAGAAGTAAATTTTTTTGGTTAATAGCATCTTTTTCAATTACCCTGTAGAATGTGCAATTCAATCAATTTTACTTGAAACTAAGTAACAATACTAAAACCAGTTTAACCTACATTTCAAACTTTCCAAACACTATTAACTAATTTTGACAGTCGCAAAACAAACACGCGCAGTTTTAATTAGATACACCGCAAATTCACCAAATTTGTACTTGCTTTGTTCCGGCACACTCACCTAATTTGTTCCTCCTAAGTAAATATGTGAACAGTAGTGCATAATATATGTCTACACTGTGGTGAATAATACAACCCAAATGCTGCCGGCGTATTTGCAATATTACCTTAGACAGATATTTAAGGCGCTGACTAGTGCTAAATAGCTTGATTTTAAGCAAACTGTGTTTAGTTTTCAGCAGTTAGAAAGTTATATGGTAATATTGATCACGTTATCTAAGGCCAAGAAAAGTCCGAAACACGTTTCCCTGAAATTTTCTCGATGGAATAAAATTGCGAAATTGACTCCAAATTATGCTTGTAACGTAAATATCTTAGCCACTGAGCTATCACTGCTTCAAAACTAGTTTTGTGTTATTAACCCGGCGAGCATGAACCAGGGTATCTCACATCCTGATAAAATATAAAAGTTGTGTATTTTTTAAAATATTCGTATGACAACACTAGCTCGCTCAGTAGCTGGAGGCAGGGGCGTGCGGGAGGGAATAGTGGCGTGATCGCAGTATGGCACGGGACACCGGCCGAAATATTCGCGTGCTAACCTGTTTCGGGTATGTTATACCCTGCCTCATTTTTGACGTATTTTTTTATGTAATTTTTTCCCACCTACATTCTTGATGTAACTTTTTTTCACCTCATACTCGCCGGGTAGCTTACTGTTGGATTTTACCTAAACTGATCTGGTGTTTCACCATCGCTGCCTCTCTTTTACTCCTACGCAGTCCGATAGTGACAAAATATCAGCATTTGACAGCGTCTTCAGTGTATAACAGTTCTTCAGTAATCAATACAATCAATTAGTCTGTAAGTTACATTGTGCTATTTGAATAAATAAATAAAAAAATACATAAACAATATAAAAGTAACTCATGTATGAGTTATTATTATGACTATCAAGTTTTAAGTCTACGAATCAATATGTAAAGAAATGTAAGTCAAGCTCAAAAACAACAGAACGGAAAACTTAAAGCGGCGGGCGTGCTTTAAAAAAGTCCCGTGCGTCGCAACAACATTTACTAGACGCGACTAATATCGGATTATATAATAATATATTATTAATATACTAATACTATAATCGGATGCGATCATTTCTAAGCGCAAAATCAATTAAGAGGATTATCTAGCGCGTACTTCTCCATACAAAAAGAAAAAGCTCTTTTCTCCCTCTTAATATTGCCCGATTTCTTTGATTTTTGTGTATATTGTGTATCTTTCATATATTGATCATATAATTGACTAGGTTTGTACGTTTTATTTATACCAGTTTTTAAATAACTTTAAAGGTAAAAGAGAATTTAAAGTTTTAAAGAAATCAGAATATGCTTCTAACTTTAAAGTTATTTCATAGCCTTGTCAATGATATGTTCAATACATGAACACAAAAATCCCCGAAGTCGGGCAATATTCAGAGGTAGAAAAGAGCTTTTTCTTTTTGTATGGAGAAGTACGCGCTATATAATCCTCTTAACAAATACAACTGAATTTGGAAGATTGAATGAAAGCGATAACTGTATGAAACTGACACTTTTTTACATTATTCGTAGCTTTAAATGATAAATCTCATTAATTATTGATTTTTAACTTTAAAACATAATAATCATATACAATACAAACAACAAAAAAAGACGAACTGAGAAACTCCTTCAGTTTTTCAAGTCGGTAAATAAGTTTGATGTAAGTAATATGGAAAAAGTCGGTACCACATTTTCATGGTTCAACTTTCACAAGTTACATTATACTTTTCTACAAAACATTTTTCTATGAAACATCTGATGAAACTCAATATAATCAAAATTTATTTTTGCAAAAAGTGGAACCGACTTCAACACCCAAAAGTGTGAAATAACTTGTTGAACTATCATGATACCGACTACCATGATAGTTAAAATGTACCTATTATCAATACTGTGCGCATAGTACCGACTTCGGCAAGTTATTTCACACATTTGGGTGTAGAAGTTGGTTCCATTTTTTGCTAAAAACTTTGTTTACTCACTTTTTAGTGACCCTTGCTACTTACGGGATCGATTATTATTAATTGTTAACGACTATATCATCAGGTATTTTGTGTAACTCAAAAAGGACTTGACCGATTTTGATGAAATTTAAAATGGGACCAAACGACAAGTATCACCTTTCAAACAAAAAAGAATTTTCAATATCGCTTCACCCAGTCCAGAGTTCTGAAGTCACAAACATTAAAAAAAATACGGACAAATTGAGAAACTCCTTCTTTGAAAGTCGGTTAAAATACATATGAAGGCTCACCCAACAGTTTATCCGCATATAATACACCAGTCAATAGAAACTAATCAAACCCCATATTATTGGTATATTTTATTGTAAGAAGATATTTATAATTGCTTTCAAACCCTCATTCCAACCTTTGTTGCCTCTGAATGAAAATAAAATGTCGCAATTTAATCGTAAACCTTATCCTTTTATTGCTCTAACCCTGCAGAAAATTGCTGTCTGTCTGTCTCGTAAAAAAACGTAAGTTAAAAGAACAGTCCCGCACAACTAGGGCACGGTTTGAACTTGCGGAAACTCTGTTACTTCCTTCTTCCGGGTGAGGTTTACTAGCTGTAAGTATAATTATTTGTACGAGCTCCACCTGGTCCTGGCCAAGCAGTGATGGCTCAGACATTGGCTATGGATTGCCGCGCAGCAGCTCCATGGTTCAAATCCCGATGCGGGTTGGAGTTTCACCGCATGGTGGAAGGGCATTTTACGTATGCCCGCCTGGCTAGTGACCACACTCAATTAGAAAATCTGTCGCCAAGCACCTAACGGTGTGTTCCGGCAGCAGTACATGAAAGCCAGAGAAAGTACATGCACATGAGACTTAACAAATATGTCTCAAGGTGACGGGCGCAGTGCTATTCGTGACTTGTGACGAATGCATCTGTTATACATCAGGTGGACCTCGTGCTTGTTCCGCCACAATAATATAAAAAAGCGGAGTAATAGTCGCATTATTGTGCGAATTACGGTTTGAAGTTTATGGGTGCCGTTGAAAATACAGGCACATGACTTAATAACTTATTGTCTCAGCGTGATGTGCGCAGTCCAGTAAGCAACTTGTGACGAACAATTTTTTTTATTTATTTATATTATCGTCACACATAATTACATCCAGGTTAATGAATACCGTCTTAAAATCTAAGTTAGATTTGTGTATACAGTAGCGCTATCAAAATGTTATCAAGATATAAGTAATTAACATAAAAGCACATCGTCGGCCGCGCGCGTAAAGTCGTTCAGTTAAAGCAACAACAGTGTTGAAGTTTCTGGTTTTGATATCCCTCCCCTCTCGTGTAAAATAGTGGCACTATGATTGTGTGCGCGTGAACACAACCGATACAAATATTGAAGCGCTCGAAGCGAAGTTTGCTTAGCCGTTCTGAACCGATCAGCAAGGTTAAACAACGTCCGCCTCGGTCATGAGTTGGACGGGTGACCTCTGGTGACATTACTACTGAGAGCTTCCGTGCTTCGGAAGGCACGTTAAGCCGTCGTACCCGGTTGTTGTCGTACGATAGCATTCATTAAAGCATGGTGGTAGGGCATTTTGCGAATGCCCGCCTGGCTAGCTACCACCCTCAAGTAGAAAACCTGTCGCCAAACACCTAACGTTGTGTTCCTGCAGCTGCCTTTGAGAGCCAGTAATTCTAGGTTAGCCTGAACAATATCTTCGACCACATCATCACTTACCATCAGGTGAGATAGTGGTCAAAGGCTTATATTAAAAAAAAGGGTGCTCCAAGAATGATGTAATTGGTAATTTTAAATTCATGGGTAATATTTTATTTTGTTTAGATAATACTTTATAGAACAATATTAATATTGGATATCGTTATTTTATTTTCCACTTCAGCAGGCTGTTCCTTCATAAGTTTCGGAATAATGTAATGGGTAGAAGAGTAGTAGAGTAGCGTTTGCCGTAGAATTTATTGAATTTGGGTATGTTAAGAAATTTGTTAGTAATTAGAACAATCGACATCTATTAAAGGCAGAGGTCACCGCTTAACAACAGGATGGCCTCGTGTTTGTTATATCACGAACACATTAAAAAAACTTACACAGATCATAGTTGTTTTAAACATAAGAACCAAAAAAAAATGAAAAATTTGATATAAACATTATTATCAATAGATTCAAGTTCTTTGCTGATTTTTATGACGAAACTTACGACCGAGCTACATTACAAACATTGCCTTAAAGCAATGATTGCGAAGCGGTAATATCTTTTGACTGCCGAGCTACAAGTCCATGGTTTGATCCCCAATGCCAGCTTGAGCTTAACCGCATGGTGGAAGTGTTTTTTGCGATTGCTCGCCTGTCTATTTACCACCCTCAAGTAGAAAATCTGTTGCCAAGCAGTCCTTAAGAGCCAGTAAAATCTCATACAAATGAGATGTAACATCTGTATGTCTCAGGGTTTTTTTTTTTAATTAGATAAGCAAGCATTTGAACGCTGTCTCACCTGATGGAAAGTGACGACGCAGTCGACGGTGGAACATACTTGCCTAGCAGATACCTATTTACTCTGATCTTGAAGACTTCCAGATTATATCTTTCCAGAAATAAAGACGCTGGTAGGGTGTTCCACACTTCGGACGTACGCATTATAAAACTGGATTTAAAACGCTTTGTGCGTATTTTCGGGATATCGACCATGTATGGATGCCATGTTCCAGTGCGTCTTGTTGTCCGATGAAAGAAAGGAGAAGAAGGTGATGAATGAAAGAAGGGTGACGGGCGTAGTGCAGTTCCTCACATGTGACGAAATGTATCTTTTACAAGAATAGGTCTCGCTTAACATCAGTTGTGCCTCGTGCTAATCCCGTCAGAATACTCACAATCACACAAGAAAACATGTTTATTGATGTAATATTAATTTTCTCAAACATGTTTGGAAATGTGAGCATTATTTTTACAACTTTCTTCAAGATAAATCGAAATTGCTGTACTGGCCAAATACTAGCGCGCAGCGGCCGGCAAAAAATGTATGAAAATCTATATCTGTCGTGTCTAGCGGCTAAATAAATTGCATAGTAAACTCATTCTGTCGTGTAATCTAAAAATAGAACGATCTTTTACTTCGAAGCATGGCAACCAAGGAGCTAACTTATCAAAGGTTTTATTTAAATTTCGATCTGGCTTGCAAATAGAACGCTGTTTATTGAAAATAGTACATTTAACAACCGTATCTTCAAAAAAAAAAATCTGCCTAGGTACTACTTTGTTTTAATTTCCGCGCATTATTTGAGGAAAGCACTATACAAGCCTTGGCCACAACTAGGTATTGATGGACTTACGTATGTGTGCCTCGGCTTCGCCTCGGCCCACATTTACACGTTCGTCCATCAATGCCTCCTTTGCTGGCCGCTACAGTAATGTACAACAAAAATTGATTATTTGAGGAAAGCACTATACAAGCCTTGGCCACAACTAGGTATTGATGGACTTACGTATGTGTGCGTCGGTTTCGCCTCGGCCCACATTTACACGTTCGTCCATCAATGCCTCCTTTGCTGGCCGCTACAGTAATGTACAACAAAAAAGTTTTTACTAACTACAACTTTACTAATACGTTTTTACTAACACGAAGTACCTTACATAAAAGGTTTAATTGAGTGTCGGTATCTAAAGGCAACTTGAACCTTGCGGAAAATGTATATTTAATGAAACAACTAAACAAAATATATTACTGTAGCCTACAGAGTACAAAACTTACTATACTACTGAAGAGTAATAATATCCCTTGTGAACTTAGACGCCTGTATCCCCCTTAATCAGTTAAGTGGGGTCGGTTTTTATCTAAGCAATTCAACTTGTCACTCATGGTAACCGTTTCATTGTTATTTATGGTGTTATTTATTTCCGTTTCCGGAACAGAAGGAAAGTAATGGTCTTGAGGAGTGACGTTGTTTTATTCTGTGTTGTTTTATGTGTAACGGTTTTAGGTGTCCATTGCAATGAAAACAATGATTTGATAGCTTTTAACGCCTGATCCGATCTTCATCAATGTATTGGGAAGGGAGTTTGTATAAATAGAATTTTAAGTATGTATAAATGCTAATTCTGTTAAATAAGGGTACAAAAATATGAAGGTCAAAAAAAAAGTCGTAATGTTTTATGTGAGAAAAAATTGGTCGAGTGTGTGATTTTTTTATTTGTTATAGTACCTATTTTGTTAAAAGGCAAAATATTCTTACCCTTTGATTGTAGTTTGAGAAGATCTATTTGTGAATTGAAACACAGTCATAGTATCTGTATGACGGTAGGCAAGCATTGAACTACTTACTGTATATAGTTTTATCGTTAATAAAGGCATACCGCCGGTAAAAAAATGGCTACACATATTCTAGGGTTCTACACATAAAATGCCTGCTGGTGAATGATTATGCTTTTGAAGAATGCAGTAAGCTGGACCTTATATGAAAAATTAGGTCCAGCTGGTATTACCTGAAATATTCCGATATGCGATATTAGCGTAGTAGCTAACTAAGCAAATATGCAAAAAGCTGGCATGGTGTGAAATTCCTATCAGGATTAAAACTCTCAGACTACTGCATTGTAGCAGTTCATAATCATTTTCACTATGCTATGATTGCTTATGTGCTCAATAACATAATACGGTACTACTCGCAGATTTGATATGCAGAATGCCGAATTATGCGAAAATTGTAATCTAGAATACAGTGTAATATTGATAACATTGACGTATGAAGCATTCCAATCGGATGCTGATTAAACCCTTGAATCATTATTTATGCGTGGAATGTATGTCACGGATGGAATTAGGAATAGAATCGCTATTATTCGTTTATCCTATTGATGAACTGCGAATAATTTATTCCAATCGATTGATATTATAGTAGTTAGATATCTATACTATGGTATTTAACGGTTGATTATATTCATCGAGAAAATAACACTTAGAGATGCAATAAGATTGGGTTTGTTCGAGATGAACTGATGCCAAACTCTGTTTAACCTAAACGCGCTCTAATTGGCTAAGCCACCTCTATGCGGTAAACACCCGAGTCCCATAGTGATGGGACATGATTCTTATGTAAATATAATCGATATCAATACGTCGTACAACATATATAAGCTGATCGTATAATTTATTCCTCCGTGACGGCCTATTTAGATAAAAGTGATATTTATCCCACTTGCGTTGGCAATAATACCCAGCAGATACCTCGCGCGGTATTTTGTATGAGTATAGCTGATTTGTTACAATAAAATATAGAATAATGATTTGGTTGTGTGATTCCACAATTCTGCTTGAAATATATTTACTAAAATAATAAACATTTAAATATCTCTTTTAATATTTTTATGTTTGCAATAACGCATGCTCTGCGGTAATTTGTAATGTAATACAAATACGGGAGGAAAAATTTAATCCCGCACATGACTTAAATTTTTCCTCTCGTATATTTGTAATTTAGTAATTTATATATATCCCTAACAAATTACTATTGGAGTATATTTCTTATAATTGAAGTACAAATTTTCGCCTCGTAAGAGTAAGGTTCCGGTGGCCGAATAGATTAGGCATCCGGCGCGAAATCAGAGGACGAGGGTTTGATTCCCATCCGGCACAAAACATTTTGTACTCTAATAATAATTTTTAAATGTGGTTTTTGCTCAGCACGCAATAGTGCTTGTAATCATATTTAGAAATATGTATGTATATATAATATAATATAATCTTTTGTAATAATAATCCGATATATCAACATGCAAGCATATATATATATATGTTTGAGCGTACGTCGTTAGAAAATATGCATTATTTCCATAGACATACAGTCGAAAAAAGAGGTCGACTACTCCGGAACTGATTCATCCCGAGTGACATTGACGAGGAGTCATCGAGCGGGACTAAAAGTTCCAAGTGTTTTGTAGTAATCGTAGTAACAATTTAACGTCGGCCACTTTTCATTAAATGAAAACAATCGTCTGAAAAGTGACGGGGGCAAACCCTGTTGTAGTATGCTGGAAACTAATAACAACCACTACATTCGGTTCGACAACCCACAAATCCTTGCCAGAGAGACCCGGTTTATGCCAAGAATGTTACGCGAGGCTATTGAAATCAAAAAGTACCCAAATTTCAATAGAGATGATGGTTGGCAAGTACCACCTGCTTGGGATCCTGTTATTAAATTAATTAAATCTCATGGCCGACACAAATCTGCAAGACCTCTGGACACTGTGAGCGAATACTGCGTGAATAGGGAACGTTATGATTAATATAAAAATTTCTGACGGTAGACCAAATAATTTTCTTAATAACTCATGTGACAAATAAAACCAATTAGTCACCCCGTGACCACGATCACTGCAAAGTGTTTGAAACGTCGGGACAAAAATAATGACAAATATACGCGATTTAAACCGTTTAAAGTTGTTTAATTACTATGTGTAACAATCGCGAAAACCTAAGACAACATTATGTTACGGTATACGGGCCGAAAACAGCAAATGAAATAAGACAGTGGGAGTACTTCAAGATCAAGCGCGTGAGACTCCTAACATCGCTTAATTTCCTCAAGCGATGTAGGGATAATAATATCATACCAGTGTGCGTGAGAATATCCCCAAAAAAGGACATTACTGGAAGCGCCGACATACTCCGTCAAACAAGTAAGAAATTATTATGTCGAAGCATACGCCAACATCGTTTTGATATTTACAAAATCAACCAAACCATTGAGATTCAATCCATTCAGTTAGAAAAAGCACTATCAGCATCGGATTTCCAAAAATGCATGCAAACTACTAATAATCGCGCTGCCGCTAAATATGACGAGTTCAAAAAGCGTAAAATCATAAAATATGAAAAACTTGCAACAAAGCAATTGCAAAATTTGGAACGAAGCGTAACCTCGCGACCGTCAAAAACAGCTGATAGTGTCATAAATCTATCGCAACAAACAATAAATCCGGTCGCCCTTCAGGCCCTCGAAAATGGATTGAACTACGCGGTTTCCCCAAGATCAGTGCCTTATGAAGAGATAATCTGCTCTGTGGAACATTGTCTTGCCAAAAACACTGTAAAAAGGGAAGATTTGGAAGCGTTACGCCAAGATATCTCTGCTGTTTTGCGTCGAAGTAAAGCGCCCACACCGAATCTACCTCGTGAACAATATCTTGAACTCACCAACCTACGCAAGAACCAAGACATAACCATTATTCGAGCGGATAAAGGTAATTCCACTGTGATCATGGATACGTCGGATTATAACCTAAAAATAAAAGAACTTTTGTCGGACGAGAGCACATATAAACCAGTAAAAAGCGATCCAACAGCTAAAATGGTAACAAAAACTAAGGAAATAATTTGTAAATACTCCGACACTCTTGGGTTAGACGTCACGGCACTGGTACCTTCGTGTGTGAAACCACCAAAACTGTATGGATTACCAAAAATACACAAGACAGACGTTCCTTTGCGCCCAATTGTAAGCCAAATTGACTCGCCAACATACAAACTAGCTCAACACCTTGCTAAGATACTGTCTCCACTTCGCGGTCAAACTAGTGCGCATGTCAAGGATTCTTACCATTTTGTCAGTCAAGTGAAAAATCTACAACTGACTGATGATGAAGTTATGGTCAGCTTTGATGTACAGTCTTTATTCACCAGCCTACCTGTACATGATTGCATTGAAATTGTCAAGAAAAGACTTAGTGAGAATGACCTTCCCATGGAATATGCAGAATTACTGGAACATTGCCTAACATCTGGCTATCTATTCTGGGAAAATAAGTTCTACATACAGATTGATGGTGTAGCTATGGGCTCTCCAGTCTCCCCCGTTGTTGCCGATATTTTCATGGAGGACTTCGAGGAGAGAGCTCTTTCCACAGCTGTGGCTGTGCCAAAGATCTATAAACGGTATGTAGATGATACTTTTACCATCCTCCCCAGTAATCAAGTTTCTGCATTTCTTAACCATCTAAACTCCTTACATAACAAAATTCAATTTACAATGGAGCCTGAAGTCAATAAACGCTTAGCTTTTCTTGATGTTTTAGTCATCAGGAATCCTGACAACTCCCTTAGTCATACAGTGTATAGGAAACCCACCCATACAGATAAATATCTCAATGGTAACTCCCATCACCATCCATGTCAGTTGGCTACCGTAGGCAAATCTTTGTTACAGAGAGCACATGGCATCTGCGACACTGACCATCTCAAGGAGGAGCTTCAGTATGTAAAACAAGTACTGCGAAGCAATAATCACAAACTCCCACGAACGCGTCACAGAAGCCGGCCCAAGCCTTCCACAGTTGAGCGACAACCTGCCATCTTACCTTACATCAAGGGAGTCACAGACAAAATTGGTAATATCTTAAGACGAGCTTCAATAAAAACTTACTTCAAGCCGCACAAGAAGATCAACCAATTTTTAAGACCTGTTAAGTGCAATATCCCCCTACAAGATGCAGGTGTTTACAAACTTGATTGTGAATGTGGGCTGTCATACATTGGGCAAACAAAGAGGAGCGTTGGTATCCGGGTAAAAGAACACATTGCTGACATGAAGAACAGACGCTCGACCAAGTCTGCGGTTTGTGAACATGCCCAGGACAAACCCAACCACTACATTCGGTTCGACAACCCACAAATCCTTGCCAGAGAGACCCGGTTTATGCCAAGAATGTTACGCGAGGCTATTGAAATCAAAAAGTACCCAAATTTCAATAGAGATGATGGTTGGCAAGTACCACCTGCTTGGGATCCTGTTATTAAATTAATTAAATCTCATGGCCGACACAAATCTGCAAGACCTCTGGACACTGTGAGCGAATACTGCGTGAATAGGGAACGTTATGATTAATATAAAAATTTCTGACGGTAGACCAAATAATTTTCTTAATAACTCATGTGACAAATAAAACCAATTAGTCACCCCGTGACCACGATCACTGCAAAGTGTTTGAAACGTCGGGACAAAAATAATGACAAATATACGCGATTTAAACCGTTTAAAGTTGTTTAATTACTATGTGTAACAATCGCGAAAACCTAAGACAACATTATGTTACGGTATACGGGCCGAAAACAGCAAATGAAATAAGACAGTGGGAGTACTTCAAGATCAAGCGCGTGAGACTCCTAACATCGCTTAATTTCCTCAAGCGATGTAGGGATAATAATATCATACCAGTGTGCGTGAGAATATCCCCAAAAAAGGACATTACTGGAAGCGCCGACATACTCCGTCAAACAAGTAAGAAATTATTATGTCGAAGCATACGCCAACATCGTTTTGATATTTACAAAATCAACCAAACCATTGAGATTCAATCCATTCAGTTAGAAAAAGCACTATCAGCATCGGATTTCCAAAAATGCATGCAAACTACTAATAATCGCGCTGCCGCTAAATATGACGAGTTCAAAAAGCGTAAAATCATAAAATATGAAAAACTTGCAACAAAGCAATTGCCAAATTTGGAACGAAGCGTAACCTCGCGACCGTCAAAAACAGCTGATAGTGTCATAAATCTATCGCAACAAACAATAAATCCGGTCGCCCTTCAGGCCCTCGAAAATGGATTGAACTACGCGGTTTCCCCAAGATCAGTGCCTTATGAAGAGATAATCTGCTCTGTGGAACATTGTCTTGCCAAAAACACTGTAAAAAGGGAAGATTTGGAAGCGTTACGCCAAGATATCTCTGCTGTTTTGCGTCGAAGTAAAGCGCCCACACCGAATCTACCTCGTGAACAATATCTTGAACTCACCAACCTACGCAAGAACCAAGACATAACCATTATTCGAGCGGATAAAGGTAATTCCACTGTGATCATGGATACGTCGGATTTTAACCTAAAAATAAAAGAACTTTTGTCGGACGAGAGCACATATAAACCAGTAAAAAGCGATCCAACAGCTAAAATGGTAACAAAAACTAAGGAAATAATTTGTAAATACTCCGACACTCTTGGGTTAGACGTCACGGCACTGGTACCTTCGTGTGTGAAACCACCAAAACTGTATGGATTACCAAAAATACACAAGACAGACGTTCCTTTGCGCCCAATTGTAAGCCAAATTGACTCGCCAACATACAAACTAGCTCAACACCTTGCTAAGATACTGTCTCCACTTCGCGGTCAAACTAGTGCGCATGTCAAGGATTCTTACCATTTTGTCAGTCAAGTGAAAAATCTACAACTGACTGATGATGAAGTTATGGTCAGCTTTGATGTACAGTCTTTATTCACCAGCCTACCTGTACATGATTGCATTGAAATTGTCAAGAAAAGACTTAGTGAGAATGACCTTCCCATGGAATATGCAGAATTACTGGAACATTGCCTAACATCTGGCTATCTATTCTGGGAAAATAAGTTCTACATACAGATTGATGGTGTAGCTATGGGCTCTCCAGTCTCCCCCGTTGTTGCCGATATTTTCATGGAGGACTTCGAGGAGAGAGCTCTTTCCACAGCTGTGGCTGTGCCAAAGATCTATAAACGGTATGTAGATGATACTTTTACCATCCTCCCCAGTAATCAAGTTTCTGCATTTCTTAACCATCTAAACTCCTTACATAACAAAATTCAATTTACAATGGAGCCTGAAGTCAATAAACGCTTAGCTTTTCTTGATGTTTTAGTCATCAGGAATCCTGACAACTCCCTTAGTCATACAGTGTATAGGAAACCCACCCATACAGATAAATATCTCAATGGTAACTCCCATCACCATCCATGTCAGTTGGCTACCGTAGGCAAATCTTTGTTACAGAGAGCACATGGCATCTGCGACACTGACCATCTCAAGGAGGAGCTTCAGTATGTAAAACAAGTACTGCGAAGCAATAATCACAAACTCCCACGAACGCGTCACAGAAGCCGGCCCAAGCCTTCCACAGTTGAGCGACAACCTGCCATCTTACCTTACATCAAGGGAGTCACAGACAAAATTGGTAATATCTTAAGACGAGCTTCAATAAAAACTTACTTCAAGCCGCACAAGAAGATCAACCAATTTTTAAGACCTGTTAAGTGCAATATCCCCCTACAAGATGCAGGTGTTTACAAACTTGATTGTGAATGTGGGCTGTCATACATTGGGCAAACAAAGAGGAGCGTTGGTATCCGGGTAAAAGAACACATTGCTGACATGAAGAACAGACGCTCGACCAAGTCTGCGGTTTGTGAACATGCCCAGGACAAACCCAACCACTACATTCGGTTCGACAACCCACAAATCCTTGCCAGAGAGACCCGGTTTATGCCAAGAATGTTACGCGAGGCTATTGAAATCAAAAAGTACCCAAATTTCAATAGAGATGATGGTTGGCAAGTACCACCTGCTTGGGATCCTGTTATTAAATTAATTAAATCTCATGGCCGACACAAATCTGCAAGACCTCTGGACACTGTGAGCGAATACTGCGTGAATAGGGAACGTTATGATTAATATAAAAATTTCTGACGGTAGACCAAATAATTTTCTTAATAACTCATGTGACAAATAAAACCAATTAGTCACCCCGTGACCACGATCACTGCAAAGTGTTTGAAACGTCGGGACAAAAATAATGACAAATATACGCGATTTAAACCGTTTAAAGTTGTTTAATTACTATGTGTAACAATCGCGAAAACCTAAGACAACATTATGTTACGGTATACGGGCCGAAAACAGCAAATGAAATAAGACAGTGGGAGTACTTCAAGATCAAGCGCGTGAGACTCCTAACATCGCTTAATTTCCTCAAGCGATGTAGGGATAATAATATCATACCAGTGTGCGTGAGAATATCCCCAAAAAAGGACATTACTGGAAGCGCCGACATACTCCGTCAAACAAGTAAGAAATTATTATGTCGAAGCATACGCCAACATCGTTTTGATATTTACAAAATCAACCAAACCATTGAGATTCAATCCATTCAGTTAGAAAAAGCACTATCAGCATCGGATTTCCAAAAATGCATGCAAACTACTAATAATCGCGCTGCCGCTAAATATGACGAGTTCAAAAAGCGTAAAATCATAAAATATGAAAAACTTGCAACAAAGCAATTGCCAAATTTGGAACGAAGCGTAACCTCGCGACCGTCAAAAACAGCTGATAGTGTCATAAATCTATCGCAACAAACAATAAATCCGGTCGCCCTTCAGGCCCTCGAAAATGGATTGAACTACGCGGTTTCCCCAAGATCAGTGCCTTATGAAGAGATAATCTGCTCTGTGGAACATTGTCTTGCCAAAAACACTGTAAAAAGGGAAGATTTGGAAGCGTTACGCCAAGATATCTCTGCTGTTTTGCGTCGAAGTAAAGCGCCCACACCGAATCTACCTCGTGAACAATATCTTGAACTCACCAACCTACGCAAGAACCAAGACATAACCATTATTCGAGCGGATAAAGGTAATTCCACTGTGATCATGGATACGTCGGATTATAACCTAAAAATAAAAGAACTTTTGTCGGACGAGAGCACATATAAACCAGTAAAAAGCGATCCAACAGCTAAAATGGTAACAAAAACTAAGGAAATAATTTGTAAATACTCCGACACTCTTGGGTTAGACGTCACGGCACTGGTACCTTCGTGTGTGAAACCACCAAAACTGTATGGATTACCAAAAATACACAAGACAGACGTTCCTTTGCGCCCAATTGTAAGCCAAATTGACTCGCCAACATACAAACTAGCTCAACACCTTGCTAAGATACTGTCTCCACTTCGCGGTCAAACTAGTGCGCATGTCAAGGATTCTTACCATTTTGTCAGTCAAGTGAAAAATCTACAACTGACTGATGATGAAGTTATGGTCAGCTTTGATGTACAGTCTTTATTCACCAGCCTACCTGTACATGATTGCATTGAAATTGTCAAGAAAAGACTTAGTGAGAATGACCTTCCCATGGAATATGCAGAATTACTGGAACATTGCCTAACATCTGGCTATCTATTCTGGGAAAATAAGTTCTACATACAGATTGATGGTGTAGCTATGGGCTCTCCAGTCTCCCCCGTTGTTGCCGATATTTTCATGGAGGACTTCGAGGAGAGAGCTCTTTCCAGAGCTGTGGCTGTGCCAAAGATCTATAAACGGTATGTAGATGATACTTTTACCATCCTCCCCAGTAATCAAGTTTCTGCATTTCTTAACCATCTAAACTCCTTACATAACAAAATTCAATTTACAATGGAGCCTGAAGTCAATAAACGCTTAGCTTTTCTTGATGTTTTAGTCATCAGGAATCCTGACAACTCCCTTAGTCATACAGTGTATAGGAAACCCACCCATACAGATAAATATCTCAATGGTAACTCCCATCACCATCCATGTCAGTTGGCTACCGTAGGCAAATCTTTGTTACAGAGAGCACATGGCATCTGCGACACTGACCATCTCAAGGAGGAGCTTCAGTATGTAAAACAAGTACTGCGAAGCAATAATCACAAACTCCCACGAACGCGTCACAGAAGCCGGCCCAAGCCTTCCACAGTTGAGCGACAACCTGCCATCTTACCTTACATCAAGGGAGTCACAGACAAAATTGGTAATATCTTAAGACGAGCTTCAATAAAAACTTACTTCAAGCCGCACAAGAAGATCAACCAATTTTTAAGACCTGTTAAGTGCAATATCCCCCTACAAGATGCAGGTGTTTACAAACTTGATTGTGAATGTGGGCTGTCATACATTGGGCAAACAAAGAGGAGCGTTGGTATCCGGGTAAAAGAACACATTGCTGACATGAAGAACAGACGCTCGACCAAGTCTGCGGTTTGTGAACATGCCCAGGACAAACCCAACCACTACATTCGGTTCGACAACCCACAAATCCTTGCCAGAGAGACCCGGTTTATGCCAAGAATGTTACGCGAGGCTATTGAAATCAAAAAGTACCCAAATTTCAATAGAGATGATGGTTGGCAAGTACCACCTGCTTGGGATCCTGTTATTAAATTAATTAAATCTCATGGCCGACACAAATCTGCAAGACCTCTGGACACTGTGAGCGAATACTGCGTGAATAGGGAACGTTATGATTAATATAAAAATTTCTGACGGTAGACCAAATAATTTTCTTAATAACTCATGTGACAAATAAAACCAATTAGTCACCCCGTGACCACGATCACTGCAAAGTGTTTGAAACGTCGGGACAAAAATAATGACAAATATACGCGATTTAAACCGTTTAAAGTTGTTTAATTACTATGGAAACTAATGTTCTCTTCTTGTTAGCTCAATCCATTTGTGTTTGAGATTTGGATCTCTAGGGAATCTATTAAAAAAAATTTGTTTCTTAATAACAGCATAGAAAAACTTAAGGTATATATGTTTTATACAAAAATATGATTTTGAAATCGGTACACGTATATTGATATACCATAAGATTATATTGAGATATTAAGAAGAAGAGACTTATATCAAGTTAAAAACGTAGAAAAGATTTGGTGTTTATGATACAGAAATTCAACACAAAACTGGCACACCGTTATCAGAGTTTTCTTGGCTCATATGTATATAACAAAACTAGTAAAGTCATCACTAATCTGGGAACGACACACACGACTAGGCAAGCTGAAATCGAAATAAACAAGTTAGCTTTACACTATATATTCACACAAAGCTTTATATTCATTGCACTTCATGCATACAGACAAACACACACACACACACACATCCTGTCACACACCCACACACAATAATATAATATTTACTCAAACATATACGAAATTTTATACAGCCATATCATTTAATAAGGATACCTCAATCTCAATGTATTATTGAAGGAAGCAGACTCCCACGACACAAGATTTTTTTCTTAGTGTGGGAGACCCCAGTAAGAAAAAAATCTTGTCATGTCATTTTACAGTCAAAAAATCAACCAATTGTAATAAAGTTAAGAATAACAAGATGTAACTGTATTAACTTAAAGGCTTTCGCCACTTGAACACATAGTTATAAGTATTTAACGGGACTTAATCGCGATAAAAACATTTATATTTTTACGTCGAGGTAAATAAATAAAAATATAAATGTTTTTATCGCGATTAAGTCCCGTTTAATACTTTTTTTTTTTTTTTTTTTTTTTTTTTATGCCTGATAGGTTAGCCTTTGACCACTATCTCACCTGATGGTAAGTGATGATGTGATCGAGGATGTTGTTCAGACTAACCTAGAGTTACTGGCTCTCAAGGACAGCTGCCGGAACACACCGTTAGGTGCTTGGCGACAGATTTTCAACTTGAGGGTAGTAGCTAGCCAGGCGGGCATTTGCAAAGTGCCCTACCACCATGCTGTAACGACTGCTATCCTAAGACAACAACCGGGACCGACGGCTTAACGTGCCCTCCGAAGCACGGAAGCGCTCAGTAGTAAAGCCCAACCAGCGGTCACCCATCCAAGTCATGACCGCGGCGGACGTTGCTTAACTTTGCTGATCGATTCAGAATGGCTAAGCAAACTTGGCTACGAGCGCTTCAAAACTATGTAACTGTATATTGTGAAATAAATTATGTTTATTATTATTATAAACTTATATCAAACATATAAAAGGTACCCACCTTTTACATCCAAGGCTAAATATATTTATAGGCCAGAGTATCGATTTTAGTCGCTAATACAGTACGGTAATTTATCGTTATAGTGGTATAACGATAAATTACTGTGCTGTATAAGCACAACACTAGGAGAGGGCGCGGTTTACAGAGAGACAAGGATGATAATAGATGAATGTAGTAAGTGGGAGTGAAATGCATTCATTCGGGTCTATTAGATTGTCCGGTTTCACTTGACCTATTAAAAATGAAGCAGATAAATTACGTAAATTGATGAATTTTACTTACTTGTGGAAGGTAATTCCATCTGTTTTATTATTGGATGTTTTGCTATTTTTCCCGCACCATTTAATGGAGCAGGTAGTCATTTTTATTACAATGAATGCGTACAATCGTCAAAAATAAAAATATTTTCAGACACGTACGTACGGATCAAACTTCTGGTCGCGTACTGTTTATGTGCGCTCATGCTATGACTTTAATGTGTTAGAAATCACACACCAGTTGCATGATCGGGCGAACCATCAATTCCCCTCTCGGGGTTTAAATCTCGTTGATTATATTATATGATTATCGGCTGCTTAATAACTCTTAAATAAAAAAAAATATTACGTAACCAACTTCCAACACTAAAAAGTATAAAAAAACTGCGTTAATCTTTCTTTTCTAATATATAAAAATCTCGTGTCACAGTGTTTATAACAAAACTCCTCCGAAACGGCTTGACCGATTCCTATGAAATTTTGTGTGTATAATCAATGGCTCAAGCGTATGGCAGGTTATTGGCCGGTTAGCCCTAACCAACGGCCGGTCACTGGACTATTGCGGCTATTCGTCCTATTATGCAAGATTGGCTGGACGGTAAGCGTGGACCTTCTGGCTTGTGCAGATTCTGGCGGGGCATGGTTGCTTCGGAAGGTATCTGCAACCGGATCTACTAGGATGCCCAATTGTCCCAAAAATATGACCCAGCACTAGAGGTCCGCGCCGCGGTCATGAAAGTCGGCAGCGGCGCGCTGGTAAACGTACCCGGCGCGGCGCGGCGTAGCCGGCGTGCTATTGATTTTTTTACCTATATGGTGGAATAGAAAAATTAAATCTGCTGTATATGTACTAAAAAGGTAAATGTTTATTTTCTTGCATACAAGTAAGTTCCTACTCAAATTAATTAGTCAAAATATTGAAGAAACAGGATCTTGCCACCAACCGATACACAAACTTCCACAAAAGCCCAAAATCGACTGGCCTAAGTTTATGAAAACCGCATGAGCAAGGTGTCGGTATTAAAATTGGTGACAGCATCGGCGTCGGTGTCCGAATAGGTGTCAGTTTCGGCGTCGCATCGGCGTCGGCGTCGGCGTCGGTGTCATTGTTGGAATAGGTGTCGGCGTCGGCGTCGGTGTCATTTTTGGAATAGGCGTCGGTGTCGGAATAGGTGTCAGTTTCGGCGTCGCATCGGCGTCGGCGTCGGTGTCATTGTTGGAATAGATGTCGGCGTCGGCGTCGGCGTCGGTGTCATTGTTGGAATAGGTGTCGGCGTCGGCGTCGGTGTCATTGTTGGAATAGGTGTCGGCGTAGGCGTCGGTGTCATTGTGGGCATAGGTGTCGGCGTCGGCGTCGGTGTCATTGTTGGCATAGGTGTCGGCGTCGGCGTCGGAGTCATTGTTGGAATAGGCGTCGGTGTCGGAATAGGTGTCAGTTTCGGTGTCGCATCGGCGTCGGCGTCGGCGTCGGCGTCATTGTTGGAATAGGCGTCGGTGTCGGAATTGGTGTCAGTTTCGGCGTCGCATCGGCGTCGGCGTCGGCGTCGGTGTCATTGTTGGAATAGGCGTCGGTGTCGGAATAGGTGTTAGTTTCGGCATCGCATCGGCGTCGGCGTCGGCGTCGGTGTCATTGTTGGAATAGGTGTCTGCGTCGGCGTCGGTGTCATTGTTGGAATAGGCGTCGGTGTCGGAATAGGTGTCAGTTTCGGCGGTCGCATCGGCGTCGGCGTCGGCGTCGGTGTCATTGTTGGAATAGGTGTCGGCGTCGGCGTCGGTGTCATTGTTGGAATAGGTGTCGGCGTAGGCGTCGGTGTCATTGTTGGCATAGGTGTCGGCGTCGGCGTCGGTGTCATTGTTGGAATAGGTGTCGGCGTCGGCGTCAGTGTCATTTTTAGAATAGGCGTCGGTGTCTTAATAGGTGCAGTTTCAGCGTCGCATCGGCGTCGGCGTCGGCGTCGGTGTCATTGTTGGAATAGGTGTCTGCGTCGGCGTCGGTGTCATTGTTGGAATAGGCGTCGGTGTCGGAATAGGTGTCAGTTTCGGCGTCGCATCGGCGTCGGCGTCGGTGTCATTGTTGGAATAGGTGTCGGCGTCGGCGTCGGTGTCATTGTTGGAATAGGCGTCGGTGTCGGAATTGGTGTCAGTTTCGGCGTCGCATTGGCGTCGGCGTCGGCGTCGGTGTCATTGTTGGAATAGGTGACGGCGTCGGCATCGGTGTCATTGTTGGAATAGGCGTCGGTGTCGGAATAGGTGTCAGTTTCGGCGTCGCATCGGCGTCGGCGTCGGCGTCGGCGTCATTGTTGGAATAGGCGTCGGTGTCGGAATTGGTGTCAGTTTCGGCGTCGCATCGGCGTCGGCGTCGGCGTCGGTGTCATTGTTGGAATAGGCGTCGGTGTCGGAATAGGTGTTAGTTTCGGCATCGCATCGGCGTCGGCGTCGGCGTCGGTGTCATTGTTGGAATAGGTGTCTGCGTCGGCGTCGGTGTCTTTGTTGGAATAGGCGTCGGTGTCGGAATAGGTGTCAGTTTCGGCGGTCGCATCGGCGTCGGCGTCGGCGTCGGTGTCATTGTTGGAATAGGTGTCGGCGTCGGCGTCGGTGTCATTGTTGGCATAGGTGTCGGCGTCGGCGTCGGTGTCATTGTTGGAATAGGTGTCGGCGTCGGTGTCGGTGTCATTGTTGGAATAGGTGTCGGCGTCTTAATGGGTGCAGTTTCAGCGTCGCATCGGCGTCGGCGTCGGCGTCGGTGTCATTGTTGGAATAGGTGTCGGCGTCGACGTCGGTGTCATTGTTGGCATAGGTGTCGGCGTCGGCGTCGGTGTCATTGTTGGAATAGGTGTCGGCGTCGGTGTCGGTGTCATTTTTAGAATAGGCGTCGGTGTCTTAATGGGTGCAGTTTCAGCGTCGCATCGGCGTCGGCGTCGGCGTCGGTGTCATTGTTGGAATAGGTGTCGGCGTCTGCGTCGGTGTCATTGTTGGAATAGGCGTCGGTGTCAGAATAGGTGTCAGTTTCGGCGTCGCATCGGCGTCGGCGTCGGTGTCATTGTTGGAATAGGCGTCGGTGTCGGAATTGGTGTCAGTTTCGGCGTCTCATCGGCGTCGGCGTCGGCGTCGGTGTCATTGTTGGAATAGGTGTCGGCGTCGGCGTCGGCGTCATTGTTTGAATAGGCGTCGGTGTCGGAATTGGTGTCAGTTTCGGCGTCGCATCGGCGTCGGCGTCGGCGTCGGTGTCATTGTTGGAATAGGCGTCGGTGTCGGAATAGGTGTTAGTTTCGGCATCGCATCGGCGTCGGCGTCGGTGTCATTGTTGGAATAGGTGTCGGCGTCGGCGTCGGTGTCATTGTTGGAATAGGCATCGGTGTCGGAATTGGTGTCAGTTTCGGCGTCGCATCGGCGTCGGCGTCGGTGTCATTGTTGGAATAGGTGACGGCGTCGGCATCGGTGTCATTGTTGGAATAGGCGTCGGTGTCGGAATAGGTGTCAGTTTCGGCGTCGCATCGGCGTCGGTGTCATTGTTGGAATAGGTGTCTGCGTCGGCGTCGGTGTCGTTGTTGGAATAGGCGTCGGTGTCGGAATAGGTGTCAGTTTCGGCGTCGCATCGGCGTCGGCGTCGGCGTTGGTGTCATTGTTGGAATAGGTGTCGGCGTCGGTGTCATTGTTGGAATAGGTGTCGGCGTCGGCGTCGGTGTCATTGTAGGAATAGGTGTCGGCGTAGGCGTCGGTGTCATTGTTGGCATAGGTGTCGGCGTCGGCGTCGGTGTCATTGTTGGCATAGGTGTCGGCGTCGGCGTCGGAGTCATTGTTGGGATAGGCGTCGGTGTCGGAATAGGTGTCAGTTTCGGCGTCGCATCGGCGTCGGCGTCGGCGTCGGTGTCATTGTTGGAATAGGTGTCAGTGTCGGAATAGGTGTCAGTTTCGGCGTCGCATCGGCGTCGGCGGCGGCGTCGGTGTCATTGTTGGAATAGGCGTCGGTGTCAGAATAGGTGTCAGTTTCGGCGTCGCATCGGCGTCGGCGCGTTACGCGGCAGGTGGCGCCCTTTTTTGATACAATTAATATTATTCAAATTATAACTAACGAACAAGCGTCGCTCGTGGCGCGTCTCATCGTACTCCCGCTGCGGATTGGGATAAAAACAAAACGCACTTTTTGTGTTCTTTTACAATAATGTAAATGTTTTAACTTTTTACTACATGTTAAAGTCAGGTGTTCGTAAGTAGTTAAGTACGTACGTAATGTGTGTAAGTGTATTTTCCAGAGTACATATCTAGGTACAGTTTTCTCTCGGATTCGGAAGCTTTTCGAATGGTATTGTACCTTGTACTTGTATGAATGTTATTTAGAATACGAATGAAAACGTTTCCTTGCAAATATGAATTAAGTACCTACTAGGTATGCAGATCATCACATTATGTGCACCTTCAAAGGTCGACACCCTTTGTTTACCGACCTCCAAAAGAGGTGGTAGTTTTCAATAGAACGCGTACCTAACTATCTAAGATTTTTTTACCTGTAGATGATTTGTATGCCTTCCATATTTACTAGACGAATTCAGGGTAATTACCTGAGTACCAGTAGTACTTACCAGCCTTGCACTTCCGAGCATCCGGTGAATACATCAATCACCGCTAATCGTGTTTTTTAGGAATAATCTGTGGACAATATGCCTTCCTTGTGTCTTAGACTCGGCATTATACAGGCACTGTGAGAGATAAGAAAACTGTTTAATTTCACGCGTAATTATAGCTTTTATTGTTAAAACAGAAAATATCGTCATTTTGTTTTATCTTAGAACGAATCTCAATGAAATGGATGAGCGAGATATGTGTATCGTTTGGTGTGAGAGAGTGAAAGAGATCGCAGCATGATCGGAACGTCTCGTGGCGGTTCGGTGGTAGAGGTCCGCGCCGCGGTCATGAAAGTCGGCAGCAGCGCGCTGGTAAACGTACCCGACGCGCCGCGGCGTAGCCGGCGTGTTATTGATTTTTTTACCTATATGGTGGAATAGAAAAATTAAATCTGCTGTATATGTACTAAAAGGGTAAATGTTTATTTTCTTGCATACACGTAAGTTCCTACTCAAATTAATTAGTCAAAATATTGAAGAAACAGGATCTTGCCACCAACCGATACACAAACTTACACAAAAGCCCAAAATCGACTGGCCTAAGTTTATGAAAACCGCATGAGATACCTCAACTTCAAGGCATGTCACAACCCCATCAGAAGTGGACAATCTTGCAGAAGAGATCACTCAATGCACGCAGAAGGCACTTCATACCTCCACAATTAAAGAAAACCCCTAAGGAGAATCGAGATTGCCCATCCTCCCCCGCTGTATAAGAGAGCTCATAAAAGAAAAACGCCTGCTCAGAAAAACCTGGAAACATTAATGAGACCCCATCCACAGAACTGGGCCTCACTCCACAAACTCTGCAGGCAACTTAGGAAACACTCAGAACCAATTCGTTGTCTTTTCCACGAAAATTGAGATACAGAGCAGAGGACATGGCAGAAATATTTGCCCAATCCCTTGAGAACTTATTCAAGCCCAATCCCACAGTGAACAGAGAACACTCAGACTCTGTGGAACAGTTCCTCGATGAATACTTCAGTGTCCCATAAAACACAGAAGAAGATATTGGATAGTGATCCGTCACCTGTCCTCTAAAACCACGGCAGCTATCACGCGCCTGTTTAACGGGATCCTGCGCACGGAGCACTTACCCTTTCAATGAAAAATGAGCCACGTGGATATGTTCCCGAAACCCGGCAAAGACGTTTGGAGACCCGAGAATTACAGGCCTATCACAAAAAAGTCTTTGAACGCCTCTTCTTAAGTCGGATAGCCCCTCACATGAAGTCCCGACCGGAGCAGTTCGGATTCCGGTCGGAGCACTCCCCCACACCTCAGCTATCCAGGGTAATGCACCTCACGGCAGAAAACTCTAAATTGATTTTCGACGTCGGCGCGAATTTGTTCATGACCCGGCGGCGGCGGCGGCGCGCCGAGGTAACTCGGCGGCGGCGGCGCGCCGAGGTAACTCGGCGGCGGCACGCCGGCGTGGCGCGGATCTCTACCCAGCACATAACAACATAAGTTAGGTAAATTTGTAGCTAAATTGTGAATCATAGTAAGGGACAAATCTATTCACAATAAATCTAAAATCTAAATAATAAGTCTAATTCAACCATTATTAATTTATTCAAATTGTGAAAATTTACCTCAATGTAATATCCATTGTGAGTGTGAAGCTTTATCGTAATTTGATATTTCTAAGGCGGGAAAAGGGTTACCGCAAATACAAGAAAATTTAGACGGATTATATCATGTATTCAGTAATACCCGTATATCGCGTCGTCAGAGACAATAGTCTTATATAATATTATAATAACCATTTTAACTGTAAAAATAATTTAAAATATTATTATTATAAAAAATAATTTAGGAAAGAGTTTACATTTTGAGATGGTTCTGAAAGTAGTACAAGCACTATCGAGTGCTAAACCACATGTGCTAATTATTGTATCATATTTTTTTCACGCACCTTCCCCTATGAAGATTAAAGTAATCTTATTAAGCAAAATTAGTAATTTTATTAAGTAAATTAGAGTACAAAGTTCCGAGTGGCCGAGTGGTTCAGGCACCCGGCGTGAAATAAGCGGACGCGGGTTCAATTCCCACAAAATTTTATGCTCCAATAATGTGTAAACGTTTTTATTATGATTTTGTGAATGTGACATAATTCGATGTGTCTATGCAAATATAGCTATGTAGGAGGTACAAAGCAAGTCTCTTAGAGCTTTTAATAGTAGAATAGCACCACGTATACTACTAAATAGAACTGCCATGAAGAGTTGCGAGAAAGAATAGGTAAAACGTTTTATAAACCATGCATGAACCTTAAACAATCTATAGCCCTTTTTTTTATTTATCTACTCGTAAACCTGTGCGATATTCTGTTTACCTATTCACGCGTAAATAAAGATAAACAAACACGTTTCACATTTGTAAATCAGCAGGGACGTAATATTTGGCTGTGGCAAGTTTATTCCCTTAGTTTGCTGTTGCCGAAGGTTGTTGCTTATTTTATTGCTCGCTCGACGATACTGCGGTTTACGAGCAGTACGGCCAATACGTGACTAACTTGACACTTGCGGCGGAATAAGAACTGACACACTTGCGGCAGAATAAGGACCCAGGGACCGCTGTAACTGAATCTGAAAGTTTTGCTGACAAGATTATTGGAAGCATTTTGCTGAGCCATTTTGAGACGTCAAGGCGAGCTATATCGGAGACGTGTTTGTGATAAAATGTGATAAATCTAGTTCTTTTTCACTCAGTTGTGGTTGGTCAGATTTTATTATATTGCGGTATACCGATGTACTACAGTAGAGTTGTGTTTTACGACATTCCTTGTAATGGTTATGGAGTGATTATACTAAATATATTTAACTAGCTTTCCGGGCGCGGCTCTGCCCGCGTGTATGTCGGTTATCGCGCAAAAACATTAACCTCTTTTTGCGCAGTCGGATAAAAACTATCCTATGTTTTTTCCCGGGTCTCAAACTATCTCCATACCAAATTTCAATCAAATCGGTCCAGTAGTTTTGGCGTGAAAGCGTAACAGACAGACAGACAGAGTTACTTTCGCATTTATAATATTGTATATATATATATATATATTATATTATATGTATATTTGATTTCAAATTATTTATTTTGTGCCTCACACTGTCACTATGTGGAACAGCTGCCATCTGAAGTATTTCTGAAACAAAATGACTTGGGAACTTTCAAGTTAAGACCATATTCCCTCCTCAAGGGCCGGGTAACGCATCTCTGAATTATCTGATATCTCGGGCAAGACATCCTATTCCATCAATAAAAATTTATACATAAAACAGCTTTTTAAGATATTTTGACTGTAATAACAGTAGATTGTATAAGGAATACAATAAAAATGCTTAAATAGAAGAGTTTTGTGCACTAAAGTATAAATAGCCGTTTTAGTCTGCTTACACCGGGCATAAACAAGAACTTTACGAGCATGAGAAGAGAAATAGTAGATAGAACAACGAGTGTTAAACGTTAAAACCAGTCAATGAAACTGAGATGGTTTAGGCTAAAATGTGTTTTATGCATGAGTTATACACTTGGATTTTCACTTCAATTACGTGGAAATGAAACAATAACATATTGCAGGTAAATGATCTTTAACCTAATTTTTTTAATCTAATAACGGTCGACTTTGAGTATCATTGTTTTGACAAAAAAGTTTGGGTCTTAAATAAAACCATCGATCTATCGGTGTTATGAAATACTTCTACATTAAACACATGTTCTGTGTTAAATGTAGGAGGTTAACCTGAAAGTAAACTTCTTGGAAGTTTCTTAAAAAACAGGACCTTATGCACTAGAGCTGAAAAACCGTTTAAGTCCGCATACACCAGGCAAAAAATAAACTTTATGAACATAAGAAGTGAAAAGTATATTTTCCTGGCTCAATCCTAATACACCATATTTTTGCTATGTTGATATCAATTTATTGCAAACTAAAAGTCCCTAACGGTAATTAATTGAAACAAATAAACTAGAATGACAGGGATTTACACTACAGAAAAGTGTATATCACTACATAGTATAAAACAAAGTCGCTTCCCACTGTCTGTCCTTATGTATGCTTACATAGATCTTTAAAACTACGCAACGGATTTTGATGCCATTTTCTAATAGATAAAATTATTCAAGATGAAGGTTTATGTATAATACGCCTTACTTTAAAATCGAATACGATTTCTGCAAAGATTATAATTTCTATCAAAGGGCACCCGTGGTTAGAGTATCGGCTTTCGCAAATGTTTGGCCCGAGAGATAAGAGCCCAAGCCATATATCAGCATCTTATACACATAACGGAGAGATTACGTCGGATTACTTAGCGTTTCGGACCAATAATACCTACTATTGGTGATTTGAGATATTATTAATGGTGGTAAAGTTATTGCCGCACAGTATTACTCTCGAAACCACAACGTGTATCCATTGTGGTAAAACAGTAACAGAATAAATATGACAAAGGATAAAGAATAGATTCAGGCGTTAGTTTGCGGAAATCCATATTTAATTATAACAAATATTTTACGTAAACATTAAATCAGTATTATAATAAAACATTTAAAAAATAAAAAAATATATTGGGATGATTTTGTAAATTATGTTCAGTATTTTTTTTGGTATTTTTATAGTTATTTGTAGTATTTTAAGATTTACAAATAGATAAAAGTTGCTGATTTGTCTTTTATCGAATGTGTCAAGTACCAGTAAGTCTATTGTCCCTCATCCTAGCGTACTCACCTAAGAAATTTTTGATTTTGACTATGCCAAAAAATAGTGCTGAAATAGTGACAAATAGTGCCGTTAGAAAGAAAAATAGTGCCACTATATAAAAAAAGTTACAGCTATAGTTTGGTGAGGTCGATAGGATGATATCATTCTAGCGTACTCACCTCTCGTCCGTAAAAACAGCTCAAGCTACAATTGAGATTAATATTTAAAAAAATAGTGCCATAATAGTGACCACGGTGTACCAAGTCTCAAAAATAGTGCTTCACACAGTCAAAAGTTATTCAGGTCTCTTGGTGAGTAAGCTGGGGTGAGGCTCATCCTAGCGTACTCACCTCGATATCTCAGGAATGGCTGCGAATTTCAATTTGTTCTTGGTCTCAAAAAATAGTGCTGAAATAGTGACTAACTATGGCAGAAAAATCAACTTGGTTCAAAACAAATAACATAGCTAAAAATACATTGGAAATCCCACATACATTTTGTTTGGTCTACTACCTTCGAGAAAGTAACCCATAGAGAAGCCATGGTAGCTGCTTTGTACGAAATTCAGTCAATTTTTCTCTTATCAATGTTCTTTCTAATTGGCTAAGCAACCACGTGGTTTATAGGGATGGGACGTTATTAATGTGCTAATTTAATCGATAAAATCAATATTTTGATGAAATACAACGTATGCGTCTCTATTCTATCTTGAGCGTTGAGTGTGACTATTATGTTATTATCTGCTTGGCTATAGGAAGTAGGTAGACAGTAAAAACTACTTTCTATGTGTAACATTATGTGTCACCATTGTAATAATTTACCAAATGTACATAGCTAGTTTCTTATTCTTCAATCTATTGCTAGTTTATAACAACATCAAAATTAGTTTCTTATAACAAGCTTGAGTAGAAATTATTTGCAAATTCAATATAATACTATCTATTCATTAAGGAGTACTTTCAAAATTTTGTGATTTGATTTTTTTACACTTAAAGTAATAATATGTACATTATTAAATTCAAATAGCCATACACCGCTTTTAAATCTGTTTTTATACAGATGCAAGAAAGAAATACAGAAGATTAAAACACCATAAAATAATATAAGTTTTGAAGCGCTCGTAGCAAGGTTTGTTTAGCTGTTCCTAATCGATCAGCAAAGTTATGCAACGTCCGCCGCGGTCATGAGTTAAATGGGTGACCGCTAGTGACATTAATATTGAGCGCTTCCGTGCTTCAGAGGGTACGTTTAGCCGTCGGTCCGGGTTTTTGTCTTAGGATAGCAGTCGTTATAGCATGTTGGTATAGCATTTGCGAATCCAATACAAGTGGCGAATATATTTGAATTTTTTTTTTCTAACTTACCCCTAGAAGCCACTAAATCATTGGATTCTTGTCCCAATGTAGCAGAAGCCCTATTAAAACATAATTTTCCCTGCAAAACACCGGACTTCTCTTTCAGATACACGACAAACTTTGAAATTATAAAGACATTCAAAAGTTTAAACATAAAGAGTACTGAAGACTTGTGGGGTATGTCAGTTAAAGTGGCAGAGTCTATTATTTGCATTATTGCACCATACTTAGTAACAATATTCAATCTTTGTGTTGATAGAGGAAGTTTCCCCGACTTAATGAAACTAAGTAAAATCACTCCAATTTTGAAGTCGGGGGCTGCATCTGACCCTTGCAATTATAGACCTATTTCCATCTTACCCGTTCTGAGTAAAGTATTCGAAAAAAATATGCTCAAACAACTTTTATCTCATTTTAATGAGCATAATATATTGAATGAGAATCAGTTTGGTTTCACTAAGAGCAGATCGACAACAGATGCAGGTGTTCAATTGATGTCACATATACTTGAAGCCTGGGAGAGTTCACATGATGCTATTGGCGTATTTTGTGATCTTTCCAAGGCATTCGACTGTGTAGAACACTGCACTCTGATTCGTAAGCTTTCACACTATGGTGTTCGTGGAAAAGCTTTGAATCTAATAGAGTCATATCTGTCTGACAGGCTACAGATGGTTGGAATAAATGGCAATACTTCTTCCGGGTCTTTCGTAAAAATAGGTGTACCGCAGGGATCAATTTTGGGACCTTTTCTGTTCCTAGCGTATATTAATGATCTGCCTTGCATGGTCAAAGGTTTCTGTGATATTGTTTTATTCGCGGATGATACCTCTCTGATTTTTAAAGTAGATAGGAAAGATAGTGAACTCATTCATGTAAATAATGTGTTATCTATGATCTCTGAATGGTTCGCCGCTAATAATCTTCTGTTAAATTCAAAAAAGACCAAATGTTTAAAGTTTTCATTACCAAATGTTCCTTATGTTGAACCAAACATTAAGCTTGGCCTAGATAAACTCTCTATTGACAAAGCGACAGTCTTTCTGGGAATCAAAATGGATTCAACTTTACAGTGGGATCCACATATACATGATCTAGCCGGAAGACTTAGTTCTGCTGCATATGCAGTTTGTAAGATAAGACAGTTAACAGATGTAGCTACTGCACGGCTGGTTTATTTCGCATACTTCCACAGTATTATGTCGTATGGTGTATTGCTGTGGGGAGCTGCTGCTGAGATAGAGACAATCTTTATCTTACAAAAGCGTGCAATTCGAGCCATATATGAAATGGATCCTAGGGAATCTCTAAGGGATCTTTTTAAAGAAATTGATATATTAACTTTACCGAGTCTGTATATATTTGAAAATATTATGTATGTTCGGAAAAAATTGAGTAAATTTAAATTAAACAGTGACAACCATCATTACAACACTAGGAACAAATATAAATTAACGGTACCATGTTTTAGATTAGCAAAGACAAATAAAAGGTCCTTTTTAGGTAATTGTGTGCGGTTTTATAATAAAATTCCCGAACATATTACAATGCTCACAGAAGGAAAATTCAAATTGCACGTGAAAAATATTTTGATGAGGAAATCCTACTACACAGTTTGTGATTACTTAAACGACAAAAATGCTTGGAAAATTCCACCTCTGCCAAGCCATCACATGTCTCCTACGTAATTTAAACAAATATTGTAATAATTGTATTATATTGTTTATAACACATTGTAAAAAGACGTTTAAAAGAATGGCCCCGAGTTTCTTGCCCGTTCTTCTCGCAGTGGCTCTATAAACCTTTTTTTTTGCTGAACGTGGCAGTACAATGTAGAATATTTCAATATTAAAATTTGTAATTGACCTTCATAAGAGCGTCGTAGACGCCTAAATTGAATAAATGATTTTGAATTTGAATTTTGAATTTTGTATGCCTGCCTGGCTAGCTACCATCCTCAATTAGAAAATCTGTCGCCAAGTGCCTAACGGTGTTTTCTGACAGCTGCCCTTGAGTTCGACCGAGTTGACCTTACTCGCTAGTAAGGTCAACTCGGCGAAGACCGCCTGTCGGGAAAGATCGTACATCGAAAATTACAAAAAAATCAGCAGACTTTTGAAGATGGCAACACAATCAACAGGCTAATGAAGCCGTTTTAGTTTTTATACATTGACAGAAATGGCGGTGCATGTAGTGAAAACGGAAAAAAATAGTTTTTGTAATTTAGTATGGTGCGCGACTTGCATTGGGTGTGCACCACGTACTAACAAAAATGTTAAGAAGTGTTTAAATCTTAGTGGTTTTTCAGATCTATGCAAGTAAATAATTTTTTTATGAATATATCTATTTATTTATTATATGACATTGGTGTTATACACGTATTGTACTATGTTATTCATGATGAAAATAATAACTAACCTCTAAATATGTATTGGGGGAGTCCGTCTAGGTTTTGGAGGGTAATAAATGTCATATGCTGGTCTTTTCCACAGTCATAAGTCGTCATCGTTTGGTGTCTAATTAAGCTTCTTTTTAAAATTACCGTCTTTGTTGGTTACATTTACTTACTTACTTATACTTCAAAGTATGTTAAATCTGAATTTCTTTTAGTTTGTTATCGTTTGTTAAATAAAAGACTGATTATTTTGTTCACAAAAAATGCAAATAAATTTTGCTAGTAATTTTAGATTTTACTTAAGAGCAGTCCCTAAGGTTAGTAGTTAATTACCTACGATTTTGAATCTTATTATTTTAATACTAAGCACTCCTTTATTTTTTTCTATTAAATTTATCCAAAACTATTACAAGAAACATTTTTAATTTTATCGATTACGTACTCGTATAAGCTTGGAAGTTTTGTAATAACATTGTACTATATAAAATCATTAATTATTATTCAACGTAAGATATGTTTTGCACCCCTGGAAGTGCGAAGTATGCCGGTCTTACCCGACAAATGCTACAAAAACTGGCACTCGCACACACTATCTATAACTACAAAATCTATCGATACCTATGTAAATTTGTCACTACGGTCTTATCCGACATGGAAGCCAAATCCGACTATTTGCACTGTGTTTACAAAAATGGTTGTTATTCCGTGACCGATGGTTTCTATGTAATTTCGACATATCTATTGCCAGATCAATTATATATCTTATGGTTTTGTTTAACAAAATTTGACTTAAAGGTTATAGAATAGCCAAAATAAGTCAATTTGTAACATTTTAAATGAAGTGTGATAGTGGTCAAAGGCTAACCTATCAGACATAAAAAAAAGTTAGAATGAGTGCTTAACATATATCGTTTTATAAGTTTTAATTTTACTATAGGAAAGAAATACATAAAGTAAGGAATATGTCTCACATAACTAAAATTAAGTGAATATGGTACAAGTCATAGTATCATCCCTAAATAACCTGTAATATCCAATATGATTTATAATAAAACTTATCAGTCATAAAAAAAAAACATTACGATACTGTAAGCACCTCACTAGGAAAAATAATATTTTAAATTTTGAAGAGTTCGATTAAATAAGCACATTAATTACGTCCCATCACTATAAACCACGTGGTTGCTTAGCCAATTAGAAAGAGCATTGATAAGAGAAAAATTGACTGAATTTCGTACAAAGCAGCTACCATGGCTTCTCTATGGGTTACTTTCTCGAAGGTAGTAGACCAAACAAAATGTATGTGGGACTTCCAATGTATTTTTAGCTATGTTATTTGTTTTGAACCAAGTTGATTTTTCTGCCATAGTTAGTCACTATTTCAGCACTATTTTTTGAGACCAAGAACAAATTGAAATTCGCAGCCATTCCTGAGATATCGAGGTGAGTACGCTAGGATGAGCCTCACCCCAGCTTACTCACCAAGAGACCTGAATAACTTTTGACTGTGTGAAGCACTATTTTTGAGACTTGATACACCGTGGTCACTATTTTGGCACTATTTTTTTAAATATTAATCTCAATTGTAGCTTGAGCCGTTTTTACGGACGAGAGGTGAGTACGCTAGAATGATATCATCCTAGCGAACTCACCAAACTATAGCTGTAACTTTTTAATTGAGTGGCACTATTTTTTTTTTGTGGCACTATTTGTCACTATTTAAGCACTATTTTTTGAGACCAAGAACGAATTGAAATTTGCAGCCATTCCTGAGATATGGAGGTGAGTACGCTAGGATGAGCCTCACCCTAGCTTACTCACCAAGAGACCTGAATAACTTTTGACTGTGTGAAGCACTATTTTTGAGACTTGGTGTACCGTGGTCACTATTTTGGCACTATTTTTTGAGATATTAATCTTAATTGTAGCTTGAGCCGTTTTTACGGACGAGAGGTGAGTACGCTAGAATGATATCATCCTAGCGACCTCACCAAACTATAGCTGTAACTTTTTTTATATAGTGGCACTATTTGTCACTATTTCAGCACTATTTTTTGGCAAAGTCAAAATCAAAAATTTCTTAGGTGAGTACGCTAGGATGAGGGACACGAATATTTTTGGTAAATGTATAACATGCAGAAGCATATATATTTTTTTATATGATCTGAAATTTTTCACTGGAACCTGGAGCTCTGTGAGCTGTATTGTTATCAATGTTTTATAGTTCAATCATATTATTGACAACAAGTTCAAAAAGTCCGAAGACAACATAGAACATGAAAAACTTTTGCAACAATCTCTACTTGCAATGTAAGACGTCACAATCGCCACACAGCCAAACCGGAAGAATTTTCGACGCGTATCGATTCTACACTAAGCATCCTCAGGAGTTCTTGACTCTACCAGCGCACGATCGATAACTTTATCGACTGTATAATATATTTTTATATTTTGTAAGTGTTATATTAAAATGTTGATTTCATGTTTTCTTAAATATATGTTATTAATTTTATGAAAAAGGAATAGTGACGCGAATTAATCACGTAGTTGCATTTCTTCGATAAATCGATTTTTCAAACAAAGGAATAGTCTATTGTTTAAATAGCTCAGTCTTCCCATCTTTCTATGAATTTAGTGTTTTTTACCAAGTATTAGCAATACACCCTGAGCCCGATTGTTTGAATTGAGCCACGTTCCGTGCTTCGAAAGGCACGTTAAGTAGTCAGTCCGATGTTTAAGAATGGCAGTCGTGTTAGCATGATGGTAGGGTATTTCGGAAAGGCCTCATGGTTAGATAGTTGTCAAAGGCTATATTAAAAAACCTACTTTGACAAATATTTTCAAATAGATCTCTGAAAATATTTTGCATACCCTGCGACTGTGACTTTTATCGTCAGATTATAATCAATTTAACGGTCTCAATAAACAAAATTTTAATTGATATTTCTCTGTAATTGGCAATCATTTCACTAACACTTAACTAGCATATGTATAGCCCAATCCATTATCTCCTTGCAAATGATAGCGATAGATAAGGTAATATATATACACATTCTCTCACGGAAACCACATCTTATCTCAAATTGGCCCATTATTGTGCCCTTATGCTGATTTTTCTGTGGAAGTAGCATATATATAATACTTATTATGCCTACGAAGCTGCCATTATGTAACTGTGCTACAAGTAGCTACGGAAGTCTACGAACGCGCTAAATAAACTACATTAAACCATAACTTGTAGCGTATTTCAGTTCATGTTTGTTACGACTGAGCTAAAGCAATTTTTAGTATCCGGAAAGCATAGAAGTTATTAACATATAATTAGTTTAAACGTTGTATGCGGATTAAACATTCTATTTTTATTTTTTAGCCATCCACGTGTACCCGATTTTAGCTTTCAGTATGTACTTATTTTCTATATTAACCGTAAATTTTACGTAGCGCTACGGATGCTGGAGCTCTTATATTTTGTCGTAAATAAAAAGGAATAACAAAGCAGTTATACTCCAATGGCCTATATTTTTTAACTTTATCTTTATTTTCTTATCAGAATGATTTTCATTGCTTATATTATACTATAAATGTTCATGGTTTTAGTTGGGTGGTAGGAGCTGATTTCTGTTATCATTTTCTGCTAGAAATAATAATATTATGTAATATGTAGTTAAAATATTCCCGCTTCTACGGCTTAGTATTTGTATTTTTTTGTCCGTAGATATTTATGGAAGTTGTTATTGATATCGAATTTTCTCGAAACCACTTGGAAATTGGTATTCTGATTCAGATCCTGTTAAAAATAACTCTTAAATATTATGAATAAGAAGTACTCTGTCTGTCTGAAAATACTCAGTACTAAGTAACAGAATAAAATAAGTGTTCATTTTCTTGCTGATTAATAAAAATATTATCTTAGAATAAAGTTGTAATTAAATTCATTTTTCAATTATGAACTCGTTTATTTATTTATTTATTCAGACATTGTGTAAGACTTATCCGATGAAATAAAAAAAATACAGACTTATAAATTTGAAGCGCTCGTAGCGTAGTTTGCATAGCCATTCTGAATCGATCAGCAAAGTTAAGCAACGTCCGCCTCGGTCATGACTTGGATGGTTGACCGCTAGTGACATTACTACTGAGCGCTTCCGCGCTTCGGAGGGCACGTTAAGCCGTCGGTCCCGGTTGTCGTCTTAGGATGGCAGTCGTTATAGCATGGTGGTAG
This sequence comes from Plagodis dolabraria, assembly GCA_963854805.1. NCBI lineage: Eukaryota > Metazoa > Arthropoda > Insecta > Lepidoptera > Geometridae > Plagodis > Plagodis dolabraria. The sequence goes on along the minus strand of OY978457.1, from coordinate 19,965,949 downwards.
GGCATTTTGAGAATGCCCGCCTGGCTAGCTACCACCCTCAAACCAAAAACAGTGTGTTCCGGCAGCTGTCCTTGAGAGCCAGTAATTCTAGGTTAGCCTGAACAACATCATCGACCACATCATCGCTTATCATCAGGTGAGATAGAGGTCTAAGGCTAACCTACCAGGCACAAAATAAATTTTTTTAGAATTATTTCAATATTTGTTTGAATATAGCTAGGTTCTATAAATAAAATTGTCTAAATATGTACTTCCATAGCCTTACCAATTCAATAAAGGGAATGATTCAACCAACGTGAGCTATTTAAACCTATGCCCATATAAACTAATCCCTTCTCATTCCAATACCCTTCTAAAGTTCCAATTCATTAGAACCCTTGCAAAATTCAACATCATTGAGTGCTTTAAAACAATGGCCTATTCTAACTAGCGAGCGGGACAGTTAGATTCGAACTAGGCTAGTAAGAGAGAGAAAGGATAACTATGTTAAGCTAGTTTGGGCACCAATTTGGTACAGAAGGCCTTGGCTTGTTACGCAATGGCTGAGTTGACAGTTGGCCGTTTGAACTAGATAGCATTTTGTGTGGCTTCGATGGTACGCTAGGGTTGTTGTTTTCTTGGTTGGGTATAGCATTTTGGCATGGAAGTCTAGAAGCGTTAAATTGGATGGTTACGTTTATTTTCGCACTTCTATCGTATTTTAACACATAAAATCAAAACAAGCATACCTTTTTACACTTATATTGTAAACACTAAAGTGTGGGCGTGTGTCTGTTTTTAACTGATTTCTAAAACAAAAGGAGGTTCTCACGTATGTTTTTATCTCACTCGTATGGTATGAATGTATGTTTTTTTTTGTATTGGTGTTACGCGATTACCACGCCTTTCATGAATGTATTTGGATGGTTATTTATTTTTGGATTGAGTATATTTCCAAGTTAGTCCATTTAAATTTTATCAACATCATAGGTTGAGTAGATTTTAAATAATCGTCAATTAACTGAAACATGGATTTGATGGATGATGCTATGGTGATTGCAACTTTTGACAGTAGTGAAAAATATTTTAGGCGAGTGACAATGATCGTGTAAGCTATACGTGTCACTAAAAAGAGTAAGAAAAAAATTCATAATCCAACCTACATCTAACACTGAAAAGTATTAAATAGCTTGTGGAAATTGGACCATGATGAAGTGAAATCAGTGTTTTAAGTCAGCTTGGTACCGACTTTAACAACTTTTTCATACTTTTCAGTGTTAAAAGTTGGTTCCGTTGAATATTTTTCATTGCATTTCTGCATCAGGACGTAATTTTTATACAAATTATCTGAATAGTTCTTGAGTAACCTGAAATAATTTGAACTCTGTAGAAGGCGCTGGGAGACTTTATTTAATATAGGCATAAATGGAGTAATTGATGTAATTGATAAATCAAAACTTAGTTTTTAGAGTTCCGCACCCAAAGGGTTAAAACGAGATTTATATACTATTACTGAGACTTCGCTGTCCGTCCGTCTGTCACCAGGCTGTGTCTCGAGAAAGATGATAGCTAGACAGTTGAAACTTTTACAGATGATGTATTTCTGTTGCCGCTAAAACAACAAATACAAAAAAGTTGGCCAAGTGCGAGTCGGACTCGCGCACGTTGAAACAAAAAAGGTTAAAATATGAAGTCTATGTTGTATAGCTAATGGTGCGGACGCCTTCATGCGCCAGTCCTCGCACTTGGCCGATTTTTATATTAAAAAATGGTTTCTCCCCAAAAATTCGCTTACCTCATCACGCTGACATATCATGCTCCCTTGGGAACTACTAAGTAGAACAGCAGTATTTTATATGTACTAATGCTGAAGTAACATGAACCTAATAAAAATCTCATATCATCTGATACTAGTATCGAAGAAGCCTGATTACTCATTGACTATTGAATCATTATATTTCTATCCTGAGCAGATAAAATCACAGAATGGTTAACACTCTGTGATTATATCTCTTTATTTTTCTGTGTATATAATTTGATCGAGTTTATCATGAAGTTATGAAAAAATAAACTTAAACAGGTAACAATTGCATAATAAAACAAGTAACAATTTTATTGTCTTTTCCCAAACAACATATTTCTTTCTTCTTGATGTACTTATCCAAAATAATAATTATTATTTATTATAAAGGATCTAAATCGCTTTAGTTGCTCAATCTACCTGGTTTCAATTTTAGTCGCTACATAACTTATTCTAAAATACGTGTACTAAAATAGAAATACCCCAGAGAGGTCACTTAGGTAAATATATTATGCAAACGAGGTCGAGCATGCTAGGGTTGCTATATCGGGTAGTCGTGAATGGATATAAATTTATCTGTAGTTAATTTTAACCTAGTTGTGTTTTAAATCTATTTCTTGGTGTTATGAGTTAATCGTACATACTTAATATATATAGCACATACATATATCATGGGGATATCCACGTATATCGGGAAATATGGCATGGGAGCGGGACATTTGTGGGTCAGTTTGACTGCATAATAAGCGGTGGATATGCGCCCATGTATAACGCGCATACATGTAATAACAGATGCCGAGTGCTTTTTCAGATACTTTCATAATATACTTTATTAGTATTTGAAAGTTTGCAAAATATAGATGACCACAATAAACCTTAACACAAGAGTTTTTTTACATTGTGTGTGCAAATGAATTGAAGAAAAACAGGCGAAACTGGAACGCGTTTGTTTTTAATGTTATTGTGACGGAACAAGCCCGAGTCCCATCTGATGTTAAGCGGACTAACCTCTGCCTATAACAGATGCATTTCATCATAAGTCACGAATTGCACTGCGCCCGTCACCTTGAGACATAGTTGTTATGTCTCATGTGCCTGTAATTTCACTGGCTCTCAAGGACTGCTTCTGGAAAACACTGTTAGGTGCTTGGCGACATATTTTCTACTTGAGGGTGGTCGCTACCCAGACGGGCAGTCGCTAAATGCCCTTCCACCATGCGGTGAAGCTGAAGCCCGCTGCGAGATTCGAACCATGGACCTGTGCGGCAGTCCATAGCCGATTCCACTGAGCCATCACTGCTTCAAATTAGTGAATAATCCTTCGCGGATATCTGTGGGAATATGGCTCGCCTACATTTTGCACCGCTTCTTATTATTTATATGGTGCATCTTACATCACATATTATATTTTTTAGAAGCACGAGTTGAACATCGTTTATACAGACTAGGTATTTAAATGAATATATTATATACTTTGATAAATGTAAACATAATGCTTATAAGGTCATATAAAGTTGAATTTTCTTAGTCTCTTATGTCTAAAATTATCATCGGCTGCCTCCTCTCATTTTACTTATACGTTGTTGGAAATATACGTTTTCTCTAATTTGAGGTTATGTCCAGAACTAATCACCTTATTACTTAGGTTTCTATCGTTACAAATTTGTAAGTTCATAACTGAAAAGTTATGAAACACGACACATTTTCATGTAAATTTTTCGAGGCTGTTTATACAAATAATTTTCAAGTTAATTTGCCCAAATTTGATATGTTATAAGTGTAGATAGTGAAGAGATAAATCGATATATTGCATAGTTCTGAACTTAACCTCAAATTAGGGAGTGTTTCTCCTTTCTATGTTTGTATGGAGACGTTCAACCGGTTCAACTCTAAGCGTAAGCCGCTAGTTCAGCGCATTTTCTCCTTAAATCGCCTTCACGACCATGTTGTGAGAGGATATGGAATAGTGTATTACTGTACGGCAAACAGTTATAATAGTGTATAACAACCCTAGTAAAATAGTTCCTTTAAATTGTACCCTAACTCTCTGCTGAGTAAACTTTATATATGCAAACACAACTAATGCATCGGTTCATGTTTATGACAACACACACCGAGAGTATATTATATGAAGTTTGTTCCGAGATTGCAATGCTGTGGGCTTGGTACTTTGTTTTGAACGAGGTGAAATTGAATTTCAATATGTACAGTATATATAGGATTATTTCAAAGCAAATTAAGTATGACTATAGGTTAGAAATATCTCGTTATTAATCCCTTATACGGTTTTGCCTTTATATAATATTATAAACTAAAGTATTTTTACTATTCTATTGGTGAGTGATGATTAGCTTGAAAGTATCATATCAGATTAGGCACATACTATATTTACACAGTTTTGACACCACACTGAAACCAATAAAAAATTATCATCTGCAACTAATATCCTTAATTTTGACCACCTTCAAGTGAAAAGTCCGTCTCCAAACACCTAATGGAGTGTTTTGTTAGCTCTCCTAAAGACCCAGTAATTCTACATACTTTACCTTTAGGTGAGATAGTGGTCAATAGCTAGCCTATCAGCTTTTAATAAAAATAAATCCTTACATAGGAGACGACACGATTATAATATATTTTAGATAATTATAGATTTGATTTTATAGCCAGCCGCTGAATTAACACCCTCCTTGCTAATGATTTTGTTAGTTGTATAGCTGCTGCTATTCGGATACTGAGATTACTTCTATTGGAAAGGTTTCTGTTTTGAGCTTAATGAGATAAAGCCAAACTCAAACCGAAGTTATAAGGGCCATTTGCTGTGCTTTCTATATGGATATAATATAAATTCTAACCAAATCGAAAACACAAACTTAAGACCTTTAAGCTCACTGAATGAAAACTAACTCAAAGCATTCCAGATGTGATTGGATGAAGCCAATTTGAATATAATTCAGTTTCTAATCCACTCTCTGCCAATCGCATCCCTATTGAAAACTATTGCAATTTATCCCAAAGCTGAGCATTCCATCAGATGTCTGGTAGGGTTGTCATAATGCAGTTGTTAAATTGAAACATTTATAGAAACAAATAAAAAAACTGCTTATGTGCGATGCAGATTTATACGTTACTGATATCAATTCTGGAACATATTGATCTTATTATTTTACGATTTGCGTGTACATCGATATAAAAAACAACTATGTTTTATGCAAACTAATCTTGTTAGAATAGTTAACCTTTGACAGCCGTTATTTTCTTTGGCATTAGTTTTATTTTATGGTCAAGATAAGTTACTATATAATTTATTATTTTATTTCGATTAACTATAAAAATACTGCCATACATACATTAAAACAAATTCAGAACCGACTTCCAACTCTGAAACGCACTTACATAACATTTTATAACATGCTGTTTAAAACACTCTAATCTCACATATGTGTGGTTTGACGTCCACAAGTTATTCTTGTATCATATTGTTCAGTCCTAGACGTCTGTTTGATATTTCTTTTTAACATATTGCACTCTTTTTAGTAACGCAATATCGTTTTTGTGACTCGCTCATATACTGGTATCCACCGGCAAGAATTACAACTATTATAATATTCAGGTGTAGGCATATTAGCAAATTATAATACAGTTTTAAAAAAAATCTCGTAGATCAAAGTTCATAATATTTTAATGCGACTAACTTAAATGTATTTTTTACGTTACAAAATGTAGTCACCAGAATTAAATTATCTCCTAAAAAGTTCTTCATTAATACATTTTTTGTTTGACTATTCTATCCTTTCTTATTTATTTTCGCAATGGGATATAAAGAAAGTCCAGAGGAACACAATTAAAAAAAACTACATATATCTAGTGGCAATTTCACCTAATTTTTCAGCTCTTTCAGACTCAATGTAGCTCTTAATTAAAAAGTTCTACGTTCGGCAATGACTTATGAAATATATAAATATCCGTAAATATTGATACCGATAACAGTATTCAACATACTCATTAGATTAATTTATGTCACGACACGCTGAATTTGACCTTATTATACAGTTATGAATAATCATTGAATCGTGTAAAATGTCAACACAAACTGTACCTACAACATAACACCCCTCACACAGGTACATAATTTAAATATTTCGAAAAAACAAAAAAACACAATTATTTTGCTGTTTTGCCAGAGAAAACTTTTGTAATTTCGTACTACAATTAATTATAATTATTATTGCTTATTGAAACCGCTTATCGTAGCCCACTCTCGTAGCACATGCTTCGTAGCGACACGTTACGCTACAACTACGTCGTATATAACGACGACAAACTTCGTAGTGACTAATTAGTTTGGATAATTCTCTGCGTATCTGCACAACGTAGTACACCGTAAATATTATCTTGGGTCGATTACCTGACAAATAATTTAATGAAAATAATTACATTATAAAAGAAAGAAGGACAAAATAAACTAAGAGGACAAATTTATACAACGGAAGAAACGTGTTTCTTTCAACGTTATATTTGTTTGTGTTTGTCTAGCCTAACAACGTTAATCAAAACACATAAAAGTCATACATATTGTCTTCAGAGTAGCAACTAGGTACAAAAGTCAAAACTATAACAGTAAAATATAATAAATACCGCCCTAGTGTAAGTTGATTTATTCCGCATAAACCTAGGCCTGACTACAATCATTTGTTCACATTTGAGTTTGCATTCTGTGAACAATTACACGTACTGACCCTTTGTCACCTCACAGCGCAGCATTGAATGTGAGTGCCGAATTTACAATGCAGATTGCAAATTCTAATTGCATTACTGTGTTTCAACTTCAACGAAGTAGTGACTGGCAATACTCTCTCATTCCAGCATTAATCAATTACCACTCTAACTAATTTGAAATTCACTTCGTAACAGGTACAGATTCAGTAATCTGCTGCCTTTATCAAAAGGTATTATCAATTGCTAATGCAAAATCTCGTATGAATAGCAAGGTCCTGGACTCGAGCCCTGAGTTGATAAAATATTAATCAATTTCTCTATAGGAACCCCGTGACATACAGACGGACGAACAGACAGACATACTAACATAGAGCTAGACAGATTGCGGAGTCTTTTAATAATGCGGAGAGTTAATAGGGCTAAATTTTTCCCTATGGTCACGGAACCCTACAAAAATAATTAATAAGCCTATTAATCCAGTTATACTGTACATCCCAATTATAAAGAATCTTGCTAAGTATGCCTGTATATTTAAGTACCATGTGGACTTAGTTACGGTAACTCGCAATGAAATATAGATAAAAACTGTAGTATCTAGCCTCTAGATACTACAGTAAAAATTGTAGTATCTAGAGGATGTCAGACCCTGATTTCTATTCAAAAGCTTTGCAGATCCGTGATTTTCACCTCTAGTGCACTCGCCTAGCAGTTTCAATGGCTTGGGATTTTTCCACTTCAGGTAAAAGGTATTGAAAGAATTCTCTTGATGCATTGATGTCCTTTGAAAATTGAAGAGCTTTGTTGCTATTTGTTTGTGTTGTGGATTTTGAAAAGTGAGATGCGATGTAATTAGGATACAATTGATTCATGATATATTAATAGATATTAATCAGTGCACTGGCTAAGAAATGTAGTACAGGAAATTTCAAGATAAAAACCATATGGTAATGCGGTGAAGATCACACCGCTAGTAACATTTGTGGAATCTCACTAGGTACTACCCTCGTAGTAGAAAATTTGTCCAAGCACATTAGGTTGTTAAGTTGCAACATCATGGATTATGTGAAAAGGTTCATCAAAAGCAACGTTCATCTTTGAAAAGCCTTCTCATAAGGGTGGGGATTGCTATAATCCCCGCAGGCGTGGGGATTGCCATAATCCCCGCAGGCCACAACAAAAATGGCGTTACATCTTCCGGGTCTTTAATAAAAAATGGGAGTTCCACAAGGATCACTATAAGAACCATTTCTGTTTCTAGGGTATATCAAAGATTTCCCATATATGGCCAAATATCTCTGTGATATTTTATTTGCAGACGATAGCTCTCTCATATTTAAAAAAGAAAGGAAATACAGTGAATTGACTCAAGCAAATAATGTGTTATCTGTTCTCTCTCTCTCTATCTCTAAATAGTTCTCCCATAATAATTTGCTACTTAATTCGAAAAAGACGAAATGCTTAAAGTTTTCTTTACCCAATGTTAGTTATGTAGAACCCTATATCGAACTTGATCAAGTTAAACTTGCAATTGTTATAGCATTAGTGTTCTTTGGATTTGTTCATTGAAATGGATTCAAATCTATAGTGGGGTCCTCATATAAATTATTTCTCTGGGAGATTTAGTTCTTTTGCAATTCGTGCTATATATGGAATGGATTCTAGCGAATCACTGAGTATATTTTAAAAGTTATTGACATATTGACTTTTCCAAGTCTTTATATTCTTGAAAATATATTGTATACTTGATAGAACTTAGTATTTAAATTAAACGCACCACAATTGAAACACTTAGGGCCTGTTTCAGAATGTTCGAGTAAGCTCCGGTTATATACTACCCAGAACATATTTATGAAACAAAACACTATCTTTGCGTTTCACAGTCATCGATTTAGCCTATCCATAGGTTAAAGCACGGATTTACTTCCTAAATCCGTGGGTTAAAGCTTGAAACGCGCTGCACGATAACTGTAATTTTTATCATTCAGTGTTGGTTAGCAACCTGAAAACTTATTAGGACATTCTGAAACGGAGCCTAAGATTACAAAAAACTAGCGGTTCTAGGTTTTAAATTAGCAAAAACAAATAAAAAGTTTTTCTTAGTTAATTGTATGCGTTTTTAGGGTTCCGTAGTCCTGACAAGGAACCCTTATAGTTTCGTCATGTCCGTATGTCTGTCCGTCTGTCCGAGCTTTTGCTAAGGGACCGTTAGTACTAGGAAGCTGTAATTTCGTATGAATATGTAAATCAATTACGCCGACAAAGTGGTAAAATAAACTTTTGAAAAATATTTTTTTTAGGGTACCTCCCATACATGTCATATGGAGATGACATTTTTTTTCGTCGTCTATCTCTTCGTGTGTGAAATGGTTGAATGGGTCTTCTAAAATGACTTAGGGGTTGGTAATACTGTTTTTCGATATAAAGCTTCATTTACGAAATATTAAACTTTTAAGTGCAAATTTTTGTTCCAGCAGGGCGTCCCCCCCCCCCTCTCAAAGCCAAACTGCTGGCTTTAAAAATCTGAAAAAAATTAAGCAGAGAGAAGCGTTTTATGAACTTTATAGGAAAAGTATAGCGATAGAGATAACTTTATTAGTTTAGCAGTAATAGTCGTTGAACTTGGATGTTGGATAATTTTGTACAAAATATAAAGTCTATAGAATAAATCCGTTAAAGTGACTAAGATGAAGTAGTTGGTTGTATTAAAACTATAACTATGCCCTATTTCATACATAATAGACTAGCTTTCCAGCCGCGGTTCCACCCGCGCGTATTGCGGTTATCGCTCAAAACCATTAACATCTTTTTGCGCAGTTGGATAAAAACTATCATATGTCCTTTCCCGGGTCTCAAACTATTTCCATTAGTATAGATATAGATATGACAGTACAAAGATTCGACTTATATAGGTATAAAGTACTTTTTGGATCTCATCTTCGCCGTACACTAGAAGTGTTTGCTGTCTGTACCTGTCGTACTGTACATCGACGATAAGCACCGAGCTTCAGGTCTTGTTTTATAATACGCGACATTTTCCTAGCGGGAATCTTCATTTCTCGCAATAAGATTATTGTTGAGTTATCATAATATTATTACTACCTAATGGGATTTCGACCAATCCTGGCTTTAACAGCATTAATTTGTAGTTCTAAGACACACGGCTGCCCTGATATTTTATGGTCTTCGACAGAGGAAGTGTTGTTGTATCTGTTGATATTACGATATACGAACATACCTACGGCTGATACCAAGCTTTTGAAGTGTCTGGAATATGACCGACGCGACGACTGAATACCTATATTATTTTCTTTAACACCTCATTTCATATTGTTATTTGTTAATGAACAAGAAATAATATATGAAATGGCGCGAACACGAAAGAAAATTTTAAAGTAATAAACGCGTTCCAAATTCTAAATAATTCTAATTATGAAAAGTTTTTATGTTACAGTATTTATGGCCAGACTAGTTATTTAGTAATATTGCCCATTTATAAGCTTACTTGCATATATCGCTGCATACTTTTTATTTTTCTTTCATATATATCAACTATTTTATAATACTTTTTTTTTTCAAATATATTAAATGACATTCAAATTATTCCAATGTACCAACGGATTCTGCATAGCGAATCTATAGAATTCACACACAAATTTTGTTTAATTTTCGAATTACAATTGAAATAATAAATTGGCGGCAATCGCACTCTTATTTCTTAGATTTAGCAGGAAGAAAGTGGAGGAGAATAAAGAACTACAGAATCGTTCTATATTATGATAACGAGCTTCTACGGATCCCTACATTGTGCGTGGTTCGACACGCATTTGACCGTTTATTATAATAAAAATCCTAAAAATATAGCAGTACTCACAGAAGGAAAACATAAACTGCACGTAAAATGGTTTTAATGTATATAATAATAAAATTGTTTTTATTTTCGACAAAAATGCTTTGGATATTCCACCTCTGACAATGGTTTGTCAGAGGTGGAAAAATAAATCACTTAGGTAATGATAATTGTAATGATTTTATAATAAACTTACACATTTAAAAATCATAACGACATATAAAAATAATTTCCTTTTTTGTCCATTCTTCTCCAAGTGGTTCCATAAACTTTCTTGCTGAACGGGGCAGTCAAATATTTTAACAATAAAATTTTGTAACTGACGTTCATATGAGTGACGGTAGACGCAAAAATTAAATAAATTATTTTGACTTTGAATTGAGTACCCTTTTCATTTTCTTTTCAACCTGCGATTTCAAAAAATATTGAACACAATATATGGCTTAGGTCCTGTTTCAGAATGTTTGACTACGTTCCGGTTATACTACCCAGAACATATATACTAAACAAAACACTATCTTGGCGTTTCACGCCATGTCAACTATCATTCTTATCATTCGGTTATTTTATGTGTTGCATAGCAAACCGAAACTTTATAAGAACATTCTGAAACGGGCCCTAAATCATCAGTATTAACAGGTCAGGTAACAGTTAGAGCTAGTTGAACAAAAATAAAAAAAATATTTTCAAATATTTTTTTTTGTTGATGTATGATGGCAATCTGCAAATATATTTTATTTGTATTTGAAGCGTGAAAATTCTAGCAAGTAATGAGTTTGGTTGTACTTTTGGTTATGTTGCCATACCCCTGCATTGCATTTTTTTTTTGTATGATAGAAAGTTACCATACCATAAAGCGGATATTACCTCAGCCTATTTTTTATTACATGCGTACTAAATGTTTTGATGTGCTTGTTTCAGGTAAATACTTGAAAAATATTACAATCGGAGCATGCAACGATACCAATGCATCAATGACAAAACAAATTGTTGCGCAAGTAAGTTACTGATAAAATTATATAAGGATGATTTGCTACCACGTTTTGTACATAATTTCAGCAAGAAAGTTTTATACTGAGTCCGCAGAATTTACAAAGTTATAAAAATGTTCATATCTGCCGTATATCCGACGACTTGCATCATTTATAGCTACGATACGATTTATAGATACGATAAAGAGCATACGAAGCATACTAATCGAAAACATAGAAATTATTTCGGATGGAAAAGAAATACTTCCGGAGGGACTTGAACCCGAAATAATTTCTGATTTCGCTTACCATGCGTCAATGTTCATTAAATTAAGTTACATTGTGCTATTTGAATAAATAAATAAAATAATACTAGACGATAATTACAATTATTTTAAAAATATTAAAATAAAACATTGAATTAATTCGTGTAGAATCGAGACGCGTCGAAAATTCTTCCGGTTTGGCTGCGTGACGTTATGACGTCACGTCGGCTCAACAGGAAAATTAAGTGGAATCGTCACTAGATATATTTTTATATGTTTTTAGTGTTTTATTAAAATATTAATTCAATGTTTTCTGAATAAAATATTTCTGAATAATTTGTTATTATTAAATATGGATTTCCGCAACGCCTGAATCTATCCATTATCTATTCATTAAGACTAGACAATTTAAGAAATAAATAAAAATGGCTTCATCGATTTGGTGTTAAGTGTTGATCGTATATTAACTACAAAAAGTCTTCTGCTATGCAAGTAGATATCATCAACGTCAACAAAAAGTGCATTGAAGTCATCATCATTATTACCAGCCGTTTCTGCTAAGCTATCAATATTCCACAGCGTTGAACGTGGCAGTAGAATATACGATACGATACGATAACTCTTTATTGCATACCAATAAAATTACAAATAAAAGCACAAAAGTGCGCTAAATAATAATAGTTATACAATGGCAACACAATCGGCGGTCTTATCGCTAATGAAATCTCTTACAGACAACCTTTGGCTGGACAGAACAAACTTGAAAGAGTGTAGACGGTGGTGTGCAACAAGAAAAAAAAACAGACATAATTATATATTTATATATACAACCACCTAAATATACATAACATAAATATATATAATAAATAAACATACTAGATATTATACCATCATAAAAGCAGTTACAACAGTTTGAAGATAAGCTGGACAAGTAATGTTCTTTTATCATTCTTTTAAATATGTCAAGAGATTTTGCTTGCCTAACTTGTAAAGGCAAGGCATTCCATAACCGAGTAGCTTGCACAGTAAAAGATTTATCCGAAAACTGTTCAGATATTAGGGAAAACTTCAAAGTAAGGGTGGAGCGCATGGGTCTTGAAGAGACATCAGCTACAAATTCAAAACGACTTTTCAGGTACAAAGGGGTGTTAGGAAAGAAAAGTATGGTGTATAATATGGAAAGTATATGCATGTTCCGGCGAAGGCGAATAGGTAACCACTTAAGCTTATTGCGGAATTCAGACACATGGTCATACTTTCGTAAACCAAATATAAAACGAATGCAAAAGTTTTGTAAACGTTCTAATTTATTAAGCTGTACTTCGGTAAGATCCAGATAACTAGCGTCAGCGTAATCTAGTATTGGGAGTAAAAGTGAATTTACAAGCGCAGTTTTAGTGATAATGGGGAGAAAATTACGTAATCTACGGAGGGAGCCTGCTGAGGCAAAAAGTTTTCGACTGGTTTCTGCCAATTGGGGTTCCCATGATAGTTCCCTATCAATGAATATCCCCAGATTTTTTACACATTCGTGATTTTTTAAGGGTACATCATCGAATAAAACTTGAGGCAGGCAAAACCAATCAATTTTAGAAATCATGCGTGAGCTTCCAATGACTATGACCTGTGTTTTTGTAGGGTTTACGCTAAGTCCATAGGATTTACTCCACTCCAGAATATGATGCAAATCAGAGTTGGTTGTACGAATTGCCTCATCTATATAGTAATATTTTGTCACCAGACTTTACTTACATTGATTTGACACTGATTATGACTTTCATAAGAGCATCATAGACGCCAAAATCGAATATTTATTATGTATATTTATAACTATGAATCTTAAATTACATCGTAAATCTGAAATTCAGATTTAATAATGCTTTATTCGTACTATATCTTCACTGTACACTCAATCACGAATTGCTGTATAGCTCCCGAATCACCGCATACATCACGAAATGCGGCCGTAAAGACCGTATTTTATCCACTCGAGTACGTGCATTGTATTGGCATATTCCTGAGTATTGTTCTTTATCCCTTTCTCTGAGAAATTTTATCGACGTACCACTCAAAAGTTATGTTACCTTCTTTGTAGGAACGCGATTGACCTACTTCCGCTGATTTTTCCGAGAAGTCTGGTTTTTATTTTTATTGAATGTTTATATAAGGTGGACAAATTTTGCAATTCAAATTATTATAAGTATTTAACGGGACTTAGTCGCTGTAAAAACCATGTGTATTATTTACATCTACGTTTCGACCAAGTTGAATTGGTCGTGTTAACGAGCGGACTGAAGAAGCGGGTGTCAACGTCTTGAAAGGCGGGTTATTTCAACTTCTGATGGTAAAATATCTACACATCCACACATTTTGACACACAACACTGGCTTTGGTGCATGTAAAACGGTCTCTGAACGCCGACTCTCCTTGTGAATCCTCTTTGGTAGTCCATTATTGCTCGTATTAACGCTCTACTAACCTAAGTAAAAGCGAGAATATTAATAAGGAGCCATGTTATGCACTTTGCCATAAGTATGTATCAGTCAGCAAGTTTTGTTCTGACTAAAAGATATGGAATAAATCTGGATTCTTTAGACTATACATGAATTAAAAATGGTATGTGAGAAGAGAGAAAAACAAGTTCATAAGAATATTTTTATTTTCATCTAATAATCCTTGTTTGCTAGTCACAATTCCATTTTAATAGGTACCAAAAGATTATTCTCTACATAAATATGTTATGTAGGAATATTCGTATCGTAAGTATGGGTGCTTTGACGAAACGGACAGTAAATGTATAATTATAGCAATTTGCAGTATTTGTCACAATGTTACTTTAAATGTTCATGGTGGTAGGGCGAATGCCCTACCTTACGTTGCGTCCCGGAATAAATTGCTCTGAATATTTGTTGTTTTGGAAAACTCTGTGGCCTGAAGTTTATGCATAATACAAACAGAACACTAAACAGATAATCTGGTTGATGGATGCACTGACCCTTTTAAAAGGTTATATATATATTAAAAGCGCAAAATGTGCACGGTAGGAAAAATCATAACGCATGTGGTACGAAAATATGGAAGAAATTAAATGGAAGAACACAATTAAATGTCGATACTAAAAGGCCGAATAAAATAGGAAAAGAAGTTTGTGAAGCGCTCGTACCCGAGTTTGCTTAGCCATTCTGAATCGATCAGTAAAGTTAAGCTCGTTTATTTCGCGTACTTCCACAGTATTATGTCTTACGGTGTATTGCTGTGGGGAGCTGCTGCTGAGATAGAGACAATCTTTATCTTACAAAAGCGTGCAATTCGAGCCATATATGAAATGGATCCTAGGGAATTCCTGAGAGATCTTTTTAAAGAAATTGATATTTTAACTTTACCAAGTCTGTATATATTTGAAAATATTATGTATGTTCGTAAACATCTAAGCAATCACGATTATAACACTAGGAATAAAGATAAAATAGCGGTGCCAGGTTTTAGATTAGCAAAGACAAATAAAAGGTCCTTCTTAGGCAATTGTGTGCGGTTTTATAATAAATTGCCCAAACATATTACAATGCTCACAGAAAGAAAATTCAAGTTGCATGTGAAGAATATTTTGATAAAGAAATCTTACTACACAGTTTGTGATTACTTAAACGACAAAAATGCTTGGACTGGTTCGCCTCTGCCAAGTTAGCGCCTGTCACCTACGTAATGTTAATTAAGTATTGTAATAATTTTACTATATAGTATGTACTTAACACATTGTTAAAAAACGTTTAAAAGAATGGCCCCGAGTTTCTTGCCCGTTCTTCTCGCAGTGGCTCTATAATTTTTGTTTGCTGAACGTGGCAGTACAATGTAGTATATTTCAATATTAAAATTTGTAATTGACCTTCATAAGAGCGTCGTAGACGCCTAAATTGAATAAATGATTTTGACTTTGACTTTGACTTTGAAGCAACGTCCGCCGCGGTCAGGAGTTGGATGGGTGACCGCTGGTGACATTACTACTGAGCGCTTCTGTGCTTCGGAGGGCACGTTAAGCCGTCGGTCCCGGTTGTTGTCTCAGGATAGCAGTCGTTAAAGCATGGTGGTAGGGCACTTTGCGAATGCCCGCCTGGCTAGCTACCACCCTCAAGTTGAAAGTCTGTCGCCAAGCACCTAATGGTGTGTTCCGGCAGCTGTCCTTGAGAGCCAGTAACTCTAGGTTAGCCTGAACAACATCTTCGACCACATCATCACTTACCATCAGGTGAGATAGTGGTCAAAGGCTAACCTATCAGGCATAAAAAAAAAAGTAAAAAGGAAAAATATATGCAGTGCACATGCAGTGGCTGTAAGTCTCGACTGCCAAGCGGATAATTTTACACAGATATTAATTTTATACACGATAAAAGTAACTTGATAAAAGTACATATTTTTTTAGAAAACCCTTTAAAATAAATATTAGTTCTACAGCTATTAGCAGATATATTAATCTGATACTATATATTTTGCGTGCCAATTATGGAAAGTCCATACTGTGTTTCTCATACAAATCTAGGTCACAAGCATTACATAGCGACAGTAACCGATGAACGTAAACAAACAAAGCCTGTATAACTGTCCTATCTGAATCCAGTGAGAAAAATAGCCCTGCACTTTGTTAGAGTTCACACATTGAATACAAAAAGCAATAAACATTTTCGTTGACACAAAACATTTTTGTTTATAATATATTTGAACTACTTTGTTATGTAGATTCTTCTTACACTTGTTACATTTTAGACTAGAATTAATATAAGATTAAGATTAAGATGATCTAAATATGACAGCGCTGTTATACATGTTTACTACATCTTTAATAATTACTTTACATATTTTTAATTACTAACAACTTGTTTAAAATAAGTTTGAAAAAATCAGGCTATTAAAAACCTTTAGGCTCACTAATAACGTTTAATTCACTTTGCAGCATTATACTTTTAATTCACTTACAAACTTATGGCATTAGAAAAATAAATTAGCCTAATCAGTATTATATAGTATTAGTTTAAGGACCATTGACACATCTCAAGCGAAAACATAGAAATTATTTCGGATCGAAATATATTTAAGGTGTTCTGGGGTTGCGGGTTCATGTCCTTCGAGAAGTATTTTTCAATTTTTTCGGTAATAAATTCTAGGTATATCTAATAATGATACCTAATCCTTATTGGGTTACCGCATAAATGGCATAATGCAATTTTAAATGTTGACAAGAAATAACAAGTATACGAATAAATATTTATTCGTAGTAACAAGTAATATAAAAATTTGAAAATACCATAAAACAAATAAGGCTCGTTTGTATAGAAAATAAATAATTTCTTAGGTAAGGTATTGCGTTTACTTGATGATGATGACTAAGCATAGTTCTATATATTTTTCGGATAATGCTAAAACTTTATTAGGCACCTCGTCCAATGGCCTATTTAATTTTGGTCACTTTAGTGCTTGATAATATTATATTTAAAACTGACACTATTTGACATTTATGTACTGAAAATTATTATATATTTTCAAAACTTGTATACCTATGAATTTTTAAGACTCTTAATTATTATTTAGTAACCGGCTAAGACTCGAGTCCTAGTGGGTTACTCAATAATAATTATGGACAAAACTCGCGACAGTTTTTAAGCTCAAATTGATGACTCTTTTTATAAACTTTAGCCGTTCACGATAGTATCATGAGACACAGTTATTTTATTTTCATTGGCTATGTTGGCTTTAGCTTAACATATTCGAAAAAAGAGCACACATTTATCTGTGCTTCAAGCCACGTACTTTAAAGCAGTAAACCTCAAATCTACCATAAATTATGTGGTCAAAGTCTAGATCTCAAAAAACTTTCTTCTTATTTTTCTTATCGCAGTCTAGCTAGACGGAGTTGACTCGATAAATGAGTAATAAGTGTTCTCATTATAAGCATGGCCATACAATATTGTCAAGTACCTATACATATACGAATTTACTAGTGAAAACAAAAACAGAGCATAGTATCTTTTACTATCCCATGCTACAATTTCTAGGGATAACATCGGTAGAGAACGACCAAGTTATATTATAGTTGGCATGCCGTTGCGTTGGTTTGTTAGTTTATATGTCCCCAGCGGTGCGACTAGTTTAGTTGGAGTCTGTTGGATAAGAACCGATGTGCAATTGTTGAATCTTGTTAGCAACTTTGCACCACACATTTCCTTTTAAAATAGCAGCGCAAACTTTCTACGTACCTTCTATTTTATTATGTTATGTTATTTATTTTCAAATATATGAAAATGGATAGAACATACAGAAAAGATTTTCAAACTCAAGAAAGAACGAACATGACGCCATAATCTCCCAGAGGGGATCGTAAAAATAATCGATTACGGTATTCCTCCATTATAATACAAGAACAACTGATTAAAACATGTTCGCAGTGGTTTTAAATACTAATTTGTCCAATTTCCTCGTACATTTTTTTTTCTAACATGTTACTCAATCATTATTATTCTATCTACACATTTTACCACGCACAGACCATTAAATATCTTTTGTCTTAAAAAAACTATTTCTTAATTAAATATTATATAAGAAATAGTTTTTTTAAGAAAAAAGATATTTAATGGTCTGTGCGTGGTAAAATGTGTAGATAGAATAATAATGATTGAGTAACATGTTAGAAAAAAAAATGTACGAGGAAATTGGACAAATTAGTATACACAATACAGACAATATAAGAAATAGTTTTTTTAAGAAAAAAGATATTTAATGGTCTGTGACAGCAAACCACAGAATTTTTGCAGATTTAAAAGGCGCGGTAGTTGTTTTGAAAAGAGTCTTTGAAGTCGCAAAGAAAGGCGTTAATGAAGAATGCCCAAGAAAAGTTTAATTGAGGGTGAGAGTGGTCCATCATTATCAAATTCTTGACTTAAATAAAAATCCTTATTTTTGTAGATAAAGTTTTCTTTTTCTCATTTAAATTCTTACAGATGCAGGTCGACCGTGGCATTGCTCATTACGTGCTGTAGGCGTAGAGTAATCTTATTGTTCACGTTAACAATATAAACTAGAACTTAATTTTGCATTATGTTAGGGTATTTTGAGAAGATCCTCCTGTTTAAGGCTGAAAAAAGCTAAATAGTTTTACTTGCACCGGTTTTAAGCAAAATTTAGTTTGTTGTAAGAAAATTATAATTATATAATATATTAATTTGGCGAACTTGACTCCGCAACATGTTTCCTTAGAATTAACTGGATCGAATAAAATTGCAAAGTTGACTCTAATGTTACGTTTGTATAACGTCAATATCTTAACTAAAAATATAACAATCAAATAGCGAAGTTCTATCACAAAAGAGGAGTAACATTTCGATTTAAGTTAAGTAACTAGTATTGTGTTATAAGCTTTCTTTCGTTTTGCACCCAAACTGATCGCGATTTCACAGTCACTGCTTCTTTGTTACTTTTATGTTGCCGATAGTGACGGAATTTCATCATTTGACAGCGAACTTAACTACAACTCTCAAGTATAACACTTATATGTCTTAATAGTTACAGTAGCTGTCTCTAAGAGCTATATTCGAATCTAGATTGATTGATTTACGTCCTCATCACAGAACTGTTGTCACTAATTCACAGAATCTACCTGGTAATAAATAATTTCTTTAAAAGGGCTAACATTTTAGGAGCTGACGTTTGCGTGGATAATGTCAAGAGCTGGTATGAATAATGTATGTTATGTTCTCTGCAAACTTCGTTAGCGCGAGCAGACCTTCCACGCATTCGTTTGCTTTACGAGGGTATATATGAATTATTTTATAAATGGGGTCCAGTGCAGTACTCACAGTTTTATACTTCATTGCGTTTGCCCACGCCAAAATTTGACGCCAGTTTTTATACTTTAAGATAGATATATATTTAGTGATTTTTAATAATTACGCGTTGAAGACTTTTAAATAGTACTGACAATAGTTTGTTTTCACAAAGATAAGGATTCTTTATTTGCGTAAAACATGGCTATAACAATGTTATTGTAAAATTAAAGTGCTCATGTTTTGCTAGCATTAGAGTAGCATGCAAATTGGGTATATTATTATATCATTAAATTGTTTAAGAAAGTCATTTACATCTTAAATGTTTTAATTCTGCATCCATTGATACATTTTCTTTTAAAATTGTTTTATATTCAGATCATTAATTTCATTTGGTAACTTATTGAATACCTTTAAGCAGTTTTTAGAATATTTCGCTGACTATGGTATAACATTGTAGACTAGTATGTACGGGTTGCGTTGTATTCTATTATTTACAGCAAATGCATTTGAAAATAAATACTTATGCCGCATTACAAATATTCTTGTTTCATAAATTTAAAGGGTAGGTAGCGGTAACAAGTCAAGTAATCCCAAACAGTGATTTACAAGATTCGTCTGGAGGGATTTCACATATTGCTGTATCGCACTTTTTCTGTGCAATTAATGCTTTATTTGTGTCGGTACTATTTCCGCACATTACGCCTCCATATTGATTATACAAAGATAAATTGTTAAAGTATATATATATATATATATATATATATATGATTATACGAAGATACATTGTTCAAATGTATATATATATATATATATATATATATATATATTACAATGCCCATAAACTCCTGATTCTAAGTTGTAAAAAATGTGGATGGCAGCTCTCAGCTATATTGTAACCGCTGATTGTCCTGATGTACTTTATTTTTAAATCTATAGAAATTTAAGTGTCCTAATCACACTTTTATTTATATATTTTCCATTACTAGATCCTATTGGTTTGTGAATGACTTCAAAAAAGGTGGAGGTTCAATTTGACTTTTTTTGTTTGTTTTACCTCTATAACTCTTTACGGGTTTTGTTGTCACTTTTGAAAAAACGATCTACTTACCTAATACTTTTAAATTCCGTAGGTATTTAATTTGTCTGGTATTTAGTTCAGATCGGTTTCTAGAGTTATATACTTACTAGCGGCAAAATACAATAATACAAATCTTTCCTCTTTATAATATTAGTGTAGATGTTGATTTTTTACGTTTTCAAAGTTAATCCTAATAACTTTAATGGATGTTTTCAGGACCCATAAATCGATCTTGCTAGTCTTAACTCGGAGAAAACTCGTTTTACGTTGATCCCAGATGAAGGATGCAAAGGTACTTTATTTAATTGCTTTAACGCCTTTATTTATTCGAATACTGCATTAGTAGAAAAGAATACCTAACTACACAAGTGGCAGTAATAGTTTTGAATCCCCTGTAATTACGGCAAGCCTATTGCTATCTCAGTTCCAGGTTCCGGATGAATACAAACTACATTATTTTGTTGTAAATTGGGCCATTCAATAGGTCATTTTATGAATGCATTTCTATTCTTCTCATTATCTATTACTTTAATTAAATATTATTACTCGATAACAATAATATTTCATTCCCAAAATTTGGTACAATTGTAACTTAATATTAAGAATTTTTATAATCAGTACTAATATTATAAATGTGAAAGTAACTCTGTCTGTCTGTCTGTTACGCTTTCACGCCAAAACTACTGGACCGATTTGAATGAAATTTGGTATGAAAATAGATTGAGACCCGGGAAAAAACATAGGATAGTTTTTATCCAACTGCGCAAAAAGAGGTTAATGTTCTTGCGCGATAACCGACATACGCGCGGGCGGAGCCGCGCACGGAAAGCTAGTAATTAATATATACACTCTCTCTTTCAGTGACTTGTAATTTTGTCTTTGTTGTAGAACTTAGACTTAGAGTAATTTGTGTTGCAGGTACTGCATACCCTTCAATGTACAATAATATAAATTGTCCGTAGCCTTACAAAGGGAAAAAGTAAAATAGTCTTAAATTAAGTGGAATAAAATTATAAATAGTCTTATTTTGTTTAAGACTATTATTTAATTCTGTCTTTGTGTAAGTACTGATATGAGGTCTAATGTAGGCGGATCTGTCATTGGATATTTTTTTCTGTCATTATTAAGTGTTTTTATAAAATATAAAAATCATATTTTCTTTATTTTTTTTTTACAATATTTGTTAGTATGGAATCTATTAAAGTAATTAATTCAAATGTTTATTTTATCTCTGTTTTGCCTTGTACTCGTACCCTATCCTATCTGTTGTAATTTACATCTACACCAAAATTATAATGAGGAAATATTTGTATTTTTCAATGCAATGAAAAAACTTAAAAACTGTTGGACTGGTTGGTTGGTTTTTATCCAACTGCGCAAAAAAAAGTTAATGATTTTGCGTCATAACCGACTAAACCAACATACGCGCGGACTGTGCCGCGGCCGGAAAACTAGTTAATTGATGAGACTTATTGTGAGACATACAAGTCTCCCGCCTGTTGGTAATGGTAAGCGTCACGCCTTTACATTATAGTTTCTGTGTCCCCGTCTCGTCCTGCTAGACACTGCATTGAGCTCGTCACTCAGACGTTAATTTTTGTCTGGTTTGCCCAACAATTTTACTTGCTAAACACAGTGCTTGCACAGTGAGTCAGAATATCTGACACTTAGGTGAAAACCCATAATAAAAAACCCTTGCTAAATAGCCCTACCACCTCTGACAGGCTAAACCTATACTGACTTTTAAAAATAGCTGCTAGTATACACCATTAGGTTCTTGCCAACAGAATTATACTTAAGGGTGTAAGCTACATATTCGAGCATTACCAAAATACACTTAAGCATATGCTTATTATCACTATATAGCCCAAGGACTAGATAAGCATCCCCGCAATAATACATATAGGTTGTCTGCGTACTACACAACATTGTACGTGTATATATAAAGTACAATATTATGCCGTCAAAATTATTCATCCGTCGACCCTTGTCATTAAAAGTTGGGACAAGCCCTTTCTACTGTATAATGCTTCAACGTTGTAGCGCAGTTGAGATGTTATTATATACATGAAATTCTGTTTCTGTCGTAGACACTATGAAGATTAATGTTCTTGTCAAACTCGCAACTATATTTTATTATTTTTAAGAATAAACAAGTTGTATAAATTAAATAAAAATAAATCCAAGGACATAACATAAAAGAAAACAAACCTTGCACAACTTCAAAACTATGTAATAAGTTACATAATATACCGAAATTTCGGCGGTTTTCTAGTAATCCTACAAATTTTTAATACTAGTAGGAGCAGGAGGAACAGCTGTTTATTTTACTTAACGCCTGCATATAATAGATGCCACTGAAAAATATTTAAAAACATCCTGTTCAAAATATTTTGAGTAAACATAATTGCGTAAAATTATTTATATAATTTCAGATACCTAAGTATAGCTATTGAAATATACATTATTGATCTAATATTTACATCTTTGGCGAAGTCTCACATATTTGCTTTTTTTCTCTATGAAATGTATAAAATAAATATGCTAGCGTCTCATGTTTAAAGACCCCCTATAATATTTAATTTTAATTTCTCGTCTCCTAATACTTTTGAATCAATGTTCTACACAAATTATTTATATCTTGACGTACGGACGGAAGGACAGATAGACATATTAATATTGAGATTGAATAATAGGACTTAATTTTACCCTTTGAGTACTTGTTTATGTTTGTAAATTGGATTCGGACAGATTTAACATTTACCATTCGTCAATTTATAAATTAATTCAAGGTAAACAGTGGATTATGGTGACTAGTTTAAATTATTGTTATATATTCGAGTGTTTATTGATTTTAGAGTCGAAAAAACAATATGATTTTTATGTTTTGTTTTAGTAAACTAGTGGATGTTTCTAAAAAGTTAAGAAATTATGTTATGTATATATTAAGTAACATATCGTAGCATTGTACTATTTGCCTAAATTTCTCTACGTTAACGAAGAATGAGTGGTTAATGACCCGACAATATTAGACGATAACACTCGAAGAAACACCATTGTGATATGAACATAATATCAAGGATATCACATTTCCAATATTTCCTCCGAAACTCATCCAATATTTCTGTTAATAGACACGAGCTTAGACCTGGGCACTATTCTATTTTATTCTAAAGAACCTCATACAGTTTATTGAAATTCCACTCATATATAATATGTACAAGGAGTCATATTTTGCATACACAACACAACAAAATCGTCACGCTTTTATATCACAAAGGTATTTTAACTCTCACGTTTTGCAAGGCATATTGTAGTCCCATGTGATAGGAGGCGGATCTATTGTACCATATACCGGGCATAGTTCGAGAATCCGGACTGCTACAGAAACATTCTTATTGAGCGACTCAAGGTTCAAGGTTCAAGGATGTAGAGATTGTCAAGCGGTGCTTTTACATACAAACTCCAAACAGGCAGTCGAATATTATGTTAAATTTGATGTCTATTAATTTTGTATCTCTTATCGTTTGCTTGTCAAATATTGAATTTCTATACTTATGTAAAGTACAGTATACTTATGGCTAAGTTTTCCTTGCATTATTCATTTATTTATTAAAAATTGTATGAAGGTATCTATAGGATATAGGTATATGGGTGAAATGCAAAATAGATGTACCGTAACGAAATAGTAAGTAAACTGATATATAAAAATTAGTAACGAAACTGATAGTAAGGCGTAGGTCACATGTCCTAAAAAAACTGTAAGTAATACAAATTTAGATCTATAATGTATAAAATCAATCGTGATGCATTAGTCTCGCTAAAACTCGAAAAAGGCTGGACTAATATGAATTATTGATTTGTTTTCTTGTTCCTTGGTATAACTTATAATACAGGGGTAGTAGATAGGTAGAGCTAGTAGGTATTGGGTAGGTGTAGAGTTGAATACAAAACGCGAACGAAGTCCCACCGACGACGCGCCGCCGCTCCAACTAGTAGCGATAAAATAGAATAAAAGTTGAAATTTTTGTAAAATGAAATATTAGTACGTATCATTAAAAGATACAATAGATTGGATAGCGATAAGACCGCCGTTTATAAATGTTATATAATTATATTATATTGTATTATTGTTGTTTTCAGTGTGCAATATTCTTATATTGTATTGTTAACTACCTTTCTGGGCGCGGCTCCGCCCGCGCGTATGTCGGTTATCGCGCGAAAACATTAACCTCTTTTTGCGCAGTCAGATAAAAACTATCCTATGTTTTTTCCCGGGTCTCAAACTATCTCCATACCAAATTTCATTCAAATCGGTCCAGTAGTTTTGGCGTGAAAGCGTAACAGACAGACAGACAGACAGAGTTACTTTCGCATTTATAATATTAGTACTGATTGTATTATTGTTGTTTTCAGTGTGCAATATTCTTATATTGTATTGTTAACTACCTTTCTGGGCGCGGCTCCGCCCGCGCGTATGTCGGTTATCGCGCGAAAACATTAACCTCTTTTTGCGCAGTCAGATAAAAACTATCCTATGTTTTTTCCCGGGTCTCAAACTATCTCCATACCAAATTTCATTCAAATCGGTCCAGTAGTTTTGGCGTGAAAGCGTAACAGACAGACAGACAGACAGAGTTACTTTCGCATTTATAATATTATAGTACTGATTGTGACAGAGCATAGGTATTCCACAAAAGTACATCGCGAGCAAGTTCGGTACATCGCGAGGCCTTAGTTTGTGGCAAACTACTTCTATAGAAGGAAAAAGATTCGATTGTTTGTCGGTTTGTATGTTTGTAAACACAAAAACTATCTTATCTGAATTATAAAATCCAAATTAAATAAAATATATTTTCATAAAAAAAACAAAAGAGCTGAAAAAATCAAAGGAAATTAATTTTACGCACGATTAATTTCAACTTTATTATGATGACGGTTTTATTACATTGAATAATTTAATAGACAGGTTTTTAAGTTTAAAAAACGACGACTGTAGTTCTGATTAGTATGTACTTGGCCTTAGCTTCTCAGTTTAGTAACGTAACAGAAAAATAACAAAACTGAATAACATTCGTTACTAAACTGAATAACGAAATGCAACGAAACTGATAAATAAAATCTGAGAAAATCCAATTTCAAAATAACCTCGTGCCGATACTACTCACGAAATCGAGAATTATTCGTGTTTGAAAGCATATTTAACTATATTCCGATAGAAATTTATAAAGAACAGTTAAATAAACTTATCGATAAGAAGCAAATGTGCGTTAGTAAGGGCCCGTTTCAGAATGTCATAATAAAGTTTCGGGTTACTATGCAACATAACTGAATGATAGAAATAATATCCATGACGAAGCGACTCTGAAAGTCGCGAAACCGGTCGAGATCTAGCTACTCGACTGTATTAACGTAAGTAAAAATCGGTGTGAATATTATTTAAATATGTGTAATACTTACGAAAGTTTTAATAAAATAGAAATGACAGTTATCATGCAGCGCGTTTCAAGCTTTAACCGATGGATATGCTATATCGATGACTGTGAAACGCAAAGATAGTGTTTTGTTTAGTAAATATGTTCTGGTGGTAAAACCGGAACTTACTCGAACATTCTGAAACAGGCCCTAAGTCTGATATTTTTTTTGCACAAATATCTGTGCTCAGTAAAATTCGTGAATATTACAAAACAAAACGGCTGTACTGTGACGTCTGTTAGACACTGCCGTTCGGTTATCAGTGCTGCCAATTTAAAACAATCATTATACCAAAATAATGTTTATTTTCATCAAAAACGTCGTTACTAAACCTGATGTTACGAAACAACAAATATATGGCGATGTAGATTCATCTGTCATATTTCAATAAATAGTGGATTATATTATAAAATGAACCTATTACAATGAAATACAAGTATATTTCTTCTCAAAGTTTAATTGAATACAAAGAAATACATTTATTAAATATTTTATTTTACGATTTCATGTTTCAAGTAATGGTGGGACATAGACAAGGTACATTCATTCTGCATTTCTCCCATATATGATACTGAATTGTTTCCATAATAAACTTTGTAATGGTAAATGAGCTCTGTATGAAATACTTGTTAAGTGTTAAGTCTATTGCAAAACCTCAAAAAATAAATAGATTTCTTGGTAAAGTCTTTTAACACTTTCGACCACATCATCGCGTAACATCAGGTGAGATTATGGTTAAAGGCTCACGTATCAGCAATAAAAAAAAGTTAAGAGATCAAGTACCTTATTTGTAACTTCGGTGCTTCACTCAATTATTCCCAAATATCCTTCCATGGTGTATCCCTACCAGTCCGCTCTGATTTTCGGTATTTCGGTTCATTGATCCGAAACGACGGCGACATTAACCAAGACGTGAGGAACAAGATAAATGCCTGCATTTATCCTGTCCTTTCACTCTCGATGAAATAAAAAAGCAACATATATATTTACGTGTTTCAAGGTTTACAACTGCTTACGAAATCAGTAAATATTTTTGGTTTTCATTTACGCGATTAAAGTTTTACTATAAATGGAGCCCTCTTTGGACGTGTCCGATTGTAATGATTACTATTTAATTGAAGTAAAGGTGTGTCTAACTCATATATTATTATTCTCTTTTAATATTCAGGTATATGTTTTTTTCTGTGCGGGTAGGAGAGTATAAAACATCTATAAAATTTTGTCTGAGTAAATTTATTTAAAAATAATAAGTTAATCTTCTCCTTTATGTCTAAATTTAATGTATAATTAAAATCTAGTACAAAATACTTGCCAGTGGGTTATCTTTATCATATAGTCACTTCACACATAATTAAACTGAGATAATTATACTGGTATTCATTGCACACACTTCAATTTCAATATGGAGGCAGTACAGCATTCAATGGCCCAACTCCAGCAGTTATTTATGCAGCGGATGGATGCTTATGAAGATGAGCTTCAAGCTGCAACTCCTTCAACCAATGTAAACAACTTGGCATCAGACTTTACTGCATTCCGCTCCTTTATTATGACAGCTATTCAATGCCTTCAAGATCAGGTGGCCATGCTTGTTCAACAGCAGGATTCTATGGAAATGCGTAGTCGTCGTAAGATCCTGCTGCTACATGGCGTTGTGGAATCCAAGGATGAAGATACTGCATCAGTGGTAGCCAGGGCCGTAGATACACACGAAGTTAAGTGTTACTGTCGAGGATATCAGCCGCTGTCACCGATTGGGTCGTGCGTCCACTCCTGATAAACCCAGACCAATCCTGTTTAAATTGCGTACGTTGGAGATTAGAAACAAGATATGGTTCGCAAAGACGGGTTTAAAAGGATCCGGTTTAACTCTATCTGAGTTTTTAACTAAAACACGGCATCAAACATTCATGGTGGCTCGCCAAAGATATGGCATTGGCAAATGTTGGACGAAAGACGGTTTCGTGTTCATATCGGGTGCTGACGGAATACGACATCGTATCAGCTCTCTTGCAGAGCTCGATAAGATTGGTGGAACGGAAGCACCGATTCCAGTGCATGATGCTCCCAAGGAGTCGATAGCTACAGCCAAGCCGAGACGAGCTGCTTCCAAAAAGCGATGACATTACTGCTTCAATCTCTTCTTGATGGTATAATTAGTACATAATTTTGTTTACAATATGGTTTGTTCGTATTTGGGTATATATCCTATGTATGTCTTCTAATTTTATGCACTTTACGTAGGTAGTTAATATGTAGCTTTTGTCCTTTTTACATCATTCTAAATAATTTTACTACCTTCTCGTATCAAAACAGTTTTGACATTTGTTTTTACGTTGAAGTTTTTTATTTCACATCAAACCATAGAGTTTATCACCAACCATAGAGCTCACTAAACAATAGCTTATTCTGTTCAAGCCTGGTGACAAAATGACCTAAATATAATTAACTCATATTGTCATAACATAATTTACAGTTTATTATATGCATATATGTATCTGATGTGGTTAGTTTGTGTCTATGTGTTGGTGTTTTTATTCATTTTTTCTGCTCTGGGTAAAAACAAATATTAGTATCCGTGTATATTGTGCGTGTTTGTTAAATGTATTCTTTGACCTACTGATACCCAACTGGCAGGTGGATATTTATAAAAAAACCTCTTATACTAATATATTTAATAATAATTATTTGTAAGTATATATTTAGTATATATAAATATATTTATTAGTATATTATATTATAATATATATATATCTCATATTAAGAAATATGTTAAACTTATTTAAAAACGCGGATGATAGTGATAGTGCTGAGTATTTGTCATTGTCTTCTAGCAGTTCTCTTAGTGACCAGAGTTTCGAAAGCATTCCAACGCTTAACGATACTCTCGACGCACAGTTTTCTGATGTACCGAAGAATTTTAATGTGATTCATATCAACGCGCAAAGTATTCCGGCACATTATCCCGATATGCAGGCATCTCTAGTTCACAAAAATATTCACGCCATAATAGTCTCTGAGACATGTTTCAAGCCGTGCTTACCCTCTTTATCATATTCCTTGCCCGGCTTTAACCTAATCCGAAATGATCGTAGTGACAGCCGTGGGGGTGGGGTAGCTATTTATCTTAGATCACATATTCCTTTCTCAGTAGTCAGTACCTCATCCCAGCCGCCTATATCAAATGCTGGTGAGCATCTTTTGGTGGAGGTTCTTCTTTCACATAATAAAATCTTACTCGGAGCCTATTATAGCAACTCTTCTTGTAATAATTACTTCTCATCATTTGAACAGATCCTTGAAGATCTTACCCCTTCATATATCCATACCATTATCATGGGTGATTTCAACACCTGTCTTCTCAAACGTGATTGTCGTACTTCTTCACTAGAAGCTGTCATTAATTCCTGCAACATGCATATTCCACCTTTAAATGCTACTCATCACTCCCCTAACTACTCTCCTTCACTTCTCGACTTGATTATAGTATTATCCACCCAGCATGTTGCTAAGCACGGTCAATGTTCCGCCGATGCCTTCTCGTATCATGATCTGATATTCCTATCTTACAAAATTCGTCCTCCTAAAGCAAAACCTAAAATCATACTTCAGCGCAATTTTAGTGGCATGGACCAGGTAGCATTTCTTAATGATGCCCATGTAGTCGACTGGTCTCCGGTATATGATGCAGTGACTGTGAATGACCAAGTTGCTATATTCAACTCCTTATTAACACAGTTGTATGATAAGCACGCCCCTCTTCGAGCTATAAAATTAAAGCACCTTCTAGCAAACCAATGACTTGGCTAACCAATGATATAAAAGTGTTAATGCATAAAAAAGTTGTCACTAAAAGTAAATACAAGCGTAGACCATGTGATGAAAATAAAGCTGTGTATGTTAAATCTCGCAATCGCTGCAATATGGTGTGTAGGGATTCTTAACGCCACCATGTTCACAAATCTGTCGCTAATGAGGACCCTGCCAAAGTATGGAAATTTCTCAGGTCATTGGGAATAGGTAAATCACGACAAGAATCTGTTCCAAATGATGTAAATATCAATTCTCTAAACCAACATTTCTCTTCGTTGTCTGATATTAACATCTCAGATAAAAACAATACCTTACGTTACCTTTCAACTTTACCGACTCCCGACCATTCGCCATTTATTTTTAATCAACTGTCCGCTTGCGATGTTAAGAAGAGCGTAATATCAATCACTTCTAATGCTGTTGGTGTTGACGGCATAAGTCGTAACATGGTTATGCCCATACTAGATGTTATACTTCCTGTTCTCTGTCACATTTTTAATAACTCTGTCTCTGATGGAGTATTTCCCTCAATTTGGAAAGACGCTCAAATTATTCCCTTGGCTAAAAAATGAAACCCTAAATCTTATTCCGATTATCGACCCATTTCAATCCTTCCATTCCTGTCAAAAGTGCTCGAGCGTCTTATCTACAACCAAATTAGCAAAGTCTTAACTAGTAACAGACTTTTAAACCCTTTTCAATCTGGCTTTCGACCTGGGCATAGCACAGTAACTACTCTCATAAAAATTACTGATGATATCCGTCTTGGAATGGACAATGGCGAAGTTACTGTATTAACTCTTTTAGATTTAAGCAACGCATTCAACACTGTGAATTTTGACATTCTTCTTGCTCTCCTTAGCTCAATTAACATTTCTCCAACGGCAGTTGATTGGTTTCGCAGTTATCTGTACGGGCGCAGGCAGCGTGTTCGCTTTGAAGATGAATACTCTTCCTGGTGTAGCACGACCGCAGGCGTCCAGCAAGGTGGCGTCTTATCTCCTTTATTGTTTGCTTTATTTATTAATTCGATTTCTCACAACCTCACTTCTTCCTACCACCTATATGCAGACGATCTACAGATTTATTCTAAGGCTCCAGTGAATAAACTACCTGAAGCCATTCAGATTGTTAATGCTGATCTTGATCGCATAGCTAAATGGAGCAATTCTTTTGGGTTACAAGTAAATCCCATTAAGACACAAACAATAGTTATTGGTAGCTCAAGATTAATGTCAACAATAGACTGGGTATTACTTCCTCAAGTTTTCTTTGGTGGTATTGCTATTCCCTTTAGTAGCTCTGTAAAGAATCTTGGAATAACAATGGATCGCTATATGAGGTGGGATCAACAGTTACAAATTACCAGTCGCAAGCTATTTGCCGCAGCAGGATCCTTAAAAAGGTTGCGCAACTTTCTTCCAACAGCCACTAAAATTGCATTAGCTCAATCTCTATTACTTCCAATTCTTGACTATGCTGATGCCTGCTATCTCGATCTCACGGAGGAACAGCTAGATAAACTTGAGCATCTTCAAAATGTTTGTATTAGATTCATATTTGGTTTACGCAAATATGATCACGTCTCTCAGTTTCGTTCTAAGCTCAATTGGCTGACAATACGTTTTCGCCGGAATGCTCATATTCTTAGTCTCCTTTACAATATATTGTTTAATCCTACATCCCCGCGCTATCTCAACGAACGTTTTGATTTCCTTCACTGTTCTTCATACACTTTAAGGTCATCAGAAAATCTTACACTTGAAATCCATCCTCATACTAGTTCGTTTTATAGCAAATCTTTCACCATTCAGGCTGCTCGCTTGTGGAATTCTCTTCCTGTATCTATCAGACAAGCACCAACTCTCAGAATGTTCAAAGATCAAGTTAAAAAGTTTTATTTGTCCAATTAATTTTGCACTACATTTTTGTCAATATCTAGGCTTTGTATGGGATAATATTATGATATGTATGTATCTTTATATAATTTATTTATTTATATATATATATATGTATATATATATATCATTATCTATTTATGTATGTTGATATGTGTATATATTTATTTATTTTAAAAACTTACATCCTATTTTTATACATTTGTTTAGAAACTATAGTAAAATTCGTTTTATTTTTAAAATACTTTTATGAATTTGTACTTTTTTTCATTGTTAATTGTTAGACTACACCCGCCCCAACTGTTTTGTTTATTCAACTCCATCCTAAGGTTGCCTGGTAGAGATCACTTTTAGTGATAAGGCCGCCCATTGTAACACTATGTTATTATTATTTTATTAAATGTTATGATGTAAACTTTAATATTTTATATGTGGTGTAACAATAAAGAGTTTTCTATCTATCTATATCATGCAATCAAGTTGCATTGATTTATATCATCACTCCATCTTCCTATAAAGTCAACTAAGACGTTCCTTTTGTGCACATTCTAGGTCCACTTCCTTACATTTTATTGGCACATCTACTACAGAACATTGTCATTCTCGTCGAGCACGAGTTGCAATTTGTATTCTTATTGTTTACCATTTTGATAAAAAAGTACGCTTGACTGAAGCAAATGCCATCTGAACTAGAATTCTTTGACAGTTCGATTCTGATGCTTGTCTACGTGTCCACAGTAGCTAAGCCATCTCGAACCCTGTCTACTTCATTGAACTGGAATACTCGTATCTTCCTGAAAGTATAAAACAGATGCGCATCACGTTCGAATCAGATTGGCCTATTGAAGGCCTCGCAAGTCGCGCACAACCTCCGGTAAAGTTGCAACTGTCAGTTGGGGGCAAACAACTCCTTGTATATCCAACCAGATAATTTAAGAATAGCAGATCCCTAGTTAGTAATACTCATATATTGCTAGGTTGAACATTTTATTAAAACTTCAGAGTTTCTAGATATGTTTCAGATCCTTTTATAGCCAACCAATTTTGAATTTAGATCTGTATTTGACAATTTTATACTTTAAGCTCTATATTGTTACCACTTCAACTTGTTCAGAATGTCAAAAATAATAATGTAATATGAATTCAAGATTCAAAATGTTGAAATTCTGTTTTTATTTGTTTTGCTTTACAATGCTTTACTTAGTGTACATTTCACCAAGTAAAGCATTGTTGTAATGTTTTCCTGTGTTTCAGTAACTAATATGAATATGGTTAAGTATGTTTATCCTTAGTGGATATTTATTTTATATATAGCTAGGCCATGCTTTGACCATTATCGCACCTGGTGACGGATGATGTGTCCAAAGATGTTGTTCAGTCTAACCTAGAACTACTGGCCCTCAAAGACAGCTGCCAGAACACAACGATGGGTGCTTGGCAACAAATCAAGTACTAGAGGGTGGTAGCCAGGCAAGAATTCGTAAAACGGCTTACCTCCATGCGAAAAGTTTCAGATATTTTTATAGCCAACCAATTTATAATATAAGACGTTAACTTGTTAAGAATGTCAAAACTGACACTAATCAATAGTTCAATATTTTGAAAATCTGTTTTTTTTTTGTTTCGATGATTTTGACCAAGTAAAGCATTGTTGTAATTTTGACGTGAATTCTTCTTTAAAATTGCTTCCATAGGGCCGCAATTCAAAAAAAAAAATGATAACTATTATCCCCATACAAATTTCAATTACACCTCTGGACAGCTAAAGAATCTAAGAATTTATTACGCTAAGTAAGGACTGCACATCGCACACGGATGAGGGGGGAGCCCGCCACTTTGAGATGTATTCACATACAACAAACGGCCGTATCCGTAACGCAGCCACACCCAATTTTTTTCCTGTGCTTTAGTAATAATATAAAAATGTTTAAGTATTTGAATGCTTATTAGATCACAAATGAAACAAAAATATTCTATATATACGCTAGTTTTATCCTAAGTTTAAAGATGAGAGACACCGCGGGTAGAAGTTAAATATTAACATAAATTTGTAATTGAATTATAGAATCCCCACTGGTATATAAACCAATAGTTGAAATTGGATAAAGCAAATTTAAAATTTAAATCGGGAACAACCGGGTTTATTCAAATTTTGCCAACACTTTAATTGAAAACTGTGTTCGCATTACTGTTATGTAACTAAATTTATTTAAGTCCCATAACTGGCCTTTAATCGTTGATAGATACAGAAAAAAAATTTTCATTGAACATCTTGACAAGTAATAAAACAGTTAAATATATAATAAATGGCGGCTTTATCACCAAAAAAGATCGCTTCCAGACAACATTTCAATTGAGAGGAGCAAGTTTTTAAACGATATCATAGGATCTATCTAATATTGACCAGCTTCGAATAAAGTAGTCTAGTAAAGTCAAATTTTGTAAAAAGTATTGGATATGGTAAAAATACTTTACAACAGATACTCGTAGGTACTAAAACGAACGGTTATGTGGTCGAAGGTACTGTGGTGGTACAGGCTATCGTGATCGTCTAAGTTTAGGTGTATATTATTCTGAAAAGCTTTAATTGCTTTAATTACTGTGATTGTAAACCATCACTCATGTCTTACACAAGTTATATGTCTTTACATTTTAGGCTGAATTACCAAAAAATAATCAATTTTATATTCCTCTTGGCTTGTTTTAATTAAGAGAGGTGAAGAAGTAAATTAGTTAAAATATCATCATCAACTATCAATTGATTCAACAAAAAAAAATTGTGTTTGCCTGGCCAGGCTTACATAAATCTATAGGTCGTTTCGTTTGGGAGGGTGTGACTTAAAGAACTGCCACATCTAGGCACAACCATGTAAGGACTTATTAAATTTTGGTCCTATATACTTCTTATAGGCCTTCCAAAATATAAGACAGTATAAAGCACACTCTCTTATGATATTGATTCGCTGTTACTCTCTATCCTAATCTTGAATCTATGTACCTGTAATACTTTGTTTCTTTTAATATAGTTAAATGGTCCTATATCAAATCAGGGACTGAGATGACTCCTCTATCTCCCGGCTGCTCTCTGGGCTAAATGTAGGAAATGATATAGCCTATATATCTAAGTAGAATCAATATCAGTCCTAACAAAATATTTTATAACTCACTATACCTATATTTATAAGCGTAGCTAAATTTAGCAGTTCTGTTATTACAGAGAAATCAACAGTACTGTCTAACTGATGGTTTATTTGGTATGTATTTGTATTTTTTATGAAATGTTTGAGACCTTCTTTTTTAATGCCTGATATGTTAGCGTTTGACCACTATCTCACCTGATGGTAAGTGATGATGTGGTCGAAGATGTTGTTCAGGCTGACCTAGAATTACTGGCTCTCAAGGACAGCTGCCGGAACACACCGTTAGGTGCTTGGCGACAGATTTTCTACTTAAGGGTGGTAGCTAGACAGGCGGGCATTCGCAAAATGCCCTACCACGATGCTATAACGACTGCCATCCTAAGACAACAACCGGGACCGACGACTTAACGTGCCCTCCGAAGCACGGAAGCGCTCAATAGTAATGTCACCAGCGGTCACCCATCCAAGTCATGACCAAGGCGGACGTTGCTTATTTTTGCTAATTGGTTCAGAATGGCGTAGCAAACTTCGCTACGAGTGCTTCAAAACTATTGGTTTAAAATAGTTAAAGAATACCTTATACTCAAAGAAATCCTACTGTACTAATAACTACAATCTCAAAATATTAATTTAACGTCCTAGCTGCGATTAACTCAATAAACTATTGTAAATTAGCTATCAACACGACTTATAAATTTATCTCAAGATCTTAGTAGGTGAAAAATACCAATTCAATTACTAAGGTTCAAATAATCCTTTACTCTATTCTAAATGGAATTCCTTCTAAGATATATTACATTTTATCTAATTGGGGAAGGTTCTTATTTATAAAATTAAAGAATTTGAATTATGGATCACGTTATTTTTTATTATAATTTTCTAAAAGTTGTTGTGGTATATTAGCGACACTCTTTGATTAATTAAATCGCATAATATAATTAATAAATAACATTTAACATGCACACAATTATTTACAAAACATAAGACATACCTAACTATTTATTTAACAACATAATAAATGACCTTCTCGACATAGATATTAAGGAATTTAATTAGATGTTATATATGGCTATATAGTCTATATTTAATGCTGCCAGCATGCTGGGCACGCTACCAACTGGGAGTGGGCTGGAGCATTTGGACTGCCTATGAGTCTGCTATGACTTATAGGTGTCTAAATGCTTTTATTGTAGTAGCTGTAGTGTTGTATATAGTTCATAGTATTTTGTTTAATAAGGTAAGTATATTGCTAAATAATTTACTATGATTCTCTTAGGATAATCTTAGGATCTTTATTTGAGGATTGTCTTAAAACGGATATCTTTACCATCTAATACCATACTTAAATGAATTTACTCTTAAATTACTCTGAAACTCCTCTCATAAAAAAGAATGCTCTGAAACTCTATATCGGATAATATTGGATGTGATATTAAATATATCTATCATTTAAATTATTCTATATATGTCGAGAAACTCTTCATGTATTATACACATAAAAACTAGAGAAAATTTTATTTCAACTTTACCAATTCTTCGCCTTCCTGTTCTGCATTTAGTTTTATACTTTATTTAATACTAAATAAATAGCTGAAGTTAATACATCAAACTTAGGTTATAAGGACTGGTGTAGTACGAGTATTAAGTCTTCTTAGGTGTGCTGCCCAAAATCGAATGTCGAATTGTCCCTTGCCCATCCGTGCGGCTGGTTTTATAGACACCAAGGACACACCTTCTTAGTTCCCCGCTGGTATACTGGAATAGAATAAAAAACACACATGATCCGTTCTACTGATTAGCCATTACATTTTATAGGTTAAGGTTGACACTCACAACACTATCTTGGGATAACTGTTATCATCGGGTTCACACGCTTTCATTTTCGTTGAACTAGCACAAAAAATCTTTATCATAAAACTTCGCGTAAACTACCCCTGTTTTGTGTACAAGATGTTTGTTGTTTTGAGTGGTCATAAATAGACCATGGATAGATTATTTGACGGGTCGGGTTTTTTATGGGTAACAGGCGCCAAGGTTTTTGTACTCTATTTTGTCTACGATTAAAAATCTATTTAGGTATTAGTCCTATTTGTTCACTGTAATTTTATCGTATGTATCATATATGAGAATATAACATTGTGTCATATGTGAAATACCTTGACAGTACTTAAATTGACTAAACCGAGAACGGAAATTGACTAAAGAAATGCTCCAGAAACTGCTACCATTTTGCGTCACCACAATTATGGTTATGAATATTTGGCATGGTGTCACAACCACTGTAGAATCCATGTATAAAACCACCCTCCATATCTCAAAGAATAATATTAATTAAACTACAATATGGTTACCCTAAAGCACTCATATAGAATAATTAGTTCCACTACCGCACAAATATAGTGTTGCCAACTTTAAGGCAAACATAACTCAGCTACACGCTTGATGTTCCCGAACGTACCTTGTTGGAAGGCTTCATATCGAATTTAATTATATGTAATTTATTTTAATGGTTGTTATGATTTCATTTGCTTAATTTTCATTTACATTCTTTAAAATTCTTATTTTACACGAATCGAAACAAAGTTTCAGCTAGGAACAAAACCAACTGTAAAATTATTAATATTATTGTTCATATTTATATCTAATATATGAAGAACACGGGTGTTTGAGCGTTAACTTACTATGAGTCGATATCGCTATCGACAATGTTTCGGCTTCGCCGCGGTCGCGTCACGCTTTACACAGAGTGTGAAGCGTGACGCGACCGCGGCGGACGTACCACACACAAAATCCTGAGGAAGGCTTTCGGTAGAAGCCGAAACATTGTCGATAGCGATATCGACTCATAGTAAGTTCGCGCTCAAACACCTGTGTTCTTCATATATTAATTATTGTTATTTGTTTTAGATTAATCATACCTTCTGTTACATTTGAGTAAGCCGCGCGCTAAATCAAGTATTAGACAATCGATATGTTATAGCTGGCTGCATAGGAAACATACTATTGGCACGATTACAGGTATTTCCATTCCGTCATGATGTATTTTCATATCCAAAGTGTGTTTCCTATGGTCATTCTGATCCCCAAGATACAGGCCTAGCCGAGTTTGGGGCCCACTGATAATATAAAGTGTTGCTACATAATGTTTATAGAAGGTACTTGTATATTGTCTAAATTACTCTTACGGTTAATTAACAAACTATAATGTAACATACATTTATACTTTCTGTGAAATAAATATATACTTACTTATACTAAATCTTGAGGAAAACTCCATGTGACATTGTATGTTCTCAAGTACCGACATTTTTAATAAAAGTTCAGTTTCAGTCAGTAGGTTCAATTATTTCATAATTATTTTATTCTTATTCCACCTAGTATCTAGATTATACTTTGATCATTTAAAGTTGAGAAAGTTTTCGTTTTCCCACCTTTAACTGTGATAACAACGATAAGCCTAAGGGCTGTAACAGCCGGATTGTCGTCTGCTGAACACAACTTTTCCTATTAAGGGGGTATTTGCCATAATCCCCACGCTTGGTAGGCGTCTTGGGGATCAGCCTAAGCCTAAGGGCTAGTAATTATAAAATATATCCAGTAATAATAATATTGTTCTTACCCAGAAAAACGCCTTAGAAACTAATATCATTCCTAGCTCGGTAGCCCAGTTTATACACATATATCTTCTAGACTAATTTCGCTAAGTTTCCTCGTAATAACAGTACGAGGAAATAAAAACTTTACAGTTAGCCGTGAAATACTCGTATTTACGGGCACATTGCTCTAAAGAATCCTATCACCAATTCGCAGTAAAGACGGGTTTGGTTTTAAAAAAGCATTTAAAAATGTACGGATATAGTGTATTGTTCATATTGCTGTGCAAATATTTCGTAGTGCAGTATCCAGTAAAATAAATATAGCTGCAGACTCACACATGCGACGCATAGGGGTAAAGTTTGCTTTTGATATAGGCGTCAAGACGAGAACATTCCTCTTTATATGGAAGTAATTTAATATTTATAGGTTAGAAGTGCAAACGATCAGACGATCAGATGGCTCACCTATTGGTAGGTGATGACCGTCACGAACGAACATTCGCAACTCCAGGTTACCGTTTACCATCAGACGGGCCGCCTGCTTGTTTGTCACTCATAATATAAAAAAAAAAAAAAAAAAAAAAACTCCAGGTTGCGTTGCCGGCCTTTGAAGAGGGAATATTATGCTCTCTTTTTAAAGGCTCCTTAGTCAAATCGGTTCGGAAATACTTTTTATGGCAGCTAGTTCCATATTGTGGTAGTGCGAGGAAAAAATGCCGTGAGAATGCAAGGTTGTGGACTTCCCGACGTCGCTATGATGTTGATGAAACAAAGGAAAGGAACATCCGATGACGAAATTTAGTTGCAGGTGTTAAAAAACAGTTATTCAGAACACTCCTCGTATACGGTAAAAGATGCAGTGATCATACATCTCTACGCAGATGTACTGTATATTCAAAATTTGAATGTTTGAAGTTGAATATTTTAAAACCGTTTACATAAATACATAAAACCGGACTTTGTAAAGAATTTCATTAAAAAGTATGAGTAACACATTAAAATTGATGTATGTATTACATATTCCGTTTCCCAACTATGTAGTTATTATTACATCGATTTTTGAAATATGATACCCGTGTTCTACTTTGCAAATACGAACTATTTAAACTTCTATTATATTAATTCTCAATTCCATTGGTTTAACTGTTTTAATATTTCACTTAGTTCTCATAGTATAATGTAGAATCATATATTACTAACGCGATAGTGCTTGTAATCAGATTTAGAAATATAATTTAGGATCCTTAAAATTGTAAATATAAAAAAATTATAATCTTCATTAGGATAGGGACGTAAAGTTTATGAAATTGTAATAAATACATTTTGAAAATCACTGATAAGTATGATATATCTGGATAGGGAATTCTTACTCGTAAGAATACCCTTTATTTACACAGAACATCCCATCAAATTAGAAGCAATTCACTTATCCAGACATGCACAAACAGTTCCATATAATATAATATCGTTCATAGTTGTGTAATCTAGATGGTACACACATCTTGTAGAGTGCTATGCAACTAGCCAAGCTTAATAAACGGTATGAAGATATGAAAACATTACGGTGAAACCGTGAAATATTTACGGACACTCCAGTCTAAGGAGTCGTATCACAAATCGCACTATAGACGGGTTAGGTTTTAAGAGCTTTTATTTACGTACGGAAATAATCATGTTAGTTCTCATTGCAGTGTAATTATGGTTTCGTAGTGGATGATAAAGCAATACCGGCCCCCTTGAATTGTTCTGTCATAATAAGGATTGGATAAATATTTACGCACTTTAAAGGTTTCCGTATTATCGATAAATTACGATGAGAAGCGATTGCGTATCAGAATACGCTCATATATGTTTTTATGGCTGATAGGCTTCGATCAGCTCATCGAAGCTGATAGGCTATTTTTTTCGAAAGATCGAAGATTTTTTTTGGGCTCACCTAGAAGTGCTTGCCTACAGCTGCTGAAACACACCGTTAGGTGCTTGGCGACAGACGTTCTCCTTGAGGGTGACTCAGGCGAGCATTCGCAAAATGGCCTACCACCATGCTATAACGGACTGCCATTCTAAGATCACGAAAGAACCACGGAAGCGCTCAGTAGTAATGTCACTAGCGATCACGAATCCAACTAATGACCGCAGCGGACGTTGCTTAACTTAGCTGAATAATCAAACTACGTTACGTGCGTTTCAGAAAAGAAATGAAATTGCACTTGTGTAAATACCGAGAG
This sequence comes from Plagodis dolabraria, assembly GCA_963854805.1. Classification (NCBI taxonomy): domain Eukaryota; kingdom Metazoa; phylum Arthropoda; class Insecta; order Lepidoptera; family Geometridae; genus Plagodis; species Plagodis dolabraria. Next base: position 19,925,330 of record OY978457.1, on the reverse strand, counting down.
TTTACTTTAAAAGTCTTAAAGCATTTTAATCTTACGAAGCATTGTAAGCAGAAGATATGTTTCAGGATGTTACTGATGTATGTTCATAATTGATTTAGTTACTAAATGTTAAAGTTATGAGTCGGTATTATGCATTGTTAATGTTAAAGTTAGAGACAGCAACTGCCAAACTGTTATGAACATTTGTGACTCATTTTGTTTTTATTTCGAGTAAAATATTTATAGTTTACTACAAAATGTCCTCTTGTTGTGACTGCTTTGTTGATGGAGTGACGAAATCGTCGCTTTGAAGACTCAAGGTCCTGGTTCAAGAGATTTGGGAAGTATGAGTACGTATATTTATTTTTTCTCTTTAAATAGGTATATACATAGTTACCTCGTAGACACAACTCAGTTACCTCGTAGACACAACTACGTGCGCACGCGTACTTCCCGCTCGACCGTCACTTGCGCACTCACGCTACGCACACAAACGTACTCGGCGCGTAACAACACAGCTGACTGGTGTTCACTCATTCAATCGCGTTTCTCAAACTTTTTTGCACTTTTTTGCTTCGTGATGGAGTCGTTTAAATGCATACGCTGTGAAGCGGAGTTTAGGGATGGCGCACTGTGCTCCGTTTGCCATGGACGCTTTGACTTCCCTTGCTCTGGTATAACTGAATCTGGTTATCGTAAACTAGGAGACAGGAAGTCTACCTGGAAGTGCCTGTCCTGTAAGGGAATCGTGAGTCCACTCCTTCCACTTGGTAAAGGCTTGGCTAAGTCTCCTGTACCTGCAGATTTAGAGAGTATTGCACTTGATATAAAGCGGCTTGGTGCTCAGATAGCGTCGCTGCCGACCTTGATGGCTTCCGTTCAATCAATACAAGCTGATATCACTGATCTTAAAACCTTAAAGTCGGATATCGCAGATCTGAAGCTCATGAAGCCTGCCGTGGCAGACGTTAAAGCCTCAGTAGAATTTATGCAGAGCTCCTTCGAAACGCTGACTGCCAGGATTGCTGATATCAGCCAGGAAGTTCAAGGACTTCTGAAGACCAAGGATGAAGTCCGTTTTCTTCAGCAGCGTGTTGAACAGCTGGAGTGCAACGCAAGAGAGATGGAACAACGATCACGCATGAATAACATTGAGATAAAAGGAGTACCAATATCTCAATCAGAAAATTTATTTGAGATAGTTGCGAAGATTGGTGGCCACATCAGCTGTTCCATTGCGCAGGAGCAGATTAATTACATAGCAAGAATACCCATGCGGAACGATAAACTTAACAAGACAATCTTGATCTCCGTACACAATAGGTATGTTAAAGAAGACTTTGTGGCTGCAGCAAAAAAGTATACCATTGTCCCAGCCGATTTGGGTTTGCGTGGCGACAAAAGAATATTTGTCAACGATCATCTTACCCTGGACAACAAGTTGCTGCTCAACAAAGCGAAGGCCCTGGCCAAGGAACGGGGATTTGCATTCGTTTGGGTGAAGGGTTGCAAGATTTTTGCACGAAAAAGTCCCACCTCGAATATACTGGCTATAAAATCGGAGTTAGATCTGAAAAATATCTCGTAAACTGCAACGTATTATCTTTATTTACGGTATCTCATTGTTTATGTTCTAACCTTCGCTCTAAATGTTTGAGAAACATCGGCTTGCTCCCACGCGTGTGTGCAGACCGGCCTAGTTTGATCCAGTCTTATATGCATGTGTGTGCCTCACACTCGGTACTTAAGCTAACGCTATATCTTGCTCGCGCCCAGTTCGGCAACTACCTTCATGCTATTATTTCTGATGCATTATTTTACGCTGCATATGATTTATTCAAGCGCTCGTATGCTTTGTTTATCTTTTTGAATGACTCAAATGCTTTATTATATTGTTATGTTCACTTTTACACTATCAAGCCTACTACACAGCAGCTAGTTTTGAGCTTTAACAATGTATAATATTTATTACCAAAACGTTCGTGGCTTACGAACGAAAACTTCAGATTTCTACAGAAATGTTTCTATGAATAGTTACGACATTATATGTCTGACAGAAACCTGGCTTTTGGAAGGTATACGAAATAGCGAGTTATTTGACGATCGTTATATAGTATTTAGACGCGACAGGGATTTTTTGAAAACGGGAGAGGTGAGGGGAGGCGGAATTTTATTAGCAGTCCATCGCGGGATTACGGCCGAAGCTTGTAATGGCGTTCGAACGCCGAAGATTTATGGATTACACTAACTCTTCATTGCCGGAGACCGAGGGTAGCTTACAAGCTTCATCTGTGTGTTGTTTACATTTGTGACGAGAAGAGAGGTAATTCTTTATCGGAGCAATTAGAAGTTTTTGCGGATAATATGTCCGATATAGTACTGAAAAATCCATGTAATAAATTCCTTATAATGGGTGACTTTAACATGTCGAATTTAAGCTGGAAAGTGGCTGACGATAGTTCCTTTTACGTTGCTGAAAATATTCAGGGCACCGTACAGTAAAATTTATATGATGATCTTGACCTGTGTAACTTAATGCAATTCAACAATATTCAAAATGCTAATAATAGAGTACTTGATTTAATTTTTTCTAATAATGATGTCACAGTAGCCCGCTATCTAAGCCCTCTGTCCAAATTAGATGCAGCACACCACCCTGCTCTTTGTATATCTGCAGATTTTGTTCAATTACACAAGCTAAAACCTCGTCCTTATTTAAAATATCTATATAATAGTGGCGATTACGCCGCTATCAAATTAAAACTAGATGATATAAACTGGCAACAGGTACTGTATGATAGGTCACTGGAGGATGCAGTATCCTTCTTTTATAGTACTCTTAATGATCTTAGGACAAGTTATATACCTTCCAAAATTGTCACACCCACACAGAAATACCCCCCTTGGTTTAAAACACCTCTTATTAAAATATTAAAAGAGAAATATAAATATCACCAGAAATACAAAAATTACGGTAATCGGTCTGCCCACCAATCCTTTGTCATTTTAAGGGATCGTGCTAAATCATTGGAGAATCAGATGTTTAACGATTTCATATCTAGCATTGAATTAAGCATTTCTAAAAATCCCAAAGCGTTTTGGTCTTATGTCAAAATTAAAAATCAAAGTAACTCATACCCCGCGCTATTACGATTCGGTCAGCGCGCATCCGATTCCGGGGAGGAGATATGCAATATGTTTAGCGAATATTTTCACTCCACATTTTTAGAGAGTAGCGATATGGACTGCTCACTGGATGATTCCGCGAACAATATGACATCAACGGACATAGCGGATATCGAGTTTAACTGCTCAGAAATCTGTAAGCTGTTAGAGTCCTTGGACTTAAACAAATCTGCGGGTCCTGACAACATACCAGCACTATTTATTGTTAAATGCGCTAAAAGCTTATCAACCCCTCTAGCCCTACTTTTTAGACGATCTGTAACTGAAGGTATTATGCCTACGATATGGAAATCAGCGTACGTCACACCTATACATAAAAAGGGACCTAAAAACTTAATTGAAAACTATAGACCTATCTCTAAATTATGTCTGTTTGCCAAAATTCTAGAAAAAGTGATATATAAGCAACTTTATGGTGCATTAAAACAGTCACTCAGCTCACAGCAGCATGGTTTTCTAAGAGGTAGGTCTACCACATCAAATTTGATCGTCTGTAGTGAATACTTAACGCTGCATATGTCCAAACCTTCTCAAGTCGATGTCATCTACACTACAATAAATGTTTCGACCGTATCGATCACACAGTACTTCTTCGCAAGCTCCAATCCGTAGGTATTCGAGGTAACTTATATAGGTGGTTTACGTCGTACGTACGGAACAGGTGCCAGACAGTAGTACTTAGTGGATATACATCATCACCTATGCATGTCCCCTCAGGAGTTCCACAGGGATCATTATTGGGTCCGCTTTTGTTTAATATTATTGTCAATGATGTTTCTTCATGCTTCAAATACTCCAAAGTAATTCTATATGCTGATGATATGAAGATACTCTGTCCTATTGACTCGCAAGAAAGTGCGCACCTTCTTCAAGACGATCTCAATCGATTTAACAGTTATTGTCTATTGAACAAATTGGACCTAAATGTATCAAAATGTTTCGTATGCACATTCACTCGTAAGCCTCAACCTCTTATATTCAATTATAAACTCAAAAATACTTTCATCACAAGAGTTCATTCAATTCGCGACTTAGGCATTATTTTTGACACAAAGTTACTTTTTGATGAGCACATCAATAACATCATAAACAAGGCATCGAGAGCGCTTGGGTTTGTCTTGCGCTTATCGACTGAGTTTAAATCTATAAAAACTGTCAAAATCCTTTATTGTGCCTATGTACGTAGTCATTTAGAATATGCTTCACAAATTGGGAACCCTATGTATGACGTTTACATCACACGCATTGAGCGCATTCAGAGGCGGTTTCTCCGTCATCTTCAGTTTAAAATCAAAAGATATTTCCCAGACTACAACCAGCGCTGTCATAAATTTCACATTCTTCCTTTATATATAAGACGACAAATTGCTGATGTAGCATACTTAATTAAGATAGCGAGCGGTACAGTTGACTGTCCTGAGTTGCTTAACTTAGTGGGAGTGAAGGTGACAGCTGATCCTACTAGGAGACCGTGTAAACTATACACTCCAATAGTTAATTCTAATTATAGGAGAAACAGCTACTTGATAAGAGCAAGCCGTTATTTCAATGACGTAGCATCTCGGCATGACCTTGATATTTTCAATACGTCTGTTGAACAAGTTAAGAGGGTATTGTCTAATGCATTTTTCAATTAGTTATATTCTTGTGCAAGTGTTGTATTATTTATATTTTTTATTTTTCAGTGTTTTAGTCTACTCGATTAGAATAATTATCTTAATTTATTAGTGGAATCTTTTAAATGGCCTTCAGCACCTATGCAACGTTTTAAGCTATTATATACCTAGCTGTAAGAATCCCAAAAGTGTAAAAATAAAATAAATAAAATTAACAGTTACAAATTAACTAATGAACAAATATCAAAATTACTAACGGCTCTCTTTGTAAGAATTGAACCCAGGACGGGTTCAAGTCCGATTCAGACTTTCTTTAGTTATTTCGACAAAGTCTCAATAGCAGTTGGGAATCTGGAACTGTGTCGATATCAATAGGTTTTTTCTTCAGAAAAAGCCTGCATGTTTACTATCTTTGTCTGCATCTTCACGTTCCATCAGGGGAGATTGTGATCAGAAGTTATAGAATATCAAAAAAAAACTATAATTAACCGTATATTGAACCCAACACTTCGTAGCCTGGACAAGTTATTTCTTATAATAGAATACCCAAATCGTATACAAATTATCTTTTGACGAAGAATTTAGCTCGTCAACTGAGAACAAAAACATTATATTGTAAGAAGTTAATTCAAAGTATTTGTAGATGTAAAATGTATGTAGGTATTTAAAAATAAAAATATTTTTATAAGTACGCATACCTACTAATTCTGTTGAGCTATTGGTCCGTATATCGTTGTTAGACCTCCGGCATTGAAACTGATGCACTCACCCTTTTACCAAATCTCTAATAAACAAAAATCTGTCTTTTTCGTTCACTTAACACAAACTGTACCTTAATTCAGAAACTACGAAACTGATCTATAAAATAATGAATAGATTCAGGCGTTACTTTGCTTCGCTTCTACACGAAGCATCCTCAGGAGATCTTGACTCTTCGAGCGCACGATCGAGAAAAGCTTCTTCTGTGGCGTTTGTGACGTCACCTCGGGTTACCAGGAAGAAAAAATTCTTCCGGTTTGGCTGCGTGGCGTTTGTGACGTCACGTCGGGTTACCAGGAAAATTAGGCGGAATTGTCACTAGATATATTTTTGTATTTTTTAAGTGTTTTATTAAAATATTAATTTGATGTTTTCTTAAAATATTTAAAAAATATTTGTTATTACTGATCTATAAATTCATACAAACTGTAGCTGAAGCGTAGTAAAAACTTTGCTACGCTGCTACGTTCTTATACTACAAATTCTCGGAGACTGTAAAAACCTAATGCAATTTTCTCTTTCATACGAAATCTCTTCATAATGAATAGATTATATTGCATAAAGATATTATATTGCATAAAATTCCATGGGATTTATTTTAAAAATTACAGCATTTTCACTCTTTGACAGTAAAACCAAACTCATACAAACACGAAAGTCTTGTATTCGTAGCATGACGTAGGCAACAAAATAATTCCACATTTACTCAGTAGACCTGCCTCTTGGCTTCATTCAAGATTGTAAGGCACATCGTAGAGGATTCATTTCGCATATTTTCCGTACCATTGTTGAAACGTGAAAAGGTAACCTCGGGATTTATGAATATGTAATGAGTTAAAACTCTGTTTAACCGAAGTTTTCGAGAACCTCATTAATGTATTAGGAGCTTGGACTCATGGATCGGACCGTGGAGAATGTTGTTTGTATAAGAATAAATAATGTTATAAAAAGTGTCATAACCGTCATCATCCTACCCATATCATATATTTGTGGGGTCGCTATAATTGTAAGGTTCTATGTATGTTGTCCTCTATCTTGGCGCACGGCAACTATCAAGGTTAAGTGTGCGCCGTTATTTCTTCCATATGCGTGTTTTTTATTGTCTACTGGGAAGGGTAAAAAGTACTACATTTCGGTGATCACCGTTAATTATTGTTTGTCAGAATTACTATTTTAGGTACTCGTACATAAAAGGTTACACTAAGGTGGGCTGAAGTACGGACGCTCGCGGCGCGCTCGGTACAAAATGTTCGGTAAATGTTCGTTTTGAAGCAGTGATAGCTTTGGCTATGGACTGTCGCGCAGCAGGTCCATGGCTCGAATCCCGCCGCGGGCTTGAGCTTCACCGCATGGTGGAAGGGCATTTTTGCGAATGCCCGCCTGGCTAGCGACCACCTTCAAGTTGAAAATCTGTCGCCAAGCACCTAACGGTGTGTTCCGGCAGCTGTCCTTGAGAGCCAGTCATTCTAGGTTAAGCCTGTTTAACACCATCGACCACATCATCACTTACCATCACGTGAGAGTGTGGTCAAAGGCTAACCTATAAGCAATAAAAAAAAAAAAAACAAACGCGGTGAAGCAACTGAGCGCATGAGGCTACTTTTGCAATATCATCAAATTACGCATCACAATCACGTTGCATTTGTCCCTACATAATGTTTACTCCTAAAACAATACAAAAACTAATGAAGTATATTTTTGCAAACATTGCAAAGGACGATTTAAGAAAATCATTGCGAAAGTTTATCTGTCTGCATGAAAGCAATAGTTTCTTGGCATTCTTAATAAATGTTCGTTAGAGTAGCTGCTCCAATTTATTTTCTGGCCTTAGAAAGCCGCTATATTTTTATTTCAACGATACTTGCAGTAAATCAGTAAAGACTATATAACTCCAAAAATAATAATTTTAGCCATAATATATTCGGCAGTAGAGTTAATGTTGGAGTTACAGTGGGAACATCAGAAATCTGACAGTCTACTTTATAAAAAAAAAAAAAATTTTCGATTCTAATGTTGAAGGCAGAGAGTAAAATAGAAATGTTTGCAAATCTCCTCATGAACTATTTTTATTTTATATATTTATCAAAATAAACAATTGTTTTACAAAAGATTCGTTAACAATAGCAAACAAAAAACCACTAAGGTTTAAAGAGACAATGCTATATGGCTCAGTCCACATCAATTAGTATAAAATAGTCATAATAACTAAGTAGGTATTAATCGTAGAATGACAATGGTTTCTTAAGGTATAGTTTGAATAAGTCAGTACAACTAGGTAAGACGTGCATGTTTATAGTTAAAACTATACAAGGTTTTTTTTTTCTTTTCTTTTTTTTTTCTTATGCCTGATAGGATAACCTTTGACCACTATCTCACCTGATGGTAAGTGATGATGTGGTCGAGGATGTTGTTCAGACTAACCTAGAGTAACTGGCTCTCAAGGACAGCTGCCGGAACATACCGTTAGGTGCTTGGCGACAGATTTTCAACTTGAGGGTGGTAGCTAGCCAGGCGGGCATTTGCAAAGTGCCCTACCACCATGCTGTAACGACTGCTATCCTAAGACAACAACCGGGACCGACGGCTTAACGTGCCCTCCGAAGCACGGAAGCGCTCAGTAGTAATGCACAACCAGCGGTCACCCATCCCAAGTCATGACCGCGGCGGACGTTGCTTAACTTTGCTGATCGATTCAGAATGGCTATGCAAACTTGGCTACGAGCGCTTCAAAAATTGTAGAGCCAGATTAACAAATCCTAAGAATAACTGAACTTATAGACTACCAATAAAATCATAATGAATTTAGTTAGTAGTAATTGTATAATAATAGTTAGTAAGTAAAAATATAATCTTCATTTTTAAGCCTTTATTAACAAAAGACTACAAACAATATTCAACACTACTTCCACTAGAATAAAACCATTTAGACAACATATAAGACAATGCAGACTCATAGGCAGTCCAAATACCCACTACTAGTTGGCAGCGTGCCCAGCATGCTGGCAGCATTGCCACGTTAAATTGCAATGCAAATTCGTTGAACCAAATTCTTAATTGGCTCAACGAAATTGCATGCTCTTGCATCGTGGATGCCTATATTAAATAAATGATTTTGATTTTGTTTTTGATCTAACTGCCAAGTGCGAGTTAAACTCGCACAGCTTGTTGTTGTAAAACAGAGAGTACCACAACATTTGTTATTTTTTCAGTTTTAGTTCAAGTTCGCGGGAGTCTGACCTGCACATGGCAAGTTTTTATTATCTGTTGCTATGCGGTAGTTATTAGACTATAAGCATACCAAGTTTCACGCTTATATGTATTACCGTATTTACGATAGAGCAAAAATAAAAACCTTAAAAAGTATTCGTTTCTTGTATGGAGACCCCATTCATTTTTAACATTTTGCTGTGATTATTTTAGGTATTTGTTAGGTACTCGTAATCTGCCATAAAAGACGCACACATTCTGTGAGAATTTCAGTTGGCTAAATATAACAGTTCTATCCCTTTAAAGTTCCTAAGGACAGCAGTTCAGCCGGGGCTTAGTTATAGGGTCTCGTTTTTTAGTACGAAACCCGAATTTTTTTTTAATTGGTGGGTTAACTGAGGTCTTATATAATATGATTGAAGAACCGGGTTCAATCGCAACTTTCATGAGTGTATTACTTTTAAAGAAAGTATTTTTACTAATTTCATTAAACGATTCTAAGTTCTACATTCTCAGTATTAAGTATCAAAGGAACGGATACAAGCAGTTTCTTTATTACTTATTTATAAGGTTACGTTCCCACATGTACCCATTACGCACAGTAGCGTATACGAGTAAGATTGCTTTTGGGTTAAATGGACCGATAGAGTTTGCTTGGAAGCACTCAAGAACATTACGTGTAAACTTATATTTTCGCCTTTACTGACATTGAAGATCACTGTTAAAGTTACTGTCTGTATATTATATTTACGCTACAGATAGACTGAAAAAAATTTGCGAGGTGCGACGGAGTGAAGGTTGAAAGTACCTAATATCATGACACAAAAAAATTTAATACAAAACTGGTGACCCGCCCCAGCTTCGCACAGGTGCAATGCATGCAACATCACATTAGAAACCTCTAAAATTATCAGCGTTCCTCTACTATATTATGCATCCATCATACATATAAACCTTTCTCTTGAATCACTCTATTTAAAAAAAACGCATCAAAATCCGTTGCGTAGTTTTAAAGATCTTAAAATACATAAGGACAGACTGCGGGAAGCGACCGACTATGACTACACAAAATACGCATTGTTAGGTATAACGCAAGTTCTACTCGTCAAATCTCACTCAAACTTATAATACTTGAATACATTCAAATTACGATGTCAAGAATATCAAAACTATTTTTTATATGGGATTGTTTCGGACAAGCACGAGTCATAACTGATATTAAGTGGTAACCTTTATCTATAACAGATGTACTTCGTTTCTAACTCTAGAACGCCCGTCATATTGAGACAAACAGTTGTTAAATCTCTAATGAACTGCTGCCGGAACTCACTGTTAGGTGCTTGGCGATATATTTTCTACTTTAGGATGGTAATTAAAGGCGAGCATTCGCAAAATGCCCTTTCGTCGTTTGGTGAAGCTCAAACCAGCGGGGGTGATAATCGAACTCTGGACATGCGGCACGGTAGTCTATAGTCCGTTGCCGCTCAGGTATCATTGCTTTAACTATTATTATGGCTATTCTACCAACAAATTTTAATGTAAAATCCAATATAAGATCACAATCACAGAATATCATATCACACCACTAACCATTCTCGTTAATTTTACAGCAAAATTCTCATATTACCACACATGTACATTTGTAAAACTCGTCCCACATTAAGATAAACAGGGTCACCGCAAACCGCGGGGCAAACAATCAAAACACGGTTAGACCGGTATAAATGGTCGATTTTCATGGGGACCTTTTTGTTCTAACATGAATTAAAACTCACACTTCGGGGCACTCGGCGTAAATGTTGCGGTTATGAGGATTTAATGGTACGCAACGGATTTATATAATGTCATCCATAATTATTTAGGCCGTGGTGTCTAGTGACCTGTGTTCATAATGTCACACCTGTTAGGGGTAAGCAGAGATAAAGGATTTCCACTTGCTATATACGAGTACCTTGATCTTATTCTGTTTCATCTGAATGCACATCTGTCTGTTAAGGTTTGATTGGCCGGTCGCTTCATCACGCAAACGTCAAATTCACATTTCGTCAAAGTTCACTCCCTTGTTTGAGGTTTTAGGCCCAGCACTGTGCATTAAATCGTTTGATGTCTTCGTTGTCTATGCTTGTATTGTTCCAAAATTTCCAAATAATTAACTTGAAAGTAATCAGTATAATCTCCATAAAAAATTATATATAATTGTTTATCATGTTATCGTCATCATATCATAAATTTACATACACATTTTAAACTTTCAGATTATTTATTTTTTGAAATTTGTTACTTGTATGAAAAGCTCTCGAGCCATCACCTTTTCAAAAAATATTTAAATCTGCGTCTAAATTATAGCTGTATAATGCAAAAAAGCGCATCGTTATCGGTTCAGTCGTTTTTGGGGAACATGGTAACAGGCATAACACTTTATAACCCAAACGCAAAACTACCTCCGTTACTTGCCGTCTGTCGTGGGTAAAAGTATATTGCATCGGCACTCAGCGTGCAAACCAGAAGAGCACTCAAGGGTTATTGCGCTTCGCCACGGAAAGTTTAGATTTTCTATTCTCAAAAGATAAACAGGATAATGGCTTACATTCCACTTTTATTAAATTGTAAAAAGGAAAACTTGCATATATTTTATTGTTTTTGTAAACTGGCATACATTTTCTGAAGTGAAGTATTATTTTCTGAAGTTTATGGATAATATACGTGAATAATAAAAAGCTCATTATTCCTTTTAAGAAAATATATGATTCCGTTACTTGGCTTAGCACTAGATTCTTGCTGCTTCGCGGCTATAAAGTCTAAAGTATAAAATATAAAGAATAAAGAAATGTAACATTGTTTCTAGAATTTTAATTATATTTAATAGATTTTTTTGTAAATTTATCCGTTTCGAACTAAACTTTCGAACTAAATTTTTTTGGTTGAATTAAAAAAAAAAATTTCAAGTACCAGCCATATCCTTAAAAAAAATACCTAACACAAATCAAAAAAGAAAAAAAAAACGCTTCAAAATAAGGATCCGCTAAAAGACCGCAAGGAAAAACGGCAATGGATCACTTTTCCATTTTAAATTGTTTTATCACATACATTAGCAATAATAACGTACACACTGTTTATTATATGTCGGTTACAATATATAGCGATAGTTTGGGATATCATCTCTAATCATAACCTAAAAAACTGTCGCGAGTTTTGTCCATAATTATTATTTAGTAACCGGCTAGGACTCGCGTAATATTTACCGGATATTGCTCCGACCAGTTTCGAACTTATTTGAAGTTCTTCGTCTGGGAGTCACGATTGTGCACAGCGTCGAGCGCGGGCCTCAGCACGTTACTCTATATAACACGTACGCAATATCCGGTAAATATTACGCGAGTCCTAGCCGGTTACTAAATAATAATTAATCATAACCTCTTCCTCAGTGAAGAATAATTATCTAAAGAATCAATAATTTTGTATTTTTACCATACAATAAGAGAGCAGCACCTTACTATACGTGTTCTACGAGTAAGTATATCTTACTTAAATTTCAATAAAACCTACAAAATAGTTTCTTTATTATTTCTATCAAAAAATTTCGTTTGGGATGAAAAACATATTAGACACCTCGGTATAAGGTATGTTCTAATGCTTCAAAGTCTCAACTTATAATGAAGTAAACATGTAGACATATTCTCCTCGGCTTTAAATATTACCTTGAAAATATAGCGCTTGCATTTTTAAAATTACATCATAAATAATGTTGGTTGTGTTATTATATGTTGCGAAAACGGTTTAGTAGGTTACGTCACAGTGAAAACATATTATTATTTATTATAATTTAATAGCTTTCTTCAATTCTCTATTCTACAAAATTTTAAGCATGTTGTAACAGTGTGTTCCGGCAGCAGTCTTTGAGAGCCACAAAAATTACAGTCACATGACACTTAACAACTGTATGTCTCAGTGTGACGGGTGCAGTGCAATTCGTCACATGAAGTTATGCATCTGTTATAGGCAAAGGTTAATCCTCTTAGCATCGGCTGGGCTTCGCACTTATTTCGTCACAATCACATAAAAGAAAAAAAGAGAAAAAATAGTGATCTAACATGAATCTCGATGTTAAGAGGTTAAAAACAAAATCAAAACTTAGCCAACCTATCTAACCTATGCTACGTTGCTCCTAGCAAAAACACCTCTAAATTCCATTTTCACTTCTAGTTTCTCACACATGTGAATTATATACGGTCAGGTCGTAAATTTTCACCAAACGAAAAGTTACAGCAAAACCCTTTACTTAATCAAAAGTAAGCAAGAAGTACCATAAATTATTTTCTGAGAAACAACGTATGCTACGGGGGATGAGACTTCAGCTTTGTATCTAAGATTTTGGTTGTATCATTCACACCTGTTCTGAGAAGCTCGGTATATAAATCTTGCAAGTTCCTGCTTTTGACGTATGAATTTTTTTCCCGTTCTGTCAGCCAAGGAGAACAGGATGTTTGTAAAGTATAAATTACACTAATAATATTAATGTCCATATCTGAGTGAAGAAGTGAGTATGTAATTATAAATTTGAGAATAATTTGTAGTCATGTGCACATTATAATTTTTTTTCTCGTAAATTTGTGATTTTTTAATGTAATCCGCAAAGCAGGCGTAGTTGCAAACATAACAATATTAAAAAAGTGAGAATGTAATTTTGTGTGTTTGTTACTTTTTCACATAGAATTCTTATAATCATTTTAAAAATATTTGTGTAGGCCTTTAAAATATAGCGACTGGACCTAATCATTTTGTAGTACGAATAAAATCTACTTCATAATTCTGGAAGGTAAAAAAAATGTAGAGTCTCTTTACCACAAATGTTTAAAGTAATAGATTTTGTTTACAGTTGTACAGGTTTTCTATTACAGGGTTAAAAATCTGGGATTGATTGTAGATTATTGTTTTATGATTTTAGAAATATATAGCAAACTCTTTGCGTAATTGTTTCTTCAGGTTCAGAGCGCTGTACAAATTAAGTCTCTACTTAACTGAGGAGTTCCACATAATGCCTTAAGAATCTTTTGTCCTTTGAAACTGATTTTAGCGTAGTTTACTTAGCCGTTTTTAACCGATCAGCTAAACTAAGCAACATACGCCGCGCTCATAAATCATAAATCAATTTATTGGTAATTACAAATTACACGTCAAGGCATACATTAATTTTCTTATTTTTTAAAGAATACATAGTAATTGAAATTAAAATAGACAAAAATAAATGCCACATTACAATAAAATTGTAATAAATAATAAAATATAAAATAGGTAATAATAAATTATAATAGAATATTCTAAAAACTATGTCATTACTACAAGTAATGTTGACATTACTCATGTCTTAGATTGGTGACCGCAAGTGGCATTACTACTGAGTGTTCCCGTGCTTCAGAGGGCACGTTAAGCTGGCGGTCCCGGTGGTTGTCCTAAGAGCCATTCTACCACCATGCTCTGAATGTGATATAGGTCAAAGGTTAGATATTAGCCATAAATAAATAAATAAAACTGAATTATGCGGATACTGTTTAAAGCCCTCGACTCCACTCTGACACTGAGCGATTAATAGAACAAGTTAAAAATGATTTTGTTTTAATAAACATCTATCATAATAAATTAATTCTCGTCGTAAGCTACAAATAGCTTGTCTGACATTGAACATTTTAAAGCTAATCATAATTTATCTAACTTTCTTAAGTAATGCAATTAGAGTCACGGGAAGAGGTAAAGAAAATGTCATTACTATAAGCTTACTTTTTATTTTGACTGAAACCTCTAGTATCCTATCATTATATCTTGTATATCTTGAAACTCATGTTATCCTCTGTAATAACGGTAAAGGGAACAATTTACTGCCCATCTGAACAAATATGGTCATAATTGATAACGTCTTTGTCGGTATTCGAGTTGATAATTACCACTTATTACGGTTAATTGCCAATACATCATACTTGTTATGTACTTACTCTGTTTGTATTGGAGTAGTTATTGAAATTAAACAAATAAATTATTAGCCAAAGCATTTAATCATGTCTACTAAGAGCATACTGAACTACTGAACAACAAAATTCGTTTAAAATAACAAATATTTTAAAGATATTTTAAGATTATATATACAAAAATACTTGATAATAAGAAATATATCTAGTGACAATGCCCCCGAATTTTCATGTTGCGTAACCAAACCGGAACAGTTTTTGAGAAATTTTCGATCAAGGGCTCTATAGGAGTCAAGACCTCCTTAGAATGCTTCTTGTTGAAGTGAAAACCGTCGAAAATTATTCTTATTTGGCTTGTCACTACGTATATTTTTTATTACTTAAGTATTTTTGTAAATTATTAATATAATATTTTCTTAAATATTTGTTATAATTTGATTTTCACAAAGTAACGCCTAAATCTATTAATGAAATTAAGTTAAAGTAAACGCAGATTTTAAACCTAGATTATAATAATCAGTACCACTCCATTATATATATTTTATTGAAAAGACTTTTTACGAAATTTACTCGATAGTTTAGAAACAAGAACTGTCAGATTGCCAGGTGATAAGTTCATAACATACATTCTAAGGAAAACTTTTTAATAGATATTACTGCCACCTATCTGCTGTCAAGAAAAGAAGCTGCGATATCTTCGATGGTAAATGCTGCTCATTGTCACGTGCTTGCAGATCATAATACTGTTCAGTCTGATCTTGCAATGACCACGTATTATAGCTGAAATATGAATGGTATTCTGCTCATTTCATTGAATCAATTCCATAACAGCAACAAATATCTCTGAATATATCAAACCTCCACCTAAAAGTCAGTTAAAGAGCTCTTTAACTGACTTTCCAATAAAGGTTGAGGTTTTCAGTATATATATTTTTATGCTTAACCACGCATTACTTTTATTTTTAACTATTTGAGGTATCTCCATGTAAATTTCAACAAAATACGTAAAGTACCTAGTTTTTAAGTTACACTCAACTAACTGAAAATGCTTGACTAACCTGACTTGGTAGTTGCAAGTTTTTTTCGATGGTGGACCAGTATTGTAGGTGAGTGAAAATCGTTCTTATTAGCAGCAACTATCCCTAAAAAGGGTGAAAAAAAAAATCAAACCGACTTCTAACCCTGAAAGGTGTGAAATAACTTGTCGAAGTCCATGAAAATGTGATTTCAGAGTGTTTTGGATCAGCATGGAGCCGTCTTTAACAAGTTATTACATACTTTCAGTGTTAGAAGTCGGTTCCATATTTTTTTCTTATAACAATGTATCATATGTATAAAGTATGGATAAAGGAATCGTTATTTTTCTATAAGCTCACTCCAAGTTAATTGGATTTTACGAACCAATCTATTTTTGTGATGTCTGGAGGTTGATTGCAAGGTTACCAATACTTATTACTGTGCAACATAGAGTTCATCTATATTAACACTAGGGCTGTAGTACACTTTTTTGGCACAGTGTTCATCTACGTAAAGTAAGTAAATGTAGATGAGCTTTTTGTTACATAGAACAATGTATCTGCGTCCTTGTAAACATAAAATCTCCAGACGTCAACACCACAGAATATTTACGAGTACCATAAATCATTATTACATTTTCAAATATTCAATCCTAAATTTCCATTTGCAAGATAGGAATTTAAGATATAAAATTCCAACAGTTACGTCGATGTATATCGTAAAACCTTGCAAGTTTCATTAAAAAAATCCTAAAGTATTTAAAAAAATACTAATGATACTGATAATTTAGAAACATCTAAAGCGTAAAAGTAGTGGTCTCAATGTAATGACATTTAAAATATATGTATTTTTTTAAATTTTAAAGTCTTTATTACAATAAGGATTAAAAAGTGATTGAAATTAACGTAGCTTATCTAACATACGAACAGCCGCCTTATTGATTGGAAAATATTATTATAATATACCATATATCGTTACCTAAACGAGTAAACTTTATGAAAACAAATTGGGCCACACCACACAAAGTGGACAAAACCAAACCTACCCAATGAGCAATAAAATACTTTTACTTCAATTTGTTTAATATAAATTATTATACTTTTCTGTTTGCACTTGAAATAAAATTATACTTGCCTGAAATTGTCATCTCTAAAGATTAAACTCATTAAAATCAACAGAAGAAATTACTTAGCGAATGAAAAGGGGGCTATTCTAAAATTGCAGTCTTTTGTTGAAGGACGAGCGCCGTTGATCATTTAGCTCCTACGGAAGATCCGGGCATTGTCCCCGGGAGATGTACATAAATCTTACTTGGTGCTACTTGGAATAAAGTCTTTTATGAAATTGTTTGTATTTGTTTGTAAATGTAAATATTTTGAATGGTGGTACACATTCTCAAATTGTTATATTTCAGCAGTAACGTTTGCTTAGCAACTAAGCCCATAGAATATAATATAGAAAAGAAAAGAGAGGAAAAAAAATTGGATTGATGCTCATTCAAACTGACACATTCTTGGCTCAAAGTGTTTTTTTTAATCAGCATGGTACTAAACAACACCAAAACCTTTTCAGAAAATACTTTTTCAGTTATGCATACCTACTACGTACAAGATCAATTGTGTCATTTTTAAGTTGAACTCTCACACTAAGGAGAACCAACGGGGTACGGGTCCAATCAAAAAAAAACATTAATGTCTGTATTATAATCATACCTTTCACAAAAGTTACAGACGTCAAACGTCTTCTTTTAGTATAACCTTTATTAGGATACAACAACATAAAACAAAAAGCGCTGATTTTATAATGATTGTAGTATTTGGCGGCCGGCGAAATGCCACAAATATTTACGCTTTCGCAGTAACTCTCGTCGCAATACGATCCTGTCGATCCTTACTACCACATATGTAGCACCAGTATTCTTCCGCACCAAGGTTCATTGCATAGACATTTTTTCACAGAGCATTCCTCAAAACTGCGAACTTTTCAACCACTCTTCTTCGCCCATTAGTAGTTGGTACCAAGACTTAATTCGTTTATACGGCCTGTAATTAAAGGCTTTCAAAGCTATTGTACTAGATATTAAAGGACTCCTAACCTCAGCTACCTTAACAAAACGATTAATAGCAAAAAATAGATTAACCCCGATGATATAGCGTAAATAAGATAATAACTAAAACACAAAGAAAAATCCAAACAATCACTTATTGTTGCCGTTTCCGCTACGCTTAATCTTCCGCTAATTTGAAGCAACCCAGTTTCTCGCACACTTGATGCCTTGATGTGTGCTAGCTTGGGATCCTAAGGCAGTGATTTCTTCACTATTTCAGAATAAAAACTGGCGTAAATATTAAAGCACGTACACACGGATCACTGCTGTCCGAACCCCACGTGACATTCACTTTATATTACACCACGGGCGGTATTTAGCACTAGTTATTTACGTTGTGTTAAAGATTATAAACTTACAATTCTATTGGTTATTAAAGTTCTCATTATACTACATTTCAGATTCATAAAGACGAGTTTAAAGCGAGTTCTCGAGACGGATAAGGTTGTCCACATATTAAAATACGTTTTTTCTGCCTGCCTCTTTCGAGGATATGACTTAATGATATAGTAGGTTAAACATGAACACCAAAATCACTGGAGATCACTGAATGAGCTAAGGTGGTTTACGCGGATCATGAAAAGCAAACTGCAGAATGGATTGGTGTAGCCGCACCATGTTAGGTCGTCTCCTACAGCTTTTAAATGCAAAAACAGATTTAGTCAGACAGCAAACCAAATCTTTGGTTCTGCCAGATCATATGATATTACGTAATTAATATTTAACCGTTATTATTTATCAGCACATTACACATAGGGACGTAAATAATGCCGTCTGATCTCGCACTATGTTTTATGTGCATCTAGCTAGCAGAAACTTGGCTATTGTGGGCCTCTCGAGCCGTGACAGCGTCAGTCGCTCGACGACCGCGCTCCGGAACTGCCGTGCCGTGTGAAAAATATACAGTTTCAAGATATAATTTTTCGGACTACTGAACATTATTTTAAAATAAAATAACAGTCGCGAATACGAATCAGTGTTCCCGGTTTTTGAATTCAGAACACGACGGCGTTGCATTCTATGAATAATAATGGCATGAACAATGTTGTCATGTGAGAATAAAGCCAGCTTTTTGTGTTGCAAGTGAAAATTCACGGACTAATTTCAAACAGTTTTTACAAGTACCAAGCAGATAAAAAAGGTAAGATGAGCTTAAATGCTTTCTCTAAAATTGGCAATTACTTTCTGGCCTAAGGAACTTGGACTTGTTGATTCACGTTTGTGTTTTCATTTTGTAAAAAATATATTTCGTTTTCGTCTAAAACGTTTCAATGCAAACTAGGAGCCTACGTTTTTATCCAAATACAGCAGCCTGCTTTTACGGTTTGTAAGTTTATAAATTTATTTCGTGGATTTATAACTTTCAAATATTGTCATGGGGCCGGACTTTTTTCCATATTTAACATTAAATATGGAAAAAATCTGGCCCATATTTAATTTAATTCAGTTCCATATTTAACATTGAATATAAAATAAAATTTAACATATATATTACTAGCTTTATGGGCGCGGCTCCGCCCGCGCGTATGTCGGTTATCGCGCGAAAACATTAACCTCTTTTTGCGCAGTCAGATAAAAACTATCCTATGTTTTTTCCCGGGTCTCAAACTATCTCCATACCAAATTTCATTCAAATCGGTCCAGTAGTTTTGGCGTGAAAGCGTAACAGACAGACAGACAGACAGACAGACAGACAGAGTTACTTTCGCATTTATAATATTAGTACTGATGAAGGATTCAATTAGCTATGATGATAAATAAAATTCATTAGTGGTTTTAAACATTCAAGCAGCAATAATTCTTCAATGTTTGCTTTGTCAGTGAGCTTTAGTAAGAGTTTCTCATTCTAGTTACACTTTTTTTTGACAAAGGTACATTCTCGTTTATTGAAGAGAAATATAATATATACCTGAAAAACTCTTGACGTCTGCATACATTTGTTATCTTGAACATAAAGTGACCATCACAAAAACTAAGAAGGAGTATGGAACTTGATGAAAAAATATTCGTAATTTTTACGTAGTAGATGAGATAAATCGCTATTAGTGATAAGGCCATTGTGACACTTTAGTCTAAGTTTTTGTTTGTAAGAATGAAATTTGTATATTATTGGTGTAACAATAAAGTGTAAAGTTAAAACAATTATATTCTAGCATTTCAGTATTTACTTAGGTGTAAATATTGTGTTAGTGAACGTAAAATTAATGATTGTCTTGACATTGTTTTTATTTATTGTTTTAACAAAATTAATTTCATTACGACTTTGAATGATTTACAAAATAAACATTAATATTAAGAGTGTAGTTTTAATACAAAACGATTGCACATTCCCATCGTACCGAGTGTTATACCGAGATTTGTAAGACAGGAAGGAGACACGGACGGGTCACGTAAGCTAAGTGATAAGGAACTAGTACAGAACCCAAACATAATTTTTAGTTCTTTAAGATTATAAGTGTGTGAAGATTTTAACGAAATAAATACTAAAAATAAATGTTGTGACGACCCAACCTAGCTTGGGATAAGAAAAGGAAGCAGAAAAAAAGTTGTTGAGCTTCGTTCAATGGATGGTTTGTAAACTAATTTTAATGCATAGTCTTAAATTTATAATGTGTAGCAGAATTAACTCATTCCCTCTTTATAGAAAATATTATCTTTCTTGACATAGCTTCGAATCAGTCGTAGCTTCCAGTCAGTCGTAGTAATTGCTACTTCGTAGCCATCCCTACGGCATTGCTACGTAAGTCGGACGGGAGGCATTTTGTTGCTGTTTTGTTATTATTTTACATACTTAAAACCTGCACCAAAGCAATAATTATATGTTGTATGACCAAAGTACAATGTTAAAAGGTGCGTAGTTGTTTAAGGGATGTAGGTAAAAAGGGAAGATGCGTAAAAAGTGAACGGCGTAGCAAGACATCAGTGATTTAAAATATTTTTCATCATTCGTAGTTAATTTAACATAGGGGAGCGAAATTTGGTACTTGCGTTTAAGTGACGTGGATGGAGGACTGAGGGTATGGAGAAAGGATCCAAATATGACCTTTATTACAAATCACATACGAGTATATATCATCGAACTTGTTATTAAAAAGTGTGAATGTAACTAAATACGGTGCTAATCGTTTTTAGACCCCACGATACGTACTTTTTAGTAAGTTTTTTAAACAACTCCATAAATTGATGCTAATTGCCGATGCTTGCCGATGTCTATGTAGGCTAGTCATACAATCGATCTTGCATCATGTATCACTAAAAATTACTAAGACAAAGACATAAAACAACTAAACTGGCTTTATGACTTCAACTGGTATTAGAAAATAGTACTGCGTACTAGAAAACGGGACCCTATGACGCAGCATCGGATGTCCGTCCGATCGTTTGACTTTTAAAAGGCTGAATCTTTAGAACCGTAATTGGTAGCAATTTTTTTTCAGAATATTTATTGGTATGACTTGCCTAACAAGTAACAATAATGAAAAAAAAAAGGGGTACAACAATAAACGTTATTTTTCCTATGACGCGGGCAGCACGCGGGATAGGAGCATGTTATGACCCAAATGCGGACCGCGCGCGGGTGAAAATACGCATGACAGTAAAAGAGCCCTAAGTACACGTTTCAAGTAACTGTATCAAAAATCAACCAGCACGCTTACTTTCACACATTAACATTAATGTCAACAGAAACCGTGAGTACTCATTTTTTTTACATTATAGCCTACATTTGTTTTAATGAAATATTGACTTAGTTTCGCTTGGTAGGCGTTAATTTGTATTTACGCCTACTATGAAAGTAAAACACTCAATTACAAGTGTTTTATTTTAATATTTATAAAAACTCAAGAAGACGGTAACGTTAGCCATATGTGTAAGTCAATATTTGTGTTTGTGCCGTTATCTGGATGTAATAAGTTTTCTGTAGGTATATGAAATTATATAGAAATAAAGACACGCTGAGCTGCTAATATGAAAGCTACATGGATATACACACAATCTATGAAATAACTTTCAGCTTCCTGTTTAAATTATAGTAATAATAATATCGATGATATACATATAAAAAAATGATTTTTGTTTAGCAAGCAGTGGTACTCGTTTTAGAAATATAGAAGGATAGCGACACCATTATGATAGTTAAGTGTTTGAAAAAGCACTTCTTCAAAGTCTAGAGTACTCTGGTTGGTGACCGCGCACCATCTCCTATGACGGTTAAAATAATATAATTAGAGCACAACATTTCAGACAGTCGAGTGACTTGAAGGCCCAGTTGTTAAGGCACACGGTGCGTAAAATCAGGGGATGTGAGTTCGATTCTTATTTGAGGTGAGAAATATTGTACCTAATCTAAAAATTTGTTAAAGGGGTTAGCAAAGTAAGAACACAGTGACGACATAATATGTGTTCACTATATATGGTTTGCAGTATTTTTACGACAGTTTTAATAAAGACTTTTGAGGAATTAAATTTTACGTAATATAATAAATTAAATTTAATTTAATTAAATTTAATTAAATTTTACGTATAATGTTATGTCAATTTCGATGTATTTTGAGTTAGAACATCATTGTATTATTAGTGCTATATCATTCAATGTGTAGCATAATACCGAATTACGCCACACACTCAGTGATGATCCCAAACTGTCAGATATATATAATATTATATACGTAAAGCCATGGAAAGCCAGTTGCTTTTGTATATTTTCTTTGTTTCGTTTTTTTTTTTATCGTGAAGGTTTTTAAACACTATGAATACTCATTAGTTATATCTGGTTATAAAGCTCATCTTAGTTATCTTGAAATATAGTAAAATAATTGTGAGAAAGTATATACATATCTTAGTTTAATTATACCTAATCACTAAGCCCAAAATTTAACATAAATTCGCTTATGTTTTCACCCTAATCTTCAGACATCAGATGAGCTTTAATTAAGTATCTCAACCCTAATTTATACCAGTATTACAACTGGAGCTACCTTCTTTCTAATAAGAATATATATTATAAAGGTAACAAAAATAATTGTTATAGGTACTAAATGAGATGAATTGCTACTTTTACTAATTTTAGGAAATTTACATTTCTTAATAAATTCTATTTATCAACATTCACAAATTTTCGGAGTACAAAATGTCTCACCTCCAGTGGAAATCGAACCCACATCCCCCGATTTTACTCACCAGGTGCCTTAATCTCTGGGTATCGAAGAAATTTTGTATTAAAATTGTATTACTTTAAACGTCATAGGGGACGGTGCGAAGGTCCAAACCCGTTTATATCATTATATGCCCGGTTATACCACAGATTGGTCAATAGTTTCTACATAAATGGGATCATGTAATTCAGTCAGCATTAACATCAACAGCCGGAAAACGTTCACCGTTGAATGAAGGCGTTAATTTACTATGTTGAGAAACGTTAAAAGATTTTTAACAGGGTTCACCACAGCCTGACCCCTTTCAAATTATATATTTCACTTCCTTGTTTTTCAAAGAATCTCGTTCGTTAGGGAAAAATAAAAATATCTCTCGAGGTCTTATTTTCTTTGAAACTGAGATTTTTAGCAGATATTTTATTTGAAACTGTTTTTTCTGTCATGAATGGTTTGGTTATTATTTATTAAAAAACAATCTCTTTAGCTATAATTTATCATCCGGTGAATTTGATATGTTTTTGCATGAACTGTTAATCTCATCATAATATTAATATTAATCACAATATGAAATCCGTACGTCACTATAAATTGACGTTAATAACTTTAAAAATAATAAGACATCGCATATGAGTGCAAGTTAACTAGTTAGGAATCTGAAATTTGGGTATAAATCGTAATATATCTTCTATTTTAATCTTTGTGCGTTTCTATTTTACACTTAAGCACCGTCACGTAATATCTTTCTGAAACAATCGTGAGGGCTGGCGCCACGGCTACTCCGGCAGAGCGACTCAAGCGCCGTAAATATGCTAAATAAAGTGCTTACATATTTGAGACGTTTGGTAGAGATATTGCGTCCGTGTAGGCTGGAGCTCATCCTAATTTCCAAAACTTATCAAAACGGTTTGTCGATGCGACGCATGATCAATATACTGGCACTTAATTGGATCATCGAATAAGTATTGCAATCCAACGGGGCAATGCTGCCATCATGCAGGGCGCGCTGCCATCTGGTAGTGAGAGCATTTAGACTGCCTGTAGGCCTGCAATAGCCTATAGGTTGTCTAAATGCTCACGTCCTAGTAGCTGCAGTATTGTGTTTAAATTGTAGTGTGGTGTTTATAAAGGTTAACCACACGATTCCTTTAACCAACTAAACTTGAAAACACTAGTTTATTTTTAATTATTTTGAAGCTGTAATCAAAACTATATCGTTATTTTTTGCGTCGGATAACCACTCGGCGTTTAAATTTATTAATTTAACATGATAGCTATGCAGGATGTTCCGTACGACAATAAGTTTTAATGCATATGGTAGAACGCCGAACTAGTATGCCTCAAAGTAGAAAGTTTGAAGCCCAGCGCCTGAGTCCCGGTGACGATAAGTGATATATTTGTCAAAGAATTATTTAACTGTGACTTTTAAAATTATGTTTCCAATTCCAAATATATTTTTTATACATAAAATATTTGCCAGCCTTGATAGAGTTGTACGATATCATATTACATAAAATATTCAGATAACTGATTAATAAAACTTATAACATTCAACTTGGACTATGGAATAAATCGAGGGGACTAAGTGCTGTTAGAGTTCGATTACAATCGCGTCCTGTAAGCTAGGCTTTACAGATTGACAGTTGGGAAATTGCGTTTGCCCGTGTCGGAAGCAGGCTAGGCGGTAGATATTGAATCAGTATTTGAACTGATATTGGAGAATTATGTAATTTAGTGATTTTTAAAGAAGTATAAAGCGACTAAAACGCGTCGAAAACTCGTTCGGTTTGGCTTCGTGGAGTCTATGACGTCACGTCGGCTTAGGAGGAAAATTAGGCGAAATTATAACTAGATATATTTTAATATTTTTCAAGTGTTATTCTTAAATATTTATTTAACGTTTTGTTAAAATATTTTATAAAGTATTTGTTATTACCAAATTCATTTATTTTCGATACACTGAAAGCAATAACATTCCATTTTCAATGTCATTCACTGAACATAGAATGTTATTACTTTCAGTGTCATTATTTTCGACACAATAACACTGAAAAAGTTGTGAGGAAATTATCTGTGTCATATTGATATATGTTATAGATAATTTTCTTGCGATTGAAGTGAAGATAAAGAAAAAAAAGAAGAAAAATACCAGCCCTCGTAATAAATATACCATAATATAATATACTTTATTGCCTTTGGCTCGGCTGAAATTACTTGTTATATGCACTTT
Organism: Plagodis dolabraria; assembly: GCA_963854805.1. Taxonomy (NCBI): domain Eukaryota; kingdom Metazoa; phylum Arthropoda; class Insecta; order Lepidoptera; family Geometridae; genus Plagodis; species Plagodis dolabraria. Next base: position 19,900,119 of record OY978457.1, on the reverse strand, counting down.
TTGTACAATCTATTAAATGCTAGAATACTTTAATCGATTTACTATACCATATTTCACCTATTTTCCGTTAACAGCTATACAATGAGCGTTACTTAGCTACGGACAATTTTGTTAGACCATGTTTCGTGCCGGTGAATTTACCCTACATACCGCCTCCTACCATATGAGTTTAACGTGTTATAATTATTTTTTATTACTGATGGTGAGCCGTTGCCCATTGATGAAAACAGGCTCTCAGGGATTGCTTACACTGTTGCCAGGTTCTTATCGGTGTGTTCGGGTGTCTTTCTATCCATGTGTTTTTCTACAAGATTTTAGTAGCAAAATATTTTATATTACAAAAATATCATTTCCACTATGCAACAATATAAGTTACGCGCGATGGCCTAAACTCGTCGCTTCGCGCAATCGTGACTCCCAGACGAAGGACTTTAAAACAGTCCGAAACTGGTCGGAATCTTTACAATATAACGCGAGTCCTAGCCTAATAGGTTAATATGGATATAAAATTCTCGATAGTTTTCAAAGTGAAGTTTGCAACAATATAAATCACAAAATTATTATATATGTACAATTTTTTTCCATTAAAGATATTTCCAAAGTCATTACCATCTCCAACTCGATAGCACAGAATTTTGAAATCCCTTTTGAAAACAAAGCCTCTCAAATAAATCCTCTATGGAATCATATTCCGTTATTACAAATTTGAATTTGAGTAGGTAAGAGATTATTTTGGAAACCCCTTTGTTCCCAGGACACCGCAATTTTTTTCTGTCATTACATCGCCTTTACCTTTTACATTGGAATAAGAGCGTTCATATGGGAATCATTAGTCCCTACCTGGTGTTTATATTGGTACCATTAACATAACTCTGATATATACAATATGGCTACCATTGAACGCTGTAAATGCCAGTGTAATAAAATGTATATGTGCGTCTTTAAAGTAAATGTTTTTGTTAAGGTTTCTCATTGTCATTGTATTTATTTTAATTATACATTGTACTATACCATACCGTTTTCAGCTTAAAATCTATGACTATTGTATATTCTCTCTTTAGTATCGTTAAAGGCGACGCGGACGCAGGGAAAAGGGTGCCCAGTGAGCAGTATGCCACAACTGCCGTCGATGTAAGATGAGTGGTGCTGGATAATATGACAACTGAAAGGTAGCGAGTGAATTATTACCAACTACGAGAGCACTTACAAGGAGCGTTGCCATCAGATAGGCGGTAGAAAAATTTAAACTTGAATTCCTGTCAAAATTTTGAAGACTTTTAAATAAATTCATACAAGAATTAGAATTTGCTTTTGACACGTAATTAATACACATCATTTTAATGCGTTTTAATTTGTTTATATGTGTTGTTAGAGAAAACATGTCTGTATAATGAATATATTTACTTGTCTTTTAATAGAACATGTAGACTTGCCCAAGAGATGAGAATAGCATATAAAAGAGTATTTTTTTATAATGACTCTAATCTTCAGGAATGTGGGTGAGTACTATCCCACATTTTCAAGATTAAACAGTTATACCAGGAAATTATACCTGATAATAACCACACAATTAATTGTGTAAAAATTGTTCAAAGATGATTTTTATGTTAAAATTTCAATGTTCTACTAACGATTACATTTTACTGCTGGCAATAATAAATTAACTTTTAGTCTTATTTTATTCGTTTTTAATTACGTGTCAAAAGCAAATTCTAATTCTTGTATGAATTTATTTAAAAGTCTTCAAAATTTTGACAGGAATTCAAGTTTCGGTTTTCCTGTTGCCAAAAAAACAAAGCATATTAAATTCAATTTGTTTGAAGCAAAATAACTGAATTCTCTTCTTTCTAAACAATTTAACCTGAAACCGGGAAGAAAGTTGAGCGAAAGGGCCACTTTGACCTCCAATTTCTAATGAATATAATTGAAAAAGTTTGGACTTGGATTTGACGCCTAATGCTTATGTTGAAATTTCTTTATTAGGAAATTGGAAAACAAAATTAAGATGTCATCTTATAAGGCTATACGTAGTAGTAGGTAAACAATCATTGTAAATGGTGCCGTGGTGTACGCCGTAAATCACAATATCGTGATTTGTTTTTAATTTTGAGTTCACCTTAGAGTTTTATTGCTCTAGTGCAATAAAGTGATGTTTTGTAACCAGTCATCACAGGAAAGATTTGATAGAATAATATAGGAAAGTTATTGGTGTACGATAAACAAAATTTTTAGTGGGTAATTATTTATTCGCATGGAATAAGATAAGTTCCATTGGGCCTTGAACCCACCACCAGCACAGCACCCGCTTTAGTCGATAATGCGAAAGGACGGTATCTTTAAAGGCAAATCGCTAGAAATTACCATTTTTCAAATGAAGTTGTGAAAAATAATTGGTTTAGAAAGCTATTTAAAAATAATACTAAAACACATTTTCAATAGAAATCCAAGGTCTGTGTCGGATATACAGCATAACTAGATAAGAAGTCCGATTAGGTGCACGTAGGTTTGTTAATTACTAGAATCTCTTTAAACGTGAATAGGATCCGGTAAAAGATATCGGCTTTAACTACACAAAAAAAAACCTCAAACTTAATCTAACAATGAAATTGATTAAATATTGATTGAGTCTATAACTAGGTCAATCAAATCAGCTCATATTAATCATACCCATTTTATAAAGAAGTACATTATAAAGATTTCTATGCTCAGTAGGTATCGAAAAGAACGATAATTCTATATTCGCAGAATTATTGAGGCACCCAAAGACACTACAGTAGTTGCTGCGAGATATTGTCATTTATGCACCTAAATATACAAACGGAGCGGAAGCGGCGAGCGGTACCGATTGGTGTGACGAGTGAGCGCGTGACTTGTATAGATCGCCATCCACGAAGACGCGCCCCTCTTTTTTCAGCAGAGGGAATCGCGGGGTACGGGGGTTCTAACCCGAGCGCCTGTGGTGAACAGACAGCGGTTCGATGCACACGAGAAGCATAGTTCACATTGCGTTTAATCAAGACATGGCAAGAAAGTTGCTTTACTTCGGTTAAGCGATCAAGAAGAAGAGTGGGGCGCGTCTTCGGGGATGGCACTATCTATATACACGGCTATCCTACGTGCATGCATAAATACAAGCCGCGTTTGGTACCGCTCTATGAAGTCGAACTTCTTGTCTGGTTATAACTATGTGATAGATGTCTATAGCATATTGCCATATTTCATGAGTATAAACATATTTGGCTTAACGTGGGTGCTTAGACATCTTTGCCCACCATCTCAGAAATATTTTAAGAGCCAGCAACTACTACTAGTTGCTAGTCTGAACAACATCTTCGACTACATCATCATCGCTACCAGGTGAGATAGCGATAGCTAGTAAAATTATAATGCACTTGGTTTTTTTCTTTAGAAATTCTCTGGTAGTAAAACTTAATAAACGTTTTACTCGTACAAAAATCGAACAGAGATATTTCAAGATGAGAACATTCTTTGGTCTTTCAGGCCCATGGTTTGAATGCCGCCGCGGGCTTGAGCTTCACCGCATGGTGGAAGGGCATTTTTGCGAATACCCGCCTAGCTAGCGACCACCCTCAAGTAGAAAATCTGTCGCCAAGCACCTAACGGTGTGTTCCGGCAGTTGTCCTTGAGAGCCAGTATTTCTAGGTTAAGTCTGTTAACACCTTCGACCACATCATCACTTACCATCAGGTGAGATTGTGGTCAAAGGCTTACCAATCAGCAATAAAAAAAAAAAAAACTAAAATGTACAATCGTGGCGATTACCTTCAGACGGGTGAATTGTGTATCTCATAAAATCAGTGGTAGTCCCGCGGTTATAGCCATAGACTGCCGCCGTGCCGCAGGTCCATGGTTCGATCCTCACCACCAGCTTGAGCTTCACGACATGGTGAAAGTGCATATAGCAAATGCTCACCTAGCTAGCCACCGCTCTCAGGTAGAAAATCTGTTGCCAATCATCTAAACACACTGTTAGATATAGTAATTAAACAACTTTAAACGGTTTAAATAATGATAAATACACGCGATTTAAACCGTTTAAAGTAGTTTAATTACTATGTGTAACAATCACGAAAACCTAAGACAACAATGTTAGATGCTTGGCAATAGTCCTTCAGAACCAGTTATTTATTATTATCCATTAAATCACAGGCACCAGCTGTTTGTCTCCTGGTAATGGGCGCAGTGCTGTTCGTCACTTGTGACGAACGTCACTTGTGACGAGAGGTACGAAATGCATCTGTTTTAGGCAGAGGTCACCTTTTAAAAAAAGGTGGGCCTCATCCACGTACCTAAATTAGATATAAATCTTTGAGAAAAATAACAGTTATTAGACAGATCATATAAAATAAAAAACAATATGTATGAAATGTTTTGCTTAGAAACTAAGAAAATTTAATTTTTTACTTTCGCTTTATCTATTATATATATTGATTACATATTATTAAAATAAATGTATTCGATTCATGGTCTAATAAATGCTTATAAAATCATTAACTGCTAAACAAAACAGGAAATACAAGCCTTCCCTGAATCCACTTTTTCACATAAGTTGCCATTCACTGAGATGTTCGCAAAGTAATGTGACACATGAAAATGGTTTGGCTCTTATAGCGCCGTCGATGGAGGGGCGTGATTAAACCGAAGTGACCCGTTGATTAAAATGTTGGAATTTAATTTACAAGTGGAATTTCCAAGAGGATTAGTCTCTTTAATGAGATTAAACGTGGGAAGAGGATGTTTGAAAAAGATTGCTAGAACTTGTTTGTTTGTGGTGGACAGAATCTTGGTATCTAGTCTTTATCGCTGCTTTGGAGTTCTCTTGTCGAATGTCTTGTGAATCTAATGCAGTTACTATGTTGTGATGAGTTGTATCCTACAGTATTTCAAACATGTAAATAAATAATTTATACTTTCAATGAATAGTACACCAAATATTTTCCTATTCTCTAAAGTTACTGGAAATAGCACTCTTTCCTCATGCACATTATACAAAACCCACATAGTTAGACACACACAACACGCAGGCTCAGATACACAAACACACCCTCGTACGAATACATACACACATTCCTCATACCTACGCATCTAGATCTATATAAAGTTTATTGTATTAGAGATAATATATACCTACCTATAAAATTTATATTGTGTAATTAAGTATATAACTTTAAAGACTTTGTTATTTGACAGTATATATCTGTAACCATTTAAAGCAATGGAATGGATATGGAAGAGCAAGATCTTCTGACACATGTATTTGTATACTTACTAGAAGGTCTCAACCTACCTTAATTTTAGTAAAATCTTGGATACAGAAATTTATTTCTGAATGAAAAATGAAAATGTTCTTTAGAACATTTTCATTTTTCATTTCATCCTAAAATTATGAAATAAATAAAAGTTGAAAAAGAACTGATCAAGCAATGAAAAAATCTTCCCAACTTAACGGATACAAATTTAAAAAGGATAAAAAATAATGCAGTTAGAACTTTTATTTTTTAATAATGGATCTATTTCAAAGATTTTTTATTATGAAGCATTCTTTTTATCTTTGATTTCAAGAAGCCTACTCAAATCAAAAATAATATGAGTCTGTCATGTCTAAAACCTTTTTAAAAATACACGGTGTTTAATTTCAATTACCTGGTTTTTGTTTGAGAGGTAGCAGTAGGGTTCACTTTTCGAACAGTTAACACTAATGATGATATTTTGCACTGTTGCCAGAATTAAAGCCACTTATATGTGTATAAACGTTTAAAATTGAATAAATAGGTTTCCACAACTTTGTATACTTTCATAACTATTTTCGTGGCCTCAATATTTATAGGTATAAGTAGAGTATTTAAAGTAATTTTGTTTGATAGTTATAAAAATGAAACTTGTGTGATTTTTTTTATAGTTATTAAAGTAAAACTTCGACCTGTAAGAGCATTCAAGTAAATACATTAAAAAAAATTATGAAAGTCATCCATTTTATAACATTGAATACATGAGTTGTTTATTTTCTGATATGCATACGTAGGTTCTGTTGATAGTAAGATATAGCTGTAAAGAAATTGTGATAGGTTATATTTTTAATGCGTTGTCATATTAGTATCTGATTATTATGTATCAATTGCACATGCCAATGTTACGTTAAGCATTATGGTTAAATAAATATCTGAATCTGTGTTTAAATATGAGTATGGTGATTTCTTATTGGGCATGTTGGTTTTGAATTAAGTCAAAAATGTTTAAAGAAAATTATGTCATAGATCAATAAAGAATTCAATCATCGTTGAAATTGATCTGATTAAAATCAGCCAATCCTGTTTTGCGGTAAGGAATTTTCATTGTCATCCTAAATATTAAATCAGTAATTTAAGTTTTGTTCGTTTATGAATAGCAATAAGTGATCGAGTATCGTTAATATATTCATTAATGATTATTTCGTTTCTATTGGTAACAATATAGCAGCAATCATATGATGCTAATATGATAATCTAATAATACAAAGTAGAATCGAAAACCTTATCTTCTCGAGGCCCACCTGATGTTTACGCGGTAACCTGCCTATACCAGATGCATTTCGTCAGAAGTGACTATCTGCACTGTGCCCGTCACCTTGAGTGTATATTTGTTGAGTCTCATGTACCTGTAATTTTTACTGACTCCCAAGGATTGCTGCCGGAACACATTGTTAGGTGCTTGGTGACAGATTTTCTACTTGAGAGTGGTTTTTGCGAGCGGCGAGCGTTCGCGAAATGCCCTCCCACCGTGCGGTGAAGCTCAACCTGGCGGAATCGAACCATGGATCTGCGGCAATGCAGTCCATAGCTATAACCGCTCGGCTATCATTGCTTCAAAAACCTAAGCTATGAGTATAAAATTTTGCATGTGGTTTGTTATCAGGGTGCAGATGCACGCTAAGAACCGATTTTGCTAAATTTCACATCGAAGGATATAAAGTGGATGGTGCACGTTTGTATGAGAAATAACTTATTTCGATGTTCTTACTACAAAATTTTGTAAACAAATTAAGGAAAAAAAGTTTGTAATTTAATTTTCTAATAACAACACCTGGCAGCGATATGTGGGGGTGCAAAGTTATCTACGTCTAATTGGGGCTGAAAGGTTCGCAAGAAATTCCTATGTTTTGTTAAATAAGGAGCAGATGTAATAAGTGAAATAACATAAAATAAAAAGTACTGTACTCAGATTTTTACGAAAGGGATGCAAATTAACGTTAAAATTTATATGAAAGTTCTGTTTAAGCTGAAATTCGGCAAGTGGGTAACTTATGTGTAAGAGACAACAGCTAAATTCTGATTTTATAACTGGGCCGAATTAAGTAGTCGAATTGGGGCAAAAATGTGTATGAATGTTCTGTATTTTAAAGTTAGAAATATTAAATTTAGATAATATTAAGTATAAACTAAGATTTTACGATATGGAACAGAAAAAGCGTTTAGACGTATATAATTTTTCATTTAAGTTAAAACTGGAAACTACTTGACCTATGATGCTGAAATTCGGAAGGTAGGTATTTTCAAGATAGACGTGTCCTACGTTAGCTAAGAACGGATGTTGCGACGGGGATGATTTAAATGTGCTCAATTGGGGATAAAAGAGGCGCTTTTTTGAGGTCATTAAATAATAACATATAATAAAACTCAAAAAAGTTTTTTTTTACTATAGGGACGTGAAATAAGGGATTCTAATTTGGTTTAGCAAATTTTGTGTAGAATGCTTTAAAACTAAAACTTACTTGATCCATAAAGCTGTCTCTTATCCATAAACTCTACAGTTAGATCGCTTATAGGTAAAGACGAAAGAAAAATGAATTTTGCAATAGTGCTGATTTAAGGGAGTAATATTGGGGCGAAAGTTTTGATGCACAAACAAGCTGGGCGCAAGAATTAAAAAAAAAACTGTTTTAATATTTTAAGAGAAGAACAAAAGGACTCAAACAGGAGCTAACACTGTTTATGAAAATCCTATGTTAACCTGGAACTTGCCATCTATATTTATTACCTACGGTGTGTAGACTTTAGCATCGAAATTGCTTTTGAAGGGCTCTGTTAAGGGAATACTGGAGTGAGTAAGTGTGGGAATAGGGGTGATGACATTTGGTTGGTGGTAATTAGGATGAAAGTCAGAGTGTGGGTAATAATAGAAGTCACTTAACGTCAAAGTCAATGTGAAGGAAGACGTAGAAATCAATATTTAGGTCAAGGATGAAGTAATGTAAATTGAAATTGTAATAATAATTGAATGATAATGTTGATATAATATGGTAAAATAAACTGTTGAGTCCAAAGTTAATCCGGACAAAACTGCGTGCAAGAGCTAGTTTATTTTATCATTAAGTACAATGCCTGTCAAAATTAGCAAACATCACTCTGGCAAAACGTGGTGTATAATTTCCACAACTACACTTTACTTGAATTAGCAGCAGTTGTTCAGTGTACAGGCAGTTAATGGTTGTTAGTATTGTTTGCGCGGTTGCCTGCCAGAACTAGACCGGCTCTACCTGTCTGACATAATACTGTTTGGACTAATAATTGGGTGTTATGAATAGTTGTATCATAAATTAGTCAGAGAAATCCTAGTTTACCCACGTCATGGAGGAAACAAGGTTGGATATTAGGTGAACAGATTTATATGAGTATTTGTTAAGACGTAATAAGAAACGTAATGAATAGACTAGACTAGTATTATAATATGTTCTATGACTAGACTCTGAACTGATAGAAGAGGACAAAAGAAGAATACATTTGTAACATCTATTATTAGCGTAGTATATGGGAAAATAAAATCTGCCAAAAGTTGAACTCGCAGAGTTCCGTACCAACACAGAATCCTAGGTGTGATTTTAAGCTGGTGGTGCCACTTAGCAAATAGCCTTTATCTTAGAAACAATCATTGATCCTAAACCATTATTTTTTTCTTTTCCTAATAAAAGGAATAAAAATAAATGTTAATTAATATATTTGTTGTTATTATGTAGTAACTGGTTACACATAAAAAGACCTGAGGATTGAGGGTAGACCTGAAACTTGGCGACCGTGGGTAATTGACACATACAACGACCGATACTTGCGTAATCCTAGCCTAGGCGCGCCAACAGCTGGGAGAATATACCTAACATTTCACGTGATTGAAAATAATTACCCGCAAGCCTCTTTCAGGTGGACGACAAGATGGTTTGGTAGTCTACAGCGACATTTTGCCCTGAGTGATTTTTAATTGTCAATTTTTTTGATAATTTTTGCTATTCTTCTGGATGTTTTGATTTAATAACAGTGTTTTTATTATAGTTTTGAAGGGTCCTGGAACTTTTATGAATTAGGTAGTAATTTAAATATTATTTTATGCGGAACTTAATATAGACTGCCCAACTTAACGAAGAAGATTTTTGTCTTAATGGAAAGAATGGCAAATGCAACAAAATGTGTGCAGGTTATAGTCGATACTTAAACGGTGGCTAAAGACTGAATCTTACCCTATGCCAGGGTAAGATTTTTTTCATTTATTGCTTCATAAAATATGTACAATATCTTATTCTCCATACAGAAGCCTTCTCATTTACAGGTAAGTGTTCCAATACCATAGAGACATTTTAGATGACTATTGTCAAACTTAAATACGTTTGTGAAAAAATTAGTGGTCTAGAATCAAAAGTTTCCGAGATAAAGCCCTTTTAACATTTTGAAACCGTAATAGCATTACAAAATACGATATCCACTGCCATTTTGAACACTGTTACGTTCTACATCGGTCTTTATGCATTTTTTTGGTTTTTAGTGTGTCTTTTAATTACTGCATGGTAGCGGAGCGTATATATTGCTACGTGTTGGTGATACGCTTTGGCATTTTGTTTTATTTATTGCTTACCGAGATGTGCAAAGGCTATGTTACAAATCGAATTAATCGCCATTGATTGAGTGGGAGTTACAAAGACGTTGGTGTAAGTGTTAATCTCTATCGACTCTCATGCCTTTCTGTTTTACTCATATTACTTCCTATTCTTTGACCAAGGTTTCTATGTGTTAATTTTTAATAATCTTAAATCACTACATTAAAAGATTTTTTTGTATTGGTGCCTACTTTGATTATTATGGATCAAAAAAATTGGGAATTTATTATATTCGTAGTAAGTTGTTTTCAGAATTAAAATATAATTTTCTATAATCAATCTGTGTTTTGTTTTAGCCAGTTATTTGCATTGTTAATTAATAGTATTAAAACGTTTTCCCTGTGCTCCATTTTTCATATCAATAAAAAAATATCTTACATGTTCTTTATCTGTGATATTTCATTGAGTTGTCTGTCAACGCAATATGTGATTTGTGTAGTAATCAATATGTTTATTAATATCATACTAAGTATTCAATTATTTGTATATGATTGCAACTTTTATATCATTGTCGCTTACTATTTTGTACCCATTAATTAGTACAACATACAAATCACACACTTGATTTTATACACAAAAAAAACAAAAGAGCTGATTCACAACCGCAGTCGTGTAAAATGCCCCATGCCCTGAGATTTATTCTACTTTTTTGCTTCTTCTCAAATAAAATAAAATAAATAAATTTCGAAGTTCCACTTATTTGACTATCATATATTACAGAATCCCTCGAAGAATATAATATGAATGGAACAAGGGACAAAATACGTTCCCATCACATATTTTATTCATTTATTTTGAAATACGATCTTTTTATGCAAATTGTATCTTATTCCAATATTTTTAGGGTCGATAATAAAATGTTAAGCACTCAGGTTGCTACATGTGATTGTGGCCAAAAAATGGGCGACAGCTGAAGATTTATTTCATGGGACAATGAAACGATTCGGTCAATCCGTTGTCTGGAAAACCGAAAAATCGTTGAATGTGGCTTTATATCAATATGGGTTTGGTAACGTGTGTGGCTGATAAAAATGTCAGTGCCTTTTTTATGTGGGGTCTATAATAGCTTGTGCAAATACGGGTAGCATTGACAAATGCTATGTTTTGTTTCGTTTTTTTTTTTGCGGACTAAGGCCACTGCCCTGATGAATACTAACTTTTATGACCAAACTGTTGGATAATCTCGCTGAAGTTCTGATGCATATCTGAGCACGTTGTTATAAATGTCTGTTATAAGTGTTATATGACATTCAGTGACTCCATTTACCCTTAAAGCCTGCCTTTTTATTTTTCTTGGTACTCGATCAAACGCTTTTTCTAGCTCAATAAATGTTAGCCATAGCTTATTTTTCTTTCTTCAATCTTCCCCGTTACTATTCTGCAAGCACGAATAGCATGTGTTATCTTTCAGCTTTGAAACCAGAGTTTTCTGTTAGTTTGTGAGACGCTCACTCAAGACTCTTTCCCAGATCTTGAGGGCATGCGATGTGAATTTAACTCTCTTTAAATTGTCACACGTATGTCTCCTTTGTATTTTTGCATTTGAAAATAGGTTTTTTTTTTTTTTTTGACAGTTGTAAGTCTCATGTGCCTGTGATTTCACTGGCTCTCAAGGACTGCTGCCGGAACACACCGTTAGGTGCTTGGCGACAGATTTTCTACTTGAGGGTGGTCGCTAGCCAGGCGGGCATTCGCAAAAAGCCCTTCCACCATGCGGTGAAGCTCAAGCCCGCGGCAGGATTCGAACCATGGACCTGCTGTGCGGCAGTCCATGGTCAATGCCACTAAGCCATCACTGCTTCAAATATGTTATAGTTCAGGCAGCCATATATGTTCATCAGCCTTTAGTGCCTTTCGTATATCGGCAGATATTTAAGCAGGGCCGCTTGCTTTGTTGCCCTTCATTTTGTAATTGCTCTTCTGACCTATGTGGGCGTAATTTCTTTGACCGCTGCCTGGTATGGTACTACATCATTGGTGGGGTACCTTTGTGTCCAGCAGGCGGGAGATTTCTTCATATTTTTATTACTTTCGGTTTATTTTTGATTGCCTTTGTCCTTTTCTCAACATGTCTATTTTTGCATTTCCATTCCAACATATTTTTGTGACCGTACGTTCAACGTCGGTGTTGTACATTTTCTCATTGTATAAATTTATCGCGATAAAAACTAATAAAAATCCATACTAGCGTCATCTATGTCTGGGATCTATAGGTAGTTGTCTGACAATAGCCTTGTGTAAAATGTCCTTAGTTCATTGCTTAGTCAGCACTGGCAGACAAACCAATTGAATACTTGAGTAATGAAACAATCAATACCCATACAAGTATATAATACAAGGTGAAAAGATTAATAAAACCTAAGTCCAGTTAAAAGGGACAATAGAACACGGGTAGTAAGAAAAAAATATAGAAAAAGATGATCTTGTCACCGCGCCACTTCCAAATATTTCGATACCTTGGCCACGTCGTAGTGATAGATACAGATTCGTTGGCTCAGCCAAATTGAAGAGGTGGATAAATAAAGATAGTTCAGTTAATGTAGCATACGTGGGATAGTTGAGTGGCCGCTGCTGTAGGTATGAGATTGAAATGGACTTGGGTGAGCTCCAGACAAGATGTAGAGTTAGGTAGATCGAAATTGTCACTCTCACTATCGGAGGCCAAGCTAATTTATTTAAGGTCATTGTGCGATCACAATTAGTTTAGATTACGAGTATTTGTGATTATAAAAAGGAGGATACAAATGTATCTAGCACTAAAACTTTTCTTATAATATTATTTTACTCTTAATTGACTCTTTGGCTTTGACTGTGGACTGCCGCGCAGCAGGTCCATGGTTCGAATCCCGCCGCGGGCTTGAGCTTCACCGCATGGTGGAAGGGCATTTTTGCGAATGCCCGCCTGGCTAGCGACCACACTCAAGTAGAAAATCTGTCGCCAAGCACCTAACGGTGTGTTCCGGCAGCTGTCCTTGAGAGCCAGTCATTCTAGGTTAAGCCTGTTAACACCTTCGACGACATCATCACTTACCATCACGTGAGCATGTGGTCAAAGGCTTACCTATCAGCAATAAAAAAAAAAAAAAAAAAAACTCTTGTAATCGTTTTAACACAAAAGACATATAAACATTCTAAAAGACTAAGAATAAAACCTGTCAAGTGTGAGTTAGACTCAGAAACGGTTCCGTACCAACACAGAAAATACTACGAAATCATAATATTTATTACAATCAGTTCGTGATCCTTACTGGGAGTCCAACAATCTTATTTTTTTATTTGCTGATAGAGGTATATTGGACTATAATCGTTGACCTACATACAAACAAATATCACACCAAGTTTGATATTTGTATGTAGTACTGTTTATACGATAGAGCAAAAAGTATTACTTAAAGAGTATTCACACAGGTTAAGCAAACGACAGACAAAGTCTCCTTAATATAGCTTAGTTTTGCCCTTTGGGTGCGACAAGATAAAACTATTTTTTTTTTAACCTTTGACTACTATCTCACTTGATGGTAAGTGATGATGTGGTCGAAGATGTTGTTCAGGCTAGCCTAGAATTACTGGCTCTCAAGGACAGCTGCCGGAACACACATACTTCTACGAACTATATCATTAAAAATATTTGACACAAAATTGAGTTAATTTTCAGTGAGTTAATTCTAGCCATTTAATATTAGTTCGAGTAATAGAGGTAATCGTTACATAGTGAACATTATTCGTTAAAACATGGTAAGATAGCTGCCTAAGATTTTAATAATAAAGCGAACGAAACATTGCAAAATAAGGATTTTTCAATGTTCATAAAATATTTTTATGCATCATTATGACCTGTGTGCACCCCGAAAGAATCGTCGCACGTAGAAAATCTGTCGCCAAGCACCTAAAGGTGTGTTCCGGCAGCAGTCCAACTGTAATATCTGTGGAGTCATACAAGACGTTCATCACCTACTAGTGGAATTTGTTCAGTGTCGGCCGATGAGACCTCGGATATGTGCTGAATTTGGATTCAATTTGAGTGACGTAGGAGTAGTGCAGGGTTATATTAGCTAATACATTGAGTGAAATGGCATGGATACTGTGGAAACGGTGTTTGAAATACTTTATTAATTTTAGTGTTAATTATCATTGTAACTCTTAAGGGAGCTGACACAATCGCTGAGCGATAAAAGTCTCAAAAAAAAATAATTTTGAAAACAATATTTGGTTGCCTACTTTTTGTTTTTATGATATGAAATTTTTCTTCAATGACTAAAAAGGGAATAAAATATATGGCAGCATATTTACTTGTCCCAAAATATTCAAACGCTTTCATGTAATCTGTCACGGGTTATAAGTGATGATTCTGTTTACTTCCATATTGCAAGATGGATGGAGAGCAATAGACGCTGTTTTTCGCAATAGTGGTTTTTCTTTACGGTAATCTTTATTACCTTGAAGAGATTTTGGGTTTCCTTCGTAACTGGATTTATTAATCGTGACAAATAAAAATATTCTTTATGACCAAAATCTTAGTAAACTTTATTATGTTTGATTTTTGGTGTAGTTTACGTTGTGGCTAAGAAAAATTTGGCCTGATTTTTGTTGTAATGTTGTGCCTCATTTGAAAAACCTGTGACTCAAAAATATTTTTCATATGAAATGGGCTTGAAGTCCAGTTAAGAAATAAAACGCACCACAGAAAATGTCATAGTTTTAGTCCACGGCGTTATCAAACTTTTAATAGTGCTTAAAATATCCCATGCATTCAGATTCCAATTTTGCTACTGATAATGATTTTGACTGAAAAACCCAATAACTCTCCATCACAGGAATCAAACCCAACACCTCGAGTTTTAAAGCGGCGCTTTTACTGGTAGACATACGACAATAAAGAAAAAAAGTAATGAAAAAATGCGCTTTAAATGAGGGTTTAGAACTTCTTAATCAATTATGGACTTCCTTATTTATTAATCTCACAATATTATTATGTGGTCAAAGTTTTGAAATATTGTAAAGAGCATTTATTATTTATATTTATTTATTCTTTTAGAGGAGTATGATAAAACATACACTAGGCCTACTTGATAGAAAGTGGTAACCTCTGTCTATAACATATGCATTTCGTTGCAACAAACATTTGGAAAATGCCCTTCCACCTCGTGGAGAAGCTCAACCCAGCGGCGGGGACCGAACCATTTACCATAGCTATTACTTATCGGCTGCTACGGCTTGTACTAAATAAATATAACAGCGATGTTAAAAAATAGAGAAAATTGTCTATCAAATGGCAGCTGGTGGACCACTCTGACATAATAGAAGCTTGATCGATTACAATTATGGCAGTTTTTTTTTCATGATAGCATAGCCTTTGACCACTATCTCACCTGATGGTTAGTGATGATGTGGTCGAAGATGTTGTTCAGGCTAACCTAGAATTACTGGCTCTTGAGGACAGCTGCTGGAACACAGCTTAAGGTGCTTGGCGACAGATTTTCTACTCGAGGGTGGTAGCTAGCCAGGCGGGCATTCGCAAAATGCCCTACCATCATGCAAAAAGTTCTATTCCAATAATAGAATACCTAGACACTGAAAGAAAAAGAGGTTACTTTAATATAGGTAGCTAGTTGATTTTTGCTGTCTAAAAATACACCGGTCTCCAGAAGCCACTCGACAGTTCCCTGACAATATGAATTCACCTAAAAGGAAAGGAAAACCTAGCCTTTCTCTGAAACGTCTGGAGAAACTTTAATTTAAGAGCTCGGAATTTGAGTACTGAAATTAAACTCTGCGAGTCGTTAATAATACATTCATAATGCACGGAGACAAAGGAATTGAGCATTGTTACAATACCTGCAAAGTTTGTATTTTACGATACCCGTTAGTACGGTTTGCAATTTTGGTTATTTGTACAGCGGTAGTTAATATGTTGAGGTAATGTTTTTTAAATGACTAGCACTGCAGCATTGTAAATAAAAATAACTATATCCTATTAATGCTTTGTTGTTTGTAAAGTTTATGTTTTAAATAAAGCTAACCTATCGTTTGCAGAAAAATGCATAACCAATGTTTTGTGCACTAGTTAGATAAACTGAGTCGAAATGACAATACCATGGCTCAAAGCGAATAGAACTGTTAAATTCTACTAGACTTCAACTAACTAGATTTCCAAGCCAGATGTCAAGCATGCTAAGGGGAGACGTTGGGTCCATGGGGACCGGGAGCTCATCGTATTTTCCAAAACCTATCTGAGCGCTTAGTCGATGCGACGCGTGATCAAAATGCTGGCACATATTTGGCTCAACGAACAAGAATTTCAATTCAACGGGGCAATGCTGCCAGCATGCTGGGCACGCTGCCAACTGGTACTGGGCTGGAGCATTTACACTGCCTATGAGTCTGCTATGACTTATAGGTTGTCTAAATGCTTTCATTGTAGTAGCTGTAGTGTTGTATATAGTTCGTAGTATTTATTTCAATAAAGGCATACCACCGGTAAAAAAAAAAATATTTATATTTCACAGGATAGTATGCTAAACCAACATCACATTTACAAATTTTAAGAGCATATTTTCAGCAGATATTTTCATAATTACAAATATTGTAAGAAAACATTAAATTAGTATTTAAATAAAACAATTAAAACATATTTAAAATATATCTAGTGACGATTCCGCCTAATTTTCCTGTTAAGCCGACGTGACATCACAAACGCCACGCAGCCAAACCGGAAGAATTTTCGACACGTTCGCTTCTACACGACGCATCCTCAGGAGATTTTGACTCTACGAGCGCACGTTCGAAAATCCTTCATCCATCAGATTTCTTTTATTTTTTCAAGGAATTGTCACTAGATATGTTTTTTTTATTTTTTTTTGTGTTTTATTAAAATAACTTAATGTTTTCATAAAATAATTTAAAAATATTTGTTATTATTAAATATTTATTTCCGCAAGGTTACGTCTGAATCTGTTCATATCATATTTTCATATAATATTACCTTTGATTACAAATAATATCAACAGACATTACGAACTTCGGTCAAAGTAACTTTTGGTCGTAGTTAATATTAAATCATGAAAAGTAAAAAATGCTTTGGTTAAAAATATTGAAGACGGCACAATAGTTCTTGGTAACGATATCCTTTTTTACAACTCACTTATACGCACGTAGCACTTGACCATTATCTCACCTGATGTTATGCGATGATGCGATCGATGATGGAGAGCGCTTATCCAGAAGATTATATTGTATTATTTGATTATACATGGAAATATATAGTTTAAACGTGATAACTGCAAATTGCATTTAAAGTTGCATTTAAAGTTGCATTTTAAGTGTTAAATATTGTTATTATTCAATTTTAATCAATTATTTAAATAGACGTCATTAGAATGTAAAATATGTTTAAATGTACCTTGGACTTGCCTGTAATTTTTTTTACAAAAGGACTAATAAAACTTCTTTATATCTTTATATTAAATGATATCGTTTTAATTTTGTGGGAGCGTGGTTTGCTGTTTTATTTCTTACTGCTTGTATAAACTTATGTTTTGTATATTGCACACATAGAATCTGTTGTAAACTACAATACCCACTATAGCATTATTTATATACTATGTAAGTTTACGCCAGTTCGTATCATGTTTGTCTGAAAGGACAAAGAGGGAATTTTTGGAACTGCTTTTGTAAACTGAGTCTTATTTTAAAAAGAGCGCCTACGAAGATATTATATCTGGTACGACTCAATTAGAGCGTTTTGAAGCGAAGCTTGATATTTTTTTAACTTATACATTATTTTTTATATTTCATGTCAAAAGGAGTTTGTTAAAAGTAATATTTATGGATTGTTTACTTCACACGACGAGGGACGTAGGGGAACGAAGGCGGTGTATACGTTTCAGATTAGAGATTGTTTTTATTTTTGTATGTCTATTACCATTTCCTACCATTGAACAGCCATAATGTCAGAGCAGGGTCCTAAATATGTTTTCTGGCTGTTAAATAAGTGGAGAACCACTTGCTTGAAGTTGTTTTGAAATCCCAGGTTTGATGATCACCCGATCATCAAACCGGCAGCTATTTCGTATTCCTGACGAAGAAACTTCGGTAGTTGTCCGGAGTCTGATACGGTGTCTAAGAAATTACAACACGCTGGCGCTCCTTTTTGGGGCAGTTGTGTAAAAAGTTTAGATATCTCTGCGAAAACCTCCGGAAATTTAAATGTTTTATTTTTGTATGTTGTTGTGTAATTAATTTGAATTAATCTTCATGGTATTATGGCATTTGCGATCACCCGATTGGCTAGCTGCCATTCTCAAGTAAAAAACTCTGTTACCAAATACCTAACGGTATGTTTCGGCCGATAACTAGTAATTCTAGGATAGCCTGAACAACATCGTCAATTGCGTCATCGGTTGTAAAGGTAAGCATATCCAGCTGTGAAAGTATATAAAAAAAAACAATTACTTATTAATTATCTGATCAAATTTTGGGCCAGCATGAAGTTCCGTACAAAAGCAACAGTAAAAGTTCAGCTGAACACAATATTTTCCGGGAAAAATATCAGGCGTGACGTGAAGAGAATATTTGTGATTTGATTATTATTGATTTGTGCGGTAAATGAGCAGAACGGCCTCTGGCTCGGCGCCCAATTACCGGAAACAGGCAAAAATAAGTATTTTCGGTATTACGTAGAATCTCATTATCATACTCGTACTTGAGTTATTGTTTTTTTTATTTCTTAGCGTTATTCTTTTATTAAAATTAAAAGGTATATAGTATATTTTGAAGCAATGATGGCCGAGCGGTTATAGCTATGAACTGCCGTGCCGCAGGTCCGTGGTTCGAGCCTACTACCGGCTTGAACTTCATCACATGGTGGAAGGGCATTTTGCGAATGCCCGTGGGGCTAGGTACCACCCTCAAGTAGAAAATATGTGGCCGAGCACTGAACAATGTGTTCCGGCAGCTATCCTTGAGAGCCAAAAAAAATAAATGCACATGAGACTTACCAACTGTATGTCTCAGTGTGACGGGCGCAGTGCAATTCATCAAATGACGAAATGCATCTGTTATAGGCAGAGGTTAATCCGCTTAACATCAAGTGGGCCCTCCTACATGTTCCGTCACAATCACATCAAATAAAAAAATACTTCTATTACAAATATGGATTACAGTCTAGAATCTAGGGTAGGATGAAAGTTTGCCCAATAGATAGCAACAGGCGCGCCCCCTAATATCAGATTATAGAGATAGAGATTTCATAAAATCTGTTGAAATGTTCTATTTGGATCAAATATAGAACATTGTAAGTGTTCATATTCGTACAATCTTACCCCCGCATCAATATGTACGTAACAATTTTAGGGAAAACTTTTTCTGTAAAAGTTAGCGCTATTCTGTAATTTCGTTTTCCTGTAAATTTGTTTGAGCGTATAATGTTTCTTCTTCCTTGGACTATATAAGTAATTTTAGAAGTATCAATTAATTCCAAAGAACAATTTTGCAACTATATCGTTTGAGGAAAAAATGGCTTAGAAGTCAGTCGATCACTCTATAGCATTATTTTCGATTGACCGATAAATAACTGTTGACTTGAGATAATCATGTTCATACATCAAATGGGCGCAGTTATTAAAAATAAACAAGTGCGCTTGGACCTCACTCAATTAGAAATCCACGTCGCAATTCAATACGGATTCAAGCAATTTAACAACCACTGTATGAAAAATAAAATCGTTTGTTTTGATCACAGCTATAACAATGGATAATGTAACGTTTTCAGTATTTATTAGTTAATTATTATTTAGTAACCGGCTAGGACCCACGTAATATTTACCGGATATTGCTCGAACCAGTTCCGAACTTATTTGAAGTTCTTCGTCTGGGAGTCACAATTGTGCACAGCGTCGAGCGCGGGCCTCAGCACGTAACTGGCGTTGAGACGGTTGCGCCGCAGCTGTCAAAGTGATAATTACTCCGTCCGGACTGTCACTTCTGCCACTATCACTGTGATTGTCACTGTCGTTTTGGTAGGTAAGGTAGGCATTTAAATAGAGCACCTACTTATACTGGTACATAATATACACAAATTTCAGATTGCTCACTATTTTAGTTTTTGATATAAACCCTGTAACAAAAATAATCTAAAACTGAATTTCAAACACATTCATTTGCTGGATCGAGATATACAGCAGGCAATACGTAACTGTACATTATAGTACATTTTGAGTCTGGTCCGCTCAAGTGGAACATTTGCCGCCAAGAACTTAAAGAATCCCATGACTGTCCTGGGCAGCCAGTTCCCATGTCGTTCTAGGTATGTTTACCATCCTTGACTCAATACACTTATGAATGAGTGAGACAGTGTTCAAAGGATAACTTATTAACATACCTATAAGTATTGCTTATCAATACATAATTAGAATCAAGTAAGTAAATTGCAATTAAATAAAAAATCTAATGATAACTGAAAAAATGCTTTGCTTTGTTCAAATAAAATATTTCAAATAATTCCTATGAAAGAGCCCTTTTACTTATTATTAAAGAGTGATTATTATTTATGCCTAGACGCAGCAGTCGCGCGTAACCTAAAAGACCTATGGCATATATATGTATTAGGGATTGCAAACTCTAATTAATGTATATTTTTTGAATTCAGACACATTATTGCTGTGTTAGGACACGATAAATATGTTATAAATCTGAAACTCTGAAAACAAATAAAATTATAAAATCAAGTAAATTTATAGCAGTTGAACGGGCTCAGCGAGCATTGCTTAATGTTATGTATTTCAAAAGTATTAGATATTCTACCGAAGGTATATATTCAATTAGTAACTTGCTTTCGGTTAGAAAACTATATCTTGTTAATTTAGTTCTTAAAAAACATAAATCGCTTTCATTTGATACTAACATCCAGAATCAATCAAAAAAAAGAAGAAAGATCTCGGTAGCACAAACCACAACATATAAATCAAAATTCGCTTTGAAGCAATATAATGCACGATCGGTTAAAGTATACAATGAAGCTAACAAAATCCTAGATTTATATACAAAATGGGTATATCATGAATGTATAAAATGTATGATCAAGTGGGTAGCACCGCTTACATATGAAGAAATTGAAATGTTTCTTCAGGTTCAATAAGGTTCATTAACGATTCAACGCACATACACAGGACACACCACCACACACCCATTCGCACACACCCCGACGCACACACCCTTCAATACTAACATACACACCCTCATACGTATTTTTTCACAATTCACTCCAAGTTAAGAAATTCTATGTTATGAAAGAGCAGGGACTCCTAATACAGGCATTCTTTGCTTAAAAGGAATCTCTGGTCGCTTAATTTGTATTTGTGTATTTTCATTTTACTGAAATAAACATTATTATTATTAAGTAACAACTCAAATTTTCTTTGATTAAAAAAAACCCATTTTGCAACACGAAATCGCTGAGCTTTATCTTCTTTATCCTTTCGTTTTGTTTGCGCAAATATAGCACTATTAGTTAGACTGTCGAGGAATCAGTTTTATAAATATACTAAACTAATTTAATTCGATGATATATCTTGAAATTTTCGACGACAGGCGAAATGTCCTTAGTCCAAATATTATAGTTACGCTATAGGTTTGCCAGTTTTCCATAATTTTATGTATTTTCAAAATTATTTAAAAAAGTTTTGTATGGGCATTCCTTTTTTAAATTATAGGGATAAAATAAATATTAGATAGAAATACTGTGACACCAGAAGCTGATATTAAGCTCAGGGATATGTATGCAAAATTTCATAGTTTGAACATTTGGTATTTAAAATATTATGAAATTACGTTTGTATGTACATTGCTACGTGCACTCTTACCTATTATTAAAAAAACGCCGTTCTTATTCTGAGTTTTGTTACAAAATCTTAGAAGGGTAGATATTGATCTATTAAATCAGTACTAATATTATTGTGTTTAATAATATTGTCACCGATTTCACTTACGTTAAAAACAGTCGAGTAGCTCGATCTCGACCGGTCTGGCGGCAGTGTGCACGTTACGCGTATGGCACAGAGCGCAAAAAGACAAGTAAAGTACATAGATTTAGAAATAAATATTATAAGGATGAGATAAATAAGCATAGAGGAAATACAAAAATGTTATGGAAAATTATAAACACAATGGCAGGTCGAATTAATAAATCGATTGACAGTATCGTTCAGCAAGCATTTAGTCCAGAAAAAGATAAGTATATAGCTGATACCTTTGCTGCAGGGTTTCAAAATAACACTATGTCCATCTTACCAACTTGTAGGAGAAAATTACTTCTAGAAAGCCAGTACGAAAAGCCAGAAAATAAGTCGATGCTCTTTAGACCAGCGACATCGTCAAAGGTGTACAAAATCCTTCGAAACATCAATACTGACAAAGCTCCAGGAGCGGATGGTATACGAGCTGTAGATATAAAAAAACTATCAGACAGAATAGTAGGAGTCATTGCGCGGTTAATTAACGCTTGTGTTGCCACTGGTACATACCCAAAACCACTGAAGTCGGGTATTGTAAGACCCATTCACAAAAGTGGTAGTACTAGTGACTACAATAATTATAGACCTATAACAATACTCCCTGTTATTGATAAAATTATAGAGAAGTATATATGCGAGTCGATACAGGACTTCTATCAGTCAAATGCCATTTTATCTTCTAACCAGTATGGATTTCAGCGAAAGAAGAGCACAACACAGCTGTTGTCACGATTTACTGATGACATAAATGCATACTTAAATGACAAAAAACATGTTTTGGTAGTGTTTATTGATTACAGTAAGGCATTTGACACGCTTAGACATAATACACTAATTAGGAAATTAGAGAATAGCGGTGTTAGAGGAAAGCTTCTAGATTGGTGTAGAGATTACCTTAAAGAACGTAGTTATCAAGTAAAAGTAGGCTCAGCGTTTAGTGATACTATCCAAGTCACTGAAGGTACAGCACAGGGCTCAGTGTTAGGCCCACTGCACTACTTGGCTTATGTCAACGACCTTAACAACACAATTAAGCACTGTAAGGTGTATCAGTTTGCTGATGACACGTGCCTGATAGCTGCTGATAGAGATATATCGAAGGCTCAAACACATATACAAACCGATTTTACCGCGATTTGCCAGTGGTCTCACGATGCAGGTTTAGTCCTTAATTCAGGCAAAACAAAACTACTACATATTCATTCCAGCTATGTGCCTTGCTCGAGTAAGGCTAAAGTAGTAGCACATAGTCATGACTGCCTGCATACTTCGTTGAATTACCCAAGACAGTGCACCAATAATTGCCAGCAGTTGCAACAAGTGACGGAACAAACTTACCTGGGTCTCGTCATTGATGATAGGTTTAATTGGTCCAAACAAGTCAATAAGGTATGTGATAGGCTGCGAGCACTATTGGCCAGCTTTCGAATATTAAAAAACCGTGTGCCGTTCACAGTATCATTCCGACCTGTGCCGCCACGCCGTGCACACCTGTCTACAGCTCCGCCAGTATCTCCCAGTGAGACCGCAATAGTCCCCGCACTATTGCCGTCTCACTCGGGTCATCGTTCCGACGCTAGTTGCAGACCAGTGCCTTGGAATACGCAGTCCTGACGAAGTTTTTGTTTTGTGTGCAGAAGCTGAGCAGCCGCCGAACGCCGAGCAACGCGAGCTACGAGCTCGCCGTGCCGTCGCGCAGAGGCGCTCTAAGACGTCAGGCATTACCACCTACCCAAGTCCCTTGTTTCGGACGAACAACATCATATCGGGCTGGTGGTCTTGTTTTGACCGCACTTTTCGGTGCGCATTTCACCACTTTACTACCCGACACAACATAGTAACAGTCGCGTAACAACACACTTTGTGCTGTTAAGCGACGTCGTTCAGGCGTGGGGTAGCGTCAGCCAAACCCGTCTGAACGATCAAATCCGCCATTTGCTGCGGTCGCAGTGTGACACCCTACGGTGACAACGGCCACTGTTGTTGTTTTGGTTTAACCTTGCACCGTGGCCTTTCCCGCTTCACGGGTCAGCCGAAGCAAGCTGGGCTCCGGGATTACTGGCCTTGGGGTCACCCCTAGTCAACCCCGGAGTAGCGCTTAGGAGCACCCCTCTCCGCCGAGAAAAAAGCTCGGAGAGGGTACACAACTAGGGCACACCATAGGTACTCACTCCCTCTCACACAAGTGAGCTCACGAGTTGCGAGAGGGAGACAGAACCCGTTAGGCCATCCTGAGTATTCCCCTCAGGATGCAACGTCCCTCTAACGGTGAGGTGGAGGTCCTTCAGACCTTCGCCCTCCGCTACCCCGAACTCTACGCTGATCATCAGCAATCACTTAACGATGCAGAGAGTGCCCGCCTCACGGACACTCTCATCGCTCCCTCCGGAACTCCAATTCCGGAGGCCATCGTCCCTCCTCTGACCCGGTCCTTCTCAGAGGACAGCCCGACTTCGCCCGCTCCGGGCCCTGACAACAGACGCACGGTGGCAGCCCCTCCCCGTGAGAGGTCTCGCTCGCGCTCACCGATCGGGAGGCCAGCGAGCACCCGTCCCTCCATCGCCGTTGTCGAGCCCACTTCGGACTCCGAAGCGGAGATGGATGTAGATCCGAGTCGTGCCTTACGCACTGACTCGGACTCCGATAACGACGGCTATACCGTCGTAGACAGAAAACGCAAGCGTGCTCCTAAAGCCGCTAGTTGCGCAACTTCCGCCCCTCCCGCCAAGGCACCCGCTAAGGCCCCCGCCTCCGGCAAGAAGCCGACCCCCGCCCCGCGCCCCGCGTCTCCTCCCTCCGCTCCGGCCACCACTGCCGCGTCCCCTCAGGACGCGAGCGCGCGCCGCGAAAAACCGCCTCCGCCCCTGTTCATTCAGGACAAAACCAAATGGGACATGCTGTCCCGTTTAGTTTCGGATCGTGGGATCCACTACACTAATGCCCGCTCCACGCAGCAGGGCATTAAAGTTCAAGTGTCCACCATTAGCGACCACAGAGCGCTAACAAAGCTCCTCCGTAAAGAGAGCATAAGTTTTCACACTTATGCGCTCGAAGAGGAGAAAGTCCTCCGAGTGGTCATCCGCGGTGTGCCCAAGGAGGTACATACCGATTCGGTATGTGCCGACCTGAAGGCACAAGACTTCCCCGTACATGCAGTTCACCGCATGTACAGCGGGAAGGACCGCAGTCCCTACGATCTAGTACTCGTAGTACTAGATCGTACACCTGAAGGCAAGGCCATTTTTAATTTAAAAAAGGTCTGTGGCCTCTCAGGACTCGATGTCCAAGCCCCATACAAAAATGGGAGTCCCTCGCAGTGCCATAACTGCCAACTATACGGGCACGCCTCCCGTTTCTGCTTCGCTCGCGCTAGGTGCGTTAAGTGCCTAGGCGATCACGCGACAGCAGCGTGCACTCGCACCCGGGATTCGCCGGACCCACCCAGCTGTGTTTTATGCGGTGCTCAAGGGCATACCGCGAATTACCGTGGCTGCCCTAAAGCACCACGAGTGAACCACAGGGTGGCAAGGCATAGGCCGACCCGCCCCTCTTATGACCGTTACCAACGGGTCAGCCCTAAACTAACGGTAGTACCTGCCTCACAGGTAATACCCGCGCCGCTCCCAGCCCGTAACGCATGGTCTAAACCACCCAGTATGGTTAAGACCGTCGCTACCGCCCGCGCCCCGGCCCGCGCGCCCGCACCCACGCCCGCACCCGCACCCGCCCGCGCCGCGGCCCCTGCCCGCGCACCGGCCCCGGCTCGCCCCGCGCTCCCGGCACCCGCTGCCAACACCGTTCGCGCCCCTCCCCGCGCCTCTTCCCGGCCACAAGCTCCCCCTATGCCATTGATGGCTGCCCCTCTTCAAGAGGCAATCAACCTAGTCAGCGATCTGGCTATGTCGGTTGACATCAATGAGGTACAAGAGCTATTCCACAAGATGCAATACGCTCAATCCCCAGCGGACGTGATCCAATACACATTGGAACACGCGAACTTACTAAGCGCCCTTAAGCGCTTCGTTCCCCAGGCCCCTCCCCAGTACAACCACTATGGGTAGTACAACCGCACGCACGAAACCGCGCTCAGTTTCGTTAGCGTCATTCAACGCTAACGGTTTCTTTAGACAACGTGACCTTGTCCACGACTTTTGTTGCACCCACCTTATCGACATTATATGCGTGCAGGAAACCCTTCTAAAACCGGGGAAGGCGAACCCTAGGTTTGCCAATTACAGAACGGTACGTGATGATAGAGTGAACTCCCGTGGGGGAGGCACTCTTATCTATTACAAAAGGTCCCTGCACTGCATCCCCCTACCTACCCCGACTCTTGTTAATATGGAAGCATCTTGTTGCCTTCTAGCTATGACTGGTCATCAACCTATAGTCATAGCGTCCTGTTACCAAGCTTGTCAAAAGCCGATCGTCCGAGCTGACTTAGAAGCATTGTTCTCATTAGGAAGCGCCGTCCTTCTGATTGGCGACTTCAATAGTAAGCACATCCTATGGAATTGTAACGTCAACAATCCCAGAGGCATTGCACTTGAAAAACTAGTCGCAGAACTTAATTTTGACATAATTGCGCCCACTGAGCCCACTCACTACCCTCATACGGAAGACTTTCGACCTGACTTGCTTGACATGGCACTACTCAGAGGCGTAACACTCCAGTTACGCTCCATAGAAGTGGTTCACGAGCTTCACTCTGACCACCGACCCATTATACTGCGACTAGGTCCCGACCCAACAACAGACCTCCCCCGCCCCACTAAGACGATAGTGAACTGGAAGCAATTAGGCGTTGCCCTAAAAGCTATCAGTTCACCGGACCTTGACAAGATCCCTGACGACATCCTGACTAAAGATGACGTAACCCTTGCGATCGATTCGTTCACTAATCACCTCTCCACCGTAGTAGGTGCATCCGCAAAGGAGGTCATGGTGCCGGACGACCGGCGCCTTGTCATTCCAGCGGATGTGAGACGATTAGTGACGGAAAGTAAAGCAGTGACCCGACATTACGACTCTTACCCCAGTAAAGAGAACAAAACTAAGAAACGCCACTTTGAACGCATGGTTCAAAGTCGCATGTCTGAGTTGCGTGATCAACAATGGGGTGACAAACTTTCAAACCTCGTGCCAAGCCACCAGGCTTATTGGGACTTGGCGCGAGGTATGAAAGGAAGTAACTACAACGACATGCCTCCCTTATACAGACCAGTCCCACTAGTCCCAGTAGTAGTAGTTCTTTGACGAAGACAAAGCTGAGTGCCTAGCTGATAGCCTAGAGGCTCAGTGTTCCCCTAACGTAGATCACGTTGACCAAGCTCACCTCGATTCGGTGGATGCTGAAGTCGAACGTAAAAGCTCTGTGGTCACCTCTGAACTCCCACCAATCACCTTAGCGACTTACGCTGAGGTGGCGAGACTGATCAAGGCCCTCCGACCGCGCAAATCCCCCGGTGCCGATGGCATCTCCAACAGGGTTCTTAAAACCCTCTCTCCTCCTCTCATCCATCTCCTAGTCAGCATCTTCAATGCTGCTATGAGCCACTGCTTATTCCCAGACACCTGGAAATGTGCAAATGTCATTGGCATTCACAAACCAGGCAAAAGCTCATCTGACCCCACCAGTTACCGCCCCATCAGCCTCCTCAGTGCCTTAGGCAAACTTTACGAGCGGTTACTTGCAAACCGTCTCCAGTCCCATGCTAAGGAACACCACCTTATCCCAGATGAGCAGTTTGGCTTCAGGCCCGGACACTCATGCGTCCAACAGGTGCACCGCCTCACGGAGCACATCATTGAGGGCTTTAACAAGTACCCCAAACCCCAGACAACGCTAGCAGTCTTCCTCGACGTAGCGAAAGCTTTTGACAAAGTCTGGCACAATGGCTTGATTTACAAGCTATACCAATTTGGCGTGCCAGAACGTCTTGTGCTCATCCTACAAGACTTCCTTAAAGCCAGAAGCTTTCGCTATCGCGTGGAAGGCACCCTCTCCTCCCCCCACCCAGTCAGAGCCGGAGTCCCTCAGGGCTCCGTGCTATCACCCATTCTTTTCGCGCTGTATACCAGCGACATCCCACGCTCTCAGCCTAACGTCCTATTAGCCCAATACGCGGATGATACCGCTATTTATACCACTGGGTGGCATATCAGTAGAAAGTCCATTCCCGCCCTCCAACGGGCCATCACCGAGATCGGTGACTGGTTCCGTAAATGGCGCATCGCGGTCAACCCAGTTAAAAGTGCAGCTATGTACTTTACTGAGAAGGGCCGCCCCCGTTACCCGCAACCTATAACTTTGTTCGACCAACCCATCCCCTGGGTTAGTAAAACAAAATATCTCGGAGTCACCCTTGATCGGAATCTCACCTTTAGCGATCATATAACAACCGTCCGTAACAGAGCGGCCTTTGTAATGGGTCGCCTTGGTCCCCTGATTCGCAAAGAGAGTAAAATGTCTCTTAGAAATAAGAAGACACTTT
Source organism: Plagodis dolabraria (assembly GCA_963854805.1). NCBI lineage: Eukaryota > Metazoa > Arthropoda > Insecta > Lepidoptera > Geometridae > Plagodis > Plagodis dolabraria. The sequence goes on along the minus strand of OY978457.1, from coordinate 19,871,698 downwards.
ACACTGCCTGCATCCGCCCCATCATGACTTACGCATCAGTAGTGTTTAGTCATGCTAGTGAGGCCCATCTCCATAAGCTTCAAGTCATTCAAAACCGTTTTCTTCGTAGTGCAACCGGCGCTCCGTGGTATATCCGGAACACCGAGTTGCATTGCGACCTAAACCTTCCCTCTTTAGCGCAGTTCAATAAGGACTGCGCCCGCCGATACTTTGATCGAGCGCCCCACCACTCGAACCCATTGGTTGTCCAGGCATCGAACTACTCGACCGCCTCTTCTATCCCATTTTTCAAACCCCCCCGTCGCCGACCACGGCAGGTATTAGACGACCCGGATGACCCCATCGCAGTCATTACATTGGCAGCTTTAGCGTTATCCGCAAGTCGTCGAGGTAAAATCCCCAGGTGTGAGGTAATTAGAGGTCACACAATCAAACACCGAGCTCGCCGGCGAGCTCGAGGCAAAAACAAGGTCACGATAAATTGCTCTCCAAATAGTCAAAGAGTATTATTCAGTAGGGCCCAATTGTGCAACACTGCAGTTGCACAGAGGCATTTTGCTCCGATCCCCCCCATGTCTCTCGACAGCGAGACAAGCCGAGGTCCGAACCACAGTGGTGCCCTTGAGCTCGCTGTCAACCCCTCCTATAATAGCGGTACGTTTTCGGCGTCCGCAGGAGACGGAGGTAGAAAGCGCTTTTCGCCTTCTACGCCCGTCTCGGGAGAAGTGCCTTCGGCACTTCTCCCTCCCGGGCTATTGTAGGGCCAGGCCCTCGCCCAAAACCCGGTGGAGCTGGACGACCGCACAGGCGGTAGCCAGCATCTATGTCCTCCCTAAAAAAAAAAAAAAAAAAAAAAAAAAGTTCACAGTATCATTCCGACCTGTGCCGCCACGCCGTGCACACCTGTCTACAGCTCCGCCAGTATCTCCCAGTGAGACCGCAATAGTCCCCGCACTATTGCCGTCTCACTCGGGTCATCGTTCCGACGCTAGTTGCAGACCAGTGCCTTGGAATACGCAGTCCTGACGAAGTTTTTGTTTTGTGTGCAGAAGCTGAGCAGCCGCCGAACGCCGAGCAACGCGAGCTACGAGCTCGCCGTGCCGTCGCGCAGAGGCGCTCTAAGACGTCAGGCATTACCACCTACCCAAGTCCCTTGTTTCGGACGAACAACATCATATCGGGCTGGTGGTCTTGTTTTGACCGCACTTTTCGGTGCGCATTTCACCACTTTACTACCCGACACAACATAGTAACAGTCGCGTAACAACACACTTTGTGCTGTTAAGCGACGTCGTTCAGGCGTGGGGTAGCGTCAGCCAAACCCGTCTGAACGATCAAATCCGCCATTTGCTGCGGTCGCAGTGTGACACCCTACGGTGACAACGGCCACTGTTGTTGTTTTGGTTTAACCTTGCACCGTGGCCTTTCCCGCTTCACGGGTCAGCCGAAGCAAGCTGGGCTCCGGGATTACTGGCCTTGGGGTCACCCCTAGTCAACCCCGGAGTAGCGCTTAGGAGCACCCCTCTCCGCCGAGAAAAAAGCTCGGAGAGGGTACACAACTAGGGCACACCATAGGTACTCACTCCCTCTCACACAAGTGAGCTCACGAGTTGCGAGAGGGAGACAGAACCCGTTAGGCCATCCTGAGTATTCCCCTCAGGATGCAACGTCCCTCTAACGGTGAGGTGGAGGTCCTTCAGACCTTCGCCCTCCGCTACCCCGAACTCTACGCTGATCATCAGCAATCACTTAACGATGCAGAGAGTGCCCGCCTCACGGACACTCTCATCGCTCCCTCCGGAACTCCAATTCCGGAGGCCATCGTCCCTCCTCTGACCCGGTCCTTCTCAGAGGACAGCCCGACTTCGCCCGCTCCGGGCCCTGACAACAGACGCACGGTGGCAGCCCCTCCCCGTGAGAGGTCTCGCTCGCGCTCACCGATCGGGAGGCCAGCGAGCACCCGTCCCTCCATCGCCGTTGTCGAGCCCACTTCGGACTCCGAAGCGGAGATGGATGTAGATCCGAGTCGTGCCTTACGCACTGACTCGGACTCCGATAACGACGGCTATACCGTCGTAGACAGAAAACGCAAGCGTGCTCCTAAAGCCGCTAGTTGCGCAACTTCCGCCCCTCCCGCCAAGGCACCCGCTAAGGCCCCCGCCTCCGGCAAGAAGCCGACCCCCGCCCCGCGCCCCGCGTCTCCTCCCTCCGCTCCGGCCACCACTGCCGCGTCCCCTCAGGACGCGAGCGCGCGCCGCGAAAAACCGCCTCCGCCCCTGTTCATTCAGGACAAAACCAAATGGGACATGCTGTCCCGTTTAGTTTCGGATCGTGGGATCCACTACACTAATGCCCGCTCCACGCAGCAGGGCATTAAAGTTCAAGTGTCCACCATTAGCGACCACAGAGCGCTAACAAAGCTCCTCCGTAAAGAGAGCATAAGTTTTCACACTTATGCGCTCGAAGAGGAGAAAGTCCTCCGAGTGGTCATCCGCGGTGTGCCCAAGGAGGTACATACCGATTCGGTATGTGCCGACCTGAAGGCACAAGACTTCCCCGTACATGCAGTTCACCGCATGTACAGCGGGAAGGACCGCAGTCCCTACGATCTAGTACTCGTAGTACTAGATCGTACACCTGAAGGCAAGGCCATTTTTAATTTAAAAAAGGTCTGTGGCCTCTCAGGACTCGATGTCCAAGCCCCATACAAAAATGGGAGTCCCTCGCAGTGCCATAACTGCCAACTATACGGGCACGCCTCCCGTTTCTGCTTCGCTCGCGCTAGGTGCGTTAAGTGCCTAGGCGATCACGCGACAGCAGCGTGCACTCGCACCCGGGATTCGCCGGACCCACCCAGCTGTGTTTTATGCGGTGCTCAAGGGCATACCGCGAATTACCGTGGCTGCCCTAAAGCACCACGAGTGAACCACAGGGTGGCAAGGCATAGGCCGACCCGCCCCTCTTATGACCGTTACCAACGGGTCAGCCCTAAACTAACGGTAGTACCTGCCTCACAGGTAATACCCGCGCCGCTCCCAGCCCGTAACGCATGGTCTAAACCACCCAGTATGGTTAAGACCGTCGCTACCGCCCGCGCCCCGGCCCGCGCGCCCGCACCCGCGCCCGCACCCGCACCCGCCCGCGCCGCGGCCCCTGCCCGCGCACCGGCCCCGGCTCGCCCCGCGCTCCCGGCACCCGCTGCCAACACCGTTCGCGCCCCTCCCCGCGCCTCTTCCCGGCCACAAGCTCCCCCTATGCCATTGATGGCTGCCCCTCTTCAAGAGGCAATCAACCTAGTCAGCGATCTGGCTATGTCAGTTGACATCAATGAGGTACAAGAGCTATTCCACAAGATGCAATACGCTCAATCCCCAGCGGACGTGATCCAATACACATTGGAACACGCGAACTTACTAAGCGCCCTTAAGCGCTTCGTTCCCCAGGCCCCTCCCCAGTACAACCACTATGGGTAGTACAACCGCACGCACGAAACCGCGCTCAGTTTCGTTAGCGTCATTCAACGCTAACGGTTTCTTTAGACAACGTGACCTTGTCCACGACTTTTGTTGCACCCACCTTATCGACATTATATGCGTGCAGGAAACCCTTCTAAAACCGGGGAAGGCGAACCCTAGGTTTGCCAATTACAGAACGGTACGTGATGATAGAGTGAACTCCCGTGGGGGAGGCACTCTTATCTATTACAAAAGGTCCCTGCACTGCATCCCCCTACCTACCCCGACTCTTGTTAATATGGAAGCATCTTGTTGCCTTCTAGCTATGACTGGTCATCAACCTATAGTCATAGCGTCCTGTTACCAAGCTTGTCAAAAGCCGATCGTCCGAGCTGACTTAGAAGCATTGTTCTCATTAGGAAGCGCCGTCCTTCTGATTGGCGACTTCAATAGTAAGCACATCCTATGGAATTGTAACGTCAACAATCCCAGAGGCATTGCACTTGAAAAACTAGTCGCAGAACTTAATTTTGACATAATTGCGCCCACTGAGCCCACTCACTACCCTCATACGGAAGACTTTCGACCTGACTTGCTTGACATGGCACTACTCAGAGGCGTAACACTCCAGTTACGCTCCATAGAAGTGGTTCACGAGCTTCACTCTGACCACCGACCCATTATACTGCGACTAGGTCCCGACCCAACAACAGACCTCCCCCGCCCCACTAAGACGATAGTGAACTGGAAGCAATTAGGCGTTGCCCTAAAAGCTATCAGTTCACCGGACCTTGACAAGATCCCTGACGACATCCTGACTAAAGATGACGTAACCCTTGCGATCGATTCGTTCACTAATCACCTCTCCACCGTAGTAGGTGCATCCGCAAAGGAGGTCATGGTGCCGGACGACCGGCGCCTTGTCATTCCAGCGGATGTGAGACGATTAGTGACGGAAAGTAAAGCAGTGACCCGACATTACGACTCTTACCCCAGTAAAGAGAACAAAACTAAGAAACGCCACTTTGAACGCATGGTTCAAAGTCGCATGTCTGAGTTGCGTGATCAACAATGGGGTGACAAACTTTCAAACCTCGTGCCAAGCCACCAGGCTTATTGGGACTTGGCGCGAGGTATGAAAGGAAGTAACTACAACGACATGCCTCCCTTATACAGACCAGTCCCACTAGTCCCAGCGTTCTTTGACGAAGACAAAGCTGAGTGCCTAGCTGATAGCCTAGAGGCTCAGTGTTCCCCTAACGTAGATCACGTTGACCAAGCTCACCTCGATTCGGTGGATGCTGAAGTCGAACGTAAAAGCTCTGTGGTCACCTCTGAACTCCCACCAATCACCTTAGCGACTTACGCTGAGGTGGCGAGACTGATCAAGGCCCTCCGACCGCGCAAATCCCCCGGTGCCGATGGCATCTCCAACAGGGTTCTTAAAACCCTCTCTCCTCCTCTCATCCATCTCCTAGTCAGCATCTTCAATGCTGCTATGAGCCACTGCTTATTCCCAGACACCTGGAAATGTGCAAATGTCATTGGCATTCACAAACCAGGCAAAAGCTCATCTGACCCCACCAGTTACCGCCCCATCAGCCTCCTCAGTGCCTTAGGCAAACTTTACGAGCGGTTACTTGCAAACCGTCTCCAGTCCCATGCTAAGGAACACCACCTTATCCCAGATGAGCAGTTTGGCTTCAGGCCCGGACACTCATGCGTCCAACAGGTGCACCGCCTCACGGAGCACATCATTGAGGGCTTTAACAAGTACCCCAAACCCCAGACAACGCTAGCAGTCTTCCTCGACGTAGCGAAAGCTTTTGACAAAGTCTGGCACAATGGCTTGATTTACAAGCTATACCAATTTGGCGTGCCAGAACGTCTTGTGCTCATCCTACAAGACTTCCTTAAAGCCAGAAGCTTTCGCTATCGCGTGGAAGGCACCCTCTCCTCCCCCCACCCAGTCAGAGCCGGAGTCCCTCAGGGCTCCGTGCTATCACCCATTCTTTTCGCGCTGTATACCAGCGACATCCCACGCTCTCAGCCTAACGTCCTATTAGCCCAATACGCGGATGATACCGCTATTTATACCACTGGGTGGCATATCAGTAGAAAGTCCATTCCCGCCCTCCAACGGGCCATCACCGAGATCGGTGACTGGTTCCGTAAATGGCGCATCGCGGTCAACCCAGTTAAAAGTGCAGCTATGTACTTTACTGAGAAGGGCCGCCCCCGTTACCCGCAACCTATAACTTTGTTCGACCAACCCATCCCCTGGGTTAGTAAAACAAAATATCTCGGAGTCACCCTTGATCGGAATCTCACCTTTAGCGATCATATAACAACCGTCCGTAACAGAGCGGCCTTTGTAATGGGTCGCCTTGGTCCCCTGATTCGCAAAGAGAGTAAAATGTCTCTTAGAAATAAGAAGACACTTTACACTGCCTGCATCCGCCCCATCATGACTTACGCATCAGTAGTGTTTAGTCATGCTAGTGAGGCCCATCTCCATAAGCTTCAAGTCATTCAAAACCGTTTTCTTCGTAGTGCAACCGGCGCTCCGTGGTATATCCGGAACACCGAGTTGCATTGCGACCTAAACCTTCCCTCTTTAGCGCAGTTCAATAAGGACTGCGCCCGCCGATACTTTGATCGAGCGCCCCACCACTCGAACCCATTGGTTGTCCAGGCATCGAACTACTCGACCGCCTCTTCTATCCCATTTTTCAAACCCCCCCGTCGCCGACCACGGCAGGTATTAGACGACCCGGATGACCCCATCGCAGTCATTACATTGGCAGCTTTAGCGTTATCCGCAAGTCGTCGAGGTAAAATCCCCAGGTGTGAGGTAATTAGAGGTCACACAATCAAACACCGAGCTCGCCGGCGAGCTCGAGGCAAAAACAAGGTCACGATAAATTGCTCTCCAAATAGTCAAAGAGTATTATTCAGTAGGGCCCAATTGTGCAACACTGCAGTTGCACAGAGGCATTTTGCTCCGATCCCCCCCATGTCTCTCGACAGCGAGACAAGCCGAGGTCCGAACCACAGTGGTGCCCTTGAGCTCGCTGTCAACCCCTCCTATAATAGCGGTACGTTTTCGGCGTCCGCAGGAGACGGAGGTAGAAAGCGCTTTTCGGCTTCTACGCCCGTCTCGGGAGAAGTGCCTTCGGCACTTCTCCCTCCCGGGCTATTGTAGGGCCAGGCCCTCGCCCAAAACCCGGTGGAGCTGGACGACCGCACAGGCGGTAGCCAGCATCTATGTCCTCCCTAAAAAAAAAAAAAAAAAAAAAAAGTTCACAGTATCATTCCGACCTGTGCCGCCACGCCGTGCACACCTGTCTACAGCTCCGCCAGTATCTCCCAGTGAGACCGCAATAGTCCCCGCACTATTGCCGTCTCACTCGGGTCATCGTTCCGACGCTAGTTGCAGACCAGTGCCTTGGAATACGCAGTCCTGACGAAGTTTTTGTTTTGTGTGCAGAAGCTGAGCAGCCGCCGAACGCCGAGCAACGCGAGCTACGAGCTCGCCGTGCCGTCGCGCAGAGGCGCTCTAAGACGTCAGGCATTACCACCTACCCAAGTCCCTTGTTTCGGACGAACAACATCATATCGGGCTGGTGGTCTTGTTTTGACCGCACTTTTCGGTGCGCATTTCACCACTTTACTACCCGACACAACATAGTAACAGTCGCGTAACAACACACTTTGTGCTGTTAAGCGACGTCGTTCAGGCGTGGGGTAGCGTCAGCCAAACCCGTCTGAACGATCAAATCCGCCATTTGCTGCGGTCGCAGTGTGACACCCTACGGTGACAACGGCCACTGTTGTTGTTTTGGTTTAACCTTGCACCGTGGCCTTTCCCGCTTCACGGGTCAGCCGAAGCAAGCTGGGCTCCGGGATTACTGGCCTTGGGGTCACCCCTAGTCAACCCCGGAGTAGCGCTTAGGAGCACCCCTCTCCGCCGAGAAAAAAGCTCGGAGAGGGTACACAACTAGGGCACACCATAGGTACTCACTCCCTCTCACACAAGTGAGCTCACGAGTTGCGAGAGGGAGACAGAACCCGTTAGGCCATCCTGAGTATTCCCCTCAGGATGCAACGTCCCTCTAACGGTGAGGTGGAGGTCCTTCAGACCTTCGCCCTCCGCTACCCCGAACTCTACGCTGATCATCAGCAATCACTTAACGATGCAGAGAGTGCCCGCCTCACGGACACTCTCATCGCTCCCTCCGGAACTCCAATTCCGGAGGCCATCGTCCCTCCTCTGACCCGGTCCTTCTCAGAGGACAGCCCGACTTCGCCCGCTCCGGGCCCTGACAACAGACGCACGGTGGCAGCCCCTCCCCGTGAGAGGTCTCGCTCGCGCTCACCGATCGGGAGGCCAGCGAGCACCCGTCCCTCCATCGCCGTTGTCGAGCCCACTTCGGACTCCGAAGCGGAGATGGATGTAGATCCGAGTCGTGCCTTACGCACTGACTCGGACTCCGATAACGACGGCTATACCGTCGTAGACAGAAAACGCAAGCGTGCTCCTAAAGCCGCTAGTTGCGCAACTTCCGCCCCTCCCGCCAAGGCACCCGCTAAGGCCCCCGCCTCCGGCAAGAAGCCGACCCCCGCCCCGCGCCCCGCGTCTCCTCCCTCCGCTCCGGCCACCACTGCCGCGTCCCCTCAGGACGCGAGCGCGCGCCGCGAAAAACCGCCTCCGCCCCTGTTCATTCAGGACAAAACCAAATGGGACATGCTGTCCCGTTTAGTTTCGGATCGTGGGATCCACTACACTAATGCCCGCTCCACGCAGCAGGGCATTAAAGTTCAAGTGTCCACCATTAGCGACCACAGAGCGCTAACAAAGCTCCTCCGTAAAGAGAGCATAAGTTTTCACACTTATGCGCTCGAAGAGGAGAAAGTCCTCCGAGTGGTCATCCGCGGTGTGCCCAAGGAGGTACATACCGATTCGGTATGTGCCGACCTGAAGGCACAAGACTTCCCCGTACATGCAGTTCACCGCATGTACAGCGGGAAGGACCGCAGTCCCTACGATCTAGTACTCGTAGTACTAGATCGTACACCTGAAGGCAAGGCCATTTTTAATTTAAAAAAGGTCTGTGGCCTCTCAGGACTCGATGTCCAAGCCCCATACAAAAATGGGAGTCCCTCGCAGTGCCATAACTGCCAACTATACGGGCACGCCTCCCGTTTCTGCTTCGCTCGCGCTAGGTGCGTTAAGTGCCTAGGCGATCACGCGACAGCAGCGTGCACTCGCACCCGGGATTCGCCGGACCCACCCAGCTGTGTTTTATGCGGTGCTCAAGGGCATACCGCGAATTACCGTGGCTGCCCTAAAGCACCACGAGTGAACCACAGGGTGGCAAGGCATAGGCCGACCCGCCCCTCTTATGACCGTTACCAACGGGTCAGCCCTAAACTAACGGTAGTACCTGCCTCACAGGTAATACCCGCGCCGCTCCCAGCCCGTAACGCATGGTCTAAACCACCCAGTATGGTTAAGACCGTCGCTACCGCCCGCGCCCCGGCCCGCGCGCCCGCACCCGCGCCCGCACCCGCACCCGCCCGCGCCGCGGCCCCTGCCCGCGCACCGGCCCCGGCTCGCCCCGCGCTCCCGGCACCCGCTGCCAACACCGTTCGCGCCCCTCCCCGCGCCGCTTCCCGGCCACAAGCTCCCCCTATGCCATTGATGGCTGCCCCTCTTCAAGAGGCAATCAACCTAGTCAGCGATCTGGCTATGTCGGTTGACATCAATGAGGTACAAGAGCTATTCCACAAGATGCAATACGCTCAATCCCCAGCGGACGTGATCCAATACACATTGGAACACGCGAACTTACTAAGCGCCCTTAAGCGCTTCGTTCCCCAGGCCCCTCCCCAGTACAACCACTATGGGTAGTACAACCGCACGCACGAAACCGCGCTCAGTTTCGTTAGCGTCATTCAACGCTAACGGTTTCTTTAGACAACGTGACCTTGTCCACGACTTTTGTTGCACCCACCTTATCGACATTATATGCGTGCAGGAAACCCTTCTAAAACCGGGGAAGGCGAACCCTAGGTTTGCCAATTACAGAACGGTACGTGATGATAGAGTGAACTCCCGTGGGGGAGGCACTCTTATCTATTACAAAAGGTCCCTGCACTGCATCCCCCTACCTACCCCGACTCTTGTTAATATGGAAGCATCTTGTTGCCTTCTAGCTATGACTGGTCATCAACCTATAGTCATAGCGTCCTGTTACCAAGCTTGTCAAAAGCCGATCGTCCGAGCTGACTTAGAAGCATTGTTCTCATTAGGAAGCGCCGTCCTTCTGATTGGCGACTTCAATAGTAAGCACATCCTATGGAATTGTAACGTCAACAATCCCAGAGGCATTGCACTTGAAAAACTAGTCGCAGAACTTAATTTTGACATAATTGCGCCCACTGAGCCCACTCACTACCCTCATACGGAAGACTTTCGACCTGACTTGCTTGACATGGCACTACTCAGAGGCGTAACACTCCAGTTACGCTCCATAGAAGTGGTTCACGAGCTTCACTCTGACCACCGACCCATTATACTGCGACTAGGTCCCGACCCAACAACAGACCTCCCCCGCCCCACTAAGACGATAGTGAACTGGAAGCAATTAGGCGTTGCCCTAAAAGCTATCAGTTCACCGGACCTTGACAAGATCCCTGACGACATCCTGACTAAAGATGACGTAACCCTTGCGATCGATTCGTTCACTAATCACCTCTCCACCGTAGTAGGTGCATCCGCAAAGGAGGTCATGGTGCCGGACGACCGGCGCCTTGTCATTCCAGCGGATGTGAGACGATTAGTGACGGAAAGTAAAGCAGTGACCCGACATTACGACTCTTACCCCAGTAAAGAGAACAAAACTAAGAAACGCCACTTTGAACGCATGGTTCAAAGTCGCATGTCTGAGTTGCGTGATCAACAATGGGGTGACAAACTTTCAAACCTCGTGCCAAGCCACCAGGCTTATTGGGACTTGGCGCGAGGTATGAAAGGAAGTAACTACAACGACATGCCTCCCTTATACAGACCAGTCCCACTAGTCCCAGCGTTCTTTGACGAAGACAAAGCTGAGTGCCTAGCTGATAGCCTAGAGGCTCAGTGTTCCCCTAACGTAGATCACGTTGACCAAGCTCACCTCGATTCGGTGGATGCTGAAGTCGAACGTAAAAGCTCTGTGGTCACCTCTGAACTCCCACCAATCACCTTAGCGACTTACGCTGAGGTGGCGAGACTGATCAAGGCCCTCCGACCGCGCAAATCCCCCGGTGCCGATGGCATCTCCAACAGGGTTCTTAAAACCCTCTCTCCTCCTCTCATCCATCTCCTAGTCAGCATCTTCAATGCTGCTATGAGCCACTGCTTATTCCCAGACACCTGGAAATGTGCAAATGTCATTGGCATTCACAAACCAGGCAAAAGCTCATCTGACCCCACCAGTTACCGCCCCATCAGCCTCCTCAGTGCCTTAGGCAAACTTTACGAGCGGTTACTTGCAAACCGTCTCCAGTCCCATGCTAAGGAACACCACCTTATCCCAGATGAGCAGTTTGGCTTCAGGCCCGGACACTCATGCGTCCAACAGGTGCACCGCCTCACGGAGCACATCATTGAGGGCTTTAACAAGTACCCCAAACCCCAGACAACGCTAGCAGTCTTCCTCGACGTAGCGAAAGCTTTTGACAAAGTCTGGCACAATGGCTTGATTTACAAGCTATACCAATTTGGCGTGCCAGAACGTCTTGTGCTCATCCTACAAGACTTCCTTAAAGCCAGAAGCTTTCGCTATCGCGTGGAAGGCACCCTCTCCTCCCCCCACCCAGTCAGAGCCGGAGTCCCTCAGGGCTCCGTGCTATCACCCATTCTTTTCGCGCTGTATACCAGCGACATCCCACGCTCTCAGCCTAACGTCCTATTAGCCCAATACGTGGATGACACCGCTATTTATACCACTGGGTGGCATATCAGTAGAAAGTCCATTCCCGCCCTCCAACGGGCCATCACCGAGATCGGTGACTGGTTCCGTAAATGGCGCATCGCGGTCAACCCAGTTAAAAGTGCAGCTATGTACTTTACTGAGAAGGGCCGCCCCCGTTACCCGCAACCTATAACTTTGTTCGACCAACCCATCCCCTGGGTTAGTAAAACAAAATATCTCGGAGTCACCCTTGATCGGAATCTCACCTTTAGCGATCATATAACAACCGTCCGTAACAGAGCGGCCTTTGTAATGGGTCGCCTTGGTCCCCTGATTCGCAAAGAGAGTAAAATGTCTCTTAGAAATAAGAAGACACTTTACACTGCCTGCATCCGCCCCATCATGACTTACGCATCAGTAGTGTTTAGTCATGCTAGTGAGGCCCATCTCCATAAGCTTCAAGTCATTCAAAACCGTTTTCTTCGTAGTGCAACCGGCGCTCCGTGGTATATCCGGAACACCGAGTTGCATTGCGACCTAAACCTTCCCTCTTTAGCGCAGTTCAATAAGGACTGCGCCCGCCGATACTTTGATCGAGCGCCCCACCACTCGAACCCATTGGTTGTCCAGGCATCGAACTACTCGACCGCCTCTTCTATCCCATTTTTCAAACCCCCCCGTCGCCGACCACGGCAGGTATTAGACGACCCGGATGACCCCATCGCAGCCATTACGTTGGCAGCTTTAGCGTTATCCGCAAGTCGTCGAGGTAAAATCCCCAGGTGTGAGGTAATCAGAGGTCACACAATCAAACACCGAGCTCGCCGGCGAGCTCGAGGCAAAAACAAGGTCACGATAAATTGCTCTCCAAATAGTCAAAGAGTATTATTCAGTAGGGCCCAATTGTGCAACACTGCAGTTGCACAGAGGCATTTTGCTCCGATCCCCCCCATGTCTCTCGACAGCGAGACAAGCCGAGGTCCGAACCACAGTGGTGCCCTTGAGCTCGCTGTCAACCCCTCCTATAATAGCGGTACGTTTTCGGCGTCCGCAGGAGACGGAGGTAGAAAGCGCTTTTCGCCTTCTACGCCCGTCTCGGGAGAAGTGCCTTCGGCACTTCTCCCTCCCGGGCTATTGTAGGGCCAGGCCCTCGCCCAAAACCCGGTGGAGCTGGACGACCGCACAGGCGGTAGCCAGCATCTATGTCCTCCCTAAAAAAAAAAAAAAAGTTCACAGTATTATTGACTATGTATAAAGCACTAGCTGAAAGCATTGTCTGCTATGGGTTGAGCAGCTACGGTCGAACATTCAAGACATACTTAGATCAAATTTATAATCTTCAGTACAGATTACTTAAGTTAATAGTACCTTTTAAATTTAAAGAGAAATATAAAAATGATCCGCTTGGACTTTTCAAATACTGTGAAGTACTGCCTATTCAAACTAAAATACAATATCTTATGTTATGCGAACAATATTTTAGAACAGAAATACAACGTTATATAACATATTCAGTAACTACTAGAAATATGTCAAGAAAAAAACTAGTTGTTCCTAAGCATAGAAACTTTTATGGGAAGCGTATTTCAGAATATATGATCCCATTTTTCATCAATAATTTACCAATAGAAACCCGTGAGAAGTTAACGCCGCGTAATATAAAAAGAGTTTTAATGTGCTACTTTTTAAACAAAGCAATTTAATGGAGCACTCTGTGTATATCCAACCTGAGCAACCGGTCCGCAGCGGTGCAGGGCCGCTGCCTTTGTCTTGGTTCTCGGAACTGCAGCTATGACTGTAGTGACGCATCGCACTATGTGTGTCGTCAAGCAGATTTGTACGACGATGAGCGTTATCGCTCTTCTAGCGTGCCGTGCGATTGGCACATGTAAGTTACAGTCTGCGTTGCATAAGCTCAATTCTTATTAGTTTAAATGTATTTTTTTCTATATATCATTCCTCTTTAAGTATATCATATCATTTCATTTGTATTTTGAATTAAATTGTATAAATTAGTTAAGTACATACTAGTTTCTATCTGAAATTAATTTGTAAATTTAGTTATTTTTTTGGAGTGAGGATGTAGCAACTGGACAAACCTCTGCGAGGTTTTTAGTTGCTATCAGTAAATAATTATGTATTACTATTATGTTCTAAATAAATAAAAAAAAAAAAAAAAAAAAAAAAAAAAAGTTGACCGTGTTCCGGTATACTTGCCGTTTGTGAAGGGCGTGACCGATAAAATTGGTGCCCTTTTACAGCGGAGGTACAACATACGGACATTCTATCGCCCAACTAGTCAATTGCGGCAGTTGTTGCGTACGCCAAAAGACAAAGAGCCACTAAACGTGCCAGGAGTGTACAGAATCCCCTGTGATTGCGGCAAAAGTTACATAGGTGAAACTCGACGTAACATTTCAACAAGGTTAACTGAGCACATTAAGAGTGTTAAGAACGTGGACATGGGTAGATCCGCGGTTGCGGAACATGCTCAAGAGACGAACCATTTTTTAAGGTTCGACAAGGCTTCCGTCTTAGCAAGGGAGAAGTTCCTAATACCCCGTAAAGTACGTGAAGCCATAGAAATTGGCCGTCATCCCAATTTTAACCGCGACCGTGGATGGATGTTGGCACCAGCGTGGAAACCAGTTCTGAACACTACCACACAGAATAGTGCATTAAATACCTTGTCGCAAGATACGATTAGTGCGGCGTGTACCGGTGTTTTCATTATGAGCGACAGTGATTCTGGTGACGATGACGAAGATAATAACGTAAACAATGCACCTGCGCCTGCGCCGGCGCCGGCGCTGCCGTCGGAGCGCGCGAGACGAGCCGCGGCGCGCGCGGCCCGCTCTGCCGCCGCCGCCGCCTCAGGCGACAGTGCTTGCGCGGACGCGGTCGGGAGCGCACGTACTCCATGAAAAAGCGACTCTGAAAGTCGCGAAACCGGTCGAGATCGAGCTACTCGACTGTTTTTAACGTAAGTGAAATCGGTGACAATATTATTAAATATGTTAACTACTTACGAAAGTTTTAATAAAATATTATTGTGAATGCGAAAGTAACTCTGTCTGTCTGTCTGTTACTCTTTCGCGCCAAAACTACTGGACCGATTTGAATGAAATTTGGTATGGAAATAGTTTGAGACCCGGGAAAAAACGTAGGTTAGTTTTTATCCAACTGCGCAAAGAGAGCCGACATACGCGCGGGCGGAGCCGCGCCCGGAAAGCTAGTATTATTTATACAAAACAGTGTATCAAATTGTTTTTGATAAGCGCATTACCTAACTATTTATGCGCTTGTGGCAAAGTTTGCTTAGCCATTCTGAATTGATCAGCAAAGTTAAGCGACGTCCGCCGCGGTCATGACTTGGATGGGTGACCGCTAGTGACATTATTACTGAGCGTTTCCGTGCTTCGGAGGGTACGTTAAGCCGTCGGTCCCGGTTGTTGTCTTCGGATGGAAATTCGTTATAGCATGGTGGTAGGGCATTTTGCGAAACCAGAAACTTAGCCTGCCTGGCTAGCTACCACCCTCAAGTAGAAAATCTGTCGCCAAGCACCTAACGATGTAACGGTGTCCGTCAGGTGACCTTGAGAGCCAGTAATTCTAGGTTAGCCTGAAGAACATCTTCGACCATATCGTCACCTAACATCAGGTGAAATAGTGGTCAAATGCATAAATAAAATGTCCCACTCACACAATAATCATAGATGTAGGTATGTATAACACATTAATCCTCATAAACACATCGATGTAAAAAAGAGAACATAACGTTTTACATTTCACCTTTTATTAAAAGCAGGAAGTGTGCTGCTTTTATCCGTCAAGTGTTAAAAGCGGGGATTTATATTCCGCTCAGTTTTATTGAACTTGCTCACATTCACGAACCGTTCAGAGCTTTATGCATTGGTGAAAAAGAGGATTTTATGATGCTATTTGCAATATTTCTTTTGAGTAAGTTGAGAGTTGTTTTGACATTTTAATACTGAATGCGCGTTACCCGTGACGTTATTTCGAAATATTCAATAAAAACTCGGGCACAAAACTTTGTTACGTGTCGTCCCCGCCACATTGAATGGTTCAAGCGCTACCTGCATTTGAACCCCGCCCCGCTACACCTTTACAAAATACTGTAAAACACTCTTACTCAGGTTAAAAAAAATATTTTGCAAAAAATGGAACCATTTTCAACACCCAAAACTGTGAAATAACTTGTTGAAGTCGGTACCACGATAGTTCAAAATTACTTATTATCACAATGCTGTGCGCATAGTAACGACTTCAACAAGTTATTTCACACTTTTGGGTGTTGATTTCGGTTCCATTTTTTGCAAAATATTTTTTTTGTCACTTTTTCGGGACTTTTTGCTACTTATGGGATTCATTGTTAACGACTATATCATCGTAGGTAAATATTTCTCAGGTATTTTAGTGTAACTCAAAAACGGCTTGACCAATTTTGATGAAATTTAAAATGGTACCAAATGACAAGCATCACCTTTCAAACAAAACAAATATTCTAAATCGGTTCACCCAGTCCAGAGTTCTGAGGTAACAAACATAAAAAAAAATACAGACGAATTGAGAACCTCCTCCTATTTTGGAAGTCGGTTAAAAACAGCCTAATTCGAGTCAGACTCGACACCTAGGATTCTGCATCAACATTTCATCAGAATGAATGCGCCCTGAACGATCCTATGATCAATTCGCATAAAATCACTCGATTCGAATTCGCATCTCATTCTCAACCAATTGGATTTACATGTCAATCAGCCGGCAAAATGGCAAATCCACCGCTCACCACGGATTTGTCGCTTCATAAAACACATTTTCACCTTCATGTCTAAGCGCATACTATACCTGTGAAACTGACAATCATGTTTACAAAATTACGGCATAAACTCGACTAGATCGAAATGCTTGCCAAAGGAGTATCTGATTCTTTAAATGATAAATTTGTATAATTATTATATACTGCATAGCCATTCTGAATCGATCAGCAAAGTTAAGCAACGTCCGCCGCGGTCATGACTTGGATGGGTGACCGCTGGCTGGGCATTACTACTGAGCGCTTCCGTGCTTCGGAGGGCACGTTAAGCCGTCGGTCCCGGTTGTTGTCTTAGGATAGCAGTCGTTACAGCATGGTGGTAGGGCACTTTGCAAATGCCCGCCTGGCTAGCTACCACCCTCAAGTTGAAAATCTGTCGCCAAGCACCTAACCGTGTGTTCCGGCAGCTGTCCTTGAGAGCTAGTAACTCTAGGTTAGTCTGAATAACATCCTCGACCACATCATCACTTACCATCAAGTGAGATAGTGGTCAAAGGCTAACATATCAGGCATAAAAAAAAAAAAAGTAAAATAATAATTAAATAAATCTTTATCCGGAACTTCAACATATGAACAAAAAAGATGACATCGCGAAAGTTTTGGATAAAAATCTGAGTTATCAACAGAATATCAACACCCTCCTCCTTAGCAGCTTAAGTACAACTAGTTCCACCGAATACTTAGAATCAAAAAGTCTTAAACATATTGATAATCTAGTTTAATTATGTTTGTAAATGGAAGTAATATTGAATACCAATATTGTTCCAATATTACTGTCTTTATATAGAAGAAGTTGCGTCCAATACTTCATAAAATATTGTTCCCTCACAGATAATAAAAATAATAAAAATAATATCAAAAGAAAATGTTTCATACCGCAGTCACTGTTTTTTCTCTTGTTCATGTACAGTCGCCTGCAATAAGAAGTATACAATTGTAATTTTCAAAATTGTTGCAAAGATTTCTGTTTTTCTCTATGTTCTCAGAAGTAACATAAAATCAAAGAATAATTTGGCGTTTTTTTATGAATGTTTATGTAAGCTACGATCATTAAGAATATAGTAACATTGCATTATTTTGAAAACGACCAAGTGTATTCATCTTATTGCAGGCGACTGTACAATATTT
This sequence comes from Plagodis dolabraria, assembly GCA_963854805.1. NCBI lineage: Eukaryota > Metazoa > Arthropoda > Insecta > Lepidoptera > Geometridae > Plagodis > Plagodis dolabraria. Next base: position 19,854,320 of record OY978457.1, on the reverse strand, counting down.
ATATAATTCATATCAATGAACTCTAGACGATGCCACTCCACATACTGAAAGAATAATATTACCATGATCTTATGAAAATTTGTTTCATTTCCTACTTTTTTTATTTTTCATAATAGGTATAGATCAGATGTTTCCTTAATATAAAAAGCTACATCATTCCGCGAGTTAAGTGTTTGTAACAGAACTTCTTTCGTTCAGATGAAGTCTTATACTCTGGTTAAAGACTGCGCGTCGTCCCCTATAGTATGGTCAAAAATAATAACATTAAAGCATAATAATCATGTCAATCTCGATGGCCGAGCGGTTAAGCATAAAGCTGCAGGACGCGGGTTATAACGACGCGGGTTACGCATGCTCTGCGGATTACAATAAAAATGTACGAGAGGAAATTTAGAGTAATGTGCGGGATTCAATCCCTTTGTAGTACAACGTAAGTTAAACTATAGGTGTCGCTCCATCCCTATAATGATGGTTAAAGAACAAAAGGAAAAATTAGAATTATGAGTCATTGTCATGTTAGCTCAGTCGGTCAGAGCATACCCCGGCTATAGAGGTGTTTTGTTCTATTAATACGCGGTAAAATAAGTAGTTGAAGTAATTGGGTTTGGGGAATATTTATTTGGGTACACAAAATACCTGTGTTAAGTTTCAGTAATTGATTTAAAATAAAAATAAAATCATATGAATGTATTGTAACTATTTATCCATTAATCCTTTAACTAGCTAAAAACTGTTTTGGCTAATGTTTACAGGAAATTTCTTTATAGCGCTTTCCATAGCCGCTTATCTTACATAAATGCAAAACCAAATGTATCAAATGTCTTCAGTCTGATCCTATCCAAATCAAGATACTGAAGATCTCTTGATAATATTGAAATAAACACTTTACATACACCTTTATATCTACTCAATTAGACACACACCCACACATCCTCATGCATTCTCAACTCATACTCGTACACTGATACATAACATATTTTTCTGTCTTTTTCATATTTTTCCTGTTCTATTTCTTTGTATATTAATTTTTACAAATCTAATTTTATATTCGAATTAAGATTTTTTTAGTTATTTAATTATCTCTTCTGTTCGCGTTAGCTTTGTTAGTTGGCGCTGCTGTAGCGTCGGCATCTACAGCACAGTTATTTGACTTCTGCAGGTGTCATGAAATCTCATGTTAGTTGTATTATATTTTAATATTGTTAAGTTTGCAATAACGCCTGCTAAGCGAATTACATTACAAAATTACAAATCTACGAGAGAAAAAATTATAGTCATGTGCGGGATTCGAACCCGCGTCCATCCACCCCTGTATTATATTGTACCATCGTTGTATTATATTGTTATGGTTCCAAATGAAAACATATTGTATGTATATATATTAAGACAAAAGACATGCATACAAAATGTAATACAAATTCTTTAATGAATGTTTTTGTCCATTATAAAATTCGCATTACACACTAGATATGGTATAACTAAAAATAAAAATAAAAATTAAATAAAATAAAAACTTAAAACAGCACTGTAATTAAAACATAACGAAACTACAAGTGAATTGATTTTATATTATACTAGCTTTCCGGGCGCGGCTCCGCCCGCGCGTATGTCGGTTATCGCGCAAAAACATTAACCTCTTTTTGCGCAGTCGGATGAAAACTATCCTATGTTTTTTCCCAGGTCTCAAACTATCTCCATACCAAATTTCATTCAAATCGGTCCAGTAGTTTTGGCGTGAAAGCGTAACAGACAGACAGACAGACAGACAGACAGAGTTACTTTCACATTTATAATATTAGTCCTGCATCCACTCACCTACCTACCTACCTTTCTATGAGCTATGAGAGTCGTAAGTGCCAACATAGGAATTAATACTGGAATATGGGCAGCAGCACCTGCTGAAGAACTACCATCTTACTTGCAATTTCCAAGACGCGTGCCAAGCGAGCCAAGCCAAGCAAGATCTTGAAACCTTTTAGAATCAATATCAGTTTATATAGGTGGCGAGCTTATTATTATTTAAGAGAAAATATGAAAATAGTTATTTGTGCCACAAGTGAGCAAAGTCGTTTTTTGGTCTCTTGTTGCACATATAATAATTTTTATATCGACCAGACATTCATATTTTCTCTTAAATAATTATATATTTTTTGCACAATTTCTTCAGGCTTCTTTGTCTTTGAGGTCGTATTCAAAATCGGAACTTGGAAAGGACTGCTCTTTGACTCTCTCTCTATCTAATGGCGGGAACGAGATAGAGTGTGAATGTGTCGAATTAAATGAAGGTAGAATAAGATATTTGCGGCTAACTGACAAAAAAAAGTTACTTTGTCTCACTCAGTGAGCAAAATCGCATTTTGCTCCCATATTAGAACGCTGCTATCACGCAATAAGAAAAATTTGTAGTATAAGTAGTATTTTATAATGGATCTGGAAAATCAAACTGTCGATTCAACAGCTTGTTTTTTGCTTTAAAACTCGTTACAATTACAGAGTTTTAGATATATTATTTCAAAGCAACAATAGCCGAGCGGTGATAGCTATGGACTGCCGGGCCGCAGGTCCACGGTTCGATCCTCACCGTCGGCTTGGGCTGATGGAAAGGCATTTTGCAAATGCTTGCCTGGCTAGCTATCACCCTCAAGTAGAAAATCTGTCGCCAAGCACGTTATAGTGTGCTTTGGCAGCAATCCTTGAGAGCTATTAATTTATTAATTGTAATATTACAGGCATATCAGACTGACCATTTGTGTATCTCAAGGTTATAGGCTCGGTGCAGTTTCTTGTGACGAGAAACTATAGGCAGAGGTTACTGCTTACTATCAGGTAGGTCTCGTGTATGTTCCGTAACAATAACATAAAAAAAAGATTCAATAATATTATATCTCATATTATAATATGCTTTTCAACACCCTTGCTCGTAAAGTGAGCTTTATTATATCGTTCTTAGGGCCATAATCTGAACTATAACACCCTCGTGCATAGTAATATTATACACTAGTGCGTAATAGGATAATCCCTACAAAGTTAAGTTAGTACCTAACTGCAAATTATATGCGAGTAAAAAGGGCATTTTCAATTTAACCGGGTAATTTAAGACGAGGCTGCGGAAAAAATACTCTCATTCGACTAGTTTTTTTAAGCAACTGAAATATGCAATCAACACGAAAACTTAAATATTTGATATTTCAAACCTTTTTCTATCAGTTGTACAGTCAGAAACACATTTGAAAGAAATTTACTCGATAGTTTTAATTTTTCAAAATGAAGCCTTTTCTTTAAATTATTGGAGTTTTCTTGGAAACTACATCAGTTACATATTAATAATAAACACACATAGAAAGGAAATGTAGTTTATTATCCGCTGTATAAGTAAAATTTACCTAGAGTAATTAGTATTGTCATAATAAATTAAATGGTGTTTTAGACTTACGACCTTTAGTTCTGTGCAGGATTACGGTCAATCGGAAGATTCGATATTCAACCTTATTAGCTTAGGATTACGAAATAAAATCAATGCGTAAGAGCTGTCCTTCAGTGCCGCGCTGTGCGCCGTTGGACGTGGACCTATCGCTCGCGCGCTATCACCTGTGCTCTGCAGTATAAATACGTATCTTGGTAGGTATATCAATCAATATGGGAAATAAAGATAACTAAAAAATAAAAAACGAAGCAGAAGAGTCGATACAAAGACTTTGCAAGAATTATGAGAGAGCGTATAATATTTCAGTTTATTTTTACCTATGCAAATTTAATATTCGTTTGTGTTTCGGTGTTTATTCTATTCATGAAACATATTATCTCTATCGAACTAAGAGATTCTATACCTACTAGGTTACTAGGTTCCTATAGTACTGTAATGGAGCTATAAAATAACTAAATGTCGTACTAATCTAAGTACGATTAGTTGGATACTATAATAATATCTGGTAATGTATAGTTATGGTCTCACCTGATGGTAAGTGATGTGGTAGAAGGTACCAAACAGGTGATAACTAAAATTATCTGGCTCTAAAGTACAGCTGACGTTCAACCGTAAATGGAGTTGAGTGTTGCTAAATAATAATAACACAAGCGTAGCAAATCAAAGCATTTGGTTTGGTGGGTATATCGCAATAAAACATCGAACATTGTTCATGTCCCTCAAGACTAAATGTAGATTTATATAAATGAAAGAATATTCAGAATCAGGCAAGTAGGTATATATTCAAGAGATTATCTACAAAGTCACCTGCATAGGTACTTTTAAATATACATTTTATCACTTAGACATGTACATATAAGTAACGATTTATACAAATATAATAGAGTGGAATAAATAGATTCTGTACATATATATAATAAAATAGACTGTGCTCATAAAATGCACCTTCTTTCTCAGGAAAAAAAATAATAAATCAGTCAAAGTCCGAGATCACTCGGAACAGGGAGAACTGTCGGAGTCGCCATCTCATATAATAAATTTAGACTGTGTTCTTCCACTATATGAAAATAAGTGAGTAATCTTTGAATAAAGTATTATTAAATTTGCACATTTTATTCACAGGAAATTTCGTAAACGAAATATATTAAATATTATTTCGTTTACGAAATAATATTAAATATATTATTTAAATATTATAATACCTATATTAGGCAAAAAAATATTTTGACCTATCCATAGCAGAGCAGCAGGTAAACTTAAATAACAAAAACGTATAAATGTGTATATACATTTTTTTTTTATTGCTGATAGGTAAGCCTTTAACCACAATCTCACCTGATGGTAAGTGATGATATGGTCGAAGGTGTTAACAGGCTTAACCTAGAATTACTGGCTCTCAAGGACAGCTGCCGGAACACACCGTTAGGTGCTTGGCGACAGATTTTCCACTTGAGGGTGGTCGCTAGCCAGGCGGGCATTCGCTAAAATGCCCTTCCACCATGCGGTGAAGCTCAAGCCAGCGGCGGGATTCGAACCATGGACCTGCTGCGCGGCAGTCCATAGCCAAAGCCACCGAGCATCATGCTTTTTACACTGAAAAAAAAAACTTTACATTATTATCGCCCTGCACTTGTCACACCTCTGTAGGGTCGGTATAAACAATATATTTTTTCTGAGTACCTTCACAAAAGACAACGCATTGACATAGTTGTGCGGAGTAAGACTTAAATTTTATGGCCGGCCTCCTATCTGAAGCAATATGCCTTTGCGTATGCCATCGTTGATATGTATTATACTCGCCTTTGCCCCCTTTTCGGTTATTAGTTAGGGTATTAGATAGATGGTAAAGAGCGATGTTTTACTCTTGACGTGCAAAAAATCTGACGTGAAATTATCTGAATTTATGTATTTAAATTCATTTATTCATATTCACTACACCCCCTTTCTGAAGGCCGAGCTTCAGCAGGGGCGGAGCAGTTTGTATGGTGGCCGTCTTGAAATCGCCATTTTGGATTTTTGACAGGTGTCATTCGACTGCTCTCCCGACATTTATCCTTACTTCTACCTTTTAACAAATTCTATCTACACATTCTAACAAATTGTGCGAAATTGATTGTCGGACAAACAGAAATGTACAGTTGCTTTTCTGAAGGCTTCAGGTAACGGATTGTCTGTAAAATGTATTTTGCAGGTATATATATCAATAAAAAATTTGATTGATATTATCAAACTGAAGGCTAAATGCACATTTGTAATATAACTAAATGCTTAGGCCTTGTACGTGGCGATGGTAAAAGGCCGGACGGCATGACTTTGGTTCCGTGGAGGATGGGAAGGCCTCTGGTATGGGACGCTACCTGTGTCGATACCTTAGCACCTTCTCATATTCCTGCTACCCAAAAAGTGGCCGGTGCGGCGGCTGAACTAGCAGAAGGCCTCGAAAGGCGCAAATATAGTAATCTCAGTAGTTGTTACATGTTTGTGCCTTTTAGGGTCGAAACGCTGGGACCGTGGGGACCGAGCGCCAAACTATTATTCAAAGACGTCTCAAAACGTCTGGTCGACGCTACTTGTGACCAAAATGCTGGCATATACTTTGGACAAAGGATAAGCATTGCCATACAACGTGGCAATGCGGCACAAAAACACGTATTTTGCAATATCTCAGAAACTGTGCGTTTTATAAAAAAATTGTAAGAACATAATTTGTAGCAAATTGTGTTGCCCACAAACATATTTATATAACTTTTTGCCCTAAATTAAATATTAAAGAAGTTATAAGCAATAATAAATTTTTTTGCTCTAACTTTTTTATACATTTTACAAAAAAAAATACCCTAGAACAATGTCGTAGATGATCTGCTCAGGATTTTTTTATGAAACTCGCAGGTTAATTGATAAAACTGAAAATAATATCCACAATTTTCAATACGTTTACACGTTGCAAAAAATGTAGCACAACTAAGAGAATAAAATGAGATAGAAGAAACAGCTAAGCCTACGTATAATAATAATAGTCGTAGCAGGCAGATGTTCCTTTGAACCCAAACGGTTACTCAGACCTTTTCTACCTGCTTATCCTTCCGTAAGTTAAATTTAGTAAGTTCTATGGTAAGGAAAACAGGAATGAAGAAGTAAAGTTGTACGAATTCAACAATTTTTTTTAAGAATATATTTACAATAAAAAATATAATAAGTTAAACATTTCTTTTTGACCGGATTCTCATGAGCATTGACGAACCTGGTCAACTTTGGAGCGCTGTAACAGTGTGTTAATTGAATTAAAATAAAATAAAAAAATCGTCAAAAGATAATCAAAAATGTTGGTCTGAGGTATTATTTTGTAAAGTAAGAAAAAAAAGTTATAGAGCAAGAAAAAAATATGAAAATTTTCTCACTTTTTTGCTTATAACTTCTGAAATTTTTAATTTAGGGCAAAAAGTTATAATAACATATTTGTAGGAAAAATAATTTGCTAAAAATTATGTGCAGTGGAATTTTTTGTAGGACACATCGTTTCCGAGATATCGCGAAATAAGTGTTTTCACCCTTTTTATCAAGATGGTGGCCGGGGCACAAGGGTGGCGACCCCACAAACTTAGATTTGTCTCAAAAGTAAAATTGCGCCCTCTAGGAATTGCAATATTCGGTCCTTAAATTGTAACATTTAAATGGACTACTATGTAGGTATCTATATTTGATTATGTCCTTCTAACCATAATTGTATACATATAGGCAAATAACTTAGTTTTGTAGTTTGTATACCTGCTTTGTGCATGCATACCTTGGTTCATTATATTTGTATAACTGCCCTGTTGGCGGAACGGCTTTAGATAGATAGATACATATCAAACAAATTATTGGAGTACAAAATTTTATGTCCAAGGCGGAAATCGAACGCGATATCGGAGGACGCGGGTTCGATTCCCGCCTTGGGCATATAATTTTGTACTCCAATAATTTGTTTGATATGATTTCGCTTAGCACGCGATAGTGCTTGTAATCATATTTAGAAATATAGAAGGGTAGCGATATCATACCGAGAGATTGTTTTGGCTAATGCACTCAATTACAAAAACAATAAACTTTCTTCCTGCATCATTTAAAAAACAAAAACTTTTATACTTTAGCCGCACCAGCCTTGAGAAAAGGGCTGTAAAATGGCTTTGCTGGAATAAGGGCTCTTAACTTAATGTTGTCTTAGGTTTTCGCGATTGTTACACATAGTAATTAAACAACATTAAACGGTTTAAATCTCGTATATTTATCATTATTTTTGTCCTGACGTTTCAAACACTTTGCAGTGATCGTGGTCACGGGGACTGCAAACTTGAAAAAAAACTTGACTTTCCGTTTCCGATACTCGTTATTTCTCACGCACACTTTTGCATATCATTAAAACTGTATAAATTGAAAACAATATATTTTTTATTTTATAAATGATTTTTTGTTAATTTATATACATCTTAACTTAATTTGTCGATAACCTCTGTAGACTATACCACTTACTAACAATCTAAGAATCCACTATTTTTATTTTAAAGTCTAATTTAGTCACCTGTTCCAGTACCTCTCACTTGTCTGCCATGTTTCATTAAAAAAGCCTGTATAACATGTTCCCTACAATGTTTCTGCAGCTGTGTGTTTTTTTCATAAAATATCCCAAAGTTTAAGGCCCTTACAATTGCGTATGTAGACTCTTCTGCAAGTTTGGTAAAAAAAAATCTTATCCTGCTGTTTAGAAGTGGCTAGATATATATCTGGTTGGTCTAATTTTTACCATAGTTGGTATATGAAAGCAGAGTGGTAGTAAAATAACACCTTTCTGTTAACCACTGTAACTGAAAAATTAAACGAAATAGGATGTATACGAATTACGAACATATTTTCAACATAAGTAATTAATAGTCAAAAATTATATGATAGCAATAAAAAAAACAACCTGCATTATATTATTATGGGAACGTGTACAGTAGCACAGTTATGAAAAACTATAATTCATATTTGTATGACGAGTCGTGGTAAAATATATTGCCCACAACTAACATTTAATGAAATCAAATCCATTTATTTCAGGTCAATTGTACCCATATTCACCGAATATAATATAATATTTTGCTCATTCAATTTGATGGTATTTTACTTTATTCTAATGATGTGTAACATGTAATCTGATTAATCACATTCCAAGATACTGAGAACAATGTTGATTCATTCATAAATTATCGTCCACGCGGATGCCAAGTAACATTACTTTCGTTACTACGGAGAATTTAAAAACACCCCATTTATCAATATATATCGTGCCGTTTGGGCTGTTATGTACCACCATCATATTCCGACCCTTGTCTCACTTATGTTGGTTTAGTGCAGTATGTTTTTTTTTATAAACACGGAGACTGCGACGCAACAACATAGCAAAGAAACTTTAAAAAAAAAAGACATGAAAACAATTTTTTAAATTATACAGTCTGAAATAACTGGTTGATATCGGTTCAATATGATCTCAAATTTGTGTTTTTATCAATATTGAACAATAACTTTCATCTATATTCATAGTTGCCACTTACATTAGTTGCTAGAAGCACTGCGATCGTCAAGGCATTTTGGGAAATTACTTTTAGTAAGTTGACTGTAACTGGCAAACCGTTCGCCGGTGTTGATGAAATTAAAATGAAACCAATAAAGAGTTAAACTGTACTAGCAAACAAATAATCTTCTATATTGTAAGGTTCAGTAAAAAAGTTATGTGTGGTCAAACATAAAATAAATAATAGACAAGTCAATTTAAGAACCCTCTTTCTATTGGGAAGTCAGTTAAATATGTATAATATGATATACCAATAATATATACCAATAAGGTCGAGCAGACATGAACATATGGTAATAAGTAATAAGTCTGTCGACCGTAAGAATAATTTTGAAAAGTAAATCAAATAATCAATTTCTTACTAAGAAATATTAGTAATGTTGAAAAAAATAAAAACGTGACATCAATTGCAGTATATACAAAGTTACTTTATATATCTTTTTTTTTTTTTTTTTATTCTAAATTTTTTTTTTTTCGACTTTTGGTCGCTTAGCGACTACTTTATATATCGAAATTCGTCACGTGAATAAGATTATAAAAAAAGTTGAAATCGTCTCAATGGTATCTGTGTTCGCGAATCTAATATGAAGTATACAAATATGTTTATAAGCGAGACGCGTGCGCCGCTGCTGCACCACGGATTCCGACCTGTGCCGCCACGCCGTGCACACCTGTCTACAGCTCCGCCAGTATCTCCCAGTGAGACCGCAATAGTCCCCGCACTATTGCCGTCTCACTCGGGTCATCGTTCCGACGCTAGTTGCAGACCAGTGCCTTGGAATACGCAGTCCTGACGAAGTTTTGTTTTCTGTGCAGAAGCTGAGCAGCCGCCGAACGCCGAGCAACGCGAGCTACGAGCTCGCCGTGCCGTCGCGCAGAGGCGCTCTAAGACGTCAGGCATTACCACCTACCCAAGTCCCTTGTTTCGGACGAACAACATCATATCGGGCTGGTGGTCTTGTTTTGACCGCACTTTTCGGTGCGCATTTCACCACTTTACTACCCGACACAACATAGTAACAGTCGCGTAACAACACACTTTGTGCTGTTAAGCGACGTCGTTCAGGCGTGGGGTAGCGTCAGCCAAACCCGTCTGAACGATCAAATCCGCCATTTGCTGCGGTCGCAGTGTGACACCCTACGGTGACAACGGCCACTGTTGTTGTTTTGGTTTAACCTTGCACCGTGGCCTTTCCCGCTTCACGGGTCAGCCGAAGCAAGCTGGGCTCCGGGATTACTGGCCTTGGGGTCGCCCCTAGTCAACCCCGGAGTAGCGCTTAGGAGCACCCCTCTCCGCCGAGAAAAAAGCTCGGAGAGGGTACACAACTAGGGCACACCCTAGGTACACACTCCCTCTCACACAGTGAGCTCACAAGGTGTGTGAGGGAATTCAAACCCTTGATAGGGCGTCCTGAGTATTCCCCTCAGGATGCAGTCCCGTCCCTCTAACGGTGAGGTGCAGGTCCTTCAGACCTTCGCCCTCCGCCACCCCGATCTGTATGTTGCTCATATGCAACTCCTAGAAGAGGAAGCGAGTGCCCGCCTCACGGACACTCTTATTGCTCCCTCCGGGACTTCAATCCCGGAGGCCAACGTCCCTCCTCTGACCCGGTCCTTCTCAGAGGACAGCCCGCTTTCGCCCGCCCCGGGCCCGGACAATAGACGCACGGTGGCAGCCCCTCCCCGTGAGAGGTCTCGCTCGCGCTCACCGATCGGGAGGCCAGCGAGCACCCGTCCCTCCATCGCCGTTGTCGAGCCCACTTCGGACTCCGAAACGGAGATGGAAGTAGATCCGAGTCGCGCCTTACGCACTGACTCGGACTCCGACAACGACGGCTATACCGTCGTTGACCGCAAACGCAAGCGTGCTCCTAAAGCCGCTAGTTGCGCAACTTCCGCCCCTCCCGCCAAGGCACCCGCTAAGGCCCCCGCCTCCGGCAAGAAGCCGACCCCCGCCCCGCGCCCCGCGTCTCCTCCCTCCGCTCCGGCCACTACTGCCGCGTCCCCTCAGGACGCGAGTGCGCGCCGCGAAAAACCGCCTCCACCCCTGTTCATTCAGGACAAAACCAAATGGGACATGCTGTCCCGTTTAGTTTCGGATCGTGGGATCCATTACACTAATGCCCGCTCCACGCAGCAGGGCATTAAAGTCCAAGTGCCCACCAGTAGCGACCACAGAGCGCTAACAAAGCTCCTCCGTAAAGAGAGCATAAGTTTTCATACTTATGCGCTCGAAGAGGAGAAAGTCCTCCGAGTGGTCATCCGCGGTGTGCCCAAGGAGGTACATACCGATTCGGTATGTGCCGACCTGAAGGCACAAGACTTCCCCGTACATGCAGTTCACCGCATGTACAGCGGGAAGGACCGCAGTCCCTACGATCTAGTACTCGTAGTACTAGATCGTACACCTGAAGGCAAGGCCATTTTTAATTTAAAAAAGGTCTGTGGCCTCTCAGGACTCGATGTCCAAGCCCCATACAAAAATGGGAGTCCCTCGCAGTGCCATAACTGCCAACTATACGGGCACGCCTCCCGTTTCTGCTTCGCTCGCGCTAGGTGCGTTAAGTGCCTAGGCGATCACGCGACAGCAGCGTGCACTCGCACCCGGGATTCACCGGACCCACCCAGCTGTGTTTTATGCGGTGCTCAAGGGCATACCGCGAATTACCGTGGTTGCCCTAAAGCACCACGAGTGAACCACAGGGTGGCAAGGCATAGGCCGACCCGTCCCTCTTACGACCGTTACCAACGGGTAAGCCCTAAACTAACGGTAGTACCTGCCTCACAGGTAATACCCGCGCCGCTCCCAGCCCGTAACGCATGGTCTAAACCACCCAGTATGGTTAAAACCGTCGCTACCGCCCGCGCCCCGGCCCGCGCGCCCGCACCCGCGCCCGCACCCGCACCCGCCCGCGCCGCGGCCCCTGCCCGCGCTCCGGCCCCGGCTCGCCCCGCGCTCCCGGCACCCGTCGCCAACACCATTCGCGCGCCTCCCCGCGCCGTTTCCCGGCCACAAGCTCCACCTATGCCATTGATGGCTGCCCCTCTTCAAGAGGCAATCAACCTAGTCAGCGATCTGGCTATGTCGGTTGACATCAATGAGGTACAAGAGCTATTCCACAAGATGCAATACGCTCAATCCCCAGCGGACGTGATCCAATACACATTGGAACACGCGAATTTACTTAGCGCCCTTAAGCGCTTCGTTCCCCAGGCCCCTCCCCAGTACAACCACTATGGGTAGTACAACCGAACGCACGAAACCGTACTCAGTTTCGTTAGCGTCATTTAACGCTGACGGCCTCTTCAGACAACGTGACCTCGTCCACGACTTTTGTTGTACCCACCTTATCGATATCATATGCGTGCAGGAAACCTTTCTAAAACCGGGGAAGGCGAACCCTAGGTTTGCCAATTACAGAACGGTACGTGATGATAGAGTGAACTCCCGTGGGGGAGGCACTCTTATCTATTACAAAAGGTCCCTGCACTGCATTCCCCTACCTACCCCGACTCTTGTTAATATGGAAGCATCTTGTTGCCTCCTAGCTATGACTGGTCATCAACCTATAGTCATAGCATCCTGTTACCAAGCTTGCAAAAAGCCGATCGTCCGAGCTGACTTAGAAGCCCTATTCTCATTAGGAAGCGCCGTCATTCTGATTGGCGACTTCAACAGTAAGCACATCCTATGGAATTGTAACGTCAACAATCCCAGAGGTATTGCACTTGAAAACCTAATCGCAGAACTTAACTTTGACATAATTGCGCCCACTGAGCCCACTCACTACCCTTATATGGAAAACCACCGATCTGACTTGCTTGACATGGCACTATTCAGAGGCGTAACACTCCGGTTACGCTCCATAGAAGTGGTTCACGAGCTTCACTCTGACCACCGACCCATTATACTGCGACTAGGTCCCGACCCAACGACTGACCTCCCCCGCCCCACTAAGACGATAGTGAACTGGAAGCAAGTAGGCGATGCCCTAAAGGCTATCAGTTCACCGGACCTAGACAAGATCCCTGACGACATCCTGACAAAAGATGACGTAACCCTTGCGATCGATTCGTTCACCAATCACCTCTCCACCGTAGTAGGTGCATCCGCAAAGGAGGTCATAGTGCCGGACGACCGGCGCCTTGTCATTCCAGCGGATGTGAGACGATTGGTGACGGAGAGTAAAGCAGTGACCCGACATTACGACTCTTACCCCAGTAAAGAGAACAAAACTAAGAAACGCCACTTTGAACGCATGGTTCAAAGTCGCATGTCTGAGTTGCGTGATCAACAATGGGGCGATAAACTTTCAAACCTCGTGCCAAGCCACCATGCTTACTGGGACTTGGCGCGAGGCTTGAAAGGAAGTAACCATAACGACATGCCTCCCTTATACAGACCAGTCCCACTAGTCCCAGCGTTCTTTGACGAAGACAAAGCTGAGTGCCTAGCTGATAGCCTAGAGGCTCAGTGTTCCCCTAACGTAGATCACGTTGACCAAGCTCACCTCGACTCGGTGGATGCTGAAGTCGAACGTAAAAGCTCTGTGGTCACCTCTGAACTCCCACCAATCACCTTAGCGACTTACGCTGAGGTGGAGAGACTGATCAAGGCCCTCCGACCGCGCAAATCCCCCGGTGCCGATGGCATCTCCAACAGGGTTCTTAAAACCCTCTCTCCTCCTCTCATCCATCTCTTAGTCAGCATCTTCAATGCTGCTATGAGCCACTGCTTATTCCCAGACACCTGGAAATGTGCAAATGTCATTGGCATTCACAAACCAGGCAAAAGCTCATCTGACCCCACCAGTTACCGCCCCATCAGCCTCCTCAGTGCCTTAGGCAAACTTTACGAGCGGTTACTTGCAAACCGTCTCCAGTCCCATGCTAAGGAACACCACCTTATCCCAGATGAGCAGTTTGGCTTCAGACCCGGACACTCATGCGTCCAACAGGTGCACCGCCTCACGGAGCACATCATTGAGGGCTTCAATAAGTACCCCAAACCCCAGACTACGCTAGCAGTCTTCCTCGACGTAGCGAAAGCTTTTGACAAAGTCTGGCACAACGGCTTGATCTACAAGCTATACCAATTTGGCGTGCCAGAACGTCTTGTGCTCATCCTACAAGACTTCCTTAAAGCCAGAAGCTTTCGCTATCGCGTGGAAGGCACCCTCTCCTCCCCCCACCCAGTCAGAGCCGGAGTCCCTCAGGGCTCCGTGCTATCACCTATTCTCTTTGCACTGTATACCAGTGACATCCCACGCTCTCAGCCCAAAGTATTCCTAGCCCAATATGCGGATGATACCGCCATTTACACCACTGGGTGGCATATCAACAGACAGTCCTATTTCGTCATGCAACGGGCCATCACCGAGATCGGTGACTGGTTCCGAAAATGGCGCATCGCGGTCAACCCAGCTAAAAGCACAGCTATGTGCTTTACTGAGAAGAAACGCTCCCCTTACCCGAAACCGCTTATTTTGTTCGACGAACCCATTCCCTGGGTTCCTAGAACAAAATACCTCGGAGTCACCCTTGATCGTCATCTCACCTTTAACGATCACATAACAACCGTCCGTAACAGAGCGGCCTTCATAATGGGTCGCCTTGGTCCCCTACTTCGCAAAGAGAGTAAAATGTCTCTTAGTAATAAGAAGACACTTTACACTGCCTGCATCCGCCCCATCATGACTTACGCATCAGTAGTGTTTAGTCATGCTAGTGAGGCCTACCTTCATAAACTTCAAGTCATCCAAAACCGTTTTCTTCGTAATGCAACCGGCGCCCCGTGGTATATCCGGAACACCGAGTTGCATTGCGACTTAAACCTTCCCTCTCTAGCGCAGTTCAATAAGGACTGCGCCCGCCGATACTTTGATCGAGCGCCCCACCACCCGAACCCATTGGTTGTCCAGGCATCGAACTACTCGACTGCCTCTTCTATCCCATTTTTCAAACCCCCCCCGTCGCCGACCACGGCAGGTATTAGACGACCCGGATGACCCCATCGCAGCCATTACGTTGGCAGCTTTAGCGTTATCCGCAAGTCGTCGAGGTAAAATCCCCAGGTGTGAGGTAATCAGAGGTCACACAATCAAACACCGAGCTCGCCGGCGAGCTCGAGGCAAAAACAAGGTCACGATAAATTGCTCTCCAAATAGTCAAAGAGTATTATTCAGTAGGGCCCAATTGTGCAACACTGCAGTTGCACAGAGGCATTTTGCTCCGATCCCCCCCATGTCTCTCGACAGCGAGACAAGCCGAGGTCCGAACCACAGTGGTGCCCTTGAGCTCGCTGTCAACCCCTCCTATAGTAGCGGTACGTTTTCGGCGTCCGCAGGAGACGGAGGTAGAAAGCGCTTTTCGCCTTCTACGCCCGTCTCGGGAGAAGTGCCTTCGGCACTTCTCCCTCCCGGGCTATTGTAGGGCCAGGCCCTCGCCCAAAACCCGGTGGAGCTGGACGACCGCACAGGCGGTAGCCAGCATCTATGTCCTCCCTAAACCCAAACCCGCTGCTGCACATCGCCTCGTTCGGTGCAGCGGGGATCGTTGCGCCGCATGGGCGGAGCTAGCGTGGGAATTATTTTTGACTGCCCCCACTTAACCCTACAAAGTTAGTACCTAATTGCAAATTATATGCGAATAAACAGATCTTTTTCAATTTAACCGGGTAATATATCCCTACAAAGTTAAGTTAGTACAGAACTGAAAATTATATGCGAGTAAACAGCATTTTCAATTTAACCGGGTAATACAGATTTATAACAACAAAGAGACTTTATACCGCTGAAGATCCACTTATATTTTTAAAATACATAAATGTGTCTTCAATGAAGACGATACATTATTTATTATTATTATACATTTATGATTATCAAATTATTTATAATTCACAATAATTTGTAATAAAATATTTCTATTTTATCACTAAAATTATAATTTTGAAGTAGGTTGTAAGGCTAAGTATATGTAATCAACCACCATACATTTGACTCGCGCAAAAAAAATACTTGCGCGTTATTTTTCATAATTTTCGTTTGTTGTTTGTATTGCATTTGTGCAATATTTTTTTTTCCCTCGCAAGGGTGTTGAAAAAGTACGTATGATACATGTGAGATAAGTTGCTCATTATTCACGAGGCTGTGAGTTGCAGCCCGAGCCGCAGGCGACGGCGTAAATCAGCCGAGTGTATAATGAGCAAGTTGCTCACGAGTTTATAATATACTATTGTTATAATATCATAACTAAGATTATGTATTAGTCCGTACAAACAATTATATCTTAGTATAGCTCTATTCTTTGCGTGCGTAAGATAGTTAATACTATTTGCAGGTATATTTTCATTCTTGATAATACGATCCAAGAGGAATTTTATTGCCTCTCTTTTAAGGTGTAATTATTTAGAACACCGTAATAATGTTTCTTTTTACGACCCTTAAAGCGAGCGTCGTCGTAGAGTTCCTAGAATTATTGCAAAAAGGATGTTTTGTAACATTATTAAGGTTTAAACTTAAAAAAAAAGCTTCAAGGTACGATAAAATGCATTTCGTATCATAAGTAATCATTTGATCCTTTCAGTGTTGAATTTAAATCACAATAATTTTTAAAATATTTATGGTTAATGTTTAGAATATTTCACGCGTTATGGATAATGAAAATTAAATACTTATTTATGTTTGTTGGTGTCTCTACCCGTGGCACTAATAAATATAGATCAGTATGTAGGTTCTCCGAGCACCATTGAAAATTGCAGATACTTGTCAGTAAAAATCCTTCTCAGGGAATTGATTGCGATTTTAATAAAGCTCCTGAAGATACCTGATATAATGCTCGCAAAAATGCAAGTTGCTCGTGAAAAACATTTAGATCAATAAACTATACCGTTTGTGATTATTTAAACGACTATAATGCTTGGTCAATTCTTTCTCTGCCAAGCTATCATTTGTTATGACCGTAATTAATACAAATATTATAATAATTTTACTATGTACCTACTCTATAACATATCGTCAAAATAGGTTTAAGAGAATGGTCTCGAGTTTCTTGCAAGTTTCTCTAGCAGTGCCTCTATAGCAGTTTAAGCTGAAAGTGGCAGTATAATGTAGCATAATTCAAAATTAAAACATGTACTTGACCTTCATAAGAAAGATAGCATTGTAGACGCCTGAATTGAATAAATGAATTCAAAATTACAACGAGAGGAAAATTATAGTCATGTTCAGGATTCGAACCCACGCCATCAACCCCTATAGCTGGGGTGCTCTGACCACTTAGACAACATGACTCATAACTCATGGTTAAGAACGACAGGACAAATTAGAAGAAGTCACAATTAAAATCAATAACCAAGATTGTTTTCGTCTAAGACCTTACAAATAAATATCTATCCAATGCCCAAGTTTGGCAATTCAAATTTGGGTGAAATCGAGTAACTTAGTAACTTGTAAAGTTTATTGCGTCACAGCTTGGCTGAATAAAGATTTCGGATCGGAAATTATACGTTTGTAGATATAGCTGAGCTCTCAGTTTGGGGCAGTGTTGATATTGACTTTATTAACATTTTTGGGGGTCAAACGGACTTTTTTTGGAAATGAGACTCCGGTGGACTCATTTATTGACCCTAAAACCTTCACGGGTAAAAGTTGGGGGTCAGCATTATTGTTATAGCTTTGGGTTTGATTTTTCCCAAAAGGGTTAATATCTGCAACGTATGGATTTACGTAGGTATCTTGAATTGGTATTCTCGTATGAAATCGATATAGAGGTCTGCGTTGAAACTTCATTTACACTCAAATATAACACAGATATTTTTTTATTAAAAAGTTTCTTACTCTAGTTTTTTAGGTAAAAGATGCTAGAAAAATTTTTTTAACAAAAAATGGAACCTACTTCAACACCCAAAAGTGTGAAATAACTTGTTGAAGTCGGTACCATGATGGTTCAAAAGTACCTATTATCACAATATTGTGGGCATGGTACCGACTTCGACAAGTTATTTCACACTTTTGGGTGTTGAAGTCGGTTCCATTTTTTGTTAAAATTTTTTTTTTAATCTTTTTAGTGTAACTCAAAATCGGCTTGACCGATTTTGATGAAATTTAAAATGGGACCAAACGACAAGCATCAGCTTTCAAACAAAAAAAGAATTATCAAAATCGGTTCACCCAGTCAAGAGATCTGAGGTAACAAACATAAAAAAAAAAAAAAAACAGACGCCCTGAGAACCTCCTCCTTTTTTGGAAGTCGGTTAAAAAGGATCAAAGTCGAATAAATCATCGAACGTATTCACACCAGTCTCCGTTGACGGATATGTCAATAACGTGGTAATGAGTAATGGAAGCAACAGAGACATGCAATGATCTTAGTAACTAAGAAACCACCGTATCCCACCAGGTAACGTGCGTGAATTTAATTATGTTTGTATGCCTTCATGGCATACGACAATAATGGTATCAATCATTCCAATACCCATCGGAATTAAACCAAGAGTAATTTTTTGATACCGAGAAGACTTCGAGGTCGATCCCCACGCGCTGGATTCACTTTATCACTAGTACCTACAACTAAAACTACCGCGGTACAATGTGCTCACAATGCAAACAGCCGCCCCCAATGGAGGAACATCGTTAGACGTGTGGCTGCCTTGGAAGCGAGCGGCAACAAAGATATGCAACCCTGTCCATCGACAGCCACGACCAATCTGCCAAGGGTGTCCGACTAAGAAGAAGAACATTTTAAACATTTTTAGCGCCCTTTGCATAATTTGCTTAGCCATTCTTAACGGATCAGCTGAGTTGAGGTCTGCTGGGCTCATGATTTGGTTAGGTAACCGTTAGTGGCAATATTACCGAGCGTTTCCGTGCTTCGGAGGGCATGTTAAGCCGTCGGTCCCGGTTGTTGTTTGTTGAAAATTTAACACCTAATACGCTATCATTGAGAGCCAGTAACTCTAGGTTTGCCTGAACAATATCTACGACCACATCATCACTCACCGTCAGGTGAGATAGTGGTAAAAAGCTAGTTTATGAGCAGGATTAAAAAATATAAGCTGTGTAATAACCTTGTTGCGTATTTGCAACAACTATATTGCACCACATAAAATAACTCTAGAGAGAATGTTCGAAACGAATGAGAGTGAGGCCGAATTCATGTAACTCGAATCAGTAATTGACTAATTTGTATGTTCTTCATAATTTGTATTCAATACGTATATCTACCTTCTGGAGAACAATTTTTGAATCTCACCGAAGATTTCAATTGATCAGTGACTAAAAGATTATCTTGATCAACATGATTTTGTTTAGGTACACTGTTAGTTGTCATGGTTTGGGGTGTCACTCTGACTACCAACTTGAAAAAAATCACAGATATGAAAACCTGTGATTGCTCGTTGTTATGAGCTCATTAAAACATTTACGGCATACAATCTCAGAAATAAATATATTTTAATAATGCTTAATTAACTCCATTTATCTGCAACATCAAACCTTTTTTATAAATTTTGTTTTATTTATGTTTCTTATATTTTCTCTGAAAAATAATACTCAACTGCTGCTCTGAACAGTTTCAGTGAACTTTTAACTCACACCTTTAAAAAGATAATTACCTCCAAAAATATAATTGCGTCTTTTGACTCTGTTGAGGGTAGCTGTTGAGTATTTTCTGTCAGGTAAAATATACGAAATATAAATAAAATAAAAGATACAAAGATGTTTTATGTTGTAGATAGATGGTGTTAATTCACAATCCAGAATTATTAGCTTGTATTTATTTCTGAGATTGTATTCGGTAATTTTAACGAGCTCTAGTAATTGTAAACATTACTTTGTAGCTAACATTACTGTGTGAATTATGTGCCACCTTATTTTCAATGTTCAACGTTGACGTTTACAAATTTGTATAATATAATAATATAAACCTAAGAAGTGCAAGCGTTTGAAGTTTATTTCTAAATATAATTAATTACAAGCACTACCGCGTGCTAAGCAAAAATCTTATTTTACAAATTATTGGAAAACAAAATATTATGCAATTATGAAATCGGAAGACGCGGGTTCAATTCCCGCCAGGGGCATACAATATTGTATTTCAATAATTTGTACAATATCATTTTAAGTTCACTTAAAATTTAAATAAGAATTCACCCGTTAAGTTTGAGAAACGTCAGTGTAAAAATACTAAGCAGACAGGACCATTATTCATATCAAAGGTACGAGAAGGGATTTTCAAAAACACGAATTATTTTATAATATTTAGTCACTGTATGACATTAAAAATCGCACCCCTATTTTGTTATCTGAACTGTAAGTGATTTACAGAGAAACGGAAGCAAACATTGAATGTCTATCGTTAATCGGTTTCGTTACACAATAAAACATTCAAGAAAGTTTAATTTTCTAATATCATATTAAATCATCACGGAAACTATACATTTGAGGGATATTATGCGTCAACCGAAAGTCTGACCTTGAAACTGAGACCTTGACAAGCTATAAAGGATGACTCACGCTAGACCGTGTCGGGTCCGAGCCGAGTGTCGGCCGTAGTACGGTCAACTAATATTACCTATATTAGGTATGGACACACTCACGCTATACCGAGCGGCAACCGAGTGACGGCCGAGCAACGGAAAACGCTCGGAAACAACTCGGTCCCGCCTCGGCTCGGCCACGGCCCGTTGCATGAATACAGTGCCGCCGAGCTGCGCCCGAGCAGAGTCGTAGTGGTGCTATGCAAGTGAACTGTCGTTTTTTATCGACATTGAAAATGAACAACGAACGTTTGATTGAAGCTGAGAGGAAGTATCCAGCATTATATGATATGAGCGATGGGAAATATATGGACTCCAATTATAAGTCTTCATTTGGGTCCTAGATTCACAAATTCTCCTTTTTCTTGTCGTTCTCTCCAAAGTGGATGCACACTCCATTTCCTTGGAGTTGAAATGTTTTCAGATTCTTCATCAGTCCAGTGCGATCGCAATAGCCGCTAATTCCAGATCGTCAAAATTCAACATGATTGTAGTCTAGTTACATCACTATTTTTGCTCGGGCGAGTATACTGCATCACGGCGCATCGGTCATTGCTCGGTCGAGGCCCGTCTTTGTAATTACAGGTATGGGACCAGCTCGGTGACCGTGCTACGGCCGACACTCGGCTCGGACCCGACACGGTCTAGCGTGAGTAATCCTTAAACCTTATAAACTAACAACCACACAAAAAAACTCAGCACCATACGTCAAGATCTTTCAATAATAAACAGCTCCCCAGAATTTTAACTTAAATCTGACGCAAACAAAAACCAACGTCCCGAAGCCTTATTAAAAAATTATGACAGTGACGAAATTTACTGGCATTTGCTACGAATATTAGTTGGACTTAGGCTGCGTTAGCCATGAACGTTGTTTCAAAATTTAATATCACCCGTTACAAAGCTGCGAAGCTTACTGAACATTCATTTCATTTGTTATGTGATACGCTTGATATTGATATTAACATGCTCCGACGAACGTGCGAATCGTTGCTGGGACATGTTAAAATAATTTGGAAGTTTGTATGTTGTACTGTGGCAAGGTTCCATGTTTGCCTTCAAATTTCAGTGTGAAACACAACAGTTACACTTTTAAAATAACTAATATTATATTAATAACGATTACTTTTTGCCTGACCTAACTACAGAATTGAGCTTCGTGACCCAAAAAATACTCTCCACTGAACGGCATTATTACTCAAGAAATATACGTGAAGCGGTTGAAATTAAGAATTACAAAAATTTCAATCGCGAGGATGGATTTAATTTGTCTACATAATGGAATCCTGTAATAAGAAATAAGAATGTGCTCGCGTTGTAGGTAATTTGCGTCCGCGTCTAAGTTCCGATACTGTTAGTGTAGTGTTTCGAGGTGACAGTGTTAAAGACTAACGAAAGCCTGATGAGGGTAGATTTAAATCGCTCCCGCCGCTCTTCATGCGATGATACTCGCTTCTTCAGTCTACTCGTGACCACGGTCAATGCAACTTAACCGTATCGTCGAGGTTATAAAATATGATTTTGATGTTATTTCGTGCGTGAAGAGACCCATCAATGATTTAGAAATAAGAATTTGGGCTATTATGCGGGATTTGTAAGTTGTGAGTGATTTGTTAATTGTGAACTTGATGAGTTCGAAATCCAATCGGTAATTTTATGAGAGTTATAATTCTTTACACATTTATTCGTAAACACCCACTTTTATCCGGTAAGTCTTTCAGTTATACTTCATGAAAAAATATAAATTTGTCACGTTCTCCATAAACACAAACCATTATTTTATGTGTCACGTTGTAAAGGCTAACCCATAACCATGTTTGTAAGCACAATGTTATGATACCTCGCATTTTAGCTCGAAAAAGCGCTAGTTGTAATTTTTTTGACAATGTTGATTTTATAACGTTCAAGGTTGGAATATTGTGGCCTCGTATGGAATTGTTTATATGCTGTACGTATTGAAAGACCAGAAAGGCTCCGAATACGTTTATGTACAATTAATCTCTGCCGCAAGCTTGTATATTATGAGTACAGATTTGCCCAATTAAATATTGCAACGTTATTGTAAAAAAATAATGTAGTTTTCACTAATTTTAGTAAATAATACGGGATAACTCACGTGAATCAGTAATGAGACTGCTGCTGCGCAGCAGGTCCATGGTTTGATCCCGCCACGGACTTGAGCTTCACCGCTTGGTGGAAGTTCCGGAAGCTGTCCTTGACAGCGAGTAATTCTAGGTTAAGCCTGTAACCTTCGACCTGATCATCACTTACCATGATTGTGGTCAAAGGCTAACCTATCAGCAATAAAAAAGAAAAGATTTTTAGATTTTGGAATATAAGGAAGTTTTTTTTAGTTTCTTTCTAGAAAATGGGACCGTATTACTAAGCCTCAGCTGTCGGTCTGTCCGTCAGAACGTTGAAGATCTTTGAAACGATAATGGGTTATAATATTAATGTATAAAAATAAGTTATAAAACCAGTCAGGCGCAGATTGGGCACCCGCAAAGGATCTCGGACTCCATTTCAAAAATAAAGTTTTTATATGTTGTTACGGAACTCGGTTGTTTTTTTTATATGTATTTAAAAATAGGAAAGTGACAAAACATCTTTATTATACATTGCTTGAGTGGATGAAATAATATCTATCATATACTTTGAATAGTTATAATTGTAATCTTTTTCGGGAACATAAAAAGAACTTATGAAAATCTCGGCTTTTCAATTTGACGACAAATATAAAAGCCGATAATATCTTGAATATTTTGTTTGTTTAATGTCAAATCAGCTGTTTTTTAAGCTACCACGAAATCTATTCGTACGTGAAATTTCGTAAATACATATTATGCTGTATACTATCTTGACTAAATTTAATATTTGTGTATGTGACTTTATATAATACTGCGTAAAAGTGGTTTTTAATATATCTGTTGGTTGTAGGGGTTAATTATATCTACATGATTTTCATCAAAGTATTTTTGCAAAATTTAAAAATATTATGATCAATTACTTCTCTAATTCTATAATATTATACAAAAGTTAACAAACGTTTTTAAAACATTAAAACTCTGTTTAATTTAAGAATTTTCCGCGCAGACATTTACTATCAAACTATAAATATATTGTTTAATATATTTATAGTTATAGGGTTTAAAACGTTAATGTTTTTTTCTAAAGTTGCGGATAAAGATTCAAAATATTTGTACTCGTCTGCCTGTAATCTTACAAAGGGATGGTTCAGCTTTTATAATTGAAGGCAGCCACGCAAATTTCTAAGCGTTATTGGATGAGGCTTTGAAATGGAAAAACCTTATGAACCATAAACAAATTGTGTTAAATCGTTGGAAGCATTTATTATATACAAAATAGGCTAGCGTCTGACCGTTATAATTTAGTCGATTTACAAAAAGTGCATGCAATTTTTATATAAGATGATGTGATTAAAGATGATATAGTAGCTTGGCTCTCAGCCACTGAAACACACCGTAAGTTTAAGAGTGAACGTTAAAGAGCTTGGCAATTTTGAAATTTTCTACTATAAGTAGAACATTTGTTTCCAACATTATTTTTTTTAAGGTTAAGAACAGTTGTTGGGTAGTTACCAAAGCTCTACTTTTACATTATACTTGGCCGTAGAGGAGCCAGTACGTAGGCGTTACCTACGAGGACTTCAAATCTGTCCAAGAAGTTATAAATTTTTTCTTAAAAAAGAAAATCTATTCCTATTTACCTTGGTGTACTTGTCTTGATCAAAGTCCTTTTGTGGAACGAAGATAAAGTTCGCCTTCACCCTACCTACGCAAATGATACCACTACGAAACTCTTAACACCCTCCTGATAAACTTATCTGATGGAATAGTATAGGTACAGTGATTTATGATCGCAATAAACGGGATTAGAAAGATGAGCATACAGTCATCAATCAACCTATTGTTGTTTAAAGTGTGGGACACAACAAAGGATCAAGTTTTAATCCATTTGTGCGCTTTTAGCCTAATCTGCTTTTGACGGTAACACGCTGGTGTAAATGGGCTTTTTTCGGCCCTTAGTCGACTACTGGTATTACCAACAAGCTTTGTGTTTTGCTTGTTAGTATCGGAATAGATCTATTTCCACATTCTAGTATGTACATGTACTTTGGATTGAATAATCTCTCACAACTTATATATAAAAAAAGATTTTTTGTTTTTGTACGTGTGACATATCTACGGACTTACATTCTTACAATAAACAGTGGAGTGCTGTTAATAGAGTTCCGTTTTGCCATTTTATGCCTAAAAAGATAAAAAATGACGATGAGATTAAGGCGTTGTACAATACAAAAATAGATAGAATTCACTGATTTATAAAGTTTGACCACGGCTTGACGATCTCGAATCTCGATGACTAGAATATGCTAGATTCGTGAAATCTTTCGCAGTACGAAACTTATTTTCGCCTATTGGCCGTCACATATTATACAAGGGTTCAAAGCTTGTTTCCAAAGCCACTGATGCCACGCTGCTCTGCATCAATGCGACTAAAATCAGTGTAATCGAATTGCTTTGAACATTGCCACATTGGTACTGCATGTGAATAGTGCCGTGATTAGAAGCGCAGATTAGTAAACCATGATATATTTAAACGTAGTGTAATGTTTTTACAATTCTAGTTATACTGTAAGGATCGCCACCTCAAGAAGAAAATAAATCGCAAGCGGAATCTTTCAGCGTTCCAGAAGCTGTCTTTGATATCCAGTTCTCTTCCTAAGTTAAGAACGTGTACTATCTTTGAGCATATCCTCACTTATCATCAGGTGAGATTGTGGTTGAGAATGAGATTGTGACCAGACTCATATTAAAAATCTTAACCTATCCTCGGGAAAAGTAGATACTTAGGTCAATTAAGACAATAAACATATTTATTTCGCCTTTCATTGAATCAAGTCGTCAAGATATATCTGGACGACTAAATTAAATTAAATGATTTGCTCATAATATCCACCAGTAATATTTCCTTTTTATTCATAAAGTTATCAGTTTTAATATCATGTGGAGGCTTTCTGCCAGGCTAAAATAATGACATAAAAATGTATCGACCACTGAAATCAAGATAATTATGTTCAAAGTAATTAATTTCTGTTTTGCGTTATCTTATATAGTCTAAACTTATTCCTCCGTACTAACAAGTAGTTCCCCACGAATTGTGACGAACCTACTAGAATTTTACTGCATTACTATCAGCTCAACACATCGCAATGCTTGGCAAAGGCTAACTTCTAATTCTCACTTCGTGGTCCTGTGTTATTTACATTCAGTTGCTTCTGCAACGGTCTAGTCTTTCCCTCTATATCGTGTGTGGTCGGCCACACCGCTGGTTTTTTATTGTATCAGAACACCGCTAAAACTCAATTAACAGCTAAGTGGCAATGGCTGGCAGCTTTCCTATCACGCTATTTTCTATTTTGCCTCTTTCAATACAATGCATAGTATAGGTTGAAGCATAGAACATATTATAATAATACTACGGTTGAAGTACTATGTAACTAGTATAAGTCACGCGGCCTAACACCGTCAAGTTTTTCACCATACATCCTACATTATAGTGACAGAGACAAGGTCGAAAATGGATAACAGCCACTGCCACTTTGATCCGAAATGAGGTTCAGATTCGTCTGGCCCAATTTACAAATACATATGGCAAACGTGTCACTTCAAACTGATTCAGCTGCGTATTCATGTTGACAAGATGTGATGTTGGTAATGTACAACATTATTTAAAATTCCAAACCCATCAAAGTAAATTGGCGAAAAATTTAAGCTTAGCCGCCTCAAAAGAAAAATGCGGTTAATTTACCAATTTAAACTTAGTTACAATCATTGAGCCGTCTTTGCTTAATTCAGTGGAAATCTGTAAGCAAAGCTATTGTTGCCAACTCTGATTAATTTTGAAGAGGTTTACCCAACTTTGATATCTTTAGGATTATAAAGTTTTAAAGCAACTCTGATCTCTCAATTACGAACTAGTAATTTTTTGTTCATTTTTGAAGCATTGATGGCTCAGTGGCATTGGCTATGGACTTCCGCGCAGCAGGTCCATGGTTGAATCCCGCGGCGGGCTTGAGCTTCACAGCACGGTGGAAGGGCACTTTGCGAATGCCCACCTGGCTAACGACCACCCTCAAGTAGAAAAATCAGTCGCCAAGCACCTAACGGTGTGTTCCGGCAGCAGTCCTTGAGAGCCAGTGAAATTACAGGCACATGGGACTTAATAACTATGTCTCAAGCTGACGGACGCAGTGCAATTCGTGACTTGTTACGAATTGTACCTGTTATAGGCAGAGGTTACTCCGCTTAACGTCAGGTGGGCCTCGAGCTTGTTCCGTCACAATAACATAAAAAAAAACATTTTTATCTCAATTGTTGATTCAAATTAAATTCTAAAATTCATCTCAATGTCTACAGAATATTTTTAGTCTATTAAGTGATTTGACGCAAATTTGGGAAAAAAATACATAAATACCTGTTAATATATTGTCAAACGCAGATTAATGTAAAACTACTATATTTTTTGTTTTGACAAACGAGTACTGAGTATGTCTATCGCACATTTCCGATATTGACAGAGTGAGATGGGTCACTGCCGTCATTGGTCAATGCCTTCGTTCTTGTTTTGAAATTGTTAAGGGCCGTTCATATTACTATACATAATACTTCTGAAATTTACTGTCGAAAAAATTACGTAATTATTTTATGATTTAAATTTGCATACTTAGTGTATTTGTAACAAAATTTTATATTCGCGTTTATGATATCCAACAATACTGTAATAGTTTTATATAATATGCACTAGGTAGAACATATAAATCAAAAATTCTACTTCTTGTAATCTTAAAAATTATCGTCATTCTTCTGCTGAACTTTCTGTAGATACGTCTAAAATAAATAGCTCAAACATTTATTTTGTACATCATTGTCGACTCCGTACATTTTTGTTTTTAGCTTCGTTACCTAATGATTGAGACATGATCACTATTTTTATCTATCCACTTTGATTAAGACATGACCACCATTTTTATCTATCCACTTTAGCTACTCCGGTAACAAAAGAGTTCAGACTTCATAAATTTTATAACTTTGGTTATATCCTGCCATAGCCCTTCACTTGAGACCAAACGAGTTCAATTGGGTTGAGCTCACGGTGATACTTCGGCAAACATATGACGAGACGATTTGTTGACTTAGCTACAACATTTTTTTCCAAACGATCATAGTCGAAGACTCAACCGAATGTCACTACAGTTAACTACAGAGTTCATGTGGAACGGACTTTATGTTGTTTACGTCGGCCAATAGCAACGCAGCAAAATTTTCAGTACTCGTTTGTTAAAAAACATAGACTATAGTGACTGTCAACACTAATGTGACATCTCCTAGTAAAAGCAAAATAATTCAAGTTTGGGTTTCCAAAAATGTTGTTGTATGTTAGCGGTTTGTTAAAAAGCAATTTTTCTGAGATTAAAGTCTTGAAATCGTGAAAAATATTTAATATGGCAATTTAAAATGTTTTGAGGTGTACCTACAAAAATGTTATATCTTGTAATTGATAAAATAGTGTACAAGAACAAGAACTCAAATAGAATATATACTACTAGGTAAATATATACTAGGTATATTCTACCAACAAAAGCATTCCTAAAAAGCGGAGCCCAACTTTCTTTGAGAAATGCTCGTTGGGAGCATACTACTAACTAATAACACCAAGAAGGGCGTTGGGATATGGTTCAGAGCTCTGTTGAGCGCCTGCTGTGCAATAATAACATACTCAAGTTGAAGTGAGTAGTGGTATTCTTATGTATTGCTACGCAGGAGTTTCATGGTAAGAATCCCAGAAAAAAGCTAAGAGTGAAAAAAAGATAAAAATTTTGCCTTTATTACTGAAAAAAATTAAAAAACTTATAGAAGTTGGACCATCTAAATGTGAGCTCCGAGATTTTCAGCCTGGTACTAACATTCCCGTGTTATTTTATGGTATCAGAGACGAGAACATTTCTTTGTTTTTAAGTATTTTTTGAGACAATACGAGCCGAGATCTATTTATAGGCCTTATAACTGCGTTTATAACACTGGGCATATCGATAGTATAAAGTCACGTTATTTAAAATAGATATTAAATATAATTAATTGTGCAAACGAAGTACGTCAAACATTTCTATATTAATATTATAATAATGTCATAAACTTATTACAATATCAAGTCACATAAAATTCAATATTTAAATACATTTTAATTAATTCTAGAACGAAGGTTCAGTGACATTAGTTTACAAAACCTTAACTGGGTAAAATGGATTCGAAGATCTGATTTCTTTTTATCCATAAATCATTGGCATGTAAGTTAGCTACGGAATGGGGTAATTTGTTAAACCTAAAATTATGTCAATCCAGATGCCTTGTTTCTTCACTTTGGTAAATCCTACGAACAACAATTTAGTATATTTTCATGCGGTAAATCGTACTTTTGTTGTTGTTAGTATTTTGATATGTCTACTCTGATTTCTGAGGTTGTATACATACCGCAGTTTTGTCATTAGATTTTTCTTCCCATTATAGATTTCTAACAGGCAATTAAAAATGTATATGGATACAACTGTCATAAATTTGTGGTTGTGAAAATATATTCTTGAAGATGTACGTTTTTCTTATCTTGATATTATTCTTACGGCCTTTTTATGGGTACTTAGCGCCTTGATAATATCTGCCCCGTTTCCCTATATTATATTCTATATTATATTCTACATTGGAAGTATGTTGTGTTTTGAATAACTGTAGTATTTTTTTGTTTACCTTAACAACATAAAATAACCATATAAATGTATTTTACTAACGTTGTGACATAAAATGAAACTTGTGTAGCAACTGGTATATAATGTATCCTCTCAATTTTATTGTTTATTTACGCATAAACAGACTAGTCTTACAAATAACCGGACAGATATGACAACTTAATTAAAACTAAAAAACAGAATGGTGAGTAATTTTAAAATAAAATAATGTTGTATTAAATATAATATATTCAAATGGCAAAAGTGGTCTCTAAAATTAATTAAATTTGTTACTTCAACAGAAGGGCGACCTTTACTGAACGTGCGTTACAAAATTTATAATGATCACGGGCTTTGTTTTAATTTTAACAAAGAATGAAAATGCTAATAGGATAAAAAGTTGACAAATTAGTCTCAAACTTTCTACCCTCTGAAATACTAATGGCCTGTCGAACAGCTCCCTATGCGCCATTTTGCGAACCGAAAAAACTGCGACCTGAAATTGTTATAATGGGAGTTCTCAAGCAGAAACGATAGTTTTTATGTAAGACCTTAACTTTTTATTATTCTTTTCTAACAAAAAGTTTTAAAGCTGAACCTTTTGAATATTAAGTGTGAGAAGGTCGAAATCTCAGAAAAATATAGTGTGAATTTCAATTCGGAATTTTCGGGTTAATATTTAAATTCGAAGCTGTAGAAGTTTTTTTTAGACCCATTATGTGGAAAAATTTGACGGGCAATGAAGGGAAACCACTTTAAATCCTTAAGAAAGACTATTTTAATTTCGAAAAGCTTATCTGAACTGGAAATCGAACCAACTATAAATTTAAAAAATCAACGGTTGCTATTTTATTCCACTAGTCGATGAGTCGATACATTCAAATATCAAGCAAAAACAATCTTGCTTAAGGATTAATCTCTAGGGCCATTGATTTTTTTCCACCCTGTATCTATATCTACTTCATATCCTACGTGCCACATTGACACGCATGCTGAGCTTAAAATAAGTAATATTAAGATCAGATGCCGAAGCATAGCATACCATCAGGTGTTGGTAATATATTTTCTACTATAAGGTTGCTATCCAAGCCAGCATTTGAAAAAAATTAAGCCGTGATTCTCAACGTGGCGGAATTAACACTATGGACCCCGTGGTTGGCTAGCCAAGTCTATAGCCACTAGACAAATACGGAGAATTACTATTGACTTTACTTTGATTTGGAACAAGTAAACTTTATTAATTATTTTGGAGGAATTATGGCCGAGAGGTTATAGCTATGGGCTGCTATACCGCAGGTGCTTCACCGTATGGTGGATGGACATTTTGCGAATGCCCGCCTGGCTAGACCACCTTCAAGTAGAAAATCTGTCAAGTAGCACTTAACAGTGTGTTCCGGCAGCAGTCCTTGAGTGCCAGAAAAACGACAGGCACAGAAACTTAACAACTGTATGTCTCAGTGTGACGGGCGCAGACGAGTCCGTCACAAGACGAAATGCATCTGTTACAAACAGAGGTTAATACGCTTAAAATCAGGTGAGCTTTGTGCTTCTTCCGTCAAAAATATTTAAAAAAAACTTGAAATACTGCACAGGAACTTTTGGGTTATTCTATACCGGCACCGTATGGTTAGTTATTCTTCTTCCTTTTGACCTCATTCCACTCTCTTATAAGTTTCTTATTTGAGTACTATGTTTTCAAATAGATACTATAATGAGTAGTGGAAAGACCTGCTTGTTTAAAATAATAAAAATGAATAATTACTAATACTAATGTTACTTTTCCGTCCATGAGTAAAAGTAATCTATTGTAACAAAAATATTAAGTGTGATTTTGAAACTTGAATGAGACTGTTACTTGTGATAATTGTTCATAAACCAGTTTGAAATAAATATTAACCGTGAATCATTGTCTTTTTCCATTCATAACATAGAAAATTTTCATAGAATACTTTCAAAGTTTCATCGCTAACACAACCCGGCCGGGCCCGGCGGACCCTGCCTGGTTGGCTACGAATACAGCCGGGCCCGGCCGGGTTGAGAAACATCCCGGGTTGCATTCTCTAATCTCCATGCGTTTATCTTTCAAACGTATGACATTATTCTCTCATTTCTAATAATTAGAAATGACTGGATAATGTTGTGCCATTCAAGTTATACCACATATCCAACTTAACATTTGCACCTTTGCGTTATATGTAACTTTCTATATGTCCCAAGTTTCATAAATTTTTTTTTTTTTTTTTTTTATTGCCTTTAAGTAGGCAGACAGGCAGGCGGCCCACCTGATGGGAAGTGGTTACCGTCGCCTATGGACGTTTGCAACACCAGGGGTGTTACCAACGCGCTGCCGACCTTTGAGAAATTTAATGACCCCCTTTTTAAACAACCCCATATCGTATTGGTTCAGCCGTTTCAGCGTAAAGTAACAAACATACAGACTCACTTGCTTTCGCATTTATAATGTTCACGTGATTATTCACCCGTACCTTCTTATCAAAATGGTACCAATTGTTATAGATGTTAGACAATTATGATATTTTTTATGTATCCCTTTTTCGTGTCTTTTACTGACGTGACTATTTTTAGCATAATTATTACATCCCATACCATTTTTATCATATTTGATTTAAATTTACTCAAAGTCGAGCACTACACATTTTTTCCCTTAATACAAGTTTAGGAACTGGTGAAACTTATAAATCCTTAACCATTTATCTTAATTAAACAAGTTTCCTGGGAAAATGAATTATACAAGGAAAAGTTGTCGAGAAAAAGTTACGGAGACATCTTTTGTGGCTTTCGAAATTGTATTATAGCAAAGAGTTTTGGCTTGTTTTATTTTTCTCACTTTAAAAATAAATTGATAGTAAAATTTCACTTCTGTCATGGCAAAATAATAAAATGAGTTCTGTATATTATTTAACAATAAGTTGCTACTTATTATTTGATTAAATATTTCCTGTTCTATAGTTAATCAATTCAATCGTGGAATGATCTATTTTTTAGAAAATGTTCTATTAAAGAAATGTAATTGAAAAAATATTTTTTTAATAAAACTGGTGGCGAAATTCCAAGATAATTGAAAGATAGATTGCAGCCATATAATGTATTCTCTCCACTAAAAAAAGACGTAATCCCTATTCTTTCTGTACAATACATATATCGATATCAATATGCATCAAAACCTTAAGTTTAATTGTATAACTATTTCAATACGTTATTATAAACTTAAAACATTACTCGACATTTCCTTATCCCTTATCGTTGCAGAACATCCAAGTACATATATTATCGGGAATGGTGGTGAAGCGGCTAAAAGCCTTGTAGCTAAAGTGCGGCTCCTTTAATGGTGAGCTTATCGATGCGGCTTGGCTTTAGAAGCAACTGAATCTGACAATTTCTATTTTATACTGTGCTATTTGTATAAAAATAGTAGACAGAAAATCCTGTATTAGATCGAAAAAATTAAGAAAGTTATACCAAAATATTTAAATAACATAATTATCTGTAAATAGTTTCTCCCTGTCCATATATATTCGACTTTAAGATGAAAACTGCTTGCAATACTGTATCAAAAATTGTCTTCTACTGAATACAGCCTCCCCCATGTTGGGGGGTTACGTCATTATCCCCACACTTGGCAAGCGTCTTGGGGATCCCAGTTTACGATATAAGTTCCTCAGAAGGCGCTGCTGCCCGCCTTCTACTGTTTTAAATTTAGTCGCTTCTTACGACACTCATAGGTAGCAATGGAAGGGTGACATTCTAGCCTGGCACCCCATGGGAGTTGCAATAATTATAAAAAAGTAACAGTACAAAGATTTCCTAATCGTTTAGTACAGTCAGATATGTAACTTATTACTTATACATATTGCAGAAATCGTCCGTGCAGTGTAAAGAAAGAAAGAGGATCGAGTTAGCACAGGTGACATAGTTACCAACAAACCTGGAAAACTGTACATATCATAGTTGCAATAACTAAATGTATCATGGAGTAGACAAATATTCCAGCTTCGTGCAACACACAAGAAACGAGATTATTCAGTAAATCTTCCAGAAATCTTTTCAACGATATAACGAAATTTCACTGCATCTGGCCGACATGATGCCGCATAATATGAGAGTCTACAAAATATTCTGTGAGAAGCACTAACTGATATTATTCTGTGTTTTAGGTACGTGAGCTTGAGAGTGTGGCATTGTGCCAAACGGTTGTCTTTGCTCAACCTGGTGCAATGTTCTTGAAAATTGTAGTGTTAGAAATGATTTGTTGCAAGCCATACAACAACCCTTAAGTCGTACATACATAGATTTGATTGGAGACACATTTTAACTTGTAAATTAAAGCTGATGCTACCTTATTATAATAAGCTTCAAAGCTAGTAGTCTTCATTCTATTGCAATAGGCGGTGGGATTACTGAGAGATGACTTCTCGGCTTAGCTTAAATATAGTTCAATAATGGGATGTTTTTCCACAAACTTGGATATTGTAATGTTAACTGCAAGTTTGTATAAAGTAATATTTTTTTTTTTAATATTGTTAAGTTTGCAATAACGCCTGCTAAGCGAATTACATTACAAAATTACAAATTTACGACGCGGGTTCGAATCCCGCACATGACTATAATTTTTTCACTCGTAAATTTGTCATTTTGTGATAAATTATTTATTAACTCTGTTTAATGTTTCACTGTTTGGTAATTCTTACTTATTATTATTTTTAGCTTTTTTTACATTTTAGTGCCATTCACAAAATAAGACCACTTTTCACACGTAGCAGCTGTACCAATATCTTGTTATCGTAAAATTACAATTTGGTAGCACGATGGTGTTGATGTAGATTGATTAGTCGACGGTCCTCGCTTTCAAAACTGCTCAAGACAAATTCTCAATGGACTATGCCATGTTCGCCAGCCTTTTACGACCTGTCAGTGTACCAACCGTATCAATACCATAAAACTAATAATAATACTAATACACAGTTGCTATGTCAGTTCTATAAAAAAAAAATCTCTTGCTACCCGCTTGATACTTGAAGGGTTAATGAATAAATGCTATGAGGCGCAGTATGTTCGCATGCTCCAACATATATAGATATAAAATATCATAAAAGTAACTTAAGTTTAAAACAAAAAGCAATTTTAAAACTACTAGTTTGGTAAAGAAAAGTAAAGAGCACGAGTGTTTAATGAACCTAAAAGCGATGCGAAAGGAGCAGCTGTATTGAAAAAAAAATGTTAAAGCATTCCATACATGCCATGTTTAAAACTATTATTTATTTGTTCCAGGTAAGCAGATAGAAGATGCCGTGGGCACCATGCAACGGTAAATTGTACAATAGTAAATTATTTGATTTTGTGGAAAATTTCGTGAGATGTGTTCTATCTAAATATATTTTTTGTATGTCTTCCACAGATACCATATTTAAGTAGATAACGAAAGCTCTTACATTTGTATGAGAACTATGACCTACTTTGTCGTCAAGAGAGGAATTTAGTGTTGGTAAAGACACGCCGTGCGAATTCAATTCAAAGGCACGTCACCAACCTGATTCAAAGGAACGTCAACAATCCCAGAGGTATTGCACTTGAAAACCTAATCGCAGAACTTAACTTTGACATAATTGCGCCCACTGAGCCCACTCACTACCCTTATATGGAAAACCACCGATCTGACTTGCTTGACATGGCACTATTCAGAGGCGTAACACTCCGGTTACGCTCCATAGAAGTGGTTCACGAGCTTCACTCTGACCACCGACCCATTATACTGCGACTAGGTCCCGACCCAACCACTGACCTCCCCCGCCCCACTAAGACGATAGTGAACTGGAAGCAAGTAGGCGATGCCCTAAAGGCTATCAGTTCACCGGACCTAGACAAGATCCCTGACGACATCCTGACAAAAGATGACGTAACCCTTGCGATCGATTCGTTCACCAATCACCTCTCCACCGTAGTAGGTGCATCCGCAAAGGAGGTCATAGTGCCGGACGACCGGCGCCTTGTCATT
The DNA here is from genome assembly GCA_963854805.1 of Plagodis dolabraria. Lineage (NCBI taxonomy): Eukaryota > Metazoa > Arthropoda > Insecta > Lepidoptera > Geometridae > Plagodis > Plagodis dolabraria. The sequence goes on along the minus strand of OY978457.1, from coordinate 19,818,957 downwards.
CCAGCGGATGTGAGACGATTGGTGACGGAGAGTAAAGCAGTGACCCGACATTACGACTCTTACCCCAGTAAAGAGAACAAAACTAAGAAACGCCACTTTGAACGCATGGTTCAAAGTCGCATGTCTGAGTTGCGTGATCAACAATGGGGCGATAAACTTTCAAACCTCGTGCCAAGCCACCATGCTTACTGGGACTTGGCGCGAGGCTTGAAAGGAAGTAACCATAACGACATGCCTCCCTTATACAGACCAGTCCCACTAGTCCCAGCGTTCTTTGACGAAGACAAAGCTGAGTGCCTAGCTGATAGCCTAGAGGCTCAGTGTTCCCCTAACGTAGATCACGTTGACCAAGCTCACCTCGATTCGGTGGATGCTGAAGTCGAACGTAAAAGCTCTGTGGTCACCTCTGAACTCCCACCAATCACCTTAGCGACTTACGCTGAGGTGGAGAGACTGATCAAGGCCCTCCGACCGCGCAAATCCCCCGGTGCCGATGGCATCTCCAACAGGGTTCTTAAAACCCTCTCTCCTCCTCTCATCCATCTCTTAGTCAGCATCTTCAATGCTGCTATGAGCCACTGCTTATTCCCAGACACCTGGAAATGTGCAAATGTCATTGGCATTCACAAACCAGGCAAAAGCTCATCTGACCCCACCAGTTACCGCCCCATCAGCCTCCTCAGTGCCTTAGGCAAACTTTACGAGCGGTTACTTGCAAACCGTCTCCAGTCCCATGCTAAGGAACACCACCTTATCCCAGATGAGCAGTTTGGCTTCAGACCCGGACACTCATGCGTCCAACAGGTGCACCGCCTCACGGAGCACATCATTGAGGGCTTCAATAAGTACCCCAAACCCCAGACTACGCTAGCAGTCTTCCTCGACGTAGCGAAAGCTTTTGACAAAGTCTGGCACAACGGCTTGATCTACAAGCTATACCAATTTGGCGTGCCAGAACGTCTTGTGCTCATCCTACAAGACTTCCTTAAAGCCAGAAGCTTTCGCTATCGCGTGGAAGGCACCCTCTCCTCCCCCCACCCAGTCAGAGCCGGAGTCCCTCAGGGCTCCGTGCTATCACCTATTCTCTTTGCACTGTATACCAGTGACATCCCACGCTCTCAGCCCAAAGTATTCCTAGCCCAATATGCGGATGATACCGCCATTTACACCACTGGGTGGCATATCAACAGACAGTCCTATTTCGTCATGCAACGGGCCATCACCGAGATCGGTGACTGGTTCCGAAAATGGCGCATCGCGGTCAACCCAGCTAAAAGCACAGCTATGTGCTTTACTGAGAAGACACGCTCCCCTTACCCGAAACCGCTTATTTTGTTCGACGAACCCATTCCCTGGGTTCCTAGAACAAAATACCTCGGAGTCACCCTTGATCGTCATCTCACCTTTAACGATCACATAACAACCGTCCGTAACAGAGCGGCCTTCATAATGGGTCGCCTTGGTCCCCTACTTCGCAAAGAGAGTAAAATGTCTCTTAGTAATAAGAAGACACTTTACACTGCCTGCATCCGCCCCATCATGACTTACGCATCAGTAGTGTTTAGTCATGCTAGTGAGGCCCACCTTCATAAACTTCAAGTCATCCAAAACCGTTTTCTTCGTAATGCAACCGGCGCCCCGTGGTATATCCGGAACACCGAGTTGCATTGCGACTTAAACCTTCCCTCTCTAGCGCAGTTCAATAAGGACTGCGCCCGCCGATACTTTGATCGAGCGCCCCACCACCCGAACCCATTGGTTGTCCAGGCATCGAACTACTCGACTGCCTCTTCTATCCCATTTTTCAAACCCCCCCGTCGCCGACCACGGCAGGTATTAGACGACCCGGATGACCCCATCGCAGCCATTACGTTGGCAGCTTTAGCGTTATCCGCAAGTCGTCGAGGTAAAATCCCCAGGTGTGAGGTAATCAGAGGTCACACAATCAAACACCGAGCTCGCCGGCGAGCTCGAGGCAAAAACAAGGTCACGATAAATTGCTCTCCAAATAGTCAAAGAGTATTATTCAGTAGGGCCCAATTGTGCAACACTGCAGTTGCACAGAGGCATTTTGCTCCGATCCCCCCCATGTCTCTCGACAGCGAGACAAGCCGAGGTCCGAACCACAGTGGTGCCCTTGAGCTCGCTGTCAACCCCTCCTATAGTAGCGGTACGTTTTCGGCGTCCGCAGGAGACGGAGGTAGAAAGCGCTTTTCGCCTTCTACGCCCGTCTCGGGAGAAGTGCCTTCGGCACTTCTCCCTCCCGGGCTATTGTAGGGCCAGGCCCTCGCCCAAAACCCGGTGGAGCTGGACGACCGCACAGGCGGTAGCCAGCATCTATGTCCTCCCTAAACAACAAAAACAACATGATTCAAAGGCACCACTTGTCAAAGACATTTGTATCTCTACCGCTTGGGACGCACTCAGGCTGCGTAGCACCAGACTTAATACCGACAAATAAACGGAGTTAGGTCACAGGCTATGACGGTACAATCTATTTGGATGTCGTTCTGTGAAATCTACACATCTGCAATAATATACTCGATGGAAGGTTATTAATATAACGAAACAGGATTCACTTTATTTTCAGAAAACGTTAAGTCGTATTAGGACTAATAACTAATTTAGAATAATATGGATATTTTGAGGCTTTCTTCCAATAACTTATATTATTCAGAAGTTAAATAGAATGTAAATTTGATAATATACCAAAATCTTCTTATCGTAAAATTACTAGCTTCGCGTGCTTGAAATCTTATTTGGAAATGTTTGCATTACAAAGGATAAATGTTTGAAAGGGTACATCTTTCTATCAAATGATGTCCCGTAGTCAGTAGCCCTAGCACGAATAACTTGCGAAAACGTAACCATTTCGTTAACGTCTCGAAATGTCACCATTTTGTATAGGATTTGATCAGCGCCCCTACAGTGCGTAAAAGCAACTAAATTTTGGCAGATTGAAAGGTATTGACATCTAACGTGTCGAGATTTTAACGAGAACGTTTCGTCACGTAAAAAGTTTTGTATGAAATCGCGAGCACGAACCTAATTTTAACGTAAGCTCGAAGAAATAAAACGCCAAAATTGACAAATATCAATCATAGAGGACTATGTATAGGCTGGAAAAGAATTCAAACCTCTTTTGGAATAAATCATTAGCTCTGAGAAAGAAGGTATAACAAATTAGATTTACGCTGGATGACGTCACTTTTGTAATCATATCGAGTTTACGTTAGCCAACAAACGATGCGTTGTGCTGTCAACCATCGCCTCCGTACTGTAAACGTACTGTAAACTCGATACGTTTACGTTACGGACTATCGAAATGTTCGTGTTTGGGCTACTGATTTATGATCGCACCATTCTCTATGACGGTTTTAATAATGACTTGGACCACAAAATCCGTTCACTTCCTTCTTTTGTCTTCGTGTCTATTCATCGCGTTAAGTACATGACTACGTATCGCAGCCCGAAGTGAATATTTTGTGCTCAAAAAATGTGTAAATTTGATATTCGCTTCGTATGGGATTGGAAAAAGTGTCAAATTCCTACCTATTTATATAGATAAAGCAATCCTTTCAATTTGATTTTCAACATCAGTAAGAAACAAGTTCTACAAGTAAAACACAGATTTGATGTTAGTTTCTACGTAATTTATGGTACGTCGGGTAAAAGAGCCCGCTTTTCGCTCGACTTTCTTTTAACTTTTCACACGCTGCCGGCGCTTTTAGCCTTTTGTTACTTACGTCTCAGTAGAACTTGTAAGCATTGTGCAATGGCTTTTGCTAGGATGAAGAAAATCTCTAAACGATAAAAAACTTTCACGCAGGACCTCTAAGCCTTTACATATCAAAAATCTAACAAAATGTAAATACTAACTGGAAGGAATTTTGATAGTAATAATTCGCGGACGCGGTTATGACCCCGCACATGACTTAAAAAAAATTTCCTCTCGTGAATTTGTAATTTTGTAATGTATAAATATTAAAAGTAATAATTATGTTTAATAATAATTCAAAATTTTAATATTTTTATGTTCGCTCCATTCCAATACGATAACTAAAGTAGGATATGAATTTCTTTAGTTATGACTCATTGTCATGTTAGCTCAATTGGTCAGAGCATACCCCAGCTAAAGGGGTGGATGGACGCGGGTTCGAATCCCGCACATGACTTATATTTTTCCTCTCGTTATTAATCATTTACATAAACACTCAAAGTTAGTAAGCGCACGTTCGAGAATCGTTTGAATGACTGACTTTTCTCGTTCGTTAGTTTCGCGTCAAAAATCCATGCGGTTTGGCTACCGGGTGTTAAGATAGATAGATAAACTCTTTATTGAACACCTTTAACTAAACTTAAATTAAAAATGTTTAACTTTAAATAGTGAACAATTGGTGGCCGTATCGCTCAATGCGATCTTTTCTAGACAACCTTTGAGTGAAGAGGAGCAAGTTTTGAAAAGTGATGACGGTGTACAATATAATTATTAATTATTTGTGGCGTATCGTCGGCGGGAAAAATAGGCATAATTATTAAAAGATATTTTTCAAATATTCTTTTGTATTAAATATAGACTTCTGCAAAGTAACGCCTGAAGGTATGAATTATAGGATTTGTCGTAAACTATAACTTAGATCTCACATATAAAAGTTTTAGGGAATATGATAAGGGATTCCGTACCTACTATGTAATCGTGACCTTATTACTAAGCCTATTATGTATATCCGGCCGGCCGTTTTACCTTTTAAAGGCCTATGGTTTGTACATAAAATGTGTATTATAGCGGATCCTAGTGAATGATAATAATAAAAAGTTGGTGAAACAAGTATAAAATTAATAGTAAAAAACCCGACTGCAAATTCTTTGTTCATTAAACATTTTATTTTTCCATTGAAATGAATACTGCAAGTTATATATATTTATGAAAGTGTTTCTTAAAGGCCTTCATTTTATTTCATATATTGTTATTACAACATTAAAATAACAAACTATTCCTTCCACATAATACTATAATGTTAAGAATTAATTAAACAGTTAAAAAAGTTATCCATTTTACTGTAAAAAAAATTACTTAAACATCTCTCTCTCTCTCTCTTTCAGGAAATATTTTTTTTTATTCTATACACATACAAATATATATATTATATGGTGACAGTAAAAGGGTCCTGTTTTAACCCTTTGGGCACGGAACCCTAAAAACCATCTAACTACAAGTTGGTAAGAACAAGGTTCTAAGAATTCTGCCTTGAATAAGATGTGTTATCTTGATTTGGTGAGCTAACTCAAAGTTTATCTATTTTGTATAAAATGTATGCAACAAAAATGTTGTGTCGGCATGGCATCCCCGATGTGCGTGTTCGTCTCGAATTTAGCCCGTTTTATTTAATACTGGCTTTCCAGTCGCGGCTCTGCCCACGGGTATTTCGGTTCTCGCGCAGAAACATTTGTCTCTTTTTTGTGCAGTTGCATAAAAACTAAACTTTGTCCTTTCCCTGGTCTCAAATACACTCGAGAGCAATGAATCCGGGTCACTTAAAGAATGTTAAAAATCTCGGAAACTAAAAATGATAGGTTAATGCAATAAATTGTATTTAATAGACAATGTAATACTCCTTAAATGAAAGTAAAAAAAATATGAGTCACCATACATTTTATTAACACAAAATTACGTAAAGAAAAAAATTTCTAGAATTTTAATACTTCGTATTGCCTCCTCGTGCTTTCATTACTGCGTTTACGCGGTTTGGCATGCTGTACACCAAGTTCCTTATACGATTTTGGGGAATATTCTCCCATTCCTCTGTGAGAGCAATTTTGAGCTCACGAAGCGTGATTGGGGGAGGGTTTCGTTGTTTTACGCATCTGCCTAGCTCGTCCCAAGCATGCTCGATCGGGTTGATATCCGGGCTGCGCGCTGGCCACTCCATACGAGTAATGTTCATCTCTTGAAGGTAGTCATTCACAATCCTACCTGTATGAGGTCGGGCATTGTCATGCATAAATATAGCATCCTCACCTAAATTGACCATAAATGGACCAACGTGATCATTGAGGATTTCTTCCACATATCTTACGCTAGTTAAAGAGCCGTTTTCTATGATCACCAGCTCTGTGCGACTTTCAGAAGAAATTCCGGCCCACACAAGTACAGACCCACCACCGTAGGCTACTTTTTCTTCGATGCATGCTTGCTTGAATCTTTCCCCTGGTCTTCGATACACTCTGTGTCTTCCATCGTGCTTGTAGAGCATAAATTTTGATTCGTCGGAGAACATAACTTTTGACCAATCTTCAATACTCCAATTTACGTGGCTCTGGGCATATCTTAGTCTCGAAATACGATGCCCACGCTCCAGTTTAGGGCCGTTTGCAGGTCTAAGGGGTTTTAAGTTAGATTCAGCAAGCCGACGTCTTACTGTCCATGCACTTGAGTTACTTCCTCCGAGGCGTCGAAACTGATTGGTGAGTTCAGTTCCTGTGAGAAAGCGATTTCGAAGCATGGTGTTCACCAAGTATCGGTCTTCTCGTGCTGTGGTACACCTGGTTCTGCCCGTTCCTGGTCTGCGTAGGTTAGAACCAGTTTCTTCGTAACGTCGGAGAACTCTTTGTACTGTTGACAGCGACACACCGACAGTCCTGGCTGTATCGCGCTGACTCCGGCTGGTTTCCAGCATTGTAAGTATTCTGGTGCATTCTTCAGGCGTAAGCGACATAATTTCAGCTTGAATAATGAATATAGAGCACTATCAACATGGTTTATGTACCCACATAAATGACAGATTACAAACAAAAGCAAAACCAAATGCTGTAATTTCGTAGTTCCATCTTCGAAAGTGGCCCTTTTTCAAATTTGATTTTTTTATGATATAACTTTACAATAACTAAGAAGTTTTAATACCTTCATTTAAGAAGTATTACATTGTCTATTAAATACAATTTATTGCATTAACCTAGCATTTTTAGTTTCCGAGATTTTTAGGATTCTTTAAGTGACCCGGATTCATTGCTCTCGAGTGTAATTTCCATGCCAAATTTCACCCAAATCGGTCCAGTACTTATTCAAATAGTCCAAGTTTATTCGTTGTTGTAAATCCAAAAAATACAAATCTTTCCTCCTTATAATATTAGTATATATATAGATATAGAAAAAATCAAGTCTCTTTATGTATCATGAGCAGAGTTTATATGTTTAGTTTGATACAAAAACAATGATTTTTCTTATAACAAACGAACGTATTATAGATAAATAAAGAAACATTCGGTCCACGCACGAATATCTCGAGGGCATTGTAACAAAAACAATATTGTCGTCTCAGACAAGTCGTGTTATTATTTCGGACTACAAGACTCTGCGCATATATAAAATAAATGATCAAAAGAAAAAACCTATTATCATTGTATATGGATTATAAAAATAAAAGTAAACCAGCAGATATTTTTTATGGGTTTCTGAAGGCTAGCTGATGTTAAGCGACAACCTCAAACACATTTCTTTAATAGTGAGGAATTGCACTGCGCCCGTCACCCTGAGACATACTATTGTAAAGTCTCATGTGCCTGTAATTTTACTGGCTCTTAAGGACTGCTGCCGAAACATACTTGTTAGGTGCTTGGCGACAGATTTTCTTCTTCAGGGTGGTAGCTGGCCAGGCGAGCATTCTCTGAATGCCCTTCAGCCATGCTGTGAAGCTCAAGCGGGCAGTGAGGATCAAGCTAAGGACTGGCAGCACGGCAGTCTATAGCAATTACGGGGCGCCCATCATTGCTTCATACATACTACATGTGTATCCCTTAACGGAATCAGGTTTTTTTTGGTTTATACGGAAGATTTATTTGGCCACTTTCGATATGTTGTAAGTGATTTGGAGGTCGAGGCAAACAGATTTAATCTAGAAGATACATGCTCTGAAGTACAGCTGACTCAACACACAGTTAGGTGCCTAGTGACAGATTTGTTAGTGATAGCGAGGCTAGCAGTTAGCCAGATGAGCATAAAAAGCAGTACCACCATGCGTTGTAGCTTAATTCCTTAGTGGAATTGCCATATAATGGAGAAAAGAACACGTTAGGTATTGCCATCAACCAGGGTTAGTTATAGAATGTACTTAAATACATGAAATATATGTAAGAACCCAATAAACTGTGTTTTATTGCTGCAAGTTTTAAAATGATGTACCTAATATATCTCAGGAGAGAAAACTTATAATTTTTTACCCTAGGAAATTCAATAAAAACAAATATTTTTAAAAGTATCTTAAGAAAACATTAAAAAATATTTAAATAAAACACTTTAAAAAGTATAAAAATATATATCTAGTGACCATTCTATATATCGTACCTGACGGTATTATCAATTATTAGATTTTTGTTTAATAATGTATAGAAATAATATTTTTTTTTTCCAATTTGCTAATAATTTGTATATGCATAAAATTTGTTACTTATAGTATATCGTTACTATATCTAGTACTATATGATCAATGTTTAATAGATAAGTTAAAATAATGTAAAAATTATGAATAAAAGGTTTATCAGTTTATATATTTTTATACTTATTTAAGTGTTTTATTTAAATATTATTTAATGTTTTCTGAAGAGACTTTTAAAAATATTTGTTATTATTAAATATGAATTTCCGCAAAGTAACGCCTGAATCTATTCATTACATTAGGAAATTCTTCGAATCACGCAGATGAGTATATTTTACTTCTCGTTGTAATTTTTTAATGTGAAATTTTTGGGCGCTTGGCGACAATTTTTTTGCTTGAAAGTGACAGCTAGCAAGTATAGCATTCGCAAAATGTCCTTCCACTTTGCGGTGAAGCTCAACTCAGTGTTGGGGATCGAACCAAGGACTGGCGGCGCGGCAGTCCACAGCTATAGGTACACCTCCACCTTCAACCTTAGCTATCCCAATTTAGTAAATGTAGTCACTGCCATGTACTCTTTCACAATAAGTAGTCAATAATTAAGTTTGTTTACCAAAGCGTCAAATCTGATAACGATCAAATTAATTTCTAATGGTATTTGGTTCAACGAATGAGAATTAAAATGTAACTGGAATCCTTTCCCCATTAAATTTCAATTCATACTCCATTATTTTTTATGTTCAATTACGTACCATATTAAACATTACATATTTACGTATGTATTTCAGAAGGGGCGAAAACAGTTATCAGGGATCCTTACCCCGTTTAATTTAAATTCATAATCCATTATTATTTATGTTCAATTACATAGCGTATCATACATATATAAAATTGCAATAGGGGAACGTATTAGCGCTCTTTTCCTGTCATGCGTATATTTTCGCCCGAACGCGGATCCGGATTGCATGCTGGTGATAGCATCCTGTCCACACGCAGAACATAGATTTCGTTTGCCGCTGCAGTGTTTTCTTGTGCGTGTCGTCAATCCGCGTTCCTCGCGCGTGCTGCCCGTGTAATAGGAAAGACATCCGCACGCGGGTGTTTATCCATGTGACAGACCAGGCTTGCATTCTGGGAGTCGAAATGGATTGAACTTTACAGTTGGTTCCTCCCTCATATGCATGATCTAACCGGAACACTTAGTTCTGCTGCATGTGCAGTTTAGAAGAGAAGATATTATACGGATGTAGCTGTGGCTAGGCTAGTTTATTTGGATAACTTCCACAGTAAGTATTTTGTTGTTTACTGTATTACTGTGGGGAGCTGCAGCTGCTAAGATACAAAAAACTTTATCTTACAAAAGCGTGCAATTCGAGCTATGTAATCGGTAATGGATTTTTTAAAGAAATTGATACATTATTTACTACACAACTGCCCAAAAAAGGAGTGTTATAGTTTCAAGGTTCATGTATGCATGTGTATGGGAGTTTTTTATTCCACAAGTTTCTAAATGGCTTAACCGATTTTAATGTATGAGATATCATTAGATTCGTCTTGATAGTGCAAGTGACACTAGGAATATTAAAATAGTAATAATAAAAATAATAAACAAGTGGTGGATTTTAGACTCCATATAGTGAGATATTTTTTTATTTCTAAACCCCTTACTATACGAGTATACCCCGGGACTTATCAAATTGAAGGGCTTTCTGTAAACAACGATTCCATATATATATATATATATATATAAATTGCAATTTTAATTTCAATGGAACGATAAAATGCTTATAGAAAATAAATAGATCGTGTTTTTTTAAACATTTACATAAATTCTTTTTTAAGGAATTGTATGCATCTTCATTCTTAAGTTCAATTAAAGATGCCTATATATAAAGCTTATATACCTGATACGTTAAGGCTAATGTCTTCATAGCTCTTTCAATACATACGTAGTTTCGTCGTATTTTATATATAAAGTGTTCAAACTCGTTGAAATTCTGCATCCATATCCTCGAGTCTAAAATGTATGCTTCTAGTTGGCCAGTACTTACTTAGTTTTTTATTTATTTATTTTAACTTTAAATGTGAAAATATATATTATAATGGTCTTAAGTTTCATGCCTTTTCTTCTCGCAGTGCATCTATTATACTTTTTGCTTAACTTGCTATTTGAATGTAGAATATTTAAATATGCAATTGACCTTCCTAGGAGCACCATAGAAGCCTAAATTGTATAAATTATTTTCACTTTGACTTTGAGAGTTCTATTAAGCTGAAACAATAAAATCCCTATCAGAAAATCTTATATTACATCCCATGAATCGCACGCTAGCTCACTATTGAGAACAGTTGAATTAACTAAAGAAACTATTTCTACCACAACCTAGACCCACAATTGCACTTAAAAAAATACCGTTACCTATCTCCTTGGACTTTTCTTTACATTGTCTCAGATATATCAAAGACATTTTCTCATCTACAAAAACAAAACATAAGTATACCATTTCCAAGATACTAAGACGAGAATGCTCGGTCGGAAACACCATCAGTGTCTCAAAGGAGACATCGCCTGAGGCTGAAGTCCTTTAACTTCAAATGTACTGCAAATGCCCTAGTCGGGAACTAAGGCTGACTAAGTAAAGTCTACGTTGATATATTCAGTGTGGAAACTTTTTATGAAAGATATTTTAACGTGGCACTAAAATTATTCTTAAATGTTCCGTTATTTGTGATATATAACAATAATTATTATTAACTATGAATGATGATATAACATAAAAATGTTAAACACTAGACTAATAAACATGCGGGTATGCCTTAGGTTTAAGTAGTTTGCCCATTCCCTGCAATCGGCGTCTTGGTAAAATTGTGCAATACGGTTTATAGAATTTATTTCTCAACAAGAAATTTACATTTCACTTATATGAGAAATTAATCTAAGGTTATATATATTATGCTTCGACATTTGATGAATACAGTCACTTAAGTACTAGTCTAGTTTAAATTTAGTAGTTTAACACAATTCTTGTAGTTATACGGTGACTTAAAATGTGAAGAGGACAATTATTAATAATGTATGGACAAATTAGTGTAATACAATAGGTATACGGTAACTTAAAATGTGAAAAGGACAAATAATAATGTATGGACAAATAATATCTTTTACACCTTATGAATTTAAATACAATTTGTTAATACGTAACTAAGTGTATCTAGTAAGTCTATTGTATCGGGTATGGTCGGATTAGATACATTAGTTCTGAGACGGAAACTGCTGCTTGTACTGCATTATATTTCGGTACTTCACAATGAAGTAAACAACCAGACTGTAGTTGGTCAGATAGGACTGCAGGTACCGAGAAGGGGGGCTGAAGTCGTGCTGCGCAGAGTGCCGCGGCTCCTAGAAAGGCCACTCACACGTACCCGCCGTGCCCGAAATGCGCCATCTAATCGGGCGCGTAGACCTACAATAGCCCTTTTGTTCCGGTCTGTAGAATAATATATTTGAATAAATGATTTCATGAAATCCCCTAATTCATCTATAGATTTTATTTTATTAAGTGTGTCAAATATTAGGCAAACAAGTTTTTGATTGAGTTCAATATATAGAATCAATATTGGTTTTAAGAGGTTTTTAAGTAACCTGCCCGTGGAGTGCAGGGCTGGAATATCAGCCCCCATATCTTTCCGTGTTTTGAGTGTTTATGTTGGGTGTCGTAAGATGCGACTATGGGTAAAATACTGGAAGGTGGACAACTGCGCCTTCTGAGGAACTGCTGGTGTCAAGTTTTCTAGCTGTGGCTATTATTACACATATCTAGTTATTTAAATAAATAGCATAGAAAAAATTAAATCACGTTTATTATAAGTCATGTGAAGCAGTGATAGCTCAGTGGCTTTGACTATGGACTGCCGCGCAGCAGGTCCATGGTTCTAATCCCGCCGCGGGCTTGTGCTTCACCGCATGGTGGAAGGCCATTATTGCGAATGCCCGCCTGGCTAGCGACCACCCTCATGTAGAAAATCTGTCGCCAAGCACCTAACGGTGTGTTCCGGCAGCTGTCCTTGAGAGCCAGTCATTCTAGGTTAAGCCTGTTAACACCTTCGACAACATCATCACTTACCATCAGGTGAGATTGTAGTCAAAGGCTTAGCTATCAGCAATAAAAAAAAAATGTGTAGGTGACCACGATTACTGCAGTGTTTGAAACGTCTTCGGAATAAAATTAAACTTCAAACATTTTTTTTTTAAATTTACTCATTTCAATGCTTACTAAGTACATTGTGTTTGACACGTCCAAACTTCGGATACCGACAATGCGATCTAGGATCGACGTCGCTGTATTATTTTGAACAGATGTACTCAAAATTGTACGCACTAAAAACCATTTATCCCAGATTATTACGCATCATCGCAGCATAAATATTTCAGTTGAATCAAACATTTTCTCCATGTGTTTCTGTTGCACAAGTGAAACTAATGAATCTGCACCCTAATAGCTGCAAATGACGTAAGTCTCATCTGAGCTGTTATTAAGTTTTGGTCTAAGCTAACGATGAAGCTCCAAGCTTAGCAAAGTTATCTAAGTTTAAAATTTAAATGAAAATTTCAAGCTAGATAAATGAGCAATACAGCAATTTCACAGTAAGTCTACTAACATGTCTGGAAAAACTAAGTATAAAACAAATGTAATATTTCTCACCGTGAACTTCTATAATATTTTTTACAGGCTTTGCTTTTCACGTAGGATTACCATTAATATCATTATTAAGTGAGATAGAGGTATCAATTCTTTTGAACCATAAAAAATAATTCTAGCTGGTAAAACAGGACTATTAAAATAATTAAACAAATTATGAGCAAGTCTCTTTTTTTTATTTAAGTTTTTTGTTTGCGTGTGTCGTTGGCGTGAAATTTTAAAATTGGAATAATTGTTTTTACTACAAATAAACTCTTTCAATTACTCCTATGCTTGTTTAAATGTGCAACCTTACAATTTATTTTTGGGTATCGTAAAAGGTGACAAAACGAGAATATCATAAGGTGGGCAGCATAGCACCTTCTGCAGAACTGCCATCCCCAATATTCTTGCCAGCCGTGGGGATTATGGAAAAAAAAACTTCTAGGATACTTTAAGAGTAAATTCTCCATCTTATTTTTCAGTTACATGTTGGTGCGCCAAATTTAAATATGGAAAAACATCAAAGATGTTTCTCGCTCGGGCCGCTTCACGACGGTAGTGACCGAAGAAATGGTCAAATAAGTCGAAAATATTGTTTTAGCTGATTGTTTTGTGACGTTATGTTTCAAGGAAACAAAAAAAAATATAAATATTGCATTGAATTTCATACGAACGCTTGGGGATGAATGAAGTATCCGCGCATTGGGTCTCCAGATAGCTTACCAATGCACTAAAATAAACCAACTGAGCATTTCTTGAGCTTTTTTGAATTTACGACCTCCTGATCTTTATGTTCTCGATTTTTATTGATGACACGTAGGTTCACTATCACAGATATCCAGTCACCAAATTACGTGTCTGACTTGGAATAGACATCATATTTAACCCCTAAGAAATTTGATGCAAGTCAACCCCAAAACTGATCATGGGCTTTTCAAAGTACGGAGGTGGTCATTGTAAAATATTTCAATCATGAAGCTACGTACTGTTTCGGGCTTGTTTTATATAGAACAATAAAAAACTTTTGTATCGAAATTTCCGAGAAACGGTGAGGCAAACTAGAAGTAATTGTTTTGTTCTATCATGATACTGTGCCGGCTCACAGGGCCGTTGCTATGGCTGCAATTCAAGACGCTACGAGTAGCTTCGAATTACTTGTGCATTCTCCATGTTCACCCGATCTTGCAATTAGTAATTTCTATCTCAGTAGTTGCTCCAGTACTTCGGTACTGCAGCGACTACTGCTTACTTTTTATATGCTCAGGATGAAGAGATAAAAAAAAAGGAATTTTAAACGTACAAATTAGTTATTATAAAGGGTTGTTTCAGATTGTTTAAGTAAGTTCCGGTTATACTAGCCAGAACATACTTATTAAACAAAACACTATCTTTGCGTTATACAGTCGTCGATTGAAACGTGTGCATATCAACTGTCATTTAATCATTCAGTTATTTTATGTGTTGCTTAGCAACCCGAAACTTTATTAGGACATTCTAAAACGGGGCCTAAGTAAAAAATATTTAAAAAAACCAACAAAAAAAAAACGAAACCGACTTCCTACACCGAATAGTTTGAAATAACGTGTTGAAGTCGGTACCGTGCTGATTTAAAACACTGGCATCACATTAACAAGTTCCTACTTCCACTATTTATATCATACTATTCAATGTTGAAAGTGCGATCCGTTTATTTTTGAAAAAAAACACGTTTTTTATTTTTTATACGCAGACTGTTTACAAGATCATTCACTTGCCTAGAATACTGTTAATCATCGACAATAGCAAATGATACCATTAAATCATCTAATATATGCGAAATACATTTTTTCAGGTAATTGACTATAACTAAAAAACTACGCAACTGGCTCTTATAACATTTATATAAGACATCCTCGGAAGCATACCCTATCCAACAATCATCATCATCAATTCATAATTGATGGTATAATAGCGTAAAATACTCAAAAAATAACAGATAATCAAATTAGAACCTCCTACTTAATTTGGAAGTCGGTTAAACGTATGAAATGCGTGGAAGTCGATAGCAACCTAATTAAAACTTTGACCTCACATTATCAAGGTAAGTAGTAGTAGAAAATCTGTCGCCAAGCACCTTACCATGTGTTCCAGCAGCTGGCCTTGAGAGCCATTAATTCTAGGTTAAGCCTGTTAACACATTCGACCACATCATCACTTACCATCAGGTGAGATTGTTGTCAAAGTCTTACCTATAAGCAATAAAAAAAATTATGAAGGTCCAACTTTTACAAGTTATTTGATATTTTTGAAGTCGGTTACGTTATTTTGTAAAAAAAAAAACTCATTTTAGTTACACGTACTGCTCGCAAGAGCATTTTATATTCTAAAATATTGTTCACTTGTTCAGGAATTACCATTTAGGTAAGAAAATACATTGTTCAGTTATAATATTGATATTGATGTTTAAACGGGACCAACTTAGAAGTATACAACACCAACAAAAAAGAAACATCAAAATCAGTGGAGTAATGGCGGAACAAACAAACCAAACGGAATAAACCTCCTAGTATCAGTTAAAGAGGCGACCGAATCGAAGCATAAAATAACGTTTAATAACAGTCCAACATACTCCTTCTCATAATTTATTGAACGATTTAGTGAAATCAGGCATTACACCTGCTTCACTAATATATTGATGCACATTTCAAATAAGAATAATTATAGATGTAATGGACATCAGGGGTGCAGATGTATTTTTAATCTTTCATGGATTCACCAGGCATTTGAAGCGCTAGCAGCGAAGTTTGCTTAGCCATTCTGAACCGATCAGCAAAGCTAAGCAACGTCCGCCGCGGTCATGAGTTGGATGTGGTTAGTTATTCTTCTTCCTTTTGACCTCATTCCACTCTCGTATCAGTTTCTTATTTTGAGTACTATGTTTTCAAATAGATACCATAATGAGTAGTGGAAAGACCTGCTTGCTTAAACTAATAAAAATGAATAATTACTAATACTAATGTTACTTCTCCGTCCACAAGTAAAAAAATCAATTGTAACAAAAATATTAAGTGTGATTTTGAAACTTGAATGAGACTGTTACTTGTGATAATTGTTCATAAACCAGTTTGAAATAAATATTAACCGTGAATCATTGTCTTTTCCCATTCATAACATAGAATACTTTCAAAGTTTCATCGCTAACACAACCCGGCCGGGCCCGGCGGACCCTGCCTGGTTGGCTACGAATACAGCCGGGCCCGGCCGGGTTGAGAAATATCCCGGGTTGCATTCTCTAATCTCCATGCGTTTATCTTTCAAACGTATGACATTATTCTCTCATTTCTAATAATTAGAAATGACTGGATAATGTTGTGCCATTCAAGTTATACCACATATCCAACTTAACATTTGCACCTTTGCGTTATATGTAACTTTCTATATGTCCCAAGTTTCATCAACATTGGTTCAGCCGTTTCAGCGTAAAGTAACAAACATACAGACTCACTTGCTTTCGCATTTATAATGTTCACGTGATAATTCACCCGTACCTTCTTATCAAAATGGTACCAATTGTTATAGATGTTAGACAATTATGATATTTTTTTTGTATCCCTTTTTCGTGTCTTTTACTGACGTGACTATTTTTAGCATAATTATTACATCCCATACCATTTTTATCATATTTGATTTAAATTTACTCAAAGTCGAGCACTACACATTTTTTCCCTTAATACAAGTTTAGGAACTGGTGAAACTTATAAATCCTTAACCATTTATCTTAATTAAACAAGTTTCCTGGGAAAATGAATTATACAAGGAAAAGTTGTCGAGAAAAAGTTACGGAGACATCTTTTGTGGCTTTCGAAATTGTATTATAGCAAAGAGTTTTGGCTTGTTTTATTTTTCTCACTTTAAAAATAAATTGATAGTAAAATTTCACTTCTGTCATGGCAAAATAATAAAATGAGTTCTGTATATTATTTAACAATAAGTTGCTACTTATTATTTGATTAAATATTTCCTGTTCTATAGTTAATCAATTCAATCGTGGAATGATCTATTTTTTAGAAAATGTTCTATTAAAGAAATGTAATTGAAAAAATATTTTTTTAATAAAACTGGTGGCGAAATTCCAAGATAATTGAAAGATAGATTGCAGCCATATAATGTATTCTCTCCACTAAAAAAAGACGTAATCCCTATTCTTTCTGTACAATACATATATCGATATCAATATGCATCAAAACCTTAAGTTTAATTGTATAACTATTTCAATACGTTATTATAAACTTAAAACATTACTCGACATTTCCTTATCCCTTATCGTTGCAGAACATCCAAGTACATATATTATCGGGAATGGTGGTGAAGCGGCTAAAAGCCTTGTAGCTAAAGTGCGGCTCCTTTAATGGTGAGCTTATCGATGCGGCTTGGCTTTAGAAGCAACTGAATCTGACAATTTCTATTTTATACTGTGCTATTTGTATAAAAATAGTAGACAGAAAATCCTGTATTAGATCGAAAAAATTAAGAAAGTTATACCAAAATATTTAAATAACATAATTATCTGTAAATAGTTTCTCCCTGTCCATATATATTCGACTTTAAGATGAAAACTGCTTGCAATACTGTATCAAAAATTGTCTTCTACTGAATACAGCCTCCCCCATGTTGGGGGGTTACGTCATTATCCCCACACTTGGCAAGCGTCTTGGGGATCCCAGTTTACGATATAAGTTCCTCAGAAGGCGCTGCTGCCCGCCTTCTACTGTTTTAAATTTAGTCGCTTCTTACGACACTCATAGGTAGCAATGGAAGGGTGACATTCTAGCCTGGCACCCCATGGGAGTTGCAATAATTATAAAAAAGTAACAGTACAAAGATTTCCTAATCGTTTAGTACAGTCAGATATGTAACTTATTACTTATACATATTGCAGAAATCGTCCGTGCAGTGTAAAGAAAGAAAGAGGATCGAGTTAGCACAGGTGACATAGTTACCAACAAACCTGGAAAACTGTACATATCATAGTTGCAATAACTAAATGTATCATGGAGTAGACAAATATTCCAGCTTCGTGCAACACACAAGAAACGAGATTATTCAGTAAATCTTCCAGAAATCTTTTCAACGATATAACGAAATTTCACTGCATCTGGCCGACATGATGCCGCATAATATGAGAGTCTACAAAATATTCTGTGAGAAGCACTAACTGATATTATTCTGTGTTTTAGGTACGTGAGCTTGAGAGTGTGG
Source organism: Plagodis dolabraria (assembly GCA_963854805.1). Classification (NCBI taxonomy): domain Eukaryota; kingdom Metazoa; phylum Arthropoda; class Insecta; order Lepidoptera; family Geometridae; genus Plagodis; species Plagodis dolabraria. The sequence goes on along the minus strand of OY978457.1, from coordinate 19,800,665 downwards.
CATTGTGCCAAATGGTTGTCTTTGCTCAACCTGGTGCAATGTTCTTGAAAATTGTAGTGTTAGAAATGATAGCAAGCAAGATAGATAGCAATGATAGATAGCAAGCCATACAACAACCCTTAAGTCGAGCATACATAGATTTGATTGGAGACACATTTTAACTTGTAAATTAAAGCTGATGCTACCTTATTATAATAAGCTTCAAAGCTAGTAGTCTTCATTCTATTGCAATAGGCGGTGGGATTACTGAGAGATGACTTCTCGGCTTAGCTTAAATATAGTTCAATAATGGGATGTTTTTCCACAAACTTGGATATTGTAATGTTAACTGCAAGTTTGTATAAAGTAATATATATTTTTTAATATTGTTAAGTTTGCAATAACGCCTGCTAAGCGAATTACATTACAAAATTACAAATTTACGACGCGGGTTCGAATCCCGCACATGACTATAATTTTTTCACTCGTAAATTTGTCATTTTGTGATAAATTATTTATTAACTCTGTTTAATGTTTCACTGTTTGGTAATTCTTACTTATTATTATTTTTAGCTTTTTTTACATTTTAGTGCCATTCACAAAATAAGACCACTTTTCACACGTAGCAGCTGTACCAATATCTTGTTATCGTAAAATTACAATTTGGTAGCACGATGGTGTTGATGTAGATTGATTAGTCGACGGTCCTCGCTTTCAAAACTGCTCAAGACAAATTCTCAATGGACTATGCCATGTTCGCCAGCCTTTTACGACCTGTCAGTGTACCAACCGTATCAATACCATAAAACTAATAATAATACTAATACACAGTTGCTATGTCAGTTCTATAAAAAAAAAATCTCTTGCTACCCGCTTGATACTTGAAGGGTTAATGAATAAATGCTATGAGGCGCAGTATGTTCGCATGCTCCAACATATATAGATATAAAATATCATAAAAGTAACTTAAGTTTAAAACAAAAAGCAATTTTAAAACTACTAGTTTGGTAAAGAAAAGTAAAGAGCACGAGTGTTTAATGAACCTAAAAGCGATGCGAAAGGAGCAGCTGTATTGAAAAAAAAATGTTAAAGCATTCCATACATGCCATGTTTAAAACTATTATTTATTTGTTCCAGGTAAGCAGATAGAAGATGCCGTGGGCACCATGCAACGGTAAATTGTACAATAGTAAATTATTTGATTTTGTGGAAAATTTCGTGAGATGTGTTCTATCTAAATATATTTTTTGTATGTCTTCCACAGATACCATATTTAAGTAGATAACGAAAGCTCTTACATTTGTATGAGAACTATGACCTACTTTGTCGTCAAGAGAGGAATTTAGTGTTGGTAAAGACACGCCGTGCGAATTCAATTCAAAGGCACGTCACCAACCTGATTCAAAGGCACCACTTGTCAAAGACATTTGTATCTCTACCGCTTGGGACGCACTCAGGCTGCGTAGCGCCAGACTTAATACCGACAAATAAACGGAGTTAGGTCACAGGCTATGACGGTACAATCTATTTGGATGTCGTTCTGTGAAATCTACACATCTGCAATAATATACTCGATGGAAGGTTATTAATATAACGAAACAGGATTCACTTTATTTTCAGAAAACGTTAAGTCGTATTAGGACTAATAACTAATTTAGAATAATATGGATATTTTGAGGCTTTCTTCCAATAACTTATATTATTCAGAAGTTAAATAGAATGTAAATTTGATAATATACCAAAATCTTCTTATCGTAAAATTACTAGCTTCGCGTGCTTGAAATCTTATTTGGAAATGTTTGCATTACAAAGGATAAATGTTTGAAAGGGTACATCTTTCTATCAAATGATGTCCCGTAGTCAGTAGCCCTAGCACGAATAACTTGCGAAAACGTAACCATTTCGTTAACGTCTCGAAATGTCACCATTTTGTATAGGATTTGATCAGCGCCCCTACAGTGCGTAAAAGCAACTAAATTTTGGCAGATTGAAAGGTATTGACATCTAACGTGTCAAGATTTTAACGAGAACGTTTCGTCACGTAAAAAGTTTTGTATGAAATCGCGAGCACGAACCTAATTTTAACGTAAGCTCGAAGAAATAAAACGCCAAAATTGACAAATATCAATCATAGAGGACTATGTATAGGCTGGAAAAGAATTCAAACCTCTTTTGGAATAAATCATTAGCTCTGAGAAAGAAGGTATAACAAATTAGATTTACGCTGGATGACGTCACTTTTGTAATCATATCGAGTTCACGTTAGCCAACAAACGATGCGTTGTGCTGTCAACCATCGCCTCCGTACTGTAAACTCGATACGTTTACGTTACGGACTATCGAAATGTTCGTGTTTGGGCTACTGATTTATGATCGCACCATTCTCTATGACGGTTTTAATAATGACTTGGACCACAAAATCCGTTCACTTCCTTCTTTTGTCTTCGTGTCTATTCATCGCGTTAAGTACATGACTACGTATCGCAGCCCGAAGTGAATATTTTGTGCTCAAAAAATGTGTAAATTTGATATTCGCTTTGTATGGGATTGGAAAAAGTGTCAAATTCCTACCTATTTATATAGATAAAGCAATCCTTTCAATTTGATTTTCAACATCAGTAAGAAACAAGTTCTACAAGTAAAACACAGATTTGATGTTAGTTTCTACGTAATTTATGGTACGTCGGGCAAAAGAGCCCGCTTTTCGCTCGACTTTCTTTTAACTTTTCACACGCTGCCGGCGCTTTTAGCCTTTTGTTACTTACGTCTCAGTAGAACTTGTAAGCATAGTGCAATGGCTTTTGCTAGGATGAAGAAAATCTCTAAACGATAAAAAACTTTCACGCAGGACCTCTAAGCCTTTACATATCAAAAATCTAACAAAATGTAAATACTAACTGGAAGGAATTTTGATAGTAATAATTCGCGGACGCGGTTATGACCCCGCACATGACTTAAAAAAAATTTCCTCTCGTGAATTTGTAATTTTGTAATGTATAAATATTAAAAGTAATAATTATGTTTAATAATAATTCAAAATTTTAATATTTTTATTTTCGCTCCATTCCAATACGATAACTAAAGTAGGATATGAATTTCTTTAGTTATGACTCATTGTCATGTTAGCTCAATTGGTCAGAGCATACCCCAGCTAAAGGGGTGGATGGACGCGGGTTCGAATCCCGCACATGACTTATATTTTTCCTCTCATTATCATTTACATAAACACTCAAAGTTAGTAAGCGCACGTACGAGAATCGTTTGAATGACTGACTTTTCTCGTTCGTTAGTTTCGCGTCAAAAATCCATGCGGTTTGGCTACCGGGTGTTAAGATAGATAGATAAACTCTTTATTGAACACCTTTAATATAAACTTAAATTAAAAATGTTTAACTTTAAATAGTGAACAATTGGTGGCCGTATCGCTCAATGCGATCTTTTCTAGACAACCTTTGAGTGAAGAGGAGCAAGTTTTGAAAAGTGATGACGGTGTACAATATAATTATTAATTATTTGTGGCGTATCGTCGGCGGGAAAAATAGGCATAATTATTAAAAGATATTTTTCAAATATTCTTTTGTATTAAATATAGACTTCCGCAAAGTAACGCCTGAAGGTATGAATTATAGGATTTGTCGTAAACTATAACTTAGATCTCACATATAAAAGTTTTAGGGAATATGATAAGGGATTCCGTACCTACTATGTAATCGTGACCTTATTACTAAGCCTATTATGTATATCCGGCCGGCCGTTTTACCTTTTAAAGGCCTATGGTTTGTACATAAAATGTGTATTATAGCGGATCCTAGTGAATGATAATAATAAAAAGTTGGTGAAACAAGTATAAAATTAATAGTAAAAAACCCGACTGCAAATTCTTTGTTCATTAAACATTTTATTTTTCCATTGAAATGAATACTGCAAGTTATATATATTTATGAAAGTGTTTCTTAAAGGCCTTCATTTTATTTCATATATTGTTATTACAACATTAAAATAACAAACTATTCCTTCCACATAATACTATAATGTTAAGAATTAATTAAACAGTTAAAAAAGTTATCCATTTTACTGTAAAAAAATTTACTTAAACATCTCTCTCTCTCTCTCTTTCAGGAAATATTTTTTTTTATTCTATACACATACAAATATATATATTATATGGTGACAGTAAAAGGGTCCTGTTTTAACCCTTTGGGCACGGAACCCTAAAAACCATCTAACTACAAGTTGGTAAGAACAAGGTTCTAAGAATTCCGCCTTGAATAAGATGTGTTATCTTGATTTGGTGAGCTAACTCAAAGTTTATCTATTTTGTATAAAATGTATGCAACAAAAATGTTGTGTCGGCATGGCATCCCCGATGTGCGTGTTCGTCTCGAATTTAGCCCGTTTTATTTAATACTGGCTTTCCAGTCGCGGCTCTGCCCACGCGTATTTCGGTTCTCGCGCAGAAACATTTGTCTCTTTTTTGTGCAGTTGCATAAAAACTAAACTTTGTCCTTTCCCTGGTCTCAAATACACTCGAGAGCAATGAATCCGGGTCACTTAAAGAATGTTAAAAATCTCGGAAACTAAAAATGATAGGTTAATGCAATAAATTGTATTTAATAGACAATGTAATACTCCTTAAATGAAAGTAAAAAAAATATGAGTCACCATACATTTTATTAACACAAAATTACGTAAAGAAAAAAATTTCTAGAATTTTAATACTTCGTATTGCCTCCTCGTGCTTTCATTACTGCGTTTACGCGGTTTGGCATGCTGTACACCAAGTTCCTTATACGATTTTGGGGAATATTCTCCCATTCCTCTGTGAGAGCAATTTTGAGCTCACGAAGCGTGATTGGGGGAGGGTTTCGTTGTTTTACGCATCTGCCTAGCTCGTCCCAAGCATGCTCGATCGGGTTGATATCCGGGCTGCGCGCTGGCCACTCCATACGAGTAATGTTCATCTCTTGAAGGTAGTCATTCACAATCCTACCTGTATGAGGTCGGGCATTGTCATGCATAAATATAGCATCCTCACCTAAATTGACCATAAATGGACCAACGTGATCATTGAGGATTTCTTCCACATATCTTACGCTAGTTAAAGAGCCGTTTTCTATGATCACCAGCTCTGTGCGACTTTCAGAAGAAATTCCGGCCCACACAAGTACAGACCCACCACCGTAGGCTACTTTTTCTTCGATGCATGCTTGCTTGAATCTTTCCCCTGGTCTTCGATACACTCTGTGTCTTCCATCGTGCTTGTAGAGCATAAATTTTGATTCGTCGGAGAACATAACTTTTGACCAATCTTCAATACTCCAATTTACGTGGCTCTGGGCATATCTTAGTCTCGAAATACGATGCCCACGCTCCAGTTTAGGGCCGTTTGCAGGTCTAAGGGGTTTTAAGTTAGATTCAGCAAGCCGACGTCTTACTGTCCATGCACTTGGGTTACTTCCTCCGAGGCGTCGAAACTGATTGGTGAGTTCAGTTCCTGTGAGAAAGCGATTTCGAAGCATGGTGTTCACCAAGTATCGGTCTTCTCGTGCTGTGGTACACCTGGTTCTGCCCGTTCCTGGTCTGCGTAGGTTAGAACCAGTTTCTTCGTAACGTCGGAGAACTCTTTGTACTGTTGACAGCGACACACCGACAGTCCTGGCTGTATCGCGCTGACTCCGGCTGGTTTCCAGCATTGTAAGTATTCTGGTGCATTCTTCAGGCGTAAGCGACATAATTTCAGCTTGAATAATGAATATAGAGCACTATCAACATGGTTTATGTACCCACATAAATGACAGATTACAAACAAAAGCAAAACCAAATGCTGTAATTTCGTAGTTCCATCTTCGAAAGTGGCCCTTTTTCAAATTTGATTTTTTTATGATATAACTTTACAATAACTAAGAAGTTTTAATACCTTCATTTAAGAAGTATTACATTGTCTATTAAATACAATTTATTGCATTAACCTAGCATTTTTAGTTTCCGAGATTTTTAGGATTCTTTAAGTGACCCGGATTCATTGCTCTCGAGTGTAATTTCCATGCCAAATTTCACCCAAATCGGTCCAGTACTTATTCAAATAGTCCAAGTTTATTCGTTGTTGTAAATCCAAAAAATACAAATCTTTCCTCCTTATAATATTAGTATATATATAGATATAGAAAAAATCAAGTCTCTTTATGTATCATGAGCAGAGTTTATATGTTTAGTTTGATACAAAAACAATGATTTTTCTTATAACAAACGAACGTATTATAGATAAATAAAGAAACATTCGGTCCACGCACGAATATCTCGAGGGCATTGTAACAAAAACAATATTGTCGTCTCAGACAAGTCGTGTTATTATTTCGGACTACAAGACTCTGCGCATATATAAAATAAATGATCAAAAGAAAAAACCTATTATCATTGTATATGGATTATAAAAATAAAAGTAAACCAGCAGATATTTTTTATGGGTTTCTGAAGGCTAGCTGATGTTAAGCGACAACCTCAAACACATTTCTTTAATAGTGAGGAATTGCACTGCGCCCGTCACCCTGAGACATACTATTGTAAAGTCTCATGTGCCTGTAATTTTACTGGCTCTTAAGGACTGCTGCCGAAACATACTTGTTAGGTGCTTGGCGACAGATTTTCTTCTTCAGGGTGGTAGCTGGCCAGGCGAGCATTCTCTGAATGCCCTTCAGCCATGCTGTGAAGCTCAAGCGCGCAGTGAGGATCAAGCTAAGGACTGGCAGCACGGCAGTCTATAGCAATTACGGGACGGTTAATTAAAATGTAACTGGAATCCTTTCCCCATTAAATTTCAATTCATACTCCATTATTTTTTATGTGCAATTACGTACCATATTAAACATTTCATATTTACGTATGTATTTCAGAAGGGGCGAAAACAGTTATCAGGGATCCTTACCCCGTTTAATTTAAATTCATAATCCATTATTATTTATGTTCAATTACATAGCGTATCATACATATATAAAATTGCAATAGGGGAACGTATTAGCGCTCTTTTCCTGTCATGCGTATATTTTCGCCCGAACGCGGATCAGGATTGCATGCTGGTGATAGCATCCTGGCCACACGCAGAACATAGATTTCGTTTGCCGCTGCAGTGTTTTCTTGTGCGTGTCGTAAATCCACGTTCCTCGCGCGTGCTGCCCGTGTAATAGGAAAGACATCCACACGCGGGTGTTTATCCATGTGACAGACCAGGCTTGCATTCTGGGAGTCGAAATGGATTGAACTTTACAGTTGGTTCCTCCCTCATATGCATGATCTAACCGGAACACTTAGTTCTGCTGCATGTGCAGTTTAGAAGAGAAGATATTATACGGATGTAGCTGTGGCTAGGCTAGTTTATTTGGATAACTTCCACAGTAAGTATTTTGTTGTTTACTGTATTACTGTGGGGAGCTGCAGCTGCTAAGATACAAAAAACTTTATCTTACAAAAGCGTGCAATTCGAGCTTTGTAATCGGTAATGGATTTTTTAAAGAAATTGATACATTATTTACTACACAACTGCCCAAAAAAGGAGTGTTATGGTTTCAAGGTTTATGTATGCATGTGTATGGGAGTTTTTTATTCCACAAGTTTCTAAATGGCTTAACCGATTTTAATGTATGAGATATCATTAGATTCGTCTTGATAGTGCAAGTGACACTAGGAATATTAAAATAGTAATAATAAAAATAATAAACAAGTGGTGGATTTTAGACTCCATATAGTGAGATATTTTTTTTATTTCTAAACCCCTTACTATACGAGTATACCCCGGGACTTATCAAATTGAAGGGCTTTCTTTAAACAACGATTCCATATATACATACACATATATAAATTGCAATTTTAATTTCAATGGAACGATAAAATGCTTATAGAAAATAAATAGATCGTGTTTTTTTAAACATTTACATAAATTCTTTTTTAAGGAATTGTATGCAACTTCATTCTTAAGTTCAATTAAAGAAGCCTATATATAAAGCTTATATACCTGATACGTTAAGGCTACTGTCTTCATAGCTCTTTCAATACATACGTAGTTTCGTCGTATTTTATATATAAAGTGTTCAAACTCGTTGAAATTCTGCATCCATATCCTCGAGTCTAAAATGTATGCTTCTAGTTGGCCAGTACTTACTTAGTTTTTTATTTATTTATTTTAACTTTAAATGTGAAAATATATATTATAATGGTCTTAAGTTTCATGCCTTTTCTTCTCGCAGTGCATCTATTATACTTTTTGCATAACTTGCTATTTGAATGTAGAATATTTAAATATGCAATTGACCTTCCTAGGAGCACCATAGAAGCCTAAATTGTATAAATTATTTTCACTTTGACTTTGAGAGTTCTATTAAGCTGAAACAATAAAATCCCTATCAGAAAATCTTATATTACATCCCATGAATCGCACGCTAGCTCACTATTGAGAACAGTTGAATTAACTAAAGAAACTATTTCTATCACAACCTAGACCCACAATTGCACTTAAAAAAATACCGTTACCTATCTCCTTGGACTTTTCTTTACATTGTCTCAGATATATCAAAGACATTTTCTCATCTACAAAAACAAAACATAAGTATACCATTTCCAAGATACTAAGACGAGAATGCTCGGTCGGAAACACCATCAGTGTCTCAAAGGAGACATCGCCTGAGGCTGAAGTCCTTTAACTTCAAATGTACTGCAAATGCCCTAGTCGGGAACTAAGGCTGACTAAGTAAAGTCTACGTTGATATATTCAGTGTGGAAACTTTTTATGAAAGATATTTTAACGTGGCACTAAAATTATTCTTAAATGTTCCGTTATTTGTGATATATAACAATAATTATTATTAACTATGAATGATGATATAACATAAAAATGTTAAACACTCGGTTTAAGTAGTTTGCCCATTCCCTGCAATCGGCGTCTTGGTAAAATTGTGCAATACGGTTTATAGAATTTATTTCTCAACAAGAAATTTACATTCACTTATATGAGAAATTAATCTAAGGTTATATATATTATGCTTCGACATTTGATGAATACAGTCACTTAAGTACTAGTCTAGTTTAAATTTAGTAGTTTAACACAATTCTTGTAGTTATACGGTGACTTAAAATGTGAAGAGGACAATTATTAATAATGTATGGACAAATTAGTGTAACACAATAGGTATACGGTAACTTAAAATGTGAAAAGGACAAATAATAATGTATGGACAAATAATATCTTTTACACCTTATGAATTTAAATACAATTTGTTAATACGTAACTAAGTGTATCTAGTAAGTCTATTGTATCGGGTATGGTCGGATTAGATACATTAGTTCTGAGACGGAAACTGCTGCTTGTACTGCATTATATTTCGGTACTTCACAATGAAGTAAACAACCAGACTGTAGTTGGTCAGATAGGACTGCAGGAACCGAGAAGGGGGGCTGAAGTCGTGCTGCGCAGAGTGCCGCGGCTCCTAGAAAGGCCACTCACACGTACCCGCCGTGCCCGAAATGCGCCATCTAATCGGGCGCGTAGACCTACAATAGCCCTTTTGTTCCGGTCTGTAGAATAATATATTTGAATAAATGATTTCATGAAATCCCCTAATTCATCTATTGATTTTATTTTATTAAGTGTGTCAAATATTAGGCAAACAAGTTTTTGATTGAGTTCAATATATAGAATCAATATTGGTTTTAAGAGGTTTTTAAGTAACCTGCCCGTGGAGTGCAGGGCTGGAATATCAGCCCCCATATCTTTCCGTGTTTTGAGTGTTTATGTTGGGTGTCGTAAGATGCGACTATGGGTAAAATACTGGAAGGTGGACAACTGCGCCTTCTGAGGAACTGCTGGTGTCAAGTTTTCTAGCTGTGGCTATTATTACACATATCTAGTCATTTAAATAAATAGCATAGAAAAAATTAAATCACGTTTATTATAAGTCATGTGAAGCAGTGATAGCTCAGTGGCTTTGACTATGGACTGCCGCGCAGCAGGTCCATGGTTCTAATCCCGCCGCGGGCTTGTGCTTCACCGCATGGTGGAAGGCCATTATTGCGAATGCCCGCCTGGCTAGCGACCACCCTCATGTAGAAAATCTGTCGCCAAGCACCTAACGGTGTGTTCCGGCAGCTGTCCTTGAGAGCCAGTCATTCTAGGTTAAGCCTGTTAACACCTTCGACAACATCATCACTTACCATCAGGTGAGATTGTAGTCAAAGGCTTACCTATCAGCAATAAAAAAAAAATGTGTAGGTGACCACGATTACTGCAGTGTTTGAAACGTCTTCGGAATAAAATTAAACTTCAAACATTTTTTTTTTAAATTTACTCATTTCAATGCCTACTAAGTACATTGTGTTTGACACGTCCAAACTTCGGATACCGACAATGCGATCTAGGATCGACGTCGCTGTATTATTTTGAACAGATGTACTCAAAATTGTACGCACTAAAAACCATTTATCCCAGATTATTACGCATCATCGCAGCATAAATTGGAGTGCACCTCAGACACAGAAAAGGAGTGGACGCGTTACGTGTGCAACTAAAATTCCGCCTAATTTCTCACGCGAGTTTCACTTATAATACGGAAGTAATTAGTGCCATTGTTAAGTGCATCCAAAATTTTAATAACTCCACTGCAAGTGCATTTAAAATAATATTAGTGCCACAGTTTGCTACATAGTAGTTGTAGCACTGGACGCTGCGGTAAGTTCCTCTACACCTCGAGTAAACGGGACGGGCTGCGAATTTTAGTATTTTTGTCTCTGTCACACTCCGGTGACCGGCAAGACGATAGAGATACGTTTGGACCTTGGACTTTATAAACCAGATATTTGACTTTGTTGAGTGAAACAGTAACTGCTAAACAGCATTTAATTGCTTACACTTTTAGTAAGATAAAAACTTGTTATATTTAAAGAAAAATGGTCAACAGCTGTGCGGCTTGCACAAAACCGATACGTTTAAGCTCGCCAAACATAATATGCTCCAGATGCAGTGGATACTACCACTTAATGTGTGTCAATATCACAGACCGCAAGTTATCAGAAGACTTTAAATCGAACTGGGCTTGCCCTATGTGCCGTTGCAAAGAGCCGCGGGTAGATAACTCGAACACACCAATACGAGGCTCGGTGGCGGCGGCGGCGACGGCTTTGCCGTCAACGACGGCAAGTAAGCCGACTACACCTACCGTTGCGTTGGAAAGCGATAGCGTAAGTGCACTACTACGCGACTGTGGCCGTCAAACTCCTATCGCGGCAAGTCCATCCGTCGTTCGGCCCAGTGAATACGAAGACTTGTCTTTACTGACGTCAGAAATTAAGTTGTTGCGAGGAGACATAAACGAAATGAAAACTCACATGATAGGATTAACTGACCACGTAAAACAATGCTTTACTCGTATAGACGAACAAGATAAAAAGCTGGAAGGTGTACTGACGCGACTACGGGTGCTTGCATGAAGAACGGGAGAACGAAATATTTTTATGCCATAGCAAAATAGCGGAGCTGCAACATGAGCTCAATTCACGGGCGCAAAACAGCCTGCGAAATGAGATTGAAATATTGGGATTAAATGAGTCTGCTGACGAAAGTCCGATGCATTTGTTTAAGCTAATCGCCCAAAAAATCGGGTCATCTGTTGATCAAACTGACCTTGATTTTGTGACCCGAGTGCGGGGTCGAAAAATCGGAATCGTGAAGGTGTCGTTGATCAAACTGATGCTCATACCGCAACTACACCTAACTTGGCTCCACGCCCACTTGTTGTTCGCTTCCTTCGACGCCATGATCGTGAAGCTTTTTTGAAATCAAGCAAGGCGAGACGCAATTTGACCTGTACCGAAATAAATGTTAGGGGACCTACGCGAAGTATTTACGTGAATGAGCGCCTCTCACAGGAGACCAGAATCTTATTTCGTTCAGCTAGGCAGCAAGCAAAAACAGCTGATTACAAATACTGTTGGGTCAAAAATGGCACCATTTACGTCAGAAAGCGCGAAGGAAACCCTGCGATCCCCATTAGAACCATGGAAGATCTTCAAAAACATTGCTATCCTCCACCAAAATAGTAGATTTTTCGATAATAACTTTCCTTACGAGCGTGAATTAATTGAATTTATAACATATTTTTTAGAATTTGTCTCAGTGACAAATAATGAAATAATGTTTATTGTATTAATTCTTATAATAACAAATTACAATCTTATATGCAAATCCCAACAACCACGCACTAAATACCTTAATATGAAAATAAACACACACACTTTTTTACTGTTAAACTCACAGTTACTGGATCACACACTCATAAACAACCAAGTCACACTTTATTTTGATACTGTTCTTGCTTACATGATAATTATTCTTAAAAGAATGACCACTGGGTCTCTAACACGATTTTCTATTAACTTTTGCTATTATAAAGATGGATTTAGTTGATGTTGCTAATGATATTGATGAAACTGTGGTTATAGAATGTCATTCGCTCGATTCCGTTGAACTTAGCAAGAACTTTTTTAGCAACTCTGATAACAAGTTTAAAATACTTGCTTTTAACGTTAGAAGCTTTCAGCGCAATTTTGACGGGTTTACTCTTGCTCTGCAGCGCTTAGGCACTGACGTAGACATAATAGTTCTGTCTGAATGTTGGCTTAAGGATGGATTAATAATAGACCCTTTGCCAGGATACAACGCTTACCGTACTACAGCGCAAAAAAACAAAAACGGAGGAGTCATTATATATGCTAAGTGCTCTTTTAGAATAGAAATATATGAACCAAATATAGTTGACGCTGACTCTCTTCTTATAATCATAGATAACTCATTTGCCGTACTTGGAATTTATAGGTCTCCTTCTACTAAAGTGACAAACCTTGACCCTTTTATTGATTCTTTAGATGAGACCTTGAACAGCTTAAAAAGTTACTCTTTTATTGCTATCGCAGGGGATATTAACAAAGATATCTGTAATAAAACTGACACCCATCATTTAGAGTATCTTTGTTTACTAGCAACCCATGGCTTACTTCCGGCAATCTCCAAGCCTACCAGAGGTGACGCCTGTCTTGATCATATTTTTATAAAATCAATCAACGAGACAGTAGGAATAATCTGCGAAACCTCAATTACTGATCATAGCCTAGTTTTAACTGGAACCTGCCTTTCCAAAATTGTCAACCCAAAGCCATACTTTGTTACCAAAACAGATATGGATATGGTTGTTTCTGAAATTAATTCTATAAACTGGTATCCTGTCACCAACAACTACAATGTTAACTCGGGAATCGAAATTTTTAATGAAATTATTATAGCAATCCTTAATAAATACACACGTCAAGTTAAAATAGGTCGAAAATGGGTGACCATGAAACCATGGATAACACCAGGGCTATTACGATGCATACGACACCGTGACAAATTACACCTTGACTTGAAAAATCACCCGGAGGACCTTACACGGCGAAAGGTTTACGCAAGATATCGTAATTTCTGTAATAAACTTTTGAAAAAATTGAAAAATAACTACAACCGTCGACAGATAGAAGATAGCAGAAATGACCCTAAAAAGCTGTGGAAAGCTGTCAAAAGTATCTGTCATACATCGTCAAACTGTCAAAACTCAAAAGAACTTTTAAACTTTGTCAAGGACGATATTAATCAATCGCTACATAGCTGTATCCAACATTTTGTGTCAGTTGGTGACAGTCTAGCAGACTCGATACTCAAGAAAATTGGTATTACTCAAGACACTGTGATCAAAGAATATAGACCCTTAACTTCATCCGTCCAATCATTTTTTCTAAGCCCAACAGATTCCCAAGAAATAACTACAATAATACTTCAACTTAAAACTGATAGTTCACCTGGTCCTGACAAAATTACCGCTGTCTTACTCAAAAAATCACTTTCATCAATAGTAGTTCCGCTTACTCACATAATGAACCTAAGCCTAACGTCGGGTATATTCCCAAACTGCTGGAAAATATCTTATAAGATGATATAAGAGGAGTAGCTCTAGACTGGTTTAGAAGTTATCTTAGCGATCGTAAACAGTTTGTTAAAGTAGGTCCTCATTGCAGTGATGCTCTTACAATTAAATTCGGCGTTCCGCAAGGAAGTATATTAGGCCCCACACTGTTTACGCTATATGTAAATGATATAGTAAGCTGTTCTCTTCAAGGTGCAGAAATCGTGACGTATGCAGACGACACTGCTATTATTTTTCACCACGACAACTGGGAACAGGTTTACAGTCTTGCGCAAGATGGTCTCGAACATATAACTAAGTTACTTGATAGAAATCTTCTTACCCTTAATATAGAGAAGACTAAATACATTGCCTTCTCAAAAACTATAGTATCTAGTCCAAACTCCCACTTAGTAATAAAAACTCACTCTTGTAACCTTAGTAAAGCTGACAAGAAACAGAATATCTGCTCATGTGCTGTGATCAGTCGAGCAACATCCATTAAATATTTAGGCATAATAATTGACGAAAATTTGACGTACAACAATCACATCATTTTCATGGCAGGACGCGTAAGAAAACTTATTTTTGTAATGAAGAAACTGAGAGACTGCATGCCATTCGATCTCATACGACAAGTTTACTTGACTCTTTGTCAATCAATCTTGCAATATTGTGTCTCAGTTTGGGGCAGTGCCGGAAAGACCAACTTTATTACTATAGAAAGAGCTCAGCGAGCTCTCCTAAAAGTATCTTTTAAAAAGGCCTTCCGATACCCAACGGACAAACTCTATGAAGAATTGCAAGTGTTGCGTGTACGTCAATTATTTATTTCCAGAGCGGTCTTCAAAGCGCATAAAGCGCTTCTAAATAGGCCAGACTATGACAACATTAAGTCAAAGCGCACTTTTTACATACCACTACCACGTGCTTCTTCCCTACTGGTGAAAAGGTGTCCAGATTATGCACATTTTAAAACTTACAATAATGTAGCAAAACTATGTAACATTAAAGATTGCTCCCTTTTCAATTGTAAAAAGTTGGTCAGTGAATATTTGAAGAGGATATCGTATGATGCAACTGAAAACCTTATCTAAATAAGTGCCTGAAGGCTATAAAACGAAGACAGACTTGTGTACACACTTTATGACTCCACAAGCTTACACACGTGCACACAACACACCCTACTCACTCATACAAAACACACTACTCACACACAACTCTAACATAACTTGTCCTGCTGTAATTTTAATGTAATATTTATCATTTTGTATAATTTTAACTTCTTTTCATTTAACGTAGACAATATTATTTCTCTAACAAATTCCTAGACTAAGATTGTGATTCATTTATTCATTTATCTAACTTCTGAAAACAACCACTCATTGCTTTGTACAACAGGTAGGTATTTGCCTGTAAAATTGCACTCTGAGTCTCAAGACACAGGCTCTCGCCTAGTTTGAGAATCACTGTTAACATACGTTTTTTTAATATTATACCTTAAAATAGTGTAATTAGCCATGTGTTTGTTAATTTAACTTTTTGGAAATAAACATTTATTATTATTTATTATAAATATTTCAGTTGAATCAAACATTTTCTCCATGTGTTTCTGTTGCACAAGTGAAACTAATGAATCTGCACCCTAATAGCTGCAAATGACGTAAGTCTCATCTGAGCTGTTATTAAGTTTTGGTCTAAGCTAACGATGAAGCTCCAAGCTTAGCAAAGTTATCTAAGTTTAAAATTTAAATGAAAATTTCAAGCTAGATAAATGAGCAATACAGCAATTTCACAGTAAGTCTACTAACATGTCTGGAAAAACTAAGTATAAAACAAATGTAATATTTCTCACCGTGAACTTCTATAATATTTCTTACAGGCTTTGCTTTTCACGTAGGATTACCATAATTATCATTATTAAGTGAGATAGAGGTATCAATTCTTTTGAACCATAAAAAATAATTCTAGCTGGTAAAACAGGACTATTAAAATAATTAAACAAATTATGAGCAAGTCTCTTTTTTTTATTTAAGTTTTTTGTTTGCGTGTGTCGTTGGCGTGAAATTTTAAAATTGGAATACTTAATTGTTTTTACTACAAATAAACTCTTTCAATTACTCCTATGTTAGTGTAAATGTGCAACCTTACAATTTATTTTTGGGTATCGTAAAAGGTGACAAAAGGAGAATATCATAAGGTGGGCAGCATAGCACCTTCTGCAGAACTGCCATCCCCAATATTCTTGCCAGCCGTGGGGATTATGGAAAAAAAAACTTCTAGGATACTTTAAGAGTAAATTCTCCATCTTATTTTTCAGTTACATGTTGGTGCGCCAAATTTAAATATGGAAAAACATCAAAGATGTTTCTCGCTCGGGCCGCTTCACGACGGTAGTGACCGAAGAAATGGTCAAATAAGTCGAAAATATTGTTTTAGCTGATTGTTTTGTGACGTTATGTTTCAAGGAAACAAAAAAAAATATAAATATTGCATTGAATTTCATACGAACGCTTGGGGATGAATGAAGTATCCGCGCATTGGGTCTCCAGATAGCTTACCAATGCACTAAAATAAACCAACTGAGCATTTCTTGAGCTTTTTTGAATTTACGACCTCCTGATCTTTATGTTCTCGATTTTTATTGATGACACGTAGGTTCACTATCACAGATATCCAGTCACCAAATTACGTGTCTGACTTGGAATAGACATCATATTTAACCCCTAAGAAATTTGATGCAAGTCAACCCCAAAACTGATCATGGGCTTTTCAAAGTACGGAGGTGGTCATTGTAAAATATTTCAATCATGAAGCTACGTACTGTTTCGGGCTTGTTTTATATAGAACAATAAAAAACTTTTGTATCGAAATTTCCGAGAAACGGTGAGGCAAACTAGAAGTAATTGTTTTGTTCTATCATGATACTGTGCCGGCTCACAGGGCCGTTGCTATGGCTGCAATTCAAGACGCTACGAGTAGCTTCGAATTACTTGTGCATTCTCCATGTTCACCCGATCTTGCAATTAGTAATTTCTATCTCAGTAGTTGCTCCAGTACTTCGGTACTGCAGCGACTACTGCTTACTTTTTATATGCTCAGGATGAAGAGATAAAAAAAAAGGAATTTTAAACGTACAAATTAGTTATTATAAAGGGTTGTTTCAGATTGTTTAAGTAAGTTCCGGTTATACTAGCCAGAACATACTTATTAAACAAAACACTATCTTTGCGTTATACAGTCGTCGATTGAAACGTGTGCATATCAACTGTCATTTAATCATTCAGTTATTTTATGTGTTGCTTAGCAACCCGAAACTTTATTAGGACATTCTAAAACGGGGCCTAAGTAAAAAATATTTAAAAAAACCAACAAAAAAAAAACGAAACCGACTTCCTACACCGAATAGTTTGAAATAACGTGTTGAAGTCGGTACCGTGCTGATTTAAAACACTGGCATCACATTAACAAGTTCCTACTTCCACTATTTATATCATACTATTCAATGTTGAAAGTGCGATCCGTTTATTTTTGAAAAAAAAACACGTTTTTTATTTTTTATACGCAGACTGTTTACAAGATCATTCACTTGCCTAGAATACTGTTAATCATCGACAATAGCAAATGATACCATTAAATCATCTATATATGCGAAATACATTTTTTCAGGTAATTGACTATAACTAAAAAACTACGCAACTGGCTCTTATAACATGTATATAAGACATCCTCGGAAGCATACCCTATCCAACAATCATCATCATCAATTCATAATTGATGGTATAATAGCGTAAAATACTCAAAAAATAACAGATAATCAAATTAGAACCTCCTACTTAATTTGGAAGTCGGTTAAACGTATGAAATGCGTGGAAGTCGATAGCAACCTAATTAAAACTTTGACCTCGCATTATCAAGGTAAGTAGTAGTAGAAAATCTGTCGCCAAGCACCTTACCATGTGTTCCAGCAGCTGGCCTTGAGAGCCATTAATTCTAGGTTAAGCCTGTTAACACATTCGACCACATCATCACTTACCATCAGGTGAGATTGTTGTCAAAGTCTTACCTATAAGCAATAAAAAAAATTATGAAGGTCCAACTTTTACAAGTTATTTGATATTTTTGAAGTCGGTTACGTTATTTTGTAAAAAAAAAAAAACTCATTTTAGTTACACGTACTGCTCGCAAGAGCATTTTATATTCTAAAATATTGTTCACTTGTTCAGGAATTACCATTTAGGTAAGAAAATACATTGTTCAGTTATAATATTGATATTGATGTTTAAACGGGACCAACTTAGAAGTATACAACACCAACAAAAAAGAAACATCAAAATCAGTGGAGTAATGGCGGAACAAACAAACCAAACGGAATAAACCTCCTAGTATCAGTTAAAGAGGCGACCGAATCGAAGCATAAAATAACGTTTAATAACAGTCCAACATACTCCTTCTCATAATTTATTGAACGATTTAGTGAAATCAGGCATTACACCTGCTTCACTAATATATTGATGCACATTTCAAATAAGAATAATTATAGATGTAATGGACATCAGGGGTGCAGATGTATTTTTAATCTTTCATGGATTCACCAGGCATTTGAAGCGCTAGCAGCGAAGTTTGCTTAGCCATTCTGAACCGATCAGCAAAGCTAAGCAACGTCCGCCGCGGTCATGAGTTGGATGGGTGACCGCTGGTGACATTACTACTGAGCGCTTCCGTGCTTCGGAGGGCACGTTAAGCCGACGGTCCCGGTTGTAGTCTTAGGATGGCAGTCGTTATAGCATGGTGGTAGGGTATTTTGCGAATGCCCGCCTGGCTAGCTAACCACCCTCAAGTAGCAAATCTGTCGCCAAGGTGTGCCTAGCGGTGTGTTCCGGCAGCTGTCCTTGAGAGCCAGTTATTCTTAGTGAGCCTGAACAACATCTTCGACCACATCATCACTTACCATCAGATGAGATAGTGGTCATAGGCTAAACTATTAGGCATAAAAAAAGGCTATATCTCGGTCTACTACGTTGCAGAGGAAGAGGTCTCAAGTGCCTGGGACTTGCAATCCAGGGAGTAGCGTTACTCTACTTTATTTCCTTTTACTTTTTTGGGCCCCTTTGAGATATCATTATTGAAACCCCCAACCCACGAGTCTCCTCCCTGCCTAACCTCTCTATACGTAAACCATATTTCATGACGATTAAAGATGAAAGAAACACGTCTACCAAAAGCAAACAATGTAATATATTTCAAATTAAACACTGTAAAATAAACACGCTTACAATACGAGTAATAAAGCTTTCCACATTACTCAAAATACATCAGCTCTCAACATTTTGCAAGAACAGCTGAATAGTTCCCAAACCTTTTATTTGAAAGCTTAACATTTGGTTTGAGAAAATGGCTACATATTGTAAGTACGTTCACCCTGAGTTCATGTGCTTTCTAGCAAACGACAATAGTACTTACTTGGGAGTCTAGATAGACAGATATATTTCCAAGTTATGAGTAGAAGCGATTTAGATTTCTTGATATCTATAAGAAATTGTCACATCCGTTGTCACGGTCCGTTTCAGAATTTCTTAATAAAGTTTTAGGTTGCTATGCAACACATAAAATAACTGAATGATAAAAATGAAATTTAACATGCAGCGCGTTTCAAGCTTTAACCGATGGATAGGCTAAATCGATGACTTTGAAACGCAAATATAGTGTTTTGTTTAGTAAATATGTTGTGGGTAGTATATAACCGGAACTTATTCGAACATTCTGAAACAGACCCTTATAGTTCTAATTTAATTATTAGGTAAGTGTCTTCGTAGCTCTTTAATTTTCTCATATAAAGGTTGTTTTGTCATTATATTGTTTTTTTTTTTTTGAGTATCGAGCGTTCTAATTCGGTTGATTTTTTCCTTGCATGTTCTTGAGCGTAGACCAATGCTTCTGGTCTGTCAGAATTTTTCGAAGAAAAATTTTAATTTCGTTATTTTATTTATTTTATATCTAAATGTGATAATAGGTAATTACGGCCAACGGTATTAATAGGCCATACGAAATGATTTTACTCAATAATTTTGAAAATACATACTTTTATGGAAATACTGGCACACCAGAATCATAGATATTAGAACTAAGGACATGTATGCATTATTTAAACGAGTTTGAACTTTTTGAGTATTTTTATTCAAAATATGACGAAACTGCGTTTGTATGGAAAATGCTACGTAAGACATCATTTAATTTATATCTTGTAATAACACTTAAAAATATAAAATACATCTAGTGAAAATTAATCCTAATCCTCCTGTTAAGCCGACGGGACGTCATAAACATCACCTATCAAAACCGGAAGAATTTTCGACGCGTTTCGGTTTTTGCACAAAGCATTCTAAACTTGACTCTTCGAGCGTACTATCAAGTTCCTCGATTGTTTTTTTTTTCGATTTGACAGTGTTTCTAATTTTATTTATTTAACTAAAGAATAAAAAATAAAAATTTTACTCATAGTGAAATATTTTTTCAAATCCGAGCAGTAGTTTTTAAATTTATTCGTTACAAACAAATCTTTCCTCTATATAATATTAAAGTGTAGATGTTGACTATTAAATATGGATATCCGCAAAGTAACGCCTCAATCTAGTCATTAAAACAAAACATGTTTATAATATGCATTATAAAAGCGCAACATTAGTGACAGAACCGGATGTAAAGGAAATCGTTGTTTCAAGTGTTTTGAGAAAACTCATGGAGCCCTCTTAAATGAAATCAAGTTCGTTTGTTCGCCTTTGTAAAATTGCTGTCATCTTCTTCCATTGTGAAGCTTCGAGATCGTTTTCCTTGTGCCTGATCGATTGGTAAACCAAAGACTTGGGGTGGAAAATTGAATAGAAGGGATATTAAAAATAGTACATTATGGTACAAGGGTGTAATGTTGATCATTACCACTGAGGCGCCACTGAGACCCGAGCCGTGAGGTGAGGGCCTTAAGAGAGCCGAGCACGGTAATCATCAATACACACATGTATCATACGACACTTGTGAAGAAAATAATACTTAAAAATCATTTAATTTTACAGTAAAAACGAATTGTAAAAATATTTTCGCAATGGCAGGAAAAGTTAATCAGTTTTCCTATGCAATCGGCCATAGACTAAACAATGAGGTTTCTTTTTTTATCCACGCACAATATGGAAAAATTAAAGTTTATTTTATTACAGAGAAAATAAAAATTATATTTGAGTCAAAGTTTCAATTATTAAACACGTAATAGTTGAAATAAGCTATTTAAATACGGAATTGTATGAAATGGGCAAACAATTGGTACATTAATTTGTTTGTACTATTGAACACGATTTTTTTTGAATCGAAACTTTTTTCAGAACTCAACCAATATTATAAAAGAAAACTCTATGACTCACATGTGAATAATATCAATGAAAAAGTCACAGTTTGATTATGGTGTCAGTATGTGCCTAAATTCGGTGAAATTAGAGCCATTTTATGAGCAAGTGTGTTGAAAAAAAGATCATGGTCATTCGGTAACTAATAAGGAAATTGGGACCAAAGTATCATGATACTGTACTAATTTCCTAATTAGTACTCATGCATGCTTGAGTGTCGTGTTGATATTTTCTAGATACATTTCGATGAACTCAGTTTTTTCAGCTTCATTTACAGCAACTTTCTCAACGCTACGAGTGATGATATAATTTCTGATCTTTACTATTTGGAATGAAATTTTTGATCTTTACCAATGGGGTGCCGGGCTAGAATGTCACCCCTCCCCCCCATCTCTACCCGTGGGTGTTTTGTAAGAGGCTACTAAGGGTAACACACCAGAATGTGGGCAGCAGTACTTTCTGTGGAACTAATATTTCACACTGTGATCTCCAAGCCACCTGCCAAGCGTGGGTATTATGACAAACCCCCCTAATTGGGGAGGCGTTCAGCAGTGGACTATCCGGCTGTTACAGTACTATTTGGGAGTTTTCAAATGCGAATGATGAGAGAATGATATCAGACACTTATAATTTCATTTTGATTTACATAAGTCATTGTTCACAATATCACATCATTTCAGCACAATAATAATATGTATCTATCGAAAAAAAACATTGTTTGATTGGCCTTTATTTTACTTTGTCTAGTTGCTTGCAACAAAATATCAGATTTTGAACCAAGCGATGTTTCTTTCAAAACAACAGAATTGCTTCGAATTTCGATTCGGTACAACTTGATCTATAAAATTGAACGGTTTCGTTTAATATTGAATGTTCCTATTGCAATACTGCTGTCCACTATATACCACTGTCGTGAAATGAGTAAATCTTTGCTGTTGGTTCAACTATTTTGATTCTGAAAGCAATATTCGCAGTTGGGCTATATTGTCTTTGAAGAGCTTTTCGAAGAAGAATAAACGGGTCTAAAATACAGTTTGACGTTTCATTTACGAATTTAGGTTGGCTTAACAGAAAAATTAAAATAGTCATATATATTTTACACTTTTTTAGTTTTTTTTCTAAAATATTAATTTATTGTTTTCCTAAAATATTTGTTATTTTTTTTTTAAATTAAAGTAAAGTAATATTTATTGCAATACTGTCAGTACAATACTTAAAGATAAATAGTATAAGTTTGAAACGGAGCTAACAGTTTACTCATATCGAGCATACAAT
This sequence comes from Plagodis dolabraria, assembly GCA_963854805.1. Classification (NCBI taxonomy): domain Eukaryota; kingdom Metazoa; phylum Arthropoda; class Insecta; order Lepidoptera; family Geometridae; genus Plagodis; species Plagodis dolabraria. The sequence goes on along the minus strand of OY978457.1, from coordinate 19,778,044 downwards.
ATTAAGGTGATATTCTTGACACACAATGAACATGATACAAAGAATTTATATAAATCTAGACAACAAATTATTTGAATTTAATTCACGATGCAAGTTATAAAAGTATGTTTTAAAATTTTAAAACTCCTTAACATCATAAAACACATGCACAAGTAGCCACGATTTTAACTTTTTATGTAACATATTTCCCATAAGTTTTTTACTCGTAATGAACAGCGGTAAATGATTATACCCTATTAAATATTGATTTGCGCAAAATAACGCCCGATTCTGTTCGTTATTTTTGTCATTTGAACTCCGATGTCTGCACTTTAGAAGCTGAATTGCCACAAACTTATTCAAGGACTATATTGAACTACGGTTTATAAAACAGTGAAATCCTTGTCTATTTCTAACCTTTGTATTTTGCGAGGGGTTTCTTTTAACCTGCAGTGCGTCTTTATTGACACAATACTACGAACTATATACAAATCACAGCTACTACAATAAATTAGACCACCTACAAGCATTGCAGACACACAGGCAGACTCAATGCTCAAACTTTCTACCAGTTGGCAGCGTGCCCAGCATGCTGGCTGCGTTGCCCGTTGGATGGCAATGCTTATTCATTGATCCAAACAGATGCCTGCATTTTGAATATGCGTCGCATCGACCGAGCGCTCTGTTAAGTTTTGGAAAATACGATGAGCTCCCGGCCCCCCATGGTCCCGACGTCTCCGCACCAAACGGCTAAAATATGTAAACTGCCGAGATTAGCATACTTGCGCTGCTTGAGTTGCTCCGACGAAGTGACCGTGGCGTCAGCTCTCACGTTGGTTTCAATAAGATGTGACGGCGTTAAATAAAATTAATATTTCAATATAAGTGACGTATATCATCTCCAGAGATAAAAACAACGGAATAAATTGAGATCATACTTTGCCCAATATTAATATATTGATATCTCATATATTAATAAATAAAGTGATTAAATAATGAATTTTCTCCACTTATAATAAGTCGGATAAAATGTTTGCAGTTAAAATGCTCCGTCTCCTCTCTCCACTTCATAAAGAAACTTTAACAGTTTCATGACAAAGCAGTCTCATTAAAACCATTCGTCACCCTACTCCATTATGCTCTGTGATTATACCATGGATAAAAATAGCCAGTGTGAGAGGATAATTCCACGAACTTAAGAGATTTTACATACTACCTGCATTTGAATAAAGTTTTCAGTCGAAAATGAGCCAAATCTGGTCGGCTGAATGTTGGCAAAATGTAATACATATATTTGACTCTCGCAATTTCTGAATGGAATGTAGATGTTAATTAAAACATGAGTCTATGCATATTAATTATATTGTGAATAGGCACGTGAAGATTGGGATGTTTTGTAATGTTTTCCGTTATTATAATTAGTGAAATTAATTTGCTTTTAGTTTTTGGTAGGCGAATGTATATCATTATTAAAATAATTATATAATTGTTTCGTTCTTGTGTCTTACAGGTTTATAATTAGTAATACATTATTCGGCCTCTTTCAAGTTTCCCATTGAACTAATTTGCGTGACTGTTAAGTTTTAGTGACAATATCATTAAATGGTGGTAAAAAAATTATTTGATGATATAGGCGCAAGTTTGACGACCAAAGTATCCGATAGTCAACGGACGATAGTTACGTTTAAAACGTAAAAAATTGCCGACACATAAATGTTTCATTACAAAAAATAATTTTATTTTATCAGTACTTATACTATAAATGCGAAATAACTCTGTCTGTCTGTCTGTTACGCTTTCACGCCAGAACTACTGGACTGATTTGAATGAAATTTGGTATGGAAATAGTTTGAGACCCGAGAAAAAACAAAGGATAGTTTTTATCCAACTGCGCAAAAAGAGGATAATGTTTTTGCGCAATAACCGACATACGCACGGGCGGAGCCGCGCCTGGAAAGCTAGTTATAAAACATTGTATGAACTTAAAAAACCTATTTTATTATTTTTATATAGCTTTAGATTGAAAATCCATCGCATAATAATTTCCATTATATTCTCAGTTTAATCTGCCGTACTGCCTTTTGAAGCTCCCCTAGGAAACTTCAGGTGGATAAACCAATCCATAGCCTTAAAGTGGATTGCCGATATAAGCACGATAAAAGAAAAGTTAGGGCAGTCCTACTTGAAGAGGAACGGTGGACACCCTACTCAAAGGAAAGTTCAATAATATGTATTGACAGTGTTAAACGTAGGGTGTGTTTTATTCTATTGATGCTGAAATTTGGCCCTGCCTACGAATAGAATATGAACTGGTACTAAAAACTGTAGTAGATTTTCTTCAGTTTACACAATTTTTACACAAAGCTTACTACAGTTAATTGGCCAAATAACATCTTTAGCATGCATGCAAGCAACATCTGTAGCATTCAAGGTCATGTTATTTTTTTATGTAAATATTTTTTTTCATTGACTTACTTAGGATGAATATATTATTAAGGTATATATGTACTTATTTTTTGTATGTTATAATTACGCATATAATATCATATATATAAAAATATCATCAGTGTCTTAATAGCGCTTTGCAAACAAACTTAGTTCTTTCATAAATTTAAATATCTAGTGTCTACTCGCTGAAATGTCCTTGAGACTAATATCTATGCTTCTGGTTTTCGACTTATTCGTTTCACTTTTGATATTATATCTAGATCAAAACTATAATGATTTTTCCGCTTAATTTTGAAAATACATAATTTTACGGAAGACTGGCAAACCAATAGCATAGATATTAACATGCATACAACATTTCAGTGACTGCAAACTGTGTAAGAGTGCCAGTTACTATTCTAGATAATGCCTGTTTACCATCTCTGATCGCTTACCATTGATTAAAATGATGGTCAAAAGCTAGTATATCAGCAACAATAATATGTGCACAATTTGGTAAAAGTAATAGAAACACATTAATTAACATCAGGCCTTCTGAACACAAAACTTGTTTATTTAACCCTACTGGAGGAGAAAATGGACAGAGATATCAAAGTAGCAACAATATTTTATCATAATAAGTTACGGTATCGATCCATAGCATTGTTATATCACTTTGTAATTTTCAGCGTTAAAAGCTTTCAACAGTTGCTAACTAGAGAAAGGTAGAAAAAGCTGCAAGTCTCAAACTAAGTTACAATCCATTTGTGATGAGGGTACCGCAAATTAAGCCCGAAGAAAATTTCACGCAGACGGTTATGAAAGTAACATTATGAAGGCAACATCCCTAAAACCCTTTTCGAAAAAATCCAATTGAATATATAATACCCATATCGTAAACCGGAAGATGTTTCGATATTCTATTTGTTAGCTCACTGGTTCTGTTTATGCTGACGACATCTCATCCTTGCGTATCATAGGTAAATATAACAATTGAATTTTATTCATAAATTCTCGAATTCGGGTGCGTATGATGCTAATGAGTTAAGGTTTTACTTATTTCCTACTTTTTCTCAACTGAAGTCGGATATTGACAAGTCAAATGATAATTATTTTTACATATGCACAACGAAAATTTTGATCTACAGTCATAGTTTTCAATTTATATGTATTTAAAATATAACTGTACAAACTGTAAATTGTGAATTTGTTGAACGAAAAACGTTGAAATCGGTGATTTCCGGTATAGAGACAAAATAAAACAGTGATTTACACTATTAGCCGTAAAATGTGTTAAACTATAGCTAACTTAAACTATATATAGCCATTATTTGGAACAATGATTTACTTGTCCATAAAATTAAGTCACAATGAAATTAAATTGCCAATAAACGAGTCAAGAGTGGGTCTTTGTTTCCACTCGACTCTGATATGGCGACAAATTTTAATAAAACTACTTACATACTTTCATTAGGTCCTGGAACAGAACATAGAATACTTACTTAAAACATGTGTTATTTGAAACTTATTAAACCCAATTTATCGATTGTTCCCGAAGAGCATCCGTGCAGTTGAAGTCACGGGTAAAAGCTAGTAACACATAAATTCGTATTAACGATACTCATGTAATTCTAAAAGTGGACAGAAGTATCAATTTGCCTTAGTCTCACTAGATATGTTTTGTGTCTCATTTATTTGAGAACAAGCCAGGCGTAATATTCGATTCCGGGCTGCCACTTAAAATATCTTTGTCAAGGAAACCTAACAACTTTCCGACAGGAGATTGAATCCTAAGATTTTTTTACCTGTAGATGAGTTGTGTGCCCTCCATATTCACTAGACGAATGCAGGGTAATTACCTGAGTCACTATCAGTCTTGCACTTCCGAGCTTCCGGTGAATACATCGCCGCTAATCGTGTTTTTAAGGAATAACCTGTGGACAATATGTCTTCTTTCTGTCTTTAGACTCTGCACCAATTGTACAGGCACTTTGAGAGATAAGAAAACTATTTTTGAAATGAAATTATCGTGAGTTTCACACATTATTAAATGTTATACAATAACCGGCGCAGCTGCGTCTGCGAGCTCCCGACGGGCACTCGCCCTGATGATGAGCATCTGAAGTGCCCGAAACCCGAGTCGACGTACTCGATCCCCAACGTGAGTTTTTGGCCGGTTATTGTATAACATTTAATGATAAGAAAACTGTTTAATTTCACGCCAGAACTACTGGACTGATTTGAATGAAATTTGGTATGGAAATAGTTTGAGACCCGAGAAAAAACAAAGGATAGTTTTTATCCAACTGCGCAAAAAGAGGATAATGTTTTTGCGCAATAACCGACATACGCACGGGCGGAGCCGCGCCTGGAAAGCTAGTTATAAAACATTGTATGAACTTAAAAAACCTATTTTATTATTTTTATATAGCTTTAGATTGAAAATCCATCGCATAATAATTTCCATTATATTCTCAGTTTAATCTGCCGTACTGCCTTTTGAAGCTCCCCTAGGAAACTTCAGGTGGATAAACCAATCCATAGCCTTAAAGTGGATTGCCGATATAAGCACGATAAAAGAAAAGTTAGGGCAGTCCTACTTGAAGAGGAACGGTGGACACCCTACTCAAAGGAAAGTTCAATAATATGTATTGACAGTGTTAAACGTAGGGTGTGTTTTATTCTATTGATGCTGAAATTTGGCCCTGCCTACGAATAGAATATGAACTGGTACTCAAAAACTGTAGTAGATTTTCTTCAGTTTACACAATTTTTACACAAAGCTTACTACTGTTAATTGGCCAAATAACATCTTTAGCATGCATGCAAGCAACATCTGTAGCATTCAAGGTCATGTTATTTTTTTATGTAAATATTTTTTTTCATTGACTTACTTAGGATGAATATATTATTAAGGTATATATGTACTTATTTTTTGTATGTTATAATTACGCATATAATATCATATATATAAAAATATCATCAGTGTCTTAATAGCGCTTTGCAAACAAACTTAGTTCTTTCATAAATTTAAATATCTAGTGTCTACTCGCTGAAATGTCCTTGAGACTAATATCTATGCTTCTGGTTTTCGACTTATTCGTTTCACTTTTGATATTATATCTAGATCAAAACTATAATGATTTTTCCGCTTAATTTTGAAAATACATAATTTTACGGAAGACTGGCAAACCAATAGCATAGATATTAACATGCATACAACATTTCAGTGACTGCAAACTGTGTAAGAGTGCCAGTTACTATTCTAGATAATGCCTGTTTACCATCTCTGATCGCTTACCATTGATTAAAATGATGGTCAAAAGCTAGTATATCAGCAACAATAATATGTGCACAATTTGGTAAAAGTAATAGAAACACATTAATTAACATCAGGCCTTCTGAACACAAAACTTGTTTATTTAACCCTACTGGAGGAGAAAATGGACAGAGATATCAAAGTAGCAACAATATTTTATCATAATAAGTTACGGTATCGATCCATAGCATTGTTATATCACTTTGTAATTTTCAGCGTTAAAAGCTTTCAACAGTTGCTAACTAGAGAAAGGTAGAAAAAGCTGCAAGTCTCAAACTAAGTTACAATCCATTTGTGATGAGGGTACCGCAAATTAAGCCCGAAGAAAATTTCACGCAGACGGTTATGAAAGTAACATTATGAAGGCAACATCCCTAAAACTCTTTTCGAAAAAATCCAATTGAATATATAATACCCATATCGTAAACCGGAAGATGTTTCGATATTCTATTTGTTAGCTCACTGGTTCTGTTTATGCTGACGACATCTCATCCTTGCGTATCATAGGTAAATATAACAATTGAATTTTATTCATAAATTCTCGAATTCGGGTGCGTATGATGCTAATGAGTTAAGGTTTTACTTATTTCCTACTTTTTCTCAACTGAAGTCGGATATTGACAAGTCAAATGATAATTATTTTTACATATGCACAACGAAAATTTTGATCTACAGTCATAGTTTTCAATTTATATGTATTTAAAATATAACTGTACAAACTGTAAATTGTGAATTTGTTGAACGAAAAACGTTGAAATCGGTGATTTCCGGTATAGAGACAAAATAAAACAGTGATTTACACTATTAGCCGTAAAATGTGTTAAACTATAGCTAACTTAAACTATATATAGCCATTATTTGGAACAATGATTTACTTGTCCATAAAATTAAGTCACAATGAAATTAAATTGCCAATAAACGAGTCAAGAGTGGGTCTTTGTTTCCACTCGACTCTGATATGGCGACAAATTTTAATAAAACTACTTACATACTTTCATTAGGTCCTGGAACAGAACATAGAATACTTACTTAAAACATGTGTTATTTGAAACTTATTAAACCCAATTTATCGATTGTTCCCGAAGAGCATCCGTGCAGTTGAAGTCACGGGTAAAAGCTAGTAACACATAAATTCGTATTAACGATACTCATGTAATTCTAAAAGTGGACAGAAGTATCAATTTGCCTTAGTCTCACTAGATATGTTTTGTGTCTCATTTATTTGAGAACAAGCCAGGCGTAATATTCGATTCCGGGCTGCCACTTAAAATATCTTTGTCAAGGAAACCTAACAACTTTCCGACAGGAGATTGAATCCTAAGATTTTTTTACCTGTAGATGAGTTGTGTGCCCTCCATATTCACTAGACGAATGCAGGGTAATTACCTGAGTCACTATCAGTCTTGCACTTCCGAGCTTCCGGTGAATACATCGCCGCTAATCGTGTTTTTAAGGAATAACCTGTGGACAATATGTCTTCTTTCTGTCTTTAGACTCTGCACCAATTGTACAGGCACTTTGAGAGATAAGAAAACTATTTTTGAAATGAAATTATCGTGAGTTTCACACATTATTAAATGTTATACAATAACCGGCGCAGCTGCGTCTGCGAGCTCCCGACGGGCACTCGCCCTGATGATGAGCATCTGAAGTGCCCGAAACCCGAGTCGACGTACTCGATCCCCAACGTGAGTTTTTGGCCGGTTATTGTATAACATTTAATGATAAGAAAACTGTTTAATTTCACGCGTAATTATTGCTTTTATTGATAAAATAGAAAATATCGTCATATTGTTTTATCTTAGGAACTAATTTAAATTAAATTGATGAGCGAGATATGTGTATTGTTTGGTGTGAGAGAGTGAAAGAGATCGCAGCGTAATGGTGATCGGAATGTCTCGTGGCTTATATATCTCTTTCTAACAACAGATATGACGCATAATATTTGAACGTTCTTTCCTTGTCATTACAAACTGCATATACATGTGCGTAGGTATGTAGATAGGTAAATTCTAGTAAGCTTTTAGAGCAGTGGTGTTTGGATATAACTACTCTATGTATTTCATCTCTCTGATTGAATACAGATGTTCCAAATGAATGTTTGACGCCCTTCAAGCCCAAATATAATATGTAGAGTTTGCACGCTTCCGCTAGGGAGAATATATCTCTTTAGAAGGACCTACCACCTCATGAACCACCTGTCTTGCATTTAACTACTTTAATTACCTAGTACTATATTCTGAGAGGTCTATATTAGTGACTTTAATTCCGACTCAATTGAACTAAAGTCACTAATAACTAACAGAACGAGATTAATTGCAAATATTTTCTTTCATCCATTTACAGTGTTTTTGTTTCGCGAGAAAACGCCAAATGTCACGCAAAACATCGCGGTACAAAAGTATCAAAATAAACTAAGGCTCTTGTTTTCGTTCCTCGGAAATAATAGGTTTTGTTAACGATTCTTGTACAAAAATATTTTCTTGTTTATCTTTTTCGTTTTTCTTATTAAAAATCCAATTTACAAAAATACAGCTCAATATTCATGAGACTAATCGATCGTGTCAATATTTGGAACTCGGAGAAAACTGCTTTTGAATGGAACTTCAAGTTTATAAACGGTGCCAATTCGTTCAACCTGCTGGGTGCTAACGAGCAAAATAAACGATGATTTTTCAGTTCGCACTGCGAAAATCAGGTCGACTGGGTAGACTTCTGAAACGGAACTGTTTTTACGTTTTTTTAAAGACTGCAACAGCACGTTAGTTTTACTAGTTCAGTTCTACGAAGCAAACTAAGATATTCTTAAATTTTCAAGGCAAACTTTAGTAGCTCTTGCTCTGGTAGTTCCCTAGCAATAAATTCTAGCTTTCATACTAGTTATGAAGATTCTGTTTCGTAGTTATCCCTTAGCCTTAGACGAAATTTACTGACACGATTAAAAGCATCTGTTCTAGTTAGTCGTTGAAAACGGTCCATTGACCACTGGACGGCAGTAAACTACGGAGGGTCGAGTGTTTACGATGCAATTTTATATTGTGCGCTGAAGTACGCATATTGTTCAAACAAGCACAGGCTGGAAAATATTACGTGTGGCAAATAGAACAATGTATTTAAACGTACAGTAATAAATAGAAGAGACATTTGTAATCTATTACAAAACTAAAATTACTATATATAATATTTTGCTCCAAGTACACGTTTAGTTTTTTCTGTCACTATTGGCAAGCAAGAAAACGGGCCGCCTGATGGTGAGCGATCATCGTTGCCTATGTACATCTTTAATACGCGGGGCATCACGAATAAGTTGCTGACTTTGGAAATAATCTTTGCAGGAACAAGACTATGACATACGGACAAAATATCGGTATTGATACTCGTATCTCATTATTTCCTACAGTCAAAACACAATATTGAAAAATTGTGCATGGTGGCCGGACTGGTAGGGCATTTTCTACCACCAAATCTGTCACCAAGCACCTAACTGTGTGTTCCGGCATCGTCATGATCTTCGACCACATCATAACTTATCATTAGGTGCGGCATTGATAATCGTATGTCATTATTTCCTACAGTCAAAACACAATATTGAAAAATTGTGCATGGTGGTAGGACTGGTAGGGCATTTTCTACCACCAAATCTGTCACCAAGCACCTAACTGTGTTCCGGCATCGTCCGTGATCTTCGACCTAACTTATCGTTAGGTGCGATAGTAGTCAACGGCTAGCCTATCAGCTATATAAAAAAAAACAATAACACAATTTGGCAACGTTCTTCATATGTATATATTTTTTTCTAATTATGATTACAAGCACTATCGCATGCTAAGCGAAAATCATATTAAACAAATTATTTGAGTAAAAAATTTTTACTTTTGTACTCCAATAATTTGTTTGATATATTTTTTTTATCTACGCCTTAAAAATTCAATGACCAGACTTAAATACCAAGACCATAAACTTCTATTCAAATCCACCATTTTTTTCCATTCGAGACTGGATGAATTCAGGTGTGGGCAGAAATATGTATTCAAATCGCAATTTATTTATCATCACCTTACGTTTTCACTCATGTAATGTGTGTCTACGCTAAGCAATCTCTAAAAACACAGGAGAAAACAATACCTTATATTTACCAAATATGTTTTCACAAGCTTATGTTAAGGCTTCGGTTTATATCCAGCTTCCGTCTTGATGCCAACCCTCATTTAGAATGCTATGAAACAACTTTGATAGTAGTAATCAGGACCTTAACGCGCGGTTCAAAGACAAAAATCCATAGAACTCATTTTTGGTCGCACAGTTTAGGCGTTTCAGTTAGACTACTCTTACATGGATATTGTTGTACCTGCCGTATATGTTTAAAATTAACATTTTAAGCTGCATTAATAAAACAACAACCATAGTTTCATACACGTGTAAATGGTTGGATATTGCTGAATGTTGAGTGAACAACATGGCTCAATTGAACTAGGAGTCAATATACTACTAGTTCTACTGAATCATGTTGTTCACTCATCTTTTTTTTTTTTTTTTTTTCCCGACCGACGACGACGACCATTCCGACCTGTGCCGCCACGCCGTGCACACCTGTCTACAGCTCCGCCAGTATCTCCCAGTGAGACCGCAATAGTCCCCGCACTATTGCCGTCTCACTCGGGTCATCGTTCCGACGCTAGTTGCAGACCAGTGCCTTGGAATACGCAGTCCTGACGAAGTTTTGTTTTCTGTGCAGAAGCTGAGCAGCCACCGACCGCCGTGCAACGTGAGCTACGAGCTCGCCGTGCCGGCGCGCAGAGGCGCTCTAAGACGTCAGGCATTACCACCTACCCAAGTCCCTTGTTTCGGACGAACAACATCATATCGGGCTGGTGGTCTTGTTTTGACCGCACTTTTCGGTGCGCATTTCACCACTTTACTACCCGACACAACATAGTAACAGTCGCGTAACAACACACTTTGTGCTGTTAAGCGACGTCGTTCAGGCGTGGGGTAGCGTCAGCCAAACCCGTCTGAACGATCAAATCCGCCATTTGCTGCGGTCGCAGTGTGACACCCTACGGTGACAACGGCCACTGTTGTTGTTTTGGTTTAACCTTGCACCGTGGCCTTTCCCGCTTCACGGGTCAGCCGAAGCAAGCTGGGCTCCGGGATTACTGGCCTTGGGGTCGCCCCTAGCCAACCCCGGAGTAGCGCTTAGGAGCACCCCTCTCCGCCGAGAAAAAAGCTCGGAGAGGGTACACAACTAGGGCACACCCTAGGTACACACTCCCTCTCACACAGTGAGCTCACAAGGTGTGTGAGGGAATTCAAACCCTTGATAGGGCGTCCTGAGTATTCCCCTCAGGATGCAGTCCCGTCCCTCTAACGGTGAGGTGCAGGTCCTTCAGACCTTCGCCCTCCGCCACCCCGATCTGTATGTTGCTCATATGCAACTCCTCGAAGAGGAAGCGAGTGCCCGCCTTACGGACACTCTTATTGCTCCCTCCGGGACTTCAATCCCGGAGGCCAACGTCCCTCCTCTGACCCGGTCCTTCTCAGAGGACAGTCCGCTTTCGCCCGCTCCGGGCCCAGACAACAGACGCACGGTGGCAGCCCCTCCCCGTGAGAGGTCTCGCTCGCGCTCACCGATCGGGAGGCCAGCGAGCACCCGTCCCTCCATCGCCGTTGTCGAGCCCACTTCGGACTCCGAAGCGGAGATGGAGGTAGATCCGAGTCGCGCCTTACGCACCGACTCGGACTCAGATAACGACGGCTATACCGTCGTAGATAGAAAACGCAAGCGTGCTCCTAAAGCCGCTAGTTGCGTAACTTCCGCCCCTCCCGCCAAGGCACCCGCTAAGGCCCCCGCCTCCGGCAAGAAGCCGACCCCCGCCCCGCGCCCCGCGTCTCCTCCCTCCGCTCCGGCCACCACTGCCGCGTCCCCTCAGGACGCGAGCGCGCGCCGCGAAAAACCGCCTCCGCCCCTGTTCATTCAGGACAAAACCAAATGGGACATGCTGTCCCGTTTAGTTTCGGATCGTGGGATCCATTACACTAATGCCCGCTCCACGCAGCAGGGCATTAAAGTCCAAGTGCCCACCAGTAGCGACCACAGAGCGCTAACAAAGCTCCTCCGTAAAGAGAGCATAAGTTTTCATACTTATGCGCTCGAAGAGGAGAAAGTCCTTCGCGTTGTGATTCGCGGTGTGCCTAAGGAGATACATACCGATGCGGTATGTGACGACCTTAAAGCACAAGACTTCCCTGTGCATGCGGTTCACCGCATGTACAGCGGGAAGGACCGCAGTCCATATGACCTAGTACTCGTAGTACTAGACCGTACACCAGAGGGCAAGGCCATTTTTAATTTAAAAAAGGTCTGTGGCCTCTCAGGACTCGATGTCCAAGCCCCATACAAAAATGGAAGTCCCTCGCAGTGCCATAACTGCCAACTATACGGGCACGCCTCCCGTTTCTGCTTCGCTCGCGCTAGGTGCGTTAAGTGCCTAGGCGATCACGCGACAGCAGCGTGCACTCGCACCCGGGATTCGCCGGACCCACCCAGTTGTGTTCTGTGCGGTGCTCAAGGGCATACCGCGAATTACCGTGGGTGCCCTAAAGCACCACGAGTGAACCACAGGGTGGCAAGGCATAGGCCGACCCGCCCCTCTTATGACCGTTACCAACGGGTCAGCCCTAAACTAACGGTAGTACCTGCCTCACAGGTAATACCCGCGCCGCTCCCAGCCCGTAACGCATGGTCTAAACCACCCAGTATGGTTAAGACCGTCGCTACCGCCTGCGCCCCGGCCCGCGCGCCCGCGCCCGCGTCCGCACCCGCACCCGCCCGCGCCGCGGCCCCTGCCCGCGCACCGGCCCCGGCTCGCCCAGCGCTCCCGGCACCCGCTGCCAACACCGTTCGCGCCCCTCCCCGCGCCGCCTCCCGGCCACAAGCTCCCCCTATGCCATTGATGGCTGCCCCTCTTCAAGAGGCAATCAACCTAGTCAGCGATCTGGCTATGTCGGTTGACATCAATGAGGTACAAGAGCTATTCCACAAGATGCAATACGCTCAATCCCCAGCGGACGTGATCCAATACACATTGGAACACGCGAACTTACTAAGCGCCCTTAAGCGCTTCGTTCCCCAGGCCCCTCCCCAGTACAACCACTATGGGTAGTACAACCGCACGCACGAAACCGCGCTCAGTTTCGTTAGCGTCATTCAACGCTAACGGTTTCTTTAGACAACGTGACCTTGTCCACGACTTTTGTTGCACCCACCTTATCGACATTATATGCGTGCAGGAAACCCTTCTAAAACCGGGGAAGGCGAACCCTAGGTTTGCCAATTACAGAACGGTACGTGATGATAGAGTGAACTCCCGTGGGGGAGGCACTCTTATCTATTACAAAAGGTCCCTGCACTGCATCCCCTTACCTACCCCGACTCTTGTTAATATGGAAGCATCTTGTTGCCTTCTAGCTATGACTGGTCATCAACCTATAGTCATAGCGTCCTGTTACCAAGCTTGTCAAAAGCCGATCGTCCGAGCTGACTTAGAAGCATTGTTCTCATTAGGAAGCGCCGTCCTTCTGATTGGCGACTTCAATAGTAAGCACATCCTATGGAATTGTAACGTCAACAACCCCAGAGGCATTGCACTTGAAAAACTAGTCGCAGAACTTAATTTTAACATAATTGCGCCCACTGAGCCCACTCACTACCCTCACACGGAAGACTTTCGACCTGACTTGCTTGACATGGCACTACTCAGAGGCGTAACACTCCAGTTACGCTCCATAGAAGTGGTTCACGAGCTTCACTCTGACCACCGACCCATTATACTGCGACTAGGTCCCGACCCAACAACAGACCTCCCCCGCCCCACTAAGACGATAGTGAACTGGAAGCAATTAGGCGTTGCCCTAAAAGCTATCAGTTCACCGGACCTTGACAAGATCCCTGACGACATCCTGACTAAAGATGACGTAACCCTTGCGATCGATTCGTTCACTAATCACCTCTCCACCGTAGTAGGTGCATCCGCAAAGGAGGTCATGGTGCCGGACGACCGGCGCCTTGTCATTCCAGCGGATGTGAGACGATTAGTGACGGAAAGTAAAGCAGTGACCCGACATTACGACTCTTACCCCAGTAAAGAGAACAAAACTAAGAAACGCCACTTTGAACGCATGGTTCAAAGTCGCATGTCTGAGTTGCGTGATCAACAATGGGGTGACAAACTTTCAAACCTCGTGCCAAGCCACAAGGCTTATTGGGACTTGGCGCGAGGTATGAAAGGAAGTAACTACAACGACATGCCTCCCTTATACAGACCAGTCCCACTAGTCCCAGCGTTCTTTGACGAAGACAAAGCTGAGTGCCTAGCTGATAGCCTAGAGGCTCAGTGTTCCCCTAACGTAGATCACGTTGACCAAGCTCACCTCGATTCGGTGGATGCTGAAGTCGAACGTAAAAGCTCTGTGGTCACCTCTGAACTCCCACCAATCACCTTAGCGACTTACGCTGAGGTGGCGAGACTGATCAAGGCCCTCCGACCGCGCAAATCCCCCGGTGCCGATGGCATCTCCAACAGGGTTCTTAAAACCTTCTCTCCTCCTCTCATCCATCTCCTAGTCAGCATCTTCAATGCTGCTATGAGCCACTGCTTATTCCCAGACACCTGGAAATGTGCAAATGTCATTGGCATTCACAAACCAGGCAAAAGCTCATCTGACCCCACCAGTTACCGCCCCATCAGCCTCCTCAGTGCCTTAGGCAAACTTTACGAGCGGTTACTTGCAAACCGTCTCCAGTCCCATGCTAAGGAACACCACCTTATCCCAGATGAGCAGTTTGGCTTCAGACCCGGACACTCATGCGTCCAACAGGTGCACCGCCTCACGGAGCACATTATTGAGGGCTTTAACAAGTACCCCAAACCCCAGACAACGCTAGCAGTCTTCCTCGACGTAGCGAAAGCTTTTGACAAAGTCTGGCACAATGGCTTGATTTACAAGCTATACCAATTTGGCGTGCCAGAACGTCTTGTGCTCATCCTACAAGACTTCCTTAAAGCCAGAAGCTTTCGCTATCGCGTGGAAGGCACCCTCTCCTCCCCCCACCCAGTCAGAGCCGGAGTCCCTCAGGGCTCCGTGCTATCACCCATTCTTTTCGCGCTGTATACCAGCGACATCCCACGCTCTCAGCCTAACGTCCTATTAGCCCAATACGCGGATGATACCGCTATTTATACCACTGGGTGGCATATCAGTAGAAAGTCCATTCCCGCCCTCCAACGGGCCATCACCGAGATCGGTGACTGGTTCCGTAAATGGCGCATCGCGGTCAACCCAGTTAAAAGTGCAGCTATGTACTTTACTGAGAAGGGCCGCCCCCGTTACCCGCAACCTATAACTTTGTTCGACCAACCCATCCCCTGGGTTAGTAAAACAAAATATCTCGGAGTCACCCTTGATCGGAATCTCACCTTTAGCGATCATATAACAACCGTCCGTAACAGAGCGGCCTTTGTAATGGGTCGCCTTGGTCCCCTGATTCGCAAAGAGAGTAAAATGTCTCTTAGAAATAAGAAGACACTTTACACTGCCTGCATCCGCCCCATCATGACTTACGCATCAGTAGTGTTTAGTCATGCTAGTGAGGCCCATCTCCATAAGCTTCAAGTCATTCAAAACCGTTTTCTTCGTAGTGCAACCGGCGCTCCGTGGTATATCCGGAACACCGAGTTGCATTGCGACCTAAACCTTCCCTCTTTAGCGCAGTTCAATAAGGACTGCGCCCGCCGATACTTTGATCGAGCGCCCCACCACTCGAACCCATTGGTTGTCCAGGCATCGAACTACTCGACCGCCTCTTCTATCCCATTTTTCAAACCCCCCCGTCGCCGACCACGGCAGGTATTAGACGACCCGGATGACCCCATCGCAGTCATTACATTGGCAGCTTTAGCGTTATCCGCAAGTCGTCGAGGTAAAATCCCCAGGTGTGAGGTAATTAGAGGTCACACAATCAAACACCGAGCTCGCCGGCGAGCTCGAGGCAAAAACAAGGTCACGATAAATTGCTCTCCAAATAGTCAAAGAGTATTATTCAGTAGGGCCCAATTGTGCAACACTGCAGTTGCACAGAGGCATTTTGCTCCGATCCCCCCCATGTCTCTCGACAGCGAGACAAGCCGAGGTCCGAACCACAGTGGTGCCCTTGAGCTCGCTGTCAACCCCTCCTATAATAGCGGTACGTTTTCGGCGTCCGCAGGAGACGGAGGTAGAAAGCGCTTTTCGCCTTCTACGCCCGTCTCGGGAGAAGTGCCTTCGGCACTTCTCCCTCCCGGGATATTGTAGGGCCAGGCCCTCGCCCAAAACCCGGTGGAGCTGGACGACCGCACAGGCGGTAGCCAGCATCTATGTCCTCCCTAAAAAAAAAAAAAAAGTTGTTCACTCATATAGTAAGTGGTTGGATATTGCTGAATGTTGAGTAAACAACATGGCTCAGTAGAAATAGTAGTCAATACTACTAGTTCTACTGAGCTATGTTGTTCACTCATATGGTAAGTGATTGGATATTGCTGAATGTTCACTCAACATTCAGCAATATCCAATCACTTACACGTGTATGAAACTATGGTTGTTAGTTTATTAATGCAGCTTAAAATGTTAATTAGTTGTTGGTTTATTAATGCAGCTTAAAATGTTAATTGTAAACATACTAGCTTTCCAGGCGCGACTCCTCCCGCGCGTATGTCGGTTATCACGCAAAAGCATTAACCTCTTTTTGCGCAGTTGGATAAAAACTATCCTATGTTTTTTCCCGGGTCTCAAACTATTTCCATACCAAATTTCTTTCAAATCGGTCCAGTAGTTTTGGCGTGAAAGCGTAACAGACAGACAGACAGAGTTACTTTCCCATTTATAATATTAGTACTGATATGGCAGGAATATACATACTGACTATATGTCCTAACTAGCGGTAACAAAAAGGTCCAAAACTGTTATCTTTGACAGCTCCTTTTCTTTGTTTTATTTATTTTTACACTAATTTTTAGTCTAGTATTTGATTTTAGGTCACCCTTGTACACAAAACATTAACTGAGATACCTACTTTATGATACATGCAATAGAATTGGGTGAAATTCAGTTCCTTACATTACGTTAAATATAATAACAATGAAAAAAGTTAAGGTGACCCCAGTCGATGTTGTCTGTTATTGTTTTATTTCACTTTAAAAATCTGTTTTTTTTTTCGGTAAATATAACGCAGGTCCTATACGGTTCATAATAAGTTAAAACTTTTGCCACCTTCGTAAAAACCTAAACTTATAAGACTGGAATTTCAGTAGGTACAACAAGTGCCATATACACAATGCCTACAAGGAACAAATACTGCAAACTTAAATGTAGTTATTCAACATAGATAAAAAAAATCTGATTTAGGTATAAGAAAATAATAACTTCATGGGTTATTGCGATGCGAAACCCTATTAGAGCGAAGACCGGCCGCTTATCCGGTTTTGTACTATCATCGAATTTTCTTTTACGTAACGTTGCGAAAAAATACAACAAGAAAAATGCAGCGTCATATGGGGCTAATGAATGTTATACCAGGCGTAATATTGCTTCCATTTCAGCGTGTAGCTTATTACGTAATACATGAATAACATAATGCTAATAAAAAGGTATTAACAAATTTTTATGTTCGATCAACTGGATAGAAAATAAAAACATGTATATTTAGAAATATAACTTCAAGAACTATTGTAAGCTAAACGGAAATTACTTTTACAAGTTTTGAGAATCTAGTAGGTACCTAGAAACGCTAAACGATAAAATATATATAAATTATATCCAAGCGCAACACGTTTAGGCTTTAGTGTTCATAAAACGTGAAGGTTTTTTCATTCGATATCAAAAGAGTTTTAAACGTTATGAAGCTTTCTATTTAAGAGGCTGTTAAAACTCCGGCATCGTTTTACTTTCATTACGGGTTTTTATATTATGAAAATAGATTAAAATTCCGTGATGACACATTTTTTACACCTATATCAACTAGATGTTGATGGCCTTATCTATATTTGTATTACATCTAATAGTTTGATTTAGATTTTTAACTTATTAGCTGGTGATGATATCAAGAATGGTAAACCGGCTAAACTGAAAAAGTATTAGCTCTAAATGAAGTCAGAGCTGCGGTGGAACAACTGTGACTCTCAGCTGTACAAACAAGCTTAAATCTCAGTGAGTGCATTGTGTTAGATCCTACTAATATTATAAACGCGAAAGTTTGTAAGGATGTATGGATGTATGTATGGATGTTTGTTACTCTTTCACGCAAAAACCACTGAACGGATTTTAATAAAACTTTACATTAATATAGCTTAGACATCAGAATAACACAGAGGCTATAATTTATAAAGATATTAGGTGAATTGTCGAAAATATAACGATAGTGTCAAGTAAGTAAGCAAAAAAATCAGCCATATGGTAGAAACAAATTGATCCTTTTCAAACTAATATTATAAAGACAAACGTTCGTGAGTGTGTTTGTATGTTAATTACTTATTCACCCTCAAACGATTGGACCGATTTTGATGAAATTGGGTATTAAGATAACTCTTTATTGAAAACACCATAATACCAACAATAAACTTATTACTAAAACATAAATTAAAACCGAGTGTATAAATGGGTGGTCTATTCGCTCAAAGCTATCCTCTATCTTCCAGACAATCCATCACGAAATATATGGTCAAAATATTGGGCGGGGTTCTTTATGGTCTTACTAATTCTATACATAAATAACTGCGGTATAGTGTTAAGTTTTCTAATGACAGTAACGACAGAGAATGTATAGAATGAAGAAATTTAAATTGTTCCTTGAGGTAGCGCGAGGATAAAGGATTGAACAGAATACTGTAAAGAGCGCATATATGAGCATTCCGGCGACGACGAATAGGGAGCCACTCGAGCTTATTACGAAAATCGGAGACATGATCATATTTGCGTAAGCCATTTATACATCTTAAAAAAAAATATGGTATGGAGGTAAATGAGGCGCTGGATTAACAAATTATCATACATTTTATCATCATCATCCATCACCACGCAGGTGTAACCGCGGGGCGCAGCTAGTAAGTACCTATATACTTTCTGAAAAATCAGATCAAGAAACGTGCAAATATATGAGGACAAGATACTTGAAAGTATGAAACAAATGAGGTACATTATGCCAGGAAGAAACAAGTGAATATACAAGACCATAGCAGTACCAATAATAACGTATAAATATATAGTAATTTTTTACTCTAAAATGTTTAAATATGGTGTTCGCTCACCATACGATAGTGCTTGCAATTATATTTAGAGATATAGAAGGGTGGCGACATCATTACGAAAGTTAAGTGTCTGAAAAAGCACTTCTTTCGGTCACATGAAGTCTAGTAGTCTGGTTGATGATCGCGCACCGTTCTCTATGACGGTTATAGTAACAAGTTACATGAAATCTTGTATGTTCATCTGGTTTCGATGGAGGAGTGGTTAAGCACCCGGTGTGTTAAGTCGGGGACACAGGTTCAAACCCCGATTGAGACTTTTGAGCCTTTCATAGTTGTAAATGTGCAGTTCGCTTGGCATGAGATAGTGATTTCAATCATATTTAGAAACATATTACTACGTAAGTGGTGTAAAACCTATATTTACGTTTTTTTACCCGTGGGGTGCCGGACTCAAATGTTACCCTCCATCTCTACCCGTGGGTGTTGTAAAAGACGACTAAGGGTAACACACCAGTAGGTGGGCAGCAGCACTTTCTCCGGAACGATATCTCGCACTGCAATCCCCAAGCCGCCTGCCAAGCGTGGAGGTTATGGCAAACTCCCCCATACTGGAGGAGGTTTTGTTCTACAGTGAACACTCCGGCTGATACAGTACAGTAAATAAACTACACAGTGTGGACTCGGTTTTTGACTGTTATGAACCATAGCCTATTGAAATTCGAATCATTATAACCCGCTCACCTCAATGTTCCAACTCTGTGTGCGCTTGATTGTTCGAAGCCTCTATGGAAATCATTTCAGATATAAAATAAAAAGAGGCTTAACTTTGGGATTTAATTTGATTGCGGAAAAATCCTATAAATTTTAGTTTATTTTAATTTTCGGGAACGGAATAATTGTCTTGCCTTTAGAATTTTATATTTGATTTAAATCACTGTGAAGATTTTTTATAAAATAATCTATACGTAAAATAATAAAGCTTATGTTTAACTTACCAACATATATTATAGTAATATATGTTATAACAGACAAAAATAGTAATGATCACCAAAATTATACCCCCATTTTAATGTAAATTTATAACCAAAGTTTTAACATCTCGCTATCCTATTTAAGCAAAATGACTCAACATAAATTATTGTTAACGTAAAAGACGTAAATGATCACCAAAAGTAGTAAATGATCTTCAAAATTAAAACAGCATTTTAATGTTATAATTATTCTGGCGCGTCGCCGGCCGCTGCCGCGACACGCTCGCTTGTGGTAACTTAACGCTCCTCCTCGCTTCGCCCGTCGTCGCACCTAAATATAACTTAGTGATCATTTACTACATTATATGTTCGATTACAATTTTTGGTAAAATAACTAAGGGTATCAAAGCATTTTATGGTGGTCATTATATTTAATCCCAAATAATAATAATATAAAAAAGAAGAATATTACCCCTTACATATTTAAACTCATGATTAATTTATGAAGGAAACGAAAAAAAACCTTGTATTAGGCATCTACTTCTTTTTTTCTATACCTATATAATCTATATGCCTTTACAAAACATAACAAGTATTTTTTTTACAATATTTACAAATATTTATTATAAAAACTTAAGTTAGGTTACAAATTTTAATTGTTATAACGAATTAGCTGTAGTGTTGTATTTAGTTTGTGGTGGTAATTAATAATTGCACAAGAAATTACGTTGCATATTATTTATATATTATTGTGAGTAATGTATCATTTTGTCTGTTGGTTGAGCGTTTTGCGAAAGCTCGTCTGGCTAGATACCACCCTTGAGACTTTCGTCTTGACGATCTAGCTAGCCAGGTAGCAAAATCCCTAACAGTGTGAACTCAGTTTGCGGCAGTTGTCCTTGAATGTCAGCTCCTATAGGGGAATGTGTCCTGTTCAAAGGTGGTGAAGGTAGTTCTGACTCACATACGAACAAATCGCCAATTACCTTCAGCTAAGATTGTGGTCAAAACCTTCTAAGCAATAAAATAAAAAAGTTTAATTAGAACCCTTAGGTTACCCTATAAAGTCAAAAGTTAAAGAGCCTATAAACTATTACCTTACACAAGTTACTTTTTGATCAATAAGGGTAGAATCATGATAAAGTGGCCTTTTGTGCGCCTAGTGTACAACACCACCCTATTCTATCCAACATGAGTCATAGCAGATAGGCAGCATTGTGTACATAGAAGGATTAACTTATGAAAAAAAAATGAAATGTAAGTATTTATAAAGGCAATAAATTAATTTCTTCCAAACGTCCAACGTTAATGGGAAAGTAGATGGCACCGATTATTACCTACGGCCATAAAAGAAGAATCCTCCAAAACATAAACAGACCCATTAAACTTCAGATACGTAATGGTGCCTAACTTATCCTACTGAATCAGTGTATTATATAAATTGGATTTAAAAATGATATTTTTATGATTTCTACTCTTTTTCTATTGAAGATACAGGTCAATGGTATAAAATCCTCTGTGCTAAATAATTTCAAACATTTATTTCAGAGTAGTATGAACAATGAAATATACTTAAACTTACTGTCACGTTGGTTGAGTGCCGTTTATAGGGAATACAACCTTAAACCGAGATCGTAATTCTCCTTTCGACACTTTAGGTGGTTAGCTAGTTTATCCCAGTCATTTCTCGTCAATCAGAACTCATAGCTAAACAATTTAAACGAGAGCGAAACAATTACGTTTTTCGAAAAAATCTTTGTCTACTGCCTCCCAATCTCGCGACTCTCGGAAGATCTTGGCTAGTTTATGCTTCGTCATTGATATTGTTAATTGAGTCTTGTGATATCAAGATTCCGTGTCATTGGGATTTCATTCGTTCGACGTTTTGCCTTGCTTTGGAATTATTAGGTCTTGGATTCAATGCCCGAGTCGGACAATTCAGATTTTCTGACATAAAATATTGTAATGCGTGCCTCATACATAACAAAAAGTTCGCCCACTATTACGTGAAATGAAAAGTACCTGGTGAAAAATTGTGTAGTTTATGACATAGTTTATGACTAGGATGGCCGAGATCACAATTTTTGGTTTATATACAATATTGTAGAAGTTTTTATGTACCTAAAAGTACGCAATCGTGCCTGAATGCTACCTACGCGACAGGTAGACAATTAGACATCACATGTGCGAACGCGCGGCTCCTCTGATGCTATTTGTTGCTGGATTACTTGTACTAGATTGTTTGTGTTTTATCAATTTTTATTTTTTAATGTAGTGTCCTAAGCCTGGTCAAATATGAAGGGATTATGGACCAAGTGTACATGTAATAAGAAACATCCGGTGGACGGTAAATGTAAGTATGGTGTAGGTAGGTAGGCAGAAAGATATCCATTGCATGGAGATGCCGCGCAGACTGCGCTGTGTTACGGAATAACTAGTAGTATCTACGGCATGTCTTGGTTGACTACGCCTATGTGTGTGCGTGTAGCTACGTTCGTAGCTCTCTGAGTAACGTGCTCCGTTGTTGCTTAAAATTTGCGACGCAATAGATTTAAAAATTATTAGAGAGTACAAGAAAATCTTGATGGTTTTTTAAATTGAGTTTTCACAAAAAAAAATTAGCAAAACTTGTTCCTTGTGATGTAGTGATATTGCTCTTAAGAGGTTATGCGTAAGTTACCAGTAACCCTGTATACATCTATGTGTAAATTAAGTTATATCGGAGGATGTTTGCCTTTATTAACAAAATATCTGAACATAATATGCAACACTACAGCTACTACGGCGAAAACATTTTGGCAAACTACAGACCATTGCAGGCCTACAGACAGTTCAAATGTCAGTCTCACTACGAGTACGCACCATGCCCAGCCTACTTACAGTATTACCCCGTTTGATTGCATTTTAATCACACGTCGCATCGTTCAAGCGCTCTGATAAGTTCTGGAAAATAAGATGTGCTTCTCTTTGTGAACAAACACATTTTTATATGAAAATCCAATCATAAGCTTTCAGCTGCAAATAAAGCGTTGGTTTTAGCGCGACCGACAACCGTACCAACGGTAGTATTTTTCAATAACGTTGGCGGTATGATTTCGTAAATATTTATAACTTACTAAGCCCTAAGGCTAAGTGACAGATTTTCTATTTGAGAGTAGCAGCTAGCTAGGTAAACATATGCAAAATACCCACCATACATAACCGTTTACTATATAACACATAAAGACTAAAAGCAAGCTCCAAAGATAATATCACGAAGAGCGAAGATTAGAAAAAGGGTTAGATTGATATAGCGCAGCGTGTGCAGTTGGCGTGCTACAGCAATGGCTCATGGTGATTTAGTTGGTAACGTTTTTAATAGGGAAATAATACTTTGACTCGGTAAAGAGATGAGACTATGAATCTCGGTAATGAGGAAAATAACATGAAAAGAGATCAGAATACTGTAAAAATGAATTCTTTATCTGCTGAACAAAAAAGACATAGATTTAAGAGAAAAAAAATACGTTGCTGTGAAGTAATGTTTCAGACGTAACGGCTTATGTTTGTTATTTATTCAGACTCACTTAAATCGTTCTCTTATTTAAGCGCTAACTTGAGAGATAAACCTCCAAGTGTACAAGCTATTAGCTACAGACTTTAAAATATTTCAACCTCTTAAGCAAATTAGTGACTTTGCTTTAATAGAAATATTTTGTTAAACAGCCTTATTTAATTCTTCACTGGTTACATGAATGTCTGAGAAACTGGAAGTTCGTTAACATTAATACTTACATGCTAGGAAACTTTACTTAGATACACTTTTTGCGTACCGATTTTTAGAGATATCCCATTTCTAAGCGATCGAGGATGAACATTGCTGTCTTATTTTGAACATACCAAAAAATATTTTCCATGAGTTTCTGTTGCCTGGTGCAACTGATAACAAAGTACTAATAATAAAGAACCTCTACTCTGAAAAGACACTCTTTTCTTTCTCTTTTTTTTTCACCATTCCGACCTGTGCCGCCACGCCGTGCACACCTGTCTACAGCTCCGCCAGTATCTCCCAGTGAGACCGCAATAGTCCCCGCACTATTGCCGTCTCACTCGGGTCATCGTTCCGACGCTAGTTGCAGACCAGTGCCTTGGAATACGCAGTCCTGACGAAGTTTTTGTTTTGTGTGCAGAAGCTGAGCAGCCGCCGAACGCCGAGCAACGCGAGCTACGAGCTCGCCGTGCCGTCGCGCAGAGGCGCTCTAAGACGTCAGGCATTACCACCTACCCAAGTCCCTTGTTTCGGACGAACAACATCATATCGGGCTGGTGGTCTTGTTTTGACCGCACTTTTCGGTGCGCATTTCACCACTTTACTACCCGACACAACATAGTAACAGTCGCGTAACAACACACTTTGTGCTGTTAAGCGACGTCGTTCAGGCGTGGGGTAGCGTCAGCCAAACCCGTCTGAACGATCAAATCCGCCATTTGCTGCGGTCGCAGTGTGACACCCTACGGTGACAACGGCCACTGTTGTTGTTTTGGTTTAACCTTGCACCGTGGCCTTTCCCGCTTCACGGGTCAGCCGAAGCAAGCTGGGCTCCGGGATTACTGGCCTTGGGGTCGCCCCTAGTCAACCCCGGAGTAGCGCTTAGGAGCACCCCTCTCCGCCGAGAAAAAAGCTCGGAGAGGGTACACAACTAGGGCACACCCTAGGTACACACTCCCTCTCACACAGTGAGCTCACAAGGTGTGTGAGGGAATTCAAACCCTTGATAGGGCGTCCTGAGTATTCCCCTCAGGATGCAGTCCCGTCCCTCTAACGGTGAGGTGCAGGTCCTTCAGACCTTCGCCCTCCGCCACCCCGATCTGTATGTTGCTCATATGCAACTCCTAGAAGAGGAAGCGAGTGCCCGCCTCACGGACACTCTTATTGCTCCCTCCGGGACTTCAATCCCGGAGGCCAACGTCCCTCCTCTGACCCGGTCCTTCTCAGAGGACAGCCCGCTTTCGCCCGCCCCGGGCCCGGACAATAGACGCACGGTGGCAGCCCCTCCCCGTGAGAGGTCTCGCTCGCGCTCACCGATCGGGAGGCCAGCGAGCACCCGTCCCTCCATCGCCGTTGTCGAGCCCACTTCGGACTCCGAAACGGAGATGGAAGTAGATCCGAGTCGCGCCTTACGCACTGACTCGGACTCCGACAACGACGGCTATACCGTCGTTGACCGCAAACGCAAGCGTGCTCCTAAAGCCGCTAGTTGCGCAACTTCCGCCCCTCCCGCCAAGGCACCCGCTAAGGCCCCCGCCTCCGGCAAGAAGCCGACCCCCGCCCCGCGCCCCGCGTCTCCTCCCTCCGCTCCGGCCACTACTGCCGCGTCCCCTCAGGACGCGAGCGCGCGCCGCAAAAAACCGCCTCCACCCCTGTTCATTCAGGACAAAACCAAATGGGACATGCTGTCCCGTTTAGTTTCGGATCGTGGGATCCATTACACTAATGCCCGCTCCACGCAGCAGGGCATTAAAGTCCAAGTGCCCACCAGTAGCGACCACAGAGCGCTAACAAAGCTCCTCCGTAAAGAGAGCATAAGTTTTCATACTTATGCGCTCGAAGAGGAGAAAGTCCTTCGCGTTGTGATTCGCGGTGTGCCTAAGGAGATACATACCGATGCGGTATGTGACGACCTTAAAGCACAAGACTTCCCTGTGCATGCGGTTCACCGCATGTACAGCGGGAAGGACCGCAGTCCATATGACCTAGTACTCGTAGTACTAGACCGTACACCAGAGGGCAAGGCCATTTTTAATTTAAAAAAGGTCTGTGGCCTCTCAGGACTCGATGTCCAAGCCCCATACAAAAATGGAAGTCCCTCGCAGTGCCATAACTGCCAACTATACGGGCACGCCTCCCGTTTCTGCTTCGCTCGCGCTAGGTGCGTTAAGTGCCTAGGCGATCACGCGACAGCAGCGTGCACTCGCACCCGGGATTCGCCGGACCCACCCAGTTGTGTTCTATGCGGTGCTCAAGGGCATACCGCGAATTACCGTGGTTGCCCTAAAGCACCACGAGTGAACCACAGGGTGGCAAGGCATAGGCCGACCCGTCCCTCTTACGACCGTTACCAACGGGTAAGCCCTAAACTAACGGTAGTACCTGCCTCACAGGTAATACCCGCGCCGCTCCCAGCCCGCAACGCATGGTCTAAACCACCCAGTATGGTTAAGACCGTCGCTACCGCCCGCGCCCCGGCCCGCGCGCCCGCACCCGCGCCCGCACCCGCACCCGCCCGCGCCGCGGCCCCTGCCCGCGCACCGGCCCCGGCTCGCCCCGCGCTCCCGGCACCCGTCGCCAACACCATTCGCGCGCCTCCCCGCGCCGCTTCCCGGCCACAAGCTCCACCTATGCCATTGATGGCTGCCCCTCTTCAAGAGGCAATCAACCTAGTCAGCGATCTGGCTATGTCGGTTGACATCAATGAGGTACAAGAGCTATTCCACAAGATGCAATACGCTCAATCCCCAGCGGACGTGATCCAATACACATTGGAACACGCGAATTTACTTAGCGCCCTTAAGCGCTTCGTTCCCCAGGCCCCTCCCCAGTACAACCACTATGGGTAGTACAACCGAACGCACGAAACCGTACTCAGTTTCGTTAGCGTCATTTAACGCTGACGGCCTCTTCAGACAACGTGACCTCGTCCACGACTTTTGTTGTACCCACCTTATCGATATCATATGCGTGCAGGAAACCTTTCTAAAACCGGGGAAGGCGAACCCTAGGTTTGCCAATTACAGAACGGTACGTGATGATAGAGTGAACTCCCGTGGGGGAGGCACTCTTATCTATTACAAAAGGTCCCTGCACTGCATTCCCCTACCTACCCCGACTCTTGTTAATATGGAAGCATCTTGTTGCCTCCTAGCTATGACTGGTCATCAACCTATAGTCATAGCATCCTGTTACCAAGCTTGCAAAAAGCCGATCGTCCGAGCTGACTTAGAAGCCCTATTCTCATTAGGAAGCGCCGTCATTCTGATTGGCGACTTCAACAGTAAGCACATCCTATGGAATTGTAACGTCAACAATCCCAGAGGTATTGCACTTGAAAACCTAATCGCAGAACTTAACTTTGACATAATTGCGCCCACTGAGCCCACTCACTACCCTTATATGGAAGACCACCGATCTGACTTGCTTGACATGGCACTATTCAGAGGCGTAACACTCCGGGTACGCTCCATAGAAGTGGTTCACGAGCTTCACTCTGACCACCGACCCATTATACTGCGACTAGGTCCCGACCCAACGACTGACCTCCCCCGCCCCACTAAGACGATAGTGAACTGGAAGCAAGTAGGCGATGCCCTAAAGGCTATCAGTTCACCGGACCTAGACAAGATCCCTGACGACATCCTGACAAAAGATGACATAACCCTTGCGATCGATTCGTTCACCAATCACCTCTCCACCGTAGTAGGTGCATCCGCAAAGGAGGTCATAGTGCCGGACGACCGGCGCCTTGTCATTCCAGCGGATGTGAGACGATTGGTGACGGAGAGTAAAGCAGCGACCCGACATTACGACTCTTACCCCTGTAAAGAGAACAAAACTAAGAAACGCCACTTTGAACGCATGGTTCAAAGTCGCATGTCTGAGTTGCGTGATCAACAATGGGGCGATAAACTTTCAAACCTCGTGCCAAGCCACCATGCTTACTGGGACTTGGCGCGAGGCTTGAAAGGAAGTAACCATAACGACATGCCTCCCTTATACAGACCAGTCCCACTAGTCCCAGCGTTCTTTGACGAAGACAAAGCTGAGTGCCTAGCTGATAGCCTAGAGGCTCAGTGTTCCCCTAACGTAGATCACGTTGACCAAGCTCACCTCGATTCGGTGGATGCTGAAGTCGAACGTGAAAGCTCTGTGGTCACCTCTGAACTCCCACCAATCACCTTAGCGACTTACGCTGAGGTGGAGAGACTGATCAAGGCCCTCCGACCGCGCAAATCCCCCGGTGCCGATGGCATCTCCAACAGGGTTCTTAAAACCCTCTCTCCTCCTCTCATCCATCTCTTAGTCAGCATCTTCAATGCTGCTATGAGCCACTGCTTATTCCCAGACACCTGGAAATGTGCAAATGTCATTGGCATTCACAAACCAGGCAAAAGCTCATCTGACCCCACCAGTTACCGCCCCATCAGCCTCCTCAGTGCCTTAGGCAAACTTTACGAGCGGTTACTTGCAAACCGTCTCCAGTCCCATGCTAAGGAACACCACCTTATCCCAGATGAGCAGTTTGGCTTCAGACCCGGACATTCATGCGTCCAACAGGTGCACCGCCTCACGGAGCACATCATTGAGGGCTTCAATAAGTACCCCAAACCCCAGACTACGCTAGCAGTCTTCCTCGACGTAGCGAAAGCTTTTGACAAAGTCTGGCACAACGGCTTGATCTACAAGCTATACCAATTTGGCGTGCCAGAACGTCTTGTGCTCATCCTACAAGACTTCCTTAAAGCCAGAAGCTTTCGCTATCGCGTGGAAGGCACCCTCTCCTCCCCCCACCCAGTCAGAGCCGGAGTCCCTCAGGGCTCCGTGCTATCACCTATTCTCTTTGCACTGTATACCAGTGACATCCCACGCTCTCAGCCCAAAGTATTCCTAGCCCAATATGCGGATGATACCGCCATTTACACCACTGGGTGGCATATCAACAGACAGTCCTATTTCGTCATGCAACGGGCCATCACCGAGATCGGTGACTGGTTCCGAAAATGGCGCATCGCGGTCAACCCAGCTAAAAGCACAGCTATGTGCTTTACTGAGAAGACACGCTCCCCTTACCCGAAACCGCTTATTTTGTTCGACGAACCCATTCCCTGGGTTCCTAGAACAAAATACCTCGGAGTCACCCTTGATCGTCATCTCACCTTTAACGATCACATAACAACCGTCCGTAACAGAGCGGCCTTCATAATGGGTCGCCTTGGTCCCCTACTTCGCAAAGAGAGTAAAATGTCTCTTAGTAATAAGAAGACACTTTACACTGCCTGCATCCGCCCCATCATGACTTACGCATCAGTAGTGTTTAGTCATGCTAGTGAGGCCCACCTTCATAAACTTCAAGTCATCCAAAACCGTTTTCTTCGTAATGCAACCGGCGCCCCGTGGTATATCCGGAACACCGAGTTGCATTGCGACTTAAACCTTCCCTCTCTAGCGCAGTTCAATAAGGACTGCGCCCGCCGATACTTTGATCGAGCGCCCCACCACCCGAACCCATTGGTTGTCCAGGCATCGAACTACTCGACTGCCTCTTCTATCCCATTTTTCAAACCCCCCCGTCGCCGACCACGGCAGGTATTAGACGACCCGGATGACCCCATCGCAGCCATTACGTTGGCAGCTTTAGCGTTATCCGCAAGTCGTCGAGGTAAAATCCCCAGGTGTGAGGTAATCAGAGGTCACACAATCAAACACCGAGCTCGCCGGCGAGCTCGAGGCAAAAACAAGGTCACGATAAATTGCTCTCCAAATAGTCAAAGAGTATTATTCAGTAGGGCCCAATTGTGCAACACTGCAGTTGCACAGAGGCATTTTGCTCCGATCCCCCCCATGTCTCTCGACAGCGAGACAAGCCGAGGTCCGAACCACAGTGGTGCCCTTGAGCTCGCTGTCAACCCCTCCTATAGTAGCGGTACGTTTTCGGCGTCCGCAGGAGACGGAGGTAGAAAGCGCTTTTCGCCTTCTACGCCCGTCTCGGGAGAAGTGCCTTCGGCACTTCTCCCTCCCGGGCTATTGTAGGGCCAGGCCCTCGCCCAAAACCCGGTGGAGCTGGACGACCGCACAGGCGGTAGCCAGCATCTATGTCCTCCCTAAATAAAAAATAAAAATACTCTGAAAATGCTGCAAATGATGTAAGTCTCATCTGAGCTATTATTAAGTTTTGGTCGAGGGTAAGCTGAAGCTGATCATGAGCTGCCCCGTGGGGTGCCGGGTTAGAATTGCACCTCCCCATTTCATGCCGTGGATCTCGTAAGATGCGACTAAGGGAAATATGTGGGCAGCAGCGTCTTCTAAAGAACTGCCAACTTACACTGCGATCCCCAAGACGCCTGCCAATCGTGGGGATTATGGCAAATACCCCCTTAATAGGGGAGGCTCTGTTCAGCAGTGGACGATCCAGCTGTTACAACAAACTGAAACTTCAAGCTACGTAGTTTTTTCAAGTTATCTTTTATTTATTAAAAATTTTAAGCTAGATAGAGCAAAGCAATTTTACAGTATAAAAACTAATATGACTGAAAACCATACTACAAGTTTGATATTTTTGTGTTGCTTTTATTTTCATCTAATTTATTATAATGGAATATAAATTAATTAACGGAATGCAGTGCCTCCACTCGGCAAGTTTAAAATAACTGTTATGTTTCTTATCGTTAACTCATATCAGTTTTTTCCCGGTCATCCTTCTTTTGTAGTGAAATTCAGTTCAATTAAGCATGCTGCCAACTTTAATATAATATTAGCTTACGAGAAGTTTAAAGTATGTTATGTGTAATAGGTATATGATATTTCTCGACAATTAGAGTTGCAAGTCACAAGTTGCAAGTACAAAGCAAACTTATAATATATTTCAGATCAAACTACACTGTATTCATAAACAAACTTGAATATTTCCAAAACAAAGATTAACATTTGGTTTGAGAAAATGGCTACATATTGTCAGTACGTTCACCCTGAGTTCACTTAATGCCAGCAGATGACGTTCTTCTTGTTTTCTTTTTTCTTAGAGTCGAAACAGATTTTCAAGTTGTGAGTGGGAGCGATGTACTTATATTATTTGACCTAAGTATGAAATCGTCATATTTTCAATAATTATTTTACAATTTAAAATAATCAACATGTAAAATAAAATAGAACATGATAATAATCTTAAGAATAATAGCGCAACATTACCGACAAAACCAGATGTAAAAAGCGAAGCTTGACGCGACCGCGGCGGACGTACCACACTCAAAATCCTGAGGAAGGCTTCCGGTAGAAGCCGAAACATTGTCGATAGCGATATCGACTCATAGTAAATTCACGCTCAAACACCCGTGTTTTTCATATATTAGATATAAATATGAGCGTAAGTTTTTATAATATGATCAGATGTAAAAAATCTATATACATGCGTTTTGTGAAAATTTACCTAGCCTAATCAAATGAAATCAAGTTCGTTTGTTCGATTATATAGGATTACCTATATTAACTGCCATTTTCTTTAATTAAGATCGTTTTCCTTGTTTCTGATTGGCTGAAAAAACAATCAAAGTGCGATGGAAAATTGAATGAAAGGATTGTAAAGAAAAAAAGTTTATACCACGCTCTCTTTGCAAATTTCTGGTAAAATGTAAAAGTAAAACGCGTTCATAGCGTATTGATGTTTTTTTTTTATTGCTCATAGGTAAGCCTTTGACCACAATCTCACCTGATGGTAAGTGATGATGTAGTTGAAGGTGTAAACAGGCTTAACCTAGAAATACTGGCTCTCAAGGACAGCTGCCGGAACACACCGTTAGGTGCTTGGCGACAGATTTTCTACTTGTTTTTGGTATCCTCTCACATGTTAATGTTTGTATAAGTAATTTTCAAAGAACTGTTTTTTTATAGCTTCATTTAGATCAACTTTTTTACGGCTACGTTGGTCGAGCGGCGTAAAGCGTTGCCGAAGAAACTCTAGGTACTGGATATAATATCAATCATCAATTTTTTATCTTTCATATCTGTAGCTTAACAAAAAAAATTTTGTAGTAGTCCAGGACTGTGCTTTCAATAAGCATGCCTCTTTTTACATGTTACCAAATGGTTTTTTTTATTTATGCTTACATCCCTGGTCCTGGACTAAGAAGAATGAAGAAAAAAAAGAGCAAGTCTCCTTCCTGATGGTTAGTGTCACGACTGTCCATTACAGTATTGCAGTATCACCGTCTTCGTCTGGCACTGCACTGTGTGCTCGTCACTTCGAGACGTAAGTTCTTCTGTACCGTTCGCCTAGTAATCATTGGCTACACTGCCCTCCACGCCTAAACAGAGTTGTGTTTGCACATTACTGCTTCGAGGCAGATTATCTGACACTGCGGTTGTATCCATCATGATAAACTATTGCTGAAGAGACTCAGACTGAGACTCTCTTCCTGAGAAGATTTCAGGATTCAGGATATTAAGACATGATTATATAATGCTTATAGTGAAGTTCCTGATCTATACTATTTGGGAGCATTCAAATGTGCAAATGATGAGGGAATGAAATCAGTCGCTCTACTCTTAAGTTTGATTTACATAAGTCATTGTTCATAATTTCGTCTTAAGTTTGATTTACATAAGTCATTGTTCAGAATAACAATGGACATATATAGTATACCTATCGAAAAATAAAGCATTGTATGATATTGGCCTTTGGCATAATTTTACTTTGCCCAGTTGCAACAAAAGCTCAATTTCTGTACCAAACATTTTTGTTATCATTCGATATCTCTTTCCAAACAATGTGATGTAGGATTGCTTCGAATTTCGATTTGGTTCAACTTGATCTATAAAATTGAACGGTTTCGTTTAATATCGAATGTTCGTATTGCAATACTCAACCACTGTCGTGGAATGATCACTGAATAAATCTTTGTTGTTTGTTCAACTATGTTGATTTTGAAAGCAATATTCTCAGTTGGGCAATGTTGATTAGATCAGTTTTTTTATTTGTGTAATGTAGTTTTTATTTATCCCATAACCAATATTTTAACTCCATGGTTCACTTCCTAAAATAATGGAATGTAACGTTTCATACGCAATGTGGGGTCCCTCATTATGTACTTTTCATCCACCCTGATCTACTGCTCGAAATAATAAGGGAGATCGCCACTTGCTTTTCTATGACTGCCTAGTTCATTGTTTGAGTTTATTTTGTAAATAACTGCAGAATAATTGCAACTTTTCAACATTTACAAATCCTTATCCATTCGAGTATCAGCATTTAACCTGCAGGGTAGGCAGAGGGAAGCAAAAACAAGTGCGGTATAGTAAAACTAAAGCCCTTCTCCCATCGAGTCATCCATAAGCTATGCGAGACGACACTAAAATGTGAACCACAGGTCGCATATTATAAGATATCGACGTGGTTTAAACACTCACCGCTATCTTAATTTAACATTTTTTTTTATCTTGTTAGAAAGCCTCATTCTAAACAGCACACAATTTACTTAACATAATTAGTCTTTATTGCTCGAAATTTAAACCAAAGACACACATTTAAGTAGATACTATGTCAAAAGATCTAACCTTCTTGACACAGTCCATCCAACACTTATATAAAAACCTTCCTAAACCCCTATATCCATCCCCACCCCATTTATTGTTGTCGGTTTGGACAGATGTGGAGTTCATAGGTATCATTATACTAGATATCATTTTAACAATTAGATATTAATATATTTGTTTTAGGTTATGTTTTTTTTATTAAATACGAGATATTTCTGTTTAATATTGTGTGGAAAAAGGCAGTTAAATTCCTTCTAATCCTGAAATACATTTTCGAGTCTAATTATTTACGTTAAATAAAATTTTAAATTACAATAAATATAGGTAACGCCACCAGACTGTAATATACTAAAAATAACTAAGGCTAATTGAAATAATTTGGAAACACATCAGGAACTGACAAAAAAGAAAAATTGGCCAAGTGCGAATCGGACACGCGCACGAAAGGTTCCGTACTAGCTATACAACATTAGACCTCATATTTTAACCTTTTTTTTGTTTTAACGTACGCGAGTCCGACTCTAAACTTTTTGTATTTGTTGTTATAGCAGCAACATAAATACATCATCTGGGAAAATTTCAACTGTCTAGCTATCACTGTTCTTGAGATACAGCCTGGTGACAAAAGGACGGACGGACGGACGGACAGCGAAGTCTCAGTAATAGGGTCCCGTTTTTACCCTTTGGGTACGGAACCCTAAAAACGACGAAAAAACATTCGTCGTTTTCCTTTCTTGTATAATAATAAATCGTGGTAAACACCACGATTTATTTTTCTATTTCCACTCCTTATAAGTCTTCAAGAACATCTCACATGTGGCCCAAACAGGGCGAGTCTATCACGGCAGTCTATCATTGTAAAGAATAGTGACAGAGAGACCGTAAATGGATTCGCCATGATTGATGTAGCAACGTCGTCGTCTGGATCAGAAGCTTGATTCTGCAATTTTCGGCATCATGTTTTTACTATGGCACATATTCCCGATCCCTTTACCAATACAGAACGAACAACTCTTCATATTGTTAAACTATATTTTACGTGAGCTATTCTCAAACCAAACGGTTTAATGCGTGACGATGGTAGGAAACCTGAAGGAATTATTTTGGTTCAGTGGAAGTTTGGGCGGTTGTAAGTGCTCTATATGCGTTAACACTTTCGAAGCAGTGATGGCTCAGTGGCATTGGCTGTGGACTGCCGCACAGCAGGTCCATGGTTCGAATCCCGCCGCGGGCTTGAGCTTCACTGCATGGTGGAAGGGCATTTTTGCGAATGCCCGCCTGGCTAGCGACCACCCTCAAGTTGAAAATCTGTCGCCAAGCACCTAACGGTGTGTTCCGGCAGCTGTCCTTGAGAGCCAGTAATTCTAGGTTAAGCCTGTTAACACCTTCGACCACATCATCACTTACCATCACGTGAGATTGTGGTCAAAGGCTTACCTATAAGAAATAAAAAAAAAAAACTTAAGGCGCTGTGATTTGACAAAAAGGTAATTTGAAGAGCCATAAATATATTTTTGACCATGCCACGACTTCAATAGTTATATACATTTCTTCAGTTAAGTTTTTGTGTTCTCTCAAAGAAAAACACAAAATTTAATCGATGAAATAATTAATATAAGACTTTAATTTAAATTAGAAAATGTTGTATCCTAACAAGAAGAGCGAATATCAAAATGCGATATGCTTTAAATGGTAATAAGTTGGTCTCATTTTTCACCAAGCCATTTGTTGATATACCTCATAATTTCAGTAGGTCACGTTATAAATAAGTTTTTGATTCCTTAATATCATAAAACAGTACTGTAAAACCATTATCTTATTCCCTTGTGAGACCCAAAAAATCAACTGCATTTCTAAGTTACATTGTATCGTCTATACTATACGGCTGAGAGTTCGTCAGTGCTATCTGTGCAACGCCGCATAGCGTAGACAGATCAAACTTATTCTAAGTACTTGTAATATACCTAAAACCTGACTTGCCGCCCCCACAATTTTCTAAAATAAAATGTCCTGGCTGTCGCCGCGGCTACATCGGCAGACCAACTCAAACTATACAAGTAGGCTAATATTGATAGTGCTTATACTTTGCAGTCGTTTGAAGTAGATACCTTTGGGTTCGTGGTGGCCAGAAGCTTATAGTATTTTCCTAAACTTATCAGAACGCGTGGTCTATTGAAAAACGCGATTAATATGCACTTAATTTGCTAAACGAAAATGCATTGTATTCCAACGGGTGATGCTGACTGCATTTTGGGGCATGTTGCCAACTGGGAGTTGGCCTGCAATGGCAAATATGTTACCTAAATGCTTACATTATAGTAACTGTAATTTTGTATATAGTTTGTCGTTTTCTGTTAATAAAGGTCCATTATAACCTTATTTATGTAACGGATCTGAATGAGCTTTAAGAAGATTATCAATATAATGGGATACATATATGAAAAAAAAAACAAAATTTAATAATAACTTGCAACGTTTTACTCTGTTGTATCCTTTGTGGCGGAGTAATCATTTAACCTCAATCCCAACTCCTGTCACCACATTACAGACCGCATTACCACAAACTTACTAGCGGACCCTATCCGGCATATCGATGCTCTATCAACAAGGAAATCCCTATTGATCTCTTAAGTGGTAATCTTGCCAGGTTACAAATATTTTAATATGTTTTTGAAATGAAATTCTCGCGAGTTTCACACATATTTAATATTATAAATGAAACCGTTAAAAACACTCACTTTGGAGATCGAATACGTCGACCCGGGTCAACGCAGCTGCGCACTCGCCCTGATGATGAGCATCTGATATGCTCGAAACCTGGGTCGACGTATTCGATCCCCATCGTGAGTATTTTGCCGGTTTAATGTATAATATATTTTAATATTTGTTACACTCACGGATATCATCCAAAAAGGGGAAGAATGTCTAAATGAGTCTTAAACAAGCGGTTCCCGATATTTTTATGAAGTAGTCGGTTAAAATGTATACATTTAAATACTTCTTTCCCATCTCTTCAGTTTCCTCTCTCCACTTTATAAAGTAACGTGAACAGTTTCATGACAAAGCAGTCTCATTAAAACCATTCGTCACCCTACTCCATTATGCTCTGTGATTATGCCATGGATAAAAATAGCCAGTGTGAGAGGATAATTCCACCAAGAGATTTTTTAAAGTATCTGCACATTTTTCATTTGAATAAAGTTTCAGTCGAAAATTAAACCAAGCTATTTGGTAGAATGTCGGCAAAATGTTATACATATGACTCTCGCATTATCTCAATAGAATGTAGATGTTAATTAAAACATGAGTCTATGCAATTTAATTATATTGTGGATGCATGTAAAGTTTGGGATATTGTGTTAAGTTTTACGTTATTTAATGAGTAAAATGAACATTAGATTAATATATATTATAATATATAGTAATAAATTATTTATTTAATATATTATTAATTGACAGCTACGCTATTGATTTTCAAGCAAATGGGTACCAAAGTATTAGAAGATTCTTCAGATGACGCTACTGCCCACCTTCTGATATTTTTCTTTTTATCACCTCTTATGTTTGAATTATAAAAATAATATCTATTATTTTGAGGCCCTTAGGGGTCCGTGGTTATTATCATTAGCTGCCAATCTAATCCGGTTGTACATCTCGCCAATATTGCCATGGGATTCAAATTTAACGCTTTTTGCTTGAAAATATTGCCGAGTAGCTTAAGATGTAACTTCAGCAGCTAACACTATTGTGAGACGCTGATTGTCACGAACCTGCAGTAGGAACACCATTGGATATTTGCAGGGAGCTTGGAACACCCTCAATAGAGAGATGAGTTAAATATATAGGGACACTGGGACCACTAGATTCCCTAAGCAAAGGTTTTGCTCATTCGATTAATGGGGAATTTAATCAATCCATCAATATATTTTGTTGAAAATTAATATTTATATAGCATTCATTGTATAGTACATACCTATACCATTTGGTTTTACAGTATCGATACCACCGTCTAATATGAATATAACTTTACCACCATGCTAATTACCAAGGGAGGCGATTAGTCATACGAGTACGTGGTTGCTGCGAGTATGATCGCAGTTTAATTCAAATAATCGAGTTAAGATACTTCGGAGCATTAAACGTCGCTTTGGGATTAAAAGTAGATTACCGGGAAGGATACATTTACGAATTAAGTTGGGAATAAATAATTACCTTAGGCCCTATTTCACCAATCTATGGTTTAATTAATACATTGATAACTTTATACTGTAAACCATTAAAAAGTGACAGGCCCTCGCATTCTTAGAACGTCAAATCTATAGTAGAATATTTTAATTTTGTTGGATTCCTATCCTGTAGAAAAAAGAAACCTCCTTGGTTTAGACTTTTCTGTCATGTGAGCAATGTGGACATATGAATAGTTACCAGCTGTAGCAAAGTGACCATACTTTTGATATTCTTATTTTTGCTCTCGTTCCCTAACCATTGTGTAGCTCAGCTTACGTTGTTACTACAAACAATAGTAATTTTGAAATTAGTTTTAAACCTGTAAATGGTGATGCAACCCTATAATTTAAATATTTCTTTTTTTTGCAATGACGCATGCTTTCGGATTACAGCAGAGTTGTGGTGAGGGCATACCCCGGCGATTAAAATTCGTTTAAATTTCCATAATAACCTCAGTTTAATTTTCCGACCTGCGTTTTAAAACTCCCTTAGGAAATAATAAATAATTTTAAAAGTATCCTAAAAAAACATTAAATAATATTTTAAATAAAACACTTAAAAAAGCATAAAATTATATATCTAGTGACAATTTCGCTGTTCCTAATTTTCCTGTTATCTACGTGACGTCACAAACATCACGCAGCCTAACCGGAAGAATACCTGACTAGTTTCGCTTCTAAACGAAGCATCTTCAGGAGGTCTTGACTCACCGAGCGCACGATCGAGAATGATCAGTACTTAATATTATAAATGCGAAAGTAACTCTGTCTGTCTGTCTGTCTGTCTGTTACGCTTTCACGCCAAAACTACTGGACCGATTTGAATGAAATTTGGTATGGAGATAGTTTGAGACCCGGGAAAAAACATAGGATAGTTTTTATCCGACTGCGCAAAAAGAGGTTAATGTTTTCGCGCGATAACCGACATAAGCGCGGGCGGAGCCGCGCCCGGAAAGCTAGTTTATTATAAAATATGGATTTCCGCAAAGTAACGCCTGAATCTATTCATTCCCTTAGGAAACTTTAAATTGATAAAAATAACCATAGCCTAAAGTAGATTGCCGATACAAACACGATAAAAGAAAAGTTAGGGCAGCCCTACTAGAAGAGGAACGGTGGACACCCTACTCAAAGGAAAGTTCTTTAATGTGCATTGGCGCTGTTGAACGAATGGTGTATTGATGCTAGTTTATGGAAAGTTGTAGATAGATACCTAGTAGCTGAGGATTTAGATGCCCAGCATCTAAAAACTATTTTAAAGTACGATTTAAACAACCCTGAATGTGTTTAAATAATATTCCAATATCTATTTTAAGTAATTATATAATGTCATAATAAAAATAAATCAATATATAGTCTCTAAATTAATACATTCATCCTTAGTATGTCAATTAAGAGATTTAGGGCCCGTTTCAGAATGTCCTAATAAAGTTTCGGGTTGCTATGCAATACATAAAATAACTGAATGATAAAAATGACAGTTGACATGCAGCGCGTTTCAAGCTTTAACCGATGGATAGGCTAAATCGATGATTGTGAAACGCGAAAGATAGTGTTTTATTTATTTAAAATGTTCTTGGTAGTAACACCGGAACTTACTCGAACATTCTGAAACAGGCCTTTAGTAAATGTAAATTGATATGAAACAGTTTTTTTTATCAATCAGTAATAAAAACACGTAATTTGTCATTATAAAACTTGTAACTTGTCATCGGGCCTTCTGAACATTTAAATGACATATTATACATACCTTTTTGAATGGAATAAATGTATGCAGTCTGAAAGTAACAAAGGTATTCAAATATACCTTATGGCATCCATACTATTTTTGAAATACCTATAAGTGTCATTTTTTCTTTAATAAAAGATTCAGAGAGTCAACAACTAGTGAAAAAGGTAGAAAAAACTGCAAGTTATAAAGATAACATCCCATTTGTGATGAGGGTATCGTAAAGAAAGCCCGAAGACAATTTCAGGAAGAGTTATAAAAGTAATGTCCAGGGGCTACATGATCCGTAAAACCCTTTTAAAAAAATCTATTGATTACATATATAATATCATATCCTAAACAGTAAGTTGTTTCTATATTTTATTTGTTAGCACCCTGGTTCTGTTTATGCGAATGGCATTATCCGTTTTCTAGTAATCTATTCTGAAGTTTAATATTGACAAAGTACAGTCATATGAGAATTATTTTTGTAAGCACTTTTACACTGGACGTTTTATAAATATATATGTATAAATAACTGAATTTTTCTGAGTTGAAGATTTAAGGTTGGAAGAAGTAATATCCTAAAAACACAAATAAAAATTCTGAAAAAAAACTGAACTGTCTTTCAATACTGAAAATTAGGGAATACCTTGTGGAGGTCGGTGATATGCTGATTCAAAACACTGACCTCACATTATCATTGTCTGACTTCGAAAAGTTATTTCATACTTAGTTTTGGAAGTTCGTTCGGGTTTTTCAGAATTTATTTTTATCTTCCTTCAATCGACTTTATGTAATTTAAATGGGACTACCTGCGAAGAATAAACTTTTAAATAAAAAAAAAACCTCGAATCAATCCAGGCATCTTTCGGTACTTCGGGGAACAGACAACAAAAATAAATGAGTCAAACTATTGTCTATTTTCCTAGTATGAAGATTTATTTGTCCATAAAATTACATCACACTGATAATGAAATTGCCAATGTGCGAGTTAAGTGCGGGTGTGTGCTGCCACTTAGCTCTGCAACGTCATCGTATAGGTTTTAATTAAACTTAGTGCATACATTGTTAGGTTTTCGACCTTCGATAGGATATAGCATTTTAGTTATTCCAATTCAATCAGTAGTTCTATATGAGGAGTATAGCATATAGCATGACAAATTTCTGCGCGGTTAAAGTCATGGGTGATAATTAATATAATAACACATAACAAGCGCAGCATTAATACTAATGTTTACCCTAAACTGGTGGGCAGTAGACTTAATATACCTAAGTCTCACAAGATATGTCTTTAGGTCCCATTTATTAAGGGACGAGACGGGCATTATTCCAGACTACGGGCTGCTAGCTACCTGACGCGTGCCACCAAAAGGCTAATTGAACATGTTTCTTGGGGAGAGCGTACGCCTTACAAATATTTATAAATATATAATAGGTAAATAGTAGCAATGTAACAAGCTCTGCGACGCCTTCCAAACCATTTTGGGATGTTTAAGCTCGTACAAAAATACTGCTTCTGTATTAAAAAGCGTACCTCAGGGTACGTGAATTTCTATTGCTCAACTGTTATCTTGTTTGATTAATTGATTAAAACAGGTTATTCACGTGATATTTAACACTTACGTGTTGCCGATGTAAGGATCGACAATTGTTTCGGCTTCATAAGGAAGCCATCTTCAGGATCTGGAGTGCGGTTTTATCACTGTCGCGGCCCGATTCTCACTGCGGGCGGCGGCCCGTAGCGCTCGTGACGACAGCGGTGGCTGTTGCGGGGTGCGGGATAGTGACTGCTGCATGATGGGACCCGCCTGCGAGATTTTATCTTCATCGCTGCTGCTGCTGCTGCTGCTCTCTTCTGATAAATTCCTCGTAGTCCGACAAGCGAAACTCACTGTGTCCTCGACTTCCTTTTTAACATTTTGTACCGTTCCACAAAGTCACAACTTCTATTATGTTATCTTGTTCTATTATAAACCTTTTGGCTATTTGGTCGCAAGCCTGGGAACATCTTCTATCATTCCCGTACGACGTATTGCACGTTAATTAAGATAATTCAAATGAAAAATCACTTTAAACTAGAATAAAAGGGCACGGTGTTTTGAATTCCGCCTCTGCGGCAGAATTCAAATACAAGAACTGTCGATTCAGATACCATTGAAGTAGAAAAAAACAAAATTAGTGATGGTGACATAAAAACCGTGGCATGCGACGCGCTTGTTTTCGAGTGATACAATCGCCCATCTAACATCTGATACGTAAAATTCCCTAACAAAAGAGCATATGCAGGTCCACTTCCTGAACCTCCATATCAAAATAAAGACATTATTGAGATGACCCCACAGGATGTTTCTGCAGCCATAGCATCTTTTCTATGTGGCTCAGTTAGTGGCCTAGATAGCCTCACACATTAGCACCCAAAAGATATTTTATCTTTAGGTCTTGAACATAACTCAACATCATCCGGGAGTAAGCGGTTTACGGTTTCTGGAACCTGGAACTAGAGCAACTGGGTCCATAGAATCTCCCGACGGATGTACGTCGTCCAATTTGTCCTGGTGCTATGGTAAATAGCACAACAAACAATAAAAGGGAGACAGGAAATAAATCACGTAAAGAATTCACACGACGACGCGTTTGTAAACTCCAATCCAATATATTGCTGCACAGGATTGCAATAGAATCCAGTAGCAAAAATTTAGGGGGGACAAGGAAAATGGTGGGTTCTTCTCCTTCCCCCCTCTTCTCCATTTTCTCCCTAAATTCGTGCAACTAGAATTTAAAGCCAACCCTACGGCAACCTTGCCAGTAATCCAGTGTGTATCACAATAACTGTTGATTTGAGGCAAAAACATATGTCCATATTGAGAACACACAGACTTATTCATGAGAGATGTGTTTCGAGTCAGATCAATTATATTTTTTTTATTATACTTTTGTCCCGGGGGCATCGAATGCACGATTTCACTTCTGATGCCTAAACCACACAGCCACCGCAACATGCTTGTTTGTGCCAAAATTGTGTGCTCCAATTGTATTACTTTAATCGTCATGGGGAACGGTGCGCGGTCAACAGCCACTATGCGAAGACTAAGTGAAGTTAAGTGTTGGAATAAGAAGTGCTTTTTCAAAACTCTTAACTCTCGGATATTTCTAAATATGATTACAAGCACTATCGCATGCTTAGCCAAATTCACATTTACATGTTATTAGATCACAAAATGTTTGACACAAAATGTCCAATATCAACCCAAGATTGATAAAATTGGGCCTCAATAGTTATCATTGTATCAAAAACTCAAAAAATGTATACTTTTTTGAGTGAATAGATTATTCACTCTGAAAAAGTATATCGAGATTAATTGCAAATATTTTTTATCCATTAACAGTGTTTATATTTCGTGAGAAAACGCCAAATGTCACGCAAAACATCGCGGTACAAAAGTATCAAAACAGAAAATAAAGTACGGCTCTTGTTTTCGTTCCTCGGAAATAATAGGTTTTATTAACGATTCTTCTACAAAAACATTGTGTTGTTTATCCTTTTTCGTTATTTTCTTATTAAAAATCCAATTTACGAAAATACAGCTCAATATTCGTAAGACAAATCGATTGTGTCAACATTCAGAGAACGGAGAAAACTGCTTCTGAATGGAACTTCAAGTTTATAAAGGGTGCCAATTGGTTCAACCTGCTGGGTGTTAACGAGCAAAATAAACGATGATGATTTTTCCAGTTAGCACTGTGAAAAGCAGGTCGACTGGTTAGT
The DNA here is from genome assembly GCA_963854805.1 of Plagodis dolabraria. Taxonomy (NCBI): domain Eukaryota; kingdom Metazoa; phylum Arthropoda; class Insecta; order Lepidoptera; family Geometridae; genus Plagodis; species Plagodis dolabraria. The sequence goes on along the minus strand of OY978457.1, from coordinate 19,735,089 downwards.
CTAAATGGAAATGTTATAATTGTTTTTTTTATTTGTAGACTGCATTTGCACGTTCCTTTTACAAGTTCAGATCTACAAAGCAAGCAAGAGAAACAACATACAAGCCAAACAACACCATATTCTCTCATAGTTCGCTGGGAATAAACTCTGGGGTTTCTACTAATTACAGTTATGAGATATTTACCGGCACGATTAATAGCATCTGTTCCAGTTAGTCCTAGAAAACGGTCCATTGACCACTGGACGGCAGTAAACTACGGAGGGTCGAGTGTTTACGATGAAATTTTATATTGTGCACTTAAATACGCATTGTTCATACAAACACAGGCTGGAAAATATTATGTTTGGCAAACAGAATAATGTATTTTAACGGATCGTATAAATTTTAACGGACCTAATAGTTTTTCTTAGTTTCTGAGCACATTATTCATAAAAAATAATAGGGTGGATTAAAAAAAACAACTGTTTTAAATCATATTTTTTAATCAAAAGGACAAGAAAGAAATAATAGCTATATAATTATCTATTATTATATAGGAAAATTTCCTGCCTTCAGGTAACGGACTTTCAGATGGCGGAATCATTCGGAAATAAAATATAGGCCTTTCAGAAAATATACTTTGTAATTGCCTTGTTGCAAAGTTCCGTAAGTTATCAAGGCCGCAGGAAGACGTTGAATGCAGACTGCTTCTAACCGTTCTATTTAGAAATCCATGGGGGGGGGGGGGCTTCTTGCGGCTGAAATGATGATGATGATAGTTCTGTACATCAAAATGGCAAAAATGGATGACAAAAAGTTACTAACAATCAAACATAAATACCTATTTGTCAAACAAGCGTAAAATGTACCCACGTAATGTGTCTCTTAAGCTTATCTATCTGCCAAACATTCAACAAAACAATATGTAACTGTCCTTAGGTTCAAGCCAGAAACTGTTATGTATAAATATATAATTTGTTTGTAGGATACGATCGGACCTTAAAATCTAAATAAAAATCAGCGCTTGCAATCATGGATAGAAGATATTGTAGGTATGACATACCGATATTACAGATTCCTAACTATATCCGTTACAAAAATGGTCTAGCTAGACTAATCGTCTAACGACGGCCCTTCGTATATCGTTTTTAGATAAAAATGTATAAAGTACATAGTCTTTATCTACTGAGCTCTAGAAGATAAGACTGCACAAAAAGATTACTTTCAGATCTTTTCTCACCTCATCTTTTGTTTGAATTTTTAGTCCAAAATGGATAATTGGGTCAATGTTCTATACAAAACATTAAACTATACTTTCATGATGATACATTGGAATTGGGTAAAATTCAATTTCATATATTCGGTTACATCAACAAAAAATTGGGAGCCTACGATGTTATCTCATGTATACCACTTGTGTTACGGGTTTGTGTCAAAACTTGAACTAATCGTAAATATGGAATATTAGTGGATATAGTAAGTTCCAAATTACACAAAAAATAAACAAATACTGCAAACGCCGATTTATATTGTAGTTATTGAACATGGATCAGAACTTCTGATTCAGAAAGAACAAAAAATATATGTGTATAGGTTGTTGCGATGTGCGAATCCTAATAAAGCGAGCCCCCGCTTCAGCTTAGCCGGTTATCTACTAGGTATCAATATAATTAATTTTACATAACGTAGAGAAAAAATACTATAAGATAGATGAAGCGTCATGGAACGAATGAATATTACACCAGGCGTAGTATTGCTTAAATTTCAGAGTGTAACTTATTAAATTAAATAATATGTGAACACCATAACGACAATGAACGAAATTGTTTGCTTGATCCACTTATAAAAACAAATACTGAGAAGTTTTATTATTAAAATATGATGTCAAGCACAAACGCACGCTAAGCTAATATTATATTTACAAATTTTATGCACTAAAAATTTGTAATGAATATTTATTTTATTTAGCATCATCAGGAATCAATTCTTCACCACTTTGCACATATCCTCCGGGGTAGGCAGATCATAGATTGTCTATACGAATTAGAAATAGTAAGGCCTTTTTAATGTGTTACTGTAGTATTACTAAAACAAGCCAATAATAAAACAAGCAGTGACATTTTTTCATTCATAAGCCATGAACTGTACATAATGATACTTTTATCGTGGCTCAGCTGTTCCAACTAGCAGCTTTAGCAGCTGTATATGAGAGCCAACTCTTTCTAGGTTATGCCTGTTTACTATTCCTTACCTCACCACTTACCAGCAAGTGAGGTAGTGATGAAAAGCAAATTATAAGATGTAAAAACTATATTTGAAGCCGACAAACAACCAGTTGATAACGTTATAAGGAGAAAAAAAATGTGTCATTGGCAGTCACGGTATTGTAATCTATTTTCATAATGTAAAAACCGTAATGAAAGTAGAATGATGCCGTAGCTTTAACAGCCTCTTAAATAGAAAGCTTCATAACGTTTAAAACTCTTTTGACATCGTTTGAAAAAACCTTCACGTTTTATGAACACTAAAGCCTAAACGTGTTGCGCTTGGATATTTTTTATCTATACATATTTTTTGTTGTTTGTAGTCGTAAGACACTAAAAAAATGCTGAAATTCTATGAACATTGGACAGCGTAGGAGTAAGAGAAGCAGAGATGATGAATTCGCGACCAGTTTTGGTGAAAAGCGAAAGAAAAATTACAAAATAATTCGTCCCGCTCTGGATTCAAAGAAACATTCTCGTCTATAAAATAGTTGCTTGATCCCTTGGTAAGCAATTTACTATTTTCATTGCATTGCTTTGTAACTTAAATTGAAAAGAAATTAATGAAAGATTTTGTTTATTTTTTACGGCCTTTTTAATTATAAAGAATATTCGATACTCTATAATTATATTTTTTTACATTTTATTGTTTGCTTTTGATCACTATGTCACTAACTTGTAAGTGGTGACGTGAAGAATGGTAAACAGTCATAGCCTAGAAGGCGTTGGCTCTCAAAGACAGCTGCTGGAGCTGCTAGGTATAACAACTGAGACGCAAGTTAACGCTAACCTATAAGCTGAAAAATACTAAAACTTCAATCAGATCAGGAAACCGACGTGTATGTGTGATAATAACGAATGATGGATAAGAGGTATATAAGCCTGAATTGTAGCATGTGAAAATCCATCTTGAATTGATCTCGGCTTGAAAAAAACCAGTTGCCATATCACGTTTTACCAATTAAAATATAATGCAACGAGTGAGTGTGAAGCGAGAGCAAAGCATCTCTGTTTCAGCTTTGGCAAAAATGCATACGGATATTTTTCCGAATTTCCGGATTTTTGGATGTTCTCATCTCATCATAATCAGTGGTCTTGTTAATTTGATCTCTTTTTTTTGTTAAACCATCGAGGTTATTCACGTCCACTTACAGGATGGTCGCTTTTCGAAGAAGGAGTTCATTGCAAAGAGTCCCTCCTTATGGAATAGGAGGGACTCTTTGCAATGAACTCCAGTCAACCAACCGCTGGCCCCACTGACTCCGCTGCCCTTATCCAAATGGTCCCAATCTCAACTCATCGACATTCTGTGTGCCCAACTTAGTGTTGAAGTCTCCCATAATAACGGTGAAGTATGTTTTGGAGGAATGTATGAGCTTTAGATATCACTTCATACATAATCTCTATATATCATCTGAGCGTGTCGGGGTCGGTGCATAAACCTCGATCTTTATGTTAACCGAAGTCGTGAAATTTTGCTTCAGCTCACAGAGCCACTGGTAGTATTAAGTATATTTTTATACTACTTCATAAATAGCATAAAATAGTGCAACATAGTACATGCACACTATGGACCCAGTTTCTGACTGTCATTAACAATAACCTTCTGTAGGTTTTATGTGAAATTCGAATTATTATATCCCTCTCACGTCAATGTCCCAATTCTGTGTGCGCTCGATTTTCGAGGCCTCTATGGAAATCATTTCAGGTATAATAAAATGAAACGAGGCTTTACTTTGGGATTTAATTTGATTGCGGAATGATTCCATGACTTTTAGATTATTTTTGTTGGGAACGGATTATTTTTTCTACCTTATAGTAGAATTTTATATTTGATGAAATCACAACAGAATAGTGACCTATCAAAGATCTATGATTAAATTATTATATTTAAGCAATTCTGTTTTACTGTAATGATTTAATCATAGATCTTTAAATGTAACCATTAATCTTCTACATACTTAAAACTGAATGATATTTACTAAGGAATAAAATAATATCATTTAGTGTTTAATACTGCAACTACTTTATTTTAGTGATTTTCTAAATTAATTTTGTGATTCGTCGCTACCTTCGACATCACAAGTATCTGCTGGTCGTCTCGTCATTATACATATTATGTTCTATGGCGACGTGATAACATAAGCTTGGCGCACATAAATATTGCGCTTTAGAATGTTATTTATTTGTTGTAAGGTATAATTTTGCGTGGTGGTAGGCATTTTGCGAATGCCCGCCTGTCTAGCTACCACCCTCAAGATAAAATATGTAGCAAAATACCTAAAGTTGTATTATGGCATAGAACATATAATAATACTACGTAATTATGGTATACATGTCTATGATAGCCAGTGTTATTTTAGATTAAGCATTTTAACTATATTCCCTACCTTCGATCATATTTTCACTTCACATTATTAAAAATATTTTGAGTAGGTCAATGACCTCCTCTACCCTCACCAGGTTAGAGGAGGTTAATGACCTCTCAAAAATTTTTTTTTTGAATGCCGCGAAAATATCGCGAGCCTTTAAACTATTCTAAATGTTACGGAGTTAGTTGAAGTTTTTCTTATACTAACGATTACATTCACGTAGTACGTATAGTAACGCCCAATATAGATAGCTAAATTATATTTTGTACACAATGATGCGCACCTGCCAAGATTCATGTTGGATAAATTACGACGATGCTGTCTACTAGGCGCACAAGAACGCTCTTCATCATCATCACGCCCTTATTGATGGGAAAATAACTTGTGTAGCTAACGAGAGCGTTTTCAAGGTGAACTTGAACCTAAACTACTGAACCGATTTTAAATTTGATTTGCACACTGTTTGCAATTTAATTCAAATTGAAAGATAGGATAGCTTACATCTCAACTTATAGTCGTAATTACCCGTGCGAAGCCGGGGCGGGCCGCTAGTATATGTATTTATGCCTTAGAATATAGTCTTAGAATAAATACCTACTGCAAATGCATTCAAATGTGTAGGTAACGTTTTACCAGTTAGTAGTTATAAAATGTGAATTACATTAATTTCTTCCAATCATCCAATCCAATCAATAAGGGGTAGTAAATGGCTTGGATCACTACGACCGCGCCATAAAAAGAAGGATCATCAGCAAAAACTTAATAGTTCCATAAAACTTCACAAACGTAATGGTGCCTAACTTATCCTACTGTGAAATCCATTGGTTAATGGATTATATAAATTGGATTTAAGATTTATATTTTGACGATTTCTAATATGTAACCACTGAAGACGCCTATAAATTTTCACAACAAAATAATTTTAATAAAGATAATGAAATACAATGTTCGAGTTCGAGTGACGTTTACACGTAAAGCAATCTCAAGCCGACATTACAAGTCACACAACACTCGCTAGGCTATTCCAGTAATTCCTTGCAGTCAAAATACATTACGATACAAATTATGCGGAATACATCATTGACTGCTGCCTCCAATCAGTCCAATCAGGTAAATCTCGCGATATCTCACATAATTTTGCTTCAGAATGGATCTTATAAAATTTTAGTGATTGGGATTGCATTCCCTAGGCGTAGGCGTTCCCTAACATTGCTTTAGAATCTTGGGGTCCTAGGATATTCTGACACAACATTTTCTCGATAAGATGGTCATAACATAACATCGCCTCCTATTATATGAGAACTAAAATAGTTTGTGAAAAGTTAGTTTTTTGACACCTCTGTCTACCTTTTTTTTTTGATCACGCGTCGCATGATAAATATTGGAATATAAATTAATTAAAAAAGTTAAAAACAAGACTGCAAGTTATTTTTTTAAGAGTTTTATCGTTCCAATAAAATGTAAAGTGCAAGTTTTTTTGAATTTTTAAATTTTTATACCACACTCGAAGGTATTGCAAGTAAATACATTTTTTTTCTAACTCTATGGCATCTAAAATCCGCCAGTGTATGCTTTTATTTGTTATATTTACCTAATTTCATTTGCGCTACCAAGACAAATCTAAATATATCTCATACATTACAATCAGTTAAGCCGTTTAGAAGTTATGGTGGAATAAATAAACTCACTAGCATATTTATATCGATACGTGAACCCATTTTGGGCATTCGTGTAATAAGATGAATTCTCTATATGTATTTAAATGAATATAAATCATTTGAATTCAAAACATTCCAATCAAAACCTTTCAGCTGCAAACAAAGCGTTTTATTTTAGCTCGATCGGCAACCGTACCAACGGTTTTAGTATTTTCCAATAACGTTTGCGGTATCATCTCGTAAATATTTATATCTCAGCCAAGTAAGGCGTAGATTAAATCTTTCGCAAGCACAACTTTACTCAATGATGCCTTTGGACTTAAAAAGTAGCTATTCATCTTGTCGAATCTATTCAAATTCTAAATGGGTAGTATTTAACTTCATATCAACAAACTCCACTTTTATATTAAAATAATGATTACCTATATATTGTTATTTTTGCTATAATAATATCAAAAATGATAATGCACGGCAAAAATAATAAGTTCAATTATCAATTAAAAAATTACAAAACATTAAATTTTTTTTTTTTTTTTATAATCTACCAAGTTCTTTACGTAGTTTTCAAATACATTATGTATAATAACTTTCGTATTTTATAAATTAATGTGTTTCTAGTCACGATCTTAGTTTCATTTGATAGCTCCGAGATTGCTGCTGGTAGTTCTTTCGATTTAGAGGGACAAAAACAGAACAAGGACTAGCAATTGGTGTGTTTAAATTTGATAGTTAACTAACCTAGCAAGAATTATTTTAATTTTTTGGAAGTTGGTAGCATCTTTTAACAGAAATGCTATATCTCTTGTTTAGACGCCTTGCACTTCATAAGATAATATCATTACATCAACTGCAACGTCCACAGATGAACAAGGTTCCTCCCGTTGGGGGGATTTCCCATACTCCCCACGCTTGGCAGGCGTCTTGGGGATCGCAGTAGATATAGTCACTTCTGGTGCTGCTTCCAAGCTTCTGGTATCTTTCCTTTAGTCCACTCTTGGGTGACATTTTAACCCGGCACTTCACAGGGTACACTCGCTTCACTCGCTCGGATCTCCTGAACTTTGGAAATTAGATTTTTCCCGCAGAAGTCTAGAGGGTGGGTAGTCTTGACTTAGAAGGTAGTAGGTACAATGTGTAACCAAAGCAATCGCCGTGAGCACAACGGTCCTAGCTGAGTAAGTGTAATTCCTGCTCTAAGGTAGCTCAGCTGAAATGAAATTGAATAAACTTCCGTAGTCATGATTCAACGCGCATTTCATTTATGGTAACAAGACCAACAGACTTGACTTACATAGAATGGTAACAGACTCTTAAGACCAGCTGCTGGAAGATACACTTAGGGCTTAGTAGCAGATTTTCTATTTGAAAGTGGCAGCCGTATAGCCCAGCTAGCATTTGCAAAATAACCTACAACCATACATACTTGTTTTCTATGTAACTCTTAATAATTTAAAAGTAGGCTCCAATGACGATGTCCGAGGAGTTTCCGAAGGTCCGAATCGCATTAACCTGAATTCTTTCTTCACAAAACGTAAGCAACAGACAGTTCTCTATGAAGACCCTGTATGCGTAGAGAAGAGAACGTGAAGCACGTACTATGCGCTGTGAAGGCACGGGATAAATAAGAACAAATAAAATACTAAAACGGGGCTATGTGAGCCATTATTACTTACAAAATTCAAATCACCACCACATACGCCACTGAAACAGCTAAGCCAATGTAATGTCTGTCTCCACTATATTAAGAAGTTGAGACAGCTTTGGTAGAATCTGGCGGGGGAAATTCATAAATCACCCTTAGCGGAAGGTCAGTGCAAATCATATCGCCCCCAATGAGAACAAGATTATGATGGCGAGTACATAGCAGGCGAGTTAAGTGAGCAAAGCAAGCGTGCCACAGCAGTGGTGCACGTTTTTTGAAGTTTGTGACTTCGACTAACTCATGATATAAGCAATTTCAATAATGGAACACAACGTAAAAAAAAACGATGATATTTAAAACAAGTTCTTTATCTGTTGAACAAATAAAATAGACAGCAAAAGATTTAAGAAAGGTAAATTATGTTGCTGTAAAGTAATGTTTCAGACTTAACGGCTTAAGTTTGTTATTTATTCAAACTTATTTAAATTGTTCTGTTATTTAAGCGCTAACTCGAGAGCTAAGCGTCCAAGTGTAAAAGCTATTAGCTACAGTCTTTAGCATAGTTCAACTACTTTAGCACCTTGTGGATGCTTTGGTTGAGTAGAAATATTTTGTTAACCAACCTTATTTAATCCGTCACCGACATGTATGTCTGTGAAACCGAATAGTTCGTAAACATCGAATACTTTTGTACCTACTATGAAAGTCAGTAAGTATTTACTATGAAGCTTTACTTATATATACATTTATTAACAATATTTTGAGTAACTGTAGTTTTTAGCAAGATTTTTGAATAATATGATACTCAAAAATATTATTTCTCTATATAATTTGCCTTGATCTTATATACTTAGTATGGTTCTATTTCTAGTTGACCACTAAAATCAAAGTAATAAACTTCAGTCCTAATTTTATTTAAATTTTAGAATATTTTTCTGCAGAGCCTCTTTTCTTAAGAATATGTAAAATTCTGACATTTCGAAACTTTCTATACTTGGGTCTCTTCACCCCATATGGTAATTGCATACCTTTTAATTGAATGTATTTATGCATGAAATACTGATAATAATGTTTCCTTAGTTAAAACTGGTTTTAAATTAAATATTGCATAGTTTCCACTAAAGATTTTCTTGTATACTGATTCTAGGTGCGTCGTGTATGGTGTATACTAGCCATCCTAGGACGCCCCTTGGGGTGCCGGGCTAGAATTTCACTCCCCATTGCTAATTGTGGGTATCGTAAGAGGCGACTAAAGGTAAAATACCAGAAGCCTACCTTCCTTGATTTTACCTTTAGCAGCGCCTTCTGAGGAACCGATATCATACATTTCTAGTCCTAAAACACCTACCAAGCGTAGGGATATATCAAATCCTCCTTTATAGGTGAGACTGTGTTCAGGTGTGGACAATCTGGCTGATACAATACTGTACAATATCTTAGGAATATACTTTTTGTCCCTTGTGCCTTGTACAGGTGAATATCATCGGCAAATAAGCTGTAATTTTCTAAAAACATGGTAGGATTATAGTTCAATATCCACTATATAACAATAAATTAAAGTAACTGAAATCCTGCTACCCCTCATGAAATAAATAAAAAAGGAAGGTATTTAGGTAGGTACTGACTAGCATTCCGCGTTGATTCAGAACAACTACCATAAGGCCAGTTTTTATTTGCATGTGTACAATATTCATTTTGTTTCTCTTTCTCTTATATCCATTTGTTATCTCACTTCTACTCTGTTAGTTTATATAAGTACATGAAAGACTTTTTTCATGATCCTGTCTCAGGCTGGGCAGACCAAATTTGACGCAGTTATTGTTACCTGCACTAAGTAAAAGCCCTGAACTCTGTATTCAAATAATTATATAGGTATTCATAAATTTAACGAGTCCTTTATTTACCTATTTCCACTGATTTATGACTACTTCAAACTAATGTAAAGTTATTAACGTAAATTTGAAACGGAAATTAAACTTGCGAGCTTCTCGTTCAATCATCGTTCATTCATGATTTATTTAATTTAGCCTTCCGTTCACTGATATACGCACAAGGTTTCAATTATAGAGTGAGTTTTGAGCGTTTAATGAATAAATACTATAGTAGTAAATTTCATACATATGTGATGACTTGTTTTAAACTTTTATGCAAGCTTTTTAATGTAGTAATATAATTATAATAGGAGGACTACATTTGACCAAAGATGTATGGTAAAGTTACATAGGAAAACAAAACTAAATCACGTGTCTGCAATTCCTGTAAGCTTCTATGTAAATCGTAAATGATGCGATTTCCAAATGAATAGAAATCCTTGTAGATAATTGTAAATACTTGCAGATGTAGCTGTATCTATGGATATCCGTAACTCCTACATTAAATACATTTCAAATAAGTTTTAAGCCTTATTCAATAAATTTTTACTTTTATTTTCGAATTTTGTTTTATTCGAGATGAAGTATTAACATAGTTACTTACTTTTCCATTCGAGGAGCTTATTTATTATATAAAAAATTTATAACTATTTTAAATGCGGACCTACACTTATATATATTTAATTTATATACAATTTAGATTTGTCTACACATAAAAAAAATATTCGTGCCTCAGCTCCTTGTAATCTATGCTGTCACAGTGCTGAAGTATGCAGTGCTAGCTACGAGTATGAACTAAACTACAGTATGTGTTTCGAGCAACACAGGTCTCCGATCCGGAACTGCGATACGTATTGCTCGAAGCATATGAATAAGGGGAGGAGGCCTCCTTTTAAAAACAGTATGGCTCAGTGAAGCAGTCATGAAACAATGATGGCTCAGTGGCATTGGCTATGGACAGCCGCGCAGCAGGTTCATGGTTCGAAATAAAATAAAGTAGCTCAAAAACTTGTATTTTAACATTTAAATATTTTTTTATAAATATGATCCTAAGCACTATCGCGTATTGCGGTAAAGTCGCCTATGAAATTCTTGTCCAACCCGGTTGCTCAAATAATTTTGTAAATGTTATTTAACGTGTATGAATTTTAAACATTTAAATATATTAATTTAGCGTTTTGAGATTTGGATAATTTGATATAATCATGGCATTATATTGATGATGATTTGAGATTTTAAGCATTAGACATTTTGTGAAGCCGACGTAAGTTATCTTAAGCTTTTACCATGGACAGGGTTTGTGTATCATTTGTTTGATTGTCATCAAAACTACGGGTCAAATATTGAGTAAAAAAAACTTGAACCACAGATACCTTTTATCTTGGATTAACATAGATTATTATTTGTATCTCAGACATGTTCTCAGTACCTATTTTCTTAGTGAGAGCAATATGACTGATATTTCATATGGACAAAGCCGCGGTAACTAAAACTACAATTTCATAATAATTGGTACGTTATGGCGTGTCAATGCTCTTTTTAGGCTCACTTATATTAGCTAGCTTCGAAATACGCTATAAAAGACGGAACATGTGCTAAGTCTGAGGCAATGGATCTCTATCTCTTTAAATTCGAATAGGCAAAATTAATTATTTGTTTTTCAAGACTGCAGAACTGTATTCTGGAGCGATTATTTGTATTGAAAATTGATGATATATTGGTGGTTATATATATTAAAACTACTAGATGGACAGACGACATCGTAAAAGTCACGGGTAGCCAATGGTTACAAGCGGCTAATAGCCGTTCTTTGTGGCGTTCTTTGGGGAGGACTTTGTACAACAGTGAACGTCTTCCGGTTCATGATGATGGTGATATATTAAAATTTAAAAGTACATTTTGCGATGAATTTATAGTTTTTCATTTGTACGATGCAAATTTTGAAATCATTCTTTTAATTTATTTCATCTCTCTTCCCATATTTCCATTTAAAAGCAATGGTTGGACGGAGTTTATGTGTAAATATTTTTGTTTTGCATTTGTTTTACATGTGATATGGTATATTTGTATACCGATTTCGCGCATAACCAATTTTTACGCATATGGAGCCGTACCCAAAAGCAATTGGATGATATTTTAGTAAATTGAGTTAAAGTTTGTCAACCGTACATCTTCCTCTACCTAACAGGTACGAGTATGTAATATGTCGCTACTCTTTGGAGCTATTTACATATTTAAATTAAATTTTCCCTCTATCGTTGAGTGCTTTGATAAGACTCGTTTGCAGACTTCAGAATTAGTTTTACAATTTAGTTCTAAGTAGTTTAATATCTTGAAGACTTGGTTGACTATAAATGGGTAGTGGAAAATAAGGTCGTTATTGTGTCATATGCTTTATAGATATAATAATAAATAATATATATGTGGTCCCTAAGATCCAGGTTAACCTAGTTTGGGGGCCAAAAGTATTTTGAAATTGTAATTTGATTTTATTTTAATAACCCAATGTTAAATTATTATTAATTTAAAATTGGATTCAATTTTACAGGAGATACTCGTACTATAGGCATTTATTTATTTATATCCAAGAAAGACTCAACGCAATTCTTGAACGTGGATCGTGTTGGGAGAATTGTATGAGTTTTACTCATAAAACATTTTTTTTCCTTTTATCATGGAGAGAGATGAAGCGATACAAGTTCTAGTTCGTGATCCCACGGCGGTATTAATGAACGATATATATATATCTCTAATGGAGGCCATAAACCAGCAAGCACAGCGTCAGAAGACCACCCACGAGGTGGACGGACGACATTACTAAGATCGAAGGAAGACGCTAGATGCAGGCCGTTTTCAACCGTTCTATTTGGAAAAGGCCTATATCCACCAGTAGACTTCTTGCGGCTGAAGTGATGATTAATTATATTTGAAATAATTACATACAACATTTTAGCCCAAAAAAGACAGACTTCATTTTGAAAATATTCTAAAATGTAAAATGCACTATAAGGTACTTGTAAATGAACCGATCCCCAAGCCGCCTGCCAAGCGTGGGGATTATGGCAAATACCCTCTATATACATAGGGGAGGCTGTGTTCAGCAGTGGACGATCCGGCTGATACAGTAAATGAACCGAACCATCGTACTTATACAGGTTTTTTGTTCATTTTACACCGACAAGTGAAAATGAGAATATTAATGTTGTCGAAGCCAACATTAATGTTCTCATTAAGTTATGACATACAAAATTCAGAAACAAATAGTCATACTGAGACCCTCTTCCTATTTCTGCGTTAGTAAAAAATAAAGAATTTTAGCTTGGTTTATTGCGAATGCCCGCCTGGCTAGCTACCACCCTCAAGTTGTAAATCTGTCGCCAAGAACTTAACCTGATCAACATCTTCAAGAACATCATCACTTACTATAAGGTGAGATTGTAGTCAAGGGCTAACCTATCAGGTATAAATAAAATGCAGCCACGTTATAATTTGAGGTCAAAGTATTAACAATTTTTATAAAGTTTAACAGACATGGAAAATAAAATACATTTTTCAATTTCTCGCGTGACCACTTCGTGTCCCTCACAATTTTCCGTCACAACACCTGTGACAAAATGATGCAGTTTCTGTTACGAACTTTGTCCAGGAATTTTATGAATATTGAATATGACGCATAATTTAAGTCATTATTTAAAGTAAAATTGTATTACTGTTGTACGCTGATACCTTTATGTTACGTATATGGAAAGTATAATTACTTTAAAGGAATTGATTTCGTGGTTTTTGGTTTTGTTTTTTATTAAAAATGCAAAGCGCTAATGGCGATGTTTGCTTGGCCATTCTTAAGCCTGCACCGAGGGCAGCGATACGTAAATGTGGTTCGTTTGATCCCTTGTTGTATCTATATTTCTTAATTTTGAGTTATGTAATTAATATATATTATATTTAAGGATTCATTCTATAAATCATACACTTTGAAAACACGATTACTTAAAATTTTCTCTATAGAAAAAACCAAAGTTACATCTAAAAAACTAAATAAACCCTTAGTACGACGTAAATACTTAACGATAAGTCATCCGTATTTAAAAAAAATAAAACAAAAAAAACAACATGTTTCCCATATGGAATACACATAACATTTTTCAAATAGGTATTTGTTTATACTATACGAAGAAAATACTCAAATTCACGCATGTTCCGCCCATTTTAGTCAGAGCCGCGATGCTTTGTCCCTATCCGCTTTAGTAATTCTTCGGCCATCGGACGAGGACTGATGCTGTTGGTGTGCCTTACTTTCGCGCACATACGCGGCGGGCCTAAAAAGCTCGGTGCGCCCTTAACCGATCACCTAAGTAAAGCACTTCTGCCGCGGTTATTACTTGGATTGGTGACCACTAGGTACATCACTACAGAGCGGCTTCCGTGCTTACGAGGCACGTTAGGCCATCGGTCCTGGTTATTGTCTTACAATAGCAGTCGTCATAGCATAGTGGTAGAAAATTTAGTGAAAATCTGCCGCCAAGCACCTTAAGGTGTGTTCCGGCAGCTATCCTTGGAAGCTAATAATACTAATGAATAGATTCAGGCGTTACTTTGGGGAAATCCATATTTAATAATAACAAATATTTTTAAAAGTATCTTAAGAAAACATCTATTCAATACTAGGTTAGCCTTAACAACCTCTTGGCCTACATCATAACTTACCATCAGGTGCGATAGTGGTCAAAGGTTAAACTACCAGTTATATTCATATTCATTTATTTTTGACCAAATGTATATATCATCAATATATAAAGGTCTTATAGATATTTATTATCATTAGTTAATTACATTTGCCCTGTAAGGGTGTCAAAAAAGGTACAACAAAAACAGTATCTCAGGAACTATTTATCCTACTAATTCTTTACAGGAGTTATAGGACTCAGCAAGATTTTCATTTTGAATGTTGTCTGCTGTCAAACATTGGGATATACTAAAAAAAACGGCCAAGTGCAAGTGGGACTCGCGCACGAAGGGTTCCGTACCATCACCTGTAACTTAATCTTGCAAGTTACAGACACTTTAAAATTAAATAAACGGCGAAAACCTCTTTTATTGTATGGGAGGATATTTAAACAGAACATAAAACTAAATATTCTGTGAATAGTCAAAGCGTCTACCTGTCACCGTTATTAGTATCGAGCACGAAACGGTAAAAAAAACAAATTTGTTGTTTAGGAGCCCCCCTTAAACATTTATTTTATTTTTAGTATTTGTTGTTATAGCGGCAATAGAAATACATCATCTGTAAAAATTTCACTGTCTAACTATCACCGTTCTTGAGATACTGCCTGGTGACAGACGGACGGACAGCGAAGTCTCATTAAAAGGGTCTCGTTTTTACCCTTTGGGTACGGAACTCTAAAAGAGACAATCTAGGAACAATATTCATTTGTCTTGTAAGAAGGTAAGCAAGTTCATATCTTACATTGAACAACTGTATCTAATTATTTGTATAGGACGACCCTTAGTGTGGGACGCTACTTGCGTGGACACTTTAGCGCCGTCACATCTTTCTGAAACCAACGTGAGGGCTGGCGCTGCGGCTACTTCGGCGGAGCAACTCAAGCGGCGCAAATATGCTAACCTCGGTATGGGTTACATATTTGAGCCGTTTGGTGTAGAGACGTTGGGTCCGTGGGGACCGGGAGCTCATCGTATTTTCCAAAACCTATCTAAGCGCTTGGTCGATGAGACGCGTGATCAAAATGCAGGCACATATTTGGCTCAACGAATAAGCATTGCAATTCAACGGGGCAATGCTGCCAGCATACTGGGCACGCTGTCAACCGGGAGTGGGCTGGAGCATTTGGACTGCCTATGAGTCTGCTATGACTCATAGGTTGTCTAAATGCTTTTATAGTAGTAGCTGTAGTGTTGTATATAGTTCATAGTATTTTGTTTAATAAAGGCATACCGCCGGAAAAAAAAAATTAGTATTTATGTGTATTTATCTAACAAATTAGAGATACCAATAGAAAATAATGTGCTTGGCGATAACAAAGACATTCAAATTTATGAGTAGAAAATAAATGTGTTTCACTGATACTTACTCGTAGCTATGTTAATACCTCCTCAAGCATAATAAAAAGTAATGTTGTTGTATTAATACTTGTTATGAAAATCGGAGTTTGTGGTATTATTTTTGTAACGTCCATTCCTGATTAACACCGGCTTAACTAAACAGGTAGTCCTTATCAAATAAATTGGGAACTGTGAGCTTTGGTACTAAATAAACAAATTTGTTAAGAATTATAAACAACACGAATTAAAATTAAAACCCGTGATGGTGGAATAAAAGGCCTCACATACCTACCATAATCGACAGAGGTCATTTAAAATAAAACTAGCAATATCCACTCAGCTCACTATAACCCATGTAAGTACCAATATGTCTGCACTGTACGATAGATAAGTCTAGACTGCATTGTTCCCATGTAGAATCTAATCTTACAACTCCCGCCGAAAAGGTAAAGTCAGTGTAGCTACTAGAATAAATTGGAAATGGACTCGAGTCAATTGACGACCCCGTAAGCATTAATGATGAACCTTGGAAGTCAAATGATGTATTGTAATAAATCATTAACCCAAATAGGTTTAGAATTGCGAACATACTAACAAATAATAAATTACACTTACAAAGTGAAAAATTAATTATATTATAAAATAAACCTTCAAGAAGAGAGCATATTCCCTCCTTAAAGGCCGGCAACGCATGCTCGAGACCTCTGGTGTTGCGGATGTTTGTGGGCGACGGTGATCACTTACCATCAGGTGAGCCGCCTGCTCGTTTGCCCTCCTATCCCATAAAAAATCTTAATTATATAGTTATTAACTAAATTATCACAATAGCTAACATACATACATATTTTACAAATTATTGGAGTACAAAATATGTAGTTGGTCGGGAACTGAACCCGCGTCCTCCGATTTCGCGCCGGATGCCTAAACCGCTCGGGCACCCGGGGGTCGGCTATTTGTGCCGAAATGTCGTGCTCTGTTTAGGCATCCAGCGCGTATAATAATTTGTAAAATATGAATTTCACTTCGCCGTAGTGCTTGTTATCATATTTAAAAACTACGTGCATACATTAACCCAAAAACATTACTGTAATTTTGTGCAGTCATGTAATAAACGTCATACGACGTGTCATCATTACCTACAGGTCACCTATATACACATACAAAATGGTTACTAAATAGCACTAATTATGCAATTTTCATACCCCAATTCCTATTCAGGTATTCCCTAGAACATCCGTTTACCTGAATAGCAATTCGACGAAGCTTGTGATTACAATTGACTTACGGAAATTGGAAGCTTAAGCATAAATTACATCTATTGAACTGTATTTTCAGTTGTATCTGATACGTCACTAGCTATTTACGTCTGCTCAGTAAATTTAGCACTTGTATATATAGTTAATTAGCTTAAGTTAAGGAAATTTTAAAAAGTCATCATACCTTATTTAACCTCTGCTCTGGGGTTCTTATATAATACTTGTTCCAATTGGTAATGCTTGTTGTTATAGTTAGCGAAATACATGGTACAATAAGTATTGTTAACCATACATACGTATATAATGGCTTTATATAGCTTGGTGTAAGTTTTACGGTCAACTGCTTGTCAGACGTTAACTCTTTTTAGAAAAGCTCTTATTGGTTAGCAACGCCATTATACTTATGGTTGTTAGCGAAATACTTGGTACAATATGTATTTCACTAACCATACATATGTATAACGGTGTTATATAGCTTGGTGTTAGTTTTGTGGCCTGTCGCTTGTACGACGTCAACTATTTTTAGAAAGGTTCTTGTTGGTCAATAACGACATTATACTTATGGTTGTTAGCGACATACATGGTACAATAATTATGTATTTCGCTAACCATACATATGTATAATGGTGTTATATAGCTTGGTGTTAGTTTTGCGGCTTATCGCTTGTACGATGTCAACTATTTTTATTAGAAAGGCTCTTGTTGGTCAATAACGACATTATACTTATGGTTGTTAGCGACATACATGGTACAATAATTATGTATTTCACTAACCATACATATGTATAATGGTGTTATATAGCTTGGTGTTAGTTTTGTGGCCTGTCGCTTGTACGATGGCAACTATTTTTAGAAAGGCTCTTGTTGGTCAATAACGACATTATACTTATGGTAGTTAGCGACATACATGGTACAATAATTATGTATTTCACTAACCATACATATGTATAACGGTGTTATATAGCTTGGTGTTAGTTTTGTGGCCTGTCGCTTGTACGACGTCAACTATTTTTAGAAAGGTTCTTGTTGGTCAATAACGACATTATACTTATGGTTGTTAGTGACATACATGGTACAATAATTATGTATTTCGCTAACCATACATATGTATAATGGTGTTATATAGCTTGGTGTTAGTTTTGCGGCTTATCGCTTGTACGATGTCAACTATTTTTATTAGAAAGGCTCTTGTTGGTCAATAACGACATTATACTTATGGTTGTTAGCGACATACATGGTACAATAATTATGTATTTCACTAACCATACATATGTATAATGGTGTTATATAGCTTGGTGTTAGTTTTGCGGCCTGTCGCTTGTACGATGGCAACTATTTTTAGAAAGGCTCTTGTTGGTCAATAACGACATTATACTTATGGTAGTTAGCGACATACATGGTACAATAATTATGTATTTCACTAACCATACATATGTATAATGGTGTTATATAGCTTGGTGTTAGTTTTGCGGCTTATCACTTGTACGATGTCAACTATTTTTAGAAAGGCTCTTGTTGGTCAATAACGACATTATACTTATGGTAGTTAGCGACATACATGGTACAATAATTATGTATTTCACTAACCATACATATGTATAACGGTGTTATATAGCTTGGTGTCAGTTTTGTGGCCTGTCGCTTGTACGACGTCAACTATTTTTAGAAAGGTTCTTGTTGGTCAATAACGACATTATACTTATGGTTGTTAGCGACATACATGGTACAATAATTATGTATTTCGCTAACCATACATATGTATAATGGTGTTATATAGCTTGGTGTTAGTTTTGCGGCTTATCGCTTGTACGATGTCAACTATTTTTATTAGAAAGGCTCTTGTTGGTCAATAACGAAATTATACTTATGGTTGTTAGCGACATACATGGTACAATAATTATGTATTTCACTAACCATACATATGTATAATGGTGTTATATAGCTTGGTGTTAGTTTTGCGGCCTGTCGCTTGTACGATGTCAACTATTTTTAGAAAGGGTCTTGGACCTTGGTGGTTAGCTTTGCCATTATACGTATGGTTACCAAAATATGCGTTACAATATGTATTTCGCTAACCATACATATGTATAATGGTGTTAGTTTTGCGGCCTGACGCTTGTACGATGTCTACGATTTTTAGAAAGGGTCTTTGTGGTTAGCTACGCCATTATACGTATGGTTACCAAAATACATGGTACAATATGTATGTCGCTAACCATACATATGTTTAATGGCGTTATGTAGCTTGGCACTAGTTTTGCGGCCGGCTGCTCTTCTGACCACCTTAGAAAGGGTTTTGTTGGATCCATACCCACAGATCTATTATTAAAACTAAATAAACGATTGATTGATTGATTGACTAGATTGCTTAGCCAAAAATTTTACTGCTCTGTCTTTAACTTTATCTGCCATAGTACCTACTACAATTATTGATGATATATACTTTGATACTGTCAATAATTTTCCTAGTTTCTTGCGTAAAAAGCAAACTGAATCTATGTACTATACCACAAGACTTTATTCAATCGTTTACGGTATAATGTAAAATACGCCCTGTTATTGAAGGTTCAACGTCCACAGCCATAAAAATTTTGCTTTACGAGTCGAGTAAAACGGCAGTAAAACTGAAACGCTTCTGCAGGACCCTTGTTATTTTGCTTTCATTGACACTTAAATTAGAAGATGTCTCTTATCTCAGTGAACTGTGAGTTTTATATGTGATAAAGGTGCATTTTAGCAACGAAAGGTTCAATAACACATTGAAAAATAATGTGTTTTCCTGTCGTGGTGATATATTCATTGACAATCGATCCCCTAATTAGTAAGGGTCTCTAAAAAGGGTGAAAAAAAAACAAAATATTTAACCTACTTCAAAACTTAAAATTGTGAAATAACATGTCGTAAGAAATATATAAAATATATAAATATATGAAATACCAAACGCGGTACCATGATAGTTCAAAAGTACCTATTACCTCAATATTGTGCGCGTGGTACCGATTACGATCAGTTATTTCGCACTTTTGAGTAGTAGGAAAACACTATTCAGTTATTGGAGAATAACTCAAACTGCTAGACCGATTTTGATGATATTTAAATGGGACCACACGACAAGCACCAGCTTTCAAATAAAAAAATAATCTTCAAAAGTGGTTCACCTAATCGAAATTTCTGAGGTAACAAACATAAAATAAAAAAACACAGTCGAATTGAGTACCTGCTCGTTTTTGAGAACTCAGTTAAAAAGTTATTGTAAGCGCATTACAGGCCAGTTATAATGTGATCAAAAGCAGGGTAATCGGTTCGTTACCTGCAGCTAAATTTCGCCGTCGGACTTCATGACGTATGTTTAATGTGAGTGTTCATTTTATTGCATGTTTATATATTTTTAATTTACCCTACGGGAAATAAAACAGCATAACTTTTCATTTTATACATCTTAATGTGGGTTTTGTAAATTTTTGTACCGTTTTCATTTCAGTTTGACTTAAAGGATTAAATAACAGTTTTAGTAAAAGCAATGTGAGAGTTTCGCAAAAGGTTTATTTCCTTCCGTTTGCATCTCTATAACTTTGACGTTCGTTCACCCCTTTCATTTCATAATGAACTGGTGAAGTTTGGTAAAGCTGGTCTGCTTTGGCGAACTAGTACTTCCCGAACTAAAAGTTCCATTAGAACTGTAACAGTTTATATTATACACACAAATTACTTAGCTGTTTTACTTTAACGTCAAAAAGAAAAATATACCTCCTAACCGACTTAACTTTAGTTAGAATATAAGGAATAATCCATATTCATCCATTAGTCTTTTTTGAATTTCGTAAAAGGCGACAAAGAGAAACTTGCGCCAAAACGGCAGCAAATTGGTGCGCATATCGGGGCTTATTGCTATCTTAACGTCCTAATTATTTGTTAGATAGCTGGTAAGTACAATGGCTGATACGTTTCGAGTTATTCAGAACTAAAGAAAGGATGCCTAGGGAGAATTTCGCCCAAACAGGCGACTGCTCTTAAAAACGATGTGAAAAATTCTTACAGTTTTATGTTTGTCTGTTGCCTAGACTACATATTTTTTAAAATGTTATGTAGTCATTCATGTTTTAAGAGAATATTTATTATAATCAACCCACATTATTGGGATAAGTGTCTATTAACTTGAGTAATAAAGCCTACAGGTGCTGACTGTTTTCCAAAGTCCATGACCCAAAGAGGTCCTGTGCATCTCCATGGGTGAATGTCTGTTGAAAATCACCGGTCACATGGTCGTTGGTTTAAATCCTACCGCGAAAACATTATGTTCACAGCAAGGTGGTTTTTAAATTCTAAAGTCTACTTCAAGCTTCGAAGTGGGCATTACAGCAGCTGTCTTTAAGAAACAATTTTCTATACATTAAGCCTTTTACCGCATCATTGCTTACTCACAAAGAGAGATGGCTGTCAAAGGGTAGCCTTTATGCAAGCTAAACTTCAAATAGCACCGTATGGACGTCACATTGTCTAATTATAAGGACTGCTAGCGCGTTTGTCCCGAGTCTAGGAGACACCAAATTAGCTTTGATTAGCGTGCGATAGAGTATGGAGTTTTACACAAAGAATACGGCTTGGGTTGAGGCGATATTCGTATTGTCACAATATACAATTACACACAGGAAAATGTTATTTTGTCATTTGTCGACAACGCCTACGGAAGGCGTTTTCTTTGTTTCATTACAATAACCGCACAACTCAAAATGCGTGTCACGAATCCATAATTCCCTCCCGTACACCTATAAAGCAGCATATCACACAAAGGATGGTATAGTAGTAACTATGATATATTCTGGTATCAGGGAAGGCAGGGTGGGCTATGTAAATGTTACTTCAACGTAGCCATTAAGTGGCCACAAGAATAACCCTCTTAAGTTATTTTCAACTTGGAAGGTTTAAGGGCTATCCATATGCAAAGGAGCCGTGTTTGAAATTTTATTTTTTCCAATATGTTATAGGGGTACAATACGAGGAGGCAGTATTAATGTATAAATGTGATATACTAATTTAATTTTATATATGCCTTGTTTCTGTAAATACTAGCTGCACCCAACTGGTTCACTCGCATATACAGGGCTATTGGTAAAATGCAAACAACCTCTTAGGGTTGACTTCTGCTAGTCCCAACAAACATATTGAGATGAATTTTTTGTTTTGAAAATGTTTACTACAAAACTTGCTTATAAATACGAACACAAGAAGTTAGGTCCGTGGGTAATGCCCACGGTTTTTTTTTGCTGCCAGGCGTACTGCTCCCGATTCCAATAAGTTATATGTTATTTTCTTGTCCAAACAAAGAGTTCTTTAAGACACCGGGATAAAATAATGAAAAATATACGCGATTTAAACCGTTTAAAGTTGTTTAATTACTACGAGTTCTTTAAGTATCAACCACCCACAAGACTATAAATGGTATAGTTCGGATTAATTAAAATAAGTGGCGCCGCTTAACCTCTCCCTCGCGCTTTGTAGACAGCAATATTATGCGAGTGAGACCTTTACGGGTGCCACAAGTTTCTTTTCGGTTCGTTTCTTTATCAAACCGAGTATGACGAAAACATAGTTCCCATCGGGAGTAGTACTACCTTAACGCCCCCATCAGGTTAATCGATTTCAGCACACACTTCTCTAGTCTACTTAGGACGTCTCAAGCCTCACCCAACGCCCTATGGAGCTGACATTGGTGACAGAATGGTGTCTTTATAAAATAAAACCTTTGATTGTGTTGCACTTACAATATCTGTCCCTCAGTTTCTGGGTCAGCTTTTATGTGGCAAACCCGTTGAGGTATTTTGAAACATTTACGAAGAAGCATCCATAAACCTTTTCATGTTTATTTTTGTTATTGCCAAGGTATTAGAGGTCACGTGAACAACCTTATTTGAAAGAACGAAGGTGCGTTCGCAAAATTGCGGTGTAAAGGGTAAAATATGGGTATTAACGGCACATGCTATTTACATAATGGTCTGTGTTATGAAATTATAATATTTGGTAGAATGTTCGTTTAACATAATTTTGTTTACACGGTCACGTTCCTTTTAGATACGTTTAATGGAGGTGCTGTTTTTATGCTATTATTATATTTTCGTAATTTCTGCTCCATGAATGTGTCAGGCTCTTTTCGAAAGCTTGAATTGAACCGAAGTGTTTTGCAACTCAGAGAAAAGTTTATTTTCACACTACAATATTATATTATCATCGCCTTTGTCTTATATTATCGGGGAAGCTAAATAATATTATCTTTAACAACACAAAGGACAAAATAAAATAATATCTTTTTGATAACAACACATAAGAAAACAAAAGAAAAATTTTTGTGAGAAGTTTTGGCTTCTGTTTAATGGTCAGCCACCTGTCTGACTCCGATGCGATTGGGAATGCACTCCTTGGTAAATAATCTTTATTTTTCGGGTAATCAGAGCAGTAGTGTAAGGAGCTCTGCTATAAACTCAATATGCAGTAATATTACACATGCATCGTTCTGAGTGGTGATATGCTGCTCTGTAGGCGCATATTCCGTAAGTCGTCTTTTACGACATTGAACAGGAGGATCAGAAACAGTCCTTATACATTTTTAGCCGGGAACTGATAGCTATACTATGTGTCTACATAAAATAGCTAGATATAGAGGATATAATAAAGATGGACGAGGTAAAACTTTTATAAATTTCAAATTAAAGTCAGGCTTTGCCGGAGCCCGGAACGTGGAAAAGTTAGACTCCTGTGATATTTTTTTATTTGGGATGACATTTACAAGGCAATGTGCAGTAAATAGAATTTTCTACGTTATGTAGATTCAAGAAGATAAAACTGAGTCCTTAAATTACAAAAAGTAGTCTAGATTTTGTCATGGTAGCACATATTTTAAGCCTTATCGTAAAAGTCACGGATTTCCAATAAAAGGTCGTTAAAGAGATATCATCATTCGATAGAGTCCATCCAACTATAGAAGCTTACATCAAATTCCTTTTAGCGTTGCGATTCCGAACAAAATTTTTCCCATGTCAGGAAATCCCTACTATTTTCATATATTCTCGGGTCCTAGCAGTAATCCTTTCAAAGGTCAGGTTCAAAAGAGTCAGGTTTGCTACATTATGATTTTAATATAGACTATTTTGCAGTTTGTCATTATTCTTATAAAGAAAACTAATGCCGAGGCGCTCCTCCGCCGCATGGACACGCTACGCATGTTTACTAAGTTCTCCTTTGAAATTGATTTAATTAAAGTTTTATGAAATTAAACAAATCAACAGGTTATTAAATGCTTTCGGAATTTATACAAATTATATTTTGCCAATTATGAACTGATTTCAATGATTTTACCTTTGTGATTGCATATAAATTTCATCAAAATTGGTAGAGTAGTTTAATATTGTAGTCAATAATATATGATACCTCATGAAGAGGGACAAGATAACTTAAATTTTAGATTCATGTTAAGTACCTACCTACTAGGTTTGTGCCAATAAGCTTTCTTTCGATTTTCACCAAAACTGATCGCAATAGAAAACTGATGGCATAGAAATGAGATTCTAAAATCTTATATAAGGTTACGAATACTGCCTTTAAGCGCATAAGCTCATAAATAGCTAATACACTTTATAGTAACACTAGCTTTCCGGGCGCGGCTCCGCCCGCGCGTATGTCGGTTATCGCGCGAAAACATTAACCTCTTTTTGCGCAGTCGGATAAAAACTATCCTATGTTTTTTCCTGGGTCTCAAACTATCTCCATACCAAATTTCATTCAAATCGGTCCAGTAGTTTTGGCGTGAAAGCGTAACAGACAGACAGACAGACAGACAGAGTTACTTTCGCATTTATAATATTAGTACTGATTTACGTAGGTAATTCTAACGTAACATACCTACCGATTCTGCCATAATTCTAATCTAAAACGAAATTATCCTCTAACCTTCCCATTACCAACTACATCCAACTACATTACCTACAATGTTCACTGGTTTAGTTTAGAAGTCACGTACTGCACACAAACCATACACGAGATGCTCGAGTGGGCACTTCCCTGTTTACTCTGTAAACTTCGTGCAAGACTAAAGGAACATTCTAGTACAATTTATAGTAAAGACAGAAACTGTTTTATTACTACGAGTGTTTTGAAGCAATATGGCTTTGGACTGCCGCGTAAGAGTTATGTGGTTCGAATCCTGCCGATATGGGAATTCTCGGAAAAATTGCAAATTCTCGTCTGGCTATATTCTTATTGGCAGCAGTGACAGCCGAGCAGTAATAGCTATGGACTGCCGTGCTCCAAGTCTACGATTCGATCCCCACTGCCGGCTTACGCGTCATCGCATGGTGGAAGGGCATTTTGCGAATGCTTGCCTGGCTTGATACCACCTCCATGTAGAAAATCTGTTGCCTATCATCTGACAGTCTGTTCCGACAGCAGTCCTTAAGACCCAGTAACTAAATTTGAAACTACAGGCACATGAGACATAACAACTGTATTTCCTAGGGTTACGGGCGCAGTGCAGCTCGTCACGTAGAGAAGAAATGCATCCGTCATCGGTAGAGGTTACTGCTTAACATCAGATGGGCCTCATGTGAGTTACATCACAATCCCTTAAAAAAAAATTGCCACGCTCAAGATGAAAACCTCTCGCCAAGCACTCATCAGAGTGTTCCAGCAGCTGTTTTTGAGAGCAAGTAATTCAAGGTTTTACTTGTTAACCTTCGGCGTCATCTCATTGCTTAGCTGATGGATGAAATTGAGTCAAAACAATGAATAAAATGTCAACAATATTTATCGGGATGTTTTTTTACATTAAATTAAAGATTATTTCAATATTACATAATTGTCAACTTCTTCACTTTAGTCCACTTATGTGAAATCATTTTTTATATTAAAATACATTTGTTTTTTTTATAATTAGGTACTCGTAGCACCTAATTATAAAAAAAACTATCCACTAAAAGTCAAAAATACGGTGTCTTATAATAATAAGTGACACAGTTTTTTTTGTTGAACTGCGGATGAAGGATATCATAGCAATCAATTACAATTGTGTGGCAAAAGATACTATCACGCCTAAAAATATATCCAAAAGTCTTATCACAAGTTCACCGTTGAACAGTCTCCCATAAAATTGTTTATTGTTTTTAAAAGTGCTTGCAATAATTCCCACGCTTGGCAGTTGTCCTGGGAGAATCGTAGTGTAGATGTCAGTTCTTCAGAAGGCGCTGTTGCCCCCAACTTCTGGTCCATCCCGTTGTCGCCTCGACTCCCACAGCAAGATATACAGGGGATTCAATTCTAGCCCAATACAGAGGCGAGTCAAGGTGTCTAAGCAACCAAAATCGCTAGTTTTTAGGTCACTTGGATTTAACGCCGAGCCTATTGCTCTACCTGGGTACAGTTATAAACACCAATGAGAAAGTCTTAGAATCGTCATATATACATATGTACATAGGGAAGAGGCGAGGGAGGAGACGGGGTGCGGAGCATTACTCACTGTGTGGGGGGTACGGAAACCTTAAGTTTTTGAATATGAGAACATTTCTCGAGATTATCTTCTACTTCTTGTTTTTTACTTTTATAAAATAAAAGTAAAAAAAATATTTACAATAAAATGATCCCATTCCACTATTTGCATTTATTGAACGGAATCGGAATGTATTACCAATAAAGCTCACCCAAAATTTACCTTCAGATCAAATTTCATGTGGTTATTCAACTATATCTATCTGTAAAAAGAATGTACATTGTGATGTATATCGATTCTAAAGACAAGTTCTCCAATCTGTTACGGATAAAATATATACTTATCAGCATATAGTCAATAACTGGTCGAACCCAGAACCTTAAAGTTTCAAAGCGAAGAATTATGCCACTTGACCAACAAGGCGGTCAGTTAAATGGAATAAAATGTTCTTAATATACCCAAACGCCCAGGTTCAATATTCAGCACAAAAGTTCACTTGCACAAAAGTCACGTACTGCATACAATTTGTACACAAGATGCTCGTGAGAAGTGGGCACAGGTTAAGTGGGTACTTCCCTGTTTATTCAGCAAACTAAGCAAAACCGCTATAAACATACCCACATAAGCTGAAACTGCATTATTATTTTTACAAAAACACAATGAAAGGAAAATTGTTAACACTGTTTTCTCGTAATCCTAACAAATGGTCGTGCTGGAACCACTTCACGTGGAAGACATGCTTCATGTTACTCTGAAGGGCGATTTAAAACCTAATTAATAGTTTTATCAGGCAAAGTAGATAGTAGTAGGGTAGAAGAGTAAGTAGTGTAGGCCTTGCCATTTAACGCGCAGCGGATGTCGTCCATTTATGAATGAAATTCAATTGGTAACTTTATCTACGGTGCACATGGATTTATAACTTATTGAAGAAATAATTATTCAAGCCTTTGCCTGATTCGAACCTGCTTATAATCTGCTGTGTGTTTCCTAGCTTGGTCATTAGACTGGTGGCATTAAAACAAAAAATACAAAACCAGATTTTTAATACCCAGTAATTCTAAGTAAGCCTACAGGCTTTCTTAGCCATTTCATTCAACATTTTCGACCGCATCATCACTTACCATCAGTTCAGATTGTGTTTGAAAGCTAATGTATATGCATACATTAACATTTTAAATTGTTCATACCTAGTTTGACATTATTAGCTAAATTTTAATTATTTTGACTTGGAATTTTGGACGATTATGGTATCAGTAAGTAGAAAACATCAATCATCAATGCCATGTTATTTCAAACTTATTGGTTTAAGATAAAAAAAATTATACGCTGAAAGGTAAAGCATGAAAGTTACATAATATACTACTACTCGTACTTATCATAGGTATAAGATATTAGCACCCATGTTTTAAAAATTAATATTCGTTCCTTCATTCATATATATTCATACAAAATATCGATGAAGCAGTTGGTTTGGTTCCACCTCCAGTGCAGTGGGTGGAGGTAAAACTTGAATTCCCCGTTCACCCACCAGTGGGTCCAGTGGGAGGACGGGGCATCGTCCAAAATTACTACGTAAGGAAACATTTGAACCCCGAGTAGCCATCCATCCATAGAGCCGGGACATGGTCTGCCAACTGAGTTATCGCGGTAAGTGAGTAATAGCATTAATTGATCCTTTCGTTCATATTGCTTTACCATCTTAAGGAGACAGAGCTACATCTGCAGCTAAGCTGAATTGAAATACAAACAATACTTAGGCAACCCGTTCATGCATAATGAATGTTAAAATAATCTACTTTTTAACCTTCAGCATTCACAGCCTAGTCTTTTAACATTGATCACATCTTAGGAGTATTACAGTTTTTAGTACTTACAATGATTTAATTTTAAGTTTTTTTTTAAACTTAATTTTAAGTTTACCTGGCACAGTTAAATATCTTCTTTTATCTATTTTTCTTACACAAAGCGAGGTGGGCACAATATGTATTCTTCTCTCCTATTTTGCTAATCTGTTCGTCTCAATTCAATATAGGTACTTAGACACATGCAGTATATTCATTAAATTCAGTAGAAGGTTCTTTAGACCGTTTTTTAGTTATCTTTCCCCTCGCGAAGGCTACTATGATATTGCTTTTTCTGTCCACATTTGTTGCGGCTATTGCACACCCAAGCGTTCGTATTTCACATTCTATTGTTTAACTGTACCTATGTGTGTCTAAAGGATTTACGCTCACATTAAGACGTTGTGTATAAACGAAGACTACCCACACAAATGTGCATATAAAATTTACTGTAACTACGTATTTTTCGCGAATAAACAAGTCTGTACTGTATTTCAAAGCAGTGATAGCCACGCAGAAAGTTCATAGTTTGAATCCCGCCGTGAGTTAGTTTCCCACAAGGACAAGTAGTAGATTTGGCGAATACGCCTGACCAGTTAACACCCTTATGTAGAAAACCTAATAACATCAAGCCGATCCGCTACTAATCCTGCCCATTAAAACTACAACCCGATTATTTTCCTAAGGATGTTCCATAACTACTAAGTCACATATACTTGGCCACTTATCTAATACTACTAGAGTAACTACATATTATACTTAGTTGTTTAATGCATTAGTTTGTAAGTAGTATAAACTTTGTTCGAGGCAGGTCTAACTTTATCTTACGAGGATATAAACTACAATTTGATTAGATTACAACAATGTACAAGATGATGTTTAACTTCAAAAGAGATTTACCGTTATAGTGACATAACATGTTTACAAGATATGGGTTGTGTTTGTGGCTTTTTAGAGTTCTGTAACCACAGAGAAAATTGGAGTTTTATTTTAGTCATTCTGCTGTCATTCTGCATGGGTCTGTAACTTGTAAAAGTTTTTTTTTGTTGGATGTTGACCTACTGAAGAACTAATTGGAAATAAATGAAAAATGTACCCCCATCATGAAGGATGTCGTTTTCTACTGAAAATAGCTTTAAGAACGAATATATTTGTATTTCAATTTTTTTGCCAAATATATTTGGACCGTGAAAGTTGCATTTAAGGTCATTTTTTACGAGATGAATGTATTTTTTACAATATTATTCGGCAAAACAAGTCGCTGTTTTTTGTGTAAACTAAAAAATAATGAAATGCATATAAGCTATAATGTTTTTCTTTTAAGTTAAAAATTCAGCTCCCAGACGATGACAAAATAACAGTTTTAATTACGTTCCTCTTAATACATCTGCAGTGCAAATACTGCAAATACTGTACGCTCGTTAAATTGATCGATTCGCTAAGATTGATAAATTAACGAATCGTATTGCCCATTGCAACTGTGAAAGTTTTGTTGATAACTCTTATCGACAGCATACGATAGTGAAATTGTCGACATTATGTCAATTATAACGATGGCAATTTCGAAACTATACGTGTTATGCTCAGATTAATAAAATCGTACATTAACTGGGGAAAATGTGTTTTTTGTAAATAATTATATATAACAACATATTATATATATAAAATAGATAATGACAGTATGTGTTTGTTGCAAACAAGAAGGTAAAAAATGTTAAGTAAATTATTAAATTTCTGTGCAAAGGTGCAGCTTACTGTAAGAATCAGGTTGGCGTAAATATGTGCTCGTAATTTTGTAATGTACCTAATCAGCAAAGCATGCGTTACTGCAAATAAAAAAAATTTAAAGGTAGTATACCTATTTAGGCATGACTTATTTACAGTAATGTGCACTGTTGGACTGTAAGATCACGTCCTTCTAATATCTTAATGCCTTGCATAAAGGCGAGTGTAATTGCTTTCGGTATTCATTTCAAAATTCCACAGGTACCTAGGGTAGTTAGCATTCCTCAATCGTCTTCTCTCATTTATGGGGCTATTTCTAATCCGCTAACCTCCTTGCAGTAATAAAAGGCCATCAAAAGTTTTTCTTTTTAATTTACCCAGTTATATCGAGCTTCTTTTTAAACCAAACAAAACAATCGTCTTAATTCATCACAATTTTATGATTGTATAAATAGGTTTCATACATGCAACTTCGCCAAAACGTCGATAAGTACAACCCATTTTATCAAATTTAGACGATTTTAGATGTCAAATTTAGCGATCGATAACTACGGTACTGTTTATAATGGGTATTTATAAAAGTAGTTTTTTTATATTATTGTGACAGAACAAGCTCGAGGCCCTGATGTTAAGCGGACTTACCTCTGCCTATAACAGATGCATTTCGTCACAAGTCACGAATTGCACTGCGCCCTTCACCTTGAGACCTAGTTGTTAAATATCATGTAATATAATAATAATAAATAATATAATAAAAATCGTTTATTACTGCAAAGCGAAACATATTATAACATAAAGCATAGGTATGGTACAGTTGCTATAATATTACAAATCACTCACTACATACACAATACATAATAAACACAGATAGTTTGGAGACTTTCGTTTTCCAAACACGCTAAATATCTTTTGATTTCCTCACTAGGCAAGCCTGTATCGAGGAAATCTTAGGAGACACAACAATACGATTACAGTTTTCTCTTTGGTTTTCGGTAGCAAACAGTATACATTTTAACTTAAATAATATTTAACTTGAAAAGTTCAAAAGTAAATATTGTACATCATTGTTACAAGTAACATCATGAATGTAAATTACACTATTGATATATATATGAGTAAATAAATATATATAAATATTACATCTAACCCACATAAATACGATAAATACATCACAAAATAAATCTTGGAATTGTAACAAGATATGTATATTAAAACTTATCTACTTTTTAATGATCAAAATATCTTCCGTATCATACGTCAGTGTTAATAACCATTTATGAATTAAAATCCGTGCCTCCAGGTAACTTTTATTTTTAATATCACAGTAATTGCATACAGTGTTATAAACATGGTATTTTACAAAATTGCTAAACCGTTTCGCAAATTCAGTAAAAGTAAAAGGCTTAGTTAATCTATAAACTCTGCGGTTACATATTTCCTCGTAGTCACAAGATTGTATTATCATATTGTGTACAGCCAAAGATGTCTTGAATATAAAAAGCTGTCGTACATTGAGTACTTCAGCTTCTTTAAATACCAAAGTAGTAGGATATCTGTAAGGCTTCCCCAGCATAACTTTCGGAACCGATCGTTGTGCCCTCTCTGCAATGATTGCAAAAACTTTTGCAGCCTTACCCCAACATGATATACAATACACTATAAGAGATTGGCAGAGTGCGTAGTACACAGATTTTAGAGTTTCCATACATGCTGCATTTCGCAAACTTCGCATGACATGTATAACCTTTCTAATTCTGGCTGACAAATTCACAATATGCATCTGAAACGTTAGGTTCTCGTCAATGTGTACACCAAGATATTTTAAGACTTTCGTGCGCTTGAGAGATTCACATGAAGAACAATTTTGCATTTGGCACAAATTGGTATGAATTTTAATACAAGTGTCAATTTTTGGAGCTGAATTTGCAGTTATATGTAAACATATATACATGTTTTTTTTAGTATTTAGTGTGAGGAGATTCTTTTGTGGCCACTTAGAAATCGATAACATGCCGTTCTCTGCAGAGTGTACCGATGGCCAAGTGTTACCATGAAAGATAATCGCAGTAACACTTGGCCATCGTTACTCTCCTCTGCAGAGAACGGCATGTTATCGATTTCTCAGTGGCTACAAAAGAATCTCCTCACACTGTGCTCACACTGTGCCTGTAATTTCACTGACTCTCAAGGACTGCTGCCGGAATACACCGTTAGGTTTGGTTAAGTTGCTTGGCGCCAGATTTTCTACTTGTCGGAAGTCGCTAGGTATTCGCAAAATGCCCTTCCACCATGCCGGTGAAGCTCGATCCCGCGGCGAGATTCGAACCATGGACCTGCTGCGCGGCAGTCCATAGCCAATGCCACTGAGCCATCATTGCTTCAACGAGTTTACATTTATTCAATACCCCAGACATATACCCAAATTAAAAATTATGTTACTTTCAGAGCAATGTTATCCTAACCTGCCTTCTTAGTAAATCCTATTACATGAATATTTCATATGTTCACGCACACATCTCCAATGCAAAATAATAAAAACATTTTCAAGATTACAATGCCCCAAAATATAAATTCTGTGAACGTGTTCACGTAGCAGAAACAGGTGAATCGTTTTACTAATTTATTTTTCCCTTTTTTCAGGTGCCAGCGCTGGCAACCCCGGCGTATCAGTTTCTACTCAGGTGAGCTTTATATTATATATTATTTATGACTTTTATTGAAATATTTGCGCAATAAAGACAACTAAGATGTTTTTACGTAACTTTACCAGTTATTAAAAATTAAAAAAAAACAAGGCTGCCATTCCCATACATATAGGCAGTATCACTCGGATTGATATCAGAATTCTAACCATACCTGACACATCCGAATCA
Organism: Plagodis dolabraria; assembly: GCA_963854805.1. Classification (NCBI taxonomy): domain Eukaryota; kingdom Metazoa; phylum Arthropoda; class Insecta; order Lepidoptera; family Geometridae; genus Plagodis; species Plagodis dolabraria. The sequence continues at coordinate 19,702,069 of OY978457.1, read as the reverse complement.
GTTCAGTATCCAAGTAACGATGGAGTAAAGAATCTCACATACATGCACACATAAACCTTAAGATCATAACATTCATTTTTGGGCTGACGGTTGTCGTGTAAAAGTGTATACTTACTAATTCTGGTCTAGCCAATTCTCGCGTTTATTCGGTACCAGTCCCGGATTGTCTAAGCGATGCCTTGGTCGTAGACTAAGTTTTTGGAGATATCAAAAGAATTAGTGATAAGCTTGGAAAAAATTAATGTGCAGATCGTTCGATACGACACTTGTGCAACAAGATACAAAAGATCAATCTCAAACCACAGCTTGCTTCTGAAAACATTACCTAGATGACATAAAAAAAATATAATTTTACTTAATAAACAACCGAGCTGTGGGATTAGTTGGAATGTGTACGCGCGTTATCATCGTTTAAAAAGGTACTTTCAATAGAGTATATGCATTGAGGCTGCTAGACAAACTGTTAAAGTCAGCCATACCCAGTAAGGCAGTAGAAGAGCTCGCAACATTCCCGAAGAATAGAAAGATAATAGTTGTTTTGGAAAATGTGTAATTTCAGAAAAGCCCGTCAAAGTAGGATGCAGCTCTGCAGTATGCCTGATATACTAACAACATCCCGGTCGTCGGGAAGGCAAAGCTGGATCTATACGCATACGGTGCAGATTTGCCGTCATCCTTAATACCACGGAGAACACAAAGCTGCCGAAAGGATGTTCCCTGCGGCCCGAATGACACAAACCAGGCCGTAAACATCGACCGAAGCTTATCATTAAAAAGCATATTGAAATCACCGTGGGGAAAGCATGCGCGCGCAATAGTCATCATCAAAAATTACCTAAAAATGGAACTGACTTCAACACTCAAAGGTGTCAAATAACTTGTTGAACTCTGCACCGTGATAGTTCAAAAGTACCTATTATCTCAATATTGTGCGCATTGTACCGACTTCGACAAGTCATTTCACAATTTTTGGTATGATTCTTAAACTTTATAATCATCTACCAAATAGTAACAAGAGCAAAATATTCATATATTTAAAAATAATTTAAAGAAGCTTTTATGGTCTAAATGTTATTTAAGTGTTCATAAATATCTGAATGATAAATCAATAATGCAATTTTGACAATAGTCGTATAATATTATAAATTCTTTTCTTAAATATTTTTCTTTCATTTAACAATTTTGGCATTAAACTTGATTTTTATTTGACTTTGTGACGTATACCTATTGTTGTATTATTTTATATAATTATACATTTGATTTTATAAATAGTTTAACGTAATATTGCAGACCTCATATAAAGGCCGAATAGAGTGCAACATAAAATGTTTAATGCAAGATCTCTGTACTGTAATAAATGATTTGAAATGAAAATATGGAATTTTGAGAGTTAAAGTCGGTTCCATTTTTAGGTTTTCACCTTTTTTACTGACCCTTGCTACTTACGGGATTGATTGTCGTTTACTATCAATGACTATATCATCATGATAGGAAAACAATTTTCAGTTATGGCAGTGTTACCTACTCAAAAACGAATTAATCGATTTTGATGAAATTTAAATATGACCATATGGAAAGCACCAGCTATCAAATAAAAGAAAATGATCAAATTCGGTTCTACCATTCGAAAGTTATTAGGTAATAAACATGAAATAAAAAACATTCGAATTGATAACCTCCACTTTTTTTAAGTCTATTAAAAAATAAACAAAATATAACAACATTCGAAATAAAGAAAAAACGCTCATCCATTAAATTGGGTCCTTCTACCTGACGTATTTTCGTATTTACCAATTAAGGACTAAGCGCTCGCTCTTATTTTTTATTGTCCACTAAAATTTTATGTAGCTTTCATTGATCGTTACGCAGTGCCCACCTTTTCCGCGTTCCACCTTTTACATGGAAAGCGAATTAACGTCAGCAAATACTAACGATATATTGCATATCTTATCATCTTGAAGCTCGTAGAAGATTTTTTTTAATGATATCTTGACTTATCAAGCTCGAGGCTCACCTGATGTTCACCGGACTAATCACTGCCCATAACAGATGCATTTCGTCATAAGTCACGAATTGCTCTGCGCCTGAAATTTCATTGGCCCTCAAGGACTGCTGCTGGAACACACCATTAGGTGTTTGGCGACAAATTTTCTACTTGAGGGTGGTCACTAGCCAGGCGGGCATTCACAAAATGCCCTTCCACCTGCGGTGAAGCTCAAGCCCGCGGCGGTATTGCTTGTTTTGTTTTTTAGGGTTCCGTACCCAAAGGGTAAAAACGGGACCCTATTACTGAGACTTCGCTGTCCGTCCACCCGTCCGTCCGTCCGTCCGTCTGTCACCAGGCTGTATCTCAAGAACGGTGATAGCTAGACAGTTGAAATTTTCACAGTTGATGTATTTCTATTGCCGCTATAACAACAAATACTAAAAATAAAATAAAATAAATATTGAAGGGGACTCCCATACAATAAACTTGATTTTTTAGCGTTTCTTGCGCGAAAAGTGTCTGTAAATTGCATGATTGGGTTCGTACGGAACCATGGATTCCCACTCGCACTTGACCGGGTTTTTTTATTTACTATTATTATTTCATTTGTTGCGTTGCCTGCAATAACAAAGACGCGACATTCATGTATTTACTACTAACTAAGCAACCGTTTCAATGCGCACCGTACACTACCAAACTTATAGGTAAGATATAAATAAAAAGTAAAAAGTATATTGGTCAAGAGAATATTTAAGAAGGCTTGGTGAAAGTGGTAAGAGGAAAACTACGTTTGAAAGATCGCTATATCATCTAAGTTTTCTTTACGTAGGCTCACAACAACAGCAAAAGATCTTCAAAATACACTTACAGACAGCTATTTGGTGTAAAAATTTCCGACCAGGCGTTATGAAATACGTTGAGGAATGACAATTTAAGATCACTCAGACCAGCTCGGGCTGTGCTTCTAAGTATTCAACAAAGACAAGCTTGCCGCCTGTTCACGCAAAATATTTTTTTAATAACAACTTTGACATTTGAGTCCAATGCTTATTACTGACGAATCACGATTTTGCTAACACTCTGTCGTCTCCCTTCCTACTGACGCCCAGGCTATGGATATAATACAGTGGCAGTCCAGGAGTATGACGAATTAGGAGGTGACACTAGTGAAGTTGGTTTGGACAAGCGGACAGACTTCGTCGTTGTTTCCGGGTGGTTGTGTGCTCAAGTTACACAGAAACATGCTCAAAGATCATGTTTTTCCCGCAGCATGTGGTATGAGCCCAGATGTTCGTTGATGAAGCGTTCTATTATACCTCAAATACTTTAGCAGCTCACTGAAGTGTTGATTGGAGAAATGAAAAACAAACACAAAAAAATCATCGAAGGACCATTCGAAGCATACCGCGTCGTAGTCAAGCTGTGATTATGGCTCGTGGAGGCCACACACGTTAAAAAGACGTCACTGAAGACGAATATTTATTCGATATTAGTATATTTATTTGAGAGACCTTTATTAACACTTATAGTTTTTTAATAAACTTTTTTGTTAGTTGCAGTTATTAAAAAAATAACAACGGTAAAATAATCTATAAAATATTTCAGACCTAATTGTAAATTAAACAATAGAAAAGACCAAAATCTGATTTTTCTAATTATTTTGAGCAGCTTATATATAGTTCATTTCAGTATCTATAGAGCAAGTCCATCTAGAACTTTACTGTTTTTTTATTATATGTTGTTATACTTTAATGTTTGTTCTTTTATAATACCACCCACGAAGTTTGGCATTTGTATACATAATAATTATTATGCAGAAATAAAAAAAAAACTTATTTAATATTGTTTATTCTTATGAAGGTCAATACAAATGTTAATATTGAAATATACTACGTTGTACTGCCACGTTCAGCAAACAAATTTTATAGAGCCACTGCGAGAAGAACGGGCAAGAAACTCGGGGCCATTCTTTTAAACGTCTTTTTACAATGTGTTGTTATATACAATATAATAAAATTATAACTTCAACTTCAACTCTTGTTTTGTGGCTTCTGTGGACACCACCACAATTTCGCCAATGTCACGTAGTTAGATAGACCATCAAACGAAGGATAAAATTATAACAATATTTAATTACATTACGTAGGTGACAGGCGCTAGCTTGGCAGAGGCGAACCAGTCTTTTATGTAAACACAAACTGTGTAGTAAGATTTTTTTATCAAAATGTTCTTCACGTGCAACTTGATTTTTCTTTCTGTGAGCGTTGTAATATGTTTGGGCAATTTATTATAAAGCCGCACACAATTGCCTAAGAAGGACCTTTTATTTGTCTTTGCTAATCTAAAACCTGGCACCGCTATTTTATCTATATTCTATTGTTATAATCGTGATTGTCACTGTTTGATTTAAATTTGCTCAAATTTTACGAACATACATAATATTTTCAAATATATACAGACTTGGTAAAGTTAAAATATCAGATTCCCTAGGATCCATTTCACATATGGCTCGAATTGCACGCTTTTGTAAGATAAAGATTGTCTCTATCTCAGCAGCAGCTCCCCACAGCAATACGCCATATGACATAATACTGTGGAAGTATTCAACCACCTTCAACCACATCATCACTTACCATCAGGTGAGATAGTGGTCAAAGGCTAACCTATCAGGCATAAATAAATAATAATAATAAGTACGCGAAATAAACGAGCCTAGCAGTAGCTACGTCTGTTAGCTGTCTTATCTTACGGACTGCATATGCAGTCTTTCGGATAGATCATGTATATGTGGATTCCACTGTAAAGTTGAATACATTTTGATTCACAGGAAGACTGTCGCATTGTCAAAAACTTCTATTAAATAACCATTCTGAACAAAAAACACTGTGTAAAGTGTTCATTGTAGGCATATTAATATGATCCCATCTTCTCTAACAAAACGGTAAATAATCTACTCGTATAAAATGTAATTACTAAAGAAACATGAAGCCACTTTCACTATATCGCTCCAATGCATCAAAAAGACAAATAAAGTCCATTAGGTAAGTATTCTCTCTCGGACATCTCTCGACGGAGGCCGCAAGCGTTAAGTGACAAGTTTACTTGGCAACTAGTGCACTAAGCACTTTGTCCACTAGCTCAGCAACTTTGTCTATGTCTTTACTAGTAAAATAAGCATATGAGTCGGTGTTACCTTAAGTCATTTTATAAATGGATTCGTGCAGAGATTTATTAATTATATTTTCAAAATAGAGAAAATGTGTTAAACACCTAAAGTATTAATAACATATATATGAACTTGTCGTCCTATACAGATACAAACTATATAAATATGTCGTAGGTTTTTAATTTAAAACAGTTCAAAATATATTTGCGAGAACATGAGCATGATATTGAATATGGTCCATCACGTATAATTACTGATTTTACCGGATACATTACGGTGTGCACAAGAACTACATGACTTAGTTTAGCCCTTTCCCTTTTTCCATCGGACGTCCAGACCATCGGAGAGGCTCCATCCGTACATGGTTGATATTCCCAGAACTCGTACAAAGTGCTTTGCTTCAACTTTTCTCGTGCGTACTGCGAAAGAGTGGAACTCCTTACCGTCGTCAGTTTTTTTTCCGTTTTGGATTTACAACATGGGTGTCTTCAAATCAAGAGTAAATAGGTTTCTTCTAGGTAAGCGTGCTCCATCTGAAACCACATCAATGCGTTAAGCAGGTGTAGTCAAACACGAACCTATTAAGAATATAAAAAAAACTAGAGAATAGTTAATTTGTCGGAAACTGTAAAAAAAATATTTTAAATTAGGAATGAAAAGAAAATAAATTAATAAAATCTTTAATACCATTTTTGCCACTAAAGACTATGATAGCTTTAAGCAATATTCCTTACTAATTTACAACCGTTTGAAAATATTCAAATACCTACTTCAAACAGTTAAAGAGAGAAGAATATCATAATTATTTAGCATATAACATGCCCCACAAGAACTTTTTAATCATGTAAGGTTATTTTTGTATAAAAAGTCGGCATTAATTCAGTTCACAACTTGTGTGTTATCTTGAAGAAAAACATCTATGTTACTAGCAGGTCCAGGGGACTTCACGGGACATACTTAAATCCCTATTTACAAATGTGTATCGACCACGATATCAAAAGAAGTATTATCACGATGGCGATAGCACTATCCTAACTGTTCAGATTGTCTTTGATATATAACTATGTACATTTACGAGTAGGTAGGCCCCACTTTGTGAACTGGCGACGTAGAGAAAGTCGTTTTGAGCAAATGGTTAATAGACTTATTTTTTTGATGACTTTGATCACAATTTCACCTGATGGTTAGTGATGATGTGGTAGGTTTAACAGGCTTAACATAGAATTGTTTATTGTTCCAATAAAAACAAACAGGATAAAAATATTTAAATACTAAAGTTCTAAGATAATACACAGTATAATGAATACCTTCCATTAGCAGCCCTACAGGTGAACCTGTGTTACGTCTGCTAAGTGTATTCCCACAAAAATGTAAATAGGTAACTGCTATAATTATACATTTATGGACACGTCATCTTTTTATACACTAAAATACACAATAACATCAAACACACCGTATGCCCACCTGCAATTTCATTGTTCTATAGATTAACATCTAATAAAACGTAGTACTACCTAAATAACATATTATATATTAATAGGTGACAACGAGTACCCTAATTTACCAAGCAAGTAGCATTAAGTAACTAAGTCACTTACCTACCATATTTAGCATAACTTAAATGAAATAAACTAATAGTACTTACAAAGAAAACGTAATACAAAGTGTGATACTTTTACGAGTATATCAACGCACCTACTAACAATTATTACTCGTAATTAATATGTTACCTACTATTGTTAACACGAAATGAAGGCAGTTTAAAAGCCAATATACAAAACTATGTTACCTGCACCAGTTAGAATTACTGGATCTCAAGGATACAGCTGCCGGAACACAACGTTAGGTGCTTGGCGTGACAGATCTTCTACTTGAGGGTGGTAGCTAGCCAGGCGGGCATTCGCAAAATGCCCTTCCACTATGCGGTACTTCAGCCCGTGGCGGGATTCAAACCATGGACCTTGTTTTTCCAATTTTTTTTTGAATGTTTGATAAGTTATACTATCTCACCTGATGGTAAGTGATTATGTGGTCGAAGATGTTATTCAGGTTAACCTAGAATTACTGGCTCTCAAGGACAGCTGCCGGAACAAAAGTTAGGTGCTTGGCGACAGATTTTTTAATTGAAGGTGGTAGCTAGCCAGCCAGGCGGGCATTCGCAAAATGCCGTACGCTGTAACGACTGCCATCCTAATACAACAACCGGGACCGACGGCTTAACGTGTCATCCGAGCACGGAGGCGCTCAGTAGTAATGTCACCAGCGGTCACCCATCCAAGTCATGACCGAGGCGGACGTTGCTTAACTTTGCTGATCGGTTCAGAACGGCTAAGCAAACTTCGCTACGAGCACTTCACCTACTGCGCGGCAGTCCATAGCCAATGCCACTGAGCCGTCACTGTTTCGAACGTTCTTTGTGGCGTTCTATGTTGCGTATGCATTTGCTCAACTGTGGACATCTTATGGCTGTTCATGATGATGACATACGTATGTTTATTTAATAATGTGGCCGCATCATACATACCCTACAGTATTTATCATGTTCTAATTAAATCATGCCTGACTTTATCAAGATGTTGATTGGTTACGCTGTTTGGGTTGCGGCTTCTAATTTCTTTTTGCTATCTAATTTTTAACCTAATTCCTCAACAATGCAAAAAAATAAATAATAAAATTTTGGGTCGCAGGCAATTTAGAACTTTATCTAGTAAACATCGTGTCGAACAATTATAATTCATAATATATTAATTTGTTTAAAAAGTACATATTCTTGTAAAATATTGTCATAAATGAAAACTGTGTATATTGATACCCGAAAAATTTGGCCCATATACAATGTGGCCTCAAACGCATTGATTGTTTACGTTGTGGCCACGAGTCTGGCTATATCGTGAAGTGCCCAAATAATGTCCAAACATTTTTATTTTAATCTGTACATTCCCATTACAAACAATATACCCCTATAGCCGGGTTTTGCTCTGACCGACTAATATTGTCATGTAAGCTCAGTCGGTCAGAGCATACCCCGGCTATAGGGGTAGATGACGTGGGTTCGAATCCCGCACATGACTAATTTCTCCTCTCGTAAATTTTTAATTTTGGAATGTAAACCGCAGAGCATGCATTATTGCACAAATAAAAATATTAAAATGTACAGTCACATATATTTTCAATAATACCTGTGTGTCGCCAAAACCTTTATGTTCAAAATAGTCTCAGACACAACTCGCTAATATCCAGCCCTCTTTATCGCTCCATCATCACCTGCGCAAAGTTTCCCGTTATTACAACCAAAACTCCGATAATAATTCACTCTAAAACAATTGTAACCCCAATTTCATTAGACATGTTTCTTTATGGAACCATTACTGGAACCCATTTAAGACACGATTTTCGCCTAATGAAATTCCGTTTGCATCATAAAAACAGGTGGGACCCCTTTTATTTTAAGCTTGGGTGGATAAACCACAAGTTGAAATGTTTATGGTAATTAGGAGCGTAAGGAACGTCTAGCTAGTTAGGCGGGGTCGTTGTCTGTAGAATGCTGGATAAACTCATCTCTAAGGATTAAATTTAACCTACACTAAGTGCCTATAATATTATAATAACGTCATTACCAAATTAAACCTTCAAGCTGAAGCAGTTTAGCCGAGCAGCAATAGCTGTGGACTATCATACCCAGGTACCATGAACTCCACGAAGGGTGGAAGGGCATTTTACGAATGTATCCGTGCTTCGGAGGGCACGTAAAGCCGTCGGTCCCGGTTGCTGTCTTAAAATGACAGTCGTTACAGCATGGTGGTAGGGCAGCAGCGCCTTCTGAGGAACTCCTATCTTACACTTTGATCTCCAAGACGCCTGCCGTGCATGGAGCAGTGGACAATCCGGCTGATACAGTAAATAAAGCGTTAGTTTGTGTTCAATTGAGCTACATAATAATAGATAAGTATAGGTAGGTATGTATACAAATTGAAATAGTAGAATCTTTCGCTCACAAATTCCAGCAAATATCTCGTTTCACGAACTTGAATACAATTACTTCTAGCAATTCAAATAATCTAGATCCTGCATAAAGGGATTCTAAAAGCTTTACCGTGTTTCCAATTCAAAGAATCAAGTAGCAGGATCTATCCGATGTTGAAAAACTTGAAAGTAGTTGAAACTTTGTCATCTGTAATTCAAAGCCGAGCGAACTCTTACTTTTGAGTCTATTATTTTGTTTGTAGGATTCCGCATATCTATGGGGATAAGCATTATTATTATATTTGATTTATTTTTATTATTATTATATTTTTTAGCTGATAAGGCTAGCATGTGACTACTATCTTACCTTATGTTAAGTGATGGTGCAAAATGATATTGAAGCTAACTTAAAATTACTGTTTCCTCAAGGGCAATTGCTCGAACAAACTATTAGGTACTTCGTGACAGACTTTCTACTTGAAGGTGGCAGCTAGCCAGTCGGGCATTTACAGACAGCGTATAGGGCGTTTGGAAATGCCTGTTCTCACGTCGATGAGTAACACCCCTCCGTGTTGCTGCATATTGGGCGCATAGTGTTACTGCGTACTGGGCGCATAACAACCCTTACCACCTTAACAATCTGACTACCCGAAAAAGATAGCAGGCACCTACCTATAACTTCTACCATCGTGACTATTGCCAAGAAAGGTTGAAGTCAATTTACGTGACTCATGAAACCGTGCGAGATACAAAAAAATTACCAAGTGCGAATCGAGCCTTGGTCTTTCATATTTTCTTCTTACAACCTGTTAAAGTAAAATTTATTACGGTTTTAATCACGTCTTTAAAATTACATAATATTTTCGGATTACTTTTCATTTACTAGAGCTGCCCTGAAATAGTTATTTGTTATGCAAGGATGCAAAATTGTTATTTGGCGCGAATACTCGTATTAAACCTGAGAAAGTGAAGTATTCTTATTTCTAAAATAAAAACTTGTGCGTAGCGTAGGTTACAGAGATACGAGATGCAAAATAACTTTGCCGTCGAGCGTAACACACAATTTTTCTCACTCCAGCGAGGAAAATGCTGGGTACAATTCAGTAAATTAGTGTTATATTTAAAATTCATAGTATAATTACTACTATTGGTAATACAGAAGGTAAATTTTATAATGTTCTAATTTTAAGAATCTTTTGCACGCTAGCGGATGAAAAACAAATTTCCACGCAGATTTCGAACGATTAACAACACTTTTTCGAGCTTGTGAAGTAAAAAAGAATTTTAATTACAATTTTAATTGTTTAACAGGAAATTTTAATTGACGTTCAGACGGACAAACAACGGAGTCCCGTTAAAGGGGTTTCATGTTGCCCTTTGGATGCAGAACCCTAATAACTAACAAACTAGGTGTATCAAGTAACTGAACAGTTTATAACTAGTAGACTGAAGTGATACCTACTGAACTGAATCATATTATTGGAACCATTCCTTTCTGCTGTACTTAAAAAACCACTTCAAGTTTACTGGCATAAAAGATAAGTTTCTCATTTCAATTTATCTCTTGTTTATATCCAGCAAAATGCCGTGTCTTCGAAATGAACTCGCCGGGGAAAATTCAATTTAATGCGATTGAGACGAAGATAATTTGTATTAAATGAAAAAGTTTTCCGTTTTAATTAACCATCTGTAACATCAGTGAGAATTTTTATTTCATTGTTGCAATGGATGGTAATATGAAATGCTGAATGGAAAAATAACATTTACGAGTATGTAATGAAAAATATTTAGAAATGTTCTTTGTTTATTAAGTGGAAAATGTTTTATTAGATTTAAATATTTTTTTATATAAGTAATTTTGCCCTGGTATTTTAACAGGGTTGAATAACTATGAGATCATCATAAAGATCATCGGTTTCGGACGGGACTCGAACCCGCATTTCCGATTTTACGCCTATTCCATTCGGCCACCGGAACCTCTTTCGAGCCGAAACTGTACTCCAATTGTATTTTCATGATTTGATTCCGCCATCCCCATGCTATAACTGAACATCCAGGGATACTCAGAAGCGCCACCGCTATATGGTAGATATTCCATTTACCCGAACAAAGCGATTTGCTTCTTCGTTCATTATACGAACCGCCAGGGAATGGAATACCCTGCCTGAGTCTGTGTTTCCGGTTAAGTACAATATGGCGGTCTTCAAAACGCGAGTGAAGAGGTATATTCTGGGTAAGCGCGCTCCATCACCGACCGCGTCATCACTTAACATCAGGTGAGATAGTGGTAAAGTGCTACCCAGTTCAGTATAAAAAAAAAAACTTTAACCATCATAGATAGGGGGCAGCGCGCGGACCATCCAGACTACTAGATTTCATCTGACCGAAAATCGAACCAGATGCCTATATCATTCAGCCACCGGAACCTTATATATAATAGGCATCCGGCGCAAAATGATGACCGAAGCGGGTCCGATTCCCAACCGGAAAAAAAAAAATTGCACGCCAATAATTTTTAATCCATTATAGTTGTTTATATATAAGTTGTGTATGCATTCTTGCAATTCGTTTTACTTTTTATGTATTTTTATTTTACTTTTATATTAATATGATCACATAGATAATTGTATGTGATAGGAAATTAAAAGTAAAATACATTCATAGGACCAAATATACATCGCGTCCCACGGCTATGCCCCATGGAGATGAAGTACTTCGAATATATACAAGATAGTATAGCACATTTCACTGAAAGAAGATTTCATTTCATTATTGAAAATATGTGATACTGTATACACACTAAATTAAGAGCCTGTTTACCATATTTGACCTCAGCATCCCTTACCAATAGATGAGCTAGTATAGTGATAACTATATCAGTTGCAAACATATTGTAAAATATAATATTTTTGTTGTTAAGATAAGATAAGATAATTAAATGCCAAAGATTTATAAGTAAATACAATCGCTAACTTAGATTCAAGAATAATTAAAATACTTATTGAGTAATATATTGACAGCGAGCCCCAAACTAAGCACTAAGCCTGTATCTTGGGGATCGAGTGCGGTGATAGATACAGTGGCAATGTAAAATTAAGTTTAAATTAAAGTACAATGCGTTGCAATACCAAAAATTAAGTTTTTTTTTAATGTGACTGCAAAATAGGTTCCACTTACTTTCAAGTAAGTGAAAAAGAATTTCCGTAAAGCGGTGCACAATTTCTTATAATATAGATGTAAAGTGTGGAGTGTATGTGTGTATGAGTGTCGTAGGATGTGTGTAAGATAGTGTGTATGAGAGAGTGAGAGGCTGTGCGCGCATATGCCTGAAGTGAGGGGACTCTCTTAATAAATACTCGTTGACTCGTCCACTCGTTATTGCAATAACGCATGCTCCGCGGATTACATTACAAAATTATGAGAGGAAAAATATACAGTTATGTGCGAGATTCGAACCTAATATTATAAAGATCATTGGGTTGCGCCATCGTTAACATGTTAAAAGCTAATTGAAAAAATTAGTCTTGTTTGTAGTACAATATAAGTTGAACTATAGGTGTCGCTCCATCCCCGCACGATGGTTGAAGAACGAGGGTAAAAATTAGAATTATAAGTCGGGTTCGAATCCCGTACATGACTATAATTTTTCTTCTCTTAATTTTATAATATTCTGAATTATTTCCAATTAATCCCAAAGGCATTGAAACAAATTGAACATAGTGTATACTACCAAAAATAACTGCAGAAGTAAAAAATACTGTTTCTTCTGGCAGAATAATAATCTTATCAGAAAAAGTAAATATAATTCATATTCATTTGATCCATTTTCAGTTGATATCAGAATTTTGGGTCATTGCTTAAATTGTAGTCATTTAACAGCGTTAAGGTAATAACTAGCCTACTGGTGATGGATGCCCTATTTTAAGCCAAATAAAGTGGTGTCATTTGCTTCGAGCTCACAAAAGGCTTTGTTGTTTAATTTAGTGCTCCCTTAATTTTGCGTTAGTACAATTTTCTGAAGATAAACGAGACAAGCCAGTAATTCGGAACACTGTCAGGTCAATTGGTGGCGTTTAGTTTGGATTTTCGGAAGTGAAACATTAAACTTGAAACTTAAGAGAGAGTTTCATCCTTAATTTTGAATATAGTTGTTATTTTCAAGTACATTTTCATATTCCTTCACTGAGTAATGTATTGTTGTGGGAAGCAGCAGCTTATATAGCAATGATATTTATCTTAACAGAATAGGTAATTCGTGTTTTATATAGAATTGATTCTATAGAATCCCTGTGCAATTTTTGGATGAAATCAATATATTAGCTTAAAAGCATCTTTTCATTCTTGTAAATATATTATGTGTAAATGATCGAATAATTAAGGTAAATGGAAATGACACGGTGACGATCACCATTACAACACTAGGAATAAAAAAGGCGCTGCATTGTTTTAAATTAGGAAAGACAAATAAAAAGTCATTCTTAGGAAATTGTGTGCAATTTTATCATAAAATTGGCAAAGCTTTTCTATATACAAGATATCTTATATACTATAAACTAAATTACTAAAGACTAACAGTGTATGTTAAATTGAATAAAAAAAATACAACTAGTAATTATTTTGAAATTAGAAGACAAAATGCTTGGAACATTCCGTCTATGCCATGACTTTGTTATTCACCTATGTAATGTAAAAATTATGGATGCGAGTTTCTTGCCTTTTCTTCTTACAGTGGCTCTATACCTTGCGTATGCTGAACGCGGCGGTAGAATCTTTCCATAGTATCATTTTTAGAAAATTGTGGACACCAAATTTTTGCATATGATTTTAACGTCGTCTTTGATAATAATGAAACCTGGCTAAGTTCGAGTTGGAATCCCGCTAAGAATCTCAAACTTAGTGGAAGAATAGAGATTTTTTTCACAATAAATAAACTGTGTCTCGGTTAAGAACCACGGTGTGGACTCCAATTGGACTAGTTCTTTATCTACGATATTTTTTTTCTATTATATTAGAATCTCATATAAGAGTAACGAGGAAAATACGTACCTAACGTAAATACCCAATAAAGGCAAAACATTGCCTACTCCAACTGAAGCGTACTAGTTTATAATATGATGCTGTGCTAAACAACTGGGGTGGTTAGTGTTGCCTGAGCTGTTGCCAACATCCCGAGAACTAGATAATCATACAGTATTAGAGCTAGCAGGAATCTACCAATTTCTATGGTTGCATTCTCGAAAAATTGTTGAGCGCAATTTAATTGTTAATTACACACTTGCCCATGAAAGGAGTGTTATGTTTTCAGGGTTCATGTATGTATTTATGTTTGTGAATTTAATTAAAATCAGTTAAGCTGTTTATACCATAATATCATGTTTATATCACCATATAAACAGATTAACCGATTTTAATGTATGAGCTATCCTTAGATTTTTCTTAATAGCGCAATGAACACTAGTAACATAAAAAAAATTGGCGGATTTAAGACGCCACATATTGAAAAAAAAAAATGTTTTCTTCTGTGGGGATTGAAAGTGAAGGGCTTTAAAAAGGGTTCCATAAATATATACAACTTGAGTGGTAAAAGAAAAGCAGTAAAAGAAGCAAGTGACCCGTCTGATTTACATATAATTCCCCTGCTCATAATGCCGATGATTGACACCGCAATAGATGCTTTGCAGCGTCGACAGACGCAACGGATGTTATCACGATGCCTCTAAGAAATGTATCATGCTACGAAATAGACGCGCGCTGGCTGGTCATAAAACAGAAAACAAATTCTTCTACAATATCTTCCACTCGTAGTATCGTTGTTTTAACTGTAAGAAAAAAATAAACCTGTCGGAATTAATAAACTTTTGGTGACTGCCAGTGTACCAACTGACTAAATCTAGTGTTGCCAGCTATGTAGTAAACTCACTCCAGCTGTCCGCTTGACGTTTCTGAACGTTACTTTCTAGACGATGAACCCGATGGGGCATAGTCTGTTCTCACACTCCGACATATTTATATACTTTTGACCATGTGTCGTCAACCTTAAGACGTCTTTTAGCTACCGAAACAATCGTAGTACACAATCTTCTAGCCGTACTGAAGAAATAATGTACAATGTTCTCTCTGAAATTGAGAATTTTCTTTATTATATTTCCTTTATTACCTTTTTCATTCTAACGTGTATTTTTTTAAATCTTGTGTGTCGTTGAACTAAGTTTCTTTGTATGTTGTGCAGTAGCTTATAATTACTTACCATAATAGACGCTCGTCTTGCTGAAGTAGACTCGAGAAATGAAATGAAAATGCTGACTGAAGTACATACGCTTGCTTTGAATTACAGACTTGAAGTCTGGAAATACTCGTATATATGAGCTTTAGAGGAATTTCATCATCCACTTCATTCAGTAACTTACTCTTGTTTGAAATATAAAGTGGCATTTCGCAGGTGCCTCGCCCATTTCCCTGCCAAACGCGGCAGAATGTGGAATGATTTTCTTTAATTTTTTTGAAGACGGTGTCATATATAATAGCGTCGAGATGCCTAAATTGAATTAAAGATTTTGACCTTGACTGACTTTGCTAACGTGGGTTTTATTTCTGAACACAGAATGAAAAAAAAGATGCTCTGCTTTTTCCATGTAATTGTGTTTAAGGGTATCTCTAAATATTATGTAATACTTTCGACATAAGTGGACTCAGGGCGATATTTTCTCACGATATGCTGCGAGCGAGTTAACGTAAATGTGTATGGAGAAGGCACAGCGCCCCTGGCGGCGCGTTGTTAAATCAAACATTTTGCCATACTAAACCGCGATAACGTACTCGAGGAATATTCTGAGAAGAAAAATATCACATTAGACTTACAGGACAGATTTGAAATTAAGTTATTTTCATTGCCTATAGGTTGGCCTTTGACGTAGCCCCGCCTATCGGTAAGTGGTGATACGAACGTATTCAACAGGTTTAAACCTAGAATTACCGGCTGTTAAGCACAGCTTTCCCGTGGTATGCCGACCTTGAATGTCACCCCCCTCCCCCGCCCGCACCATCTCTTTCTATAGGTGACGTAAGAGGCGACTAAAGTATAATACTAGAAGGTGGGCAGCAGATCCTTCTGAGGAACTGCGACAAGATTATAAGTTTGACCAGGCTCCGAAGAGATTAATAGAAAAAGTACACGAACTTAATAATGTGTATTCTTTTTACACACAGTAACGTATATCTAATATCCTACTCGATAGTCTCGAAGTTCAACCCAGAATGCCCGTTGTGCCATCGACCATCTTTTTTTCGGGAAGTTCCCTTCCAATCGCTACCGCCATCTTTCTCTAGAATCGTTGATGACGAGTCTTCCGGCAGTCAAAGATACTGAAGATATGGTTGCCAGTATATAAAGTTAAAATAATAAGGTATTGCAACCAGATATCAATTGATAAATTTGGATAAAATTACAGACCCTAACAAGATATACTTATTATTAGAAACGGGATATTTACCATGATTTTGACTGCTTTTGAGCTCTCGATATTTCGCCATTGTTGCAAGCGCCACGATCACGAGTCAACTGAAGTCTATGAGAGTGGATGAGTGGAGATTAAATAATGGTGTAACTGACAAGTGACAATAGTAGCATCGTCGAAAAAAAGTACAAGAGGGTAGACCGGTTCGTCTGCTCTTAGTGCCGACATCCACTCGCATAGACTTCAGTGTACATGTGAGCATGGCGCTTGCAACAGTGCCGAAATAACGAGAGCTCAAAAGCAATAAATTACATGGTAAATAGCCAGTTTCTAATAATAATTGTAGTGTAAATGACCCTGACAGTTTAAAACTCATATTGAGACAAGATACCTGCAAAGTGCGCCCGTTTATGAGCGAGGCTGTGAAGTGGCTGTGTGGTGACAGATTTTCTACTTGAAGCAGCAAAGCGGTGGTCTAATCAGGCAGGCATTCGGTGTGACATGATCGTTTGTTGACCTACACCTACCATCCTGAAACTCACATGCTGTGAAGCTCAGACCCGCCGCAGGAATCAATCCACTAACCCGCTGTGCGGCAGTCCATAGGTTCTTGTAGTAATTGCCACTGGACCATCGCTGCTTCAAAACTGCAAATTATGTTATTTAAACGGAGGTTACTCAAATATTGTTTCTGTTTGCATTTATTTGCTGAATGTGCTAACATCATGTTGGTATTTGAATATTAAGTCGTGATGAAAGCAAAATAGGTTAGGTTTACCTGCAAAATTAATGAATTTACAATACAATACAATACAAAAATTCTTTATTGTACACCAAAAAATTTTACAAAACACATATAGAGAGTTCTTAAAGCTAAAGTACAATGGGCGGACTTATCGCTTAAAGCGATCTCTTCCAGTCAACCTTAGAATGGAAAATATATATATGTGAGGAATAAAAATAGATAGGTGGTGTACATTTGTAGAAATTAATAGTAATTAGTTAAAAATAAAATAATAATATATACAGCAAATATATATGTATATTTAATACCCAAATATATTATTATATAATACCTATATATATATAAATACATATCCATATAAATAATATACAAAACATATAAATATTAGTCAATATTAATAATAAAGAAACAAAGTACGACAATTTATGAGCCATAACAAAAGTTTGATTAATCATTGTGCAAGATAAAAAGATCTGACTTGGTTTTTAAATGAATTTAATGTTTGGGCCTTTCTTATGGTTACTGGGAGTGCATTCCATAAACGTGCGGCTTCAACACTAAATGAACCGCTATAAAAAGATGTCTTAGAGGCGGTTGATGATAGTATCAGATTTTCTGATGACCTAAGACTGTAGTTTGGGTTATTCAGGAATTCAAACCGTTCCTTCAGGTATAAGGGAGTAAGGGGATTAAATAAAATATTATACAAGAGAGAGAGGATATGCGTATTCCGGCGAAGGCGAATGGGCAGCCACTTGAGCTTTGTACGAAACTGGGAAACAAGGTCGTATTTTCGAAGACCGAAAATAAACCTTATGCAATAATTTTGGAGCCGCTCAAGCTTATTCAGCTGTTATTTACATTATTAGCTCGCTAAGTTTTAAGCTTTATTAGCATTCTGAGGGAAAACCAGACGTTCCGATTATGTACGTTAAATGCAGTATTGCTAGCAGCTTATGAATAGAGTGTAACATTACAATTACACGACTGCCCAAAAAAGGAATGTTATATTTTCAGCGGATTTCTATGTAATTTTTTGTGTATATTCGGTAGGTCTGAGCATTGAGATATAAGATACTATTCTGTGTGTCTGAGAATAGGAAGTAAACTATTTTTCAAATGTATATAACTTTTTTTTTTCATTTTTATTTGCCTATGTGGCAAAACAACGTTTGTCAGCTAGTATCTACTCGTATAATTTAATAGTCAAAGTTAATTGAACAACTAACAAGAATAAATTTTGCAATTGGCTTTTAACTTGTCTAAGGTGACGCAACTGTGACTGTGTGTGAGAGGTTAGTCCGCTTAACATCAGGTCGGGCCTTGAGATTGCTCCTTCACAATAACATAAAAAAACCGCATAAAAGTGGAATAACGCTAGGAAAAAGATATACATATACGTAATATTTTCTTGCAAAACTGCTCATAAAGTGAGCTTTATTATATCATTCTTAGGGCCATAAACCGAACTATAAAACCCTCGTGCATAATAATATTATACACTAGTGCGTAATAGAATTATCCCTACAAAATTAAGTTAGTAAACAGAGCATTTTCAATTTAAGCGGGTAATACAGATTTGTAACAACAAAGAAGTTTAAGGCTAAGTGTATGTAATCAACCACCATATATTTTCCGCGCGCAAAAAAATAAAACTTGCGCACTATTTTCCATATTTTCGTATGTTGTTTGTATCGTTTTTCCTCGCAAGGGTGTTGAAAAAGTGCGTATAAAACTCGTTAGCAACTTGCTCATTAAACACTCAGCTGATTTAGGTACATCGCCTACGGCTCGAACTGCAACCCACAGCCTAGTGTATAATTAGAATCTTAGCACACTTGTATCATAATAAGTACGATACAACTGTATTTAATACCTATATTTTACCAATATTTTACATACAACACAAAGTTATTTATAGCTGTATCATTAAAACAAATTGCTTTGTTTGTTGCCCTTTTAATAAAACACAGGTAAGCTTTATTCGAATATATTATTTTGACTTGTGTCTGGCACAACTATGGCCATAGCATCTTTCAGATTAGTTCTTGTTAGCAATGTTTTATCAACTTGCAACGTTAATACTTTCTGTGAATCTCCATTCTTAGTAGTTTTTAGCATCCTCACAAAAGCCTTTTTCATTAGTTCTTCAACTTCTTCTGCAATTAAGATTCTCGAAGAGTTTCAATGTCCGGAAAGATGCAAATGGATAAACTTGGAAGCTAGCAATCGTGAAAGCTTTTGATAGTTGTCTGCTCATCGAGTTGAGTAACAACTAGAAGTACAAGTGTTTGAGAGATATAACTTACGTAATTTATCTATGTCTATCGGAGTAGTTGTTTTTTGGAACAAGATTTTCTGTTGCGGATCTCTGAATGATTGGTTGTTTATATATATTTAGTATCATCGCCTTGTTATTGTTCGCTCTTTTTTTTACAGCACGCAACCTACCTCTTCATTTTCCTCCCTCAATGTCAAGTTATGAAGCCGTAAATTGAAGTTTGACAATAAGGCCTAGTTTTACCAGACACACAAATTGTGTTCCTTTCGGATATATGCTTGACAATCATTTTTGTACGTGAGAGTAGCAAGTCTCATTCACCCAAGAATTGAGCATTCTCATATAAAGAAGCAATTTAAGATTAGTCTTTCTAGTTGGGCCTCGAGCATACGTAAAAGTAAAAACTGGGTGAATATAATGCGAGAAACGCTACAGGTGTAATAGAAGTAATAATAATAATAGTTTATTGTACCAGAAAAAACGTAGTTTATAATATTTTTTATTCTGAACAAATAACCACTCCACTAGGATTCCGTTTCGGAGTAGCCATTTTTTCTTCCCATATCTGTGCATAAAACGTAATGTTGGTTCGTACATTCAAAGAAAATTAATAAGGTTGAAAAAATAAAAATACTATAACTATTTTGAGTAGTACTGTGTAGGTATGTGCTGTATCTAATATTGATAATATGTTATAATGTTGTGTTTAGTTGCTTATTTAAAGTTTTATAATATAAAAACATACTAAGATAAATAATGTTAGTTATATCAATTGATACATAAATATATATAATTCATAGAAACATAATCTTAAATGGTTGATATTATTAAGTTTTCCGTATCTAAATAGTTACGTTCAGAAATCCAAACTGTAACTTTATTTTTACATTCAAAACGAGAAAGATTGTATATTTTAATTATTTTGGTTTAAGTTTTTGTAAACGTAAGGTCCCAATAATGAAAAAAATCTATGTGCAAACCCTGAATTGGGTTTTCGAGATACCCAAGTTAAACGTCGTGATCCTATACCAATCACTGATTTATGCGCAGTTTTATGTAATCTTAAAGTAATAGCGAAGATAAACAGCTGACGAACACGCAGAAATTTTGTTTCTTGATACAGGCGATCAGTAGGGTTAAAAAGTTGAAAAGGTTTCTTAAAAGCTACTTTTAGCACAGCCCTCTGCGCACGTTCAGCTCTTATCAAATAGGTCCTGTACGCAGCACCCCAGGCTGTTATACCATAATTGATTA
Organism: Plagodis dolabraria; assembly: GCA_963854805.1. Taxonomy (NCBI): domain Eukaryota; kingdom Metazoa; phylum Arthropoda; class Insecta; order Lepidoptera; family Geometridae; genus Plagodis; species Plagodis dolabraria. The sequence goes on along the minus strand of OY978457.1, from coordinate 19,681,219 downwards.
AGCTTTGACATAATGGCGTATGGTTTTTTGCCCCGTGGGATGCCGGTTCAGAATTGCACCTCCCCATATCATCCCATGGGTGTCGTAAGAGGCAACTAAGGGAAAAATACTGGAAGGTGGGCAGCAGCGCCTTCTGAAGAATTGCCAATTTACCCTGCGATCCCCAAGACACCTGCCAAGCGTGGGGATTATGGCAAATACCTCCTTAATAGGGGAGGCTGTGTTCAGCAGTGGACGATCCGGTTGTTACAGTACGGTTTTTTAATCCCTGGTAGGTAAGTATTTGTTGATTGAACATACCGATGAGATCATTTATCGTTATTCATAAAACCTCTACAACAGGAGATTGCGAGCACAGTGTCAACATGTGTAAAAACTTTAAAAATCTCGGTTTTATGTATAACTGCCTCTTTGTTGTTGTTTGTAATTGTATCTTTGGAACGTTAAAAGGAACAACACTGACAAACAACCCATGTAAACATCAAAATGATTGTTGAGATACTTTAGCTAGTAAGCGCAAATTCGCAAACATGATTACAACCTCAAAATGGCGATCAAAGATCGAAATAGCGCGGTAATGGAGGCCCTGTTAAAATGTGACGTGGGAGAATAACAAAATATGTAAATTTCTGTAGGTATATTATTTTATTGTAGTCCCAAATTATTTTTGTAATTGTAATCGTTGGCACGGGTATCCGGAGCGGTCATGCTCACAGAAAGGTGTTGTCTAGCGGCGGTGTTGTGTGTCGGGCGCCATCTTCCCTCAAAAATGGTTGAGGAAGCCGATGGCTGGCACATGCGTCAACTCGTGAACGGGTGCTGCTAGAGGATACTGGTCTGCTCTGGATGCTGGTGCTAATGACATTAACGGAAAAAAAAAAAAAAAAAACCTTTTAACACTGTCCCCTCTTGGAATGTTGCATGTTTCCTATTTAATATTTCTTGCTTACTAATAAATTATGTCATAGTTAAAAAAAGTCACGGACCCTGGAGTCTGTGGAGTGTAGATTTAAAATTAAAAAAAAAAAAAAAAAAAAAAAGCGCAAATTCGGAAAATGGCAACTTCTCAAAAGAGAAAACTCTCAAAAGCGTTATTTTAGTAAAAATGAGCAAAAAGAATTTAACCTATGTTACTTACGATACTTGTAATTTCAACATGACATGGCCGCTCTGTCAAACGTTTACAGCGTTTTATGCTAACTCGTAATGCAGAACACAATCCCTCATGATTACTTGTTGCATCACACCATTCACCATTGCTTAGATATCTCAAAGTTCCTACTGAAGTACTCTACACCAATTCACTATCCAATATAATGCAAATGATTGAACTTTCAATAGCGTGCTTACAGAGTTTGCCAAACACCTATAAACCTCACTTTGTTCTTCGATAGTTTCTCTGTTTTGTGAGTTTCGAATGAGTTAGATCCTGTATGTTGAGATTAGTTTTTGTAACAGCTCTTTGGTTTTGACGTCGTTTTATCCGACTATATTACTTTTTGGAAATGCTTGATATTCATGTTGTATTTTATCTCAGTTACCTCTAAATAGGTACTTATATGTTACTCAATTTAAAGAACTAAATTTATCTTTGTTCCCAATATAGAATCAACTTTATATTAAAAATTTTATACTGAAAAATTTAAAGGAATGAGTCAATATAATTTTCACATCTAATATGTATAATTCTCGCGTCACGGTGTTTGTAACAAAACTCCTCCGAAACGGTTGCTGTCGGTCAAGACCGATTCCCAAGAAATTTAGTGTGTACATTCAGTAGGTCTTTGAATAGGTTGTAAACTATTTTTAAAATAGATAAATCAAACTTTTATTTTCATTTTATATTTGCATATGTGGCAAAATATTTTTTTTCAGGTCAGATATCTAGTCTATCTATAAAATCATCGCTTATTTAATTAGTAGTTGCATTTACAATCAAGAAATATTGAAGGGCACGCCGTAATTTGTGAGCGAAGATTTCGAGTATCGTTTGCAGACGAACTGAGAAAGAAGCAGCTTGCTAGTTCAGAAATTAATTTAATACAATCCACCTAATTGACACGCTGTGTATTTTTATATGTTCTATGACGCTGTTTGAGTCCTTAGAGAAATTATATTAATACTCGTAATTAGGTCATATTTAAATAAAGAATTAGGTTAATAACGTAATTAATAATTTAAATATGACTATATATTTCCTCTGAATATTCAAAAAGGTTTCACAGATATATTATTAAATGGATAAACAAGAAAATTTGTAATTTATAGTGTCGTATATATATGTATCATAATGTTTTCCTTTGTAATTGACTTCCAAATATAGGAGAAAACTCATCATAGATGCGTATTGAACCAATCATGAGAAGTATGAAATGACTTGTCGAAGTCGGAAAATGAATGATGAATCAGCATAGCTGTACAAGTTGTCTTAATTTCTTAGGAGTTAAAAATCGGTTCCGTTCTGTTTATAGTACAGATCTAGGTTTTTCAATACACAGGAATTTTGTGAAAGAGAAAATATCAAGGGATACGATATATGCTATAATCTCAAACCCTGATCTACATTCATCAGATACATGCAACAGAAAATATATATAAATGGACCCCTTAAAGTGTCCTATCACAACCAACTACCACCATATCATTACAATCAGGATCTCAGCTGTAAAAACTATTTTTTACTGGCGTTATCCAGTTATTAATAAAACACTACAAACTACTCTTATATCCTTACAGCATAACCTAAAGGCCTTTGTAGGTCTCGAAGCAGCCCACTCTACCCACACAATACTCTACCCACTACCAGTTGGCAGCGTGTCTATCATGCTGGCAGCATTGCTCGTTTATTGTTTTTTTTTTACTGGCATCAAAAGACCATTTGACCAAATCGTACTTAAAAGATTGTTCTGGCAGTTCTCCTTTGAAAGCTTTTCCCATTCTAGGTTTTACCTATTTACCATCTTCAGCTACATCATTACTACTATGCTTGGCGAACGATTTTCTACTTCAGAATTACGGGTATTCAAAAAATGCCCTTTTAAAAAAATTGCTTATATGCAGACTTGTTTTATTGATTTGATGGGGTGCCAGGCTAGAATAGCACCCCCTCATATATTCGTGTGGTGTCATAAGACACCTCTTACCACAAAAGGTAGGTAAATAACAGACTGTGGGCAGTAACATTTTTTATGAAACTGCCATCATGCATCAAACTGCATACCGTGCATGAGGATTATGGCAAACCCCCCCTAAATTTCTGTCTTCAGCAGTGGACGCTCTGGCTGATACAGAATGGGTGTATATACCTATCCCTTCGGGGATATTCATACGTTTCTTTTTTAAGAAAGTTATACAATTTTATTAATAATTGTTTTTTGTCTGCAGGCTGACATAGCACATTCGGCCAAAGGCTACGAGTCAGAGGATGAAAACGCGGGCAGAAAGTGGCACAGGGCCAGCGACGAGCAGCGCCCAGCAGGGAAGACCACCATGTACTCAAAGCAGGTATAAACCTTCAATAAGAGCCTAATCCTCACACTAACGTGCAGTGTTGTCAGTTCAGTGACTTTCTATCAAATAATAGTTAATATTATGCATATTCTCAAGGTTGTACTAAACGATTTTAAAAGTTCTTAATATGTTTACATTAAAAGCTAAATTAGAAAAAACTTTTCTAACACAAATTACCAATATTGTTAATCTATTTAATTTCGTATACCTATTTTTAAGCAGATTAGTCTACACGTGATTTATGTGAATGGAAACATTTTGATATCAGGCTTGTTGTTAGTTTATGTTTATACCAGTTTCATAATGTTTTTAACTTAAAAAATATGTTGTTTTAACGTTATTGTAGTTTGTTTTATATATCAGCCAAACTTATCTGTACAATTATACTTGAATTGAATTTGAAGTTTCTTTCGGAAATTTCTTGCCTAAGATATTATGTACCTATGTTACAACTCATTCACTAGTACTATTAGCGTAAGTGACGTTCATGTTCGTCACAAACTTTTCTAATATTGATGTAGAGAAAAACATAGGTAGGTGTATCAGGTAATGATTTTGACTGTAACATTTTAAGGGTTCAATAAGGCACTTATTTTATTAAAGTTTTGTTTATCCTTCGAAATCTGCGTGCAAAATGTGTTTTTATCCACTAGCGTGACAAGGTTTTTGACACACGAACCTGTATAAAAGTTCCCGAAAAATTATTTTACTTCAAATATTACCAATTTTACTTCTAAATTCTATTATAAATTTATGCAGGGTTGGTTGTAGGTTCAAGTTTAACACATCCTTTTCTGCCATTTTTTGACATCAACTGTCTTTCTGTATTCAGGAATTCCGAGAGCAATACTGCATCAACAACAAACAACTGGATCTGCTGGAATTGGAAAAGTCCAAGAAGGACAGATTCCTCGGATGCCTGTCCCAGTACCACATCGAGAGTCCATGTTCACGCGCCAATAGGTAAGTCTATAAATAACCGCCAGGGCTTGCACATCTTTATACAGCAACCAATTAGCTGCAGCAGTCGATGTTTCTGTATGACTATTTGGGACCATGCCCTGTGCTATAATATAACCTTAATCTACATACATACAATCACGCCTGTTCCCCGAAGGAGTAGACAGAGGTATGTTATCACCCACGCTTTGGTAATTGGGTTTAAGTCCCATGTAATAAGGCCGAACCTATTGCCATTCTCCGGGCCAGTTTCAGGGTCATACAAAATGTTTTCTCTAACACACTGAACTAAACACAAGAACATAGTACGAATAATATGTTTGGGCTAACAATATATAAAACAGGAACACAAGAACATACTGCCCTCTTGTGCGTCTAATGTACACAACACCTTACGACACTCACGGGAAGAAATGGGGAGATGACACCGGGACCCCGGGACTCCATTTTTCGCATAACCTACGTACTGCTTCTGCGCATAGCTTTGGACGTATGCCATCATGTTGTAGTAGGGGTTTCGCTAAGATTTTAACAGCCGGCCGCATTCCTGATGCCTGCCCTGGTCCAAACTACTATTGGGACCTTATTCTCTATGAACATTCTAACACTTAATATCTAACACGTAATATTCGTGGAAAGATAAAATGGTATTTTGCATGCTACCTTCCAGTTTAAAGGCTTATTTCGAGGAACATATCCGGTGTTTCGAGCTATCAAAATAAAGCAGCTCAAACAAATACAACTTCTTTAAAATGGCCTATAGTAGAGTCCACAAGGCCACTAAAAGTTCATTTATGGTGAAGTGAAGATAAACACTTGCAGTAAAATTTCAAGGATTTATTGTTTTGTGGTGAATACTTAGGTTTTCGATCGTAACTCGTTAAAACTTGAAATAAAAGAATTAGCCATAGACAACTTGCTTTGCGGCATTAAGAATACCGTTTCAACATTCCTTGTCTATTAAGCGCGTTACTAAAAGTTTTAGTTTACGGCACGTGTTAATGGCAAGGAATTACTTGTGTCATAGCGGCCTTTCCCATCGCTAATGAAGTCAGCTCTGACGATGTCAATTCGGTGGACGTGGACCAGTCTAATTCAAAGTTATGACTGTACGGCTAATTTAATAAATGATTTTATTGGTATCAAATTAAATCTGTACAAAATACACACTTAACGCAAATAAAATATACAAATTTAATATCAACGCAGTCACGTCAACCTTATTCTAATATCCAAGGTCCCTTATGGATTTGTTAAATACCTTCCCAAAGTTGATACTAAGTCAATAAAAACTATGAATATTTAGCTTCACTCCACATGTTATTGCGAAGTTATGCTTTATAGAGGTACCCGTACTTTGAAACTCAAACATTCCATTTAAACGTGAGGGAAGGTAATTTAGAATCCAATTTCCAAGTGCTCCGTGAACATGAAGTTTGTCCATCGCTGTGATGGAAACTGTTGAAATTGAAGGTGAATTTAAATTCGTACCAAATGAAGTTATAATTTAAAATAACAAATTGAATAGACTGAGTGTGAGTTATTGTACTTATTAAATTAATCTTGAGGGGGATACAATTGTGAAATTGTTATATATAAAAAATTCTTTTGACGTATTCAAAATATATACTTACATAAGATAAGACTAAGTTTTTTTAGACGGTAAATAAAATTATTACCCTAAGTTAATCGCAAACAAATTGTATTGTTTAAAATTTATCGTCTTTAATTCCCAATTATGAACCAAAAAAATACTTACGGAACTCTGTTTTGACATAAATTACAATCTGCATTCGTTGAAATCTTACAGGAAAGTGTTAAGTATTATTTTTCTACTATTCGCGCATTTAAGGCGAAGAATTTGACGTTACGGCCACTTGTAGTACGTGCTGAATGAACCTTAGTTCAAAAAAAGCGAAGAACTGCTAATTTAACTATTGATTCCCCCTTACTAATGTATACAAATATAATTTGTGTATCTTCAGCTTAACGTAGTGGCACATTCAGTGAAAATTTAGTTTGAATTTTATCCATTGTTTTTTTTTTCTCATGTTAAAGGCACCTCGCCTTTAAGAAATGGAAATTAGCGATAATTTATTACAAAGACAATTGAAATTCAATTCCATAAATTTTCTTAGATAACTACTTGAATAAATTTAGATTAGAGAGTATCCACTTCGATTCTGCTTTGGTGTAACTACAAGTTTTTTTTTTACTGAATTTAAAAAAGGGGAAGGTCTATGGTTACTCCGCCAATTATGAATTGTTTCAACAGATTCATTAATAAAAAAATCTGTTAAGTTATACTTCAGAGTTGGCCCCATTTAAATATGTATACACAATTTAAAATATATAACATCGGGTAATTCGTTTTTAAGTTATACCCAAATATTGAATAATATTATAATATTATACAAGTGTTGTGGGCCAATAAATTCAATTTTGTAGTATTTATTATTAAAAGGTAAGGGTGAAACTCATTTTATTATAAAATCTGAATTGATTTCTAACACTGAAAGTTTGAACAAATTGTTGAATTCGAATCACATAAAATGGGTGCTTAGAGTGATTTGAATCAGCATGTAATTGTCAGTGTTAAAAGTCTTGTTTTAAAATATTAATAACAACAAGGAATACACGCGCGACAAATACACTTTGTATACCTCGAACGGTTAGGCAGAAGTGTGCAAACTGTCACGTTTCGCATTTTTCAAAAAGAGGGCAAGCCTATTGCCATCTTTAGTGCACAGTAGATTCGTGTAAATATATAGTAAAAATATTAAATTGATACAATAATATATAATGTTTAAATTTTCCGTTAAATACACTAAATATGTTTTTCAATGCTGTGATTTATCCGTAAACCATAAATGAAGGATGATTAAAAGATCACTTCATCAAGATGTATGTAAGACTGAATTTAATAATGTTACTTAATTTCACCATTTTTAAAGCAAAAAAGGAATAAACCATGTCAATACTATTTATTATAAGTTTTAAAGCTAAATTTTTTCTCACACTTTTTACTGCATATTTAAGAAACTCTTCTAAAGCCATACAAGGTATTTATTAATCTACGCTATACATTGAACTTTAATATATATTTAATTTTATTTACAGTCTATTTTTAATAGAAGTTTCAGAAAGCTGAAAGATCTGAAGTACTGCGTCCAATAATATTATTGTTAATTTCATGTAATTTTAAAGGATCAAAAAACCAAAGAGATGTTATCTAACTTAATACGAAAATATATCTTTTGCCTATTTTTATGCTTACAACGTGATTGATTTGACTTCATCGAGATTTATACAACTCTATATTACAAGAACTTAAACTTAATATTACAAATGTATTCAGAATAGTCACAGCACTCGTGCTACGTTAATAATTATTCAAATCTTCGCTTAATCTAATAAAAACCCTCGCCTATAGCTCGGATTTATAGTAATAACGCTGTAGCCTCGTTTCGAATAATTAACTTTTCGCACTCGTCAACATACTTACTTGGAAAATATGTTAGTTCTTTTAGATTACATTGCCATAACATAGCTGTTGTTAAGGTACTTGACAAGAATAAGCATTGCAATTCAACGGGGCAATGCTGCGAGCTACTGGACACACTGCCAACTGATAGTGGGCTGGAGCATTTAGGCTGCCTGTGAGTCTAAAATGGCTTGTAGGTTGTTTAAATGTTTTCATTGTCGTAGCTGTGATGGTGTATCGTATTTCGTTGATAAAGGCATGCGCAGGTACTTTAAATTTTGTTTTAAGTCGTAGCGAAGTTTGTTTGTTTGCATGTGTGTTGAGAAACAATATATAAAAAAAAGTTTATGATCTATACTATCTCAGTTCTATTGAACCTCTCACCCAGCCTGGACAACAGTCCCAATTGGAGTATATAAACCAACATAGTTCACACGTACCGTAATGTACCATCGTACATTTTATTTATAGATGGTAAGTGAAGATGTGGTCGAAGATATTATTCAGGCTAATCTAAAATTGCTGGCTTGCAAGGACAGCTGCCGAAACACACCGGCAGGTGGTTGGCGATAGATTTTCTACTTGAAGATGGTAGTTAGCAAGACGGGTATTCGCAATATGCCCTACCACCACTCTATATCGACTGCTATCATAAGACAACTACTGGTACTGACGGCTTAGCGTACCCTCCGAAGCACAGAAGCACTCAGTCAGTAGTAATATCACTAGCGGTCATCCATCCAAATCCTGACCGCCGCGGACGTTGCTTAGCTTAGCTGATTAGTTAAGAAAGTACTAGAAAACTTCGCTACGAGCACTTCAAAAATGTGTTAAATAGTTTGACATTAACTTCTTAAAATTGCCGAAGCTACCTGCCTGCATTCGACATCCTATATTTAGACAATTTGTTTAAAGGAGACTACTGATGATAAATAACATGTCCCCATTTGGCCCTAACGTTTTTAAAAGAATAAAACTTCAGCGAAGTTTTGTCTCTGGTTTTTTAAGGGAAATTTACACGACCGTTGCCAAGCTTTATGTTTAGCAACGCGGGGAATTCTCAAATGGGATATTTTCCGGGAGGTCTCTCCCATGCATAAGATATGAGCAAACTTCGCCTATTAACATTTCGTATACGTCAAAAAGTATTATTCCCATGTCCCTGAATGAGAATACGAATATATTATTCCGGATAGAATTATTTCGTGAAATTGAATTTTGCTGTATTATGTTTACCTGGAACTCTGGAAATCGGTCTTGGTTACTCTTGAATTATAGTTGAGATTAATCATATTTTATACAATACAGAGAAATTACAATTTTTCTATATATTTTATAAACAAATATTCTAAAGTATTTTAAGAAAACATCAAATTAATACTTTTATAATATACCTAAAAATATATAAAATATATCCAGTGACAATTCAGCTAAGCCGACGACTTGACGTAACAAACGCCACGCAGCCAAACCGGAAGAATTTTCAACGCGATTCGATTCCACATGAAGCATCTCAGTTGCTCTATACGAATAGAATAGTAATCTTTAGTGACCATTCCTTTGGTATACACGGCAAAATATTATAAGCAAAATATTTTTTGAATATATAACGTTATATCCTGACGACACCTGCCTATTTTACTTTGGTCGCAACTTACCTGAACTTTTAATAAAGCACAGGCCGATATATAGCATTTGGTGTCATAGCAACTTCCTGATAGTTAACGAAAAACAAAACTTATATGATATTTGCAGCTAAGAATGAAAATATCCATAGCATCCACCTTTAATAATACAGTAATTCTTCGATCCCATCAAGAACGATATTTAGGTCTTAAGCTGAATGACAAACTAAATTGGCGAGCTCATATTGACGAAGTCAGGTCCAAGTATTTCATCAGTGACCGGAGCTTTGCGCAGGGTTACTAGATGCATACCTAACGCAATCCGTATGACTATTTATAACTCATTAGTTAAATCACATTAGCAATAAGTTGTCCAAATATGGAGCTGTGCTGCACAAACACACATAAATGTCCTCCAGAAATCACAAACCAATTAATCAAAACTTTTTTAAATACCACTACCTCATACTAATATTATTTACCTAATAACATTTTTTTAACATAAAGCATCTTACAATGTAATAAATTGAAACAAATTAAGGACCAGAGCTCCAAGCACTAAAATGTACAGTAATCGGAACATATATACTTGATACTTCGCACGTAAGAGAAATACGACATCAGGACAATATTTCAAGTGCGTACTCAAGCGATCTCAGATTAAGGTACAAATTAATAACCGGGCTTTGAGACGTCAGGGTTAGACGTCAATATTAGACCTCCTACAGACGTCGGTGTTGGAAGTCATACAGACGTCGGTGTTGGTTGGAAACTGACGTCCTATTAGGGTCTCACCGACGTCGTGGTATGACGTCAAAATGCTACCTGGGATTGTATGAAGAAGCACAGTTTTTTATCGAGTTCCCTAAAGATCTCAAAGACAGTCTTTTTCTTTAGTCAATTCATTTATTTAAAAAGAAACTTAAAAAAATATCTTTGATAATTACATCTCGTTAGATCTCTGAACTAATATAACATATAAAAACTTGGCTAATTAAATTACATAGTTTTAAGATAAATAATTATTTGTATCTCATTATAAGTGAACTTTGTTCTTTATGATAAAAATATAAATCGTTAAACAACATATTTAAGAACTGAAGTCTTAGTAATTAAATGAACTTTCTTTTGATGTTTTTCGCAATACTTTGTTTAGAATTAAACCAATGAAAATTTAAATATAAATTACTGACCTCAGTAATTTATATATATAAGTAATAGTACCTACCTGGTACTATACCTATTTTTCTGTAAAATGAGAATTCAATCAGGCGCATTGTCATATAATATAAAAAAAATTATATGGTGACGTACGTGTAAATTTTTAAGGGTATCATCAAAATTCACTAAATAATATAAATTCATTGTAAATAATTTTGAAATACCTTTATTTTATGGATAACTGATAAACATAAAGCCAGCATTAGATTTTCGTAAAATATGGAACATATTATTGTACGAAACCTTAGTATCAAAATTTTACGGTTCGATCCCCAGGTAGGACAATTTGTTTGAATTTTCTGGGAAAACAATTCAGTATCAGTCTGGAATCTGGGCCCCTAATATAATTCATCGAAGTTTCGATCTTCGGGTCCGAAAGAAAGGTACCCCGCAAAACACGTATTGGCTCACTTTTGTTTAACTACGTTCGTAGCATAGACTAGCAAGCATTTGCCTGTGTAGATTCTGAACAAGATACTTTTTAAATCGGATTCGTATGGTTTGTACATTTTCAAAATATGAAATTATAATTTATTCATAGGTCGAGTTCTAAATATAATATAATTATATTTGTATCCTATTTTGGCTATATTGTAGTAAGTAGTAAATTTAGTAATATTACTTGTAACGCTGTATGGATAACTAAATAAATAAATATGCAGAAAGAACACAAATACTAATGAGGTTATAAATACCTATGGAGAACAAAGAAATTAACGTAAATTATAAATATGAGTGTCTAACTTCTATAACAGTAGCGACACCTCTCGCTGATCCATAACTACATAGGACTCTCACTCTTACCATGTGAAAATGTTCTTTAAGTTCTTTCAGTTAATACTTAAAATTGATTGAGACATACTAGCGTACTCAGAGTAGTATGAGAAATTCCCTAGAGGGCACGATTTGTGATGAACGATGCAATCCGACCATAGATTATATGAAACAACAAACTTCGTACCACAAGTTCGATTTTCGTTGTCTAAAGTGTCACTCGTAATAAGAAAAACGAATCTTCGTTGAATTGTAGTAGCGGCCCTGCATCGGGGTCTGGAACTGTGTACCCAGTAAGTGAGAATAGAACTACCCCCTATGATGTCGGAAAAAAATGTGTATGGAACAAGGTGCGTGATTAAATCCCTGTGCCTATCCCTTTAGGGAGTACAGGCGTGGGTATTTGTGTTATAAATATGACGAAAATAAGTCGATATTTAGCAAGTTAGAATACGAAAGAATTCTTTTAAAGCGTTACTTAAGAATAGTTTAAGAATCAAATACATTTTTATCTCTATTCTCTCAAAGGTCACACAACTTAAAGTTTTGATCTTTATGACTGAAGGATATCATCTAGGCAAATAAAAGTCTGAAACTCGATTGATAATACTTATTTCGATAAATTTATTTCCCAGAGTTGCCTCTTTTTATTTTTTTTTTATTTAAACATTTTTTACGTTTACATTCAAGAATGATGACATAGCATGAAAGATAAACAGTAGTTTTTATTCAATGTCGAGTCGATCATAATAACTAGTAAATATTTTTTTCGTTTTATTTGCTAATCTGTATGATCTGAATAACTTTCTTATTTGTCGCTTACGTCGTTTACGTCCAATCACTATTTGATCAATGATTTAAATTTATGTCTCTTTTTGCATTCAATACTCCATAATTAGCGGTATCCCTTTCTCACTGGCTCGCCGCATACTCCTGCTTAAATTGTGACTAAGTGACCTTCATTCTATATTTTATACATCGTCTTATGAGGAAAACCTACGTTTGCGGCGGGAAATTAAACAAGAAACTGTTTTATCGCACTTCTAGCTAGGCTTCGTGATTATTACTATATAAGTTTAAAATAATATTGCACAAATTACATATAAAAATTATGCATTTTCTGTTTACTGTAAAGCGTTTTGTATGGGAATTCTTACTAAACGTTTAGAGTTAAAATATATGATAAACCCAAAAACTAGCAAATCTTAATGATAGATATTAGGTTCAAAAACATGCATGCAAAATGTCACTGAGTCAAACGCTTGGTACTTAAAATATGACGTTACTATTTTTGTTTGGAAAGTGCTCCGTGAACAGAAGCCTTTAGTTGAAGCCCTAATAAATAAAGACCTCCTCAGCCTCTTAAATATGACCTGACTGAGTAGATTTGCACGATAAATGGGATCCTTTTAGTAAAAGTAAAGGTAACAAATTGGCCATTTTATTATTCTTCACCCTTGTAATCTTATTTGGAGTCGAGTGGAAAAAAATCGACTTTGCCTGCCTTTCTCTCTTTACACTGTACATTTGCTTAGGTAAATGTTTGCGCGATTATATATGAAAATGTTTATTTTTACCTCCGAGACGCAATATATATAAAACACAACAAACTGTATATGTAGCTACTACAACGAAAGTATTTAGGCAACCCAAAGATAATGGCAGGCCTACAGGTAGTACAAATATTCTACACATTGCGTGAAATATATTGACACATAATAATATGTATTGCGGCTTCGAGTACCTTTATATAAACGATTTTGGTCCAAATGGCCTTGAACTAGTTTCCAAATGTGAACGTTTTCTTTGCGGTTCTTGTCTGGATAAAGTTACGATTCGGCAGTTCATAGCCATCACTGCTTCGTGAGCCATCACTGCTTCAAATTCTATGTAGGAATCTGGTGTTTAGATACCAAACATCCTTTTTTTTAAACTGGTAGCCTTATTGATCCATCCGCTTTTCGTCTCGCTATTGGCTTACGAGTACGTTTGGGTGCAAAATGTTGTGTTGCCCATCACTGCCAGTGCGGTACTGCTGTTACTCAACTTTGTCACCTTGGCCTCACCTGCTCTCGAAATGCTGGTCAAATTTCCCACCAAGCCAGCCTTGACGATATCATAGCCGGGCTTTTACCAGCAGCGCAAATGTTGCAGCTATTCTCGAAACTAATGGTCTAATGCGTGACAATGGTAAAAGACTGACATGACTCCAGTTCCGTGGAAGTTAGGGTGGCCCTTAGAGTGGGAAGCTTTGACATTTTAGCGTCGTCAAATCTTTCTGAAACCTCAACTCAAGCGGCGCAAATATGGTAACCTCGGTACCTCAGGTTGAACTACGAGCTACCACGATAGATCAACAATTAGCAGAAAATTTTCCGCCCAGGACGGATGGTCGCAGCTTTGAATCCTTTCGTTGTAATATCGTAAGCTTTTTCATTCGCTAAGCAAGCGTTAATGCAAAAATGTTAACAAAAAAAACCGGCGTCAAACAGAACATATGCTAAAACAAAAAATGCTTCAAAAATTAAATAAACCATACCGTACAGTTTTTTGAACAATTTATATCGACAAGTCAAACTCAAATACTACTCGTCAAATCCAACTGAAATTTAAATGGTACTACATAACAAGCACCAGCTTCGAATATAAAAAAAAAACATAAATATACACTCTGTATAATACTTACAAGGTAACACAAAAAATACAATCGAATTGAGAACCTCCTCCATTTTTTTAAGTGGATCAAAGTACATGTTAGAAACTCCACTGATGTTACAGTTGTCTAAGGTCACTGGTAGCGCAAATTAACTAAACAATTTAAATAGCACCGTCCCATACTAAAATTTTATACCAGACAGGTACAACCTGTTATTGCAAATATTTTTGTAAGTAATTTCATATATTCGTGTTGTCTTTGTTAGTTTCCTATTTGTGTGGTGTTTTTGTGTGTGGTAATTTGCAGCCGCTGGTGGCGGACCGTCCTGCGTTGTTTTTAGGTAATTAGCATCAATAGTGAAAAAGTTATTGACTTTTTACAGTCATAAAATTCAAAATTTAGTGTATTTTCAAAATTAAAAATCAGATTTCAACCTTTTTAAATAGCTTCACGCATTAAAACACGCGGGCCGCGGTCCCCGATCGTGTCCCGTTGGATTGAGCGCGATCGGAGCTATACTTTTTGAAATATAACAAAATAACAGTTATATACCTAACCTTAAGCTGTCCACTTAATTTTAAGCTTAACGCAAGTTTATCTGCTTCTTTTCATATAAAAGATAACAAAGAATTACTAATTTATTTTTTATTTACTTTCAGAGCGTCATTTTTATCCGTGTGTGTCCGTCGTCGGGTGCCCTCAGATGAGAATCTCAACACCGATTATGCACCCATACAGCGGTATCCCAGGTAATCTATTATACTAAAAACTTTTTTTTTTCAATTAGAAACATCTGCCATGTATACTGCATCCGCCGAATAGTCCACTGCTGAACACAGCCATTATCTCCACTCTCGGAAGGCATCTTGCAGTCCGCATTTTGAGATATTAGTTCCGCAGAAGGTGCTGCTGCCCACCTGCGGTATTTCACCTTTGGTCGCCTCTTACGACACCTACAGGTAGCAATGGGGCAGAAATGTATGTGTTTATGTAGGAATATGTATAATGAATTATAAATATAATTTAATCCGATAATTTGTGACAATATATATATCTACTTGTGAATTTTTTTTTTTATGCCTGGTAGGTTAGCCTTTGACCACTATCTCATCTGATGGTAAGTGATGATATGGTCGAAGATGTTGTTCAGGCTAACCTAGAATTACTGACTCTCAAGGACAGCTGCCGGAACACACCGTTACGTACTTGGCGACAGATTTTCAACTTGAGGGTGGTCGCTAGCCAGGCGGGCACTCGCAAAGTGTCCTACCACCATGCCATGACGACTGCCATCCTAAGACAACAACCGGTACCGACAGCTTAACGTGCCCTCCGAAGCACGGAGGTGCTCAATAGTAATGTCATCAGCGGTCACCCATCCAAGTAATGACCGCGGCGGACGTTACTTAGCTTTGCTGTTCGATTCAGAATGGCTAAGCAAACTTCGCTACGACCGCTTCAAAAATAACTCATAATATTTTTTATATTTTACTCTAATTTTCACCCAGTTTCTAGTAGCAGTAGGACGTTTTGTGCTAGTCGGTCCAGATAAGCATTGCATACCCATTTATACCGCCAAGCAGTATGTTCACATTACTGTGTTCCAGTTTGAAGGGTATGGGTTCTAGTGAAATTACACGCACATGAGACTTAACAACTTTGTCTTAGGGTAAAGAGTGCAGTGCAGTTCGCCACTTGTGACGAACTGCAATTGTTTTAGGCAGATATTACCGCTAACACCAGGTGGACCTAATGCTTGCTTTTCCATCGAGATGGCAAAAAAAACTAGTGTATCCAACTGTTAGGATTTTTATTTAGATGGGGTTCAGTATATCACTTACTTATGAAATTTGACTGTTTGAGAAATTGCAAAAACAAGAAGTGGAAAGAAGACAGAAGGTGCAACTCTCCAGGTGGGGAAGAGAAGCTTCCACACACCTAACTAAACTACCTGCCTAAGCTAGGATGTCTAGAGATACACAAATAAAAAAACAATATTTCTTGAAGCGTTCAACAATTTTTAAATTTATATATTTAAAGTTAAAATTTTCACCAAAGATCATGTAAAAGAGAATAGATAGGTCCAGAACACTTTACTTAACTAGGTTGGGTTATTCGTTAGTACCAGGTACAAAGGTTAACTTAGAATTTAGACATTTTATAGCAATCCCTGGTACTAGCGAACAACAATTTTCTTAATTTAGTTTATAATGTCATAAGTTTAACTACCTAATTTATAATTTCTGTGTGCCAGCAACGTAGATCCACAAAATTTAAGTTTATTAGAATGTTATGCTTACATGGTTTTAATATATAAAGGTAAATAAAAAATAGAAACCAGCCTGCTCAGAAAATTCTATATATATCTCAGGGTAATGTCGGGAGTCGCATAGGGTTAAAGATGAATTCCACAATATTAGAGTACAAAAAAACAGAAGAAAAGGGCGCCACCCGGTTATGGGATACCGGGAAAATACATAAATACCGGTGCAGCGTGGAGATTCACAGCCTTGGACCGAAGACTTAGTTAAGGCGAGCAGTCCGGGGCATCAGGCAGAGTGCTGACCACAAGTACGGCTCTGGCTGTCTATCGGAGTTGGGGCTATGGTAGATGTAGATATGGTAGGGTATTTCACCAGCACTAACCATGAACCTCCTGGAAAACGCAAGGGTGCGTGTGTCACAATTTACACTATCTCAGGTTAAAAATATACTTTGCCTGAAGGGCATATATAAAAGGGTAGAGGGTAGACACATCTAGGTATTGCAAAAGAGACCGGTCGAGTTAGCAGGGGTGGCCCGGCCACGTGGTGGACACTCGGGCGCAGCCCGCCTCACTTCACAGAGAAAAAACACGTGATTTTACCCTGAACATCAGCGCTTTACATGTTCAATCGATATATTTAACACGTGCGCACTAGAGAAGGCGTAGTCGGAATAGTGGCGGCGGAGCCTATGTGCCACGCGGTTCAAAAAATAATCGCGGAGCCTCATACGGCACATTTACGAAACGAAGCACTGAAATTTGGCCCAGCTTTATAACCTACAATTTCGCAAGGCTTCTGAGTTTGTAACGGGACGCGTCACGAGTCCACGACAGGGAACGAAGTCACCTCCTCGAATTTAGGTAAATTCTTTAGATTTCAGCCTGCAATGAACAAAGGTGTGTTACTTCCGTCGTCACATAAAGAACGCGATGTATGTTCTCATTGAAGCAGGTTGCTTACCGGTATGTGTTACTTCCGTCGTCACATAAAGAACGCGATGTATGTTCTCATTGAAGCAGGTTGCTTACCGGTATGTCTATTCCATGTGGATGGGTCCTCTGGAAGGCGGAGGTCGAGGGGAACACTGTCCAGCGATACTTCAGCCCTGAAAGATCAAAGGAATTTTCAAGAATTGCTATAACGTGCCACTAGGGCAGACAGACGCCTCATGATTTCTTTCTTACCTCGCAGTGCCACAAGTGTGGGCGAGCGGCTAACGAACAGAAAGGTCCTTCGGAAATTTGACAGCCTATTTATAAGTTTCGAGATTTCTCGAAACTTCTATTAGAGGGGAGCTGAAAAAACAGATAATACCGACTCTCACAATAACAAAAGGATTAATACTCTGTGCAAGGTGTGCGTTCAGAACCTCACATGACGGATCAAAAAGAAGTCGTTCCGACCTTCAAAAAAAAAACCGTAACACAACCACTTGTTACCGGTGACTTATTTTTTTTTTATTGCTGATTAGTTAGCCTTTAACATCAACCGTCTGTTCTTAACATTCTTCACAAGATATCACAGCGGCTTCAAGAGACCGCTGTAGAAGCACAAGTTTTATTGGTGTGGGACGAGTTGTCCATTTAACCATTCGCAGCTTATTCCACTACCCGGTGAATCCCTGAAGAAGAATTTAATCCGTGTAGCCTCTTCATGAATATTCTAATAGCCTTTGCCATTGAGTCATTATCTCTTCAAATAATAATCTGATAACGTCACAGACTCCCGTAGAGCAAACGTGGGTTAAACTATAGATGCAACGTTCAACGACTTGCAAACGATATTCTGGCTAGTAGAGTGAGGTCATAATTATACATTATTTTATAGCGCTCGTAAGCAAACTTCGTGCTTAGCCGTTCTTAACCGATCAGCTAAGTTAAGGAACGTCCACTTCGGTCATGACTTGGATGGATGTATGACCGCTAGTGACATTACTATTGAGCGCTTTCGAGCTACGGAGGGCACGTAAAGCCGTCGGTGCGGACTGTTGTCTTAGGATGACAATCGTTACAACATGGTGGTAGGGCATTTTACGAATGCCCGCCTGCGTAGCTGGCATCTTCAAGTAGAAAATCTGTCGCCAAGCACTTAACGGTGTATGCCGGCAGCTATCCTTGAGAGCTAGTAATTTTAGATTAGCTTAAACAACATCTTTGACCACATTATTACTTATATTATATTATCAGTTGAGATAGCACTATCATATTGACCACACAAAGGCTAGACTATTAGCTATAAATTAATAAAATTTATTGCTATACACCGTTATAATGGTCGCTATTAAAAAAAGATTATCTGTAGCAAGAGGATTAACCTCTTCGAAGCTGATTCTTCTAATCCAAGCCTATACATTTCTTAATTAAATTTATTCACCTTAAAACGTTCAGGAAGACAAATCTCAAGCTCAACGTTGGATTATGCAGCTATGGTTTAATTTCCATTCATCGTTTCTGTAAATACTGTTTCTGAGTTAAGGGTAGCAAAAGTTAAATAACCATGGTTTTCTGACCGGTTTATCAGTGGATCAATACTCAAAGAAGCTGTACTGTAATCATGATAACTTTGTTCAAGAAATAATACCCAATTTTGAATAGCTTACTTATTTACCTAGTCGCTAGTAGTTTTCCTTCTAAATTGAATTTTCAAAGTGAGGACACAGATAAAATAATAGTTCCTATATGTTGGGCGTTTATTTGTAATTTTTGCTTCCCAAAGCTTTTTGTATTTTAGCGGAATCTTCACAAAGAAGTATATTATTAATTTTTTAGTAGGAATTCCATTTCCAGGTTTGTTTTATCTATTTCAGTCTTGTTATAAACCACTGTTGGGCATAGGCATCTTCTAAAGCTTGCCACTGAGCCTGATTTTCCGGATTTTCTTTTGCATTACAGGCTTGTTTGCATTATGCTTCATGTCATTTGCACAGCGGTCTTCAAGACAGGAAAAAGTTTTGCTCAAAGACGTGGCCAGTGAAAATCGTAATCATGGCAATTCATCAAAACGTAATACATAATATTGAGATTTCTTTTTCAGAGAATATACGTAGCAGTGTAATTTTTACACAGGAGTTATTTACTTAAATAGTATTGTATCATTTTAATATATTTTTTTCGTTTACTAGGTTTGGTCAACCCTCCCCGGCACCACCCGAACTATCCGCCTATGACGCCGATCTGGAATGCTCATACTTCAGGAGGAGACCTCGGTCGGTGTGCAGCCAGCCTGACCCCAAACGCTACACCTGGATGCCTGAGGATGAGGACTTCACCCGGATGGAATGGCCACAGTAAGAGACATATTTTAAACTACCTACAAGTATTACAAATCTTTATCTAAGCTGCAGTGATTGCATAACACATGAATGGATTGTTTTGTATGCAGTCTCCAAATACCTACCACAGTAAGTGAAAAGGTTTTAGCGTATTGCTATAGGGTAGTAACCCCTGAAAAACAATTTCTATAGTTGTTGATCAGCATTCCACATAATGATATCTTAATTCCAGATATGTACTCGTAACTCATTCCATGTACTGTACTACAGGAACATCGGTGTTATTAAAGGGCTCTGTTTTGCCCTTTGGGTACGGAACCATAAAAAGAAGAGTTTCTTACAAATTACATGAAACAAATAAACGAAGTTTCTTTTCCGGTAGTTGATTAGGTGCATATGTAAAAATTGTATAAGATCAGTTACATAATTTAACAAATGCATCTGTTATAGGCAGATAGGTTACCGCTGAACGTCTGGTGCGCTTCAAGCGTATTACTTCACAATCACAAAAAAAATATCATTATAATAGTTGACGTCATTTGCTTTAACGAAACAGTTAAAGTCAAACCAAATAACCTCACTTGTTGGGAACAACAACAAATTTTATTATATTTCCATATTCAGGCTTTATTTATTTCTTTATTCCAGATATTTCGTAACAAAAATCTGGCTACCTCTACTTGTAACAAAAATACTTTTTGTATTGCTAAAAATTATAGGCCGCACAAAAAAGTGGATGGATCATTAGCTCAAGTTTTAATTGGATGAATTTGTAGAAAATTCCTCTTGCTTCATTAAAACGTGGAGCCTCAATTTATAGGAACAACAATTTTAATGCCATCCTAACGAGTTTCAAGAGGAAATATGCGCGCCAAGAAGATCTTAATAAAATATCGGAGTCTTATTTTAGGCTTAAACGACGGTGAAGTGGTTGAAAGCACCTTCAAGATTTACATGGCTGTGAGGGAAAAGAAAGGTTCGTTATTCGAACAACTTTTCCTTGCGCATAATTGATTTTGAAGGGGAATTTCCAGTGGAATAAAACACGGGCTCTTAGTCTGAAAAAGTCTTCGTAACAAGAGCGGTTTTTGAAATAAATGGCAAATGTAGGAGTGTTTAAATGCGTTGTTGTACTCAGTTCATAATAATATAAAATTCATTTTGATTACATTTTCTAATGAGTTTATCAATGACGAATTATGAACAAAAATATTAATGAGATATTGCTAACCCTTAAATATTATTATAATAGAATCAACAAATAAAACGAATTACTTTGAATTCTATGTCACTATTTGATTTTTTATATTAGATAGTGAATCGTTATCAATAATAATTTATGTTAAACATAAAAATTATTCGTAATAGGAACAACATTTGATATAAAAGTTTAAAAGTTGGAAACTTATTATTAATCTTTAAATTAATTATTGCACTATGTTACGATAGGTAAGTTCCATTTTGTTAATATTTTCCAGCTGGCTGTGTTCCTTGGTTAATAAAATAGTACATGCTATATACAACACTACAGCTAGTACAACGAAAGCATTTCCACAGTCTAAAGGCAGTCGAGCAAATGCTCCAACCCACTACAAGTTAGCAGCGTGCCCGGCATGTTGGCAGCAGTGCCTCGTTGGATTGCTCTGCTTATTATTGAATGTGTAGTCTATAACACGATTAACATTATGTTAATTTATAATATTACTTTTCAATATTCTTTTATCACAGTTTGCCATCCATAATATAATAATAATAATAATTTATTTTTCCTTCGCCAGTAGTTCTTACTTGCTAAACTAATAATAGTACATAACGCAGCTTCTTATCTTAAGAACAGTGATGGGAAGGAACAGGATTCCAAACTAGGTAGATCCTGTGCTATGGAAATCCTGGCCCTCACCTCGAACCTAAGAAATAGAAATATTTAATCCAAGAAATAGCTTCTAAAAATAACAAATAATACAGTCCCTATGTAATATATTCGCTATTTATAACAGTCCTTACATGTAACACGCCGTAAAATGATAACATTTATTTCTTACCACACGTCTTTGAAAGAAACAATTTATTTGTCTCTAAAAACTTCATGAAATGTCGACCAACATGAATATAATATTTAAAAATATGTATTATGAAAATTAATTTCTCTATGTCAAAGAATAATTAATATTCCTTGTACTTATATTTGCTGAGTATAACAATTCACAATAAAGCCATTAATAAAATCCTATTGAGATATCTCAATAGGATTTTATTAATGGCTTTCAAACCATTTCTCAAATGTCGGACTGAACTTGTTTATTCAAAGTTTACTTACCTTTGTCCGTCCTTTTCACATTATACCTAGCATAGCATCTGAAATTTCACCCTTACTATTCAAAGTTAGTATCTGAATCATTTATATTTACTCAAGACCACTTCAGTTTAAAGGGTTCGAGTTGTTTTTGTGAGAACAAAGAGAATTATATACCTATATTTAACTAAGCAAGCATTAGACTGATTCAGTCAGATCCCCGATATTGTAATCAATCTTAATAGATTCTTCGTGCAAAGATAACTTGCAGTTTTATTTCAAATAAACACAGGGAAACCAAAATATATACTCTTCTGTACGTACTTCTGCACTCTTCTACTACAGGGTTAAAATAAATCTTAGCAGCACACATTTTCTTTAAATGTTTACCTTTTACCACTGCCTGACCTAGCTTTTGTAGTATAGGTACCTCCAATCTGGTCAGAATACGCGTACTTTATGAAGTATTTCCATTCGTATTGCTCTATACACACAAAGTAGCCATATCAGTGTAATTTTCTGGAAAAAATCATTTGATTTCCATGATTCACTCACTCCCTTATGTCATCTTTTTCGTGCTTTCTTTTTCTCGAATATGATACTACAACTTGATTTTAAGAGTAAATCATTTTTTATGATTGTTTTCTATCGCAACATAAATAATATGTTGCCTAAGTGTAATGAATGGCTATTAAATAACAGTGTTTCTTTTTCAGATCGGTAATAGAAGATAACGCGGGTTGGCCCCAAAATTATAATGTGGACCAAATCGCGTCAGTCAGCCGAGGAGGCTCATTACCTAGACCACCGTCTATAATTCCGTAAGTATCAACTACTTAACTATTAATTTTGCTCATATAGAAGACCATTATTATTAATATACGTCAAAAATAGCAAATAACGCCCACGTTTAGTAAAAAAGGATGAGATTGGTTCTTCGTCATTGTTAATTTACTTCGAAAGTACCTACTCCGTGTCTCCACATTCTTGCAATATGGTGTTAAGTATCAAATGCTTCAAACCAGGTCTGAACTCTCAAGATGAATAACAATAGATTAAGAAATATAATTCTTCCATTAGGTACCTGATTTTTAAGTATAGAATATATTTTTACCCGCTGTAGCTTACTGTAACTAAAGTAGTTTATTTATTGCTTGCATTATAATACTTACCCGTATCCTTAGTAACGCTTTATTACTTGTTTTTTAAATAAAAGCGTGAATATAAATTTACACGTGTGCACTGTATATTCATTCAGTCTTTCATTAATGTCTCAGAAATTGTGCGGATATTATCCAATCGACGCGACGTCGACGTGGAAGCGAGGCACTCAAATACATAACTGATTTATAATTGGCGTAGAAGCTTCTGATTTATAGCACGTTTGGAATACTAATCGAGGCACTGCGTAGTTCTAGTTTGACTATTTATTAGGGTCGTGCATCGGAAGTCTAGCAATTAATAGTTGAGCAAGGATATTAAATAATGCTGTTGCTTTGTAAATATATGCACATTATATTCTCACTTCCATTATTCTCGTAACACTGCTGGCTCCATCAAAGAAGATATAGCACAATTGTCACGTGGTGTTGAAAGCAAGACGCCTTGTTAATCTGACCCTTGAAAATATCCACCGCTTATGGGATTCGACATTCAAATAAATACTTTAATGATCTTCGGTGGGATAGAATTAATTCAAACTTTAATAGGAATATGTCTTGGTTTTGTGTGCAAGTGGATAACTCTCGTAAACACAGATAAGATATTCTTAAGTATTTACTTCAATATTTTTTCATGGCATTGGAATTGTATCTTTACCATTGGTTTATTTCTACTTGCAAGGAACCTTTACTAGCTGTCAACAATCTGGCAGAGGCTTCACGTCAAAAAATAATACTAGGTTTGGAGACTCACATTTAAGGTTGTTTTATTATAAACATGAGGGCTAATGTCTAATTTTTTCGCTTATTCTGTGTAAAAAACTGCGTATTTGGATATTATCACATTATTTATTACTAGTAGACAAGCCTTTGACCACAATTTTACCTGATAAGTGACGGATGAGGTCGCAGTTGGTAAATAGGATTAACCTTGAATGGAATCTGGCTCTCAAAGACAAGTGCCGGAACACACGGTTGGGTGCGACAGATTTTCTACTTGATGGTGATTGCGGGCCAACTGGGCATTCGGAAAAATTTCCTACCGTCTGCAAGTTGTCGGAGTTTTCGGGACCCGAAAGTGGAGGCTTTCGGGTCCCGAAAACTATAATCTACTGCCACCCGAACAACTGGGACCGACAGCTTTATGTGTCCTCCGAAGCACGAAACCGCTTAACTTTAAAAATGGTTGACTGCTATTTGCATTTACTACTGATAGTATTGCCACTAGCGGTCACGTATATAAAGAATGTCCAAAGCGGAAAATTCTTAGCCTAGTTTATTAGTTATATATATATTTAAGCGCAGCTTGTCTATTAGTTCTTAGACAAGCTTCGCTTGTCTAACTAGCTATTAAGAGTTCCGATCTTAAATAATTCCGATGGGATTGGATCTAATTAAACATGAAAAGAGCTACATGGCAAAGAGGATTCTTCACTAACGTTAACCGCTCATTTCTATTTCTACCCACAAATGACAAAGGTTACGAGAGACCATTATCGGACCTCTGTCTACAACCCGTAAGTGGCAGCTCGTGCAGAATAATGCGAACTTTGCATTTAAACAATAAAGGTTTTAAGTATACACTGTAACATTTTAGTTTGTTGGATGATATAAAAAAAAAAAAAAAATATAGGGCGAATATTATCAAACTTTTGACGTTAGTTATGTATGGGGTGGATGTGAATATTATAAACCTAGCTATATCGTAAGAATACTTCTAAAATTTTTTATGGTATATTTAGACGAAACTATCGATAAATTTGTATAGGTAGTTAACAGAACAGTATAATATAATGTTTTTTTTTACCGGCGGTATGCCTTTATTAAACAAAATACTACAAACTATATACAACACTACAGCTACTACAATAAAAGCATTTAGACCACCTATAAGTCATAGCAGGCTCATAGGCAGTCTAAATGCTCCAGCCCAGTACCAATTGGCAGCGTTGCTTAACAGGCAATGCTGCAGCATGCTGGCAGCATTGCCCTGTTGAATTGCAATGCTTATTCGTTGAGCCAAATATGTGCCAGTATTTTGATCACGCGTCGCATCGACCAAGCGCTCAGATAAGTTTTGGAATATATGACAGAATAAACGGTCCCGATGATTATTATTACCAATAAACAGATATGATGATGATGCAAATGAGATACAATAGACAATATTTAGATTGAAAGAGAATAGTATCCACAACCGAAAAGTAACTCTCGGTTGGTGATACTATTCTCTTTCAATTCATCGTAAACCAGGTGGTTTACCAAGAGTCCATCTTGGTTAACGACTGCTGTCAAAAGTCTGCTACTCAATTATCCTGCCGAGAATCATATCAAACAATAGCATATATTACAGGGTAGGTATAGACGTGAGCGGCTAAACAGAAATAATAGGCGGAATCATCACTAAATATATTTTTAAATGTTTATCTAAAGTATTAACTTTATGTGTTCTTAAAATAATAGTTAAATTGTTATTATTCAATATGAATTTCCGCAAAGTAACGCCTGAATCTTGTGTAATTATCGTAGGTATTATGGCAAACCAATAATATTGCAGGAGGCTTTGGTTCAACGATGGTCGTTATCACTGATGATGATGTTATGTTATGATTACAGTGACATCCACGAAGACGCACCCCACTCTTCTTCTTGATTGCCTAATCGAAGTAGAGCAACTTTCTTGCCATGTCTGGATTAACGCAATGTGAACTAGGCTACTCGTGTGCATATGGAACTGTGTGTCAGCACTCGACTGGCGCTCGGGTCAGATGCCCGTACCCCGCGATGCCCTCGGTTGAAAAAGAGAGGGGTGCGTCTTCGTGGAAGGCACTATCTATAGTTACTAGTAACAGTGAAAACTAATACATTATACATTATTTCTACAAACATAATGTTATCCACATATGTCCCTTAAATAGCGACAGATCATTAAAAGCCGAGATTCCGCTTGTTTGAAGTTACCCCACATTTGTGCGGTTCCTAGTTGCAATTAGAGGTTCAAGAATCCACCAAGTTCGTGCTATAAATTAAATTCTAATGGATGTTCAAGTCTGTAAAGTATTCAGCTGAAAATGGTGGCTTTTGCTGTTAGGAGGAAGTCAGGAAGGCGCAAATTGTCTTGTTTTAGAAGTGGCTGATGATGTTTTAAACTTGTAATGGTCCAGTGATGGTAGATTAACTTTTTGTTAAAATATTTCTTTGTATAATTCTAATACTGGTAAAGAAATAGGAATAATTTGAATGTGCATTATACATTGTTATAGGAAAAATGCTAACAACCCCTTAGGGTTGACTTCTGTTAGTCCTAACAAACATATTAAGTTGAATGTTTATTTTTTTATACTTATTTTTGTGATGGAACTAGCACAAGGCCCACCTAATCTTAAATTTTTTGTGCCTGTAATTTATTATTGCATATTTTTTATTATTTTCCTTGATGTAAATATTCGAAACTCTATTAGAAGGGAGCGCGCCGCGATCCAGTGTTGCCGCAACGGGTGTCGTTAGCTCGGAGTAAGCTTTATCTTTTAGTAATGAGACAAAGTATTTAAAAGTGTCAGAAAGTACTAAAAAAAATATTTTTTCTGACAGATGTTTAATTAAGGTTTTGAGTAAAGTCGTAGAACTAATGTTGTATGTCTTGTTAAACGGAGGTAGTCCACAAGCTCTTTTTTTTAGACTTTTAACATCTGGGCCTCCAAATTGTTCCGTAACAAAAAAATAGATGTATAAAAATTATTCATCTAAAAATGTTAGATAGGACTAACAAAAGTCAACCCTAATTTTTTTTCCAATAACCTGTGTATACCTACATAATGTGAAAAAATTTAACCCGGGCAGGTCGACGAGTAGGGTATGTTTTAAGCACAGATGACAGGGTTTTTAGGGTTCTGTACCAAAAAAGGAACCCTACTCCTGTGTGAATTGTAATTTTCACAAAATATATGTTGGTATGGGGGATTTCACTAACAGCAACAAAAGGGGTACAAGAAATGTGTGTTTATGAACTTTTTTGTTTTTGTTTTCTCTTACTTAATGCACACAAAAATCAAACTGAGTGTTATTATAGTTATTTGTCTACCATACTAGAACAAAAAATAAAAACCGGCCAATTGCATGTCGTACTCTCTTGATAAGGATCTCGAAATATATGAAACAAAAAAACACGGCCTATCTTAAGATGGTTCTAAAACAGATTTCAAGTTATTGGAGAGAATTGATAATAATAAAAAGGAAGATCTAAAAGGAGAACGGACCCAGAGTCTGTAGAGCAAAAGTTTTAGTATTATAAAAAACCTTATTATCCGTGAACTAGATTTAGATGCAACATACATCTAACACTACTTGTAGTAATATTTACAGACCTCTGCAATCGTAAATGCAACATACATCTAACACTACTTATAGTAATATTTACAGACCTCTGCAATCGTAAATGCAACATACATCTAACACTACTTGTAGTAATATTTACAGACCTCTGCAATCGTAACATGTTAATTTTGTGGATATGTTATATACGTCAAGAAACCGTTAGAGCTTGAAAATTCCACCAGCAGTTCACACAAACAAAAAAAGTTTTAAAACGTACAATGAAAACAAAAGCTCTTATAATCTTGTATAAAATTCCACTTGTTATATTTTGGTAAAATGGCAACCGTGTTTTAAGACCCTTAATCTTAACAACCTCCAATTAACTTTTAAGAAAGGCATTTTGTGAATGCCCACCTGGCTAGCTACTACCCTCAAGCAGAAAACTGTCACCAAGCACATAACGTGTGTTCCGGCAACTTTCCTTGAGAACCAGTAAATCTAGGTAAGCCTAAACAACATCTTTGACCTCATTAACTTACCATCAGGTGAGATAGAGGTCAAAGGTTAACCTATTAGGAATAAAAAAAAATGTGTATCTCCCTACAAAATACGACGGTCAGATCAGCAGTTTGAAATTTATCTTTGTATAAATACACATACGAATACTCAGGCCCCTACATGCCATAGAGTCTTGGCTTCGTTAGTCATAATAACATGAACATGTTATTACCTAACTGCAAATTATATGCAAGTAAGCAGAGCATTTTCAATTTAACCGCGGTTAATACGGATTTGTTACAACAAAGAGGTTTAAGCCCAAGTATATATATAATCAACCACCATACGTTTGCCGCGCGTAAAAAAATAACTTGCGCGCTATTTTCCATAATTTTCGTATGTTGTTTGTGTAGCATTTGTGCAATATATTATTTTTTCCTCGCAAGGGTGTTGACAAAGTGCGTATGAAAGTCGTGATCAACTTGCTCATTATACACTCGGCTGATTTACGCCCTCGCCTACGGCTCGGGCTGCAACCCACAGCCTCGTGTATAATAAGCAACTTAGCTCACTTGTATCACAATATACTATTATTTATTTACATATTTGTTACACATAATCCACTGGCCGTAACATAAAATCAACAAATTCTTCCCTTCCTTATCTTACGCTCAATAAAGGATTTACATTTTATACAATAATAATACAAAAATAATTTCATAAAACAGTCATAGATACTTAACATGCTGAATAATAAAATAAAATGATGGCAATGTAAAAAGTACACTTACATTAGATTACGTACGTTTCCATACCAATTGTGTAAATGAAAAACAATACAGAAAATAGTTATCTAATGTCATTTCTGCAATTATCGAAGTTCTCTGTTGCCGTCGTTAGAAAAGGGTCTAGGAATGAGCTGTTGATTTAGAGGGCAGTAAAATAGCGGCTTTTATGGGAGTCCACTGACTTATAACCATGAGGCAGCGTGTCCTAACTGCGTGTGTATGTTATAATTGCCCCATGGAGGTTTGCACGTTGTTTTCAGGTTTATGAATTTCAGGGGAAAGTAAAAGTACCTAATGGTTATTTTGAAGTAGATAAGTTGGAGTATAAAGTTAACATTATTACCATAAATATTATGTAAAGTGCCTAATTGTTTTTAATTTCGTAGTTCAAAATTTAGCATAATTTTTTTTTCAAAACAAATTTTATAATTCAGTTTAGAAACAATTAATTATAAGTCTATATTGTATGTGCTTGCGCTTTCCATAATTTTTGTAATATTTAAATTACAATTTATTCTGAATTTTATCATTTAATATTATAATAACGTTTCCCATACAAACGATTTATTCAACCAATTTAATTTTACGGAAAACTGGCAAAGAAGCATAAAAAGCATGGTTTTTGAGCCTGATATCGGCTCAAAAACATGCATTCACATTTTCACCCAGATTGACAACTTGGTATTTCAACAAGTATACTTAATAAAAATAAAAAATAAAAAAACCCGACTGCTAATTATATATATTTTTTAAGCATTATATCGTTCAATTGAAATTAAAACTGCAATTTATATATAACTGTTTCCTAAAGCTCTACATTTTAAAACCCTACTCAATGTGTTTTGGAGAAGGAAAACATTTTTTGCTCACGTCTAAAGTCCGTCAATTTGTTTTTTTTCTATGACATCCCTAGTGTCACCTGGGTTATAAAGATTAATCTAATGATATATTATCATTTAAAATCGCTTAAGCCGTTTAGAAGTTATGGTGGAATAAAGAAACTCACAAACATACATACATGAACCTTGAAAACATAACACTCCTTTTTTGGACAGCCGTGTATAAATGACGACTAGGTACGTTTGTAAAGAAGGTGCACTTACCTTGATAAGAGCAAATCTTGACATACACCATCACAGAGTCAAGCAGTCAGTAGTGTACAAAACTACTTGTGACGAGTACTGAAGCAAATTACTTTACTTGGTGTTTGAGACCTCAGAACTAAGAGCTTATTAATATTTGAAGCGCTCGTAGCGAAGTTTGCTTAAACATTCTGAATCGATCAGCAAAGTTAAGAAACGTCCGCCGCGGTCGTGAGTTGGATGGGTGACCGCTGGTGACATTACTACTGAGCGCTTCCGTGCTTCGGAGGGCACGTTAAGCCGTCGGTCCCGGTTGTTGTCTTAGGATGGCAGTCGTTACAGTATGGTGGTAGGGCACTTTGCGAATGCCCGCCTGGCTAGCTACCACCCTCAAGTTGAAAATCTGTCGCCAAGCACCTAACGGTGTGTTCCGGCAGCTGTCCTTGAGAGCCAGTATCTCTAGGTTAGTCTGAACAACATCTTTGACCACATCATCACTTACCATCAGGTGAGATAGTGGTCAAAGGCTAACCTATCAAGCATAAAAAAAAAAAAGTATAGTGATGCTTACCATCAGGCGGGCAATTTTAAAAAGGTTACTTGAAATTGTAATATTGTTAAGTTTGCAATAACGCCTGCTATAGGCGAATCACATTCGAACCCGCGTCCTTCCACCCCTTTAGCCGGGGTATGCTCTAACCAATTGAGCTCACATGACACAATGACTCATAACTTTAATTCTTGCTCTCGTTCTTCAACCATCCTATCGGGATGGAGCGACACCTATAGTTCAACTTGCGTTGTACTACAAACAAGACCAATTTTGCAATTGGTTTTAAACATGTAAGTGATGACGCAACCTTATAATTTTAATATTGTTAAGTTTGCAATAACGCCTGCTAGGCGAATTACTTAGGGTTACTTTACAACCGTAGAAACAATATCTGAAATAAATTACCTATTGTTCTTTCACAAGTATTAATTGATATTTAACTGTGCTCCGCCTGCTATTCCTTTTGAGATTGCTTAGATAAGTATCCTAAAGCGGAGCTTTGGAATCACGATGTCTTGGCTTCTATAGGTTCCTGGATTAGAGAGTTGTTTGGTTATTCAGACTGTAGTAGTCCAGAGTTTGAAACTGTTTCCAATAGATGGCGATAAAAAAAAACGACAATATGTGGATATTTAGCTTAAGTTGCCAGCGTGAAATCGAGACATGTTAGTATCCTGGTTGATAAAATAAATGACTTGGGAAGCTTTAGGAGACAGCTGCAGCTATTCATGACTTTTTTTTCGTTGAAACTGACCAGATTAGCTTCACCCCAATCGGAGACTGCCTGCAAGGTCAAGTTCATACGCTCAACCATGGCCTCTCGAAGAGACTGGATTTGAGCTCCACCGATCCCTGAGGTACCCCGGCATTAATTGCCAATTGATCTGACGAGCAGCCGACCACGACAACTCGTATTGATCTTTTCCTCAGGAAGTCCGTTATCCAGGCATATAAGCCAGCGGGTAAGCCATATGAGGGAAGCTTGCTAGTAAGGCTGTCGTGCCACACCCTGTCAAGGGCCTTTGAAATATCCAGAGAAACGGCAAGCGCTTCTCCGTACCATTCTATGGCCTCACTCCAAATGTGAATGGCATGACATCACAAACATTCATGACATCACAAATAAACTGCTGAACGGATTTGGTCAAATAAGAATAGAGATAACATAACCCTGCAGGTGTATCCTAATGTAGGTAACCCGTTTAGCCTAGACATCTTTACCTGCCTCTAATTTATTTAATTACTAATTATAATGACTCAATCAACCATGCTTTCCGCTACATAACATCTGTCTTGTTCTTAGACTAACACGCACCTACCTGACACAAATACTGAGAATTTTATTGACTTCTTTATGCAAGCCTTGTTATTGAACCGAACCTGCATACAGATCATAGGTTTTTGATTGTAGATACAAAACCAATGCCTCCCTTATCCACTTAAGCCAAACAGCACTGACCTTACTACTCACCGTAACATGTTTACATTTTCAGCTGCCCTGCCCACACCCCAATACCGCCGCCGCCACCGCCTCCCCCTCTTACGATACCGCCGCACAGGTAATATTAGTAGAATTACCGGTTAAAAGCTTTTCATGTGTAGCTAATAGGTGTTATCATGCTTAAAAAGCGGGTTTAAAAGCGTTTTATCGCTTTAA
The DNA here is from genome assembly GCA_963854805.1 of Plagodis dolabraria. Classification (NCBI taxonomy): domain Eukaryota; kingdom Metazoa; phylum Arthropoda; class Insecta; order Lepidoptera; family Geometridae; genus Plagodis; species Plagodis dolabraria. The sequence continues at coordinate 19,649,106 of OY978457.1, read as the reverse complement.
CTCTACGTCGCAGTGGTGCTTTTTTCACGTGGTGCTAATGGGAGTACCTACGCTTTTTGGTGAACGCTTCAATTAGATTTGTAATCAGATTCTATAAGTTATTTTCAGTTCATCACAAATAGAAACGCTGCCGAGTTGGAAAAACAATTGAAATATTCATGTTTATTGCATGCTAGTTTTTATGCAATTTACACAGAACAAACCTGACACGGTGGCTATGATTCTTCTTCTCAGTCCGGCACTCTTGACAAAGTGGTCGTGGTTGGTAAGATGGTGGTACATGGTGGGTCTTCAACGTCATCAGTCTTTTTGTTGGTGATCACTGATCTGGCAATGCTTCTCCATTTTTTTCGGTTGGTAGCGTTGCGCGTGCACTCAGATGAAATGATTCAGTGTATCTATAATTACAGTGCTTTTTGTGTATTCACGGAGGCAGGAATCGATGGTTTCTACTTCATTATTCGCAAAAGAAGTGCATCAATCAAGTATCATTGCTAAAACGCAACCATGCCAGCTCAAGCGGCTTCCTAAATGTTTATTTTCTCATATGAAATAATTTCAGTTACATAAGAAATGTGTATTAATAGTGCAAAACACTGTTGTTGTACAAAACAGATACAGATTATGCAATTTGTGAACTTTTGGAGGGTAGTTATACTAAAAACAGTATATAAAGTGTTGTAGAATATTTATTTACATTATGGCTACCGTGTTGACAGGCTTTAAGTCCAAATATAAATAACAAAAAATCTGTGTTGTGTTTTATATTAATTTGTTCTAAATTAAGTTATATATATATTTACAATATCATATTATCTACTGTGCAAAATAACATAACCCTTAATCATTTTAACACTAACGCTTAGCAAACGTATTGAAATTTACAGATAAAGAAACTTTCAAATAATTTATTCAATCAGATTTTAAGTGTCCACTGTCCACCAGTAAATACTTAACATTATACTGACAGCTATGATAAAAATGTAAATGATGCAAAAACAATGAACATTTAGAGTAAGTATTTAAAAATTATATTAACAATTTTTCAGAACAAAACACGTGTCATTCGCTCGTTCACACACCTTGACTACATTTGACGACTCGGTGATGCCTGCCGCCGTCTCCGGCAGCCGCTACCGAAGGGATTGTGAAAGACTGATTGACGGAAGAATTGTAAAGGTGAGCTCATTAACTAACTTCCTCTTCAATTTGTGGAAACTTCAGGGCCATCAATTAAATTGTCAGTCAAAGTTTTGGCGCGAGTTGGACTTGCACACCGAAGGTTCCGGGCTAACACAGACGGAAAATCTTTGTTTTTCAAATAGACACTTCGTTATCCGAATTACATTTGGCTAGTTTTTAAAAACTTTTATCAATTACTTGTATGTCATACCGCTTTTAAACTAGACCAAAACACAAAAACATTAGAAAAAACACATTTTCTAGTATAGGAACCATACCCTTTCTTTGTAATTGTTTGTTATAATTATTAAAGATGCAGCCCTTTATAGGTCGGACAGACGGACGGTTGGAAGGTCGAACACCGAGGTTTAGTTATAAGGTCCCGATTTCTAGGACAGAACCCTACAAATTACATCAACAAATCGTGGAAGCATAATTAAACATAGTAATGCTAGTAAACTGATATATAATTCTAATCGCATTCACTTCTTCACGCTCGGCTCTGTACGCATACTATCTGTCCGATAGAGCGTCGCGACAAGCTATAAAATTGAGAATCCATCTATTTAGACCAACTTTAAACACTTTCCTGACAACCGGGATGAGCGAGATAGGACGGTAGGATTTAGGGACGATCTTCTTTCATTTGCCTTTGTACAGAGAACTTATTTTTACCCTTTTAAATGCCACATGGTACGCGTGTTTATATTATAGCAGTGTCGGTAAGGCGCTATAGGTCTAAAATTTTTGCAGTCACATGTGTGTACGTAGGACGCTCCAAGGGTTGAAATCCATAATGCGTGTTATCTATAGCGCGTTCACATTTGAACTCATGGTCAATTTAAGCATTATCATTCGCTTTTCTATTAATCGGGCATCAGTTTTATTTTGATCAAGGTCATGGACTGAACTGATACCTGATTCTTCGTGTACCCTCCGACTTATAGACATAACTCCCAGGCACTTCAAAACAGTTCGTAATTGATTGAAATCTTTTCGGTTAATATAACGCGAGTCCTAGCCAGTTCCTAATAATTGAATAAGACTACACTACGTTTGCTCAGTCTTAAAATGCCTACATGAAATCCAAATACTTACTACCATTAATTATTCGTTTTTTATTTCATTTTCAGCCGGAACCAAAACCTTACTCAACTTTGCCAATAATGTACCAACCATTTCCACCATACCCTGGCTTTGTAACAGCACAATCCACTCAGGGTGTACCAGGAATGCCTATTCACTACCAGCCACCACCGATTGCACCCATGCCAACTCATCCAGCTTCCAGTGTGCCGAGGCCCACACAGATTGATCAACCTAAAGTAATTGTATTAGGTAAGTCTCAATTAGAACATTTTCGAAACAGAACTTAAATCAAACAATGGAAGTCAACGCGTTACGCAATTTTTTACAATCCAGGCTAACATTTATGCCAATTAAACAGTCATAAACTGTAGTAGATACTTATTATCTACTACAGTTTATGATTGTTTAAAGGAGCGACATTTTTTATTGTTTTTGGTCAGTTAAAATTACTTTTTATCATCAAATAAACACTTCTGAGAACCTATTATGTACAGAGACAGTGAAATCATCTTAGCAGGCCAGTTAAGCATACGAAGAATATTTCAGATAAAATTGCTCACATAAAACTCAATCAATTATGTGAGTGGAATACACACCCATATATGCACATAAATAAGCCCTTGTATATATACGAAGTAAAGGGAGATGGTTAGACTGCCACATGTGTAAAGTTATTATACATTGTGAAGCACAAATGGAATAAATATTTATTTATTTCAGATAAGAAAGGCGTAATGAGGACACAAGCAACACAGACAGAAGTATGTTTGGGAAGAAAACCGCTTCCACCAAACTATTTATCGTTGAGTCCAAGGACAATTAAAAGGGTAAACAAAACTATAAAAAAAAACAGAGCAATAAAGCATTTTATTTTATTTTTGTTAATTTTTTTCAGGTAAAAATGGTAGCGGCGGGTGTACAGACTAATGGTTATAATGTAGGTGTAAGAAGATTAACTAAGTCATTTTCAGAAGTAGGTGGCGATAGATTAACAGGACGCGATACCCCTAATGATATTTCTACTACAGTAGAAACGTAAGCATTATAACTATCTTTCTAATTTTAAGCTAGTAGTTTTACTTTAGCAATTTTATACGATGTATGTGTTACAGTTTCATTGGAACAGAACATGAAAAACTTCACAGAACTCAATCTGAAGAACCGCCTAGATCACCTCGTTCGCCAACAGCGGATTCAATGATGCCAACATCGCAATTGATGAGAGGTGACTCAGATGATGTAACATCATGTTCAATCAAATCAGTCGCTTCGTCTCAAGTAGACAAGTCATCAGAACTAAGTGCGTTACAAAGACAAGCACAGGAGTACTTTCAACAGAACTTTCAATTTATCCACGAGAGTGACAGAGATGACACGATAGACGACGATATAGAAACGATAGAGAAAAGCATGGCTTTAAATAGAAGAAATCTGGAATATCTTCAACAAGAAATAGCTAAACAAACAAAAGGAGAAAAAAACTTGCGATCCATACTCTCCAAAAGTACAAGTGATGCTTCTCAAAAAACTATTTCTCATCAATTTTCTAAGACATCCACATTTCAATCAGAGCCTTCAACAGAAACATCAGCAACTACTACAGATGATAGCGAAAAGAACGAAAGGGAAATAATCATAGATTTCGAACCTAGACCAGACGACGAAGCTATTCCATTTACAACGTTACGACGTAAAAATAAAAGGGTATTACAAAAAACGATGAGTGAAGGCGAAATTCTTTGTGATGTGTAAGTATCTCTAAATAGATCTCTTTTGTTTAGATTTTTTACTATTACAATTGTGTCAGTGTAGGTGAAAATCAAAAATTAAATACTCTTAACTCGTGAAGGTGATCAAAAAAACCGAGAAACGGAGGAATGCTTAATCAACGTTTATAAATCTTGTTCATATAAAATAAGTTGTTCATTGTATGAAGTCAATGTCCAGTATTTGAACTGAAGTATTAGTTCGCATTAATTATACGATATAATTCGTAGTATTCTACTCATAATATATACACAAAATATTTATAATATCGTCCTTCTAATTATAGACGGAAAACCGAAATACAAACCAATGGGGATGGTACAAAAGATGTTCCTTTGGTTATGTCTACAAGTCAAGAAAACATGACGAGAGAAGATAGAGAAAGGGAAGCTACATATAAACAGTACATAGGGCAGAATTATACTCAAACACCTATTAAAGATGAGGGCATCTTTGGCTTTGAGCCTGATGGCTCCTTTAGGTAAGCATTTGTCAATCAATTAAATAGTAATGTATATAACTCATAAATAAAATATAAACAAGCAATTAAACAAAAAAATCATGACGACATTTATAATTATAGCATCATTACATAAAACGGAAGTGTATTTGAAAACGCTGATTTCTAGCCACATAATAATAATGCTTGCTTTCACACACGTCAGCCATATATTTTTCTTCATAGTTCTTCAGATGGGAATGCACCATATGAAGATTTTCACGAAAAATATATTAGTTACAAGCATGAACCATTTAGAAATCGAAGTGTAAGTTTTGAAGAGAAAACAGAAATTATTAATACGGATAACGAAATTCTTGAAAACAGGTACGCACGATCTATTGGCTATTTAAAAGAAGCTTACGTGTTACCAAAACAGCGTCACCTGTTATTTTATACTGGTATTATGTTCAGTGTTCATCTAAAGCTTTTCCGCAAGTTGTTACTCTTTTGTTCTACAATCGTGTGTTGACATTTTTAAGTTCAGTTTATTTAACATATGTGTTTATAATTGAGTAGAATAATTAGCTACCTACACATCCTAATCCCTGAATGTCGTGTTGTGTCGTATTCTTGTATCAAAGGTGTATATGTTTTTAAATATCACCATTCACAGCTTTTTGTTATTCCAGTACAGCAAAGTCAAGTCCAGGATCGCCAGAAAAATCAAATGAAGTAGAAGATCAAAAAGTCAAGCGAACAGTTATTTCTAACACTGTTACGACTATTCTTGCACCATTAGAAAAGACTTCACCTTGTGCTTCAAACGAATCATTAACAGTAGACCAAAGCAGGTACTTACCGATACTTGTATGTTATAATTTTATAGAGTTGTAAAATAATTATAAAATATTGTTTTCAGAGACCATTCAGATAGTATGTGGAATGAATCGCAAACAACTGTTTTACAAGTAGACTCTGGAACAGAAAATGGGACAGTGATAAGGTAATCAGTTGTTGTTTAGATTCTAGATTTGCCTAGATAGGTATGATAAATAGCAGAGTCTTCTACCTAGGCAGTCTGTTTATGAACATAAATGTCCGCGATACGAGGAGCCAAAATTAAAAACAAGACACGTAACTTACATAAAATTACTTGTCCTTTCAATACTTGCACCCTCACGCTTTGGGTACCTAAGCGACTGGCCAGTTTGCTTAATCTATTACTCACGCGCAGGTGGTGATGAGTTCACTTAAACGACAATGTCCACACCAAACTGGTGTTCATCACATGCACTGCACTTTTGTAATAATTACAAGGTTTTCTACAAATTATCTAAAAAGTTCAACAACAAAAGGCAACACCAGTCACCACTTTGTTTGAGATTTATGCTTCCTTTTTTTGCAGTTCATCAGACTTAAGTTCATTAGCAGCTTCACCAGGGGCACTAGCGTTATTAACACCTACTTCGAGAAGAAAGCAACTTTTACTCTTGCAACATCAACAGCGATCTTCTCTTGATACCGATGCTTTGGACGAAGAATTTGATGCTTCACAAGTTTGTATTGAATATTTGGAAGATTCATTTACATCCTTAGCAATGATTGGTAATTACAGTTCTTACTTTGAATTAAACTATATCCAATGTGTCTATTTCTGTTTCCCAGAGCCAATCCCCAACATCACCCAGGAATAAATTAGACACATCAAGTTCTACCTCAGTGCAAGCAAGAGCATCTTTGTCTCCACCCGCTGTTGTCCCGAATGTTGTGTTACCACCAATAACAAAGCAACCAACCATATCAAAGTCTATGTCGCCAATTGTTCCTCAGAAAATTAATCACACTCCAGCAATCGCAATCACCTATCCCAGTTTAGACTTAGCAGATGTACCATTTAAGCGAACTCCTAGTTTTATTAACAAAAAACGAGAAAGAGCGCTAAGTCCATCTCGGAGAAGAGATTTACAAAGAAAAGCAAACCAAAAAGAACCTAATGGCACTATTCCTCATCAAATAATTGAATCTCCATCTGAGCCTCCTTTGGCTAAAGCAACTAGCAGTGAAACAAGCTTAGCTAGAACTGATTCAGGTAAAATAAATACTACAGATGTATCAGAAAGTACAACAACTACGGATGATTATGTCACTGCTAATTCAGATAGTTCAAAGAAAAGTAATAGTAAGAATCAAAATCAAAGTAAGTTTGACAAATTTTGTAATATATTTGCTAGAAGTAGAAGTTAGTAAATAAATTAGATATTTGGTTACATTTAATATTATTTCTTACTTCTCTATAACTGCTTGAAAACTAATGCTGCATAAAATATTTCAGATCCAGAAAATAATAGAGCTCAAGATGGTTCATCGTTTGAAAGTGCTTCAAGTTTATACTCTTCTACTCGTACAGAAAATATTGTAGAAGATCTCATTGTTCCAAGTTTCTCGCCGCCTTTGGAGATAAACGATGATTTTATTGTCCCGGATTTGTCATCACCTCCACTGCCATTATCCGACAGAATACTTAAAACAAGTATGGAAAAAATTGAAGTCAAGGCAGAAATAACTCCACACACTGAACATATTAGGAGAGATAAGACTGAAAATAAAAATAAACAAGATGCTCCCAGGACATCGCGGGTGAGTATGAAAAAATAATCAAAATACTGAATTTTGATTATTTTTTGGAAATATTGATTGTTTTTATAATATCTGTGTCATTTTTTTCTTATTAGATGAAAGGAACCATGAGCGGAAAAAGTAGTTCAAGTGGAAGCTATAGCCTTGGTGGCTCAAATCCTAATGTTACTGAAGATCTCGAAAACAAAACACCGACTGAGAAACTAGAACCACCTAAATTTAAGGAAGTGCAAGAGAAAAAAGAATCTACAGAAGAAAAACCCACTAGCCCTGTTAAGGAAATTGAACAGCTTGTACCTAAAATGATAGTATGTTATTATATAATTATTGAGCAAAAATCATTAAAATTATGAACTGAAGGAATAAAATATACATTGTTTTTTTTTACAGGGCTCACTTTCTGATGATGAAAGAAGTGTTCATTATTCTTCTTCGGGATACTATGAAAGTCCAGTTGAAGACGATGATGATGGAGGTTTAAGTAATATTGATTTCTGTAGTTGAAATCGTAGTTATAAATTCATATATACCAATATTATACTAATAAAATTTTTTCTTCACAGCTTATAAACATTCACAGAGATATAGATCAACTAGCAGACCAAAATCCTGGCTCAGTGAAGATAAGAGAAGAAAAAAGAAAGCGTTTACATTAGAATTCTCCAAATCGTATGATGACTCTGTGTCAACATCACAAGATGACTGGGGAAAACATTCTAGAGAACCTGATAGTATCAGTCAAAAATCAGAACGAGGTGGTATCTTTAAACCTACATGTATGAAATCTCCTCCTGACGACAAATCACAAGATCCTCCAAGAAAAAAGAAAACCCACTTCGTCGAGAAAACTAAAAGCGTACAGTCATCTCCAAGAGAACCGCTTGATGTTGAAAAATCAATAAAAGATAAAACAAGTAAAGAAAAGGAAGTCGAATCAAAAAGGTTACCAGAAAGAGAAAGATACGTTAAGAGAACAAAATTGAAGGCTAAAAGTCCGACTCAGAGTAAAACTATTGACGCAGGGCACAGTTACAGACCTCAACATTATGATAGAAGGGAAAGTATAGGATCTAATATGAAACTTCATCTAAATATTCCTACATCAGATGACTCGAGTGAGCAGTATAGAAAAGAAGGTATTATTCGTTTTGTTTCTAATAGAATACTATAGTCTATTTTTTTTAACAAACGAGTACTGAGTATGTCTCTCGCACATTTCCGATATTGACAGAGTGAGATGGATCATTGCCGTCATTGGTCAATGCCTTTGTTCTTGCTTTGAAATTGTTAAGGGTCGTTCATATTGAATACTTCTGAAATTTACTGTAGAAAAAATACGTAATTATTTTATGATTTAAATTTGCATACTTAGTATATTCGTAACAAAATTTTCTGTTCGCGTTTATGATATAAAACAATATTGTAATAGTTATATACATTATGCACTAGACTACACTATTACTGCTGGACTACATATAAATCAAATAATTCTACTTCAATTCTTGTAATCTTAAAAGTTATCGTCATTCTTCTGTTGATCTTTCTGCAGATACGTCAATAATAAATTGCTGTAACATATTTTGTATATGATTGTCGACTCCGTACATTTTTGTTTCGGTCTTGGTTACCACATGATTGAGACATGACCACTATTTTTATCTATCCATTTTAGCTACTCCTCGTAACAAAAGAGTTCAGACTTCATAAATGTTATAACTTATGTTACTTCCTGTCATAGCCCTTCACATGAGACCAAACGAGTTCAATTGGGTTGAGCTCACGGTGATACTTCGGCAAACTTATGATGAGACGATTTGTTGACAACATGCTTTCCCAAATGATCTTTGTTTTAAAAAGTTGCAACTTTAGTATTGATTCGTAACAAGCAATATTTTTCGACGCGCAGGTGTTCGAAGACTCAACTGAATGTCACTACATGTAACTTTAGAGTTCAAGTGGAGCCAACTTTATGTTGCTTACGTGGGCTAATAGCAACGCAGTGAAATTTTCAGTACTCGTTTGTTAAAAAAACAGACTATAGCACAGAATAGAGCGCTGGCTTGATGATAAGGATATTGAACCAATAAGCCTTTAACAGATTTTCTGAAACATGAAAATGGTATTGGAAAAGATTATTTTGATTTAACCACCGAAGGTTCTATTTCAAATAAATTTTTATAAATTTCATCTGACTTGCATCTATAGAAAAGGGTCTATGTTCTGAGAGTGTATGTTATGATATACAATTTTTCAGTTCTTAAACGTTACTTAAATATCTAACTAAAATTCACCGGTTATTTTTTAATAGCAGCTATGTTCATATATATCTGCTAGGCAGAGGTTTAGTCTACTCGACACCACGATCAAAACAACTTGATCGAAGCGTTGAGGATAAAACTTTGTGTATAGGCACCATGCAATGGGAGTAAATTTCCTAATTTTTCTGCTACAGAAAATTTCTTTATCAGAAAAATTCAATAACTTTGACCTTGGGATCAAAACAACCATCTTATGATTCTAAAGTGTCATTTGACTAATGAGACAGCTATGTCCAATATCCATATCTACGAGTATATGTTTGTATATTGGTATGTATAGTATGACGTTCATTGTTATAGGAGCAAGCAATGGAAATGTATCACCTAGAAAACACAGAAGAATCCGTGACAGTCCACGAAGAAAAACAGCTGTTAACTCAAATATCGCCAAGTCTCCTACTGCCAACAATCATGTATACAGGTAAGTTACGTTCTTATATTGTAATTACTGAACTTACAATCAATATTAAACAGTGTTTGTTAATGTAGATGTGATTGTATAATATTATTTATATTTCAGGCCAAGAAGAAAATGTGGTTCAAACGAAAGCATATCATTGCCAGGTAGTCTTCCTCGACGAAAACCATCAATACCAACTATTCCTTGCGTTAGTTCTTTAGAAGCAGAAGATATTGAAACTACAAGAACTTTAACAACTGCAGGCTCGAGATTAACTCCATTGAGATATGTAAAAAGTCCGACTAATTCGCCAAGGCATCATCGGAAACAGGACAAAGGTATATAGCTAGTTTCGTAGAGAAAACATAAGCAAAGAATGATAAAACACGTACTTATTTAAATATTTTACGTGGTTTATCGCTCAATTATGTTTACGAACATTACTTTTCCTTCCACAATTAAATTAAAATTATTTCCAAATCAACACAATTATATCATACAAGTATAAGTATTATAGTCTATATATAAAATTTCGACCTTTTATATTTGCATATAATAATTGATTGGCAAAGATGAGAATAATTTTACAAAATATTCTTTAATTTCATTGCAAATATAAATATCATTTTCAATTGCGTTACATAATATACAATTGTAACAAACAAAACATAAGTGAAAATATTATTGATAACTTTTGTTAATATCTTTGCAGTTTTTGCGAATGATTTTTATTACTTACAGGCTATAAGCCTTTGACCTGTCAAAGACAGCTGTCGGAACACGGTAAGGTGCTTGGTGACATCTTTTCTACTTGATGGTGGTAGCTTGCTAGGCGGGCATTCGCAAAATACCCATCCATTATGCGGTGAAGTTCTAGCCCGCGGCAGGATTCAACCTACGGACCTGCAGTGTGGTTGTTCACAGCCATTGCCCAGTGGCCATCATTATGACTCAAAAACTGATAAATCCCTTTGTGTGCAACAATTTCTCTGTAAATCGCAGAAAACACAGCTAGAAACTGAGTTTTACCATATAAACATGTATATTATTAAATTTGACGTTTCAGACTGCAAGTTTGCCAAAGCAGCATCAGCCGAGTCACTGCGTTCGGTTTCACCAGGGTCTGACTCCGTATTCTATTCAGAACATGGGACAGAACACAGCAACACAGGGGAATGTGAGGCAAAGGCGCATTGCTTACATTGTGGCAAGGAGGTCCATATAGTTACAGCTCCTCATGAGCATGATAGCGTGGCTTCAAGAACTTCTCATACCGATGTAAGTCCCAAAAATATAACTGAAAATTTATACAGAACTGCATTGTAATGGTTGTATAATTATGTTAATTTTTCACCAATACAAAACGAGGTTCTTATAATGGAGCAAGTTTTAATTATATATTTTACACATCTGCCTAAAAAAGGAGTGTTATGTTTTCAGGGTTCATGTATGTATGTATGTTTGTGAGTTTCTTTATTCCACCATAACTTCTAAAAGGCTTAATTTATTTTAGTGTATCATATACATTAGCTTCATCTTGATAGCGCAGGTGACACTAGATACATAAATAAATAAAAAACAAACTGGAGGATTTTAGACGCACTATAAGTGAGTAAAAACAATATTTTTTTCTTTCAATCTCGTCGAGTGGGGTATCAAATAAAGAGATTTAAGTAACGATTCCATAAATATTTAAAACTTACAGTTTTACTTTCAATGGAACAATAAAACGCTTAACAAAAATAAATAATTTGCAGTCGGTTTTATTTTTATTTTTAATTTATGTATATTATGTACTTATTTATTACTTTGCTCGGTGTAAATATTAAAAACTCTATACACAGGGAACGCGGCGCGGTCCAGTGCTGCCACGGCGGGTGCTGTTGGCACGGAGTAGGCAGTAAAACATATATTTTTTTCAATACAAAAAGTATTCTCTAGATGTTAGTTAGGACTAGCAGAAGTCAAACCTATGAGGTTGTTAGCATTTTACCAATAACCCTGTATATTATATAACTTCTAAATGGCTATGCCTCTCTTGTCTTATGTTCATGTAACACTAGTAGTTAGACTTTGAAATCATATAAAATATACATACAACATTTACTTTATTCTTCATTACATTATTCTCCGAAGTGGTATAAAAGACAGAAGTCTCCAAGTAAACATCCACATTGCGCCAGATAGGTCTTGTTATCATACAATAGTGAGGGCGAACTTATTGCAATATATTAAAGGCTCGTTAAAATAACCTCTAACTTGGATATTATCTAATTTATAGAACATAAACAATATCCGTAAACAGAACCATGTCTCCTGGTTGAAATTACATAGGGGTGTGGTTTCAATGACCAGAAATTTTGGTTAGATGTACATATCCAGATGGTAATAAACTTCTAAAAAGTTGGTTCAGCCTACATAGAAAGACAATTAAAAATAACCAGCATACTAGGTAAAAATAACCAATTTAACGTTGTTTAAATGTGTTCGCGCGCTCGGCCACCCGTGGGCATTTGAACTCACACTTTTAACATTCACGCTAGACATACGATTCTTGGTAGGTACTTAAAAAACATGGTTAAATTGTATTAATTTATTTTCGTTTTAAAATGTTTGATATAAATATACCAAACTACGCCTAAATTGTAAACCTAATGAAGCGGAAGAGCGAAAACGCCTACAAGTATTGACAAAATACTTAAATGGTGTTTTCAACCGTAGTTGCACCTGTTTGTAACCTTTTTACTGAATAAAACATTTTGTATTTGAATTTTTGGTGACGGTAACAAAAAAAGTTTAAGCTTGGTTCACTCATATTTAACGAATGTATTATGTTCAATTGACCCACATATTTTCTCAGTGAACTGGAGAAGAGGGTATGGAACCACGGTGTTTCCTTGAGATATATTTAGTACATGATTATATATTTACATATGTATACCTACTGGTCATTTGACATATGTTTGCAGGAATCCTATGCAGACGCAACACCAGACATTGTCCCGGCACCAGCAGGTTTCGCAGACTCGCCTTCTTGCACATCAAACAAAAAACAAGCTACTGGAGCAAGGCTTTACAAGAAATTGGACAAGCGATACCGTTCTGAAGACAAGTCTAGGCACCATTATAGAAGCCGCCAAGATGTTCGAGCAAAGGTAATTTGGTGCCTGTATGTTGAAAAAATGTGCTTAAACTATACAATCCAACAATAAGGGCATTGGAATCAATCAATCAATATTATATTTGCAAGAATACATTTATATTATAATACCATGCAAACGTGAAAATAATATTGCCAATAATTTTTGTCTTTTGGTGACTTAGTTTTGGAAATTTTGGTGTTTTTATAAATTAAAATAATTATACGTATACATTTCCTTATAAATGTCCTTCTTACAAGGGGATGTTATAGTAGGTTTTAGAACCTTTTATTTTTGTCGCGTTGTGACTTCGCAGTACTTTGAGGATTAGCGCGTAGTTCTCCAAACAAAAAAAAGCTCTTTTCTACCTCTTAATATTGTTCAAGCCTAGTCAATGATATGTTCAATATGTGAACACAAAAATCACCGAAATCGGGCAATATTAAAAGGTAGAAAAAAGCTTTTTCTTTTTGTATGGAGAAGTACGCGCTATGTATAAAACAGGTTTTGCAATGTTACTACTCGCAGATTGTGATGATGTTGATCAATGGCTGTTTAAGTAGAGCTGTTGTCAAAATTTTCAATCGACGTCGATCTTTCCCATAAGATCATAGCAGAAATTTTGAAGGAGTGATGGCTTAGTTGCATTGACTATGGACTGCCGCGCAGCAGGTCCATGGTTCGAATCCCGCTGCGGGCTTGAGCTTTACCGCTTGAGGAAGGGCATTTTGCGAATGCCCGCCTAGCTGCTCGTTAGGCTAGGCCACTATTAAGTAGAAAATCTGTCGCCAAGCACTTAAGGTGTGTTCCAGCTGCAGTCCTTGAGAGTCAGTGAATTACAGACACATGATACTTAACAACTATGTGTCAAGGTGACGGGCGCAGTGCAATTCGTTACTTGGGACGAAATGCATCTGTTATAGGCAGAGGTAAGTCCGCTTAACATCAGGTGGGCCTCAAGCTTGTTCCGTCACAATAACATAAAAAAATATTAAAAAGAACCGTTGTTGTTCTTAAATTGTTTTTGGTGATGACACTGTCCTTTTTTTAGTCTGAAGAACGAGGAAAAGAAGAGTACGCTGCATGCGAAAAGCCTCAAGACACACGCATAGCGAGATCTGCTGGAAACAGCTTGGACAAACTGGCTAGTTCCAGCGTAGATCCAGATGGTGAGTACTTAACATTATTTAAAAAATAGTAGGTACATAGTTAGTAACTAGAATTTTCACTAGATATCCTCATAATTTGTAATAATAATTATTACTGTTAAAAACATTACCTGTCTATCTTTGTTGTTCACATAACAATTAAGGGAATATTAACGCGTAGAAATACCTTCAGAATAATCCTAAGCAGCTGTTACCTTTTCTCTCTTCTAAGCTTATTACACGTGTTATTTTCAAATAATTGTTCACTCTCATGATTTTTTTACAGCGATGCCTTTATATCTGCCCAGTAAAAAAAATTAAAACATGAATTTGACTGCCCATTTCTAGCCTTTTTAATCTCACATAGAACAGTGTCCCTTTTGATTTCACATGAATGCACATTAGAGTCACTTGCTGTGATAAAACAAGTAGGCACTTCACAATATCTCCTTCACATGTCTTCTCCATCCATTAGAACAAGAAGAAGGATCAGGCAGTTCCGACGGGGCTGATGGTGCAAGAGAAGAAAGAGGCATTTACGCGGCTCCTTGGTGGTGTGGGAATTGGATTATGCTTTCAGAGAACGATGATCATTGGACGAGGATTCCACCAGGTAATTAGGAACTTTATTGAATATTAGTTTGCTGCAGATTCAAAATCATTTATTCCATTGATGCGTCCACGACACATATAATATTAAGGTTAAATACTACCACCATACTTTCAGTAAAAACGTTTTATGTATACAACAACTGAAAAGGTAACGCAAAAATACACAAGGTATTATTTTATTACTATTCTAGCACAAGTATAGTTACCACATATAATACTGCTTTTGCTCAAAAAGTCTAGTTTTATTTCAATAGAGATCTGGTTCTTAAAAAAGTGTGATGACTTTCGTTTGAAAACTATCGCGAGTTTTATCCATAATAACTTATTTATCTCTCCAATAAATATTTCGCGGGTCCCAGCCGATTCCTAATAAGTTAGTGTAATGAACCTATAATTTTATTTTTTAATCGCTTTGAATTTAATTTGACTACCAGGCTTAACAAATATTACTATGTCCCACATTCAGCATATCTCTGGCATAAAGACAGATATAATTAAAATATACAATATTTATTTCGCTTACCAAAAATTTGAAGCGCTCGTAGCGAAGTTTGCCTAGCCATTCTGAACCGATCAGCAAAGTTAAGCAACTTCCGCCGCGGTCATGACTTGGATGGGTGATCGCTGGTGACATTACTACTGAGCGCTTCCGTGTTTCGGAGGGCACGTTAAGCCGTCGGTCCCGATTGTTGTATTAGGATGGCAGTCGTTATAGCATGGTGGTAGGGCATCTTGTGAATGCCCGCCTGGCTAGCTACCACCCTCAAGTGGAAAATATGTCTCTAAGCACCTAACGGTGTGTTCCGGCAGCAGTCCTTGAGTGCCAGTAATTCTAGGTTAGCCTGAACAACATCTTCGACCACATCACCACTTACCATCAGGTGAGATAGTGGTCAAAGGCTAACCTATCAAGCATAAAAAAAAACATGGACATTTTTTTTGGACATACAAACTTACTTACATTGTAAAAGTTGACTCTTGAATCAACACGTTCATCAATCATGTCATGAGATAACCAAATACTTAACTAGATACTCGTAGTAATATAACAGTATTATGACAGGCTATGCCAAACAGCCCAAACAGAAACGACATTAAAACAAAAAACGGAATCTTCAGGGCTTTGGCAAGTTTTATTTCATATTGATGTCGACGTCCCTAAGGTATATTTTCTATTTCAGATATGTTAGAAATCACAGACACGGAAAAGAACGACCCTACGGACTCCGAAACAGAGTTCAACAAACGATACGTAGCCCTTACTCACAGACTAGTTCATCGGCGGGCATGCATAGAGCTCAACAGGAGACAAGCAGACAACTCATTTGGTAAGTATTGGACTATTCAATTAAACTATGATAATGATTATGTTCACAGTAAGAAAAACGACATCCACTACGTAACAGAGTTAAACAATCTATACGGAACGCTGACTCACAGACTAGTTCATCGACGGGCCTGCGTAAACCTCGACAGTTAAAGAGCTGACAACTCATTTGGTAAGTATTTAATCATATGATTAAACTACGATAAATATTAATACAGTAAAAACGACGCTATGAACTCCGTAACATAGTTAAATAAGCGATACGAAATACTCACTCACATCCTAGTTCATCAACGGGCTTACTTAGAGCTCAACAGCCGACATGCTGACTACTCATTTGGTAAGTAATTAACCATTTCTTTAAATTACGATAAACATAAATTAAACACTAAGAATGACGACCCCGACTCCAAAACAGATTTAAACGAGCGATACGAAACGCTCACTCACATGCTGGTTATATTATGTTAATTCTTAAACGTTACATTATGTTAATTCTGGAGGCTGAAAAAGCATACTGGATATTTCATAAAATAAACTTGGCTTTTCTATGCATCCTGACGAAGTTTATTATACAGAAAACCGGACAACCATAAAATGTAACAACAATCAACAGCCAAGAAAATAGCTACTTCGAAGAAAATCTCTGAATGTTATAAGCTTCTTGGAAAAGGAAACCACACAGATAAAATAAATTATCCATGTGTAATATTTAACACGGAGGAGGCAGGTGTTTGTCTCAACCAACTCAAAAACAGGCGTTGTACTGGACAAAAAATTTACAATAAGTCGTACGGAATTGCTCATAGCAAAGAAAAAGCATCAATAAGACTTTTGCAGCTAAAAATAATATTGAATATCAAATGGACATGATTCCCATAAACATGCCCATTTGATATTCAATATTATTTTTAGTTTACGTCCTATTCTCAGACCTACACAAAACAACCTCGCTAGGTTTTTTAAATGTATTTTCTGCTCACCATAGAAAAATATTTTTCTTAACATTTTTCACGTTCTGTATACGTGCCTGTGTCCTTATGAGTGTAAAAAACTGGAATAGCCGCTCGGAAGATTTTGAAAAAATGTACAACACCGGATGAGTAAAATACGACTGTATTTCTAGTATTGTGCTTATCCGGTATTTGGCGAATCTGCTATTATGCTCCGGAGTCACACCAAGCATTCTGATTGGCTTGAGTTGCCCGATGACGATATCGATGTAGAAAATATGTAACAAGCGCCTAACAACACCTATCAGGCAATTGTCCTTGAGACTCAGTAATTTTAGGTTTAGCCTATTAACACCTCCGACCAACACAACATAAATTCTGTGTTTTACCATTACAGTTTTTACTATAGACCAAAGACAAAAAAAGTTGAAATATACGTTTCTTGTAGGGACGTTGATTTCTTACTTTTTGCCTGTATTTTTATTTCCTTATTCACCATACAGATTCAAAATAAATAAATATTTACTCATTATTATACAGGGCGTTCCACGGCGATGCCACATAGAGGGTAAGTACCTTGAATATTGTAGATACAACATTTTACTGAAAGAAGACATTATTTGACATAAAATATTTATGAATGCAGTCTAAATTGTTTTTTTAAATTCAAATAATGTCTTCTTTCAGTAAAATGTTCCATCTACAATATTCAGGGTACTTTTCCTTCATGTGGCATCGCCGTGGGACGCCCTGGTATAGTCACAACAGTTTGGTTCATCATATCGAACATCACATTTTAGTAACTAACTAAGATTTAATAATAACAATGTAATTTTTTATGTTAACAATACATTAATTTTTATACAATTCCACTTAATTTCCAATTAATAATAATAGGTATAAATTCTATAGTAATTACGTTAACATTTAATACAAACAATTACATTTTGTCTTCTAAAAAGACATATAATAATGTTTCTTTAGTAGAAAATTAAATAATTTTCCATATTAACATATTGTATTGAAATAAAACCAATTAGTCACCCCGTGACCACGATCAATGCAAAGTGTTTAAAACGTCGGGACAAAAGTAATGACAAATATACGCGATTTAAACCGTTTAAAGTTGTTTAATTACTATATTGTATTGAAATTTCAACTAACTAATTTTCTTTCTTTTATTTATTTTTATGTGATGCATACTACCAAACTGCTCACCTGATAGTAAACGGCTACCGTCGTCTATAGACATCTACAATACCATTATTACTGTCAATGCATTACCAGTCGAACGATAGAAACACACACAACTAACTGATGTGTGATCTCTTCGAATATTAAGGATTCCAGAATGTCAGTTTTCGATTTCTCTTTAACGTTGGTCAGACGGAAGGAGAACGTAGGCTTAGTACAAGGGTCTCGTTTTCTTATATATTATTATTTTTCGTAGGAGAAGGCTTTTAGGGGTAAAAGCCTTACCTATATAGTTTAGATAACAGTTTAATACTCTAGTACCGATTATTGACCGTTGTGCCAAAAAACAATAGTACTTAGGTACAATAGTTCCATAAGCATAATTAATTCTACAAATATACCTTTACATACTTATACCCGTGGGGTGCTGGGCTATTATGTCACCTCCCCATATCTTCCCGTGGGTGTCGTAAGAGGCGACTAAGGGTAAAGTGCTACAAATTATATATACATATGTGAAATGGTGTGACCCACTTGGTGACAGTCGTATTATATATAAGCCAAGACTATACAAATATTGAATCTGTTATTGGCTGTAAGATATATATAAGTTGTATCTATCTATACCACATTAAGCCGTGGGTCCCGGTTGTTGTTTTAGGATGGCAGTCGTTATAGCATGGTGGTAGAGCATTTTGCGAATGCCCGCCTGGCTAGCTACCACCCTCAAGTGGAAAATTTGTCGCCAAGCACCTAACGGTGTGTTCCGGCAGCTGTCCATGAGAGCCAGTAATTCTAAGTTAGCCTAAACAACATATTCGACCCCATCATCACTTACCATCAGGTGAGATAGTGGACAAAGGCTAACCTATCAAGCATAAAAAAAACCAAGAGCTGTAGATGATGTATGAATAAATTTAAAAAAAATAGCACCATGCCACTTCTCACGTGGGTGTGAGTAGGGTATTGTGGGCATTAGACGCACAATAGGGCTATATATACTTAGTGCTGTTTTATACAATATGTTCTTGTGTTCCTGTCTTATATGTTGTTAGCATAAACATATTAATCGTAATATGTTCTTGTGTTTCCGGTGTGTTCTAACAAATTTTATATGACCCTGAAACAGTGTCCGGTAAATGGCAATATACTCGCCCCCTATTACATGGAATCATAACTCAATTGGCGAAACGTGGGTGTTTACATTTTATACACCTCTGCCTAACCTTTCGGGGAATACAGGCATGATTATATGTATGTATATATAAAGATAGACAAAGAGATCTCGCGTTTCTAAAAGTACTTAGTATAAAGAACTATTTTTACGGTCCAATGCGATTATTGAAACGACGCGCGGTCTGCGTCACGCTTGAGTTGGAGCGGTGACTAACCGATTTACTGCGTTACTAGCATTATATTCAGTAAAAAAGCTTAATTTGATGTACGATGCTCTGCTGATGTTTTAGTTTTTTGTTGTATTTTATTATTGGAAGCATTAAACAACTCATTTATGTCGGTTTTTACGTTTCCATGTAAAGAAATATGGTATTGACGATAAGTTTGCCTTAAGCACGTGTAGTTTGTACGTACAGAAAGAAATTTCAAGTTGTTGTTTAAGAGATCACAAACTACATAGTTTGTGATTACTTAAACGACAAAAATGATTGGACTGGTTCGCCTCTGCCAAGCTAGCGCCTGTCACCTACGTAATGTAAATAAATATTGTAATAATTCTACTATATAGAATGTAACACATTGTTAAAAAAGTTTTAAAAGAATGGCCTCCAGTTTCTTGCTCGTTCTTCTCGCAGTGGCTCCAAATTTTTTGTTTGCTGAACGTGGCAGTACAATATAGTATATTTCAATATTAAAATTTGTAATTGACCTTTATAAGAGCGTCGTAGACGCCTAAATTGAATAAATGATGTGTACTTTGACTTTGACCATGATATTTGAAATATTTAGTTTTTGAAAGCTCACAAATCGTAGTAGTTTATATTCTTAGTAAAGAAAGAAAACAGTATATAGTCCATTGTTGCGGCTTCCGTACTAAGAGTCGCACGATCGTGATAGTTAGTAACTATCACGTACTAACTATCACTACTCTTAGTAAGTTAGTAACCCTCAAATACCCATGAATGTAAATCATAAAATTAATAAATGTGCGTAAATTATGTAACATTCTAAAAAGCTCGTATGTTTACCGAAATCGATAGAGATCAAAATAATTATTGCCGTAAATAGCAGTAACCTAACTTTGTTTATTTACAAAGCCATGAAATGACAGGGCTATCCGAAAGCTTCTTTAGATATTATAACAGGAAATAATCAGTTTCCTATTGGTCTACAGTAACACATTTTGACCGGATTTTATATTCTCCTGAGACTAATTTTAGCGCCGTTCATCTATTCACCTTTATAGCAGTTAACTTACGTCACTAACCGAACGCACTAACCGTTCCACTTCTGACGTGTGGACTATTTCGAGTACTCTTTCTATTTTAAATAGCATCACCTATTATTTTAGAAGCGTCTTCTGAATTCTTTAGTTTATTTACTGGCACGAACTTTTTTTCTGGGACTGATGTAAGTCGCTTGAGTCACCATTCATGAATAAAATTTGTATCCATGGGAATTCAGTGTGACCTTGAAAATAGGTGTGATATTGTATTGTGAACGATTTCGTCTCAACCGTAACTCATTGACGGTTACATTGCAAGTATCACACAGAATTAAAGATTGAAAATCACGTGAACTATATTTAATTTTTTCGTAGAGTTTGTAACGTCAGACGTCAGTTGTTGACGAAACGCTGATGCGAGTAGTTGGTTTTTTAGCTGCGAACTTGTCAGAGAAAATAATATTTTGTTCGTGGTATTGATTTTTCGGATAGTGTCTAGACGAAGAGTTGACTTGGTTATTGGCGTCAGCTGTGCAAGAATTGTTGAGCAACTTCAGTATAGAGTAATAAGTATCTAATGAAGTTCAAAATCATTTGAAAGATAAGCTTTTTCGAACGATGGGGCATTCATGTGAGTAACTGTGATGGATTTTTGATACGTTTGTAATTTGGTGAATGAAATTTCATTTTTCGATTTTTGGTATTGTAGTCAGACAAGTGTTAATGAACCCCAAAGGGAGTTTGCGGCAGAAATTGGAGGAGATATTGAAGTTGATGCTGGTACTTTGGTGTCGACAGTGTGAAGTTAACAAACTTGTGGCTTCGGAACCATGTGGTAATGCATTGACACTTAAATTACACGTTCTTGAAAATTCTAACATATCGACATATCTACATAACTTTTACGATTTATGTGTAGATGATACTACAAATGAAATTAGATATATAGGTGGTTTTTCCAAAAGAGATCGAACTTATTAACTTGGGTCTTTAATCGTCAATAATGTTTCGTTGTTTTAAATAATCATTTTGTAAATTAATTTCCCATTATTTTACCATATAGCATAAAATAAATAAAAATGTTATTTCAATCTAAATTTAAAATTGTAGTCGCCATCAATAATATTGTTTTTTTTTATTCTAATAGGGTATTAAAATGCAAACGATTTGCTATCATTTTAATCGTAACCATTTCGTATCGTTTACTAATTGTGTACGTTAATATAATACCACTGAAACTTTTCTGCTTGTTCTTTTGTTTGGTAACTTTGTCTAGTAACAAATCTGCATAACCATAATACATTATTACCAGTCAATTACCATTACTGCACCTAATGTATGAATGAACGATACTTTGATGTCTGGCGCTTTGGAACAGTGCCAAATGAAGAAAGTCTATTATGGTGCAAATATTTAACATTCCAGGTTCCGTATGATTAATATGTGTCAGGGTCGAATGTTTTTCAAGAGTTTATTGCCGTCTCTAGGCCAACATCATTGTACAATTTAGATAACGAGTAATGGTATGTTGATATGACGTAAGTAGGTTTAGAAATATATTCATCAATTATCGGAAGCATTGGAGAGCTTCTCCGGTCGTCAGAACATTTGCGTAATTTGAGATGTTTATTTATTTTCGACTCGTTACTTATTTTCATTCATTGGTTAATCATGTTGTAATGAATGGTATTTTTGTCCTTAAAGTAATGCACAGTGGGTAAATTTTTGTTAATATAACTTGTTATTATAATTGATCACAGTCTCGCCTGTTGAAAAGCCGCCGTTTTCGGTGAAACATGCCTGCAAGAATCATTTACTCGGCGTTTAAATATTTCTTATACGTATCGGTAAATAGACATGCTAGTCGTAATTTCATGCCAGTTATTGCCTTTTGGAGAGCCAATACATTTCTGTCCAGACGAACTATCTAATGACGTTAATATCTTTGATGAATGCTGATGTTATTATTTTTGGGAAACCTGTACATATATATACACCTACATTAAAAGGTTTTCTGGGTGCATTTGTGTTTGTGATTGAGTACTACAGTGTAATGATCGTTAGTCATGTGTACTGTGTTGGTTAAATAGCATAGTCATTGACATATTACATTTCTAGTTTCATGTAATAAAAGATTTTTCAAAATTAAAGTCACGTGTAAATAAATTATGTTTAAATGTTCCTCTTAGGAAATTAATGTTTATATTCTGCAAGGCTATCTCTCTTATATGAATCATTATATTTTTACAGAAAGCGATAAAACTGTCGTAGTCAGACGGGGAAATGAGGAGTTCGGATTCAGGATCCACGGGAGCAAGCCAGTGGTGGTGTCAGCGATCGAACCCGATACACCGGCTGAGACGTCGGGCCTCGAAGTCGGGGACATAGTTATAGCTGTTAACGGTAAGATATTTTATTGTCCTATACTATTTATCTTCTGTCGGATATGATGGTTAAACAGATGGGTCCTTTACTTATTTTCGTTTTATTGTATTAACGCTTTTCGCAATCCTCCAGGGTTAATCCAATGTAAAACAAATTCGCTTAATGCTCTCAAAAAGAAACTAACAATAGCTTCAATTTGTTGCAGATCACCATATTTACATTAAAGGTTATTTTCTAACTAGCAAATATGCTCTACTAGTTAAGCCCTACTAGCTACTCTCCTCGATTCGAAAATCTGTCGCCAGGCACCTAGCCGCGTGTTTCAGTCCTTGTCTTTGAGGGCCAGAGTAAACGAGTTTCTATTCCAGGTTAAACTTGTTTACCATACTTATATCACTATTTACCATATTCATTCAATAGTGTTGAAAGGTTAGCTTAAATATTGACCATCTAACACTGAAGAATGAAGTTGAAACCGTTATATATTGCTCCTCTGCCTTTAACTAAAATTCTAAGCTCCTTGTGCCAAAATGGACTTAAGAAGTTACTCCATTCAATTAGTTCTAACGAATAATATTGGTTCTGTAAAAGAAACAACTGCATACCTATCTGTATAATGCCATGATTATTAACATTCCTATCATGGGTATAACTTAATATCTAGTAACCAATAATTTTAATGATAGCAAATATTTTAAAACTATTTTATAAAAACATTAAATTACTGTCACATATCCACGTAATGTTCCTGCTTAGCCGACGCGACGTGACGCATTAAGTGCTACATAGCACAACCGGAAGAATTTCGCTTCTACACGAAACATCATTAGGAGGTCCTAACTATACTGCTAGACGAGCGCACGATCGAGAATACAGTCAGCAGAAAAATTGGGTGGAATTAACACAATAGATGTATTTTGTATATTATTAAAGTACTTTCAAAAATTTTATGTTATTGTAAAATATTTTTTTTTATGTTTGTTTTCAGTTAATAAATATCGATTTCTGCAAAGTAAGTTAATTACTTACTACCAATAATTTTATTACTTCTTTCCAGGAATCAATGTTTTGGACAAGACACATTCGGAAGTAGTCAAGATAGCCCATTCAGGATCAGAAATACTGGAGCTTGATGTAAGTGTCTTACCGTTTTTTTGCGAACCATATTTTTACGATCAAGATCAATGCTTACCAGGTCGTAAAATGTTTATACTTTTGACCTGATTCTGTGGTCTAGTTTTCATGATTATACTGTTTGATAACATGCAGCCATAGCTTTCAATCGTAAATATTGAAATTTATGGATTTAGCCGCAAATAGACTTTTAGCTTTATACCATTTAGGTTTATGTCTACCATTGATTGATGTAAAAGTATTTTTTGATATTAACTAATGATTAATTTTATGTACTTGATTATTGTTATTGCTCCTTGCGTAGTAATCCTCAAAGCTGAGGGTCGTGATACCCCGTGGAAATCTTTTTTTTTTATACCTGATATGTTAGCCTTTGACCACTACCTATCTCACGTGAAGGTAGGTGATGATGTGGTCGAAGGTGTTGTTCAGGCTAGATTTACTGGCTCTCAAAGGCAGCTGCCGGAACACACTGTTAGGTGCTTGGCGACAGATTTTGTACTTGAGGGTGGTAGCTAGCCAGGCGGGCATTCGCAAAATGCCCTACCACCATGCTACAACGACTGTCATCCTAAGACAACAACCACGACCGACGGCTTACCGTGCTCTCCGAAGCATGGAAGATAATGGTGACACTGCATCTTTTATGGACAGGCGTTACTGCTTACCCTCAGATGGGAGATTCTCACCACTTCATAACATAAACAAAGTTTTAAGCCCAGCAAATAGAGATACAAAAAAAAACACACGTGATGTATCAGCATCACACATTATTGTAGTCATCGGATGTTTCATAATAAAATGATAACGGTTTTATTTTTCCGTTAATATTGCTTTGTTATTAAGGAAGTTTATTTCTTAACTTCTACTTGTATAATATTTTAGTCTTTGTCAATACAAACGTAGATATTATTATGATTACTAGAATCCACAAACAAAAATGAAGGTACCTATAATATCTTCAATCTAATCTGATACAGGAAGATGCAGTATAGGTACTTACGGTTTTATGTTCGTTGTAAGTACCTATATATCTTAGATACCATTGAATATCACGTACCTTATCGCCTTTTTAGTTTAGTATTTGGGTTAATATAATAAATGTCCAACCACGGTATCGCCTAACCTCAGCAATGAAAGGCAGCTAAGTGAAGCAGAAAGCTATTGACTGTAAATAATAAAACAAGTGAAAATCGAGCCACGCTCTTTTAATTCATTGCAACAGCCTTTAAACTTCCAACGAAAATGTTTTTTGGGTTTTGATCAGAACTACAAAACTAAGTAATAAATTGGGGTAAAGTAGAAGATATGGTTTATAGTACATAGTTGTATAATGAATAAAAACTATATGAATTAAATTTGTAGGTACCCTCTCCTTTATGAGTTCTAGAAGATACCCAGATGCTACACAAATATATATTATTTCAGCCCCTTTAAAAACATTGCACAGGTAAATCAATTTTTAGTCATTATTCAATGTAAGGTCAATTCATCAAAGTTCTGTTAAAAAATTTTTTTTGTGTTGCGCCAATAACATGTGAGACCTATGTGAACGGGTGAGGGCTCCGTTAGTCGCTTTGGGTTTAGAAGGAAAAAAAATGAAAGGGATGAACAAAAATGCATTATATTTTAGGTCCTTCATAAGTATGATAGTCAATTACACTAAAACTTGACCAATAATTTTCAGGTGGCCAGAACATGCGAAGTTGTAGCCTCATTGGCTCACGAAGGCGGTCCAGCAGCATTATACTCGGGTTACCTTTGGAGAGCGGCACCACTGAAGCCGCACCATCCACCGAGATGGACCCGTCGGTGGTTCGTGCTAAAACGTGATAACTGCTTGTACTACTATAAGACAGATTCGGTAAGATTCAAAAAGTTAGCATAAATATACGTTGTACTACTGTTATAGAAGTCTATTTATAATAATATAGTCGTGCATTGCTCTACTGGGACCGCTCTATCATCACGGACAGGACTATTGTTTGCAATAAGCCTGTTATCGTGGTGGTCGACCGATCCCAGCGCCGGGCAGTGCTTGTCGACATCACCATCCCACATGACGACAACCTAGTGAAGGCCGAGAAGGACAAAGTCAGCAAGTACCTTGACTTGGCTCACGAGGTAACTGTCATGTGGGATGTTTACTCGACGATCATTGTCCCGATAGTCATTTCGGCGAACGGCCTAATAGCGAAGAGCCTCGACCAACACCTCAAGAGGCTCTCGCTAGACGCACGGTTAGATTAAGGGCCAGATGTAGAAGGCAGTGATACTCGACACGACACGCATTGTCCGAAAGTTCCTCTCTCTGCAGCCCTAACCGCTGGTAGCTTGGGCCTGCCCCGCTGCCGGTGGCATCCTAGTTTTAAGTTTTGTATAATATAATTTTTTATATAATAGATGTTGTAAAAAATTTAAAATTATATTATAAAATAAATGACGTGAATAATAATAATAATTATTACTTTCCAAAGAGTTACAAAACAATACACTTCTAGTTAGACCAAAACTTAACAATACTATTGAACAGAAATAGGGTATCAACGAGTTCGAGACTAGGCGAGAGCCTGTATCTTGAATCACTGAGATGCGAAAGCAAAATAAAATATCGAATACGTGTAGAAATTTTAAATTTCAATACATATGATATGATGAGCAGTATAAAAGAAATGTTTGTGAAGTGGGTAGATTGTAGTGAGTAAAAATCGGTTGAAGTGTTCCTGAACCCGCCAGTTTTGACAACACCTAACTTATATTAAACTTATATTAAATCTTCTGTTTCATCAAAGTTGAGCTTTACAAGAGTTACAAAGAGTTTTACAAAGAGAGACTACAATCTATAATTTTACAGTGCTTACAAACTTTGCTAAATACATTTAAGTGAGAAGAAGTGGGACCTCTTTTTGTAAGTAAAGATGTGGCTTGCGGTAGAGGAAGACGGAGAACACGTTTGGAAATCTAGAAGTCATCGTGATTGAGAAAAGCCTTATGAGCCTTAATAGTTGTAGTTATAGTACATTACTGCAGCGGCCAGCAAAGGAGGCATTGATGGACGAACGTGTACTTAAATACACGTACGTGATTCCATCAATGTCTAGTTGTGGCCAAGGCTTGTATAGTGCTTTTCTCAAATAATGCGCGGAAATTAAAACAAAGTAGTACCTAGGCAGAATTTTTTATTTGAAGATACAGTTGTTAAATGTACAATTTTCAATAAACAGCGTTCTTTTTGCAAGCCAGATCGAAATTTAAATAAAACCTTTGATAAGTTACCTCCTTGGTTGCCATGCTTAGAAGTAAAAGATCGTTCCATTTTTAAATAACACGACAGATATGAGTTTACTATGCAATTTATTTGACCGCCAGACACGACAGATATAGATTTTCATACATTTTTTGCCGGCCGCTGCGCGCATGTATTTGGCCAGTACAGCAATTTCGATTTATCTCGAAGAAGGTTGTCAAAATAATGCTCACATTTCTAAGCATGTTTGAGAAAAAACAAATAACTGTCTAACTCGTAGAACTCTAAATTTGAAAGGTTCTCATCAATCACAACACCTAAGTATTTGGTTGAACTCATACGTTGAATACTTAGACATGAACATTCAGAATTACGATCCGTCCTAATGTGATATGAACAAGAGTGTATTTTTAACAGCATGTCTATATGGGGCTATTTCCTTTTCACATTACCACAGTGAAAATTATTTATTATTTACATTCCTATATTAATTGTATTCTATGTACAGTGGGGAATCGGGTTAGAATTTCACCCATATTAACGACTATCACAGTAGTGAGAGGCGATGAAGACAAAAGAGCATCCACTTACTGAACGCTATCTTATACTGCAATACTCACGACCCCCTGCAAAGCGTGGGAATTATGACAAAGCCCTCCTGAATGAAGCAAGCCTCCTTGTCGACGGTGGATGCCTCTGCTGTTGATGCGAATTTAAATTATATCAATACGTCATAGAGGAAGTACCTTAACCTCGCCTTTTATGTCTATCTTCTTTATCTAATTAACAGTTTAAGTTAATTGTCACAAAGTGAGGTAGTGCTAATTTTTGGTAAAGGACTTTCGAGATATTTAAGTCTTAACATAGAAAAATTTACATGCACCCAAAAATACCATAATTGTACTGAATAAGCCAAACTGCCAAGATAGTTGAGATATTAAAATACATCAAATAATGTTTTTAGTTACATTAGTGATGAATTTTAATAGTTATATAGTTCAAATAAAAATCTTGAAAATATTTTCAATCACCTGCAAGAAACGTGGCCCCATAGTCATTCGTTCTTATTATAAAACTTTGAGATGCCTTGTAGAAAAGTTGAGCAGATAGAACTTTTGAGTATTTTCATGCCCTACCGCAGCGTGAATGAGACTACGAAGCGAGATTCGATATCAGCAAACAATAATGAAATAAAGTGTCAAGAAAAAGTCTAAAATTAGCGCCATCTAACCACTTACATTGAAACTTTTTCTTTACAGAGCATCCACCCAGTTGGAGCGCTGATGCTTGTGAACTATCAACTCACTGAGGAAGATTCGGGAAGAGCGCACGGATTCAGACTACAAAGAGGTGGCGGGACCAGACTATCTTTAGCGGCTGATACTGCCGAGGCGGCCGCTAGATGGCAGGCAGTACTAGCTCATGCTATCGATGCCAGCAATCAGGTAAAATTACTATTTGGCCAAGCAGCGCGTCTAAATCACGCAATCTTGTTTCGGACATAAACTAGTTTCTGGCGATAAACGTAGCACTAAGGAGTATCCGACTAGCCCCAGTGGATTGTTTTAGCTTTTTACACTTTGTAAGCTTTCTGTTCATGACGACTCGTATCTACAACAACTACCTGTAGGTATAAAAAAATGGTCCAGAATTATACTTAGGGAGTAAAACTTGAAATTCAGATTTACAATGGACATAATAGAAATTATACGTACGGCAAAGATATTCCTTAATGTCATCATTAAGGAATATCTTTGCCTTAACTATGTAAATTTATCAAAGAAAGAAATGACTATGAACAACGTTTGTCTGACCGATATTTTTTCACACATATAATTGAAAAAAAAAAGGAAAAATATAGTAAAAAGTCATAGATATTGTAAAATCTTTCTCTACACTTCTAATCTGAGTATATTTTTAAAATTTGAAATTCGCAAGCGAGGCTCACAGTTATCACGTAATAAGGAATACTGGGAAAGAATAACATTACTTTACCGCGTTCGCTTAAAAATGGTCTAAGTGTAGGAAAATGATCATTCAAAGAAACGATTAAATAAATCATATTAATCGTTCAGTGGTACGCTGTGACCCGTTTTAAACTACACTATTCTTCGAGGCTTTATGCAACTAACACAGCTCTTAGAAGCTCGAATGGATGCGACCACAACGTACATACGTAAAAAAGTTCAAAGACTTGGTACTAGATGGCGTTAAATTAAACGAAATCATCAATGAAACAAAGTTATTCCTAGAAACCTTTTTCTGATCTAAGGAAATATATATTGAAATGTACATAAGTTTGCTAAAGCCCAAGTTCGCCATTGTAGGGTCATTTCATACTATAATCGATTTATTTAATATCAGATTTTAAATATGTTGGATTCCTTCGTGAAAGAAAGGAAACTCCTTAGTCTGGGTTTTTAGGCCAGGTAATAGCAGCGTGGACTTAGAAAAAGAAAATATTATCAGTAAAATTAAAGGGGCCATGTTGGGTTTTAGTTTATGGTGATACACTTTGACGGTATTATTTGTTAATCTTTGATAAGATTTTTCCCCTTACTTCAGCCGTCTGCCTGATATAAAATTTTAAGAAAATCAATGCCATTGCAAATTTAAAATACTGTATCATCATTGGATTTTTTATGTGTTTTTAGCGGATCAAGCAACAGGCCCACTTGATGTTAAGTGATAACCTCTGCCTTCTTCAGACGCATTTCGTCACAAGTGACGAACTGCACTGCGCCCGTCACCCTGACACACACAGTACAGTTGTTTAGTCTCATGTTCTGTAATTTTACTGGCTTTCAAGGACAGCTGCCGGAACACACCGTTGGGTGCTTGGCGACAGATATGATACGTCTGTAGTGAAACAGGACTAGGTATCATATTTGTCTGAGTCAGAAATTAAAGTTATTCTGGTATAATTATACTAAGTTTGGTGAATTTCGCTGTTAAGGACAGAAATATTTTTCCTTTAAAACGAAGTCACGCTTTGTTTAGACTATAGACACCAACAATAAGCATTAATAATAATTAAGCGAGGATTACCTACAATGGAACATTTACGTTGTTTATGTTAGCTTTAAATTTGATTGCGGTTAAACCTTTTCTACATTTCTAAATATTATGACAGTTTATACACATGACTGCAATGTCTAGAATGAGTAAGTGCTTGGCAATTTTAAGAATTAGTTCAATATAACAATACTTTATACCTAAATGGATATAACCAGGTATGCGGTACATTTAAGAAATAAATAAACACGGATTTTTACTATTCTTAGGAAAAAATCAGGCATTTGCAATTAGTTTTATGGCGGACGAAGCCATTTTTTTTTTCTTTCAAATTTTTTATGTTATATTTGCTAAGCATACGACTGTGTTGAAAATCATAATTATCTAATAATTATATAGACCTTTTTATCCTTTGTTACCACCGACCTAAATAACAAAAATGATTCAAAACATACGGAAATTATGTGAAAATTTTCGTACTTACGAAAGCATTTTCGTGACGGTAAACGGGGCAATCCGGCCGATACAGAAACGTACATATCTACGCGGATTCAATTCAAGGCACACCACTAAACTGATTCAAAACTATCACCCGACCCAGACTTTTGTGCCGGACTCAATTTCGACAATAATCGGAGTGAGTGGAATCTACTTTGTTATAAGTCTGTGATAATCAACAGCTGATAATGATTTCCCCATGTAGAGGGGCTTGCCATGATGTCTGGACTTGGCAGGCGTCTTGGGGATTACAATGTCATATGGCAGTTCAGAAGGTCACTGCTTCTTCCTATATTTTATTTTCTTCCTTTGTTGCATGTTACGACTACCATAGGAAAATAAAGAAAGGGTGCAATTTTAGCCCGGCACCCATCGGAGAAGTGATGTTTAGATTCTATAACTAAGCCTTATGTAATATATTATTGATTTTGCAGCGGGATGGCTGGCTAGAAGTAACCATGAGGAATATGAAACTCCCACCATCCTCAATCCCAAGACCTGATTGCTTCGGTTACCTGATGAAGCTGGGTTCCAAGTGGAAGTCTTGGGCAAAACGGTACTGCGTTCTAAAAGATGCTTGCCTATACTTCTACAACGATGGGAACAGCAAGAATGCTTTCGGTAAGTTTTAATTGGGACAAAAAAATTACATAATGCAGTCTGTTTTGTAGAAGTCAATTTCAAAGCATTTTTTTTTATGCCCGATAATTTGCCTTTGATCACTATCTCACCTGATGGTAAGTGATGATGTGGTCGAAGATGTTTTTCAGGCTAACCTAGAATGACTGGCTCTCAAGGACAGCTGCCGGAACACACCGTTAGGTGCTTGGCGACAGATTTTCTTCTTGAGGGTGGTAGCTAGCCAGGTGGGCATTCGCAAAATGCCCTACCACCATGCTGTAACGACTGCCATCCCAAGACAACAACCGGGACCGACGGCTTAACGTGCCCTCCGAAGCACGGAAGCGCTCAGTAGTAATGCCACCAGTGATCACCCACCGGACGTTGCTTAGCTTTGCTGATCGGTTCAGAATGGCCAAGCAAACTTCGCTACGAGCGCTTCAAAATGTTTTTGTGGAGAAAAGTAAAGGCCGTATGTTTGTATCTCTTCATATCCTTAGCTACGGACTCCTTACTTAAAAATACTCGAGGTAGATGTAGTATAAGTTGCAAGGGCAACAGGTACGTGAATTCGCATATTCGATCTTAAGCGGTTAATACCAATATCTCCATCTCTCCATTTAACTAAAGAACCCATGTTTTTTAGTTAAACACAGTTAACCATGTACAGTAGGTTCTTTTGGAGTACTATGTCCTATAGTCTTATAAATTCGCCTGGCTAGCTACTTCCCTCTAGTAGAAAATCTGTCATCAAGCATCTAACGGCGTGTTTCGGCAGCCATCCTTGACGGCCAGTTCTCATAGATAAAGCCGGTTAACCAACTTCGACCACATCCTCACGTACCACTTGGTAAGATTGTAGTCAAACATAGCCGCCTATCAGGACATAAAAAAACAACGGTGATATAATAATTATTTTCTTCCCACTGATGTGTGGTTCTATATGTACCTATGTACCAACACATAAAAAAAACAACGGTGATATAATAATTATTTTCTTCCCACTGATGTGTGGTTCTATATGTACCTATGTACCAACACATAAAAAAAACAACGGTGATATAATAATTATTTTCTTCCCACTGATGTGTGGTTCTATATGTACCTATGTACCAACACATAAAAAAAACAACGGTGATATAATAATTATTTTCTTCCCACTAATGTGTGGTTCTATAGGTACCTATGTACCAACACATAAAAAAAACAACGGTGATATAATAATTATTTTCTTCCCACTAATGTGTGGTTCTATAGGTACCTATGTACCAACACATAAAAAAAAAACAACGGTGATATAATAATTATTTTCTTCCCACTAATGTGTGGTTCTATAGGTACCTATGTACCAACACATAAAAAAACAACGGTGATATAATAATTATTTTCTTCCCACTGATGTGTGGTTCTATAGGTACCTATGTACCAACACATAAAAAAACAACGGTGATATAATAATTATTTTCTTCCCACTGATGTGTGGTTCTATAGGTACCTATGTACCAACACATAAAAAAAACAACGGTGATATAATAATTATTTTCTTCCCACTGATGTGTGGTTCTATAGGTACCTATGTACCAACACATAAAAAAAACAACGGTGATATAATAATTATTTTCTTCCCACTGATGTGTGGTTCTATATGTACCTATGTACCAACACATAAAAAAAACAACGGTGATATAATAATTATTTTCTTCCCACTAATGTGTGGTTCTATAGGTACCTATGTACCAACACATAAAAAAAACAACGGTGATATAATAATTATTTTCTTCCCACTGATGTGTGGTTCTATAGGTACCTATGTACCAACACATAAAAAAAACAACGGTGATATAATAATTATTTTCTTCCCACTGATGTGTGGTTCTATATGTACCTATGTACCAACACATAAAAAAACAACGGTGATATAATAATTATTTTCTTCCCACTGATGTGTGGTTGGTACCTATATATATTTGACTACAATCTCACCAAGTGGTACGTGAGGATGTGGTCGAAGTTGGTTAACCGGCTTTATCTATGAGAACTGGCCGTCGAGGATGACTGCCGAAACACGCGTTACAAATGAGAGCCAGAACAACATCTTCGACTACATGATGATGTAGTAAGTGATGACTTACCATCGGGTAAAAGAGTGGTTAAAGGCTGGCCTGTCAGCTATAAATAAAAAAAAAACATTTCTAAAACACTAAATAACAGACAATTCAAGAACATCAGATACCTACTTTGACTTTAAAACAATGACTTAAGTTGTAAAAAGTTTTAGCTTGAGTTTGATGCCCAGCTGCGGCTGGCTTCCTGACGCTTGTCGCTTACTTCCCTCGAGAATGCTCTTACTGGTGGTACGCCTGCTACTTTTTGGTTATTAAGAGCGTTAAGATGATAAGGAGGCCTATTGTGTGTCCAATGTGCACCAACATCCCACTCGTATCGACGTGAGTGGTGGTATGCTCACTTGTAAGTTTTTTCAATTCACCTTGCACTTCATATTGAAGCAGCGTAGTTTGCTAAGCCGTTCTTAGCCGATCAGCTAAATTAAGCAACGTCCACCGCAGTCATGAGTTGGATGGGTGACCGCTAGTGACATTTCCACTGAGCGCTTCCGTGCACGTCAAGACGTCGCTCCCGTTTTGTTGTCTTAGGATGGCAGTCGCATGGTGGAAGGGCATTTTGCGAATGCCCTATTGCTGCCTGGCTAGCTAGCTAACCCTCAAGTAGAAAATCTGTCGCCAAACTCGCCAAGCACCTAACGGTGTGTTCTGGCAGCTGTCCTTGAGAGCCAGTAATTCATTAATTCATTCACATACAACATTTTTGACCACATCATCACTTAACATCAAGTGAGATAGTGGTCAAAGGCTAACCAATAAGATTTAAACAAAATATGGCTATCATCCTCAATAATTCTTAAATGGGTTTAGCATAGTTTGCTTAGTCGTTCACCACCAACCAACTAAGTTAAGTAAATTCTGCTGCTGTAATTCTTAAATGGGTGACCGCTAGCTACATCCGTGCTTAGGAGGGTACGTTAAGCCGTCGCGTCGGTCCTGGTTTTTGTTTCAGGACATTAGTTATTATGGCATAGATTTATGCAAATGCCCCCTGGCTAGGTACTACCATCAAGTAGTAGTATATCTGTTGCCAAGCAAATAATCTTGTGTTCCGGCAGCTGTCCTTGAGAACCAGGAATTCTAGGTTAGCCTTACTTAAATCTTAAACCACATCATCACTTATACCCTCAGGTGAGCTAGTGGTCGAAGGCTAGGCTATCAGCTGTAAGTAGAAAAAAATTATAACAAAACATGACTGCCGAGACGTTGGAGTATAGACCTCAAGACTTCTGCTTCAGGGATACACAAGCGGGTTGATTGGTTTTTTTATGTATTTTGTATTGTTATTCTCCAGGTATGGCCTGCCTCCACGGCTACAGAATACAAACTTGCGCGCCTGGCGGTAAGAAATATGCCTTCGAGGTTATGCCAACAGAACCGAAACAGAGGCATTTTTACTTCCACACGGAATCTGAGATGGATAGGAAACGGTAAGGAAATCACTATACTTTAATGGATTTGCCATAATCCGCAAGCTTGGCGGGTTTACCCTTAGTCACCTCTTACGACACCCACGAGTAGAGATGGGGGGGGGGGGGGCGACATTCTAACCCGGCACCCCACTGACACAATTGTTGCATTAACTCCAAAATCATCCCGACTTGTCAAGCAATACTTTGTAGGAAGGTATGCTTTTCCTTCCTTGGATCACTAGTATAGCTATAGTAGGACCACCATCCTGTAAAATTAAAATTCCTCTATAACTCATCTTTCCTACACTAATATTTTGCTAACCCAATATCATACACAAAGAGCTTCTGAATATGCAAGTGTTTTTGTCTCAAACTCGGTGCAAAACAATGGTGCTGTGTCAGTGATAGTAGACGAGGCACCGACTTTTCCTGGTAGCAGCTCCTCTTAGCGGTAGGACCATCTTCTAAATGCTGATCCTGGGAAAAATGCAGACGACGGAGTCTTCAGCAGTGAAATGCAAATTGATCTTAAAGATCTCCGTACCTACGTTTTGATTTTCCGTGTTATTTGCATGGAAAGCAGAGCAACTTCTGCTCCATTTCAAAAATCCAAAAAGTGATCATGTTTAAGGGAGAATGCATCTTCAGAGTATCCTATGCTACCAGGATAATTTGGTAGCTGGAGACAACTTAAAATGTATGCTAGACGTACGTAGTTACACTTCTACGACCACGTTGTTTTGATGGGTTATCTGACAATCGTCCACAAGTAACACATTGGACACCCTTTACTCGGCTAAACAAGATTGATTATTTTTAATACGTTACATTAATATTTTATATACAAAAATAGAGAAAGGTATGTTAAGATGGTTTGGACATGTGGAGAGAATGAATGAAATGAGATTGACTAAACAGGTATACGTAGGACAAGTGAACGGAAGTGTTGGAAGGGGAAGACCTAGGCGAACGTTCCGCAATCAGATTGAAGATGTTCTGAAAAAAGGCCAGGTCAGGAGTACCCTAAACCAATGCTTATGTATGAAAGGATTGATGAGTATAGATGAAGCGAAAGAGATATGTAAGGATCGTAGCAAGTGGAAATCTGTGGTCTCTGCCTACCCCTACGGGAAAGAGGCGTAATTTTATGTATGTATGTATGTATTAATATTTATTAGAATTTTCGTTTGTCGTGTTTAAATCTTGAAATCTTGAATTATTATTAGGAAACTAGAAAACGCAAACTTAATTAAGAAATAGGTATGGCACAAAGATGCTTTGTTCAGTCGATTTTGTAAAAACTCAAAAGTATGAAAACAGCGACGGTTTTCTCAAATATACGGATTTTTCTGTTTATATTTTATTGGATATCTATCAGATCACTATTGTTAACATATTAACCAACTTTTTAAATAAGTAGTACTATCGGTTATTTATTAAGCATCAATCACGAATACATACAGAAAATATTAAAAAATCAAAAAATCAACATTTTAAAAAGAAACAATTATAAATTTACAAATTATTGGAGTACAAAATGTTTTGTCCCGGGCGGGAATTGAACCCGTGACCTTCCGATTTCGCGAAATCGGAAGGTCGCGGGCTCAATTCCCTCCAACAATTTGTAAATTTATGATTTTCTCTTAGTACGCGGTAGTGCTTTTGTAATCATAATATTTACACATAATCGAGTCCTGGAAGTCTCACACAGCTCGATTTATGCGTTCCTTCTTACCGCATACTTGCAAAATGTGGAATGATCTTCCAGCTAGCGTTTTCCCGCAGAGCTACAATATGGATTCCTTCAAAAAGGGTGTTAAAAGAGTCTTACAGGGTCGGCAACGCATTGGTAACGCACCTGGTGTGCGCGCTTTTGAAGCGCTCGTAGCCAAGTTTGCTTAGCCATTCTGAATCGATCAGCAAAGTTAAGCAACGTCCGCCGCGGTCATGACTTGGATGGGTGACCGTTGGTGACATTACTACTGAGCGCTTCCGTGCTTCGGAGGGCACGTTAAGCCGTCGGTCCCGGTTGTTGTCTTAGGATAGCAGTCGTTACAGCATGGTGGTAGGGCACTTTGCAAATGCCCGCCTGGCTAGCTACCACCCTCAAGTTGAAAATCTGTCGCCAAGCACCTAACGGTGTGTTCCGGCAGCTGTCCTTGAGAGCCAGTAACTCTAGGTTAGTCTGAACAACATCCTCGACCACATCATCACTTACCATCAGGTGAGATAGTGGTCAAAGGCTAACCTATCAGGCATAAAAAAAAAAAAAAAAAAATGTCCATAGGCGACGGTAACCGCTTACCATCAGGTGGGCTGTCTGCTTATATGCCACTCCATCACGTAAAAAAAAAAAAATTTTTAGACGTAAGAAACAATTATGTTATAAATGTCAGTTGGATTTTACAATAATTATACGAGACAACAGATCCTACTTTTATTTCGGAAACTAAACATCTTGTCTATTTTTAAATTACCAGGAAACAATATAACTTTGGCATAAAACCTATTTTCAGAATAATTTATATTTAAAATACGATACATGCCGTTCAATATCATTAATTTTAAGGTCGGTTTTCTTGTATACATACTTATTAAGATACTGTTCTATTATTCCAGATGGATGGCTGCCCTAGAGTACTCTATAGATCGATGGATGAAGGCCGGTTGACAGCGGCCCTTCACAAAAGAAAATTCTTTTGACTTTGTTTAATTTAGTTCAATAAATTTATTCCTTGCGCTTCATTATTTTTGTCATTATTTTACCTTTTCTATTGCTTTTTAAAATTATGATTTCAAGATGCTGCTATTTTTAATTATCACTTTTAATATACATCACATCTTTTTCAATTTCTCCAAGAAATATAACTTCAGCTGAATCCTAAACAAAATATTGTATCTTTTCCTGAGGGAACAATGATTCCTATTTTACACTAAGGTGTTGTATTATAGGAAAATGCTTTTTAAGTATATTTAAGGGTATATTATTTTAGCAAGTAAATGTGACAACGTTTAATTCCCGTCCTTAAGTCGTACCTTTGGAGTCATTTATTGAGTAAATAATTATTGAACCACAAAATTTATTTATAAACATAAAAATCCTTGAATATGTGGCACATCAAATTATAGATGACATTATATATTTGTTATTCGAATTAAATTCAACAAAGTTACAGCACAGACAAAGGCAAGTATATTCAGAAATAAATCTAATATCAAAGTAACGGCGCATCGAAGATGATACATGTTTTAATGCATAGCTTTAATCTATGTTATTCTAAAATAGATAATGTATAAATCAGTGATGATAATCGTTAAAATATTAAAAAGTCTTTTGATATATCCGACATGACTGATAAGAATGAGACTAAATGGATCGCGATAAATTAAACAAATAAGTAAATAACAGAATGAATAAGTAAAGTGGATTTCATAAGAAATGAATTATTGAACATGATCGGACACAAATAAATGGTCCATCAAGAAATTTTTGAGATAACTATTGAATGATTCTAAAGGACATTGTGAACCGAATTAAACTTATGGTATTTTTACGTCGAGAAGGCGTCTCGATTAATTCGGTTCACAATGTCCTTTAGAATGTGTCAAACTTACGTTAGTTTTAATCAATTATTAACTATTGAATGAATCGATGAACTTATCGACTGACTCGAAAAACTAATGACTTCGAAAGTAAATACCTTTACAAGTGTAAGTCATAATAGTATTCCTATAATAGAATTTTACTAATATGATATTTATTACATAGATGTGAAATGTAGTAGTAACAGTAGATATTGATGTGCCAACGTTTTAGAAAATATTATAAATAGTAGTTAGATATTTTTAACTTATGGAAAAGCACAATTTATTGGATCTTAGAGTAAGTAATTTTGCCATTTTGTCTGTAACCTTGTATATATTTAAATAAGTTGTGATTATTATCAGTGTTGTGAATTTTGGATACATTATTTATTTGTTAATTAGCTTTGTTACATATTTGTATTTCGTTCAGAATTTGTAAATATATTTTAATTCAGAGAAGGGTTGCATAAATTCTTTATTGTTCTCTCGTGAGGAACATCTACATTGATATTTTTCATTAGTTCATAGTTGTAAAATTTAGCTATTGAATGTTTTGATCGTAAGTCAGAAGGTAAAAGATTATTTCCCTCATAGAAAGTGGTCCATTCTAGGTGACTTAAATTGTGCATTAAACTGATTAATAATAGTAATGATAAAGCCATAACGACGTGTATGTATATAAAATAATCATTTAAAAGCTCAAATACATATATTTAAATAATAAATAAAAGACTTGATTATAAACAATCGGTTTAAAGCTTATAGAGTAGATTGTATATTAGTAAATGTTTGATGAATATTGTGAAGTTTAT
The DNA here is from genome assembly GCA_963854805.1 of Plagodis dolabraria. NCBI lineage: Eukaryota > Metazoa > Arthropoda > Insecta > Lepidoptera > Geometridae > Plagodis > Plagodis dolabraria. The sequence continues at coordinate 19,609,664 of OY978457.1, read as the reverse complement.
ATGTAATTTTTTAATTTTGTTTTAAATATTGCAAATTTATAAATGCACGTTAATATTATACCTAGTTTACTGTCTATTGAATACTCATAGATTTATCATCAATATTAATAGATATAGTAATGTGTTCAATAAATAAGTCATCCAGATTTTTTATTTCATAAAATTTAACATTAATTTGCTTAATGTTGTCTTAGGATTTCGCGATTGTTACACATAGTAATTAAACAACTTTAAACGGTTTAAATCGCGTATATTTGTCATTATTTTGTCCCGACGGCGACGATTCAAACACTTTGCAGTGATTGTGGTTACGGGGTGACTAATTGGTTTTATTTGTCACATAAGTTATCAGTACTATCAGTACTATATATATATATATATATTATATATAATATTATAAATGCGAAAGTAACTCTGTCTGTCTGTCTGTCTTTTACGCTTTCACGCCAAAACTACTGGACCGATTTGAATGAAATTTGGTATGGGGATAGTTTGAGACCCGGGAAAAAACATAGGATAGTTTTTATCCGACTGCGCAAAAAGAGGTTAATGTTTTCGCGCGATAACCGACATACGCGCGGGCGGAGCCGCGCCCGGAAAGCTAGTAATATTATAAATGCGAAAGTAACTCTGTCTGTCTGTCTGTTACGCTTTCACGCCAAAACTACTGGACCGATTTGAATGAAATTTGATATGGAAATAGTTTGAGACCCGGGAAAAAATATAGGATAGTTTTTATCCAACTGCGCAAAAAGAGGTTAATGTTTTTGCGCGAAAACTGACATACGCGCGGGCGGAGCCGCGCCCGGAAAGCTAGTTAAGAAATGATTTGGTCTACCGTCAGAATTTTTTATATTAATCATAACGTTCCCTATTCACGCAGTATTCGCTCACAGTGTCCAGAGGTCTTGCAGATTTGTGTCAGCCTTGGGATTTAATTAATTTGATAACAGGATCCCTAGCAGATGGTACTTGCCGACATCTCTATTGAAATTTCGGTACTTTTTGATTTCAATAGCCTCGCGTAACATTCTTGGCATAAACCGTCTGGACAAAATAATGACAAATATACGCGATTTAAACCGTTTAATGTTGTTTAATTACTATTAATTTGCTTCTCACTTGGCATACATTTTATTTATATAACAAGATATATATTAGACTAAAAAACTACTACTTACCGCTCATTCTGTGAATAAAGAGAGGTATAGGAACTAATTTTGTTTATTGTATAATTAATTAAAAGTTTTTGTTTCAAAGAACTAATTATTAAGTTTCGTAAAATTTTGACATTACATAAATGATTATTCCATGTAACAAGTCCAAAATTTATTCAAAATTTCATTTGACAAAAAAGATTTTAAGATTTAAGTACATACATAAAATTGTATATGATTATATGAATAGATTTCGTTGTAATAAAGTAAAATATAATATGTTTAATCTTTTAGTTTAGATGAATTACCGAATTGTTTTTTTTTATGCTCCTCGTTCTTCCTTTTTGTTTTCAAATTCATATTAAATATCAAACTAACTTAAGTTTTTTTGTGTATGTAGTATAAGTAAGCCTATGACAATTATCACATCTGATGATAGGTGAAGATCTGGTCGAAGATGTTGTCCAGGCTAACCTAGAATTACTGGCTCTCAAGGGCACCTGCCGGAATGTGCTCGGCGACAGATTTTCTTATTGAGGATGATAGCTAGACAGGTGGGCATTCGTAAAATGCCCTACCACCATGCCATAACGACTGCTATCCTAAGACAACGACCGCGACCGACGTCTTTATTTGAAAGAAGAAAGAAAGAAAAATGCTTTATTTGTGACACAAACAAAGAGGTGACTAAAATTAAAAATTAACTACATAGTAAAGTGCACACAAATTGGTCCCAAATCAGCATAATGCTGGTTGTAAGCCAGCGCTGGTCTTCCTTTGGAACCATATTATAGTGACGTCACACACACACACATACACACAACAGTTCGACAAATAGAAAAATGAAATATGATATAAAAATAATGTATTTAACAAAACAATAAATAAAAATAATATCACTATACAAATTAAATTAACAAATTAGTAATATTTATACCTAATAATAGAATATAATTAAAGTTGAAATGTAAGGCAATAATTGAAAAGAACAATATTAATTAAATAATGATTAATTTCAGTGTTTGCATTACCCAGCTTATATTGCACTAGTATCGTGTCTAAAAGTTTCCTGTTCTTTTTGATGAGCAGTAAAATGTTCTCTTAATTTAACTTTAAAATTTTGAATATTTTGCAAATTCCTCAACGGCGGTGGAGTGTTGTTCCAACATTTTCTGGCTGCATATCGGAAACTTCCTCTGAAGGCGGACGATCTAGCACAATGCGTAATTTGCCCCCCGAAGCACGAAAGCTCAGTAGCAATGTCACTAGCGGTCACCCATCCAACTCTTGATCGGAGAACGGCTAAGCAAACTTTGCTATGAGCGCTTCATAGCAAAGTCAATTATATTATTTAAAAAGCATAACGAAAATTTCGCCATGAACACGCTATATGGCGTCATTGACGTCACGTCGCATCGTTTGACATAGGCAGGGCATTTTGTCGGAAATTTCACATGAATTTTTTAATACAAGTATTTCATTGTTAAGCCCTAGAATCAAGGATCTTTACAATATTAGTTTTGAATTTATACACAATGTTCAAAAACAGCCAAAATTTGTTATCCACTAACCAGATCTTTCCACTCAGTTAACACACACAACTCAGATAACAAGTTACCCTGAAAAAAATAAAAACACTGTTTTCTTGGAGAAATTTAAATCTATTCTCGTAGAAAAGGCATACGGACAAAAACATATAGTGGTAATTACAATATGAGTTAGTTTTAAATAAAAATTGTTTTTGACACGATTATCATTAGGCACAATATTCAAATATTTTTCAGTTCCAGTAATATATGTTACGCGAGTGCTCTCTCTGCAACAACTTCTTCTCTTTTTAAACTTAAGCCATTATTAGATCAAAGCACATATCCGTGTCCTATGCAAAAGTACATACATTCAATAACATAGGTACTATTCAATGACTATTTGGAATAATTTTACAGAGATAACAAGAAATCTTAAATATCAAAAACGGTCGATAAGTATAATAAAAAAGCCCCGCGAGAGGGCACAACAAAATTACGACATTTGTTATTTACTTTATATATATATTATGCTTTGTTAGAAATCTAAGAAGGTAGGGTAATTCCGGAAAATAAGGAAACAGTTTTACTAAACAATTTGTCGTAATGAAAAACTAATTCCTAAGAATAATGAAATTTTACTCGTATCAAAAACACTATAGCTTAAGTACAGAAACAATGTACTTATTTATTACACTGATGTATAATAAATTATGAAAAAGCTTGATTACCTTAAAATATAGTTTGTTCGAAACTAACTTAAAAACTTTATAACAATCCAGCTTGTGGTATATTTGTTCTTAGAACAAAAGCAAACGAGATAACTATACATTAGCTATATATGTTAAAAAAACAATAATTAAATTTAAAAAAATTTAATAGTATAAATGTGAAAAAAGTTTTACATTGACTTGCCTGTATTTTTTATAAGAAAATGGCTAAAAACTCCTTTACTCGTATACTTATCTAACTAGAGCCTATCAGAGTAATGTGCTTACAATAATAATAGTTCTATTACTATGTGTTTTAACGTCAATTAAATAAATAAAAAAAGTTGGGGAGGAAAGAGACCATATAAAAACTTTTTATCAATTAGCATGTACAGACGAAATTCACGACACTCGATACAAAATCCGAGGGCGGTGTTAATTTACACGACTTATTAGCTACTAACACGAAAAATAAACAATATCACGATATCCTTCCCTTTTTTATCGCTCCCAAAGTAAAAACGGTTTGGAGGCTTCGGTTGGGCGAGGGGCGAAGCGCGGCGAGGAGGGGGGCCTACGGGAGCGCTACTGCCTCTGGCTCTACCGACCACAGTAGTACGCGCGCTCTACTCCTACCAGTCGCGCGCCATCTGCGCACACGCAGCCTTCACGCACAGTGATACCACCAACAAAAAACTTCAGTGCAACTACCTAGTGACATTACAGGCGGATTACAGTGAATTCCAGACCTTCAATGTGTTCAATGCTATGTGAAATATCAATTATGACGTTACACCAGTGACATTTCGTGCCTATTAACTGTTTTATGGTCTGTACAGTGTATTGTTGTGTGCGCTTCCACTAATCTCCTATTCACCTGTCTCGGAGCCACCTACTGTGGTTGGACTGTGAAATGTGATAAAAAATTGCAATGATCGTTCATTGTCAACTTGCGGACCCACAGTTTGTAAACTTTGCGGGTTGACTACCTGACAGTTGGAGGGTTGGATCCGGACGGATCCGCTGATCGATCGGACGACCAGTCGACGTGTGAGTCCTTAATTTTTTTGGTAATTTAATACAACGGATGTGGAATAAATTGGGTAGGCAGGGTGCGCTTTGCTTGCTACCTGTTTTATTAGCCATGTGTTGAATGCATGTGGTTACTCACTTGTTTATTGTTTTCATGACAGACAGATGCTGATGAGAAAACAATTCTGAGAAATAACGGGTCTGCGGTTTTCTATTGTTCGTGTATTAAAAGTGTTGTTAGATAATGCTTCCTGCCACTGCGTTTCGCAGTAATTATTTTAACAGTAGTTGTAATTGTTCTGTTGGAGAGATTTATGGTGGGGTTTTTAGATTAAGCTTGATTGCAACGGCACGCGCCTTTTTTTATTATGCCACCCATGAAGTGCACTCAGAATGTAATGTCCTTTTTTATAGCTAATAACGTCGTCCAGGAGATGTATTATGTATGTTATATTTTATATATAGGTATATAAAACATAGCATACATACCTAATTGCACTACCTATAACATCGAATTTTATAATTTGGTTTTCCTTTTTGTTTTTTTTTAACAATGTTGTTTATCTTACGAGTTCCTAACTGTTATTAAAATTACATCTGACATTCCGTTTATTGCAAAAAAATACTAGTAAATATAAATGCATATAATTCGGTATCAACACACGCCAGTAGGTATATTGTCGATGAAAGAAACCAATCGATCAGACCAACAAGTTTGCATTGAGCAACCACCTAAACAAATTATTGCCAAATCTGTCTACAGCAAATGATTACAAGCATTTAAAAATACTTACCATATTTGGCTAGAAGGATAAAAGGCATCAATAAAGATAAGAGAGAGTTAATAACTAATAACATATGGGTATTATAATAAAATAGTATACTTACTAACATAGGAATGGATTGTTATAGCAATTTCGTTTTAGGTAACTACTTAAGTAGATACTGACTGAACTACTAGAATTACCAGTTTGTATCCAAATCATTGAAAATAAGCTTTTAGTCTTGTAGCGTTACCAACTCCCATTTCTAGGAACAAAGGCACAAAAAGACATGATACTTCACTTGCTTTGTCAAACAAAGAATTTTCAAGAAATTACTAGTACCTAGTTAGGTAGGTACTAGTATTTGGTAAAACCATATTGCGCCAGTAAGAGTGGTGCCAAAACTAATTGTTACTCCGAGACTAAAAGTTATTGATCAGGGCTTTAATTAGAACGGTAGGCGATAATGGGCTTCGTTTTCCAAGGATAATGTAAAAATGACACTCTTTTCCATTCTATTTAGATGAACGCCAGAAAGAGTTTTGTCATAAGCTCATAAGCTAAGAAAGTAAAAGAGTTATTGATAATCAGAGGCCTTATATAACTAGATAGGTAATGAAAATTAACTCCATTTTGACAATTGTAGTCCATAATGGGCTTCGTTATCCAAGGAAAATGTCAAGTGAAAAGTGACGTTTATCTTCTAATTTGACAAGAAACCAGTTTTGAAACACATAGTAAAATTTTAGTTAAATGGCCCAGCACGCTGGGCACGCTGTCAACTTCCAGTGGGCTGGAGCATTTGGACTGCCTGTGAGTCTGTAAAGGATCGTAGGTTGTTTAAATGCTTTCATTGTAGTAGTTGTACTATTATATATAGTTGGTAGTATTTTATCAACAAAGGCATACCACCGGTTGAAAAAAATATAAGTAGGTACGTTATACTTTGAGTTTTACTTTTTTACAGGATTCCTAGTCTCTAAATGCTTGCACACTCCTCAGAAATGACTGAAACGGTGAATTGTACATGACAAATTAGCGTGTGGTCACAGTTAAATACTTCTGCCTAATTTATAGGCAAAGACAAGCTGAGCGATATGTTTTTATATGCACATCTATACTTATAATAAAACTGTAACAGGTCCTATTCTGTACATGGCAGATATTTTGAAAAAAAAAAATGTACAGTACTCTGTAGCTGATACTGATGCCGAAACTGTATTTTTTTTTATTTTTGTCTGTCTGTCTGTCTGTCTGTCTGTCTGTCTGTCTGTATCCCGGCCGCGTATCACTCCAAAACTACTGAATGGATTTCAATGAAACTTAGCATGATTGGAGTTCATACTACAAGGTAGGATAATTTAGCTTTTTATCCCGAAATTCAGCATGGTTCCCTTGGGAGAGGGGATGAAAGTCAAAATATACACTTAGTTGTAATTTATTAACGCGTAGTCCGATTTCATACGTTCTTTTTAGGGTTCCGTATCCAAAGGATAAAAACGGTCTGTCCGGCTGTCCGTCCGTCCGTCTGTCCGTCCATCCGTCCGTCCGTCTGTCACCAGGCTGTATCTCAAGAACGGTGATAGCTAGACAGTTGAAATTTTCACAGATGATGTATTTCTGTTGCCACTATAACAACAAATGCAAAAAGTTGGCCAAGTGCGAGTTGGACTCGCGCACGTTAAAACAAAAAAAAGGTTAAAATTTGAAGTCTTATGTTGTACGGAACCCTTCGTGCGCGAGTCAGACTCGCACTTGGCCGATTTTTTTGTTAGAATAGTGGTACTTTAAAATTTATCCCGTAAATATTTCAAAGTCATCGGGTTTGAAGTTCAGAAATAACAGACATCACAACCTAAATATTACGTTCCAAATAACTTGACACCCAAAATGTACAGAAACCTTTGAACGTACGGCTCATCTTAAGCTGGCGTTTGCACTTTATCGTATATAATAGATAGGTCTGTAGTTGGACCTCTCCAAAAGACTGATTTTTCAAACGATAAAACACAGTTTTTTTATTACGATAAGCACAACTTCCCTACGTATATTTTTCATAACATGCAATGCTCTAATCAGTCTAATCTATACCTATAACAGGTTGGAGAAGGCAGGTAGGGAAGCGCGAGGGGTAAGACGCTTACATTTATCTATTTATACTTATAATAATACTGTAACAGGTCCAATTCTGTACATTGCAGATATTTTGAAAATATGTTTTGAGAGCAATCTGTCAAAAACTGTTTTTTTTTTTCTGGCTGTCTGTCTGTATCCCGGCTGCGCATCACTCCAAAACTACTGAATGGATTTGAAAGAAACTTAGCACGATTCGAGTTCATACTACGACGAAGACATACGATACTTTTATCCCGAAATTCAGTACGGTTCTCTTGGGAAAGGGGATGAAAGTCAAAATGTACACTTAGTTGTAATTTATTAACGCGTAGTCCGATTTCAATCATTCTTTTTTTGTTACAATAGTGGTAATTTAATTATTTTCCCGTAAATATTTCAAAGTCCTCAGTTTTGCAGTTAAGAAATAACAGATGTCACAAACTAAATATTTCGTTTTATATAACTTGAACCGCGGAATATTGAGAAACCCTTGAACGTACGACTCATCTTAAGCCCACAGGCAGCCCGGAACCCCACGGGAAGCCCGACACCCCACGGACAGACCGGCATCCCACGGGCAGCCCGGCACCCCACGGGCAGCACGGCACCCTTATTTAGTTTTGCAAGCTTGCTACTATAAAACTCTAAAATGTGGTACATTCACCACAATCAGTTTTTAAAACTACATATCTTTCTTTTAACGGATACATTTCGGAGACTGCGCAATGGAAGTGCACAATGTTGTCTTAGGTTTTCGCGATTGTTACACTTAGTAATTAAACAACTTTAAACGGTTTAAATCACGTACATTTATCATTATTTTTGTCCGGACGTTTCAAACACTTTGTAGTGATCGTGGTCACGGGGTGACTGTCGGGACAAAAATAATGATAAATATATGTGATTTAATCCGTTTAAAGTTGGAAGTGCACAACTTTAGTAGATTGTTATACAAGGGTCGAAAGGAATTGGTAACTTTCACCGGCAGTCAGCTCTCTACTTTTCATTTCGAATTTAAAGAAATTAAAAAAAAGTAGCTGTTCTAAAAATTATTCATTGAAAAAATAACATACTTACTAAAAATTTATTGAGAGGTTAGAACTATTTGTGAAATTTTACGTAAAATTTTGTTTGGAATATTTACAGGCAGCTATAGCCCGAATAGGAATCTCCCTGCTTTTCACTACTAATATAAGGAATAACGATATAAAAATAGTATGTTTTTTATATTATTTAATAACATGAGCAGGACCTTTTTAAAATGAATGCGGCTATAGTCCAAGTAGGAATCGATGACTTACATCCGTGTTAAACACTCTACTTTTCATTTAAAATATGAGGAGAGTAAAAAAATAGTAGTTGCATGGTGGTAGGGCATTTTGCGAATGCCCGCCTGGCTAGCTACCACCCTCAAGTAGAAAATCTGTCGCCAAGCACCTAACGGTGTGTTGCGGCAGCTGTCCTTGAGAGCCAGTAAATATCTAGGTTAGCCTGAACAACACCTTCGACCACATCATCACTTTCTATCAGGTGAGATAGTGGTCAAAGGCTAACCTATCATGCAGAAAAAAAAAAGTTTTACTAAATATTCACTAAAAATAATAAACATGAGTAGAAGATACAAAGATACATTAGGAGTTAGAACAATGAAATTTAGGGAAAGTTTTAGTTAGTTTTTTTTTAACCTACACTTTTTACCTTATATTTAGTTAGGTACTACCCTGCCAAACATAGTTGTTATTAATTGTTTTATAACAACAGAGTATTTTACAACGAAAAATCTTAGAAATATATCTTTGTTTACACCAATGGTTACCATGATTACAAGTCATTCCGGCCCAAGAGAAGGAAGCATTTACTATGAGTTTTTCCCGGCCTTAGGTGGGAAGGAGCGTCTCCCACCCGCTACTCAGATCAAACAAACACTACTTTCCGATAATGAGGAATAAAATAAAAAAATCGATCTACCGTCAAACAAACCGCCTAAAATCGAAATTCTAAAGAAACGCACAAGGTACTATGCTTAAACATTTATTGTGCGAACCGGGAAATAACTCTCTGAGTTACTTAACTACTGTCTTCTGGAAAATACAACCCGGGAGTTTTACAATCCAAAGTAGAAAGCTCCATTCTGAGCTATGGTTTATCATAAGAGTGCTTCACCGCAGACCACAGTGTTGCTTAATATGAGATAAACAGTGCACAAGTGTGAATAATTAGTCTGCAGGTACGGCAATCGCGAACGAAGTCGCGGGTACAGCTAGTTGTCTAATAAATTCAACCAATTATAATTCACAAAATACTATATATGACTTCAGGAGGATTTTCATTTTCAGGGATCAGATTGTTACAGAAATCTTTAGGAAGAATTACAAGGACCTTCATGTAACACAGTAGAAATGCCTGAAGTAGAACAAATAGTAGTTAATCTTTACCAACAACAGATAAAAACTTATCTTATCAAAAGTGATAAACGTGATACTTATCAAAACCTTGCGGCAAGCAAATGGATGCCGTGTTCAATTCCATCAATAAAGTTTATTGTTTCCAGTAAAAGACACCGTTACTCGCAATATCGGCAGATAACCTAAACATTGCTTTTACTGATTCTAGCGCTGCCGTTAGGTTTTTGAATTTAGCAATAAATTGTTTTAGAGAGATGTAACATAAAAATTATTTGGACAATATAACCTTCAGTCCGCTTCAGTGTATCTAGGTAAGCTTTACTTACTCATAAACAATACTGCTGATAATACACGTAAGGTAGTTGTATGCATTTGTAGGTATGCAAACAATGTATTGTTGTTTCATTTTAATTATTCCAGTTTTTTCCCTTTTGGCGTGAAATCTGTGACACTAGCTACCACTTAAATATTTTAGAGAAGAGAACAGAATAATATCAAGATATATTATGACTAAAGCAGCTGATAAATATGACGATAGCTAGCTAGACACACACTTTGTAGATATTTGGTAAGTAGAAAGCTTATGAGTACAGAATGCTAAGTTACTATGCAAAGTTACTGAACCCGAAACAAATTTAATGAACTGGATGAAAATTTAAACTTCACTAATATTCTTATTTCCGAGAGCTGTCACAGATATACCCTATTAGGTACTTTTATAACTAATTACTAGATACTTTTGAAGCAGTAATAGCAAAGGACTATGGACGAGCGGTATTAGCTATGGACTGTTGCAGGTCCATTGTTCGATCCCCACCACTAGCTTAAGCTTAACCTCATGGTGGAAAGGCATTTTCCGAATGCTCGCTTCAATAGCTATCACCCTCAATTAGAAATTCTGTCGCCAAGCACCTAATTGTGTGTTCAGAGCGTAGTCTTTGAGTCAGTAAGTAATTATGAAATTACGGACATATGAGACTCATAACAATTGTATGTCTCATGGTGATGGGCGCACTGCAGTTTATCAAATGTTTATTTAGGTTTTTCATTTATTTTCATGTTCGATGAGAATAAAATCCAAAATATTTGACTTTATCGATACATGTTGGATTTTAATATGGCATATTGTTTATTGCAGTTAATTTTCAGCACTCGTAATATGGATCTATGTCTTTTTCATTATATTTAAGACGTGATGGCAAGTCGTCCTCTTGAAGATAAGTGTCACGCTTGCCCATCACAGTAATGGCAGTTTCACCGTCCTGCGTAACACTGCACTTCGCTTATCACTAACACTTATGCCAGTAATTTAAGTTGCTACAGTAGGTACCTTTCATGCCAAAACACAGTAGTATTTTGCACAATACACTAGCTCGAAGCAAGATACCTGAAACTGCGGTGTGAGCATTTAAAAGGAACTCTTGTTAAAGAGAGCCCTGTAATATAATTAATGTGTAAAATAATATTAATTTTAATCCTAAAAGATTTCTAAAAATCTTGTTTGCATCGAAAATTAAAATGTATATGGCTGTAATGTCCCGGACCTGAGGGGAAAGAATGTGAGAACTATTTACACAAATGACTTTTTAGTTGATGGTATGTCAAGTATATCATAAATACTTTATTTTTTCAACCGGTGGTATGCCTTTATAGACATAAAACTACGAACTATATACAATACTTCAGCTACTACAATAAAACAATTTACATCATAAGTAGGGACCTTACATATTGTGCCACAGCTGTGTTACATATGCATACAAACTTTATGGAATAAGGTTTATATATCATAACTTTAACAACAAAATCAGGAAATTATACGTTGTATTTAAGTACCTACTGTATACTTCTCGGTTAGATACGTCCAGACTACATAAATAATACCGATTTTGTCGTTGCATCAACGATTCTATCATATCTATCCTAATATATGTACAGAGATCTAATTATCAATACCGTGTTACCACTTGAATAATATTCAGATCAATGAAATATTCAGTGACGATTAACAAGCAAACTAGAAATGGTTTGTTTTTCTATGTAAAAATCTCGATCCATTTCATTTCTATATTTAAATGAACAGGTTGTTTGTAAAAGCCGCCACCGATTAGATTTATCAGGGTTTATCTTTTAGTTATTTCAAAAAGAGTTTTGATAGAATAGCAAATTTTATATAACAAAAGCTATAAAACTGAGGTAATTTACTCTTATCGAGTATTCGAGAGCTTCTTAGAAAATCGATTTCGTAATTAATTGCTGGCATGGTTTGTAAGCGGAATTATTAAATGCGAGATAAAAATTTCGTAATCACTAAGTTTATTATGAAAAAGCAGTCAATACTTGCAATAAGCAATAAAATCTAGATAGCCGTGCTTTCTTCAACATTATATAATAAAAAATATATTTATAGAAGTTTCATATATTTTTATGTAACAAATGTTATAAGTAGTACTTGTAAAATACAGAAAGGAATAAGGTCTGACGACAGAAGTAATATTACTAGTAACAACCAGTTTGCTATCAATACAACGCAGTAAAACACTCGTGTGAGAGACAAGAAATTTAAATTTCCAAGGAGATTGCTTTAAAATATTCCTTTTAAATGCTTTATGTTATTGAAATGACCGGTATTACATCCCGTAGTCCATTACTTACTGCAGTACCAACATACATATTCATATCTCTAAATTCTTGGACCGAAACAGAGATAAAAGTAGTCTTACAGCTTCGGAGCAAGTAAGATGGTAGAAACTCGATCAACCAAAGCTTGAGTATGAAAGAGAGGGGCAATAAAAAGCTTGAGGTGGAAAAGAGAAGGGGAGAAAATCGGAAGGCTTTTACGGTAGAGCGGGCAACATACAGTGAAATGTGCCCGACGCAATCGCCTTCTTTTTCGATCGCGCTTGAATAAATTGATTCTAAGATTAATCTTTTGTAGTTGATGTAACTGACGCCTAGCTTTTTATTGCTTTTGATAAAAAATATGATTGGGTATCATAATTTTATACTCACAGACTTTTTGAGTTATAATGTCTTGTATGGCAATATTTCTATAAATATTTATCACAATGGCCTGCAGACCCAATTAATGTTTTTTTTTCTCTGTCAGCTGTAACATCTGTTTCAATATCCGTTCAATATAAGTTCAATTACGAAATATAATCCTACTAAAGGCTGCTGTTAAAAGCTTCAGCGTATTGGGGTAAATCATTTAGCCAATGATTGCTTGATTGCCTCGGTAGCTAATCACAATTCATCCTCAAGCGGAAAACATCCCGTAGAGCACTTAACAGCATGTCAATTTCGGAAATAATAATTTCATAGCAAACATTTTTCATTATCTTCTCGTTTCAACACACGCGGTCTACGATCCCAAATCGTTTCCCATTTGTTTGAGCTCGAACGGTGACATAGTTTTTAAAAAAATAGTATATTAGTGAATTTTTCATAAACTACAATCAACCTTAGGTATACTCTCCATGCATTCGGAAATTAGCAAAGTTACATCCACGACATACCATAGCGTGTAATACCAAAAATATCATCTCTGGTAGCGTACCACTACTAAACAATAAAATTATACTAGCTTAGTACTCAATTTAAAACCAGACAACAAAAAACAGTTTTTGCTTCAAATTTAGTCAATTTCCAAATTAGATTAGCAAGCTCCTATTCTAGTTTTAGCCTGCCATATTCAGCACTTACCAACATATGAGACAATGGACAAAGGCCAACCTATCATGAAAAAATAAGTTGCTCAAGGCCTTCAGATAAAATTCCTACATTATGCGCAAATACATAAAACCTGTGAGAGCAAGACACCGGAAACACAATGAAAACATTACTAGGCGGCAATAAAGACCAGCGTCAGTTTTAATGTCCTCAGCCATGATGCTCTTTTCTGAGATGGATATAGTAAAAATGTCGTTAATCTCGGAATAGCAATGTTTTCTAGAGTCCTGTACAAATACAAATGTAACTCGGCAATAAAATATACCTAAGTATAAGATTTAATGAATATGTGGAAGACGTTATGTACGCCTAATGTTATGTTTGATAGATTAATATTTTTAGGTTGAGTTTGTGACATTTGGATCTATTGATTCTCAAAAATTTTATATGATCGAAATTTGGTGTAGTTTTTCGTTATTTCTTTTAAATCAACATAACATAATTTGCGTTTTTAAATAACCAGCAGTACTCTCGCGTATTGGTCCAGATTGTCAACCTAGGTTTCGGGCATATCCGATGCCTCATACTCACGGGAACTTTCCAAAAAACATGAAATAAAATTAACACTAGCATTATTTCTTTTTTATCCTTATTTCAGTAACTGATAGGTCTCGACTGAACTCTTTACCACTTACCTATTGCTAAGTGATGATACGGTCGAAGTTGTACTTCAGGTTAACCTAGAATTATCAAGTACCCTAGGCTCTCAAGTACTGTAATCCTAAAATAAAAACCCGGACCGACGGCTAAACGTACCCCTCGTTTACTTTCAATTTATAACATTACTAACGGCTTTATAACTAGAGTTTTATATTAGACTATATCAGCCACAGTAACTATCTACGAGTACTTAAGCAATTGCTTTTTACCCCTAGTATTCAGTTCTATTTATGAGTATGTATTATACTACTACCCTACTTTGGCAGTATATCTTGTTTCACTCGGCCTTACAAAGTATAATTTCGACCGTAAAAACTAAAAAACCTTAAAGCTCAACCAATAAAATTTAGATAATAATCTCCTCTATAAACAAAATCTTTTAGAAATCGACACCATGTAGGTATGAACATAATTACCCCAAGTGACTTGGCAAACGCAATAACAATAAATTTCAACGGAAATTTTGTTCATAACTTACAAAGTTATCAAATCGAAGCCATTTAAACGGCTCATACTAATATATCAAGAAAAGACACTAATGTCGTCCAAAGCAAAATCCGGGCGTCATTAACATTTTCTGATATCACCAGAAGCTAACAGCAGATACGATCGCGTTTAACTGTTGAATGATACATGAGGTATACTAATACTATCAAAATGGTGCAAAGAAAAACTGGAATAAAAGCTTACAACAATATATAGTATTCAATATAGCTATTTGTAGACAAAGCTATTTTCCATAACACATTTTGATATGGATACGTTATAGATGGATATGAAATCTAATGATCTGATTTCAATATTTTAAGTAGTTGCCGTGAGAATTTATGTTCTATGCTAATCAGTTATAGGAAACAATGTAGAGCTACTTCATTAGGCATGATTCTCGGTCCATAAATCTGAATGTTTAGCACCTTCCATGAGCTAAGAAATTGTCAGTAAAGAACCACGGGTTTGAATGCTTGTCAAGATTAAATCAAGAGAAAGGCATTAAGATAAATAATCAACGCTTAGCAGGCTAATGGTAAAACAAATAGTGAATGGAAATGCTAACCGACACGATCAATTATAAGTTAAATTTTTCGATTTGTCTTTCATTGATTACACTTTTCTTAATTATAGTCTACATGCAAGATATATTTGTCACAATTTATTATCTAATGATTTACTTTTATCTTCTATTTCAGATGAAATCAAATCGCGATGTCTGAGAATGGTAGCGCAGTTATATCCAGGGCATCAACACCCCGTCCCGTACCTGATCCCCCAGTGAACACACCATTGCGATCAAGACATGATCAGTTCCTCGCAAGTTCCGCTGAAAGAGCTCAGCAAAGACCAACGTCGAGTGGAAGAAATCCCAGTGCTAACTTTGATTCACCACCTTTACCTTATCATAGGCAGATGACAACTGGTTCTTTACTGGCATCATCTCATAGAGAATCATCGGCTTTTGTCCCAGTAGTTCCAACAAGAGTAATGCACCCTGTAATGTACCCTAATGAAATGCATCCAGCACTCATACCATCAGAAATAATAGAAAGAGATAGAATCATAGAAAGAGATAGATCGGAGCCAGCAAAAGGATCTCCAGATCGTGTGTCAGGAAGCTTCCCTAAAAGGAATTCTTTTGATTTGATGGCTATGATGGTAGAAAAGAGAAAAGAGGTGGCGTTGCGAGAAGCAGCCGCAGCAATGTTACTTCCTCATCATCGGACTGGGTCTATTGAAGGGATGATGTCAGATGGCTCTTCGCAGCCTCCAATTTATGGTCCACCTGGAGCGTTTCTAGGTGCGCCAGGACCGTCACCAACAGCTGCGGGAAGCTTCACTTTTCCAGGAGCTGGGTTATTTCCTCCTGGGGCCGGGCCTCATCAAATGCATCCTCACTTGGACAGACGCTTGTTACGAGCGCCTGGTCGGGCATCGCGGCCAAAGAAGCAATTTATTTGCAAATTCTGCAATCGGCAATTTACGAAGTCTTACAATTTGTTGATCCACGAAAGAACACACACAGATGAGAGGCCGTACTCGTGTGATATTTGCGGGAAGGCGTTTAGAAGACAGGATCATTTACGTGACCACAGGTAAGAATGGAACTTTCTTAAATGAACTATATTATCTTGGATACATAATGTAAAGTAGCATTCAAATTAAATACTGAATTAAAAAAAAACTTTGCCTCTAAAACATGAAATCAGTAAAAACCAGGAACAAACTTAAATTGACTCTTTAATTGACTTGATTGAATAAATTGACTTTAATTTTAATGGACTTGCACTGTCATTGCAAAACATTAGAATATAGCAGATTTCTTGACAATCATAGATTTCTACTTTGACAATATTATAGATATCCTATCTTCACCTAGATAAAAGCCCTGTTGTCAGCCAATTGAATCAAACACTATTGCAATAAGGTTCATAACGTCAGCAAGCGTTGCTATGAGGAGGTTTTATCAAAGGAAATTTGGGACATAACAGAAAATAGTATATTTTCTTTTTATAATGTTATTAGAGTTAACCGCTAACTTCGAATTCATCGACTTGTGCTCTTCCTTCTCTGGTTATTTTAAATTAACTACTGTTTGTGAAAGAATTGTTTATAATAAAATAGATATAGATAGAATAGTAATATAAATATTGATGAAAATATTTTGTCCTCCTTCAGACTATAACTAAATCTAAGTTGAGCCTGTTAACACCTTCGACCACGTTATCACTTACCATCAGGTGAGATTGTGGTCAAAGGCTTACCTATTAGCTAAAAAAAACCTTATATTTTAGAAACCGAATTTGTTCAGCGGTTAATATACCTAATATGTATAGTTAGAATCACAAATACAAAGCGAGATAAACTGAGATTCACGAAATATTGATATTTTAAATACCAAAATTTGAATACTTTAGGTAAATAATACGTAGGCAATGTATTTGTAATATTAAAATTGGATAAAGATTAGTTATATAGTCTACGGCCGGCGTTACCCAACACGCTCATGAGGCTTACACCAGGGATTGGCTTTACACCCTTATTGGTTCCTACTCATAGATGCACGGCGTCAGATATACAAGAAAAACGCCCTGGTATGTGCTGTTCGCTGAAGAAATTATTCTTTTAAAGTGTAGGTATGAAGATCAGTAGTATGCTCATAAAATTTAAGGGAAATAATTATAAGACCGAGACCTTAGGGAGATATTATATTTATTTCCCTAATTAAGATTTTAGGAAAATAAATGTATGGACCTGAATGTTGAGCCAGGAAAGAGGCAAATAAAAGGAAAGTGCACGTGGTAGAGACGCGAATGTTGAGATAATGGTTAAATAAGATATAAGATGTAAGTATAACGAATATTATATTTTAAAAAAATGATTAGTAGAAGTGAAGCTTGAAAGTAGCATCAGATAAGTAAAATTTTAAGAGTGGTACACGTATCTGCACTTCATGAGGAGGAAGTTACATGCATACCACGAAAATGGTGTTGATTATGAATTTAAATGTATATAGAGGAAGTGGAAGGACAAAAGTGTATGGGTTGACCGCGTTAAAAAAGGAAATGTGTGAGAATATATTTGGCAACCATATCTTTTTTCAGTCAAAGTAGTGACAAAACAAAGTGAAAGAAAAATACATGTTATATAAACACTGTCGCGGTGCCAGCCATATCCCCACGGACTTTTGGTCAGTTAATGCCCTAGAATTTGATGTAAGAACATTATTGTCAGCTCTACATACCATCACTAGATTTACCTCTTAAGTTGAAATACGCGTATTTTGCTGACAATGTGGTAGATAATTTTGGTTTGATTATGTTTGTTTTTGCTGGGTTATCCTCAAAGCTCTCTCTGCGTTTCCGGGACAATGTTCAATTAAGTTCTGTCACATAGAAACAATTTCACGCAAATAATCTTATACCTAAATTAATAATGGAAAATAATTAAATAAAATGTCAGCACGCAACGTATTCGTAATTTTCCAGCTATGACTGTGCGATTAGATACTCTGCGCTCGTTGCACATTTTAATTTTCTACAACGCTGATCATAGTGTACTTAGTTAAAAATAATTTAATGCACGTAACAAGCAGCCGGTGTAAGTCAAGGTGCAGATGTGAAGCCGACTGTAGCTACATCCGGCTGACTACTTGGAAACGAAATATTTATAAAGCTCCTTGATCGTGGCTTAGCTTCTACATTCTTAGAAATAAGTCTATCTTGATTAATTGTTGCTTGGTATCCTATAGTTTGTATTTGTCTTCACGCAGTGACCTTATATTTGTTAATAAACGGCAGGATCATCTTTTAATGGATGCTTGACGAAATTTTGAGTGTTTCGCAAAAGCGATACCATCCATTACAGTCGAAAGAGATACCAGTAAGTGCGTTCTTCACTTATTGCTATGACAACAAAAGTCGACTCGGAAACGGTGTTAATAGAATACATTTTGTGAATAAATATCCACGTCTTAAAGCTATTAACGAATATCAGTACCTCTATATAATAGAAGTGTAAAATATATCAATTAATACTCCAAATATGAAAATATTGAATATAATAATGAAAATATTTTTTCATTATTACACATATATATTTTATATAGAAAAAAATATTATTGCCATCATTTGATCATATTAATTTATCTAATTATATATTTCTGTGAAACATAGTGTATATGTATATCTTCTACCCATAATTTAATTGGATTCTTTTTTATGAATCATAAATTATATATCCTATTTTAATCGCGCTGGGTTGATGTTTCACGTACCTGTCGAACATTTTTATGAGACCCTAATAAAAACTAGTCTTAGTCGAGATTCAACTTATTAATTAATCAAGATTCGACATCGTTCGTAAATATCAGCTTAAAATTAACCGCTTTACTAAAGAAGATCTCCTAAAACTACATTTTATATATATGCGTCTTCTTAGTCCGCTAAAAGCATTTGGTTTGGTAACAATCTTTTATTAAACCATCATAATGCTGCAAATTTTCTTGCATCTTGATTATATTAAAATCTGCCAAAAGTGAGTCGGAATCGCACTCCGAGAGTTCTGCCCCAAAACAGACTCTACCAATAATATTATTGTCACATATGTACCTATTGGACTATATAAAAGAGTTAAGACTTACGTGTGTTAGAATTTTCACAACATAAAAAGCAAAACATAAGCAAAAAAAAAAAGTTATAACGCATTTCTTGGGTCACCCTTTTTTTTGTTCTAACAGACATTGTGTGACAATGTTAGGCCTATTATGGTTAAAAAGATAGAAAAAATAGCCCTTCAAAGAACGGATGGACGAATGGATAGTACATAATAATACGTGAAGGTGAGGGTTAGTAATAGGGTTCCGTTTTTGTAGTACAGAACCCTAAAAACGAATACATATACACTCTACATATCCTTAAAGGGTTAATTTAACATTTATGATTATTAAATATATATTGAAATTGAACAGATAGGCTAGGTAGTAGTAATAAGCTATTTCAAGCATCTAGCAACTGCTCAATTCGAAGCGTGACCTCAACACCACTTTTTGTTGAGCAGACACCTGATGTTAAGCAGACTAACCTCTGCTTATAACAGATACATTTCGTCACAAGTGACAAATTGCACTGCGCCCGTCACACCCTGAGACATACAGTTGTTAAGTCTCATGTGCCTCTAATTTTACTGGCACTCAAGGATTCTTAGACTGCTTCCGGAACACACTGTTAGGTGACCGACTTTCTACTTGAGGGTGGTAGCTAGCCAGGCGAGCATTAGCAAAATGCCCTTCCACCATGCGGTGAAGCTCAAGCCAGCGGTGGTGATCGAACCTTAGACCTGCAGCACAGCAGTCCATAGCTATTACCGCTCGGCCATCATTGCTTCAAAACTAACCACTTACTCGTATTTAACCAGTAAATGTAACCAGCAAGCTAGACACTACAATTAGCCTGTTTTGGTATGGACGTTTGTTGCAGTAGTATTTTTATAAAGTAAAGTATAATCCCTAGAGCGATACGTGTATCGGTTTTGGTGTTATTATTGAGTAATACTAAAGAATAAAGCTTCCCTCTGTGAGGAATAATTGATATATCCACCAAAGGATCTTGGTCAAATCCATTCGATCCAAACTTATTTCTACCAACAGTGAGGAGACATACTATTTGATTTAGCAATAAAGTTTATCAATGGGCTATCTTCAGCAAAGATACTTCGGAAGGATTTCATCGCAGTTTCATACTTTCTGCTACGAAGCAGTAGTGTGCAAACACTACTGTATAAAGGCATAAAGTCCATTGTAGTAAGTGTAATTACCGATGAAACGAAACATGAGAACTAAATTAATAATGTTGTAATGTTTTAACTCCCTATTAGATTAAACGAAGGTTTACATACAAAAATAATCTTAAGATAATAATATATGATAAATGATCGATTGACACACAGTCTATGACATAATGCTTAGTAACCAGTGTCGGTGATTCCCTTTGATGTTTCAATTTGGACAAGCAGATAAAATAACAATGCGGACATACATGAAAAATTGAAATCAATAGTAACCTTTTAATTGCAAAATGTCCATTTGCATTATCAGTCAAAATAGGCAATCTTAATAGCATCAGCGTATACGGTTAAAGCGTTTTTGTTGTGATAACTAAAGTTCTCAGAACTTTCTGGTTGTGCAGAGTGCACGTGAGTGATAGTAATCGGTTACTTATACAATTTACGGGTTAAGGACATTGAGCAAATTGCAGACTGTCTATTTCAAGTTTTCGAACCCCCAAAATTGATGAGCATCATTTGAAGCGACCACAGAAATCTAAATAAATAGGCACTAGGTCTAAATAAATAGGTGAATATTTATTTAAATTTATGTGGGAGCGACATATGGAAAAATACATATATATCTTGATAATATTTAAGTATTTTTAAAAGACAGATATTTAAAAAAAAAACGATCTTATTGTGCCTAATAATTAGATTTCAAATAGGTAAAAACTCCGGATCGTCCACTGCTGAACACAGCCTCCCTATGGTATTGCCATAATCTCCACGCTTGGCAGGCGTCTTGGGGATCGCAATGTAAGATGGCAGTTTCTCAGAAGGCGCTGCTGCCCACCTTCCAGTATTTTTCCCTTAGTCGCTTCTTACGACAACCAACGGGAAGACATGGGGAGGTGCAATTCTGACCCGGCACCCCACGGGGTTCTATATAATATTGTTCAAATATTGGATGGTTTTTATATGGATTAAGACACGGACTAACCACCCTGTGGACTGCTAACTTCAGAGCTATGTTTTCCGCAACACGTATGCTATTTGAAGCATACTTAAACGGCACGCCTACGAAAGCGTTCTCAGTTGCGACCGTGCAATTGCCACGTCAACGCGTAATAAAATAAAAAGAAAAAATTCCCTCCTACGCAATTTAATGGTGTGGGAAGAATTCCTCGACGTTGAGTTATAAAAAAGACAATATTACTTTTCACTAGTAAGTAAATTATGAGAAGATATATCAATTTATATATAATTTTGTGCAGAATTTGTGCCGAAGGCAAGTTGGTCCTAGTTTGCGACGCGCCAATTAGTCTATTTCGTTCTAGCTCGAGTTTTTGATATAGTTTTATCTCGCTCTTGTAAATCTTAGTGATGAGGTGTACATTGGTTGCGTTAGTGGCGATTATAATAATATATGCTATCGTTTATATTGTAATATCGTTGTGGGGTTCATTTTTGGGATTATTTTACTGTACATTATTATCAACTTAATATAGTTTCCAATAATCGAATGCTTAAATATATAAAGCCAATAATTCTATGGGAGTGAGTTGGTATTTTACGAGATTTATTTATAATTCTTGTAGATTTATGACTATTTTGTATTTAGTACGTAAAATGTCGTGAATGCTAGGACGTTTTAGTGGTTGTTAGAACTCGCCTCCAAAATCTGTAAGTATGGGTAAATCTGTCTGTACCTGTATCGGTGGTAGGGTATTCAGCAAAATCTGACCTAGCTAGTTAGTAGCTATTAACCTAGCTAGCACCTACCACCCTAAACTAAGAACCTAATTAGAAAAAGGTATAAGCTTATTGTATTTCTATCATTTGAGGTAAAAGTCATACAGGTCATACCTATATGACCCTCATACCATAAGGACGAACAAGCATTTGTTTACATTAGCGGCAAACTCGAAAGCAAATTCGCTTTTTATGCACACAGGTTTGCTGATCGAGCTCATACATCACTGAGAAAGAGTGGAGTTATCTGATTTTCTAGTTATTGATTACTTACCCATGTATGGCACATTTTTATTACACATAGTACTTACATTGGTCAAAGGGAACGCTTATTATAATTGAATGCAAGAAATTGCATGTAATATAGTTTTATATTATAATCGTATTGCACCAAATATGTTGTTTGTTTGTTTAGGGAGGACAAAGATGCTGGCTACCGCCTGTGCGGTCGTCCAGCTCCACCGGGTTTTGGGCGAGGGCCTGGCCCTACAATAGCCCGGGAGGGAGAAGTGCCGAAGGCACTTCTCCCGAGACGGGCGTAGAAGGCGAAAAGCGCTTTCTACCTCCGTCTCCTGCGGACGCCGAAAACGTACCGCTACTATAGGAGGGGTTGACAGCGAGCTCAAGGGCACCACTGTGGTTCGGACCTCGGCTTGTCTCGCTGTCGAGAGACATGGGGGGGATCGGAGCAAAATGCCTCTGTGCAACTGCAGTGTTGCACAATTGGGCCCTACTGAATAATACTCTTTGACTATTTGGAGAGCAATTTATCGTGACCTTGTTTTTGCCTCGAGCTCGCCGGCGAGCTCGGTGTTTGATTGTGTGACCTCTGATTACCTCACACCTGGGGATTTTACCTCGACGACTTGCGGATAACGCTAAAGCTGCCAATGTAATGGCTGCGATGGGGTCATCCGGGTCGTCTAATACCTGCCGTGGTCGGCGACGGGGGGGTTTGAAAAATGGGATAGAAGAGGCAGTCGAGTAGTTCGATGCCTGGAGAACCAATGGGTTCGGGTGGTGGGGCGCTCGATCAAAGTATCGGCGGGCGCAGTCCTTATTGAACTGCGCTAGAGAGGGAAGGTTTAAGTCGCAATGCAACTCGGTGTTCCGGATATACCACGGGGTGCCGGTTGCATTACGAAGAAAACGGTTTTGGATGACTTGAAGTTTATGAAGGTGGGCCTCACTAGCATGACTAAACACTACTGATGCGTAAGTCATGATGGGGCGGATGCAGGCAGTGTAAAGTGTCTTCTTATTACTAAGAGACATTTTACTCTCTTTGCGAAGTAGGGGACCAAGGCGACCCATTATGAAGGCCGCTCTGTTACGGACGGTTGTTATGTGATCTTTAAAGGTGAGATGACGATCAAGGGTGACTCCGAGGTATTTTGTTCTAGGAACCCAGGGAATGGGTTCGTCGAACAAAATAAGCGGTTTCGGGTAAGGGGAGCGTGTCTTCTCAGTAAAGCACATAGCTGTGCTTTTAGCTGGGTTGACCGCGATGCGCCATTTTCGGAACCAGTCACCGATCTCGGTGATGGCCCGTTGCATGACGAAATAGGACTGTCTGTTGATATGCCACCCAGTGGTGTAAATGGCGGTATCATCCGCATATTGGGCTAGGAATACTTTGGGCTGAGAGCGTGGGATGTCACTGGTATACAGTGCAAAGAGAATAGGTGATAGCACGGAGCCCTGAGGGACTCCGGCTCTGACTGGGTGGGGGGAGGAGAGGGTGCCTTCCACGCGATAGCGAAAGCTTCTGGCTTTAAGGAAGTCTTGTAGGATGAGCACAAGACGTTCTGGCACGCCAAATTGGTATAGCTTGTAGATCAAGCCGTTGTGCCAGACTTTGTCAAAAGCTTTCGCTACGTCGAGGAAGACTGCTAGCGTAGTCTGGGGTTTGGGGTACTTATTGAAGCCCTCAATGATGTGCTCCGTGAGGCGGTGCACCTGTTGGACGCATGAGTGTCCGGGTCTGAAGCCAAACTGCTCATCTGGGATAAGGTGGTGTTCCTTAGCATGGGACTGGAGACGGTTTGCAAGTAACCGCTCGTAAAGTTTGCCTAAGGCACTGAGGAGGCTGATGGGGCGGTAACTGGTGGGGTCAGATGAGCTTTTGCCTGGTTTGTGAATGCCAATGACATTTGCACATTTCCAGGTGTCTGGGAATAAGCAGTGGCTCATAGCAGCATTGAAGATGCTGACTAAGAGATGGATGAGAGGAGGAGAGAGGGTTTTAAGAACCCTGTTGGAGATGCCATCGGCACCGGGGGATTTGCGCGGTCGGAGGGCCTTGATCAGTCTCTCCACCTCAGCGTAAGTCGCTAAGGTGATTGGTGGGAGTTCAGAGGTGACCACAGAGCTTTTACGTTCGACTTCAGCATCCACCGAATCGAGGTGAGCTTGGTCAACGTGATCTACGTTAGGGGAACACTGAGCCTCTAGGCTATCAGCTAGGCACTCAGCTTTGTCTTCGTCAAAGAACGCTGGGACTAGTGGGACTGGTCTGTATAAGGGAGGCATGTCGTTATGGTTACTTCCTTTCAAGCCTCGCGCCAAGTCCCAGTAAGCATGGTGGCTTGGCACGAGGTTTGAAAGTTTATCGCCCCATTGTTGATCACGCAACTCAGACATGCGACTTTGAACCATGCGTTCAAAGTGGCGTTTCTTAGTTTTGTTCTCTTTACTGGGGTAAGAGTCGTAATGTCGGGTCACTGCTTTACTCTCCGTCACCAATCGTCTCACATCCGCTGGAATGACAAGGCGCCGGTCGTCCGGCACTATGACCTCCTTTGCGGATGCACCTACTACGGTGGAGAGGTGATTGGTGAACGAATCGATCGCAAGGGTTACGTCATCTTTTGTCAGGATGTCGTCAGGGATCTTGTCTAGGTCCGGTGAACTGATAGCCTTTAGGGCATCGCCTACTTGCTTCCAGTTCACTATCGTCTTAGTGGGGCGGGGGAGGTCAGTCGTTGGGTCGGGACCTAGTCGCAGTATAATGGGTCGGTGGTCAGAGTGAAGCTCGTGAACCACTTCTATGGAGCGTAACCGGAGTGTTACGCCTCTGAATAGTGCCATGTCAAGCAAGTCAGATCGGTGGTCTTCCATATAAGGGTAGTGAGTGGGCTCAGTGGGCGCAATTATGTCAAAGTTAAGTTCTGCGATTAGGTTTTCAAGTGCAATACCTCTGGGATTGTTGACGTTACAATTCCATAGGATGTGCTTACTGTTGAAGTCGCCAATCAGAATGACGGCGCTTCCTAATGAGAATAGGGCTTCTAAGTCAGCTCGGACGATCGGCTTTTTGCAAGCTTGGTAACAGGATGCTATGACTATAGGTTGATGACCAGTCATAGCTAGGAGGCAACAAGATGCTTCCATATTAACAAGAGTCGGGGTAGGTAGGGGAATGCAGTGCAGGGACCTTTTGTAATAGATAAGAGTGCCTCCCCCACGGGAGTTCACTCTATCATCACGTACCGTTCTGTAATTGGCAAACCTAGGGTTCGCCTTCCCCGGTTTTAGAAAGGTTTCCTGCACGCATATGATATCGATAAGGTGGGTACAACAAAAGTCGTGGACGAGGTCACGTTGTCTGAAGAGGCCGTCAGCGTTAAATGACGCTAACGAAACTGAGTACGGTTTCGTGCGTTCGGTTGTACTACCCATAGTGGTTGTACTGGGGAGGGGCCTGGGGAACGAAGCGCTTAAGGGCGCTAAGTAAATTCGCGTGTTCCAATGTGTATTGGATCACGTCCGCTGGGGATTGAGCGTATTGCATCTTGTGGAATAGCTCTTGTACCTCATTGATGTCAACCGACATAGCCAGATCGCTGACTAGGTTGATTGCCTCTTGAAGAGGGGCAGCCATCAATGGCATAGGTGGAGCTTGTGGCCGGGAAGCGGCGCGGGGAGGCGCGCGAATGGTGTTGGCGACGGGTGCCGGGAGCGCGGGGCGAGCCGGGGCCGGTGCGCGGGCAGGGGCCGCGGCGCGGGCGGGTGCGGGCGCGGGTGCGGGCGCGCGGGCCGGGGCGCGGGCGGTAGCGACGGTCTTAACCATACTGGGTGGTTTAGACCATGCGTTACGGGCTGGGAGCGGCGCGGGTATTACCTGTGAGGCAGGTACTACCGTTAGTTTAGGGCTTACCCGTTGGTAACGGTCGTAAGAGGGACGGGTCGGCCTATGCCTTGCCACCCTGTGGTTCACTCGTGGTGCTTTAGGGCAACCACGGTAATTCGCGGTATGCCCTTGAGCACCGCATAAAACACAGCTGGGTGGGTCCGGTGAATCCCGGGTGCGAGTGCACGCTGCTGTCGCGTGATCGCCTAGGCACTTAACGCACCTAGCGCGAGCGAAGCAGAAACGGGAGGCGTGCCCGTATAGTTGGCAGTTATGGCACTGCGAGGGACTCCCATTTTTGTATGGGGCTTGGACATCGAGTCCTGAGAGGCCACAGACCTTTTTTAAATTAAAAATGGCCTTGCCTTCAGGTGTACGATCTAGTACTACGAGTACTAGATCGTAGGGACTGCGGTCCTTCCCGCTGTACATGCGGTGAACTGCATGTACGGGGAAGTCTTGTGCCTTCAGGTCGGCACATACCGAATCGGTATGTACCTCCTTGGGCACACCGCGGATGACCACTCGGAGGACTTTCTCCTCTTCGAGCGCATAAGTATGAAAACTTATGCTCTCTTTACGGAGGAGCTTTGTTAGCGCTCTGTGGTCGCTACTGGTGGGCACTTGGACTTTAATGCCCTGCTGCGTGGAGCGGGCATTAGTGTAATGGATCCCACGATCCGAAACTAAACGGGACAGCATGTCCCATTTGGTTTTGTCCTGAATGAACAGGGGTGGAGGCGGTTTTTCGCGGCGCGCGCTCGCGTCCTGAGGGGACGCGGCAGTAGTGGCCGGAGCGGAGGGAGGAGACGCGGGGCGCGGGGCGGGGGTCGGCTTCTTGCCGGAGGCGGGGGCCTTAGCGGGTGCCTTGGCGGGAGGGGCGGAAGTTGCGCAACTAGCGGCTTTAGGAGCACGCTTGCGTTTGCGGTCAACGACGGTATAGCCGTCGTTGTCGGAGTCCGAGTCAGTGCGTAAGGCGCGACTCGGATCTACTTCCATCTCCGTTTCGGAGTCCGAAGTGGGCTCGACAACGGCGATGGAGGGACGGGTGCTCGCTGGCCTCCCGATCGGTGAGCGCGAGCGAGACCTCTCACGGGGAGGGGCTGCCACCGTGCGTCTATTGTCCGGGCCCGGGGCGGGCGAAAGCGGGCTGTCCTCTGAGAAGGACCGGGTCAGAGGAGGGACGTTGGCCTCCGGGATTGAAGTCCCGGAGGGAGCAATAAGAGTGTCCGTGAGGCGGGCACTCGCTTCCTCTTCTAGGAGTTGCATATGAGCAACATACAGATCGGGGTGGCGGAGGGCGAAGGTCTGAAGGACCTGCACCTCACCGTTAGAGGGACGGGACTGCATCCTGAGGGGAATACTCAGGACGCCCTATCAAGGGTTTGAATTCCCTCACACACCTTGTGAGCTCACTGTGTGAGAGGGAGTGTGTACCTAGGGTGTGCCCTAGTTGTGTACCCTCTCCGAGCTTTTTTCTCGGCGGAGAGGGGTGCTCCTAAGCGCTACTCCGGGGTTGACTAGGGGTGACCCCAAGGCCAGTAATCCCGGAGCCCAGCTTGCTTCGGCTGACCCGTGAAGCGGGAAAGGCCACGGTGCAAGGTTAAACCAAAACAACAACAGTGGTCGTTGTCACCGTAGGGTGTCACACTGCGACCGCAGCAAATGGCGGATTTGATCGTTCAGACGGGTTTGGCTGACGCTAGCCCACGCCTGAACGACGTCGCTTAACAGCACAAAGTGTGTTGTTACGCGACTGTTACTATGTTGTGTCGGGTAGTAAAGTGGTGAAATGCGCACCGAAAAGTGCGGTCAAAACAAGACCACCAGCCCGATATGATGTTGTTCGTCCGAAACAAGGGACTTGGGTAGGTGGTAATGCCTGACGTCTTAGAGCGCCTCTGCGCGACGGCACGGCGAGCTCGTAGCTCGCGTTGCTCGGCGTTCGGCGGCTGCTCAGCTTCTGCACACAAAACAAAAACTTCGTCAGGACTGCGTATTCCAAGGCACTGGTCTGCAACTAGCGTCGGAACGATGACCCGAGTGAGACGGCAATAGTGCGGGGACTATTGCGGTCTCACTGGGAGATACTGGCGGAGCTGTAGACAGGTGTGCACGGCGTGGCGGCACAGGTCGGAATGGATTGTGTGACCAAATATGTAGATAATTATCGATTATTATAACTGTCAGCGTCCCATCCCTAGTAGTTCACTTGTTATGATTTATTGCTTTGTGCGGACCAATCATGAAGCATCGCCGCCCCCCGCGCGTCGCAAAAAGTTTCGGAATTGTTTTCACTGAGATAATTGTCCGTACGCAGTCCACAGGGTGGTTAGTCCGTGGATTAAGATAAAATAACTAAAAAAACAGATCATCTGAGAGGATACCGCCACAAATTTCAATTTAGATTTAACGATTTCAAAAATAAAAATAACTCAGTGAAACCCATTCAGGACAATTTGCTTAGGGTATATATGAAATTCTTTAAAAAATATGTAATGGATATGTATTGTTGATATTTTTATTTATAGTAGGTATGTATAGATAATAATATTAGATTAATTAAACAGTGTAATTATCCATCCGCATACGATGGTTAAATAACGATAGGAAAAAATTGCTGATTGTCATGTTAGCTCAGTCAGTCAGAGCATACCCCGGCTAAAGGGTTGCATAACCCGGGTTTGAATCCCGCACGTGACTATAAATTTTCCTAAAGTATAATAATATTATATAAACAATTTTATAGTGTAATTATATTATAAAATGATTATCATACCAAATTTTCTAGAAAGTACATCATTCATGACTTCACTTTTATTGATTACTAAAATTCGTCTACCGAATAGGAAGTACCAAAACCACAAAATATGATAATAGTGATTTTGATGGATCCAAAAGTCCGGCACTGCATCATCTCACATTAAGTTACGCGTTTTTTACCAAGTCACTCGTTTTTTTACCTTAAGTCTGTAATTAGTTTAAATTCTGTTGACTCATCCGA
Source organism: Plagodis dolabraria (assembly GCA_963854805.1). Classification (NCBI taxonomy): domain Eukaryota; kingdom Metazoa; phylum Arthropoda; class Insecta; order Lepidoptera; family Geometridae; genus Plagodis; species Plagodis dolabraria. The sequence continues at coordinate 19,580,417 of OY978457.1, read as the reverse complement.
TTCTATTGACGGTGAACCAGTGATGGAACACAGGATTTTGTACAGTCAGCATATACATTCTACTGATATTTTATTGCTGTAGACTAAGTTAAATGTGTTTTTTTGACTACCTCTTCTGAGAAAAAGTTACAGTAACTTGTTATCATCATCAAATAAGGCCGCAATGAACACAATAATAAGCCACTTGTATCTATTGGCTCCCCGCAACTCTAAAGGTTCTTCTCTTCAGCCACATCTTCAGCCAACCTAGTAGGGCTCTGCATCTTCTGATGTAATGTGGTAACCACTCGAGTACCTGTTTTCCTTATCGGTTCTTCGACATAGTGGCCTCTCAATGGCTCATTGCAAATTTTAACGGTGACTTTGGTTCTTCAGCGAATTCTTAAAGTCAGATTTTATCGCGTAAAGAAACTCCGAGCATGTTTCTCTGCATAGCTCGTTAAACTATTCTGAACTTGTTCCTAACTGCCATAATTATGAAATGTCTCAGCGCCATCCAAATCTTAATGGTAACTTTTAAAACTAGCGTCTCTGTGTTCTGAAGACCTGTATTTGAAATACGTTAAATTACGTTTAAAACCCGTAAAAATCTCCGCCGTTTAGAAAAAAAATCCTTAACGGAATTCACTAAAATCTGAAGAGAAACGCGATATATAGAGGAGAATAGGAAATATGTCCGAGACATTTGAAAGTATTTATGCCCAGGCTGAAATGAAAACGCTTCGCTCTGTCGGTCAAAAACATACAATATATATCATTATAAATAGGATTCTGATTATTTATATCTTAATACAAATTTAAAAAACACTAACTAAACACTACTGCTACAAATAACGTCCCAATATTCATAAGTATAATTAAAAGATATTTTTTTATTGCTGACGTTACTTGTGCTTAAAAGGCTATTTAATACTTCTCGCTCGTAGCCTAGCTTGCATTATCATTTTAAAATAGTCCGTAAATGAATAGTTACATACGACCAAACTATAGGTAATTACGACCACAACTGTAAAGCCAAAGTTGTGAAGAATGTAAGTAAATCTAAATGTAGGACACATAAACTCACATGCAACGTGATATCATCATGTTTGTCATAATAGTCATGTTGTTTTCATATGAATATATAAAAAAAAAAATGTTGCATCATAATAATAAATAATAATTGAGATGCACCAAACATGTTAGAATAATTTCATATTATTAATACCGTAATTATTATACCCAAAAACATAAATACATCTTTGACCCCAAAGGACGAAAATGAAGAATGGTTAATTCGCGTTTCTACGAAAATCGGTAAGGTAAGAAACCAAAACTAAAATATGAACAATCCGCCCAGGCTATTATTATACGTGAACATCAGATAATTCATTATTGAATCGTTAAATATGTACCTATGTATGGTAACATATGTTAACTTTCATGAATATTTATCGTGTACCACTAACTGGCCTTACGTAAATATAACTTTTAATGACCAAGGCTTATCCAAAATCGATCGAAGAAATCGAAGCATGATCAGAATTTTCAAGTCTTGAATTTTAAAGTAAATGGTCAGGGCAAATAATGAGGGGTTCTTTTCTCAGATGCATCGAACTGATTAGAGTGGTATGTTAGTGCAATTACGTACACATACGAAGGACCTTCACGTCGTTAAATATTTCAATAATGAGATTTTTGCAACTGATTATAAAAACACAATTTATAACCTATTATACCATAACTATATACCAACACATCCTTGTCAGCATAATCATTAGCCGTATTTTACCTAAAGAATGAATATTGCCCAAGGATTTAGCTCCCTGCCATTATAACATTGTCATCATTATGATAAAATATTCATATAATATGCCAAATATTTTATTTTATCTCAAATACTATCAAGAGAATTTCAATTACAACCTTAAAGGATAAGATCATCGTGATCACAAAAAATAAATCTTGCGAGCAAACATTACGACATAAACAAACTTTCTGAGGTTTCATCAAATCTTCGCGAGTTTTAAATATTTATGTATAGATAAATCCCATTAACTTGGTACGCCTCCAATCAACGGAACCAACAAAAATCCAACCATTAATAAAACACGTCGATAACCGCTTCCCATCAGTGATTTTATGTGGGCAAACACAGCTATGGTACAACAACATTCACACCATGAACTCGTAGCTCCGTTGCGAGCTATAAAAATATTCCATGCCACAGCCGCCTCGTTCCTAAGTAGCCATATCTACTACCATTAATTCCTTACTCTGCAAGCCAGGCAATTTCTTATGAAAAACTGGTTCGTATCTCATGAGAAACACACATTAATAACGAGTCGATGCCCCGCTCTAGCAGTCCTTTCAAATTGTAACACTTGTATCATCAAACATGTTTGGCAAAGTTAGTTCAAGAACTATTTCTATATTGAACGTTGTTTTATCTTGACGCTCATATGCAATTATGATTGGTTCAAGACTACATATAATAGAGACCTGGTGAGCCTCCATGCTCGTTCCGATCGCTCAAGGGGCCACAACAAAAAGGGATATCAAATTAATACTGAATCCATAATAAATCAAAAGGAGGCAGGTGGACTCGGGCAAAAACAAGAGATTCGCCTACGGACTTTAGAAATTATCATCTTGTGGACCGAACCAATCATAACAACGTATCGGAATTTATCTCCTTAAACAATGTTAAATTGGCAGCGGGAATCTGCAATATCCCAAACGGTCCCAAAATGCAGTTTTGATTCCGCTTGAGGCCAAGCCGAAAATCGTCACGCGATATTCAAATTCCAAAACTCTCTCGTGACACAATAAATGCTGCAAAGCTTTTATTACGAGTATAATGTTATGCATACTTTCTGGAAAGACGGAAAATACTTAACAGATCAGACTAATATAGTTTATATTTCGATTGGTTTCTACCGCTGACTAAAAAAGCTTACGTTTGAAATCGTGACCAAGACTCTAGAATAATTAGCCCGATACACCGTACGCAAACCTCTCGTTGATTTCAAAGTATCTTTTGAAAGTTCTCTCTGACCGATCACTGAGCCGTTGCGCAATTTTTATTTCGTACACTCTATTCCTTTCGACATTAGGACGCATTTATTTGCATCCTGTACACCTGCAGCGAAGAAAATAAACTGAGTTTTTTATTTGTTAAGAAATAAGTCAAAATGCTGCCGTTGGGTATCAGATATCAGCAAAATCTGGTTCCCGAATCTGCGGTCAATGTATTATTTGGCAATTCATTAAGCGCAGGGCTCGACGTGTTTTTATTTAAATGTCGTGCATTCTTAATAGCTTTTTAGTACCTGTAACGATTAGATCAGCTGTATTAAATTCTGAGGTACACTTTCAAATATCGCTGAATTTATTCACATCTGTTCGAAAAAGTTGGTTCTAAATACTAACGGATACCATTTTAATATGTTTTAGATTATTCAGATGCTATTATTTTTAAATCGATTCTATCAGGTAAACGTATTATTCAAATTACATTTCAGAGGTTTGCGTGTTATGTTGCAAAGTGTTTTTGTCGCTATATCAAACCAATTAAGTTTTGGATTCGCGTGATTCGGATTCACAGACGTAGTTCTAACATTTTCCTTAATGTCTGCTTCTTTTGTATCTATGTGTGACCAATTAAAACAATGGACATATAAACCGAATTACAATTAGTAATATTTAGTTCTCAGTAACTCATTAAATTAAATTGATGACATGTAAACGAACATGTAAAATTCAAATTTTCAATTACTCATAATGGGTTATATATACCTAATCATTTACATTAATCTTGCATACGGTATCGAAGTAAAAATAGACATATAAAGCTTATCGTTGACTAGCAACCGCATACTTTAAGTTTTGTGTTAGCAATAATCGTCGGTGGAAAAATGTTTATAGATAACAAAACTTTATCTAAAATGTCAATTACAATATGCATTAATTGTATTCCTTAAGAAATATATACAGATTTTTTGTTCAAGATTGTTAAAGTAAAAGTTACGTTAGATGTTCAAATCAGACAAAACGTTAGTTATAAAACTAATTAACATGTACATATACAAATAAAAACATTTTCAAATTGAATTATTTTAGATTGAACTAATACACTCACGCATAACTTAAATCATATTTTATTTTTATTATCTCGAAAGACTAAGCTGAGACCACATATTTTATTTTACTACAATCTTTAAAGTTCTCTAGTTTCTTTTACTTTTATCATATTCTTTACTATGCCTGTTGTTACCTTTTAATTAATAAACATGCGTTTTTGGAATGAAAATTACTAGCGTATTTTTTTTTTGCGCAGGCATTTAATTTAATTTGCAATTCATTATCCTAATCCTGTAATGATAAGTCCTGCACTGACTTTCAGCTTGGGCATTTCCCTCTGCCAGCTTCTACCTAAGTGATATATTACTTTTTAAAATACTGGGCGAGATTTTTGTATTGCCAACATCACTGCGGTATTCATTAGGTTATAGTATTACTATTAGAACTTATAGTTTTACTGTTTTTGAATTCTTATGCAACATAACAAACACACGCACACTTTTGATAAGGTTTTGGCCATCTCACGTGTTTGTTGAAACACCGTTGCAAACAGTTTAAGTAATTAAATATCATGGCCAACTTTGAAACAATAGGGGTTTCTCTACCTCAAGTTAATGTTACAGAACATGTATCCTCTGCTGCATCCGTTTATTCCATCAAATTTAACCTTTATGTGTATTAAGTTAAAGTACAACACGAAGTAACTGCTCACTTAGCTGCGTGGGTTGAAAGACGTATGCTTATCGTCAATTTAGCATTTCTTTGCTACTTAATCCAGTTTTTAAAAGCCATAAAGCTTGTAACTACATTTTGTATTGCTTGTTTTGGAATAATACTTTACTACTGTATGTCCGGCATTTAGTAATTTACGGCTTTGTAACGCTTTATATCACTTTGGTTCTATTTTTAGTGTTGTTTCGCTGTTTATTGTTTGACAAATCACATTTCTATTAACATTTTAATGTAAGTCTTGAAAAATACCTATTAACTTATTTATGATGTTTTTTGGTATATTTTACTTTAGACATGTTTCTTCGATTACTGTTCAATCATTGGATTTAAAAATCATTGGGACGTTTGAATTTATTATCTACTATCTCAAACTGTCCCACGCTGTAGAAACTCCACACAAAAGAGACAAGCACATGCTTCAAAGTTTAAATTTACGTGGCACAAGGCTTGCTCAAGAGCTCCGCTTGAAATATTTCCTAGTGGTTTCGAGGAGTCTCAGAGAGCAAACACTGACCGGTCTTTGTCCAAACAAACTCTAAGACCGGTGCTGGCACTGTAGCCTCAAGCCTATACTCACATTGCGCGACAAGAATATTTGTATTTACATTAACATCCTCTGCTGTTTGAATATGAATATTGTAATTACAGGTTACGACGTCTTCGGATTTAAGTTGACTCTTAATATCTTTATAAACGTCCTATAATCTATTAATTTTAAAAATACATGTACCCTATTATGTGAAAACAAATACTCGAAAGAATTTACAGTACACTTAGAAACAGCTTTTTAAATATTATACAGTTTAAAAGATGTGCTAGTTTAAAATTGTGGTGTTAAACTTCTTCGCCTAGTAGTACCGAATTTTATACCAAAGCTTAATTTTTGTATCTTGTACCTAAAACGTTTCTATTTAACACTTTTTTAAGTATTTTTTATTTAGTTCAATTATGTTACATAATTGTATATATGTATATTGACAATATCTATTTCCAAACAATAACTGTAGCTTACATTGTTTGAAAATATTTAAAAAATGTACAAGAAACATTAGAGGCCATTGTTGATTTAGAAGATAGAAGAAAGGCATCTCAGGAGACTTTCCGTATAGCTATTAATCATAAGACGACGTCTCTCAGATAAAATTCAAGCGGTCTCTCACACAGGCATAAGTAATGTTCGAGGCACAGCATCACATATAAACAACTTTTGGAACAGGTAGAAAGCATCTCCTATTTTGAGAATTTCTATATAAATACCTGTTAACACATGCCTTCTTCATCTCAAAAAGACTTGAGAATATTCTGTACTTAATTACAGTATTGCGTAATTAAACATATATTTTACTTATCCCAATATTGTTGATAATAAATATTATAAAGAGCTATATGTTTACGGATTTGGTAAATGTCCAATGCTTTGCATTACCTCTAATGCTGCCATGGAATAGTTACCATGAAAATAAAACCTGAACCAATATTTATGTTCGTGTTTCTATTTGATTTCTACTAAAATTTTCACTTTACCCCTCACAGCCAATCCTCAGAGGTTAATTATTATTGAAATGCACCGGGATACGTCTAAATAGATTAGAAGTAATAATGTGTTCAGTATGTTAGGCTTATCGATCGCAACGTAGTCTAATTTAGTAGATGTATTCAGTAACGTCGTATATAAATGAATATTACGCAATAGTAAGGTAAGTCAAAGGAACCATGTTACAAATATCAGATAATATACAATTGCTCTGATTTTATTATTAGAATTACTTATGTGCCATAACTTGTGTTCTGTATGATTAATCAAAGATCAAATTAAAACACTAAGTTATCAGTCGTAATTTGGAGACAGTGGAATAAAATATGAGAAATGAGTGAAGTTGATGTTATCTTGACTACCCACGGGGTTAAATCCCATAGCTGAACCGGTTGTCCTTGGATGATAAAGGTACCTCGCCTGGTAAGGCTTGTCTCTCCCGCGTAAGGTATAGAAAGTTTCATATTTTAAATCTTGTTCACCAATTTCAACTAAGATTCTAGTTAAAGGCTTAATAAATGATGTTTAGGTTTTGGTAATACTTCTGTTGTAATCGCTCTAAAATATCGACAGACCTAAAGTGAACTACTTTAGGTCTATATTATCAATGAAAATACGGCGGATTATAAACATTTTTGATTAAATAATTCTCCAGAAACTCAGTGACGTTTCTTTAAACATGGTTTAAAATTTAATTAGTGGTTTCGGAATACATTTGTTATAAATGACAGGTAGCATAACAAATTCAACATTGAAAGCGCTGCGGTCCAAAAAGTCTGTGCTTAATCCCTTTAAAGTAAACCTCTCGGATGGATTCACTCAAAAACCAAACGGCTTAGAATGTTACAGGTTTGAAAAGGAAATAATCATGTTATTTATTACCACTGTCTGAGAGAAACCATCTTTAATCTTTCCTAAGCACGTAAGGAACGATTTTATGGAAGATTAAATCTTTGATTGACTTTTGAAAAGTTCGGGATGTGATTTGAAACTAAAAAAGCAGATTCAGAGTTCTAAAAAAAAAAATCGTGTTTTTTCAATGTACAGTTATTTTATATGTCACCTGATACTAATTACAACGAGTTTTATCTCTATAAACCAGCCTTAAAATTTTACTGCTTTACAGTAGTAATAAAAATGACACCTCGTCTGCTATAAATACTCTAGGTATTGGCTAGCTTTGTAGTATTGGCTAGCTTTGTAGTATTGGATTATAATCGTTTTGTCCTAATAATTTTATTTCTTCCACGTGCATTCACATTCGAACTTCTTTGTCTTATATTAGTTGGTATTCCTAACTTCTTATGAAAACATTATGATTGATTCACTGCAGTAGGTAAACACACTCAATTTTGTTTTTTATATATGTGGTAATGAAAAAAACACTTACGTGGCACTATATATGATCAAAGAACTAGCTTAACGAGTTCTAACATCTTTAAACATCTTTCCCACATGTAAATGCTCCAATAAAAACATCTTCGATACGAAACGATTACAGTCAATTACATAAACCACTAAAACTGGATTTATGACTAAACCAAAATTAACACTCTCCTACTTGGTTGGTCTAATTGCACCCTTACGTATAATAAATCATATAACTTTGTATCGACGCAACAAAACTGTAACAAGGATTCTTCTAATTGGATACGTACGTGGCCTATCAATATATTTTGATTAATGGTATACAGAGTCCTCAGTATAATTGCCAGAAACCATCATGAATCAACTGCCAGTGTTATAAATCTGATAAGTAGAACTTGTCCAACCACTTGGAATATTACTTCTCAAGATACTCTCATAAGATGAACACTCGGTCCAGTTTTTATATCTTTTTCTAGCTAGCGACAATTTAAGAAACACTGTCTGTCTTCGTTTTATCTATAAATATTTAATCTTATCAGTACATTTAATGAGCATACTGAACAGGGCTGGGCACAATATTTTTTTCCTTGTGTTGCAGACACATTCAATATCATTATTTTACGTGCTAACTTCAACTTCACTTTTGATTATTTAAGTACATGATAACTTTTGCTATGAGAATTAGTAGATCCTATTCATAGTTCCAATAAAAGAAAAAAAATTAGGAATCAGGTTCCAGAACCTATGAACCATGAAAGATTGTGTTTTGAAACTGTTCGTGCGTGATCAAAAGGGGCGATATTCTATACTTATCCATATCAAGTGACGTCTTTTTCTGATGTCTGCATGGCGCCATTTTTTTTTGTTAAACTTGAGCACTGGCTAGAGTTTGACCGGTGTAAAAAGTAATAAAACATGGGCAGCGCACAAAAACAAAGTTACGGTAAAAAATGTAATTGTAGATAATGCACATGATGGGCATGAAATTATATAAGTTTGAATTTGACTGTAAAAACCATAAATAGTAATATTACGTTTGTTGTAAAAAGTAACGCAAGGTCAAACTAATTATGGTACCTGATATTTTTGTCTTGGAAGTTAGTACTCAGGCGCTAAAAGTGATCCAGAAAAACTGACTTGGATTATTATAGACGCAAGCTTCTTACTTTATAAGTAGTACCTATTTCATGTTTCATGACCGTAATTTAAGTTGAAATTTTTTAATTGTACAGCCCCATGTAATTTCGGCAGTTTTGTAGAAAGAGATTGTTTGTTACGGGAAAATTCAATTCGCGAACTTAACGAAAGACACATTTTAGGTAATATGCATAAGTATATTAAAGCATAAAATACTCTGAGTTTCTTTTAGACGGAGGCAAAATGTACTTACTGATGTTGGGTAGTTAAAATAAGAGGCTCAGTACTGACAATTTTGAGAAGGCTCAAGCCAACACACCTGACACAGCAAGTACCGCCTTTACGGAACTTGAAGTAAGTACAATGAATGTTTGCGTCAGTCAGAGGTGAAATTGTGTGTGAAGCGGCAGCGGCGTGCCGTCGCTCCCATTACGTCCACCGCTTGGACAGTGTGCGCGCCGCCAAACCGGCTGCGGACGCACTGGTGTATGTAGCTGCCAAGAAATAAGAAACATTTCAAGGTACCCACACCCTGAAAATGTTTCTTATATCTTACCATTAATAGCTGTCTCAGACAAGATTTTTTCCTTTGCTGACGTTTGCAAATGGTCCATACCTGACATAGTTATTTTTTTTTTTTATTGCTGATAGGTAAGCCTTTGACCACAATCTCACGTGATGGTAAGTGATGATGTGGTCGAAGGTGTTAACAGGCTTAACCTAGAATGACTGGCTTTCAAGGACAGCTGCCGGACACACCGTTAGGTGCTTGGCGACAGATTTTCAACTTGAGGGTGGTCGCTAGTCGCAAAAAAGCCCTTCCACCATGCGGTGAAGCTCAAGCCCGCGGCGGGATTCGAACCATGGACCTGCTGCGTGGCAGTCCATAGCCAAAGCCACTGAGCTATCACTTCTTCAAAAAGTTAACAATGCGAATGAAAAATGAAATTAGTATATATGACTGATATCTATTTTTTTTTTAATCTTAAACGAATTTATAGATTCTTGTGACAAAATATTATAAAATTAGCACATATTAGCAGAATGTAATGGACTGATTATTATATTGTAAAAGAACTTTTGAAACGTGGAAGTTAATATAAACATGATTGAGAAACAAACAACATCAATAAAAATTTGTCATCCGTAGAGGGCATCTACGTAATTATATCCTTCAGTTGACCCACAGTAATATAGTAATTAAAGAAATTGGATGGGGTGACTGAATAGAGTCTACCCATGACCACGATCATTAAAAATTATTTGAATCTTTGGGATAAAAATGATGATAAATATACGCGATTTAAACCGTTTAAAGTTGTTTAATTACTATGTGTAATAATCGCGAAGACCTATCACAGATATTTCTGTGATGCTATATTTAGCATCATTTTAATTGATTGAATTTATAGTATAGTAGTCATAATATGTTCATCTGAATGGTATTACTATAGTTTAAGTATCGATATGCACTCAATAATTTAAAAAAAGGTTCAGTAACATTTAAACCAAATTGAAACAAACCACCCAAGAAATATCAAAACAATCCGAGTCTCACAACTACTACCACACCGCGCCATGGTCCAACCTCTTCGGTTCGCTCCATTAGTATTTTCCATTTATTTTTTGTCCACGTACCTGTCCGACTTTTGGGGATTTGACTTTTTATAACGACGGCCGCGCGACGCATTCAAAATTTCTTTACACGACGAGAAATAAATGATGCTGCGTGGAGCTATGCCACTTGGACTTTATTATTTTTCGATTAAGTTTTTGTACCTAATACCTTTTGGAAATAAAATAACAATCACTTAATATATTACAGTCATTTCCTTCAAATCTTCAGTATAATTAATCGTTATTGATGTACTAATATATCTTGGCATATTTACCCCAATTTTACAATTCCTTACTTCCCAATTTCTTACTCTTTTTTATTCCGAAACCCATTTAGAAAAGTGTATTTTGATATATTTGATTATAATGAGTGCATATCGATATTGGTCAGTTGATTAGTTTTAATCTCTTACGTGTGCAATCTATGTATAATTTAATTTTGATTAAGTGCTCAACAGTTTCTATAACGTGTTTTTCTTTTGAGTAAAATTTTTCATTACCAAAATTTATTTCCATTACAATAGTTGCTTATTCTGGTACATACCTCTAGTAAACGCTCTTTACCAATTTTTCATTGTCACATAGAGAAAGACGTTCAGCGTAGGTAGCGTCTAGATCATTACTGTTGACTATTTTCACTGTAGACCCACCGTCTGGCTTAGTTAAATACAAACAAAATCTATCAACATTGTAGAACTATATCACAATTATTATTTTGTGGTACACTCCTTGTGATACTAGAACACGGCACTCAGATTAAACCTGATAGAGAATACCTTATAGCGACAGAGGTGCAATAGTAACTTATCTGGTTTTTGGTACAGTAATGATTCATTGTACTACCTGTGTGGTGATTGAAGGCACGCCCACATAGAATCTATTAACAAATCGTAACTACTTCGGTAATGACGTTGTATTTTGGTAAGGGCTGTGTTGCGTACAATACTGAGTAAATGAAAGACAACTTGATGAGCAGCTACAACCTAATGAATATTTGAATTTCGTGCTTAGAAGTGATAAAAAGCTCAACAAGTTTTTTATAACAATCTTATCTAATCAAATTAAACGTAACAAACAAAGAAGAAAAAGTTAATATAAGCTAATTGCTTATATGCAAGTGATGGGCATATAATAAAAATAAGTGCATTGAATGAAGAGCATTATTTAAACTTATTTTAAAGTGAGATTACTCTGAGAGGTTTCTAAACAGTGAGAATATTTTTTCTAAGATTCTAACAAAGCAAGTATGTTCAAAAGAAACATTTTACGTTGCCTTGTCAGCATAAGTAACCATTGACATCTCATTTAGCCAAGCAAAAAGCTAATGAGAATGCTAATTCAGTACCAACCGTTGCAAAATGTGTGCTCTGTCTCATTTGCATGATGTCAAATGCTTCAAGTGTTTAGCTACTGACTGTAGAACTGGTCGGTTTAAGAAATAAACTGACTTGATTATTAGTTCCGTCGAGCTGTAGACGTTTGACAGCACTGTAACTAATTGGTAAGGCAAAAGTCTTATTAAAGTTTCTCTTACCTTTTTCACCCGTGTGGAATGAATATTACTGTACATTGGGTGTTTTCATGTTCCATACCCAAAAGGCTAAACAGAGTCCTATTATTTAGCTCTGCTGTTTATACTTGCCATATATGGGTCTCTTGCTCATAAGCTGATTAAGATGCAAACCTGAAATTTTGATATTTTTATTGAATATTGATTCAAGAAAAAGTATAAATTACTTTTCAGGCCAAACATAAAAAGAACTCTAGCATTTGGCGAGTTAAATTTTAAGATTAGCTGAAGGGCAATGTCTTAACATTTTAACTAGAACAACATATTTAGTCCACGTTTTTCTTACATTTTACAATAAAGTGTTATCTATCCATAATATAATCATATATTATATTATATATATATTTTATTTTATAGTGAATTTTAGCTTACATTTTATAATATACTCTCTAGAGTATGTGCATTCTATTTTTAACAGTCGTGCATTGATTGCGCTTTTCTATAGGAATAGTAGCATAACAATAAATCGAGTAACAGGAAACCAGCTTAGTTGCCTGTAAAGAGATAAAGCAGTGCGTGGGCTACGACAAGCCGAGCACAGTTGCTTAAGTATGGCATTTATGTACCTTAATACGCCGGACGCTACTTCGATATCAGAAAATCATTTAAAACGTTTACTGCAATCTCAGCAGGATTCGGTGTTACATAATTTATTATTGCTGCTTATATTTTTATGACATCATTGTCAGAATCTCATTAGATATGAATAAATTTATTTGACAATATTTGTTTTCTTACTGGCTTTCAATTACAAAATACATCAGGGTTTATGATGATAGAATTATAAACTATATCTAAATCTTATTGTTTCTTGAACAGTTTTTCAAGTCACTCATTTATCAGTAAACTTTCTACTGATAATTATTTGAAATGTATATGTGCTGACCCATTCTTAATCTCCATAAACTCATGAGCTTTTAGTTTTATAAAAATCCAATATATGTAAATCAACAGCAAACATGGAATAGCTAATAAAACTGTAGTTAGGTGCATTTCCCTGAAAAGCGGAATGATATTGAATAACAATATCTGCTACTTCATTATACAAATCGCAAGATTATGTTAATATGGGCTATTTATAAGCAGTTTTGATTTACCTATATGCCGGTGTGGCTTGTAACCGTTTTTCTACATAAATTTATGTATTACCTGTCGCTACCGTTTGTGTTTGTGTGGGTTTCGCAAATACACCTACCTACATAATTAAGCTTGACTCACACATTATCATAAACGGTGGCATTGTTTTATTTGTATTTTTTGTATATTAAATGGCTTAATTTGATATCATTGTTTTAAGTAAAATGTGACGCTTTTGTGTACAATTCATATTTCTTTTGTTTTGTACGTTGTAGACATGAATGCAATAGGTATGTATTTTTCTATTATTCAAGACAAAATTCAAGTTTTTTTTTTGTAAGAATAGACGAGTTCTAAAAATTTTTAGATATATGGGTTCTGGTCCAAAAATATATTCAATTATACAAAATATTACCATGATTTGCGATTATATAAAACACAGTGTTACAGAAGTAGTTCTATTAATGGATACTAGCTTATTGATGTACGTGGTAGGCTTAGACGGTGGAGATGAGAGGGGGGATGCGGACACTGACCCGCGGCATTCCAGACGCTCGATCGTCGGACTTGATCTTCTTACTGGCTATTAAACTAGAAATATATCAAGATTTCTAGCTGAAATCTTTAGACAAATATATATTGAGATACACAGAGGAGTTTGTCTAAAACATAAAATGAATGTTAAATAGTAATTAGAAGTAGGTATACACGTATAAACATATCTAAATATAAAGTGCCAAAATGAAACCCAAAATACGTTTTTAAGCAAGATCTAATAGTTGTTAGCTAATCATGCTACATAAGGTAAATTACAGCTATATAATGAAGACATTCTGTTTTCAATAAATAAGCATTAGGATATTTTGTTTGAAACTTATCTTATAAAATACTTAACAAGTATAACAAGCCAATGCTAAAATGTTTAAATTATATATAGAAATTCTGTAAGTGTCCAGTTGGCTGACTCTATCTCCTATACAGAGGTTATAATAAAAAAGTAAAAACTGCGGAGAGAAATTGATTCGATTCACAGCGCTGGACATTGTAAAGAACTTAAAGATGTATAGACATGCATAAACTATCACAACATAATTTAATATATATATAAATTGGGATTAAATAGTAATAATATTTATATAAATTATAAAACATATTAAATGATAAATTTAGTAAAATTTGGAAAGGATTAGCAATAAAAAAGTTAATGCATGAATGACATGACATAATATTAATTAAAAAGTATAATTACAATATATTTTTAATCTATAACTTTCTTAGTTTTTAATATTAAATCAGTATTTGAAAACATACTGATCAAATACTATTTTACTTATAGCTGTGACAGTTCTGTCAATATTTTTAACTCTACATCCATTGCCAAGCTTTCGATCGTTGGCCGATAGTCAACCTCGAAGACTCCATCGAATTGTAAAAAGTAATGACCCGGATAGATAGACCGACTACTTTTAAAGTAACTTTTAAACTTTTTACTAATCACGAAAGCAATAAAATAAATACGACACTTTACACTAACGATCGAATGTTTGACTTCGTGTTCGCAATTTTGTCACAACACTTACACCTTAAAATAAAAACGAGGACATTTAAAAGAACCTGTTCCTCTGCTGCCAAATGGTTGGTTAGCTCAACTGATTATTTTTCGTAAAGAGCAAATACTTTTAAAAGTTAGTGTTGGACGCACGGGCTGAATCTTTTAGTTATTTCTTTATTACTGCATTGGAAACGATAGCTTTTAATTTTTGATATCAAAAATATCTTTCGTATTTTTAGTGGCACCGTATCTACCAAAATGCATTATCCGTCCAGCCATAATGGAAAATATTTTTTAATGTGGACCATTAGCGCGAGTTCTGAGACGTCTGTAATTTCATGTCTGTTTTTTTAATCTTCGCTCCACGGCTTGATGGGGTTCTGACTGTCCATCGATTCTTATCTCTCTGTATAAATAAGAAGAGACAGACGTTACTTATATTTTATTTAACGTCAGAGGTTGATCGAACTGGTGCGATAACGCAGTTGGGACCGCAAGATTTGTTTATGTCATTAATTATGTATATTCATTATAAATGTCTATGTGCTTTCAGTTCAGTTTTCTTATTAAATCCTAAATTAATGACAGGTAAAACCTATTTTCTTCCTGGTTATATGCAGTAAGATTTTATTTTCTTTAAAATATCCTGTAGCTTTATTTTCGCCTACCTACTGTTTGAGAAGTAATCTCAGTTTTTATAGCTTTAGCCAGTTCTCAGTCGTTTTCGACGTTATACCTGGTAATTGCCTTGTTAATTTGATTCTGTCGGTCTCTTTGATTTGATAGTAAAGTTGTCTGACTGGTGTTTCTGAATCCGGACATCATTGAAATCGATCGTGGCTTTCAATCTATTTTGAAATAAAGGTATCGCCTTCATTAAATATTTCAATTTTATTGAGAGTAATTTTATTTCGAATTCAGTTTTTAATGTTCGTTCGTTAGAGGTGAATTTGATACTATCATATTACAGATTTATCGATTTGATCGCAAGCATCATTTTTGATAAAAATTGTACATCATACATTTGATACCAAATATTATGTATAATTATGACCACACGCATGGATGTGTGTTTCATTTAAAATGCGTAATATATCATCACTATCACAGGCTACGTAGCAACGTGAGCGACCAGGCCAAGTCTTGTGTACCTTAGAACCGGTTGTGTCAGTCACAACATAACACAATATTTGCGTGATGCTTAGTGAGAACTGCTTGTGCCCTTCTCGTCGTTTCCATTCATAGGCTTCGTAGGTTAGAATTGAACACATTCATACATAATCTTACAATAAATTGACCAAATAAAGACATACCTGTTATATTTCAATACATATCATTATTCCAGAGAATCAAAATAAACACTAAAATTTGAAAAGGTGACCCACTAATGCATATATGGATTTAAAATAATGTTCGTTATCAATTTCACGGATTTCGATTTCATAATTACCGGAAGACCCAAATAATATATATTTTAACGAATACATATTTGACCTGCGATTATTATGAGTTCTCCCAAAGCGTGATTTCTGGTAAATTAGCTCCATTCCATTCTTAGCTTCCGCGATATGCAAATAATGCAATTACCTAATTCACATGAAGTGGTGAATTCATAGAGCCAATCATTCGTTCATAGTTATGGGCAAATTATACATTAAACCAAACAAAAAGAATTTCACAGAAATATTTTAACCAATATCAAATATTGATCAACTTTAAGACGCAAATGCTGTAATGTTTGCTTATAATAATTTCAAGTAGAGTTAAGCTTTAAACTAACGCGTTACTGCTAAACACGCTAGTTTCCAATAAACTTGCAAAACCAGTCAATCATGTTAGTAATAAATAAGAATATAATACTCAGTTATAAACAATAAATACACGTGTGAGAATAAAAACTCATGCCGTGTCGGAAAATTATGTGAATGAAACCCAAAACCGAGTCTTGGAGCCGTGTAATGGAAAGGTTATTACTCCTTCACTGTTTATTTTTCTTAGACTAATGATATATTATTTACGTGACGCAGGTCAGTACTTTTCCTAAGGAATGTTTAGAATCATTATCATTAAACCTTAAACTCAGCCTGAGACTTTCAATTGTCATAGTTATGTCATTGCTTAAAACAGTTTTGTTGTATCCTATATGGTCTTATAATGAAGTTCATCAAAATTATTGTGCAATAAAAAAGATATATGGCCGCGAACAGGTAATTAATTTAACTATAACGTTGATGGAATCTATATTTCCTATATCAATTTGCAAAACGCCTTCGCCTTGGATCGTTTCCTCAAAAAAAGATCATCCATGATCACGTCATACAACAAAATGTAGCTCTTGTAGGAAATAGTAATTGGTAGGTAAAATAATAGTTGTTGGCATGGTCTGCTTTAAATTCTTAACATAAGATTTTATAAGACTAAGTATTTCTAGCCTCTTTAGATATTTCTTCAAATTTTTAGGTTTTTATAGCTATGTTACTTATTGCAGCTAGTGTTTTTTTTGCCAACACAACAGGCAATGGGAGCTGATGTACTAAAAGGCGAACGTTAATATTCTTATATGGTACACCTTTTAATATATTGGACCTTGCTAATGTCGAATTAGACCTAATTTATTTCTCAGAACATATTATAAAAATAAGTAAGAAATATACCTATTTAAGATCAAAAGATCCTGGACTACATTAGCCATGTATACTTTGTCTGTAATTAAGTTTACTATAGCTAAAAAAATATTTGTGAAATGTAGTTTCGTTAAGTTATGGAACAAAGTTCGTAATGAGGGATTTATTAAAAACTATTTTTATCGATGGATAAACTAAATCTTAAACCTTTATACATACGATTTTGAAATCGAACAACGGAATGTGTGTGTAAAGAGTTATTTTTCTCAATTCTTCTTGTAATTCGGGCGGAGCAATTACTAACCGTAACTGCCACGTTGTAGCGTGCAATAATATGGGCTTTATTTCAACGTATATTAGTTTGATTTTGGTACTCGCCGTCAACCAGCCGATTATTAGAGTCTGGTAACTGGGTCTGGGGCTTAAACAGAGTTTTCATTCACTATTGCCCATACAGAACAGCAGATGGCTAAAAGTAACCCAATACGAGCACTGCTAATAATAATTAATCGCTGTGATTGGCCACAAAATGCCTTTAAAGTAATTCGATTCGGCCGAACTGGAACTCTTGTGGAACGGAACCAAGAAAACTTGGCCTTCCCTCCTCGTCTCGCCATTAGCCGTCGATTAATAAAACAGGGAAATGATAAGAATTAGCAGAGGTCTTATAAAAATGGTAAGAATGCACGTACTGTTGAACATGCGACGTCGCTGATCTCGCCTTGAAACTTAAGGCTCATGTTACTCACGTTCAAGGTGGCAGAGAACACTTAAAGTAGATGCCGGCTTTAAATTTTACCATTTATAGTGACTTATACAGACTAACTGGAATTTGAGAACAGTTACCACGCTATCGCACACTTTGAGCACGCGACGTTGCTAGGTAGATAAAACAGTGCAATACCATATTATAATAATATGAACCGAAACTTGTTCCACGATACATATCTATAAAGAATCGTCGGAAATAAACAACTTTTTAGATTAATCATTAAATATCTGCAGAGCTTGTATTCGATTTAACTCCACCCTATCTCAGATATTTAATTAAACCACAATATTTTATGTGCGATTATTAAACTTTACCCTCTCCATGTTCATTAAGGTTATCCTGAGTCCAAATAAAACAGAAATTAAAATTTTACTTTCTTTATTACAGGTACATTCATTCAAAGGAGAAGCCGTTTAAGTGCACAGAATGTGGAAAAGGTTTTTGTCAATCACGGACTTTGGCTGTCCACAAGATTCTGCATATGGAAGAGTCTCCTCACAAATGCCCAGTTTGCAGTCGGAGCTTCAATCAGCGTTCCAATTTAAAGACTCATTTATTGACCCATACAGATCACAAACCTTACGAATGCAACTCTTGTGGAAAAGTATTCAGAAGAAACTGCGATCTTCGTAGGCATGCTTTGACACATGCTGTAGGGGACGTTCCACCAGGTGATGTAGTTGACGTAGGTGAAGAAGATATTGGGAGGCCAGGATCACCTATTGAACCTGGTTATGATGATGAAGATGCTGACTTATCTTCTCCAGATCATTCCCCTGTAAGAAGAGCACGATCTTCATCTATTGAAAGTATTGGAAGAGAACAGAGTGAAGAAAGACCAAGGCGGCCATCACCATCACCAATAGAACGTACTCATTGTCATCACAATGAACAACGGGATCGAGCAAGTCCTTACACAATGCGCCCTCAAACAGATAAATATCGCACGCCGTCGTCAGAATTATACGAAAAACGCTGTTACACATCAGATGAAATCATTGAAAAAGAAATACGCTACACAGAAATTCAAGAGCAACAAATTCGACATCCGCAGTTACAAATTCGAAGAGACTTGCACCAAGTAGCACCACCTGATCCTGCAAAAATGGGTCAACTGGGAAGCCCGCTGATAGATCCTGGACCTTCTGGAATTTATTTAAGTCCATTTAGAAAGAGAAGCCATCCGCCGGATATTGGAGAGAATGTGAGGACTTGCGCAGCTGTTTATAGAAGCCGATCTCCAGAACCTACTAATTTGTCTATGCCTCGACCACCTATGGGTAATGGAGAGGTAGTTGTTAATATGCCACCTAATATGATAAGCATGCCTGCGTATCACAAGTTTGGACTACCAATGCCACCACCTCATCCACAAATACCATATGGTTCCATCCCGCATTCCGTTTTAGGACCGCAACAGACCGTCGCTCAAGATTTGATAGTTAAATCTGCTCCTCCTAAAGACACGGCACCTAGCACATCAACAAATGTAACATCTTGTAAAGACAGTTCACTAGTAAAAGAGTCTGAAGATGCAAGTTCAAGTTACATTGCAAGTGGAATAAAAAACATAGTAGGGATTCAACCACCTGCTAACCCTAAACCAGGGACAAGCCAGTCTAGCGGGCCGAAGAAAGGGTTTAGTATAGAAGACATTATGAGACGTTGAAAAGATGTTTATATTTGGTATATTTTTAGAGGATTGTGCAGTGAAATAAGTATAAAAGATGTGTAAGATTAGTGTTACTTTTAAAAGTATTATTAGTTGAGGTATATAATGTTATATCATGTAAATTTAGGTGTATGTTTGTATGTATTCAGAGAGTGGATTTGGTTTTCGTAAAGATCTCATAAGGTTTGTTTGTGCAGTGTTTTGTTTACCCCCAAATTTTAATTAGATTATCGAAATTGTGGCATTTATTCTTTATTTCGTTTTGGTTAGTAATTGTTGGATATAAAAATATCGCATTTATGTTTTTGTGAGATAAGAAATGTCATGTGCTGGATTTGTGTAATGTAATAAGGTATTTTATTCTTATAATTTACTACTAGAGATTAAGATGTGACTGGTTCTTAAATATCGCCGCTGTTATTTATTGTCTAGATATTTAATAAGTTTTATTTGACATTAACTTAAGCCAACCTTAAATTGCAATGCGTTAGATGTTTTATGTTAATCGTGATTTAATTTAGGCATTAGTATGCTATAATCTGTACATAATGGCTACGCTATTAAATTCTCTTTGTAGTTTGTTATTTTTGTAAAAATGCAATATCATTACTAATAGAGTAAAGAATCATGGTTCTTAAATTATGTATATGTATAAAGTTTGTCCATTCGTAGTGATAATCAATAAGTAAGAAGACCCTGGATTTTCTGTACTTTCTCTTTCTATTTTAACCCCAATATAATACTGATAAAAATGTAAAGGCAAGGTATAACAAAAGCGGCAATTTGTTTTGAGTTATCGTCCTTAACTATAATTACAAACTTTGTCATTAAAATACTTTAATTATACAATTGGATAGAATTGTAAAGATAGAAATTAAATCAGAGATTATATAATATCGTACATTTGACCTGAGGTTCCTTTTATTTATGCATCAATAAAAAATATAATAATATCAAGTAATGTACCTATTGCATCATTTTCCGTTGTTTTTATATAACCATGATTATTAGTTATTATTTAAATAGTTTAAAAATCTGTTGCTCAGATGTTAGCTTAAGTGCATTGAATAAGTATTTTTGTATGTAAATTAGTAGTACTTATTATTTTATCTAAATAAATTATGATGATACGTAAATTGTTTATTTGAAGGGATTTTCACGAATGCTCATCTGGCTAGCCCACTAGTAGTAAATCTGCTACCAAGCACTTATCGGTGTTTTCAGCGCAGATGTCAGATGTAGTAAAAGATATTTGAAGTTGATACTTTGTAAGGAAGTGTATAGGTTCATGATTGTCTACCTAGGTAGATAGTCTGTATTTCTAAATATTATTACAAGTACTATCGCGTGCTTAGTGAAAATTACAGTTTACAAATTTTGTAGCGCATAATTATGTGCCCCGGTCGGGTATCGAACCCGCGGCCTCCGATAGACTGTCTGTAGCTGGGAATTGGTTTCCAAAAGCTGTTCCTGAAAGCATATTGAGAATGTGTCTATGACATGTGACAGTTGGTCTCATCATCATTTACTATAAAACTACTGTTCTCTTCTCGATAAAACATCAACGATTATGCATAATTTTAAAAAACATTAGAGTGATATATTGATATACCTCTAATATTATATGATCTAGATAACCAATAAACAACTATTTTAATCCCGCATTGGTGACTACGCACTGAAATATGTAATAAAAACATTCAGTTTATTTGTTCTATCTGTTAAAAAAATTATAAGATATAATAAAAAGTGGTCAAACGCAAGATCGAAGCCCAGTAAAGATTTGAATAAAAATTACCCCACCCAGAAGTCTCAAAGATATGTTGCCGGCCTTTGGTGACGTTGGTAATTTGCTCTTTTTTTGAAGGGTCTTAAGTTGTCTCGGTTTGGAAATACTTCAGGTGGTAGCAGGTTTCACATAGTGGCCGTGCAGGACAGAATATGCCGTAAGAATTGCATGGCTGTGTGCTTTGCCTCACTTTGAGCCTGAAGCTATTTTATTAGCAACCCAACCAGGGCTGAACCCTACCCCGAGTGAACAAAATATGTCATAAAAATTTCCATACACTGAAGCACTACCTTGGCAACAATGTCGGCCATGTTAATCCGCGCGAGGTACGCAGCTATAATTAGTTCCCATTCGCTTAAAGTAAGCTTACCATACTAACGACAACAAGCCTACAGCCTTTGTTCCAACTTAGTCAAGTTAGTACAATAAATATCATCTACCAACATAAAGAATGACACAAGAACGTAATGTAGAAACTTTTTAGTTTATTAGTGAAGTTATAATTTTGTGGTGAAGAGCTGATAAGCGAAAAACATGCCAACAAAACCCTACTCGCGTTGATGTGAGTTCGTAGTGGGGAGCTTATTAGGCGCATTATTTTCCGTAGTCAGCTTTTACGATATCAAAAATGAGAATTCCATAATAAAATCCTCATTTTACAGTTCTGATATTCATTATTAAGCCAGGAACTCCACAGTTGTAGTATTACAAATTCTGTCAAAGCATAATTTAAGTGACTCTTCCTAGAGTCAATAGGAAACAAACAGTCATAAAAGTTTTTATTAGAAAATCTAACAGAATATTAAGAAACAGTAGACAATAAAACGGTAGGTGGTCACAACTCCGAGGTTGTGTTTCGGAATCATCAAACACAAAATCGAAAGGCTATAAAAACTATTATTTTTAATAATTTCCTTTCTTTACTGTTAATATCTGTATTGATAAACTTTCTCATTTCAAAACGTTTATAGTTTCATTAAATTTGTTACATATATAAATCAACATCGTAATCCACAAACCATAGAGTGCAAAATTTTTGCTTACTACCATAAAAAATATGTATTTTTACGACTAAATCACAAGGTGGAAGGATCTAAAGTAGTCACGATCGTTTTTGTCACTGAAAATGCTTCAGGCTGGTAGTACTTTTTATGGGATAGGAACGCAAACGAGCATTGAGCTAACCTGTTAGTAAGTGTTATCGTCACCCACGGTCATCCACTACACCAGAGTTCTCAAGGATGCATAGCCAGTCTTTGAAGAGGGAATTCTGCTAATTTCGTAACTTAAAGTTTTTAAGTCGTATCGGTTTGGAAATACTTCATATGGCAACTGGCACACCAGTGGCAGACACCATACAGTGGCAGTGTGAGATATAAATGCTGTAAAAATTGCTTTGCAGACTGCCAGGTGTTAACTGGAAATTGGAAAAATATCTTGCTATGTTGGGACGTCCGGTGACAAAATTCAGCTGCAGCTTTAATACTAAACGGTTCCTTATACATTCTTCGTGATAGATGCGGTATGAGATAAATTATAATGATCAAGATTAAGAATGATACAAGCCGTGCTGCAGATTCATCGATCCCCACCGCTGGCTTAACCTTCGGTGCATGGTCCACCACGTACCCTTCCAAGGGCATTTTGCGATTGCTCGCCAGGCTAGCTACAACTCTCAAGCTGAAAATATTTTGCCAAGCACCTAACGGTGTGTTCCGGCAGCAGTCCTTGAGAGCCAGTAAAATTACAGGCATATGAGACTTAACAACTATGTCTCAGGGTAAAGACCGCAAAGCAATTCTGCCTCTGCCTGTAACAGATGCATTTGGTTACAAGTCACGAATTGCACTGCGCCCGTCACCTTGATACATATTTATTAAGTCTCATGTGCCTGTAATTTCACTGGCTTTCAAGGACTGCTGCCGGAACACACTGTTAGGTGCTTGGCGACAGATTTTCTACTAGAGGGTGGTCGCTAACTAAAGCGGGCATTCGCAAAATACCCTTCCACCATGCGATGAAGCTCAAGCCCCCGGCGGGATTCAAACCATAGATCTGCTGCGCAGCAGTCCATAGCCAATGCTACTGAACCATCACTGCTTCTAAACGCTTAACATAAGGTAGGCCTCCTCGTGCTTGTTGCGTCATAATAACAATAAATAAAAAAAACAACATCTCTATGCAGTGCCAAAGGGTTGATCCGTTTGGAGAGAGTTTGATCATCGACGAATCGAACCACTCTGCGCTGAACGCGGCCAAATGTATGGAACGGGTACTAAAGAGCTTCCACCCAGAGGTAAGAGCAGTAATCTATATGCAGTCAAACTTGATCCTTATTAAGTATCAAGCGATGGGCCGACGTGTAGTACCATCTCACTATTCCAAGCACACCAAACTTCTTAGCAAAACTGGAAGCCGCTGCTCTTCAAACTTCGATCCCGTCCAAAGTAATAAAAATTGCGGCACTTGTAGATGTGATACTAGCTGAATGCGTGTGTGTGCTCTGAAATCATATATAAATAAGAAATTATTTTTAATTATTGGGTTCTAATTTTCTTCAGGAATTATTCTTACACGAATAAAATAAATGTAACTTTTTTTTTTATTGCTGATATTTAAGCCTTTGAATACAATCTCACGTGATGGTAAGTGATGATGTGGTCGAAGGTGTTAACAGGCTTAACCTAGAATTACTCTGGCTCTCAAGGACAGCTGCCAGAACACACTTTTAAGTGCTTGGCGACAGATTTTCTACTTGATGGTGGTCGCTAGCCAGGCGGGCATTCACAAAATGCCCTTCCACCATGCGGTGAAGCTCAAGCCCGCGGTGGGATTCGAACCGTGGACCTGCTGCACGGCAGTCCATAGCCAAATCCACTGAGCTATCACTGCTTCATTATAATTGTTACTTACTATTCCTGCAAGTGGAATAATAGAAAATGTTGTAAATGGGTTGGGAGCGGGTAGGTCCTCTTATAGCACTGGAGGGGGAAGAGCCGAAGGCACTTCTCCCGAGACGGGCGTAGAAGACGAAAAGTGCTCTCTAACTCCGTCTCCTGCGGATGCCGAACTCGCACCGCTGCTAAAGGAGGGGTTGACGGCGGTGTTTATCGGTGGACTTTATTGTTATCTATGCCTTTATTGGACTTTATTTGTTTCCAGCCACTGTAAAACCTTTCGCACGTCGTGACAGATGCACGCAGACACACGTTTGAGAGGTGTATAATGTATTTACGTAGTCTTATTAGCCAGAAACATTTTTTCTTAGCTAAAACGTCAGCCATTGACCAAATCTAACATGTTGCTAATTGAAGATATTGTCGAAGATGTTAATAGGCAAATTTTTTCAAATAGAAGCTGCTGAAACACACCGTTTTATAGGTATTTTATTCAAGCGTGGTGGGCATTCTCCGAATGCCCAAGCACTTTGCGGTAAAACTCAAGGCTCGGTTAGATTTCAAGGACTCATGACGTGAGAGTCCAAAGCCATAGCCAATGGGGCCATTTTTGATTTACTCAAGTTTTATTTTACTTCTTAACTCTGCTTCAAAAACAATGATTTTTACGTTATTCCATACACCGCTACCTACCACAGCCCCTCATTTACATTCCCATGAAGCTTAATTCAAAAAGCTCATTGCATTGAGATAAAGCTATAAACAATTTAAAATATCACTCGGATCTTTGAACTGTGCGGCTGCCGAACCCGTCCGGTTTTAAAATCGGTTCGGAAACAAAATGTTTCTTTTTATAAGCTAAAAGGTGTTTCTTTTACGATTGCCAAGTTTACGACGCTATGCGAAACGTCGCCTGAGAACCACTCCGACGGCTACTTGAAGGTTTATTCAAATCGTTTGCCGCCGAAAGAGAGAAAAACAATAAAAATATTTTACACTCGAATGTCGTATTGATGTTACTGGCAATGTATGAAGTGTTTTTCTTATACTTCCATTAAACGATTTCAAAAAGCGGTTGAATGAAAAAGATGTGCCTACTGATCTTGCGACTACATAACGACATGAGTAAGGCTGGTAGGTACATATTATCATTGCATGTTAGTAGGGTATTTTGCGTCTGGCTAGACACCCTCAAGCACAAAATCTGTCGCTAAGCATGTGAGTTGCCTACTGTCCTAGAGAGCCAGTTTAATTTTAGGTAAGTCTAAACAACATGTTCGAACACATCATCATTTACCAACAGGTGAGATAGTGGTCAAAAGCTAGCCTATAAGGTATAAGTAAAACAAAAATTATATTATACTCTCAAGAGTTGAAGCCTTGCTCAGAAGGGTTGAAATTGTGACGAACGGCCATAATATAACCGAAGCCATTTTAATTTTACATCGTTTCAAAGAATACAATTTAGAAAATATGGACATTATGCTCATCACTGGACGTTTTCCGACTGAAGAATATGATTTTAAATATTATAAGTTCTACAACACACATACACTATTCATCATAAAGTTATTCATAATAGGTTGTCTCTAATTTTTCGGAAAATTTGCTTTAATATTGAAGTCAGGTGGTCTGTAGGATTTTTTTGGTACACATGCACTTAATTGCGTTTTAATCACAATATATAAGTGATTTCACTGGTATATGTCATTTAGCGACTTAAGTTTCTAGTGTCAAAATTGTGCTCCCATAAATAAGAAGATATATACTAGCAAATTAGTTCGCCAATCCTGATAGTAATCGATTCCTCTCTCCTTTCTACGAGTACATTGGGCCAAAACATTAGCTAATATTTCAGAAGACTTCTTTACCTAGACAATCTCACCTTTACCAACATTTTGATTGTTGCAAGCAGCATTTATATTGTGACCGGTGGGAGCGAGGTGAAAGCTAAATATGCGGCGATACGTTTTTATGTCATAGCGAATGCTGATTGATTAGACTGACCCGTTGATTTGGATTCCAAGGTTTCCTTATGCATCTTTTTACTGTTTTTGTTATAGGCATATTTTGAGGAGATATTTTTATCAATGAAAATGAGGATATGTTTCAACGTGGACCATTTCGCAAATGCTAGTTATATTCTGCTGAGTCTAGATTTTTACCACCTCCAAGTAAATTAAATCAAATCATTTAATTGGATATTAGGTCTTAAAATAATTTCCGTCCGTGTATTCAGCCTGCACGCAGCGTGCAAATATTATACCTATTATTTAAAAAAATGTACTTTTATAAAATTTATTATACTTATTATCACGATAATATTAAGTTACACTACATTACAATAATATAAAAAATTTGATAGGCACGTATTCATAAACACTATGAGTAAATTGTCCAGTAACCAGACTTTCAGTTTTAACTTAAACATAGTCTTGTGACAATTTGATATTTGGTGGTAAATTATCACAAATAATTATGCACATGTTGTAAACAATTTTTTATAAATCTATCCATGGTAAGTTAACTCGTAAAGTATATTATTAAATATATTATGAAATGCCAATAAGGGCAGGAAGAGAAAGACTAATTAGCAATAGGTTGGATTCGTTTATCCCTAAGCTAGCAAGTTTACTAGCTACAAGTTTATACCTTATTGTAAACCATATATGTAAAAAAATCAGAAGATGGGCAGCAACGTTTTCTGAAGAACTGTCATCTTACAATACGATTTGTTTAGTGACTGAGTCCATTCTATGTACGGTAGACGGCTAGTAACACTTGAGGGCTAGTGGATAAGGTAGTACTTACCTAGTTGTATTCTTCAAAAGAAATCCTGCAATATGACATATGACGATACCGTACGACAGCTTAAAACGTCGAAAAAAAGTTGAACCTGTGTGAGCCTAGCGGGAATAGCTATGGACTGCCGTGTTGCAGGTCCATGGTTTAATCCTTACCAGCGCGGCGTCTTAAGGTTCAGCGGTTGCTTGCCAGGCTAGCTACCACCTTCAAGTAGAAAATCTGTGGCTAAGCACATAACAGTGTTGTCCGGCAGCAGTCCTTAAGAGCCAGTAATTGCAGGCCTAGTACGTTTACCATCTTCGAACACATCAACACTTCACAAGAGAAGAGGGCTAGCCGATAAGCTGTAAAAAAGTGTAACTATGCATCCAGACTGTATTTTAAATTTCTTGTACAAGGCTGTTGAATGAAACTTGCAAATGGCATCACCTATGTAAGCCCATTTTCCACACACTTCTTCGAATGCCCAGATTTCACCAAATTCTACAAAGTCGTAAATCTGAAACGTGCAGCGAATCCGAAACACCCTGTCATGTTGTATGACATACCATGGGAATCCCTTAGGTAACCTGAACCACTGCTCTACGTGACGAGAAAACCAAGTGATATGACGTGATATCACAGGGATATCGTAAATTGTGGCATGATACTCACCGTTTCACGAGAAGTTACTACTAGCTACTAGCTTCTGCCTGCGTCTTTGCCAACCACAATATACCTCTACAACAAAAAAATATACCTCTATAACAAAAAATAAAAATAGAACGGCATTGTATTGCAATCTCGAGAACTGGAGTCCAATCCCCTCGTAAAGCAACTTATTTAATTTTACGCAGACATTTTCATAAGCTGTTCAGTATGGAACTGTGCCCAATATATGGCAATGGGCTGGCCATCATTACATAAGTCTAATAACACTTTGAAACGTGGGTGCTTAGATACCTCTATCTACCTATTCAGGAAATACAGACGTTTTCGATTTAAACAAACAGGATAACTCAAGTACAGAAAGGTATATTTTTTATGGCCGGCTGCCTTAATAATCACAACCCTTATAATTCTCGTTGATAGAACACTCGTTACTGTTCCAATTGGAGCGTTAAGATGTTGAAGATAATTGAAAATTTGTCTCCAAGCACTTAGATGATTTCCGACAACTGTCCTTGAGAAGTAATCATTTCTAGGTTAGCCTGAAAAACACATTCGAACACATCATCACTTGACGATTGATCTCAATGAAATCAAAACAATATCTAGTCGTCAAACGCTATCGTTTCTGCTATTAAAAAGAATGAAAAGCGAAGTTTGCTAAGCCGTTCTGAACCTATCAGCAAAGTTAAGCAACGTCTGCCTTCGGTCATGACTTGGATGGGTGACCACTGGTGACATTACTACTGAGCGCTTCCGAGCTTCGGAGGGCACGTTAAGCCGTCGGTCCCGGTTGTTGTCTGATGGCAGTCGTTATAGCATGATGGTAGGGCCGCCTGGCTTGCTACCACCCTCAAGTAGAAAATCTGTCGCCAAGCACCTAAAAGTGTGTTCCGGGAGCAGTCCTTGAGAGCCAGTAATTCTGGGTTAGCCTGAACAACATCTTAGACCACATATCACTTACCATCAGAGATAGAGATCAAAGGATAACCTATCAATCATAAAAAAAGTCCTTGAGACCCAGAGCATGTTGAGAAAACCTTAGTTTGGTTACCGTTGACACCTTCAACCACATCATCACCTACCAATAGCTGAGATTGTAACCAAAGAATAAAAAAAAAACTTTACTGCTGTAAGTTGACAAGTAACAGAAAGTTTCAAAGCGGATTCTTAGTGTTCTCCGTGTGTGCCAATTCTGTTCAAAGTGCCGACTACTTCTGCTTTGAATAAGTAAGCCATAAGTATGTTTAACATATTGTTGTGACTCAGGCCTAACAAGAAATAGATATCAATTCATTGTTAGCTGTAATGTACTGGAATGGAATCGTGGCCGGAAATCAAACTAAGTGAACGGTGCTATGAAGTCATGGAACGGGTTGGTATTTGCAAATCTGTTAATTAGTTAGTAAATTGATTTGTATCGAAGTATTTACTGATTAAAGTTCAGAATTAATTGCTTTGTTTACGTAAAATTATTTGGAGTTAATTTTATACATGGTATTTTTTTCTCTTCGACAGTAAAATAGGGGCGTTATAAGTTTGAAGCGATTGTCTATCCGTGTGGGTGTAGATATCGTGGCTTCGTAGCTCCGAAATGTTTTTTAAAGCGCAGAAATAAATAAAATAAATACTTTGACTCAAATACCGACTCACTCTCTGAATAAAGTAATTGCTGACTCTTTTCAGGAACTAAATCAGTGACTTTTATATATGTAATAAATGTTATTATGTACAAATGTAACTATGTAATGAAATTTTAAGATTTCAATGCGGTATTTTGCGTACCATATTTGGTATTGATATAATATGTATATACATAATTTAATATTATAAATGTAAATGCGTATACATAATTAAGTTTTTAAGCTATAATCAAATCCGATAAACAATATTCGACAGGTTGTTGCCAAACCCAGCATCCTGAGAGACTCCTAAACGCATTTGATATTTTTGATTTAAAATATTTTTTTTATGGCTAGCCTTTGATCACTATCTCAACAGATGGTAAGTGATGAGAGTAGTTACAGTATATCAAGTATTCTATAGTAAGAGAGTCTATTGTATGTGTGGACGGCATTGTCGGTCTCGCTTTGGGCTTTACAGCCACGTAAATTGTGTCACTCTAAAAACTCTTAAAATCCTTTCTCAGATACTGAACACAATCGTCTGTAATAGACGCAAAAGGTCAATGATGATAGTAAGAGAGAGAGAGACGAATTACTTAGCATTCCATGGATTCCCCGTGCGGGTGCCGGGACCATAGCGTTGCAGAGAATGAGGCCAGAAGGGCCTGGGACTTGCAACCCAGAAGTAGGATTAAGAGGCCTCTTTGCGATATCAATAATATAGTAAGTCATTTTTCATTTAACGCTGAAATTTCTGAAAAGGCATAGGTACTATAAATACGATTAATGAATTATTGATGAGAACTAAAGCTTTGGTATATAGCTCTACATAAGCTACGGCCACACAGCTAAGCTCTATCGCGGGCCGGTTTTCTATCGGCGATCTGCCGCGCTGTTCAGTGCCACTTGTAACTGGATTGAAGTGAACCACGAACTGTGTGAACTTGGAGTAAAATAAATGTTGGTTAAAATCTACACTACGAGTCGTGGAGCTGCAAAAGAGGTAGATCCTGGCGGTCGCAATCTTATAGATCAATCTCTCTAGCCTTGAAAAAGGCATAAAGAAAATAAACATGTTACATTTACATTGTATTTGTAACAATAATAACAAATATTTTACAAAAATATTTTAAGTAAACAAGAAACCAATATTTTAGTTACTTAAAAAAATATATATCTAGTGACAATTCCGCATAATTTTCCTGCCAAGCCGGCGTGACGTTACGAATTTTCGACGTGTTTTGCTTCTTCACGAAGCATCTTCAGGAGATATTGACTCTTCAAGCGCAAGATCGAGAAGGTACATTGTAACATTTACAACGGACACAAGACCCAACGTGAAGAAAAAAATTTGACTGAATTTAACCATCTTCACTTTCAAATACAAATATTTTTATACATGTCACTCTAGCCCTCACACTAGGATACCCTGTGTTGTGGGTGAACTAGTCTCTTCCTAGCACATTATTGTTTGTTGTCTGAAATTAACTATGGTTGGTTGGTAGATTTACTAATTAATTTGGCAAAAACAAAATAGGTTACCTAACTTATATATTACTAGCTTTCCGGGCGCGGCTCTGCCCGCGCGTATGTCGGTTAGCGCCCGAAAACATTAACCTCTTTTTGCGCAGTCGGATAAAAACTATCCTATGTTTTTTCCCGGGTCTCAAACTATCTCCATACCAAATTTCATTCAAATCGGTCCAGTAGTTTTGGCGTGAAAGCGTAACAGACAGACAGACAGACAAACAGACAGAGTTACTTTCGCATTTATAATATTAGTACTGATAACAATATCCACTGTTTAGTTAAAACCAAAGCAATATCAATACAAAACTTAAAAAATAGTAAGGCATCCCTGATAAATATTTTATTACACAGCAGATAAGTAGGTACATACCAAGTTTTTAGGAATAAAATTTCCAAATTAATATTCATTTTCCATCGTTACGTCGCTTTTGTACAGTTTGTTTTCTTTTTCTTCAACATTCCAGCAGTCCAAAGGTGTTCAGGCCTGTAAGTATCAACAGAAAGATGCATAGATTATCTGATATTTATTTTCTTGGAACAATGAATACATGGTCTCGTATTTTACATATTATATGGCTACGTTTACTAAAAAAAACCCTAGCATTAATGAAAGTGAAAAATTTGTATTATTAAAACTGAACTAAATTAAATAGCGTAATTTTAAAATATATACAATTTTTTAAGTTGTATAAAGTCCTTGAAAGATGTATTTTATGCGTTGAAAGTATTAATTTTAGAACCTCTTAGGGCACCACAAATTTGTATTGTATTAACCTTAGTTCCAGATCACTTAAACATATGTAATATTCTTGACGCGCACCGTTTTAGAAGATAATATTAGTTCAATTTGTTATAATAATTCTGTTGCACACCAAGCGATGGTTTTTGGTGATACTTTTGTAAATAATTTCGAGAGGTAAATCCGAAAGCTCTCTAGAACAATGATGTCAGTTAAGACATAAACTATAACTAATCTTATGAAGTTTTTCATTTTCTTATGTAATGGATAACTTCATAGATGCAGTGGCCACCCTATTCAGTGTTGGTACACATTAGCTGAACGGCACTGTTCAGCGTGGATCGCGAGCAGGCTCGGCACACTGCAAAATATAGGGCTGCCAGCTCCCTAATATTTAATGCAATTGAAACGCATTCGTTGCTGTGAGGTATCAAAATAGAGACTTAAGTCTCTATTTTGATACTTGTCATACTTAATTATTTTTCAATTTTACCACTCTAAGATGATGTTTTTAAGGATTGAGTCTATTTGTTGATGTTATAAAGCAAAATACGACATGGGAGTGATTTAATTATAACTTTCAACAAACGGATGATGTAAAACAAATTAGGTACGATCAGAGCAATAGAGATGGGATAGTGACAGTGAGCCCACAGATAACGCATAAGTAGTGATATAAATAGGATTTTCTCTAAAATAGTGCAGGTGACTCTCCTGGATGCAGATACAAATATACAGTTAATGCCATCGCTGCCTGTAGTGAAATCTGAGGTTTGGTTCGGTAAGTCTTTTTGTGAAAGCATCAATGACCATCTCTTGAGTGTATCTACATCAAACGGCAAATTGATTCAAACTAGAATGGTATCAAAAAAAATGTATACTAAGTGGGTGATATGTTTATTGTTATATTTATTTATTTATATGTTTATTTCTATGTTTCTTGAAAGACAAACTGCACTCTGATTATTGCAATAAATCATATTTAAAGTTGTTTTGAAATTTTGAAGTTTGATAGTTGCTTAGAATTGTTTTAGACAAGCTTTTTTTGTGTTCAATGCATATTGGCCCTCGATGGTGGATATTGCTGTTCTGTTGTTTCTAAGATTTCTAGCTTATTGCAACACCTTTGATTTGAGATGTGTAGCCAGTGCAGACTTAAATATAGTTTGCCAAGTCTGCATCAGCATAAACAAAAATATCCATATTTTTCTTAAAAGTTTTTAGATAGTTGTATATTTTATGTAGGTATATATTTCATATAAAGTTTTTTTTTATGTAATTGTGACGGACCAAGCTCGAGGCCCACCTGATGTTAAGCGGTTTCCTCTGCCTACAATAGATGCATTCCGTCACAAGCCACGAATTGCACTGCGCCCGTCACCTTGAGACATAGTTGTTAAGTCTCATGTGCTGTAATTTCACTGGCCATCAAGGGCTGCTGCCGGAACACACCGTTAGGTACTTAGCAACAGATTCTACTTGAGGGTTGTCGCTAGACAGGCGGGCACTCGCAAAATGCCCTTCCACCATGCGGTGAAGCTCAAACCCGCGGCGGGATTCGAACCATGGACCTGCTGCGTGGCAGCCAATGCCACTGAGCCATCATTGGTTCCAAAAAGTTAAGTTAATTATATCTACTCAAAGAATGTACAATATCATTTATATCTGCAACTAACTGGTTCCATGTGAGTATAAAGCAAAGTATAAAGCAAGTATCCAATAGCGTCTTGATAAGGAATATTATATTGTTCGTAGTTTTGACTTACATTATTAGATGTCCTCATTGATTTAGAGTTGTGCATTTCAAAGCGAATGAGTATCACTTCTTTATGTTGTTAATGGTGTAAAGATATCATATGTTTTGTTTCGTCCTGAGTTATTCTGATACCGATACAACACTTTCCCAATTATAAATTGATTTAGATTATTTTCTGGTATACCAATCATACCACATAATACATTTAGGTTAAGCATCCTGCAACACCGCTAGTTGCACTCAAATAACTTATAAGGTTGGCCAATATGGGCATATTCTTCGGTAACATGGTAATTGCAAGTCTTGGCGTTTGTGAACAGTGTTTGTGTTTTGAGAGTGATATTGAAATTACAAAAATAAAATTAAAATTATATTTGATAAAAAAATGACCCTTAATTCTGAAAAGTATGAAATAGCTTGTGGAAGTGAGATCACAAAAATGGGAGCTCAGAGACCGACTTCAACAAGTTAGTACATACTTTTCAGTATTAGAAGTCGGTTCCGTTTTATATTTCACTTTTTTTGTATTTGTACACTATTCCATATGTGCGATACTTTGATTCCTTTTAATTATATCAAAGTATTATCACCAAAATCCTTTTATTTTAATTGTAAATTTCAGCCTGTCCAAGTCTTATCACAACATCCATAAATCAAACTAAGTCGCAACCCTATCGGTCATCGAGCACCCGACGCATTCTACTGGCTAATTAAAACGGTGCAAGGGACCTTTTTATCGAAACCGAAGATACGCTTACGGTCGGGCGACACGCGAACCTTTTGAATCGGTACTGATTTGCAGGAGTTTTGGTAGAGTCCAGTTTTGGTAGAGTCCATCCACTCGATGATAGCACTGGAAGCAATTTAGATGATTACTGACAAGGAAGAAGTCTGAAATTTCAAGACTATTCCATATTCATGTTTTAAATTTAGTAAAAAGCGTTTGAGAGAAAGAATGCACCGTATGAGGAGCATGCCACTATTCACATGGATTTGAGTATTGTGCGGCTGTACATTAGGCACATATTTTTTTTTAATCTTAATTATATTTGGAGCTTTAGTCGTGGTACGACTATGCCAGCTCCATTATGTACATTCATTTCAAGTCTACTTTAAAATCGTGTACATTAAAACCAGCAGAGACTTTGCCGCGTCACTTAATGGCGCGGACAGGCTAACTTGAATAGCTCCTACCTCAAGAAGATTGGATCCGCATTCATTAAGCATATGCGCTCTCTAATTGAACTGAAAGATTTGATGGAGTAACTTGTGAAGTAATTGGTAAATTATAAGATTCGATTGTTAACCTACAATATCACTGAAAAAAGTAGCAATACCAGCTACTAAACTAAGTAACGTACTAAAGTGTGTGAATAATATTTGGAAATGAGGACCATAATATTGGCTTAATGTTCGAATCAGAAATGTATCGTCTTCCACACGTAACAACTTATTACATATTATACTCTCAGAGTAGAAAATATGGAAGTACTATTTTTTAAATTGATATCATCAATTCGAACGTGGATTCAGTTCCATGATATTATATTTGGAAATTAATATAAATTGAATTAAATACTACGGTAATTTCATAGTTGCGAGTACTGTACTACTGGAACAATCTAAACCTGCATTTTTATCGGTCACATTGAGGCTTCGGCTCGCCACTTGATAAAATCTGAATGAAAGAGTGCAATCAACGTGTAAGAATTGTACATAAATTTTCGTATTTTTACCACAGAACACTTACTTTTACTTACTAATAAATGATAATCACATATCATTTCTTAATATCGTTTATTTGCCAGAACTTTTGGTAACAATCTACTTATAATTACAGAACATATATAAAATTAATTAATCGTAATATTAAACTACAACTATGATCACTAGCTCCCACACTAGGATTCCCTGTGTTGTGGGAGTATAGTCTCTTCCTGTGGTACATATTATGTTTTACATTGTCAGTATAACTACGTTCCTACGTACAGAAATAAGTTACTTACGTACATTAAGGTTACTTTCCAAGAAAAAATAAATAATCAGTGATCTATATGACAATCTCACAAACACTTTGTGAGATTGTCATATACATTGACTTGTTTACATAATATACTTGAGAATAAATTAAATAACATAACAACAACTTATTTATAACCGTTTTTAAAAAGGGATCTTACTCCGTTATATATATATATATTTTTATGTTGGAATATGCTTATAAGTGTGTTAAGTTTGAAAAACAATAAACCTGAATAATTTATTCCATATTTTTAAGTTTTTATTTTGCATATACATTTTATATTTAATACTCTTGGTTTTAACAAACACAATTGGTTTTAACACTTACTAAATATGAGATGTATGTAATATATCTTCTTCCTGATTAAAATCAGCTATAGGATTTATTTAAGACATGACAATGATTAAGGCAATACTTCTAGGTGCTTCACTTCTTCAGTAATTTAAAAGCTTACATTTTTGTGATGAACAACATTATTACTTTGTTTAAGCTAGCTTAGTTTTAAATAGTAGAGGGTTGTTTTCACTGCAACTCATACTAACAAAAACTGTAATCTGGCAGTTTGATAGTATTTAAAACTAAATAATATAGTAGATACTTGGGTTATCGGATTCAAACTCCGTCTTATTTAGCCGAGAGCCGATTTAAAAAAAGACAATCAAGATCTTAAAGTGAAAGTCTCTCAATGAGTACTTAATATACCTATCAAGTCGACATTTCATTTACAAGTAAACGCGTTCAATATGCTATATATATTTACTTTTGGTTCTTATATGTATATGTATGTTTTAAATATATTTATACGAAGTAAGCTTTAAATAAATGTATAAGCTGACAATCTATAGATATAAATGTGGTGGCTCTCTACCAAAACAGTGAATTTTTCTATCTCACAATATATTACTAATTGCGTTAATAAATTTTGAAATTTTAATAAAGTTTTATGATTCCTTACAGAGAATGCATTCAATAATCCATATAATAAGTTCAAACGAAATCGGCCTCGTTGACATATGTTTCTTTATAGCAATAATACACTCGAGAGCAATGAATCCGGGTCACTTAAAGAATCCTAAAAATCTCGGAAACTAAAAATGCTAGGTTAATGCAATAAATTGTATTTAATAGACAATGTAATACTCCTTAAATGAAGGTATTAAAACTTCTTAGTTATTGTAAAGTTATATCATAAAAAAATCAAATTTGAAAAAGGGCCACTTTCGAAGATGGAACTACCAAATTACAGCATTTGGTTTTGCTTTTGTTTGTAATCTGTCATTTATGTGGGTACATAAACCATGTTGATAGTGCTCTATATTCATTATTCAAGCTGAAATTATGTCGCTTACGCCTAAAGAATGCACCAGAATACTTACAATGCTGGAAACCGGCCGGAGTCAGCGCGATACAGCCAGGACTGTCGGTGTGTCGCTGTCAACAGTACAAAGAGTTCTCCGACGTTACGAAGAAACTGGTTCTAACCTACGCAGACCAGGAACGGGCAGAACCAGGTGTACCACAGCACGAGAAGACCGATACTTGGTGAACACCATGCTTCGAAATCGCTTTCTCACAGGAACTGAACTCACCAATCAGTTTCGACGCCTCGGAGGAAGTAACCCAAGTGCATGGACAGTAAGACGTCGGCTTGCTGAATCTAACTTAAAACCCCTTAGACCTGCAAACGGCCCTAAACTGGAGCGTGGGCATCGTATTTCGAGACTAAGATATGCCCAGAGCCACGTAAATTGGAGTATTGAAGATTGATCAAAAGTTATGTTCTCCGACGAATCAAAATTTATGCTCTACAAGCACGATGGAAGACACAGAGTGTATCGAAGACCAGGGGAAAGATTCAAGCAAGCATGCATCGAAGAAAAAGTAGCCTACGGTGGTGGGTCTGTACTTGTGTGGGCCGGAATTTCTTCTGAAAGTCGCACAGAGCTGGTGATCATAGAAAACGGCTCTTTAACTAGCGTAAGATATGTGGAAGAAATCCTCAATGATCACGTTGGTCCATTTATGGTCAATTTAGGTGAGGATGCTATATTTATGCATGACAATGCCCGACCTCATACAGGTAGGATTGTGAATGACTACCTTCAAGAGATGAACATTACTCGTATGGAGTGGCCAGCGCGCAGCCCGGATATCAACCCGATCGAGCATGCTTGGGACGAGCTAGGCAGATGCGTAAAACAACGAAACCCTCCCCCAATCACGCTTCGTGAGCTGAAAATTGCTCTCACAGAGGAATGGGAGAATATTCCCCAAAATCGTATAAGGAACTTGGTGTACAGCATGCCAAACCGCGTAAACGCAGTAATGGAAGCACGAGGAGGCAATACGAAGTATTAAAATTCAAGAAAATCGTAATAAAGTTCAAAAATTTCATGTTTCCTATTTTTGTTTTAAGGAGAGATCAGCAGTTTTTTTCTTTATGTAATTTTGTGTTAATAAAATGTATGGTGACTCATATTGTTTTTACTTTCATTTAAGGAGTATTACATTGTCTATTAAATACAATTTATTGCATTAACCTATCATTTTTAGTTTCCGAGATTTTTAACATTCTTTAAGTGACCCGGATTCATTGCTCTCGAGTGTATATTTGGAGTTAGCAGTATTGGTACAATTGTAGAACTCGGACGGCTACATGAAATTTTGAATTAAAAAAAGCAAATAACTATCCGATCTGGGATCGAACCTAGCATCGAGGTTCTCAAGGGACGTTTTACGGCACATGACTAACGAAGAAGCCTACGGCAACGCGAGTATTTTCTGGTAACCTAAAATTCTATATATGCTCGTTTATTTATGTAAAATTTCGTTTTGGTCCAATGATATGAGTTTAAATTTGGAAATTCTTGGTTCGATATTTGAATAGGGCACGGTTAAGTTTATTGTATTTTTCTTTGTAAGAGATTATTAGCAGCAGTCCTAAATCTGAGTAATCTAAATCAGTGTGTTCCGGCAGCTATCCTTGAGAGCCAGTAATTCTAGTTTAGCCTGAACAACATATTCGGATACATCTTCACTTACCATCAGGTGAGGTAGTCGTTAAAGACCTATCAGTTATATGAAAAAAATGCCTGTTAAATGGTATTTACACAGAATTAATGGAATTTAAATTTTACGGCGTTTATCGATGTTTTTAAATTGTAAGGCGTGAGATGACCCTAATAGCATACAGGCGGTTGAAATCGTCTTAGCCAAGCCTGAATAAAATATTTGTCTAAGAAGTTAAAAAAACCGAGTTGTCACTTCACGAGTGTCAGATGTAAACCAGTAGCGCTATGGGATTTGGAAACGAGTTATTTTTAAGGTAATGATGTTTTAATAGGATTTCTATTATCTTTTCAAACTTTATAGGAGGAAAGAGCATAAGAGGAATAAGAGGATTCTTTTCGATCTCGAAGCTCTTCAATTGGATTTAGTAGACTTATAGCCTATCCACAGCAGAGAAATATAGTACAGCTTCATTTTAGCGTCCATTCCGGTATATTTGCATTTTATAAGTGTTAAGAAATTAGAAGTAGTATATCTGAAAACCATCTCCCCCTTTAAGGTGTGTTATTGGCCATAATCCCTACGCTTGGCAGGCGTCTTGGAGATCGTAGTGTAAGATAATAGTTCCTCAGAAAGTGCTGCTGCCCACCTTCCGGTTATTACCCATAGTCATATAGCCTATAATATGAGAATTTTACCCTCTTACGAAAAACGGAAAAGATGGGGGAATGACATTCTAACCCGGCATCCCACGGGCGTGATTTTTAATGTAACTATTTTCAAAAGCTTTTCTTCTTATTTTTTTTTTAGATCTCAATATGTCTCATAGGATGAAGCCAATACTTACCACGTGGAGTATATTAAACGTAAGTATACACTTGCGTCGGACGGCATCCAGCCTCGGAACCAGTTTCGTTCCCTTTATAGTGTGGACCGCCTGCGCTGCAGCTTGCCTACTGTGACCAGCATTTTGTTAACATTTACTGGGTATTCTCGTAGCCGTTATAGGGAAAGGTCACTGCTTAACTCTAGGTGAGCCCCAGCTTGTTCTGTAACATAAAGTGTGAGATATCTGCCTCAACCTAATAGTGTGCAATGCTAACACTAGACAGCTGGTGATGTTTTTAGGAGAAAGGAAAGGAGTGACTTTTTTTTGCTGAATGGTATTCTTTGCCCATTATCTTACCTAATAGAAAGTGATGAGGTGGTGGAAGATGATATTCCAGGTAACCTGGAAGTACTGACTCCCAAAGACATTTGCCAGAACACACCGTTAGGTATTTTTTTAAGGATTTCGACAGAACCATCTGGGTTACAAATGTTCTATTTGAGGGTGGCCAGGTGGGCCTTACAACCATGCTATAACGACTGCCATCCTAAGACAATTTACTTAACGTACCTCCAAAGCATGGAACTGCCTTGTACCAAATGCAACTTGCGGTTACCCATCAAAGGGCCGCACGGAATATTGCTTAAACTAATAAGCAAGCGGGCGATTCAAGGACTATTTTATAGACTTTGAATAAAAAATAAATTTTGTGTCTAAATTGTCCTTTTCGTTGCGATTTTACTGTGGAAAATTACTACAATAGAGTAATTCTCCACGAATCGATCTTTGATCGATCTCCAACATGTTTATATTTAGTAAGTGAAAAGTTTTTGAACAAATCCATGAGATAAAAAAATAAGTTTATTGATGTATTTAAGTGTTTTCACTTTAAAGTAGCTAATGCGTGTCAATGATCAAAAAATGCGTCGGACAAGCGTTTGAATATGCAACTTCATTTTATGTGATTTTTAATAACACGTTAATAACAGCGTCAGAAGAGATCAGAGCAATGCGTGGCTATGCGATAGAAAGAAAACGCCTTGTAGGGGAATTTGTATATTAGGTACTCCGTGCTTTGCAAGCTGTAGTCCACTTTATTGCTTCGTTGCTAGAGTCAGATTTTGAATTGTAATAATTTTATGGTGTGATCCTTCTGGTCCTTTTTATTCTGTGGCCACAGTAATAAACATCCTTTAAGGCTGTTTTTAAGGCAAAATATGTTATTATGAAATAAACCTAGAAATTGTATCAAATAGAAGTCAAATTTAATTTTAAGCAATTATCAGTACTAATATTATAAATGCGAAAGTAACCCTGTCTATCTGTCTGTCTGTCTGTTACGCTTTCACGCCAAACTACTGGACCGAATTGAATGAAATTTGGTATGGAAATAGTTCGAGACCCGGGAAAAAACAAATAGTTTTTATCGAACTGCGCGATAACCGACATACGCGCAAGCGGAACTGCGCCCGGAAAGCTAGTGACCTATATGACTAACCACATTCGCATATAGGTTCATAACTTAAATCCTGCAACCGATTTGAGCTTCATCTCTAACATATGGCAGTACCTAAGGTATTTAAGCTAGGTCCAAATCCCTTTACTAGAAGCTCTATCGCCAAGCACCAAACGGAGAACCATGTTTCAACACCTACTATCATGGCGAGCCATTTTCACTGTATGTCTAGCCTATTTATTTACGACCGCAACCTCACTTACCGACAGGTGAGATAGTAGTAAAGAGAAGTTTAAAAAGATATCCTACTGTGGATAAGCACTTATGGTCACCACAAAGCCGTCGTACACACACACTGTACATGTAAGTAGGCAATGAATTGAAACAGGCCATTTTCCAGAGCTAGCCTTAATGGCAAATCGACGGTGGCTTTAATTTAATGTTGAAATAAAAATGAATTATGAATCATTCGCAAAGCTCCCGTTCTCTTAGCTTTGCATAAACTTTAACATTCCTGGCTCAAATGTATATTTAATGAAGCCTTAATCAGCCATTTTTAGGTACTTGTACTCAACCTATATCGAACTTTAACAAATGGACATAATTATATTAAAGTAAAATTTTATTATTATTGGATTATATGTATATCATATCATCATCACAACCAGAAGATGTCCACGGTAGAACAAAAGCCTCCTTCATTGGAGGCTTTGGTTCTACCGTGGGGGTGTTTGCCATAAACGTCACGCTTTGTAGATATAGCAAAATTATATGATATTATTGAAAATTGCTTGAATTTGTACATTTTGACAACCTTTTTTGAGCAAGGTTGACCTTTCCGTGCTTCTCAAATAGACGCCAGCAAAGTTTTATTAAATTTCATTGCTGGTGAGTTTTGGTCACCAGCAATTTCCTTTGAAAATCATTGCTTGGGGATCGCAAAGAAATATAGCCGTTCTTCGGAAGGCGCTGCTTCACACCTTATGGCTCTGCGTCGTCTCCATACGACTCCCACAGAGAGGTGCAATTATTGTAACCCAGCACCCTACGGCCTAATAATTGAATTTTATTCAAAATTATTTCCTTACTTTAATACACTTTATACATCCGTTAGTTTAGTCTCACGTAGGCTTCGCAAAACAGATTTTTATTAACAAACCCTGAGAAATTCAGCTAAACAAAAGTAAAAAAATCATTCTGTTATCACTGTTTTGCCAAATTTTGTGAAGTAAGAAAGTTACCCTTATCGTCGAATATATACTACGGAATATTATCAATTCACTGATATTTCATCCAATAAAATTTTCAAGGCCCAGTGAAAGAAGTCTATTCAGAATACAATGTAATTACGATTTTTCATGTCCAATCTATTTAATATTATGATGCCACGACAATGTCTGCGTGCTCAAATATGTAGACCGGAATTAAATATAAAATTATATGTTTCGGTACAAAGGCTCATTTTGTGTCATTTATGTATAAATGTCATCCATATTGGTTTGTAATTCAGGCGTAAGTCAAACAATTTTACGTTTATATTTGAAAAGGACGTAAAATCTTTTGATGCCTTCTAGACGCGACCTTGCACATTTTTTGCATTTTAATAACATAATTTCGGTCAATTATGTAAATATCTATTTATACCTGATCCTAACATTTCACTTCGATATTTTGTTATTAAAAACCAAATTAACGGAGTAAAACTTCATTGTATTTTAATGTTATGGAAAATGAACTGCATCTCAGTCGTTCCCTTTCGTGCTATCTCTGTCTTTCTTTCGAAAGTCTGATCGGAATCTGTCTCTTTCTACAAACAATGCGTCCTACGTGCCCCAAAAAGAATAAGAGGATTCAAGATAGTGTATCAGCCATATCGATCTTATGAAATATCGATAACTGTCAAAGTGTCGTTGACGATCGATTGTGTGGCTTTTGTGGGTGTTTGTTTTGTGTTTAACCTATTTGTTATACTGTAATGAAATATGTAATTGGCATGAGTATAATTCGGAGTCAAAATGAATGCACATAATTTATTTAGTGCGTCAATTTTAGTCTAGTATTATTTGTCATTAGTGTTTCTATTTCTTCAAATTTTAAATACCAATATTAAAAATAGGTGATACTTTGAATGCATCGACCTGCATCAAGAACATCCTAATATCTATTCTTCTGGTTTTGCCAGTTTTTTGTAAAATTAGCTATGATACCAATACCATCAACGTGGCCGTCTGATTTGGGTACTAAGACGACAGATATGCATCGCAACCAGCACCCGCTCAAATTCGTCATCCAGCATTCAAGCTATCAACTCAAACTGATAATATCCGTATGAGGCGCTTTTTTACTCTCTAAAACTGCTGCGTCCATGTCATGTCAATCCAAATCCAAAGTCAAGTGGATAAGTGCAGCTGACAGTGGCAAACAACATCCTTCTCTCATTTCTCCGATCTGTTACGAATAAACGTATTACCTGTACTAAAAATAAAGTCATAAAAATTATAAAATTTATCAGCCAAACTGCATAAGACTCCGTCACAGTAGTAAAACATCATACAGAATCCGAGTACTCATATCAGCACCTAGATATCATACTAAGGCGCAAACATTAGTCTATCAGTTGCCCGCACAGTATTTAAAATTATTCTCGATCAACAATAATTTTCAAAGAAATGCTTCATAAAACTTTTCTGGCGCCTATTCGAGTTGCATGAAAAGGTTAACCTTCTTAAAGATTTTCAAAACAATAAATAAACTACAATAATT
This sequence comes from Plagodis dolabraria, assembly GCA_963854805.1. Lineage (NCBI taxonomy): Eukaryota > Metazoa > Arthropoda > Insecta > Lepidoptera > Geometridae > Plagodis > Plagodis dolabraria. The sequence continues at coordinate 19,536,831 of OY978457.1, read as the reverse complement.
TTCAGAAATATTATAGAATAGAATATATATTTATTGGCCTTACAACATTGATTGTCATACTGGGCAAGTCAGGAGTACAATTTTGGAGGAATAATACTACTATATAATATAAAACAGGTATCACATCAAAATTATTAAATATTCCTAAAAATATAATGTTACTATATCGATAAAAAGGTATCGTCGATACCCCATCCCTTTAAAGCTACTGCCACAAAAAACATTTTATCGTGCCCCGTGCAGCCTAAAAAAACAGTGCCCGGTAAGTCACTAGTCGCCCGACTCTGGCAGAAAGGCGAGTTTTTATTTTTTGTCACAACGGGTTGGGAGGCGCGGGTCAGCATTGTGGTGGACTGTGAATCTCAAAGTTTAGAAAAGTTATTATTTTTTATGTTTCATGTTTTAATCTATCGAATTTTCTCCGATGATACACGCAATTATTTACACGTAATCTTGCAATAAAAGATACGTTGACAGTAAAAAGGCATACGAGTATCTATGTTATATTAAATTATTTGGGTAACATAAAGACGTTAATATTAATATCCTTAAACACAAATTTGAAATGTGGCTTTAGACATTGAAACCTTTTCACAAATATGCAGGACCTTTTTTTATTGCTTGAAACCACTATCTCACCTAATGCTAAGTGATAATGCGGTCTAAGATAGAATTACATAATGACAAATTTAGGAGAAGAAAAAGACATGTGCGGGACTTTAATTTTTCCTCTCGTAAATTTCCTTCTTCATTTCACACTCCGTTATTGCAAAAATAAAAATATTAAAATAATAAGATAGAATTAGTTGCCTCTCAAGGACGGCTGCCGTAACATACCGGTAGGTGGTTGGTGATAGATTTTTTCTTTATATTTAATAAAATTTTTTTTTTGGTCTCCAGCCAGTCCTGCTTTCGTAAAATTCCCTACTCTCAACAAAAGCTGTTACTTTCGTAAGTACTATCAGCCAAACGAACCCTTGAATATTGTGAGAGGACATTTCATGTACCATTTCTACCTACCCCAGCTGAGTATATACAAAGTATTGTCACATTGCAAATTCGAATTACTATGTCTGTGTGTTGATGATTTAGATTTTAGTGAATTTTTCCATTGCGGATTTTATGACGCAGAGGCCCAAGCATAACATTTTAGGGTTCCATAATCAAAAGGAATAACGGAGCCCTACTAACCAGACCCCGCTGTCTATCTGTCAGTTCGTCCATGCGTATAACGGATCTCTAGATCGTAAATGGAATGAATTGCAAACATATTACTTACTTTGTGTAAAACGTTGACCCAAAGTTTAATATTGGACTAACTAATGACTAAAATTAGAAAAAAACAATTTACATCCTAGCATAAAAATTAGTTGTTTATAACGCTTATTGAATTTAGAAAAAAAAAATGAAACGGGTAGCCACTAAATTTGTCAATTTTAGACTGATTTTGTTACGGGACCTACCTCAAAGACTTAACTAGTAAGGAATAATTAAAGATATATTATGTACAGTATAATTTTTGACCTACAAATACCCAAAACACCGATTTTAAATGTAGTTTTGACGGTGTATTATCATATTTTTTTATTTATTTATGGCAAAATTCAGATCATTGCTTGTTTATTTGATATTGCAATTGCACACAACTAACTAAAAAATAAATAATAAAAAATGTTACAATATATATATGAATGGAGTTAACTTGCGTCAATGATTTGTTAATTAACATATTTTACATTATTTAGCACATCAAAGCTGCATAATACCTAAATTTAATTTACTATAAATACTTTTCTGGTTGTAACTACGATATTTACATCACTCTTCAATATCAAAGTTCAAATGGCCCTATTTGTTTATCCCAAGGTAAATTTAACAAAGATTGAGATCCAGTGTCAAGGTTGGAAGAGCATTTTTATGCGTTCTTGAAATACTACACATGACATTAAACAAATTTTCTAAGCGATAATCTACGAAAAAAGGAGGATCTGAAAATTATAATCTTGCTTTATGGAATGCGCCTGGGGATTACAACGATAGTCGTGTAATTTTCTAAGTTTTGATCAAATTTAATAGGGTGCGAGTGTATTGCCGTCTACCAGTCTCAAAAAATAAACATTATTATTGTTATAATTGTACAATAATAACAATAATAATGTTTATTTATTATTGTTATTATTGTATAATAATAATGTTTATTTCACCAAAAAAAACTTTATAGAAACCAAAATGATGGGTAGTAAATAATCTTAAATGATAACATTATCTAAAATAGAGATAAGCATACGCTATATTAGTTAGTCAATAATTTAATAATTAAAAAAAATCAAACGTAATAATTTACGTATATACAATATAATGTGCCTCCTTGCGTAGTTATCACAGATTTCAGGAAAATTATAACAAGAAAGTCGTTATCCTCAAAGCTGAGGGCCGTAATACCCTGTGGAAATCACCTTATAGTGTGTAATGTGTACCAACAATTATATGGTAAGAAAAATTCTAAAGTTGTCTGATTTGGGGAGATAATTTAGGTCTTGGAGATCCCAATAGGACGCTTTACACCACTCAACCAACGAATGTAAAGTCTGATGTGTGTAATAGAGTAAAATAGGTTATATAACAAACAAATGACGCAATCAAACTATATTCTTATATAATTGTTAAAGAATTTATATGTATTTTATATTGTAGCCAAATTGTGTGCAATCGCCATATCAAATAAACAAGTAAACATAGCTGACTTTGAATGTAAATAAAAACATATGATAAGGTAATAAGAACTCCGATGCGCCGTACATACTTATATAGTTACTGCATCATAATACCTATGTCATATTATGTAAAGAAATATGTATATTACGTGCTAAGTAATAGTATAATTCCTTTACACATTTTGAAAAACAGAATATGTACTTATTATAATTCATTTTTGTACTCAATGAGCTTTAAACGATGACAACACACATGTTAGGGTGTAAAAAATGATTATGCTGGAGCTCCTTTAATTATGTTGCATCGATTTCCAAGAAAATGAGAAGATTATCAAGTTCACGCGTATTCTTCTCCACACTTACGCATAACTTCAGTCTCATTTGATTTCTTCGAAATCAGTCAAATAGTTATTAAGTTACACGCAACTATTTGAAAAAAGTATTTACAATAAACACTGAATGTCACAGCTTTACTTGGTTTGATTATAAAGCTGATTGGCAATGACTATAAATTTAGACCATAGTGAAATTTTAATCGAAGCCCAAATTATTTACGCTCTCTTGAAACTATTTCATGTATCTGCACAATAGTGATTTCCTTACCGTTTCCTATCCATCTCAGATTCCGTGTGGAAGTAAAAATGCCTCTGTTTCGGTTCTGTTGGCATAACCTGGAAGGCATATTTCTTACCGCCAGGCGCGCATATTTGTATTCTGTAGCCGTGGAGGCCATACCTGGAGTATAATAAAAAGTAATACTAACACGCTTGTGTATCCCTGAAAGAGAAGGCTCGAGGTGTATACTCCATCGCCTCGGCTGATATGTTTTGCTAACATTTTTTTGTACATATAGCTGATAAGCTAGATCACTACATATGCCTATCCCTGGATTTCTTAGTGCAAATTACAACTCTCGTCGTGGGTTACCAGTACTAAGTCACGTGGGTGAGTGATAATCAATCTTGTAGGTAAGCAGTATGATGCCGTGACATACGGTTAAAACTTGTACTTATCTTCCCTTGAACTTTTTTGGGAGTTGATTATTACAATATCTGACTCTGGAGTAAATTACTTTCTTCATTCGGCATTTTTAATAAAAATAATTTTCAGCATAGAGGTTCGTTACATTCGCGGCTTGTTTGGTGTACTCAGTTTTGTGATCTCAGAATTATAATAGAGGATTTTGATGTTTTTGGTCTATTCTCTTTGGTAAAAGTGTTCATTCAGTTAAATATTGCAAATTCGAATTGCATAATTGAACAGCAACGGGTTTAACTTACTGCAATTCGGTAAAAAATTATTGACCAGCCTTAGGTCACCTTAGGCATATTAATATAAAACCTATCTCTTAGATTTTGTTAGTACTTAAGGGTTACTATAACACATTATTGAAGCAGATAATTTGAAGAAAATAAATAAACATGATATTGTTATGCTTTCGGAACCGAACGATTTTCTTTTCATACAAAAAAAATATGTAAACATCGGTTGTAATTAATCGTCTATTCACAAAATTTCAAATGTCACCATGAGATATGTTTCAAATCAATCATCTGCCATCTTGTCTATCAGGACGCATGCGCGGCCCGCCCCTGACACGCCCTTGAGGGTGACTAGGGTGCACGGGAGCAAGGGTGGCTCGAAGTTATTAGATTGGAGAAGATAATGTAGACAGGTATAGAATAAAGTTAGGTATATCGAGGGAACGGATTTAATAAGTCTTAGAAAGATGTTTTAGCATTTTCAATACCTACATAATTTTTTTTATTAGAAAATCCTTACACACTACAGTTTGTTGGTGCGTTTTGATTATTTTTTGCTACTTCCAATCATTTTTAATTTTGGATTCAAACTCCAATTTATCAGTATTTTTCGTGAAGGAAAGTTAGCCTAGTGTGGCGAGTCCATACTTTGTTAATTGTATTAGTTTAATATATTACTTTATACATTTACCTATTCAGTTTGACGTTAAAGATTCGGCCTCAGATGTCGGCGATGCCCTTCATGTTTTCATTAGAGCCTTCACGGCCGGCGGCCTCTTCGCTTCTGTTTCGTATAGGCATTTTTAGGTTGCAGGTGACTATATTTTTATTGTTAGCCTCCGTTGCCCGCCTGACGAATCTTCCAATGGCGTCCGAACTGTCGTCGCTATAGTAAACGCAGCATTTTGTATGGCGTGACACTGCTACTACCGCATGAGAAACACTGTCTCGGTGCTTGGTGACTCATTCCCTCATCTGTAATACGATTACGGACTCATAAGTTAAACCCTGCGCTTCGTGTAAGGTAAAGCTCTGTTCAGACGTACGCGGTTTGAGGGCGACGAGCGCGCGGCGGCGAGGCGCGGCGTAGCGCGCGGTCCCTGCGAAATAACAGCTCGCCGCGCGCTCACCGATACGTGTGTACGATTACTGTTCTTCAGAAGGCGCTCCCACCTTCTAGTATTATTATTATCTTCGTCGGCTCTTACAAATCCCGCAAAAAGATATCTCAATTCTAGTCCGTCAACCCAACGGCCTGTGATTCAATTATATTATTAATGAAGGTACCTTTGTAGTTAAGATTCAATCTGCCAATGTTAACCTTACATAATATATAGTGAAGCAGTGATGGCTCAGTGGCATTAGCTATGGACTGCCACGCAGCAGATATGGTTCGAATCCCGCCGCGGGCTTGAGCTTCACCCCATGGTGGCGGAAATGCTCTTCGCATTTCCGCCTGGCTAGCGACCACCCTCTAGTAGAAAATCTGTCGCCAAGCACCTAACGGTGTGTTCCGGTAGCAGTCCTTGAGAGCCAGTGAAATCACAGGCACCATGCGACTTAACAACTATGTCTCAAGGTGACGGGCGCAGTGCAACTCGTGACTTGTGACGAAATGCATCTGTTATAGGCAGAGGATAGTCCGCTTAACATCAGGTGGGCCTCAAGCTTGTCCCGTCACAATAATATAGATATATATATATATATATATATATATATACCTACATATATACATATAACACCCGTGCAGTTCTCACCTTAAAGATAGGAACCACAACAAGGAACAACTTAACCTCTTGCTGGATTTTGTCAACGATTAGTAAGAGAAGCTGTCGTAAGCGTGAAGAAGTGTAGTTCTAATAACAAATACTTTTAAAAGTACTTTTGAGCGTACTTTAAGAGTACTTACCGAGCGCACGATCGAGACATGTCTCGATCGTGCGCTCGGTAAGTCAAGACCTCCTGAAGATGCTTCGTTTAGAAGCGAAACTAGTCGGGTATTCTTCCGGTTAGGCTGCGTGATGTTTGTGACGTCACGTAGATAACAGGAAAATTAGGCGGAATTGTCACTAGATATATAATTTTATGCTTTTTTAAGTGTTTTATTTAAATATTATTTAATATTTTTAGGATACTTTTAAAAGTATTTGTTATTATTAAATATGGATTTCCGCCTGAATCTATCCATTACCTTAAGTGTAGTTCTGTAACTACTGTTGACGTTGACGTTAATAAAGTGTTTTGCATAACTGGCCAATACCATTTGAACGCCCCTCTTGACCGAAATATAGGAAGCGACTGCACTAGTAACAAGAGCATGTTTTTGATTCATTAACGGGTCTATCCACGCACGAATCATCAACAAAATAATATTTTGACTAACCTCGACGTTTCGATCAAGTTGCATTGACCGTGGTCACGAGTAGACTAAAGAAGCGGGTGTCATCGTCTTGAGGAGCGGCGGGAGCGATTTAAATCTACCCCCGTTAGGTTTTCGTTAATGTCTGTCACTGTCACCTCAACACACTATCACTAAAATATTTTTTAACCAAAAAATGGAACCGATTTAAACACTCAAAAGTGTTAAGTAACTTGTTAAAGTCAGTTACCATGATAGTTCAAAAGTACCTATCTATTATTATAATATATTGTGCGCATGGTACGACGTCGACAAGTTATTTCACACTTTTGAGTGTTGAAGTTGGTTCCATTTGTTGGTAAAAAAAAATCACTCATTTAGTGACCCTTGCTACTTACGGGATCGATTTTCATTCACTGTCAACGACTAAGTATATCATCAAGATAGGAAAATATTTTGTAGTTATTGGAGTGTAACTCATAAATGGCTTCACCGATTTTGATGAAATTTAAATGGGACTACACGACAAGCATCAGCTTTCAAATAAAAAAGGATTATCAAAAACGGGTTAATCAAGTCAAAAATCTGAAGTAACAAGCATTAAAATAATACAGACGATTGAGAAACTCCTCCTTTTTTTGAAGTAATTTAAAAGTATCGGCACTTACACGTGGAGGCAAATTACGACTCGAGGAGCACTTTCTTATTACAAGATTCCACGATGTAGAGAATTTAAATCCATCCTCCCGATAAAAAATTGTGTACTTCTTAATTTCAACAATGAATGATTTAGAAAATGCGCTTAGTACACGAAAGTTTAAAGAAAAGTATAACAAGAGCATTCTAGAAGAGTTGGTGTCAGAGATTTAGTAGCAGGAGAACCGTTGTGCGAGTTCATCCAGGGAAGCAATGCCACCATACCTATTTCTACCGCAAGCAGTAATTTTCGCATTAATGTGTTCTGGTTTGAAGGGTATGGGTGCCGATGAAATTACAGGCGCATTAGACTTCACAACTTTATGTCTCAGGGTGATGGGTGCAGTGCACTTCGACACTTGTAACGTACTGCATCTGCTATAGGCAAAAGTTACCGCTTAACAACAGTTCCGTTAAGATAGCATAACAATTATAAATTGTTTGAAGAAGTAAAAAACCCGACAGCATATTATTTCTTTAAGCTTTTTATCGTTCTATTGAAATTAAAACTGCATGTTACCTTTATATATAAAAATCACATGTCACGTTGTGTTGTGTCCTAAACTACTGAACCAATCTTAAATTTGATTTGCACACCGTGTGCAATTTGATCCAAATTGAAAGATAGGACAGCTAGACAAAGCTTATTTTAGTCAGCAACCTTCCCATATATTGGCGGCCCTATTAAACACTAGTTTATAACTTACTAGTTTTTAATCCAACAGCTGTCTGTGGATCAACTGTGTTACACAAAATCTTATAATTTAAGGTTTGTAACTCATTCCATTTACGAGTCAGAGATTCGTGACATACAGACAGATAGAAGGTCATTCTCATGTATGTAAGCTCCACTTAAATAATACTTTACTTGAATTTCTAATCCAAGAGGTAATCGTCTTTAGATCTACGTTTTACACAAAATATGTAAATTACAGGTTTAAAATCTTTATAGGTAGGTCTATCTGAGGTTTTACAACCTCAAATACCGGTAATATACTGACGGACAGACAGAAAGACAGCAGTGTATCATCCAAAGGGCTTCATTTTTCCCTTTGGATACGGAACCGTACAAAACAGATATAATCATCACAATACCAACGCCATAACAACCACCCGAAAGACTAAATCCCTTTGTCCACTCCAAGCCAAATAAATTGGCTATCGATCTCCTCTGTGCACACAAAGGCTATGTGGACACGACGCGTAATGAATCTGATTAAGTAGCTTCGGATATCGACAGGCGATAAATTGGGATTGCAACCAACACGAGTAATTAAACTACATGAGGTATTTTTGCCAACAGAAACGTCAATTATTGGTTTTTATTATAGGTTTGGGGTTGGATTCCATATTTAGAGTAATTGAACAAAAAGAAAAAACCATAAGTAATAGTTTGCATTAATTAATTGTATACCTAATACTTACTTTGACATGGGTCTGAAGTTCTTATCGGTTCTTTCTCGTTGGAACTATTTTGTTCTCTAGATCCATATTTTACTATTCAGTCGTTGATATTACCTGTAAGTGCCTAATAGACACCAAAAAGGGTTAAATATTTTGTTTTTGAATTAAGTATTGTCATTATTATATGTTCTATAGTATTGTTATTATTATATATTCTATGGTATTGTTCCAAGCCGCACACAAAGATTTTCTAAAGAAATTACTAATATATGAGTGGACATAAATATATATTTCATAATTACGAACGTGATATTTTCATTTCTAAACATATTAACATTTCCTCGGTAAGCAAACCTCTTTGGGGAGTACGTTACTTTGCCACAATCCCCATGCCTGGCAAGTGTGTATGACAGCAGCCCGACACCTCACAGGTATATTCAAACACATAAGTAGATAATTAAGTAGAAGAATGAGGGTGAAATATCACATTTCATCTTGATTTAGTCGTATTATAACCTTTCAAAGGTGCTTGATATGCCCAGCTAACTAAAAAAGACACCTAAGCGAAGTCTTAGGCAGAAGCTAAGTTTAACATGCATATACCAAAGTGTCTCCAATCACGTACAAACCACCACACATAGTAGAAACCGCACAATTTATTACATTCGGTGCGGATAATGAAAGCCCGCCGACGCCCGAGGCAAGCAAACACATAAAACGAAACGCTAAATTGCGCCAATAACTTGGACGGCAGTGTAATGTCATTTTCACGCATAGCAGTAAAAATGTTTATAAAGTTAATAGGTGACGTGGATTGAGCTACTAAAAAGTTGGTTTATGGACTGGATCACTATAATACCGTAGTATCTATAATATTTAGCTATTATTGTGATGTTTTATGAGTTGTACTTATATTTTCTACACCGAAATCTAGAACACGTCAGTGTCGCGCCATCTACTGAAATAAACAACAACTAAGTTACCAGCAACGTTGTGTAAATGCGTATGGATATTGTTGCAACGATCGATCCCCGTCTCGTTCAACGTGGTACTAATTGAAATATGTAGATGGCGCTTTGAAGTATTTTATGTATAACAATATTAATAAATGTATGTGATACGCGAGCGAGTTGACGCTACACTGAACTATATAGATTTATATAAAGAAATACGTTATTTAAAAGTACTAACAGTATAATAGTTTATTATAATACCTAAGGTGCATCAGGATTCAGGGTAAGTTCGGATATAGGGAAAGTCCGGATAAATCAAATAACTTCTTAACCTGCAGGCATATCTTTTTGCCGGCAGCATGGCGCGAAACGCCCTATTGTTTCTTCCCCCGCTTCGGTCCGCGACTATCGCCGCGTTGCGCCGGTCGTGTGTAGTGTGACACAAAATAAAAACATAAATTTCGAACACTTTCATGGTCTAAGTACGGATAATTTCTTCACGTCAACCTTATGATATTGGGTACAGAAGCGATTTTATAAAGTAGTCCGAACTTACCATGCGGACGTCCGATCTTTGCGTCGTATCTTAAACTTCATATTCGTTTTTCACAAAGTCATAATTGAGCTATCGTTTAAGTTAAACGTTAAAAAAAATAAAGAACTTATAGTATTTTTATTAATAAACACTAAGCATTGCAGATGGAGAACTACTTTAAGAAACGAGAAAAAAATATATTACTAAACACTCTACGAATAGCCTGAAACCTGTCCGAACTTACCCTGATCATAATAAGTTTATAAATATATTCGTTTCATAAAAATATTATTTTATAATAATAAAAATATTATTTATAAAAATATTATTTTATAATATTTTTAAAAAATTAAGAAGATTTAATAAAGAAACAAAATATACTTAGTATATTTTGCAAGGTACCTAATTGGTTATCAACATTTTTGTACACTTTATTTATTGGCGCCATCTGTGTGTTTCTTATTAAACAATTTGTGTTTATCAATACCGTGAAACCAAATTATGTAGAAAGTCAACGTGCATCGTGTGTGTTTCACGTTCATCGTTACGTCAAGAATGTTTTCTATGTACAACATAGGTGGAGCGCAAGTAAGAAAATTAATTCCGTATTAAGAAGACACGAGTAAAACTTGAGATCCTGTGTTTTTATTCTAGTCCTGTCATAAAAATAAGAGAGTAAAAATCCATAAAGTCAGGATACGTACCAACATCGAATCGTTGTTATCAGATTTCAATTCAGAAGTAGGCACCAACATTGCTATGCAAATTGTCAATTCCGCGGAAAGCGCCCATCTCAGAAAATTTGCATGCAGAAGCGCCACTTCAAAGGTACCCGTTGGGAACTACCCCTAATTTTTCATAGCACTTAAATTTGAATCTTATTCCAAGGAAGATAATGATCACTATAGCTTATTATGCTTTCATCTAAGTTTTCATGAAACTCTTTTTACTTCAAAAGAAAATGAATCGTCTAGTGTTCGGTAAATGATGTACTATTGCTTGACTTGCATATAAAGATACGGCCTTTCGGTTTTCAGTTATAGTTGAGATTGGTTTGCCTCTCTGAAGCGGAGTCCTCGAGGGGTGGTTTAACACAATTTTGCAGGTGAATGAGTTTTGGTAGCCGCCAGCGATGTTTTCCTTTCAGAATTTGAAATTCAGAACAGATTTTGTTTATTTGGTTGCTATGTTAGAAATCTTATCTTGGGATATTCTTATGAGATTTGTAGAAGTAGGTCATTGCGTATTTTAGGCGATGATATGGCATACCTAATACTACATTCCAAAAACTTAATAACTAAGTAGCTTTTGTAGCACATTTTCTTTTAAATTAAGTTCATTTTAAAATGAAACCATTTAATACAGATATGATGCTGTATAATTTTTAGTTGTAACGAAGAAGCAAAGAGTGGATTTGTACGTAGGAAGCTATAATTAATGATATACTTAGTACGTCATTACAATACAATCTAGCCAACAATACGGACTAATGAGTAATTTTTGTTTGACTTAAACTGCTAGATAGAGTAAAGTTAAGAATGTGTCCATTTTATCTTATTGTCTCTATTAAGGGGAAGACACTGTGTTCTTGTGTTCTTTATATGTAGCACTCACTCCACTACTTATCACTGTCACTCAAATACACTAACACAAAAGGTTATGTCCTTTTTAGCCTTTCACTATGTCTGTGTTGTCAAGGTGCTTGATTGCCTCAACATTCACGTGGTGGTGAAGTCTACGTTCGTGAGCTTCTGCATGTTTTTTTATTATATTCACAACGACATCCATTTTCAGGTCTCGATGGAGGTCGACAGTTCTAATGTACAATGGTGCAAGGAAGCTATAATTAATAAAAGTTTTTACACGTCACGCTTAATTAAAAAAGTTTTTATAGGACAACACAATTGTTAAAAGTTTTGACTTTTGTTAGTCATTACAATTATAGTCAGTGGCCTGTCTTACTTAAGCCTTATTGTACACCCAATATGCAGTAACACCATTAGTAACTGCATTAGTCGGGTACGATATCTAGTAGCATATGGAACATTCCTTTTATTTTTAAGTCAGAAACTGTTCTGCTAATGTAAGTATTCATACATTCCACTAAATTTTCAATTCACTATTTCTAGGTTAGTCTTCTTGCGTTCATATAGTCCATATGCCCAAATAATTACCTCAATAATTGGCGGGCGTTAACGACTGTCAGCGGGTAGCGATATGCGAGATATGGTGTGTTATCGCGCGATATGCTCCTTTGTCGGCACCGCGCATCTGCTCGGTCGGCAGCGTGACGTCACTCGTCACCACTGGAGGGCTGTGATTTTATATTCTTGATAAGGTTTTTTCATTTCACTAGCTACTTTTTTATGATATTACTTAAAACTAGCTGTTCTGTTCGTACCACAACCTCAAATTTGAAGCGCAAATTTTTCGCATCATTCATCAAAGTCAAAGTCAAAGTCAAAATCATTTATTCAATTTAGGCGTCTACGACGCTCTTATGAAGGTCAATTACAAATTTTAATATTGAAATATACTACATTGTACTGCCACGTTCAGCAAACAAAAGTTAAACAGCCACTGCGAGAAGAACGGGCAAGAAACTCGGGGCCATTCTTTTAAACGTTTTTTAAAAATGTGTAAATAAGATCTAGCTTTTAGAACACCGTTAGATGCTTGGCCATAATTTCTACTAGAGGGTGGTAGCTATCCTGCTGCGTATCCGTTAAATGCCCTACCAACATACGGTGAATTAACTCAAGTCCACGATGGGTTTGGAACCAGAGATCTTCAGCGCGGCAGTTCTTAGTCATGACCACTGGGCCAATATTATCCTTAAGAGCCATAACTTCCACTGTTAAACAAATTCTTTCCATTAGCGAGGGGTGGAGATATGAGGATGACCTCCCCACACTTGGCAGGCGTCTTGGGAATCGCAGTGTAAGTTAGCAGTTCTTCAGACGACATATGAATACCTTACTATGACGGAGTCAAAGTCAAAGTCAAAGTCAAAATCATTTATTCAATTTAGGCGTCTACGACGCTCTTATGAAGGTCAATTACAAATTTTAATATTGAAATATACTACATTGTACTGCCACGTTCAGCAAACAAAAATTATAGAGCCACTGCGAGAAGAACGGGCAAGAAACTCGGGGCCATTCTTTTAAACGTTTTTTAAAAATGTGTTTGGTACATACTATATAATAAAATTATTACAATACTTAATTTACATTACGTAGGTGTTAGGCGCTAGCTTGGCAGAGTCGAACCAGTCCAAGCATTTTTGTCGTTTAAGTAATCACAAACTGTGTAGTAAGATTTCTTTATCAAAATATTCTTCACATGCAACTTGAATTTTCTTTCTGTGAGCGTTGTAATATGTTTGGGCAATTTATTATAAAACCGCACACAATTTCCTAAGAAGGACCTTTTATTTGTCTTTGCTAATCTAAAACCTGGCACCGCTATTTTATCTTTATTCCTAGTGTTATAATCGTGAGTGTCACTGTTTGATTTAAATTTGCTCAAATTTTTACGAACATACATAATATTTTCAAATATATACAGACTTGGTAAAGTTAAAATATCAATTTCTTTAAAACTATCTCTCAGGGATTCCCTAGGATCCATTTCATATATGGCTCGAATTGCACGCTTTTGTAAGATAAAGATTGTCTCTATCTCAGCAGCAGCTCCCCACAGCAATATACCATAAGACATAATACTGTGGAAGTACGCGAAATAAACAAGCCTAGCAGTAGCTACGTCTGTTAGCTGTCTTATCTTACGAACTGCATATGCAGCAGAACTAAGTCTTCCAGATAGATCATGTATATGTGGATTCCACTGTAAAGTTGAATCCATTTTAATTCCCAGGAAGACTGTCGCATTGTCAAAAGAGAGTTTTTCTAGGCCAAGCTTAATGTTTGGTTCAACATAAGTAACATTTGGTAAAGAAAACTTTAAACATTTGGTCTTTTTTGAATTTAAGAGAAGATTATTAGCCGCGAACCACTTAGAGATCATAGATAACACATTATTTACATGAATAAGTTCACCATCCCTCCTATCTACTTTAAAAATTAGGGAGGTATCATCTGCGAATAAAACAATATCGCAGAAATTTTTAACCATGCAAGGCAGATCATTTATATATGCTAGAAACAGAAAAGGTCCTAAAATTGATCCTTGCGGTACGCCTATTCTTACCAAAGACCCGGAAGAAGTATTGCCATTTATTCTAACCTTCTGTAGCCTGTCTGACAGATATGACTTTATAAGATCCAGAGCTTTTCCACGAATACCATAATGTGAAAGTTTTCGAATCAGAGTGCGGTGCTCTACACAGTCATGTTAGTCAGCCTTACTATACATATGTTTAGTACTATACATTGGTACTACACAGTGTACACTACATATAGTATAATTCACATTAATTTATACATGTGAGTATACATTAAAATTAAAATATTACAAATTATGCCCCGTGAGGTGCCGGGTCAGGATTGCAAATGTCCTTGAGAGCCAGTTATTCTAGGTTAGCCTGAACAACATATTCGACCACATCATCACTTCCCATCAGGTGAGATAGTGGTCAAAGGCTAACCTATCAAGCATAAAAAAAAAACGTAGAGAGCGCACCATTGTGTCGAATATTTATTTGGTTCGAACACTTTGAAGCAATCATTGGTTTGAATGTCAATAATATGGAAAAAAAAATAACTAGTGTGAGGAAGACAGCTACTATTTAAAGGATAGTAAGTTTTAAATCGTGAAAAGAGGTGGGCGTAAAACGTTCCTGTAGCTAAGATTGCAGAACTGTAGAACTCGATTGCTTACTGTGTGCAGTAAAGTGAACATGGAACATCAAACTCAGAACTCTAAGACTGCTCGCCATGAGCCTGGTGCCTCGACTCAAAACCGATCTTCAAACCAAAGATTAGAGTTGTTATCAAGATTTCGAATGTCATCTTAAGATTTTGTTTCTTGTACAGCAAATAATTAAAAGTCTCTTCAGAAACCAGACCTTTGGTTCAGCAAAGCTGCTACGCCAGACGTGGTAGTAGAGCATTATGTATGTCTGATAGAGTCAGTTTTGTTTTTTTATAGAATTTGTCTGGTTTGTCCTCGAGAAATCTCAAGACAACATGACATTATGATCTTATAATAAAGCTTTAAAAATTACCCACATACCATCCATTGCCCTTTGACCCTATCACATGTAAGTAGAGCTTGTTATCTTAGGAGTGCAGTCGTTGTAGGGTAGGATATTGTCATTGTTGTAAAGCATTTTGCGAAGGCCTGCCAATCTTCCTCCTACCCTCAACTAGAAAGCCTGTTGCCAAACACCAAACGGTATGTTCAGATATGATTGAGCCAGTAATTCTAGGTTAGCCTGAAGAACATCTTTGACCACATCACTTACAATCCGATAAGATAGTGTTCAGAGGTCATAAAGCCTAACAGCTATTATAAATAAAATAAAAAACTGTTATAAAAATCGTATCATTCTATTATATTCTGCAATAATTACGTAGGTATACTTATTATATTATTAGGTATCAATTTTGATCACCTCAATCATTTAGATATGGGTCTTCTTCAGTAAACACCAGAAAAAACAGGTCACTTTGATCAATCACCACGTCAGCTCATCTCTTGATAAGTTTCATTACTTCAACATCAATAAAGACACCTACAACGTTCTTCTAAACTAGATTATCGCATCTAACAGTAAACATACAAATCGTACAAAACAGCACCTCAGCTATCAATTTACAACTATATCACAATGAGAATTCCCGGATTCGTTTGTAAATTCCAGCCATTTTAATAATTCTTACATTCACAAGGTACCGAAAATAAAACTCGCTGGCTTACAAGGTAAACAGATATGACACCCGATTGACAGGTTAATAGTAAAGATTGGAAGGTATTTCATTATTATCACGGAAGATATTTAGTGTAAACATGGGTGCAGACAGGTTCCCACACTAGTTTCTGAGATAGGAAGTAATTTATCGGAAGAGATAACTTTAGGAAAGTACTACTGCAGCAGGTTGTCGCGTGGCTCCATTTCTGAAGTCATTGTAATGTAAAATCTAACCTTCTTCTAAATTTATTTCCCTTTGGGGTAACCGAGCTAAAATTACACCCTACATATTATATTCTTATACGAGAGTAGTAAGAAGCGATGAAATATGCTGAAAAATAACTAGAAAGTTGCCTTGTAGCAGTGCCTTCTGAAAGACTGCAGTCTTATACTGTGATCCCCAAGAATAATGCCAAGCATGGGGTTATTATTACCCCCTAATGGGGGAGGTATTTGATCAACGGTGCACCGTATAGGTGCTATTCATGAACATGGACTTGAATTTATACTAAGTACTAAACTCACTTTACTGAGGAAAAAACTTAAACGCAAAATAGATCTAATAAGATTTCCTGTCGTTGTTATTTTGTAGGCTTTCCTATGGCATTCTGCCAAAAACATAAAATTGCTGGCCACCTTCTAGTATTTTTTCCTACGTAGCCTTTTACGAACGGTTAAGAATGACTAGGCAAGCTACATTCCAAACACTATACTAATATACATATTTTTTCCTCATAGTGTTCTTATATCTCCCAAGTTCTTATATTAGGCAGCAGGTATATGCTTAACAATATTGACCATTCAAATCTTCCTTTAGTTCAATATGATAATGCTCCGATACCATTCACTAAAACTGCCAAAAATTTGGGCGTAATATTTGACCCTACCTTATCATGGGATAGTCACGTAAATGCTATCAGCAAGCGAGTAAATTTTTCTTTCCAGTCCCTCAAACGTCTTTAAACGTTTCTGCCTTTTGTGACCAAGGTGACTTTAGCACAAGCTCTACTCCTTCCTCTCTTAGATTATGCTGATGTTTGTTTTTTAGACACCACTGAGGAACTATTGAACAAACTAGAGCGCTTGCAAAATTTGTGTATAAGATTCATTTTCGGATTACGTAAATTTGATCATGTGTCTCAATATAGATCTCAACTAAATTGGTTACCTATTCGCAAACGCCGTGATGCTCACGTACTTTCGTTCCTTTACACCATACTGCATAATCCCCGTGCTCCTCATTACCTTCGTGAGCGCTTCGATTATCTTGTACCTCGAGATATCCCCAGTAGAACTTTAAAATCTCTCCTCCTCAAAGTACCTACTTTCTCCTCAGCAGTGTATAAGAGCTCGTTTACAGTGCACTCTGTGAGGTTATGGAATTCACTTCCCCATAATATCCGAGCCAGTTCCTCTCTTGAAATGTTTAGGATCAAAGTGAAAGAGCATTATCTGTCAAATTAATGACATATATATAAAAATATATTTTAGTGTCTATTATGTATTGAATATTTTTAATATTATTTGTATCTTGTTTATGTATTAGTTTGGGTTATATATATATTATTATAGTATATAATTTGTATAGCTATGTATGTATAATTAATTGTGTTTATTATGTATATATTAGAGTGTATTAGTTGTAGTTTATTTATTTCTATTTTCGTTGTACACAGATGCCTACTTAAACACACTTTTTCGAGCCTCATTCTATTTGGTTTGCTGGAAGAAAACTCTTTTCAGGGTTAAGCTCGCCTATGTACATGTATAATATTAATAACCAATCTGTAAACAACTCATTTTGTGTACAATAAAGAATATAAGAATATAAGATAGTGACTTACTTATATCTATGCCTATAACTGGTTATGATAAGAATATTGCAACACTGATATTTAATAACAATAGTAATTCTAAGTAGTCAAAATGATATCATAATAACGAAATAATTATTGTATTAAAAACAATCAATGGGTTGTCATGACGGAAACGTCATTGTAAATTTCCATTTATTAGAACTGATACAAAACTAATATAAACCATAATTTGGATCATTTGCCAAGGCGCCAAGAAAACTGGCTGTATTTACGCTAAACACAAATCCACGAGCCATCTTGACACCCGTGGCGTTGATAAGATTTAAATGCCGTAGGGCACTGTGCAATAGATTTTACTTATCTCCACGCTTGGCAGGCGTCTTGGAGATCGCAGTGTAAGATGGCAGTTGTATAAAGGCGCTGATGGCCAAGTTCTGGAATTTTTCACTTCGTCGCCTTTGACAACTGACACAGGTAGATATACTGTACCTACGGTAATGCATTAACCGGACTGTCCACTGCTGAACATATGCAGCTGCAGACAATGCCTACTTTCCAGTATTTTACACTCAGTCGCCTCTTACGACACCACCAGAGGAGGGCTAGTGACATTCTAGCCCGACACCCTACTGGGGAAAACAATACGAGTATGGTAGTAGAAGATGCTGATTTACTGATATGGAAAAGCTATCGAAGCGCGAGTCAAGCCTTGCTCCATTAGGGTTCCAGTTGCAAGCCTACTTAACGATGGGAGAAGACTTCCGAGATCCTCAATAGCCCAGGCAGCAGCTGTCCTTGACGTAGCTCAAGGAGGCGAGTATGTGTCCTTAACAGTCAATTTACATACGTCTAGCTTGCAATATATCAATGAGATTAAGAAGTCTGGTTTATCTGCAAAAAAAAAAAAACAAATGTTGAGTACTGTAACAGCCGGATCGTCCACTGCTGAACACAGCCTCCCTTATTAAGGGTATTTGCAATAATCCCCACGCTTGGCAGGCGGCTTGGGGATCGCAGTGTGAGATAACAGTTCCATAGAAGGCCCTGCTGCCCACCTTCCAGTATTTTCCCCTTCGTCGCCTCTTACACCCTCGGGATGATATGAGGGGGTGCAATTCTAACCCGGCACCCCACGGATAATGTTGAGTATACACTAGTAATTATTGTTTTTTTTTTATGTTATTGTGAAGGAACAAGCTCGAGGCCCACCTGATGTTAAGTGCCCTATAACAGATGCATTTCGTCACAAGTCACGAATTGCACTGCGCCCGTTACCTTGAGACATAGTTGTTAAGTCTCATGTGCCTGTAATTTCACTGGCTCTCAAGGACTACTCCCGGAACTCACCATTAGGTGCTTGGTGACAGATTTTCTTCTTGAGGGTGGTCGCTAGCCAGGCGGGCATTCGCAAAATGCCCTTCCACCATGCGGTGAAGCTCATGCCCGCGGCAGGATTTGAACCATGGACCTGCTGCGTGGCAGTCCATAGCCAATGCCACTGATCCATCACTGCTTCTAAATGTTACATTAAAAACGATTAACATCTAAAGCAAACACTCAAAAATCTCACGCAGATACTCAAATACCTCACGCAGATGCTCCGCAAAAGGTGCATACATTTTTCAAATATAGAATAAGACAGGACTGTATCCGCCGGATCGTCTACTGCTGAACACAACCTCCCCTATTAAGGGGGTATTTGCCATAATCCCCACGCTTAGCAGGCGACTCGGTATCGTAGTGTAATATGAAAGTTCTTTGGAAAGAGCTGATGCCCACCTTCTATTATATTTCCCTTAGTGGCCCGGCATGTTGTTTTTTAATTTTATTTTTGTTTGATAATGATAACATTATATGTCATTGATATTTCCATAAATTTCGTTGCTATGATCTCATGTCGACTACTGAGTATTAAAATGAGTGACAAAAGGTTATAAATTTATTAATAATGCCATCTTAAAATCAGAACCAGTCATCGATATTGATAATTTCAGTTTAAGGAAAACCTCTCATATTTAAGGTAGTGAATAGCAGGAAAAGCAGTGAGTAGTATTGTGATAAAATATATTACCGTCATTGTATTCATGTTTCGTCAATCTTGATTATTTATTAAAGAAACGACTCATTGATGGTGGCATTGAAGTCTTTATCGATATCAAATTTTAGGCGGTTACTAACTGGTAACCAGTTGATCGTCTATATGAAATTTACAGAATTAAAATAGTTATAAATATATTAAAAAAGTATTAATCAATCAAATAAATACTTTAAGTAAAATAGTTTTCTTTTTTATTTTGTTTTATTTTGTTAAAGTATTTTACTTAAGGTATCTATTTGAAAATATTTTAATTCTGTAATTTTAAACAGATAATCAAATTTCAATATATCTGATGAAACATAATTATGAAAGATTTAAGCCATTACTTTGATAATATTTGGGAGACTGTACGTGTACAACATGGCGCGTGGATGGAGCGCGCCAAAGCGTAACAGCACAATTTATTTAACTAAAAGATGGATAAAAAAATAACTTTATGCATATTAACTAAGAACAATATTTTCAGAAGGTCTCTTTTTTGCTAACATAATATTGCATAACTCTGCAAGTTTATTATGTATTTAAGTATGTTTATGGCACGAGGGTGTAGGTAACTAATTTAGTTTTTTTTTTCAGCAAGCCAATTTTGCATAGTTTTCGATGTTCCCACAAATTGGATGCATAATTGTATACCCTTATGCTAGCTACAATAGCGCCTTAAATAATATAAAATTTTCCGAAACCCTTATGTAAATCTTAAAGAGAAATATTGGCGAAAAATTTTGACGAAGTGAGTCTCTGAAAATCAATTTTTGAACATATTTTTCAGAATAATTGTATACGTCACGGGTATTAATAAAAGAGATAATATTCTAGCGGATATGACAAATGCTTTGCCTGATTCATATCACGATTTCATATATTTCTCTCAATAGAAAAAAACATGAATACAGCTCTATAATCCTACATTTCGTGATTATATATGTATATATATTTCGCCAAACGTGATTTGAATGCTTCACCAGAAAACTTTCAAGGCAATCATTACAATGTATAATGTAATTCAGCAAATACAAACACTCTACGTTGACGGATTTCATTTTAATTTGGAACTCGTATTGTCCCGGCGTAGATAATTTGTAATTTTACTTATGGAAAAACTATGACGTATCAAGAAAACCCATGATTTTCCCACAAAATTGCTAAAATGTTAAGATTAGACAACAATCGTAGAGATAGGTGGACGACTTAATAAAATTTACAACACAAATATTTGGTGTGATAATGATATAATAATTTTGTTGATAACTGATAAGAAGACGTGAGAACGCATACGTTTGAAGAAGCTTGAGAGAAACATTGAGGTATCACTTTTTTAGATAAGATTTTTATATGAATTTTCCGCATAAAATCGTAATTTTTAACCGACTTCCAAAAAAGGAGGGTCTCAATTCGTCTGTATTTTTTTTTGTTACCTCAGGTCTCTTGACTGGGTGAACAGATTATGAAAATTCTTTTTTGTTTGAGAAATGAAGCTTATCGTTTGGTCCCATATTAAATTTCATCAAAATCGGTCAAGTCGTTTTTGAGTTACACTCCAATAACTGAAAAATATTTACCTACATATATTGATGGTATAGTCGTTGAGAATGAATGACAATTGATATCGTAAGTAGCAAGGGTCACTAAAAAGAGTGTTTTTTTTTAGATAAGATATTTAAATGATTTTTCGAGCTTAAAATGTTATGTTTTCACACATTTTCAATCTGCCTTCCATCAATATAACCTTTCTAATCAATGTGATTAATATAGAAAGTCTACTTGTTAATAAGCATTCGGTTAAAAATGAAATAAAATGTTTATTGTTAATATGCCTGATAGGTTAGCTTTTGACCACTATCTTACCTGATGGTAAGTGATGATGTGGTCGGAGATGTTGTTCAGGCTAACCTAGACTTATAATCATAACCGTACTTATGCAAAGTACGGTTATGATTATTCATTTTATTTCATTCCTGTACTTAAGACGCAGACAAATGCAAATGAAAGAGAGCCAACGAATTCATCTGTCGGGTTGTTATGCCGTAAAAAATATTTTCAATTAAACTGAAAACAACAATGTAGGGAACTACGAAATTGCCAAAGCATAACAATTCATCTGCCTACTATTATTTTTTTCCATAGAATACAGAATTACAAGTAAACGTACCTATATCTTATGCAACCGTACTTCAGATGCTCTGAAATACTCAGAATACAGTTCTCTTATCTTAGATGTATCGATTTAACACCAATATTCCCATGAGCAGCCAGAAGGATATCCACATGGCACCGCATAGAGATTGCACAATTAATACCATTTTGAAAGAGGCTAACAAACTGTCAAGTATACTGTGCCCTGGGTCAATCCACTTCAGACATGACTGATAGAGGTTCGGTTCCCAGGAAAGGAAAATATCGGTAGCGTGGATAAACATGCAAATATAAGTAAATAAGAAATTGGTGAGTCAATACGTGAACTGTTTACCGATTAAATACCAAGCCCAACTCTAAACGAGCCTTTACTAATTTTTAGGAAGTTTTATAATTTCTTAACGTAAATTCTTTTTATTGATTCTTTGATGGATTAAATTTCATACCCACCATTCTTATGTTCTTAAGTTTTAGTCGACAGTGAATAAAATTATCTATACGATTGAGTTATTAATTAGGGATACCTATTTATATATATATATATCCTGAGTATTATGAATGATGAAAATAATCTTTTAATAGCAGTAGAATTTTTCTGAACGAGTTCCTCCGCGGAAGTACTGCAACCAAATTCCTACCGTTTTTTTATATATATTTTGTTATTTTTAATGCCTTATAAGAGTTATAAGTTAGCCTTTTACCATTATCTCACCTGATGATAAGTGATGATGTGGTCGAAGGTTTTGTTCAGGCTAACCTAGAAATACTGGCTCTCAAGGACAGCTGCCGGAACACACCGTTAGGTGCTTGGCCGCAGATTTCTACTTGAGGGTGGTCGCTAGCCAGGCGGGCATTCGTAAAATGCCCTACCCCCATGCTATAACGATTGCCTAAGACAACAACCGGGACCGACGGCTTAAAGCGCTCTCCGAAGCATGGAAGCGCTGAGTAGCAATGTCACTAGCGGTCACCCATCCAACTCACGACCGCAGCGGACGTTGCTTAACTTTGCTGATCGGTTAAGAACGGCTAAGCAAACTTCGCTACGAGTTCTTCAAAACCGTATTCTGTTTATGTTCTGTACAGTTTGATGGCACATGCGACTTGGTGACTTTATGTATCAGGGTGATGGGCACAGTGCAGTGTGTCACTTGTGCAAAGGTTACCTCTTAACACCAGTAAGGTTTCGTGCTTACTCTTATACCTAATCATAACCACATCAACTTAATCTGTCATAATTGTTTATTAAAATGCATCTCATATTTTTTTACTTATTTATTTATTTCCATACATACATCTATCTTTACAGGTACACACCCAATACAAAGAGTAGCTACTTATACATTTTGAATATCTAATTTTTTTTTGTGTCTAATTTCTATTATACAGAACATGTAATGCAACTTTTGTAAATTCGTTCAGATCACAACAAAATAGGTCCACTTGATCCGCGATGTTGAGGTTGCGGAGTGCACGCGTCAGAGGCATAATTATATTATATAAAACATAAAATTATTTTGCAATAGTAGCTTAATCTTTAAAGTACAAAGTACTTACATTATACTAAATATTATGACGTTATGAGATAATTTAGGTAGTAGCAGACAGTAATCAATTTCACAAGAATTTTAATATTATCGTAATCAGGTGTATTATATTACTTCATTTTGATACTACTGTAAGGGAAGTGATACATTTTTACCGTATCAATGACAAATCTAAATGAATAATCCGTTCTTATCCGTTAATCCGTTATCTGTTTCGTTATCTTTAGGAAACAGAACTTCCTGTAGATACTTAAAGTATTTCATTATTTCGTTTTCGTTATAACGAATATTTAAGGATTTATTTTTCGTATCGAAGACGTCTTGATATAGATAATGCTGATTACATGAATTACGGAGTGTACACGCTTTTTACACAGACATAATTTACATATCGTACTATCTCTGTCTGAACATTTGGTATGTTTAGACCAAATGTTCGCACTCTGAAATTTTGCATGCATATTACTTCATGAGTCTTATTTGTATGTTCTGCTTGCAACTCTGTTTCTGTTTTGTTCTTTGCTTACTTTGAATGTTTTAGATTATTAATGGTAAATAATGAATTAAGTACTCAATAATTTTAACAATACATAATTTGAGGGAATTCCGAAAAACTAGGAAATTAGAAATTTACAAATTATTGGAGTACAAAATGTTTTGCCCCGGGCGGGAATTGAACCCGCGACCTTCCGATTTCGCGCCGGATGCTTTATCGACTCAGCTACCGGGGGTACGGCTGTGCCGCCGAAATTTCGTGCTCCAATCGTATTTCTTAAACCGTCATAGGGGACGGTGCGCGGCCATCAACCAGACTACTGGACTTCATATGATCGAAAGAAGTGTTTTTTCAAACACTTGACTCTCGAAATGATGTCGCTACCCTTCTATATTTCTAAATATTATGATTACAAGCACTACCGCTTACTAAGCGAAAATCATAAATTTACAAATTATTGGAGTACAAAATGTTTTGCCCCGGGCGGGAATTGAATCCGCGACCTTCCGATTTCGCGCCGGATGCTTTATCGACTTAGTTACCGGGGGTATATATAGTAGTACACATCGATGAATCGCTATCATGGACAAAACAAATTCAAATTCTCAGTGCCCGGTTCAGAAAGTTGTAAGCAGTTGCCCATGTAAATACAATTCGTATTGATAGTTAGGTATTTAGGTTTTGTTTTAACTCCATCCTCAAACGAAAGGTAGCGCACATTATTAGTGCAATGATTATAGTTGGGTATAATCGTTATCGCCAATTATCCGCATTTTGCGGTTGACGATTAAGATGTCTTCGTTTGACGAAGTGGTCTTTGAGAAGGTTAGACTGAGGGCGTAGGACATAATTGACATAAATACTTTGCTTTGCATGCAACGTGAGAGAACAGAACTGCGCAAATTTAAATGACGAGAGCGAATTTTTAAAATTCAATTTAAATAATGCGCCTTTTTATAAACAAAAAAATCTTTCATGTACCACATGGTTGCTACATAATAATTAGAAATAAAATGTATTAGTACGATTTACTTTATAGACACTAAACTAGGTTAAGGGCCTGTTTCAGAATGTTCGAGTAAGTTCCGGTTATACTATTAATATATAGGTTATACTACCCAGAACATATTATTTAGTAAACAAAACACTTTCTTTGCGTTTCACAGTAATCGAATTGGCCTACCCATCAGTTAAAGCTTGAAACACGCTGCATGTCAACTGTCATTTCTATCATTCAATTATGTTATATGAGTTGGTTAGCAACCCGAAACTTTATTAGGACATTCTGAAACGGGGCCTTAGAGAAATTTTACATTAGTGGTGGGAATACGCTTGTAGTCTATGAAGTTAATTTGAAGCGGAAATTTTGAGCCGCGACACAAATGTATGTTTGGATTGGATGGACAGGTTACTGGCTTGTTTGAAGAGGTGGATATTGAGTATCTTCAATGAAAACGCTGAACTTTCTTTAATATAACCTTTAATTGCGGTTCTACAATGGTGGTGTATATACGAGTAAAAACAAACAGGAATGTAGGAGGCTCGAACAGAAGTGAGCGGTGAGGCTTCGCAGAAACTTCATACCCTGCCGTACGCATGTGTGGGTGGACGTAGGTATTAGCGCACACATGCAAGGCGCTAACATGGATATTAAAGTCATGCGTGGTTATTACCTTTTATTAAAATGAAGATGAGTTTTCGTCCTACCCTTAGCCCACCCGAAGTGTGGTCGGTGAATAAATATATTTATTAAACGACGAGTGACGAAAAAATGACAGGCATTTATAATTCCTATACCACGCCTGTATTCAACTTTTCTATCACTAATGCTAATCTAAATCTTAAACCAAGTTAAGCTGTCGGTTTCAGTAAATGTCTTAGAATGGCAGTCGTTATAGCATGTTGGTAGGGCGATTTGCGAATACCCATCTGTGTAGCTACCACATTTAGCATATGTTGCCAAGCAGTGTGCAAGTGTTTCAGAAGCAATCCTTGAGAGCCAGTAATTCTAGGTTAGCCTGAACATTATCTTCCGCATCATCACTTACCCGTATCAGGTAAGTTTACGGATAAAATGAGAGTGCATGTTTATTTTTTAATTAAATCTGATAGCAACTCTCAAAAAAACATGCATTCGATTTTCAACCGCCGCTGTGGTTACTACATTGTTGTCCCAGGACCTGTCGATATTTCATGATCAGATCAAGTCAAAATCAAAATCATTTAAGTAATTAATCTTTAAAATAAGACACAGGGATAAAAAATATATATAGCATGCATGTGTCATTGCAAAAATAACAATATTAAAATAATTTATCTTGAAGTTCAGTTACAAAATGTAACTTTTATTATTATAACTTTTTTTATAGATTGTGTTTCCATCCGTAAGTTTTTTTAGAAGACGTTTTACTTTGTTCGTGGTAAATCAATCATCTTTGAGCCACGCGTCCTTCCATCCGTTACGCCAAAGTCCCGGTTTTTCAACACACAAAACTGTCAAACAAACATTTTCAATTGAATAACAGTAATTAAACAACAGAATAGACAAAGACCAGCAGATATTATCCGAACAATTGTTTTGTTAACTTTGTCGCCCGTTAACAAACACCTCTGAAAAAAAGTTACTCAGCATCCTTCCACGTTTCTCATTCGAATTCATACCTTATTACCAAGTTTCTCAGCTGAAATAGGTTAGAATGGCTTGAAGTCATTATTTTAACAGTTGATAATATTTGGGAGACTGCACACCATGGCGCGTGGATGGAGCGCGCCGAAGCAATAAAGCAATTTATAAAACTAAAAGATGAATAAATAATACAAAATATCAGAATTCTTTACGCATAATAACTAAGCACAATATTTTCGGAAGGTCGATATTGTAAAAGAACTTCTTGCTCTTGTTTTTGTTAACATAAACTTTTAAAGATTATTATGTATTTATGTTTACGGTATGTACGAGTATGTAATATCTAATTTTGTTTGCAATATAATCATATATGTATATCCACAATATCATGTATATATCAAATAAAATCCCGAAGATACGTTATAATATTCATGTGTTGATTTGCATGACAAACCATATAGTTTTTTTTTAAATGGGATTATGACGGAACAAGCTTGAGGTCCACCTGATGTAAAGCGGTAACCTTTGCTTTAACAGAAGTAAATTTCGTCATAATTATGTGACGAACTTAAAAATTTATAAAGTCACATGTACCTGTCTTTCCTTGCCGGAACGACTGTTGCACACACTTTTAGGTACTTGGCGACAGATTTTAGGAGGGAGGTATCACATGGTGGCCACATCAACACTTACCATCATCACAATGCTCTAGGTGTTACCGATGTTACCGATAGTATAGACTTAGCCTTGAATAGGAATTGGTTCTTAAAAAACATGCCATTGGGTGCCTAGCGGCTGATATTCTATTTGAGGGAGGGTAGCTAACCAGGCGAGAGTTTTGCGAAATACTCCAGCACCTTACTGAAAAATTTAGGTCTGCGAACTATGGACCTTCTGCGTGACAGTACATAGTCATTGGCAGTTAGAATACAAATATTAATAAACAAGTATAAATTAATTTAAAAAGTGTAAACTCGGCGGCAAGTTATTTATATGATAAACGTTTTATAGGTCAATTGAAATTAAAATTGCAAGTTATATATAGTTATGATATATTTGTATAGAGCCCTTCATTTTGATAACCTACTCGATGGGTTTGAAAGAAAAAAAATTTTTTTTCTCACAATATGCCATCCAAGTTTGTTTTTAAATTATTCTTTTATACACCCAGTGTCACTTGCGCTTTCAAGACTAATCTAACGATATCATATATAGGGATGCAACCGATTACGATACGATTAATCGGCGACTATTGATCTGATTACGATTAATCGGAAAACCCGTTGAATAATACGATTGTTTTCCAATTACCGATTAATCTACCTATAAGACATTCCTAAAATTAATTAAAAAGGAGAGAAAACGCAGCAGGGTTATAGGGATCCAATTTATTCCGTTATTGGAGTCACTTGTAATCAGTAAAATTGTACGTTAATTGAATTCCAAATACTTTTTATAGTACTTTTTCATTGCATACAAGGTTTTATAGTTTACTATGAAATAAGCCATTATATTTTAAGTAAATGCAAAAAGAAAGAAAAACCATTGAAAATGATACTATTGTATAACAGCTTGATTAATACATTTTTAATTTTCACACAGTGATAATTGGAATCGGTATCGGAATTGCCGATTATTTGTTTAAATAATCGTAATTGGAAAATTGATAATCATTGTAATCCTAATCTTATACATTATAATAATCGGTTGAGCCGTTTAGAAGTTATGGTGGAATAAAGAAACTCACATCATACATACATACGTGAACCCTGAAAACATAACACTCTCCATTTATTGAGCATTCGTGTAAATATCAAATGAGCCTTCCCGAAGCACCATTCGTCGTTCAGACTTCAGCACGCCAGCAGGGTGCAAATCGACCCTAAAGAACACTAACATGCGTTAAATTCACAAAATCACTATTTATACAAAACACTCCGTACCATTAACACGAACAAAGCTAACAAAGATCTAACAATACATCCAACTTTTGTTTACTTCGGAAAACCATTAAAAATTATTGGCCGGTGCGTAGAAACATTTTTTCGTGTATTGTACTCGGAATTCGCTTACGTGATTTGTTACATGCGATTGTGTGCGTCGTTAATGAGTATTGTTGGCAGTTTTGTTTGTTCGTTTTATTTAATTACCATTAAAGAGGGACTAATAAACGACTGACAATGAACAGGTAAACTAAAAATGTGTATTGTGAACGATTGGGTGCACTAGATTGTTAAGTCTTCTAAGTAGTATAGTTTCATAGTTTTTGATAGTTTCTAGGACTATTTTGGCGAGCAAAGACCTTGATTCAGTTACTGACTGACTATTAAAAATTAAATTTTCTACCCATCCAAAAAAAATATAAGTAACTAGAGGAAAACATATAGTAATGTGCGAGAAACATGTCTTTCTATTCTACTTTGTACCTAACTCCAAGACATCAGTTTATTTATATGTTAATTTGCTTTTATGAAAATGGACCTTTATTGCCTAAATAAAATAGGTTATGTTTCGGCCGAAACCGAAACTCACGTATTCAAGTATAAAATTCCTTAAAATACTGAAATTGGGGTGCATTATGCTGCATTAATTAACAAAGTAGGTATATTAATTTTGTTGTAATCGTTTACTTCATACAATATAAAAAAATATGTTAATAATATGAAAATAATAATTATTACAATTACTATTATACTTGGTTCCAGTCTCAACAAAGTCAATGTGTATTGTGAACGATACAGACCAATATTGGTCGAAGGGTAGGAGGGCGTAATTGCGAATGCTCTCCTGGCTTGCTATAAAGTAGAAAATCTGTCACAAAGCCCCTAACAGTGGGTTCCAGTAGCAGTCCTTGAGATGCGGTAAAACTATTGGCACATGTGACTAAAACACATGTGTCTCAGTTCTCAGTTCTAGATCCATCAAAATGACATAAAAAAACACATGATTTATTAAAAGCAGTGGTTTTAAATGGATTTATTCCGGTCTGATCGGAAGGTTACCGGTAGTAAGACGAACCTTATATATATTGTTATAACAGAAGCTAAACATCAGATGAGCCATCTGCACCTTTTGCTACGAACATAAATAAAAATATTTAATACAAATTCCTTCTTATTTATAACCTGAAAATAGACCTACCGTTCTTACAGCCGAAGCCACCCTTTTAGTAGTAATCTTTTCAAAAATCGATATCAAGTCGTAAAGGATTTACAACCACGAACATTCTGAAGATCATGACAATTTTTTGCTCTATGCAATCAAAATAGTCGTATTTTATATGCTTATTCACAAACTACCCCTTTGATATTCAAGCTCAACTTATGAGAATCGTAATTTAAACCTTAGTGCATAACAATAAGAGCTATCAATATGGTTTAAGGATGCAAAGTTGAAGTCTTTGAAGAGTAGAATATTCTTTGAATTTGTTTATAGTGTTAGTAAATGGATGACATTAACGTGTCACCTGTTTCTAGAATTTATGGTTTATCAATTGGTGGAACGTTGCACTTTTTGGGGTTCGGTATAGGAAAAAAATCCCTATTACCACAGCTACTAAAGTACTAGGTACTATACTAAGCCGCCTCTGCCGTACTCAAAGAAATGTATGCTTTATACTGCAATGGGTAATGGCTTAATATTTTCAATTTTTTGATGCTATGATGGCCGAGCGGCTATAGCTATGAGCTGCCGTGCTTCAGGTCCCTGGTTCTATCCCCACCGCTGGCTTGAGCCTCACCGCATAGTGGAAGGGCTTTTTGCGAATGCCCGCCTGGCTAGCTACAACCCTAAAGTGGAAAATCTGTCGCCAAGCATTTAAAAGAGTGTTCCGGCAGCAGTCCCTGAGAGCCAGAAAAATTACATGTTCATCAGACTTAACAACTGAATGTATCAATGTGACGGGCGTAGTGCAATTTGTCACATGACGAAATGCATCTGTTATAGGCAGAGGTTAATCCGCTTCTCATCAGGTGGGCCTCGAGATTATTCCGTCACAATTACATTAAAAAAATATTATATTATACTACCACAAATCCATACGTAACTGTACCATTCATGGTCAGCGTTCTATTGATGGTTAATTTCGATTTAAAAGTTGCAAAATAAGAGAACTAAATGTTGCAGAAAAAATGGCAACACTTAATAATAAACCATAGACATTCTGCTTGTCAAAAAATGATGTTTCTCCTTTTGACACTTCACATTTGTAACATGGCGAGCCTTTGAACGGAATGCAATGGTAAACATATAAAATAAATGTAATTTTTGATAAGGAATTGAGTAATTTTGTTATTTTTTTTGTTGTAAAGTATGGGGTTTTGAGTTATACCTCTGTATTGATACTAAGAGTAACATACTTGTGAGACGAATAATACCACAAAATTCACATATTTCGGAATTTGAGACTGCATGAACGACGCTGACCTTTATTATATTTCCAACGATGATCAAATTGACCATGATTGGTGTAATAGAGATTTCGTTATTTTTGATCAAATTTAGAATATTTGTCCATAGTTATAAAATTACATTTTATTGGCGGCTCGTTCTCGCATTATGGTCCAGTAATGGTCATAGTTCCCATTATTGGGGTGACTATGACTGGATGCTGAATCATAAACCATTATTTTCATTATATTAGACGTAGGTGCTCGCTTTGTGCTCAAATTTTAGGCACCTAAATTTAAAGTAGATTATCGGCTAATGAAGGAAGGTAAAGATGAAAATTAACTATTTAGTTATTTTTATCGACATTGATCTCATTTTGATTTGTATTTGATTGTTTAAGTTTGAAAGATTCTAAGTTCAGAATAGTTAATAAAAAACAAATCTTTTGCTTCTTTTATCACGAATGACAACGTATTGATTAGTGACCATAATTGGTGCTGGCCATAATAGGAGATGACCATGAATGTTGGGTCAACATTGGGTTTTGGACTGACCATTATTGGCTCTGGCTACACTTACTTATCAAATATATTTTTTCACTTTATTATCAAAGACAAGACTTACTTATAAGCTTTAGTGCGTTATGCATTCCTATTTTTATCAATATCAATAGTTTTGAAACCGATCTGGTTTTAATTAGATAATGATACAACAGTAAATAAAATAAAAAAAATCTTATAGTGACCATAGCTGGTGCATTTACCGTAATTTTTATATCCTTATATATATAAAAATTACGTGTCACGTACTTTGTCCGCGATGGACTCCTAAACTACTGAACCGATTTTAAATTTAATGCACACCGTGTGCAATGTGATGCTAATTGAAAGATAGGATTCATCTCAATTATAGTCGCAATTACCCGTGCGAAGCCGGGGCGGGTCGCTAGTACTTATATAAAATTATAAATGCGAAAGTTACTCTGTCTATCTGTCTGTCTGTCTCACTTTCACGCTAAAACTACTGGACAGATTTGGATGAAATTTGATATGGAAATAGTTTGAGATGCGGGGAAGGACAATGGATAGTTTTTATCAAACTGCGCAAAAAGAGGTTAATTTTTTTGTGCGAAAAGGTAGGCGCAGGCCGAGTCGCGGCCGGAAAGGTAGTTACTAATGATTTTAAAATAAATGAAGGGTCTCCATATAAGAAACCTTTTTTATATCTTACTGTCAGAGTTGTTAAGGGCGACAGAGGGAAAAACACTAGAAGGCAATAGCGCCTTCTGAAGAACAAAATGCCTGCCAAGCGTTGGAATTATGGCAAAACCTCCACGAACTAAAGATCATCAGCATTGGCAGCAACCCTCTCCGGTTCTCCCCAATGCTGATGATCTTTAACAGTGGACGTATTATTGCCGATGTGTATCGTAAAATGCTTACACACACGCGTCAATCATGATGTGAATTATTATATAATAAAACAAGAAATAGGTGAGTGCTGATTATACACGGGTACTAGTGCTAAAATATTCAAAGTACCTAATGAAAAATGTAAAAAAATTCTTGTAAATATATTTGATAAATATATCTTCTGTGGATTGGTACGGAACACTCGCCATTATTCTTGTTTGTGGCGAATACATTACAAGCCTTTTGATAGATTTCCGAAATTTCGATAGGTATACGTATGTTTTATAGTGAGAAGCAATCTTGAGTGACGCAGGAGGTGTAGTATTTTATTTTACGTACTAACCTACACCATTGATAGAACATATAATAATACACACACGAGAGCACTGGTGTTATAACTCACTCAGATGCTCACAAAGTTATTTGCCGTATAAGTATTGAGTGTCTGAGTTACACCCCTTATTTTTAACTGATTTCAGAAAAAATAAATTAGAAAGATTTAAGAAAATATTTTAAAAAAAGAGTAGGTTCTCAGTCTGACTGTATTAGCTCTTTTGTTTTTGTGTGTCTCTCTCAGAGATCTGATGAGTACCTATTAATTGCGTTATCCCTAGTAATGCGTATTTAAAGATTGAAGTCGGCTTTTTAGTTAAAATGTTCATTTATTAATTAGCACCGATGGGTTATATTACCGAACATTGCTCCACAATCTGAACTAATTGTAAATTATTATGTGGTTGAATTTCGACTGGGGACTGGCTTAAGGAAGCACCTGCCTTACACTGCTTACACAGTATGGTTTACTGACAAATCAACAAACTTAATGCTGATAATTTGTTCATAGGTTTTAACTGTATTTCATTCAACGCTTTTATTACCACAGTGCATTGATTTGACGGTTCATGACGAAGAGTAAGTCTGTCCTTAAAATTATAACATTTTGTTTTTTGGTTCAGTTTTTTACAGCCTCTATGGTCAAATTAGATGTCACTGGAAAATTTTAAGGGATTTTTTGTGTTCGGATAGTTATCGAGCTCAGTGAGGAATGGGTAATTTTCTAATAGCAATCTGGAACTGTGTCCGAAATAATATACCGGAAATAGACTCCCCTAACACATGGAACCAGCATAATATATCTGGCAGAATATGGGTGTATAAAAACGATATATAAATGTGACATATCTACCTTCCCCTAAAGGTATATGTCTGAGTAAAATTCACAGAGAAAGATTTCAAAGCTGCCAAAGAGCCATGGAACGAAGCATACTTAATATAAGGCGAAGTGACAGAATAAATTGCGAAACTATCAGGAATAAAACTAAGCTAAGATAGATATAATAATATAGAATAAAACTAAGATAAGATAGACCAACAAAAATGGCGTTGGACGGGTCATATGATTCGTAGCAAGTACGAAAAATGGGGCAAAATAATAACTAATTGGTATCCAAGAGACGGGAAAAGAAGCAAGGGAAGGCAGGTCAAAAGGTGGGAGGACGAACTCAGGTTAACAGCTGGTCCTTACTGGAAGAGAGCAGCTATGGACAGAATCCATTGGAGAGAGCTAGAGGAGGCCTTTGCCGAAAGGCACTCTGAATTGAGGGACATTATTTAACATGAATTATAAAAATGTTATTTAAAAATCAGAAATAAAGGCTTATTATTAATATTATTATAAAGGTATATGTCAAATTATTTATTAAAAGTTGACAAGTTGGACACTTCTGTGAATATATACTTGTTCTGTCGTAGTACAGCTCAGTAAACATACAGAAAAAGCATAGATGCATGGTGTTAACTGTCGCTTAACATTTATTTTTAACTCCTGAAAGAAACTACCCTCTTCGCCCCAAAAATGTTAAGTGCTTTTATCTGCCACGTAAGCGAGGGCTGATAAGGGTTGAAGTTGAAACTAGTGATGGAGAATGGGCGACTCTTCAACACATGTTTCAGATTTAAGAATATAAGTAGTCCTCAACATAAAAATGATTAGAAGTGCTACTTCAAGTGGCTGCTTCTCAGATATTATGGGTGAGATCCTGAGAGAAGGTTAGTTTTTTTGTCAATTAACTTACTGATCCAATGCTGTTTTGTGGTTTTTATTTTGACTGTTGATAATTCTGTCACATAATGTTGGTTAAAACACTTAAAACCTGTAATTGATAGCTGCTACGGTAAGTAACATATATTTAAACTACAGAATAAAAACATTTCTAAGAAAGGAATTTTAAATCACAAACTCGGCTATATAACTTTAGATTTTCTAAAATAAAAACTAGTGCGTACAAAAGGCATAATAATACACTGGATAAGAATCCAATTCAATGTACCTACCCAAAGCTTTGTTCGTGGAGTGGCGAAAGCATGGCGAAAGCAAAGGGCATTTTGCGAATGCCCGCCTGGCTAGCTACCACACTCAAGTAGAAAATCTGTCGCCAAGAATCTAACGGTGTAGACCGGCAGCTGTCGTTGAGAGCTAGTAATTCTAGGCTAGCCTGAACAACATCTTTGATCACATCATCACTTACCATCAGGTGAGATAGAGGTCAAAGAATAGCCTAACAGGTAAAAAAAAAATGCGTTATACATTGGCAAATATGTACTTCGTTCATTTTAATGTTTTATTAGATATTGTTTCATTTTTTGGAAGATTGTAACGGAACAAGCACGAGGCCGACCTGGTGTTAAGCAAGCGGTAACCTCTGCGTATAAAAGATGCATTTCTTCACAAGTGACAAATTGCACATCGACCGTCATCTTGAGACATACAGTTGTTGAGTCTCATATGTGCCTGTAATTTTACTGACTCTCAAGGACTGCTGTTGGAGGCAGGTAGGGTGGTTAGGTATTTGGCGCCATATTTTCTACTTGAGGGTAGTACTAGGCGAGATATATTTTTACGATGATATTTTCCACATAATATTTTAATAACCATCTAGAGGTTTGCTCTTCAAAAACCATCTTGCTGCTTATCTATCCTTACCCACACTTCGTTGTCACGAACTCACAGTTTTGAAGTGTTTTCGATAAAGCAGTGAAAATGTTCACAAGGAAGGTGAAAGATACAAAGTATTTTTAGCATAGGGATAAAACTGCGTTAAAGTTTTTGAGTTTTGCGATAAGATTAAAGCGCTATTGCGTTGGTTTAATGACTAATAGGAAGTTTCAAACATGTGATGGCAATTTGAGTTTAGCACGTGTTTAAAATTATACATAGAGCAGATTCAGCTGGTGATATTGTCATAAAACCATTCAAGTGCTAGTTGGACACTCTGTCTTAGCGTTACGTATACAATTGTTTCTTATTTTTAACCGACTTGAAAAAAATAAATAGGTTCTCAATTCAACTGTTTTTTTTTATGTTGTGTACCTTAGAACTTTAGACTGGGTGAACCGATTTTGATAATATTTTTTTATTTAAAAGCTGTTGCTTGTTGGTCCTATTTAGATTTCTTTAGAATCGGTCAGTTACACTCCAATAACTGAAAAATATTTTTCTATCTTGATAATAATAATATGGTCGTTGACTGTGAATGACAATCGATCCCGTAATCAGCAAACGTCACTTAAAAGAGAGAAATATTTTTTTGACAAAAAATGGAACCGACTTCAACACTCAAAAGTGTGAAATAACTTGACGAAGTCGGTACTATGCGCACAATATTGTGATAAGAGGTACTTTTGAACCATCATGGACCGAAAATCCCATACCACAACGCTGAACATTTAAATGAATGTTCGTATTTTGCTTATAAACGAACATTATGTATAATTGTATACTTAGTCGCTTAGAAATGCGCAAAGAAAAACTATTACTCGCAGTACTAAGTGACCTCTAGTAAAGTTTCAATTTTATTTCATAAATGATGTTCATTCAGCCGCTTCAGAGGTGAATTGTACACACAAAAACAATCTTCGCATTTATATCAATAAAAATCCTTTCAAAAAAGGGAGTCGTCAAAAAAAAAACTTTCAAATTATAGTAACACATAATACAAAAATCGCTTTGCAAAATAAGGCAAAGATCTGTCTTCGACACCT
The DNA here is from genome assembly GCA_963854805.1 of Plagodis dolabraria. Classification (NCBI taxonomy): domain Eukaryota; kingdom Metazoa; phylum Arthropoda; class Insecta; order Lepidoptera; family Geometridae; genus Plagodis; species Plagodis dolabraria. The sequence continues at coordinate 19,500,474 of OY978457.1, read as the reverse complement.
ATGCCTACGTTTAACAACAAAATTCAGAATAATATCCTAATATTCTTCCTTACCTTATTATTTAGAAATAAAATGTGTTATCGCAAAAAGTGATCATTAGTCAGAAAAATGTACCGGTTCCCATAGCTGGATTGCAATCATCGAGCTGTGGGGCGGCAGCGAGTGCTGATAAGGAAGCCAGATGCGATGCTGTTCTGATGACCGATCGCCCATACGCCCACCGATCACGTTACTTCGATTGCTAATGTGCAGCCCAAGTTTGTTTATCGTCATTTTTAAATAGAGTCAATGAACTTCAACCATTTTGTCAATAGATGTATTAAATAATTATGAAAATCACATATATTCTCATATACATAGTTTATTCATAACATGAAACGTGTGATGAAACATACTTTTGTCCAAAGCGCAGTAAATGTGAGTAAAAATGTAATGGCCTACTTATTGAGGACACATGACTTCGCTCATTCTGTGGCCAAGTGAACAAGCAAGTGGCCCACCTGGTGTTAGGTGGTAACTTCTGCCTTTAACAGGTAAACTGCACTGCGTCCATCACCCTTGAGACATACGTAGTTGTTAAGTCTCGTATGCCTGTAATTTCACTGTCACTCGTACCATTCGAACTGGAACACAGGTAGGTATGCAAACTGCTTCGCTTAAGAAATAGCCCTTGTGGCAGTACCTACTTCTTCGAGTGAACGCGCACAAAGAGTTCTACTGTTTGCAATTGTACTAATAACAATAACACATGAATCAGATCTGTTTCCCTAGTAGGTATGCACAGATTTATATATGTAATTAGGTATTTCCTCCGTTCTTGGTACAACCAGTGGGGTAACGGGCTAGAAATACATCCACCCATATCTTCCTATGGGAGTCGTAAGAGGCGACGAAAGGAAAAATACCAGAAGGTAGACAGCAGCGCTTGTGAAGAACAGTCATCTTACACTGCGATCCCAAGACCCCTGCCAGTGTGGAAATCATGGCAATCTTCCATAGCACGGTAGGCTTTTGTAGAACGATAAATGGTTGTTGCATGAATTCTGGTCAGATCCTATGAAGAGAAATCACATGGTATATACATTTACAAACTATCATTGTGGTTCCAATAAAAAAATTATATTCGCAAACTCTTTGTAAACATATAGGTAATGATAGTCTTCATCATTACCTACTTATATAGTAATTACTTATCAAAATATTTTTTCGAAGTTTAATTAATAGGCAATGCTACAAGTGAAAATAATTACTTTTAGTTAATTACTAAAGTAAAACTTAGTTAATAACTACCTATACAATTAGCGGCCTTATTCAATTATTTTTCACAGACAGCCATATGTACTCGTATCGTTATATTATTTTTGTGAAGCATTAATATAGTCTACTCAGCTCACAGTCAATATTTTCTCATTAGTACAAACATACTATCTTTACTGCTTTTTTTGCGAACGCATTAATTTCACGCGTTATTTACCTACTCCGCCTAGGATCAACCCGTCAAATTTGACGTTTCGTTGAATTCCGTCGGTGAAAACTCAAAACAACCAAATGCCAAATAAGACAGAAGTCGCATGCGTCAAATTACATGTCACATGTGGCTTGTTTTTGTACGATTTGCGTGTGTTCCGCGTGTCCCAGCAAATTCAAAATGTTTTTTGTAATACAGATAATTTGAACATAAATTTTGACTACTGTAATCTGTGATACTCTATCCATAAGTGGTACCACATGTCTGTTTCGATATATTAACACATATTGAAGCCATTGGAAATCAATTATGAAGCACTGTAATTAGTGTATTAAATTTAAATGGCGGACTAAAATTGTACCGTTTCGACCTTCTATTAGATACATCCCAGAAACAACAAAAGTGTATTTAACACTTCGTTCACGCATGTTTGCGTTAACATTGTGAGAAAGATGCCCCGCCAGGCTACAGTTACGAGACCATTCGTCCAATAATTACTTTGGTAACTTATTCTTTCTATGCCTTATTGAAATGGTCAAAACACGAAGGCACGCTTACGTTCCCCGCGTCTTTGTTTGACACTCCACGGTGCATTTGACACCGCAGTTTGTCAAAATTTCGGTTTCTAATTCTTAGAACGTGGCTATTTGTAACTTGTCATGTATATTTCAAGGCCCGTTAGAGGTTCGTTCCCTTCGTTCCTTCTCCTGTCAACAGTTAGATTTTTTGTCTATAGTTTTATGAGAACTAATAAATATTCCAAAAGTGGAGCATTTTATAAGAGCAGACTTCCATAGTAGTCGGTAACTGTTCTTACTTTCAACGAAATATTTCTGTATCATAAACAGTAGGAGGCTTTTGTTTCAGGTTCAATAAAAAGTTTCGCTTTCATAGGTTGACTCGTTTTTGCAGGCAATTATGACTATTTTTTTTATCATGGGATGTTGTTTTTATACTTTAGTTTTAAGAAATTCTTAAGACACGCTTATGACTCGCTTCTTTATGAGACACATTTTTAGTATACATATCGAGGTACATACTCGTAAAACCATTCAACATCAATAAACAAGTTATGCTTTTTTTTAATCGGTGATATGCTTTTATTAAAACCTACTACGAACTATATACCTACCTACAACACTCCAGCTACTAAAATGAAATCATTTAGACAACCTACAAGTTATTGCAGACTTACAGCCAGTTAATGCTTGATTATATAGATGCTTAATTGTATACAATATTTATTATTTTATTTATTTAAAGTATTATTATAATTATTTTAGAGCAAAATGTCAGTATAATCTTCGTACCCTTAGCACACACAATGTGGACTTAGCACTAAATGTAATCTCTCCTACGAATGAAATATTTCAGCATAGGTATGTGCTTGTGTAGAGAATTCTAACAACACGTAGGTAGGCCGTCATAAAAACATAAAAAAAATGATTTTTTTATGTTGGCAATTCTATGGCTGGCGGAGTGATGCCATCAAAGCTATCTCAAAGAGGTATTTTAGAAATTATTTCGTAGATAGTGTACCCGCTACATTTCTGGTAAACCTCAAATATAATTTAGGGTATTCAATTTTGCAAATTTTGTTTGTTGATTTTATATACTAAAAAAGTGTCTTATAAAGAAACGTGTCCTAAGAAATTGACCTGAAACACAGAATAAAAACGCCTGAAACAAAAATCTCCTTATAAAAAAAGCTAATTGCCCACTTTCCGGTATTTTAACTTTAGTCGTATCTTACGGCACCCATAGGTATACGATGTTATATACTAGCCCAGCATCTGACGGGCATTCTCCTATTAGATGTTGTAAAACCTGACGCGAATAAGGACAACAATGCGACGTACGTGCATCATGATGACCACTAGACCCCTCTCACACACATTGCACATTGCGCGCTAAATTGGTTTATTTCTATTCAACGTAGGTACTAATTAACAGAAAATTATCGGGTGAATTTGCTAACGGGACAATTCCCAAATGGAGTTGGCATTAGAGAGGCGGCTAGCGATAAAACAGAAGCCAATCTGTCCATTCGTTGTCATGTTATGTTAGCGAAAACATATTTCTAATATGTTCTTGTGTTATTCTCTAGTCATTCTTTGTGTTCTTAGATATTACCACAGTGTTTGTCACGCCTCAACACACTGATGCAGACAAGTTTAAGGGTGAACTAATGCTTTCATTTATCAAAATGTGATGCGCCTCATATACAAATATGTTTGGAACAGCGCTTAAGATGAAGAGGTCGGAGTACGGATAGACTTCGTTTCAAAAATACCTACGTATCAGATAATTTGTTTCACTCACTCTAATGAAATTTTAAATAATGCTGTTCTTGTTTCCTTTTTATGTCAGGCTATACATACAACTTAAACCAGTAACTCACTGCTAGTAATACTCTGCCATAGATAATAGAGTGTGATCTTAGCTAAGACTGAGGAAAGTAAGAGTCTGGCTACATATTTGAATACGAAATTTAAAGACTGCTTTGCGCTTTACTAAGACTGGTCTTAGACTGTCTTACATAAAATATCTGAATTTTAACCCAAGCATGGATTCAGAAGACTCTCTATTACTCACAAATCACTCGAAACGTAACAATCGTCAGTGAAAGCTTTATTCCAAATCTAATTAAACAAAAGTCGAGCATGAAAACTTCCAGCGAAAGTCAATACAAACCCTTTGACTCTTTCTCCCCTAATGAAGCGTTGCGAATAGCATAATGCTGAGAAATTTCACTTTTACATCTTAATTACCCTTTATTTCTCCTCAAAGACAAACTCTTTCTTCAGAAAATAGAATTTATGACTTCTAACAGAACGGAAGAGACAATAGTTGTTGCTGTCCCAAATAAATGCAACTCTTTGACTCATTTAGCGGTCCCTTTTAACAGTTATTCAATATTGAACAAAACGGTCTTAGTTACGGTAAGGAAAGGGTAAAATAATGTTTACGCATATTAACCGTTGTTGAATCTAAGCTATACGAATTTGAACTCTATAATCTCAAGTTTTGTGAACAAACTAGTGAAGCACGACGTTTTGCCTAGTTAACCTTGTGCGTTTAGTTTATTTCACAGAAATTGCAACGCGATTTTCAATTTTTATTGCGCGTAATTTTAGCAGTTAGCACCCTTTTAGCAAATCCTTTGGTTATAAAACGTTTTTTATCTATTCTTAGCTGATTCTTTAAAAAAGGGTGTAACGGTATTGAACGGCAAAGCAGTCTTTTACAGCGTTTTTTCGGATTTTATTGAGGTTTTGGCAATTTAGCGAAAGGATTGCAAAAAGGGTTGTAAAGAACAAATACAGTTATGTTTTCTAAGAAACATTCTTTTCAATGCTTTTCGCATGCTAATTATAAGCACAAAACGTTTTTTTCCGCAATCTTGGTAATTTCTTATGATAAAAACTATATGTTTTTCCTCTTGCAACTAAAATATTTTTTTTTCTAGTTATATGTTATCTAAGTCTGTATTTCTTATTTACGGCATCTGATCAATATCTTCACTGATATTAAATCCGAGTGATGATGTGGTCAAGGTTGATATATACAGGCTTAAACAAGAATGTGAAGTGATCTGGGACAACTTCTAGTCCACGCTATTAGGTGTTTGGCGGCAAATTGAAGGTGGTACTGCGTGAAAATGGTTCTTAGGCGGGCATATAAGCAAACACATATGATATTTTGCTTCTCCATGAAATAAAGCGCGAATCAACGTCAGGACTTAAAAACTCACTCAGAATAGGCTAAATGTACTTTTAGAAAAGCAACCGATAAAAAACGATTTTTTTCCCACTACCTATAGGTATATTGTAGCTACTTCACGTAAAAGGTGTTACGTGAGGTTGACAAAGAGTTTGCAAAATCTTATTTTTTTTTAATACATACTATTGGGCACACCTATTGAATTTATAACATCTGTTACGGGTAAACGTAATTTAAAATATTTTTACGGCTTTAGGGATAATACTTATAAGGAATCGTGTGAATTGGTGTCTTATCCTATGACTTATTATTTTAAACTGTGTTGAAGCACTCGTAGCGAAGTTAGCTTAACCATTCTGAATCGATCATCAAAGTTAAGCAACGTCCGCCGCGGTCATGAGTTGGATGGGTGACCGCTGGTGACATTACTACTGAGCGCTTCCGTGCTTCGTAGGGCACGTTAAGCCGTCGGTCCCGGTTGTTGTCTTAGGATGGCAGTCGTTAAAGCATGGTGGTAGGGCACTTTGCGAATGCCCGCCTGGCTAGCTACCACCCTCAAGTTGAAAATCTGTCGCCAAGCACCTAACGGTGTGTTCCGGCAGCTGTCCTTGAGAGCTAGTAATTCTAGGTTAGCCTGAACAACATCTTCGACCACATCATCACTTACCATCAGGTGAGATAGTGGTCAAAGGCTAACCTATCAAGCATAAAAAAAAAAAAAAAATCCTTTAAGGCAAAGCATGCAACCAAAATCATGACAAGTGACTGCAGGGACGGGATGCGGTCCTTTTTTGCTTCCTACACATGGGGGCAAGTTTGCGTCTTGCAGGATGACCCAGATGTTACTGCCGACTATGTTGCTGATGTAGTTCCTAAAGATATGGAACTCTTTATTCCATATTCCTGCAGTAGCCATCGGTGGCCGGTCTCAGCCCTTGTTTGGTAGCTCTTGTAAAATGGCCTCTGGCAAAAAACGACAGCGTTACCAAGCTAGGGCCGATTCAGTGGCATCTAAGAATTTAAATACTGGCGATCTCAAAAAGAAATATAACATGGCATCCAGGTCCTTCAAAAGAGTAATCGCAAGAGCGAAGTTAGAGCATATAGGCAGAATTTACGAGAGATTAGCCCGCCTTCCTTCAGGAACACGTACGTTCTGGTCTCTTACCAGGGCTGTCCAGAGGTATTTTTGTCAGTCATCTCTACCGCCCCTGCACAGAGAGAATGACACATTAGCCCATACCGCAAAGGAGCAGGCCGATCTTCTGGACTCTCTCTATGCGTCTAACTCTACTTTGGTTGACCAAGGGCACTCACCACCGAGTATACCACGGTATGATACCTCGATGCCGGATATAATTTTCTGGCAATGTGCAGTACGTAAAGCACTGTTCTCCTTGTACATTCCTAAGTAGAGTGGGCCTGGTGGCATCCCTCCGATAGTGCTGCGGACTTGAGCTCCAGAGTTGACACGGGTTCTAACGCGGCTTTTCCGGCTCTGCTACACATCAGGCGTTGTCCCAAAAACATGGAAGACGGCTTTTATGCACCCGATCCCTAAAAAAGGTGACCGCTCAGATTCGTCCAATTACCGCCTTAACGCCATAATAATTATGGCTTAATAATTATAGCCATAACGTCTCTGTTCTCCAATTGGGATTCCCAAGAAATTGTGCGATGGATCTCCAGCTTTTTGGCAGATCAGAGCATCAAGGTCGTTGGCGATAGTGCATGCTCCGACTTGAAGCCGATTAACAAAACTAATTTTCAAATTTAATAGTTTGTAAAAAATCGCTTTCTATGTACCTTAGAGAGAGCGCTGCAAGATTTTGGTGCCGGAGTGTGGAGCGCAAGTCATTTTTTATTCTTTCAAGTGCTGAAAATGACCTTTGGCCGCTGTAACGCTTATTGTCCAAAAATCTCTTAATATTATATATAAACATTCCGGAACATGCATAAAATATAAAAAAAATATTTAACTGCAATAAAACCTTTGGGGTTCTGGCTGAAATAGAATACTCGGCCACTGTGTCAGATTTTAAAAACTGCGCCAAATGGTAAGATTTCTTCTAAATCAGTAGCATATACGTTTTTTTTATTATGTAGTTATTAGATTGGAGTGACAAGTCAGTGTTTTACGATCGCTTATTAAAATTTATCGTTTACATTTTTTAGTTCACTCCGCCTTAAGTTTTAGTGTTTTGTCTCGATCTAGTTGAAATATGGAAGGTAGATGCAATGATGCTAGATTAATAGTGCATCTGAAGAAACAATTTTAGCGCGCCCCCCCGATCCTCGCGCCCTAGGCTACAGCCTAATTAGCCTAAGGGTTAATCAGGCCCTGGCCACGGTGAAGAACACTGTTCAGGAAAGAGAAGTTGGTTTTTACTCTCTTTTATATACCGAATCACTCATATCATAAGTAATATTTATACGAACATAACCTTTAAAGACAAGAGAGCAAATAAAATTCCAGACAACAGTAGTTTCAAAAGATAATATCCTTTCTTCGCTTAACCGTTTGAAGTCAAAACAGTATTTACTCCAATACAGTCGCAACTAGTAAGCATTTGTTTTTAATATTTATTGTTACAATACGGCACTTTGCATAGATTAAGTACTAGTTAGTATGAAATCGGTGTTTCTCAAAGACGTGAAATTGTAACGGAAAGAAAGTAGCTGGTTATAAAACAATTGTAACTGTTGGATCATAAACCCTTAGTTGTACCGTAATATCTATAACTGTAACGATGAAGGCTGAATGCGTTGAAGAAATGTAGGTAGGTACGGTTATGTTGTGCGCGAATGTTTATTATGCTATTTTGCTTCAGTTCCTTTCTTCTATTGTTTAAGAAAGCAGTTCAAACGGTAATTGTGTATACCTAAAGAAAGTAACGGCCTTGATGTTTCCTGCAAATTTTGTCTTGTTTTTGGGAAGCGATTTGGCCTAGAAAAATATAAATCATTATTTTATGGTCAGAACTCATTCATGTGTGCGGTTTTTTACTCATATTAGGAAAAAAAGTAAAATTATATGATATCCTTTTAGCACTGAATTTGATAGCATGAAAACACATTTTTGTATCAGGATTGATTAACCAATATAGAATGATTCGCTGTAAAATTCAAATTTTTTGTCGGAAATGTGTAATTAATAAGGTACATACTAACTTTATAAAAGAAATCCTAACTTTGAATTATTCGGTCATTATAAAGAATATATATTAATATATTATTATACTATAAGTATACGATCTCGATATGTAAAAAGTAATAAAATAAGTAGTACTTAGTATTTTTTCATCTTTTTCTTAATTACCAAGCTAGCAAAAAATACATCAAAAAAATTGAATAATAATCTAATATATAAATAAAAGAATTTGGAAGGTCCGCACTATGAAAATGGAATGATTTGAGTTCATTTTGTGTTAAGTTTATCTTGTATGTAACCAGCAAACTAATATACTGTAACAGTCGGATCGTCCACTGCTGAACACAGCTTTGCCATAATCCCCACGCTTGGCAGGCGTCTTGGGGATTGCAGTGTAAGTTGGCAGTTCTTTAGAAGGCGCTGCTGCCCACCTTCTAGTATTTTCTCTTAGTCGCTTCTTACGACAACCATGGGATGATATGGGGAGATGCAACTCTGACCCGGCACCCCACGGGGCAACTAATATAAGAAGCTGAATATTTTACCGGTGTTGGTATTTTGTATAGAAACTAAAACAATGAAAATTTAATCACAACCCAATTAATGTTATGACAAAAGACGCTTTTCTTTTGTCATAACATTAATTGGGTTGTTGGATTATAGTACGAACAAATATGTGCAGACGTGTAACTCATACATTTACCGCTTTGATTTTGGACTCATCAAGTTCACAATTAAGACAAAACGCACAATCTTCCAAATTAAATAGAATTGTTAATTAATTTGGCACTTAGATATTATCGCATCCGATTAGTCGCGTCAAGATAATGTTGCTGGTGAAGGTAATGGTAAGGTTTACGTTCTGATGTTTTTGAGGTTGAATTGCATTTTTACATATTTACTCTTAGATTATCCGCCGGTTTCCGGTACGCGTGTCAAAACTCAATTCATTTAACAAGCCGTCACACACAATTAACAATCTGCTAACTTTCAACGGGTTTCTGGAACGCATATTATTGAAAAATTACAGAACACCTGATTAACATGCTTGTTTATCAATAACATGAAATTTGAAAATGTCGTTCAAATTAGTGTTCTGTCTTGTTTTAACGCATAGCGTTGTCTCTTCTGTTTTGACATGAAATTAATCCCAAATCATTTTTGGCATCGCCACCGTTACTATGGTTACCAATTAAATAAGACAGATGATCGTTAACTTACTAAAGCAACAAGAGAGAGGAGTTCGAAGCGTTCCTCTTTGTCAAAATACAAGCCCGTTTGGGCATTCACATCCAACAATACTATTTGCGCTCGGATTTCTAACTGACAGAGTCCAGTCGTGCGAGTGTACGCTCTAATACCTAAAATGTCAACTTTAACGCCATTATCTAATTTCATTAATTTTATGAATCCCTTTATCCTCAATACCATCATGATGATTATAAATACTCATTAGTTTTATAGTTATTACCTATGTCAGTAATAATTTATTGATAGTGAAAGTCACTAGCGTACGTGAAAATGTGCGTGTTTGTTTATGTAAGTTCATTGATTGTGCTGTCCAAGCGTGCCGCTTTGATTGATCGATTTATAAGTGTAAATTATGGCAAGCTTGTATAAAGCGCTGCGTTTAATTTGTGTTTTTTGGTTTTACTAGACGGTGAAAAAGAACTGCATTCTCTTGCATATTTCTTTTCACAAAAAAGCGGTCTCCCCTCACTTGTTGCGTTTTATCGTAAAAATCGACTAAAATAAAAAAAATATTGAGCATCAATTTTTATTGCTGATAGGCTACGCTTTGACTATCTCATCTGATGGTAAGTGATTGACGTCTGATGATGATGAAGTCAGTAGAGAAGAATAGGCAAGAACAGCCGTCGTAACATACCATTAGATGCTTGGTAACATATTTTTTTCTCTTGAGGGCCAACAACTATCAAGCCTATCAATGATTCTCAAAACTCCCGCCCTCGCATCATGCGGTGAAGTATAAGACCGCGGTGACATTCTAACTATGGACTTCCTGCGCATCAATACAAAATAATACCACTTCTCACATCAACGTGAATATGTTGTAGCCGTACATCAGGCGCACAACAGAGCTTTAAACCATATCTGAACGCCCTTAGCTGAAAGATGTTTTCTCAAAGAGGGTTGGGGTCTGGAACGTCCATAACCTATCTTGGACATGCTTTTGTTGGTACTACTATCTACCTAGCTGCGGTTTCCTTAAGGACTGCTATGGTTATGTTATAGCAACCTATTGAGTAACAAATGAACAGCAACACTATAATCATGTAGTCTTTGGTAATATATTTACGTAGTTCTATAATCGGACTCTTGTTCTATACTCATCGTTCACACATACCGCTAGGGAATGGAATACTCTGCCTGAGTCTGTATTTCTGGTTAATTACGGGGTTCTTCAGAACAGGAGTGAGTAGCTGGTATCTTCTGGGTAAGGGCGCTCCATCATCAATCGCATCAAACCCAGTACCTACGGTATAAAAAATAGTAATATGTGTTTTTAGAGTAATCATACTTGATATAATTCTGTTCTTGTTCTATCTTATCAGTTATTAGAGAAAACGTAGGTAGGAATGCTTAAAACAATTTTTTATATATTTTTACGATATCAAGACGTTCATCTTCGAATAATTGGTAGATTTTGGGCAATTAGAATTAGCCAGTTTGACAAACTGTTAACATACCGAAAAGCTTTTCAGAAACCCAACATTGCAATAATTGGCGATTAATTGGAGATTTGACATTAGTGTTGACAAACAGTCACATGAAGTTTTCAGCAACCCAATCTGCGTTTGACAATGGATTAACAAGCATTTAACATAATTTGTCGCTGATTTACGTTTCAGAAACCGGGGGTATGTATTATATAATTGAATTAATCCAGAATGTGAATCATTAGCTACAAATTATACATATATATTACAATTACATGTTTTGTGTTATAGAAATTAGATAGCAAAATGATATATATATACCTACTTAGCTACTCTATTGTATTGGCTGTGTACCTGTAAAGATACGTGTATCTATGGAAATATATAAATAAATTAGAGCACAGAGAGATTAGATTCACTTCTCAGATATCACCTGTTCTTTATATCCAGGTCATGGTATGTAAAAACCTTTCGCCTAAAACCATTTTCGTCAAACAAGCAATAGGAGAGTTAGCCTTTTGCCCTTTAGCGAAAACATATTCAGTGGACTATGTACTCTCTTGAAAATTTATATGTTACCACTGCAACACGGAATTTACCTAGGGATGCTAATGTGAATGTTTTCGCCGCTTGACCAACGAGGCCATTTTAACTGCACCATTTTGAAGTTATGTTTTTTTTGCGTGTCCTTCACGAAACTAATGCGTTCCGTTACTTTACTTTTTATCACAATTTCTCCAGTTTAAACAAGCAAAACTTTTGCGCAATAAAAATTTCACCAACCGAAACTGCGAGCCGTTCATAAAGCGTTTTTATGCAATTTTTAGCCTTTTTCTTTGCAAAAACGCCAATAAAGATAAATATCTTCGAAATTCGGCCTTTGCTTCTACGCCGCTAATGGCTTTTAGTAACACTGCTTTACAATTCGGAAGTTTACAATGCAATAGAACAGTAGACGAATTACTTTATTGTAGGGAAAAAATGAGTTTTATTATGACTCCATTGTTGAATACTTTTGAAATTGTTTTAAAGGTGCCGATGCATTCACAGACACGCTCCTTCCCTACTTATTTTTAGGGTTCCTGACGATAAAATTGGACCTGATTAAGTATTTGCTATGCTTATGCTATCCGTCCATCATCGCGTCATGTTAGTCCGTCTGTCTTATCTTATGAACCATAATTAACAGGTTGATATTTTCAGTCATAGTAATTCTATTTTTATTTTCATTCGTTTATATCGTGAATTGACAAAAGTAAACGGGATCCACAATAAGACATTTAACTTGAAAGAGATACCTAACTAAACACCCATGCACCTGTGATCTCGTGCAAGAAGGCAATTTTACGTTTAGCTGACATACCTACCCATATCTCTCTGATTCGTGATCAAGACCGGAAATTCTTCCCGAAAATGTATGCCCCTGAAAATTTAAATATTGTTCAAAATAAGAAATATTTTATTGTTTATTACCTAGATATACGACAAAAAACCTTTGGTTGGCACCTTTTATTTTGCCTATTTTTTTTAATATCGCTCGCGCAGAGTAAATGGAAAAATGTGTAGTGAAAATTACGTATTGGTATAGAATTTTCTGAAAATAAATATATTAAAACATATTGTGCACGGAACCCTCGGTGTCCAATTCCGGCTCTTACTCGATTGGGATATTTTTTTATATTTAGTTGCGTGCGCCACTTTTTGTTAGTTATGCAAAATTGTGCCGGATTTTATGAACTTTGCCTATTTGCATGTCTACGTAGTCTGTCTGGCCAAGGTTGTTACTAGATAATGTAAGTAACTACTCAGTGCAGGTAAATTTGTTATGAAATATAGTTGAGTCGCAAGGCATCTTCAGCGCAGACGACGATGACGAATGTCCAAAACCCTTAGTGTAGATATAAGAGCATGTAGGTTTACAAAGAGAGCATGTAGGTAGTATAGTTATTGTTTGTATCAATAGAGATCTCTTTTCTTTCGTTCTTGTGATCCGTGGCTTTACCTCTAATCAAATTTATTTTAACTGTTGAATTGACAGTATGATATAAATTCTTATGAATATATTGATATGAATTTATAATGTGTAATTTGAAAATGTATTAACCTATTAAAGGCCGGCAACGCATCCTCGAGACCTCTGGTGTTGCGGATGTATGTGGGCGACGGTGATCACTTACCATCAGGTGAGCCGCCTGCGCGTTTGCCCTCCTATCCCATAAAAAAAAATATGAACATTTAGGTAATCGTAGTTCAAGCTTGAATGTGTATTTGTCATGTAATGACTATAAAAATGAACCCATTACCAAAAATATCAAAGCAAGATATAGAAGACGAAGAAGGAGCTGGTATGGAATGTATGAAGTATATATAGTATATATAAGAAATATATGTGGAATATACTTATAGATTAGGGTGGAAACAGAAACATTCCAATAATCATAGAAATAAGACAGGAAGAAGAAAACAACTAGTCGTACATTTCGATTGTCACTCGGGAAACCTAGGTACATAAATCTGTTTAGTGGATGGTCAATGGTAGTGCATATATTCATTTTTTTTATACCTGATAAGTTAGCCTTTGACCACTATCTCACCTACGGTAAGTGATGATGTGGTCGAAAATTTGTTCAGGCTAACCTAGAATTACTGGCTCTCAAGGACAGCTGGCGGAACACACCGTTAGGTGCTTGGCGACAAATCTTCTACTTGAGGGTGGTAGCTAGCCAGGCTGGCATTCGCAAAATGCCCTACACCATGCTATAACGACCGCCATCCTAAGACAACAACTGGGACCGACAGCTTAACGTGCCCTCCCAAGCACGGAAGCGCTCAGGAGTAATGTCACCAGCGGTCACCCATCTAACTCCTGACCGAGGTGGACGTTGCTTAACTTTGCTGATCATTTCAGAATGACTAAGCAAACTTAGCTACGAGCGCTTCAAAATAGCATAGTATAGTAGTGACCTCAATGGTCTATTTTTGAGCGGCCGATTGTCCTTTAGTTACTTTCTTAATCCATTTTTAACAAATATATGCATATAGTTTGTTTACCGCCGTATCTTTACTCGTATATAAAGAAAACTGACAAAAATACCAAGTCAAGCATTAAAATTAGCGTTACGAAAGTTACGAAAACGGCACCCCAACGATTTCTATGCTTGTCCTTCCCCTAAACTTATCATTAATACCTCCTCCCAGCTTATAAGCGTATAATGGAACTAATTTGTTGTTCAAACAGGGGGTCCTCTATATACAAACATCATTGTTACATTCAGAAAACCATCTTTATATTTGCTATTCACAAAATATTCCTATACTATATACTGTTTCCATTAAGGTTCAATTTAGAACAAATTATTAATAACTGCAAGTATTTAAGATTGCAATAGGAAACTCCAGGACATTTATTTGACACGAACCGAAAGCTTTGTCACTTTTCTGACAATAGATGAAGCGAGAGATTGTCGTGATATTGCTGTAGTGATCAGGATTATTTTGATGGTAATTTGCGATTTGTAGAATTAATTAATAGCTACATAAATTGGTGCAAGCAAGATATATTGTTATCTTAAATTAACAGTTCTAACTCAGTTAACAAACACATGCGCAACTTCTGCCGTGATGAATATAGTTGAAGCCAAAGTAAAATATCACATGTTTTCTTGAACAGTTTTAGCGTCATCCGTAGGTCTTGTAAGGTTGCTGGTGCAGCGGAAACCAAAGATCAGAACATCAAACACCGAACTCAATAGTGAGCTCGAGGCATAATACATGAAGTCCCAATTAGCGAGTCTCCAAATAGTCACAAATATAATATCTGAAGGGCCCACTTTCATTGGTACAACCATGCACCAGAGCTTTATGATTCCACGACACAAACCGAGGTCCCACAGGAGCGCCCTTTCCACAGGACTGACTGATTTAAAAAAATATTACCAAAAAAATGGAACCGACTTCAACACCCAAAAGTGTGAAATAACTTGTTGAAGTCAACCATGATAGTTCAAAAATACCAATTATCACAATATTGTGCGCATAATTCGTCGGTATTATGCGACAAGTTATTTCACACATTTGGGTGTTGAAGTCGGTTCCATTTTTTGGTAAAAATTTTTTTTCACACCTTGATACTTACGGGATCGAATATCATTCATTGTGAACCACTATATCATCAATATAGGAAAATATTTTACAGTTATTTTCGTGACTCAAAAGCGGCGGGACCGATTTTGATGAAACTTAAATGCGACCAAACGACAAGCATCACCTATCAAACCAAAAAAGAATTTTCAAAATCGGTTGACCCAGTCAAGAGTTCTGAGGTAACAAACATAAAAAATACAGTCGAATTGAGAACCTCCTCCTTTTTTGGAAGTCGGTTAAAAAGAAAGAGCCTAGCTCTCTGTGACTACCAGTCAGAGAGCCTTATAACAGCATTCAGTACGGTTATAGATCTTCAGCACTCACCTTAAGTCTAGTACAGCTGACCAAGTCAACAGTCAACGATTAATAGTATGCATATACAAACTTAAAATATAACTGAACCATAGAATTTACTTTGTCAAATTTATTACGTTAAAAGCTATCGAAATTCAACTCAATTTGCAAACAAAAACCGTTGAAAAAATACTCACTTTAAATAAAAGTAGAGCATATGTTTTTATAATCACTTTTTTCCGTAATTGTTACCTACGATACAGGAAATTTCAATAGATATCGCGAAATTCATCCAAATTGATGGCGTATTAAATCGAGATCCGAAACCGGGAGAATTTACGCATGACTGAATTAAGAAGTGTGTCAACTCCCAACACTATCGTAAAGGGGCTTTCTCACTTCGATACCACAATGTCACACGCAATGCAATGCAATAAATCCTTAGATAAGTGACGCAATTTCACGCTGTTTTGATTTCAATGTGTAATAGATTGCTACTTTGATACCCGTGGACCACACAAGTTAAAGTTTAGGGATCATTATGTTATAAATACGGTCAAAAATCGAAATAAAATTTACGTTTTAAACAAGGTTAACTATGTAACAATTTCAATGACGTATTCAAAGTTTGATAATTCTAAAAGCTTTTATTAAGAATCAACCCAAAAAAGACTTAACTTTTAAACCCGATTAAAACTTTACATATTAATCATGGCGATATAATTGAATCTACAAAACGAAGCTAGACTCATGCCTAGTCTGGATGAATTGCAAAGACAAAATCAATTAGGGAATATCAATCATATTTAATATTCTGTGCTGTGCCAACGAAACACAGAAAATGACATTACATTTAACAGTATTTTACTTTTTATAATCCTCGTATTTTCGTTATACCTAAAAGCTTACACCAATATTTCACCGGATGGTAAGTGGTGCTCTCAAAGACAGCTGTAGCTAGCCAGACGGATTATCGCAAAACACCCTAACACCATGCAAATACACTGATATGTATGTTGCATTCCAACATCCACTTTACCCGCTAAGTTAAAAAAAAGTAGAGGACTTGGACTTGACTCTCGATACGGAACCCTTAAGATTTAAAGCTGCAGCACTCTACATCGATATGAAGTTAATAGGTACTACCAAATGTCAGGTTTTGAGTTGTACGAATGATGGACGAATGCCCTCAGAAGTTACAATTACACATACTTATTATTATCGATCAATACATTGTCATCGGTAAAAGTGTCGCTCATTTGACAGTTCCAATTTTACGATGTCTGATTTTGAATGGGAGCCCCTAGAAAACGGTTTTTGAATGGATAATACTACTCTACTGATGATCTCTACTTCTAACCTATTTCCAAAAAAGGAGGAAGTTGTAAATTTAAACGGTATATAAGTTAATATTTTTGTTTTTTTTTATTTTGTCAATACATTACTGAATCCTACTGAACCCCTATAATGAATCGATTTTGATAATTTTTCCATCGACTTTAAATTTTTTTTTGCTGGGAAGGGAAACTTTTAAATTTGTCTCATTAAAAGTCAAGCAGTCACAATTACTGTATCTAGAACAAATAGTCTTTCAGCTGAGTGACAATGAGTTAATAAGCAATATACTCGTACATTCCGAATAAGAAAAAAGTATTAGAAAAAAATGAGAATTTAGTATTCTATAGTAGTATTTTGAATCCGCATGATACTGACATTATTGACTTCAACAAGTTATTTTATATTTTTCAATAACCTCTGCATATAACAGATGCATTTCATCATGTGACGAATTGCACTGCGCCCGTCACATTGAGCCATAGAGTTGTTAAGTCTCATGTGCCTGTAATTTAATTTTTTGGGCTCTCAAGGACTGCTACCGGAACACACTGTAAAGTGCTTTGCGTCAGATTTTATCTTGAGGGTGGTAGCTAGGCAGGCGGGCAATCGCAAAATTCCCTTCCACCATGCGGTACTCTAAACCTATTGAAGACAACATGTAAGAAAATTTGCTTGTATAATATATTATTACTTGTAGTGTGGCTTCCATAAATTCTACATTATTGTGGCCATATGCCACTCCTCTGGATAGTCGTTCGCATAAGCATTTTTAAGAAGCAAACATTAGCATTATTTATCTACTTTTTATTGTTGTTGTAATTACTTTCTAACTGTGGAGGCTTGTAAATGGCTCTTCTTTGTTTATTTTAATATTACATTGTAATGAAAGCTGTAAGCCCCCCGAATACAAGTAAAATAAAATAAAATAAATAAAAAATAAAATTTTAATTTATATAAAATATTCTCATACCTTTTCATATATATAACATAGCCTGCAAGTATTTAAAGCCTTTATGGGTATGCTTTTTTCCATTTGAACTATTTCTGTACGTAACAAAAACTAAATACTTATTGAATGATAATGGAGGAGTGGAACAAATTGACATATTTTAATATGAATGTGTAGCAACATCAAAGTGTATTACTTGTAATTCTAAATTATTTATATTACATATATTTGTACTGTATACAAAACTCTGCAGGTGATAATATAGCATGCCAACGTATCTTTAAATAATTACAAAAACATGTACAAAGTAATACTGAAGAAATATAACGGAATTGAATTGACCAGCCAACTGAATCCGATATTCCAGAACAGTCTGAACACTCCAATAGTTTATTTGGTATTGTAAGTTAAAAAAGTGCGATTATTTTCTCAGATCTTTGCTTCAAAACAAACTATAGCCTAATCCATTGCAAAAACTGTTCGCGTTGGGTGGTCTTAAGTGGCGTCAAGCCATCCTTTTGCTACATTTGGGTTTTGTATGTTTACTCCAATTTATGATACCTTCAATAAATTCACAATTTCAGCCATAATGCTACAAGATAAGTGTGAGTGTCCTTTGGCAAGGGTTTACCGATGACTGTGAATAAATATTTACTTTACACTGTCTTTATGAATGAAATTTCCAAGTCTCAAAAAATGAATCGTCGTGGAATTTTTAGCTTCAATGATTACATAAAATTGTGGTCTGTTTTGGATATTTTGGCATTTCTACAAAAAACGGAAAAGTATGTCTATGTGTCGTTGCAATCTAAACAAGTATAGTCTTAGCTTAATTTTGGAGCAATGATAACCCATGTGTCGACTGCCAAGCGTAGGTGCGGGGTTCAAATACTGCCATAGGTTTTAGCTTCACAGAATTTCGTAGGGCATTTTGAAATGGGTAGCTCCCACCCATAAGTAGGAAATCTGTCACCAAGTATCTTTATGAAGCGCTCGTAGCGAAGTTAGCTTAGCCATTCTGAACCGATCAGCAAAGTTAAGCAACGTCCGCAGCGGTCAGTCACAATCTCACCTGATGGTAAGTGATGATGTGGTCGAAGATGTTGTTCAGGCTAACCTAGAATGACTGGCTCTCAAGGACTGCTGCCGGAACACACCGTTAGGTGTTTGGCGACAGGTTTTCTACTTGAGGGTGGTAGCTAGCCAGGCGGGCATTCGCAAAATGCCCTACCACCATGCTATAACGACTGCCATCCTAAGACAACAACCGGCAGTGCTATTATGTAACTCTCGGTGGTCTTCGTGAACGTCAGAGTGGACATCAATTTTTGAATTAACCGTCATGACGATTACCAGACTTTCTGATGACGATTACCAGACTCTCTGAAGACGAGAGAATGAACGAAACTAGCCACTGTTGACGTAAAATTGGTATTATGTAACTCTAATGACAGCTTCAAGACCACTACGAAACGTCAAATGAAGAAGGGAGCTTTATTGCTCACTGGTTGGCGGGTTTTTATTGCAAGTTTGCGTTGAGATACATAATAGAGATTTTCTTATTTTAATTGCAAATTCAAAGATCCATATTGATTTATAGAAAATAATCACTAGCTTTTTTCTGATTTCAGCCACTCATTCTGCGGAAATTTGGACTTGCGTGTTAATTAACACTTGTGAAAGTCGAACAGGATTTTTCTTTGTTTATTTTGATATATTTGCTTATTATTCATGCTAGCTTGAGTCAACTATTCAATTTCGATATTAATCTTTGATTTCAGGTAGCAATATGGCTGGAGCTATGTTGTTGGCAGCTGCAGAGGAAGAACGCCTTAAAAGGCTGTTGATCATTGAGCGCAGGGTACTCAGGCAGGCTAGCAAGCGTCTATTGTTACCTCAGAAGGAATTTGTCGGGCATTACCGTCTACGAAAAGCCGATTTCCAACAACTCTGCGAAGATTTAATTCCGCTTTTACCGGTAAAACAGCGCACTAGCGCTGTACGGCCAGAATTTTAAGGTACCTTAGTTACATTCCTTTTCAAATAATGTACAGTGTTTGATGTTGCTAAATATGACGTTGACACTGTCTTGCAGATATTGGCAGCACTGGCATTTAATGATATCAAAAGAACATTGGTGCCTAACCAGCTAGGCCTGTCACAAGCCTCTGTGTCACTCTGTCTAAGAGATGTCACCAAAGCCCTGAATAACCCAGAGATTCAGGCCAAATATATAAAGTTTCCTATGACTATGGTAGAGCATGAGGACATCACAAGGTGAATTTTGCAATTTATAAATATGTACCTATCTACTTTTAGTTTTCTTATACTTAATAAGCTTTTACTCTGATGCATATGCATCAGAGCAAAAGGCATGTGTTCACATCATTTCATGTACATTTAAAGATCTAGATACTATAAAATGCTGTCATATATAAAATCATGTTGCAATCATTCGTCCCAGTGAAAATGAAGAGGCCTACTACAATAGGAAGCAATACCATTCATTGAATGTCCTAATTGTATGTTGTTTGAGTTTTGATGTAGGTAAGGTATAACACAAGACATGTTTTTATAAACCTACTTACTAAAAAAACATTTGTTTGTTTAGATTTGTGATGCTGATTTGCGCATCCTGCACATAGATGCATCTTTTGGAGGTCAGAGCCATGACTCTCATGTCTGGAATAATAGCCAAGTAAAGGCTCTGATGCAAGACATTAATGCTGAAGGGGAAAGGTGTTGGCTTTTAGGTAAGTAAACAAATTTAAGGACAATTGGTTGCACAGATACACGTATATATATAATCATACAAACCATTCATAAGTGATTAAATGAATAATGTATCAAAACACCACAGGTGATTCGGGCTATGCACAGCGACCATGGATGATGACACCAATCCTCAACGCTGTGCCAAACTCGCCTGAAGAATTATACACCTACAAGCATGTTCGCACATGGAATGTGGTAGAGCGTTGTATTGGTGTGCTGAAAACTCATTTCCGATGTGTCTTATCAGTACATGTAAGTAGTTTGTTGTCTTCCTACCATCACAACATCATATCCAAAACTTCCAGCAGAGTTTTACTTTTACTTGAACTTATATTCCTGTATGACTGATATGCCTGTCTCATCATCAACATATTTTAATAAATCATTTACAAAACATGCAGTCTTCTTGTGGAATGCACTACCTGTTGATATCAGACAAGCTAAGTTTATTTCTTTATTCAAAGATATGGTGAAGAAGCACTACTCAGTAAACATATGCTGAATATTTTACATATGTTCATTATGTTTTGTATAAGATATGTGTGTATTGTATTATATAAATTGTAGTACCTATATTATGTAATATTATAATGTATTGTATGTAAATATAATATTATATTTAGTTATTGTATTTATGTTTTAATTATATAAATATAGTTTATGCACAATTCAAGACAATTATATGTGTGCTGTGCATATTATAATGTATAAATACATATGTTTTATCATTATTTATTATTATTATTTTCTCTTTTCGGAATCCCTAAACCGCAATATTATAAATCCTCTCCATGCAAGGTTGCCTGTAAGAAATTGCTTAAGCGATAAGGCCCTTTGTCCAATCTAATATATTAATTTGTTTGTAATAATTTTATTGTTTTCCTTAAGATTGTTAATGAATAAAGAATTTTGTATTGTATAACCCTTTTAAAATTTGTTTTTTTTTTTTAAATAGGGTGATGCACTATGCAACCGTCAAGGCAGGGAAAATAGTCAATGTGTGTGCGGTCTTGCATAACTTTGTGTATGACCAACGCTTCGCCAATGACGATGAAGAAATTCTAAATGACCGGTCACAACAGCCAGAGCCATGAGCGGCGGAACCACCAAAACTTAGATGGGGAAAGGCAAGGTGTTGTGCAAAGATTGTGGTCCAGTAGACACCTCACATAGGTAAAATAGTGCAATACAACAAGAGTGTAACAAACATTGCTGTTTCATGACTCTTTAAAAATATCTGATTTTGTTTTTTTTTTTTTTTACAGGTTGATGCACTATGCATCCCATATCAAGGCAGGCAATACAGTCATACTGTGTGGTCTTGTGTAACTTTGTATTACAGAAGGAGGAAATCCTTAAGAAGGACATATAATAGGATGATAATATTAATAGGAACATAATAAAATGAAATTAGCAGAAGAAAAAATGAAGTCACAGAAGTCATTTCATATAGCTTATTAGTAAAATCATTTTAAGATGTTTAAACAAAGTTTCACTGACTTTTTCACTAGATTTTAACTAGAGTAATGTTTTTTAAGAGTATGTTTGTATTTAAGTATGTATGGCTTAATTCTTTGTAACCCTCTACAGCCTACACTGGAACACCGATTTTGATGTGAGACATGTCAGGAATTTTTTAAATAATTCTTTTGTATGATTATATGATACTAACTGCGCTCCGCGGTGTCACCCGCGAGATGATGGTAATGATAAGTAGCCTATGTGCTATTCCAGGGTATGAACCATCTTAATTATAAATTTCATGCAAATCCGTTCAGCCGTTTCAGCATGAAGGCGCAACAGACATACAACAAACTTTAGCCTTTATATTATAATATTTTTTATTGTATTCAATTTTATCTCTAAATTGTAACTTAGTATTCTATCAGAATAATAAAATTAAAGAATGTACATATTCTAGTGTAAGATAATATATGGAATTTTTGCTACATTTTAAGATTCTGCACAAGAGTTTCTTGCTGGTTCTTCTCTGTGGATGTAATCATACTAGCTGAATAAAAAGTACAATACTCAATAAATTCTTAATCATTTATTTATAAACAATACAAAATACAGCAATCCTATCCTAAAAGGGCGATGAATCTTGCACCAATGTCCTGCTTGGGGTGTATTGTGCATTACCCTCCTGCCAGCCCAGCCCCAGCCGCTTCTTATCTTCAGTATCATGTATGGAGTTGCAGTGGAGCAACACATTCTACAGTTTCATTCTCATGCAAGCAGCCCTGGCACGGTGGACTCTGTTTTTCCAGTTTTGTGTAGGTGATAGTAGGTATAGATCGCAATGGCCAGTATTGATCCCAATCATCACATGGAGATCTGCCCTCGTGAGCTTAAGTAGATTATTAGATTATTTTTTGTTTTATATCAGGAAGGACACCGCATATTTAGTCAGACTTCTTGTTCCATAGATTTTGTAGTTGTTTCTCAGTGTCGACATGCAACAGATTCTGTGATTCCTTTGCTGTGGGCTTACAGAGCTATGCAACGTCTGTAGAGATATTCTTTTTCACTCCTTCCCTTGACAAGAATAACTGCTCTATTATTACCCTGATATGAACTGTGGCTCTTATTACAAGTCACCGTTACATAATACAATTATGTCTGCTAGATTTTGTAGCGCCAAGTGACAATCGGGCATGACTCTTGACCTAGCTGTTGGTTTCCTGAGTGCATAGGTGATTTCCGCACTGTCATTGGTAAATGTAAGAAACTCGTTCTTGATTTATCTTCTTGCGTTTTGTTTTTCTTGAGTAGAGGGTTGCCGCCAGCTCTTCCCACTTCTTCGCTTTTATTTGTTTTTCTAATGGGCACTTATTTATAATTCGGCCCACTGCCAAATCGGTACTCATTTCCTTGAACTCTATTATAAGTTGGAGTTGTATGTCAGATATGACTTTGTGTGCAGGCATCCTAAAATGAGAAACTGTTATCACACTGTTGTTATGAGCCATGTAATTGTAACTTTTAATCACATCATCTAGTTTTAATTTGATCCACTTCACGAACGTTTTTGTTTATCGCGTGAAACATAAACAAATGTCAAAATAAAAAAGTATATCTTGCGTTTCGATATTATTTTAGGAGATACATCATTAACAGCGTATCTAAGATATGTGCGAGTTATATTATGTAGTTTAATGATATATAATTAAATGATTTTACTCCCTATTTAAATAATTATATAATCACAATATAATTACCATTTTGCGCCTTACAATTCCATGTAGTGCCAAATGGCCCTAAGATAGGGCCAGAAATTTCACGAAAGCATAAACGAAACGCACAAAAGACCCAATCTATTTCACTTTTGTTAGTTCATTCAACTTCCATCGTCAGTAAAAATGATAGATAATTCCCCTGAATCGCACCCCAATTGCCTTCGTCTTGAAGTTCACCAAGAGTTAGCTAATAAGCCTGCGGGACCGACGCGCGACCGCTTAACGTGCCCTCCAAAGCACGGAAGCGCTCAGTAGTATGTCACCAGCGGTCACCCATCCAAGTCATGACCGAGGCGGACGTTGCGACCGGTGCAGAACGGCTAAGCAAACTTCGCTTAACTGAATACCTTGACATAAGGTTTAATGATAAAACATTTTCGGCTATTTGATAGTAATAATGGGAAAAAATATTATTTGAAAGAAGCATCTTATAATTTTAATTTACATACTCAGTAAACGTCTGGATATAGATTTTTTCTGTACGAGCATGCGAATCGACGAGATATTGGTTTGCCAGGGATTTTTGTTATATAATATATTAAGAATATTAAGAAATAACATATGCAATTTTAATATTTTTATTTTTGCAATTACGCATGCCCTGCGGATTACATTACAAAATTACAAATTTACGAGAGGAAAAATTATAATCATGTGCGGGATTCGAACCCGCGCCTTCCACCCCTATAACCAGGGTATCCTCTGACCACAACGCTAACGTGACATATGACTCATAACTCTTATTTGCCTCTCATTCTTAACCATTGTTTGGGGATGGATGACTATACGCACATAACTAAAGTTTTTCATCTCGTAATTTTTTATAATGGTAATGTAATACGCGGAGCATGAGTTATTCATCATCATCATCAGCCGGAAGACGTCCACTGCTGAAAGGCCTCCCCCATAGATCGCCACAAAAAACGTCTATTAGCCACTTGTAGCCATTGGCTACCCGAGACTTTCACGATATCGTCAGTCCACCTAGTGCGAAAAATACCAGAAGGTATGCAGCAGCGTTTTCTGAAAACTTTACATATATAACTGCGATCCCCAAGACGCCTTCCAAGCGTGAGGATTATGGCAAAACTCTCCATGATAAGCACAAAAATGAGTTATTGCAAAAATAATAAAAATACTTTAAAAAAAGGATACAATGTAAAGTGGTAACTACGTATATGTAGGTACTACCTGCACTCAAAGCACTTGAATAGTGATCGGTGAACAAATAATCCGCAGTTGAAGCGACGCATTAACTGTGATAAGCATTAAGGATAATTGACACATTAGGTATAACGGTGGACTATCAAACCACTTCGGTAGTTGGCGGGTAGATCAAAAGACAGATTGTAAGGCTTAGATACACATAATCTAG
Organism: Plagodis dolabraria; assembly: GCA_963854805.1. Taxonomy (NCBI): domain Eukaryota; kingdom Metazoa; phylum Arthropoda; class Insecta; order Lepidoptera; family Geometridae; genus Plagodis; species Plagodis dolabraria. Next base: position 19,475,338 of record OY978457.1, on the reverse strand, counting down.
CTGCGCAGAGCCTATGTAAATTATTTTTGGAGTTTATCAAAGATGGATCTGTATCGGAGATCGCTAACAGTTGAAGAGCGAAATGTAGTGAGATGTGAAAAATATAACTCATCTATAAAATCTATGTCCGATTTCCTCAAGCATATTTGATGGAACTTTTTTTAAATATCTTTGACAGCAAAATGTTCATAAATGGAAATTGAGCCAAAAATCTTTTCAGCACACTATCATAATATTTGGTGTCGTCAAGAGGTCATTAAGCTAGAATATAAATATATACCTACGTCTTATAATTTGAATCATGATTTTATGATTCTATATCAATGTATAAAGAAGTTTTGAAGAATCTCTGTCGCCAAGCTTCTAACGATGTGTTAGAAGCTTGGCGATTTGTTAGACGAGTCATCCACCAGAAATGTGAGCGTAAAATGAGAGGTGTAAGAGAAAAAACGATCATCAAAAGAATCGCTTAGTACAAATAATTAAATTGACATCGATATCGACACCGTCATTGACATCAACATCGACATTGGTGCTAATTGTTTTTTTAGGTATGACTTGAGTTTAATTTAATAAAATTGTATAACTAGCCTTACTGAGCGCAGCAATCTTATTATTGGATTTTTTTCTCTCACACCGATCATCTTCCCCTTAACACATCTTTGGCAGATACGCAGTCTAAGCCTGTCCAATATCCTCAACCACATCATCACTTACCAACATGAGACGTAGTAACTGAAGGGTAAATAAAATACGGCCAAGTGTGAGTGGGACTCGCGCACGAAGGGTTCCGTATAAAGATGGGCCGAACATGGGTTTCACCGAATACGAACATTCGGCCGAATGTTCGATAAAACTCATACCGAACCGTATATTCGGCCGAATGTTCGGCACAATTGATTACCTTACTTAAATAATGTGCCAGACACTCCCTCCCGCTCCCCCGTCATACCGCCGATTTTATTATTGCATCATCTAGTAAACAGTAAAACTTCACCGCGTAAGTTTGTTATGGGAATTTTTATATTTAAAATTAGTAAATAAAAAAAAACGTAATTTCTCACAATTAAGATATGATTATAATAACGTTATTTATTATAGAGTTCACAGTAGTTGTACGGTCCGAGACCGTATTCTAAAGATGATATAAAATGGGAAATAAATCCTTGATTTGCTAGTTATATAAATGTTTATTTGATATGTAAAATAAATATAGTGATATAATGATAGTGAGCCGCGTGAGATACGATCAAATCGATGCTAATTACGAACTGGTCATTTACTTAGAACGATGCCAAAAATGATTACGCGGGTGAATATGCGGTTGCACCGTACATTAGTTTAACCCCAAAACAGCTACATACTTATAAATTGTTTTTAATAACCATATTTTTTATCTGCTGTTATAGGAAATAAAACTACAGTGTCTACATAAAAATACTGCAAATTACTTACCACATAAAACAAAATATAGGACACATTTAACACTCAACTCATGATCAATTGGTTTAATACCGTATTAACTTTGAGTAAAAGGTTAGCCTTTTATCGAATATTCGGTGATTTGACTGTATATTCGGCCGAATACGAATATTCGGCAAACCTGCCGAATATGCCGAATACCGAATATAAAACGGATATTCGGCCCATCCCTAGTTCCGTACCAATATCTGTAACCTAATCTTGCAAGTTACAGACACTTTTTATTGTTGGTATGTATACCCCTTAGTTATTTATTTTATTTTAATTAATTATATTTCAAGAGAACATAAATCTAAATATTCTGTGAATAGTTAAAGCGTCTACCTGTCACCATGATTAGTATCGAGCAAGAAACGGTAAAAAATCAAGTTTGTCGTATGGGAGCCCCCCTGAAATATTTATTTTATTTTATTTTTAGTATTTGTTATTATAGCGGCAATAGAAATACATCATCTCTGACAATTTCAACTGTATAGCTATTACCATTACATACAGCCAGGTGACAGACGGACGGACGGACGGATAGCGAAGTCTCAGCAATAGGGTCCCGTTTTTACCTTTTGGGTACGGAACCCTCAAAAACGAATGAAATTTCTGATCATATAAAATACAACAATTATAAATAAAACTTTAGTAAGATTCCAAGTCTAACCTAAGTATACCTGAACAACACCTTCGACCACATCATCACTTGCCATAAGGTGAGATAATGGTCAAAGGGTAACTTATCAAGAATAAAAAATAAATTATCAATTATCAACATAAGGTACTTATATACGGGGTGAGGGATCATTCCTTATAGCCTTATACTTGAATGTGTGAATTAAACAGTAGAAAAAAATATGAGGTAAAGAGGTATCTGGTCACACCTTTACCGATAGGAGGTGAAAAGCACTCGCTATAATACGTTGATCAGTCGGGTTCCATTACATTTTAACATGGACACATTAGCCGCTGCTTGGGCGACCTGTAAAGCATGAGCTTAAAGCGTTATTAAAGCAAGTTATTGTTTATTGTATGGAATGTAATGTAGTATAATATATTTTCAACCTAAAAGCTCGGAAAGGCGTTTTTTATCGTTTTAAATGTTATGTAAAAAGTGATTTTTATCCGCTAGCGTGAAAAAGGTTAAATTTCGAAGCGCTCTAAGCGAAGTTTGCTTAGCCGTATCAGCTAAGTTAAGCAACGTCCGCCGCGGTCATGACTTGGATGGGTGACCGCTAGTGGCATTACTAATGATTGCTTCCGTGCTTCGGAGGGTACGTTAAGTTGTTGTACCCGGTTGTTGTCTTAGGATGACACCACCTAAGAGGACCTGAAGACCACTATCTCACCTGATGGTAAGTGATGATGTGGTCGAGGATGTTATTCAGGCTAATCTAGAATTACTGGCTCTCAAGGACAGCTTCCAGAACACACCGTTAGGTGTTTGGCGACAGATTTTATACTTGAGGGTAGGTAGCCAGGCGGGCATTCTCAAACTGCCCTAACATCATGCTATAACGACTGCCATCCTTAGACATCAACCGGCTTAACGTGCCCTCCGAAGCACGGAAGCGCTCAGTAGTAATGTCACTAGCGGTCAAGTCATGACCGCGGCGGACGTTGCTTAACTTTGCTGATCGGTTCATAACGGCTATGCAAACTTCGCTACGAGCGCTTCAATATGCGGTATATTTTATTAATTGCTTTCTTTACCACTACTGCCCTCATGGAGTTGATACATTTATAAGAGATGTTGTATCTGATCGCTTTTCGCTTATACTCTACACTTATAAATATCACACAGTTGACAGACTTTCGATAACGTCTATCACAATTGAGTTTGCATTCACGGGTGCTATTTTCATACAAGCCCTTTAATCAACACCGCGAAGGAAATCTAGGTCATTCATATACATATTGTAAATTTTATCGATGAGTCATGTTTATAGGTTAATTAGAATAGGTGTTTATTGTAATCTAGACCATCGTTTTGATTTGATTATGATAAGATAGTATTTCTGATGTTTTTGTCAATTGATTTTAAAGTTCGATGATTTTCCTTGATAGAGATAAATAATTAGGACATCGACAAATAGTGCGCACAAAAATTATGCATTTCTTGCAAATTGTGTTGACAACTTTGTGTTGCTAACACAAATGAAATAATTTTATAATGAATAGACTTAGCCTTTACTTTGCAGAATAATAAAAAAATTAAGAAAACAACAAATTAATACCATAATAAAAAAATATCTAGTGACAATTTCGCCTAATTTTCATTCTCTGTTACACAAATCATCCTAAAGAGGTCTTGAACGAGTACTCTACTCTGTTGTGTTTGTCGGTTTAGTAATAAAATTAGGCGGAATCGTCACTAGATATATTTTTAAGTTTTATCACATGATCGAACGGGATTCTAAAGAAAATGTCGTTTTACTTTACATTTGAAACTTAATAATCGTCAGGAAACCAGGATGCGCTTATTTTGCTGTTCGTATAATAAAGACATAGAAATAGAAATGTGAGAGTGCACAAAGATCGTCCACCATGAGCTAAGTCAATGATATCTCAATTAGCTCAGTAATTACAGAGAGCGCCGCCGCGCGCCGCACCGGCCCGTGCCCGTGATATAAATTTACCGAATAAATATAGTAATATTACGTGTGAAATATCGTGTTGAAGTCGGTACCACGATGGTTCACAAGTACATATTATCACAAAATTGTGGGCATGGTACCGACTTCGAGAAGTAATTTCACACTTTTGAGTGTTGAACACGGTTCCATTTATAGGTAAAAAAAATACACTATTGTAAATGACCTTTGCTGCTTACGGGATTGATTGTTATTCATGTCAACGACTTTATGATCAATATAGGAAAATATTTTTCAGTTATTGGATTGTAACTCAAAAACGACTTGACCGATTTTGATGTATTTTAAATGGGATCACATAAAAAGCTTTCAAATAAAAAAAGGAAATATCAAAATCGGTTCACCCATTAAAAAAATACATAAAAAAACTGATCAAATAAGAACCTCCTCCTTTTTTGAAATTGGGTAAAAAGTAATATTTTCCTCCAGTTTTGGACGAAGAATATTGTAATGATAACTTTGATAATTCAATATCTTGAGCATCAATTATTTAAATAATTTATTTAAGTGGAAGCTTTTAGTATTCATAAGCAAGCAATTGACTGCAGTTTCACCTAATGGAAAGCAACGATCCAGTCTATGGTGGAGCATGCTTGCCAAGAATTAGGTAAATTCTAGGCTTCACTTATTTTTGGACACTGCTATGTTTTGGTATGACGGGCGCTGTAGAAACTGTAGAAATTACCGGGCAATCGAGACTCAAAAACGAATATCTCGAATTATCGAGCTCAAAGCATTGTCAAACACTATGGAGACACTTTTTAACTGTAATGAATGTGAGGCTTACCATCAGACGATTCGTTCGTTTCGGAAAAACTTGGCAAAATACCACTTTGTACTTGAAGGCTCCCAGATCCCAGCTGATATCTTTCGGAAAACAGAGACTGCATGGTTGATTCATCTTTCTGTTCCATTCTCCAGCCCTACGCGTATTGAAAGAGGAACGAAAGAGCTTACGTACACTTTTGACCATGAACAGGATCTCGTGTTTTTGTGGATATTGTTGTATCACTTCTTTTATTTTATGTGGTGATCTGTAGTAGTATATCGATCGCACATCCCACATCCTTCAATAAGAAGCCTGTAAAATACAAGTAAGCTGGCAACGCGGCTCCTTTCGAGACATAAGTCTAATGTTGCTTTAAAGCTTAATTTTACAATATCTTAATTTTATTTTTGTCACTATTTTGAACCAGCTGCCAGGTGAAGTGAAGTATTTCCGAACAGTTACGAATTCAAGAAGAGAGCATATATATTCCTTCCACGCATCCTCGAGACCTCTGGTGTTGCGGATGTTTGCGGCCGACGGAAACCTATGGGTATTTTGAACTGTGTATCATATTTAAAGCAATCTGTTTTTAGGAAGCCAAACTATCTTTGTTTGCTTCCGTCCCGTTCAGTTACTAGTAAACCGGCAGCTGATTAGAAGCTAACCTTACATACAAACAGAAGTTTATCGACCAAACCGTCACTATGTTAATTCTAAAGGATCAGAAATATCTTTATCAAATCGGCGACATCAAAGCATTCGCAATAAATATCGTTCGTTTTATACCAGCTACCGTCGCGGCGTCCGGCGGCGGTGCTTTACATCTGCTGTTATCAATGGCGGCGTCCTTTGATCTGTTATCGGACACTCAGTCGTATGTGCGACTACCTGTGTATTGTTTTATTTGTTGTGTACTATTTTGGCCTTGCTATTTTGTATCTTAATCGATCTACTCTTAGGCATACAGAAAACCAGATTGAATTGGGTTTCTTAAAAAACAATAGACACTTTGTCTGCACAACCCAATGTACGCATAAACGTCAATACCTATCTCAATTAAATCTCAGATATCATTTTGCTTCGCAAACCGTTTCTTTCTTCGCATTTAAACCGTATCCCATTTTTGTAAATACCCAATTATTTATGGAATATGCAGAATATGCAGATTAGATATTTTAGGACTTTTACTGTTCGGCCGAGCGAAAACCGCGAGAGAAGCAAACATGCTTTCGTATGTATATCTAAATAACGTAATCAGGGTGTCCGCCTATTCTCAAGGCGCAATTTCTAACCGATTTACGTGAAAAAAGGTTAAAATAAACATAAACAGATTCAATAATTATATTTTTTGTTTCATTAAGTTTATGGAAATTTTTCAAAACGGCGGAGAAATGCGGGTTGAAAACCGAAAAAAAACTTATTTCAGTCGCGAGGTCTCCACCTCACAGAGCCACTTATAGTTAGACTAAGGCCCCGTTTCAGAATGTCCTAATAAAGTTTCGGGTTGCTATGCAACACCTAAAATAACTGAATGATAAAAATGACAGTTGACATGCAGCGCGTTTCAAGCTTTAACCGATGGATAGGCTAAATCGATGACTGTGAAACGCAAAAATAGTGTTTTGTTTAATAAATATGAGCTGGGTAGTATAACCGGAACTTACTCGAACATTCTGAAACAGCCCCTAATTCTACTACACAATTTGTGTGCTTGGACAATTACGCTTCTGCCAAGCTATCGCCTGTGACCACGAATATTGTAATAATTTTACAATATAGTTTGTAACATCATGTTGAAAAACTTCCTAATTAGTTAATACTTCGTAACATATTGATAAAAGACGTTTAAAAGAATTGCTCTGAGTTTCTTGCCCGTAATTCACGCAGTGGCTCCATACAATTTTTTGAACGTGGTAGTAGAATGTAGAAAATTTCAATATTCAAATATGTAACTAACCTTCATAATAGCGTCCGTAACTCCTTAATTGAATAAATGATTCTGTCTTTTACTTTTAATACGTATCTACTATGTAGCAGCATTATTCCACGCAAATCAGAACTAGCTTTACGTTACTGATGTCAGTTCCTAAAAATCGGCCAAGTGCGAGTCGGACTCGAGCACGAAGGGTTCCGAACCACTACCTATACAACATGAGACTTCATATTTTAACATTTTTTTGTTTAAATGTGCGCGAGTCCGACTCGCACTTGGCCATGTTTGTATTTTTTGTTATAGCGGCAACAGAAATACATCATCTGTGAAAATTTCAACTGTCTAGCTATCACCGTTTTTGAGATAAAGCCAGACGGACGGACGGACGGAAGGACAGCGAAGTCTCAGTAATAGGGTCCCGTTTTACCCTTTAGGTACGGAACCCTAAAAAATATCATATATCTAAACTAACTGTACCTGAGATATTATTTGTATAGAAGAAACATTTATTTCAGTATGACGCGTATAGCAGAAAGTAGTAAAGAAAACTTTATTTTTGTTTGCAAGATTTGATTATTGCTTAACTTGAATCGATTGATAAAAAAAATTGGATAGAAACCACAAAAATATTGATGTACATCGAAACTCAGATTGAATTCTATCCTTACTAACACTGTTATTTAAAAAAGAAATAAGTATACAATAATTACAGTGAATTTTATTTTCAATTTATTCTCTATCCGAATTAACTGATGAATATATCGATTTCCGATAGATAGCATTTATATCTTATCTAGGAATGTCGGCGAATCTCTAGCGAACGGTAGGAGAATTGTGTTTTCGATAACTACTGTTTAGATTATCTCAGTTGTGACAATAAGAAGCAGGCATCTTACGATAAATTAATATACTTTGTGTTCTAGGAATATCGATATAAAATTTGTTATCATTGATAAATAAATCACCTTTCAAATATTATCAAAATAAACGTCATTTAAATCATATTTAACTTTAAAACTTCATATCAACTGCCATAATGTCTACCATTGAACAAATCCTCTTCCATTACGCTTTTCGGGTTTGCCGTTGTCCCCACGCTTGGCAGGCGTCTAGGACGTCGTAGTGTGAGATAAGTTGACAGTTCTTCAGAAGGACTCTTGTTATTTTACCCTTCGTCCCTATGGGATGATATTATGTTAATATACTCAATAAGTATTTGTTTGTATTAAATAAATATGAATAATAAAGAGTATAAATAGTGACGATCTTTATTATTTTTGGCATACATTTTTTAATACTTAATACCTTTAGTTACTTAACTTTAAACGGTTTCAATCGCGTATGTTTATCATTATCTTTGTCATGACGTTTCAAACACTTTGCAGTGATCGTGGTCACAGGGTGACTGGAACGTCGGGACAAAAATAATGATAAATATGCGTGATTTAAACCGTTTAAAGTTGTTTAATTGCTATGTGTAACAATCGCGAAAACCTAGTAACATCATTACTTTTAGTAAGTGTTTGAAAAAGCACTACTTTCCATCAGATGAAGTCTAGTAGTCTGGTTGATGACCGCGCACCTTCATCTACGATGATTGAAGTAGGTAATACAAAGTTTCGGTTCGAAAGAGAAAGCTTACGGTGGCCGAGAAGAATAGGCCTCCGGCGCGAAATCGGAGGAAGGGGTTCGATTCCCGTCCGAAACCAAAAAAAAATTGCTCCAATAGTTTTTATATATGTAATATGTTCGTCAGTATTTTTTTATGCCCGATATGCAACGTCTTCTGCATCATCGCTTAACCTTAGGTATATAATATTTGCAATCAAATTGACATTGTGCCGTCCAAAAGCTGATACATATTTTGTTTAACAGAAAAAAAAACATAATAACTTTTTTAACCAAAGACTGGCGCTAGACGAACTGTAAATAAGTATTAGATTTAGTCAAGGATTTTACGATTCGTACGAAAATGAGTAATACTATATGGGTTCAGAATGTTCAGATAAAAGTTTTTGTTATTTACGTAACCATCAGTTTACGTTTTATACATACATACGTTAATACATATTTTTAGATCACTCATGCTTCCGTTAGAGGCGCTGCTAAAAAAATGATGAAAACGTATATTGATGACGTTAAAACACTGCAGTATGAAAACTCATACTAAGGGTACTGATGCATACTGAATCAGCCGGATTGTCCAGCCTCCCCCACTATGGGAGGGGTTGACATAATCCTTACGCTTGGCAGGCGTCTTGGGGATCGCAGTGTGAGATATCAGTTCCTCAGAAAACGCTGCTGCCCTCCTTCAGGTGGGTTACCCTTAGTCGCCTCTTACTACACCCACGGGTAGAAATGTGGGGGTGACTGTTCTAGTGTGGCACCCCACGGGCTCTGATGCATTACAATATAAAAATTAAAAACGATGTCACATGAGTTGTTTTTTTTTAATAAATCAAGGGATTATTGGCGGGTGTGAAATTTCAAGGGCTGAATAAAATTTCAAAGACGAATAAAATCTAAGTTACAAGGAAAGTAAGAGCCTGTAATTCTATATTAACCTGAACATCACCTTCGAATGTATCATCACTTACCATCAGGTGACCAAAAGCTATAAAAAATATACTGTTAAACCATAACTTAGAATTAACCTTTTAAATTAGTGGTCAAGTGCTACCCAGTACAGTATAGAAAAAAAAACATTTTTTTTTACATTTTTTGAATAATTTGTGCGCAACTACTTGCACATAAGCGATTCAAAAGTCTTAGTTGGTGTAAAAGTCCAATGGCCTAAAGATTCAATTCTGATTTGGTACCTACTTCAAGTAGTCCCTATCAAGAAAAATGTATAGTCTGGCACCAAGTAACAATAATTATAGTCCTTACAATGTGATTTATTTATACAGGTGTTCTAGCGAGCTAGTAAAAGCGTGGAGCTGATGAGTGCACGAAGCGTTTTCCATACAAATGTAGTTTCGACATATTTTATATACTAAGTTTTAGTAATATTCACACTCTTTTATTAATTCAATTGTGTTTTATATATATTGATAACAAAATTGATGTCATTATGTCATTATAATAACATTAAATCTAAAAAGATTACGTCATAATATTATTCCCTCGCCCATACGTGCCCATTGGGCTAGCCGCATTCCCCCGCTGTATTGCCAGGGAAGTCAGTTGAACGAGGTATCGTCCTGACCGTGGGTCTCGCGACTCGCAAGCGCCGCCCTAGATCTCCCGCAAACTTCTTGGTCTCTGAACACCACGGCCCCATCACCTCCACAGAAAATGGCACGAACTCGTACATATTTTGTATACATATTGCTAATCTTTATATCTGTCCTTCTGGTTTGCCAGTTTTTTGATTTCTTATTTATGTTATCCCTAAATGTCAAAAATAATTATTTTTGAAAATAATTAATTTCACGGAAATCTGGCAAACCAGAAGCATATTATATTAGTCTCTCAAGGACATACAAGCAAAGTTTCACCGAGTTCAAACACTTAGTATTTAAAATATGATGAAACCATCGCGATAATAAGTTAGAGGTCAATGGTTGAAACTACGTTTATTTGAGAACCGCCACGAGGACTCTAGCCTTTGACTGCGTCATCCCACACTCGTACAAGATACTGGTCAAAGGTGCACACTTCAGTGATATCCGTTTCAAATAAATGTATGCATCTATATACCTAGGTTGGCTTTGAAAACACAATAAGTATAGGTAAACTACCAACGCACCCACACAAAATATACTTTGTGTAACTAGCATCGCACATGATTGTTATGTTCCAGGAAAACTGCATTGGTGAAAGGTATTTTACATACTTACTCTTTTGTACCTTTGTTCACTTCAACATTCTGTTATCGGCGAATTTTCAGAATGTTTTACGCAGGAAGTAAGGTTATACCTATTCTCATTTCTTCATTTCTCACTGATAATTAAGATATCGTTGGTCAAGGCTCAGGTAGTCGGCGTTTTAAAGAGAACAGTGGCACCCAAAGTTCCTTAATTCTATTATATGTAAACAAAAATTTAATATGTTTACTGTCGGTCTGCTTTGGTCTATTGTTTCTTATTCAATGGAGTCGGGAGTTTCAAGGCGGCTAAGCTGTGTTAGTGTGACGTATCCTTCACACTCAGCGTAGTCTCTATTGTTTAGTCTGTGACTCGACGTAAGGTTTACCTAGTAACTATTTATTATTCTGTGGTATATTGTTGATAAGTGCGCAGAATGCTGATGGATGTAGGTTGCCTTCTGTTTAAAATACTTTAAATTTATTACATACAGTTTTATTAACTTCTTTGACTGTTGTGTACTGATGTTAATTCTATCATAAACAATGTTGAGATTGTGTTAAGCTTTAGAGAAATAATAATACATAAGTAATTAAATCACTGTGCTTCATGAGTACATGTTCATGTTCCCACATGTAACATCGAAGTTTGTGGTTTTTGTGGGCTCACCTTTTAATCTACAATATTTATTATTATTTAAGTACATTACATAGTTTATTGAATTAGAAAAAATAAAGATCAATTTTGAAGCGCTCGTAGTGAAGTTTGCTTATCTGTTCTTAGGCGAGCAGTAAAGTTAAGCAACGTCCGTCACGGTCATGACTTGGACGGGTGACTTCGGAGGGCACGTTAAACCATCGGTCCCGGTTGTTGTCTTAGGATGGCAGTCGTTAAAGCATGGTGGTAGTGCATCTCAAGTACTAACGTCAAGTAGAAAATCTGTCGCCAAGCACCTAACGGTGTATTCCGGCAGCTGTTCTTGAGAGCCAGTAATTCTAGGTCAGCCTGAACAACACCTTTGACTACATCATCACTTACGATCAGGTGAGATAGTGGTCAAAGGCTTTACATATCAGGCATAAAAAATGTTATCTTTCGTTACTTTGCTTACTCTTGGTGAATCTCACGGTCACTGATGCTGATATCATGTTCTTAGTACCAATGTGAGATTGATCTGATCTGTTATGTCATTCTTAGACAAGAGGATCAGAGGAGAGATCTGCAAAGAGGCAAAAATATGCTTTGATACCCCAAGACGATGATGAGGTTTCGTTTGCCAAAAAACTAGCCAAGTGCAAGTTGTCATCTCTCATTTAGAGTCTCGCATTGAAACATCTAGTAAAAGGCAAATATGTTTATTAGTTTTGATCACAGATTCAAAACTAACAATGTCATATATACCTACATCACAAATCGGCATGTTAAGTATTTGTTGGTTAAAATAACATACACGACCTACTGATATTTCAGAATCTTTTAGTTTAGTTTTTGAGATAGAACCTCTAACAAAAATGCCATCTGCCATCTTACATTGTCATCTTCAAGTTGTCTGCTAAGTTTGTGTATGGTACACCCCCTAATAAGAGAGGCAATTGTTAAACGTTAGATGTCTGTGGCCGTCAAGGACCCTACGACTTTAAAATATTAGTCTATTATATAACTAATCAATAAAAGAAGAATACGAATGGCTACTAGTAACGATCATTTCCATACCGAATATAAGCTAATTTGCTGATGGTGACAGATAAATATACCGTGGTAATTGCTAAAGAATATGTCTTCTGTAAAAAAACCGCAGAACAGCACACGAGGAGTTAAATTGTAAAATGTTATGGCTTTTGTATTATGGCTAGCCACTGACCTGAAGCTAAAACTTCTTGAAGATGCTGTATGCTCGTTTGTGTAGCATGAACCTTGCAAAATATTCGTTGAGAAAGATTTTCTGAATTTGTCGTAGATACTGACCAAGCGAGAGAGATAACTTATAATATTAAAAATCAAACTCCAGACATTGAAAGTCCCATCAAATTTACGTCTTCTGTGTAAACATCCATAAAAAATAGTAACTACCTACAAAAAAGCCAGTCATCGTTACAATCCAAAACATGGACTAAGCAATTACTACGCTGTTTGTAATATTAAGAAAGTTCATAATTCTAAATCAGTTCTGACAAAGTTTATACGTCAAAATGACATCTCTGCAAACCACATTACGAAACCTGAAAACCCATCTAAACATAATCATTATCATCCTTGATAGAGGCCTCATAATCCTGCCAATTAGGAATTCGTCTTGTTTACACAAACTACAATATCCAGGGCAATAATAATATAATTATTACCTCTCATTAGTAGTAGAGTTTTGGTAATCGCAAACGTTATTTTATTGTACACATATCTGAAAGTAAATTAAGAAGTATATTGAAGGTATTAAGAGGCGTGGGTGTTTACCTTGATGACAATTTATGTTTGTTTTAGTAGAAGATAAACTGAAATATGGTCCGAGCGACTTAATTCTTCAGCCTAAGGCATCGAGCCTTGGCTCATAGCAGAGGTACCTGATGTACATCGGGTACCTCTACTAGACGAAGCTTATTATATATAAGACCTAAATAAGATCACGGCTATCATATGCGGGACCGGCCTGGTACGGTTTCCTCGCCAACTCAAATAAGAACAGACTCCAAAGGATAGAAAACAGATGCCTCAGAATTATAGTAAATGCGCCCAGATACGTAAGAAATGCTACCATCATTGAAGATCTGAAGATTGAAAACCTGGAGCAATTCATTAGAAGATTGGCGACCAATATGTTCACCAGAGCAGATGCCTCACAACAAAAACACATAAAGGGCATAGCCCCTTTGCACGCAAGGCCTCCTGACATAAAAGGCAAGAAAGCCTCGAAGCCCTACCCAAGGGAATTAATAATCCCACAGACAGAAGACGAAGAACCGCGACCAAACCGGCGATACCCCCAGTGGGCAACGCCTTGGTCGCTGATCGGCGCGCTGGGCTTCCCATCAGCGGGATCAACCTGGCGGTGCCTTTGTGATCGCCCAGGCACCTACTGCTCACTGGGCGGTAGGACCGATGAAGTCAAGGTAATTACCAACACGAAGACTGCCCCGTCGTAACGGGGTAAGAAGAGCCGAAGCAAGAGGGCGACGCCCTGACGCTTCTACCCCTGGCGCAACTCGCGCTCTGAGAAGAGAACCCAACCTCTACTATACCATCGCATCGGTCACTTCACTGCGTTCGCTACATCTGCGCAGAGTATACGTTTGTACTCCCGTGAATTTTTCTTTTCCCGTTTTTATTTTGATTCGGGGATTTTCTCTTCTTCCATAATTATAGCTTCCTTGTGTAGGTGACCGTATGTACTTACTTATGTTTCATTTCAGAGGATTTCGTTTGAAGCTGGCCCAGCGCTTTCAGATGCTAATATAGTCCGTTATCCGTTATTAATGGCATATTATAAAAGGCAGGCTACGAACTGGATTCTCTATATTTTCAAGTCTTTGCTAATTCTGCTGTTTCTTACGAATTTAACGACAATTTGGAGGGGGATGATCTGGGACTATAGTCTCTTTTCGTTGGAACAGAGGTTGTACCAAGCAGTCTATGTCAATCTTGATCTGGTTTTGTAAGCACCTAGCTAGATTCTGAGTGGTAACTTGAAGCTGAGTACTAAGCCTTTTTTTAAGCATGGCTTTTGCCGCCCTCGTTTACTTACCCGTCTCTTTTTTAGGGTTTCTCATATTATTATAACGATCGTAAAACTTTTTTTTGGCTTTTGATAAAAGTTTCGTCACTCAGTTCTTTCAGTATTGTTGCATAATGGGGTATCTAAACTGACAAACTAGTTCCACTTAAATGGCGCTATATGTTTGTTACTAATGAATAAGGTAAATTTATATTGAAGTTTTTTTTTTACTTTACACATTTATCTGTCGAGTAATAGGAGTGTAAAAAATTATGAGCAATACTGAAAAAAAGTAACATCCTTTAAAAAATGTTTTACATAAGTAAAATATCTGAACTATACTGATGATATAATCGGAATCACTAATACTTATTTTAATACCGAGATTCCAACTTTCGTAGAACGGCGCGTTAGTCTCATCTATAGAGGTCATTTTGGATGCAACTTCATACAAATCATTTAGCCACAACAAAACTACCGAAATTAACACTATTACGTTAAAAAGTAAGTACTACAGATCAGAGAAAAGACCTTTTCGCTCATGAAGGCGCTTCCCTCCACAAATTGTATTTTACATTTATACGCGTAGGAAACGTTTCTGGGTGGAAATGCTTATGGTACAGAGAGTAAAATAATAAAACGTAAAATGTGATCACTTGGGTAGGCAGCAGCAGTTGCATCTATACTCAAAAAATAAAGAGGAGCGAACCTTCGTAACCAAAAAGTTTTGTACATCATCTACAAAAAAAAAATTAAAATATCATGCTAGATAAATTAGTAAAATATTAATACAGTATAAACTTTCTAATACTTAGATTGGTTTTGCTTGATGGTACCTCGATTTGTTATCGTTTATTTGGGGTACTTATATGCCAGGTAGAACACATCAACCGGGATCTTGAAAACTATTATTTTAAACTACCGGGCTACTGAAATTCTTTAAAATGTTTATATATCCACCTCAAAGGTTAGTTACGAGTAGATCATGTTTTGGTTTATATTATTGTTTTATAGTCTCTAATATTTCATTTTTAAAGATTGTCATCAAAATGTCTTGGCAAACAACCGCCCGAGAACTGCAGGGATATGCTGAAAAACAGCGCAGCGATGCTCCTCTGGAAAGAGAACATTGCTGCACAAGCTGAGCACAACCCTATTGCCTAAATTCATTTTTAAATTTGTGATAATTGAGTAATGAGTAATTTTTTAAGGCAATAAATAGATATATTATTTTATTTATTTGTTTATACATACAGATAAAATCAAGTCACCTGATTTTTGACAGGGGATAAAACTCGCGCTGTCTGTTAAATATTTTTTAGTAATCAACCCCATAAGAAGATATGTACTGGAATTTTAATGCTTATTATACACTGGCTGCGCCCGCGGTTATACGTTGATGGATGATGATGATGACGATGATGTAAGTACCTACTATGTGCTAAACCAGCGTTTCATCTATCTTTATACCAAATTTCGTCATAATTTGTACAGCTGTTACAGCGTGAAGAAGTAACAAGCATAACAAACACACTAACAAACTTTTGCCATCATAATATTAGTGTGATATTCCAGATGAGAATCTCGTTACACCATACTAGTTTTCTGTATTGGTTTTCTGTTTGAAATAGACCCTGTAAAAATGTCTAAAATTTACATATTGGATGCCCCTCCATTAATTTATTTATAATATAAGAAAAAAGTGGCAAAAAGTTTTTGGAGACATTCTTTTAATTTTCGTTTGACATTTATTTCTGAAAAATAATTGAATTGTTTTCTCTTATCATCTCTTTTACAGGGCTTCCTTTGCCGTGTAAATGTGGAATCCTAAATATGGTATCAATCTAATGCTATTAGAGAATGAACGGTAACGGGAAAACATATTTGTCCCAATTACCTTATCAACGGAATACGTAGGTATCTTAATAAAGCCAGGTACTTGTGATTTCATCTGACTTGACCTACTGGAGACACATAGTGAAATAACAGAACCAAGGTTCTATATTTATATCTATATTTCAAAATAATATTTATAGTGGCGAGTTTTGCTGCCGAAGCATGGGGGAACTGGCAACTCTTTCGTATGCATGAAACATACATTAGAACCGAGACCATGGAGAGATACTGAAGTGCCTGCCTTTTTCCTTCTTGACAAGATAAGCATTTGAAGAGGTAAAGCTCCTCACAGTCGCAAAGAAGTTGCCAAGGCAACACAGCCTTTAAAAAAAAGGAGCTTTAACCTACTGTTTACCTAAGGAGTTCAGTGAATAGATATTTGGTTTATTGAAAGAGTAAAGTACCTATATAATATAGTTAATGATAGTTTTTTTCATCAATAGGAAAACAATATTGGGATTGCTAGGGTTATCCGATATCAAATTGTTCTCCCCTTTTAACTTTGCATACTAATCAATTTTGGATTGTAATTTAATTTTTTGCATCAAAGAAAGTAAAAACGTTTTTTAATATATATATTGCGATCTTAATCATGTTTGTTAGTCCAGTTCCTTCTCTTATCCATCTCAAGTGAAATCGGTAAAATGTACTTTTACCGATATGAAAAAAAACCCTGTTAATAATGTTTTAAATCCTGTCTGGCAGGTTACTGTTGTCATTAAGAATTTTCAAATAGTTTCGTTAGTATAACCCAAATTTTGAGATCGTTATGAACTTTCTTCATTACCGTATATAGGCGCAGTACCTAACAAAGCCGCTGAGAATATATTATACAAATATACAACATATTTATTTCAGTAAACTCAATCTAATTTTCAGTTTATATGTTTGAGACTCTCTTTTAAGTATTGACATACCTGTGTTAGAGGGTCTTGCACTTTTGCTGTGATAAAGTAATCAATTACAGAGAATAAAATTATTACATAGAATGAAAACGAGTGCGGGTTATTCCTGTTGTCCCCCACTTTTCACCCCCAATGGGGGACAAAAGGAATATTTTTCCTTTTAAGCCCCATAACCACCTAATAATATGATAGAATCGAATTATCAAACAGTATCAATGGTTTTTCCCAATTTGTAATCTACAAAAATCCAGTAGTGCGTAAACCCAGAGATATATAATTTAAAACATTGTAAAAGATAATAATCATTTAATTATCTAGCTACTGAAGGGATTTGTCGTTATCAGAAAAAAATAAAGGTACTTATGTAACTTCTGGAAAAGTCCGTTTTAACCTTTGTAACTTCCATGTATCATCATTAAGCTATTATCTACCTTCTTATCCATTTTGCACTTATGTTTATGTATATAACACGTACAACATAGGTAGGTGGTATAATAGCGTATTTTACTAACTATCTGATAACTCCGTTATTTCACGGTGTTAGAATGGAATATGGCATTTTACGAATGCCCATCTGGCTAGCTTCTACCTGTCCCCAAGAAACTATACACTTGTTCCGAAAGCTATGTGTCATCATCATTTGCCATACTAATCAGTGTAACGAATAGATTCAGGCGTTACTTTGCGGAAATCCATATTTAATAATAACAAATATTTTTTTAAATATTTTAATTAAACACTTAAACATATAAAAATATATCTAGTGACAATTCCGCCCAAATTTCCTGTTAAGCCGACGTGACGTCACAAACACCACGCAGCCGGCTTTAAATGAGTAGCTATATAACAGCAGACGGGCACATGATGATGTAGTCCTGACCGATTTCGGCCACAGCGACTTCTAGTAGATAGGTATGCTGAATTTAGGGATTTAGAAGTAGGTTCTGTTGTTCAGCCCTTTGGTGCGCTCTCTGGTGGCTTGAGTACCTGATTTTGTTGGATAAGGTTCGGGAGCACTTGTGGCCCGCTAATGTAGAGACATAGATGTTTAGTCTCATGTGCCTGTAATTTAACTGGCTCTCAAGGACTGTTGCTGGAACACAACCTTATCGCACCGTACCGCCCATAGTAAATTGATTCATGTCCTTATTTCCGAAAGTGGTTGGCTCCTTGGTTGGTTTTTGTTGGGAAAATTAATAAAACACAATAACCTCTTTGGTGTGAATCTGCTGACAGCTTATTAATACTAAACTGTAAAGGTAAAAGCACGTGTGCGAAAAAAGCCCATTTGATATAGGTAATAGATCCTATATCAAATGGGCTTTTATCGTATGTAATAGATCCATTATGAGCAAGTGTGTTAAAAGCTACGAATAAATAATTTATTCTTAGGTTAAAAGCCATTGCCCCCCACTTTTGTTTTAAATTTTTCGCTTTCTGAAGTATACCGTTATTTTACACTGCAGTCCGAAGCGTGGAGATTAAATACCCCTTCATGGGGAAGGCATTTCTTCATCGCTGAAATTTATAGCTGCCGATGTGTTGTGGTGCGGTTTACATTTTAAATGTTTAATAAATCACATAATTTTATGACC
This sequence comes from Plagodis dolabraria, assembly GCA_963854805.1. Lineage (NCBI taxonomy): Eukaryota > Metazoa > Arthropoda > Insecta > Lepidoptera > Geometridae > Plagodis > Plagodis dolabraria. The sequence continues at coordinate 19,456,604 of OY978457.1, read as the reverse complement.
AGTTAATAAAATTTCCAAGTTTTGACAATTCTTCTCCTTCTCCAGGCCATATCCCATTTTTATTTGGGGTCGGCTCTCCTAATCATCCGTCTCCAGTTTTGTCTTTCCTGGGTCGTCGTTGAGTCTATATTATTTTCTTTCAAGTTTGACACCTGGTTTTTAAATTAGTACAAAATTGTGTTTATTTGGAAAGGGCTACGCGTGTACATTATCAAGAGCAAAGTAGATGGGCATTGAGATTCTCGATGTCATCATCAATTGTCTCTCTAAGAGACTGCCAGTTAAATTACAAAGAAAACGCTTGAAAAATGTACGTCAGATAGGCAAACATTTAGTTTAATTATAAGGCTTTTGAGGCGAAGTAAGAAGAAAGCAAGAATCTATAGGATGCCAAATTCAATGTGCTCCTCTTCACTAATTCTACTTTAGTTCTTAAGATGGTTGACAGGCTGACATCTCTTAATATAATATGGCGTTCCTCCTTTTACTCGTATATCATAATATAAATTAAGAATTAATATTGCGGATTCTATGATATACGTAAAAAGGGTATTATTAAGCATTTAAATACTCCAATTCGTGGGATGCCGTGCCGGGCTAGAATGTCAGCTCCCCATCACTGCCCATGGTTGTCGTAGGAGGCGTATGGCAAACACCCCTACAATGGGGGAGGCTGTGTTCAGCAGTGGTTAATCCGGCTGATACAGTAAGTTTTCTGGTGGTATAGTCCTTTTGAAGCGATCGTAGCTTAATTTGCTTAGCCGTTCTTAACCGATAAGCTAAGTTAAGCAAAGTCTGCTGCGGTCATGAGTTGGATGGGTGACCGCTAGAGGTATTACTACTGAGCGCTTCCGTGATTCGGAGGACATGTTAAGCCGTCGGTCCCGGTTGTTGTTCAGCACCTAACGGTATATTCTGGCAGCTGGCATTGAAAGCCAGTAATTATAGGTTAGCCTGAACAACATCTTCGAGGATATTATCACTTATACCATAAGGTGGTAGGTAAATGGCTAACCTGTCAGGGATATAAAAAAAATGTCGTCCAGAAAGCTCCGGCCTTGATATTTGTCCTATGTGTGGTTGTTCCGAACGCACATAGACCCCACAAACTTCAAGAGATAAGGATAAAAGATGATTATCGAGTTCCTACCAAATATATCATTATTATCGCCATCCCCATTCTATAACCGGACATCCAGGGATACTCTGAAGCGCCACCGCTATATGGTAGATATTCCATTTACCCGAACAAAGCGATTTGCTTCTTCGTTCATTACACGAACCGCCAGGGAATGGAATACCCTGCCTGAGTCTGTGTTTCCGGTTAAGTACAATATGGGGGTCTTCAAAACGCGAGTGAACAGGTATCTTCTTGGTAAGCGCGCTCCATCATCACTTAACATCAGGTGAGATAGCAGTCAAGTGCTACCCAGTTCGATATAAAAAAAAACATACTATGCCCACACCACTTGCATTTCGTTACGTGAAGTATTTTCAATTAAGATTTCTCGGTTGTCCCAAAATCAAACCTTTGAACCCTTCGTCTCATTATGCAGCACTTTTTTACACAAACATTGCTTAACGCATCAACTTAACAAGCTGACTTCTAGACTCAACAAGGTATCTAGTAACACAGCCGGCTGACCTCGACACCTTACGATTAAAACGCTCCAAATCCATTATACGTAAAAAACAACTCTAGTCCCAAGCACATCGAAAACAAATGTTAAAGTTGTATGCAGTTCAAGATTGTTTTGCATTGATGGTTTGAGTAGACCGAGTGTGGTGTGTTTGTGTCGGCGCTTTTGATGTCGGACAAAGGGTGCCGACTAGTGTCGTGTGTCGCCCACCTGACTGTTTGCTCGCGCACACGCATCCAAATGCTCGATGCGTGTACTAACACACCTATGATGATGACATTGTGAATAGCTGTTACTTACCCTTTCGTTTTCTAAAGTTGTATAGGTAGTGAGGTTTAGGTTTACTTTATGATCATGTCTACCTAGGTTTTAACAGGAATCTTGGAATAAGAAAGTACTTCATTGTCTGCATATAAGTAGGTATAGGTAAGTATTCGGCATATTCTTTTGTTTTTAAGCGGTGTTACCGTGCTGTAGTAGCCTATGGTTTAGCAGCCCTGCCGCAGGTCCATGGTTCGATGCCCACAAGGTAGAAGGATATTTTGCAAATGCTCGCCTGGCTAGCTACGACCTTCTAGTGGAAATCTGACCCAAGCACCTTAAAGCATGTTCCGGTAGTAGTCCTTGAAAGCCAATAATTCTAAGGAATAGATTCAGGCGTTACTCTGCGTAAATCCATATTTAATAATAACAACTATTTTATTTTTTACGCGTTTAGCGAGACGAGTTTTCTCCTCAGGAAGACGCTTCGTGTAGAATTGAAAAGTGTCGAAAATTCTTCCGGGTTGGCTGCTTGGCGTTTGTGATGTCCGTTGCGTCGGCTTAACAGGACAATTAGGCGGAATAGTCACTAGATACCTATATTTTTAAAGTGTTTTACTAAAATATTAATTTATTGTTTTCCTAAAATATTTATTACTTTCCAATAATTCTAGGTTACCCTGAAAAACAGCTCTGATAACCAAGTGAGATAGTGGTACAAAAGCAAGCCTATCAGCTATAAAAAAAAACGTGTAGGACCCTAGAAAGCATATGTAAGGATATAAATTAGGACTTACCTTTACATCATACCTTGCATGGTGGTGGGGCATTTTGCAAATGCCCGCCTGGCTAGCTACCACCCTCAAGTTGAAAGTCTGTCGCCAAGCACCTAACTGTGTGTTCCGGCAGCTGTCCTTGAGAGCCAGTAACTCTAGGTTAGTCTAAACAACATCCTCGACCACATCATCACTTACAATCAGGTGAGATAGTGGTCAAAGGCTAACCTATCGGGCATAAAAAAAAAAACCTAGGTAGGTATAATGTTTTTAGAGTAGTTTTGATCTACCTATAATCTGTACAGAATCACTTTTAGAGCTTGTCATATACCTAAAATTAAGTCGTAGAAACTAACTTAGGTTTTGTAAGGACCAAACCAGCTCTAAACTAGACTAAGATATAGGTGCCTATGTCAGCTCCGTGATCAGCTACGAACTTGAAGAAGTAAAAGTTATATCCTATTCTATATGATAGGTTATAGTGTCGTGTGTTTTGTGTTTTTGAAAAAGATAATAATATTGTTACGATATTCCAGAAAGTGGGATAAGAGTTATCGGAAAATGATGATGTGAAGCGCTCGTAGCGTCACTTGCCTTCCGCTGCGGTCGCTACTTGGATGGGTGACCGCTAGTGACAATCGCAACTAAGAGCTTCATTGCTTCTTAGGGCACGTTTTGCTGTTGGAGTTTGATGTCTCAGAAAAGAAGTTGTTATAGCATATATATTGATCAGGCATTTTGCAAATTTTTTTTTACTACATCCCTTCGACTATAGGAAATCGATCACCAAGTTTATGACGGCCTATTCCAGCAGCTATTCTTAAGCGCCAGTAAGTTTAGGTTAGTCTGAACAACATCTTCGACCGCATCATAACTTATCAATGGGTAAGATACATACTGGTCAAAGTCTAGCCTACCGGCACTAAAAAAATTTTTTTTAATATATTACATCAGAAATAGTTCTTAAGATTTAATGGGATTGCAATTCAGTAATTATGGCGTTAGGTAGGGCGTTAGGAATAGCCTGAAGGAGCAAAACTAATACTATTGATACAAAAAAAAAACGAAAAAAAAACAAGATGTTTTTTATTCCGTCAACGTTAAATAATATCACGCAATATAAATACTTTCTAATTAGTTAAATTTTACCTTAATTAATAGTAGGTACTTACATTAAATTTTGGAATTTTTAAAAACAAAAGTTTGCTTGAGAAATGATAAGTAACTTTTTTAAGGCGCTAGCACGGTAATGTTATCTAAATAACATTACCGTGGCGCTAGCTTGCCTTCTTATGTCACAGACCAATACCTAGGTACTTAGGTTACATATTTTATTTCCTACTAAGTATTTTTTATATCTACCTAGGTAGTTTTAGCGAATTTCGAAGAAAACGACGTTTGCAGTGAGAGTTATCTTCATATCAATGTAACATAGGTAGGTAAGTCAGTTTGATTTTCGTACCCACCTACGTAGGTCTTGTCGGGAAACATTTGCTAATTTAGTCATAGACATTTAATTCGCTCTTAAATTTGTGTTGACAATAGGTAAGTATATATTATCACAGTCTATGTAACTTATTACGCTGTGATATTATGATTAGTACGCAAAAATTATACTAAGTAGTTACCTACCTAAGTAGTCGATAAACTTGTGCACAAATAAGTATAGCTACCGTACTCGTTAATATTTTTTTAAGTACATTTAGATTTTTATATTGATTTTTTTATTTATTATTACTCTAAATTTTTATTTGAAACATATTTCATAGATATAAAATACTCGTATAAGTATTTGAAATCCTAACTTACATAATCCAATCGAAGTTGTTAAACCTAAATCAGATTTCACTTACCATACCAAACTGAGGACAATAGCCTTGTGCCATGTAATAAGAACTGGATCTGAATAGAGATACAAATTACAAAGAGACTTCAAAGCTCTGTACTACATCCACTACAAAGACTTGCCTACGAAACAAAATTACGAGAGCAATTCGTTCCTCTAATGGCTTCACCGGGGCCCGTTTATGTCACCAAAATTTGCATTGCCAAACGCAATTTCAAAACGATACAAATGGTTTCATATTACTGCGACAGGGTTGCAACTAAACCAACAGCAGGACCAAAGATAGTACCTAGTCTATTTAAGAGGGAGAGTGGTTGAAACAATTCGCGTTTGTTACCGATCGATTCTGAAGGCAGTACTCGGTAAGCTCCGCCTCTATGGGAGGCGGGGAGCTGCTTCGGAAGTCGGGACAGGCGCCCCCGTTCGAGCGGTGCTTTTGATGTTACCCCCTCCGCGCCGCGCAAGCGCAAGCCCCGATAACGAACGCACACAAGCTCATAACGCTCCGCGCGCTCTCTCAAGCCGGTTGTCAGTCACAAACCGGTTTGCAGTGACGACACAGGTACACAGTGATACCAAAGTGAGTTTGAGGACAGTGCCCTAGTGTTAAGTTTTGTTTGAACATTTAGTTGTGGAAATGGAAGATAAGCCTTACAGTGTTGACAGTTCGGACGATATCAATATCGAGGAAGAGGACGAGTATATTGAAGATAATCACAGTGAGTATTTGTATTGATTTATTTTGTGTCTACTTCAGATTTGTTTACATACATTATTAGCATACTTTTTTGTGATTTTATAAATTCCTACTTTAAAAGATTTATTATAGAAATATATGTACGAGTACGATACGTATATACTATATATATACGAGTATAGTACTCGTAGAAGGTTTTATTGACTTTAGTTAAAACTTTATTTTCTATAATATTTAGTAAATTTGCAAGTTTTATTGAGTCATATTTATAAAAAATTATGATGTTATACCTACTTTACTAAAATATATATATTAATGATTGTAACAACATTGCGTTTATATTCCAATTAAGTAATATGTTAGTTGAAGAAAGAAATCATCTTGTTTCTTGTGCAGCCCCTTAACTTTTGTCATTCGGTTCCAATATTAAATTGTATTTTTTTTGTGTCTGCAGGTTATCCTCCAGACTTTCCGATTGAGGCTTTGGTGAAGTTGGAGCGACCGTCCCCTCCGTTGCCGACGCCACCAGTTACGCCTACAGACGATACGCCTCCGGCTATCGTTCTTTCCCGCCACCAACCAGGCTGGACGCCACCTCAACCTTACGCCGCTTATGCGCGTCCAATTCAACAACCCTACTATACGGAAAAAGCGCCTGTTTCAAGCTACGCGCATCCAGCAATGTCGGCCTACATGCAAGCGCAAGTTGCAACTCTACCGCCTTCAGCTCCATACCACGCAATGCTGGTCAATCAATGGATACGAAACGCAGCATTGTATCATCACACGCTACGCTACCCTGGAACAATGGCCCAAAGAATGCCTGGAAGAAACCCACCGCCTGTGAGAGCTCCAGGAGTACCTGGAGCAAGACCCAAAAAGCAGTTTATTTGCAAATACTGCAATCGTCAGTTCACTAAATCTTACAACCTGCTTATCCACGAGAGGACTCATACAGACGAGAGGCCATACTCTTGTGACATTTGTGGAAAAGCTTTCCGGCGACAAGACCACCTCAGAGATCATAGGTAAGCATCAAATTGTCTAAACCTATAAACTTATCCTACAATAGTGGCCATTTGATGGCCTTGTGACTTTCTGACGAATGTATTTATATTTTATATTGGCCATAAATATAACTTTCACTACCACTATTAAGAACAGTTCATATTTAATTTAATGTTTCTTCTCTAATGCCAACAACGTGATTTAGAACGTGTTTCATCACGGTATTGTTGACGATAAGAGAAAAATAATAAATTAAAAGTGTAAACCTTTTTGTGAGGTCGCGAGGCCGCACGCGCGCCCCCAACAACCGGTTCGATTCTTTACGATCACCATATCTGTCTTGCTCCGCCGTCGAACAAATTACACGTTATATTTCTTCGCTTTTACGAGACTCGAATCTTTTTTCTCTTATTACATTTTATTTATTAACAGTCTAATGCGTCAATAATGTGGAATCACTTCAATTTTCATTCTAACCGCTTATTATTTCGTCGCCTATTGAGCTATAAAGAGTCGTGTAGATGTCTGTTTACTTAGAGGTCGTTTAGTTGTCTTCTCACCTTTTAACAAGTGAAAGTTGAACGGAGACTTATTTTTGTTTCTATTTTTCCAGATACATTCATTCTAAGGAGAAGCCGTTCAAGTGTACTGAATGTGGGAAAGGATTTTGTCAATCTAGAACATTGGCAGTACATAAGATTCTGCACATGGAAGAATCTCCTCACAAGTGCCCTGTATGCAACAAAAGTTTTAACCAAAGATCTAATTTGAAGACGCATCTGCTCACACATAGTGATGCAAACAAACATCATCTGGAACACTTAGAAGGTTGCCAAGAAGTTTCATCGACGAGTCAATCCGACAGCTCGTTATTGGACCTGTCGCATAAGCCATCGCCGCCTCCTGCTCAGCACCAGATTCAACCCCTTATCAGCGCTCATCAATCTCCTGTCGAAACACCTAGAAGAACTTTAGGATTTTCTATAGAAGACATTATGAAGCGTTAAACAACTAACTCCTTAATTGTAACCTTAGATTTATGTAAATATTTATTGCGTTCTCTCAATTTATGGTCTCCACTGACACCTTTCACAATTTTAGGAAGATTAGAGTCATCAATCCTGTTAATAGTAAATCGTTAGTCATTAAGTTCATTATTATCTATTATTAATTTGCCAAAGACTTAATTGACTGATTTTTTTGTCTTACACTCATATTATAATTTATTTGATTGACAAATTCCATTTAATAACAATGAATCACTATATAGGTAATCAATAAGTTCCCTTGAATTTTCGTGATTACCTTATTTAACTTTTTTGTTCAAACATGATAAATCTGTACACACATTTGAAGTTAATCTGACTGTAAAGTTAAATTCAGATCTTCGTCATAAAGACTGATATCGTTTTAGTTATTGTTATGTTTTCTTAGAGGTTTATTTATTGTGATATATTGATTAGGCTTAAGTTTATAGTTTAACAAAAGTTACCGAAAAGTATTACCTTTATTTAAGTCATTTCTCATTCCCAAATCGTACGGCTATGACATCGTTATGATAACCTAATAGGCTCTAATTATTTGTAACTAAGTATCAAGTGTGTAATTAGTTATTGGTAGTGCATGTAATTTTGTAAATATGTATCATAATTTTCTAATAGTTAGTAAGTCCAAGAGGCTACTTAAAATATAAAAATAATGAAAAGAAAATTCTTTCAAACTAATTAATTTGTTTGATTACCCTTTTTGTATAACCATAAGTATCACTGAAAGTTTAATAGAAAAATAGGTACCTATAAGTACCTATCTGACATATTAGAGGCAAACAAATCACACGCGGCTAGAACAAAGCGTGTAATTGAAAAAATGAAGATAAAGATAAATTACAATTAAAATGACAGATAGGCAATTTAAACATAAAATTATATAGAAAGCGATATAAACTTAACCTCTGCCATAGCGAAATCTAACATAACGGTAAACACTAAAACGTTTCCCATTAGAGAGTGGTCTATATGGGGCTTGGCATGGCGTCATAGTCGTGCAATCTCCGCCATAATAATTATGGAGTTAATGTAACCGACAATATTAATTATAATTACACGTTGCGATGTTTGGGATGGGCGGAAAGCTACGTGAACGTGGGTACTACCTAATTTCCTATTTTTTTTGTTACGTTGTAACGACTATGATTTGATTTAAGTATTGAGCCTACTTGTTGAATACCAAATTAGTTACATTTTTAGACCGCAGATGTTATCGATAACATATAACGCACCTGTGTTCCCACAGGGGTAGTAAATAAGAGTCAAAAGCCCGTGTTAAGGGTTATCATTTCAATATCTTGAAAGTCCTGACAAAAAGCAGGACATTTCAATTATCAACTGGACATTTTAGTCTTAAAATAAATTACTATAATAGTACATATTACCTTTACCCCAATAACTTTCTCACCCAGGGATCGAACTCCACCCAAGGAGGCAGTCAGTTTATCATGGAAGCGTCAAAATTGGTAAGAAAACATAAGAATCTTTTTACCTTTAACCCAAACCCTCGGCATCAATATCAACTCCTGGCACCAGAACCAAAATTAGAACTAGTTAAAAAAGGGCCCCAGTATACAATAATAAAAATATTTAATAAATTACCTTTAGATATAAGAAACGAAACAAATGACAATAAATTTAGAATAAAACTTAAAGATTTATTAGCAAAAAAATGTTATTACACTATTAATGAATATATTGAAGATAAAAACGTAACGAACAACCGATCCTGATCTAGCTAACCACGATAATATTAATCTTAATGCATTGACTTATGTAGCTAACATAATACGAAAATTATTCTTAAACTATTTGAATTACTCTATTGACATAATTAAGCTATGTATCAAATTACTGTAATACCTATGGATTAACAATTATTATTGTATAGCCTTAATATTATGTATTTGCTACACCCTAACAGGGTATGTACTCCTCTTATTCTGTAAGTAGGTACATATTGCAATAAATAAATTAATAAACAGGCATATCAGTAATCGAAGACATTATAATGACATTGTGACATATTTTATTATTGCGTATGTTTAATATAAATAATTAAGTACACGTCCAAAACTTGAGAGGTCTTAGACCCAAGAAGCTCAAAATAACTGATGAAAATAATCAGGTAAACAAGAAAAGGGGTAGAGTTTTTGCTGTTATACTAAGGCCCTTCGACATCAGGCAGACGGCTGTAGGAAATGAATAATTGTTATCCAATATTTAAAATTTATACCGTCGGACTTGGCGGAATAGTTCCAAAACCTAAAACAAATAAGCTACTTTGCTACAGCTGAAAATACATTCTATTTCTATGTATATACACTAGCCGTCACATTCAATAAAAGTCCAACCCAAGGTGACTTATTTTTCACGGCCCGAAAGTCAGTCAATTCAAGAACTGCCAATAGGTTTGACGTTTTATGGTGACAGTAGCCTATCACATTTTTATGGTATATATTATAAAGTTATTCGCATATTTATTAAACCGTATTTTGGTGCAATGACGCCTTAGCATGATTAGTACCCGAGTATAAGCTTAGGTCATGACTAAATAGCTGAACTGATTCAGCAGATATCCATAGCCCCATAGCTCCCTTCCAGAAAGTGATAAGGCTAGCAAATTATTATTGATATGTGTAATATTGCCTTACATTTACAACTCGACAGCTGAGAAGACAAAAGTACACAAATCTAATGTTTTGCTGTTGCCTAGTTACGCCATCTACATCACGCGGCAGAAACTAATACGATGTCAATTGTCACATCATGATGTCGCTACTCGTATCGACTAAAGTTAATCAACGGCATTCAATAATAATTAAATTCCAAAGCTCTATGTACCACAAAGTAAATTGTTGTTTTATACCATAACTGTTCAGTTATAGAGTGACTTAAACAACAAACACAAAAATCGAACATTAAGTGGTCAGTACGGGTCTAATATATTTGATGAGGTGTAATTTGGAGCACGAAGGCATAGCATAGGTGAAACTATCAGTGAGATTATGTTGAAGCCATTTCTTATTTTAAATACATGGGTATATAGTTCATTTCTGTAATCCACAGTTGTAACTGCCATAATTTAAGATTTCAAAAATGGAGTGGTTACTTTCGTCTATGCATACAAAGTTCGCTCTCAAGGAGCGCTGCTTGTGGCGGCTTCGGCCTTTTGTCTATACAAAAGCGCAAAAATTAGGGAAAATTCTTTTCATTGCATGGGGTTGTCCGATAACTATACGCAGCTGCATTTCAATTTTCTTTTAAATTATCAATGAAGCTAATATGAAAAAAATCTTTAGCACGGATTTGTTGCTAAAATGTAAAAAATATATATAATATAATTTTTCTGAATCCAAACAATGATTCTCTAAAGAGGAGTTCACCTTCACAGTGCCCAAAATCAGGGAATGGTGGGTTAAACGAGTCCCCGCCCGTTTGTTTATTAGCCCTCTCAAATTTCAAAACCTACTTGAACGAACGAAGCTCGGCGTGGAATCTAGAGAAAAAGATTTTGCTGTCAAAACGAGTTATCTAAAAACTCTATACATCTTGTAAAAATTTACAGTAGGCGAGTAATCTTAAACTGATTTTTTTTTTGTATTTAGGTCCATTTTTCTAATGCTTCATATTAACACAGATGCATAGAAGGGAACATATAATTCAAATACTCCGGAATAATTCTTTCCCTAAACTCGCACCAAATTTTGCCAGAATCCCAATCAGGCCAAATAAATTAAGCTGAATTAAACTGAACATTGAAGAAATAACCGATTCTCAAGAATCGACGGGCTGATTGATGTTTGTAGACCCACCTCTATCTGCAATTTGCCAGTCAATGGAAATTGCAACAAACACCGTGATTGAGGTCTAACCACGGATCCTTGAAATGCTCTCTTTCCCATGACTATTCAAAATCCCATTAAATCGTTATGTCCAATTAAACTCTTATCCCAAATAATCTCAATTCGTGTTCTAATTTCGCGAAGTGAAGACGATATTTCAAGTGATTCCATCTGTCAGCTGCATATAGATGCTTACATAGATGCTTGTTTTACCAGAATCTACGTGGATGCTTACTTGCTAGAAGTTTCCATGAAGTTCATTGATTTCCTAAAAGCTATTAAACATTTTTAAACACTAATGTTACATTAACAAAACACTACAATCTATATTCAACACTACAGCTACTACAACGAAATAATTTAGGCAACCTAATGGCCGTTGCAGTCCCGCATGCAGCCCAAATTCTCCATCGCACTACCAGCTAGCAGCGTGCCCGCAGCATGCTGGTAGTAAACAATAAGAACTCGCAAGTCATCCAATACAGTGTTCGCAGCTCCTTAGGTTCCATCATACAAATACCAAACGTTAAGCTTTCATTCGAGACGTGCGATTATTATGCGTCTATCAAGTCTATACATTGATGTGGACCCAAAAAAATTATATTCTGTGGAAGATGATATAACTTTATTTTGGTAGGTGCATTTTGATGGTTTACCGTGGCATTACCAAATATATGGGTGTCCGGAATTTTATCTTTCATTTCAATCTTTTTACATTAAAGGAGGAAGTTCAGTACAATATCATCTTGCCAGTTTCACGGAGAGGCAGCGAGGACTATGGATTTCCATTTGCTACTATCTAGTCAAAGCTTTCTTGCTGCCTTCTATCTCATTACATTCTTCGTACTCGCCCCACGCCTTAAGGGTACTTGTGATCTGGGAGCCAACTCTCACCTCTTATAGTAATAATAACGTGATCTTACTGCGAAATTGTATACCTCCACGTCAATTAAGCAGGCTTACAAGCGGTAAAGGAATCGCTCGGCGTTTTGATGACGTCACGACAAATAGTTCACTCATTTCGCGAACTCTGACGTGACATTTAATACTGTTCCAACGACAATTCCGTCATGTTTATCCATCTTAAAAAAGTTACTTTCTAGCAGCGGATTTAAACTTGATTTTGATTATTTTACGATAAAAATGGGTTTAATTAATGTGTAAATTGCGTACAATGTTTTTTATATCTATTATACTTTAAATTAAATGCAGCAAAATTATTTGATGATTGAAAGTATAAAAGTTACAGATAGTTTTTGTGAAGCATACAAAAAAATGTCGTAAAACCATGTTAAAACCGTTCCATGACATCGTAGTTCGGAACAGTGCGAGCGTTTGTTTGTTTGTTTAGGGAGGACATAGATGCTGGCTACCGCCTGTGCGGTCGTCCAGCTCCACCGGGTTTTGGGCGAGGGCCTGGCCCTACAATAGCCCAGGAGGGAGAAGTGCCGAAGGCACTTCTCCCGAGACGGGCGTAGAAGGCGAAAAGCGCTTTCTACCTCCGTCTCCTGCGGACGCCGAAAACGTACCGCTACTATAGGAGGGGTTGACAGCGAGCTCAAGGGCACCACTGTGGTTCGGACCTCGGCTTGTCTCGCTGTCGAGAGACATGGGGGGGATCGGAGCAAAATGCCTCTGTGCAACTGCAGTGTTGCACAATTGGGCCCTACTGAATAATACTCTTTGACTATTTGGAGAGCAATTTATCGTGACCTTGTTTTTGCCTCGAGCTCGCCGGCGAGCTCGGTGTTTGATTGTGTGACCTCTGATTACCTCACACCTGGGGATTTTACCTCGACGACTTGCGGATAACGCTAAAGCTGCCAACGTAATGGCTGCGATGGGGTCATCCGGGTCGTCTAATACCTGCCGTGGTCGGCGACGGGGGGGTTTGAAAAATGGGATAGAAGAGGCAGTCGAGTAGTTCGATGCCTGGACAACCAATGGGTTCGGGTGGTGGGGCGCTCGATCAAAGTATCGGCGGGCGCAGTCCTTATTGAACTGCGCTAGAGAGGGAAGGTTTAAGTCGCAATGCAACTCGGTGTTCCGGATATACCACGGGGCGCCGGTTGCATTACGAAGAAAACGGTTTTGGATGACTTGAAGTTTATGAAGGTGGGCCTCACTAGCATGACTAAACACTACTGATGCGTAAGTCATGATGGGGCGGATGCAGGCAGTGTAAAGTGTCTTCTTATTACTAAGAGACATTTTACTCTCTTTGCGAAGTAGGGGCCAAGGCGACCCATTATGAAGGCCGCTCTGTTACGGACGGTTGTTATGTGATCGTTAAAGGTGAGATGACGATCAAGGGTGACTCCGAGGTATTTTGTTCTAGGAACCCAGGGAATGGGTTCGTCGAACAAAATAAGCGGTTTCGGGTAAGGGGAGCGTGTCTTCTCAGTAAAGCACATAGCTGTGCTTTTAGCTGGGTTGACCGCGATGCGCCATTTTCGGAACCAGTCACCGATCTCGGTGATGGCCCGTTGCATGACGAAATAGGACTGTCTGTTGATATGCCACCCAGTGGTGTAAATGGCGGTATCATCCGCATATTGGGCTAGGAATACTTTGGGCTGAGAGCGTGGGATGTCACTGGTATACAGTGCAAAGAGAATAGGTGATAGCACGGAGCCCTGAGGGACTCCGGCTCTGACTGGGTGGGGGGAGGAGAGGGTGCCTTCCACGCGATAGCGAAAGCTTCTGGCTTTAAGGAAGTCTTGTAGGATGAGCACAAGACGTTCTGGCACGCCAAATTGGTATAGCTTGTAGATCAAGCCGTTGTGCCAGACTTTGTCAAAAGCTTTCGCTACGTCGAGGAAGACTGCTAGCGTAGTCTGGGGTTTGGGGTACTTATTGAAGCCCTCAATGATGTGCTCCGTGAGGCGGTGCACCTGTTGGACGCATGAGTGTCCGGGTATGAAGCCAAACTGCTCATCTGGGATAAGGTGGTGTTCCTTAGCATGGGACTGGAGACGGTTTGCAAGTAACCGCTCGTAAAGTTTGCCTAAGGCACTGAGGAGGCTGATGGGGCGGTAACTGGTGGGGTCAGATGAGCTTTTGCCTGGTTTGTGAATGCCAATGACATTTGCACATTTCCAGGTGTCTGGGAATAAGCAGTGGCTCATAGCAGCATTGAAGATGCTGACTAAGAGATGGATGAGAGGAGGAGAGAGGGTTTTAAGAACCCTGTTGGAGATGCCATCGGCACCGGGGGATTTGCGCGGTCGGAGGGCCTTGATCAGTCTCTCCACCTCAGCGTAAGTCGCTAAGGTGATTGGTGGGAGTTCAGAGGTGACCACAGAGCTTTTACGTTCGACTTCAGCATCCACCGAATCGAGGTGAGCTTGGTCAACGTGATCTACGTTAGGGGAACACTGAGCCTCTAGGCTATCAGCTAGGCACTCAGCTTTGTCTTCGTCAAAGAACGCTGGGACTAGTGGGACTGGTCTGTATAAGGGAGGCATGTCGTTATGGTTACTTCCTTTCAAGCCTCGCGCCAAGTCCCAGTAAGCATGGTGGCTTGGCACGAGGTTTGAAAGTTTATCGCCCCATTGTTGATCACGCAACTCAGACATGCGACTTTGAACCATGCGTTCAAAGTGGCGTTTCTTAGTTTTGTTCTCTTTACTGGGGTAAGAGTCGTAATGTCGGGTCACTGCTTTACTCTCCGTCACCAATCGTCTCACATCCGCTGGAATGACAAGGCGCCGGTCGTCCGGCACTATGACCTCCTTTGCGGATGCACCTACTACGGTGGAGAGGTGATTGGTGAACGAATCGATCGCAAGGGTTACGTCATCTTTTGTCAGGATGTCGTCAGGGATCTTGTCTAGGTCCGGTGAACTGATAGCCTTTAGGGCATCGCCTACTTGCTTCCAGTTCACTATCGTCTTAGTGGGGCGGGGGAGGTCAGTCGTTGGGTCGGGACCTAGTCGCAGTATAATGGGTCGGTGGTCAGAGTGAAGCTCGTGAACCACTTCTATGGAGCGTAACCGGAGTGTTACGCCTCTGAATAGTGCCATGTCAAGCAAGTCAGATCGGTGGTCTTCCATATAAGGGTAGTGAGTGGGCTCAGTGGGCGCAATTATGTCAAAGTTAAGTTCTGCGATTAGGTTTTCAAGTGCAATACCTCTGGGATTGTTGACGTTACAATTCCATAGGATGTGCTTACTGTTGAAGTCGCCAATCAGAATGACGGCGCTTCCTAATGAGAATAGGGCTTCTAAGTCAGCTCGGACGATCGGCTTTTTGCAAGCTTGGTAACAGGATGCTATGACTATAGGTTGATGACCAGTCATAGCTAGGAGGCAACAAGATGCTTCCATATTAACAAGAGTCGGGGTAGGTAGGGGAATGCAGTGCAGGGACCTTTTGTAATAGATAAGAGTGCCTCCCCCACGGGAGTTCACTCTATCATCACGTACCGTTCTGTAATTGGCAAACCTAGGGTTCGCCTTCCCCGGTTTTAGAAAGGTTTCCTGCACGCATATGATATCGATAAGGTGGGTACAACAAAAGTCGTGGACGAGGTCACGTTGTCTGAAGAGGCCGTCAGCGTTAAATGACGCTAACGAAACTGAGTACGGTTTCGTGCGTTCGGTTGTACTACCCATAGTGGTTGTACTGGGGAGGGGCCTGGGGAACGAAGCGCTTAAGGGCGCTAAGTAAATTCGCGTGTTCCAATGTGTATTGGATCACGTCCGCTGGGGATTGAGCGTATTGCATCTTGTGGAATAGCTCTTGTACCTCATTGATGTCAACCGACATAGCCAGATCGCTGACTAGGTTGATTGCCTCTTGAAGAGGGGCAGCCATCAATGGCATAGGTGGAGCTTGTGGCCGGGAAGCGGCGCGGGGAGGCGCGCGAATGGTGTTGGCGACGGGTGCCGGGAGCGCGGGGCGAGCCGGGGCCGGTGCGCGGGCAGGGGCCGCGGCGCGGGCGGGTGCGGGTGCGAGCGCGGGTGCGGGCGCGCGGGCCGGGGCGCGGGCGGTAGCGACGGTCTTAACCATACTGGGTGGTTTAGACCATGCGTTACGGGCTGGGAGCGGCGCGGGTATTACCTGTGAGGCAGGTACTACCGTTAGTTTAGGGCTTACCCGTTGGTAACGGTCGTAAGAGGGACGGGTCGGCCTATGCCTTGCCACCCTGTGGTTCACTCGTGGTGCTTTAGGGCAACCACGGTAATTCGCGGTATGCCCTTGAGCACCGCATAAAACACAGCTGGGTGGGTCCGGTGAATCCCGGGTGCGAGTGCACGCTGCTGTCGCGTGATCGCCTAGGCACTTAACGCACCTAGCGCGAGCGAAGCAGAAACGGGAGGCGTGCCCGTATAGTTGGCAGTTATGGCACTGCGAGGGACTCCCATTTTTGTATGGGGCTTGGACATCGAGTCCTGAGAGGCCACAGACCTTTTTTAAATTAAAAATGGCCTTGCCTTCAGGTGTACGATCTAGTACTACGAGTACTAGATCGTAGGGACTGCGGTCCTTCCCGCTGTACATGCGGTGAACTGCATGTACGGGGAAGTCTTGTGCCTTCAGGTCGGCACATACCGAATCGGTATGTACCTCCTTGGGCACACCGCGGATGACCACTCGGAGGACTTTCTCCTCTTCGAGCGCATAAGTGTGAAAACTTATGCTCTCTTTACGGAGGAGCTTTGTTAGCGCTCTGTGGTCGCTAATGGTGGACACTTGAACTTTAATGCCCTGCTGCGTGGAGCGGGCATTAGTGTAGTGGATCCCACGATCCGAAACTAAACGGGACAGCATGTCCCATTTGGTTTTGTCCTGAATGAACAGGGGCGGAGGCGGTTTTTCGCGGCGCGCGCTCGCGTCCTGAGGGGACGCGGCAGTGGTGGCCGGAGCGGAGGGAGGAGACGCGGGGCGCGGGGCGGGGGTCGGCTTCTTGCCGGAGGCGGGGGCCTTAGCGGGTGCCTTGGCGGGAGGGGCGGAAGTTGCGCAACTAGCGGCTTTAGGAGCACGCTTGCGTTTTCTGTCTACGACGGTATAGCCGTCGTTATCGGAGTCCGAGTCAGTGCGTAAGGCACGACTCGGATCTACATCCATCTCCGCTTCGGAGTCCGAAGTGGGCTCGACAACGGCGATGGAGGGACGGGTGCTCGCTGGCCTCCCGATCGGTGAGCGCGAGCGAGACCTCTCACGGGGAGGGGCTGCCACCGTGCGTCTGTTGTCAGGGCCCGGAGCGGGCGAAGTCGGGCTGTCCTCTGAGAAGGACCGGGTCAGAGGAGGGACGATGGCCTCCGGAATTGGAGTTCCGGAGGGAGCGATGAGAGTGTCCGTGAGGCGGGCACTCTCTGCATCGTTAAGTGATTGCTGATGATCAGCGTAGAGTTCGGGGTAGCGGAGGGCGAAGGTCTGAAGGACCTCCACCTCACCGTTAGAGGGACGTTGCATCCTGAGGGGAATACTCAGGATGGCCTAACGGGTTCTGTCTCCCTCTCGCAACTCGTGAGCTCACTTGTGTGAGAGGGAGTGAGTACCTATGGTGTGCCCTAGTTGTGTACCCTCTCCGAGCTTTTTTCTCGGCGGAGAGGGGTGCTCCTAATGCTGCTCCGGGGTTGACTAGGGGCGACCCCAAGGCCAGTTGTCCCGGAGCCCAGCTTGCTTCGGCTGACCCGTGAAGCGGGAAAGGCCACGGTGCAAGGTTAAACCAAAACAACAACAGTGGCCGTTGTCACCGTAGGGTGTCACACTGCGACCGCAGCAAATGGCGGATTTGATCGTTCAGACGGGTTTGGCTGACGCTACCCCACGCCTGAACGACGTCGCTTAACAGCACAAAGTGTGTTGTTACGCGACTGTTACTATGTTGTGTCGGGTAGTAAAGTGGTGAAATGCGCACCGAAAAGTGCGGTCAAAACAAGACCACCAGCCCGATATGATGTTGTTCGTCCGAAACAAGGGACTTGGGTAGGTGGTAATGCCTGACGTCTTAGAGCGCCTCTGCGCGCCGGCACGGCGAGCTCGTAGTTCACGTTGCACGGCGGTCGGTGGCTGCTCAGCTTCTGCACAGAAAACAAAACTTCGTCAGGACTGCGTATTCCAAGGCACTGGTCTGCAACTAGCGTCGGAACGATGACCCGAGTGAGACGGCAATAGTGCGGGGACTATTGCGGTCTCACTGGGAGATACTGGCGGAGCTGTAGACAGGTGTGCACGGCGTGGTGGCACAGGTCGGAATGACATCGTTTCTTCATCGCGCGGAAGTGCGTTCTGCGCGGTCGCGCCTTCGGGCATGAGTGGCCCCTATGCGCGGCAGTCCTTGGCCAGCTGCGACTCGCAGCTGTCTCGTGGGGTGTGTGCACTGGTAGCACCTTCGTCATAGTCGGGGGTGATCGGCAGATCCGGTTTTCTTCGGTCTCCCTACTCGCTCTCAGCCCACCAGGGTTGGCGGGCGAGGCGCTCGGGAGACGAGGTAGGGGCGCGTCCAGGCCGGCCCTTAGGGCCTGGGCGCGCGGCAGCACGGTAGGGGCCGGGTCGCGCTGCCTAGCGACATGAGAGGAGCCTGCCCACCCCCGCTAGTACTAGTGGGGTCGGATCGGCCCCCTCTCTGATCGCCAGGAGCACGTCCTGCAGGATGCACAGGGCGGTCTCAATAAGCTCGAGCTCCGCCGCGGTCCTGGTCTTCTTATGTTCTGTCTCGCTCTCGCGTGGGAGCGAGACAGGGGTAGCTGGCTGTCTTGGTCGCGCGGCGGGAGCACGTGGTGCGCCCTCCACACGCTTAGGTTGGGCGGTTGCAGGTTGGGCGGGCGGCTGGGCGGCGCCCTGCCGCTTGCCCTTCTTCTTCTTCTTCTTTTTCTTCTTCTTGCCCTCATGGCCATCGCCACGTGGTGGCGGGTTGTTGGCGGCGGCCATGAGGGTGGTTGTGGACGTCGATTCGAAGTGGGCGACGGTCGGCTGCTGTTGCGCACCATTGCGCTGGGATGTCTGTCCTTGGGGTTTGCGTGTGGTTAGTGCTGTGGTCCCCGCGCGCTTGTTCCGCGCCTCCTCGCGGAACACAGCGCAGCGGGGGTTATTTGCGGTGTGCGCTCCGCCACAGTTTGCGCACGTCGGTGGGTCTTCAATGGGGCGCGGGCAGTCGCGCGCGTAGTGTTCGCCCCCACACCGCACGCACGCCTGCCGGCGAAAACAGTTGTGGGAGGAGTGCCGGAATGCCTGGCATCTGTGGCACTGTGCCGGGCCCCTCCTCCCACGCCAGTGCTCCAGCTTGACTCCCGGCATGCACAGGAGTTCTTCCACTTCGTAGATGCCGGGGGTGAGGTTCGGTGTTCTCTTGAGCTGCGCGAAGTAGATGCAGCCGGGTCTGCCTTGTCTCGCAGCTATCTTCTTGACATGCTCGGGTTCGAACCCGAGCGATATCAGCTCTTCCTTTATTTCTTCCGATCTGGTGTCGGCGGGGAGTCCTCTTATGGCAATTTTCAGGCATCTTTCCTTGGGGAGAGAGTAGGAGAACCATGTGATCTTCTCTGCTTCATCCAGGCTACTAAGGTAGGCCTGGATAGCCCGGTACTCCTCCCCGTCGGTTGGGGTGAAACGTACGCCCTTGTTGAAGGGGCGCACGGACGGCGGTCTCCCAAGTTTCTCTTTCAGCGCCCGGAGGTGTTTGGCGCCGTTAGGGAAGCTTTCAAGTACAATCGGCGGGTACCGCTCCTTTGATGGTGGCGGTGGTGAGGCCGGTTGAGCTGCGGGTGTAGCGTTCGGTGCGTGGGACGTCTGTGAGGTCGATGCTACTGCCTCAGGTCGTGCGGTGGCGGGTAAAGCGTTCCCTTTCGCGCCCCGGGAAGGTGGGGCGGGAGCGGGGCGCTGCTGGACTTCGGTGGCGTTGGTGGTCATCGCGGTGGTGGTGATAAATGGCGTGTTGGAATGCCGTGGCGCTGCTGTGGTGACAGCGGCGTATGAGGGCATCTGCTTGATGGCAGAGGGTTTCTGGACGTCGGATTGTTCGGCCATCACTGCCCAGTCCATTCGGGCTGGGGCTCGGGCGCAGGCGCGTTTGCCGGCCTCCTCGGCCTCTTCTGCACGCTTCCTGCGCACTCCGGGGGCTTGGTTGTCGACGGGTGCGGTCTTCATGGGTGGTGGTGGTTCCGGGGAGTCCGGTATTACCACTATTGGTATGGCTGTCTCGGCGGGAGGGGAGGAGGCGACGCCACTCCGGGCCTCAGCTTCCCAGCTTAGGCGTTCCTGGCGGGCGGCTTCCAGGGTTTCGTCGATGGATCGGCGAAATTCCCTATAGCGTGCGGCTTCCTCTTCGGCGTCGTCAAGGACCCGCCGGGAGGACAGAGATCTGTCCCGGGCGGGGGTCCTGGGCTGTCCTCGTGGCTTCCTCGGTGCGTCTGGGCATCTTTGGCCAGGCTCTGCGGGAGCGTTACGCTCACTGGGCGAGCTCATGGCGATGGGGTTTCTTCCGTCGCGCGATTCTGCTGCCTACAGCTGCGGCATCTGCCTTCGCAGTTCCAGGCCAGCTGTGGTGAGGCTATCTATCCGGCGGCAATCTTCGCCCTCGAGGAGGGGTTGAATTCGGAGGGTGTTTTCAATAAAACACCCCCGAAATCTGTGGTGTTATGAAGGAATCCGTGCGCGAATAAGCTACTAGAGCGTAGGAAGTAAGACTATCCTCATCGGTCGGAATGACAGTGCGAGCGGAATAACGCTATATTATAATCATCTTGTATCTCGCTTGCACAACCGTATGATACATATTTCATTCGTTCTTTAAGTAGTATCAAACCAATATTGCTTGACGCCATTGTGGGTCGGTGATAGTTTGTGTCTGCGAATTATTATTTTAAGCATGAAACAAAACGCTACTTTTTTATGATGGTTTCGTAAAAGGTGGGAGTTGGCCCCCAGGCCTTTTCATAAAAAATCAGTCTGGCCAGAATTCACCGGGGTAATGTTTTTTTCAACATACATTCACACTCGCTTAAATTATCTTCTTCAAACAAGGCGTCAACAATTCATTGCTAACTTTGATCTTGCCTTGCAAAAATTCTCCAGCAATAGTAGTAAGTAGGTATACATGTGATGTAAATTGTCATCGTTCTCTAGGTACAACGCGATATCCACTCTTAATAACCGGTATGCCCGCAATCTTGTGAGTAGTATTGGTAGGGCATTACTGAAGACACCAGAACTTACCCAGGTCATGGGCCTGACTACAATAATTAACTTTATACATTAAGTGTCGTCACCTAATTAAGTGATTTTCAAGTCATGTCTGAAAGTACGCTAGTGGAGCGGACGTTCTGTGATTTTGAGGAATTTATAACTTATAAACTAAGTAGTAGGTACAAGTAACGTATCTCTTGACATTTCACTTATTATGATGATATACCTACTTAGTACCTTGAATAAAACTGAATTACCTGTAAATTAGCTGTACCAAAATAAAAGACTGTGTCTATAACTAATTTGCTATAATAAATTACTAAGTAATTTATCTGATCGTGTTTCGTAGGTGTGAATAATACCTACCTGAATATATTTAAAAGTTAACGGTACGACGGACATCAGATGAACAGGCTAAGTATTATTTTAGTTAAAAAGGAATAAACATCAACATAATATAAGTACCTAATAATATTAAAACTGGTAAAATAAAATACAATAAAATAAACTAGTAAATAGTAATCTGGCGCTTACCTCGGCCAGAGAATTAGTCTTGCCATACAACGGGGTAATGCTGCCAGCCTTTTAGGCACTCTACCCGTGGACAGTGACCTGAGTTCTGTTTTCTACTTATGATTGCCTCCTGGTAGAAAACAGAGCTCAGAATTTTTAAGTTTAATATTTTTAGGTTATAAGTAGATATAGTTAAATTATTTATTTATTTTTGTATTAGTATATGTACTGTTAATTTTTTCTTATTTTATTAAAGTTAACGGTTTAACCGTAAAAGTTAGCAGATAATTCGTAAGATATAATTTTCGCTTAGCACGCGATAGTGCTTGTAATCATATTTAGAAACCAAAACCTATAGTAAAACATCATAAATTACACATACGAAAAAAATTAAATGAATTTACTTTGATAACTCGATTTGGATAACCTCCTGTGGGACACAGTTTCATTAGATTATTAATTAATTACTTACTTAACGATCGCGTGATTAATGATCAACTCGTTATTGTTAAGATTTAAAATAGCAGAGGTAAGCAGGTACTTACATGCCTACATGCCATGCAAACACATCACTCATAAGGCACAGTTAAAAAGTTATATCTATGTTTATGGAGTTTCTATTGAAAAAGCGAAGACTTTGAACAAAACTGTAGCTCTTACAACTAAATCATTCGAAAATTCTGACGGTCGCTACGGGCCTATGAAAAGTCCAAGTGCTCCAGCCAGTTTCTTACAGATTGACAGCGTGTCCAGCATGTTGGCAGCGTTACTCCATTAGATTACGATGCTAATTTGTATCATGACTAGCTTTCCGGGTTAGGCTCCGCCCGCGCGTATGTCGGTTATCACGCAAAAACATTAACCTCTTTTTGCGCAGTTGGATAAAAACTATCCTATGTTTTTTCCCGGGTCTCAAACTATTTCCATACCAAATTTCATTGAAATCAGTCCAGTAGTTTTGGCGTGAAAGCGTAACAGACAGACACACAGAGTTACTTTCGCATTTATAATATTAGTACTGATAACACTTACTATAGTTTTCATCACACTTGCATGTGAACAGTATCAAAACATACAGGTTAACTTGGCCGTCATGCCCGATATAAAACCCTCGAGCTCTCTTTTTGTCATGAAACCCAGGGGTAGTATTATTATATTATATTCTACGCCCAGGGTCGGTAAGTTTTTTTTTTATTTACAGCACAGCACACAGGTTATGCAAAGTTTGAACGCAATTGAGAAATTGTCTTAAAATGTTATCTAAACAGGACTTTCAATGCAATCACGCTACATGTTACTTAAATACTCAGGTAATGTTCTTAATAATCGATTTTAATAGTTTTTTGTATCAAAAAGTCGAAACTATTTTATTTTTTTGCACTCAGTCATGGCTGTATACCTACAAAAGTATTTGCCATTACCGTTTCTGAACGAAATATTTGTATGATCTGTGGTGTGCCGGTAAAACGTCCGCCATCCGCTTAGAAAAAAGTCCATGTATTTCGTAATAATAGTAGTCCAAACTTGTGTATTAAAGCTATAATTTATAATTATTTGCTCGCTCAAATGAGATGATGTTTCACGGGCGGTACGGGAATTACGAACCACGACTCAGAAAGCCCTCAGTCTTCGATCGGGCTTCTACTAGAGCCTCCATCGTAATTCCTTACTTACCGCCCTTAATACAAAATGTACTATTGTTATTAGGTAGGTACCTATTCATGCTGATGCCAGCATGGTGGGCACGGTGCCAACTGGTTGTGGACTGGAGCATTTGGACTGCGTGTGAGTTTTAGGTTGTTTAAATGCTTTTATTGTAGTAAATGTAGTGCTCTGACAAAATAGAAAATCGACAAACTAGAATAATCTAACAACTAACTAACTAGAATTGACAAAATAGAATCTTATTCATTTCTCTTGAGCTGTAGTATTGTATAATAATATAGTTCGTAATAAAGAGCTAAGGATTACGACATGAACTGAAATAAAAAAGAAAAAGATTTTTTGGTGAATATATACAACAAATATATTGTTAGTACGGAACACTAGAAGTGAGACTCCGTATCTATTTTGGCCGGTTTTATTTACCTCAGTTAGTTTTACAACATCTAAGAGAAAAAATGAGTTCGTAAAGAACATTTGAAATAGGTACCTATTTTTTCGCCAGTATTTATGCAGAGTGCAGATTCCATTGCAATGAACTTCGACCTTCATACAAATTGGTTGGTGATGTATAAAAGTAAGGAGATAACCAATTTGTACTGAATTTTATAGCGAAACAAAAATATTGTCTTTTATTTCCTGGCATTGCGTGTAAGCCTGACTGACCCGACGTAGAATGCCCTAATGAAGATTGCATTTGACCCCAGGCTACAGTCGTAACGTTCACCTGAAGTAGCCCAAATAAAACGTAAGATCATTATTTCCAAATTTACGATCTCTCAGACGGTATTATTGTTCTCTATACCAATATTTTGAGGAAGATTTATGTTATAGCTCTAAGCGGTGCGATGCTTAAAACAAAGGCTTTTGGGGTTCAGCGATCTGATGATTTATGATTCTATAAAGTTTACGAATCGTTTGATTTTGTGTTCTTACTAAATGGCATTCTTACTTAGTGGATCGGTAACTTACACTCCTAACAAGAAATAATAAAGAAATAGACACAAGTTAACTACTGCACCTTTTTTGTTTTACTAATAATTTAGTAATAATCACTTAGATTATTTTACAGAACAACCACTTTTGTTAGCCTTTGACTACAATCGCGTTTAATTGCAATTGAAAATGCAGTCGACCTGTTTAAACAAGTAGAATATTATCAGGCTCTCAAAGACAGTTGCAAAAATACACCGTTAAGTTTTTGCGTTATATTTCCTATTTCAGATATTGGGTAACCGATTATTCATACTCATTGACATTTCTGCAGTAGACGGGCGTTTAAAATACCTAACCGGAATATTATTGGAATTAAATAAAAAACAACATATCATTCCCTAAACTACAACAATCTTTACTGTTTGAAAATCCATATTGTAACCGCAGCAGCGCACGCGCCACCTGGCGCTCCCCCACGCAACTCTGATTGACAGCTGTCAATCATCGACTATAATCGGCCATCATCGGTTTCATCCGGCCAATTAGAGCCTACGTCGTCGTCGCACCCACAGAGTACAGTATGAAAAGGGGAACGGTGATATAGCTAATAAAAGGGGACATTATAGAATGATAGCAATATGACTGAGTATTTTATTTAAATGCTCGCGTGGCTTGAAAAATATTTCGCCGTGCATCTAACTGTGTGTCAGTGAATAGATTCAGGCGTTACTTTGTCGAAATCCATATTTAATAATAACAAAAATATGTAAATTATCTTAAGAAAAAATAAAATAATATTTTAATAAAACACTCAAAAAACTCCGCCTAATTTTCCTGCTAAGCCTACTTGACGTCACAAACGCCACGCAGCCTAACCGGGAGAATATTCATTATTAAATAGTTATGAAAACATTCTTAAGGAAGAGAAAGAAATAATAATAACAAATATTTTTAAGAAAACATCAAATTAATATTTTAATAAAAACTTAAAAAATACAAAAATATATCTAGTGACAATTCCGCTTAATTTTCCTGCTAAGCCGACTTAACGTCACAAACGCCACGCAGCCAAACCGGAAGAATTTTTCGACGCGTTTCGCTTCTACAGCATCCTCAGGAGGTGTTGACGAGGTTTGAACAAACCAAAAAATTAAATACCGATATGCCGTTTTGTAATATATTTTCCTCCATTAAAGATATTATTTTGTAGTACATAATTATTTATGCACCCCGTGGGGTGCCGGGTTAGAACCCCGTGGGGTGCCGGGTTAGAATTGCACCTCCCCATATCATCCCGCGGGTGTCGTAAAAGGTGACTAAGGAAAAAATACTGGAAGGTGGGCAGCAGTGCCGTCTAAAGAACTGCCAACTTACACTGCGATCCCCAAGACGCCTGCCAAGCGTGGGGATCATGGCAAATACCCCCTTAAATAGGGGAGGCTGTGTTCAGCAGTGGACGATCCGGCTGTTATAGTGCAGTACAGTACATAATTATTTAACCAAAATTCTATCAAAAATACTTCACCGACTTTTTTATTTTAACTAAAATGAAGCCCGCTTAACTCCGAGTATATTTCCTATTTAAACGTCTGTCTTCGTTTTTTGATATCCATACTATACAATTTTATACAATGTGTAGATATATCAGTAATCGATTATACTGTGGAGAAACTTATACAGCCATAGCTGATGTACAACGCTAACTAGTTCCTTGTT
The DNA here is from genome assembly GCA_963854805.1 of Plagodis dolabraria. Classification (NCBI taxonomy): domain Eukaryota; kingdom Metazoa; phylum Arthropoda; class Insecta; order Lepidoptera; family Geometridae; genus Plagodis; species Plagodis dolabraria. The sequence goes on along the minus strand of OY978457.1, from coordinate 19,430,524 downwards.
TTACTTTGGATTCTAAATTCCGTATGGGGATCACGACTGCCTCATTAGATACAATATAAGTAAAAAACGCAACGTGCGGAAGTTATCTAAATTTAGGTAATGAATTTATTGCACGTGACCACGATCAATGCAAAATGTTTTAAACGAAATAAAAATATTGCTAATTATACGATATTTAACCGTTTAAGCTGTTTTCAATCATCAAAAACATGATTGCTTAGGTTATATATTGTGTTAGAAGAAAAAACGGAACACTTTCAGGATCACCTCGCGTCTGTTTGTCCGTCGATTACAAGCTTTTATCTCCTAGTCACCTGAACCGGAAAGGTTGACATTTGATACATGTATAAAGCTTGATGACGACATATTAGTAAATAAACAAAATCTGAGTGAAAACTTTGAATACGTTCGGAGTACGTAATTTCTGTGTCTTAAATGTTATTCTTACATTGACTCGTAATTTCACTATTAATAAAAGAAAATTATATTTTGTAGCAATGCCAGCCCAACAGTGCCAAATACCAACCAGACAGTTGTAGATTTGATTCCACTACGGCCGCTTTTTTTAGAGGTTCGTCGAAGTGACTTCAGTAATGAATGCAAAAGTGAAATCAAAAAGCGCTGACCATTATTACAGCCATAAGCTACGCTAATTTCCATCCCCATGAGATATGTAAAAATCCCTATAACGGCCATACGATAAAACCAGTTTGTACTATACATGAATAATATATATTTATATCATTTTATTCATAATTGTGAAACTCAAAATCGTGCTTAATATTGAATGAATACCATTTAGCATTTATTTTGTCGCAGGGTATTTAACGAACAAGTTAAAAAAAAAGTAAAACTAGCTAGATTAATTAGAATTTTTCTTCGTTTTAACGGTGTGTTCCAGGAACTGTAATTCAGAGTCAGTTCCCAATTTTTAACCGACTTCCAAAAAAGGAGGAGGTTCTCAATTCGTCTGTATTTTTTTTTTTTTTTTTATGTTTGTTACCTCAGATCTCTTGACTGGGTGAACCGATTTTGAAAATTATTTTTTTGTTTGAAAGCTGATGCTTGTCGTTTGGTCCCATTTTAAATTTCATCAAAATCGGTCAAGCCGTTTTTGAGTTACACTAAAAAGATTGAAAAAAAAATTTTAACAAAAAATGGAACCGACTTCAACACCCAAAAGTGTGAAATAACTTGTCGAAGTCGGTACCATGCCCACAATATTGTGATAATAGGTACTTTTGAACCATCATGGTACCGACTTCAACAAGTTATTTCACACTTTTGGGTGTTGAAGTCGGTTACATTTTTTGTTTAAATTTTTATTTAATCCTATTTACCATCATCAAATAAATCAAATAATCTTGTATATAATGTCACCTGTATCATCAGGTGACATTATATACAAGGTGGTAGGTCTCTTTACAAATACTCTCTAGTAATCTTGGTGGATACCGCAATGTCGGATTTTCTGCTCCGAAGCAGTAGTGTCTAACAATACTGTGTTTAGAGTTTAAACCTTCTTTGATGGGATAGGAGGGCAAACGACCAGGTGGCTCCTCTAGTGGTAAGTGATCACCGTCGCACACGAACATCCGCAACACCAGAGGTCTCGAGGATGCGTTGCCGGCCTTTGAGGAGGGAATATGCTCTCTTCTTGAACCTAAAGAGCACTATAGCAAGTGAAATTCTTTGGAATTCGAAGAACCTTAAGAACTAACATTTAGGAGAGGTGAGAGCTGAGTCGTGTCACGCAGGACGAGAAAGTTGATACGGCAGCTGTAATGAACAGGCTTGTTGTTAGGTACTTCATGGTTGAAGACTGAAGTATATTAAGTTAGCCATCAGGCACGCAACTATTTCGATTCACCCTTTCGTTGCCTACATATTAAAAAAATAAGGCCAAAAACTGGCGTAACTGCAATTAAATAATACCCAGAGATGAAGCGAGCAGTTCAGCAAGTTCCTTTAAACAGCTTCGTCCTGACATTCTTTTACGATGGCAGGTAAGTGTAAAAAATAGACGCTTGATAGTCCTGCTGTATAATTATAAAGGATCAAAACGTTGAACTGAATATTTTGGACTAGTTATTAAATGTCGAATTTGGGAGCAAATGCGGTTATAATGGCGGCAGTTAGTTTCGAATGATACGGGTAGTGATGAGTGACTTTTGGACAGCAAGATTGGGAATAAACTTCTTCGGCTGTCACTTTTTATAAATGCTTGAATTGACCATAAATAAAGTACCTCTGCTATCAATTTTAATTACGATTACAGTAATTACTGAGGATATAATTATAGTTACAGTAATGATTTTTCGATAGACTTTGCAATAATTACTTATAATCCTTTTATTTTTTAATTCGAAATTTAAACTTACGTTAAACTACTTAATACGAGTTTATATTGACATAAAGTATGTTAATATAAACTCTTAAAATATGAACGCAGTACATACCGAAATCTAAAACTGAATCATAATAAAATGTAAAATTTTTTTACCTTTTTATCGAATAAGATACATGGCAAATCCAAATAGTTAGTCAAGTTACCAAGGAGTTTCTATTAATTAAATATTTCTATGGAAACGGTTATGCGGGGCGTTATTTTTAAAGCAAGTTACAAAAACGTTTTGATTGCAGTGTTTTCTTGTCTGTGGCAGCGCCCGCTTTACCTCTTTTGTTGTTATTGTATGGGTTTTGGCGCTTTGCGTACGTTTTGCTGTAGGTTCTTATTCTCGATACTAATATTATAAATGCAAAAGTGTCTGTCTGTCTCGCTTTCACGCCAAAACTACTGGGATGATTTGGATGAAACTTGGTGTAAAAATAGTTCGTGACCCGGTGAAGGACATAGGATAGTTTTTATCCAACTGCGCAAAAAGAGGGTAATGTTTTCGCGCGATAACCGACATACGCGCGGGCGGAAAGCTATATAGTTTATTATATTATACTTCGTAGGTCCAATGCCAATGTATGAGAATAGATAAAGTAGTGTGTGAAGACAGTTTCATACTTTACTACTACTACTTTATCTTTTCTCATACATTGGGATGTACAGGCATAATTAGTTATTAAAACACTCGTGTAATTGATATGTGCTACCTCGCCTCCGGCGCGGTTTTTACAGATTCTAAGATTCTTTAATACATAGCCTGAACAACATCTTCGACCACATCATCGATTACCATCAGGTGGGATAGTGGTCAAATATGCTAACCTATTCTTTTTATTTTACTAAAAACTTTTTTGTAGTTATTTAAAAAAAACTAAAAATAAAAAGGAAAAATGGTAGATTTAAAATGTTAATAAAGTTTGTAATAGTATAACCCACAATGGTACCGGAAAATGAATTACCTACATAAGCCCGTAAGAAAGTTAAAACGTAGAGATGTGCTCTAAAGATCGTTCGTTACTTTCGCATCTCCAGTAAAATAAATGATTGTTATGACTAAATCCAAAATGTTCAGATTTGCGGTCGCCTATCTCAAATTTTGTAGACGTGCCTTCCGTTCGAAGAGATATAATTTACGAAATAATAGGACACTTTGAAAGGGACGATTTAATATTCGTAATTGAAGGTCAGTGGCATCTGAGTTCCTTTAATATTGGTGCGAATGACAGATTTATGACTGTATTTCAAAATGACAGAGCAGCCCAAATTATTTTAATGATTTCCATTAAAATCATGATCCTCAATAAGAAATAGATTAGAAATAAAGATTTCGTTGCGGCTGATTTTTGTGTTGATATGATAAAATTTTACCGCATTCTCACTCAGGTGCCATCAGTGGCATATGATAAAAGTCTATAAAGAGGCTTAAAACAGTTTCTAGGTCTTTCAAAGACAATTACCGGATCGCATTTAGAGGTGTTGGCGACAGATTTTATAATCGAGGGTAAGTAGCACCTATAATATGAGCCTTTGCAAAATACCCTTCCGTCATACTGCAAGTATACTACCGTGCATAATACCAAACGAGTTCCACTAATGTCAGATATTCTTTATATAAATGCTTAAAAAAATTGCAAATCACATACCTTATCAAGATATTATCAAGTTCTACTCTGCCACAGCTAGACCCCACACACTTACCAAACAAAACAACAAACAAGACAAAATCAAAAACCACTTAAATACTATTTAAATGTTGACGGATAAGTCTAATGTTGCTATATGCTCCACCTGCGACACAGTTCTACAACGGCCTCGCTACAGAGAACTTGAAACATTTTTATGATGCCAATATTGAATCCGCCATTTTGAATTATACAAAGCTGTCATGAAAATAGACCATCTTTTCCTATTTCATCAGCTCTCTTATTACGAACGAAAATTTCCAAGATGATTTTACAACTAAAAACTGATTTCTCTTCATACAAATTTGGTAGACATATTAAACCTTTTTAACGACTATCTGCGCTATAAACATAATTTGCGCTTAATGATCATAGATTTCAAAATGTAACTGGCCAATTTTATTGTAGCGGTGACTAATTTCATGGCGCCACTGCGGTTGGTTAATCCTAACTTTATTATTAATCTTCATATCGGCATCATTGACCATATTGTAAACCGCAAACTAATCAGGTAAGGTATCATTATACCGTCATTTTTGGGAACGATCTCCTGTGGGATACACTGTAAGGGTAGGGATATTTTGACGTCAAAGAATCCAGAAGGTACAACACAACAACTCACAAGAAAAAAAAATAAGAATAAAATATACATAGAGATACAAAACTATATTTTGGAAAGTACTTCTATTTCTTGAATTTCTAATAAATCACTTAGTATTCATGTTCACAGCTTGGCTTTTCACCATATTCGTAATAGTTTACTTTGCAAAGTCATAATGTTATTCTATTTAATGCAACGGTACTTAAATTGTGTTGTAACTAAGTGACCTTAAGTGAGTTTTAGGTTCATTTAATCTTTATGGATAGGTTTTTCAATTATCATATAAAAATATCAGAATTAAAACGTTATTCGACCAAATTTAAAACAAATAATTTTCACTCAACTGTCTGAAAAAAAATATGACGCGGGCTTATATAGACTTTTTTAGAGTTGAATTAGTTAGCCTTTGACCAATTAACCTCACCTATTGGACGTGATGAAGGTCGTTTGGTTAATTAGAATACACCAAGGATGAGAACTAGCTCTCAAGAATTGCTGCCAGGACAGTTAGGTGCTTAGCGACAGATTTTCATCCAGGCCAGCATTCAGAATGACCTGCTAACAAACGGCAAACTTCAAACCAAGGATCTTTTATGTGGCCGCGCATAGTCATTTCTACTGGGCGGTGAGTCGTCATTGCTTTCAAAAACCATAAAGACATATTCAAACGACATTTTAATTATTATTTTATAAAATAACTTTATAAAATATTATATTATGTTACTTTTAAAAAAACCTATTTTTTTCAGTTGTTATATCTTTTTATATGTAATACTTTTCTGTCATAATTAATTATTATTATTCACTTCTGCAATCAGTGATCTTTGGCAAAAATTACAAGGTGTTTACGTTAGACACGACAAAAATTATGGAGTCCTTTTTGCGGTATACTGACCACCTATCATTATCGGCATATCTCTCAGTTTTTGTGCCACTTTATGAATGAACGCCCTAATGGCCACGGTTGCGAATTCGTTATTTAATTTTATTTTGCAGCAAAATAAGTTATAATTATATAGTGAAGTCAGAAGTTCAATTTTGTTGTAGCTTTATCGATTTTAAACAGTTTTTTATGTTTTTAGCAAGCATATGAAAACAAGCTCGCCTTATTATAAGAAATAAAAATATGTTGTGAAGCGTGGGTTTAGAGATCTCCACCTACCCTTTCGGGAATTATTAATGTGATGGCATATTTTGCATAGTGGCAGGACATTTTAGTTAGCTTGATCAGCTATTCTGATATAAAAATCTGTCGCCAAGCACCTTACAATGTGTTCCGCTAGCTGTCCTTGAGAGGCATTAATTCTTAGTTATTAATAGTATAAGTATAGATTAGCCTGAACAACATCATCGACCGTATCATGGCCTACCATCAGGTGAGATGGTGGTCAAAGGGTAGCCTAGCATCAATAAAAAAAATCTTTTGTATTGATTTATAGATTTCTGCTGTGTAAGTTGACACAAAAGTTTTTGTTTGTCAGAATGATTAAGTTTTTTATATAGTGTAACGGACTAGCTGCCTAATAATTTACAGAATATACCTTGTGTGAGAACTAGTTCTGGAAGACACCGTAAAATGTCCTACCATCATCTTATAAAGCTTCTCTAGCTGGCGGCAGGTTTTGTGAAGACGCTATTGGCTGCTGATATTTGTGTCATCGAAAAGTGCCATTGATATAACGACGCTTAATTAGTCATTTATATATATTTTTTTATTTTGTTTTCCTTTGAGGTGAAGTTACTTTAAGGAACCTCTACAAAAAGCATATACAATTTCAAATAATACACCGAACATTTGTTAGGGTTCCGTACCAAAAAGGTAAAAACGGGACCCTATCACTGAGACTTCGCTGTGCGTCCGTCTGTCACCAGGGTGTATCTCAAGAACGGTGATAGCTAGACAGTGAAATTTTTACAGATGATGTATTTCTATTACCGCTATAATAATAAATACTAAAAATAAAATAAAATAAATATTTAAGGGGGCCTACCAAACAAAAAACTTGATTTTTTTACTGTTTCTTGCTCGATACTAATAACGGTGACGCTTTAACTATTCACAGATTTTTTAATTTTATGTTCTCTTTAAATATAATTAATTAAAATAAAATAAATAATTAAGGAGGCTCCCATATAGAATAAAATATACATAATAAAAGAGGTTTTCGCCGTAACTTGCAAGATTAGGTTGCAGATAATGTTACGGAACCCTTCGTGCGCGAGTCCCACTCGCAATTGGCCTGTTTTTATTTATTAGAATTGACTGACACGAGTAATTCATTATTTTGAAAGGAATACTGGTTCTGTACCTCATTACGTACTTTAAATATATCAACTTTAACAGTTATACTACGTTACTGTTGAACTATTGTTGTAAAATAGATTAGTTAAGCCCTGATGTGGAACAGTTCTGCCAAACTGATACAAGACACGCAGAGGTGACCAATTATGGGAGGTAAAAGCTTGGACTTCCCTAAAAAGTTGATCACGTATCAACTAAGTAATGTCTCACAGTACCACACAAGTTGAATAGGCTAACACGTAAATGGGATTCATACAATCTACAAACTGTTTTATCCTAAATGTAGTTGTAGACCTCAGAACACAAAGGCAAGCTAATTGCATTCTTAAAAACAAAATGATCGGAAGGCTGAAGATGAAGTGTAAATTTGGTAAGAATACATACACGCATTAGTTAGCATTATTATTCACAGCACCATACTGATAATATGGAATTTATACATGGTACCTTATATATACCTTATATACCTTATACATGGTAATTTATACCTTGGTCATGCCCCGTGGCCATTGCTACCTGTGGGTTATATGAGGTAACTAAATGAATACCGGAAAGTGAGCAACAACGCCTTCTGGGGAGCTAAAATCTTAAAATCCGATCCTCAAGACGCTTGCCAAGCACGGGGATTATAGTAAACCCACCCTTAATTAGAAAAGCTGTGTCCAGCAGTGGACAATCCAGCTGATACAGTATAGTACAGTAGAACCATGCAAGCTAAAAATGCCGCCATTCCGCTGTAAACATACGAGCAAGATAAATGTAGGAATCACGAACGGGTAATTTTTGAAGTAGATACTTACTAAAGCTTCGCCCTTTCACCCCTAAACATCATAATGTGGCACGTGCCTGCACCATTAGACTTTTTATCTACCAGAAACAGCATCTTTAATAATCTAGCCAATTTATCTGTCACAGTTTTGTTGTAAATATGTCATTTTAGACACGCATGGATGATGTAGAGTTGGAATGATCCATTTATGTTTGACTCCTGGATAAAGAACAATTTAATAGTCGTGACTTGAGAAGCCCTGAATCTTATAAGTCCAGTAAGTTTCAAAAAACAGTCGAAACATAATTATGTTCCCATTGAGTCGTGCAAGGTGACATTTTATTCTATCTTTGAATTACGTAACATAGAATTGTTTTATATGTAATCGAATTCAGTATAGGTGAAGCAGTATTTCTTTTTACAAACTTTATTAAATACATAGCTAATCAAATCCCTATTATCAATCAAACTTCAATAAATTTCTAATACTAAACAACATCGGCTATTCTAATAGTTCGATTTTAAGTAGATATTTTAGCTACTTTTTATATACCTACACAAAACATTTCCGTTTCAACCGACATCAAAGATAGCCAAATAAACCAAAGTCCAACAAAATCCTTTACTATCAAAACCAAAAAAGTCCCAAATCACCTGCGTCTACCCAAAAGTTGAACTCGCACGATTTGCCCCAAGCGAAGTCGCTTATTAGGGCTGCACCGCGCACCTGTGTGAATGTTTCTTTAGTCCCCATACCCCCTCTAATTAAAGGTTTGCGGATCTTCCCAAAGGAACCCGAGCACCTCTGAAGAGGCAATAAATTGTTCGACTTTTGACCCCAGCTTTAGGAAATTTGCCTTGAGGCAGTCATGGTCCACAGATCCTTAAATCACTGCGTATATTTAGTACGTGTAAGTCAATGTTAAGGTCACTTTGATTTTAATCCATTTGCCAAAGCTTTGAGGAAAATGTCTTGATTCTAGCATTTCTTGGGTATCAAAATATAAGGTTTTAGTAAAATATTATACTTTTTCTTCATATCATGATTCATGCCATTTTATCCATATGCTTATGCAGATACTGTCAGAGAACATCTCGGTTCAGTACAGGATTTCGCAAGTTTCTTAAATTATTGCAAAACGATATTTAAAGACGTTCTAGTCGTTTTTAAGCAGCGATGTGTTGAAAATAAATAACAATTTGTCTATCATCTTTGATTGGTATACGATTTGCTAAAGTTTTTTGATTATATTTGAGAGACTTTTTTGAAGTCTTCCTTCCCAATTATCAGGTATTTAGAACTGAATATTATGCTTGCCGGTGTCCAGCTTTCCATTACCAAGGCATGTGTTTTTCTGGGAATAAATTGATCCATAATCAAAATATTTATTTGCGTAATTAAGGAGTACATTTTTATGCAGATCTTAGCGCATGAACATAGTAAATCTCTTTAAGTTGCCATTCGGCTTGCAAAACATGTAGCATACATGGCTTGTTTAAACCAAGCCAGTATAAATTGTGTGATTCCTATAAAATACATGCATCTACTTATATCTTATTTGAAACAATCATAACGCATAAATTGATCCCACAATATAATGGGGCTCTCATAAAAATATTTATCAAAAATTGTCCGGTTCATTTGCGGACTTGGTGTATATCCGGTATGTAAAATTAGTCGAATAACAGATTTGTCTAGATTGACGGCGCGATTACTTCAATATATACTTTGCACGTTTTTATGGTATACTAGCTTTCCGGGCTCGGCTCCGCCCGCGCGTATGTCGGTTTTCGCGCGAAAACATTAACCTCTTTTTGCACAGTCGGATAAAAACTATCCTATGTTTTTTCCCGGGTCTCAAACTATCTCCATACCAAATTTCATTCAAATTGGTCCAGTAGTTTTGGCGTGAAAGCGTAACAGACAGACAGACAGACAGACAGACAGACAGACAGAGTTACTTTCGCATTTATAATATTAGTACTGAAGTACTGATGATATCTATATCTATATCTATACTAATATTATAAAGAGGAAAGATTTGTACCTATTTTTGTATGTTTGTAATGAATAGGCTCAAAAAGTACTGGGCCGATTTAAAAAATTCTTTCACTGTTAGGAAGCTACACTACCCTCGGTGAACATAGGCTATATCGCATCACGCTATGAGCGACGGGAGCGGAGTAAAGCGGGTGAAACCGCGCGCGGTCGGCTAGTATTTTATATTTTCATAGTATTACAATATTTACAATATATGTCATAAAAACTGTGATACTGTTATGAGGTGCAATTGCTGTTAGAGAGACTAATACCTATATATAATATAGGTAATTTATATATAATATGTAAAATATGGTTTTCACAAAACGTGTAGTTATTTAATTTACGAAATGAGCTATCGTGACTCTGAGAGACTTATATATAAAAATCCATATTTTTCATCTTTACATATGTATTAAAATATAATAATACATCTACGTAAAAACGATATTTAAATTTAAATTATTTTACGATGTTTACAAATACTGTAAGTAAAGACAAGATAAATACAACATGTTTTAAACAAGCAACTACAATGCTCAAATAATCCTAAAGGAACTTTTTGCTGTATATAATACAAGTCCGAAATAAATGATACACCTCACAGAAAGAAAAATCAATACTAATAAAATAAAAAAAATTGCATTTACTATAAGATAACCATAAGTATAGAAATGTTTTCATGTAAATCTATAACAATTTTTATGTCCTGAAATATTTAACATTACAAAATTACAAATTTACGAAAGAAAAAATTATAGTCATGTGCGGGATTACTATAATTTTCGGGAAGTACTATATTTTTTTCTGCCGTAAATTTGTAATTTTGTAATGTAATCCGCAAAGCAGGCGTTATTGCAAACATAACAATATTAAACAAAAATATTAACATTATTTTATTGTTTCTAATTTATAATTTATGATTATATTTACCAATTCTTAAGTTTTAAGATATATCGGTAAGTATTACAAGATGAGGAAAATATAATAAAACATAAACCTGTCCACCGATTTGCACCGTCTCACGAGCTCGCATACAAGCTCGCACTAATGCTTCATAATATTATACTTATACCTCATATATTATATTATCGCGGGCATCGTCAACCTCTGCGTTTTGCCTGGAGGCTCCCCGCCTTAGCTTTGCCCGTTCGTTCCCACGTGCTCCGAATGCTTGGATTGCGTGTGACCTCTCAACGACCATACCATACACACCGACGCAACTTCATCTACTTTCACACCACATACAAAGTCTTTTCCTTTATTAACATCTTAAAAAGATTAAGAATAACAACAGCTTTTTTCTGTAGCATGATACTCTGTGGCGTTTGAGTTAGTAGGGTCATGATAATCAGTGGTATCACATACGGTCGCCGTAGCTGCTTCAGTGGGTCTACCGTTTGCTCCAGGCTAGGTTTCGACTCTCACCTCAGACTCCTTATAACCGTGGGATTTTTGTTGAGCAACTTTCGGAGATTTGTCTGATGATAAGTGAATTTGAGATGTGTTATTATATTGTTTGATATGATTCTCAAACGGCGAAAAATTATAGTAATTATATAGGTATATACAGTACTTATGCTTTGCTTTTTGTCATCTATATTTTTGTGTGTAAGAAGCAATTCAAAATATTTTGCTTAATCAAACCAGAAAGGCAAATACATAAACTTATTTTGCAAGAAAACCATATTTTACATCACATAACAAACAAAAATAAAGTTTCAGATGCACATAATAGCCGTGTTCATGGTAATGACCATGGTAACCCCATGGAGGTGATTACACGATTACAAGCTAACTTTAAACCGATTACCGACGTTTACCGAATGATTCGGTAATCGTCAGTAATATTGGGAATATCGGGATGAAATTCAAAGAATGCTGGAACGCCATATGGGGAAATTTAAGTAATCACCACGTCTGGACTTTGGAATGTATCAGGTAAATCAGATTCTTACCGTAAACACTGTATTTAAATGAGGTTAATGTTGTATTAGAAGTTAAGCGGGAATTCCGAAGGAATATTATGGAAAAAATCTACTGTGTAGAAGGAACTTAACAAAATTGTGAAGTACAGACAAATGATAATATGGTAATGACATGAATTTGGCTTTAAGGATTTATTCAAAAAATGAATTAAATTTTGAAGATACTTATGTATATAAATCTCTTAATTGGTAGATAATTAATTCGAATATTTTTTTTAGTATAATAAGATTAAATATATATTATGGTTTTCCTTCACAAAAAGCCTCATAACCATTTTCACAGAACACCGCTTCAAAGAACCAGCGCACGCCACGCTATCACGCCCCTTACCATCCTTGATTGACCTTCTACCTACCGCCACTTACCGCCAAACTATTACAAAGGGCCCGATGTTGTCCCAAACATCATTGGCTAGTAATTAAAACAAATAGGGTCAAAAAGAAACCGCCCGAGGCGCCACAGGGGCGGAAACTCTCTCGTCTCGCCGTCGCCACGAAAACCTACCCCCATATTAGAAGCTTAATCTAATTATTGAATTCGTACAATGTTGTGTTTACTCTTTTTTCTAATTTTGTGGACTATACTTAAGAATGGACGAGTAAGCGCTAAATGGCACGTTTAGGATCATATATCAAATGAGATCGAGTCACTGGATGAGAGACTGTGAGGGACGGTTCTCACGGTTTTGGTTTAGGTATAAATGTTAGGTAATTCAGGGCGGTAACTCAGACATTATTATAAGGCGCCGCTGCAGTTTTGCCTCTAGATGATTGTTCACGATTTTATTGCATTCTTCTTTTGTTGGCGGCACTTGATTATACTTTTTTTTTGTTAGATAGTGTTTTGTTTTACTGTGATATCTGGTGATTGATTTTTGAGTTGAAGTCGAATGTTAGAAACAAGAAACAAGAGACTCTGTTATAATGCGTTGCCATGTAAAGGTCATATATAGGTGGCACGTTAATTTAGGTAAGTATATATAAATAATTCATTAAAATATATCGACCTACCCTCATCCCTCCGCTGAGGTGTGCCGGCAATATATTTTTGTAACCCCAACTTCGCTTACTCAATATACATAAATTGTAAAGATTTCGTTTAAGATTTATTTATGGTATATATAAATATATATATTCACCTGCCTGACCAGCAAGAGGGTGCTCTCGTTGATAGTATACCTTTTCTATCTTTGAAGTTTATAGAAATTTGCAGTGGTCTCGTAACATGGCTCGATAGACAGATGCGTTTTTGCTGTACTTAAAAAAAGCCGTTCGTTCCATACCACAGGGCAAACTCATCCGCCGCACTATTCACCAGTTCTAAGTAATCCAATGTAGGTAGGTACTATGCCTAATGTAGCAAATTTAACGGCATACAGGATTATGTTTGCGCTTGTTACAACTGCATACAGGTCAATCAGGGAAAGGAGAGCATAATATTTGAAAGTAATAAGGTCTTTGCAGTTCTCATCATCAAATCAGAAAATATTGCAGCATAGCATGTTTCCCAATCCCCCGAAACACTTTGGTGTCTATCACATAGTGTTTAAGTTTAAAAGCGAGAACGTCGTGGTCAGCTACGTTAAAGATCTTCGAGAGGTTTAAAAAAAGAACAGCAATAGGCCACTGGCACTCGTTAGTGCCAACACTGTACTGGTTTATCAGCTGGATCGTCGACTGCAGAACACAGCCTATGCTATTAAGGGGTTATTTGCCATGATCCCCACGCTTGGCCGGCGGCTTGGGGATCGCAATGTAAGATGGCAGTCTTTAGAAGGCGCAACTGCCCACCTTCCAGTATTTTTCCCTTAGTTGCCTCTTACGACACCCACGGGAAGATATGAGGTGGTGCAATTCTAATCCGGCACCCCACTGGGGACACAGTGCCAACGCACAGCGAACCAATTACTGGTTGATGAACCTCGAACTCATTCTATTCTCAGATATTTTTGCCACATCAGGCATAATGGAAACTGCTATATGCAGCTGACGTTCGTTAGTGTAAACCTTCAACGAATTACTGGATATCTGAGAAGTCAGTTGTTGATGGCAATAAATCTTAATACCACGAACATTTTCTGTATTTAAGTATTTTTGCCATATTAGCTATAATAGAAACAGAAATAGACTGCCAGCCCTCGCGAATGTCAAATGTCAACACAGTGAACCACTTACTGGCTATCCAAAAGTTCACTTTTTGATGCCAATAAATCTCTGGACTTCGAACTCATTCTATTTTCAAATACTTTTTGCTACCTCAAATATAATGGAAAGACGATACACACATATCGTATGTTTGCTTAATGTGCAGCAGCCTTATTATCTTATTGAACTCACGTCAATGAGTGATTAGCCTCTTTTTACGAGCATCCAATGAAGTGATATGAACAATTTCCTCATAAATATCTCATGCATAGTTGTCCCCTCAATTTTTTTCATAGTTAATTTATTAGAAACAATCATCGTTAAGAAGTTTTTTATTGTTTCGTTTAAACTAGCTCTTAGTAATAATTTTAGATTATCCGCAACTTATTACATATTGACAACTCATTTAAATAGGTGAAATAGCTTCGTGTAGCCTCGGGCAAGATCGGAGTGCTTCAGAGGGCTTCGGGATTTCTCGGGAACTTTCGAGAAAGATCGTGTGATAGCTATCCATCATAGACGGTAACGACCTCTATGCAAAACGTTGACAGTACTGTCAGTTCACAGAGTAACTTTACAGTGCTGTGTACAGGCTGTTTCTGTTCAACCAAAAGATCTCACTTATGTCGGTTCGTAAAATATATGTGAATAACAATACAGTATAAAAATATTGTAAAACGTTTTGGCTTCACAGAGAAATGGAAAGAAAGAGGAATTCTAATGAAAATCAAAAATGAAGCATCCAATTTTATGTAAGACACAACTCACTCACACAAACGTATCCAAATTCGGCCAATTTTGACCTCATTCTCGTTAGACCGCCGCACATTACACACGTCCCACAACGGAATAGATAAACTAAAAATGCCCACTTGCGTATTAAAACACTGCAAAAACAAAACATATTCAGTGAAGAAAAGTTATCTGAAATTACTTTTCACACGTAGGTATTGAATTTAATGTACTTTCTTTAATATTATAAGTACTACGCAATTTAGGTTATAACTTCGAACCAAAATGTAAACAATGCGATCTGCGTAAAGTGTTGCCAGACATACATTTTAGGTTGTTTCCAAAAGTGTGCAGTTTTTAATAGTCGGTTCGTGAAGCAGTAACATTATATACTTTATATCTAAACAAGCGTATGTTTATTAGGAAAATCTAGGGATTATCTTATCTTATGGTGGAAATCACCAGTAAAGAGTTTTGCAATTAATCATGTTTTAGTTAAATTTAATTTATTATATTAATAGTGCAATACCTTTATTATAACTGCAACTATAGTAGTTAGATAATTCGACCAAGCAATTTGATACTTCTTATAAAAGTTTGCAGAAATAAAAGTTATTACAAAAGGTAGGTATATCATTGTCCCACTGAGGGGCAAAAGCCTACATTTTGATGACTTACGAAGAAAATAATCGACCAAGAGCGTGTCAGAACATTCATATGATATGCTCTCGTCGCAGATGCCGTAGATAAATAGAATACTATTTGACGAGTATTGTTGGTTATTTATTTTATTTACTATTTCTCAAAATTTAACAGTTATAAACCAAAAGTATTTTGGGAAAATCGATGTTCAAACCAATTTTCGTTTGATATTTTAGTATAATCTATTTCTGTGGTTAATAATGAAATTCTAGGTCTAAAAGTTAGAAACATCTACTAGCCTACCAAAACATTAACACGAAAGTGGTTAATTAGCAGTATTTTTTAAAACACTCCCGTGATACTTGTTGTGTTATTGTTGTTAATAATTTCTAATTTCCAATAACGAGTGCTTATGTAGATGATTGGATATCAGCGGTTATGAATAATGAACGAAAAACGAATCATAACAAAAAACATGAAATGTATCAAAACTAGACGTCTACCTAAATAGGTACGTAAATTAACTGTTTGTTGAGGTTATTTCTCCCTTTTTTGTTATTAACATTATAGCCAGTTTAGTTTTTTTAATTACTTTTATTCATGCATTTTTTAGTATTTACTAGTAATGTTTGCAACTAAAAATGTTTATCACAAATCTTCACTGGGTGATTCCTTTAATTTTCAAACACACTTCACTACTGTTGTTAGTGTAACATCCAATTTTTGCAGTATTAAGTTTGACATATCCTTTAATTACATAATATAAGTAATAAACCTACCGAATTTCGTTCAAATTCGCCCAGTAGTTTGTACAGTGTCATTGTCAAATTTCTAAATTTAAAAATGTTTATATCTTGAATACTACTGAACTGATTTCAATAAAAATTACAGTAACTCCTAAGTTGTAAGTCTTTTATTAAATGAAATAAGAATTTTGCAATACAATTTCTGGTTTCTGCGAAATACGTGGACAAACATACATATATAGTAACATACATCCAACTACGTGGCGAGTAGTTTTCTTTTCAACCACGGCACCTACGACGAAACCATACCATATACGCAACCTAACACGCCTTTGGTCAATTATTTATTGTCCTAGAGAACGTAAAGTCTAGAATATCTTAAAAAAAATTGTTAAACATATTAAACAATAATTGTGAAGATTGTGCAATATTATAATAATATTGCAGACTATAAATAATATTATGTAAATGCCAAGTATTCTTACGAACAGATTTTGCTGTATATCTCCAAAATTTTTCTCCCATAAATCCTCCAATTTAGTTATTTTCGCCTTCATATGGCAACACTTCTATCGCACACATGTATAATAGTGTGGCTTCAGTTTGATGTTTTACGAGCCTCCGTCTTATTCTATTTTGTCAGAGTTTGGCTTGTAGTCGACTGACTGCCTGACTTCAACCTTCAAAATAATGTAAGGTACATTATTTTGAAGGTTGAAGTCAGACAGTATTCATCCCTTAACGCAATTTAAGTTTATTATTTTATTTTACAAAAGACTCAATTATTTAAATTGAAAATAGTTGACTCTGAAGGTTATATTTTTTTGATATTCACACAAGGTTATATTCTGTTATTGAAATTTATACCTTAAAGGAATATCAGAAATATTATTATATATAAATTTCATAAACCATTTAAATGTCATATTTTTGAATTATATAACAATCATCTATATTCGATTCAAGCCTAACAGGGATGTTAAGCACATTAATTACCTATACACAACTTGAATTGTGATTTTGTATGTAATAGTATGAAGCAATGATAATCGAGCCGTAATAACTATGGACTGGCGTGCCGCAGGTCCCACCGTCGCGCCGGCTTGAGCTTCATGTTGGTAGGGCGTTTTGCCAATGCTCGCCTGGCTAGCTACCACCCTCAAGTAGAAGATCTGACGCCAAGCACCTAACAGTGTTTCCCGGCAGCAGTCCTTGAGAACCAGGAAAATTACAAGCACATTAGACTTAAACACTGTATGTCTAAGTGTGATGGGCGCAGTGCAATTTGTCACTAGTAATGAAATGCATGTTGCAGTTGTAGGCAGAGGTTAGTCAGCTTAACATAAGGTGGGCCCCGTGCTTGTTACGTCGCAATCTCATACAAAAAGTAAAAAAAAACTTGTTTGCTCATTAATAGATAATCTATGGTTCGGTTTTCAATTGCATCTAATTTAAAAAGTTTAAAACAAAGTTGTAACAACTCTATAAATATCGAGATATGACGTTTACTGTTTTATTTAAATTCTATACATACCTCTGGATCATTATTTACTGTTTTGCCTCAGGGTAAAGTATGAGCAGGGTCAAAAGATGCCACGACCAAAACCACTAGTTGACCGGTTAATGTGCTCTTTTTATTTATAAAAAAAAACATGATTGTAGGTAATTAGCTATGGCGCTTTACTCTCATCACTGTGCTCTAAAAGCACATATAGTGGAGCTTGCGCAGTCGTTCTTACCCCATGAACTAAGCAAACATTCTCTGCACTTTTTACTTAGATGTGTGAATGGCACTTACTATTAATTAATAGATGAATAGAAACAGGCGTTACTTTAATAATAAGGATTTTAGTACATTTTTGTGCGCTCGAAGAGTTAAGACCTCCTGATGATGCTTCTTGTTGAAGCAAAACGCGTCGAATATTCTTCCGGTTTAACTGCGTGGCGTTTGTGACATCACTTCTGCTTAAGATGAAAATTAGGCGGGATTGTCACTAGATATATGTCTTAAATGTTTTACTAAAATATTAATTCAATGTTTTCTTTAAATATTTTAAAATAAAATTTATTGTTTGTAGTAACAACGCAAGTTGGACTATAGATGTCGCTCCATCCCATTACGATGGTTGAAGAATGAGAGCAAGAATTACAGTTATGAGTCATTGTGTCATGTTAGCTCAATTGGTTAGAGCATACCCCGGCTAAAGGGGTGGATGGACGCGGGTTCGAATCCCGCACATGACTATAATTTTTTCTCTCATAAATTTGTAATTTTGTAATGTAATTCGCTTAGCAGGCGTCATTGCAAACTTAACAATATTAAAATATTGTTATTTTGCACTTACTACTGATCGCTTCAGTGCTTCGGAGGGCTTTTAAAGCCTCAGTTGTTAGAGTCCGATATTAGACGTTAGGCTTTTGAAAACTCGTTCACTTTGTATGGTGGTAGGGCATTTTCCGAATGCCTGGCTTGCTATCACCCTTAATATACTGTTATTAACTTTCACCAAATCATTGCTTATAATGTACGAACATCTGCTTGTAGCATGATATTCTATAAGAAGAATATAGAAGCTGGCATTATTGTACAGTGAAAATAAGCAGTGAGAACAGTGAGAACTTCGATCGCTTGATCTAGTCTAAAAATTATTTCATGGCTTCGTTATTAGTATGCATAGACTAATTCCTAATAACATGTTAATCGTTTTAAACCTGAATATTATTTAAACAGAATTTAACTCAAGTTGTTATGTTGCAATAACTAAGCGCCCGTAAGGTACCGGGCTATAATGTCCCCCCATCTCTACCCGTGGGTGTTCTAAAAGGCGACTATGGGTAAAATACCAGAAGTTAGGCAGAAGGTCCTTTTTATTCTGAGTAGAAGAGCCTTCTAAGGAACTGCTATCTTACAGTGCGATTCCTAAGATGCCTGTCAAGCGTGGGGATTATGGCAAACCGCCCTTTAATGGGGGGAGGCTGAGTAATACAGTACAGTAATTACACACTTATCTTATGTTCTTTGCGCTTGCTTATAAATATGATGTTTTGAATTAGCAGTAATATTAAATAGTTCGATTTATGTATAAAAAAATATTATATTATAATTATTCTAACAAATATTTAAACTATATTCATTGATAAGTTAATTTCGATAAGAGATACACGATAATTTCGCTAAAATTAAGTACTTTATGCACAACCAGACTTAAGAAATGCAACCTAACCCTGGTGGAACAATTTTCTACATGTCTCGCTTTTGTACTTATATAAATCATCTTCAGGACTCATTCACTCTTTGAGCCACCCGAGATCGTGACTACACAAATACCTACATGTATATTTTTTTTTCTCCGTTTAATAATTTTTAATATCAACATAACCTAGGTAATATTAGATTACTTTTATGTAATGCAATACTAGCGGCCTGCCCGGGAATCGCATGGGTAATTAATTAAATAAATCATACCATCATAATAAAATTTTCAACTTTTTTGAAAATATTCTATAGCCTATGCTCATCAAGGATAATATAGGATTCTACTGGTGAAATAATTTTTAAATCGTTACATACAAAAATACAAATGTTTTGTCCTTATAATATTAGTATATATATATCAATATCTATAGCTTTTCTCTAAAAATATTGAGACATTAGACGTCGCTATAAATATATATTTTAGAAATATCAAAAGTGCACATAAATACAGCTCAAATTAAGATATGCCTCGTTTCACCATCATTAAAGCTCAAATGCTTACGTTCAATATTTACAGACCAATTACTTTATGGTAGGTACTTTATTTATATACGCGTAAAATAATGATTCATCGTTTTACACCTTCGTTAGTGTCACACTGGTAGTATTTCAGATGTTGGTAAAGTGTCATTAGTAGTAAGGATTACTGTTAGTCGTATGGTTGTTAGTGACTACATAATTTATGCTTTAACTTATAAACGTTTCTTAATCCCTGGTACCGTTATCATATATCATCATTACCATATTATAGCTCGCTATATATATATATAATAGCTCGATGGGGTACTTGGTGATGCCGCTAGCTACCACCCTCAAGTAGATAATCTGTCGTCAAGCTCCTTACAGTGTGTTCAAGCAGCTGCTCTTAATAGACAGTAATTTCTTGGTTAGCCTGAACAACATCTTCGACCACATCACGTAACATTAGGTAAAAAAGTGGTCAAAGACTATCCAGCTTTAAAAAAAGTACTATTCCTGCCATAGTAAGAAAAGCTTTCTTAGGCGCCTACTTACTACTATTTATCACGAACCGGTTACAGCTCGGCAGTTTTTCTACTTTCGCACCAGGATGCGAAAGTAGAAAAAAGATTGACCATCCTGTATGGCAGTCATATCCATTGGACCAGATTTTATTCAAGAATAGCTATATAGTAAGTTCTAAACAAGCGTATTTTTGGTGGTCGTTGACGAAATAAATGTTTGCTTGGCAATGCATTGAGTTTGTTATAACAAGTGTCAGCTACAATTCTGGCATTAATCCTATCGAGGCTTGATTCGCGGCGGAGAAATACAGCATTTTAATTTAAGCCAGATTGTTAATTAGCCACTACTATCAACTTTGGGGCTCAAGTAGAACATTTGCCACACTGTATCTGGATCTGGTTTACGGCAGCTGCTCTCAAAGACAGCTATTTTAGGTCTTATCTCCTATTTCTTTTTAGGCCTTACCTTCCAATAAGTGAAATATTTGTCAAACATTATGGTATAATACTCATTAAAACATATATGAATATATTAAACAAATAATAAAATGAATATATTATTCCACAAAATTTGGATCATATACTTACATCCAAATTTTGTTGAAATCCATGGAACTATGTCAACCCTTTCAGGAAATAGGGGTATAATGTACGTATGACTTTTACTGACACTTTTTTTCAATTAAAACCATGAAAACGCCACTAGGAATGATTATTTGGCACGTGAAAAAATGATTTAGTCGCAAAACATATACCAAACCCATCTACTTGAAGAGCTGTAATTTTTGCACCACTTGATCCAAAAGTATGGCAAAATTACAGGTTACGCATAAAAATGCATATCTTGTTATATTTTACTGACTATTAGACCTTATATACACAGATTTTAAACATCAATAAACTATTTTCAACCTTAAAATGACCACTAACTCAAATCACGATCAGCAGCTACCGATTATCGTATTCTCACAATTGTATCTTTGAAACTCGTGATCAAACTGTGGTTGTACCATGGGAAATTCAATCAAATCAACTATTTTAATGGCCTTCCGATCACTGGCAATCAATATCATTATATCCACTGGAGTACGCTGTCATTAAGAGTACAATTTTGTTTTGTTTTCATTGTATAACAGATGATAATTGGCACGTTTGATGTTCACACGAATATACGGCGGAGATATTGGCTGGTAGAAATTTTTGATAGAGTAAGAAAGAAAAACAGATGTTAGGGTGCTTTTCCATCCACTGCTCTGCCAGGAATCGAAGTGGTTAGAGAAAAAATATACGCATTAACAAATCATTAGAGCCGAAAGGAATAGGCATTCGGCACGAAATCGGAGGACGCAGGTTCGATACATGTCCGGAACTAAAAAAAAATGTCCAATAATTTGTAAATGTAATTTTTGCTCAGCACGCGATTCTACTTGTAATCATATTTGGAACTCCACCTAAACGTTTGCTAAACAAAAGAAGATCCCATGAATACATCATAAAGATGGAAACGGGGACTTTTTCTCACCAGCCGCTTGTATACTGCTTCAGTTCTGGTAGAAATACACTCTCTTGTCTCAAAATGTCAAACAAAGTTACGTCGAAGCAGTCGTGGCATGAAAAGGGGTCTGTTTGTGTCAATCTAAATTTGCGATTACAGGACACAACTATGCTTAAGGCTTGGGAATCTTGGGAGCACTTCAATAACCTCGAAACACTGATTATATGGGCGAGCGCAGGATGGTAAAGATACATTTTTAAGAATTAAACGCATTTTTAATTTACTATAAAATACCATTTGTTGCAAAAATTTTTTTTTTTTTTTTAGGGAGGACATAGATGCTGGCTACCGCCTGTGCGGTCGTCCAGCTCCACCGGGTTTTGGGCGAGGGCCTGGCCCTACAATAGCCCGGGAGGGAGAAGTGCCGAAGGCACTTCTCCCGAGACGGGCGTAGAAGGCGAAAAGCGCTTTCTACCTCCGTCTCCTGCGGACGCCGAAAACGTACCGCTATTATAGGAGGGGTTGACAGCGAGCTCAAGGGCACCACTGTGGTTCGGACCTCGGCTTGTCTCGCTGTCGAGAGACATGGGGGGGATCGGAGCAAAATGCCTCTGTGCAACTGCAGTGTTGCACAATTGGGCCCTACTGAATAATACTCTTTGACTATTTGGAGAGCAATTTATCGTGACCTTGTTTTTGCCTCGAGCTCGCCGGCGAGCTCGGTGTTTGATTGTGTGACCTCTGATTACCTCACACCTGGGGATTTTACCTCGACGACTTGCGGATAACGCTAAAGCTGCCAACGTAATGGCTGCGATGGGGTCATCCGGGTCGTCTAATACCTGCCGTGGTCGGCGACGGGGGGGTTTGAAGAATGGGATAGAAGAGGCGGTCGAGTAGTTCGATGCCTGGACAACCAATGGGTTCGAGTGGTGGGGCGCTCGATCAAAGTATCGGCGGGCGCAGTCCTTATTGAACTGCGCTAAAGAGGGAAGGTTTAGGTCGCAATGCAACTCGGTGTTCCGGATATACCACGGAGCGCCGGTTGCACTACGAAGAAAACGGTTTTGAATGACTTGAAGCTTATGGAGATGGGCCTCACTAGCATGACTAAACACTACTGATGCGTAAGTCATGATGGGGCGGATGCAGGCAGTGTAAAGTGTCTTCTTATTTCTAAGAGACATTTTACTCTCTTTGCGAATCAGGGGACCAAGGCGACCCATTACAAAGGCCGCTCTGTTACGGACGGTTGTTATATGATCGCTAAAGGTGAGATTCCGATCAAGGGTGACTCCGAGATATTTTGTTTTACTAACCCAGGGGATGGGTTGGTCGAACAAAGTTATAGGTTGCGGGTAACGGGGGCGGCCCTTCTCAGTAAAGTACATAGCTGCACTTTTAACTGGGTTGACCGCGATGCGCCATTTACGGAACCAGTCACCGATCTCGGTGATGGCCCGTTGGAGGGCGGGAATGGACTTTCTACTGATTTGCCACCCAGTGGTATAAATAGCGGTATCATCCGCGTATTGGGCTAGTAGGACGTTAGGCTGAGAGCGTGGGATGTCACTGGTATACAGCGCGAAAAGAATGGGTGATAGCACGGAGCCCTGAGGGACTCCGGCTCTGACTGGGTGGGGGGAGGAGAGGGTGCCTTCCACGCGATAGCGAAAGCTTCTGGCTTTAAGGAAGTCTTGTAGGATGAGCACAAGACGTTCTGGCACGCCAAATTGGTATAGCTTGTAAATCAAGCCATTGTGCCAGACTTTGTCAAAAGCTTTCGCTACGTCGAGGAAGACTGCTAGCGTTGTCTGGGGTTTGGGGTACTTGTTAAAGCCCTCAATGATGTGCTCCGTGAGGCGGTGCACCTGTTGGACGCATGAGTGTCCGGGTCTGAAGCCAAACTGCTCATCTGGGATAAGGTGGTGTTCCTTAGCATGGGACTGGAGACGGTTTGCAAGTAACCGCTCGTAAAGTTTGCCTAAGGCACTGAGGAGGCTGATGGGGTGGTAACTGGTGGGGTCAGATGAGCTTTTGCCTGGTTTGTGAATGCCAATGACATTTGCACATTTCCAGGTGTCTGGGAATAAGCAGTGGCTCATAGCAGCATTGAAGATGCTGACTAGGAGATGGATGAGAGGAGGAGAGAGGGTTTTAAGAACCCTGTTGGAGATGCCATCGGCACCGGGGGATTTGCGCGGTCGGAGGGCCTTGATCAGTCTCGCCACCTCAGCGTAAGTCGCTAAGGTGATTGGTGGGAGTTCAGAGGTGACCACAGAGCTTTTACGTTCGACTTCAGCATCCACCGAATCGAGGTGAGCTTGGTCAACGTGATCTACGTTAGGGGAACACTGAGCCTCTAGGCTATCAGCTAGGCACTCAGCTTTGTCTTCGTCAAAGAACGCTGGGACTAGTGGGACTGGTCTGTATAAGGGAGGCATGTCGTTGTAGTTACTTCCTTTCATACCTCGCGCCAAGTCCCAATAAGCCTGGTGGCTTGGCACGAGGTTTGAAAGTTTGTCACCCCATTGTTGATCACGCAACTCAGACATGCGACTTTGAACCATGCGTTCAAAGTGGCGTTTCTTAGTTTTGTTCTCTTTACTGGGGTAAGAGTCGTAATGTCGGGTCACTGCTTTACTTTCCGTCACTAATCGTCTCACATCCGCTGGAATGACAAGGCGCCGGTCGTCCGGCACCATGACCTCCTTTGCGGATGCACCTACTACGGTGGAGAGGTGATTAGTGAACAAATCGATCGCAAGGGTTACGTCATCTTTAGTCAGGATGTCGTCAGGGATCTTGTCAAGGTCCGGTGAACTGATAGCTTTTAGGGCAACGCCTAATTGCTTCCAGTTCACTATCGTCTTAGTGGGGCGGGGGAGGTCTGTTGTTGGGTCGGGACCTAGTCGCAGTATAATGGGTCGGTGGTCAGAGTGAAGCTCGTGAACCACTTCTATGGAGCGTAACTGGAGTGTTACGCCTCTGAGTAGTGCCATGTCAAGCAAGTCAGGTCGAAAGTCTTCCGTATGAGGGTAGTGAGTGGGCTCAGTGGGCGCAATTATGTCAAAATTAAGTTCTGCGACTAGTTTTTCAAGTGCAATGCCTCTGGGATTGTTGACGTTACAATTCCATAGGATGTGCTTACTATTGAAGTCGCCAATCAGAAGGACGGCGCTTCCTAATGAGAACAATGCTTCTAAGTCAGCTCGGACGATCGGCTTTTGACAAGCTTGGTAACAGGACGCTATGACTATAGGTTGATGACCAGTCATAGCTAGGAGGCAACAAGATGCTTCCATATTAACAAGAGTCGGGGTAGGTAGGGGGATGCAGTGCAGGGACCTTTTGTAATAGATAAGAGTGCCTCCCCCACGGGAGTTCACTCTATCATCACGTACCGTTCTGTAATTGGCAAACCTAGGGTTCGCCTTCCCCGGTTTTAGAAGGGTCTCCTGCACGCATATAATGTCGATAAGGTGGGTGCAGCAAAAGTCGTGGACAAGGTCACGTTGTCTAAAGAAACCGTTAGCGTTGAATGACGCTAACGAAACTGAGCGCGGTTTCGTGCGTGCGGTTGTACTACCCATAGTGGTTGTACTGGGGAGGGGCCTGGGGAACGAAGCGCTTAAGGGCGCTAAGTAAATTCGCGTGTTCCAATGTATATTGGATCACGTCCGCTGGGGATTGAGCGAAGTGCATCTTGTGCGCTAGCTCGCGGACTTCGTTGATGTCAATAGACATCGCCAGGTCGCTGACTAGTTTGATGTCCTCTTGAAGAGAGGCATCCATCAGCGGCATGGGTGGGGCTTGTGGCCGAGGAATGGCGCGGGGAGGAGGGGCGCGAACGGAGTTGGCAACGGGTGCCGGGAGCGCGGGGCGAGCCGGGGCCGGTGCGCGGGCAGGGGCCGGGGCGCGGGCGGGAGCGGGTGCGGGCGCGCGGGCCGGGGCGCGGGCGGGAGTGATGGTCTTTACCATACTGGGTGGTTTAGACCATGCGTTACGGGCGGGGAGCGGCGCGGGTATTACCTGTGAAGCAGGTATTACCGACAGCTTAGGGCTGACCCGTTGGTAACGGTCATGTGAGGGACGGGTCGGCCTATGCCTTGCCACCCTGTGGTTTATGCGTGGTGCTTTTGGGCAGCCGCGGTAATTCGCGGTATGTCCTTGAGCACCGCATAGAACGCAGCTGGGTGGGTCCGGCGAGTCCCGAGTGCGAGTGCACGCCGCTGTCGCGTGATCGCCTAGGCACTTGACGCACCTAGCGCGAGCGAAACAGAAGCGGGAGGCGTGACCGTACAATTGGCAGTTGTGACACTGCGAGGGACTTCCATTTTTAAATGGGGCTTGTACGTCTAACCCAGAGAGGCCGCAGACCTTTTTTAAATTAAAAATGGCCTTGCCCTCTGGTGTACGGTCTAGTACTACGAGTACTAGGTCATATGGACTGCGGTCCTTCCCGCTGTACATGCGGTGAACCGCATGCACTGGGAAGTCTTGTGCTTTAAGGTCGTCACATACCGCATCGGTATGTATCTCCTTAGGCACACCGCGAATCACAACGCGAAGGACTTTCTCCTCTTCGAGCGCATAAGTGTGAAAACTTATGCTCTCTTTACGGAGGAGCTTTGTTAGCGCTCTGTGGTCGCTACTAGTGGGCACTTGGACTTTAATGCCCTGCTGCGTGGAGCGGGCATTAGTATAATGGATCCCACGATCCGAAACTAAGCGGGACAGCATGTCCCATTTGCTTTTGTCCTGAATGAACAAAGGCGGAGGCGGTTTTTCGCGACGTGCGCTCGCGTCCTGAGGGGACGCGGCGGTTGAAACCGGAGCGGAGGGAGGAGACGCGGGGCGCGGGGCGG
This sequence comes from Plagodis dolabraria, assembly GCA_963854805.1. NCBI lineage: Eukaryota > Metazoa > Arthropoda > Insecta > Lepidoptera > Geometridae > Plagodis > Plagodis dolabraria. The sequence goes on along the minus strand of OY978457.1, from coordinate 19,403,876 downwards.
GGGTCGGTTTTTTGCCGGAGGCGGGGGCCTTTGCGGGTGCCTTGGCGGGAGGGGCGGAAGTGGCGCAACTAGCGGCTTTGGGCGCGCGCTTGCGTTTGCGATCTACGACGGTGTAACCGTCGTTATCGGAATCAGAGTCCGTGCGTGAGGCGCCGGCCTGATCTACCTCCATGTCCGTTTCGGATTCCGAAACGGTCTCGACAATGGCGAAGGAGGGACGGGTACTCGCTGACCTCCCGATCGGTGAGCGAGAGCGAGACCGTTCACGGGGAGGGGCTGCCACCGTGCGTCTATTGTCGGGCCCGGGAGCGGGCGAAGTAGGGCTATCCTCTGAATAGGATCGGGTCAAGGGAGGAACGCTGGCCTCCGGGTTTGAAGTCCCGGAGGGAGCGATGAGAGTGTCCGTGAGGCGGGCATTCTCTTCCTCTTCAAGCAGTTGCATATGTGCAACGTATAGATCGGGGTGGCGGAGGGCGAAGGTCTGAAGGACCTGCACCTCACCGTTAGAGGGACGGGACTGCATCCTGAGGGGAATACTCAGGACGCCCTATCAAGGGTTTGAATTCCCTCACACACCTTGTGAGCTCACTGTGTGAGAGGGAGTGTGTACCTAGGGTGTGCCCTAGTTGTGTACCCTCTCCGAGCTTTTTTCTCGGCGGAGAGGGGTGCTCCTAAGCGCTACTCCGGGGTTGACTAGGGGCGACCCCAAGGCCAGTAATCCCGGAGCCCAGCTTGCTTCGGCTGACCCGTGAAGCGGGAAAGGCCACGGTGCAAGGTTAAACCAAAACAACAACAGTGGCCGTTGTCACCGTAGGGTGTCACACTGCGACCGCAGCAAATGGCGGATTTGATCGTTCAGACGGGTTTGGCTGACGCTACCCCACGCCTGAACGACGTCGCTTAACAGCACAAAGTGTGTTGTTACGCGACTGTTACTATGTTGTGTCGGGTAGTAAAGTGGTGAAATGCGCACCGAAAAGTGCGGTCAAAACAAGACCACCAGCCCGATATGATGTTGTTCGTCCGAAACAAGGGACTTGGGTAGGTGGTAATGCCTGACGTCTTAGAGCGCCTCTGCGCGCCGGCACGGCGAGCTCGTAGCTCACGTTGCACGGCGGTCGGTGGCTGCTCAGCTTCTGCACAGAAAACAAAACTTCGTCAGGACTGCGTATTCCAAGGCACTGGTCTGCAACTAGCGTCGGAACGATGACCCGAGTGAGACGGCAATAGTGCGGGGACTATTGCGGTCTCACTGGGAGATACTGGCGGAGCTGTAGACAGGTGTGCACGGCGTGGCGGCACAGGTCGGAATCATGAGAAAAAGTGTTGCAAAAAGTGCGGTGCCGATTTATAGGCGACAGTAGGACTAACCTATTGGCTGTCATTTCTACGACAATCAAGACCAGGCCACGGCCAATTAAAGCGAACAGTTCCTTTACGTAAAGTTTTTTCTCTTAGGTACTTCTTCAAGTCATTCTGTTAGTGATCGATCACAGATGTCACATCATCCCTTCTTATAACTTGCTTAGCCATTTTGAATCAGTAGCCTAATTTGCCTACCTGAATTGTTCTTCAAGTTTCTTCCATATAGTTGCAATGGAGAACTCAAAAATAAACGATTAAAATTATATTGCAATAACTTTTTAAAGTGTGGTGGCTTTTAATCTTAGAGAAGCGTTGAAAATAACTAAATAGTAATCAAGTGAACAAACCCGGGTAACATACAGAAATCGAGACTGCAACTCCTGCATTTAATCACTTCGAGAACGAGCTGTTTCTACTTAGAATATATATTCTTACTAGATATGGGCCGTATCTACGTACCATCAGTGGGCGTACCCCACCAGTGAAATGTTGCACATTTCCCCTTGTTACAGTGCCTAGCCGCTGTGACGGGAGCAGTACCGTATCTAGTATCTAGATCTAAGCTTATAATTATCTGAGTTCACCTTAATTAGATGTTAGACAAAATGGAATAAACAAGTTAGCAGAGATGGCAAAATACTTGTATTTGTATTTGTATTTTTTTCTGGCTGCTAATCCAACGTGACATATGACTCATGATTCTAATTTGTCCTTTCATTCTTAACCATCGTATGGAAATAGACTGTAATTTTTACACTCGTTGTAATTTTGTAATGTAAGATGCGGAGCATGCAATATTGCAAACATATAAATTTGGTATTAAAGTATTTATTTATTTATTATAATAATAATAATTTATTTATAATAATTTATTTAATATTTTATTATATTTATTTATTTTAGTATTATATTATTATTGGTATTTTCCAAAACCTATCTGAGCGCTTGGTCGATGCGACGCGTGATCAAAATGCTGGCACATATTTGGCTCAACGAATAAGCATTGCAATTCAACGGGGCAATGCTGCCAGCATGCTGGGCACGCTGCCAACTGGGAGTGGGCTGGAGCATTTGGACTGCCTATGAGTCTGCTATGACTTATAGGTGTCTAAATGCTTTTATTGTAGTAGCTGTAGTGTTGTATATAGTTCATAGTATTTTGTTTAATAAAGGCATACCGCCGGTAATAAAAAAGGTATTAAAGTAAGTTTTTTTTAGTATCAGTTAAGTTTCCGTTTGGACATGGATATATTTTGGAAATCTATATTAACTGCTTATTGGCCTGAAACTGCAGCAGCCTTAAGGATTCACAACACTAGTTCCGTGGTAGTATTAAAACAGATTAAAAAATATGTATCTTTACAAAATTTCAACGAAAAGAAAAAATATTTCTACAAGAAGGATTTTTCCTTTTAAATACATATTTAATTTTGTATACATAATTATGTAAGCACAATATTTGCTTACCAGGAAATGTAAAAAAAAAAATTAATTATGTGGTTTTTTTATAAGAGCGAACAAGCGTGAACTATCTTTTTGCTATACAATTCTGCAAACGTGTTATTTGGAATTAGTACTTGCACTGAATCTATACCTGAGAACGCAACGGAAACTTAGATTGAAAAATACAATCATGAGCCTAATTAAGTTCCCAGAGGTACGAGACACAAAATAATTTCACGGCAGCCACCGAGCAAATAAAACAGATTAAATATTATAGTGAATAAGTGTTTACGCACAAATATTTTACCGTGATGGGAAGCGCTTTCGTGAGCAAACGGGTCTGTAACTAGATTAAGAAAAGCGTTATCTAATTCTTCGGTTATGAAAAAATTAGGAGTTCTCTTCTACGAGGTACTCTTTAAATAGGAAATAATATATTGTAATAGGTAATCACTTCTGTTATTTGAAAGAAATTATGTACGACTATTAAAGCCAAATACAATAAGCAACATGTAACTGTACTTAAGAAATGTTCTTCGTCCTTCCTCAAAACCATTAGCTACATGCAACATACCACCAGATTCCTGCCATCATTTTCATACCATCATAACAGCCTGAGGCCATACACCGCCACAAAACCCCCTCGTGTGATGTTGCGTGTCAACACAAGTAGCCGAATAACACGCGATCTATAAAGTATTGATAAAGCGCTGCTTTACAAGACTAATGATCTTTTATATGCTTCGGTTTATTGATTCGATTGAGACATCCCTAAAGGACTATATAAAATAATGCAGTAAGTCAACATCTCGATACTTTTGTGTTTAAAGCATAGCTATTTTATTTCATCAATGTAATCCAATGTCTAAAAATTTCAGCACTGTAAATAGTTTTTTTTTTCTTTTTATCAATTATTATCAATTGATTTTATTCGGAAGTAAATCTCTATGTTCATTGCTTTAAAATTTGAATTCATGTCATGCCTTAAACTTGAAGTAAATTGTTATGAAATTCGTCATTTGCATCAATTGTATGATGAAATAAAATCATATTTTCATCACCGCTTCCATCTGAGTCCAATAAAACCAAAGTCGAGACAAAAATAGCTGCCTCCTTCAAATAAAAATAACTTTCAAAATACTCTTTCCACGTTTATATTTTAGACTGTATTTCGTCTCTGAGCTGTGAATTTTACTTATTAATTTGACCTCTGGCTGAACGAACGGATTTCAGGAAATTGTGTTATGACCTAAATCCTCAGATCTTTTATCAAGCTACTTGTTTCATCTTCTATCTTTCGAAGCAGTGATGGCTCAGTGACATTTGCTATGGGCTGCCGCGTTCGAATCTCGCCGCAGGCTTGAGCTTCACCGCATGGTGGAACGGCACGCCTATCTAGCGTTAACCCTCGAGTAGAAAATGTGTCGCCAAGCACCTAAAAATGTATTCCGACAGCAGTCGTTGAGAGCCAAGTCCTTGAAATTACAGACACATTAGACTTATCAACTCCATATGTCTCAAGGTGGCGGGTCCACTGCAATTCGTGACTTGTGAATGCATCTGTTATAGGCAGAGTTAAGTCCACTTAACATTAGGTGGGCCTCGAGCTTGTTCCGTCACATTAAAATAAAAAATAAAAAAATAAATCTAACGCCTTGTTCTATGTTCATTGTACACACCCCCTGGTGGATATTTTATCCCACCAAGCATTCTATTCCTTACCATATTTTACCTCCTACTCGCATGATATACATTAGAAGGCACATTCACTAAATCTTCTTTACACGATTTCTATAATTCCTCAACCCTACAGATATTGATCTAACCATTCCGCCATTTAACTAAATATATGTTAATCTTCATCTTCTTTTAAAATATTTTCTCCTTTTATTCATTACAGTTCAGTTGATGGTTCTCCGTATGAACTAAGCTTTAATTTACAAGCCTGCAAATAAATCGTAAGTTCTCATGTAATTTTATTATTGAAATTACTGCTTCGTCTCCGAAAATCCATGGCTACTATGTTTTTAAGTCTTATGTCTTAGAGGAGAGCCTTTTGGTATCAACCGTTCACAATATAACTTTTTGGTTGATATACTCAAGTTTATTTACTGTTTGAAGACGATATTGTGTTCAAAAAAGTTGCGATTATTAAGTGGGGACAAGCACGCGATCGCGTCTTTGGGTTAATTCAATTTCATAAAAGCAAATTGCGATTAATGTGAGAATATTTATCTCGACAAACTTAATAAAAAGCTTGAGATATTTTCAGAGTATAAAATGGTACAATACATAAAGTTTTACTTTCATACAACAACTGGGAATGCAATTTGTTACAAGCTTCTTTATGCGTTTTTTATTGTCAAATATGAGATTGACAAATCAGCACTGTTGTAGTATACCTATTTTCTTACGAAGCTTGATGAAATGATATGGATCCCGGATGTTTTACCAATTTAACACATGAATCATTCACAACGTCCGAAGTTGATCAAAAACCTTCCCTATTACGGAGATTTGCCATAGTACGACTTTGGCATAGCAGCTACGAATAACAACATAGCAGTGTAAAATGGAAATCATTCGAAGGCGCTGCTGCCTACCCGGTATTTTTCCCTGTGTAAACTCATGTATGTGTATGATTCTGACAGGAACACATGGGATTACTGATATTTCTCAAAATGGGAACAATAATCAGTAAATGTCCTCATACACAACCTTAGATTCGAATAATCAATAAAGAAATCATCTCAAATCGCATCTATAATAATAATAAACGATCACAGTGGACCGTATGGGAACCACACAACCTAAGGTCAGCACGTCTGCACATGATTATAAGGCGGGCTACGTGCAAGGATTTGACACGACAATCCTTAGATATACTGAAAGAAGATATGGCGGGCCTAAAGCTAAAGATTTCAAAGAATTGTTCTTATTTTATTAGAACTCACTATTGTTTGGTTTTTTAGCATCCATGAGTTCCTATGACTTTTTTAAATATTAATCCATAAAGTACCTTGGCACCTACATAACTCCTAAATATATAATGAATCTATGGAATGCTAGCGGTCAATTATGTGTGTATATTGTTGATGACAACTAAAATGAGATAAATATAATATACAAAACTTACGTTACATTCAGTATTTGATGCATTATTTTATTTTAGAATGCATAAAGTAGGTATGTGCAAAATAATGCAACTGTTTATTTATGTGGTTTTACAAAATGATGTTTTATTATCCATTTTACTAAAGTATTCCAAACAACTTTGTTTGGGATACTTTAACAAAACACTAAAAATTCCAACATATTTAAAAAAAACTCTTTGCAAGGCAAGTTTAGAACATACCATATAATATATTTGTTTAATTATTACAACAAAATATTGAAACGCAGAATACAGAAAAAAACGTAAAATATATTGATACTGGTATGTGTTATTAACATTACCTACTAGGTCTATTGGGCCCAATATTAACATGCCACGCAGTACAGCTTTGTGCCCCATCTATTCAAGTACGTTATAGTGTCAATCATTATCATTTCATACCATTTGATGGCGCATTTCATACTTTGGGCGACATACAATTTCGTAATTTTTAATGTGTTTTTATGACATGTCACAGTGAAAGGTCATTTTGGACATCTAATTTGTTGAGTCGTGTTTAAGGAAAGGTCACATAGACAATAAGATTGAAGATTGCTCAATATAATAATAATAATAACTGTCATCTACCGACATAAAATAAGGTTTAATGTAATGAATAGATCTCGATCGTGCTCTCGGTGAGTCAAGACCTCCTGAAGATGCTTCGTTTAGAACCGAAACTAGTCGGGTATTCTTCCGGTTAGGCTGCGTGATGTTTGTGACGTCACGTAGATGACAGGAAAATTAGGCGGAATTGTCACAAGATATATAATTTTATGCTTTTTTAAGTGTTTTATTTAAATATGATTTAATGTTTTCTAGGATACTTTTAAAAGTATTTATTATTGAATAAGGTTTAATCTTTATTAATACTATTTGGTAAAGATTATTTTAAGCTGATACGATTTTTCACAACATGCTTGTTTTTATCAAAAACCTTTGAACCAAATATAGCTCTACTGTAAAATAGAATCCTCCTTCAGCCACATTTTTGAAAGTTCACAAAAATTATACAACTGCAGGGTCGTTTTTGTCGATGAATCACCCGCTATGATTTAGAAATAAAAAAATGTAAATAATATTTATTTTGTGAATATTGTTACTGCTACGGTGATCAAGTGGCTTAACCATCGTTACGGAATGTCGAAGTTCTGGTTTACAATTCCAGGGTTGGATAGTGCTAATTTGGCTTAAAAATAATATGTAATACTTTGGAGTATAGCATGTGGTCAGAAGATGGCATGGCTCTCAGCTCTCATCGCTCAGCATGCGAGTGCTTTTAATCATATTTAGAAGGAATAGTGTGACTCACCCGTATATGTTTATCGAGGTTGTCAGTAGTGCGGAATCGCTTCCCGCAGTGCGGACAGGACTTGGCAGGCGTCAAGTGTATCAGTTTGTGCCGCCGCAGTGTGACGGCTTGGAAGAACTGCGCGGGGCACTGTTCGCACTAGAACGCACGTTTGCCCGTGTGAGATTCGTATCATATGTTCGTTCAATCGGGAGTTGGCCTGTAATGTATAACAATCATCTGTTTAAAAAAATATTTTTGTTTCTAAATATAAACTAACTGCAAAGGCTTTGAAAGGGTATATATAAAAATGACAAAACAATAATTAAATATATAAAAATCAATTGCGGTTGTTTGTCTCGCTAATTACAGGAGACCAAAACTATATCTAGAGAAACAGCCACATTTATCCATTACGACACGACGATATATTTGTTTGCCATGTATGTTTGTATTGTAGGTTAGAATGTAAATTAACTTGAGTATTATCATTCGATCTTGTACTTATAATTTTCTCAAATGAAAAATTTGACATTATTCTCGTAATCGAACCTTTATAGTCTTAACATATTGAAGTAGTTGAAGCGCTCGTAGCCAAGTTTGCTTAGCCATTCTGAATCGATCAGCAAAGTTAAGCAACGTCCGCCGCGGTCATGACTTGGATGGGTGACCGCTGGTTGGGCATTACTACTGAGCGCTTCCGTGCTTCGGAGCGCACGTTAAGCCGTCGGTCCCGGTTGTTGTCTTAGGATAGCAGTCGTTACAGCATGGTGGTAGGGCACTTTGCAAATGCCCTCCTGGCTAGCTACCACCCTCAAGTTGAAAATCTGTCGCCAAGCACCTAACGGTGTGTTCCGGCAGCTGTCCTTGAGAGCCAGTAACTCTAGGTTAGTCTGAACAACATCCTCGACCACATCATCACTTACCATCAGGTGAGATAGTGGTCAAAGGCTAACCTATCAGGCATTAAAAAAAAAATATAATTTTGCATACAATTGTGGTGGAATGTGGAGCGCTACCTGTTTTATGTAATATCAATACAAATACCCATGTTCAAGCAAATAAATAATTTTGAATTTGTATGTGCCCAGATTCAGATTTTCTTTTACTCCTGTGTAACTACTGTGACGCCGTACTCTATACTTACTCTATTGACAGTGACGGCATGCTGGTCATTGCGTGCAATTTCCCTTTAGTCTCCTTTTAAAATCGCTCAATTGGATCATATGAAACAGTGTTTAGATTCTTATGCCAAGAACTGTACGGCAAAATGTTTTTTTTTTAAATATTATGAGTGACAAACAAGCAGACGGCCCGCCTGATAGTAAACGGTAACCGCCGCCTATGGACATCTGCAACAGATGCGTTTCAGATGCGGTGCCTGCCCAGAGAGGAATTTGTAGATGCCCCTTTTGAACTGGTCCATGTCGTAACTTCACGGAAAAACCTCTGGAGAAAGGTCGTTCCACATCCCACAAGTTCGTCGAAGATAGGAGCGACAAAAGCGAAGAGTGTGTGAAGTCCATACTTGCTAGATGTGGGGGTGGGTCTTTTGACGGTGTCGAGATGTGCTGTGGTAAAATTTCGAAGCAGGAATAAGGTCAAAAAGCTTGTCGGAACATTGCCCAAATTTCGATGATAAGATAGTTAAACCCGAATTACTGAACAGGGACTTCTCGAGGGAGTGCCACATAACCACTTCAAAAGAGGATGCAGGCACGGATGAATACTAGTGTTAAATAAATTACAATAAAACAAAACCGTATGCCCATAGCATAAGGTTGCAATTTGCTCTATAATACTTCTACTCTATCGTACCATATTACTAGACCATGGTAACTCAACATAAAATAACAATAGAAACCTTTATCTAAGCCGTTCGCACACGCATGCCCTATCTACTGTGCATCGCGGACTGTGTAACTAGTTCTTATTCTGTGGCGTGAAAGGTAGGTCGTAAAGTAGGTAACTGCCCTTACTATATTAACGTGAGGGCATTTAATTGCTGAATCAAATTATGTATTCATAGTATATAAATGAAGCGCTCGTAGCGAAGTTTGCTTAGCCGTTCTTAATCGATCAGCTAAGTTAAGCAACGTCCGACGCGGTCAGGAGTTGAGAGCCAGTAATTCTAGGGTAGCCTGAACAACATTTTCGACCACATCATCACTTACCATCAGGTGAGATAGTGGTAAAAGATTAGCCATGTATAATGAAAAACAACTGAGTGTATTTGATATAAACTATATTATTGAAGAATTTTAACTAAATAGCGCGTCAGCGCGTCAGCGCTCCAAGTATTTACCTATGTAAAACAACCATGGAGTTACCTACTAAGTCGTAAAATATGATGAATCCTCTAGCTAGAGCATTTTTAGATATCTCTAACAGCAGATGTAATGTGTGCAACTTTTCTTGAAGGCTAGTTATAGAGACATAACCTATCACTCAGTCTGAATATATCTTAAATTTGTAACTCCTAAAAAATCTGTCGCCAAGCACTTAACAATGTAGTCCTTGAGAGCCAAAATAATTAGTACTAATAGGCACAATTAGACCTAAGAACTGTATCATGTTGATGGGCGCAGTGCATTCGTCACTTTAGACAAAATGTATGTTTTTGGCAGAGGTTAGTCCGATTAAAATCGGGTGGGCCGGGGGCCGGCTAGTTCCGTCACGATCTCATTAAAAAAATTGTATGGCAACAACTCCTAATAAAAGTTTCATAGCTTGTAAACTACGTAATATATTCATTAAATTACCTTATTACACACATCTTTTTTATAAATACCATGGAAGAATCATAATATACAGAAATTACTTATTCAATTATTTTTAAACGTAAACCCTGCAATGAAATTGTTCTAAAATATATTTTTATTTCTGATTGGTAAGCCTTTGATCACAATCATACCTGATGGTAAATGATGATCTGGTCGAAGGTGTTAATAGACTTAACCTAGAATTAACTACTTCGGTCACCATTCCTAACAAAAAAAGGATATAGCTGGACCTACTGATAAGCTCTAGACGGTTACTGTAACAGCCGTATCGTCCACTGCTGAAGACAGCATCCCGTATGAAGGGGGTATTTGCCATAATCACCACGCTTGGCAGGCGTCGTGTAAGTTGGCAGTTCTTTAGAAGGCCCTTCTGCCCACCTTCCAATTTTTTTTCCCTTAGTCGCCTCTTACGACACCCACGGGATGATATGGGGAGGTGCAATTCTAACCCGGCACCCCACGGGCCAGGTGGTTATGTCCTATGTATATAGGCTCGTTTTATTGTGTAAATCTAATTTGATCGTATTTTTATGTTAATACTAAGTTTTGGGGTCAACGTTTCGCACAAAAAATAACGCAATTATAGGATTCTGACTCATTTCATTAATAACTATGAGACTTGTGACATTCTTACTGACAGATACATAGACAACAAATCTACCCTATTAGAAACCAATTATACCCTTCGAGTACGGACCCTTAAAAAAGATAGTTCCAGCAGTATGATCGTGACTCATGTTTTTAATGTCTTATAGACTTACCAATCTACGAATTCTATCTAGTGACAATTCTAACTGAATAATCAATTAACAACTCATAACAGAATGCTGGGCACGCTGCCAACTGGGAGTGGGCTGGGCATTTGGACTGCCTATGAGTCTGCTATGACTTATAGGTTGTCTAAATGCTTTTATTGTAGTAGCTGTAGTGTTGTATATAGTTCATAGTATTTTGTTTAATAAAGGCATACCGCCGCGCCGGTAGAAAAAAACATTGAAAAATGTTACTCATAACATAATAAAATATTTTATACAATAATGAAATGTAACGATTCAGTTCCGTAAAGTATTTTTGATTTATTTCTTGTATGCCCATTATTTTAACTGTTGAGATTCTCATATTTGTTTATTTTAACATTCGAATACTTTTTTATTTTATTTTTAATTTATGTTACATAATGTGTATCAATATGACTATCATTGGTCGAAAAAATGAAATTATTATTTATTATTACTTTTCACTTGCCAACTCATAGTAAGGGCTAAAAAACTGCATAATCAGACTTACATAAGCCGATCAGATAACTTGCCTACCGATGGGCGGGCCGGCTGGGCGGGTACTGCATTCTAAATTCAAATTGCCAGTTACAAGAACTAGTTGCTTGGATAGCGTGTCCGACATTTTTCTGTAGGTCAGCGGTTATAATTTACGTAAACCTGTATAGGTATATCAACTAAGTGACACTTTATAATAGCTTAGTATTTATGTGGAACACAAGGATTATCTAAGAAAATTTTACCAAAAAAATACGCATTGTAAGGGATAACTCAAATACTACTCGATAGATTTCATTCAAATTTAAATGGAATCGCACATGACAAACACCACTTTTTGAATATTATAAAAAATCTTCAAAATTGGTGTACTCTAAGATATGAGGTAACGCAAAAAAAAACTATCGCATTAAGAACCTCCTCCTCTTTTTGAAGTCGGCTAATACTAAAAAAGTGAATATAAAAATATTTAGAAAAAATAATGTATACTAAATAATTACTGATAAGAATGTAACTTAGATCTGATAATAATTAATAGCGTAAGTAAAATATGTGTAAAAACATTTTTTTAGAAAGTATCACAAGACATTACATACAAATCTCAATTAGGGTAATATATAATAAATATTATTCACAAAATCACTCATTTTAAAATAATGTTATAAAATTAAGAAATAGCAGATTCAGAATGTTTGAGTAAGTTCCGGTTACACTACCCAGAACTTATTTATTAAATTAACACAATCTTTGCATTTCAGTCATCGATTTAGCCTATCCATCGGTTAAAGTTTGAAACGCGCTACATGTTAACTGTCATTTTTATCATTCAGTTATTTTATGTGTTGGTTAGCAGCCCGAAACTTTATTAGGATATTCTGAAACGGACCCTAAGAGCCTATTTCAGAATGTTCAAGTAAGTTCCGGTTATACTACCCACAACTTATTTATTAAAATAACACAATCTTTGCATTTCAGTCATCGATTTAGCCTATCCATCGGTTAAAGTTTGAAACGCGCTACTGTTAACTGTCATTTTTATCATTCAGTTATTTTATGTGTTAGTTAGCAACTCGAAACATTATTAGGACATTCTGAAACGGACCCTAAATGATTTAAGTTATGAAATATACATGCATGAATTAAAAATATATGCCGGTCTAAAATAATGTCAAATTTTTTTACGACAAGAGACGTATGCGGCATTTCACCAAATAGTAGACTGGAATATTAACAGTTAATTTCAATGTAGGCATTATGAGACCGTGACGGCAATACTAAAGGCCTGTTTCAGAATGTTCGAGTAAGTGCCGGTTTTACTACCCAGAAACACTATCTTTGCGTTTCACAGTCATCGATTTAGCCTATCCATCTATCAATCTTGAAACGCGCTGCATGTCAACTGTCATTTTTATCATTCAGTTATTTTATGTGTTGCATAGCAACCCGAAATTTTATTAGGACATTCTGAAACGGGCTCTTAAACATGTCATATGGTTTGGTTGGGAAATAATAAAGCTCACAGCCTATTTTTTCGTGTTGACTGTACTTTAATTAACTCATTAGAGTTGTATTGAAACTTTGCTAAGTTAAATTAGTTAATTATTCTTCTTAAGAAAATTCGGTGAAATACTAACCCATCTTAAGTGTGCACTACATCCCACGTTCCTTGCTCACCAAATAGGCAATTCGTCTATATCACCGTTGGTCCATTACGCAATACATCAAATCCACAGTAGCTCACCTATACAGTTCGCCTTAATTACATTTCGCCCAAATTGCAGTTTGACATAATCGCAGTTCGTCTTAATCACTTTATTAGTTTGTCCTAATAGCAATAATTGAAAATCACTCAACATTCCAGTCCCAGTTTGTCAAAAGCACAGTCCGTCCATTAAGTGATTTGTCAAGTGTCTATTGTGAAATTCTTTCGTCACCAGTTTGGTCACACCTATTCTGATAACTTTGTCAAAATTTTCAATAACTGTTTGAGACATCAAACCCAGAACCTAGATATTCTAAAGCAGTGCATTTACACAAACTCATATACGACAAGGCAGTCATGACTCATGTCAAACAACGAAAACACATGCAATGGAATGCATGCCGAACGTAATGCATGGTGCTGGACGAGCTTTAGATGAACTATTTTATAACTAAACGGCAAAATGCGTACTACTAGACAAAATATGAATTTAACGTAATGCATACTAGACGAAATGTATACCAGACGAAAGTCGTGTAGGACGAAATGCGTAGATAACAAAATATGTGTTGGACAAAATGCGTGTGATAGATTATTTGAAAATTGACTTGCTATGTAATGAAATATTTGTTCATCTTCACTTGATTAGCTTTAAACTTAAGATTAAACAACTGGCTTAATGTGACATTCACATTTCGTTTTAATTATACTCTGTGGTTTTTAAGAGGAAAATAAGTATTGGTTTAATTATCCATGTGTATACCTTATCTGTGGTGTGAATTTAATACTGTACCTAATTGTGTTTGTTAGATTGTGATTAAGCATAATATATGGATTATCATGATCACTTGAATCATTATTTGATGATAATATTACTGGTAGTATATTTTATAAGTAGCGAAATTGATCACGTGACAGTGTAAAGTACTTATTAAAAATAGTTTATAATATGTTCCTTATTTATGATGTGTAAAAACATTGAAGATTTTATTATACTTATTGCAATATGTATAGATCACTTGAATCATTATTTGATGTTATTAATACTGTAAGTATATATTATAAGTAGTTTAACTGGTCATGTGACATTTGTTGAGATATTTATTTAAAATAGTTTATATTATGTGCTTTATTTATATGTGTAAAAACATTGAAGATTTTATTATACTTATTGCCATACGTGAGCTTGAGATCACACAATTGTCAATTATAAAGAGTAATGTGTTTGTGACGGTAGTCGCTTTGTCACCTTGTTTGTTAAACTCACTGCAAGTAGCTTCAGTGTCTGTCGGACCGCCGTGCGGAGCGGACCTCTAGTGGTTTCGAATTAGTCTTTAATGACGAAGTGCTGCCCGATTCAGTGTCTGTCGGACCGCCGTGCCGAGCAAACCTCCGGTGGTGTGGAAATAGTCTTTAACGACGAAGTGCTGCCCAATCAAGATGTTGTGAATTTAAGTAATTTATTATACTCTTTTTTGGTATTATATAACGACGAATATGTCAATCAATAATTGATAAGTGTAAATGAAATGTGTAATGTAAGTAAGTATCACATTGTTAAAAGACATTTAAAAGAATGGCCTCGAGTTTCTTGCCCGTTCTTCTCGAAGTGGCTCTATACAACTTTGTTTACTGAACGAGGCAGTAATGTTAAAATATTTCAATGTTAAAATTTCATTAGAGCGTCGTAGACGCCTAAATTGAATAAATGGGTTTGACTTTGACTTTGACTTTCATTATTCCAACTAACACGTGCTTGACAAAATGCGTATTTGACGAAATGAGTGTTGGAATAAATGCGTACTAGACGAAATGCGCACTGGATGAAATAAGACTTAAATTTACAATTTGAACGAGTTGTTTATTGTACAAGCTGCTATGAAACATCTATTCCAGGGTTAGGTTGTGGGTTTTCCGGCAAAGCGATTTTCTTAACCGCTGTAGTCTGAACTCTGAATCTGTACCAAGTTGGTGGCAACACGGCAGCCTCCTATTTCACACCTATACATATATTCTATACACCAACTACCTCTACAGTCGTTATTAAAAGGAACAGAACCTATCCACGAATATTTCAAATAGCATATCAAGTAATTTTGCATTATAAAAGTAATGCCCTCTAAAACCTGCTATTATTGGTTACGCAAATTCCTTCCAGAATAAATCCCTGATTAGCGTGGGAACGATATTCGCAATTTTGCTAAAGAAAAAGTTGTGATCTTGCTCCGACTGCTCGTTTACAATGTATATTATTTGGCGCATTATTGTGATATATCTCTATAGAGCTGTTGAAACATTTAGTAAGTTTTTTAAATTACATATTAATTACTTGAGTCATGACGTTTGCTATTTTTCTGTATCAGTACCAAATCTTAGAAATCTGTTGCATTTGTGATTTGCAATCCTTGACGGTAATTGTAAAAATAAATATTATTATACACTCTCAGTAAGTGGAATGGTTGTGAGTCTTTATCCGTATATTTTGAATGTAATCACTACGACAGCCTACCTTATCGATCAGATTTTATATTTTATTGTTTTAATGTATGTACTATTAGCAATTACATCCACATTATGTGGTAGTGTACCAACGAGGCCTACCCGTACAAATACGCATCAAAAATTTACAGGTGTTCGCTTTCGTGAGTGAACAGTTCTGTACGAGAATGGGACAATTACCGAGAGATGATATTACTCAGAAAGAAGATTCGGAAGGACGCGGTAGTGAGTCGAATAAGGTGCTTAAAAACCGTTCGAGCAAAAGCGAAAACAATGTAAAGCACGTTTCTTACATGTAATTTAATCTCAAGTTGTCATAATTTATAATTATTTGCCAGGCAGTCCGTTGCCTAGCAAATAATTATAAATTATAAGATTAGCTAGGTAGTAAAATATTAAATAAGTTAGTGTAACGGACTACACTAACTTATTTAATATTTTACTAGCTAGCTAATACGGTTCCAAAGGTAAAAGATTTTTTCAAAGTCAATAGGACGGACGACCTAGGTCAAGTTTTCTAGTGCAGAATACCAAAAAAAATATTTTTTATTTGTTAGTATTCAGCGAGCATATTAGATTTACCATAGATAATGCTTTCCCTAGTGGAGAGTAGCGATTACTATTTATTATTAACGTCTTAAGTGCTCAGAATGCATTCATATTCCGTAAAAAAAAAAATTTTTGGCCTCTATTATCAGGAATTCAATAAAAAAATTATGATTTTTTTGGTATATTATATGTTGGTACGGAACCTTTGGTGTGCGAGTCCAACTGGCGGTGGTCCGGTTTTTATTTACATAGGTACGGGATATTTATCACGAGTCCGACCCGATCCTACCTATAAAGCATGAACAAAAAACGTGGAAAATAATAGATTTCATTTATGGTATTTCCCTCTTTAATTTTTATTTTATGTGTTTTAATATTTTATTACGCAATGTGCTTGATGACTTGATATTCTGTCAGTTTCAACTAGCTACCAAACAGGGTCCAAATCATACAAGCCTTTAAAGGATGGACGGACAACGGCGGCTTAGTAATGGTAAGCTGTTACGAGTATCTAATATGGAAACATGTTGTGAAGTTCATTATACATATAAAGATATATTGACTACCGCAAAAACTAACGAAAAATTATTATTCAACGGTTTTATAAAAAGGTGTTTTATCTTCTCTGTATGAGATAATCTTTTTTATTTCACGTCAAGCGCACGCGCACTGTGGGTGGACTTTTTCACGATTCTTAGCTATTAGTGGCGAACTTCCATCGAAATGTGCTTTGCTGTTTTGAAAATACATAAAAAATTATACAACTTAATTGACTCAGTACAATATTATACACTCGTAGGTAGTGTTGCAGATAGATTTTTTGGATATTCGTATAATGTGAATATTTATCTATTTTTATCTTTCTAATATTATTAAGGTTTTCTTAACATTTGGTATGCTAGCAGTTGACTGAAGTCTTGTCTTATGGAACGCTAAGACGCCGTCAACATCGGGATATGCTTGTCTGCAAGATATTTATTCATACTTTTGAAGCATTCCAGATTATAAAATATTATATACTCTTTTAAAGAGACGCCGGAAGGGTGTTTTATCTGCGAAAACTTAGTCAGAGAAAGTAAACCAAATTTTTATCCTAGCTGGCGGATAAAAGTTTTTCCTAATTGTCCAATTTTAAGAATTTCACCATTATTACTGTAAATTATGCTTACCAGTTTGGACTGTTTGTTATTTTCATTATTCTTTCAGTTTCCCACTGTCTTCCTGTAATGCTTAGGAAGTACTTAGGAATTGATAAAACTGAGAGAGTGTGAGTACATATTGTCGCCCAATCTAATATCTAAAAAAACCTTGACACATGTCTACTCACCTAATACTTTTAAATGTGTTACCCTAAGGACATCAGTTATCGTCTGAAAGTAGAGGAAGATTGTCCCATACCCCTACGTTTCAACGCTCTTTTCTATTTGAAGCAACCTTGCTGTTTTTTGACAAGCAATATATATCATGTGTTTAATAATGCCTATAATGTTGGATAGCATGCAGTTTGTACCGACAGAGGGCGCATGCGTCGCCTCGACATGTGTATGAATTCACAATCGGGCCAGTATGAACATTAACTTTAAATGGTTAAGGGGAAGACTGTATTCAGAACCTCAGTCGCAAATCAACGTTAGAACTTCGCCGAGCTTTATCTTTCATCTTATATCATATGAAAGTATTTTGTATCATTCGTCACGCTCTGATAGATGCAGTGCGCAATCATCATGTTCTTCCCCTCATCCCATTCATGTATTCCAATATTATGATAACAACATAAATCGTAAACGTTTAGGATTTGGTTTTGTAGCCGGTACTACGTACTAGGTACCAGTTACACCGCCAAAGTAAGTGATAATTTTATTTTTTTACAACTGATATGCAATTTGACCAATAACTCATCTGACGGTTAGGGTACGAAGATGTTTTTCAGGCTAACATAGAACTGCTGGTTCTCAAGAACATCTGCCAGAACACCGATCAAAAAATATTATACCAACCGTCAAATAAATGTAATATTTCCGTTCTTTTTATTCTGTGGTTTAATCGGCTAACGGTCGTTTCGTAGAAGCATCCATCGACAAAGGGTGAAGACAATGAATAATTCTGGCTGTATAGTGTTTTTCAGTTATGTAGTAGTCCAGTTACTTAATATCATTTACCCGCTAATGATGATAAAATCAAAATGATGAATGTTTCGTCCTAAACCTAAAAATAGTGATGCTTTCACTCTAATGTTGAGGGTTGGTTGGTTATAGTTAAAACTCAACTTATACCGATTGTTGGTTATGGTTATTTTTTGTTTCATATCTTTAGTTTAAACTACGGTAATTCTAGGATTATATAGAATAAGAAGAATCTTTCACAGTCGAAGTCACATTTCAGGCGTACTGAGTAACTGTGTCGGTCAGTTAAACAGTACGCCTGAAAAAACCTATTAGCTCCGGGACTTAAAAAAATTAAATATGGTACTCAGGTCCTACTCGTACTTTACTGATTTCATGTCATAACATTGTTTATGGGTAAATGTGACGCTGTTATTTAACCGCAAGGTTTGTTCGTGTCTTGATCGAATAATAGAGGTATAACATACATAAACTAATTTAAAAATATATATATATATGAAATTTTGAAAACTGCGGTCCCAGTGCTTAAATATAATTTATTATGTATGATTCAGATTTTTGGCAAGTAATAACCAGACTTCAATAAGTATATAATTATAAATGAATAAATTATGATTATTCTGTAACAGCCGGATCGTCCACTGCTGAACACAGCCTCCCCTATTAAGGGGGTATTTGCCATAACCCCCACACTTGGCAGGCGGCTTGGGGATCACAGTGTAAGATAGTAGTTCTTTAAAAGGCGCTGCTGCCCACCTCCCAGAACAATTATTCCCTTAGTCGCCTTTTACGACACCCACGGGATGATATGGGGAGCTGCAATTCTAACCCGGCACCCTACGGGAGTGAAATTATGATTATTACATTAGATTAATACATTAGATACATTTATAAAAGCGTATTAAAGGTATATTTTTATTAACAGGCTGGATAACTGGCCCTTAAGAAGACCGACACGACCTAGTGCCCTTGCGCAGGCGCGCGCCCTGATTGGAATTTATCGCCCTCGTGCACCGTACTTCAGCCCTTTTCGTCCTTTTTCACTCCATTGTGCTCACTTGCCGTCCACTTTCACTGCTGAGAAAAGTGGTTTTATTGAATCTTGGTCGGATTATTAGAAATACTTATAAATATTTTGGTTACCTATGTATCACTATGATAAAGGTGCCTATTTGCAGTCAAGTTTGAACAGGGAAGTTCGTCGGTGTACGCTGATTTGCTATTTCCAATGCAATGCATTTTATTGAGATTTGGTACAATTGTATCTCGATGGTCACTGGTAGGCCTTTGACCACGATCTGATCTGATGGTAAATGATGATGTGGTCGTAGGTGTTAATAGGCTTAACCTTGAATTACTGGCTCTCAAGGACAGCTGCCGGAACACACCGTAAGGTGCTTGGCGACAGATTTTCTACTTGAGGGTGGTAGCTAGCCACGCGGGTATTCGCAATTAGCCCTTGCGGTGAAGCTCAAGCCCGTATCGAGATTCGAACCATGGACTTGCTGCGTGGCAGTCCCATAGCCAATGGCACTGAGCCATCACTGCTTAAATGTTGGTATTCTAGAATTTCATAGTAATAAAAATATTTATTGGAATTATATATTTTGTATAATTTAATCCCGTCTGTAAGAAAATATGTAAGAACTGCCTAGTACCTAAGTACTAATAGAATATTATAGTATTACATATAATACACTTATGATGCTTCACCCCTCTCTGAAAAAAATGAATGGAGTTACACTTTTTCCAAATCAAGAATTATATCGACAAGCTTGGCGATTATGGCAAACCCCCCGTAAGGAGGAGAGGGGGGCTGCGTTCAGCAGTAGACAGTCTGGCTGATTCATTATGTAAGAAACGTAAATTATAATTATTAGTATATGTAAATACTCGTTATATTTAGAAGCAACGATGGCCAAGTGGTAGGTTATAGCAGCTATAGAATGCCGTGCCGCAGATCCGCTGGCTTGAGCTTTACCGGGGATTTTGCAAATGCTTGCCTGGCTAGCTACCACCCTCAAGTAGAAAATGTGTTGCCAAACCTAAAAGTGTATTCCGGCAGCAGTCCTTAAGAGCCCAAAAATTACAGGCACATAAAACTTAACCAGTATGTCTCAGTGTGACGGGTGCAGTGCAATTCGTTCGGATGAGATGCATCTGTCATAGGCGAGGTTAGTCCGCTTAACATCAGGTGGGCCTCGTGCTTTTACTGTCACAATTACATAAAAACGGTAAGTACCTCATCTGTTTTAAGAATATTGGTTAAAGGTGAATGTTGCACACATTCAACAACATTAATAAACAAATTGAATATATTTATTCCGAGCAATATGGAACACACAGGTGATCGAAGAATCACATTAATTTAAACATTAAATCAAAGATTATCAGGCAGGAACCAACACCAGCATTGTTTTCCTGACACCTATTTGCATACAACCCTCCATCTGCCACGATCGAATCGAGATTGCATCAATGTGGTATAAAACCAACCATTCGAAAACGTGTTACCTTGCCATAATACATAACGCTTAAATAGCTTTGATTTACAATTAATCTATCAACAGCCGTACTTCGACACGGTACTTAAGAGTTCAACAGGACTGTGATATGTATTGAAGATACTTTTTTATTTTTGTTGTAGATATTTTTGTTTTTGTTCTATCCATTGAGTGTTGTTTGGAAATTTAACACCGGGAATAAATGTTCGACGATGGAGGTCTATATTAAAGTGTCTGTATATAAAATATAAGAAAAACCCCACTTCCACCACGTAGAAGTATGAAATACGTGAATTTATTTACTTTGATGACTTTCCTACAGTTATTTTAACAACTTAAATACTAAACCGATTTTGATGAAATTTGTATGAGATCAAAGTAAAAGTATAAGTCAAATAAAAATATACATATTCCAAATCGGTTTATATATAAAGAAGTTCTGAGATAAAAAACTTTATGTTCTGTACTTTTTTTTGAAGACGGTAAAATGCTCATTGTCTTAAATATTATGACTAACTAAATACTCGTACTTAGTTCATACTTAAATATCCTCTTGCCAGAAAGTGTATAATTTCTGTTACTTACTTTACGTAGCTTTATATTTGTAATACCAAAACTAGGTACTTCGGTATATAGAATCTAAAAATATTATATGTTTTTAAATCAAAAAATTTAAAAACATATAAATAATGTACACATGTCTTAAAAGGACATGAAGCCATAAAACGTTTTTATTTTCATGTGACTAGTCGAATTCAAGTTACATTTTCGCCATGACGAGAGGTGAGGCAAGGTGTGGTCTTTAGAGACCAGAAAAGTGCTACGATAAGTATTATTATCGATATCGATAAAATTTATCCCATATATATGAATTATTAATTGATACATGACTCCGTAATAGAAAATAGGACCTACTACAAAGCCTCCACTATCCTTCTGTACTTCCGTCTAAAAGGCTTTAAAAGTACATAGGTAGTCTTAGTTAACTTAGTCTTTAAAACCGTAGTTGGAGGCTGGTGGTAATTTTCACAATATGTGTGTTGATATCATAAATTGTTTAGAAAATAGTATAACAACAGAATAGTTAAAATGAATAACAAAATTTCAAATATAATTGAGGGAACCCACACTAGAAACGTCCTTTATTTAACGTTTATTGCTTTTACTATAGTAACACGATAATACAGAGACAATAACGCCAACTTTAGTATGATTGATTTTAGTCTAAAATTTCCCGTATAAAACTTTGAATAAATACAAAAAATCTGGCCTTATTCGGGTAGGACTAAGGGTCTGGATCTGTAAAACATAACAGTTTTATCAAAAGTATTTGAGACACGGGGGGAAAGGAAGTATCTAAGAATAAAATTAGATTTTTTATAAACATAGTAACAATTTATGGTGTTATACCTATTGCTACCGATATTATCAAAGCCTAAAATAGATGCGTACGGTCTTTAAGCTAATAAAATCAAGTAAAAACATTGTTATTTTCAAAATATTGATATACACTTTTAAAGTTGAACTGTTGAACGTCGAGTTTTTTGAACCTACAAGTATCCATCAAGAAGTCATTATACAATCATGATGGAACTAGTGCGTATTTTTTTTTCATATTCTCAAAATTTAAAATAATTAGGATTTTTAGTACATAAAGTTACCTATTTATTCTATAGCATAATGGCCTACGGGAAACATATTTAAAGCTATATACCGACTGAAGACTAATATCATAAAAGAGGTCTGAAATTTCAGATTCGCAGATTTATTTTTTTTATTTTTAGTGCTGATAGGTAAGCCTTTGACCACAATCTCTCGTGATGGTAAGTGATGATGTGGTCGAAGGTGTTAACAGGCTTAACCTAGAATTACTCTGGCTCTCAAGGACAGCTGCCGGAACACACCGTTAGGTGCTTGGCGACAGATTTTCAACTTGAGGGTGGTCGCTAGCCAGGCGGGAATTCACAAAATGCCCTTCCACCATGCGGTGAAGCTCAGGCCCGCGGCGGGATTAGAACCAAGGACCTTCTGCGCGGCAGTCCATAGCCACAGCCACTGAGCTATCACTGCGTCAATATTCTTAAACTTCGTTTCAATGGGTTCTTAAATTTCATACATAGCGTCACGCATCATTGATAATGAACATATAATATTTAAACAGGTAATAAGGGTTAATTATAATAAAAATATGTATGAATGTTATTTAAAAATAGATAATTGTCAAGTTTATGATGTTAATGTAATGAAAAAAAGGCAATTTAAAAACAACATAGCAATAGCATCAGGGTATAAACTTAATATGTAAGGGCCCTTAAATTTTTTTTCACTACATCATAGTAACCATCCAAACTTGCAGTAGCATAATATTTGACTTCTAGTACATAAGCAGTAGTAATAACAGTTCTGATATACAACATTTTTACGAATTGAATATTTTAGCAGTATTCATATTTTTTTTATTGTCAGTACTATAAGTATGAAAATTATCCATCTCTGTATAAGCTTCTATATTATTGTCTTATAATAGTAGTCGTCGATAAATATTTACTCAATGAATCGACAGTTGGCCATCTCTATCGGCTGAGTCTTGCGTGACCTCTGCCCCGCACATCCTCCCGCCCGCACCCCGTGCCCCTAAGGAATCTCCGCCCATGCCTTTTTGGTATCGAAAAATTGAGATACCAAATTTCCCATTTTGGTAGTAAATTGATAGTGCAATTATGTTTTTGTTTGGAGATGCTAGAAACGTATATCCACTCTAGTAAATAAAATGAAATTAAATGTATATTTATTGGTCAATAAGCCTTTTTAAATCAAATATATTAGAGTGACCTTAATGCAGCCGTATATTTTATGACTTCACCCTATTGAATTTGTAATAATTAATTACACTATTCCAGATTTTGGAAGCCGAAGATTTATTTTATTTCTATTTAAATAATATTCTAAATAAATTTTCAATATATTCAACGCACACCAGTGGTAAGTAAATTTCTGTTAAACTAAAATTGAGTACGTCGTACACTGTACATATGTGTAAATTACTTCATAATTACAAATAAAATACCTCATAAAAAAACGTAGTTTCAAAAAAATATTATTTAAACCTACAGAATCGACTTCCGGAAAAAAAAAACAGTTGTATTTAGAATCTCTTCCTTTTTGTAAGTCGGTTAAAGCAGAGGTTTCTTTTACCACTATCTCATCTGATGGTAAGTGATAATGTTCAGGCTTACCTAAAATTACTGGATCTCAAGGATAGCTTGACAGGAGGTTCTCAATTATACTGTTGTTTGTGTTTGTCACGCGCCAATTATGAATTGGTTTTGATAATATTTTTTTATATGGAGGTTATACCTACAAATTTGACCTATTTAAATTTCATTAACATCATTCGAGTAGTCTTTAAGTTATAAAGTATTTGCATACCTGGATGATTTTTATGGTGATTGCAACTCTTGGTTATCACCATAGATATCTACTGTTCACGGTTAGTGATCTATGACTGTATTTTAGGCAGTATGCATCAATATAAAGAACGAAAAAAGTTTTTTCTAAAATTCTATTAGTAGGCTGCAGATTGACTCTTAGTGGGGAAACGAGCGTTTATGCCTATATGAAAAATCGTACACTGTCGATTTTGTAAGTTATAGGTTACTTAATGATCAGTTTTAGTTTTACTTATGTGATTGATATTAAATGTTTGACTTGACGCCAAGCTACCCAAGTAATCATCAAAATGCCCAATCCAACACCATGAAAAATCGCCAGTTAGATATTATATATATACTACAATGTATTCTTAATTTCTCAGCTGGATCTGGTCCTCAGTAGCACTTTTTATTAGACTACTGTCATTTTCAAACAGCAAAACGGTGCCTCTCTCTGTATCTCCTATGTCAGTGGATCCTTATCGAGGAAAAACAAAAAAGAGTTTCAAGCTGATCACTGGTGGCCAGTCATTAAATGTGACAGTAATGCTAGCTTCGGTGTACTTGCTAGGGTGAAAAGGACACAAATAGACATTTTCTGTTTCAGAGCCCACCTCAAATCTAATATCTTATAAATTACTGATTCGTAAGTCTTTAAGTATCAACACACGTTATTAAATTATGTAGGTATGTAGTTCTAATTTAATTGATTACTACTGTTTTAATAAGAAAAAGGTTTGTTTTACTAAGAAAAGTAAAACATACCTATATATCCACATGACCAAATGTCGATATCATGGAAAAGAATTAATAATTACACAGCCTTTAGAACCTGTTATGTTTAAAAGGCCTATCATCGCACGAAAAATAAAAAAGTAGACATAAAGCACGCTCCCCAAAACATATGTTCATCATTAAGCCTCCTTTCAAATAACTCGAATTCCTCGCATACAAAACTATCGACCACAATAGGCATAAAGCCACCTTGACTCAATTAAATCTTAATTCGTACAAAGAAGTCGATTAATGAAATTAAGTCCACATTTAGTCGATTTAACCATCGAGTGACTACAATAGCCCTAAATAGTAACAATCGAATCAAAAGACGTTCAAGAATCGATACAACAAAAGATCTAACTAACTCGGCTGGCCGGCGTGACTATTAAAATTTAATGACATGATTTATTCGTGACGAAAAAAATACAAGAAAAGGGTACGATGTTACGATCCATTTTTCATAAAACGCAGTTGGTAGCAAATGGCTGTATAAAAAATGTTTAACAGGCCGACACTTTATGAAAAACGGATTCCTCCACAGAGCGGTCTTTGTCATCGGGTCGAACATATTCATGGACATGTTGGGCTCACGCGGCGAATAACATATAAAGAATATTCCATTTTTCTGGGTTTGTTGCGTAAGGTGTACGGCTGGACGAAAGCTCCAACTTAGCTCCACATTTAAGGCTAGAGTGCACGTAGCGCTTTCCACACAAACGTAGTTTCGTCATATTTTAAATACCAAGGATTCAAACTCTGTGGACTTCTGTGCGTATATCCCTGAGCCTAATATGCAAACCAGAAGATAGATACCTACTTTTTCTATTTATTTTTTATGCCTGATAGGTTAGCCTTTGACCACTATCTCACCTGATGGTAAGTGATGATGTGGTCGAGGATGTTGTTCAGACTAACCACCCTAGGTTAGTCTGAACAACATCCTCGGTAGTAAGTGATGATGTGGTGGAAGATGTTGTTCAGTATAGCCTAGAGTTACTGGCTCTCAAGGGCAGCTGCCGGAACACACCGTTAGTTGCTTGGCGACAGATTTTCAACTTGAGGGTGGTAGCTAGCCAGGCGGGCATTTGCAAAGTGCCCTACCACCATGCAAAATACTAGGCTTGACAACATGTATACTCAATTTCACTAAGTTTGGACACTTACTATTCAAAATATAGTGGAACTACGTTTGTATGGCAAGCGCATCGAAGACACTAGTCTTAAGACGCTGACAAGTGCTATATAGCTTTACATGAACAGTTTTTGAGCAAAATGTCTTTAGTTTGTAGCAGTATTTTGAGCAAAATCTATTTAGTTTTTGTTAATTATGATCATATTTTCTAATGTCAAAAACACGTTTCCTTAAAATTTTCTTTTTAATATAAACATTGCAAGTTGATTTTATATTACTCTTGTAACGCAACGTAACGTACTTATTTATTCAAATTTGTTTAGTGTTTACGTATCAAGACATAATAATAATAGCAAAAATGTATCAACGGGCAAGTATTTTTTTGATTATTATTTACTAGTTATGTGTTAGTAAGTTTTCTTTAGTTTTTCACAGAAACGGCTCGTGCTTTCACTTTGCCACCTCTTTTTCACTCCTACGCAGTATCATGTATAGAATTTCACGTTTTGCCAGCATAATGCTGTCTTAGGTTTTCGCGATTATTACAAATAATAGGTAATTAAACAACTTGAAACGGTTTAAAGTTAAAATATTTTGTTAGTCATTTGTAATTTATAGTTGTTTATTGATGTTTGTGACGTCATCTACGTGACGTCACAAACATCACGCAGCCTCGATCGAGAGTCGATCGTGCGCTCGGTGAGTCAAGACCTCCTGAAGATGCTTCGTTTAGAAGCGAAACGCGGGTAAAAACGGGTTAAAGCGGGTATTCTTCCGGTTAGGCTGCGTGATGTTTGTGACGTCACGTAGATGACAGGAAAATTAGGCGGAATTGTCACTAGATATATAATTTTATGGTTTTTTAAGTGTTTTATTTAAATATTATTTAATGTTTTTTAGGATACTTTTAAAGGTATTTATTATTAAATATGGTTTTCCGCAAAGTAACGCCTGATACTATTCATTAAAATTAAATTTTATCTTTTTTATATCATCACAAATATACATTACACTGTTAGTGGAATGTGTAAAAGTAGATATCTCATTATGTACAATTTTGAACAACAGATAAATGTAGCTTACGTAGATACATCTATCACCTCGCCCAAGCGAGGTTATTCGAAAATAAATTTTGTGTTTTGAAATCAACATAGGGACTAAAATACTGTTTCAATCGTCTTTTCGCCATTCAGCTTCATATATACATTTTTCCATGAACAACGTAAAAGTCAAAGAATTTAGTGCAATATAATATACACTTTAAATTAGAAATTTCTTTCTACTATACCTGCTGTTATAATATTTGGTCATTCCCTTAGTGGTAGCCATCTCATTTATAATATTTTATAGAAATCAACTAAACAAAATTGTGAACATTAACATACTATACAATGGTTTGCCCCGACTCTGTACGGGTTTTATTGTAAATTGCTTATGTTTACTGTGACCAAACATCCAAAATAATAGGAATGACAATGGAATGAACTTATGAACTTTATCTTTACAATTATACAGCTATTAACATATACAATGAAAAACTCTTTATGGACACTAAAATTAAATAAATATGGGAGTAACCATTTCAAAATTGGCCTTTATAGGTGCGTTGTAGATGCTGAAACTAAAATAATAGCATAATAGACTCTAAAGCTTGTGTCATTACTGTTGGTTTTTTACAACTTTTAGTTGCCAATAAAAGTAATTATTGGCAACTAAAAGTTTGGGACCCACTTCGAGTTGTTAGGTCAACTGTGTGAATTTTTAATGACAATACATTAATAAGGTAAGTATAGATATCAGACAGATGGGGCTGAACGGTATACACTGGATCTTGTTTTTTATAGCTGGTAGGCTGGTAGTAAGTGATGATGTGGTTACTGGCTTTCAAGAACGCAGCTGCTGGAGCACACCGGTACGTGCTTGGCGATGTAAGAATTTCTATTTGAGGGTGGTAGCTAGCCAGGCGGGCATACGCAAATTGCTCTACCACCGTGCAACAATGAAACAAAGTATCTTAAATATGTTTGCACCTATTGCATTTGAATCGCGTCTGGTCATAAAGCGAGTTAGTATATGTAATAATCCCGTGGGTTGCCAGGCTAGAATTGTACCAGCAACTGTGGGAGTTCAGAAGAAGAGAAAAAGGACCAGAAAGTGGGCAGCAGCGCTTACTGAAGAACTGCCTTCTGCCTTCTTCCAATGCGTGGGGGTTATGGCACTACTCCCCGAATAGAGAAGGCCTTTGTTAAACGGCGGAAGTTAAGGCTCTACGTATATGTGTGATCAAACTTTAAATAATTAACAGAAACTGGGTGAGTTTAAAATGTATAGCAAAATAAATAATGAAACACAATAAACATCAGTAAATAAAATATACGATGATATTTCACCATATCATATAAATCGTAGAGCTATTATACTTGGAGCCTTATAGAACAGAAAGAGGAAGCTGAAAATCAAATGGAATTGGGCTCGGAAAAATTAGGCTTGCAAAGATTAGCTTTACATTTGACAGTTATGTATAAACAGAGTGAAAAATATATGATTTTAGAGCACAAACTTATTAACTATTGCTTTAACTGGTGGATATCCCATTTACCCGAAAGAAGCGATTTGCTTCTTCGTTCATCACACGAACCGCCAGGGAACGGAATACCCTGCCTGAGTCTGTATTTCCGGTTAAATACAATATGAATGGGTATCTGGGTAAACGCGATCAATCATCGATCGCATCATCACTTAACATCAGGTGAGATGGTGGTCAAGTGCTACCCAGTACGGAATAAAAAAAAAGAATCGAGATCTGGCTCTTATTACATAATTTCTTAAATTTCATAGAATTATGTTTACTGTTTTTTACGTTTTAGCTGACCGTGGCAGTTGAATTCGACTACTTATTTTTTATTAATATTCATCGGCGGCGGCGTATAGAAAAACATGGTCACACTACTGTCAGCTCAAACAAAATTATGTTTTCACTTTTGACGATTGGTCAATTTCACTGAAAGTAAGTACTTAAAACATTTAGATAACTACTTACGTGGGCAGAACCGTTATTGTATCTAAAAATATACATCGTTGAAGAACCTTACCACAATATATTTTGAAATTTAAGACACCTACGATTAACGTACAAGGTTATAAAAATATAGAGAAAAGGTTTTAAGATGCAATAACCTTAAATATATTTATTATCTGTTTATACTATATCTGTAAGAATATATTGTTATGGTGTTGAATTAAAATTCGTTAACAAGGGAAGTAAGAACATTGAATTATAGGATTGAGAAATAATGATAAGTTATCAAATAAACACGCTGTATACATAATCATATCATTCATATACATAAGATTGATGATAATCATTCATTTACATACATAAGAAACTAATCAGTTATACGGGTAAATCAATTGTTATTGTTTAAGCCAATGAATGCCTTGAAGCATTGCAATCGAACTGTTACGCAGAGGGTCCTAGGTTTGAATTCTACCACGGGCTTGAGCCTCATCCCTTTATGGTGAAGAATTTCGCAAATTCACATCTCCCTTGCTACTCTGAAGTATACATAATGGTGAAAACGGTCACCATGCACCTAACAATGTGCTCGAGTAAATCCTTAAGACACGTTTCCTTTCTGGGCTTGACCTGTTTAGTATGTGTATAGCTGGTAGTCTAGCTTTTAACCACAGTCTCACTCGATAGTAGGTGATGATGTGGTCTAATACGGTAATAGGCTTTGTCAAGAATGGTATTTGTCTCTAAAGGACAGCCGCGAGAACAAACCGTTTGGTGCTTGGCGATTGTTTGCTTGATTCTACTTCATCGGAGTCCATCCTACCAATCTAGCCAGGGGGGCATTTGCACACATTTTCACCACAATGTACAATCACATATCTTAGACCGCAACATCACTTGCCAATAGCTAAGATAGATGGCCAAAAGCTAGTTTATCCAGTAAAAATAATCTATACCGGTAACAATTATTATTGTAGTGTCAAGAGAGGTCTTAGGCCCAAGTTTTACTATTATCAGATAGATTCATGATTTGATTCCGCCATCCCCATTCTATAACCGGATATCCAGGGATACTCAGAAGTGACACCGCTATATGGTAGATATTCCATTTAACCGAATAAAGCGATTTGCTTCTTCGTTCATTACACGAACCGCCAGGGAATGGAATACCCTGCCTGAGTCTGTGTTTCCGGTTAAGTACAATATGGGGGTCTTCAAAACGCGAGTGAACATGTGTCTCCTGGGTAAGCGCGCTCCATCATCGACCGCAACATCACTTATCATCAGGTGATATAGTGGTCAAGTGTTACCCTGTTAAGTATAAAAAAAATTACTGTTCCTAAGAAGAAATGTTTATCTGCATAACCAATATTATAAAAAAATTAAATTGTTTGAAAAATTTTGTTTTTGTAAACTAGGTTGGTTAACTTTTTACCTGTCCGATATTTTTTATCTGATGATTGAAAACCGGTCCTTAGTTTAACAATCGACTCGATTTAATTATGCCAATTTCACTTGTATTGTTTCATATTCATGTTATTACTATTTTGGAATATTTGATAGAATCATTTCAAAATATTAACAATTAAATTGGACAGACTTTTGTTTGTTGTGTATGGTGGTGTACGGTACAGGGGCGAAGGGTTGAATAATCTTACAACACCAATGGGTGTGTTGCTGAGTGCGACTCTGTGGGTAGCTACACCTACAAGTTTGATGGCACTACTAGTTTACCACGCCCTTTGAGGTTGTTAAAGTTATAAAGATTTTTTTTATTCGAATTTGAATGTGGTCGAAGATGTTGTTCAGGCTAACTTAGTATTACTGGCTCTCAAGGACTGCTGCCGGAACACATTGTTAGGTGATTGGTGATAGGTTTTCTACTACTTGAGGGTGGTAACTAGCCAAGCGAGCATTCGCAATTTGATGCATTGGCGAAACCCATGCGGTGAAGCTGAAGCCTGCAGTGGAGATTGAACCATGGACTTGCGGTACGGCTGTCTATAGCTGTTACCGCTCGGCTATCACTGTTTTAATAAAAATGTATTAGTACCTTAATAAGCTCTAGTAATTAAAGTAATGTTTCTACTGTTTCTTTAATTGTGTAGCTTTCTTGTTATGACTGACTTTTTATTACTGATGACAATATGGAGTATAATTATTTTAATGCTCTTACTACCTAAAACATTATAACAAAGTAATACATTTCACAAAAAAAACCTTTTGAAACAGCAGACTACGAGTCGCCTCCCAACAAACACGACACAAAAAAGGGCGTGGGTAAATCCGCAGAAACATTCAGGAACCATCAAAAACTTAAATTTGTAAAGGTCATCATGATTTTCTCTTTTAAAAATTCACCCCCACATGTCACCATGCATTGTGTTCTTGATGGTAGTCATGGTAGCGAATACAACATTGACAAAGGGTGTTAGGATAAACTTCTGACAGAACAAAAGTTCCCTGAAGAGGCAAAAAATTAAATTTATACGATTTCGGAATAGGAGCACCTGTCACTAATTGCCACCTTTTGGCGGCTCGGTCTTTTGTGAAGAGGAAAAAATTATGAGTAATGTGGTAATGGATGAAATATTTAAAACCGGCAGCTTCAAATAATGTATTCCATTAATAGAAGAGCACAACTAAATATTATTTTAAAATAGATTTTGTAACAATCATACGTGCCTTGTGCAAGGGTTAAAAATATATTGCCACAGTAAGTATTCAAAATACACGAAGTACAACATTTATTTAAAACTTGGGCGTGGATTTAAATTTGAAAAATAAAAATTAACCAGAATATTTTGAAATTTAGTAGATCATTCTAAATTTAGCATATTGATTTACAATGTAGATACTCCCAGTATTTCAATTTTAGTAATTGTACATTATATTTTACATTTAATTTTGTTCCTTGACTGGTCATATCCTTTTAATCCAAACACAGTGGCCGAAATGAGTATGGATATAGGTAATATTGAATTCTTAACTCAGACAAATTTGCGGACTCGTCTAGATGCGAACATCACAATTAAATCGATAGTTGTCGTGTTAGAAATTGCTTGTGTGTTATTTCGTCGCGTACCGGAGAGAGCAGATTTCTATAAGTACGTTTTCTTGTTAAATATGCAACTTTCCGTAAAAAAAGAGAATATTTCCTTAGTGCAGGGTTTCTTAAAGTGGGGTCTACAGACCCCATAAGGGTCCGTTGCATGTGAGACAGGGGTCCGCAGCAGCTCAGTTAACCTAGCAGTTAACTTAGCATAATTATATTAGGAAACTGAGCAGTAAATTCACGTGTCATTTTATTGACCACCCAAAGACAGTTCCACAAATTGATGTACTCACTGAGGCTCCTTTTCATTAAATATAGGTATAAAAAAATGTGAGGAAAGGACGAATAAAAGTGATTAATTAATAGTAGACTTTGTTTTTTTTTTCCTAAAGTTTTGATCGAGAGGGGTCCCTGGAAATTTTTAAATCCTGCAAGTGGTCCGTGACTGCAAAATGTTTAAGAAACATTGCCAAACCTACCGCACAATCTTTAGCCGTTTCAATACTTTATGAAACAAACAGGCAAATTCAATTCTTACATCGCTTTTATTAAGTACGAATATGTATCCGTAAAGTATAGATGGCCATACTGCCAAAAAAATCTTAGAACTATTCCAATTCCTTTACCGAATTATCGTACAATGCACTATGGGAAACAATAAGGAGCAAGCATAAGCACTTGCTTCGATAAAGTTTTTTTTGTTGCCCATTACGACCTAAATAAGCTCTTAAACTTAACGCCCTCTTTAAGTGAAAGTTTATATACTGGTAAACAAAGGATAAAATATCGGGTAATTCTACTACTAAGCAATATGTAATTCTATCTCGAAGCAGTGATGGCTCAATGGCATTGGCTATGGACTGCCACACAGCAGGTTCAAGGTTCGAATCCCGCCACGACCGCACGGGCTTTAGCTTCCCCGCATCATGGAACGGCATTTTGCGAATGCCCACCTGGCTAGCGACCACCCTCACGTAGAAAATATGTCGTCAAGCACCTATCGGTGTGTTCCGGCAGCAGTCCTTGAGAGCCAGTGAAATTACAGGCACATGGAGTCTCAACAGTTATATCTCAAGGTGACGGGCGCAGTGTAATTCGCGACTTGCGACAAAATGCATCTGTTATAGGCAGAAGTTAGTTTGCTCAACATCAGATGGGCCTCGAGCTCGTGTAGTGTGAGCGTCACAAAAACATAAAAAAAAACCAGACCACTAATGCCATAAAGCTGAGGCTATATTTTTTTACAATGTGTACATATGCCATTATTCGTGAGTGTAAACATATTATTCCGACCTACTTTCGTATGGGATAAGGGTAAAAAGTTGAGCTACAGTTACAAACAAACACTAACGAAGGGGGAGGCACCACCTTCAATCCTTCAAATGACACTCCAATCAAACCAAACATCATTTTGATCCATCCTTCAATCAAGTACTTACTTAATATGCTACCACGTCAAGTCATGTTACATCATCAAGTCACAACATGCGTCAACGAGGTCGAAGATCACCATGACCCATGAAAGAGCCCAGACACTAATGTTATGTATCTCTATTCAATCGCAGATACGCCACATGTTCGAATCAATCATCAATTTGAATACATTTAGAGTAAGTACATACGGTAATTTTTTTGGAGTTTTGTCGATCGGGTGGAGGATTCTTTGTCTATAAGGTATAGATGTCGTTCATTGAATCGTTTGAGCCTTCTGTGGTTTTGATTGTTTGAACATGTGATACCTACAGATTATCAAGTCGGAAATGCTTTTTTTACACGACTGCCCAAAAAAGCAGTTATGTTTTCAGGGTTCATGTATGTATGCATTTGTGAGTTTCTTTATTCCATCATAACTTCTAAACGACCTAATCGATCTTAATGTATGATATATAATTAAACTAATAAACTTAAAAAAACAAACAGGGCGAATTCAGAAGTCATATTGTCAGAGATTTTTTTTTCTATCAATGCTGTCGAGTGGGTTATCGAAATTAAGGGCTTTAAACAACAATTCCAAAAATGTATGTAACTTGCAGTTTTTAATTTTAATTTCAATTGAACGATAAACGCTTACCGAAAATAAATAATTTGCAATCGGGTTTTACTATTTTAATTAATTGAAGCTTACTGTATCAGTGATGGTTTTTTTTTTTATTGCTGATAGGTAAGCCTTTGACCTCAATCTCACCTGATGGTAAGTGATGATGTGGTCGAAGGTGTTCACAGGTTTAACCTAGAATGACTGGCTCTCAAGGACAGCTGCCGGAACACACCGT
Organism: Plagodis dolabraria; assembly: GCA_963854805.1. Taxonomy (NCBI): domain Eukaryota; kingdom Metazoa; phylum Arthropoda; class Insecta; order Lepidoptera; family Geometridae; genus Plagodis; species Plagodis dolabraria. The sequence goes on along the minus strand of OY978457.1, from coordinate 19,369,505 downwards.
TAGGTGCTTGGCGACAGATTTTCTACTTGAGGGTGGTCGCTAGCCAAGCGGGCTAAGAGGCAATAGCTGTAGACTGTGTTGCACGATGGTCCAAGGATCATAATTATCGTAGCCAGCCGCATGTAGAAAATCTGTTGCCAAGAGCTTACGTTTCGACTGCGTTTTTGAGAGCCAGCCAATGGTAATAGGCTAAGCTTTTTACCACTATTATTATTGCCATACTCACCAACAATCGTCATCACTTACCTGGTAAGATAGTGACATATATCCTATCCATGTCAAGATTTAGTTAATCGTATAATAACGATTGATTAAATAGTGTTGACTCATTCTAAAAGTTATAAGAAAAAAAAAACGTATAAAAGTACAGAAGGAATAGAATATTTCCACACATTTTTTTTTTATGCTTGATAGGTTAGCCTTTAACCACTATCTCACCTGATGGTAAGTGATGATGTGGTCGAAGATGTTGTTCAGGCTAACCTAGAATTACTGGCTCTCAAAGACAGCTGCCGGAACACACCGTTAGGTGCTTGGCGACAGATTTTCTACTTGAGGGTGGTAGCTAGCCAGGCGGTCATTTGCAAAATGCCCTAGCACCATGCTATAACGACTGCCATCCTAAGACAACAACCGGGACCGACACCTTAACGTGCCCTCCGAAGCACGGAAGCGCTCAATAGTAATGTCACCAGCGGTCACCCATCCAACTCATGACCGAGGCGGACGTTGCTAAACTTTGCTGATCGGATCAGAACGATTAAGCAAACTTCGCTGCGAGCGCTTCACACTTTATAATACGTACATAATTGAGGGTCAATCGTTTATAGAAAGTAAAGTTACTGATGTTTTTTTTAAGTAGGTACCTACTGATTTATAGATTATCAATGGTATCGTTGGAGAGATATATAATAGAGTATAAAAACGCTTCCCAGAACATTATTTCTTTCTATTTTATTTTATTTTATTTTTTCTTCATAGGTACAGTTACAGATATTAGGCTATAAACTTAAATTTAGACACTTTATGGAAGAAAACAGCACTGTGAACCCAAAATCCAATAACAACTATACACATCTCTTTGTTATACTGTAGACATAAGTAATAATAATAATATTCTAAGTAATACAAGATAAACTAATTTCTAAACAAATTTTAACAATTTTGACAATAAATATATTATTATTATGTATATTACATTTTTGTACATGAATTGAGATAAATTACTCAAAACTTACTCATTTAAAAAAACCTTATGAAACGTTATTTGCCGAGTCCTTCCTTTCCTGTCTATCTTGTTTATCTTATATAAGATTGTACAACGAGGGCATAAAACAAGTAATTTAAACCAAGACGTTTAATAAACCTGAGACAAAGACGAGGGCTGGTGTTAAAGTCGAGGCTAAAAAGGGCTTTAAGCACGAGTAATACACTCACATAGACTCAGAATTATACACTCAGATTTTCATTTTATGGCGAGGAAAGTAAACAACGATATTGTTCGTAATACAAATATCTTTCATTAAAATCGTAACTAATATTTGTAAAATGTTCTATTTTGAGTGTCATTGTTTCGACAAATATTTAGGTCTATAACCCTTAATATATGGGTATTATTAAAGACGCAAGCAAATGTCTTACATTAAATATAATATAACAAACTCAACCTTTTTAACAATTAAAAAGTATTACAAAATTACAAATTTACAAGAGAAAAAATTATAGTCATGCGCGGGATCCGAACCCGCGTCCATCCACCCCTTTCGCCGGGGTATGCTCTAACCAATTGAGCTAACATGACACAATGACTCAAAACTTTAATTCTTGCTCTCGTAAATTTGTAATTTTGTAATGTAATTCGCCTAGCAGCCGTTATTGCAAACTTAACAATATTAAATTTAAAAAGTTGTTTTTTATGCCCTAGACCAAAAAAACATATTAGTCCACTTACATTGGGCATAAATAAGAACTTACGAGCATTAAATGCGATAAATTGTTTAGTATTGTGTGCTAATACAATACTAAACAATAGGCGTGATCTAGAAAAATAAAATCTATGAAGATTAATAAGAAAACAACAAAATTATCATCATTTTTTATCTCAAAAATGTAGATCCAATAAAAGTTAAAGATGTCATATAAAAAAGAACCTACACACGGATCAAGTCACCTACCTGATGGTAAGCGACACGCCTATTATTACAGTTGCAGTGCTCTATGTAACACTGCACTGCGCTCGTGGCAATATTTTCTCGGTAGTTGTTAAAATTGTTTGTTCGTAGTTTAGCCGTATTCGGAACTTAAAAAAGAGAGCTGAAGTGTAACTTAAGTGTAGTCACTTTTAGTGATAAGTTACATATATTACGATATCACTTAATAGAACTCAATGTATTTTTTATTGATACAAATTCGAACCTTATTTCATAGACTTAAGAACATGAATGTGGTATTACTTTAGTTGTTTATTGTGTATTTTTATTGTGGTAATGATTGAATTTTTTGGTAATATGAATGGACCGTATCAAGATTTCGTATGATTTTATTAGTTACTTTATTGTTCATACTTCCGTGATCTTACTTTAACATTAAACACACTGTTGATTTTTTTTAAATTTTAAAGTTTATCATTCAAACTGTTCGACTTACTATCTCCGGCTTGATTTCGCCATCGTTCTTCCCGACAAGCAAGGTGCTTCATCAATTTCATGTCGACGTCTGGAAGTCTACAACCTTGCAATTTTCACGGCATTTTCTACCTCGCACTGTCGCATTATGGAACCAGATGCCAGGTGAAGTATTTTCGAACAGATACGACTTAGGAACCTTCAAGAAAGGAGGAAATTCCCTCCTTAAAGGCCGGCAACGGACGAGACCTCTGGTGTTGCGGATGTTTGTGGGCAACATTGATTACTTACCATCAGGTGAGCCACCTGCACGATTTCCCTCCTATCCCGTAAAAAAAACATTAAAATTTGATATATAGAATATTTGCATAAAGTATTTTTTATCTATTTCCTATATGTTTTTATATTATTTTGGTTAGTAATGTTACTTAAAAAGAAAATATAATCAAACCTCAATTTTACAGTCTTTAAAATAATTTAATGTCCGGTGGTAGAAATCTTTGAAATTATATATAATGTTTTTTTTATATGTTAGCCTAAATTATTTAACATAATAATTATAGGCTTATTGGGTCAAGTCTGAGTCCATTTATGAATTCTACAGCTTTATATTATATATATATGTATATGTAGTTATTTTATACGTGACGAATATTTTTCTGTATGTCTATAATATAATTAATTTTTTCATTTATTAAATTAAGTTCATTAGTTATTTTTATATTTCTAGTATTTAGTAACATTCGCTTAAAAACCCTGTCCATATACTTACATACTATCCAATATTGTTGGGTTGTCTGAAAGAGATCGCTTTAAGCGATAAGACCGCCCATTGTATCACTTACTTAAGTTATATCTTTAGTTGTAAGTTTTTTTATGTTAATTAAGCTTGGTGTTACAATAAATAATGTACGTATCTATCTATCTAACTATCTAATCAGTAGTCAACTTACAGCACCTATTGCGTATCTCATGGCTCGGTGGTAGGTCATTTTACAAATGGCCGCCTAGCTAGCTACATTCGTGTAAAAAAATTGTCGCCAATCTGAACCAAAATATGTAGCAGCTTCCCTTGATGACCGGTAATTCTTAGTTAGCCTGCATAAAATCTGCGGCCATATCATCACTTACCATCAGGTGAGATATTGCTCAAATGCTACCCTATCTGCTAAAAATAAAAAAATAAACAATATAAACTTTTCCGGAAAAATAAAGGTACACTTATCTGCAATAATAATAATATTATATACAGGGTTATTGGTAATATGCTAACAATCTCTTAGGGTTGACATCTGCTAGTCCTAACAAACATTTAGATATAATTTCTTTTTTGCTTGAAAAAAATCATTTTTAATGTTTTAATGTCTACTCCGAGCTAAGAGCGTTCACCGCGGCAACACTGGACCGCACCGTATTTCTTTTGAATAGAGTTTTGATTATTTACGTCGAGCAAAGTAATAAAATATATGAAATAATGCATTACAGGCACAAGTGACTTTAACATTAGATGGGCCTCGTACTTATCCCGTTAAAAATACATAAAACACAGGAAAAATAAATTAATAAAAATATTTAAAAAAAAACTAAATGTTTGTTACGACTAGCAGATGTCAACCCTAATAATGCAATTAAAGTTTTTTTGATGATGAACAACATTGAATCAATATAGAACAATACAACCCCGTCAAGGAATCGTATCCACTTAGTATGAACGTAGCATATTTTCGTCATTAAATATGTATATTATTTCAAGATTATGATCTGCTTTACAAACAAGCCATAATCATAAGAACCTTTAACGTTTATCCTCTTTTCAATGACATTCCAAATTTAAAACAACCAATTTGATACAATATCGCCGCACTGATTGACCGAAGATATGACATATTGCACTTCCAATTAAGGGTACACTCCCTGCTGAGAGAACCTCTACCGAAGGAGGCACTTTAAATAGTCCAAGCACGACTCGACCCTACCAAATTAAAACTAAAATGTACCTTCGAAAATAAACCCTATCGCGTAGGCACAAGGTTCTTACAACAGCCCGTGTTAAAGTGGTAGGTTAAAATAGAAACTATTAAAGAAATGCCCTCTGGCCGTAAAGAACTATCTCACAGACTCAACTACTTGGTGTTGACAATGAAATATACAATAGGAACTTGTAGGGCCTAACGAGTTCATAGAATATAAGGAATGGAACTATGTTCTCGCTCGACACTATTATGTAAAGGTAAATTTAAGGTTTCTCTTGACTAAACACAGATGATAGTAAATACTCAGACAGAATTTCGGCCACAAGGCATGAAGCAGTGTATTACGAAAAGAGCCCAAGAAAGGATTCTAAATTTTTGAGGAAAAGAGTCCGAAGTAAATTGAAGGATTCAAGTTCGCCCAAGATGAAGACAGCTACATACCCTAGGAGAATACTCTAGTTCTTACACCTGCGCGAAAATAAAAAGTAATACTTGGAACAAAGCACTTTAAGTCATTGACCTCTATTTACGTATATCTCGATGCTTTAAGTAGGTATTAATTTATATATTACCAGCAGTCCGCCCCGGCTTCGCACATCTTAAACGACTATAAATTAAGATGTAAGATCAATTTGGATCAAAATGCACTCGGCGTGCAAATCGATTTAAAATTGGTTCAGTATTACAATTATTATTACCAACGGGATATTTACCGTGTTTTTGGTTAGTTTTGAGCGCGAAAACGTACTAGAAAGAGGGTAGACCGGTTCGTCTGCTCTTAGTGCCTACCATCCACTCGCATAGACTTCAGTTTACCCGATATTTCGGCACTGTTGCAAGCGCCATGATCACGAGATCATGGCGCTTGCAACAGTGCCGAAATATCGGGAGCTCAAAACTAACCAAAAACACGGTAAATATCCCGTTGGTAATAATAGTGACAGTTTAAACACTCATAATTGGTTCAGTAGTTTAGGAGTCCACCGCGGACAAACAAAGTGACACGTAATTTTTATATATTAAGATTGTAAGTAATAACTCATCGAGATATATCCAATATTAGCGGAGAAAGACTGAGTTTATCTTAATGACTTTTCTACGTCTTTCGTAATTCCAACAATCATCAAGCTTAATGCATTTTACCTATGTTGAACTGAACACGGTATAGATGATTTGAACAGCAGTTGAACTCTTTGTGCAAGTACGTTCGGGGAAGTACTGCGACCATACTTATTTCTACCGCCAAGCAGTAATGTTATTACTGTGTGAAGACATGGATGTCGGTAAAATTACAGGCACATGATCACATAACAACTTTATGTCCCAGGGCACGGTAATGTTTATAGATAACATTACCGTGCCCAGGGTGATGGGCACAGTGAAGTTTGCCTGTTGTGACGAAATAGTAAATAGGCAGACCTTACCGCTTAACACCAGATAAGTCTCGTGCTTTTGCGATCACGATAGCATAAAAAATATAAAAAAAATTGAAGCAGCGATAACTACGGACGGGAGAGAGAGATGAATACTAACAACTGTATGTTACAGTGCAGTTCGTCTTGTGATCGACTTGTGACGAAATGCATCTGTTATAGTGAGAGGTTTGCATGGTGATAGGGCATTTTGTGAATGCCCGCCTGGCTAGCTACCACCTCAAGTAGAAAATCTGTCGCAAAGCGCCTAATTTGAGAGCCAGTAATTCTAGGTTAGCCTGAACAACATCTTCGACCACATCATCACTTACCATCAGGTGAGATAGTGGTCAAAGGCTAACCTATCAGGTAAAATAAAAAATAAAAATAAATGGTGTGTTCCGGCAGCTGTCCTTGAGAGCCAGTAATTCTAGGTTAGCCTGAACAACATCTTCGATCGCATCATCACTTACCATCATGTGAGATAGTGGTCAAAGGCTAGCCAATTAGGCATAAAAAAAAGGTTACCACTTAACATCAATTGGGCATCGTGCGTATTCCGTCACCATCCCATAAAATATTGTAGGGTTGGATATGACAAAAACTGAAAACATTAATTCAGATCAGACAAGGATTCGACAAGGTCTGTACTTTTTGTAGTTTCATTACTCCTCTTTTTTCAATCCTGAACATTGTTTTTATACACAATTTGTTAAAAATAAGCGCAAATATATGTTTAGAGCGTTTGCACAATAAGTGGCTACTGGTTTTATCTTCTTCTAGTGTGTGCAATTAGAAAAAGGCACGTGTTAACTATAAATGTTTTGCTATAATTATGCCTTATTATATCCTAATAACTATTATTTACACTATAAACGCCTACTAAGTATAACTTACTTATTAGGTATAACAACTATCGCTAGCACAAAAAAATATCGAATGAGAGCATCATCATTTTTTTAAGTCGGTTATAAAGAAATCTATCTTCCAATATACATCACATTAATATGGAACTTACATATTACATTTAATGTGATCGGATAATGTTTGGTTGTTATTAGTGATCGCGATCAAAACTACAAATTGCAGCTCACCTCGAATTTCATAGCTATCTCCGATTATCGCACTAAATCATATCCCACGCCTTCCGCTAACCGCTCTCGACTAATTCGGAGCTAAAATACTGAACAGGAACTAAGCTTGCAAAAACTTGCCTTAATAAGAATTTAGAAATTGATTCCTGTTTCTGTTTGTACTTTGTACGTATAAGTGAAATAAAACTTTTGTTCTGGATATCAATTTTATTGACCGAGCGAGCGAACCGTCTACATGTCAGCTAAGCGAAAATGCTTTCATCTGGATTTCCAGATTTTCGGTTGTTCTCCTCTGTACTGTATTAGCCGGATTGTCTACTGCCAGAACATTGAGAGGGGGGTTTGCCATTATCTCCACGCTTGGCAGGCGTCTTGGAATCGCAGTTTAAGAGTGCGCCCAATGCCAGGAAAATACATGTTTCACCCCCGCTTGTTCCATCGCACGAAAGTCGAAAATTACACGTTTTAATTGATGATTGAAGTTTAGGGTACAGTTTTTAGTGATGTTGTATGTAATCGTTCCAAATATAAACATGTAATAAAATAATTAACCGATTATTCGAGTAAAACAATAGTCTAGCTATTATTTTCATAAAAAATAAAGTTGGTTGTCGCTGATAATTCTGAGCATTCGAATTAAAACATTTTTTAGCGCAGTTTCTGTAAATTTTTTTAACTATGCTATGAGGGTTTTTTTAAACTTCTATTCGATTACTGTACTTCTACAAGATTATCCCCTGCCTCCTTACATTTTTTTAATTGTAATATGTACGTTATTTACCATCAAAAAGTGTGTTTAAAAATACTTCTTTTGCGTAATTTTGGCATTGGGCCCACCCTTAAGATATCATTTCCTCAAAAGGCGCTGCTGCCCACCTAGCGGGATTTTACCTTTAGTCGCCTCTTAAAACATCCACAGGTGGCAATGGGGGGACATTCTAACCCGACACCCCACGGGATAACGAGACAATACAGGTTCTCCGCTACAGGTCGCATTTTTCAACCGATTCTCATATAATTATGTGAGCATCGAATAATTGCGGATTTTAGTCGATTCGGTTTCTGGAATTTATTCAAGGTGGATATGGAGTTTGATAACGTAAATGAACATATTTCAGTCGCGAGGCCTTAAACTCACAAAGCTAATAGTCATAATTGTAAAGCACTCAGGGATGAAAGAAGCCTCATGAGTCCTCCTGTGCGAGTCATGAGAGGCGATGAAGGGTATAAAAAGAGCTGCCATCTTGCCCTGCACTCCTTAAGCCGCCTGCCAAGCATACGGCAGCAAACCACTATTATGGCAAACCCCTATTATGGGGGGGGGGGGGGGCAGTGTTTAAGAGGAGGCTGCGGAAAAAATACTCTCATTCGACTAGTTTTTTTAAGCAACTTAAATATGCAATCGACACGATAACTTAAATATTTGATTTTTCAAACCTTTTTCTATCCGTTGTTGAGACAGAAACACATTTGAAAGAAATTTACTCGATAGTTTTAATTTTTTTAAATGAAGCCTTTTCTTTAAATTATTGGATTTTTCTTGGAAACTACGTCAGATACATATCAATAATAAATACACATAGAAAGGAAATGTAGTTTATTATCCACTGTGTAAGTAAAATTTACCTAGAGCTATTAGTATTCTCATAATAAATTAAATTGTGTTTTAGACTTACGACCTTTACTTCTGTGCAGTATTACGGTCAATCGGAAGATTCGATATTCAACCTTATTAGCTTACGATTACGAAATAAAATCAATGCGTAAGAGCTGTCCTTCAGTGCCGCGCTGTGCGCCGTTGGACGTGGACCTATCGCTCGCGCGCTATCACCTGTGCTGTGCAGTATAAATACGTATTTTGGTAGGTATATCAATCAATATGGGAAATAAAGATAACTAAAAAATAAAAAAAGGAAGCAGAAGAGTCGATACAAAGACTTTGCAAGAATTATGAGAGAGGCAAAAGCGTATAATATTTCAGTTTTTTTTACTTAATGCACCTAAGCAAATTTAATATTCGTTTGTGTTTTGGTGTTTATTCTTTTCATGAAACATACTATCTCTACCGAACTAAGAGATTCTATGCCAACTAGGTTCCTATAGTACTGTAATGGAGATATAAAATAACTATATGTCGTACTAATCTAAGTATGATTAGTAGGGTACTATAATAATATCTGGTATATGTATAATTATGGTCTCACCTGATGGTAAGTGATATGGTTGAAGGTGCCAAACAGGTGTAAACTAAAATTATCTGGCTCTAAAGTACAGCTGCCGTTCAACCGTAAATGGAGTTGAGTGTTGCTAAATAATAATAGCACAAGCGTAGTAAATCAAAGCATTTGGTTTGGTGGGTCGCAACTCGCAATAAAACATCGAACATTGTTTATGTCCCTCAAGACTAGATATAGATTTATATCAATGAAAGAATATTCTGAATCAGGCAAGTAGGTATACATTCAAGAGATTATCTACAAAGTCACCTGTATAGGTATACTTTTAAATATATATTTTATCACTAAGACATGTACATATAAGTATCGATTTAAACAAAAATAATAGAGTGGAATAAATAGATTGTGTATATATAATAAAATAGACTGTGCTCATAAAATGCACCTTCTTTCTAAAAAAAAAAAAAAAAATCAGTCGTAGTCACTCGGAACAGGGAGAACTGTCGGAGTCGCCATCTCATATAATAAGTTTAGACTGTGTTCTTCCACTACATGAAAATAAGTGAGTAATTCTTTGAATAAAGTATTGCTAAATTTGCACATTTTATTCACAGGAAATTTCGTAAAGGAAATTTTTTATATACTACCTATATTAAGCTAAAAAATATTTTGACCTATCCATAGCAGAGCAGCAGTTAAAATTAAATAAAAAAAACATATAAATGTATAAATTCATTGACATTTTCTTTTTACACAAAAAAAAGAAAAATTCAATATTATCGCCCTGCACTTGTCACACCTCTGTAGGGTCAGTATAAACAATATATTTTTTCTGAGTACCTACACAAAAGACAACGCACACATAATTGTGCGGAGTAAGACTTAAATTTTATGGCCGACCTCCTATCTGAAGCAATACCCCTTTGCAAATGCCATCGTTGATATGTATTATATTCGCCTTCGCCCCCTTTTCGGTTATTAGGGTATTAGATAAATGGTAAAGAGCGATATTGTACTCTTGACGTGTAAAAAATCTGACGTGCAAATTATCTGAATTAATGTATTTAAATTCATTTATTCACATTCCGAACACCCTCTTTCTGAAGGCCGAGCTTCAGCAGGGGCGGAGCAGTTTGTATGGTGGCCGTTTTGAAATCGTCATTTTGGATTTTGGACAGGTGTCATTCGACTGCTCTCCCGACATTTATCCTTTCTTGACACTCATAAACGAACTAACAAATTCTATCTACACATTCTAACAAATTGTGCGAAATTGATTGTCGGACAAACAGAAATGTACAGTTGCTTTTCTGAAGGCTTCAGGTAACTGATTGTCTGTAAAATGTATTTTGCAGGTATATATATCAATAAAAAATCTGATTGATATTATCAAACTGAAGACTAAATGCACATTTGTTATATAACTAAATGCTTATTTGCCGTGTAGTATGGAGACAACAAATTAAAAATAGAAATTCTACAAAAAGATGAAGAATTTAGGAGGAAAAAAATGGAGACAAAACTAGTCACATTCTATATGGACTGCCCGAGCTGGTCGATCCCGCCACCCAAAGAAAAGAATGATCCAGGATCAATAATATGCGGATACTTCTAGAAAAAGAAAAAATCAAGAGGAGGCTGTCGAGGGTGACTTGCAACATCAAAGTGCAAATGCTTCAGTACTTCCTCCCGCCATAAAAAGAAGACTTGACTTAATGTTGTCTTAGGTTTTCGCGACTGTTACACATAGTAATTAAACAAAATTTCACGGTTTAAATCGCGTATATTTATCATTATTTTTGTCCTGCCGTTTCAAACACTTTGCAGTGATCGTAGTCACGGGGTGACGATCGGGGGACTGCAAACTTGAAAAAAATCTTGACTTTCCGTTCCGATACTCGTTATTTCTCACGTACACTTTTGCATATCATTAATTCTGTATAATCATTAATACTGTATAAATTGAAAACAATATATTTTTATTTCATAAATTATTTTTTGTTAATTTATATACATCTTAACTTAATTTGTCTTTATCCTCTGTAGACTATACCACTTACTAACAATCCACTGTTTTTATTTTAATGTCTAATTTAGTCACCTGTTCCATCATTTGTCTGCCATGTTGCATTAAAAGAAGCTTGTATAACATGTTCTCTACAATGTTTCTGCAGTTGTGTGTTTTTTTTTAATATCCCAAAGTTTAAGGCCATTACAATTGCGTATATAGACTCTTCTGCAAGTTTGGTAAAAAAATCGTATCCTGCTGTTTAGTGGCTAGATCTATATCTGGTTGGTCTAATTTTTACCATAGTTGGTATCTAAAAGCAGAGTGGTAGTAAAGTAACACTTTCTGTTTACCACTGTAACTGAAAAATAAAATGTAATAGGATGAATACAAACATATATTTTCAACATTAGTAATTAATAGTTAAAAATTATATGATAGCAATAAAAAAACAACCTACTTTATATTATTATGGGAACGTGTACCGTAGCACAGTTATGAAAATCTATAATTCATATTTGTATGACGAGTCATGGTAAAATATATTGCCCACAACTAACATTTAATCAAATCAAATCCATTTATTACAGGTCAATTGTACCCATATTCACCGAATATAATATAATAATATGCTCATTCAATTTGATGGTATTTTACTTTATTCTAATGATGTGTAATCTGATTAATCGCATTCCAAGATACTGAGAACAATGTTGATTCATTCATAAATTATTGTCCACGCGGATGCCAAGGGGTAATGAAATTTTTGTAGTAAGTTTAATCAGTAAAAATCACTTTCATTACTACGGAGAATTTAAAAACACCCCCCATTTATCAATATATATCATGCCGTTTAGGCTGTTATGTACCATCATCATATTCCGACCCTTGTCTCACTTTATGTTGGTTTGGTGCAATATGTTTTCTCTATAAATACAGAGACAGCGACACAACAACATAGCAAAGAAAGAGAAAAGACTTGAAAACAATTTTTTTAATTAAAAAGTCTCAAATAACTGGTTGATATCGGTGCAATATGATCTCAATTTTGTGCTCATGTGACTGACTTTGGCAGGTTATTTGATATACTGATGACTACAGACTTTACTAGAGAGATTATTATTTACATATTATTTATAGATTTTATCACTATTTAACTTTCATCTAAAAAAAATTAAATTCAAATATATATTCAAATAAAATTAATAAACAATAAACAATAAATCTATATTCATAGTTGCCAATAGTATTTTATATCTCTATGGTTGCCACTTACGTTAGTTGCTAGAAGAACTGCGATTGTCAAGGCATTTTGGCAAATTATTTTTAGTAAATTGACTGTAACTGGCACACCGTTCGACCAATGTTGATGAGATTAAAATGAACTAATTAAGAGTTAAACTGTACTAGCAAATAAATAGTCTTCAAGATTGTAAAGTTCAGTAAAAAAGTTATGTGTGGTCAAACATAAAATAAATAATAGACAAGTCAATTTAAGAACCCTCTTTCTTTTGAGAAGTCAGTTAAATATGTATAATATATATACCAATACATAATAACATATACCGATAAAGTCGAGCAGACATGATCATATTGTAAAAAGTAAAACTTTTGACTTTAGTTTTATGAGCTACTGTCGACCGTAAGAATAATTTTTGAAAGTAAATCAAATAATCAATTTCTTACTAAGAAATAATAGTAATGTTGTTAAAAATAAAAACGTGACATCAATTGCAGTATATACAAATTTACTTTATGTATTGAAATTCGTCACGTGAATAAGATTTTAAAAAGTTGAAATCGACTCAATGGTATCTGTGTTCGCGAATCTAATATCAAGTACACAAATATTTTTATAAGCGAGACGCGTGCGCCGCTGCACATCGCGTCGGTCGGTGCAGCGGGGATCGTTGCGCCGTATGGGCGGAGCTAGCGTGGGAATTATTTTTGACTGCCTCGACTTAACAGTGGACGATTCGACAGATACAACACAGTATAGTATAGACACAGAATAACCGGCTATTACTAGACATTCAATATTGACTATTAATAGACATTAAATATTGACGTTAATGAATGGTGACATCGATTTTGAAGCAATGATGGCAGAGCGGTTATAGCTATGGACTGCCGTTCCGCAGGTCCCTGGTTCGATTCACAGCGCCAGCTTGAGCTTCACCGCATGGTGGAAGGACATTTTGCGAATGCCCGCCTGGCTTCCACCCTTGTAGAAAATCTGTCAAGTACTTAACAGTGTGATCCGGCAGCGGTCCCTGCCTGAAGGCAAGGCCATTTTTAATTTAAAAAAGGTCTGTGGCCTCTCAGGACTCGATGTCCAAGCCCCATACAAGAATGGGAGTCCCTCGCAGTGCCATAACTGCCAACTATACGGGCACGCCTCCCGTTTCTGCTTCGCTCGCGCTAGGTGCGTTAAGTGCCTAGGCGATCACGCGACAGCAGCGTGCACTCGCACCCGGGATTCGCCGGACCCACCCAGCTGTGTTTTATGCGGTGCTCAAGGGCATACCGCGAATTACCGTGGCTGCCCTAAAGCACCTCGAGTGAACCACAGGGTGGCAAGGCATAGGCCGACCCGTCCCTCTTACGACCGTTACCAACGGGTAAGCCCTAAACTAACGGTAGTACCTGCCTCACAGGTAATACCCGCGCCGCTCCCAGCCCGTAACGCATGGTCTAAACCACCCAGTATGGTTAAGACCGTCGCTACCGCCCGCGCCCCGGCCCGCGCGCCCGCACCCGCGCCCGCACCCGCACCCGCCCGCGCCGCGGCCCCTGCCCGCGCACCGGCCCCGGCTCGCCCCGCGCTCCCGGCACCCGTCGCCAACACCATTCGCGCGCCTCCCCGCGCCGCTTCCCGGCCACAAGCTCCACCTATGCCATTGATGGCTGCCCCTCTTCAAGAGGCAATCAACCTAGTCAGCGATCTGGCTATGTCGGTTGACATCAATGAGGTACAAGAGCTATTCCACAAGATGCAATACGCTCAATCCCCAGCGGACGTGATCCAATACACATTGGAACACGCGAATTTACTTAGCGCCCTTAAGCGCTTCGTTCCCCAGGCCCCTCCCCAGTACAACCACTATGGGTAGTACAACCGAACGCACGAAACCGTACTCAGTTTCGTTAGCGTCATTTAACGCTGACGGCCTCTTCAGACAACGTGACCTCGTCCACGACTTTTGTTGTACCCACCTTATCGATATCATATGCGTGCAGGAAACCTTTCTAAAACCGGGGAAGGCGAACCCTAGGTTTGCCAATTACAGAACGGTACGTGATGATAGAGTGAACTCCCGTGGGGGAGGCACTCTTATCTATTACAAAAGGTCCCTGCACTGCATTCCCCTACCTACCCCGACTCTTGTTAATATGGAAGCATCTTGTTGCCTCCTAGCTATGACTGGTCATCAACCTATAGTCATAGCATCCTGTTACCAAGCTTGCGCAAAGCCGATCGTCCGAGCTGACTTAGAAGCCCTATTCTCATTAGGAAGCGCCGTCATTCTGATTGGCGACTTCAACAGTAAGCACATCCTATGGAATTGTAACGTCAACAATCCCAGAGGTATTGCACTTGAAAACCTAATCGCAGAACTTAACTTTGACATAATTGCGCCCACTGAGCCCACTCACTACCCTTATATGGCAGACCACCGATCTGACTTGCTTGACATGGCACTATTCAGAGGCGTAACACTCCGGTTACGCTCCATAGAAGTGGTTCACGAGCTTCACTCTGACCACCGACCCATTATACTGCGACTAGGTCCCGACCCAACGACTGACCTCCCCCGCCCCACTAAGACGATAGTGAACTGGAAGCAAGTAGGCGATGCCCTAAAGGCTATCAGTTCACCGGACCTAGACAAGATCCCTGACGACATCCTGACAAAAGATGACGTAACCCTTGCGATCGATTCGTTCACCAATCACCTCTCCACCGTAGTAGGTGCATCCGCAAAGGAGGTCATAGTGCCGGACGACCGGCGCCTTGTCATTCCAGCGGGTGTGAGACGATTGGTGACGGAGAGTAAAGCAGTGACCCGACATTACGACTCTTACCCCAGTAAAGAGAACAAAACTAAGAAACGCCACTTTGAACGCATGGTTCAAAGTCGCATGTCTGAGTTGCGTGATCAACAATGGGGCGATAAACTTTCAAACCTCGTGCCAAGCCACCATGCTTACTGGGACTTGGCGCGAGGCTTGAAAGGAAGTAACCATAACGACATGCCTCCCTTATACAGACCAGTCCCACTTGTCCCAGCGTTCTTTGACGAAGACAAAGCTGAGTGCCTAGCTGATAGCCTAGAGGCTCAGTGTTCCCCTAACGTAGATCACGTTGACCAAGCTCACCTCGATTCGGTGGATGCTGAAGTCGAACGTAAAAGCTCTGTGGTCACCTCTGAACTCCCACCAATCACCTTAGCGACTTACGCTGAGGTGGAGAGACTGATCAAGGCCCTCCGACCGCGCAAATCCCCCGGTGCCGATGGCATCTCCAACAGGGTTCTTAAAACCCTCTCTCCTCCTCTCATCCATCTCTTAGTCAGCATCTTCAATGCTGCTATGAGCCACTGCTTATTCCCAGACACCTGGAAATGTGCAAATGTCATTGGCATTCACAAACCAGGCAAAAGCTCATCTGACCCCACCAGTTACCGCCCCATCAGCCTCCTCAGTGCCTTAGGCAAACTTTACGAGCGGTTACTTGCAAACCGTCTCCAGTCCCATGCTAAGGAACACCACCTTATCCCAGATGAGCAGTTTGGCTTCAGACCCGGACACTCATGCGTCCAACAGGTGCACCGCCTCACGGAGCACATCATTGAGGGCTTCAATAAGTACCCCAAACCCCAGACTACGCTAGCAGTCTTCCTCGACGTAGCGAAAGCTTTTGACAAAGTCTGGCACAACGGCTTGATCTACAAGCTATACCAATTTGGCGTGCCAGAACGTCTTGTGCTCATCCTACAAGACTTCCTTAAAGCCAGAAGCTTTCGCTATCGCGTGGAAGGCACCCTCTCCTCCCCCCACCCAGTCAGAGCCGGAGTCCCTCAGGGCTCCGTGCTATCACCTATTCTCTTTGCACTGTATACCAGTGACATCCCACGCTCTCAGCCCAAAATATTCCTAGCCCAATATGCGGATGATACCGCCATTTACACCACTGGGTGGCATATCAACAGACAGTCCTATTTCGTCATGCAACGGGCCATCACCGAGATCGGTGACTGGTTCCGAAAATGGCGCATCGCGGTCAACCCAGCTAAAAGCACAGCTATGTGCTTTACTGAGAAGACACGCTCCCCTTACCCGAAACCGCTTATTTTGTTCGACGAACCCATTCCCTGGGTTCCTAGAACAAAATACCTCGGAGTCACCCTTGATCGTCATCTCACCTTTAACGATCACATAACAACCGTCCGAAACAGAGCGGCCTTCATAATGGGTCGCCTTGGTCCCCTACTTCGCAAAGAGAGTAAAATGTCTCTTAGTAATAAGAAGACACTTTACACTGCCTGCATCCGCCCCATCATGACTTACGCATCAGTAGTGTTTAGTCATGCTAGTGAGGCCCACCTTCATAAACTTCAAGTCATCCAAAACCGTTTTCTTCGTAATGCAACCGGCGCCCCGTGGTATATCCGGAACACCGAGTTGCATTGCGACTTAAACCTTCCCTCTCTAGCGCAGTTCAATAAGGACTGCGCCCGCCGATACTTTGATCGAGCGCCCCACCACCCGAACCCATTGGTTGTCCAGGCATCGAACTACTCGACTGCCTCTTCTATCCCATTTTTCAAACCCCCCCGTCGCCGACCACGGCAGGTATTAGACGACCCGGATGACCCCATCGCAGCCATTACATTGGCAGCTTTAGCGTTATCCGCAAGTCGTCGAGGTAAAATCCCCAGGTGTGAGGTAATCAGAGGTCACACAATCAAACACCGAGCTCGCCGGCGAGCTCGAGGCAAAAACAAGGTCACGATAAATTGCTCTCCAAATAGTCAAAGAGTATTATTCAGTAGGGCCCAATTGTGCAACACTGCAGTTGCACAGAGGCATTTTGCTCCGATCCCCCCCATGTCTCTAGACAGCGAGACAAGCCGAGGTCCGAACCACAGTGGTGCCCTTGAGCTCGCTGTCAACCCCTCCTATAGTAGCGGTACGTTTTCGGCGTCCGCAGGAGACGGAGGTAGAAAGCGCTTTTCGCCTTCTACGCCCGTCTCGGGAGAAGTGCCTTCGGCACTTCTCCCTCCCGGGCTATTGTAGGGCCAGGCCCTCGCCCAAAACCCGGTGGAGCTGGACGACCGCACAGGCGGTAGCCAGCATCTATGTCCTCCCTAAAAAAAAAAAAAGCGGTCCCTGAGAGCTAGAAAAACTACAGGTATATGATACTTAACAACTGTATGTATCAATGTGACAGGCGCGGTGCAATTCGTCACATGACGAAATGCATCTGTTATAGGCAGAGGTTATTTCGCTTAGCATCAGACGGGCCTCGTGCTTGTTGCGTCACAATCAAATAAACAAAAGTTTTTTTATTAGTATTGTGATTGCAATTCGTTTAGTTGTTTGAATTTATTAGTTACCAATAAAATTTCTTAAAATTCCTATAAAAATTAATATTAAGTCATCACAGTGTCGCCTTTTTCCCGAAGGGCATTGGATTTTTCAGTGGCAGACGAAACGGTTCACGAAGAGTTCTACTGCTACTAAATATGTATACATAATTATTTTATAATTAATTAAATGACATTCAACTTAGATTTTTATTTATACCTTCACATCGGAACGTTGATAATTATTTTAGTCATAAAACGCTGACATAATCTGGAATTTTAATTCATTTTTCTGACCTTACTTCATATATATTTCGGAATTGAAGATACTCGTAGGATCGATAGAAATTTATTTTAATAAATTGTATTTATTTTATTCCTATTTCTAGGTAGTGGATACATATTTGAGCCGTTTGGTGTGGAGACGATGGGTCCGTGGGGACCGGGAGTTCATCGTATATTCCAAAACTTATCTGAGCGCTTGGTCGATGCGACGTGTGATTAAAATGCTAGCACCTATTTGGCTCAACGAATAAGTATTGCAATTCAACGGGGCAATTCTGCCAGCATGCTGGGCACGCTGCTAACTAGTAGTGGGCTGGAGCATTTGGACTATCTGTGAGTCTGCAATGATTTATATGTATAGTTAATATTATTGTGTTAATAAATATACTGCCATTCTCTTTTCCTAGACATACAATTTTAGTATAACTGATACTCGATCGTTTTTTTCAACTGGCGTCTCCAGGCTTTTATGGTTAGAACGAAGATAATCTTAATAGCCTCAGGGGCCACGCTGTACAGGCTCTTGGCAGTTCGTCATCTGATATCTACTAACAAAAAACGTATTCCCACGCCATCTTCGACTTGCCATTTGTCTATGATGGTTTCACCCATCGCCATATCAGGAACCTAACTGATCGTTGCTGTCAGTTAATTAAAAGCAAACACAGTATATTGTGTAAACTCACCCACTGCATTACCTTCACTCCATAGCACTCTGTCACAGTAATGAATGCTCGTGTTTCTGTTCTACTTAAACATGTGTCAGATTTAGTTAATATGAAAAAGTACTTAAGTTGAAGCAGCAATGGAGAGGCTTGAAGAGCAATAGAAGAAGTCACGATAGAGAATAGCCTGAAGCTAGGCTTGATGGATAAGAATGACTGCAGTAAGTTTCATGTAGAGTAGGGTAGTACTTAGAGAATTTCTAAGAACTATAATATGCACTTAATTTTGAATTCTGGGTCGAGTCTGTTTGATTCATAGTTTATATACACATACAGCTTAGATTCAACGGTCTCGACTCTAGAGGTATGAGTGAATATTGCGTGCACAGTGAAATCAATTAGAAATGTTGGGCGGTTAAATACATTTTCTTTCCTAAACAACTCCACAGATGTCACTTTAGTCTACCCGTGACCCCGAGCCCATGCACATAAATTGAACCGCTGGGATACATATTAAAAATAGTCGTGGTTTAAAACGTCAAAGTTGTTTAAATTGGTAATCGCGAAAATCCTAGAGAAATTATTAAAGAAACATAACAAGACATACATCAAGTCTGATTCGCACTTGGCAAATTTTACGTAGTTTACATACTATTATCTATAAAACTTATACTTCTACTTTTCAAAATTTAATATCCTCATAGATACTTAGTTACGACATTCGACAAACCCTAATTAAAAAAAAATATAGACCTATATCGAATATTGTACCGAATCTTAACGATAGTGATCTCTGTTCCTCAACTAACCTATACACACTCATTCATTAGTTTCCATCATTACTGACATCAATTAATATCTCTGTTACAATGTGTCAGTCACAAATTGAGAAGCAAACACTACGCTACAAGTTTTTTTGAATCTTGACTGATACAAACAATGTATTTGAAAAACGACCACTCAAATTATTGTGCTTAATGAACATTCAGATGGTGTGGTTATAACTAATAAGAAAAATAATAGGCCGATATCATGTTGAAGGGTCTTTAGTCTTATTGACATGTGTTATTAGAGAAGTATATTTTCATTTGTGCGTGTCATTGCTTACGTATGGGACCACTGAATAGTACAGAGTAAGGTACAGACTTGCAGAAAAGTGAACGAAAGTTTTCATTTAAGAAACATGTACTTAATATCTGTACTGAACTGTATCAGCCAGATCGCCCACTGCTGAACACAGCCTCCTCCATTAAGGGGTAGTTTGCCATAATCCCCGCGCTTGGCAGGCGTCTTGGGGATCGCAGTTTCATATATATTAGTTCCTCGATATTTTACCTTTAGTCGCCTCTTACGACCCCCACAGGCAGCAATAGGGGGGTGACATTCTAGCCCGGCACCCCACGGGTACTTAGTACCAACCTAATAATGATGTTACACGAAGTTCTAATTCTAAAGTATAGGATAATTTTGTGTTTATTTTTTATAGAACAATATCATAATAACAATATCATTAAATAAGGTTATCACATTTTTTTATGTTATGAAGTGATAAGTCACCTACCTGATGGTAATCGGCACGCCTTATCATTATAGTTTTCAGTGTATTCTTTCTTGTTCTGCTTGACACTGCACGACGATTGTCAATTCAAGACGTCGATTATGTCTTTTTCGCCCAGTAATTTCACTTGATACAGTACTCTACAGGTTTGAGGCAGAATATCTGTGGTAGTACCTACCTAGACGGAGTCGTGCTAAACAGACCTGCCACCTGATTAAATGTGTATATGGATATCAAACTGGCCATGAATTGTTTATCTTTTTAAGGTTATTGTTTACCGGTATGCAGTGTACTGACCCTCACACGAGTGGGATAATACTAAGAAAATGATGTTGCAATTCATATTGACTGACTGCATAATCATCTTCCTCGAGACACTGGTTTTAACCTCCTCAGAAATGCTGTAAAATATTCTAATTTAAAACATTATGAAACTTCCCGTCAAAACCAAAAGATCTTTTGAGCACCAGATTTGTGGCCTTCCAATAATTGCCTCTTATTTGCTCAACCACAATTCAACTGTTATGGACAAACTTAACGTCCTCCACGAAATTATATCATATTTTTTCAATCCTTCGGTCTCCTCATTAAAATTCACATAAAACTGCAATGACAAAGGAAAATCACGACGTTGAGAGCATCGTCATTAAAACCGTATGTCATAGCAGTAAGTAAATCACAGAAGTCGTAACGAGGTATAATGATTTATATCGAGCAATTAAAAAGCGCAGTATTAAGCACACACACAGTTAAACATCAATGCAGATCGACAAAGTTATGTTTGCGGATGGATAAGGCGCCACTATCGAAACAATACATAACCTCGATATACATGAAAATTAATTCTCAAACACACCCAAACGCAACCTTAAATATGTAAAGAGTTATAAAGGACAGAATGAGATTAAATCGATTCGTCGCGCTTGCGTCGTTCGTGAACCATAAAGTATTTTTGACAATTTTTTTCGAACGTTTACACTCTTAGAATTATTGTCGAATAAATCAGATGGCTTGAGGTTTCGCGACCCCCCATCAAAGAGTTAAGACGAGGCACAATATTATACGCTTAGTGAAAACGATCGGGCAAGGTTTGAATGGAGTCATAAAGAACGAAAAGACACGACAAGGCAAAGGCTGGTAACAATTTACGTGGTATTGTCACCTGGTTTTAAGAAACTCCCGAGTAAACAACGCGGTGGAATGTTTGGCGTATTTTTAGTGGTATAGTTTACTTAGCCAGACAGTATGTCGTTATGGAAAGGGATACTTATTCTGTGGGATCTGAAATGGTTACATTTAACCAGACTGGAAAACGTTTTGCCTTCTTTTGTGTTAACTTTTAACACTAAGGAAGGCAAATTCAAACTTTTTGAGGCTTAAAAAGTATCTATGTAACATTGTTGTTGATAGCTAATATACAAAGGATACATTTTTAAAATGAATGACATTTTTGATGTAATGTATCCAAATTTTATGATTACCATGTAAATAATATTAAATGTTATTCCAAAATCTTTATTGTCATATATCTGTTCAAACAAAACACAGTATACCAATATAAACTCGTACTCGTACAATAAAAAAAAAACGGCTTCTAACACTGAATAGTGTGAAGTAACTTGTTGAAATCAGTGTCACGATGATTTGAATAAATCATTTTGAGCTCCCATTTTTACGGCCCGACTTTCACAACCTATTTCGTACCCTCAGTGTTAGAAGTCAGTTCCGTTTTATTTTTAACCGACTTCCAAAAAAGGAGGAGGTTCTCAGTTAGTCTGTATTTTTTTTTTTATTTTTTTTTTATGTTTGTTACCTCAGATCTCTTGACTGGGTGAACCGATAATGAAAATTCTTTTTTTGTTTGAAAGCTGATGCTTGTCGTTTGGTCCCATTTTAAATTTCATCAAAATCAGTCAATCTGTTTTTGAGTTAAACTAAAAAGATTGAAAAAAAAATTTAACAAAATATGGAACCGACTTCAACACCCAAAAGTGTGAAATAACTTGTCGAAGTCGGTACCATGCCCACAATATTGTGATAATAGGTACTTTTGAACCATCATGGTACCGACTTCAACAAGTTATTTCACACTTTTGGGTGTTGAAGTCGGTTCCATTTCTTGCTAAAAAAATTTTTTACACCCGTTTCAGTGGTGCATACTGATAAAAATATCGAGTTTCACTCGCATATAATAGTGGTCACCATCCACAATTGTTGCAATTATCATATCCTATCATTATCATATCACAGGTCTAGGCTTTATGGTATAGGTAACCTTTTCAAACAATTAAGTGTAACTTCAAAAATACTCAACCGATGTTGATGAAATTTAAATAAAATAAACTTGGAGTTATATTCTACCCAACGAAAAAATATTAATTACGATTGGATGATCCAGTAAAAAAATATGCGTGGCCTACGGTAAATGTATTGACTTGAGAATCTTCTTTTTATGAATAATCGGCTAATACTTCAGCCTCATACTTTTTATGCATAAACAACATATTTCCTCGCGTTTATAATCCCCAAACGGGTGATGTGATTAAAAAACTGTTTTCGCCACATTATTATAATCCTTGTAACAAGTGCAAGTCTATCGCCGTGTAAATTTAATTGCCATGGACATCCAGATTTAATTATTTTCAACAGAAATACCCAATCATATAACTATCCATCCTATCGATTAAACCAATGACCTCGAGATACCGAAACAAAGCAGTATGCCACTTGAACAATGACGCAGACAATAAACAAATACAAATATATAAAATTAACAAATTGGAGCTGCTCAAAAGAACAAGCAACTAATTGTTTACATTTCCTGTTCAGAAGCAAGTTGATCAGAAAAAGCAACATCATTAGCCCCAAAAAATAATTAAATTTTATAACAACCCCGCCTATTTTTGGCTACCACATCTACTCCCGTTTTGTATTCTATTAAAACTTAATTAACTTTTTCGTTCGAGTTATAAATTTAAATTTTGTACCCCGAAAAAGGACTCACAATTTGTTTTGCTACTTCTAAACGTCACTTGTTCTTTGATAAATGTGTTCTTGGGTCGAGAAAATTGCGTTTTGTTTAGTCAAATGCCGACAGACAGGCATCGTCACGGGCGTTATGAGAATTCTTCGAATATAAATGAATTATTAAAAGTTATGAATGCTTCTATAAGCGTTTCGATTTCGCAGTCCTTTTGCCGATTCGCCGTGGCATTATTTATTTTAATATTATTTGGCGTAACCGTAACTTTTTTGTTGATTGGTGATTTTAATATTGGTATGATTTGATGGTAAATGGATTATAAAATACTGTGTACAACATATATTGTAAGTATAATATTTTGCCATTATTGATTTTGTTGTGCGTTTCTTTTCTTTTTTACTTAACATGACTTCTTCTCTAATAAGGCCTTTATCATCATCATCATATTCGTAATCATGGACCCAAAACTGTCCAAAAAGACATCACTAATCACAAAACAAACAAACATTCCCATCTTACTAATAATCATCAAAAGTATATCAACAAAATTTCAAACAAACCAACTTACAAAACATTGTAATTAACCTCTACTCGATCAGCCTAAAAGCTGAGGACATAAAAGTTAATATTAATTCAAAAATAAATAAAAAAATTCACAGCTAATTTACCCCAGATAATATTAAAAATGTGGATGGTGGTATTCGAACCATGCATGGCCTGAGGTGACCACACCACGCACCATATTTCACGGAGTCAGCCCGATGGTTTGGGAATCACCCGCTGTGCTCCTGAATTAAGTAAAAGCCTTCGAGCTCTTGTTCTTGATACCTCTTGTTGGCGGTTAGGGTGTGTTTGGAATGGGAACAATCCAGAAAAATGTGCTTTAGTTTAAGTCAATAAACGTACTCACATCTTTATAAATCCTATGTTTAGAATCTATAGGCAGAAATCTATGACCACAATTTTCTAATAAAAAAAAATTAATACCATAGTAAAATTAAGACGAATATAATTAATTATCTACTATCTACAACCTAGCTGCAGCTACTCAGGTGAATTAACTTGTATTATCTACATATATTAATGATCTACCATAGTTGGGACTCATAGTCACGTCTTTTGACTTACTATTTGTATTAGACTCTCAAATATATATATATATAATAAGAATTAACGTCTCGGATTAATGTGTGCAGTGTAATGTCAAGGTGAGGAAGTTGAGACTGCAGCTGTAATGGACTGCCATGACGCTTAACATCAGGCGGGCGTCTTATTAGTCATATCACTTCATAAAATTAAAAAAGTTCTCAGCCGTCACAGAAGACTGCAATGGTATTGATTATGAACCTGATTATAGGAAACTTTTCTAACATTTACTAAATTTTTTTATGAGAAATTCTCGTGAGTTTCCACACCTATTTACATGTTATACACTAACCGGCATAAAATAACTCACGTTGGGGCCCGGATACTTCGATCCGGGTTTCGAGCATGTCAGATGCTCATCATCAGGGTGAGTGAGCAGCTGCGTCTGTTTTTGCCGGTTAGTGCAAAACAATTAAATTTACTTCAATCCAAATAAGTTTTATTGACATCATTTGCAAACTATATATCAATAAATTGTAGTGAAACTACTGAACGGAACGTACCTATATCTTACTGTTCCTTGCGTTGCATTAATAAAAAAATCAGTTACTTATTCGGAAAAGTGCTTTTTATACGATAATATTTTTAATACAAAAATGCTTTCATTTTCTTAGTGGAACAAATAAAACTGTATAAATTACATACGTAACATATTTCGCATACTTACTCTAGGTGGCAGCTTCCGTTAAGTTATGTATAATCAAAAATATTCCGGACAATAGTTTTGTGTGAGAATTCATAAAAATGTGCACAGAGTGACAATGAACCAAGTGCACAGAGATTTGGCTTAAAATCATGGTTGTCGTCAAAGTATTTAAATACACTTAATTGTCACGACTTCACATTGTCACACTTAATAGTCAAACTACACCTACCTTATAGCCTGTATTCAATCTTCAGATTAAAAAAATAGATTGATAAAATGTTAAGAGTATTCATACCGTTTTCATTAAAATCGTAGGTTTGTGAAATATTAAATAACAACTGTTTTAACTCGTTGAATATTTGCATGCATGTCTTTGAGCCTAACTGTTTTACTGTTTGAGCTTGTGGTTTGCCAGTTTTCTTTAAGCATTTATTTTCAAAATTATTCGGAAAAATTGTTATATGAATAATATTTTTTTTTCACATTTAGAGATATAACAATATACAATAAAATAATGCTGGCAAACCAGAAGTATACATACAGGCTTAATAACATACAGTCATGTACAATTTGAGCTAGTATAATCTCTTGGTATTTTAAATCTGTCGCCAAACACCTAACGGTGTTTTCCGGCAATAGTCCTTGAGAGCCAGTGATATTACAGGTATATGTCTCAACTATGTCTCAAGGTAACGGGCGGATGGCAATTCGTGACTTGTGACGAAATGCAACTGTTACAGGTAGAGGTTAGTCCGCTTAACATCAGGTGGGCCCCAAGTTTGTGTGACGAATTACGTTTATAGGGAAAGCGCTATGATTAAAATAACATTAATTGATTAAGTTTACAAAATAAATATTGCATATACTACGTAGTTAGCAAAAATTTTATTTTGATATAGCTATGTGCGAAAGACCTTCAAATCTTTTCGAATTACGAATTCAATTAACAAAAGCTTTAAAACGCATGAAATAAACTTTTCTTTGAAATGAATAAAATTCGTTGATTTTAAATATGTTGTATATAAATTTATTCTTTTGAATAGGAATTATCTGGTGATATTAAACTGGACCTGAGTCATATAGGTAATTAAAAGGATTGTTTATAATCCCATTGTTTTTAAATATGAGGCAACAAAGTTTGTTTGGAAAGAGCTATGCATACTTCCTGTATCTATATATAGTATACCATATAGTATATCTATATGTATACATTATACACTAAAAATCTGATTTTAAAGAACATATTTACGATTCTTGTCCACCATGACTACGACTTAACCCTCTTTAATAGATGTCTCGGTCCAATTTAACATTTGACGTGTTTTTAATTTAGCGTATACGCCCGCGGCTGCCGTCCGTCGGGCACCTAAATAATGTACTATAAGGGACATATACAATCTATTTTATACCTTATCATCTCGATCATAAAGCTGGAAGTACTTTGATTATTGAATATAACATATTTTACCAGAAATCATACGCCGCCACTCATTACGGTTCTCATTTGAATATGGGCTTGGTGTTTTTGAGACCCATTTTTGTTTTGTAAGTTCCGTGACATTTAAGGGTTATGTGTACTACTACTCGTTAACAGGGTAATTTTAGTGCTATAGGATCATATGATATTTATAATTAACGTTTTTATCAGTTACATCATGAAAAAAATATTGGCCAATGAGAATTTTTAAAAACATGAAGTGGAAGGAAAATTTTTGAAAATATGGAAGGTGTTTAGATTTAAGAACTTACATTTTATACGGATATTATATCAACATGCCTGTATATTCCCGAAAAGGTAGGCAAATGTATGTGAACATTCACTATTTACAAGATATGTTTTGGTCATATGTAATAGGAGGCGAGCTTTATGCCGTCTACCGGGTCATATTTCCAAGTTAGTTTATATTTCCAATTGATTTAATAAGCACTTGCGGTTATTAAAACCACATCTCCTGGTTCTGCGCACCGGGTACATTAAGACCTTGGGAAGTAGGTTTGATTGCCGCTCGAGATGACAATTTTCTTTTCTAAGAAATTGTTAATGCAAGTTTTATCATATTTAAAACAGTATTTTTAGGGTTCAGTACCCAACGGGTAAAAACGGGACCCTATTACTGAGACTCGCTGTCCGTCCGTCCGTCTGTCACCAGGCTGTATCTCAATAACGGTGATTGCTTGACATTGTTGAAATTTTCACAGATGATGTATTTCTGTTGCCGCTATAACAACAAATACTAAAAGTTGGCTCAGTGCGAGTCGGACTGGTGCACGTAATAACAAAAAAAGGTTAAAATATGAAGTTTAATGTTGTATAGATAATGGTACGGAACTCTTCCTGCGCGAGTCCAACTCGGACTCAACCGATTTTTTTATAATAACTATCAATATAGCAAAAAAAAGTTTACACGATATTATCTAGAAAACTATTTTTCCTTAGTATTCATATAAAATACAAAATAATTTATGGAATCAGTAACAGTGAACACATCCGAATTAGTAGTGTAACTACTTTACACTGTCTGTATTTATTACATTTAACACATTGACTGTATTTTATTTCATTAAGAACATACTTTTCTTTAAACTTTCGTGAACTAAAGAAAAAATAAAATAACAATCATTATATTTAGAAACGATTACAAGCACTACCGTACCGTAATGCGTGCTAAGCGAAAATCATAAATTTACAAATTATTGAAGTACAAAATGTTCCCGCCCGGGCAAACCATTTTGTACTCCAATAATTAGTAAAAATTTCACTCATATTTCTTAATCGTTACCGGGTCTATTGCACGCAAGAATTAATATCGAAAGAAGAAGACTGAGTCTACTCGTGACCTCGGTCAATACAACTTGATCGAAACGTCGAGGTTAGTCAAAATATTTTTTCCTATTTTGATATTAATTTGTGCGTGAATAGACCCGGTAACGATTAAGAAATAAGAACATACTTGATATAAACGATCAAGCCAACCATCATAAAAATCATCGTTGCAGTCTATGACGGCGTGATTCCAACCTTCACTTGTATTTGTCAGAATCCAATGGTTATTTATATATTTTACTCACAATTAGTACTGCTACAGAGCGAGTTACTGTAAGAGTTTGTGTAATAAACAATAAAGTATTTATTTAGTTCTAACATCTGGCAATAATCTATGCATGCTATATAGTCTCTGGCTGAGAAAAATATACGGCGGAAGCCGGTCGTGTAAATTAAAAAGTACATAATAAATTCCAAAATATTGCCTAATTAACAGTCTCCATTATTTATAACTAATGTGCCCTGATTCTCTGCCCCATACCCCCTGACAGGTTATGGGCCCAGGGTACGAGGATCAGCTATAAAAACGAGATCTGTGTTGTTGCGTTGTGTGAAGGCAAGTCGAGTTCAATTTCAAGATGGAGAAGTTTAGTACAGGCACCAAGCTGTTAGGTGCAAATAACTGGAATACACGGAAGTTTCAGATCATGGTAATGTTACAAGCCCTGGAATTATTCGAATTTGTCGACAGTTCGGAAGCTATCAAGAAGGATTGCGACGTTGTTACTGTGCCCTGCTTCTCGGCCCCATACCCCCTGACAGTTACACTAACGATAGGTAGCAAAAAACTTAAAAAATTGCTAAATTATTTCTTATCGATAAAATAATCGCACAAATATTACAGATAGTCAATTAATTTATGGTTAGTCCAAGGAAAATACTTTTTAATTACACGTTTCGTTGCTTCTACTCGTAAGCAGAATAATTAAGTGCTTTAGGATAATATGATATTTATAATTAAGGTTTTTATCAGTTGCATCATAAGAAGACGTGTTGGCTAACGAGTATTTTTAAATAACATAAAAGCGCAATTCAGGGAAGGAAAAGCATTGATATAATGATATAAAAAAAAACACGTTATATCAACATGCATGTATATTTCCAAAAAGATAGGCAAAACGTTTGGGCATTCACTTTACGCCAGATATGTTTTAGTCCCATGGAATAGGAGGCGACTTTATTGCCACTTACTAGATTCAATGCCAGTCTCCAGCCTGCTACAGATTTTATTTGTTTAATTAATAAATAAACAAAAGTCTTTAGCATGTTACTACTTACTAGTAATTTTACTAGATTCTTATTTCAAAATGAAGATGCTTACACTGCGATTTCCAAGACGTCTGGCAAGTGAGGCAAACATGACAAATCCTAATGAGTGAATTCCTAATGAAGTAGGCATTTGTTCAACCTTGAGAGTATACCTGTTGATAATGATGATGAATCTGTAAATAGGTTAGATGTAATACTCGTACCATACCTGGTACGAGTATTACAACAAGAATACTTCTTGATAATTCCTTCTTAATAGTTGTTTATTATCGATATGGATAAATATACCCAGTCCCCCGTGATGAGGAATCTACAATATCATGATTGATTAGAAAATTATTTTGAAAGACCGTAATAATGTCAAACACCAATTAATTAAGCAAAATTTAACACCAAAAGTCAACCATGCCAGTTTATGTCAAAAAGTTAAGTATATATTAAAATTAATGCTATCTTCATTCACCTCGAGGCATAACGGACGTGAAATTGAAGTCAGAACCTCAATTCTAACGTGAGCGTCACAACACAAGCAGTACTGGCGCAGGGGCATAGTAAAAACATAAACAGAAGGGAATCGTATGCCTAAAATAGTTATTAGCTTACAAGGCTACAAAGTTGTTATTTGGCGCTATTACCTGTAATTGTTGTAAACAAACTAGCATGAACCTATTACATGTAAACAAACTAGCATGAATTTTCCCACTTATAATTTTAGTAAGAGTTGATCTAGCTGATTTTGTGGCCTCGGGAACTAGATTATATTTTTAGGTTCATAAATAACTCTTGATTAAAATGTTACCACGAACTTGAGCTTAACTGCATTGTTGTGCATTTTACACTAAGTTTCCACACTCAAATAACATTACTACTCATTATTGTTTAAAGGTTAAGCCTGTTAACACCACTACACTGATATTTTACGTCTACGTCTTATCTGTAAAAAGTTTTCTTAATTGAAATTATGAATTTATACAACTCTATCTTATGCAAATGTAGTACTTGAAGTCGTTTTATTGGCATATAATGCATTTTACGGACATTTATGCGTTGTTTACAAGTAGTGTGTAGTGGTGTGATCGAGAGTGGTAAACTGGCTCAGCTTCGAATTGGTATTGCCTCTTAAGAAATTCACTTTATGTGAATGTTCATAATAGTCCGAATGGTGTCATCAGGTGTCATCGCGTGTGGATATCTAAAAAGTATACAGTCAGAGGTTAGTCTGCTTAACATCAGGTGGGCCTGGAGCTTGTTCCGTACAAAAAAATATATACCTAAGTCTTAATTTGTACATCTAGGCTCCGTTCAGACGAAGTCAAGTCGCGGCCGTGCCGCAAAAACTACGGTTTCAGAGCTAGTTGGGCGGCCTAGGTCTATACCTAGGCCGGCCAACTACTCCTACCTCTCCTCACATGAACCGCCCTCGAACCGCGATGTTTAATTTTAATCTGGATCAAATTGCACACGGTGTGTATATCAAATTTAAAATCGGTTTAGTAGTTTAGGAGTCCATCGCGGACAAACGACGTGACACGTAATTTTTATATATAAAAAGAAGAAGATAATATTACCGTGTCCGAACAGAGCATTTTTGTTACACTGGGTAGTTTTCCAACCAGCTCACCAAATCCCGTTACAGAGTAAAAAAGTCCCATTATACCAAACCAAATTAATATCCTAAGTTAAGAATAATTTTAGAATGTAACTACTCTTTGTTAATAGATAAAATTGATAATGTTTAACAGCACTTCTTGTTACTGGTACTATATTTTTTATATCCCCAAAAAATCTCAGAAAACCAAGGAAGATTACCTTCTACATAATTTACACTGTTACTCATATGGTGCCGGTATGCACATTCGCGGGGTCACTAGGGGTCAACCGCTAAACTTTGACCGGATCCGCGCCCGCGCCGAAAATAAGCTGGTAAGGTTAGTATTCACGCCTTTTTAAGATCGTTTATGGAGATACAAGATTGTATCTCTATAAAAGTGCAAATGTTTGAAGCAAGGTGGGTCTTACGTTCGCCAAACGCGTGTATTATAAGATAAGAATTATTTTGTGTTATTAGGTTTTAGTCCACACGTAACTACTTACCTATTATTGTGTGATGGATCTAATATGATTTTAGTGGGCTAAATTTCTGACCCAGAAATATGATCAAAGTAACTTAGATTAAAGTAACTATTATAGTCACAATTTTTATCATATTTATCATTATATTATTTGACTGTGCGTACCATTTGCATTTACAGACACACTAACACCAAAAAGTGCCCGTGTAATTGCGCTTCAATAATTTATTGTGGAAGTCTGTAAATTTTACAATCCAAGAAAAATCTGAGAATCACATTTAACTAAAAGCTTCAACGCTTTCATTTTAAATTCATAATTCAACGTATCAACTATCAAACTTTATCTTCAATCAAGTAACAATTTGTCCTTACGGATTAGGTAAGTCCCTATGATTCAAAAGGCAGTTGTCATCAAGCGCTAGTGGATTTGCACATAAATTGTCATAATTTGCCATAACACTGTCAATATGTTTTAATTTATAGACATGTTAAATTATCCGTTGTATTAATAAACGGCTTGTATCTAAATTGCGATTGACGAAATTTTAAAAGCATTTGTTTTATTTATTGCGGTATTTCTCTTTTCCATTTGATTCAAAGGCTAGCTGATGGTGAACGATGATGGAGATGAACATGTTGCTCAGGCTAACTAAAAAAAACTAGTTTTCAAGGACAGGTACCAAATCACTCTGTTGGGTCCTCGGCGACAGATTGTGAATTAGAAAGTGTGTATAATTTGTCCTATTATTATAGTTATAAGGATGTGTTCATTCTGAGAG
Source organism: Plagodis dolabraria (assembly GCA_963854805.1). Taxonomy (NCBI): domain Eukaryota; kingdom Metazoa; phylum Arthropoda; class Insecta; order Lepidoptera; family Geometridae; genus Plagodis; species Plagodis dolabraria. The sequence continues at coordinate 19,337,400 of OY978457.1, read as the reverse complement.
AGAAACTTGATGTTTCAATTGAATTGATATTTCGAATACTTTATTCCCTGTACGTATGTACTCGTATGTCACTGAACTCCTGAAACTAAACGACTGGACCGGTTTTGATGAAATTGTAAGTATATCTTTGTTTAGGTCCTTGGATGGATTATATTCACAACACATTAGAAAGCGTGGATAGCGCTGCGATTGAAAATAAATAAGGCAGGATACCTACTGTCGCGTCATGAAAAATGGCGGCTAATAATTGCGTTGACAGAAATTATGATGAAATTATGAATATGATGATATGAACGGTCCGTTATAGCAAAGAAATGAGTTCAAAGTAGGTACATCCAGTACATCAAGAACCATAACGTTCAGCGTTGAATGAATGCCCCTCCCATTATTCTCATTCTGCTAATGCAACGGCGATGACGGAAAACCTCTGCCTATAACAGGTGCATTTTGTCACGAATCGCTCTGCGCCCCGCCCTGTGACCTATTTGTTAAGTCTTTTGTGTCTGTAATTTTTCTGGCTTTTAAGGACTGCTGCCAGAACACACACGGTAGAGATTGAACCAGGGACCTGCGGCACGGCAGTCCATAGCCACGGTAATGTTATCTATAACATTACCGTGCCATAGCTATTACCGCTCGGCCATCATTCTTAAAAAAGTTACAAAACTGTTGATATTATGTTCCGATGTTTATTAATTGAATCTGAAAAGAATAACTGCAAGCGTCAAGAGAGACATATGATGGCAAAATATACAGATCGATTTTTTGTATGCTGTACGACCGTGTATACAGACAGCAATAATGTGCAAGTTAAAAATAATGATTTTATTTCCGGCGGTATGCTTTCATTAACAAAATATTACGAACTATATACAATACTACAGTTACTACAATGAAATAATTCGAAATAGTCATTTAGGTAACATACAAGGCATTGAAGACTCAAGCACGGTAATGTTATCTATATAACATTACCGTGACTCAAGGCAGTCCAAATGCTCCAGCCTACTACCAGTTGGCAGCATACCTAGCATGCTGGCAGCATTGCCCCGTTGAATTGCAAATGTCTTACTCTTGACTTTTTGATTCTCGTTAAAAATCGTAAGATAAATAAGATGCAATATTTTTATGTTCATTAGACCCTTAAAGTTTGAAGAAGCTTGTTTGTATGTAAAGCTTCTCGTTAAACAAAGACATGTTTTCGCATCCTCTTACAAGACAATGAACTTAATTAGCCCACAAATTATTCATTTACCAAGTACACATTGCAGACACCAAAATAAACATTGTTAACATCGTCATTTTAAATTCCTGGTTCTTGGTCACACAAATGAGAATGTCATGATAAAAAAATCATCCTTCGTCCTTGCATTTCGCAATGTTTCATCGGATTTTTTATATATTTATCGCCACCCTTTTAAGTTGGAATCGCGAAAATACATTTTGCGTCTGGGCCTAAAACAAACAATTAGTAATCCTGAATTATGTGCTGCTGAATGCATACATTTAAAAGATATGAATCTATAAGTCGAGAGATGTGAAGCTACTGCAGTTTTTTTGAATTTTAATGTCGATAGTTTTAGTTTAGTTAAATAAATTAAAGACTTGAAAAGGAAGTTTTATTTTCAGATACAGATAAAACAATTTCCATTTAATAAAAAGAAAAGCAACACAAATATGTATAAATAATTTAACTATATCTATAACCTAAAAATGTTACACAAAAATTGTGAGCTCTGTTTTCTAGCAGGAGGCAATCATAAGTAGAAAACAGTGCTCAGGTCACTGTCCACGGGTAAAGTACCTACCTAAAAAGCTGGCAGCATTGGCCCGTTGTATGGCAATACTAATTCTCTGGCAAGGTAAGCACTAGCCCTTTGGTCGTTTGTCTTTTCTATCCACCGCTTTGACAAATCTTTATTTGAAATTATAAATAAATTATTACCTAAAAAATATAAATTATTGAAACAATTATGGAAAATTTCGCACTTAAGTTACATTGTCCCTTTATTACTTTGCTGTTGGAGTAATTTACAGTGACGCAAGAAATGTTTTTATGTAATTAAATCTTTAATTATTGCAATACTTAAATAGCAGAATTGAAGATTTTCTTGTATGTTCCTCAAACTTTGTATATTGATGATGTCATCAAGTTATACTATTGACTTGCCCCAGGGTCCAATGTTCATAATGACACACGAAATCTATACGTTAAGTTGCAAATAAAATGAAAGCTATTGAAGAAGCACGGGAAATTGTTGAATTAAGGTTCATATATATTCATTCAAATTCAACGCATCATTACATTTCACTATACATATTTATTATTTTCAAAAGAAAATATTAACGTTAAGCTGGCATACACTGCCGGAAGCCGCTACGTCTAAAGATTACATAGCTAAATCAGGCATCATGGTGCTGCTCTAATTAAATTTATATTTCAATTACAAATTTGCTAGTGAAGATGTAAATATTAAGGACATATTAAAACCATCGATAGTTTCAACCACTAACATTAAGTCGTCGCCTCTTCGAATAAAAACATCGACATGGCTCCAACCTTTCCAGAATGGCGTGACTATTTGTCACCTGCAGTTGACTCCCGTACATACTTGCTGCGAACATTGTGATTTGCATCACTATTTACAACCCAAATCATTCTACACTCCCTATCTTGCAGGACAAAAAACTGTTTTATTTGTATTGCCACAAAGTACATTTTACTTCGATACGCTTAATGGATTTATGATATCAAAGTTTAAGTTTTCGAATTTATTCGTACACATTGCATTCAGGTACCATGTTGTTTCTAACAGAATTGCGCTCAACTTTGCGAGCATTGCTTGCATTCTTAAGTGGTTATGGAGTAAGCTTCTCAAGTAAGCCATTAACTTCGATGGCGACAGTTTATTTTACAAGATGGTGCATTAATAAAAGTGTATATTAAGACTTTGTCCAATATCTTTTGCCTTTATTAAAAATGTATGCTATTATGTGTCCGAGTTACATATGATTAATACACAGTAAAATTAGTTTTTTTTTTAATTTATTTTTTATGTTGTTGTGACGGAACAAGCTCGAGGCCCACATGATATTAAGCGGACTAACCTCTGCCTATAACAGATGCATTTTGTCACAAGTCACGAATTGCACTGTTATCGTCACCTTGAGACATATTTCTCTTTAGATCTTTTTATGTATCCTATTATTGTAAAACTCCTTTGCTAAATGTACTGTATTGATTTTGATATGATTTATTTGTATGTATGTTAATTCTAATCTGTGTGGTAGATGTAATTGATTTTAAAGTCATTTCTATTCACAATAAACTAATTTCAATTACTTTAATATTTGTTAAGTCAAATGTGCCTGTAATTTCACTGGCTCTCAAGGACTGCTGTCGGAATACACCGTTAAGTGCTTGGCGACAGTTTTTTTACTTTTTTGCTGATACTTCTTACCCAATGTAGATTTACTTGAGTCTTCACTTTATTGTAATAAGTAGATATATTACATATATTATTAAATACCTACATTACGTTACGCTTATATGATAAGAAGATACGGTTCATCATCGACGGAAATCCGCTAACTGTGACAGCCATAAATATCAGACTAATAATATATAATTTTATTAGCTGTCTCCATTAAACTTCGCCAAATTTATCGTACAACTAACAGTAGACATACTAATTTAGTAATAGCTCTACATTAAACACCCACACTAGCGCTCCCGTTTGTGTGGGTTTTGCATATGTACGTGTGTAATATATATACGCTTGTTTCCAGGTGGAATAGGATTGGATGTGTACCAACTACTTATATAATAATTACAATATTTACATTGACTTATTCTGGATTGAGGACAAGTAGCTACTGAAATTATAGAAACATGAGTAAAGAGAAAAAAGATATGAAGACATTTTAAGCTAGAGGGTTTTTGGTTCTTTATCACAATGCTTTAAGCTTGATGATGTTAGTTTTTTGAATGTGCGTGGTTTGGGGCCAACATTTTATAAATTACGAGTATAAACTGACAATGTTCTTCTGTTATCCATTTTTGTTACATAATATCTCGGGTGCTAGGAATATAGTACTGCACAACAATAACGTGTTCTGAACAACCTATACGTGATGCCTGCCAAGAAGTTTTTAACCATGGTGACTTTATGTAACTTCCCAGACTGTACTTAGTATTAAAATATGTATTACTAGCTTTCGGGTCACGGCTCCGCTCGCGCTCATTTCTGTAATCGCGCAAGAAAATCTCTTTTTGTGCAGTTGGATAATCACTATCCTATGTCCTTCCCCGCGTCTCAAACTAGTTCCATACCAAATTTCATCCAAATCTGTCCAGTAGTTTTGGCGTGAAAGCGAGACAAACAAACAGATAGAGAAACAGAGTTACTTTTTGCATTTATAATATTAGTATAGATATAGTCGTATATTCTAAACTAAAGCTAAAGAATTTCCGGCATAATTCGATTATGCTTTACGAAATTGGAGTGTTGCGTTAAGATCATCATTTCACATATATAAAGTATTTATTTTTGGCTGATTCGGAGAAAGGTCAGCTTTTGGCACTCTTTTTTTCAACATCTTTGAAACGCAGCCACACATTCTCAGCTGAATCTTCATTAGGAGAAATTCTATTTCAACCATGTTTGAATCATAAAGAACTTCAGTATTCATCACATGATATGATGCCAGACTTCTCAAAATATGGAAGTTATCAAGTTCCTCTGTTTTCTTTTTTACAATTAAGCCTATTTGTACTGAAGGGATTTTCCTTTTCAGCATCTTAAGACTCCAATTGAGTAAACCAGAAAACGAGATTGGTTTTACGAAGCAAAGTTATACTTATGCTAGGCTCATCTTCTGCTCGACGACTGTTATAGTGCGTCCAAGTAACTTTGGAGTTGAGTCACGCTGTTTGCGGAAAGCCACGTCATCAGCATCGCACTTCCAATAATGACAAACAACGAGTATGTTTTTGCTTTGGGCTAATATATTTCAAAGATATCTCTATCCGTTCTTATATTATAGAAGCCAGGCTGAATTATTTAATTTCAGTCACAAACATATAGGAAGTTTTAAGATCTACTAAGGTCTAAGCTTAATACGTTACATAAGTAACTTTACGTCGGGCAATTTACTTTGCTTGGTCGCCAGTTACAGAGTAGCCTTACTGTTTGTATCGTTCTTCAAACGTCAAAGAGCGCTACGAATATTTCAAGTCTAAGAAAATACTGTTTATCTCCTAAGAATGGGTTGGCCGCGTGGGTGGATAAGATGCCATTTGGAATCGACGGTTTGAAATGACCCGAGATATAATTGTTATTTATCTATTCGTTGTTTACGATCCAGTTATCATGCAACTGTTGGACGTTTATCAGTGTTTTGTCACTGGATTCCGGAACGGGTAGTTAATTATGTTTTGAAAGAAGCGTCACGTACGCTTACAAATAGAGTCTAACAAGTTGGAAACAAGCATTACCAGTGATGCAATCATTGGAAATTACAGGAGGTAAGAAGTCGTGTATTGGGATAGGCAGGCATTAGCTGCTTACAACTTAATTCGCGTATAATTTGATAAATGGTGAAATGAAGTAAACCACATAATTTATTCAATAAAAAGTTAAAATTAAAAGGCAGTCCCAATAGAAGAAACTTATTTTTTTACGTTATTTGTTTAATTATAATAGAACCCTGTACATAGTGTGCCGGGTTATAATGTCACCTACCAATTCTTTCCGTGAGTGTCGTAAGGCGACTAAGGGAAAATAAAAGAAGGTGGAAAGCAGTGCCTTCTGAAGAATTGCCGAATTCTTCTGCAATTTTAAGACGCCTGGCAACCGTAGAGATTATAGGAAATTCTCCCTATGGGTGAGACCTTGTTCAACCGTGGACGTTCCGACGACACGTTATACATATAAACATCAAACTTGTGATTACAAATATTATAGTCCAAAATATAACGTATACAACTAATTTTAAAAACTGGCCAATTGCGGGACAGACCACAACTACCTCTAACGGTATACAAAATAATTATTATGTGGAAAATTCTGTGTAGGTACGAAATGTAGGTCCGAAACTCCAACTCACACGTGGCTGGTTTTAGCAAATATTGAAAAAAACGCGTGTAGCGTTCGTATATTTTAGAACTTATTAATTTTTATTATGTCGAAACAAATTTAAAACAATTATCAAAATGAAGATATTTCGTACTTTGACAGTGACGTGGATATTTTTTGCAGCAACAAGTTACTTGCGTCACAAAAAAACCTAAACAATCATGATTACAGAAAATTATACGAACTAAAGATTGTCTTATATCATAATTGTCTAGAGAGACGTCTATTGACATAACGGAACTTAATCACGATAGTTATTTTTGTGACGTCATTAAGTCGTGAGCAGTAAACCACGACTCGCTCTATAAATATCCGACAGTCAATCCTCGAATTAAGTTAAGTACAGCAAGCAGTGCCTTAATTACTCTTCATGAAGTACCAAACTTGTCTAATGAATCCTAAAACTCCGACTACTGAACTAATAAACATCAATCAACCACCAAAACGTTATTAAAACGTATCAATCATAGCATTGTCTATATGGATTTATGCAAACAGAAAAAGAGTTTAAAAATTAAGGGGAATAACGTTTGACGTGTACCTACTGTGCAATATACGAAAGAATCGATTAGTCATTATTTGATTTAGTTCGGCGCTACGGTACGGCCCCTGGGGTGCGCCTGTAGGGGGTTACCACGAGCGCGGATGCTCTTGACTCTTACAGTCGTCATCAGCCTGACCTTCCACACTTAATGTATGGCGGCCGGAAAACGAATGACGGTGCCACTATAACTAAACGCAACATCGAAGCGGCACTCATAAGTACCGCGAAGAATTTTAATGATCATTGAGATCGTGAAAAAAAATCAGTGATCATCAATTTCCCTTAAACAATAATAAACTAAATGAAGTCAAAAAAACAAGTGCAGTATAAGTTTTGTTGAAGTAATTTGAAAGGCTAAAGTCGATTGATGTACTCGTATGCTACATGCAAAAACGTCAATTGATACAAATCAAAGGTTCGTTTACCAGTACAGAAGTAATAAACTTCAAGGGGGGTTAATTATGAATAAGCAAAGTAATAAGTATAAAACATATCAGTAATATGAACTCAATGCAACATAATTTACAGACCTTACATGCTCATTTGTGATTAGTCGGCGCGAAAGGGCAAATCCTTTATTAAGATAGGTAATGAGGTTAAATTCAGTGCTCAATTCTAAAAGAGATAAACTCTTCGTAACCTCCAAAGGAATTTATATTTAAGTCATAACTCGTACGGTTCTTATTGAAGTTGAAGTCATTGAAGTTGCTGACGAAGATGCGGTAGAAAATTATTTACAAAAAGGTTCAATATTTAATATCGAATTAAATAATATAGACCCTACAGATGTATGTAGTAGAGTTGATATTGTAAGTGATGATGATAATGAAAGAAAGAAAGAAGTTAACGATGGATTGTGTGGTAAGTCGGCACCCTGCGGCCGTGGCCCCCGACTGCGCCTATCACGGACAAGACATCGATTAGTGATCGACTGAATTCAATTGCTTGGCGGGACAAGAGTCGATACCGTCGACGGATCGAGATCCCGATCGAGATTTATATTGTTCGGTTTTTCGAAAATTTGCATTTTGTAAGCGTCACGTCAGCGACAATGCTGAGTCACCTGACAAATGGAACAATCGATCGTGTCTCCGATACCGAAATGCGTTGACCGTAAGCCCTGATTTTATTATTGTTGTAACATGATTACTGTCAACTGCACCAACTGTGAATTTCGTTTCGACAAAACACATCGACAGTGCATCGTCATTTCGATCAATGCCAACCTCAGGGTTCTTTTTGTTTCTTTATTTACTCGTATATTTTAATGTTTTACTGTGATTTGTTTTACGTTCACTATTGGTTGCGTGGAGCTATTTTTGTGTAGCACGAAAGTTATCACGCATGCGTCTCACGATCACATGATATTTCATTTTTATTGGTTTAAGTCATGACAACACCGTATGAGGTGGAAGCATTGACGGGTACACTTAATATAAAAAATTAAGACTATATTTTGACCGTGGCGACGCGTATATCTTTCTCATGTAATATATGCCTTATGGGTCAGTAGCGGTAAACCGTATCTTTTATAATTTAAGTACATTTTATTGAATTACTCGGAGATTGTCTTCGGGTAAGATAAAATTATCATATTATGGAATACATGACTTCTAACATAAGATATATCATTTAATTTTATGTTTCGTCGGATTTTTTATTATTCAGATATTTATAATATTGAAGATGGTGAACTTATTTTGCCCGGTGGGGTGCCGGGTTAGACTTGCACCTCCCCATATCATCCCATGGGTGTTGTAAGAGGCGACTAAGGGAAAAATACTGGAAGGTGGGCAGCAGCGCCTTCTAGAGTATTGCCAACTTACACTGCCATCCCCGAGACGCCTGCTAAGCGTGGGGATTATGGCAAATACCCCCTTAATAGGGGAGGCTGTGTTCAGCAGTGGACGATCTGGCTGTTGCAGTACAGTACAGTATTTATTTTATGGACTAAGGCAATAGTTACATCAGGCAGAACAAAACTTTATTTTAATTTTATTTAACAAAATACTACGAACTATATACAGGACTACAGGAACTACAATAAAAGCACTTGGTCAACCTATAAGTCATAGCAGAATCACAGGCAGTCCAAATACAAGAATAAACGCACGAAGGGTTCCGTACCATTGACTATACAACATTAGACTTCATATTTTAACCTTTTTTTGTTTCAACGTGCGCGAGTCCGACTCGAACTTGGCCAATTTTTTGTATTTGTTGTTATAGCAGAAACAGAAATTCATCATCTGTGAAAATTTCAACTGTCTAGCTATCACCGTTCTTGGGATACAGCCTGGTGACATACGGACGGCGAAGTCTCAGTAATTAGGGTCCCATTTTCACCCGTTTTGTACGGAACCCTAAAAACTACTAAACTAATACATAAATAGAGCAGACGAAAGTAGTATATCAGTATTACATACATATATTTATTAGAAAACGATTCGCATTCTCTACACAGTAGGGCTCCCACTGTTAATCTAATAAAGGAATTTGAATAATGTCATTAATAACATAGATACCTGAGGCAAGCGCTTCTCTTCTTGTTTTTCCGCTGATACAATTATGAATGTAACTTATCATAAATCATTCTTGCTAGTACTTTGATAATCTTAATATTACTTAATAAAAACTGTCAAAATAGTATGGGATATTAAAGGTTGCCTGAAATCCATGATACTTACGAGAAATAGGTATACAAAAACTTTTTGGCAAGAATCCGGCTTTGTGGGTACAACCCGAAGTGTCAGATATTCGACTCAAAGCAGTGCGTGAAGGAAGGCGTGAAAGGCTAGCAAGTTAAGTTACTGGGCAAACGAGACATAATACCAAACGCCTCGATGCGCACAGTGCAGTGTCATGCAGGACGGGGGTACTGAAACAGTAATGGACAGGGTGACGTGTTTTTTTATTCCTGATAGGCTCGCTTTTGACCACTATCTATCCTAAATAAGTGATGATGTGGTCGAAGATGTTATTCAGGCTAACCCTGGCTCTCAATGACAGCTACCGGAACACACTGTTAGGTGTTTGGCGACAGATTTTCTACTTGAGGATGGTAGCTAGCCAGGCGGGCATTAGCAAAAGGCCCTACCACCATGCTGTAACGGCTGCCATCCTTAGACGTACCCTCCGAAGCACGGAAGCGCTCATTAGTAATGTCACCAGTGGTCACCCATCCAAGTTATGACGCGGACGTTGGTTAACTTAGCGGATCGGTTAAGAACGGCTCAGCAAAACAATTCAAGCGCTGTCGATGTTGGTTTAGGTACATTTTATCCTAGAAGATCATCATAAGATGATTTGTCGTGATGTCTGAGTTTTTGGCAACAAAGAATACGATGGTAAAAGAGTACATGGCATGAGTGTGAGTTGCGGATGTTGTTACGAATGTGTTGTGTATGTGTAACCTGTTTAAAAAAGACGTGTGGCACTCGGAGACTGCCGCGGTAAAGCTATTACATAGCATTTTTTTTATCAAAATAAGCAATTATAAATCTCGACATGTTAGTTGTCAAAACCTTTTTTTCTGCCAAAATTTATTTCCTTTTACGCACTGTAGAGGCGCTGATCAAATATAGTATTACCGCTGTGCCGGTCGGAGTGGGGGGATGTAAGGTTATTTTCGTTACGGAATTTCTGGATTGGTCTCACGCTCAAGGCCCGCGAAGAAGCTATGCAATAGCTTAAAAAGATTGAGTTGAAGAGTTCTAAAATAGCGTTGTATAGATAAGTCAAAACATATAAATAATAATAGGCGCCGATTGCATGAATGTGAATGAATATTTTAGATAGGTGCATAGAAAGTTCTTTGTTTGCATACTTTAAAATAATATTACAGAGAAAATTAACACACATAATATGTCTATCTTGTTGGAAGAGTACCTATATTCTTCCAGACAACTAAAACAAATTACAAAATAATTTTTAACCGAAATATGGAACCGAATTCAACACTCAAAAGTGTGGAATAACTTGTTGAAGTCGGTACTATGATAGTTCAAAAGTACCTATTATCACAATATTGTGTGCATGGCACCGACTTCGATTTCACACTTTTTAGTGTTGAAGTCGGTTCCATTTTTTGGTAATAAATTTTTTTTTTACTCATTTAGTGACCCTTGCTACTTGCAGGATCGATTTTCATTCATTGTCAACAACTATATCATCAAGATAGGAAAATATTTTTCAGTTATTGGACTGTAACTCAAAAACGATTCGACCGATTTTGATGAAATTTAAATGGGACCTATCAACAAGCATCGCTTTAAAAAAAGAGAATTATCAGATTTGGTTCACCCAGAGAAAAGTTTCGAGGTAAGAAACATAAAAAAAAACCTACTCCTTTTTTCAAGTCGGTCATAAGTAGCCAGGTTGGCAGTTTGCTGCGTAAACATAAGTCAAATAAATACTGACAATAAAATACATACCCGACTTGAGGTCTTGATTCTTCGAGCGCACGATTGAGAAAAAGGTAAAACCTGACGATGCTTTGTGTGGAAGCGAAACGCGTCGAAACTTCTTCAGGTTTGGTTATTGATGTTTATGACATGACGTCGGCTTAGCTGTAAAATGTGGAATCGTCACTAGACGTAATTTTATACTTTAATGTTTTTTTTTCTTCAATATAGGGGCAAGTGCGGAACATGTGGACACTTTCCAGATTGTGGAATAAAACATTTTTTATATTTGAATTAAATAATGTTTTTTTTATATTTTTAACATTGCTTATATCATATAATAATCAGTCATTCTTTAACTAAAATTCTAGTCTCACTATCACATATATTAACAAAAATAATCAACTTTTTTTAAAAACACCATATTTGTCCACAGGTTCAACAGACGATTGTACCTATGTACACTAAGATTGTACCTTGGGACAGTGTTGTACCTAGGGACGATTCACATTAATTAGACAATAAAAAAGAAAAACAACAATTAAAGGTTTTTGAAAACAACTTCAAACAAACATAAACATACTCTATTATACGTATTTGTACGCAATACAACACTCTGCATACAAGTTTCAAGTAGACTCATCGCTATCATCATCATTGTTTAATACGAAGCATGCCACGCAAACGAAACTTTCACCCTCATCATCAGACTCAAAGTTTTCTCTGTGTGACTTCGGAACACACCAAATATGATAACTATGATTGCAGAAACTACATTTAAGCATTTGGTTTTTGTCTTTGGAATAATTTTTACACTTTATACATCTTAAAAACAAGAACTTCTCGTGTTGAATTATTTTAATCTATTTTTCGATGGATATTTCAGGCTTTTCATTCGAAAGCGCGTTGGAAGGACCTGGTTCAGAAAAAATATTAGCCAGCAGAGTTAGATGACCTTTAGAATAACTAGCGTCAACATTGGAGGAAACAGATTGTGGAAAAACTTTGGTAGTTATTGTTTTTTGAACAGCTTTTGCAGATTTTCTCTTGTCCGTTTTGTGGCCTGCTATTTTCTTCTTTTCAGCTTTTTTTAATGATTCACTTAAAATTTCATCTTTCTCTGGCGTGTCGGTCAATATTCTGGTTCTTCCAGGCTTTCTTCCACGTTGAGCACCCTTTCGTGGACCAGCTTTTTCTAATGGGCGGACGGTTTCGGGTGTTATTTGTGGATCTATAATCTTCAGTGGAGTTAGGAATACAGGTTGTTCTGGTATCAGCCATTCTTCCTTCTGGATTGGCGAAAGTGGTTCTGGGATGACCTGAATGACAGAACCACCAAAAAGTTCTTTTCGAATTGAGTTATTTGGGTAGGTTTGACTGAAAATCTGGTCAACCGGTTGTTGTAAATCCAAATTAACCGTTAATGTTTCTTGTTCAGTTCCAGTGACTTCATTATTGGGCCGTTCATGATTTTCGGACCGGTTTTCAATTGAGTTTTGGCTTGGATCTGGACGATCAGTTACATATGAGCTTAAAAAATGTTCATCTGAAAATATGTTTCTATTGTATGGATAAATACCTGAAACCTCAAAGCCTTTCACAATGTTTTTTGGTGTAAACGAGACTCTGTATGCTTCGCTAGCTATATCTGCTACGTCGTAAATGGTAATAGGTTTACCAGGATGATTGAGCATCCATCTATCGGCTGCTTGGCTGTATTGGCTTTTAAATGGCCCAAATATAGTTCTATCTAGTGGTTGCAAATGATTGGACGTATGTGGAGGCAAAGTCAATAAAACAATTCCATTCTCTTTGGCTTTGTCAATTATCTCAATAGAGATATGAGTTTCGTGATTGTCCATTATTAAGAGAACTGAATTTTGTTTTGTTGGTTTTGCGAATGCAATAAAGTGATCCAGGAACTTTTTAAAAATTGGTTCTGTTGACCAACCTGATTGATTAGCCACACCCAAAGAACCAGGTGGAGCTCCTTTCAACATGTTGTCTTTGTAGAAAACTCGTGGGAATACGAACACAGGAGGTACAGCGTTTCCAACAGCATTTATGCAGCCTATCATTGTGGTATGCACTCCTCGTTCTCCTGAAGTCATCTTCCCTAGCTGACGAATCTCTTTGGGAGCCAATACTTTCCCTGGCTTGTGAACAGTGCATATCCCAGTCTCATCAACATTATAAATGGATCATGGTAGAAAATCGTATCTTGTCATGACTGATTCTAAGTTGTTGAAGAAATCATTGACGTTTGCCTTGTTAAAACTAGTTGCTCTCGCTATGCTCGTTGGCTCAGGTTTGCGAAGAGATAATTGCGGGAATCGAAGTCGAAAATTACGGAGCCACCCGGTTCCTGCCATTTTGTGCTTTTCCCAGTTAGCAGGCAGATTTGTTTTCCGTTTAGAAACAGCATATTGGTAAGCTAACTCTCTACATTGTTTTGTATTTAAACCCATGTGTAGAAATGCAGCTTTTCTTAAATATTTGCATAGCAAAATTTCTTCTTCCGGGTCAAATACCTTTCTTACGTCATTCTTCAAAAGCTGAATGTTATTCCTTAAATCAATGCTTTTATGTAACTTCAAGTATTTAAAAATTGTTGACTTAGGTATTTTATACTTTTCAGCTACTTTCCTTATCGAGTTGCCACTTTTTGCTTCTTTTACGGCTGCTGTGAGTGTATCGGAGCATATTCCCTTCCTTTTTAAACCAGTTTTACTGCGAGGCACTGAAAAAAATAAACGTAACAGCGGATCAGATTTTGTTAGTAAACATAATGACACTTTTGTACCTGTGGACAGTCCACAGGTACAGTCATATTTTTGTCCATAGGTACAAATTCCGTCATAAAAAACAAAACTGACCTAGGTTCGACGATAAAAGAAATTTTAGACAAGGAAAAAATTATTAAATATGCTATAAACAACACAGATCATAGTGAAAATACTATCAAATCGATATCGTTTATATTTTCACGGTATAACTTATTTAAATTAAACAAAATTACTTACTTTTTGGCGCTAAAATCTTTCCAAGCCGGCAGATCAACAACCACACAGAAAACAAAGATGGCGACACGTCAAAACTGCCAACCATAGACAAAGCTGTACGATCTCCTTCAAGTTAGAATTTTAAGTTTGCTCGTTTCGCCGGAATCGATTGTGTCCACAGGTACATGCGTCCATAGGAACAGCACTTGCCCATACTAAGTAATTGGACGTTTTCTTAAAAGATTTTGAAAATATTCGTTGTTATTAAATGTGGATTTTCGCATGTAATGCCGGAATTTATTAATTATATTCAATAATAACTAAATACGTTGTATGTATGGATTTTCTGCCCTGCTAGCGTTCTTTAAGCTGCTAACAAAAAAATAAAATTGTCAAATCTCAAGATGGTTTTATATCAAACTATTAAAAAAAGAGGTGGGATTTTTATCGTACTCAATTTTAAATGAAAGGAGGTTGGCAACCTTTCTCTGCACTACGAAAAAAGTGCGGCAATTTATTAGTTTTATTATATTTTGTTTTTTACTAAAAAATAATTTAGCAATAGGTGCATAAGCTTTTTATTAAGTATTCCAAATAATTTTCCAAAATGTTATCTGACAGTAGAAGTATTTAAAAAGATGACGCCACCAGAAATAAAAAATACAGCTCCAGAACTTACTTCAAAAAAGGTTTTATATCAAGTAATTACAAGAAATAGGTGAGATTTTTCTCGTACTGGATTTTCAATTAAAGGAGGTTGGCAATCTTTTACGATATATTTGTTTTGTTAAATTTTGTTTTTCACAAAGTTGATAATATAACAGCACGCTTTTAATTATTCTAAGTAATTTTCCAAAATGTCATCTGATAGTGAAAGTGACAACTATATAGTGACGGCGCCACCAGAATTAAATACGACGACGGCGCCTCTTAGAATACGTGAGTCTAAGAGCGTGCTTGCTTAGAAGGTACCAGTTTAAACAAAATGCTACCTATATATTTTGTATATATTTTTATGTTTGCAATAACGCATGCTCTGCGGATTACATCAAAAATTTACGAGATGAATAATTTAAGTTACCTACATGACTTAAATTTTTGCTCTCGTAAATTTTCAATTTTGTAAAATGCTACATGCTGGCTACAAAGCCATCTTAGCCGTTCATAGATGTCAATAGCTTTAAAATTTATGTACAATATCTACGTTTCTGATGACCTCTAAAATTTCATAACATGAATTTTTTTTGCCGGTTTAAGATCAGAACATATTTAAATATTTATTAAAGGTTTGTTAATATTAAATACTAGCTTTCCGGTTGCGGCTCCGCTAGCGCCTTTGTCGGTTATCTTGCTAAACCATTGACCTCTTTTTGCGCAGTTGGGTAAAAGCTATCCTATGTCCCGGGTCTGAAACTATTTCCATACCAAATTTCATCCAAAGCAGTCCAGTACTTTTTAAGTTTATTCGTTGCATACAAAAATACAAATCTTTCCTTTTTATATTCGTCAGAAGGCACTGCTTCCCACCTTCTGGTATTTTCCCCTTAGTCGCCTCTTACGACAACCACACGGGAAGATATGGAATTTATCATTACTGGCGCTATTTCACTCATACAAAATATTTTTTTATAGTAGTATATTGTCCCAGGCTACCGCCTGGGTTTATTACCATAAACCCAGTACTTTAAATTTGGACGTAACGCCCATGCCACTGAACCAAGTCATAATCATTAAAACATCCGGTCCTGGTATTGATTGGACGTGTATGTTAAAGGTTATGAATCTATTGAGCTGTCTTGACGCTGACATGTTTTGATCAAATCATGCGTGATAATCGAATTAATAGTCGTCGGCTCGCCGCCATGTTAATTATTGCATGCGCGCGCGCAGGTTTCGATTGGACTCTAATGACGAAGGTTCTAAGTAACTATACGTACTAATATTTGGATTCAATTATTTGATACCAGGTATTTATCAACCAACTTCCAAAAATAAAGAGGTTCCTGGAAACCTCTTTATTAATGAACTAGCGGCCGCCCCTTCGCATGGGTATTTAACAGAAGTATTTTTTTTATAATATTCTAAAGTACGAGTAATATTCCTATGTTCTTCAACGATAGTGTAGGATTCTAATGATGAAAGAATTTTTCTAATCGGTCCTGTACTTTTTATGTCGTTGCATACAAAATACAAATCTTTCCCTCTATAATATTAGTATAGTTATAGATTAGATTCAAGCGTTAGTTTGCGGAAATCCATGTTTAATTATCAATAATATTTTAAGAAATATATAATAATTAATTCTCATTAATACTATTAATAATAATTGTTATTATTCACCTCCTTAATTCTTGAAATTAATTAAAAAAACCTGCTCAATTCAAATTCAAAATCATTTCTTAAATTTAGGCGTCTACGCCTTTACGAAGGTTAATTATTTTAATATTTAAATATTCTACATTGTACTCCCACGTTCAGCAAAAAAAAATTATAGAGCCACTGCGAGAAGAACGGGCAAGAAACTCGGGGCCATTCTTTTAAACTTCGTTTAACAATGTGTCACATAAAATATATGTTGATTTAATCCGACGGGTATGTTTTTATTTGTAGAAATTGATGATGAGATTAGGATGTATGTTCAGTGGCGTCACGCGCAGTGCAGTTTGTCACTTATGACAAAATGCATCTGTTATAGGCAGAGGTTACCGCTTAACTAAGATGGACCTCGTGCTTGTTCCTTCAAAATCACCTTAAAACACACAAAACTTGATTGTAGTTCTATTCACTTTGACAATAGATGTCACTCCGCCCCCACAAGGGCCTTCCAGTTTATCCTATCAAAGATATTAAGTATATTTACCTATCGATTGACATAGTTTTGATAAAAATCGACAATGTCGTTTAGGTGGCTATACCGATTTTGTTCCGTCACTATAAAATGTATCAGTTTGATCGTCCACTGCTAAACACAGTCTCCCACATTTAGTGGGGTTTGCCATTATCCCCACATTGGCTTAGCTAGCGGATCGCAGTTAAAGGTGTTAATTTTTCAGAAGTTACTGCTGCCTACCATCCGGTATTTTTTCCCTTAGGCCCCTTACAACACCCACGGGAAGATATGGGGAGTTATAATTCTAAACTGGTACCTCAGGGGACTAACAAAACTTAGTTCCAAGAACAAATGTTTAACTCAAGAAGTATCAGCGCTACAGATAAAGTATATAATTGTTGGTAACCCAGCCAAGGATCTTACAAGTCTAAGTATATTTTTTCCACATTGTATTTATATATTCTGTAAAAGAAGATCACTTTTGAAGACTGTAATGTCTTTAATATGGTTAAGGAAGACCTCCCTTAGTGAATGATGAAGTATTCAGCAGTGAACAATGTGGGCGATACAATTACAACACAGTGAATCAGATAAATTAAAAAAATTTGTAAACTGATAGGTATAGTTATTATTACAAACAGGATATTTACCTTGTTTACGATTGCTTTTGAGCTCACGATATTTCGGCACTGTTGCAAGCTCCATGATCACGAGAAATGAGGTCTATGCGAGTGGATGGTCGGCACTAAGAGCAGTCGAACCGGTCTACCCTCTTTCTTGTACGATTTTTCGGCAAAGCGATGCTATAATTGTCACTGTCACTCACACTACTATTTAAGTTTTGACATGCAAAACTAACGATATCATTCGTGAACTATTTGTAACACTTCTTCGATTCTTGTATAAATTAATACTGGATTGCATTGCATGTTCTTGAAAATTGAAATCTATCTTCACTATTAAAGTTACGATACTTATTAAAGTCTCGATACTTTGTTATTTCGATCGCTTCTCTTAACATTCTCAGTGTGGAGTGGCGATCTGTCGAGAGTATCCGAAATATCGAGAGCTCAAAAGCAATCGAAATGATCGTGTACGTTTAAAAACTCAACTTAGGGTATTTAAATTTCATAGTTCGGGTTCAGGAATGTCTTCCTCGAGAAATCATGGGCATCCGTAAGGTCTCTTGACTTACTAGTCAAGAGATCTATCGGAAAATTTGGTGGCTGCAGTATCGATACCAGTATTTTCCTTAGTACCTCAAAACTATCGTGCATGACTGAGATTGATACGGTATTTGTTGATTTTTATTTAACACGTTAAACTTGAACATTCGTTAACAAAGGCAATTCGATATTGTTTATTATGTCATATTGTCTTATTTTCAATATAGTTAATTGTTTTGTACGTGTACGGCGCTACGATTATTTTAGTATGAATAACATTCCTCTTTTATTCGTATTTTAGTTACCATATTCTTCGTTATGAGTAACACGTTCTTTTAATTAATTCTATTGCTTATCTAATACATAAAATTCTCGTGTCACAGTGTTTGTAACAAATCTCCTCCTTAACGGCTTGACCGATTCTTATGAAATTTTGTGTACGTTCTATTTCAGCTGGTCTGAAAATAGGACGTAAACTATTATTAGTCACGTGTCCCCTCATCACAACATAGGTATCCAGATCACGCTTGCGTCCTACAATCTTCAACACCATTCTGTGTTGTTCCTAGAGCCAGCCGGTGGCCCCTCGGGAAACCTCCTATGCATATTTTCTTTTTCAGAGCCTATCACATTATTTTTCTAACCGTACGCTTTCTCTTGGTTGATGCAGCTCATGTACAGGTTTTATGCTCGAGTCTTATTTATTAAAACATTTTAAGAAACTTAAGTACTCATTAGTAGACTAATTTCGCCTGATTTGACAAGGAGTATTCCTTGTCAAATCAGGCGAAATTATTGAAATATATAATTTATTAATATATATTTATATATATACTTAAGTATATAGGCACACGCGACTTACTTCAATTGGCAGGAAGATACTGGATGAAAACAGCTAACCACAGGGAAAAATGGGGGAAACTGGAGGAGGCCTATACCCGAAAGGGGCCATGACATGAAATTCAAACTTGCTAAACATATTTTTTTATATATATTTATCTAATGTCATGGAAATAAAAAGGCTTATTATTATTATATTATAATAATATTATTATTATTATATAGGCACACGCGTCAAATTCAGAATATTCCTCTTCTCATTTCAAAATCAGTTGAAAAGAGGCCAGCATGATACATCAAAGATGAAATACAAAATTAAATGCCGAGTACTGCACTATGTTTACAGCCCAAGTAGATACCAAATGGAATCATGAGCTCATTCACAACAGTATGTCGATATAACAAATAGAATTAAATGTCAGCAACAATAACTTTACCTTACCTTACATACTGAGCGCAATTAATATCCCCCAGGCAATTATCCGTATCCGTTTCTGCTACAAATTGACACGGAAACTAATGATCGCGTATTAACAACTCTATATGACTCCTTAACTGGTTAAGGATAAATAACATGCTGTGCTAATCTAATTACTTAGCACAATGTCTTGTTTTGTTAAGCGCGTTGTATTGAATGTACACCAACTTGACGACTATATAAGAAAGAGAGCAGTATGAATGGAAGAAAAGAATGAGAATTATATAAGAATAGTAAAGTGTTTTTTTTATGTTATTACGACGGAACAAGCTCGAGGCCCATCTGATGTTAAGCGGACTAACCTCTGCCTATAACAGATGCATTTCGTCCCAAGTCACGAATTGCACTGCGCCTGTCACCTTGAGACAGTGTGCCTGTAATTTCACTGGCTCTCAAGGACTGTTGCCGGAACATACCGTTAAGTGCTTGGCGACAGATTTTCTACTAGAGGGTGGTCGGTAGCCAGGCGGGTATTCGCAAAATGCCCCTCCACCATGCGGTGAAGCTCAAGCCCGCAGCGGGATACAAACCTTTGTGCCTGAAATGTGTTTATGGAGATTTTTACCAGGTGGTAGATCACGCTGGCAAGAGACGGTCTTGGTTGGTACCACCAAAGTATCAGATGTTTTGTCTCGAAGCAAAAGTGCGCAAGTAACACGCAGTGTGTTTAGGCTTGTCACTAAGAACACTGTAGCTCGTGAAGTTAATGGACGAATGACTCGGATTGGCGAGCGCGTTAAGCAGAACGAGGACGTTGAAATAACTGTAATAGGGAGGCATCATTGTAAATATTTTGTTTAATGGAACAGACGTCCAACACTGAGAAGTATGGCTTACTAGTGGTTCTGATTATGAGTATTGATTAGTATTTATTTATTATCAATCGAAGTGCTACTGTATTTTAATGCAACGTTCCCAATTGTTTTATTTTATTTATAGATAATAGGCTAGCTTTTGACCACTATCTCACTTCTTGGCAAGTGGAGATGTGGTCGAAGATGTTGTTCAGGCTAAATAAGCATTAATTATCTATTAGAGGCTGTTATGCTAGGTATGGCCGTACGTAGGGCGTTCGAAAAATGTCCTACCAAGTTGGCTATATATAAACCAGATTTTCGAAATTATGCATATAAATAGCATTTTCTTTGTGTATTTGTTGCGTATTTCGTATAAGTACTGGGTATAAAGTAATTAGAAATATGCTCATAATATGAAAAAGAATGTATTTTTTTCTCTTTTTTTGAGAGGACATAGATGCTGGCTACCGCTGTCTGTCGTCCAGATCTTCCGGATTTTGGGCGAGGGAAGGCCGTGTTATACCCCGGGACAGAACAAATAGGCCCGGGACAGAACAATACAGGGCGTAGAAGGCGAAAAGCACCTATCTCCGTCTCCTGCGGACGTCAAAAACGCACCGCTACTATAGAAGGGGTTGACAGCGAGCTCAAGGGCACCACTGTGGTTCGGGCCTCGACAGAATATCGAATAATACTCAGCTTTTATCTACTGGCCATTTGTTCGCAACTAAGTGATTGTTACAAGGAATGATAACAATATCTACTAAGACTATGTTTTTTAACACGGTTTCTGTAAAAGGATTCCTTTACTTAGGCAAAATTTAATAAACCTTACTTTGAATGATACTACTAATAAAAATATTTTAGAAGACAAAGGAAATCATAAATATTTTTGAAGGTAGTAAAATGCCATATTGTTATTAAATTTTACCGCTACATTTGCAATGGAATATTTCAATCGTGTTGCTGGTATGAGTTTCACTGCATGGTGATAGGACATGACCATATTTACCATATATTTAGCGCATGCCTGACTATAACTGACTACAATACTTGATGCTAAAAATTTGACGCCAAGCACCGAATGGTATGTTTCGGCACCTGTCTTTGAGAGCCAGTTCTTATATTAAGTTAAGTCTATTTACTGTGGTCACACAAAATTCCATATAATTGTCGAATCTTCTAACAAAACATCACGAGAATCAGTTGAAAAAAATTTCTAACCAAAAATGGAACTGACTTCTGTTGAAGTGTAAAATAACTTGTTGAAGTCGGTACCATGATAGTTTAAAGTACCTATTATCACAATATTGTGCGCATGGTACCGATTTCGACAAGTAATTTCACACTTTTAGTGTTGAAGTCGGTTCTATTTTTTATTTAAAAAAATACTCATTTTAGTGACCCTTGTTACTTACGGGATCGATTGTCATTCACTGTCAACGACTATATCATCAAGATAGGAAAATATTTTTCATTTATTGGGGTATAACTCAAAAACGGCTTGACTGATTTTGGTGAAATTTAAATGGGATCAAACATTAGCTTTCGGTCGTTCTGTAAGATGAAAATATATTTGGCAAGTAGTGGAATTTTTTGTCATCTTTAAATTGCGGTATTAACTTTACGATGTGTAAATGTTATAAAAAAATGTTCAACGACTCCTTTATAGTAGATTATGCTATAGTTAGTAACTTAATAATCCACAGGTTCGATTACCGCCCGGCCCAAAAGAAATATGTATGTATTAATCACAGATCAGAGAAGTTGATTCCTGATCTGAAGTGTGAATAAATGTCGTTCAAGCCTTTCTATATAAGTACAAAAATATTTATTATTTATCTAATGTTAGTTAAACATTGTGTATTGCACAAATACAGACGAACTACCTTTTTTTTCGGTAATTGGGTTAGCAATAAAGATAAGAAAAAGTACATATTTTGCATAATTAAATATTCCACCAAAAACATCAAAAATTAACAAAACGATGTAACTATTAAATTACAAATTTACGAGGGGAAAAATTTAATCATGTGCGGGGTTCGAACCCCCATCCATCCACCCCTTTAGCTGGGGTATGCTCTAACCAATGAAGTTAACATGACAATGGGTCATATCATAAATAAATTTTTTCCTATAGGTACTTTAACCATCGTATTGGGATGGAGCGACATCTATAGTTTAATTTACGTTGTACTACAAAAAAGACAAATTTTGCAATTAGCTTTAAACTTGTTAATGATGACGCAACCCTATTATTTTTATGTTTGCAACAACGCATGCTCTGTGGATTACATTACAAATTATAAATTTACGAGAGGAAAAATTTAAGTCATGTCATCTTAGGATTTGAACCCGCGTCCATCCACCCCTTTAGCCGTTACGTAACTATTTCTCTATACATGTTGTATGTACGAGTATGTTTTTTGTATATTTTTAAATGAATACTTTCCGTTATGAGCGTTATACTTATTGATCAAATACTAAGTCTACAAAGACGCAGCCGTCAAATTAGCTTTTCATGTAAAATATAGCAAAGCATGAAATAATCAAATACCACGCATACAAAAACACACAAACTATAGTCATAATAGGTACTTAGCAAAGAACGTAAAACTATAAATTAATATAAGACAGTTAAGCATACGAGCGAATATACAGCAAAGTATTAAAGTCAACAGTGTATTTCAATTACACTTACAGCAATCGCAGATCCTCGCAATTTTCGGACACGTTTTAACTTGAGCGTCTTTTTTTATACTGTACCAACTGGGTAGCACTTGAACACTACGTGATGATGCGATCGATGGACCGCACTTACCCAGAAGGTAGTTTGTTCGTGGCCGCGTCCTTCAAGTCATAGTAGAAGGCACTAGACAGCGCGGGAATGCGGTGGGGGCTTTCCCCAGCATGAGTGCACCAGGATGACCATGAATAGGCGATGGCATGACATTATGAGGTGCATTACATCTGCACCCATTGACCCACTACAACTACATGACGACAGCGACCGCTCTGTCAAATGCGTAACGACTGAGAAAAAGAAGAAGAAGATGAAAGTCTTATGATTATCATTTCGTGTCTTTATCCTGCCCTCATTGATGGTATACCTACGGTCTAACGGATAATCAGGGACATGAGTGGGTGAGAATGCTCCTCATTATGCGCAACTTTTGTCATCTTATACGACATCCAACAGGTTATGAGTCCTTACAGTCTTAATCCAGGAACTGTACTGCATAAAGCAATGTCCAATGGTAAATAATAAGAAAGATGCGAGCAGACAAATCTATACGGCAGTCCAACATACGAGCGCATTTACATATTAACAGGATGTAACATTTAAGTGACTTTTATGGTATTCATTTTAACGAATACTGTGCTTCACCAATTAATGTTATCTAAAGTCAATAATAAATTACTAATTAAAACATTTAACTGCCAATCATTCAGCTAATGCTCATGCTGATATCGCAAAAACTTTAGTGACGCTAATTTTCTCGATATCGATATTGATTATGAATTTCGTCAGCGATTAAAGAGAATCGAAAAAGCAGTATCGATATCGTAACGCACGTGCTGCCGTTAAAATTAAGAGCCATCCTTTTTATTGACGATTCGGAGAAATGACCGTGATGTGCTGACGTAAATGTCGATGAAATTAGAAAGAAATTGTTTATATCAATAAAAATAATTAACCATTAAAACGAGGTCTCTGTTGTAAATTGGAGGCCTGAACATATATTACGTAGGTATATATTATGTTCGAGGAAAACTTTCTGGGCTATGAAAACTGCCACCATGCAAATTAATTCACATACTTAAACGAATGAAAAGAAAAGCTTAAAATTGATTACCACAACCAGCCACATTACCAAGTAATAAAACACAAATTATTTACATAAAATTTTTTCTCGAGTGGCAAAATCATTTGCGTCATTTTGTATTCTTGAAGACTTCGATTTTATCCCCAGATTAAACATTCCAACAAAAAATCTGTTACCGATTGAACTGTGCCTCGTAGATGACAATATCTCGCTACATATCAAAATATATTTAGGTATTACGTAGGATGTGACCGAACCAAATTCCCAAAAGGGGGTAGTTTAGATACATATTATGTGATCTTTTCGGGAATATGATGATAATTATGAAGGGACGATGGTAATTTTTAAAGCTAATTTTATTCTAGTATGTAGTTATTTAAGCAATTAATTTTCGATAAATCAGTGTTTTTGATCAACCCCATCACTACACCGAAATCGTGTGTGGTAAAAAACAAATAAAGTGATACCAGCTTTTATTTACCCAAATGCAGCTGTAAAATGTAAAAAATCGTTTTTTTTCCACCAAACTTTAATTGCCAGCAATGAAGTAATTAAATGTGACAATCGTAAAAGAATGAAGGTCCATAAAACATTATGGCCGTGTCGACTGTGGGTCACATTTGCCCAGGGCCATTTAAGGACCTTAAGCTTCGTCGCCGTTGAATGCATTTATTCACAGATCAAACAACAGTTACTATGAGTAATAGGAGAACTTATAGGGTAACTATTAATGAATCTGTGCTCGAGACACGCCAGAAGAGGATGCGGATTTATGTTCTAGTGACAGGCCGGTCCAATTTCATTTCGCTGGACGTGTTAAAGTAAAATGTTCTTGTAATCGAAACATGGCACGGAATGTGAGTCTTTGAGAAGGAAAATTGAATAAAGTAAAAGAACCCAAGCGTGGTATCTAGATACTTCTTCGTATATTAGATAATTTTCTATTTTTACATCTAGCGTTACCCACACGATCTTGTCATTTTTTGTGTGATGAAAGGCAATACATATATAGGATAATATACATACTCGTACATACGGTTGTTTTAATGTAATTTTTTCATAACCAATATTTTAAACTAATTGAGCATGAGCGTATGATTTTATGTTAAGACTTGTTAATACACATCTAAAACCAATTCTAAACAATAGATATATATCTATATTGTTATCCTGTGTATATATTTACAGCCCTCAGAAGTTAATAAATATAATTGAATTATTATTAAATATCTTCTATTTGAAAAAATAAAACTCAGTTTTACACTCTTATCACTATATAACAGCGTATGATTTTATGTTTAGACTTTGTTAATAAGATCTTAAGCTCTATAGGTCGATAGCAAAATCTGGACAATGGAAATCTATTGTTATCCTGTGAATATTATTTACACAGGTTTCAGAGTTTATTTAATAGAATTGAATTTGTATTACATATCTTGAGCTTGGGAATTCTTATATTGGTATTTATACCAATGTGTATTGTTATGTTAAGCATAGTTTCATAAATTTCTTCCTTTTTTGATAACGTACACAAGCTTTAACTATATGAACAATGAGTGGGATCAGATCGGAACAAAAATTGTGTCGGGATCAAGCCAGAATGTTATATTGTAAATGAACGGTTCCAACCAAGGAACCAGCCTCGTGAGGACACTTATATTCCCCATATTTTTATACGCAGCTGAAACGTGGACTCTGCGAGATGTGGAAAAACAGAAAATAGACGCTCTGGAAATGTGGTGCTGGAGAAGAATGCTCGGGGTTTCGAGGACTGAGTTTCGAACGAACGTCTCGATACTTCGAGAACTCGGTATAAAGCAGCGTCTATTTTCAATAGTACAATCTCGCATCCTTACATTCTTCGAACATGTTTCCCGGCGCGACAATCAGTCCTTAGAACGCCTTGTCGTCCCAGGAAAAGTAGAGGGCATTTGACCGCGCGGAAGATCACCCACGCGTTGGACTGACCAGATCAAGTCTGCCATCGGAAGTTCCCTGAACCAGTGCAGCAGAATGACCTCCAGCAGGCAAAGGTGGCGAAACATCGTGAGGCTCATCACATCTGCCCCTGCCAGTACTACTGCATAACGATCACGACCGCTCTGTCAAGAGCGTAACGGATAAGAAGAAGAAGAAGAAATGAACGGTGTTGATCCCACACCTTCTTTGTGATTCTTCGTGTTGATTGTGGTATCAGACCGGAATACACAAATCTATGCCGTAAGTGGCAGGGCTCACATTAATATTCGTAGAATCGAAATATCTACACTATCGATTTTTTCCCATCACTCACCATGGATGGTGAGTGATGGACATATCGAAAATGCATATTGACATCACTAATGCAAGTACCTAACCTAACTACTACAATTTATTCTGTGCAGCTACCCTGCCCCCCGAACAGAATTGTGCGATAAGTAAAATTGCAGCTTCTTCAAGTTTTGACTTAAGTTATGTTATTAGTAGTAGTTATTTTCGCATAATTTGAGTTCTGGGAGAAAACTTTTCATCTATAGTAAACATTAATCAAATCTTAAAAATGTGGTCCTACTTTATAACTGACAGAACAAACTAGGTTTATAGGTTGTCCTTTTTCTTTATTTATCTTTATTTTTCATATGAACAATTCACAAACTAGAGATACAAGTTTTGAGAAAATATCGGTTTTTATATACCCATTAATTCAAATTCCTTTAATCTAATATTATAAATGCGAAAGTAACTCTGTCTGTCAGTCTGTCTGTTACGCTTTCGCGCCAAAACTACTGGACCGATTTGAATGAAATTTGGTATGGATATAGTTTGAGACCCGGGAAAAAACATAGGATAGTTTTTATGCAACTGTGCAAATAGAGGTTAATGTTTTTGCGCTATCACCGACATACGCGCGGGCGGAGCCGCGCCCGGTAAGCTAGTATAATGATAAAAAGCAAAACCTATAAACTTCAATATCAATAACATCTATAACATTTTCAAAAATCATCAAAATCGGTGATTATTTAGGGGGTAGAAACATTTTCTGTTTTTGTATGTAAATTCGACACTTCCTTCTATTCTTATTTATCTTATTTATCTATCGGGAAAAAAACTCAGTATTCTACTCATATCATAATCATCGCACTAAGTAGGAACGTATGATTATAAGTTTAGACTTTGTAGAAGTGTCCGCTGAAGGTCTCACAGAGCTTTAAAAGAGC
This sequence comes from Plagodis dolabraria, assembly GCA_963854805.1. NCBI lineage: Eukaryota > Metazoa > Arthropoda > Insecta > Lepidoptera > Geometridae > Plagodis > Plagodis dolabraria. The sequence continues at coordinate 19,310,179 of OY978457.1, read as the reverse complement.
TTGCCTGTCTTATCATAAATGTCAATGTAACCCATAAAAAAGTTAATACTCGCTAATGCTGATGGTCGTATCGTATTATTTTATTGACCATAGACAAAGAAATGTTATGTTTATTACTTTTTAACCTATACGCAAAGAGTTTATTGTCAGTAAGCATTTTGTTTAAGAAATAGTTTTGCTTATAGTAATTTTTGCTTGTTGGTTAATTTTTATTTGGTGTCAGGTGTCTCTAAAGTTTACAATTTAGTTTTATCTCAGTGTTTTTACTATAAATATTTTAGTAGCTTTGAGTTGTTAAATTTGATAGCTCGTAAAAGTGAGAATTTTTATGAATTTAATACTTTGTAACTTGTAACACCTAGAATTTTAAGGAAAATAATATAAACAATTGCGTCTTTTGTTATTTTTTTCTTGTAACGGAAATAATGATATAAATTTAAATTATGATAAAAATCACTATGTTCAGGACGAGTACCATCGCAGTGACAGATATTTTGCCTCGAAGCAGTAGTATGCAACTACTGTGTTTAAGCGTGAATGGATCTGTTACAAAAAAATGCAGGTCAAAACAGACATAAGAATTAACGTCTCGGAGTGACGATCGCAGTGCAGTGTCAACCAGAACGAGGATAGTAACTGCAATTTTATTAAAATCTGGTATAGTAACGACAGCGACATTATAGTCATACCTAAAAAAACTGTAACTTTATTATATTCTATTGTATTGACACTAATCATCAAGTAAGTGACTTTTGCGTTACACATGTCGTATAATTATTTTGTTTAAATTTATATATATATATATATAATTATATATATGTGAAGTTGTCAGCAGCAACATGTGTATCTAGGGTTCCGCACTAGAAAACGGGAACTTATATTTGTAATTTCATATATAGTGCCTAAGCCTTGGGTGCCTGTCCATCCCTCGACCCACCTTTAAAAGCCTGTGTCTGCAGCCGTTATAGGTAGCTGATTAAATTCTTCACAGAATATGTTTTGGTATAGCGAATTTTCTTCAAATAATAGTAATATCAAAAAGCCAAAAATCCATTACATTTTGGTCCTTTCTGTGTGGTTATCAAAAAATAATTACTAACCAAGGTCCCTGGTTTAGAATGTTATCCTTTTATCTCTTCGCATGGGCGCGTAAAAGTCTGAAGGTAAAATATGAGAAAGCAGGAGCGCCTTCTGGGGAACTGCTATCATACATCCCAAGATGCCAGTCAAACGTAAGGTTTATGGCAAACCCCCTGGTGTCCGCAGTGTTCAATAGACAACCTTTTTTTTACTGCTGATAGATAGATGCCTTTGACCACAATCTGACCTGATGATAGGTGTTAACAGGCTTAACCTAGAATTACTGGCTCTCAAGGACAGCTGCTGGATCACACCGTTAGGTGCTTGGCGACAGATTTTCTACTTGGGGGTGGTGGCTAGCCAAGCGAGCACTCGCAAAATGCCCTTCCACCATGCGGTGAAGCTCAAGCCCACGGCGGGATTCGAACCATGGACCTGCTGCGCGGCGGTCCATAGCCAATCTGTAGACAATTCACCTGATACACTAGATTTTGTGTTTGTACGGAGACCTCGGTGTACGATTCCAACGCGCACTTATTTGGTTTATATAATGTTATTAGAAGGTTTATTAGGTTCTTAGCTAATATTAGCCGCTAACTGTTAAAGAAGATATTTTATTGTACCGAGCCCACACGAGAGGATAGATAAGATGAGATAAGATAAACATAAGCATGAGTATTATACGTAACAAACGCATGTATAATGGTGTTATAATGAAATATAGTGATCATCATGTTTTGCCCAGATAGGCGAACACATTTTTTGAGAGACGGCAATGAATTAATCAAATTAACAATAACAAATAAGAAAAAAAATGATTTTAGTTAAAAGTACTTGAACAATTCACACAAGTTACAATATAATGTCAATAATAAATTCAATTCTAGACACATAAAAAAGTGGATATAATAGATAGATAGATAGAAAACTCTTTATTGTTACACCACCTTAGAAATATAAAAGTTTACACATTAAATTATAATAACATAGTGTTACAATGGGCGGCCTTATCACTAAAAGTGATCTCTACCAGGCAACCTTAGGATGGAGTTGAACGAATAAAACAATAGAGGCGGGTGTAGTCCAAATACATAATCAAATTTCATAAAAACATTTTAAAATAAAACGTATTTTAGTGTAATTTCTAAACAAATATATAAAAAATAGCATACATATAGGTTTTTATAATAATTAAACAAATACAATTATAAACATATATATATATATAAACATATACATAGCAACATACATAAATAGATAATGATATATACATATACCTATAAATTATATAAAAATATAATTTGACAAAATTAATTGGACAAATAAAACCTTTTAACTTGATCCTTGAACATATTGAGAGTCGGTGCTTGTCTGATTGATACAGGAAAAGAATTCCACAAGCGGGCAGCCTGAATAGTGAAGGATTTGCTATAAAACGAACTCGTATGAGGATGGATTTCAAGTGTGAGATATATAATGTATAATGTCAATAATATAAAATTAATTCAGATTTGAGAGGGTATGAGTAAATGGTATGAACATTTCTATACTATGCCACTCATCTGGGCACAGCTCATTATTCGCACGTTCTGATAATGATAACTTTTATCTTATCGAGAAAAGATTTTTAAAAAGTTTTATAAAATATGTACCTACATAATTGGTGTTCTAAACTAATATTAGCCAATTCCGAATCACAACAACGAGATTTGTTAAGTACACAATCTTACCTGATGGTAAATGATGATGGACAGCTATAACAAATAGATTTTCTATGTATGTTCATAATATGTCTGTTTTTAGGGTTCCGTACCCAAAGGGTAAAAACATGACCCCATTACTGAGACTTCACTGTCCGTCCGTCCGTCCGTCCGTCCATTCGTTCGTTTGTCACCAGGTTGTATCTCAAGAACGGTAATAGCTAGACAGTTGAAATTTTCACGGATGATGGCCAAGTGGGAGTCGGACTCGCGCACGTTAAAAAAAAGGCTAAAATATGAAGTCTAATGTTGTACAGCTAATGGTACGGAACCCTTCGTGCGCGAGTCCCACTCGCACTTGGCAGGCTTTTTTTATAAAATTGAATATATCAACTAAGACCGACGCCGAGTCAATCTATTTTATAGAAAGAAATTTGCCGCGCTAACCTTAAAAAACAGAACCCATGACGACTTTTTATTTTTAAACATATCTAGTTTATTAATCCTATCTTAACCTACACACCTAACAATAATTCTTCTAGTATCCGTAATCATCAATTTCTCTAATATCGCAGATGGGAGTATCAGCGCGTGCGCAGTGTGGGCGACACCGTGCTCGAACCGAGAGCAGTCACGCACGAGCGACACGCGTTATATAACGTATGGTCTAAGTTAGAACCTTTAGGCCTAGTTTCACCATACTCTGTTATTTATTTGACGCCTTGTTAATCCTTTTAATGGACTGTTAACTGAACCGAGTGTCCCACCAACTGTTAATGAATGATTAATTCAGTTAACTTCATAGAACGTAGACTGATTTAACAGCTCTGTTATTTTTAAAGACCCATTAGCTAATGCCTGATTTAGCGTAAACAAACATGGTATGGTGAAATTAGGCCTTAGTTTACCGACTTACCGTCTACTTTATCAAGAATATATTTGGATCAGGCTTTTCTTAACATTTTTTCCTACCAGTTCGAACAAAAGACCGCCAGAACTACGCACGCGCATATTCTTATGTCGATAATGGAAGAAAGAGGTGTCAGTTTACATTGTCGTTCTGTTTGTTTCACGATCGCACCAAATCCAAGTGGATTTCTATAGAACAATCAAACTATTGTAAAAATTATTCATATCAGATCATTTGTACTTAGGTCAAACCACTTTCTGTTGAACGAAAGAATGAAGTTGTTTGAACTGATATAATATAAAGGTTACGATTTAGCACTGCTTTCTTTTTATTTTACTTTTTAAATCCCAATAAGTAGACGTCCAGGTCTGGAACAGCATATATAGCTATCAGCTTATATTCCCATATGGGTCCTCCCATATCTCCGCTTTTACTTTAAGATAGAATTTTGCTTTTAAACATATAGCTGAGTTGCTGTGTTTAACATACATATTTATAAACGATTTAGTGTGGTCAGTTGATACATAAGAACTCCTAACTACACCCAAACCAAATCCAAAACGTTACTGTTTTGTCCACGAAAGCTACGAATACGTTGTTGTACCCAACATCACAGTATTTGATTTTTATTAACCTGGTCTGGATCTGGGTCATCCTGGAGACAGAATGTTTGGTTTTTTACATGAAATTAAACCGAAGACAAGTATTTATTTGAATTTTATACGAAATTGAATCAAGACCAAATGTTCGGACTTTATACAAAATCGAACCCTAAACCGATTATTCCAAATTCATCCAAATCCAAAAAGTAAAGCAATTGTTTTTATATAAAATCGGACTACAGGCCCAGTGTTTGTGTATTATATGAAATCGAACCCGAATAAACTAGGTTAGTCTATTTTTTTAGCTTTTATGAAATCTAAGCTAAGGCCAAGTTTTAACTATTTATCAAATTGAAATTTTTGTATAAAATCGAATCCAAAATTTGTGTTTTATGTAAAACAATTGGGTTATAGATGAAATCGACCAGAGATACCCGAGATCAAATTCAAATCTAGCCATATTCATGGACTGGGTGTATCTACAAGTCAATCAAGTGGTATAAGCTGTTTTAATATCGTCCATATACCTTGTAACTTGTGCCACTTCTTGAGCGAGTAGCATGGCTCGCGATTACGGCTCACTAAACTCTCCGTAGGAAGTACAATGTGGGCAATAATTCTAGAGTACTTATGATTAACCGGATAATTTTGGATGGTGTCTGTGAGGAATGACGCCTATTACAAGCTGATAGGAGTTACACTTCTGCCGGAGGTAAATTATGCGACACTAGAATTTATACTAGATATTAGACTAGGCACTTTATAAATCGTTTCATTTCAAGTTTGAGAGATTTCGAGAATGTTCGTCCATCCAGAGATGGATTGATTCATCAATGAGTACATGTTAGCCGTAATATGAAATATTATTTACTTTGACTTACATAATTTAATAGCCTAAATTATGCGTAGACATTTTTCGCCACATCTAAAAGCAAATGGCAAATGGATTCTGATGATTTAATACTTAGAAACTATTTTTTTTCTGTTCTGTTGTTCTTTAAATAAGATTAAATTTTTATCGGGTTATAACGGAACAAGCACGATGCCTACCTGTTGTTAAGTGATAACCTCTGCATGTAACAGTTTAATTTCGGTACAAGTGACGAAGTGGATTATTTGTTAGATTATTTGTTTACATCACATATTATCATCTTTTTGTTTTATATTTCTTTATAAGTTTTTCTTGTGTATTGGTTGTCATTGTTGTTTCTATCTATATATATGTATCTTTCTTTTTGTGTGGCAATAAACTAATTTTGATTTGATTTACGCCCATCACCATGAGACATAAAGTTATTAAGTCTCATGTAACTGTAATTTCACCTGCACCCTACCATTATATATATTCGTAGACTGCACCCATACTTTTCAAACTGAAACGCACTAATGAAAACATTACTGTGTGTTGGTGAAAATGGGTAGATATATTGGCAGTACTTCCCCGAAAGAATTCATTCACAAAAAATTATATTGCTACTAAGTTCTTAAAGTCTTCAAGATTCTGGTTACCATTTGACATTCAGATGTGGTCCTGTAAATGACTTCTTTAAATACTCGAATAATATTTATTAATGTTATTCAAGCTAAGTAGTTGATACCTTTTCTAAAATATATGAAGTAATTTAATATTTTGTAACGCTAGTAGACTAATAGCTGAGGATCAGATTTAGAGTCCACTTGTACCGGAAAACTTAAAGAGGCTTCTCAGTATTGACTAAACTGAATGGTTCCGAGTTTCTTGCCCGTTCTTCTCGCAGGCACTTGTTGCTGAAAGCGGCAGTAGCATTTGGTAACAATAAGATTTTATAAATTGATCTTGATAAGGACAACATTAAATAAATGATTTTGACTTTACCGTCGATAGTCTATACATCTAATTGGACTTTAATTCTGATTTTATATTCTCCTATAATAGTGTACAGCGATCTCACTATATAAAATCATGATATTAAATATTAAGTTCCCATGTAGATGTAACTAGGTATTATGTATCTCCACCGAGACAAAATATTGTTCGTCGTTCAAAGTGAACTGCTCAGTTCATATCTTTCTACCTGAAGAGGTTGACCGAAATGCCTAAATAACCACCATCCGCCTAATAAGTTTTGATCCATGTAATAAGGGGCAAACCTATTGCCATTTATGGGGAACAGTTCCAGACACCACCGGACTGTAAGCTAAAAATGTATTTCTCAGTAAAACCCAATAACCAGTCTTTTCCCGGATCAAACCCAGGACCTGAAGATTCCAAAGCAGGGTTTTTACACACATTAATACGATAGGCTCAGTTTATAGGTGTTTCCAGTGGAAATACTTTTAGGTATGAGGGCGTACATAGTGCCAAGTTCAGTGTTTTAAGTATTTTCTTCACATTAAAGCTCTGGTCTGGATAAAGTAATAACACGTTCTATGAGGCAGATCATGACACGTGTCTGGTGGTACCGCGATTCCCGGCAAGCACGAGTCCCGGATGGTTCTCACGCCGACGACGCCCGGGGGCAGCGCGCGCGCACGACTCAAGCCAGATATGAAATTAATTTATCTATATGTTGCGACCATACAGAATATTGAGGAATTCAGTTTTTAATATTTAATTTTACTAAGCTACGCCTGTTTTAGGAACCAACAGGCGTAGCTTAGTAAAATAAAACTGGAAGAGAGTTTTGTGCCATAAATAATTTTACCTCTACGATTTTGTGTTATATTGGTAGCATTGTAATTTTCTTAAGAATAGTAATAAATAGTTTTAAATAAGAAAGAAAGACATAAATGTTCCGATTTCTTTTCATAATTGTTTTGGGGGATTGTTAAATATTCTTATATTTTTATCGTCTTATATAATTCAATAAATGCGACTGCAATTTAGACAAAAATATATTTGTGCCTTCATATCAAGCTCTACCATTACTGCTTATAAGCATAGCAATGCTGTCAGCATGCTGCCAACTGCTAGTGGGCTGGGGCATTTAGACTGCCTGTGGCCTTTGACCTTTAAGTATAATAATAAAGCCTTTAATAAAGCCTTACTTATTTGTCACATGGCCACTACACACTACCTAGCATATATTTAAAAGCTTTTCTTATGAATTTTCCAACTTGCTTACACCATTATTTGATCGGTAATTGAAGCGCGATAATATCATTTTATTTTATGCGCTGGTTGTACTTGGAGAAACGTAAAACGTAACATAAAATGCCCGTGGGTAGGTACTTGGAAATACCCAAAAGTAGTCAAGAGGCGATACAAAATTTTACTTGGTATCTATTAGATTCAGAGAAGTAATAAAAAAACACATCTATTAAAAACGCTGTTTTCTTTTTCTTTGAAAATCTTCAGTTATATTGATTACGGGTGCGAAAGATGGTAGGTAATATAGCTTATTATCATATAATTAGAAGCTAGTAAAAGACTACAAAAGAGATATATATATACATACCGTCAGGCATGTATATCCTCGCAACAGTATACCATAGGGAGTAAATACACGACATAGCCTTAATTAATTTATATTATATTAAAAAGACTAGTTATAATCATAATGAGAAATTTAACGAAACAGAAAGTTACATCTATAATTATACAAGTAATTATGCATATAAGTATACAGTTCTTAAATATATATATTTAGAAAAAAAATAATACACACTAAGTAACTAGCAATGTTCATGTAAAAACTTTCTGTTTGTCTTAATTAAGTCACTAATTACATAATAATTAAAAGCGTTATTCCCGTAATGGATCATCCGAAGCGCACCAGCATCTTATTTAAAAGGCCATATATCAAATACTGACCTACTGCTATACTTTGTTTTTTTTTGGATCGGTTTCGCTTCTTTTGCATTGTTCAGATCGAGAAACAACAGGAGTACCATGACGCGGTCAATGCAATCCACGTCGGAAGACTCTTTAATTACAAATCTAGTGAAGAGACTTTTTAATTACAAATAGCGTAGCATGAATTCTTCCTACAATTACTACAACAAAACCCTCCTCTCAATTGAAGTTCCTCAAAGCTTCAATTCAATTGTCTTTAGCCTAATTTTCTCTGCACTAAGGCTTTTATAAACGTTTCACAATCTACTTGTAGTGTTCCCATGTCAATTGTTGCGATTACCACGCTCCATCAGAGCATGAGCTCCATTGTCTTTGGGTACAAGCGTGACTATGGCAACATTGTTTTGTTTAACTATAATTGCAAAACAAAAGTGTGTTTAAGACTTTCTATATGAGCCAAACTTGCTCTTTAGCGAATTAAGTTCTTACGATGGGGACACTGGCTTTCCACCCAGAGAAAGAGAGAGAGAGAAGGATCGCCAACAATCAGCTACCTAAGCACTGAATCCAATACTTAAGTTTAGAAATCTACTACAAGTTGCTGTGAATTTTTGTAGTTACCCTATTAATAGGTTGTCTAGGGCTTTCAACCACTGAGAGAAATCAAGGTAGAAGGTTCATCAAACGATATATTTTTACTGCTCATAGGCTAACTTTAAAAAAAAAAAGTTTTTGACGGCAGCCACACCTGATGTGAAGTGATGCTGCGATTGACGGCGGTGGTACACGCTCGCTTAACAGATGCCTATTACTGCCTATTAATGCCACTTTTACCTTAAAATACTCAAATTCCACTCCTTGGCTGTACGCCTGATATATGAAGAAGGGTACCGTTTTCTACGGGTAGTACGTGCTGGTGGAATATTAACCATGTAACGGTGTCGCATTGCCGTTTGTCTGGTTGACCGGAGGTGGAATAGAGACGGTGGAATCAAATTATTCAACTCCAAGGCACACTCTCCGAAATGTACCCGGAAAAGTACCGATAAACCAGCACTCTACGCCGGGGCTCGAGACTTTGATGTCTTCTCTTCTGCCAACTAATAAGCACATCTCTCTATTGACTCACGAGTTGGTACTTGGCCGAGCCATCCCAAGGGTGAGAACTTAATTACTTCATGAAATATCGATATTGTGCTGGGTATAGACTCAACAGTTGTCGATTACACGAAGCTTCTTGGCCGCTTCAGTCGGCGCACACCAATATTGAGATATGACCACAAAACATGGACACATAAGAGTTCCTAGCTGAGCCATTCGTTATTGGCTTGGATACATCTCGAAAAGTCGGAATCAGATCGAATAGATTCTGTTTAGAAGAAAAAAGGCACGTCTTGGTTTTTACAACATTGAACTTTACCAAACTCGCAACACCCCAGTCGGAGACTGCTTTAAAAGACATTTTCAAGCTTTCAACCTATTTCTACAAACGAACTTATACGTCACTAGTTCGCACATCGGACGTGAAGCTCACTACTACCGTGCTGTCGTCCCAAAGATGCCCTGCTTTCACAAGTCATGATGTGCATCAGAAATAGCATAGCAGAGAGCAATGATCCCTAAGGAATATTGGCATTATTTAATGGCCAACTGATCAGATTATGAGCCCAATTTAACAGTGGGCAAGTCGTATGCGAGAAATTTGCTTATAAGGCAAACCTAGGTAAACAAGGAGCATCTTGTTAAGAATATATTCCATACAATTACAGAGTATGAAAATGATGGAAATTGGTCGATAATTAGCAGGATCATCATCATTAATCATTGAGCATAAAATGCTAGAGAGCGTTCTCAAAATAGGTACACTTCCATCATGCGGTGAAGCTCAAACCGGTGATGGGAATCGAGCCTTGGACCTGAGACACAGCAGACCTTGGATATTAACGCTCGGCTATCACTTGTCCAAAAACAGCTACCTAAGTATGGGTAATAAAATATAATTGTTAGAAAAACACTAGGTCTAAGTTTATTTATATGTTAATTTATGTCAACTGATAGAAGCATCCGGCCAGAGAATCTGACAAAGACAATAAAATAAATATAAAATAAAAAGAGTCAGAGAAAGAAATGATAAGAGAGATAGTAAGTTCCTACACTACCTATTCCTTATTCCTACACTACTATTATTACCATATCATTCATTATTTAAAGAAGAAACAACATTTCACTAGTATAAAGTTATTTTCTTGATCTAACTTGACGAAATTAAACTAAGCATCTAGGCGAGCTTTTAAGTAAGTAGTTGTACTTAGTTCAAATACAAAACCCTGATTTGGCCAAAATCTTCATGTATGCTTTAGTCAATATTAACTGTTTCAACACTTTAGATACATTATATAAATTCAAAGTCATAAGGTCGGAAACCAGATGCAAATATAACGAAATAAGCTTCATCATTTACCTTTTATAGGCCACTACTTAAAAACTTATAATAGTAGACTGCCAATAAACAACTCCGAATCTTAACAAGGTTTCATAATTAAAAAGCCTACACATTAACGTCTGATAGTTAATTTACTGCCATTTAAATTGTATCATAAACTTAAGTTATTACGTCGGTAATCTATTATTTTTATATCATGATCATTTTTATAAATTTAGATAAAATATAAATGACTATGCTCTACATTTACTATGCAATTCATTTCTAGGCTGTTAGAAGTATCTTTTTACTACTAACTTAATTGGTTAATATGAAAATATACCTACTTAAGTTACCCATTCCTAAAATAAGCTTTAATTTCTAGATTTTTCAATAAATCAGCTGAAATGTAAAACAAAATCTTAACAAATTCGCTGGGCAAATTCCGATATATCTCTTACTTACAGGCATTTTATTTGAAAGAATGCCTATTCTATAATCTGGTGAGTCGACCACCTGATCTGACGTCGACGTGCAATCGATTTTGTGTTCCAGGAAGGATCGAGTTGCGGCGTCCGATTATCCCAGCGTCTCGATGCGCGTGACCCACTGACAAAACAAGCCGATCGCATCGCATTGTTTCCCATAGGCCACAACCCGATTCCATTCAGAATCTCATTACACTTGAAAGGGGCAAACAAATCTGGCGCAACGCTGTTCTCATGGACGTGTCCGTCGTTAGGGCAGCGTGAGGTGACCATTACTGTACAAAGAGTTGCCTAAAATAGAGAGCTTTTGTGAGGCGGGAAGACGGGTGATGCGGGGGCGGGGCGCGGTCTGGCTGCCCGCCGGCTCAGTCGCGCAGCGCCGCACGACCGCCTCGCACGCCGCGCCACGGACCTACGTACCCCACTTTGCGCACAGCGCATGCGCACGCGATACCTCCCCCCTCGCGACGACACGTGCTCATGATATCACCGTCACATTCCACCATGCAAGAACAAAACTCAAGAAACAGCAAAACAACGTTGAACTCCCTCGAAAGTGCGATCATAAAGCTGAAAAACAACCTGCAAATACAAGACACGAAGGCGACAGACATGAACGGATTGCTCGTCGACCCGCCTTCGCCGCACACGGACAAAAATGCAAGTAAGAGTCCAAGTTCTTCCTCGACCACGAATATCAATTTATCTATCGCGTCGGCAGCGTTGTTGCAAGAAAATATGTTGCAAAGATCACTTCAAGGTGTTGTAATATCACTGCAAAATGCGATGATGAATTCGTTGCAACAAGCCGCGCTTTTACCGTCGAATTCCGCAGCCGCCGCCGCATTGAACCTACAAGCCTTGGAATCTTATTTGACTCTACAGCGGCTAACATCAGTTTCATCAGTAAATAATACCAACCCAGCAAGCCCACCTGAAAATAGTTCTACTTCCAAACAAGATATTTTAAGAATAGCAACGACAACTGCAAAAATAAGTGAAGTGGATGCGGCAGAATGTTCAAAGGAGTATTCACCGAAAACTCCCGAGGAATATCCCTTATCAGATGCAATAGCTGCAGAAGATGTTGATTTATCGGAGGAAGTTGAAGAAGATCTGGCATTACTGGATAATGAAGATGAATTTACATTAGAACAACATTTAGAGTCTACATCAAAAGGTTACGGCTATAGCTCTCAGAGCTTAGACAACGGATATCCAAGTTTACTAATGAATGCCATGTACCAACAACAAATGAACGGAAGTCCATCACAAGCCCCGCTGTCACCCCAAGCCTCAAACTCTTCAAAGAACAGTTCTTCGTCATCCAGCAGTAGTATTTCTAGCAAACAAAAGACAGCAGGAAGTGGGCCTAGGACCAAAAAACAGTTCATTTGCAAGTTTTGTAACCGACAGTTCACGAAGTCGTATAACCTGCTTATTCACGAGAGGACGCATACCGACGAGAGGCCATATTCGTGCGACATCTGTGGCAAAGCTTTCCGACGGCAAGATCACCTGAGAGATCACAGGTAAATAATAAAAACTTTTTATTGCCGCTCTGCAACATTGTTTATACCTTTCTTTATTATATTATGACTTAAAATTTTATATCATTACTAGAGTTGTCATTATCTCTATACATAATTATTCAAATATGTTTCATGACATTTTTTATCAACCGTGCGACATTCATATGGGACCACTAATTCTTCTATAATCGATTAAAACAATCTTAACTGTTTAATTTGTTATTCCTTAACAAGTTTTTGATGTTTTACGACCTTAGCAAGAACTCGTTAGTATCTAAAACATTATCTTCATTCTTCCATAGATAGGTAAATCAGCTGTAGTGATTAATTGCGTTCCCTGATCCCTGAATTCCGGGTCGAATAGCGTGGCCCTTATTTAAAAGATAAAGCAATCTTATAGCATCCGTCGAAAACATTTCTGAGGTTAATGATTTCTTATTTTGATATCAATAAAAGATTTTTCGGTCGTCCGCTCTTAACGCAAAATGTTATTATAACTTTTGAATAATGGCGACGAAGAAAAAACGCATTTAAAACAAAAAGGGTTAAGTATGGGCTGGGCAGATGGTATCGACAAGTCGTTCGTCACGCTCGTAAATTATTTCACCAAAACCGCCGCTAATCCCACCACGACCAATGTTTTAATTTTGTATTTTTGTTTTCTTTGCATTCCTTAAAAAACTCCGTGAATCTTTTCTCATATCAAAATATTTACATCCAAAAATAAAAATGAACAGCGCACTCCAAAAAAATGTTACTGCTACAAGTATTGGAATTCGAAACACGAATTTCAAACACAATATATGATAATGGTATTACAAGAGCTCTCAATCTATTTCTCCACTTATCTCGAGATCCTCTCCCAAAAAGAGCTAAAGGTGTTGGATTTTTAACACCTGTCTCTCGGCGATTTCCTTCCAAATCACCGTATCTCTGTGGCAATAAAATAAATTTCTTATAGACGCCGGAGGGTGAGCCCGGTCGGCCCAGGCCGGGCCTGTCGATGTTCAATCGATGTCCGTTGACACGATACATTATAATGGACTGAAGTCCGGAGCTCCGAAGCAGGCCTTCAACGGGTTTTTACAAAGCACGTGGTGATCCTGACGTGAGGATTAATATGGATGACAAAAAAATATATCCCTCGCATACAAAATCAGGTTTCGTTGTTCGATGAGCACGAAATTTTTTGTCCCGATTAAATTTTGGATAATGGACTTAAATTAATTTGTAGCTTGTTTAGTAATTTGGACGTTATCTTTTTGTGCTTATTTATTATTGAAGCGTTATTAAATGAGCATTGCAATTGAAATTTCATAGTCCATCGGTCCGTATTGCGAGCTTCATTAATCAGAGCCAGCGTTGAGTTAGGCCTAACGTTGTGCCCGCGCTGCAGTATTCTCTTGGCACGCCTCGCCGGGCGCTCTTTCAATAGTCTAATCACCATCATCTCGTGTTATATTAGAATTATTATTTCATTCATCATGTTGCTCTTTATCGTCACCGATCTAACCGTAACTAACGATTATTACACATATTACGTTACTTTGAACGCGTCTTAATTTTTATGTTCCGTGTATGTTTGTTTATTCGATACGATGGTAATTTCTCGAATTGGGCTCTCGATTGCTGGTTTCTCGTGCGTTATTATTGATTACACGTTACCCTCGGCGTGTTAATTATACGTTGTACTCAAATTTAATTTGAAATTAGTTACTATCAATATTATTGAGGTACTTCTGACTCATCTAACTTTGATTGTAATTATATGGTTTGAACTTTTGGCTCATTAATTATCAATGTGATCTATTAGTATTACATGACAGCGTAATATATTTTATATGTTACTCGTAATTGTGACGTTTTATTTCACCAGGTCTAAAATTGACGTTGAAAGTAAAAGGATGTCAAAATTTATTATGATCATACCCTTGTATCGTGTTTGCTCCCTTGCAAGGTGTAGAACAAGCGAGAGTATTGTCGATGCATTGGTTTCGACGCCCCAAGACATGACGTATTTATTGAACATCTTACAAAGCATCCTCGGTTAAATTATGTACTTGAGCAGCTTCTTTATGAAGACTTGTAATTTTGTTTCTGGAGTTATTGGTGCCAGAACTAAAAATGCATTCCGCTTGCAGTAATAATTTCGCATTGAATAATTGTCGTATTCATTTCCTTGGTAAAGTTACGTGTACTTCGTTCAGTTTTAATTAAATTACTCTAGTGTTTTGTTTTTTGGATTCCAAGAACAAAAGCTTTTTTGAATAACCCTTGTATCAGGTTTTATGATTTTTTTCACATATCTTGAAATTATATTTAATTAGTTTTGTTTTTATTACAGGTACATTCATTCGAAAGAGAAGCCATTTAAGTGCCTCGAATGTGGTAAAGGTTTTTGCCAGTCCAGGACCCTAGCCGTCCACAAGATTCTTCACATGGAAGAGTCCCCACATAAATGTCCAGTGTGCAGCAGAAGTTTCAACCAAAGGTCAAACCTTAAAACTCACCTACTAACTCATACTGACATAAAACCCTACAATTGTTCGTCTTGTGGAAAAGTATTCAGAAGAAATTGTGACTTGAGACGCCACAGTCTCACGCACAACCTAGTAGGCATATCTTCCGTGAATACATCACCTAGTGGAAGCAATGGCAAGAGTCCCTTACTTAATCCA
Organism: Plagodis dolabraria; assembly: GCA_963854805.1. Classification (NCBI taxonomy): domain Eukaryota; kingdom Metazoa; phylum Arthropoda; class Insecta; order Lepidoptera; family Geometridae; genus Plagodis; species Plagodis dolabraria. Next base: position 19,294,992 of record OY978457.1, on the reverse strand, counting down.
AACTTTCCTATCGATAATTTAGATACAGAAGATGAGAATTAGTATCTTGTTTAGTGTGAATAAGTTTGTAACAAGACTGAATTAAAAACCGGTGCCTTGTAGCTGTAAGATAATTGTGTTATGGAATATTTTTGAAATTATGTGCCTTTTACGATAAAATAAAACATGAGAACATTTGGGAAAAATAATTATTGTGGTGGCAAATTAACGTAAATTTTGCTGGATTACAATGTGACCTATTACACAACATTCATTCTAACTTACTCAATGCAATTAACGTTCTGGAACGGTAAAAAATATCTTTACCTACTAGTAAATATTTTTTCTTTACTTCTGGGCATTTTGCAAATAAATAAATTATATAACTGTACTCTAACGTTTTACCTAGAAGTAATAAAATTAGATACAGTAAACGTCGTCGGACTAAACTTTGTGCATCTAAATTGGTTATTATTTTATTTGTACGAACGGTAGGCTTTGGGCTTGTGGCATTTGTTAAATCCTGAAGTTAGATTGGGATTAAGTATTAATTAAATTAAAATTGTTTTCTTTTCTTGTAAATTATCTGATCTCAGTGTGTGCTTGTAGGTATGTTTAAGAACTATTTTTTTAGTATCTAGTTTCCGTCCACCATTTTGGTTTAGTTGTAAAAATTGGATGAATATAAATCTTATGTAAAAATGGTTGTGTAATATATGTAAGTCTTCCTTTAATGTAGATTAGATATAGATTATTTGGAAGCTAACTGTTTGGAGTAGTCGTTTAATTATTATTATTGTAATTAAAAACAATTGATTACAGTTGAATTTATTTTTATTTGATATCATTGTTTCCAGTGTGTTTATTATAATCTTTGTAGGTATTTGAAGGGAAGTTTAAAAAATATCTTTGTTTAATTAATGATAAGACACGTATATATGTATTTATGTACTGGCTTAAATTATATAACCTAATCACGAGATGTTTCCTAATTTAGAAAGTACCTATATAAATAACTGAACTATGTTTTTGAATGAATTCAATTATTCTTTTGCAGATTTATGATTTAGAGACTTTACCAACATAAGGTAATATGTTACTTTGACGCCAAAGCTTGTCTGTTTGGAATATCATCATTGCTCTTAACTAATGGTTGCATACATTTGCCATGCATTTGTCCAATTTGAATGTGAATTGTTCAATAAAGTGCGTGTTTTTGGAATGATATTCAAGAATCGTAGTTAAAACCAGGCTTGAATCATTGTAGTTAATTCCAAAATCAGGGATTATAACCCTGGTTTCAAGGGTAACGTTTTCTGATAATGCGTATTTTAAGTTTGAAGTCGGTTGTGTTTATTAAAATTATTATTTATATTAGGTGATATCTTTACAACTTCCATAATGATATATCACATAATAAAATATTAAAACTCAATTTAAATAAATAACTTTTCTACAAAACATTACGATGATCAGATTAAGCGTTCAAAAGCTTTTGTCGAATGAACATACATACAAAATGCTAAGACTCCTGACCTGGCACAGAGACCTCGTTAAACTCGGTCAATAGGTCATTACCAAGATCCATTACTATAAACTAGTAATTTTGATGCTGTCGTACTCGGCTCTAACGATTTTGATAAAATTTACTATAAAAGCAGTTTGAGCATATTAGTAGTTCAGAGTCATCTCAGAGTTATGTCATTTAAGATGACTAGGCTAATTATGATACACTATGTCCCAGGTAATATTAAACAAGCAAACCAATATATATTATTCTAGCTGAGCCTAGTCTTTGAACATTATCTTACTTGTACTTAAGTGATGATGCGGTCGAAGATTCTGTTCTAGATAATCTAGTAATACTGGCTCTTAATCCTAAAAATAAAATTTTGTTGGTTCCTAATCAGTACTAATAAATGCGAAAGTAACTCTGTCTGTCTGTTACGCTTTCACGTCAAAACTACTGGACCGATTTGAATGAAATTTGGTATGGAAATAGTTTGAGACCCGGGAAAAACCATAGGATAGTTTTTATCCAACCGCGCAAAAAGAGGTTAATGTTTTTGCGCGATAACCGATATACGCGCGGGCGGAGCCGCACCCGGAAAGCTTGTACGAGTATACCATATACAAAGACTCCTGCAAAAAAATAACGTCATTAGGTACCTATACCTAATGACGTTATTTTTTTGCAGGAGTAATAGACCGAAGTAGTTATCTCATAGCAAACTTCCTTCTATTCATAATGTGATATTATTAGCTTACCTATTTGACTAGTCGGTATGATATACTGATCTATAAACCTAAAATGCTTCTGAAACAATGCAAAGTACAGTGCCTAGTAGACGGTAATAAACCAACCCTCTGTTACATGGGTCCAAATATATTACTGGCACTTTAGATATTTTCAGACATCATGGTGTAATGTTTTGTATAAGAAGTGGTCAGCTCTACATCCAATGAAGAATATTTTTTGCCTTATCAGCTGTTTTTTTATTAAATCAATACCTTTTTTATGGGATTATGAGGGAACTAGCGCCGCCGGGCCAACCGGATGTTAACCTCAATGAAGCACTTCTGCTGCCTACAACAGATGAATTTCTTCACAAGTGATGGGACTGCACTGCGCCCTTTACCCTGAGACGTGCAGTTATTAAGTCTCTTGTGCCATACAGTTAATACAGTTGTTTTAATTTAGTGGCTCTCAAGAACTGCCTCCGGAACACACTGTTAGGTGCTTGACAGATTTTCTACTTGGTTGGTAGTTAGCCAGGCGAGCACTCGCAAAATGCTCTTCCACCATAGTGAATGGGGATGAAGCTCAAGTCAGTGGTAGGGATCAAACCATGAAGCTGCGGCACCGCAGTCCATAGCTATATCCGCTGGGCTCAATATAGATAGGTAGAAGAGCGTAAAGTCTCATTGACTGGTTAACATAAGTGTCATAAATTGTTCAGGTTTTGTCATTAAACCTAATGTTTTTCGTACACTTCACTGAAAGTACAAAATAAAATTGATAATTTGCTACAACACATATCTTAAGCTAAAATGTTTAAAATTTTAATTAGCAAGCAATATTTGGATTATAGTCATTTTGATGGTTTGCGATATTAAACGCTTGCTATTTTGACAGTTTTAAATAATGACGATTTGAAATTTTTAATTTATTTGAATGAATTTGAAAATAATATGTTTGATCTTTATGATTGTTTCTTTCTGACATACTTTTCTCATCAACAGTGCAGAGTATGGTAGACGGTAACAACCCTCTATTTTACGGGACGTAAAATATAAACGGTGATGATGTGATGATTTTCATAAGCAGTGGCGGCATAATTCGATGCGTAATTTTTTTTATCCGTTAGTCCGATTTTGATTATTCTTCTTTATAGAAAAGGGTATATATGTTACAGCCAAAGTAATAAATCTGGATATTATATATACTGTCTAGCCATTATATATAACGTCTACTCAATTTAGATAAAGTGATAATTGACACAAAATTTTGATATTATTCATGAGACTCATATTTCTATTGGTCACGGAGGGCGCACCAGAATGGTTAAAGAGCTTAAAAATAAATATAAGAATAGTAATAATTTATGTGGCGAATTCAACAATTAAACAACAGCAAATATTATGATAGTAAGACAGAGGAACGAATAGTAAAGCGATCAGTAGTAATGTCACTAGAGGTCACCCATCCAAGTCGTGACCGCTGCCGACGTTGAACTTAGGTCATAGATTAAGAACGACCAAGAAAGCTACGCTACGAGCGCTTTAAAATGATTAAGCAGTGGTTGCACTATATTTGCTACCTGCTTACTTAAAGAAGGATATTATGTATGTGAAAGATGTGAGTAGTAGAAGGCCTGGATCACTCCGCGCTTAAATACATCGGCGTATCCGTCCGGATAGGATTATTCTACGGTGCGTGCAGCGTCAGAAGAGATCAGAGCTATACGATAGAAAAAGAGAGGACATGTAGGTGAATATAAATATTGGTTACTCCATGCTTTGCAAGTTGAAGTTTATTGCTTTGTAGCAAAAGTACCACCCTCAAGTTATGCCCGCCTGGCTAGCTACCACCCTTAAGTTGAAAATCTGTCGCCAAGCACCTAACGGTGTGTTTCGGCAGCTGTCCTTAAGAGCCAGTAATTCTAGGTTAGCTTATACAACATCTTCGACCACATCATCACTTGAGCGGCAGTACAATGTAGAATATTTCAATATTAAAATTTGTAATTGACCTTCATAAGAGCGTCGTAGACGCCTAAATTGAATAAATGATTTTGAATTTTGAATTTTTGAGCGTTCCAGTTGGAACATCCGGTGAGATAGTGGTCAAGCTAACCTATTGGCCATAAAAAAATGTATCAAAATAGAACTCACAGGTATACTCCAGAAACCTATCAAAATGTACATGATATAAGATGATAACAAATAACAAGACTTCAGTAGCAAAATGTTCCAAATTCAAAACCTGCGTTGAACTAAATCCTTATGTTCTAGTCATGTGGCAGAAGTTTTAAGCTTGTCTTTCATCAAAAATATTATCAGATAATTAGAATTAGGTAGGTACAGAAAATTACACCTACAAAATGTGTGTAGATATTTATCGCATGAAACTCCATAAATAGAAATCAATAAAGGATATAGAAAATAATAATCACTTTTTATTGGATGTTAATGTACAAAAATAACTTAGTGCAAAAATATGGTTTAAAATATTCTTGTAATACCTTAAAAAAATATTACATCTGATTTATTTTTATTTTTAATGTGATTGTGACAGAACAAGCACATGGCCACCTGATGTTAAGCGGTATCCTTTGCCTATAACAGATGCATTTCGTCACAATTAACGAAATGTACTGCGCCCGTCAGCTTGCGACATACAGTTGTTAAATGCTTGGCGACAGAATACAATTAACGCTCATAGCGTCAATCAGGGAATGTGAGATCCTGTTGCTTGAATATCATTCTGGAATACGAGACGAAGAATATGGTCAAAATCTTGCATTAGAGAAAAAATCTTTCCTAATCCGAGGTGTAATACTAAAAGGTAATCACTGCAAGCTAAACCTATAAAATGACCTATTTAGAATAGACAGTGACATTGACCATTATTCTTTTTGAATGAGACTTAGATTAATCTTAACCTAAAGCAATATAGTTGTTAATAGTACCTAATCTTTTTACAGACCTTTAAATTACCATGGTACGAGAAGTGCATCAACACAGCCGCATTTTTTTCAGAAAAATTTAACAAAAAAAAAAAATTAAAAAAATAAAAAACTCAACTTACTTCTCTTACAAAAGCTACTGCCTCGTTGATCAGACTCTTGCATGTTGCGTAAATTTGAAGCGCTCGTAGCCAAGTTTGCTTAGCCATTCTGAATCGATCAGCAAAGTTAAGCAACGTCCGCCGCGGTCATGACTTGGATGGGTGACCGCTGGTTGGGCATTACTACTGAGCGCTTCCGTGCTTCGGAGGGCACGTTAAGCCGTCGGTCCCGGTTGTTGTCTTAGGATAGCAGTCGTTACAGCATGGTGGTAGGGCACTTTGCAAATGCCCGCCTGGCTAGCTACCACCCTCAAGTTGAAAATCTGTCGCCAAGCACCTAACGGTGTATTCCGGCAGCTGTCCTTGAGAGCCAGTAACTCTAGGTTAGTCTGAACAACATCCTCGACCACATCACCACTTACCATCAGGTGAGATAGTGGTCAAAGGCTAACCTATCAGGCATTAAAAAAAAAACAGCGCTTTAGTATCTTGAAGTCCCGGGAGAAATAAGGGTTTATACTCAAACAAATTTGTATCCAGAATCTAGCACCGTGTGCTATAATTGGCAACACTCTCACCTCCTATCACGTGGGACCTAAAAACATCTATCGTCATCGTGCAATATAGCTGCTCATTAATAAATCTATTTACTACTATGCAATAGGTAGAATGCCAAAACAGAAACTAAATAAAAACCACTTATAAATCAAATGCTTGTTTATGTTTAATCATATTAAAGTGAGGTAAGTTATATGATTCTAAAAAAACTATAACTGACAGGTATTTAATAATCTTTATTTTAAATTAAGAGTTTATTTTATTAAACGTTTGTTTAATAATTAAACGAATATTTGCACAAATATAGTTAACTAGAATTAGGATTCTAGTTAGCTATATTACGAATCTACGAGAATTTCTCGATCGTGCGCTCGTAGAGTCAAGACCTGCTGAGGATGCTTCGTGTAGAAGCTAAATCTGTTGAAAAATTCTTCCAGTTTGGCTGCGTGGCGTTTGTGACGGCATGTCGGCTTAGCAGGAAAATTAGGCGGCATTGTCACTAGATATATTTTTGTATTTTTTAAGTGTTTTAATTAAATATTAATCTGATGTTTTATTAAAATATTTTTAAAATATTTGTTATTATTAATTATCTATGTACAAATGTTAAATAATTCAGCAGCTTTGAAGTTGAGTGCATGGCAACTAACACACAGATTATAAGGTAGGTAATCCTTATAACGTTGATGTATTGGTACAAAAAAAAAAATTAAAAAAATCGTACAAAACCCGAGTGAACAGGTATCTTCTGGGTAAGCGCGCTCCATCAGAAACCGCATCATCACTTAACATCAGGTGAGATAGTGGTCAAGTGCTACCCAGTTCAGAATAAAAAAAAAAATATATATATACCTATTTGAACCAATCCACCAACATTTTAAAATGAATAACAACTTAGGGATGTCACTTAAGATTTCAAGCCTAGATCCAGCAAAATCAATCAAAATCTAGATCCAGCTTAAATCAAAACCCGAATCATTCATTACTCGCCAACAGCTGATATGGTGAAAAGGTAGCCTATCAAGAAAAAATATTCAGTATGAAAAGTTCTGAATTGCAGTGCATTTCTTTAACTTAAAACATGAAACTTATTATCTAATCAATATCTTATATCTAATGTGACTTGAATAAAAGCCTGTCTAGTCTGAATTGGACTCACTTACTGAAAGTTCCGTACTTCCATACAATATAAAATCCTTCATTGAGCTCAAAATCCAATTGGCTATAGTTTTAATCATTTGTTTTTATAATATAGACCTTGCACTATAATCACACCAAGTTTTTTAACCAAGTTAGTTTGACGTTAGTGTTTATAGTGTTATTTTTTTATTTTTTATATTTTTTTTATTTTTAGTGTTTTTGTTTTTACATATACTGATTGTACCATTTTAACACCAAAAAGAAAATATATTGAAAACCGCAACTTTGTAGTATTTTTTTATAGCTGATAGGCTAGCCCTTGACCATTATCTCACCTGAACAACAAAATGTCGTCGAAGATGTAATTCAGGCTAACCTACAATTACTGGTTTACAAGTGCTTGGCGACAGACTTTCTATTTGAGGGTGGTAACTAGCCAGGCGGACATTCGCAAAATGCACCACCATCACGCAAAAGGTACAGGTTTCTTGTATGGAGACCCCTTGATACTTTACTTTTATATATTTTAGAAAGTTTGCCATGTAAACACCCATATTGATCAATTTTAACCCCTGCTGACAATCTTTAGATTATAGAACCGTTAAAACGTAGGTATGTAGGTCGGACGGAGAGACACAGTGGCGTAGGCTTTACTCCGTTGTCTCGTATGAATCTCTAAAAAAGAAAAAAGGATCTAGCCTCAACAGTCTCAACAGATATAGTGATAATTAAGCCACGTAAAAAGCCGAGAAACTTATCTATCAACAACAAAAGACGACTACTGAGCTTGAAAAATCGTTTCAATTCAACGGAGAATTCGACGTAATCGACGGAACATAGCGACGAATAAATTCACACGAATAAAAGGACTTTATTCAGTCTCACACAAAGGCCTCTTAAGAGTGTATCAAAATGACATAAAGCTTGATTTCTTTTCACGGAACACGTTTATAATGGGCCACATGTCTTTCGTTCTTTTTTCTGGTAGATTTTGGAAAATGAATGACGTGTTAAAAAGGTAACAAATTGTGTTTGTTGCTTGGGTTCGAGAATCTCGAGAGCGTATCTTGTTTCTGTAAAGCAACAGATATATTGCGGTGATTCGTATTCTAATTTTTAAGTAAAGTAGAAAGTGTACAGTGTAAAATGCATTCTCATCATATATTATACCTACTCTATATTTTGAGATATTTTTTATTCATATATATAAGTTGTACTGTTATTAAGTTTTCACACGTAAATATGTTGGTCTCTATAATTTAGTAGGTATGTAAAGTTTATGTGGTAAATGCCCCTTTGTGCTCAGATATGGGTGGTGTTTATTTTATTTAACAAGGTATGGATATAATATATATGTAACTATAATTATATATATATATATATATACATACCTACATTTATTTGGTAAAAGTGAATATGAAGGTATTTACTTTTATACAAAAAAGTGAACTTTTACTTACTGCTTTTATTCACACAAACTACTACGAAAAGAAAACTCAGTTAGTTATCTTATTATAAATATAATATAGTTTGCAATTGATAAAAAAAAATGCTGGCATGCGAATCAGAATTTCATATGAATAAGTTAGAACGTAGATAAATAAGAATCGATAATTTTGTAAATAAACCTTAAAATAATGGTGATATGTATCTTATTTGCAGCAATAATTGCAAAAATTCATCAAATGTTCACTAAAACAACGCAGAAAAATCGAGAACCAAGATAAACAGCCCGAGCGAACTCCGTGCTAAAACACGAAACCGCCCGAACGCACGTTCCGGACTCATTGTCAAAACACCTTATACAATTTCACAGGCGAGCAAAAATACAACACAAAAAAAATACATTTCGTACTGCGTGTGGTCGGCGAATAAAAACCGCCACTATATTAGGATAATGCACACTCGAGTCCCTAAAAGCAAATATTTTTCAAACACCTCTCGAGCAAACACAGTCCTTTGTGACTCGGTAATTTTGGTGTCGATGACAATGCCAACTTTTTCTTTTTTTGTGGTAAAGGTAGTGCTTTGTTTAACTCAGCGGGATTTCCGATTACTCTGTAATTTGCGGATAATTCGGGGCTATAAAAGAGTCTTAGGTGCCATTATTATGTTGTCATAGATGTTTAATGAAATGGCGTGTCGTTTTTGTAATTGGTTGATGTTTTTAGATCTATAGATGAAATAGTCATCTTTTGTTCGGAGATAATATTAAATAAGTAGGCAGCTGATGTTTAGATGCCATTACCGTTACTAAGTGCAAACCACACAATTTATGAAATAGACAACTCTCCCAATGAAATTGTCTCTATTTTTTTTTCAATTAATAGATTTGTGGACTTTGTTAAAAACATGTAGTATATTTTTTTTATGGGATACGAGGGCAAATGAGCAGGCAGCTCACCCGATGGTAAGTGACATACTTGTTACAATAAGCATACCTATGTTGAAATTAACTTCTGAAATGTGGTAGTACCATTTTGGACTTAATAGGTAGGTACCTATATAGATCTCCAAACATAAAGTGCAATAATGTTATAGGTACTATTAAATATGTAACCCTAATATAATTTACTCTTTCAATATAATTATACCAACGATAAATTTAGGGTCAAAATCTATTGTAATATATTACAAGTACATATAACCTTTTTATATTCTGAGGTATAAATTATAAAAGAATTTACTGTACTTAATATATGATTAAATTAATTGTCTTTCTTCCTAGTAAGCAATCACAAACATCAATGGAATAAAATCTAAAAACCTGTTATTGCTTTTAGCATACTAATTCCATACAAGTTAAGTGCATATTTTCCCATGTTTCTGCAGCATTTGTCTTAAAAGTGTTCATATTTCGTTGTTCCCGCAAGTAACTACTTTAATAAAATTCACAACTGCCCAACAATAGCTATTTACATTATTCCCCGCTGAGACGATGCAGACAGTAGTGCATAATTACATCAAAACTGCATTACTACACCATTAACGGTGTTTATTAACCTAAACCCATTATTATGTCATCCTTACCGCAACGTATTTACAGTATGAGCTGACCCGCATACGGTACGTATGCCACAAAACTTATGTTTTTACTGAATATAATTAACTGAAGGGGAAAAAGGAAAAGGAACTTAATTACTTTAATTAATTAAAATAATGCCAAGTCGTATCAGGAAATCAAATAAAGAGGTGGTAATAGAAAAGTATGTCGAATGAAAGTGGGTGCAAAAATCACTGTAGAAACAGTGGACGAGATAAACAACGGGTTGGTGGAACCTGTCCAAACGGTGGGGTCTCAGTTATTTAAGACCCCCGACGAAATAGACCGAAGAAACTCTCAGAAGAAACCATCAAGTTGATGGAAGACCGGAGTGAGATGAGGCTGCAATCTTCAGCTGATATGTCGAACTACGGCAAGCTCAATAGACGAATTTCGAAGGCACTACGACACGACTTGCGCGCTTTCAATACAAATCGTATTAAGGTTGCAATCGAGCGTAACCAAGGCTCCAAAGTGTTCGCAAAAAATTCGTCTATAGGGCAAAGTCAAATGACCAAGCTGAATATCGACGATGGCAGAATCATCTCATCAAAACTGGAGATTCTGAGAGAGCTTGAGAAGTTTTATGGACAGTTATACACCTCGACACGTTGTCAGTACAGCTCAGGACATGAGAGCCAAACTGACCCGACACTATACCGAAGACATCCCGGACATCAGCCTATACAAGATAAGAATGGCTCTCAAACAGCTTAAGAACAACAAGGCGCCAGGTGATGACGGAATCACGACAGAACTTCTGAACGCGGGTGGAAAACCGGTACTCTCAGTCCTCCAGAAGTTATTTAATTCCGTCATCCGTGAAGGTAAAACGCCAGAAGCAGAAGTGTACTGTTCTTCAAAAAAGGTGACAAGACCTTGTTGAAGAACTACAGGCCCATTTCACTTCTGAGCCATGTTTATAAGCTGTTCTCGAGAGTCGTATTTGAATCGTTTTGCTCGTAGGTTTGATGACTTCCAGCCTCCCGAACATACCGGGTTCCGAAAAGGCTTTAGTACCATAGACCACATACATACGCTCCGCCAGATTATACAGAAGACTGAGGAGTATAATCGGCCATTATGTTTAGCGTTTGTGGACTGTGAAAAAACCTTCGATTCAATCGAATCCTGGGCCGTACTGTAGTCTCTTCAGCGATGCTAAATTGACTATAGAAGCGCTGAAGTGTTAGTATAGGAACGCCACCATGTTGATTCGACTACAGAACAAGATCACGGAACCAATCCAACTGCAGCGAGGCGTGAGACAGGAAGACGTTATTTCTCCGAAACTGTTCACGAATGCATTGGAGGACGTTTTTAAGCCCTTGAACTGGAAAGAATTCGGCATTAACATTTATGGCGAATACATAACTCACCTTCGTTTCGCCGATGACATAGTCATTATGCCAGATCGCTTGAAGAACTCAGTATAATGCTCAACAACCTCAGTAGAGTTTCCCAGCAGGTGGGTCTTACAATGAACATGGACAAGACGAAAATTATGTCTAATGTCCATGTTGCACCCGTACCAGTAGTTGTTGGGAACGATACGCTCGAAGTTGTTGACCACTACATTTACCTAGGACAGACTGTCCAGTTAGGTAGGTCCAACTTCGACAAAGAGGTTCCGAAGAATCCAACTCGGTTACGCGACATCTTCTCGTCCAAGATCCCGCAGAGCCTGAAGACCAAAGTCTTCAATCAGTGTGTGTTGCCAGTGATGCCTTATGGCACTGAGACGTGGTCCTTAACTGTGGCCCTCATGGACAAGCTCAGAGTCGCTCAACGAGGCATGGAAAGAGCTATGCTTGGAGTTTCTTTGCGCGATAAAATCCGGAACGTGGATATTCGCCAAAGAACCAAAGTCACCGACATAGCTCTCAGAATTTGCAAGTTGAAGTGGCAATGGGCGAGCCACATTGCTCGACGAACCTATAACCGTTGGGGAAGAAAGGTTCTCGAGTGGTTACCACACTACACCGGAAGACATAGAGTTGGTAGGCCCCCCACTAGGTGGACTGAGGACATTGTGAAAGTCGCTGGTAGCCAATGGTTACAAGCGGCTAATAGCCGTTCTTTGTGGCGCTCTATGGGGGAGGCTTTTGTACAACAGTGGACGTCTTCCGGCTGATGATGATAATGATGAAATAAAGTCAATAAAGAATCGATAGAAAATAAACTAAGCCTAGTAGTAATCATTAAAGCTTTAGCAGTTATATATATTTAAATATGTTTTTTTTCCTTTGAAGTGATGATATGGACATGTCGTCTTTCTGTTGGCAAGCGTCACGCCTGTTTATTACAGTCGCAATTTCACAGTGACTGTGCTTAACACTGAACTGCACTCGTCACTCCAAGCCTCTTAAGCCTCATTTGCCCAGTAATTTCATTTGCTACAGTGTTCTTAATGCCTTAATACAGTAGTGTTTGCGTACTACTGCTTCGTGGCAAAATATCTGAAACTGCGATGGTGCTGACCAAGGCAGCTCATACTAAAGAGACCTACCCCCCTTCTAGGTTGTATGTGAATATGTGTAAATGTGGGTATTACCGATAATTTACCATAGAAGTTACCGTACCGTACAAATAAATAGAAGAAAGAAGCCAGTGCTACTCGAACTTTTTTTTTGCAAAGTTTTTTTAGGATACTGCGTTGTAACAGCCCGTAAAAGAAATAAAATATTTGTTGGTTGTGATCATAGTTTTATCATGTAGAGATCATCTTTTTAGATCGGCATTTTTCAGTATTCGTTGGTTAAATTGTCGTATGATAAGATATGGTAGGTATACACAATATACGAAATTTTATACAGTTTAGTGTTATCATAACAAAAAATACTAATACTCACAATTTAACGGCCCTTAAATAGATAAAACTTTTAAAAATTACGATTTTCAACGAGTTTTTGACAATGACACTGCACATACTAGGGTGGAAAAAGTTTTTCAGCTATATTATCATGTAATCAAAAGCCGCCTTTAATAAAATGTTTAATATATATGAAAGGCTAGACAGACAGTCTCATTAATATCGCTCCATTTTGCCTCTTGGGTACAGAACCCTAAAATCTAAATTTATAAAAAAAACTTCTTATTATACCTAGCTCCACTCGAGCAACTGGTTTTGGTAGATAATGTTCACTACGGTACTACTTGGATGGGTATCCGCAGGTAGTGACGTACTTCGTCATGTATTTTAGGAATTACTGACCTTGGGGCTCCTTCCAAGTACAGTATATGGTAAAAAAATAAAAACAATCCTAATTAGATGAAGCCTCACCATATTCGACGACTTACCATTAGAAGAGATTCTGGTCTAAAGACCGTCCATTAAATTTTTTTTTTAATTTGGCTCTATTGCGTCAATGTCCTTACTGCTAAAGCTTTTCCATCTCACAGTAAAGCCTGCGAGGTAACTTACATACAAGTACCCAACTTTAAATGGATGTAATTTCATTTAGGTATTTTATAGTGAAACTACAACTGGTGTCATCTTATCGCAACTATGCGAATTAACGGTGACAATTGTGATTACCATTCGCGTTCGAGCTTCGCTTTTAAGTGCTCGGCAGTAGTGGCAGTGAGTAGTGACAAAGAGAAGTGACAGTCCTTTGAAGGTACTTGAATATCAACCATAGTCTTATAAGTGCCTATTGGTACAAGTTGATAATTGTATAACTTTGGTATAATTTATTATGTATCGGAAAAGGTAAAAAGACCTCAATATCTTTAAAAACATTGACTGATATGTTTGCATAAATCAATATAAGTTAAATAATTTTAATTTATTGCTATTCTACAATTATTTATAATGCCAACAATAGTAGCATGTTTGTGATCTTATTTAAAATGGTAGCGTGAAATAATATAGGCGAAAATGTCAACTGAGTACATTTTAAGGAAGAGGTTGAATTTAAAACCAGTACTCTAAACTTTACACCGGACTTTTTGGGTTTTCCTTACTATTAAAAATGAAAAAATATTTTTTATATATTTTATATTTAATGACCACAATAAGCGTGTTTATTACCACAATAAAATCAAAAATCATGGCCCATATTAATATTTCTCATAATGCATTTTGAGAAAAATATCCTGGAAATATTATATATATAATACTACACAAGCTATTATTTCTAGAACTTTTTTACTTACACATATAAGAAAATGCTTTGAAATAAACAAATCATTAAATTTATAAAATACTTTCTAAGCCCGCTGTATTTTTAGATTATTTGTTCCGATTTTTATGTCAATAAATTGGTAAGGTATAAGGTATAAGTTAAAGTTTGACCCAGGAAGTCTGTTTTTTTTAAATAGTACATTGGTACCTCAGTTTCCTAATTTTAAAAGAAAGAAAACACCTAAATTGCTTTACAACGACGTTTCGGAACTGTCACTAGAATTTTATTCATATATTTTAAGTGTTCTTTTAAATTAATATTTTGATGTTTTCTTAAAATAGTTTTTGAATGTTAGTTATTATTTACCGTCTCTTTTTTGAAAGTCCGGATAAAATAAGTTTTACATTTTAAATATGATCTGGTTCCAATAACAAAGGCACTTGCCTAACCGCAGACATTTCTAAAATGAAGATTAATTTTTGTATCTTATCTGTGCGTCTTCCATTTCTCTACTCTATGAACAGTGCCTACGCACCTATCGTGTCCCAGCGACAGTTACGGGCGCCATCGCGATACTTGCTTCGATACTGGCCTCACACGACGCGCAGTCTAAAGACCCCTTAATGTACAGGCTATGATTGCAGACACTTTATTGATTTGATTGCTTGGAGTTGAGTTACTTAATTGCATATTCTGTGTTGTGAAAGTTTTAGAGAAACACAAAGAGTTGTAGATTATATTCATGTAGTGCACATTATACTTAAAACTAAATAAGAATAGAATTAAAATAAACGTAATAAACACCTTGTAAAACTGGATTTATTAAGGCCACAATAAATTTGTAATGTTTTTATATATTATTTTTAATAAAAAAATAAAAAAAATAAACTTATAAATTTTAAAACAAATATATACCTAGTTTTAAAAGGTTTATATAATTGGTAAGGTATTAGATTAGCTGGTATGTTTTATGATTTATGAGTTCATCCTTAAATACACGTTTAAAAAAAATACTGTCCTAGGTCAGTTGTAAGTTATTAGACTCCATACGAAATAAATACGAATCGATGGTTCTAACGCTTGGTTAAAAATGAACGAAACATTTTAGCTTACAAATGAACGTCTCCATACTCATGTCTACCTAACATAAAACGCTTCTAACTTAAAATTTATTGCGCTCGTTGAAATCTTATCCTCTGATTTCCAATTTCAATAAAATCTCATGTTAAAAAAGTGAAAAAAGCCATGTAACAACCGAACTCTATTATCTGTAATCCAATACTCGAAACAAAGTCGTTCGATGGGCGTTGGGCGGGGCTAATCAGACTCCGCCTTCTTCCAACCATACTGCTTTCGGATTGGTTGAATTACGTTTGAGGTGCGCAAACGCAATCACGCAAAACGCAAGATGAATACAATTGAATTAGGGTCTATCAATGGGTTTTTGTGAGAATAGTGCGTAAATGTTAGATAAGGGCAGATCAACTTGGATCAGAGCAGAAAAATGGTTTAAATCATTGCCTGTAAGATATTTCTTGTCGATCGAGAGCACCATCGTAATTTTCAGCACTTCGATATTTGAGTATATAAATGTATAGTGATAAATGAGAATACAGTGTTACATATCTATACCATACCTACAATTTATCCACATACTAATCTTGCTTTATAACTTTGTCTGCATATTTTTTTCTTTCCCTAAGCTAATATTAAGTCTTATCTCTCTCAATCGTTTACATGTATAGCTAGGTAGGCAATTAAATTAAATTGAATTTTGGTTGATTGAATGTAATTTTAGGAAAAAAATATTTTTTATAGATCCTTGACTAGTCGATTTTTTTACAAAAGTTTTATATTATTTATTTATCAATTCCTTAGTTGCAATAATAATGAATCAGTGATGGCTCAGTGGCATCGGCTATGGACTGCCACGCAGCAGGTCCATGGTTCAAATCCCGCCGCGGTCTTGAGCTTCACCGCATCGTGGAAGGGAATTTTACGAATGCCACGACCGGTGAGTTCCGGCAGCAGTCCCTGAGAACGAGTGAAATTACGCCTGTACATGAGAATTAATGACTATGTCTCAAGGTGACGGGCACAGTGCAATTCGTGACATGTAGAAAATTTTGTAGAAAAATGATAGTCTTTCAATATTTCATTTTGATTAAAAGCTTTTATAAGGTCTATATTTTATTATATATTGGACTAAGATAAATATAAATTTATGGCACATTATATATTGAGTTTAATTAATTACTAAAAAGAATAAGTAATGGAGAAAACGAGAAAAACTATCTCTGATGCTAAATAAGGTGAACATAAACATTCGTATTTTCTGTGAACCAATTACCTTAAGATACTTATTGTTTAAACTTGATAGACAATTATAATATATATATTGATAACAGTGCTAGATTACTTACTAGGGTGATTAATGATTATAGATTAGTCATTTGGTGTCGATTATATATCAGAATTCTATATTCATAGTAAAAATAAATTAAATTTCAATTTGAATAGAATAAGAACCATAGGTGCCGTAGAAAATTCTTACAGAATTGGTATTCTGTAAGAATTTTCTATGATTGTTGTGAGTTGGAAAATTCTTACAGAATTGACTTGACTATAATAGGTCACTTTCATAAAGAAATGAACTTTTTTATTACTTCAAGGTTAGCCCTTAACCACAATCATGCACAAAATGTTGCAAAAGCTGAGTTTGTTACTTCATCATGAGTAGGTACCCGGGCTCGCACATGCTGCTGCCCATACTCGCCATGATGATGAGTATCTAATACGCTCGAAATCCGGGTGCGTATTCGATTCTCAACATGAGTGTTTTGTCGGTTATATAATAATCCCCACACCTATTATAAATGCGAAAGGTGTGTTTGTCGGTTTGGTGGTTTGTTCTTCTATAACCGCCTTCAAAAAAGGAGGATGTTTTTAATTTAAATGTATTTTTTGTGTGTGTAACTTATAAGTCTTTACAGGGTGTATCGATTGTGGCTATTTTTTGCATTCGATAGCTGTTGATTGTCACGTGGTCCCATATAAATTTTTAGAAAGATCTGAATGGTATAATGCGTACCTATTTTTGTTTGATTTCAGTATTTGTTTGGTGAAAATATTAATTTTTCATATTTATGTTTATGTGAAACTCAGGAGGATGCTATTTAGAAAATAGTTGGTTCGGTTTTCTTTGTTGTAAGTACCCTACAGGTTTATCGTCATTGTCACCAGTAAGAAGTCGCACATCCTCGACATCCACTGTTAAAAAAGGCCTTGGAGGTAAAAAGTTTTACAAACATTATAGTAATTTATTCTAATACCCAAATAATTCTCTAAGGCTTTAATAACGTACCAACCTACACCTATACCCACATGTGAAACAAACGAAATTAGCTAAAAAACACATACCTATAACAAATACATACTTCAAGTCTGTATTGTCCAAAAGGGTAGGCAAAAAAATTTAAATACCCATGTTCTACCACACGTTTAAGTTCATATACTTAAAGGACAACATATTGTCATCGTAGGCTCGCTTTACTTGATTAAATCAAATCAAAACATGTTACTGAATGTTTACATATAGAAAATAAGAATCAAAATATAAAATATATATATATCTCAAAAGTATTCGAAAGAGAACTCTTAAATCGAAATAAGCTGTGTTGAAAGCAGTTATAAAAATCACCTGAACACTGAAAATATTTTTTATTTCAATAGGATGCCGATGTCACGCCGTCGTGCCAGTGCTATAAATACAAGTTTTACCAAAAACTCAATGCATAATATAACCTTAAAGTTAAACTGGAACAAAAATGGGTAAACTCTCTCACTAAAACCGTATGTCCACATCCCATAGGCGTAGAGGTTTGTTAGAATATTTACCCTTCCTAATAAGCACCAAACATTACCTTCACACTTCATTCGAAATTATATTCTATTATCTTTGACATCCGTTACAATCTTAAGTGCCACGTTTGCGCATTAAGCGGGTGACTTTTACACCGTTTCTCTCAATCACATACATGTGATTGAGAGAAATGCTGCTGAAAAACGAACATGATTTTATACGCATTAATCCTCTTCAGATCGTTAATTAATTATAACAGCTAAATATATTGTACACTTGCAATTAAGGACTTTTGTTCGTTTTTTGAGCTGTTCATGGTTTGCAAATGAACTTTTTTACTTCTTTTGGTATGCAATAAAGTATCGTATCGTATATTGTTATTCTGTTCAAATTCTCATTAGCTGATTTTTGGCGTACATATTATGACATATTATGAGTATGGCTGCATGCACTGCATATAGCTATTTTTAAATTTTAGCCATAGTACTGTAACAGCCGGATTGTCAACTGCTGAACACAGCCTCCCCGATTAAGGAGGTATTTGCCATAATCCCCACGCTTGGCAGGCGTCTTGGGGATCGCAGTGTAAGTTGGCAGTTCTTTAGAAGGCGCTGCTCCCCACCTTTCAGTATTTTTCCCTTAGTCACCTCTTACGACACCCACAGGATGACATGGGGAGGTGCAATTCTAACCGGGCACCACACGGGGCTATAGTAAGCTATAGTTTAGCTATAGTAACAAAATAATTACAAATAAAGCGTATTATAAAATTTTCAACCCCCTTTAAAACCTTACATCTTTCCACAAACCTCAGAATTGTTGCTGTGTGAGACAGATATACAAAAAATAACCATGTAAATTCCAACCAAATCTCATTAAGCTTAAAATAGTCAAACAAATATACAAGCATATTTATGAAGTGACCTTCATTCCACCAAATCAAATGAAATTATGTTAAGTACTGAATTCGTTCATTCGTTCAGATAATCTCCGTATTTCTTCAGATAATCCGCGATGACAAATATAAAAAACAGTTATTTCAAGAAAGTCAGTTGAATCCACTTACGCGAGTGCAACTGAGGTGTTTGTGTATAGTAAAAAAAACCATCAGAAATGAAAATTATGATTCTAACTACACTGACTATAAACAGTAACATACAGTATAAGGAACGGCCCTATCGCAGAAAAAACTACATCACTGCACTCGAGTAAGATAAGATCAATTAAAAAAGCAAAGTACGAACATTTGAAAGACTGTATATTAATTATTGTTCTCATTATATTTGAACGTGACAAGGTGACTCATAACGACATTATAAATAGATAATCGAGACAAAATAATGTTGGTGTTGCCAGAAGACATAAATATGTGACATAAATTTCTGAAAAACACGTCATCTGTCTAAATGTTACCTGTTTGAGTGCATAGGTTTTAATCTTAAATCGAAACTTGTTCAACTATGTTTCGATACTAATGATGTTGTTTTTTTATAAAATCCGTAGGGATTATATAGAATCTAATATAAACCAATCTTATATTTAATAAGAGTCTGCGAGTCTGAGTCTTAGAACTGCAAATGATCGGCAGACGTCTTGGGTATCGCAGTGTAAGTTGACAGTTATTCAGAAGATAGGTACTGCTGTCCGCTTTCCGGTATTTTAAACTTCTACGCAATTTACGACTCCCACATGCCATCCCATAGCAAAATAGAACATCAATATTTTGCGCACTCGAAGAGAAATTACATAGAAGCAGAAACAATATTATACTTGTCCTTACAACAATCTAATAATTATGTCTTGCTGTTACGACCGCCTTAAGCAAGCCGAAAACCGATGGAAATGGAGAGTTAATGTGCATAGAGCCATGAAGGCCTGTCAGGGACATGACCATCAGTAATGAAGTACACGACCAAGAAGAAAACAATCTAAAAAAAACATATGCATACGAGTCGGTGTAACACACGGCCACCATCATAGCACGCGCTGCGCTCACCAAGTATTCCCACTACAAATATTTACCCAGCATTGTGTCGGCGTCACCCAAAGATATCTTATCATATATGTTTGAGCGCAAACAGCGCTCGCGGCGCGGCGCTCGCGTGTCTGTCGGTCTGTCTGTCACGTCAAATATGGCTTATCGTAATTGACGTATTGGTCTGCCCGGGGATGTTTCCGGGAAGTTACCTGTTGGAAAGATTGTTGGTTTTGTTAGATTAGTTTTAGTCTTAGTGACGACGGATCTTTTCTCGTTGTTTATCAGTGGGCGGAAAGCCTGTTTCATTGGTCGAGTGGTGTAGACCGATGTTTTGGAATCTTGAAGTCCTGGGTTTGATGCCCGCACAGTTACTAAGTTACAGTGGCTTTAATGACAAATACATTTTTTTACCTAAAAATGGAACCGAATTCAGCCAAAAGTGTGAAATAACTTGTTGAAGTAGGTACCATGATGGTTCAAAAGTACCTATTATGAATACATTATGTGCATGGTACCAACTTCGACAAGTTATGTCACACTTTTGAGGGTTGAAGTCTGTTCCATTTTTAGGTAAAACAAATTTCACGCTTATTAGTGTCCTTTGCTACTTACGGGATCGGTTGCCATTCACTGGCAATGACTATATCATCAAGATAGGAAAAAAAACAGTTATCGGAGTGTAACTCACAAACGGCTCCATCGATTTTGATGAAATTTAAATGGAACCACAAGACAAGTATCAACTTTCAAATAAAAAAAAAACATAAAAATCGGTTCCCCAGTAAAATGTTATGAGGTAAGAAACATAAAAAAAAACTGACGAAATGAGAACATCCTCCTTTTTTAGAAAACGGTTAAAAGAAATAATTTCCTTGCGGAGTCGGGAACTCTGCTACATTTTTTCTTGACAAAACCACATGACTTATATCTTAGCATTCTCAGCCTACTCCTTCACGAATCATATGTAAAGAGTTGAAACTGCAAAGGGTCATTGTCACCACAGGGACTAGCAGTGTCAAAAGTGCAAGTTATAAAAAGGGTAGGTTCTCTATTGAAACAGTATTTTTATATGATGTGTTTTGTTTCAGCAAAGGAATTTTTTAAAACTAATTCCAAATTAAGTTTGTCTAAAAGTAAAAAAAAAATTGAACAAAATTGATAACTAGAAAATATCGTAAAATGAAAGGTTTAAGTAATATGTTTTGTATGTATCGAACTACTAATAATTATTTATTCGTAGGTATGGAATAAAATATTTTGCAGTCATTAATCATCTTCCAGCACAATATTACCTATGTTAGGATCTGTTCGGAAGCTTTAATTCTGATATTATAAGAAATTTCGCTTGTGTGCCGAATAACATATTATACGGGACTATTATAAATAAATCGTATAGGAGGAAATCCATTTTAAATACAAAAAAAGTTATTTTCTAAAGTGATTATTGTATTGCAGTACGTACGTAAAAATTCAGTAAATTTGAACTAAACAGCGACCACCATGCTCATATAATATATGGCCAATATCCTAGGAACAGAGGAAAAATTGCACCTGACGCATTTGATAAATTAAAGCCTATTATACAGTTTCTGATTATATATAGGTACACAAAATATGCTTGGATGAATCATCTGCCAAGCTTTGTAATCTAAATAAATATCGTTATGATTGTAATATATTTTATGTACTCATTTTTGAAGACATTAAACCCATGGCTCCAAGTTTCTTGGCCGTTGTTCTCGCAGTGGCTCTAAACCGCATTTTTTTATTCTGAACCGTCGCTCTAATTCCTTATTTTTCAATGCTACATTTGATGATTGACCTTCAAAAGAGCGTCGTAGATAGACTTTGACTAAGACATGTTGATATGTAGCAGACTGCAGAATATAGCAATTTTGGAGCAGTGATGGCTCAGCGGCATTGGCTATGGACTGCCGCGCAGCAGGTCCATGGTTCGAATCCCGCCGCAGGCTTGAGCTTCACCGCATGGTGAAAGGGCAATTTGCGAATGCCCGCCTGGCTAGCGACCTCCCTCAAGTGGAAAATCTGTCGCCAAGCACCTAACGGTGTGTTCCGGCAGCAGTCCTTGAGAGCCAGTTAAATTACAGGTACATGAGACTAAACAACTATGTCTCAAGATGACGGACGCAGTGCAATTCGTGACTTGTGACGAAATGCATCTGTTATAGGCAGAAGTTAGTCCGCTTAAAATCTCGTGTAAGGGCATCGAGCTTGGTCCGTCACAATAAAATAAAAAAAAATAAAAAAATAAAAATCTACAGTTAAATCAAATTAAATTATGTGTATATAAATCTGAACAAAACTATCGAGTATTGAATTATATAGGTATACATATACACTCGAGAGCAATGAATCCGGGTCACTTAAAGAATGTTAAAAATCTCGGAAACTAAAAATGATAGGTTAATGCAATAAATTGTATTTAATAGACAATGTAATACTCCTTAAATGAAAGTAAAAAAAATATGAGTCACCATACATTTTATTAACACAAAATTACATAAAGAAAAAAACTGCTGATCTCTCCTTAAAACAAAAATAGGAAACATGAAATTTTTGAACTTTATTACGATTTTCTTGAATTTTAATACTTCGTATTGCCTCCTCGTGCTTCCATTACTGCGTTTACGCGGTTTGGCATGCTGTACACCAAGTTCCTTATACGAATTTTGGGGAATATTCTCCCATTCCTCTGTGAGAGCAATTTTGAGCTCACGAAGCGTGATTGGGGGAGGGTTTCGTTGTTTTACGCATCTGCCTAGCTCGTCCCAAGCATGCTCGATCGGGTTGATATCCGGGCTGCGCGCTGGCCACTCCATACGAGTAATGTTCATCTCTTGAAGGTAGTCATTCACAATCCTACCTGTATGAGGTCGGGCATTGTCATGCATAAATATAGCATCCTCACCTAAATTGACCATAAATGGACCAACGTAATCATTGAGGATTTCTTCCACATATCTTACGCTAGTTAAAGAGCCGTTTTCTATGATCACCAGCTCTGTGCGACTTTCAGAAGAAATTCCGGCCTACACAAGTACAGACCCACCACCGTAGGCTACTTTTTCTTCGATGCATGCTTGCTTGAATCTTTCCCCTGGTCTTCGATACACTCTGTGTCTTCCATCGTGCTTGTAGAGCATACATTTTGATTCGTCGGAGAACATAACTTTTGACCAATCTTCAATACTCCAATTTACGTTTGCAGGTCTAAGGGGTTTTAAGTTAGATTCAGCAAGCCGACGTCTTACTGTCCATGCACTTGGGTTACTTCCTCCGAGGCGTCGAAACTGATTGGTGAGTTCAGTTCCTGTGAGAAAGCGATTTCGAAGCATGGTGTTCACCAAGTATCGGTCTTCTCGTGCTGTGGTACACCTGGTTCTGCCCGTTCCTGGTCTGCGTAGGTTAGAACCAGTTTCTTCGTAACGTCGGAGAACTCTTTGTACTGTTGACAGCGACACACCGACAGTCCTGGCTGTATCGCGCTGACTCCGGCCGGTTTCCAGCATTGTAAGTATTCTGGTGCATTCTTCAGGCGTAAGCGACATAATTTCAGCTTGAATAATGAATATTGAGCACTATCAACATGGTTTTATGTACCCACATAAATGACAGATTACAAACAAAAGCAAAACCAAATGCTGTAATTTCGTAGTTCCATCTTCGAAAGTGGCCCTTTTTCAAATTTGATTTTTTTATGATATAACTTTACAATAACTAAGAAGTTTTAATACCTTCATTTAAGGAGTATTACATTGTCTATTAAATACAATTTATTGCATTAACCTAGCATTTTTAGTTTCCGAGATTTTTAGGATTCTTTAAGTGACCCGGATTCATTGCTCTCGAGTGTAGATACGGGTAGTAAGTCACGTAGCACGTCGACAGTATGTATGTGTGTGCCATTCGTTTATTTATTTAACGAACTTTTTTTTCTATCTGATTGCTTAGCCTTTTACCACAATCTCACCTGATGTTACCATATTGATGTGGTCGAAGATGTTGTTCAGGTTAACTTAGAATTAGTAGCTGTTAACTTATACTATTTGTTGTTGTACAAAAGGTTTTTCGAATGCTGCTTTGATTTAATTTGCAGTTTTATTTGCATATTTTTAGTACTTATCTGAAAACATAGAAATAATATTAAAAACTTCAATCCTCGCGTATGGTCAAAATACTACGATCCCCCTCTAGCTCAAATTCTTCACTAGATACGAAAAAATAACCAGCGAAATCCAAATTGTAACTATTTACTAATTTACTAAATGGGTCATTTTATTCCCAGATCTCAGCTGGTTACAGATTTAAATTACTAGTACTGTCCGTTTTGTGGCAACAGAGATAGCAAAAGTCACAGTACTCACGATTGGTTTTTATTGCTGGTAGGTAAGCCTTTGACCACAATATCACCTGATGGTAAGTGATGATGTCGTCGAAGGTGTTCACAGACTTAACCTAGAATTACTGGCTCTCAAGGACAGCTGCCGGAACACACTGTTAGGTGCTTGGCGACAGATTTTCTACTTGATGTATCGGGTGGTCTCTAGCCAGTCGGGTATTCGCAAAAATGCCCTTCCACCATGCGGTGAAAACTCAAGCCCGCGGCGGGATTCGAACCATGGACCTGCTGCGCGGCAGTCCATAGCCAAAGCCACTGAGCTATCACTGCTTCAAAAGACTGATTCAATTGCACGCTCACAGCGTCATCACGGGCGTTGGCGTTACTTTCAATTCGGCAAAAAGCGCTTATCATCCATCTAACAAAATTCATAACTCCTTACCTAATTATTTAAAAAGGAAATCTGTAAAAGAGTATTTTAAAAGTCAGATTTATGACCTGTAAAGGGTTTCAGATTTCAATAAATTTATATGAAAGCCAATATTTGGTGTGTTTTACGGTCATACATCTATCGTATAGCATTAAGTGCTCACGATGCTTATCCGAGTGGAATTGAATACTTTTAGCGCTGTCTGGTGGTGTCATCGATGACATCATACTTATTGTCAGCTATGCAAACATTTGCCACCCTTCGAACAGTTTTCACTAGCTTAACCGTGCTATTAGTACCATTGGAATCGATAGCTCAAATAGGACCATATCTCTAAAATAGACCGAAAGAAAATTGTCTACCAGCAGAATCGACGGCATATTGTTTTGATGTAACAACAACTACTGATCTGCTGACTGTTAAGAGATACTCGAAAAGGGATTTACACGTTTAATCCTAAAAACTAACATTGAAAAAGACACTATATATGAGATAACCTTTAATTAATTTTTTTGAATAGTTAAAAAACATAATTATGTTACTTCGAGAAATAAAAGCAATCAGTAGCTTAAATAATCATTTGCGTGTTACCTACACAAACACAATAATTACGACAAATGTGCCAAATCCATATTAACATGCAGAGTTTTATTCACTAATTAATAAACGAGTAATAAACTTTAGTATCAAACTTGTTCCGATGCAGAAAGCAATTCAGATTTATTGCAAATCAATTAAAGAGGTCTATTTAAATCAGTATCAGTACTGAAAAGGATCAAGTAGGCAGTCGAATTTTATGTGTTTATTGGTCCAATAGCAACCGAAGTACCTTCTTAATTAACAGCTTTATTTATAAAGAATTAGACCACCGTCCGATGGAAATAGGGATGAGACGATGTAGGATATTCCGGTAACTAGTATAACAGTACTAGTACTGTACTAGGTACAGTACTAGTACTATACCTAGTACAGTACTAGTGGTGCCAGGTTTTAGATTAGCAAAGACAAATAAAAGGTCCTTCTTAGGCAATTGTGTGCGGTTTTATAATAAATTGCCCAAACATATTACAACGCTCACAGAAAGAAAATTCAAGTTGCACGTGAACAATATTTTGATAAAGAAATCTTACTACACAGTTTGAGATTACTTAAACGACAAAAATGCTTGGACTGGTTCGCCTCTGCCAAGCTAGCGCCTGTCACCTACGTAATGTAAATTAAGTATTGTAATAATTTTACTATATAGTATGTACTTAACTCATTGTTAAAAAACATTTAAAAGAATGGCCCGAGTTTCTTGCCCGTTCTTCTCGCAGTGGCTCTATAATTTTTGTTTGGTGAACATGGCAGTACAATGTAATATATTTCAATATTAAAATTTGTGATTGACCTTCATAAGAGGGTCGTAGACGCCTAAATTGAATAAACGATTTTGACTTTGACTAGTATGCTAGTACTGTTCTAGTATGCTAGTATTGTTCTAGTATGCTAGTACTGTTCTAATATGCTAGTACTGTACTAGTATGTACTAGTACTGTTTAAGAAGGTACACGGTTGTAACACAAACATTATTATGAGGCTGAGAGCTTTTTTTATAGATGATGTGTTGTCAGTTTGTAGCCTATGCATGACACAATAACAAAAATGATACTGAAACATTGACCTATATCTCGATGTACTGCAATGGGATGATAAAATAGTATAAGTAAATAAATATCTTTCCATAAGTGTAAAGTACAGTGGAGACTGGAGTCCTTGGCGAGAGATATTAATATTTTTTATAGTTGTATCGCGCTTGCAGCTAACTTTAGTAACCATTATACCTATACGATCGTGATAGTCACGAATTTAAAATAATATTACTTGCTAATGAGGCCTAAAACTAAAATGAAAACATTATATATTGTTTTTTTTTTGCATGAACACCTGCTAAGCGAATTTTACGAAATTAAAACAAAAGGATAACTTTTAATCACGCGTGGGATTCGAAACCACGACCATCCGTTTCTATAGCCGGGACATGCTCTGCCTATTGAGTTATCGGGGTGAGTGAGTCATAGCTCAAATTTATCTTTTCATTCTATATCTAGGATGGATGGTCGAGAGATCGAAGCCCGCTCGTAGTTCAAAAATTATTCCTTTCGTTGTAAATTTCTAACCATCAAAACTATATATAAAATTTCTTTGACTCGTCACATACTTTTGTAATTAATTCATTTAGTAGGAACATAAAAAAAATATGTAAGATATCGTACCCCTATCAAACTTGGAAATCTCTTTTCAGCTAAGTATAACTGTCATCAGCGTTGACCATAACTTATTTTAAGAATACGTGCTTGATATTTATATTTTGTTTATGTTTCTATACATATTATACCACTATATCACCTGATCATAAGTGATGATGTGACCGAAGGTGTTGTTGAGGCTAACCTAGATTTTGTATAATGTCGATACCATCAGTAGGTACTGCTGGTAAAAATAGAGAAACGAGACCTTTTAAGTATCCTTATAGGTGGTATCTTCGATTACATGCGTCTAGTCTAATATACTAGTACCTAAGTAATACTAGTACAAAACTTTTACGGGTCTTGTATATCCCCTCTAGTTGAAAGTAATTAAGGTAGGTATATGGACCGACAAAATAGGGGCACATAATTAAAATGTCTTAATTTTATTACGTAGCCCGATCCTTACGTTTTATTAGTCTCTATTGACGTTGTAAAGATACTGGAAGGATTCTTGAATTGGTGATTATACCCCATTTAGGGGCAAAAAATATTCACTGGTATAGTTGGAAATAGTTTATAGACGCAAGTCTCGAGAAGCGGGTATTGTTGTTACCCAACTTCCAAAACTGGAGGAGGTTCTTAATTCATCTGTATGTTTTTTTTTATATTTGTTACCTATGTACTTTTGACTGGGTGAACCGATTTTGAAAATCTTTCTTTTGTTTGAAGGGTTAAGGCTTGTCGTTTGGTTCCATTTAAATTTTACCAATATCGGTCAAGCCATTTTTGAATAACACTCCAATAACTGAAAAATATTTTTCTATCCTGATGATATAGTCGTTGACAATGCATGACAATCGACCCCGTAAGTAGCAAGGTTCACTAAAAAAAAGTGTAAAAAAAAAATAATTGTCGTATTTTTTTCTTTAAAATATATTTAAAACAAAAAACTAGCACTATCGTATGCTAAACAAAGTTAAAGTATACCTATTTATTGCTAAATTACATGTGTAAAATGATGTTAAAACTTATTAGAGATTCAATGTTATCTGCTTTTAAAGGGCGTGCAATATTTATCAATATTTATTACAATATTTATACCACAATAGCAAAATATAGAATGACATTGTTACATTACACATTCAAATGAAATCAAGATGTCAAATTAGAATTCGAATTAAAAGACTAAGGGCCTGTTTCAGAATGTGCTTGTAAGTTCCGGTTATACTACCCAGAACATATTTATTAAACGAAACACTATCTTTGCGTTTCACAATCATCGATTAAGCTTATCCATCGGTTAAATGTTGAAACGCGCTGCATGTTAACTGTAATTTTTATCATTCAGTTATTTTATGTGTTGGGTAGCAACTCGAAACTTTAGGACATTGTGAAAAGGACCCTAAGAAATATTAAAAAAATACAATATGAGGATTAACTAATCTAATTATAATATATGATACACTTATATGACATGTAATTTTGGCTGAAAAAATGATTCGAAATACTAAGACATATATAGTGCTTACACTCACACCACGTTACACTAATGAACTCACATTCACGCATTTAGCCACGCATACATACACTACTAAAAATCCATCGTATAACTAATTCAAAGTGCATCAATTTACAAATTAGTATCAACGCTTGAACACGATACTGTGTTAGCACATGTCTTAATTTGCTTAACAAAGCTCTTATAACCAAGGTATAAGGTTTATTTTGATTCACAAATTCACTAGTTTCTACCACCCGCCAAGTCAATAAGTTGATTTCATTTGGAGCAATGCAATAAAGTGTTGCAAATTATTTAATTAGGGTTCACTGTTCACTGTGTTTATAACAGTTTTGTTGAGGTTTTATTTGATCTGCCTTCAATTTGTTCCAGTGTTAAGTGGTTCACATTGTTGTTTGATAAAACAAAGTTGACAAGTAAATCAGCTGTGTGAACAGAATGCAGTGCATGAGATCAAAATATTATAAAACGTTTAAATGCCTAATGCCCTTCAATCTTCTACATTTGAAACAAAATACACAATAATAATCATTTTGAATTGATTTACTTGACTCAACAGAAACTAGGTGACACACTGGTTTAAAACAAATTAAAATCACCCAAAAATGGTTTAACTTTTCCTTCCAATCCATACATTATAAGAATAATACCATTATCACTTTGATGTCGTACAAAAAAAAACTTAAATAACAGTCAATAAATATTTTTTAGTAAGAAGCCTTTCCAGATAATGTTAATTATGTTTAAAATAAACTAAAACACGCTGCTGGACTAATTTTGAGAGGAATTAATTGGATCCAGTCACGTCCACAAATCAGTGTTTTTATTATGTAGAGCTGTTGAGGAAGCCTTTATTTTAATGATAAGCTTTATGCAATGACAGAGTGGAATATATATTTATGTAAAGTTTAACAATATCATGTAAAGTTCATCAATATATAGTTAATGTTTACATAAATGTCTACTTTTTATATAAATTACATTCAAAGTACATCTGATATCTTGATTTTTTTAATGTTTTGATTTTACACTTATTGGCCAATGTTATATGTGAAGGATAAAATTAAATTCTGCGATATTGTTGAACTTTGGGTAATTTAGGCACTAGCCATGGTTGAATCTTAAGTACATATTATGCAACACATAATATGTACTTAAATTAATAAAATATTGCTGTCATTTTGGCACATACATTTATCTTCTTCTATAAATATTTTTCTTATTCGGTATTTTAAATCGAAGTGGAAGGCGTGCCGAGCGGTGCTAACTTCACTTTGCCGCGTAGAGGCAGATTCGTGAAGTCAGCTGATAGTGGTTGACGGGGCGGGCTCACTGTGTTCACGTCACTTAAGCCTGGCTGTAGCAATTTTGATAAAATATTTGTATGTATTTGATTGGGTCCCTTGATGGTTTAGATTCAGAATTGTTACCGCTAAGTGGCGCTGCAATCGAAAAAAGTCTGATTTGGACAGTTTGAATTAACAATTAGACAGGATAGTTAGCAATAAGATCGTTTGTCGGGATCGCGATGTATTTTGAAAACTGCCAGTAATTTGAGAAATAGAAACGCAATATTTTTTGTCAAATTTAGTAGTTAACATTGCTAACAATAGCAGACCTTGCAATGTCGCTATTTTTTGTTTCTGTTTCATTTTCTCCCCGTATTATTTCCCTTTTATTATGTAATAATCAAAATAAAATTTTATCAAATACTATGAATATATGATTATCTTAAAATCATATATTATTACTTGTGCTAAGCTATACCTGAGCATACTTAATGCCTATGACAGGCGCATGATATACAGACGAGATTTGGCAAGGCAGTAGCTTAAAATTAGGTAAGTCATATGCTTGTTTCGTTGCTAAATATTATTTAAACGTAAATAATTAAAAAACTTAAATTACTTTTATTCATATTGCATAAACTCATCCAAATTATGGATACATTTTTAAAGCGCCATTGCCCATAGCCATTATTAATATGAGGGCAAACCTGACAAACTCCTAAATAGTATTATTAATTGTTGAATAAAAAGGTTTTAATTTTGTACCTACTTGGTTTGAATAGTCATAGCTATGTGTTAAAGTTGTACTAAATAGCATTGATTAGGAGTATATTACAGTGGCTGTAGAATATTTGAATATCAAACTTTGCAAATTACATTTATAAAAGCGTCGTAGTCTACGGCAATTTAGGCTAATCGGATACTTAGGTGATTTTTACTCTGATAAAACTTGAAAGTACGATAGTAGTTTTCATTAGAAGCAATATTGAGCCAGAGTCGATAAGTACCAATGTTAGATTGTGATATACCACCTAAGAGATGAACTAATTAGTTGCACCAATAAGTTGCACACTAATAAGGTGCTTTTTGCTGATATAAGTCTTAGAGTTAACTAAGATAACTCCAAATCAACATTGATGCGCAAAAGTACCTTCAGTGTGGCTCCATTTATCTACGACAAAATACCTCTTTCATTGAGAGAATTTCCAACATAGTTGTTTTAAAGAAAGCTGAGAACGATATTATCAAATAAGGTTATTGCATCATGAATGCATATATGAATGATAATTTTGTTGATATGTATATAAGCATTGACTTTATTTTTTTATAGGATGGACAAGGTGAACGGACTCTACCAGCCTCGTCAGCTCGGCCAGACTCTGAGAGCGTTCATGGGTGCCGCAAACTTGGAGTCCCGAACAGAGCGAGGCGTTCTTCGCACCTGGTCTATGCTGCTGATTCCTTCACAAGACTCAAATGCACCTTAGTGTCATGTTGCCACCTCTGGGATAGATCCCAAAGTAACTTATGGATGCTCTCGACAATGACTCAACGTCGCGCTGTCCACCTTATTGGAGACAAGGAAGTTACTGTTGAGGAACTTCCTTAGAGCCCAACAAATGCATAAAACTAGCTTCTCTAGCGTATTCTACTGTTTCTTCCACGGTAAATTTTCTGAAAAACTATTTAATCTTATTCCTTCTTCACCACCGCGGTTCCGAACAACTCCTTTTGACATTGCATTTCATCCATATTACTTTTTTTTTTTTTTTTTTTTTTTATGCCTGATAGGTTAGCCTTTGACCACTATCTCACCTGATGGTAAGTGATGATGTGGTCGAGGATGTTGTTCAGACTAACCTAGAGTAACTGGCTCTCAAGGACAGCTGCCGGAACACACCGTTAGGTGCTTGGCGACAGATTTTCAACTTGAGGGTGGTAGCTAGCCAGGCGGGCATTTGCAAAGTGCCCTACCACCATGCTGTAACGACTGCTATCCTAAGACAACAACCAGGACCGACGGCTTAACGTGCCCTCCGAAGCACGGAAGCGCTCAGTAGTAATGCCCAACCAGCGGTCACCCATCCAAGTCATGACCGCGGCGGACGTTGCTTAACTTTGTTGATCGATTCAGAATGGCTAAGCAAACTTGGCTACGAGCACTTCATAAAAATTACTGTTCAGTATCACTTACCACGAACCAAAATGTTAACAAGTCCTTACCTCTATCATGTAATTAAATTGTGGAACAGTCTGCCGACGTAAGTACGTTTTTCTTTGCAGGTATGACCCTGGGATTTTCAAGCTTGGCATGAAGAAGCATATCCCTGGTCAAATAGGGTTGCCTTAAGGCTGCTTTAATGGTCATCGCATCTTTATTCTATCATCGTTTTCCATGACGGTCGTTCTTTAAATATGCGTTCATCAAATTGTCCTCACCTCGGTGACAATTTGATGAACGCCTATATAAAAAAACTACCCGTGACGAGGGGAGTTGGCGACAAAAAACTAGGCTTTGACCGTAGCAGCTCTCAACAGTGTTATTACAGTGTATTTTTTAAGACTATACTTTATTATTTATGATTATTGACTATGGATTTATAATATATATGTCATGTTTGCGCCTGTTTATCCCCAAATAAACAAAGATTGATATGCATATTCAGTCCCATGTAATAGTGAACGAGAGAACATTTCCACAAAAACTTTAAAAGAAAAATCTGTCTACAAAAGTCTACTTTACTCACGTCTTCTGAAAACGATATTCAAAGTTTTAATGACCTAAAGAAATAATGAATTTTACATCACGCGAATTTATTCTCTGTAAGGATAATTTTATTGCAGCAAAAGAAAAAATCTATCCCAAAGAATGTTCAATTCAATTCACAGTAATTAGGAACTACGCCAACTTCCCAACTTAAGCCAGATAATGAAAAACGTTTATTAATATGAAAACACTTTCATATAAGTTTTTCTTACGAACGTATTATAATCATATTATTACTACCATAAATCTATATATTATAGCATTTATAACTGAACAATAATCTAAACTTCCAAACGCAAAACCCTTTACATTCACCGCTAAACTTTTTGTCTCACCACTTTCGGCTCAATACTAATAAAAAAACACTTCATAACACAATTAAATTCCCAAAGAAAAGGTATCGATGCTCATAATGCTCGCTATTGTTAACAATCGAGTACAATACCTTGCTTATGGGCCGTTTAGGACGAGGAAAAGAAATGGCTGGGAAGACGAATTTACAGACGGGAAAGTCAGCGAGCATTAGATTTATAAATATTGATTGATACAACTTCATTTTGAAAATTTCATTGCATGTTTGAAGCGCTCCTAGCGAAGTTTGCTTAACCATTCTGAATCGATCAGTAAAGTTAAGCAACGTCCGCCGCGGCGATGGGTGACCGCTGTTGACATTACTACTGAGCGCTTCCGTGCTTCGGAGGGCACGTTAAGCCGTCGGTCCCGGTTGTTGTCTTAGGATGGCAGTCGTTACAGCATAATGGTAGGGCACTTTGCAAATGCCCGCCTGGCTAGCTACCACCCTCAAGTTGAAAATCTGTCACCAAGCATCTAACGGTGTGTTCCGGCAGCTGTCCTTGAGAGCCAGTAATTCTAGGTTAGCCTGAACAACATCTTCGACCACATCATCACTTACCATCAGGTGAGATAGTGGTCAAAGGCTAACCTATCAAGCATAAAAAATAAAATAAAAAACCAGCCATTCTTTAACAGGTTTTCTAAGGGTAAAACGGAGTCCCAGCTATCTGTCTGTCTGTGCGTCCATAAGTCACGTTTCTCTAGATCGTAAATGTGTCTTAAACTTGTAGTTTAGGTAGATGTTTTTGACCAAATCAAATATTGCACTAGAAATTCAAGATAAATATTGTTCACATCATGAGAAAGAATCAGATTTTTTGCAATCTAAAAAGGTTTCGCCGTTAAGAGCTCATTGATTAAGTACAAACAACTATAATTTCGTTTAATAAATAAAGAAAAGTTCACCTAAATTCGTTCTCTGTACTAAGGAAGATATGAGGTAAAGTCAAAAGGTAACATATAGTAGAAACTCAGTGTTTTACAATTTCATATTTGCCAGTGTCAATACTTACCGTTGTATCAGTTGGACTGTCTACTACTGAACATAGCCATAATCCCCACGCTTGGCAGGCGTCTTGGGAGCTGCAGTGTAAGACAGGATTCCCTCAGAAGCCGCTGTTGCCCACCTTCCGGTATTTTACACGTCGCCTTTTACGATACCTAAGGAAAGAGATGGAGAGGTGGCATTCTAGCTCGGTATCCCAATCAATGATACTATTATTATTAATTCAATTAAGTAAATACTTACTCTTATTTAATATACACACATGCATGTTGTCGAAACTCTACAGCTGTGTGTATCGCACATTATTTCGGACCATAACAAATTCGTCAGATCAACGCGGCAAGCTTGACGTCCTCTGGTTGCATTACATATTTTGTTGCAATATGTATAATTATATGTAATATGTACCAATATTCGATGGTTACCTCATCACCTACATGGTGATTACGTAATGCGTCATCATGTTGTAATGTTTAGTTTTGCAATATGAGTCACATTTAAAACATCTCTATTCTCTTAAGAGGGTGTTCTGACTAAAACTAGAATTGGAACTGATAAAAGAAAATGTTAGCATGATCTTCAATTATAATGTTTCTCTCAAATACAAAACTTTCATTTCCCTGCATATTTTTTTGCGTAGTATCAAAACGTCTTAAATCATAAATACCTATGTTAGTAAAAGGGATTTTGGTTGTGTTATGGAACAAAATTAGCATCTTTCTAAACGGCATGGATGATTTCTTCCTATGTCAGTTTGATAAAATAAATTTAGTACCTTTCTTTTAATATTTTAATGTTTGCAATACTTAACTAATACTAAAATTATAGGGTTGCGTCATAATTAACAAGTTTAAAGCTAATTGCAAAATTAGACTTGTTTGTAGTACCTACAACGTAAGTTGAATTATAAATGTCGCTCCATCCCAATGCGATGGTTAAAGAACTATAGGAAAAAATTTAGTCATGTATTATTTGAGCATACCCCTGCTAAAGGGATCGATGGACACGGGTTCGAATCCCGCACATGACTTAAATTTTTCATCTCGTAAATTTGTAATTTTGTAATTAGTACCTTTCTTTAACAAATTAAGCCCTTACTCAGGTAACTTTTGTTACCGCAGTCTATTATTACATAAGACTTAAATCGTACCCCCGAAACATCGAACTAAATTATTTACATACAAATCGCAGTCAGTTCTTGTATTGGTAAGTAGATGTGGAAAATGTTTACCGAAAAGTACTGTAACAGCCGGATCGTCCACTGCTGAAGCCTCCCCTACCAAAATCCTCACGCTTGGCAGGCCTCTTGGGGATCGCAGTGTAAGTTGGCAGTTCTTTAGAAGGCGCTGCTGCCCACCTTCCAGTATTTTTCCCTTAGTCGCCTCTTACGACACCCACGCGATGATTTGGGGAGGTGCAATTCTAACCCGACACCTCACGGGGTACCGACAAGTAATTAATTTATTTTTCTGTCTTTTTATCCAAGTATTGGGTCGTATTTGTAGGTATTTAATTTGATCAATATATTATTTTTGTAAGTATCATCATCATCCGGAAGACGTCCACTGTTGAACAAAGGCCTCCCTCATAGAGCCCCATAAGCATAACAAAACACAATTACTGCTATTGAATGGTTTGTGAATAATGGTTTGTAATTATCCCCATACACATGACATGCACCATATTGATGACAACTATGAATATGGTACCCAAATTAACCTACCCCTGATAATGTAGTTCAGCAAGATTATAAGTAATCACAATTCTAACCTAAAAAAATATATTGCAACCTATATTTTGTCGTCGCGTTCATTCGTGTGACAACTCGCTGGTATATAGAGCTTGACTCTCTTATGTTTGTATTTCTTTTGTGTTGTTTTATGTTTGTATATTAATTCACCAAATTTGGTACTTAAATATCAATTTAACTATCATATCAACTTCAACTCTTGTTTTGTGGCTTCTGTGGGTACAACCACAATTTCGCCAATGTCACGTAGTTAGATAGACCATCAAACGAAGTCGAGTCCCAGATATCATGTCAATAAGTCTCTGTCTTGTTAAAGTCATTTAGAGTAACATGGATAATTTACTAAAGGAGATTCGACGAGAATACGAAGGGTAACATTTCTACTATGTGCCTACTCTTGTAAACTTTTACAAACAATTATTTCATTTGTTTAAATAACCCACTAATTTTACACACATTTTGGGAAACAACACAAAATCGATCTCTGCCACAATTCTGAATTTCCTGCCGAAAACCCTGTCACTGTTTTACATAGTAATAATGGTATCGTACTGACCACATGACAGTTGATTAAAAGGGGCCGAAAGCGGGCCGAGGTTGGGGGCCCGTGACAGCGCCACAGGGCCAGCCAGCGGGGGGGCCCCCTGATGATTGTATTTAAAATAAATAAGTACCTCAATGAACGATTGTCCGCGACCACTGCATACGATCGTGGTATTTGATAATTTATGCGACGATCGTCTGGTGCGTCGCACGTTTCTGGAATTCGAGTTAACGACTACGATACTTTATAGGTCTCCAGAGTATCAATATATACATAAGATATTAGTACAGTAGAACGCCGATTATCCGAACGCCGATTAACCGAATGGCCAATTATCCGAATCAGTCCTAACCGTACTATGAACCTCTATTATTGTCGTGAATATTTATGCTTTGTATTTTTGTTAAGGCTTGATGGAATTGCAACTTACTCTGATAGTCAATGTTTAATTCAAGTCGGTTTAGCTGCGTAGAAATAACAAACACACACACTCACTCACAAATTTTCGCATTTATAATATTAGTGAATATCATAACCGGCATGTTCGGCATATACATTCCGGCAGATACTTCTTAACTTAGTTTGATACTACATTTTATTGCAAGATATATCTAAACAAAATTTGCTTTTCATCAATTAAAATTAAGATTGAAAATTGGATCGTGAACTAAGATATTCCATAGAACGATTGCTTCCAGAGTAACAATTATACTAGAAATATCAGAACAGGATTTTCATCAATAATAAAAATGCAGGTATTCAAAAAACTTAGACATGAAATTTCAACATTTTTTTTCACCGGCGGTATGCCTTTATTAAACAAAATACTACGAACTATATACAACACTACAGCTACTACAATAGAAGCATTTAGACAAACTATAAGTCATAGCAGACTCATAGGCAGTCTAAATGCTCCAGCCCAGTACCAGTTGGCAACGTGCCCAGCATGCTGGCAGCATTGCCCCGTTGAATTGCAATGCTTATACTTAAACATGGTTCTCAAATTATTCTTCTGAGCCACATACAGATCTTTGCTGGGGGATAAAAGATTTGCCAATTTTTCTATCTGAATATATGTATACCTACTTATATTAAGTAACAAAAATAAGTATTACCGTTGGACGTCTGTGTGATAAAGACGAAGTAGTTTTCTAATTTTATCAGTCAGAAATTATATCTATACAATCAGATATCCCCTTTCTTTAATATTTTTATTTATGCAATAACAAATGTTCTGCGGATTACATTACTTGGGTAGATGACGCGGATTCGTATCCCGCATATGACTATAATTTTTCCTCTCGTTTATTATAAGTATAATTAGTAATTTTGTAACATATCTAATGTTCAACCTTAAAATGGGTGTTCAGCCTAAGTCTAGAAAGCAAACTGGCTCTCTAGAACCGCTGCCGAAAAATCCTTAGGTGCATGACAACAAAGTATGAAGACTGCAGCCAGACGAACAATCGCAAAATACTCTAACATCATGCACCCCTGAATACTACTAGAAAAATACATTAACACCGTTTAATGTAACCCTTAAATACAAACAAAATTGCCATATAATATAACAAAAGACATAATGGAAAGGGGCGTGAAAGGACCACCGAAATTAAGCTCACATTAACCGAGTGGTTAGTATTCGGGTTTGTTATTAAACTACTATTAAAATAAGTAGAAGGATTTTGAATGGAAAGGACATTAAATGGATCCCTGTAATCAGTTTACTATAAAGGTACCAGTACCCTATTAAGGAGCTTACTAATGATGTTTTGACTTCAAAACTATAGAGCTAGATTTTTCATTTAAAAAAAACTTTATTAAAAAATATCGTTCCCGGTATTAATATGCGACAATATAAAAAAAAACACGAAATAAGTATAATGTTAACAGATATCTAAAGTGGTAGCATATTTACTTTTTTTACACGTATAATAATTTTATTATAATCTGTTATTCAATCTTAATAGCTTTGTAATAATTTGTTATTCAATCTTAATAACGTGCGTTTATTAAATATAAAAACATTTTAAATAAGACCTACTTAATAAAATGTTAACCGTAACATTTGGGTAAGTACCGACTTACCCAAATAATATAAATAAAAGCTGCAAAAATTCTATTCATTATTTCAAAAGAGAAAATGGACTATAGTCCCGCCACCAAAATACGAGTAATGCGTTTGACAGTTCGCGTTTGTATTTTAGTAGTGACTTTTAAATGGAGTAAAATATATAATATACCCTATTATTAGATACTTGACTAATTCATTTCTGACTAATATAATATTATGCAGTCAGACTGTCTATGTTACTTTGAACTGGGCAAAAAAAAACAAAATGAGCTGCCAAACGCATTCTCTCGGCGGTAGAATTCGAATCAATTTTATAATACCGGCAAGGTTCAGAGTTTTAAGAATACATCCCTGTTTTTGGCGCATCTGTTAAAGGGTAGATGCATTTATAATCGATTTATAATCTGTACGGCTCCCATAATCTTTTGATTATGGGTCCTAAAATACTGATCCTTTTTTCAGTGCATGTTTCATTAGCGATGTGATTTTGTCTAATGTATAATTAGTGTAAAAGATTGTAAACTCGTAAACAGTTTTTGTAAAGAGGTAATGATGGGTTGGATACAAAAGACTGTTGAGCGCTTTATGCGTTTAAATAAAAGTTTTTTTAGTTTAACTGTAGATACGAGTAAAACGTAAGTAGTACTATTTGACTCCAATATATTTTGAACAGCAGCAAGCAGTAGTTGTAATGTGGCGTTTAGGTCGCAAATAGAGGTATAAAAGGTAAAAGAAGAAAGAAGATACCCATACAAGGTAATCGTCGATATCCTTGTATGGATAATTTGACCATTACTCATACAAGGTATATATAAATTAGTAAATTTATATTTGGATGTGGGACCGCCAGTGGCATTTATTCTCAAGCGCTTTCGTGCTTCGGAGGACACGCTTACCAAAGTTCTGACTGTTACCTTAGGATCACAGTCGTTATGTCATTCGGTGGTATGTCATTTTACAAATGCTCGCCTGACGTGCTTTCACCCTCAAGTAGAAAACCTGTAGAATGCCAAGAGCATAACTGAGTGTTTTGACAGCTCTCTTTGAGAGCTTGTAATTCTAGGTTAGCCTTAACAACATCTTCGACCGCATTATTAGTCCGTCTAACATTTTACAAGATTTAGTTATTTTTCGTAGAATTTAATTAAAATCTTTGACCGTTGTCTTAAATAGATATAACAACGATCTCAAACAAATAACAAAAACTTGCAAGATGTTAATTGGACTAACGCTAAAGATCCCAGAAATGACTAAGAGATAACAATGTTATACAAGTTTTTTTTTTTATATTTTTTTATGCCTGATACGTTAACCTTGTCCACTATCTCACCGGATGGTAAGTGATGATGTGGTCTAAGATGTTGTTCAGGCTAACCTAGGATTACTGGCTCTCGAGGACAGCTGCCGGAATACACCATTAGGTGTTTAGCGTGACAGATTTTCTACTTGAGGGTGGTAGCTAGCCAGGCGGGCATTCACAAAATGCCCTACCACCATGCTATAACGACTACCATCGTAAGACAACAACCAGGACCAACGACGGCTTAACGTGCCCTCCGAAGCACGGTATTATAGTTAACACTAATATACAGCAGCAGTAGATTGTGTGGTGTACGGAATCCTCAGTCGGGAAGGGCAACTCTAATTTGAATCGTTTTATAGATACCTATTAGATTTATCCAGAAGGTTAAATAAGTTCGAACTGAAAAACAAACAAACCTTATCTCAGAAGGCGGCTATTTATCCAACGATATCTCAATTTCCTTGAAACAATATCTTGATTTAAAAAAGCCACCTCTTTTATTGTATCCCAAATAATCGAAAAAAACATTGAGAGAGAAAAGGCACGCGCAGTTACACACTGCTATCACAAAACAAACATAAGTTTCTACTTAGCCGCGTTCTTGGTTACTTGGAATGGGGGCTGTAAAATTTATGATTCGGTGAATTATTGTGTTTTATACGCTTAAAAATATGATGAGATTATTTTGAAAGCAAAATCAAGTTATGTGTACACGAATTGAACATATTTCAATAATTAGGTACTCAAACTGCAGTGTAAGTAGATACTGAAATTATAAAGTAAAAGCGATGCAATTTCTTGATGTAAGTACTTACAATAACATAAATATTGAATAGTGAATAGACACAGGCGTTACTTAGAATAAATTCATATTTAATAATTAAAAACATTTTAAAAATATTTTAGGAAAACATTAGATTAATATGTCAGAGAAACACCTAATTATATCTTGTGACAATTCTGCCTAATTTTCCTGCTAAGCCAGCGTGACGTCATAATCGTCACATAGCCCAACCGGAAAAAAAATCGATTCGTTCAAAACGAATCGATTGACTCTTCGAGCGAACGATCGTAAATAACAAAATATATTTTTTACTTCCTGAAACAGGCTTTCGTTAACTACTCTCTGATCTGATGGTAAGTGACAGGCATCGTTGACGCTCGGCTAGGCGTGACATATCCACTATTGCCTTTAAGACTCCTAGATCATATGTATCAGAAAGCACACATCCGAGCAATTTTTTTTTTATTGCTGATAGGTAAGCCTTTGACCACAATCTCACGTGATGGTAAGTGATGATGTGGTCGAAGGTGTTAACAGGCTTAACCTAGAATTACTGGCTCTCAAGGACAGCTGCCGGAACACACCGTTAGGTGCTTGGCGACAGATTTTTCAACTTAAGGGTGGTCGCTAGCCAGGCGGGCATTCGCAAAAATGCCCTTCCACATTGCGGTGAAGCTCAAGCCCGCGGCGGGATTCGAACCATGGACCTTCTGCGCGGCAGTCCATAGCCAAAGCCACTGAGCTCTCACTGCTTTAAAATTAAGGCTTCTCAGTCACATTTACTATTACTATTGGCCAAGTACAAACCACTGATGGACATAGGCCTCTTCTTTACCGTGCCTTTCTCGTTACGGTCTTGATTAACTACACTTCTATTCCAGAATGCGTACGATGTCGTGTGCCCATCTGTCAAGTGACTACTTGCCAAAATATATAAGGTCATATATGCAGACTCTCACTCACATATATAACCAAGGTTATATACGCAGACTATATAACCGTTTCGTAATACACATGGCTATATATATTTAATTTTATTATATTTTACCTAACGCATGAGACCTAGTTCCATACGTTTACTTTTATATTTTTATAACATATTCTGTATCTATCAGTAATATTCACACTAAATTGGAAACGTCTGTAGCAAGGTAATAATACCTTTTTAAGAAAAAAATATTCCAAATCAATGTTTTATAGCCCTTACTTTAGCTTAGAATAAGGCGATAAAAGTTATGATTATAAAGAATTTACCATAAAACATTCTAACATTTTAAATAAACATACACTAAACACTGAGATTCTAATTCAAAAACGGATTCCATTTCAAATTGAAAGCCACAAAATAATATTTTAAAACCTCTTAAAAATAAACTTTAAACTTATAGTGGACCATTTGTAAAACAAACCAATATTGTATCCTAGGAATGGGATCAAAGACAAACAAGTATTCATAACGCAGTCGGATCCTGAATAAAATTATACTCAAATAATATGGTATCTTGGATTCAGATCCGTGTTAAAGTGTTAACAATGATTTTTTTTATCTTTTCAAACGGGTTGCTATAGATGTAATTTTATGATAAGGAAGAATAGAAGAACCGCTGACCCATGGGGTAAACTTGGAGGATGAGTAACGATCACACATATTTAATCTTGTCATTGTATTTTAGTGTAAAACATTAGTTGTGTTTATGCTTGTATTTTGCTTTTAGTGGTCGTTACGTCACTTTATAGGAAGAATGAAACGATTCTGAACGGATTTTGTAGAGCATACTTTGTATCTTACGGAAAAAATATACAAATAGTAAATATACTAGAAATATAATTGCACTCATTTCCATTTCTGTAGTAACCGAATAGATAAGTTAAAAAAGTAAGAGTTTCTCAAGACGTAGCTAAAATTTTTGTAAATTAATAAATTTATAGAATTACACAATAATGTAACTGTATTAAAAAAAATATCGCGAGGAAGTCATGAGTCAGTCATCAACTTTTTATTGAAAATATAAACTGGAAAGGATAATTCAGTACGCATAGATTGTTATTACAATGAAGTATAGTATTAGCTTGATTATTTATAGTAGTTAGCTAATGTTAAAGAAACTTTCGTGTTTCAGGTCATATTCTTAGGATTGAACAAAATACAATGAAAATTCAGTTGAAAACTCAATTTTCGTCGAGAGCAAATTTTGGCCCCTCCTTGCGAGGACGATATAAGAAATTAAAACTGATTTTTTTAACTCCTCGTGACTCTTCAGCATTAATATTCATCAAAAAAGAAGTGATATAGCTTCCTATCAAAAACCCAATTACATTCTTAGTAACAAAATATACCAGTTGTAGCTGCGACCCAACGAATAGCAAACCAACATTCTACAGCAAACATACTGCATAATATTTATGCATACAACCAATCTCTCCACAGCCTACGCTTTAAAATCAAAAGTGCCCATTGAATGTCCAACCGCCAACCCATTGAATGGGGTACATTTTTAATTTAGCCACAGATTGAATATAAGTTAGTACGCGAATTCAGCACACAATAACACTATAGGAGATGGGGCGTGTACGCGCGACCTGCGATTATCGTCGCGATTTATTTTTTTCTTTCTTTGTTATTTGCTCCGTAGATACCTTTTACATCGCCGTTCAATTACCGAAGCGCGAGTGTGGTGAGCGTTGGCTTAGTGTGGATAAGACTTTTATTAAAAGAATCAATGTTAGTGTTGTTTGTTCGAAAACAATGATGATCGTTGACTGTAAGTTATATTATGATTGATGGATATAAAGTTGAATGAGTGATATAGTTTGATTATGTTAGAATTTAATGTGTGATGAATGGAAAGCTCGAAAATATAGTGAATAATGGAAATCAAGTTAATGGGGCACTCCACACTTTTATGATGAGAAACAATTTTATGACGTGCAAGATCCATAACATGTTTTGAAGCAGTGATGGCTCAGTGGCATTGGCTATGGACTGCCG
This sequence comes from Plagodis dolabraria, assembly GCA_963854805.1. Taxonomy (NCBI): domain Eukaryota; kingdom Metazoa; phylum Arthropoda; class Insecta; order Lepidoptera; family Geometridae; genus Plagodis; species Plagodis dolabraria. The sequence continues at coordinate 19,251,612 of OY978457.1, read as the reverse complement.
CATGCAGCAGGTCCAGGGTTAGAATCCCGCCGCGGGCTTGAGTTTCACCGCACGGTGGAAGGGCAATTTGCGAATGCCCGCCAGGCTAGCTACCACCCTGAAGTAGAAAATCTGTTGCCAATCACCTAACAATGTGTTCCGGCAGTTGTGCTTAAGAGTCAGCTTCGACCACAACATTACTTACCATCAGGTAAGATTGTACCTATCAGGAATAAAAAAAATGTTCTAAGCAGTCTAATGTACGCCTACTCTAAACTAACAGATTTTTTGGTCATACTTAACGATAAAATGGTTCTGAAACTCACAGAGAAATTTTATTAAATAGATTTTCCAAGTCTTAACGCTTCACAGTTCCCTAACAAGTTCATAAACATCAGACACAATAAATATGATTCCTTTTAATGTATCATACACAATTCAATAGCATTTCTTTTCAAAAGTATTAACTTTTGACGTTTCATTTCACACACTATTGCTTTAAAAACAACATCGGAACACAAACATTTATTTATAGCTGATAGACTAGCCTTTGATCAATAGGTATCTCACCTGATTATAAGTAATGAAGTGGTCAAATGTCTTGTTCAGGCTAAACCCATATTTTACAGAAATTCAAAATATTGTTGCATAAAAATAAATTTGATCTATGTACCTACAGCGTTGTTTTTAGTTTGTAGTGTTTTTAAGAAACATCTTGCACCTCTCATTTTTTTTTTTTATATTTTGAAGCCGCAAAAATTCCAATACAAGAGAGAGTCAAAATATTTACGTAATTTTGATTGTTATTACAGAAAAAGGATATTTGCCGTGTTCCCAATATTTCTGCACTGTGGTATGATTAAGCTCAAATCTACGGTAAATATTCCAGGTTGAATGTTATGTCTTATGTTATAAAAGCACCACAAATATTAGCACCTAAAATAAACTTTACAAATAGAAGCCATATCCACACTTATCCGACTATGCGCCCACGCACACTGATTGCGCTTGCCTTGACATTAGTTCGAGTGTCGCGACCGCGCGTCCTGTGCTCGCTTCAACTGAACAAAACCCGTCGATAAATTGAAATATTTTACAGTATTTTTAACAACTGAAAGGATTCCATATAAATAGAAAGTATCCGTTTAAGGCGAACGTAGAAAGCTTTGGCGGGAAATTAATAATTTTATTATTATGTATTTAGTTTTGTAAGTAGACCGTCTTACTATATGATCACGTAAAACGCGAGATTCGGAGAAGAATTTTCACAAAATCTAATACATTATTTAAATCCTTATTGATTGTTTTACATTTGTTACGGGTAAACGTAATAATATTTAGTAAAGTTTTAGGTACTCCTATATATTTCATAATTCACTAATAATTATGAAAAAATGTGCATTGGTATCTAATAACTGTTAAAAAAATACGAGCAATATTATTTTTAATTCGCAAATATCATGATCTTGAAGAATGATTTCAAAAAAAATCTGATAATATTCGTATTTCATATACGTTAGATTCCATCTTAATATAAAAAAAAATATGTAAGGAAGAGTCGAATTATATACATACACTAGCTGACCTGACAAACGTTGTTTTGACATATAGGCAAATAAAAATGAAAAAAAAGTTTGATAATATACCTATATGAAAAATAGTTTACATCCTATTATCAGACCTACTGAATTTTATAGGAATCGGTCCAGTTTCAGAGGAGTTGTATTACAAACACTATGACAAAAAAATGTTATATATTAGATACTAATCGGAAACTTGTTTCTGTGTGTGTGTTTTCATAGACCTTAAAATAATCGATTTATTAGGAAGTTAGCAAAAACTAAATGAGTAAAATAATATTCTAAAGTACCTATTTTTTTACTGAATCAAACTTAATTCATTCTTGTCACTATCAGAAAGCTACGTGGTAAAGGAAATACTGCACACTATAGACCCCAGACGCGGCAAAGAATGTTCAGCATCAAGAAGACAGATATTCTACGTCGAAGCAGTAGAGTGCTAGCACTACTGTGTTTCAACGTGAAGGAGCACTGTAGCAAGTGATATGACTAGGCAAATGAGACATAGGACCTAACGCGCGACGCTTGGAGATGATGAACGCAGTGCAGTGTCAAACAAAACGAGAAAGGTGGCAATTGGGATAAGAGTAGAAAGATGATGACAAGTACTGCAAAAAAAATACGTATCATATATTAAATACATACATTTATGTCAGTAATCATTATATTTGGGATTAAATATAATGACCGCCATAAAATGCTTTGATAAGTACCCTTAGTTCTTTTCCCAAAAATCTTAATTGAACACCAAATGTAACTACTGCTAACACTACTTTTGGTGATCATTTACTACTTTTGGGTTAACAATGATTTATTTGGAGTCCTTAGGATAGCGAGATGTTAAAAGTTTGGTTTGATTTGGTGACATTTACTATTTTTGTCTGTTATATTATGTTATCTGGTGGTAAGTTAAACATAAGCCATTTTATTTTATTTATATCTGAGATTCTAATGGCCGTAATAGGTATCTCGTTATATCAACATCACAAATATAGGTATGTGCCAATCATTTAAACTATTGCCAGTATCGAATAATTACATTCAATAGAATCTTTCTTTATTTAACGCCCGGACGTTACGATATGTATTCTCTTTATTTTATTTTCTTAGTGTAAAATCCATTTTACAAAACATAATTGTTCACGCCTGTCTACGCATTTTGAAACCTAATTAACAACAAATATCTTAGCTTTCAATGCATCTCCGTAATTGCTAGAAATGTCTTATAATATTTCTGGTATTGAAATAGATTTGTATAGAATCTATTTATTTACTAAATGATGGTCATAAAATTAATAATTCATGACAAAATTCAAACGTTGATGACATTATTTCATTGTTAAGTATCTTTTCTTAAAGTAATATAAGTTTTGAGACATTCTCATACCGACCCTTATATAGAAAAGACATTGTTTAATGTTTATAGTATTATATAATACTAGATTACAGCTGTGGCTTTGCCTGCATAAAGCGTATAAAATACTGTACTGTACTGTAATAGCCAGATTGTCCACTGATGAGTATATACAGCTTTCCCATTTCGGGGCAGGCGTCTTGGGAAATTATTTATTTATTTCTGGTCAACCAACATTAAACACATTTTTACATAAAAATTTTTTAAAGATGCAACTCTGCGTATAAAGCAAAATAAGCTATGATAGTAAATATAATGTATATATGTTTATTTATATAATCTGTCTAGCTACTACTCTCAAGTATAAAATCTGTCACCAAGCAAGTAATGGTGTGCCCCGAAATCTGTCCTGACAGTGGCACTAATTACAACCACATCACCACTTACTATCAGCCGTGATAGTGGTCAAATGCTAGCCTATCTGCTGTAAATACATATTTTCTCCCCAGGCAGGTTTTGAACACGAATCCTGCGGTCATAAACTTGGCCACTTAGCAAACAACACAATGGAAGATTTTCCTAGGTAGTAGGTATCTTCACCAAGAGTCCGTCTTGGTAAGTACCACCGCAGTATCAGATATTCTGCTTTGAAGCAGGAGTGTTAAACGAGAATAAGTGAAATAAGCAAGTAGCAGGAGAAATAACTGGTCAAACGAGACATAAGAAGTAACGTCTGGGAGTGACAAGTGCAGTGCAATGTCGATATCAGAACGAGATTGGTGACACTTAAAATGTAATGGACAGGCATCGCGTGACGCTTATCATCAAGTAAGATACGTGTCTTTCTCCTAACTTTATAAGATAACTAATGGCCAGCCCCGGCTTCGCACGGGTATTTAACAAAAATTATAAATTTAAATACAAAAGTAGTTATTGTGATATAACTGTAATAGTTAGGTATAGCGTTTTATTTATAGATATTGATGTCTTCTATAAATTTGTAGTACATCACTTTGCTCTATTTGCAATAATTTCCGCATCGTACGCAATATAAGGTTTTTATCGGTATTTTCACGGTTCAGTTCCAGAACCCTATTACTGAGACTTCGCTATCCGTCCGTCCGTCTATCACCAGGCTGTATCTCAAGAACGGTGATATCTAGACAGTTGAAATTTTGACAGATGATATTTTTCTATTGCCGCTATAACAACAAATATTAAAAATAAAATAAATATTTAAGGGAGGATCCCATACAACAAACTTGATTTTTTTACCGTTTCTTGCTCGATAGTAATAACGGTGACAGGTAGACGCTTTAACTATTCACAGAATTTTTAGTTTTATGTTGTCTTTAAATATAATGAATAAAAATAAAATAAATAAATAAGAGCCCCCTTGGCTCCCATAAAATAAAAGCTGTTTTCGTCGTTTATTTAATTTTAAAGTGTCCGTAACTTGCAAGATTAGGTTACAGATAATGGTACGCAACCCTACGTGCGCGAGTCGCAGTCGCACTTGATCGGTTTTTTCGTACTTTCAAGATCGATAATTTGAAGATGAAACTGTTTTGAAGATCTTCTGAAGCCCATGTTCATCAGGGATAATGTAGGATTCTAATGGTGAAAGAATTTTTCAAATAGGTCCAGTAGTTTTATAGCCTATTCAATGCAAACAAACAAACAATCAAATCTTTCCCTTTATTATATTAAGTTTAGATAAAAAAGTAATAATATTGCTCTCTTATTCATTTCAAGCCGTTAAAACCTACGCAGTAAATTATGCCTATAACATTATGTATATTTTGTTTTATTAAAACGAATCAGTATCTAATTTGCAGATGGCTATAATTTAAATTTATATTATTTATTATTATTATTATTTTAATTTATTTTTATTATATGAACCACCAGGGAATGGAATACCCTGCCTGAGTCTGTGTTTCCGGTTAAGAACAATATGGGGGTCTTCAAAACCCGAGTGAACAGGTATCTTCTGGGTAAGCGCGCTCCATCATCGACCGCATCATCACTTAACATCAGATGAGATAGTGGTCAAGTGCTACCCAGTTCAGAATAAAAAAAATAAATATATTTCTTGTAGCAGTGGATCTTCGTCATTATATAAAACCGCACACAGAGTTTTATATCATCAAAATCAATAGTAGAAGATAAGATAAGGTCAAGTCAATATTTAAAAACCACCTTCATTGACCTCTTACACGCTGAAAGTATATTGAACTGCAGTGTTTAACAGAGCTCATAAAACATTGGTTAAGAAATAAAGGGAACATCCACTAATAAAGACGACCAATTTAAACAATCCCATGAAGGGCTTTGTGAGAAAAACATCAGGGATCAAATTGAATTGGTTATGAAAAGAGCCTTAATTAGGTTTTGTAGTGACCGTCATAGCGGATTAAGCATTCGTTTCATCAGTAGAGTCGATTTCTGCATGAGAGGACTGGCGCCTGGGTCCCTGTCCTGCTTTATCGAATGTTATCGATTGAGACGATATCAAGTTACGAACATGTTGAAAAATCGATTTGGTATCGAATAGGGATGCAAGAAATGGTGTTAGGTTGTTGATGCGTAATACTTAACCACGCTGCGTTTTAAAAACTCGTTGGATAGAATATCGGTTGGGAATTTAAATGTACTCTAGTCAGTTAAGAAAATGATGTGATTTTGCTAATAATATTTATTATTACAAGCACTATCCAACGCTCAGCGAAAATCATATTAAAATTATTTTTTTATTTTCTAAAGTGCAAAATTTCTGACCTCGAGTGGGAATCGTACCCACGTCCGCCACTTTTTAGGGTTCAGCTCAGTCGAGCGATCCTCGATAGCCCAGTGATTAAGCCTAGTGCGTAAAACCGGGCTCATAGATTCGATTCCTACTAGAGGTGCAACATATACCTAATTCTAGGTTAGCCTGAACAACATCTTCGACCACATTATCACTTACCATCAGGTGAGATAGTGGTCAAAAGCTAACATATCAGGCATAAAAAAATTAATAATATGGTGTTCAAAAAAATTGTGAATCAAAAAGGCTCAATATCTGCGCTTGTTTTGGAACTGGCAATAATTATAAATAATGAAATTAAATACAATATAAACCTATAGAACATAATAAATTGTTACTTTAGTTTCAAACATTTTTCAACGAGTGAAGTACCTATATATATATTGCCCCCAAAACTAAAAACTAAGAGCAGATAAATATTTCTAGCCTTTTTCAGTCCTATATTTTCTTTAATGTGCTACGGACACGATTAGAAGTCCCTTAATTACAGAAAAACACTCTCATTCACCGCGGTTTTTTCAGAAATTAAATAATGCTACACCAAATGCCTGCTGAGCAGGTTAATGGCAAACCGCAAACCCCACGAAAATGGCTATTGAAGATGTGGCCATGCAATTCTTGATTCTAATATATTAAGGTGGAAACTCACGTTTGTGGCGCAAAGTACAAACTTTAAAGTTTCATTGCGCTTGTGACTTTTTTTGGTTATCATTCTTCATGAACGTAGAATTCGCGAATCTTAAATATTTTTTATAATTATTATTATCAACGGGATATATACCGTGTTTTTGGTTAGTGCCTACATCCACTCGCATAGACTTCAGTTTACTCGTGATCATGGCGCTTGCAACAGTGCCGAAATATCGGGAGCTCAAAATTAACCAAAAACACGGTATATATCCCGTTGATAATAATAATTATTATAATGACCGTGACAGTTTAAAAACTAAAATAATTTTGTTCAATTGCTCGTATTATCTTGAAAAGTCATTATATTGTACTCCAATGCACATGATCAACACTTAAAATCGTCAAAAATATTGTATATTACGTTTGCTTCTAACAAATATAACAAGTATAAGCAAAAGTGAGGAAAAATCCTCAGTAGGAACACGTTCTCTGTTCAATAAAGGCCTTCCTAGTGAGGGTGAGTTCCCCGTACCGTAATCCCCACACTTGGGAGACTACTTGGTGCAATTAAAGGTATGAATTTTTCTGAACGTGCCAGCCCTTCAGTATTTTTCCCTTAGTCTCTTAGTTAAAAGAAGCTATCCCGGTACGCATGTAGCGTTCAATAACTCTTACTTAATTCATCCTCAATTAGTGATTGACAAAAAAAAGATGTTGTTAAATGCATATAAAAATATAAAATCTGCTTGTACGGAATTCAAAGCCTGTAGATCCAACATCGTTTAAATCGTAAAAGAGTTGTTTAACGTTCGAAATCAGCGTGGAAAAGTTTTTTGCCTGCCCAATGTCAGGTACTGCAGAATAAATAATGATTTGACGAAAAGAAATAAGTTGGACTTTCACCGTCATGTCCCACGGGAAATCTACGCAAAAAGTTCGCAAACATACGCGCAAAGTAAAAGTGAGAAAAAATAAAAGTAAGATTATCCGTCTCCTACTGAGTTTTACAAATACGTATGTAAACAAGTGATTATAATTAACTTTCTTAAAGTGTAAAAATATATTGGATTAGTAAGCGAAATGAAATTTGAAGTTATTTATCTACGCTTATCTTATTTAAGATAACAATAGGATTTTATGAGTTCGAAGAATGTTCTATGAGTTTTAAAATACTGTCAATATTAAAAGTAACTTTGAAATAAGCTTTTTGTTATCGAATTCAGTGTTGAATATACATATAAGTATATGGTCTTTTGATTGGATCTTGTATATAAAATAATGAGTATACTAAGCATGTTCCCAACATATCTATATTGTAATATGCTTTACTATACTCACTAGTTGAAAGCTTAGCTTAGGTTAATTTTTACGTAGGCGCATAACGATAGTGTCAAACCAATAATTCCTAAAATATATATTAATTATAGACCCAGAAATGCCAAAGTTATGACGACACAAATTCAAGAATTAATTTAAGCATGGAAAGGACGGTTTAGAATAATCGATCAATAACTCGCAGCAAAATCAGTTTTTGTGGCAAGCGTGAGAAAAAGTTATTTACAAATGAAACTGTTATGGATTAAGTATTTAAAAACAATAAATTCCCTTTTGAAATGCGTTTTTTAATCTATTGCTTACACGACGAAAATCAAACAAAAGACCTACTTTATATAAACTAAGTCCAACCCATCGTTATGTTTTAAATCAGTCAAATAACGAACTTCATTCCCTATCATATTTGGTAGCAATACAGTTAATGTATACAAAAGATGTATGTATACAAAATAACTTTTATAGGTAAACACTTTTTTTTTTTCTCATGAATAACAAAAGTAAAATCAATACTAAAACAATACCAAAATTATATACGCAGATTATTTGCGTTGCTTATATATCTCTCACTGTACTTATAACGGTTTCGTGCGACTATTCAAAAATATTAACAATTAACATAAAAAAGGCACTTTTATCACGAAATTTTAAGACCTAGATGACAATATAACGGAAACTTTAGTTAATCCTGGTTTAGATTAACAGTACAAAATCAAAAGCTAAAACATTCTTAATTCCATCAAGCTTAGTGCGAAGAAGCGTAAAATACTATAAGACGAATTTAAAAGACAGTAGCGCGCTTTCGAGTCATATATCACAAATAATAGGAATGATCGTTACAAAAAAGTGATCAAGAGACTTCGCAGCTTCAAAGATAGGGGATATTTGCTTTTTTTCGTAAAAAAATGTGTCCAAAAGTGTCATAAATCCATCAAAAATAGACACGGGTCCATTGTGATGCATAAGAAATGTCCCAACCGCAAGTCGGTTGGATTAAGCCTTAGACAATATATTTACATTGAAAATCCGATTAACTTTCGTTCGTTGACTAATCTCTCTATGATCAAGAGAAAAAGAGGCTGTTTTGTTTGAATACGTTGTCCCTTTTTGTGCCGTGGGATATTCGTCCGTGATTGGTCAACATTGAATAAATTTCTGAATTGTAAGTTCCGTGTAGATTTTACTTCTTTTGATACATATAAGTTTTAAAATTCGCGTATAAATCACATGTTTCATTCCGCTATCCCCATAACGACAAGCATCACTTTCAATAAAAAAAAGAATTTTCAAAATCGGTTCACCCAGTCAAGAGTTCTGAGCTAACAAACAAAAAAAAAGACGAATTGAGAACCTCCTCCTTTTTTGGAAGTCGCGAACAAACAACGTGACACGTAATTTTCATATGTATAAGGATTTAAATGCTTTAAGAGACGGAACAAGGGGTGAACCTCGTCTTAATAATATTCTAAAAGACCTTGGCGTGTCAAGAGCAACCGTAACTTCCATCCTAGAACGTGTGTCCAAAGCGGCATTATGTACCTAGTAGGATCTAACCATGTGTGGTTAGGCTTAGGAGGAGGTTCGTGGATTGAAGGGGAGCATTGGATGACATCATCAAGGAGCCCTTAACTGTACTCTCTTGGTTGCAAGTTTGTGCAAAAACTTGAGAATCAGGCAATTTTTTCTCTGCAATGCTATGGACTCGGCACCTGCACGGTGAATCTATGGAATGCTTATATAGTAATTCGCTTTTCTACAGTTCTGGTGTAGGATTTTTTGCTTATTGGCTATAAGAACTCTAAGTCTTGATACCTTGTTTGCAGTTGCCGTAGATAAATACAGGATTAGAGAATTATCCCAGGATTTCTCACTACCAAACCTGACAAGTATTGTTTACATATTAGATTAGGATTGGTTGGCTTACTCCAGGAACAAAAATATGAATGAGCCTCTTTAACAGCAAAGCGACTAAGTCTACTTGCAAAAAATAAAGACAAAAAAATATCGGAAGAGAGAACGTGTTGGTATGACTTTAAATAGCTACGAATTCTTGATTCTTTATGCTTAAGTGCTATATACTTAAAAAATAAACACTTAATCAGACAGTCACTGGAACTCACTGTTGGGTACTGCGCTTCTACTAGTAACTAAAGGAATCTAGTTGATTGCCTTTTTTTATACTGTGCTAGATTTTAATTTCGTTAGAAACTGTAGGTACTATCTACCTACCTTCTAACAAACACGTTAATTGCAATTATATATTCAAGAAAAGGAGAAGTTAACAACGACGAAAATTCTATCCTATTATAGACGTCATTACTAAACTGTTCAGTGTTTTTGTTTTTTTATTGCTGATAGGTAAGCTTTTGACAACAATCTCATGTGATGGTAAGTGATGATGTGGTCTAAGGTGTTAACAGGCTTAACCTAGAATTACTGGCTCTCAAGGACAGCTGCCGGAACACACCGTTAGGTGATTGGCGACAGATTTTCCACTTGGGGGTCGCTAGCCAGGCGGGCATTCGCAAAAATGCCCTTCCACCATGCTCAAGCCCGCGGCGGGATTCGAACCATGGACCTGCTGCGCGGCAGTCCATAGCCAAAGCCACTGAGCCATCACTGCTTCAGATTGTGAGTGTTTGTGGTATCCTGATAGTTTATTTTCATTAATCAAAATCAACAGTTTGACATGATTAAGGTGCAACATGCCATACTGATGATTTTAAATGGATGTCACCATAACATTGCTGAAATATTTAAATGCCTGCAAATAATGATTTGATTTGAAACGCTGGACTGAACAAGATTGTAGTATTTTTTTACTAGTATAACTGGTTTTTTAGCACCATTTCTATGAAGGTAAATGGTGAGGTGGCCAAAGGTGTAAAATAGACTATACCTAGTCCCCGTTTCAGAATGTTCAAATAAAGTTTCGGGTTGCTATGCAACACATAAAATAACTGAATGATAAAAATGACAGTTAACATGCAGCGCAGTTGAAGCTTTAACCGATGGATAGGCTAAATCGATGACTGTGAAACGCAAAGATAGTGTTTTATTTATTAAATATGTTCTGGGTAGTAAAGCCAGAACTTACTCGAACATTCTGAAACAGGCCCTTAGAATAGAAAACTGATCATTAATGATAGCTACATACCGGAAAACACCAATACATGACAGACGTCAGTTGATGACGATGAATATATACGCGGCGGCTGGAGAATTCTTTCCTTTTTTATCCTTATCATGTCTAAACGTGAATCTAAACAAAAACGAAAGTCTATAAAACCACCAAAGTAACAACATAATGCTAAGGAACCTAGGTTCTTGTCCGAAACCAATCTGCCCACAAATTGCTCTGTTCATTTGACAAGTGGCCATAACGCGCTGGATAATGTTCGAATTACACTTTGGAGCTGCTACTGCAGTAAAGTAAGTCTACAACGCGTCATATTTATGGCGAATATTTTAGTAATGCAATATGAGAGAAATGTGCTTATGATAACCGAGGTTTTGTTGCGTAGTCTCACTTTCTTTGGAACTGTATGAAACTTTGGAATGCTGGATAAAGACAAAGAATGGAATTGAATGCCACAATCTACATCACACGGTAATTCTCAATTGTATGTATTGTTTTAATTTAATAACACCATTGTTATAGTGGGCAGATATTTATATCAGTCTGCTATCTGTCCCTCAGTATGTTACGAGTTTATATCTCGTTAACATTACAGAATGCTTTACAAACCTGGAATTTAAATAATTTATTTTTACTATATCTGAATATTGAATTAGAATGTCAGTAGAATTATTTTGCAACCAGAGTTCCATACTTGGAAGGTAAATAAAATGGGTAAAAACGTTTTATTTTTTTACTAGTACGTGGAATATAATTTTTTAACTTACCAACTAAAAAAAGTGGATAAAGCGGGTACAATTCCCGCTCAAGATGAAAATTGTGAGATCAATGTGTAATTGTGGTATTCATTAATTTTGTGATAGTATTTGAAAATATAATCAATGAATATTATAGAATAGAAGCAAAACATTTTTTTATAGTGTGATTAATTATTCTTCTGTTTCTTCGCTAACCAAGCACTGAACACAAGACTAAATGTAGGTACAAAAAATAATAATTATCTTTACCGACCGGTCGCTTTCCAAACGCCAACTGTTGTAGAAAGAGTAGCAATAACCCCGTTGTAAGCCCAATTTTCAGCAATACTCCACTCACATCAGCGTGAGTAGCATGCTATTCACCTTTTACGACCTCGAACAGGAGAATATGGAACAGTCCTTCAGCTGCAGATACTATTATGGCATATTATGATAATAATTATTCTAATAATAATAATAATTAGAGTATTATTTCAGAAGTGATCATGCCTTTGCGAAGCCTCTTCGCACTCTTGCCTCGCATCGACATTCTGCCTCGTGTGGCCTGCTCAATCGACCAGACCTCAGCTCCATTGAATATGCATGTGATATGCTACAAAGAAGAGCTCTGCCAAGTATGGATGCCGTGCATACCCCACAACAGCTGTTTGACTTGTTACAAAGAACGTGGTCGGCCATTCCTCAAAGTGATTTTAAGCATGCCAAATCGCTGTGCTTGTGTGATTAGTATAAATGGTAGAAACACAGATTATTAATTAAATTAAATTAATTAATAATCTGTAATATAAGAAACATAGCAAAAAATCAGATATTTTTTTATTTTACTGCCAAACAAGTCTGTTATAGTTTAAAATATACATGATCCCTAGGCACTTTTGATGTATGTCGTTTAATTACACCGTGTAATTACAGACGCGTACAGACCAAAATCCTTTTGTAACATAATTCTACTGCAATTCGTGCAAGCTTCATCAGAAAAGAAATTAAAAGACATTGTAAACATTGCACTGCATCGGATTGCATAAAGCATGCCTTTAAATATGCGCATATTATTGCATTCATAAGAGAACGTATAAAGACGTCAAAAAGTAATGGTAGCAGAGAAAGTAACTTTATTTAAGACTATCTTAGATATCCAAAGGAGCGCATGTCCTATAGCTGTTAGAATTACTTGTAATGTATTTCAAGTCAGATCATTGTTTAAATTGTACACACCTACCCAAGCAGGTGTGTAAAATTGCATGACACCAAGGACGAGGGTAAAAAGGATATGCTGAAACGCATAACCATACACCTCCTCCTTAGTCGTTCACTCTTGACAGAGTGGTCGTGGTTGATGATGCTGCATTTTCATTGGCTAAAGCAGCCCTCGCGATGCTCCTCCAATTGTAGCGGTCTTCAGCGTCTCGGGAACTCTGAACTATGGAGGTTTGTGTTGTAGCTTTAATTAGGTCTGTCCAATGCATAGGTAATCGACCGCGTGATCGCTTGCCTTCCGTCCCTGGAAAACGATTCGTTCCATGGAAAGTTCGTTTTGAACAAAGTGTCCGAAATATTTGAGGATTCGTGTTTGCACAGTCGACGATAATCTCTGTTTGACATTTAGTTCTTCCAGAATCAAGACGTTGGCCCTAAACGCTGTACAGGGAATTCGCAGCAGACGCCGCCAACACCACATCTCGAATGCTTCGATTTTGCGCCGGTCTTTTAGGTGAACCGTCCACATCTCTGCGCCATAAAGAAATACCGGGAAGAATAAGCTTCTCATTAGGCGAACTTTCGTGGCTTTGGTGATATTACGGTAACACCATACTCTTCTCAGCTTGTCAACGGCAGATCGGGTTGTAGCACATCTCCTTCAGATCTCACACCATACACATACACACCAATATTAGAGGAGAAAATACAAAATATATTGTTCATCACACCAGTATGCGCTCTTTTCTGGATTCGAACCTGGCACTCAGATAGAACTGCACATCTTAAGTTCGGTGTCCTCAAGGTAGAGTTAACGCTAGCCTACATTATATATTAAAATATTGCTAGGCTTATACAAGCCGGGCAACTAAACTATTTTGTAGTTCTATGTTACCTAAGTCCTAAAAAACCCACTATCTCACCTGATTGTAACTGATGATGTGGTCGAAGATGGTATTTAGGCTAACCCAGAATTGCTTGCTCTCAAGGACAGCTGCCGGAACACACTTTTAGGGACTTAAAGACAGATTTTCTACTAGAGGGTTGGAGCTAGCCAGGCGGGCATTCGCAAAATACCCTACCACCATGGTATAACGACTGATATCCTAACATCAAGATAATCCGTGTTATCGTGCCCTCGGAAGCACGGAAGCGCTCAGTAGTAATGTCACGACTTGTAATGTAGTCATGACTTGGATGGGTGACCTAACGGTCACCCATCCAAGTCATGACTACAACAGATGTTGCTTAACTTAGCTGATCAGTTAAGAATTGTTAAGCAAACTACGCTACAAACGCTTCATAAATATCTGTTTTTCTTTTGAAAAACAAAAGAAGCATTGATTCAGTGGTAATGGTTATGCACTGCCGTGCCAGGGTCTATACTTTATCTAGGCTTAAGTTTCACGGTATGGTGGCTGCGCATTTGAAGAATGCTCGTCTGGCCTACCGGAACATAGTGTTAGAGCTTTTCTACATGAGGGTTCATGTTGAAAAGCTCTAACACTATGTTCCGGCAGCTGTCCTTGAAAGTCACTAATTCTTTAATTTATTATTAGGCTTAGCTTGTAGTCATCGCTTACCAATAGGTGAGATTGTGGTCAAATGTTAATTTACGAGCAATAAAAAAAAACAATTGGTCATATTTTATGCGATACTACTTCCTTACTAATTGACAAGTGCGTTGGGAATGTATTGGAAAACTGTATAATCAGTACGATTTTTTTCAAATGTTTTTATTGAGATTATTATTAGCTCAGAACTGTAGCAGATGAACGTATGTAATAAATAATGATCTGATAATATAATAAACTAATAATGTTTTCTTAAGACAACATTATTAGTCTCCATATTTATATATGGAGTGCAATTATCCTGGGGCACATTTTAGGAGTCTAAATTGAGTTCGTTGACCTAATTCAAGTAGTAATTTGATGAAAAAAATTATGTTGGCCTTTAAGTTAAAAAGAGTTTGGACACGTTGGAATGAAACTTTAATTACACGTAATTAAAGTTTTATTCCAACGTGTTTCAAATTAATAATTTAGTCTAGTTATAGTAAAAGAACTGCTGAGTGCTAACTGATCTACACCTGCTTCTGAGCGTTCATTTTTTTAAGGTTCATTTCTCAATTTTTTACACATATCTCGATGTTCTAGGTAAAATTTTGGCTGTAAATTTGAGACTTCCTATTGGCATATCACAAGGCATAGTTGATGTTTTACGGTTGAACAAAATATAAAACACTTATTTCATATGCACTAATATATTATACCTAGTATAAGTTTTTTTTATTAAATGGGGTATTCTACATTATTCATTGTAAATTTCACATTGGGGAAACGTAGTGAACGACCGTGCATCGTTATAATTATGTCACATTATTGGTAAATAAAAAAGTTTAAGTAGTATAAGTAGTTTAAGTATATGCTTTGTAAAATAAACTTAAAAGTTTTTTTTAGAAAAGTATTCATACAAAAAAAAATAGTTTTCCTTGATAAATGCAAGTGAAATAATCCGCTATACTTTACACCTTCTGTGTACAAAATAAGTTTTGATTGGCCAAGTCGCTTGTACTAACATTTGAAATTGTTTTTTACAATGGCTTAAAAAAAAAATTATCATATGCGTTGCGAAAACTAACAGGAAATAAACAACTGACCTTAAGCTTCAAAACGCCACCAAAATCACCAACAACCTAAATCAACATCAAACCGGAAGACAAAAGATCGGTCCAGATAACATTACCTAATCGATAATTGTATCTAAGACACTTCGACTCACACGTTCACTCGTAAAAAGGTGAGAAAGTAAGATGATAAAACTATACTAGAAACAACTTTACTTGTGCACTTCAAAAATATCTTCTGTCAACTATTTTCAACCTATATAACAGGTGATGAGTGTCATAGTGTTTTCAAAGAAAGTTGCACAGTTGAAAAGTAAAGTTTGTAATGCGGTGGAGTCGCGAAGAACCCGCAGTAAAAAAGGTGAAATGTCTCTTTGGAAGCGACGCTGGACAGAGGAAAGATAAGAGACCACCTAGTTGGGTATTGGAACCATTTTTAGTATTGTTTTCCGGTTCCAAATTGTTTCATTGGCTAATAGTTTTGCTATTGATATAGTTGAAGGTACGACACACTCAATTGTTAAAACAGTTGAATAAATGAATCTCATTTCATTTTAATTTTATTTGACATATGTTGTTACACAACTTTTATTAATTTTAAAATCATTTCATTCAAAAAAATATAGGTTTCTTTGAAATTTTGATATTTCCAACAGGTGATTTCCCTATAAGTATTATTGCTATGAAGTTGTATTCACAGCTTTCTTTTTATGTAGTCAAATAATATGATTCTGATAGGTATCGTAACAATTTCTTAGTCCTTGTAGATTACCAGTAATGTACTAGGAAAACATACTTTTTGTTCAGAATAATGAGTACATATTATTGTGACGACTTTTATCTAAGTATCCATCTTTTTCAATCTCGTAATTGAAAACTCAAAGTGTTATCTGTCAGATTTATAGCACATAATCCATTAATTGATGTAACGGTAACACAATAGCCAATATTTCTTGTAAATGCAGTGTGCTATTAGGCAATATCTTATTGGTAGAAAAACACCGTTTTCATTACAAATGTATCTGTTTTTTTATGAATTGAGCGTTAGTAGTGTCTCCATGGGTTTTAGAAAATTTAATTATTGTTTACTATGGTAAATATTATTTAAATGATAGGGTTAGGGTTGCTACGCCTTAGCCACACAGAAGGCTTTTTATGTGACTACTAATCAAAATTTTCAATTATCTATATTTTATGGCGTTACCTTCGAGATAATATATACCAACCCTATGTAGATGAAAGTAGAGAGATGATGTCGATTTGTTTTACCTCGGATATTCAATCTTTAGATTTTTATAATATAAATGTGTGTGAATCCCATGAGAATTTTATTTCGAAATTCTTATCCGCGCATCCACTTCAAAGCGAGGATCCGGTTCACAGTGGAACATGTAAGCCTATAGATGATACATATTCACTTTGTGCTTGAAGACTCCTAGGTGTTCCACACTTCAGCCATACGCATTAAAAAGCACGAATGAAAGAGCTTTGTGCGTATTCTTGAAACAACAAACATGTATATACTCGTAGATGCCAGGAACGCGGAATTGCCCTTCCTATTGTCCGATAAAAAAGGAGATGGTGAAAAACGTATGTGTAGATCGATAATCGATCATGGCTTTTCAGAAATCCGCCAATATATTTTAAAATGCAGATAGGTAAGCTGGCAACTTTGCATGCTATGTTCGAGGTCAAGCTAAGGTAACCATATAAAAAATAATTTATTTTAATGCATATATAATAAAAGATATATAACATGCTAGCTTCTTTTTACATGGTTATTTTATCCTACAAAATTCGAATTGATGGCAACCCTAGCAATAACTCAAGAGGAAGATGGGACCCGCCGCACGACACGTAATAATGACGTTGAAGTAATATACGATTACAAGATACCGGTGACAGTGGGCCTATTATGACACCAACTTAACTCTTCAGTGGACGAGGGCGCTCTATGCCAAGAAAAAGTATTTACGAGTTGACACAGTGTAAGGGAATTTTGTAGTTCCTTATTTTGTCACCTGCAAAGACAAATTGGTGCATCTATATCTCTTTATTTTTGTGTCAACGGACGGAGTTTAATTGTATTGAGGTCGATTGATATGTGTCTTTATGGCATGTGTTTCCGATCACGAAGCAAAATTATTGAGGTATAACGAAAAGTATATGTGCTTTTTAGGTGAAACTTGGTGAATGGAGTTCTGACATAAATGTAGAACAAAGTTAATTAGTATAAAATAATAAGTGGTAACAAAAAATGAACACCAGCATCTTTAAGCCCTGATTAATCAACAAATAGTGAAGATCGCACAAAATAAATTCAAATCAAGTGTTTTGAATATTTTTTTAAATGGTTGTACATAAATGTTCAATTACAAATACCTATCAAACTACATTACTAGTATCAAAATGTTGTTTTATACGCACGCGATTTATATGTTTTACAACTTCAATTTTAATATCGATATTTGTGTGTAGTACATTATATATATTATGTAAGTGACTTGGGTACACTCTACCCAACAAAAAATAATCATGAAAATCAAATCAAAATTAACCGAGTAGTGACGTTATAAACAACAAAACCGGCGAATTGAAAACCTCCTCCTACTTTGGAAGTTCATCAAAAACAAGGTGTCCTGATTGTTCCTAAAGAAAGATTGAAATATGATTATTGAATAACAACTGAACCAGTAAAATTGATTGAATGCTATTATTTCTACAGATGATATTATTTCTGATCTCAGCAGCACAAACATGCAGGTTTTGAAAACAGTGAGCAAAGTGCGATTTTACTGTGATATTGAGATTAGCTTCCGGCGATAAGTGATTTGAATTTAGAATATACCATGAAAACCAGAATCGTCTGCATCATTTTTAAATCTAATTTTTTATTGTTGTTATAACTTTATGATATAAGGAAAAAATATAGAAAATAACACAAAGTTTTTAAAGATCTTGCTTTAGGATACGCTCAGTTTCTATTCCGACAAAATCATGAATCAATCGCTACTCTTGTGATTCAATTATAGCATTAAACTTGGGATTCAGTATGGCACTCGCTGCGACTTACTTTGCCCTCTTGACACAAAACTATTTTGGCAAACGTTTGCATCCGTAACAGAACCAATCTCGAAAGTTATATCTTTGTCTAAAGTGCTAAGCATTTGACCAAAATCTCAATGTAACTGATAGTGATGTCGAAGATGGTGAACATGTTTAGCCTAGAATGGGAAGGTTCACTTAAAGACAGTTGCCAGAACATACCGTTAGATGTCATGTTACAGATTTTCTACTTGGATGCTTAACTCCTCCTCCAAAGCATGGAAGCGTTTAGTAGTATATATGCCACCAGCGGACACCCATCCATGTATTATTAATAGAAGACAAGCTTCGCTACAGCGCTTCAATAGAGGTATATTATACAGTAGATTTCCTGTATTTTATTTATGATATACAAAACGTTACCAACTGCAAGAATTTGCATAATTGTCGTGTGCACAATTATTACGAGCATTAATATAACAAGACATGAAATTAATTAAAGCGTACGTATGTGTGTAATTATTAACGAGTCACTTCGCAGGCGGAGCACACTTGATGCGAGCGCACGAATTTACTTTTATGACATTTTATTGATTGTTTTGAAAATAAATCTTACGTATTAATTAAAACTGCCTTGTTGATGGAGTGCCGAAAGCACTGCTTCGGAATTTCGAGGTCTTTGTGATGTAAGGAAGAAAAAGAGGAGAAATCAGAAATGGGCGGTAGCTAGGCGGTTTGCGAGAAAAAGTCCACATAATATAGGATCACTTCATTTTCAGAGCTTCGCTTAGTTTTGGTGCTAATGGTGCTAAATATTTAAACATACAAAAAAAAGCTTGAGATGTAAGCGAAGAATCTATGTGAGGGATGTAAGCAAGGAAAGTGTACCAGGCGGTGGTAGAGAGCATATACCACATATCGCACACTCACACAGCTGGATAAAGCCAGCTACACATCCTCGCACAGCTCAGCTACGCACCGTTCGCAGCTTTACTACGGTCATCTTCGTCGAAGACTTTATGACATGCTGCAATATAACGTATTTATGTAGTAATTAAAATATAAACCCATGCAACAGGGGCCACCCTTTTGCCATCTAATGGGCAATATGCCAGATTCCAGATATCTGTACTGCAAAATTATTCACCAGAAAAGCTCACTACATTCGAATCGAACCCAGGAAGACCTCAAGATACCAAAGTTACTCTTTTGCCACACCACCAATGAAGCAAGCAGTTTTTTTACAAACACCAATGGTCTGATTGAATAACTCAGCGTACAACTAGGTCATGACCCGTATGTACATGCACAAAACAATGGCACTAATACCATCATATTTATTTATTACATAAAATAAAGATTTGTTTTTCAAAATTTTAGACATACAATCAACTATGTCTTATGTTTTTAGGATCAAATTAAAAGTAATAATGGGCCAGTGGCAATGACTGTCGCGCAGTAGGTCTATAGTTCAAATCCCGTTATAAGTATATGCTTCACCGCCTGTAAACACCTTCGCCCACATCATCACTAACCATCATCCGAGAATGTGGTCAAAGACTAAACTATCAGCAATAAATATTAACTTATCAACAGTTGAGATATTATCCTAAAAATGTAGGAGATATACAAACATTTTACAAGACAGTAACGTAGAGAGTAAGAGAAGACATAACCCTTCATATAGGTTTCCAATACTAAGCACTAATAGCTGTGCTTTCCTTATGAATATACAACGTGATGAACCTGTCACAACACCGTTAACCTATGAAATTCCTTATAATTCGTCCCATTTTACCTAAATTAAAATATCTTTATGTTATCGAAATTGAGTCAAAAAACAGTTTTGAGCCGACAAATTGTCGTCAGTCGAGACGGGAGCGACAAAAAATTCGCTCCGATTCCACAAAAAAAAGCACTTTATTGCAGTTAACGAGCCAACCCTGATATTATCATATGTATTACTTTCATCCCTTATCTCGACTGTTGCTTTCGAATGACCGCATCCATATAATTAGGATAGGGTGGGCTTACATGGAGCCAGTTTTGTTCTTTGATATCGTACTGCTTCAATATTTTCCAACTATTGTGCTAAACATAGTACATTTTCATTGAAATAGTGACAGTCAAGTCATGATCATGGATGTGAGAACGCGCATATAAATATTTTTTTCTATTGTACTGTTTGTTCTAAAGAAAACAATTATCTAATAATCCATCATTGATAAAAGTAAGTACATTAACAGTCAAAGAATAATGCTCTTTGGAAATTAACACAACAATGATGACATTTGTATGGTCCCGCCAAAATTTAAAGCCAGTTGAATGTGAAATAATAATAACACAGCAACATTTTGAAATAATGAACGACTATTTAAGTGACAAATCCATGCATATTAAAATTTTCCATATAAGCTTAAAAATGCATGCGGCCTTTTAATTTTAGTATGTATTAGTTATAACGTAATTTTACGCAGACCAAGATTAAAATAACAACATTAATAAGACAGTGCCATTATTAAAGCTTTGACAAGTGTCAGTAAAACAATTACTGACGCCATGTAAACACTGCCCAGCATTTTTTGTCGCTAGGGTTGCCGATAATCATGTCACACGTTTTTTACACAAAACCACACAGGACAAAATGGCGTTACCATCAGATTATCATAGACTTGTGGTCGGATTATTACTTTATTTTTTAAACCCCCTACCTGTTCGAAGACCCAAGATTCTTATATGATAGGAGGATACTTCAACCCACCAGTATAAATTGACACCCATATGAAAATACATTGTTAGTGGCAACGGTTTATGTTGCCCTGGTGGTTTTATACAAATTAATAAGGCAAGCAAGCTTCTTAACCGGGTGAATATTTTGTTTATTATACCTATTAGAGATTTGTCGAAACATTTTGGTGGAGTGTGTTAAAGTAAACATTACTGGTGGCTTATATTTTTATTCTCTTGATGCGATTTAATATTTGTGGAATGTGTTAAAGCCTTGTTTGGAATTTTGATCAAATATTGGTTGTCGATAAAATAGTTGGGACTTTGTTGAAATGGGTATGGTTTCTTAATGATTTGATTATGTTCTCACAGAAATAAGCCATATTAGCTACTCGCGGATATTCGAGCAATTGACCGTCTTCTCACATAGTGAAATATGAAGATGTGACTAGTAATGTTGTAGATAGTAATAAAGAGGAATAACAAAAAGGTACCGCACTTTAATACATTGGAAGTAATTATGTATAAATTCGCTACCTACATACTAAAATACATAATTTTTTACTTGAGAATGGAAGCGCCTAGAATTTTGATAGGTCGCACTTCTTCAGAAACAACCATATTTTGACAGTTATAGTTATGTAGCCGCAATATATTATAAAGATCGTAGTAGTATTTGGTAAGCTTACTACCATCTACCGGACATTCTTCAGACTTCTGCTGAGAGTTTCTTGTCAGATAAACTCAATAACACTACTCGACTTCGAGTTTCAAACCAGGACTTCCCGATATAGATATTATGACGATTTATAGCTGATAGTCTAGCCTTTGACCACTATGTCATCTGATGGTAAGTGATGATGCAGTCGAAGAACTTGTTCAAGCTACCTAGAATTGCAAGCTTTCAAGAGTAGCTCCGGGAACACACAGGTGCTTATCGTCTAATTCTCTACTTGATAGATAGACAGATAGATAATTCTTTATTGTACACACCACTAAATTACAATGTATTACAATCAAGTGTTACAATGGGCGGCGTTATCACTAACAGCGATCTCTTCCAGGTAACCTTGGAATGGAAAGGAAATACAGGAATAATAATGAGGTTGGTAGCTTGCCGACCGGGCATTCGCAAAATGCCCTACCATCATGCTAATTAGACGAACTCAAAAGCGCGACAAACCTAGTTTTTGATCTATGTACAAACTCTACCGGCAAAGCAGTCCACATAGGTTTTGATTTCATAAATAGTGATAAAAAAAAATCTTACTTCTATTTGAAGACTTAAAGAATAATTAGTGATCGTTATCACTGGACCAGAGCAGCTACTAGACTATTAGGTCTTATGCTGAGCTCAACTGTAGCTCAGCGTTAGGCAGACGCAGTATGCCATGATATAATATAATATTCTATGTTAATTATTTTTATTTCATTTGGAAAACATACAGTGTATAAATAGTATTTTCACTTTAAGGATAAAATATCTAAAATAATACCAATTTTCTGTGATGTAAACTATTTTAAACTTGTTTACAGTGCTGATCTACAAATAAATACATAAATAATTAGAAATATAGATTGGTAGATTTTGTTGTGAAATAATAACTGTTTAGGATTAACGCCAAACCAGTTATTAGAAGTTTTATTTCTTACCATATTTGGAATTAAATTATATAGATCGAATTCAGGATAGTTGTCTATTCTAGTCTATTTGCAGATCTTATGAAAAATGAGTTTTGTCTATAATTGGTGCTACTTTGAGGAACGTGTAGGTAAGTAATACGTCGTACAATTACAGCAATGGGTAGATGAGTACAGAGAAAGGTTGTATGGCAATAGCCACCCAAGATATTCGTAGATTTTACCGCGTGTGTCGCTCTGTGCCTGTAATTCCACTCGATGCCTTGCTTTTATTCTGGGACACAGATTTGACAGACAGTATTTGAGACTGTGGTACCTGATAGTGACTATATTATTTAATAGGCTAGTAGTACCACGGTATCATCCACGCCATACGAAATCGTACCCCCTGGGGTGATAGTTCAATGTATAATGTGTAGACGTAAGCTATGTATATTATGTAACAGTTGCTGTAAAAGTATGTGTATGAATGTGATGTGAGCCTTCCCGAACATAAGAGGGCTTTCCTCACCCAAAATCCGGAGGAGCTGGACGGCCGATAGCGGCAGCCAACATCTATGTCCTCCCAAAAAAAAATGATATTACCAGTAATAAAGAACATATTATACGAAGCGGACGTTGCTCTTTAATCTTACGCGCATCCGGCAATCCTTCGAAACACCAACAACAGATGTTACATATATTATTCTATATACGTCTACACTCTACAAATGAACCGAATTCACCACCACTTCTTCGAAAAGTAAGAAACATTTAGGTTCAAAGTTCTCGACCAACAAGCCAAGAAAAATTGTGCGTACTTTACAATTCACTGCTGCTGAGAGATCAAACGAAAGTACATTCCACTCTATACAATGATTGCGGCCATGAAAAGTTCACAATTCCTTCAGTGCGACTACATTATACAGTTTAACAGGTGTCAATGGAATTTTATTACCTTTTTACATGGACTGTGACTTTACGAGCAAGAAAACGAAATTGGACTTGCTTCGCGGTCGGAACTCTAGTTAAGGACTAAGTATCTTTTACGAGACTTTTCAATGGTTCATATTCTACTTTGTAATAATGTCGAGGATATTTCCCTGGGAATGAGGATAGCAGGTGTTGTTTAAGATAATATGAGGTGAAGTTAAAATGGAATATCAATTACTGCATAAGATTTTAGTACCTTTATTAATTGCTAGACAAAAAGACCTTCACTCGCATGCCGTACACACTAAAAGAACTTTGTATTTGGATATTGCATACTTGCATACAAGGCATCAACTTGGAAGCTTAGCCAAAGTAGGTGATTCCCATACATACAATACAATACCCGCACTCGAGGATTACTATCCGCTGTACCTCGTACACTTACGACAAGTAAATGACCAAGTCGGTGCACGTCATAGGTCCCACGGTATATAAAAAAATACCTGAAGAGGTTAAAAATGCACCAAGCCTGAAGTCATTTAAGTTGAAGGTGAAACGCTGGCTTATCAACCAAACCTTTTATAGTTTCAACGAATTTCTTGATATTAAATGTAAACTAGACTAGATGTAGGTGCCTACAATTTAAAATAATCATTATGTTTTAAAAAGTAATTTCATCAACTTTGCATTTTTTAAATTAATTTAATGTAACATAATAAGTTTTAATGTACTGTACTTTGTACGAAGATATTGTTATTATTTAATAACTTATATGAATACAGAACTATAAACTATCCATAAATTGGATATACACATACAGATTATTTCAGCTTCCTCGCACTCATTCTAGTGGAAAGGTATACCTGCCGCTGATTGTTTCGCTGAAGAAATTATCAAAATAAATTTTATTTTAGGAAGTGGAAGAATGTATCTCACTCTAAAAAATTTCAATCTATTATTTTTAAAGATTAGTCAATAACTTAAACCTAGGACTTGAAAATACAAGTGTGAGATCCGAGATGTGAAGATAACTGAAAATTTAGCCTAGCGTGAGCCAAACTAATCTTAAGTTCGTATTAGATTAGATTTTGTTTCCTAACGAAGCCTGACGTGATAAAACATATAACTAGTATATAGAAAATTTCTTAAGATTGTTCTATAGTAACAAATAACAAATACTACGGGCTACTACTGTATAGAGAATAATGCAAAGTAGTCGAATCGACTCAGCATAGTTTGGCAAAATGTTTATGAAACCTTTGAATACAATTATAATGCTAGGTATACCATGTTGAGTTACGAAAGCAATCATAACCTCAGTTCATTTATAGCGCAGAAAAATAATAACAAATATTGGACTGAAGTCAATGTTGTCTCTATTTTCCTGCTATAACGTAACACTAAACTTTCCCCATTACAACCAACTAGTTTTCATCCGTGTTTTCGTCTACGTGTTATGATAATAATCAGTACTCAGTACTATAATATTATAAATGCGAAAGTAACTCTGTCTGTCTGTCTGTTACGCTTTCACGCCAAAACTACTGGACCGATTTAAATGAAATTTGGTATGGAGATAGTTTGAGACCCGGGAAAAAACATAGGATAGTTTTTATCTGACTGCGCAAAAAGAGGTTAATGTTTTCACGCGATAACCGACATACGCGCGGGCGGAGCCGCGCCCATAAAGCTAGTATAGTATAAAATTAAAGATCTAAATAATCTATCGTACCAAATTCTGTATAAGTAATTCATATTATGTCTCATAATTTATGAGACACTCACATATATTCGGATTCATTACGTTAGGTATTTATTAAGCTCTATAGTATATTTTCAAATAACTCATTCAATGACTTGTGGAAATGATTTGCCTTTATCGCTGTCCATTATTGTTATCTCCAGTTTGTAAATAAAGGGTCATTTACACGACACTTCGCTATCTGCTTCTTTATGTATCTCTTCACTTATACTTTAGCAACCGAATGCCTTCCGGGAACAGTTTTGTCTTGTCACATATTTTATATAGATTGTGGATAGCTTAAACGCCTCTGTTAACCCCTTCAGGGGTTCAAAAACAAAGTGATATGCTTTTGTGGCAGAATTACTACCATTATTTCAATGTTAACTTGTACGATAAAACCTGTTTGGTGTAATATATTAGATATCCTTTATTTATGATCTAAATTGCCGAAGGATATATCCTTCATATTTATTATACATGTTTAGACCTAAAAATTTTCATTTCGAGCTGGAATTGAAATCTCATCATTTTTTATGGGATAGGAGGGCATACGAGCAGGCGGCTCACCTGGTGGTAAGTGATCACCGTCGCCTACAAACATCCGCAACACCAGAGGTCTCGAGGATGCCAGCATTTAAGGAGGGAATATGCTCTCTTCTTGAAGGCTCCTAAGTCGTATCTATACGGAAATACTTCACTGGCAGCTGGTTCCACAATGTGGCAGTGCGAGGTAGAAAATGCCGTGAAAATCGCGAGGTTGTGGACTTCCAGACGTCGTCATGAAATTGATGAAACATCATGCCTTGTCTGGAAGTCCGGTGGCGAAATTGAGCTGCAGGCAGTAAATCGGACAGTTCCTCAGAACACTTCTGCATCTTGTTTTAGGGACCGGACCTTTTACTGTAATTTTATTAATTTATAAACCACTATAGGTATGGTGCATCATTGAACCAGACTACCTAGACTTCATGTGATCAAAAGAAGTGCTTTAGTAAAAGCGTATCTCTCGTAATGTAATAAGATTGATTTGTACGTGTTAGAGCACAAACTTTGTAAGTATAATATTATTAGCTTCGCTTGCGATGGTGTTTGAATTCATAAACACATAATTTCACGTTGATATATTGTATTTATAATGATCAATCCTCGTGTAATATGATGCAAGCCTTCTAAAGATCAAATTCTCATACTATTTCTGGGAATTTTCAATGGCTATTTATCTGAACTATAATTTTAACTTTAAAAAGGTCGCTTTTTTGACGCGATTCTTTTGACGAGCAAATGTCAAATATCTTTTAATAAATGCAAGGTTTATATTAAAAAACGTTGCGAACGCACATATTATAGGAGATGTGAAAATAATAAAGACACGTAATTGTTGTGTTGGTATACTCGTAAGTCTGGATTCCGAACAATATTTTAAACATTTTATTCCTCAAACTTACATAGTTTTTAGTCCGTGATTTCTCGTTATTTGACTGTACTGCTTTATTCCATCTGATTGTTCCAACTACAAAACTACGATATTGTTAGTTATTTCGTTAAATAATATTGAAGTGTAATATCTTAGAATATCGTGTGCATTCAGCCTAAAGTAGCCAGTGTGGGTGTCCATAACATCCTCTTTGTTTTATGCTAATACGGTTTTTTGTTTTATGGTTATACCGTTTTTATAGAGTTTGCCGCCATAATGTGTCCAGTCGACGCATAATATATTTTGTTTAATAAGTAGTCGATGGGCGATAGAACGGCATCCAAGATGGTTTATAGCTGAAACGTTGCAACTTATCAGACGTTACCTGTTAATTGACAGGTTAGCCCGGCAAGCGTGTAGTTTTGTGATAATTGATCCAGGATATTTTTTATTCGTTTGTCACCTTGTTAAGTAGTAAAGCTACTATAAATAAAAATTATTGACCGCCATCTTGTAATCCACCGCGGACGCAGCTGAAAGCGTTGGTTTGGTCGTTTGTTTGTTTAGGGAGGACATAGATGCTGGCTACCGCCTGTGCGGTCGTCCAGCTCCACCGGGTTTTGGGCGAGGGCCTGGCCCTACAATAGCCCGGGAGGGAGAAGTGCCGAAGGCACTTCTCCCGAGACGGGCGTAGAAGGCGAAAAGCGCTTTCTACCTCCGTCTCCTGCGGACGCCGAAAACGTACCGCTACTATAGGAGGGGTTGACAGCGAGCTCAAGGGCACCACTGTGGTTCGGACCTCGGCTTGTCTCGCTGTCGAGAGACATGGGGGGGATCGGAGCAAAATGCCTCTGTGCAACTGCAGTGTTGCACAATTGGGCCCTACTGAATAATACTCTTTGACTATTTGGAGAGCAATTTATCGTGACCTTGTTTTTGCCTCGAGCTCGCCGGCGAGCTCGGTGTTTGATTGTGTGACCTCTGATTACCTCACACCTGGGGATTTTACCTCGACGACTTGCGGATAACGCTAAAGCTGCCAACGTAATGGCTGCGATGGGGTCATCCGGGTCGTCTAATACCTGCCGTGGTCGGCGACGGGGGGGTTTGAAAAATGGGATAGAAGAGGCAGTCGAGTAGTTCGATGCCTGGACAACCAATGGGTTCGGGTGGTGGGGCGCTCGATCAAAGTATCGGCGGGCGCAGTCCTTATTGAACTGCGCTAGAGAGGGAAGGTTTAAGTCGCAATGCAACTCGGTGTTCCGGATATACCACGGGGCGCCGGTTGCATTACGAAGAAAACGGTTTTGGATGACTTGAAGTTTATGAAGGTGGGCCTCACTAGCATGACTAAACACTACTGATGCGTAAGTCATGATGGGGCGGATGCAGGCAGTGTAAAGTGTCTTCTTATTACTAAGAGACATTTTACTCTCTTTGCGAAGTAGGGGACCAAGGCGACCCATTATGAAGGCCGCTCTGTTACGGACGGTTGTTATGTGATCGTTAAAGGTGAGATGACGATCAAGGGTGACTCCGAGGTATTTTGTTCTAGGAACCCAGGGAATGGGTTCGTCGAACAAAATAAGCGGTTTCGGGTAAGGGGAGCGTGTCTTCTCAGTAAAGCACATAGCTGTGCTTTTAGCTGGGTTGACCGCGATGCGCCATTTTCGGAACCAGTCACCGATCTCGGTGATGGCCCGTTGCATGACGAAATAGGACTGTCTGTTGATATGCCACCCAGTGGTGTAAATGGCGGTATCATCCGCATATTGGGCTAGGAATACTTTGGGCTGAGAGCGTGGGATGTCACTGGTATACAGTGCAAAGAGAATAGGTGATAGCACGGAGCCCTGAGGGACTCCGGCTCTGACTGGGTGGGGGGAGGAGAGGGTGCCTTCCACGCGATAGCGAAAGCTTCTGGCTTTAAGGAAGTCTTGTAGGATGAGCACAAGACGTTCTGGCACGCCAAATTGGTATAGCTTGTAGATCAAGCCGTTGTGCCAGACTTTGTCAAAAGCTTTCGCTACGTCGAGGAAGACTGCTAGCGTAGTCTGGGGTTTGGGGTACTTATTGAAGCCCTCAATGATGTGCTCCGTGAGGCGGTGCACCTGTTGGACGCATGAGTGTCCGGGTCTGAAGCCAAACTGCTCATCTGGGATAAGGTGGTGTTCCTTAGCATGGGACTGGAGACGGTTTGCAAGTAACCGCTCGTAAAGTTTGCCTGAGGAGGCTGATGGGGCGGTAACTGGTGGGGTCAGATGAGCTTTTGCCTGGTTTGTGAATGCCAATGACATTTGCACATTTCCAGGTGTCTGGGAATAAGCAGTGGCTCATAGCAGCATTGAAGATGCTGACTAAGAGATGGATGAGAGGAGGAGAGAGGGTTTTAAGAACCCTGTTGGAGATGCCATCGGCACCGGGGGATTTGCGCGGTCGGAGGGCCTTGATCAGTCTCTCCACCTCAGCGTAAGTCGCTAAGGTGATTGGTGGGAGTTCAGAGGTGACCACAGAGCTTTTACGTTCGACTTCAGCATCCACCGAATCGAGGTGAGCTTGGTCAACGTGATCTACGTTAGGGGAACACTGAGCCTCTAGGCTATCAGCTAGGCACTCAGCTTTGTCTTCGTCAAAGAACGCTGGGACTAGTGGGACTGGTCTGTATAAGGGAGGCATGTCGTTATGGTTACTTCCTTTCAAGCCTCGCGCCAAGTCCCAGTAAGCATGGTGGCTTGGCACGAGGTTTGAAAGTTTATCGCCCCATTGTTGATCACGCAACTCAGACATGCGACTTTGAACCATGCGTTCAAAGTGGCGTTTCTTAGTTTTGTTCTCTTTACTGGGGTAAGAGTCGTAATGTCGGGTCACTGCTTTACTCTCCGTCACCAATCGTCTCACATCCGCTGGAATGACAAGGCGCCGGTCGTCCGGCACTATGACTTCCTTTGCGGATGCACCTACTACGGTGGAGAGGTGATTGGTGAACGAATCGATCGCAAGGGTTACGTCATCTTTTGTCAGGATGTCGTCAGGGATCTTGTCTAGGTCCGGTGAACTGATAGCCTTTAGGGCATCGCCTACTTGCTTCCAGTTCACTATCGTCTTAGTGGGGCGGGGGAGGTCAGTCGTTGGGTCGGGACCTAGTCGCAGTATAATGGGTCGGTGGTCAGAGTGAAGCTCGTGAACCACTTCTATGGAGCGTAACCGGAGTGTTACGCCTCTGAATAGTGCCATGTCAAGCAAGTCAGATCGGTGGTCTTCCATATAAGGGTAGTGAGTGGGCTCAGTGGGCGCAATTATGTCAAAGTTAAGTTCTGCGATTAGGTTTTCAAGTGCAATACCTCTGGGATTGTTGACGTTACAATTCCATAGGATGTGCTTACTGTTGAAGTCGCCAATCAGAATGACGGCGCTTCCTAATGAGAATAGGGCTT
The DNA here is from genome assembly GCA_963854805.1 of Plagodis dolabraria. Taxonomy (NCBI): domain Eukaryota; kingdom Metazoa; phylum Arthropoda; class Insecta; order Lepidoptera; family Geometridae; genus Plagodis; species Plagodis dolabraria. Next base: position 19,221,288 of record OY978457.1, on the reverse strand, counting down.
CTAAGTCAGCTCGGACGATCGGCTTTTTGCAAGCTTGGTAACAGGATGCTATGACTATAGGTTGATGACCAGTCATAGCTAGGAGGCAACAAGATGCTTCCATATTAACAAGAGTCGGGGTAGGTAGGGGAATGCAGTGCAGGGACCTTTTGTAATAGATAAGAGTGCCTCCCCCACGGGAGTTCACTCTATCATCACGTACCGTTCTGTAATTGGCAAACCTAGGGTTCGCCTTCCCCGGTTTTAGAAAGGTTTCCTGCACGCATATGATATCGATAAGGTGGGTACAACAAAAGTCGTGGACGAGGTCACGTTGTCTGAAGAAGCCGTCAGCGTTAAATGACGCTAACGAAACTGAGTACGGTTTCGTGCGTTCGGTTGTACTACCCATAGTGGTTGTACTGGGGAGGGGCCTGGGGAACGAAGCGCTTAAGGGCGCTAAGTAAATTCGCGTGTTCCAATGTGTATTGGATCACGTCCGCTGGGGATTGAGCGTATTGCATCTTGTGGAATAGCTCTTGTACCTCATTGATGTCAACCGACATAGCCAGATCGCTGACTAGGTTGATTGCCTCTTGAAGAGGGGCAGCCATCAATGGCATAGGTGGAGCTTGTGGCCGGGAAGCGGCGCGGGGAGGCGCGCGAATGGTGTTGGCGACGGGTGCCGGGAGCGCGGGGCGAGCCGGGGCCGGTGCGCGGGCAGGGGCCGCGGCGCGGGCGGGTGCGGGTGCGGGCGCGGGTGCGGGCGCGCGGGCCGGGGCGCGGGCGGTAGCGACGGTCTTAACCATACTGGGTGGTTTAGACCATGCGTTACGGGCTGGGAGCGGCGCGGGTATTACCTGTGAGGCAGGTACTACCGTTAGTTTAGGGCTTACCCGTTGGTAACGGTCGTAAGAGGGACGGGTCGGCCTATGCCTTGCCACCCTGTGGTTCACTCGTGGTGCTTTAGGGCAACCACGGTAATTCGCGGTATGCCCTTGAGCACCGCATAAAACACAGCTGGGTGGGTCCGGTGAATCCCGGGTGCGAGTGCACGCTGCTGTCGCGTGATCGCCTAGGCACTTAACGCACCTAGCGCGAGCGAAGCAGAAACGGGAGGCGTGCCCGTATAGTTGGCAGTTATGGCACTGCGAGGGACTCCCATTTTTGTATGGGGCTTGGACATCGAGTCCTGAGAGGCCACAGACCTTTTTTAAATTAAAAATGGCCTTGCCTTCAGGTGTACGATCTAGTACTACGAGTACTAGATCGTAGGGACTGCGGTCCTTCCCGCTGTACATGCGGTGAACTGCATGTACGGGGAAGTCTTGTGCCTTCAGGTCGGCACATACCGAATCGGTATGTACCTCCTTGGGCACACCGCGGATGGTTGGTTTGGTCGTACTATATCGTACATTTATGAATGAAATTTTATTGGTCTCGTGATCTCGGATGCCATAGGGTTAGGGGTTCAGTAAGTTAAATCGTCTTTCTCCCTGTCCCCAAATGTGAGCTGGGTTTATACCATTTATATATAATATATTCTCTAACAACATGAAAGATAACACTTAATTTTTTTAGATATGTTTTGATTGAGCTACACACAGGACAACAAAGTGACATAATATTAGAAAGTTTTGGCTGTATTTCATTGATTGCCCACAGATTACCCCCGGGGGTAATCTATGCTGGTGCCAGTCTTTCTGGACATGTTTTTATGGACAATATATATCTAAGATGACAGAAAGCCCCGCTGTAGACCCTACTGGCGTCAACGTGAGTATTGGCATGCTGATCATACCTAGTAGTTCCCTTATTTACATTTTACATCATTCAACGAAAAATAACCGCCAAACCAACACAAGTCATAGCTATAGTTGTGTTTAGTAAGTTAACCGACTCGTCATGATACACAGTCCGTGTCATTGTCACATACATTATCCATCATAACTAGACACTAATATTCATAACGACATATTTAACTACAGTCGAATCTCGTAAATTAAAACCTGCTATAATTCGAACCTCTCCATAATTCAAAGTAATCTCGAGTTCCCTGAAAATTTCTTTTTATTTCGAACTAAATCAATACATTTTTATGCACTTGGTAAATGAATGAAGAAATGAAGAATGAAAAATGAACTCTGCGCAACAAAATGACGCGTTAATTCGAACTTATCGGCGTCAAACACTCGACAATTTATTAGGAATAAGTCACTTGATCCTCTTATAAACAAGTCCGAGTAATCCATCCCCCCGCGGAGACATCTAAGTACATTGACACAATAAAACATTTACTAATTACTTAAATCACAAATTATTGGAACAACAGTAGAAATAGATACCAATACTTTTCCAAACAAGTCGATTTTTAATATGAAGTCATCTGCAGCATCCCTAGATAAACTGCATCAAGACGTTCGTGAGTGTTCTGAAATGAAAAATGTCAATGAGTCTCTATAATAACGAGAAAAAAACGCTTACTACTTAAATATATAATGTGAGCTGTGTCAAAGTAGGTATAAGTACATATTTATATTTTTGTGCGTATTTTTTAATGTGTAAATGCAGCCCTTGTTTTGTGTGCGCTCAGATTGTTTTGGATCAGCATGGTACCGACTTCAAAAAGCTATTTCACACTCTTCAGTGGTAAATTTGAATTTAGAAACTTCAAATATATTAGCTCACATTTCTCTATGCATTACATTTTTTATTACATTATCTAGTAGCAGTAGAACGCTTTGTGCACGTTACAATTACAATTCTTAGTACAACTCTTAGTACAATAATTCTTCCATGGAAGTAGTGTTCCGGTTTAAAGGTTGTAGGTGCCGGTGAAATTACAGGCGTAGCATAAAGTCGTTTATGTCTCAGGTGATGGGCGTAGTGCAGTTCATAATTTCTGACGAAATGCATCTGTTGTGTGCAGAGGTTACAGCTTAACACCAAATGATCTTCGTGCTTGCTCCGTCACAATCCATCATAAAAAACCGCAGGTACCATTCACTGGTACACAAACTAAACAAAGAAGTGGTTTTGTGTACAGAATAAGTTTATATCTGATGCTGAAAAACAGCGCAGCGCACGCTCTTGTAAGTGAGTGATAGCACTGCATAATGCTGAGCATAACCCTTTTGCCTTATGACTGTTATTAATTTTTATTATTCTGTACATATTTTTATTTTGTAATAAGGCAATAAATTGATATTTTATTATATTTTATTTTTATTTATTTATTTATATCAAATCAGATCAGCACGTATCAGCACGTACTTAGTAAATTACCAAAATTACCATCGCCGTGCTAATAGTAGAGGTTAAACGCTTCTAAAGTAGTAACAGTTAGCTAACTTATTGAATTTGAAGCCATGTCATTAGTAGTCAGAAATTTGATGAGAATACGGTAACATTTTTTTAGTGATCTAATAGGTTTCCACAATGTGTTTTTGTACCTAAGGAACGTAAGGTTACGGAATGTATGCACGACGCACATGTTTTTATAAAATGTAGTTAGTAAGAACATACAATGACAGATAAAAAATATCCACCCAAGAATAGGGATATTTTCTATCTAAACTTATCAAACAGTTTCTTAATGAGCACGTTGTAATATAACCGAATTCCATGCAAACAAATGCTAATTTTGGTTAAGTAAAACTCGAATACACGGCCAAGTGACTATACATTTATGGCTTTATAATCTGTGACATTTTGATTACAACACCTCCATAAAATGCAAAAAGTCAGTGCGCATGATAAATCAACAGAAACAAAAGAATCTCGTATCGTTCAGAAAGGCAGCTCAATTCTCAGTTGGTTCACAAATTAAGACCGACCACACACTATCAGATAGTGTTTAGCTAAAACTTTTTTCTGATGTTATATTGGAAGTATAAGCAGAAGTTAAACTAAATTTGTTAAAACCAGTTCTTGCATTGCAATTTACAAATATCAGCAGTTAGGGCTGAATTGCACCAACATTGCTCCATAATGGCTCATATTTGTAGACATATTATAAGTACACAAGTAAGTGTCTATTTTGTTGCTATTTGCATCTTGACCTGAAAATATATATATATTATGAATGATGAAATTTGGCACAATGCAATGGTAATTCTACTTCCCGAAGTGATATTTTTGTCGCGATAAAGCACTTAGTTCAGAGTATAATGTAACAAAATTTCAGTCTACGTCAGATGTATCACCTTGTTTATTTAAAACATGTACAATTACAATGAACATTGTTAGAAAATAGATCTTAAAAATACATAATTATGTTAAGTACATAACAAGTATGGTACAAAATATCCAAGTTAGATTAGTATCTAACTTGAAGAATATCTATTCTTCATTTACGTACCTGGCGCAAAATAAGGTTCGATAGAATGTGCATCTGCCTCGGTTCACAGAAGACAAAATCTCTGTGGTTAGGTTGAGTTTTGTCTTATTGCCTATGAAAAAACAAAGACACCGTGTTAGGGCGTTCATTATTCATATATTATTTCAGATATTATGTTTCTTTCATACTCATATTTACCTTTCTTCGCTATATATTGGTTTGCATATGGTAAATTGTTATATTTTAATTATACGCCACTTTCGAATAACCGTGTCGGTATTGACCGCGTTTGATTATTCAGAATAAGGTCGATAAATAATCTGAATAGGATCATCTGATCATGTGTGGCCAGACTAAATAAAATTGTTGCTGGTCTTGTAATTTATTAGAGAAGATAGTCGCAACAAATCACGGGCCTGATTGCCGCCATTGCTCCGGCCCGTTGCCGTTGCTGGCATCATTCGATGTAACCTGAGAACTCCCCACATTCGATGATTGGGCAAATAAATATATTTTCCGTATCCTGTTTATCGGGTTCGGAGTGTTAATAAAAATGTTGAGGAGATTGGGGATATTTTACATCTTGTTTTTAGTTACTTAAGAAAAAGGCTATAAGTTAAGGTGAGAAAATATATTAAAAGTTTTTTTATGGATAACTTTCTCATGAATACGTATGATAAATATACATTATTATGATGATGCCTTATGAGTTAATCCAGGATGTAAACTATCAGTTTTCTAAGTTTCATCCAAATCAGATTAGCAGTTTCAGCATGAAGGAGTAGGTATCAAACACACACATACATATTCACATTCTAACATCCTCAATCACTCACACACTTTCACATTTATAATACGAGTATAAGTGTGATATTAAATTTGAATATAGTTACTACAAAGATATCATTTGAGAATCTTTAAGATCATTTAAAAGTAGGTAATAACCTACTTTTAAATATAATAAATAGGTTTAATATTAAATATAATTATATTTTTTACAGTATATTAAATTAGTAATTAATCAAAAATACAGTATATGTATTGCAGTTATACATAACATTATATATGATTATAATTAAAACGTTCGTTTAACCGATAAGGATTTAAACATATTCACAAGAAAACAATAAATTTATATTGTTATGAATTAGATACCGAAATTGCCAGGTTAAGAATATTGTTTTAAATGTTTTTTAGCCTCATATCTTTTCAAAAATAAAGTGTTTTTATATCTCATTGTTTCTCAAATCTACAATCAAACTGCCAATACCCAGAAATTAGCACACAAAAAATTAAGTCATTAATTTTATTAGCACTTTGAAAAGTACTTCAATGCTAAACATTCCATAAATTAATACAAACTCCTGCGGCATATAATGATTGCATTCGGTAGTTCCATAAAGGTTTGAATTTAAATTGCAATGTTATAAAAACAGTAATTTGGTATCGTTCATGAATGGTGCGTATTCTTAAATGATTGACGGAATGATTCCTTTATTAATAAGCTTTATTATGTTATGACAGACTTCGATTGATAAATTGATTTTATTAAGGAAAACTTTGCATTATTTTCAAGGTATAATAATTAGATTTTTGCTAAATGACGTACGATTGCGTTTGAATGCAGTTATAATGTTATGATTTGTTGAGCGTTGGGCGTTGATTTCCAGTTGTTTTGAATTCGAAAAAATTGATGCGTGTTATAGAACATTAGTCATGTTTAAAGACTTGAAGTCACCTTATTACATGTAAAAATATATGTTATTAATTAACAGGTTTAATTGACCCCAGTCTCCCCTACCAGTGTGAATGGATCCATGCGGGGTGGCCAGCGTCCATCGTCGTATCGTTCCCAATAAATTAGAAGCCACTAATACAAGCTTCGCTTACAGAAGACTGGTCCTGTCGACTCACCTCTAATGTACAACAGCGATAACACTTTCAATATCACTTATACGTGTCCACCAGTATAACTTGACTTCTAATTTTTTGTTACTTCTTTGAAATAAGAGTTCAGCATATTTAACTCATTCACCAGTTCAGCTTGAGCTCTCATTTACACGAATATTTTTCGAGTGGTGTCTCAGATACGATTGGTTAATGATATTCGTGATGTGAATGCAATGAAATGTTAGCCCTTTTATATCTTTAGTAGGTGCAGTAATGTTGCATGTATTTGTGTAATGTAAATTCCCGTTTACTTTATTGTTGAAATTGAACAGTACCATTTGATTTAATGCTTAAATTTATAGGAATTCTTTTCGCACGTTTGTAACATTATTAGGTCAGTAACAGTATAAGGCTTTCATTTTAAAACGAATACATGTTATATACGAATTTTCTCAGGGTTATGTCGTTGCATAATAACTAGTCTTATTTTTTATTTAGTTTAAATCAAATGCGTTCTTACGACGTTTCGATGCAGTCGTAATTGCAGATACTACTCGTACTTATGTACTTATTACGTAAGTATTACATGTTAGAACTAAATTATGGCAGAACTGTTAAGGCCACACTTTCCGACACAAGTTGTGCAGCAGGAAAAGATTTATATAGGTATATAAAGGTATATTTAAAAGCGCTCGTAGCGAAGTTTGCTTAGCCGTTCTGAACCGAACAGCAAAGTTAAGCAACGTCCGCCGCGGTCATGACTTGGATGGGCGACCGCTGGTGACATTACTACTGAGCGCTTCCGTGCTTCGGTGGGCACGTTAAGCCGTCGGTCCCGGTTGTTGTCTTACGATGGCAGTCGTTATAGCATGGTGGTAGGGCATTTTGCGAATGCCCGCCTGGCCAGCGACCACCCTCAAGTAGAAAATCTGTCGCCAAGCACATAACAGTGTGTTCCGGCAGCTGTCCTTGAGAGCCAGTAATTCTAGGTTAGCCTGAACAACATCTTGGACCACATCATCACTTACCATACTGGAACCTATCAAGCATAAAAAAAATATAAGTAATGTTGCTTAAGCGTTCGTGGTCGTGATATCCTTCCACCGCTAGTAAAAGCTATCTACCATCCTAAAGTTTTAAATCTGTCGCCAAGCAACTAGCAGTGTTCCAGTAGCCTTTCTTTTGAGCCACTAATTCTAGTTTAGTCTTGACAACATCTTCGATTGCGTTCTCGCTCATAACTAGCAATTAAATACTCATTTTAAAATAAACGCGACGTATCAACGGGCTCATAGTCGTATAGGATTGTTAATCCGTTTCTTACTACAACCTACTTTCCGTCACAAGTTGTTTATCAGGATAAGATTTCGATAAATAGGCAACGAGAGCCGAATAGAAAGATAGTTATCTATGGACAGCCGTGCCGCAACTCTATGGTTTGACACCCACCACCGGCTTGAGTTTCATCGCATGGTGGTACGATATTTTGCGAATATGCCTACTTGAGGGTTGTGGGTAGGTAGAAGTCAAGCTTTTCAAAATACTAATATTGAAAACCTTTACGACAGTAAAGTCAATAAACGAAAAGTTTTTTCTGTCTGAAGCAACGATAGCCGAGCTGTAATAGCTATGGTCTGCTGTGCTGCAAGTCCATGGTTCGATCCCCACCTCCGACTTGAGCTTCACCGCTTGGTGGAAAGGCATTTTGCGAATGGTCGCCTGGCTACCACCCTCGTCGAAAATCAACCTAGAACCTAGCAGTGGGTTCCGACAGGAAGACCTTGAGAGCCATTAAAACTAAAATTACAGGCACATGAGACTAAACAACTGTATGCTTCAGAGAGACGGGCTCAGTGCAGTTTGTCACTTTTGACGAAATGCATCTGTTATAGGTTACTACTAAACATCGGGCCTAGTGCTAGTTGCGTCCTTTGAATCGGTTGTTTATATTTTTATTGGATTGCTGTAATAAAAATATATACAATGAATTCAAAGGTTTGAAAAAATTATATTTTCTTATCAAAAGCTTAATCAATCATCATTTAAGTCTACTTTCCTATTTTAACATTTTGTTATACATGGATGAGTATAGTAATAAGTCTCGACGCATCGTCGCGGAAAGTTGCCCTTGCGATTTGTCGCAGCGATCTTGTCGTGATAGCACGGTGCTAGCGTCAGTGGCGGCGGCATGCGCATGCGCATGATGATGTTATCCTAAAAGAAACAATTCAGGCAAAATAAATTCAATGTAATACAAATATGTACTCTTCTCAACCAACTGTATGAACATCAGTGAGTATTTCATAAAATATCCCTTGTCCTTCGAAATATTTTTTTTCTAATTTTGGATAGGTATCTCTACATAATCCTTCGGCAATAAACCGCAAACATGTGAGTGTGTTTTTAATCTGAAAATGTTCTAAATATTATTTTTTCATCCCATGATATGCCTTTGCGATTTAATCGGTCATTGACTAATAAATTTCAACTGTACATCGATTCACCATTATTCGATTTTATCATATTATTAACTCATCATTTTCTACGACTATATTTAGATTTGTATCTCCATATCCTTTACACGTTTGACTTGTCTATCATATTTTATTGTTAAGAACTTAATATTTCTATAATAAATAAATATCTCATTTAAGTACATAAGTATATTTATATGATCAATTCAAGATAAGAGCACGGAAACGAATATAATTTTTATAATTTAATGTGTCAGAGCTAGTAGGAATAAGTACTATAGATATACAAACATACCTTTTAATATTATTATCTGCATGATTCAACTCTAATGTTATATCATATTTTTGATTAAAAATACGCCAAATCTCTTTCTTAGTAACTTTCCTAAATCAAAAAAATGATTCTTATAAATACGACTAATTCTTATCATAATGTTCATCATTCATACCATACCTTAATGGCGACATACTGCATGACATCACATAATAATTCCCTGAACAAAAAGTACAATCCTTGTCCCTTGTTAAACCCTGTCTCATTGCGAACGACTATCGAATACAACTACTCGGATGTAATCGATTCGACGCATCGATTCCCGTTCAATAATCGAAACATGCCCGTGTCGCTAGTCTGCACTTATCTTTATGCTTCAAGCGTAATCTTATTAATTTATGAATGTGTATTTTAAATTAACATTTTATGAAGCCGCTGCATATTATAATAAGTGGAAATAATAATGGATAAAAAGGATGTGGAATCGGTCAAGTGAATAAACTCGGGAATTATCGAAGCGATAGTTCCTTCTAGAGACCTTTTTAGTGACCAACTTTCGAGTTTAGTATCTTAGTGACTTCAAAAAGGCAGTCCATAAAATAATTACATACATTATTTTATGGACTGCCTTTTTGATATTATGTATGTAAAATTAAAAATAATATAGTGAGGTAAGGCAGCAGCTAGCATTCTGGGCACTATTCCTTGCATCAGAGGCTTGTAGATTTTAATGTGATATACCTATTCACAATTTTGTAGGTGAAGGTATGTATTTAGGTTTATCCACGAATTTCTTTAAAACTATTATTTGAATTGTGATTTAAATGCTTTCAGTAATTTGGCTCAACGAATAAACATTGCTATACAACGGGGCTTGGCTGCCAGCATATAAGGCACGCTGGCAGCTGGTATTGAGCTAGTGCTCTTGGACCTGTGGCGGTATGCAGGCCTGTAATGGCTTTTAGGTTGGTAGTAGATGTATCGTTGTAAATATAATAAGTTTTATCAAAAAAGGCTCACCACGGGTAAAAAGACATCAGAATCGGTATTTTTCAAGATATGGACTAGTACGGCTAAATGTGCTGGCTTATTGATACGAGTTACGGGTGTAGTGTCAAAGGGGAAAATCTCTCAAAACATTAGTAAAATTTTCGTGGAAGTAAGAAAAATCAGAATTGCCATAACCAAACTGACCTCTCGGTTCAAATCTGCGTAGTTTCAAAAACTATACTAGTATACAATTAACTGAAAACATCTGTAAAATACATAGTTCCAACATTATTTGTTAATATTTTCAACAAGACCTAAATCAAATTTTCACAGTTAGGTACGAAATAAACAAGTAATTTTATGAAATTAAATTGACTTCTAAAAGGAATTGAGTCATGATTATGAAATAATACTCTTAATATAAATATACTACACGAAATAAACAACATTGCTTGTGACAACGTGAGTTCAGAATATTCTGAATCAGCCTAAGATTATATTTCAACTCTCTGGAATCAGCATAGTACCGACTTCCACAAATGTTGGTTGATTTCGTGTACGAGCATATAAAAATAAAATTTTAAATCAAATTTTTTTTTGCTTCTGTATTAGTTGATTTAATTGATAATATTACTTTTATATGTGCTAAGTACCTGGCCGAGACATTGTGCACGTAGTTTAAATCAATGTGATTTTCACAAGATTGGTTCTTGACTAAACTAGAAAATGCTACGAAAAAACTGCTTTGTCATTAAAGTGTTACAGAGAGTTATGAAACATCAAAATCGTTCTCCACACCCTTAAACATTGACAGCAAAATTGCTCTTCAAGTTAAAAGCCGCAAAACGTAAGCTACCGCATAATCATCGGATACATCTACAAACTAAACAATTGGAGTTTTTATAAAGCTACCCTTTGAGAAAAAAGTGAGTTTTACTCATTCCTATTACGTGTAATTATTTAATCTAAAACCTTTTAGGTGTAAACTTGAGGAGTGACTTCTAAGAAGCATATCGGCAGACTGGAGGGTGACCAGGTTAAAATGTATGATTAGATTTATGATGAAAATATACAATTCTTATTTATTATTCACTGTGATTAAATATTGGATCTGAAAATGATAAAATTGAAGATTCGTTAAGATAATGGTGAATTTTATAATGTTATATGTAAGATCAATCTAATTTTTGCGCGTAGTTGAAAAATTAATATAATAAAAATTCGTCATAACGCAACTTATTCATGTACGCTATATTTCTGTAATTAGTTTTCCTAGTTCATTCTAATTCGGGGACCGTAGGCTGTGACAGACGTACAGACAGACGCGTGAGTGATCATTTTCATATATGGCAATTTAGAAAAATGTCTTAACTGATAAAATTAGTAATTTTTATTTAAATTATAAATATTTGTGAAATCATTTGAAATCAAACCCAACTTTTGACAGTATTTAGTAAGTATGTGTTGTTTTATTTTTGTAAGATTCCATAATGTTCAACCCAACTAAAGGTCAAAAGATAATAGAACGAACCAACGAAGTTTCAGTCGCACCTCGCTCTATTGTTAAATGAATATTTGTTGGTTTAGATCTTAGCTTATGCCTATATTATGAATTAGAATTTTCAGTATTTGATGGTAAAAGAAAATCTTCGCCAAGCCACTGTAGTGTGTGAGCTTAGTTGCTCAAACACTACAGTGTTCTGGCAGCAGTCCTTGCGAGCCAGTAAGGCAAATGAGACTTACAACTATATGTCTATGACGGGCGCAGTGCAGTTCGTTAATAGTGACACAATTCATGCGTTATAGGCAGATGTTAAATCTTAAGCCCAGAAACAAAAAAAAATACAATCGGATTGAGAAACTCCTCCTTTTTTAAGTTTTTTAATAATTTAATAGTTGAATCAAATTAAAAAGTTCTAACTTAACTCACCCAAAAAAATACAGTCGAACTGACAACCACAGCCTTTTTTAAAGTTGGTTAAATATAGAAAAAGATATAAGAAATATTCAGGTTTCTAATTGGTTATTCCTTGATTACATATAAAGCCTTGTCACCCTAGCAAAGATCGTGGGAGCACGAAGCCAGAAAGTATCGGCGTTAATCACAGACTAATTACCAGTTTTGGCTATCCCTCGCCAGGACAGACAGTGCATTAGCCAAAGGTCAAACTGAAATGAGGAGTCAGAGAAGACTTTATGAAGAAATACATTGTTCTATTGTGTTTGAACCTGTGCTTTTGACGTGAACTTTTGTTGTTGATATACCTATTTGTCATGCATATTTAAAAAAGAGTTTTTCGTTCAGTGTTTGATAAATTTGTGTTGTCTGGTTTAATTACTTTCTCTATTGGCTGTATGCAAGATTTTTTTAATAAACTATTTTTAAACAGGGTAATACTTTCTAGGCTAAGCCTGTTAACACCTTCGACCACATCATCACTTACCATCAGGTGAGATTGTGGTCAAAGGATTACCTATCAGCAATAAAAAAAAAAAACTTTAATTATTACATCTTGGGGGCCCTCAATTAGTCACGTGATGTTTTTAAAAGACGATTTTCATTTTTAAAAGACGAAAAGAAAATACACTTGATATTTTACTACACCCCCTCCCTCCTTGTGATATTTAGTGATTTTTGCTAAGCTCCTTCCCTCCTTTCAAACCCCACGTGATTAATGGGCAGTCCCTTACGATGAGTCCCTCGCTTAATGAAAATCGTCATGACTGTCTACTACAGTTGAAGTGTCACGGCCCTCGTCGTGCTTGACACTGCATTGCATACGTCACTCCGAGACGTTAGTTCTTATGTCTCGTTCACTATGGTGTTCTGATTATGGTGTTCTTCAGAACTAATCACAGAAGTGTTCGTACATTACTGCTTCCAAGCAGGACACTGCGATGTGATACTGCGGTGGTACACACCAAGACGGACCTACCAGGTCTCTTCAATCTCTCCTCGTATATAAGAATTTTAATTCAATGCCATCTGTTTTCACCTAAGTTCTTGTTGAACATAATATTATTCTTATGTCACTGCGGAGCGTATTTATTTATTGTGTAGTGCCAATTTAATTTAATTTCTAGCATTCATATATTTTTCGTTTTAAGAATAACTGTCGTGGTGTCAGAATGAAAAATACGAGAAGGTGGGCATCAGTCTTCTGAAGAACTATCTTACACTGCAATCCCCAAGACGATTGCTGTGCGACGGGATTATATCTGGTCTTCGTTTAACTATGGACGTATAATGACTGTGGATATGATGTGAAGACTAACTAGTAGTCTAGGTACTGCGTCTGGGCAATGCGATTTCTACCAATTTTCTATTATTAATTTTTTACCTTTGACCATTGACGGTTCATTAAATATCCAATAATAACTATTCACGTATAGTTAAGTAACAATAATTCACAATTTTAAACTCTAAAAATACCTTTTCGTTGCTTGGTTACTTTCGTGTCCGCGTGTAGCCATTGTAAGACGTTCAACCCCAGTCATAATGATTCACGTATAGCTTAGTTTCAATATCAGATTGACCGGTACGATTGACCATTGACTGCTAATGAATTACCCAATAATAACTATTACGTATAGTTAAGTAACAATAATACACAATTTTAAACTCTAAAAATACCTTTTCGTCGCTTGGTTACTTTCTTGCCCACGTATAGCCATTGTGATATGTTCAACCCCAGTCATAATGATTTACGTATAGCTTAGTTTCAATATCAGATTGACTGGTACGATTGACCATTGACTGCTAATGAATTACCCAATAATAACTATTACGTATAGTTAAGTAACAATAATACACAATTTTAAACTCTAAAAATACCTTTTCGTTGCTTGGTTACTTTCGTGTCCGCGTGTAGCCATTGTAAGACGTTCAACCCCAGTCATAATGATTCACGTATAGCTTAGTTTCAATATCAGATTGACTGGTACGATTGACCATTGACTGCTAATGAATTACCCAATAATAACTATTACGTATAGTTAAGTAACAATAATACACAATTTTAAACTCTAAAAATACCTTTTCGTCGCTTGGTTACTTTCTTGCCTACGTATAGCCATTGTGATATGTTCAACCCCAGTCATAATGATTCACGTATAGCTTAGTTTCAATATCAGATTGACTGGTACGATTGACCATTGACGGTTCATCACACGCTCTAAGTAGTCAGTGGTATAATTATAGACAACGTGCCGACATTGCGGACGCCATAACATTTTGACATCACAATAGATGGACAAGTAAGATTACGTACCTATATGGATATTAAAATGTTGTAGCGTGAGAATTGGGTTGGAAAGTTGAACGAAAAGACGACGTTGATTGTTATTCGAGCTGAGCGAAGTTGTATCTACCTCAGGGTTTGTGTGTATTTTCAATATGGTGACAAAATAGATATGGTTCAACGGTGGACATTCCGGTTGATGTGATGATGATAATGATGTATTTCAAGTAAGTCCTAGTTTCAATGAAGGTTTAGGGTATTTCAAAAGGTTAAGTAGGAAACTGGGCTGAGGCGGGAAACGAAAAATTTCTGGAAGCGCTCTTAGCGAAGTTTGCTTTGATGATCGGTTAAGATCGAGATAGAAGCGCTCGTAGCGAAGTTTGCTGAGCCATTCTGAATCGATCAGCAAAGTTAAGCAGTTAAGTTACTCAGTGTCAAGGATGTACAGGAAGTCACAGGACGTGCAATGAGGATGTCGGTGGATGATGCAGACAGGTGATTGACCAACGAGGTGACACGTGTCATAGGCTGAGCGCGAGTAAGGTACTCGTTGCCTATTACTATTTTCAATATGCTTGTTTGTTCAATTCAAATTTTGCAATACCTTTATTAGTAATTGTGAATTACAATTATTGCACGTGTAGATTTCACGAAAAAAAGGAAATATTAAGTCATTACCACTTTTAGCACCATACCAAATTGATTTCAACAGTAAAGAGGTTAATAAGTGATTCGTAACATTACTTCCGAAAGTGAGAAATTTCTTGGTTTGGTTTTGTAATGAAAACTAATAAAATCACCTCTTTGGTGTCAATTTGCTGACAGCTTATTAATACTAAACTTTAACGTAAAAAGCACGTGTACGGAAAAAACACATTATGCCACATGTGACGCGTACATAATAGAACAAGCTTTACAAGGACCTGTTGATAAAATTGGAAAGTAAAATCTTTATTACAGTAATGTAGCCGTGTGTTTTTGTACATTGAATGCTCCTCTATAATCTATGGCACGTATCACATGCCTACTAGGTGTGTTAATTATTACATCCGAAGTTGATTCAGGCGCTTTTTTATAAACGCGTAAACTTTTTTCCATCATAAGAAAATAGAATTCACATTACAATATAGAGAAAGCAGTGCCATAAACTATTAAAAGGAACACATTTGATTGATTTTCTCCGTAAGGGCAGTTTTATGACAGTGCAAACTGCACAGATAATGTTTCTTGACCTCGATGTTATTATTTATAGTGGTAACATTGTACACCGAGTAGGTACGTGTCAAATGGCTTTATGACCAGGCTGCATATTAAATTGTAGCATTGGAGTGTTATTGCTAAGTTTATGACGCTTTGGTATGTTTGACTGTCGGTTGGAATGCCACTCGTCATTTCTTCTGCAAGCTCAACGCTGACTTATCACCTCGCACCATTTTCTCGACGCGTTGCGGCTTCTGCGTTGTTTATTAGGCACTGTACAGAGAAAAAATACTGAGCGACGACGAGCCACAGCGATGTCAGAACGTTGCTTGGTGAATCAGTGTCCACTGACCATTAAACAAAGTGCTTTGTTTGTTTAGGGAGGACTTGGATGTTGACTGCCGCTGTCGGCTGTTCAACTCCACCGGATTTTGGACGAGGGAAGGCCCTCTTATAGTCCTCGAGGCGGGCGTAGAATGCGAAAAGCGCTTTCTACCTCCGTCTTCTTCGGGCGCCGAACACGCACCGCTACTAAAGGAGGGGTTGACAAGGGCACCACTGTAGTAACCGTACGACAGTGAGGTCCGCCTCAACTTGAGTCGTTGCCGAGAGATATTAGGAGGGTCCGAACTAATTGCCCCGGTACAACTGCAGTGTTGTACTGTTGAGAATGGGCCCTACGAAAATTACACTGTGTCTATCTTGTACCACTGTACAAAACTATTTGTATTTTTGCCTCCGGATCGCCCGCCGGCGAGCTCAGTGTTTGAACGGGTAACCACTAACTACCGCATACCTGGGTATGTTACCACGACGACTTGCGAATAACGCTAAAGCAGCCAGCGTAATGGCTGCGAAGGGGACATCAGAGGCGTCCAATACCTGCCTTGGTCAGCGACGGATTTAACGTTTTATTGTTTTACTGTTTGTGATATTAGCAAATATATTTACACCCACACGTAAGTGTACAAACGAAGCCTACCCATACAAATATGCATCATTAACTTCCGATGGACGGGCACGCCTTCGTGAGTGAACAGCTCTGTAATTGGTGCTGACTAGTGCTGCCTTAGTCAAATTTCATGAGCTATCCTATCATTCAATCAATATATTCTCACGATTTTTTGTTGGAAACTACCTGAGCAGAATTTTCACGACTAGCAACATTTTAACGATTTGTTTCTTGCCACCGTAAGTACACAGTCGAAAATGTTAAGGAGGCTTTGACTAAAATGGTAATTTAAAACACAGAGAAACTGCAAACGTTTTATCCACTCTGTATTAATACCATAACTTACAAAAACAGAACACTATTCATATGTACAAGTATATAATTACTTTATACTTTTTAGAGCGGCTCCTGTAAATTATTTCGCTAAGCAATAATTATCTTAATATTAAATTATGCCAACATTGTAACCTACTACCGAAACTGCTTATTATAAATGACCCTAAACGTAAGGTATGCACCGGCTGACCTATAATTTGGGCGAGCCAAAACATTATTGCAAACATTAAGAGGTTTAGATAAATTATAATTGTATTAGTGTGTTTGTAGCATTGGAGTGTTATTGCTAAGTTTATGACGCTTTGGTATGTTTGACTGTCGGTTGGAATGCCACTCGTCATTTCTTCTGCAAGCTCAACGCTGACTTATCACCTCGCACCATTTTCTCGACGCGTTGCGGCTTCTGCGTTGTTTATTAGGCACTGTACAGAGAAAAAATACTGAGCGACGACGAGCCACAGCGATGTCAGAACGTTGCTTGGTGAATCAGTGTCCACTGACCATTAAACAAAGTGCTTTGTTTGTTTAGGGAGGACTTGGATGTTGACTGCCGCTGTCGGCTGTTCAACTCCACCGGATTTTGGACGAGGGAAGGCCCTCTTATAGTCCTCGAGGCGGGCGTAGAATGCGAAAAGCGCTTTCTACCTCCGTCTTCTTCGGGCGCCGAACACGCACCGCTACTAAAGGAGGGGTTGACAAGGGCACCACTGTAGTAACCGTACGACAGTGAGGTCCGCCTCAACTTGAGTCGTTGCCGAGAGATATTAGGAGGGTCCGAACTAATTGCCCCGGTACAACTGCAGTGTTGTACTGTTGAGAATGGGCCCTACGAAAATTACACTGTGTCTATCTTGTACCACTGTACAAAACTATTTGTATTTTTGCCTCCGGATCGCCCGCCGGCGAGCTCAGTGTTTGAACGGGTAACCACTAACTACCGCATACCTGGGTATGTTACCACGACGACTTGCGAATAACGCTAAAGCAGCCAGCGTAATGGCTGCGAAGGGGACATCAGAGGCGTCCAATACCTGCCTTGGTCAGCGACGGATTTAACGTTTTATTGTTTTACTGTTTGTGATATTAGCAAATATATTTACACCCACACGTAAGTGTACAAACGAAGCCTACCCATACAAATATGCATCATTAACTTCCGATGGACGGGCACGCCTTCGTGAGTGAACAGCTCTGTAATTGGTGCTGACTAGTGCTGCCTTAGTCAAATTTCATGAGCTATCCTATCATTCAATCAATATATTCTCACGATTTTTTGTTGGAAACTACCTGAGCAGAATTTTCACGACTAGCAACGTTTTAACGATTTGTTTCTTGCCACCGTAAGTACACAGTCGAAAATGTTAAGGAGGCTTTGACTAAAATGGTAATTTAAAACACAGAGAAACTGCAAACGTTTTATCCACTCTGTATTAATACCATAACTTACAAAAACAGAACACTATTCATATGTACAAGTATATAATTACTTTATACTTTTTAGAGCGGCTCCTGTAAATTATTTCGCTAAGCAATAATTATCTTAATATTAAATTATGCCAACATTGTAACCTACTACCGAAACTGCTTATTATAAATGACCCTAAACGTAAGGTATGCACCGGCTGACCTATAATTTGGGCGAGCCAAAACATTATTGCAAACATTAAGAGGTTTAGATAAATTATAATTGTATTAGTGTGTTTGGTTCTCATAAACGTCATCATCGAAAACATTCTGCATTATTATTTAGATCTTTGGCTACTAAGATATTAGTCACCACCATCATCATCATCAGCCGAAATACGACCACTGTTGAACAAATTCCTCTTCCATAGAACGCCACAAAGAACGGCTATTAGCCGCTTATAACCATTGACTACCCGCGACTTTTAGGATATCGTCAGTCCACCTATTGAAGGGCCTACCAACTCTATGTCTTCTGGTGTAAAATGGCTCGTCAAGCAATGTGACCCACCCATTGACACTTCAAAATGCAAATTCTAAAAGCTATGTCAGTGACTTTGGTTCTTTGGCAGATATCCACGTTCCAGATTTTAGAGCGCAAAGAAACAACGAGCATAGCTCTCTCCATAGCTCGTTGAGCGACTCTGAAGCTGTCCATAAGAGCCACAGTTAAGGACCACGTCTCGGTGTCACAAGTTATCACTGGTAATACGTAGCCATGAACTAATGTCCAGTTCCTATAACGCCTGATAGGTTAGCCTTTGACCACTATCTCACCTGATGGTAAGTGATGATGTGGTCGAGGATGTAGTTCAGACTAACCTAGAGTTACTGGCTCTCAAGGACAGCTGCCGGAACACACCGTTAGGTGCTTGGCGACAGATTTTCAACTTGAGGGTGGTAGCTAGCCAGGCGGGCATTTGCAAAGTGCCCTACCACCTTGCTGTAACGACTGCTAACCTAAGACAACAACCGGGACCGACGGCGTGCCCTCCGAAGCACGGAAGCGCTCAGTAGTAATATCACCAGCGGTCACCCATCCAAGTCATGGCCAGGGCGGACGTTGCTTAACTTTGCTGATCGAATCAGAATGGCTAAGCAAACTTGGCTACGAGAGCTTCAAAAGTGCGTGTAGGAAAAGAAAATGTTGCTATGAAATTTTTTTACATAATAAAAAGACTTAAAACGTAAAATATGCATTATTACGGGTAACTTCCTCAGATCTCCCTCAAATTTATATGGGATCACGTGACAAGCAACAGCTTTAGAATATAAAAAAAAACATCAAAATTGATATATCCTGTAAAGAGTTATGAGGTAACAACATAAAAAATAAATACGTTCGAATTGAGAACCTCCTCTTTTTTTAAGACGGTTAAAAATACTACTGGTACCTGAGATTTCCGGTTATTACCATGGTATTTCCATAGCTACTACAAACATAACTATTGTTTACAAGCGGTTGCTATGACGAAGAGCGGACGGTTCAATAAAGGAATCAGGCAGTAGTTTACGGCGATTACGGCGAATAATCTTTTCATATCCTTCTGATGAATGACGTATAAAGCGACTAAAGAAAAAATAATTTTAGAGCAGCATGATACCATTAGGAATACTATAACTCCTTACCATAGTAAATAAATAACATGAACGGTTTAAATCGCGTATATTCATTAATGTTTAGTAAGTTTAAAGTTGTTTATTACTATGTGTAATAATCGCGAAAACCTACGATGACATTATTCCTTGCCATATTAAGGTGAACGTTCATGTCTATGACGGGAAATTCAATTTTTTAAAGTTTTTTTTTGGTTTGGTAGCTGGATCATCTAGTGGTTCGTAACGCGAGATTCGAAGATTTTTATGATATGTAATATATTGCTGCAATAGTTTTTGGATAAGTAGATAACTATTTTTACGGGTAAAGGTAATTTTTTATATTTTATTTCTTCAGGGGTAAAATATGAAATTGGGTATAGGTGTCCAATAAAATTTTAAGACAATACGAGCAATATTATTTTAAACTTGCGAATACCTTGATTATGTAAAATGGTTACCAAACTTAGATATAAGCGCGTTAAAACTGATATTTATATTAATTTACAGTCCCCCCATATGATAAACGTCTGTTTCCACCAGCTCTGATTTCTGCAAAGTCTGCAAGCTCTGAAGTCAGCAGTAATTGTAAGGATTTTTTTAAATAAGTCCCCAATAAATAAATCAATAACCAATCATAGTCAATAAAAATCAATCATAGTATTTGAATTTGATCCTTGAGCTTAGTATTTTGTTCTCCTATAAAGTAAAGAAAAGTATCAAAATTAAGTATTTTCAAACTTTATTGTTTTTTTTAATAAAACAATATACGTATATCATACCGCAGGTATAAGATAAAACGGAAATCAAAGCGTTAATCGTGTGAGCCTAATCTGTCTTTATAGTAATTAAAATGTTGTTTTGGTTTATTTTTGTGGTAAAATTTTATATAAGATATGAATAATTTTGTACAGTGGTAGGGCATTTTGCTAATGCCCAGCTGGAAAGCTATAGAAAATCTATCACCAGTACCTAACGGTTTACTCCGCTATGTGTCATTGAGCTAGTATCCATTCCAAGTTATGCTGGTTTACTACCATTGACCACATCATCACTTGACATCAGGTGAGATTTTGGTGGATGCAAGCCTACCAGCAATAAAAAAAATTATATACTGTATAATTAATATTAAGTTTCGTATTACGTATTTTACATTGTTTTTTATATATATTTGTATGTACAATTCTTAAGACGACTTAAGGTAAAAATATTGCACTTGAAATCTAATTAACCTCTTGTGAAAGGAAAAGTACTGCGAATTTAGAAAAATAAAAAAGCTTAAAAACATAAAATAATGTTGATGTTTTAACGCATATAAACAAGTTTTTGGCACTGAAGTGGTGCCCATAAAACGGTTCTTCTTATAGTGTCCTACCATTTAGGGTGTGTATATAATAAGCGCAAAATCTTAAGAAATTACAAGCCTACAAATAAAAAAACTGCACAAATGAAAACAAACTGCCAATCGACTCATAATGCGCGTTCTAAATTAAAGTTAAGGGGCAGTCGTTACCGGCGCCTCGTCCGCAGAGCTTCTGTTACGCCTTTTTGTACGCTCTCGATTACTGGCGATAATGTATCGATACGCATCTGCAAGGAATGTGTACTCAAAGGGTGTTTCAAAAATCACAGAAATACTGTTTAATTCAGCCGTACGATTTCCTGTTTAGCCGTAGGCACATTCTGCTGTATAATTTCCGGGTAAGTTACATTGATTATTTACGGCAATAGATGTGGACTTTAATGCAGGGGGTTCTAATCACGCCACGGGTTTGAGCCTCGTCGCGTCATCCTTAACAATCTATTCAAGTAGCTCTCCTCGAAACATAATAATTCTGGATTAATACTTTTTAACACCTTTGATCACATCATTACTTAGTAACTAATTAGTAGGTAATATGTAGTGGTTAATGACTAATCACCCGCTGTAAAAATCGTCTGAATGATAAAATCTTCCACATGCACCAATTGCGCGCCAATATAATTCAATAAACGTACCATATTTATTAGAAATAGTAATATGGTACCAATGAAAATGCCAAAGAAGTACATGTTGGCTTTAAGCATCTTCTTCAGTAGCTGGAAGTGCTATTTCGAACTCAAAGAAAAAGAAGGGTTGAGGAGTCTTGAACTGAATCTTGTCTAACCTCAATGTTTAGACTAAAGTCATTTGCTCTGAAGAAACGAGTGTAAATATTCTATTTGGATATAATAAATTATGAGCGCGAAAAGACCCGTCAATTCTTCTTTGAATTTGATTCAAGAACGTTTAAATAAATATATTTCTGTGTATCTATAGGTATTTGATTTATGTTGGTTTTTATCACGATGACATCCCATTCTAACAATATATTATCAACAACACCCTGTATTCAAGGCATGAATGCGTCGAGGATAAAATAAGCCAAGCACGTCAAAAAGACGTAGTGGCCGCGTCAATCACTCCAGACCTTCAGAGAGCAAAAAAATTAACCACTGCCAATTATTGGTACGCTTACCTCTAATGGGTTTTGCTTGTACACTGATTAGGAGTATAATGTTTCTGATAATGTTGTGATTTTCAACAATTGAGACAAGTATAAGAAGACGTATTAAGTCGCAGACAATTGTAGTAGGGATATATTCGGCAGTAGGGTTTCCCGCGTAAAATATATATGCATGTAATATAATACAAATTTAATTTTTATCACCAATTAACTATTACTTGTGTATAAATTTAAGCTTAATATTGTTTAAGGCAAAGCACGTATTAATACACTAATAATAATTAATTCAGAAACACGGTGTCAACTGTAGTAGGGATATTTCCGTCATTAGAGTTTCCCACGTAAAATATATAAGGTGGATATTAATTCATCAACATTACTGCGGGGGATGGTGTAGAATCGATAACGGAATGTGTTCCACTCGTGTTTAATTTTCACATACACAAAAAATCTGTAAGTATTGTTGACGAATTAATATCCACCTTATATATGATTATAATACCAATTTTTATTTTTGCAATAATGGATGCTCCTTGTAGTTAGGGATTTATATAAATATTTTTTACAACACTGGATCACGAAAAAGTAGATTGTGTTTTGAAGCAATGCGAGCTGGCCGAGCGGTTGTACTCGTAGCTATGGATTGCCGTGATGCAAGTCCATGATTCAATCCCCACAACCAGCCTTAGCTCCACCGAATGGTGGAAGTGCGAAATTTGCGAATGCTCGCCGGTTTAGCTACCACCCACTAGTAGAAAATATGTCGCCAAGGACCCAAAGTGTGTTTACAGCAGCACTCTTTTAGAGCCAGTAAAATTACAGGCACATATGAGACTATGATCTGAGACTTAACAACTGTATGTATCAGGGTGATGGGCGCAGTCCATCACTTGCTTATACACTTCATCACTAGCTACAAAATATATATATGTTATAGGCAGAGGTAACCGCTTAACATCAGGTGGGCCTCGTTACTTGTTCCGCCACAATCCAATAAAAAAATGGTGGGAATGAAGCGCCACATGAACAACACACAGCAATGAAAATTACCAAGGAAGCATGGTGTAAGACAGGTTATAAAACTGGCGCCAAATGGTTTACTATGGTATTATCTTTCATCTTGTTAAAAAATACATATCGCATCGCCCTCACACAGGAAGAATAAGGATAGAAAGATGACCTTATAGCGTATAAAAAAATCTGCTTCAATAAAATGATATTGAATCTTAAATGCTATTATTTCCGGAGCCTGTCCGATTCCTCAAATCAAACATGCCTTGAATTAAAATCGATTCAAGAGAGGAAATCACGAATTACGTAGACAATCGCATCGAATCGATTCTTAACATCCTTTACGCATTATCGAATGAATTTACTTAAGTTCAAAGTTAATTGCTTTGATTGTAACGTTCTGTGTCGAGAAATATATCAACAGTGTAGATAGATCAAATAAATTACTAACACGCATTATTGTTATTGTTTTAGATGGAATTTGCTGTAACAGGAATTAACAAGAGTTATTGGCACTAATATGAGTTTTAAAACTGTCGCGGTCATTCATACTATATTATAATTATTATTAGAACCGGGATATTTACCGTGTTTTTGATTGTTTATAAGCTCTTGATATTTTGGCACTGTTGCTAGCACCGTGATCACGAGTAAACTGAAGTCTATATGAAGTCTACAGCCTACCCTCTTTCTTGTACGATTTTTCGGCAAGGCGATGCTATTGTTGTCACTGTTACTCGCACTGCAAAACTAACGATATCAGATCGTTAATTATTTGTAACACTTCTTCGGTTCTTACATAGGTTTACCACTATATCATATCGAGAGTTAATAAATAATCAATAACACAGTAAAAATACCGGTTCTAATAATAACTATGGACACTAAGTTGCATGATGAGAATATTAATTTGATTTAATCTTGTTACAACAAATAATTCTCAATAAATGGACGGCCAAGAATCTCAAGTGGATTACAACAAATGATTTCATAATTGGCCTGTTTTGAGGATATTGTTAACCGTAGATCTAATAATTGATGGAAATTGTATGAGCAATTCACAATATTATCTTTGATGTTCAGAAAAGTAGGATATGATGGTGGATATCTTCATCAATACTGCCCTTATGAAATTTTTCTGCATAAAATTGTCTCATAAAATATTTCTCATAAGATTTTTTTACCTGTAGATGAGTCGTATGCCCTCCATATTTACTAGACGAATGCAGGGTGATTACCTGAGTCACTACCAGTCTAGCACTTCCGAGCGTCCCGTCCGTTGAATACATCGCCGTTAATCGTGTTTTTTAGGAATAATCTGTGGACTATATGCCTCCCTTGTGTCTTTAGACTCTGCACCAATTATACAGGCACTACTCTATGTATTTCAACTCTCTGGTATATACATTAATTTATTACATACATTATTATTTATTAACTTATATCGAATTCACGTGAATTAAGAATCTACAACTAATCATTTGTATTTTCAGTCACCATAGTTTTGCTCTATTATACTACAAACTATACAAGTTAAGTTTTTCGAGTGTGTTTTGGTGTGATTAATGTACGTGGAAAAGCAAAAATTTCCAAGAAAGATATTTTTTAAATGCACCCTTGCAGGACCTTAAAATCAATTACCTAAGAATAGATTAAAACCTGTTGACTTTACAAGTACATACAGAGTGTTATTACATCGGGCGATAGTTTAGGAAGTAATTCCAAATAGCAATGGGAAAGTCTTATTTTATACCTATTTTAGTATTTTGGACACGATATTATGAGTCGTTCATTACCTAGTACCAATAATTAAAGAAAACTTCTTAAAGAATCCAATTTTCATCACCAACCGCAGTGCTTTGCCTTAAAAAATATAAGTCTTAAATCTATACTTACAAGTAATCATGAATTTAGAAACACGGTGTCTAAGTAACTGTTTCTGTGGTCTATTTAGAAAGTATAATAATAGGTTCTAGTTGTAAGGGTTGTCAGTCTCCACCCGTCTTATGCCACTGAAGGACGTTTTGACAGACAGAAAATTTTAATTGCATATTAGTGACTTACATAATAGTAACGATTGTGTTTATATAAATTATAGTGGTCAGAGCCGATTTTGAGAAACTTTAGCTCGATGTTTTAGATATTAATTGTTTTTAATTATGGTTTAATAGAGAAACTATAATTATCGAAAACCACAAGGTATTAAAGAGTTATATTAGTATGTACAACCAAACTTCTTCTTATATCAAAGATTCCGTTATTTAAATTTGAATCACATATAGAGACCTCTTTGATAAAATTATATTAATTTATTTTATTTTTCTTTCTTCTTGCCTTAAGCGTTTGTGAAAGTGCACTAGTTATGGAAAATAGTACAAAGCATGAAATTTATCACTTATTGTCATCACGAAGTTTTAGTTAAAAATTTCATCATTTTGCAGCTTGGCCTGACTACCCGTATTTCGACAGTAATATTATCAGAAGTAGCTTGATATATTAAGTTAAATAGATCTTGACTCCTTGGCTCTTATTAATAAAATAATAAGAACTATTACAAAATTACAAATTTACGAGAGATAAAATTATAGTCATGTGCGGGATTCGAACCCGCGTCCAGCAAAATTGGTCTTGTTTGTAGTACAACGCAAGTTGAACTATAGGTGTCGCTCCATCCCGATACGATGGTTGAAGAACGAGAGCAAGAATTACAGTTATGAGTCATTGTGTCATGTTAGCTCAATTAGTTAGAGCATACCCCGGCTAAAGGGGTGGATGGACGCGGGTTCGAATCCTGCACATGACTATAATTTTTTCTCTCGTAAATTTGTAATTTTGTAATGTAATTCGCCTAGTAGGCGTTATTGCAAACTTAACAATATTACAAATAATAAGAACTATATTCAACACTACAGCTACAATGAAATAAACGAAATTTGAAACAATTGAAACTTATATATTAATTATCATAAAATCTACTCAAAATTAGCACCATAGGTGGCGCTCTAATCAAAAACAATATGAAATCATAATAGTCATCAAGCAAATTGAGACCAATCAAAGATCATAGGAAATCTATAACATTATGATATCTATCAGCCTACGCAGTCATAAAAGACCATTTATTGCACCCGATTCTTCAGTTTTAACCGACAAGCACCGCCATAGCAAATCACACAATGAGAAAGGATCATTTTGACTAATAGCATCACATGTACCGACCAACTGGATTCTCAATAAACCATTTCATCAATTAAAACCGTACAGTGACGCGTGAAGGGGCTCTCAATAAAATTTGTTTTTTAATTATACTTTATTAGACGAAATCATTGTTTTTTCTGTTTCGCCGTTTGCGGCAACCCTTAGTCTTGGAACCCTTCATCGGTCTGTCAGTCCATCGGCCCTATTGACAATTTTACAAGGTCAATAATCATTATTGACTGATCGTATAATTAACTAGTTTTGAGGAAGGTTTTAGTGTCGCACAATAATATTAACGACCTATTGAAATGTTTAGGCAAATTGGTTCCTTTTTTGCTGATTAACTATATGACGTCAATTATAATATTGAATCAGAATCGAACTATAAATTCAGAATATGAAACTAAAATTGAGCATGTTCGAGAAGATTTGAAACGAGTGATAGTTGGGACGTATAAAATTTACTAAATTACAAGTAACATTGTTGCATTGATGCCTGTTAAGCTAATAATGGCCCGTGGGGTGCCTGGCTAGAATGTCACCCAATGTGGATGAGTGAAAATCGTACAGTACTTTTATAGATAACCGAATGACTTCTATCACTAAATAAATAGTTTAAAAAATGGGACCGATTTCCAACACTAAAACATTTGAAATAACTTGTTGAAGTTTGTACCATGCTGATTCAAACACTCCGAGGTTCGAGTTATTTCATGCTTTTTAATGTTGTTTTAATGTTTTAGGGAGGACATAGATGCTGGCTACCGCCTGTGCGGTCGTCCAGCTCCACCGGGTTTTGGGCGAGGGCCTGGCCCTACAATAGCCCGGGAGGGAGAAGTGCCGAAGGCACTTCTCCCGAGACGGGCGTAGAAGGCGAAAAGCGCCTTCTACCTCCGTCTCCTGCGGACGCCGAAAACGTACCGCTATTATAGGAGGGGTTGACAGCGAGCTCAAGGGCACCACTGTGGTTCGGACCTCGGCTTGTCTCACTGTCGAGAGACATGGGGGGGATCGGAGCAAAATGCCTCTGTGCAACTGCAGTGTTGCACAATTGGGCCCTACTGAATAAAACTCTTTGACTATTTGGAGAGCAATTTATCGTGACCTTGTTTTTGCCTCGAGCTCGCCGGCGAGCTCGGTGTTTGATTGTGTGACCTCTAATTACCTCACACCTGGGGATTTTACCTCGACGACTTGCGGATAACGCTAAAGCTGCCAATGTAATGACTGCGATGGGGTCATCCGGGTCGTCTAATACCTGCCGTGGTCGGCGACGGGGGGGTTTGAAAAATGGGATAGAAGAGGCGGTCGAGTAGTTCGATGCCTGGACAACCAATGGGTTCGAGTGGTGGGGCGCTCGATCAAAGTATCGGCGAGCGCAGTCCTTATTGAACTGCGCTAAAGAGGGAAGGTTTAGGTCGCAGTGCAACTCGGTGTTCCGGACATACCACGGAGCGCCGGTTGCACTACGAAGAAAACGATTTTGAATGACTTGAAGCTTATGGAGATGGGCCTCACTAGCATGACTAAACACTACTGATGCGTAAGTCATGATGGGGCGGATGCAGGCAGTGTAAAGTGTCTTCTTATTACTAAGAGACATTTTACTCTCTTTGCGAATCAGGGGACCAAGGCGACCCATTACAAAGGCCGCTCTGTTTCGGACGGTTGTTATATGATCGCTAAAGGTGAGATTCCGATCAAGGGTGACTCCGAGATATTTTGTTTTACTAACCCAGGGGATGGGTTGGTCAAACAAAGTTAAAGGTTGCGGGTAACGGGGGCGAGTCTTCTCAGTAAAGTACATAGCTGCACTTTTAACTGGGTTGACCGCGATGCGCCATTTACGGAACCAGTCACCGATCTCGGTGATGGCCCGTTGGAGGGCGAAAATGGACTTTCTGCTGATACGCCACCCAGTGGTATAAATAGCGGTATCATCCGCGTATTGGGCCAATAGGACGTCTGGCTGAGAGCGTGGGATGTCGCTGGTATACAGCGCGAAGAGAATGGGTGATAGCACGGAGCCCTGCGGGACTCCGGCTCTGACTGGGTGGGGGGAGGAGAGGGTGCCTTCCACGCGATAGCGAAAGCTTCTGGCTTTAAGGAAGTCTTGTAGGATGAGCACAAGACGTTCTGGCACGCCAAGTTGGTATAGCTTGTAAATCAAGCCATTGTGCCAGACTTTGTCAAAAGCTTTCGCCACGTCGAGGAAGACTGCTAGCGTGGTCTGGGGTTTGGGGTACTTGTTAAAGCCCTCAATGATGTGCTCCGTGAGGCGGTGCACCTGTTGGACGCATGAGTGTCCGGGTCTGAAACCAAACTGCTCATCTGGGATAAGGTGGTGTTCCTTAGCATGGGACTGGAGGCGGTTTGCAAGTAACCGCTCGTAAAGTTTGCCTAAGGCACTGAGGAGGCTGATTGGGCGGTAACTGGTGGGGTCAGATGAGCTTTTGCCTGGTTTGTGAATGCCAATGACAGTTGCACATTTCCAGGTGTCTGGGAATAAGCAGTGGCTCATAGCAGCATTGAAGATGCTGACTAGGAGATGGATGAGAGGAGGAGAGAGGGTTTTAAGAACCCTGTTGGAGATGCCATCGGCACCGGGGGATTTGCGCGGTCGGAGGGCCTTGATCAGTCTCGCCACCTCAGCGTAAGTCGCTAAGGTGGCAGGTGGGAGTTCAGAGGTGACCACAGAGCTTTTACGTTCGACTTCAGCATCCACCGAATCGAGGTGAGCTTGGTCAACGTGATCTACGTTAGGGGAACACTGAGCCTCTAGGCTATCAGCTAGGCACTCAGCTTTGTCTTCGTCAAAGAACGCTGGGACTAGTGGGACTGGTCTGTATAAGGGAGGCATGTCGTTATGGTTACTACCTTTCATACTTCGCGCCAAGTTCCAATAAGCATGGTGGCTTGGCACGAGGTTTGAAAGTTTATCGCCCCATTGTTGATCACGCAACTCAGACATGCGACTTTGAACCATGCGTTCAAAGTGGCGTTTCTTAGTTTTGTTCTCTTTACTGGGGTAAGAGTCGTAATGTCGGGTCACTGCTTTACTCTCCGTCACCAATCGTCTCACATCCGCTGGAATGACAAGGCGCCGGTCGTCCGGCACTATGACCTCCTTTGTAGATGCACCTACTACGGTGGAGAGGTGATTGGTGAACGAATCGATCGCAAGGGTTACGTCATCTTTTGTCAGGATGTCGTCAGGGATCTTGTCTAGGTCCGGTGAACTGATAGCCTTTAGGGCATCGCCTACTTGCTTCCAGTTCACTATCGTCTTAGTGGGGCGGGGGAGGTCAGTCGTTGGGTCGGGACCTAGTCGCAGTATAATGGGTCGGTGGTCAGAGTGAAGCTCGTGAACCACTTCTATGGAGCGTAACCGGAGTGTTACGCCTCTGAATAGTGCCATGTCAAGCAAGTCAGATCGGTGGTCTTCCATATAAGGGTAGTGAGTGGGCTCAGTGGGCGCAATTATGTCAAAGTTAAGTTCTGCGATTAGGTTTTCAAGTGCAATACCTCTGGGATTGTTGACGTTACAATTCCATAGGATGTGCTTACTGTTGAAGTCGCCAATCAGAATGACGGCGCTTCCTAATGAGAATAGGGCTTCTAAGTCAGCTCGGACGATCGGCTTTTTGCAAGCTTGGTAACAGGATGCTATGACTATAGGTTGATGACCAGTCATAGCTAGGAGGCAACAAGATGCTTCCATATTAACAAGAGTTGGGGTAGGTAGGGGAATGCAGTGCAGGGACCTTTTGTAATAGATAAGAGTGCCTCCCCCACGGGAGTTCACTCTATCATCACGTACCGTTTGCTTTTTAATGTTATTGAAGTTTCTATTTATATATATTTTTTTCACGCTTTTCAGTCGCTTGCAAGATCATTCACTCGCCTAAAATGCTGTTCACTATCGACAAGAGTTGCAATCACCATTAAATCATCCAGGTAAACAAATGTAATATAAAATAAGAAGTACTCAACCTATTTTGATGAAATTTAAATGGAACTTGGGTGTATACTCTACCCATAAAAAATACCCAGTATAACCAGTTTGTAAAAGGCGGAGTAACCGAGAAACAAAAATATAAAAAAAAATTCATAGAAATCTGTAAATCACATTCACAAATGTTTAGTCTACAAAATGTCTCACCTCAAGTGGGATTTGAAACCACGTCACCCTAATTTACACAGCGGGTTCCTTATCCACTGAGCTGCTCCTAAAATTTGATTTTCGCTTAGCATACGACTGTGACTGTGCGTGTAATCATATTAAGAAATAATTTGTACCTACATTTTGAAGTGATCATACCCAAAGAAAACGATTTTTCCCAAAATTTTTGAAAGCCCAAAAGTTAATGACAATCTGGCAAACTATTTGTAGGACCTAGACAGTATGTAAAATTTCAGTGCACCTGAACATTTTGCATTTAAAATATCATGAAACTGCGTTTGTATAGAAAGAGTGTACGCTTTACAGATATTAATAGAATATTTTGAAGCAACGATGGGTCAGTGGCATTGGTTATGGACAGCCGCGCAGCAGGCCTATGGTTCGAACCCCACCGCGGGCTTGAGCTTCATCGCATGGTGGAAGGGAATTTTGCGAATGCCCGCCTTGCTAGCGACCCCCCTAAAGTAGAAAATCTGTTGGCAATCACCCATCGGTGTGTTCCTTGAGACTTAACAACTGTCGTAAGGTGACGGACGCAGCGCAATTCGTGACTTGTGACGAAATGCATCTGTTATAGGCAGAGGTTAGCCCGCTTAACATCAAGTGGGCCTCGAGCTTGTTCCGTCACAATAATGTAAAAAAGATTAATAATGCAATGGTTACGACAAATACTATGTTTGATCTGAGAGAACAATTCCATATCTTTCTCGTGATCGACAAAAATTCACATCTCTCAAATTTCGCTTCATCAAGTTTCGTATCGATATAGTAAATCGTATCAATACCTACACATTTTAATTCTAACTATTATATAGCAGCCATATAATACATGCCAATGACTTATAGGTTTTCTAAATGCTTTTATTGTAGTAGCTGTAGTGTTGTATATAGTTCGTAGTATTTTGTTAATAAAGGCATACCGGCGGCGGTAAAAAAAATACAGTACATACCTGAAACATTGTTTCCGCACCTATTTAAAAAAGCTCACTTTTATATGAATACTAGCTTTCCAGCCGCGGCTCGGCGTGGGTCAGTTACCGCGCAAAAATGTTAACCTCTTATGGATAAAAACTATACTATGTCCTTCCCAGCATCTCAAACTATTCCCATTCCAAATTTCATCCAAATCGTTTCAGTAGTTTTGACGTGAAAGCAAGACAGACAGATAGTTAATAAACAATTTTAAACGGTTTAAATCGCGTATATTTTTCATTATTTTATCCCGACGTTTCAAGAAAACACTTTGCAGTGATCGTGGTCAGGGGGTGACTAATTGGTTTTATTTGTCACATGAGTTATTAAGAAATTATTTGGTTTACCGTTAGAAATTTTCGTTCCCTATTCACGCAGTATTCGCTCACAGTGTCCAGAGGTCTTGCAGATTTGTGTCGGCCATGGGATTTAATTAATTTGATAACAGGATCCTAAGCAGGTGATACTTGCCAACCATCATCTCTATTGAAATTTGGGTACTTTTTGATTTCAATAGCCTCGCGTAACATTCTTGGCATAAAACGGGTCTCTCTAGCGAGGTTTTGTGGCTTGTGAATAAACCGAATGTAGTGGTTGGGTTTATCTTGGGCATGTTCACAAAGTTGTTCAATTACTATGTGTAACAATCGCGAAAACCTAAGACAACATTAGATAGACAGGGCTACTTTTGCAGTTATAATATTAGTACGGATTATTACTGATAAAAAAATTCGCTTACTCAATTAAAATATTGCATAGTTCTGTTTCGCTCACTCGCATGCGAAACGAGGTCTCTCCGTCCTACTCCCTCAGTCTGGCATTCTTCAAAGACCATCACATCACTTCATCTTAAGAGAGACCGTAAAGAAATACAAGATACCAATTCTACCTGGTAATGACAACTGAATCATATCTCAAAGCCATTAATTTTTGGCTCCAAGGTGGTCAAAGATAAGTGAGTTTGGACATGTAGTATTTATGCGGTGTCGAGATGCCACCTTCGTATCTAAATCACCAACACCATTGGAAGCATTTGGGTCTATCTAACTAAATTAACACATATATCTGACCCGGTGATAAGTTGGTAAAATAACGGTAGGTTTTTTTTACTCGTGGTCAAGATTTTTTAAAATTTAAGACTTTATCAAGATACGATTGATATATACATGAATAAATTCAGGAGTTACTTTGCGGAAATCAATATTTTATAGTAATTTATTTTTGAAAAATATTTTAAAATATATAAAATATATCTAGTGACAATTCCGTCTAATTTACCTTTTAGCCGACATGACGTCACAAAGTTACAGCCAAGCCGGAATTTTCAACGCGTTTTGCTTCTACACGAAGTATCCTCACATATATATCATAATATATCAGGCAGGAGGTCTTGACTCTTTGAGCGCAAGATGGAGAAAATTCTCGAATGTTCTATTTTTTTTTATTGCTTATAGGTAAGCCTTTGCCACAATCTCACATGATGGTAAGTGATGATGTGGTCGAAGGTGTTAACAGGCTTAACCTAGAATTACTGGCTCTCAAAGACAGCTGCCGGAACACACCGTTAGGTGCTTGGCGACAGATTTTCTACTTGAGGGTGGTCGCTAGCCAGGCGAGCATTTGCACAATGCCCTACCACCATGCGATGAAGCTCAAGCCCGCGGCGGGATTCGAACCATAGACCTGCTGCGCGGCAGTTCATAGCCAAAGCCACTAAGCTATCACTGCTTCAAAATATTTTATTTAAATATATTTTGTTTGTTGTTACTATTATTAGTGTCTAGGAATATAAATTTATAGATTAAGACTAATTCTACACAGCACTTTCCAATCAATTTGAGTTTTATTATAGCTTTTATTTAAAAGCTATGACAAAATTTCAGGTATTTACCAAGACTTCAATCACAATTAAATTTTGCTTACATGTCCTTGGGTATAAAATATGTTATTAAATTTTGTCAGTTTTTTTGTAAAAATATACATTATGAAGTATTGTTTTCACATCATGAGATAAAAAAATATTTAAACATATAACTGTCACATTACACTGCAATCTTCAAGACGCCTGCCAAACGTGGGGATTATGGCAAACCCATATGTGAGAGGCCTTTGTTCAATGGTGGTCATTATGGGTGTAGATGTGTGATGTGATGTATTTTTATATGGCGTAATTTTATATACATTTGATATGAAATTAAGCGCTCAAGTACAAGAATATAAAGAATTTGACACCGAGTACAAATCAAGCTAAAAATATATTAATGTAAACTACAAATTAATTACAAGAGCGGTTGACAAATTAATTTTGTTAATCAATGCTTGCGCGGGCGCAATGCATCACGCGGACAGCGTACGCGCAGATAACATTAGTGTGATATATGCCTTACCCAAAACTGGGACATTATACATTGACGTGTCAGTAAAGCATATTACCTCAGAACGGCTTACGTAGCGCTTTTGTTTCTTATTAACTTCTGTCAAATTCCGGCTGAGTACATAAGGAAATCCTTATAAGGCGAAGGCGGCTATGGTAAATAAAGTGTTGAATAAGCATGCCTCTCTACTCATGTTGACGTCAATAAATTTTTGCAGAATGTTGTTAACTTTGAAATAGCTCAAAAAACTTTCATATTTTTCTTGTGTTATTTTAAAGTTAACCAGTACAAATTTCATAACCATAACGTACTGGTATGGCCTTATTTATTTTATTTATGATATCAACAGCAGCAGATTGAGACGCCCATCGTTGATGAAACCTAAAGTCTACCTCATCAGGGGTTTGCCATAATCTCACCGCTTGGCAAGCGTCTTTTTGATCTAATAAAATTTCATAACCATAACGTACTGGTATGGCCTTATTTATTCTATTTATGATATCAACAGCAGCAGATTGAGACGCCCATCGTTGATGAAACCTAAAGTCTACATCATCAGGGGTTTGCCATAATCTCACCGCTTGGCAAGCGTCTTTTTGATCTAATAAAATATTAACGGTATTATTAAAGTAACAATACGGTTTTACTTACTTAGATAAACCAGGTTAGGTATCTACTCTAATTCGTCGAAGTTTCGAACTTCGGGTCCGAAAAAAAGCATCCGCAGAACAAGTGTTGGCTTACTATTGTTAGATTTGTTCGTAGTTTAGTAATAAAAACGATTTGAAACGTAAAATACGCATTATTAGGGATAACTCAAATACTACAGATCTCACTCAAATTTAAATGGGACTACATGATATTATTCATATGTAAAAAAAAACATCAGAATCGGTACACTCTGTAAATAGTTATGGTAACACTTAATAAAAAAATACAATAAAAGAACTTTCCTTTTTTGAACTCGGTTAATAGTAAAAAATAGCGGAGACTACGCACAAAAAATATGTTGTTTTTAAACGTTTTTTGTTTTTGTTCATAGTATCTTAATAAGTAACACAGTAGTAAAATCAGAAATTAATTTCCTTGAAGCTAGTACTAGACTAGATACGTAGGTTGTCCATATATCAACGTTTTATAGGTAATAATTTGCATGTATTTGTCTGTGTAGATGAATAACATATTTTTTAAATTGGATTCGTATAATTTGTACATTTTACAAATATGAAATTATAATTTATTCGTTTGTAAGCAGTCAAAGTCGAATTCTAAATATGTAGAAAGAACACAAATACTACTGAAGATATTTAATGACGTTAATAATCCCATAGATCAGACGAAATCATTTTTTTCTTTAAATATTAGTAAAAAAAACGATAGTTTTATAACAATATATAATAATAATGACTTTGTGAAACGTTATCATGGTACATCATCAAGCAACACAAATCATGTCAACTCTTGAGCGCATAAGCACTTGAAACTTTCAGGTGATGATTTACACATCGTATTATTTTAATAATTATAATTCATATTCATAAAATAAAATATTGAAGATTTTTGCCTGGTGAATGTTGTTTTTTTTTCAATGTCTTCCTGCCACAGAATTTATGATCCAAATTTAAACAATAGACTCACCTGTTAACTACTAGTCAGTACTAATATTATAAATGTGAAAGTAACTCTGTCTGTCTGTCTGTCTGTCTGTCTGTCTGTTACGCTTTCACGCCAAAACTACTGGACCGATTTGAATGAAATTCGGTATGGAGATAGTTTGAGACCCGGGAAAAAACATAGGATAGTTTTTATCCGACTGCGCAAAAAGAGGTTAATGTTTTCGCGCGATAACCGACATACGCGCGGGCGGAGCCGCGCCCGGAAAGCTAGTTCTCAATAAAAGGACGGCGAAGAATCTCAAGTGGATTATTATAAATGATTTCATAATTGGCCTGTTTTGAGGATATTGTATATATTAGGATACTAGTATCCTAATGCATGGAGATATAATACTGTTACTAAACTGTATTGTGATTAGTGTAATATATGACTAACCGAAGCCAAGGTGTCGAAAAGACCCGAACTTAATTCCATGCGGTTAACGCACTTTTGCAACGTTGACAAATGTCGAGGTTTGGAAAAACAAAGGCTGGTATTTTTTGTATTTTTGTATTCTTGCTCACTTCTCTGGTGTATTTTATGCTATTAAAACATTTCGAACTTATTGGTCCCATAAAAAAGGTATAACCACGGAATTGATGCTTGTAATCCATTTTTGGCACTGACGTGGATGCCGCTGGTTTCACGGTTGTACAAAACTGCATAAGTATTTGTAAAATTTGATTTAAGTCTACTATAATCTATAGGGATTTGTGTATTACGAATTGAGCGAATAAAAAATTCGTAAATATGTCAAAACATTATGAATGAATTGATTGTGTACATTTTCAATTTCATAAAGAAATCTTCATAGAAAAGACATCAACGCGCGTCTGTAGGGACAATATTTTAAATGTTTGTTTCGCCATAAGTTATCTGGTAAGTTTTCCGTAAAAATTAAGTACAAATTTTTGTATTAGTTACAACCAACTGAGAAGCAGGTGTATTTATTTAAACTGTTATAGACTGAACCTAAAAAAATTTGTAAATAAAAATATAAAATAAAATTAAAAGTAAATAATCTGCGCCGTGTAAGCTTGTGCTTCTGCCAATATCAAATACAGTGCTCTAAGATTTACTAAACGGTACTGCATTGAGTTGGACAGTAATTTTATTGTTATGTAAGTAGTCGATGTGGTGTAAGCCACTTAGCCACTGTTAGAACTAAAAACAAAACGCCACCCTGTAAAATATAATATATTATCTTATATTGGATATCACGACCGTGATACAATTATTTTATACTTTCCTATATATTAAAAAAAACTATCTTATGTACGCAAAATAGATCAATATATGCATAGCAACTTTTAAGTTTAACTATTGAACAAGTAGTACCCATCCCAAAATTTACCTAACTAGGAATCTTATCACTTATAATGCAACTGCGTAATGAATGACATTGTGTTGAAGTTACGACGGTTCCAAAGTGTATTGAGTTCTAAAACATTAAGTCATTCAAACCACAACTATAATAATGTAGATCATTTATTTCAAATTCAGGTTTCAAAAACTTAACAAGCTAAATTATCATAAGCTTATTCAATTTGCCTCAAGTTTCCCATACAAAGGCTTCCATAAATATGCAGCTTTATTCAAACACGAGACCCGAGGCGTTGCGCACTGTGTAATCATCTTGGTTGTTATCTAACAAGATGACTGATCGCTTATTGTCCGCCAGCTACTGGTCTTACCTGTCTCGGGAACCACAAAAAACATCCTAAGTACGATTACAACCCAGTCGAAAATTGTTCTTAGTATTCTAAATCTACAGATCAAAATTGAACGTGGAACGTTATGCAGATATTTAAAAAGGTAAATGGATATCGTATGGAGTGGCTACCGGTCTTACGAGTCTGATAACGGAATCAAACAAAATTGTACTTTATAGTTCTGAATAGAAGGCAGTATTTAGTATTAGTGGAAATAGAATCGATTAGCAGTTTTATTCAAATCACGTCAAAAGCTGAAGAAATCTTGTTTGAGGCATCACACACGCGATGATAATTGAAACCCTACATTAGGCTTTGTGGCATTGTTCTCAAATGTGCATGCAGCTGTCGCATCAGATATAAACTGTTTAAAAAAGGAAATTGATGTAATATTTTTAGTTTTGATACTTTTTCCAACATTTTAGGATATAAGTTAGCGATAGTCGTATCTTATATACAGTTTTGTACTCACAGATACAACAAAGCCGACATCCACTCACTGTTGGGTGTCACTATTTATTTGTGAGTTTGTTATTATTCCTGACTGTATTAATTTTCGCTTGTGATCGAGTTTATGCGGTGGAGATGACTACCAATTTATATTAGTGAACTGAATACTAAGCAAACTGTTTCATTATCATATACTTATCACTCTTATAATATCGCGGGGTAGTTTTTTGTTTCAACGTTTCCGCAATCTGGCGTGCATAGACTTTGATGTCGTATTCACGTGGTCTTTCTTAGCTACAAAGTTTTAAAATTAATAGACAAGAAGATTTTTTTGCAATATATACTTATTCTTCCCCCACGTACCTACGTGAGGTCGGCGCCACACAAAGAATTTAGTCGCAATGTGTCAAAACTGCGAACCTTCTGAAATAACTTATTGATCAATTTTCACAAGGTACAACTGAGACAAAGTTAACTAAAATGCATTTTAAACATCAGTATAGGTATATAATGCAAAACATGCGCGACTATATCTGTAATAATAATATTTATTTGCAAGTACCAAGATCAGTCTGCACATTTATTTTAATAACATCAACGGAGTCGATCGTTCGATTCCCGAATGGGTTTGATTTGCCGGGAAATTATTATAATCTGTCGCCGAAACAATGGTAGGCGGGTCGGACTGAGCTGGGGGTGCGTCCGTGCCGTCCACAGCGCATAATAGTGATGTCCAGCACTACTAAATTTAGTTTTAGTTTTCCGAACAGTAATTTGTTATATTATAAGAAACAGTAACCGTAAAGTACTGAAATGTACCCACCTATCTCATTAAACATAATTTTCATCACACTTGCACGTAAACAGTATCTAAACATACAGGTTAATTTGGCCGTAATGCCCCATATAAAACCCTCGAGCTTTCTTTTTGTCATGAAACCCAAGGTCAGTAAGTTTTTTTTATTTATAGCACAGCACTCGGCTATGCAAATTCAAGCAAGGAGTTTACACGCAATTGAAAAATTGTCTTAAAATGTTATATAAACAGGAATATCATTGCAATCTCACTACATGTTACTTAAACACTCAACTAATGTCCTAATGTCCTTAATAATCGATTTCATTGTTTTTTTTGTATCAAAACGTCGTTTTTTTTACACTCCGTCATGGCTTTATACCTACGTAAGTATTTGCCCTTAACGGTTCTGAACGAAACATTTGTATAATCTGTGGGGTGGACAAAAAGCCGCTTCAAAGAAGTTCACGTATTTCGTAATAATAGTTGTGCTGAATTGTGTATTAATGCTATAATTCATAATTACTTACTAGCAAATGTGATGAAAAATATTGTATATTTTAGGGGCGGTACGAGAATTTCGATCCTCGACGCAGAAAGCCGTCTGTCTTCGACTTCAGACTTCTACTAGAGCCTCGATCGTAATTCCTTACTTACAGCCCTTAGTATACAATGTACTATTTACTATTAACTTAGCCTACTCCAAAATTTGATAACACGATCGGTTTGTCGTAAACTAAAGTACCTAGTTAGAACACTACCCAAGAAATTAAGACTGGTACCTACACATTTCCAGGTATGTATATCGTTTTGTATTGACTGTCATGAAATTATACTCAGTTCAGGGCACTCTACATATGTCTTCTTGCAATCATTGCAATTTGGTCTTTTAAATATTTATATAATATATGTATAATATGTCGCATATACTAGTTTCCATACAATTTATTTTGAAAAGCAGTTGTTTTTCTCCAACTAATATAATTTTCAGTACAAAAAAGTTCATGGGCGTGTATAAGGTCTATGTTTAGCATTTAATTTCGCTAAAGCTCAACTGATCGTAAAAGCTAGGTAATAGATTTTAATCTTAAAAAACATTATACAAGACAACTTATCCCAAATGACTAAGATGTTCCCAAGCCATACTTAATGTAATTCCGCGCGGACAAAATCTCTCAGAAGGTGTATCAAAAGAAATAGTTACACATCATTCAATTCCTTAAGTCAAAAGCAAGGCCAGTAAAAATAATTGAAAATTGTAGCTTTCTGCGTTCGTCTTTAAATTTTTTTCAATTTTATTTAAATTGCCAAGTAATTGACATAACTGCTGAGTTAGGGATTTTTATAATCCGGCAACCGGCCAAAAAACAAACATCTACAGCACTGTATGAAACATACCTCTGTACATTACAGTACGACAATGTCGGTGCATCTCACAGAATAATGATGAGCAGTCCATGCATGTAATGTTACAAGCAACACAAACATTGCTGCGGCTTGTCATTAATTTTGATGGAATTGCTTTTACAGTTTCGAATGCTATTGTGTGGCGCCGGTGATTTTTGTATCGATGCACAAAGCTATACCTAGCATACGAGTAAATATCTGAAATAAACTCAGGGCCTGTTTCAGAATGTTCGAGTAAGTGCCGGTTATACTACCCAGAACATGTTTATTAAATAAAACACTATCTTTGCGTTTCACAGTCATTGATTTAGCCCATTCATCGGTTAAAGCTTGAAACGCGCTGTATGTTAACTGTCATTTTTATCATTCAGTTATTTTATGTCTTGGTTAACAACCCAAAACTTTATTAGGTCTTCGACTTTGAACTTCTACTAGAGCCTTGATCGTAATTCCTTACTTACCGCCCTTAATATACAATGTACCTACTATTTACTTTTGACTTAGCCTACTCCAAAATTTGATAAAACGATCGGTTTGTTGTAAACTAAAGTACCTAGTTAGAACACTACCGAAGAAAATAAGGCT
Source organism: Plagodis dolabraria (assembly GCA_963854805.1). Taxonomy (NCBI): domain Eukaryota; kingdom Metazoa; phylum Arthropoda; class Insecta; order Lepidoptera; family Geometridae; genus Plagodis; species Plagodis dolabraria. The sequence continues at coordinate 19,180,722 of OY978457.1, read as the reverse complement.
GGTACGAATTTCCAGGTATGTACATCCTTTGGTATTGACTGCCATGAAATTATACTCAGTTCTGTAAAGCTGTATCGAAAGAAATAGTTACGTATGATTCAATTCCTTAAGTCAATAGCAAGGCCAGTAACAATAATTGAAAATTGTAGCTTTCTGCGTTCGTCTTTAAATCTCTTTAAATTGTATTTAAATTGCCAGTAATTGCCAAAACTGCTAAGTTAGGGATTTCTATAATACGGCAACCGGCTGTCATTTTTGTCATTCAGTTATTTTATGTCTTGGTTAGCAACCCAAAACTTTATTAGGACATTCTGAAACGGACCCTTAAGGACATATACCCGCCAGCCAAAGCGTGAACTTTTATATAAACTCAACTTGTTTTTAAAAAAAAACTCGCATGTAAATATAGTGTATTATTAGACCTATCGTTTCTAGCTTAAATCTTGTTTCTTTTGGACTAATATTTTTTTTTTAATATATAGTATATATAGTATATATATATAGCGTTTAGTATATATAGCATGCGTTTTTAGGAGTTTGAGTCAGTTATTCGTAGCTCCAGATTTATTTAAAAAGTATAGTACACATGTATAAATAACTTCCCAATATACAAAGTTCATTATATTCCCCATGTTTGTAGTGCAATAGAAATATTAAAAACATGCTTATTTTTCTTGAAAGAGATGCTTAAAGTTGGGTCTTTCTTTTATCTAAAATTACGAGTTTTTGAGCTAGTGTAATTTCAAAACTGTATAATTTAATGAAAATCTGATGCACCACAAACTTAGATATTAGGGTAGTGATTACGTAGGTAAAAAATCATTGATTTTTATTCGCTGTTATTAAAATGAGATTGGAGCTGCGTTTTGTATGGGGGCGTTCGTCTAAAATATACCCTTAATGTCTTTATGCACTATGGTAACTAAGGAGAGATTCCTTACATAACTATGGCCTTATTTTGGGTGTAGACATTTTGCGAATGGTGTGGTTCCGGCAGCAGTCGTTGATAGCCAGTTTTTTAGGATAAGCCTATCTATCATCTATCACCATATCATCACTTGCCATCAAATAAGATTGTGATCAAAGGCTAGCCTAATAAAAAATAAAACTAAGTAAAATATAGCAATCCAAATATTACCTTAAATTTCATAAATAAAATCCGGGTGATATAGATCATCCATAGCGATTTTATCATAAAAGCGAATGCTTTCCTTCAAATCCTCCCACTTGTACTTTTATTTTTGTCTAAACTATGAAATCTAATATAATCATTTTATTCATCTCAGTTTACAACCCCAATTACATTTAACTTAATTGCCATATTTTTCTTTGTTTTTGCAGTATATTAATTACTTATATAAAACACTCAAGAGTATATATCACGATTTCAGCCGAACAAAAGAAAACTTTAAACAAAACCACGGAACAAACATCAAGAACAAACATTCGTTTCCTGCTCAAGGAGTTTGAGGAAATACGTTTTGAAAACAAAATACACATTTATATATAGGTATACATACATTGAAATAAATCATCTAATAGCTAGCTGGTCCAAAGGCTTCGTTCCTGCGTTATATCTTAGCTTAGTAACTAGCAGTAGAACTCATTGTGAACGCGATTATTTTTTATACATTACTACTGAGCTCTTCCGTGTTTCCGAGGGCACGTTAAGGCGTCGGTCCCGGTTGTTGTCTTAGGATGGCAGTCGTTAAAATATGTTGGTAGGGCATTTTGCTAATGCCCGCCTGGCTAGCTACCACCCTCAAGTAATCTGTCGGCAAGCACCTAACGGTGTTCCGGCAGCAGTCCTTGAGAGCCAGTGAAATTACTACTTTTTACTTGTGGGTGGTCGCTAGCCAGGCGGGCAATCACAAAATGCCCTTCCACCATGCTGTGAAGCTCAAGCCCGCGGTGGCATTCGAACCATGGACCTGCTGCGCGGCAGTCCATAGCCAATGACACTGAGCCATCACTGCTTCATGGTAAAAATATCTCTAAGCATATCTTTGTATTATAAATACTTACCTATATTTTGTTACTCCTAACTTAAGGGATGCTAATTAACTTTGACAAGTATCAATCAAGCCAATTCGTTGACATAATGTGAAAAAAATTACCTACTCCCTACATCTGCTGTATTTCTTTGTGATGGGATTCATAGATTTTTTTTAAATAAGATTTATGGATCTTATACCAACTAAAAAAATATTATTGCACAACTTGACATAATAGTTTGTAATGAATATTGATATCCTGTACCCACTAAGCCACCGCCTAAAACATTATCAAGCTGTACATAAAAAAATGATTAATGATTTTCGGAATTTCCTGAACATTTAGTCATGCTTCATCAATACTTTGAGATTAAAGATAACGCATTGAGTCATGGACCCAAAGGCCTCTTTATAGTCTTTACTATCAAATGCCTATTTTTTTAGTTCTCATAGATAACTCACAATCACGTTAGTGGTACTGTCAACACTCTACAGCTATGTTCATATAATCGTTATCTTCTTTTTGCGCCTCCACTCATGTGGGATCGGTACCATAACAGCCATTCTTAGCAACATAAGGTGCACATAATTTTACTGTAACGTACAGTTCTAAGGGCCAGTCTGAAGGCTACCCTTCTTGGAAATGTTCGGAAGTACGCAAATTTTCATATAATAGGCGTTTAGATGGTAAAAAGCCCTGTTTTGCACCATAAGCGCAGAATTTCATGCTGTTCATTTGGATCATTTTTCCCTTAACTTTATTAATTAACGACATCGTTAAGAAGGATAAAGAGCATACATACATTATATTCTTAAACTAGACACTGACGGCACTATATATCTTAATTCATTGGATAAGTAAGTATCAATGATTAGTTTTAAATATATTTGAAACGCTCGTAGCGAAGTTTGCTTAGCCATTCTGAACCGATCAGCAAAGTTAAACAACGTACGCCGCGGTCATTAGTTGGATGGGTGACCGCTGGTGACATTACTAATGAGCGCTTCCGTGCTTCGGAGGGCACGTTAAGCCGTCGGTCCCGGTTGTTGTCTTAGGATCGCAGTCGTTATAGCATGGTGGTAGGGCATCTTGCGAATGCCCACCTGGCTAGCTATCACCCTCAAGTATAAAATCTGTCCCTAAGACCTAAAGGTATGTTCCGGCAGCAGTCCTTGAGAGCCAGTAATTCTAGGTTAGCCTGAACAACATCTTCGCCACATCATCACTTACCATCAGGTGAGATAGTGGTCAAATGATAAACTATCAGGCATATAAATATATTTGGATGAACCGACTAGCTTAAGTGTCTGTCTTTTCAGCGTCACACAATGTTATGAATAGTTGTTCCAGAATATCCTAAAATTATTTTATCTTTTTATATACATACAACACACCAAATTGTCTGTAAGTAAGATTAAAATGTATTAAAATGTTCGACGACATACTTTCATGAGAATTACAATGACGAAAAATCATTTCTTTTCGAAGATCACTCAACCTTAAAGATAGATTATATATAATGCAAATTTTCCATGTGAACTTTCACCTCATTCCTCAATCTCATCCCTGGACTTCAAACAAACTCACATCGTATATGTAATGGCAGACTGCAAATGAAATGACATTAGACATTTAACGTACAAGGCTATATATTTTAAGGCCGGCCTTATGGGACCCTATGTTGCCTGTCGCCGCAGCCGCTACGGGTTTGACGAAGATTGCGCTTGCCATCGTAGAGATGGAAAACTTGATATCGATATTTTAGTGAACCTTGTATAATATCTGTCACTATAAAATATGAACTTGATCTGAAATACTCGTGTTTCACTAACAATCAATTATTTTATACAAATAGCCATATCATCAGAACAGGGTTTGCCATAATCCCCACGCTCGATAGGCGTCTTGGGGATCGTAGTGGCGCCGTACTAGTAGGTATTCCACCACCCCATATCTTCATTTGGGCGTCGATAAAGGAAAAATACCAGAAAGTGGGCAGCAGCGCCTTCTGAAAAACTTCTATCTTGCACTGCGATCCCCAAAACACCTGCCAAGCGTGGCGATTCTGCCAACCTCCTCTTAATCGGGGAAGCCCTCTTTTCAACGCTAAAAGTTTCTTGATTCGAATCGTGTTGTAAGTCTATTTTCTATACTTTTAGGTATAAATCATAGTGAAGTAGCAAATCTTTAAAGTTAAGTGGAGTTCGAAAAGTAATAGACCTCTCGCCATGTAATTCTAATGAAAGTTTGTCGTCGAAAATTTCAATTCATATAAATCTACTAACAGACAATTTGGTATACAACATACATATATAACAAATATCTATTCATTACATCGTGTAAGTTTCTGATCAATAATCACGCTAAGTAATCAAAATAGTAATCAAAAATCACGCTACCATAAAACGAGGATAGTTCCTTATTAAATGTGAAATGCTAGCAGCGTAAATAAATAATGATTATATAATCATATGTAATATAAATGCAAGATGTAAATAAATAATGATTATATAATCATTATTTATTTACGCATCAAAAACAACTGTAACACTTCATAACTCATATGAGTTATGAAGTGTTACAGTTGTTTTTGATGAAAAGACAGATACTATAGCTAGACTTATAATCCCAACACGAGTTAGAAACTGTCCTCGGACAGGATTGAGATGCCCATGGTGACAATACTAGCGTCGACTGAGACATAGATGACAACGGCGTTTTATCTATTAATATAGTAGTATTAGCAAAGAAAGTAGTATGAACAAAAATATAAATATAATTTATAGAAAAGTAGATTAGTTTCATTAATACATATTATATATGTTTAAAGCTCTAAAAGATCCTTGTTAGGTAAGAAGCCACTTGATGACTCCCTAAATGGATCTTACTACTAATGCTTCGAACGTAAGCATGACAGCCACCTTAGGCAGTACAGGCAATACAGGTTAAAACTATTTGTATAAAAAATCTGTTCCTTAAAGGGTCATATGTATGTTAAAGAAAGGCATTTTTCGCAGGCTATTATAAAGCAATCTTAATAATTAATTCAGGGACCAAAATATATGTTATGCTTATTGTTAAATATTCAATGCACTTTTTCATAATTCCTCTTAATAATTTGAAATACTCGTATTGAACTATAAAGGTAATTTTAAGTTTCATGCACTATACCAAAGTAACTTGAACTGTCCACAAGGTACTATAATGAACGAGTATATACAAGGCATTTGAAATTATCGACTTTGTCTTATCTCTACCCGATCGCCCGCCGCCTACACAGGTCGCGGCCACGCGTGCCGCCACCGCCGCGCCGCCCCGCATTCGTGACACGATGCGGGATCTCTCGATATCTTTCGCAACACTAGCCTGCATTACAACCTTTGGGCATGCATCTCTAACAGATGACCTTTATGTTTAATAAAATTTAGTATCTTTAGCGTCCTCGATTTCATCCCACGTTTTGACTATACCTAGTATACGCAGAACAGTGATATTACGAGTAGTATTTTTGGGATGCAGAGCGAGCGTGGAACTAACAGATAACAGTCTGTATTTTACATAATGACTTGCGGGAAAAGTTTTGACAAGAGCTGATGCGCTTTTGCTTTCGCCACTCTAGATATACTTTACAAATAAAATTGCTCTAGTTACAAAACTATAGCCTAGTTTCATAAAAAAACTATACTTAGTATTCGATTTACGCCAATATTCTTAAATCTGTATATCAGATATTTCAAAATTTTTTATTCATTTGCAATGATGGTTACGCTTGTTTGATTAATACCTTCCTATAAATGGCAGTATTAATGACAGGCGTCTACAAATTGAAATTTCAAAGCAACATGAATGAGACGCCGAGTTAGGGACATAACACAAAGATTACACAAAATCAGTGGTAACATTGTCCAAACATTCTTCGTTAACTTTATGGCTTTAAAACCCACAGTTTTACAAAACAAATGCAGTGCACATCAACCGTATCGGGTACAAAAGAAAGTCCACATTCAAGAGCATCCACTCGATCAAAACGCACGTGTTAACAATTACAAAACTCGTTGTTTAACAAATCATCTATCTTAACAATTAAAAACCGTCACGGATGTTCTAAACGTATAACGGACAGATTTCAAATTATAGTTTGGACACGGTGTTTTCGCACCCACACATTTCCGTGTTAAACTGCCTTAATGATCTGATATTATATTACAATACTGCGCTAGACAACAGTCAATGGACACGTTTAATTGGATACAGAATGGACGACACAGTACTTAATGTACGCAGTGTTAAAAATTGGTATATTTTGGAAAGCAGATCTACACAATACAGACTCGTGGAGATCACATACTATGCGATCTTTTCTGCCTTATATCTTCAGAATGTAGAATGAGCGTCCTCACACAGTATTTCTAAACATCTACGAAATGGGTTTTTTCAAACGGCGAGTCAACAAAGTCACTGAAAGGTTGGAGAAAAGGTTGAAGGAAGATATCCATAGGCGTGATCGCATTCAGCCAGGCAAATCGTTTGCATGTTTGGCAAAAAACATGAAATAATTATTTTTTATTGGATATAATTTTGCTTGATCAATCTTAAACCCGACGATCATTTAAAAGTTAAGTAAAATAATAAACTTGTCGTCCGAAATCAAAAGCTTCTCGATATCAGATTTCATGGCAGAATTCACATAACGTGGGTGTAAATGTGGGTATCGTGCTAATGAGAAGACACAAATCACTAGACCACTCTTGGATTATTCTTAATCCACAATTTATGGGAGCGACCCCAGAAATGGCCTCCATCCTCCTCTGTAGCCATTCCTATCCTGGCCTTTCAAAACACTCTCTCACTCTGTTCATGACTGATCATACCTCATCATCCCCTGGATTGTCTGCCATAACGTATAACGTGTGGTGTTTAAAGTCTGCTGCTCCAGAAACTTCTATCACCTTACATAATTGATTAGATCACAGTCTTCACTTTCAATGTTACAAGTTTCCGATAAAAGATCGAGTCAACTGCGGTTCTTGAATGACTTAAGCTTCAAAGTCACGGTACCTGCAATTACTAAATAGACTAGCAGACATCACAGACTCCACATCACAGAGACTCGTAGCAACCTCTTAAATTGGTGGATAACGCTGAGACGAACCCTTAATGTTGTGAGGTCAAGATTTGTTTGCTCAAGAGTGTTTCCAAAACTCTTTAAACAGCTTTGTGACAATTTAGCAGAAATCACTAAAACTGAACTTCTTTTCCAAATGACAAACACCTATAATTCAAACATTTTTCTTTTCGAGGTGACATTTTATTCACAGTTAAATTTTGAATGAGATTTCATTTTATAGCGACTTTACTTTTGTATAAACTTATTCATAGCTGCAAATCAAATGGCATAAAATCTTCTATATATTTTATTTAAAGATATGGTGCCAGATTTGTAAAGCTACATAAGATTATTTCCTCTTAATACCATGACTTCTTCGGATTAGTATAATTCCTGCATATTTTCATTTGTGTGATAAATTATTAATTCAAATTTCAAATAAACCCTTCAGCTTAGACGAAAATTTAAGTAACAAACAATGATGAAACGTGCCGTAATCTGGCTTATTACAAAATTCAACAATTGCCAGCATGCTGGGCTCGCTGCCAACTCGTAGTGGGCTGAAATATTTGGACTGTCTATGAATCTGCAATAAGTTGTCTAAATGCTTTTATTGTAGTAGCTGTAGTATTGTATATAGTTCGTAGTGTTTTTTTAATAAAGGCATACCGCCGATATAAAAAAATTACATGTGTGGTTTTAAACATTGAGCTTAGTAGCATCAATAGACCAGAATTTTACGCGATTACCACCCTCTAGAGTCTAGAGTCATAAATGTACATATAATATGATGACACACATGAGTAAAAATCTTAGGAACAAAAACAAGGTAATCGAGGCACAGCTATTTAAAATGCGCATGGCACACATAGTCCCATAACACGAAAAGCGGGCAAGCACTAAAGTGTTAAAAGAATAGTCCAATTTGTTCATATCTTAGTCACTGCTTTACATAATGATGGACACGCCATGTGGACATAAATAATAGTTTTTCTGCGATCAAAGTGGGTGTTGTTTGCTTTAAAGCCAATTTAGAAGTGTTGGCTTTTGATGAACTGGGTGTGTGTAATATTTATTACGTTAAATTGTCTTCGATTGTTGAGAAAAGTTGGAGGAAAATAGCTTGAAGGTATTACAGAAATCCATTTTATGCAATCAAGCTTGTGTTTTTGATCATTATTGTCAACAATATGTAATGTGTATATATTCGTATAGGAATACGGATATGGTTGATCTCTTTATAGATAAATAGAAGCTACGAATAATGAATACGAATCTTATTTATGCATATTATTTTGTAGATGTGAATTAAATTATTATTTTTAATAAAGTTTAAAATTATTTTATATATTAATTAAGTAGCATTAATCTTAATTTTAAATATATACGTAAGCGAAAGATTTGTTCTGGTCAAACCGTAGTAACAGGGTTTGAAACTTATTCCGGACAAGCTGTTATATTTGATAAATATACATACATACACAAAATCACGCCTCTTTCCCGTAAGGGTTGGTAGAGACCACAGATTTCAACTAGTTCCAGTTGATCCTTACATATATTGATAAGTGATAATATGTTATTATTTATTTAAGGCTTTTGGCAAATTGTGTAGGTGTGCCGACTGTCAAGGATACTGACCATAGCTTCGTTCACGTAGTTGACCATTTGATATGTAGTTGTGAAGTTTTTCATTCGTTATAATTAACTAAATTAACTAAATCAGTACTAATATTATAAATGCGAAAGTAACTCTGTCTGTCTGTCTGTCTGTCTGTCTGTCTGTCTGTTACGCTTTCACGCCAAAACTACTGGACCGATTTGAATGAAATTTAGTATGGAGATAGTTTGAGACCCGGGAAAAAACATAGGATAGTTTTTATCCGACTGTGCAAAAAGAGGTTAATGTTTTCGCGCGATAACCGACATACGCGCGGGCGGAGCCGCGCCCGGAAAGCTAGTAATATATAAAATAGATAATGAATAAAGGATTGAGAATAAAAAATAGTGCAATTCATATACCTGAATTATTTTTATATAATGTACTAGTAAAGTTTTATTATCGTACAGCAGATAAACCTATTCTTTGTACAAACTTTTAATTTAGCATCTATTTTAAAACAGCTAAAGCATGGTTCAAAATATTGCGATAAACTTATCGGACACATGTCGTTTGTTGTAATTGTTTATAGGTTAGCTTTTTATCATTGTCTCACCTGGGGATGATGCGCTCGAAGATTTTGATCAACCTAACCGAAAACTACTGGTTCTCAAATACTGCTACCGAAAAACACACAGACAGACATACGGATTTTCTTGATGTTGGTATAGACAGACATTCGCAAAATGGTCTACCACCATGCAAATGCTTTTGAAAATACTGAACTAAAAATCTAGATGACTGATTCTTCGCAGCAAAATAAATCTCTATTTCTTCTTTGTAGGCTTCGATTGTTCGAAGACTTTTTCATATTTCACAAACGTTAGACATAACGGCTGATTTACTCCTCAGTCTTCTGTATAATTAGGCGAAGCGTATGAATGTGCCATATGGTGCCAAATGTTTTCCAAAAACCCGCTTGTTAGGGAGGCTGAAGGTGAAGAACAAAGTCAGTTCAACCAGTGAATCTTGCCAGTGATAAGTTGTGGCACTTGGATAGATTTATGGCGTGGTCGTTAACTGTGACCTGTTCAGACTAATCCTCCTCAACTCTCAACAACGGCAATAAGCAAGCTATGATGAACCGTTTACCTATGGGGAAGATTTAATAAACTATCTCTAGTGGCATCACATTACACCGAAAGTCGTAGAGTTGGTACTCCCACGAAATATACTGACGAGATCGTAAGAGTCGCAGGTAGCTGATGGATACAAGTTGCCTATAGCCGTTCATTGCGGCGTTCTAAGTGGAAACATTTGTTCAAGCTGATGATCATAATGATTATGAAACTAAAAATATTAATAGTTCATAAGATCTAAAAATATCACTGAAACGCTGTCAGCATCATTTACGGCAATCTTCACACGGTATAATTTGATTCCAATAAACCCAAACATGGTAAAGATACATTATTCCGTTACGAAGTTGCACAGCCCACCGAAAGAAACAGTCCAATTATATTATTGTACTTTTAGTTTATTAGTCTTACACAAGAAATTAAAACCTTGTTACTTTTCATCCCATACACAGGAGAACCCAATAGAGAAAGAAAGAAAGAACTTTAGTTATAAAATTCAAAAGTAACTTCGATAAAGTTAGTTCCTTTGATTGATGTAGAGAATTAGGCCGCATCTCCATTGTGACTCAAAAATATCGCTTGAAAGTCAATTTCATGGTATTTTACGAAACACCGCAACCGCAGTGTGTGTTATGACGTGTTGTGATCTCATGACAAACGGGCGACCGCATCACTCATCACACGACGTGGAAGTAGGAAAGGGGCTTTATACGGTTGGGTAATCGGGTCAAAGTCCAATCAAATGTAAACAGGTAAGTGTGGACTTACCTTATGAATTTTGATGATACTTTTCTATATTTCCTACTAGGGAACTGACCTTTCATACGTATTTTTTTCGATAGCAGCAAATTTATTGGCCTAAGAAAGTAATTAGTAGCACACAAAGCTTGGAGCTATTTCCCAATTTAGGGTAATGTGCTCGGTAAGGTTGGAGCTCGCCGAGTCTATCTTGACCGACTGTAGCAGTAGTAAGTGATCCGATCAACTACCTATTTACTTACTTTAATTTTATTAATGCCTGATAGGCTTGCCTTTGACCACCTGATAATAAGTGATGATGTGGTTGAAGGCTAACCTAGAATTACTGGCTCTCAAAGACAGCTGCCGGGAAGCACCGCGATGTTCACGCATTTAAAACCATAAGAAATGGTTTTAAATGCGTTAACATATTTTTTTCAATATATTAAGAATATTTTTTTATAAAAACTCGAATTCAAAATTAATACACGCATTATTAGCCATCACTCAGATCTCACTCAAATTCAAATGGGACCACATTATAAGCAACAGTTTTCGTGTAAAGTAAAGAGTTACGTGTTATAAAGTCGAATTGGGAACTTCTTACAGTTTTGAAATCAATAAAAAATCAAAGTAAAGTTAATATTGAAAAATGAAGCGGTGCCTTATGCTACTCAATCAACAAAAAACTTATTAATATATTATTTAAATCAGAGCTGCAACCTAAGGTCTGAACTCTGAACCAAATTTCAATACACAAATAAAATACATACAGACAAATTAATTAAAACATTATAAACTTATGTAGCCATACTTCACTGATTCGTAAAATTATCAATGAATTTGTAATCAACAAGAGTCACATTCATAAACTCAATGATTCTAACCACAAATTGTGAATGAAACGTTCTGATTCAGTCCTTGGCTCGAACTAATGGCGGTTTTGCACGCGAACCATTCGAGAAGAATAAATATTATGATCTGTCAACACGTTTAGTTATGCTGATTGTTTATGGGACTTATTTACCTATGTTTTATGTTTTATTGACTCTAGTTGGAAAAGGGACATTTCGGCATTTATTCAAATAATTCACATCATTTTTTGGCTATGGACTGCCGCGCAGCAGGTCCATGGTTCGAATCCCGCCGCGGGCTTGAGCTCCACCGCATGGTGGAAGGGCATTTTTGCGAATGCCCTTCCACCATGCCCAGCCTGGCTAGCGACCACCCTCAAGTTGAAAATCTGTCGCCAAGCCCCTAACGGTGTGTTGCGGCAGCTGTCCTTGAGAGCCATTCATTCTAGGTTAAGCCTGTTAACACCTTCGACCACATCATCACTTACCATCACGTGAGATTGTGGTCAAAGGCTTAACAAACAGCGATAAAAAAAAAAAAAAATTTAGAATTTAAAGCACGTGGGGTGTGCCTGTGGTGTGCCGGGCTTCAATGTCATCCCCCATCTCTTCCCATGGGTGCCGTAAGAGGCAACTAAGTCCTGAAACTGACTAAGCAATTGAAATAAATAAGGCTTAAATACCTGAAGGTGGGCAGCAGCGCCATCTGAAGAATCACCATCTTATACTGCGCTCCCCAAGACGCCTACCAAGAGTGGGGATTATGTCAAAACCCACCTTGACGGGGAGGCTGTGTTCAGGAGTGAAGCATCCGGCTGATACAGTAATTAGTACAACAACAACAAAATTTACAAATCTAGAAAGAAATAAAGAAAAATTCTTTATTTGTGACACAAACAAACAATGAGTCAAATCTACATTTTAGAGAACATAATATCGAATTGTCTATATAAAATGAATTATTGGCCTTAGAATTTATATATACTTACTATTTACTATTTATAGTAAAAGATATATTCAAATAATGTATCTTATTGTTACTAAACAATAATATTTGTATGTGTAGGTATACTGATTAAAATGAGAGAAAGTTTTTGTATACGTATTTTGTCGATGTACCAAATAAGAATAGTTTCGACATAATCTTGTCACTATACTTATTTCTTTTTTGATGATAGTTCAATAACAAAACTACTTTGAACCCCATTTGACCCCATTGGGGGTTGAATTCACAAATTTGTATATCTTTATTTTATTCAGTCCATTTCTGTAACAGTTTCAAATTAGGAATTTTAAAAACACCTGTTTGTAGCATTAAATGTATTACCAAGTTTTGCACTTTTTAAACACTGTGAGTGCTAGCCGGTATATTTAGTTACCGGTATAATTATGGAGTTAGAATTTCAAATGAAGATCATAAAAGTAATACAATTGCAGCGCACAGTTTCAGCTCGAAAGAGTATGGTTCCGGTGGTGGCCGAATGAAATACGCATCCGGTGCGAATTGGAAGAAGCGGTTTCGATTTCAAACGGAACTAAAAATATTGTGCTCCAATAATTAAGATAATATTCTCACAGAAATAAAACAATAACGCCCCGGATCAGTCACTAGTAGAAAAACAATAGTTTCATTGACTCAAAAACATAACTAGTGTTAAATATCTGTGGTTTCTCCATGAAACAATTAGAGACAATTAAAAAATAATACAAAGGCGTGCCGAGGATCCGTTAAAAGATTTTTCGAAACGAAAGATGTTGAAATTAACGGTGTTAATGTTCTAGAACAATCAATGGAAAGATTGGGGCTGTATAAATAGTTTGTCTATGAAATTGGTCAGTTTATATGGATAATTGGAACCATGGAGATTTGTTGGTAAATATTTTTTTAATAATCGTTTACATAGCACTTTGAATCGTTCAGAATTTTATGAGTATTGATCATGAGTTCGGGTTCATGAGTTAAAAGATAACATTTTAACTCTTGATATGATAAATACTTACTACACTTATATAAAAGTTACTACCTGACCACTTTAAGTGTTAAGAATTGCTTTGAAATCTCGAAGTTCTGATTTTATTGATATTGTGCTTTCCCACAAATGAGTTATCTCTGCTAGTCTGGACTCTGCTCAGTACAAAGTGCTAAGCTCTTCCCCTATTGCATTGGACAAAAGTATGTTTCGCAAAACGTGTGTTTTGACACCTTTGCGTACTCCATGGGTGAGTACACGGGAAACAATATGATGCTGATGTTAATGTAGTTTTAACAAATTATATTTATATCAAAAAATAAATAAGATTAGCTATTATATAATAATTGGTAAGAAAAACCTAAACGAAAACAACGCGACCAAAACACGCGTGTGATTATATGATATAACAACAATCTAAAGAGTATCAATAAATGAAAAGAAATTATACGATATCACGTTTATTAGTGACAAAGGTGCTGTAGAAAATAATTCAAGAAAATGTGAGATGATTTTAACAGTAAAACTGATTATTAGAAGAAAAGATAGCAAACTTATTCAAGTAAATAATGTGTTACTCGTACCTATGATATCTAAATAGTTCACCGCTAATAATCTTCTCTTAAATTCAAAGAAGTTTAAATGATTAAAGTTTACTTTACCAAATATTGCTAATGTTGAACAGAACATTAAGTTTGGCCTAGATAAACTCTCTATAGATGATGCGACAGTCTTTCTGGCAGTCAAAGGATTCTTTACAATGAGGTCCTCGTATGCATGATCTATCTGGAAATCTTCCAGTTCTGCTGCTTATAAAGTTCGTAAGATAAGACAGTAAACGGACGTAGCTTCGGCTAGTATAGTTTATATCGCGTACTTCCACAGTATTATGTCGTATGGTGTATTGCTGTGGGGAGCTGCTGCTGAAATAGGACAGATATTTAGTTACAAAAGCGTGCAATTATGAAAGCCATAGCTAAGCCATATATGAAATGGATCCTAGAGAATCTTTGAGGGATCCGTTTTAAAGAAGTCTCGGTTCTGTTGAAATTATTATTTCAACAGAACCGAGACTGTGTATGTCTAAAAACATAATGTATGTTTGTAAAATGTAATATAATATTGTCTGAATTTATACACACATAAAAATTTGCACGTCTTGCAGATTAAATACATTGTATCTTAACCATTAATATAAGATCTTATGTGACATGTATTTTAGCAAATAAATTACTTGATTTGATTTGACAAAAATTGGGTAAATTTAAATTAAACAGTGACATTCATGACAATAACAATAGCTATAAAATCAAAATAGCGGCTCCAGATTTTATACTATTAAAGATAAATAAAAGGGAGTTGTGTACGGTTTAATAACAAAGTTCCCAAATATTTTACAAGAGAAAAATAATATGATTAAGAAATCCTACAAACTATAGTTTTTGAAAAATGCTTGAATAATTTGCCCTCTGTTTTATTATATAATTTGTAACAAATTTTATATATTGTAACAAATTGTATATATTGTCAACAGACATTTTAAAAAAATGGCCTCGATATTAAAATTCAATATTAAAATTTGTAAAAACATTCATAAGAACCTAGTAGAAAAAAATATAATGTAAAGTAAAGAGTAAATTTAATAAATGTTTTGACTGTGACTTTGAATCACTTTGAGGTAATTTTATACTTTGACCAAAAAGTAATATTTTTTATGGCGTATGCTAGTCAAAAAAGAAAAACGATTGGAATGTGCTAAAGTTTTAAAATGTATTCGTAAACATACGTGATTGCACTTTGAGTTCGATGCTGCTCCAGTATTTATATTACCAACCCAATTCCTCATCATAGTTCTAGGTCACAGTCTATAGACCATTTATACTAAGTATACTCAGAACAAGACAACTTATTAATTGTTTATGTTACACTGTATTCTGCCATAAAGTATAAATCACCAGTTGTAAATAATCAGGAATCCACGCGCACATATAGCACAACAATCGCTAAATATTGTATTCCTAAAACTGTTAGACACGAAATGGCAATCCTAATTTTGGTTTCATATTTGATCGATCAACAAAGTTCAATGGAAGATTTTTATTGATTACAATCATCATCATCAGCCGTGTTTTTTTATGCGATTGTGACGGAACAAGCACGAGGCTCACCTGATGTTAAGCGGATTAACCTCTGCCTATACCAGATGCATTTCGTCATGTCATTAATTGCACTGCGCACGTCACATTGAGACATACAGTTGTTAAGTCTCATGTGCCTGTATTTTTTTTGGCTTTCAAGGACTGCTGCCTGAACACACTGTTATGGATATGCATTCTTAGTAGCTATAATCTGCCGTAGCCCCTAATAAATCAATAATATGTTTTTTGTTTCATGCTTTTCGAAATCACATTGTTTTTATATTGTCAATAGGTTCGCCGTTGACGACATTCTACTCTGGGTTGGTACGTAAAGACGTTGTCAAAAGTTTTAAAATTACACTGACAATTTAATGACAACTTCTGGTACACACAGTTAGGTCTTAGGCTTAGGATACCATAGTTGGTAGGTCTCTTTAACTAGAGACCAACTTGGTGGGTACTACTGCAGTATTAGATATTCTGCCTCGAAGCAATAGTGTGGAAACACTGCTGTGCTTGAGCATGAAAGGGCATTTCAGCAAGTGAAATTAATGTGCGAACGAGACATAGGAACTACTCTTGGAATGACGAGCACAGTGGATTGTCAAACAGGATAAGAGCGGTGACACTGCAACTGTAATAGACAGGCGTGACACTTACGATTATGCGGGAAACTTGAGTCCTTGGCGACAAGTTTTCTACTTACTTGACAGTTATACTATCTTAACCCGCTGGAAGTTATCTTTTTCAATCCGAAAAAAATACTGTTTACGCTTAACATGAGTCATTGTGGAAAATCTGGGGAAGCAGAACAACCGACAGTGATATGTCTCCCTTAAATAATATTAACAAATATTTTAAATAAACATTAAACTCATAATTTAAAAAAAATACAAAATATATCTTGTGACAATTCCGCCTAATTTTTGCCGACGTGACGTCACAAACATCACGCAGCCAAACCGGAAGAATTTTCGAAGCAATCGCTTTTGCACGAAGCATCCTCAGGAGATCTTGACTCTACGAGCGCACTATCGAGAAAGACAACGAGAAAGCCACGTCGGCTTAACAGGAAAATTAGGCGGAATTGTCACATATATATCTATATTTTTTTAAGTGTTTTATTAAAATATTAATTAAATGTTTTCTTTCAATATTTTTTATTATTAAATATGGAATTTCGCAAAGTAACGCCAGCATCTATTTATTATCAGTTCAATAAAGAAATGAAACAAAGATGGCGCCGCAAATCATTGCATCTCACTTAGACAAAAAAGACAATCTATCGTGGAAGCGAGATATAATGATCACGGGTATAATTCTTAGATAATCATCCTTTTCCTACCCTTACCCACATCTGATAACCTTGACTAGATACCTACAAAAAATAATTGTAATCTATCAATCATTTTAACTATTATTTTCTGTCGTATCCACAAGCCAAAGCTATAAAACATCGATGGAAACTTGATGCGGCTTATTGATTTCCCATAAATCTTCACTTGATTGTTTTAATCTAGAATTCGGGTGACATTATTAACATTATTAGGTGGAACCCCACTGAGTTTGTTATATAAAATGAGAAGTCATCACCGTTATTGATATAATAATGCTATTGATTGTGCTATAAAATGTTATAGTGGGTATGGCCTTCGTTGTTACGTATCTAACTTTAATCCACAGAGCTACATAACATCAATGTATTTAAATATTCTTACATTATTGAGATTTTTAGAAGTTTGAATTAACTATTTTTATCGTATGAAATCGCTCGAACTGAAAAATTTTAGAAATGGTAACGCATTCAAGCTTCGAGCATTCAAGGTCATAATTATAACGTGCTGTGTCTTTTGCAGGTTTTTTACGGATTGTGATGTATCAATACGAGGCCCACTTTATATATACAAAAACACTTTGTAACAAGTGACGAATTGCACTGCGCTCTGATATATACAGTTTTTAAGTCTCATGTGCTTTTTTTTTTACTGGCTTTCAAGGCCTGCTGCCGGAACGCACTTTTAGGTGCTTTGTGACAGATTTTCTACTTGAGGGTTGGTTTTGTTCCTAAGTATGTCTTACAATTGAACTTGATTATAAAATCTGTTTTTTGAATATTTTCAATAACCTTTTTAAATAATTTTGATGGTTTTCAGGTTAAGTTATGGAATCACTGTTGTTTTCAGTAACTGTTCAAAAAAGAATACGAAAATTAGTGTTCGTATTTGAAGCTCGTAAATATGTACCACAATCATGTAGAAAGGTTTCCAAACCAAGCTCCAGACAGTTTTAAGCCTTTACTGTATCAGCCGGATTGTCCACTGCTTAACACAGCCTCCCCCATTTAGGGTAGGTTTCCCATAATCCCCATGCTTAGCAGGCGTCTTGGGGATCGCAGTTTAAGATATATTATATATGCCTCAGAAGGCGCTGCTACTCACTTTCAGGTATTTTACATTTAGCCGCCTTTTACGACACCCACAGGATGTCGATGTCACAATGGAGGATGAAATTTAATTGAAGCCCGGCACCTAACGGGGCAAACCAAGTGAACTATAGCTCGAAAATCGCCACTCCTAGAATAGAACGATAAGTGTAGAAATATAGAAATATCACAATTTCAATCGAGAGGATTGTTTTATGTAGATGCATCCTGGAATCCAGTGCTAAGGAAATGCACCAAGCGTGTTTTACCTTCAATAAAACCTGTGGATGTTCAGTGTTATGTGCCGATACAATATATATTCAAATCAAATGCGGGTAGTTGGAGAAAGTACCCGCCTTCAAGACGTTGACACACGCCTCTTTAGTCTACTTGTTACCACGACCTACGCAACGCACCTTGGTTGAAGCATCGAGGTATATAATATACACGTTTTTAACGCGATTAAGTTCAAATTAAATACTTTTAACTAAATGTTAAAGTCGCGATAGTCTTAAAATTTCTACAAGCTATAACAAGTGCGATAAGTCTGTGTATACTTTATTTGATATTCCCGACACAGACGTAAGTTACCACCTTAAATACATAACAGATTTTTTCTTCAGGTGTACTGTATTGTTCCGGTATATCAATTTAATTTCAAGTTAGACGTGAAATTGGTTTCGTGTAGCAATAAACGAGTCATTTAAATAACGTATATTTATACATATTGAAGGGTTTATCGTGGGTAATAAGTCCTTACCGTTGTCATCGTTACTGATTTCAGATAAATATTATCCAATATCTTTATATTTTTGCTATAAACATAAGTGGACACATCAGTGTATTCTTAACGTCAAGACAGATTCATACTTCAAAGTAACTAGTAATTTTACGAGAATTTTTTCATACCATGAGATTACCAGTAAACAAATTGGGTATTCTACAAGTAATAACCGATTTGTTTAAAAATAGTACAGTTACATATATATAATAAATTATCGCAAGTAAAGGTCATTAAAAATAGCAAGAAACGCCATACGAGGTTTCTTCCAGTAAGCTAGACGCCTAATATTTTTTTTACAATCTGTACTTTTTCATGCCCCGTGGGGTGCCGGGTTAGAATTGCACCTCCCGTGGGTGTCGTAAGAGGCGACTAACAGAAAAATACTGAAAGGTGGGCAGCAGCGCCTTCTAAAGAACTGTCAACTTACACTGCAATCACCAAGATGCCTGCCAAGCGTGGGTATTATGGCAAATACCCCCTTAATAGGGGAGGCTGTGTTCAGCTGTGGACGATCCGGCTGTAAGTAAATGTAAGTAAGTACTTTTTCATGCGAATTGAAGCTGTTTTGTCATCATGGACTAAGGATAGTTCTTCGACAATGTCATCTACTAAAATATTAGTTTCCACTGAATGTATGGCTCGCCTTTCACAATTTGTATCGTGTTTAGTGAAAACACGAAAGACTTTCTCCTCTCCGACCTATTATTATGGTGGAGATATGTTACCAAGGATCGAAGAAGAATCTGCAGTAATGATAATTTGAAGATTTTATGACAAACCAAAGAAGATGTTGTAGGTATTAATTTTCATTAATACTTTGAGTTATCAACAGCGAATTGGTAATGTAGCTCTTTTTATATAGCTTTTGACCACAATCTCTGATGATGGTAAACTGATTTAACTTAAGGTAATGAATAGATTCAGGCGTTACTTTGCGGAAATCCATCAGTACTATCAGTACTTCAGTACTAATATTATAAATGCGAAAGTAACTCTGTCTGTCTGTCTGTCTGTCTGTCTGTCTGTCTGTTACGCTTTCACGCCAAAACTACTGGACCGATTTGAATGAAATTTGGTATGGAGATAGTTTGAGACCCGGGAAAAAACATAGGATAGTTTTTATCCGACTGCTCAAAAAGAGGTTAATGTTTTCGCGCGATAACCGACATACGCGCGGGCGGAGCCGCGCCCGGAAAGCTAGTATTTAATAATAACAAATACTTTTAAAAGTATCTTAAAAAAACATTAAATAATATTTAAATAAAACACTTAAAAAAGCATAAAATTATTTATCTAGTGACAATTCCGCCTAATTTTCCTGTTATCTACGTGACGTCACAAACATCACGCAGCCTAACCGGAAGAATACCCGACTAGTTTCGCTTCTAAACGAAGCATCTTCAGGAGGAGTCCTTGGCTCACCGAGCGCACGATCGAGACTGAATTTTAGATTCAGATTTAACTTAGACTATGAGGAATTACTGTTCTGTAAACAAACACTGATTTTTGGTCGCGCCGTTCGTAGAAAATAAAATAATATATTAATAACACGCATAAAAACATGGCATAAGAAAAAAGTCTTGAACTTATATTGATCTTCTATTACTTCAGTAATGATGGTAACAAACAATAGAGTAATGGACAGGCTGGTTATGACAGACAAGGAGTCATTGTTTGCCCTGGTTTGCATATTTTTTCTTTCACTACAAGTCAATTTCTCTTCGCAGAAAATATGATATTATCTTTCTAGGAAATCCAGCATACAAATAATCAGTATTTTAAAATTGACTGTCGGTGCAAATATTAAGAGTACGTAGTCTCAAATATACTATTTTGTGTATATGTTAATACTTCCCAGGGGGTGCCGGACTACTATAATTGTTCCCCAAATTTTTTCCAGTGAGAGTTACAAGAAGCGAAGAGGGAAAAAATACCAGAAGGTAAGAGTGCCTTCTGAAGAACTTCCATCTTACACTGTGACCCCCAAGACGCCTGAAAAGCGTGGGGATTATAGCGAACCCCACCTAAAGGGGTGGCCTTGATTCACTGGTGTACGTTATGGCTATTAATGATGATGATGCATAGGTACTCTATAACAAACAGTTTTGAAAAGCTTAAGGTTCCACCGACCATAACATACCTTTGAATAGGTCCCCACTTACCATCGTAGGAACACATAAATACTTATAGATTACTAAACTTTTTGGTGAATTCGAATGCTCGCAACACCGAGCACACCGATGTTACTTCCGCGTATTGTGTAGAACAGCACAATAGTGGCGATTTCGCGCCGTGAGCGAATTAGAGATAGGTCGTGTTCGATTGTTTGTTTGGTACATCGATTGCAACGCGGGAAGTCTGGATGGTAGCTTTAGAATTAGTGTGGATAAGTCTTTGCTATTTAAATACATCTAATATTTTATTTTTTATATTCAATTATCTATTAATACAGATCATATAATACATATCAGCAGGTCCGGCCTCGTATGGAGTACTGCTGTCATCTGTGTGCGGGAGCACCTGGATACCAGCTTGGACCTTTAGACTTGGTTCAGCGACGTGCCATCAGAACTGTCGACGATTCCGAGCTCACAAGCGGTTTAGAGCCCTTTAGTCTGAGGAAAGACTTTGCCTCCTTATGTGTGTTCAACCGTCTGTACAACGGAGAGTGTTCTAAAGAATTGTTCGACTTGATGCCCACGTCTAGCTTTCACCATCGCAACTCTCGCCATCGACGGGGAGTCCAACCCCACAAATTGAAACCAGAACGGTTTCGTACTGTGCGGACTCAAAGGAGTTTCCTTCCGCGGACGCTCCGATTGTGGAATGAGCTCCCCGCCGTGGTTTTCCCAATAGAGTACAGCATGGGGTTCTGGAGGTCGTGAAGAGATTTCTTCAGGGTCGGCAACGCGCGAGTGATACCCCTGGTGTTGCAAGCGTCCATAGGCTACGGTAACTGTCGGTTACCATCAGGCGGGCCGTACGCATGTTTGCCACCTTAGTGGTATAAAAAAAAACCTTTTTTATGCAGCAAGTGTGTGCTTAGGCTTGTTCCAATTCTCAGTTTTAAAGCATTGATGGCTGAGCTGGCATAGCTTTGGACTGCCGTGCTTCAGGTCCACGGTTCAATCCCCACTGCCAGCTTGAGCTTCACCACATGGTGGAAGGGCATTATGCGAATGTAGGTACACCTGGCTAGCTACCACCCTCAAGTAAAAAAATCTGTCACCTAACAATGCGTTCCGGCAGCAGTCCTTGGGAGCCAGCAAAATTACAAGTACATGAGATTTTTAACAACTGTATGTCTCAGTGTACCGGGCGCAGAGCAATTCGTCACTTGTGACGAAATGCTACTGTTATAGGCAGAGGTTAGTCCATTTAACATCAGGTGGGCCTCGAGCTAGTTCCGTTACAATGCTCGATTACAGAAAATATACTCCAGCTCTTTTGCAACTGCATTTATCTAACATAGTGAAATAGATATGTACTCGTACTTGTTACGAGTATAACTACAGTTTAAACAATCAGAAAGTCAAGACCATGCTTTTTCTACAACATACTCAACTTTTACTTATTGTTACTGTTTTATCATATTTATTTTTTTAGCTGGGAGAAAATTGTGACCCACTTCCGACGTTATGCCTTATGAAGTGGCTTCTAAAAACGTCTTTTCAGACATAGTAAACTGCTTGATCTGTTTCAGGTGATACTGTGGCCTAAGTACTTACTACGAATTTAAGGTTTAACAGCCGTAAAACACCAAAGAATTGGATTATTTACTGGGGCGGCCACTGAACTGGGTTGTTTGTAGATCCTACTTGAGACAGACTAGAGTTGTCGTCATACATTGGTGGTCCATTATATAAGTACTTACCTGGTTTAAAAAAATGCCTACCGCTCTGAGATTATACTATTGAGAGAATTTTATGTTCTGCATGTTGTGGCTTACAGCTCATTCAATACTCATCATGGTTATGCAGTGTATTACGATATAATATCGCTACTTCTTTACAGTCTTATTTGACTCATAATACTTACTACACCTTGTGTGAAAAAATCATGAATGAGACAGCAAATAACCCTTGGCCAGGACAGGCATTTGCCAATTGCAGGGCTAAAGAAAGTGTCAACACTTCCTTGAAAACTTTGAAATCGCTGTCCTGGGTTTGAATTTGTCACGTCAGTTATTAATACGGTATTTTTTGGAGTGACAGAGTATTTATGCAATATAAATTCTCTGTAGCTGTTCTACGACTAATACTGTCTGCGGTAGAGGACAATAAGCTCGTCTATAACATGGTACCAAAACATATCTGGCGTGGGTGATTAAACATTTTTACCAAATCGGCTTCCAACGTCATTATAGTGGTAAGTACCTTCGGGGATGAACTATATATACATATGTGTGTATATAGTTACAGTGTAGTAATCTATGTACATATATAGAGCAGTTAAAACACTTTATCTGCTAAAGTTTAGCAGATCCGTTAGCTTCTAACGAGTCAGGAACTGCATAAAATCTGTCGTGACGTCCAAAAACCGTCGCAAGAGTCTCCCATCTATGTCGTGGGAACCTCCTGAGCCATACTATAAAAATGTTGCTTTCTCGCCGAACTGGGCTACCGTTGCCCTGAGATAACATCTCAGATGACCGATAATCCTCGCAAAACTATACCCTCAATAGTTAGTCCTTATGCCCAAGATATAGAACTCAAATTGTTGTAGCTGAAGATGTCTACTCTTGCCTGATTTCTGACTCACGGAGCCTTTGCGGTACTAAACACGGATGTGGATGTAAACGTTGGTGATAGCTATAAATGAGTTTTGAGGGTGATTCAAAATTGTGATGTATTTTTAGACCTTTTACAGGTTTTATGTAGGTTATAGTAACATACATCAGAGTTATTCAAGTCTTGATACACCAGGCTGTATTTTTTTATAGGATTGTGAATTCATGAGGCCCACGTGATGTTTAGTGGGAACCTCTGCGTATAACAGATACATTTCATCACAAGTGACGAGTTACACTGCGCCCTTCACCCTGGGAAAAACAGTTGTTGTTCTCATGAGTCTGTAATTTCATAATGACCTACTTGCTGGCTCTGAAGGACTACTGCCCGAACATTTGCTTGGCGACAGATTTTCTGCTTGAGGGTGGCCGCTATCCAGGCGAGCGTTTCTGAAATGGCCTTCCATGGCGTTTAAAGTAAACATTACTATTTTAAATAACATTTAAAGTAAAAAGTACTAATAAGCATTGTTACGTTGTTAGCACGCGATTTCAAACAAAATGTGAAATGATAAGCAGAAGTGTGAAGTGAAAAAAGTACATTTGTTTTATTAGTTTAAAGCATATGTACGTGGGTATTATTAGTTAAAAACATTATGAACCTTAAAGCGATGCAATAAGAGTCACTTTACGTTCAAGTTAGTTGAAAATGTATTCTACTAGTTTATTAGGTAACGTGTCATCAAGTCGTTGATTAACAACTGATTTGTTGTTTTCATAAATCAATCTAAAATTGATTAACTTTCTATTTAAGAAATGAATGATGAGACATGCGGATTGCTATATGTGAGTAAGCGCCACGCCTAGACGTAGCAGTACAATATAATAACAGTCACCTTTCTAATCTTCTAATAAAATATTTTCAAAGTGATCTCCGGTGATTCAATACATATAACTGAGCTCCAGGTTAAAGATCTAATAAGACGTATTTAAACAGTGGGTACTGTATCAGCCTGATTGTCCACTGCTGAATACAGCCTCCCCCATTTATAGGGGATTTGACATAATCCCCACGCTTGACAGGCGTCTTGGGGATCGCAGCTTAAGATTATAGGTAATATAACCTTCCGGTATACTACCTATAATCTCCCTTTACGGTATCCAAAGGTAGCAATGGGGGGACATTCATGAGACACCCCACGGGGCAGTCATTTGATGTGGTGATGGCAAATGGCCCCTATAGGGGAGACCTTGGTCAACGGTGGACATTCCAGTTGAATGTCCAAGTTATGAACTAAACTAACTGACGTTCGTCAGGTTTATCATTGCCTAAGTTCCGTCCAGACCATCCAGAAATTTTCTTCAAAACGAATTATTGTTGATTTTCTTGTGAAGAAGATATCGAGGTTGACGATTTTTCTCTTCACTGACTTTTGACCAATATATCGGTAAGTGACGATGCGGCCGAAGATGTTATTAGGCTTAACTTAGAAAGGGAAAAAACAAGTACATGATTGTAAACAGTTTCAGCTTCTGTTTTATGGCCGCCTTCCTGTCGCAAACTCTCATTTGGAATGCTCGTGTTGCTAGTATAACAGCTACGTTTGGGGTAAGCAAGGCTTTGAGAGGGTAAATACACCTTTTGAACGCCCAATGTGCAGTAACATGTCATTCTCTTCAATTGAGTGGTGGCATGCTGCTCATCAGATGGTTTGTTTCCTATTCCTTTTATGACCCCCAAAAGCAGAATATGGCATAGTCCTAGATTAGATAGAAACTGGCTAGGTACTTTATGATCCGGCAGTTGTCTTGGAACCTGGTTCCCATTCTTATCTTAACCAGTTCATAACTTTCGACCCTATCACTTAGGTACCATCAAGTTGTGTTCAAAAAGCAAGCCATCTTCGGCTAGCATACTGTGTCAACTGGATCGTCTACTGTTAAAGATAGCTTCCCCCATTAAGAGGGCGATTGCCATAATCTGCACGCTTGGCAGGCGGCTTGTACAGTCAGTTAGATAACATACGCCCGCCATGCGCATCGTAAAAAAATATAACAATAAAAATGGATGATATCGTCCACTGCAGATACCAAGAGGTCACAATGGCTTCGTCCTGAATACATACTCTGCATTGTATTAGGTAAATAATTCAGGTGCATATACTAAGTTTTCTGTAAAAACCAGCCGCTAGTTATCAAGAATATGTCAAGGTAACGGAGAGTTTAATTCGGAATATCTCTTAACATCAGAAAAATAAGTCGAGAGACAATCAATCAATTCTATAATTTAAAGACAGTCCCCTCAAACAGGCTCCTAACTAAGTCTTCAGGTTGTATTAGTGCCCTTAAAACACGTATAATCAGGCCAGCATTACGTGGCCGATGAGCCAACGGTGCCGCGCCGTCTGGCTACTGCGTTACACAAACCTGTTCCGATCTGAGTTAAGAATGCATGCGATGTGATGCCGCGGAACGCGAAACATTTAGAATACGAGACGAGGGAACGCTCTCTGGGTGACTGGGTTTATTTGCAAGTTACGCTTTAATTACTTTCTGTGTAAGCGTCTGTGTTTCGAGTTGAAGATATTTTATGATTAGTTGATAAAGTTTCCACGTGGTGTGTTCCAAAGCAATGTAAGTCCTTACTATTTTTTTTTATAAATCCTTCAATCTAGCGACAAGTTTTTAATCACTGTTATAGGTTTTTTTAGGTGGACAAACGGCTTTAGCAGGTAATAAAAATTCAATATTTTTTTTTGCTTTTGTTCTTTTCATAGCTTTATTTGGTAACGATTTTACATGATCATAAAATTCGCTACATCAAAAGAATATTGCACATGATTATAGTCACCCCTGCAACTGACAAAAATATTGAAAATTACATTTACAAAATAGTATAGCACAAAATTATTGCCCCGAGCGAGAATCTAACCCGCTTCCTCCGGGTTTATGTACGTCCAAGCTATCAGAGCATGCTCGACTGAGCTGAATATTGATTCCAATTGTATTCTTCTAGGGGGGACGGAGCGGCTATTAACCAAACTACTAGACTTAATTTAATCGAAGGGAGTGCTTTTTCTAACAATTAACTCTCAGAATAATTCGCTTAGCACGCGATAGTGCCTGATATTTAGAAATATATTGAAAGTTACGTTTAAAATAAAATCACTAAATATGCGTTCACGTTCATCATTATCATCAGAAGCCGGGGCAAAACATTTTATACTCCAATAATTTGTAAATTTATGATTTTAGCTTAGTATGCGGGAGTGTAATCATAATATTTAGAAATATAGAAGGGTAGCGACATCTTTCCGACATTTAAGTGTTTGAAAAAACACTTATTTCGATCAGATGAAGTCTAGTAGACTGGTTTGTGGCCGCGCACCGTCCCCTATGACGGTTTAAGAAATACAATTGGAACACGAAATTTCAGCGACGTAACCGAACCCCCGGTAGCTGAGCCTTTCAAGCATTCGGCGTGAAATCGGAAGGACGCGGGTTCAATTCCCACCCGAGGCGAAACATTTTGTACTCCAATAATTTGTAATTTTATGATTTATTTGTTTAAAAAAAAATTTTTATTTTTTTATGGTTTTTGACTGAATAAGTAGGAGGAACAACAAAAAATAATAATCTCATAATGTCTGTTAGGACTAGCAGAAGTCAACCCAAAGAAGTTGTTAGCATTTTACCAATAACCCTGTATATAAATAAGTAGGCAGTACATAATCTAGTTTATAAGCAAGGATTGTACCTAGATATAGGTATTTTTCCATCCCAAACATGGTGGTATGTGAAGATCTGTTTACATTTAAATAATAACTCCACTGTATTGTATTAATTGTCACACTTATACAAATATTGAATTTGAATTTATAATATTGATATGTATTTCCGTTCTATCTGTATAGTGTAAAATTTTATTTATATAGTTATCAAAAACGCACATATGCGGCGAGAAACAAAATTTAAACACCTTTGTCGTACTTGTAACTAAGTTTGGTCACCATTACGTATGCGTGATCAAAATATTCGCTATTGCGAGCTATTGATTACCAATATACGTATAAGTTGTATTTTAAATTAAACTTGATGTTACAATAAAGAGTTTATCTATCTATGATTCCCTAATATAACTAGTTATAGTTGGCAAAACCGCAGGAAAGAAATCAAGAGGACGGTCACCAACTATATGGTATGACCCGAGACACAACTCCTTCGTCTAAATTCTATGCCGCAGTACGAAATCAATAGAAAAAGTTTTTCCGATCCCACTTAGCCTGGAGTGACCACGACCTTCAGCAATGAAGAAGCGACTGTAGAGAGAAGATATGCCTCTTAAACCGGCAAAAATAATAAACATTACGCCGGTGAATACTATCAAATAAAATAGCTGCTGGCAAGTAAAATCTGAAAAAAAAAGAACCCGCCAAAGACTGCTTAATTTTTTTTATACGGGGATGTTTTATTTTATTTATTGCTGATAGGTAAGCCGCGGGCTTGAGCTTCACAGCATGGTGGAAGGGCATTTGACGCCTGGCAAGCTACTCAAGTAGAAAATCTATCGCCAAGCATCTAATGGTGTGTTCCGGCTGCTGTCTTTGAGAGCCTGTATTTCTAGGTTAGCCTAAATAACATCTTCGACCACATCATCACTTACCATCAGGTGAGATAGTGGTCAAAAGCTAAACTATCAGGCATAAAAAAATAATTAACTGAAAAAAGATTATGTTAATATGACTATGCCTGGATAGAAAACAAAAGATTAGAAAACTATTTCAACTCTTGCAGTCGTGAGCAGTATTATGGTCGAGTGACACAATTGATCTTGGACGAGTGTATCATTGCTTTTGTTTTAATCGTTATACTAACATAGCTATACCCCCGTGGGGTGCCGGGTCAGAATTGCAACTCCCCATATCATCCCATGGGTGTCGTAAGAGGCAACTAAGGAAAAATACTGGAAGGTGGGCAGCAGCGCCTTCTAAAGAACGAACTTACACTGTGATCCCCAAGACGCCTGCCAAGCGTGGGGATTATGGCAAATACCCCCCTAATAGGGGTGGCTGTGTTCAGCAGTGGACGATCCGGCTGTTACAGTACTAACATATAACAAAAAATCGGATGGCAAAGATCTTAGTGTAAAAGGTAATACAAAAATAAACAAAAATTCATTAATCAATCATTTAATTACCATTGATTTGGACAATGATACTAAATACATACATACATAACTCGTATATTGTCAAACATATAATATATTTTAAAACTAAAACTATATCAAAAATATGGCTAACGGCGGAGTTTTTACTCTGCCTAATTTATTGGCACATGAAATATATTTTTAATCAAAATGTTATTAAAGCATTAGTAGTGCGTCTTGTATGACAGTTAATATATAAATATTCATCTATATATCTTGTAAAGACAGCGTTGGGAAAGAGAAAATATGTTTTTGCAAACCTTATTTTTATTTCGAATTGTTCGAAATATTGTAAAGTTCTCAACAACCAATTACAGATGAACAAAACAGATTTTTTGTAACTTAAATATTGAATTATTTTGTAACAATAATTAAAACTTATGAAGTAGTGTGATTACAAAATTACAACTTATACACTATTTATCAAGTTACTCGCTGTCTTATCTATAACATTTCTAATGTGCATCAAATAAAGCGTATAATTAACAATAGTAAAATATAACTTCCATATTAAGCACATTCAAATTTGGAATATCCACGACAAGTTTTGATTTTGACAGCTACAAAATATGAAGTTACACAAACGAGTATACATCATACAAAAAATTAGTTCCAAACGTTCATTTTTGAATTGCTAGCAATACAGATGTCGTCTTTTGCCATGAAACAAATACAACCAAACCACAAAACAACCAAAATATTTATAAATTTATATATGGATATTCCAATCACGTTCAAATCTCTTTTCTTTTCCTACCCATACTTCTAAGTATTAGGAACAACCCTCAAAATAACATAATAATAATTATAAGCAATTAATGGAATGTATATTATTCATACACTTAAATCAAAAACAAATAAATAAAAACCAAAAATCGCTTTCTCAAATAATTGGAAGAAGTCATTGTTATTTTTAGAACAGCATACGTTCTACGTATTAGAAAAGCTTAATAACAATATTTTTTAAATAAAATATAAATATTATTTTACATTACAGTAATAAGCAGTTACGTCATTTAAATGCTACCATCACTTATCCTAATAAATACTATTTACAAATCACCAGAATGTTTTTGCTCGTAATAAATCCAAAAGATGCTATCTACATATTTTTAGTTCGAAATTCAAATGGTGCCAGCGAATAGAAATTTAGTTTCCGAATGTGAATGCGGGTTTAGTTAAATTTATTTTACTGTGTATTTTAATTTTAAATTGCAATATCCCATTCTGGCGGTTAAGGAAGAAGCACGAATACTGTTGTGTAAAACTGAAATGCTCATGATATTGACGAGTCTTCAAGCGAAACGCTTTTTTGTCAGCAACGTAAATACATGGTCTCCCTGTTCGAGCTGTGATGCATTTCTCTGTAACAAATAGTAAAAAAATTAGGACATAAACAGTTTTGTTATTATTATTATTTATTTTTTTAACAAATAAAATATCTATGTAACTAATGAAAATGAAAGTTTGTGTAATTTTTCATCAGTAAAGAATTTGTTAATCAAATTGTGCAATAAATAGAATGAGTGACATTAATAATTAGTGTTAAAATGCTTGTGGGCATTTTATAATATGCACGATCACAAAAAAATTGCGGTCCCCAGGTTTGTCATAAGGTGTACTTACTTTTCAAATAAACGTAAAAACTAAATGATGATGACAACGATACATTTTTCTTTAGATTTTTGTGTATGTTTTGAAAAATGAATGAAAATGAACCTTACTCATTTTGTAATAGAGACCGCTGTAGTAGGATCGTGCTCCCTTGACCTTCACCGCCACAAGCATTGACTACATCTACAACAATTGAAAAAACAACATGTTAATAAAATTGTTAATTAACAAAAAAGAACATGTGACTTTTCCAAATAAACCAATCTTCGATATTCGAAGATCTTCATCGTTTATTTTCTTTTCATAACCAGTTATTTAATAAAAAGTCATATACGAATAAACTCTTCGTCAACAGTCGTAACTGTCCTGAAATATGTTTAGTGTAATTTCTTTTCTGGTCCAATCATATCATATCAAGTCAAGTGCTGATATTTCAAAACCAGCTATTTCTCCAGTTATTTCCTAAAGGTAATAATTATTTGTATAAGGTTAATAGAAAAAATATTAAATCGTGCTGAAAAAAAGTGCCGATTATATCGTTAGTAGGTATGTTAGTAATGTTAAGTACTTGAAAAACCAAACGGCGACAGATGTGATACGAATTTCCCTGGGAATCTTTTCACTGGGAAATGAGTATCACATCTGTCTAAATCTGTTTGTAGCTAAATCGATATTTTGCTTCCAAAATCCGTAATCCCTTATAGTTTCCAACCCCTACCGAAACAACACTATTAAAAGAACATTCGTAGTAAAAAATATTCGTGGAACACTGGATTTTATTTAATAATATGTATAAAAACACCGTTAGCATCTCATAATAAGATTAAAAAGGGTTAATAATCTTCATTCATCGTTGCAAATACAAACTTTCTTTGAATGTTTCAACAAAGAGTTTTAATATTTTAAAAAGATTAATCTCAGGCGGACGGTCCAGCAGATGAGCTCATCCGAGATCCAAAACAGCTTAATATTTTAATTCATAGTAGCGCAGATAACTCCAAAAAACATTGAAAACATCGCGTCGTTGGAAGTTTTAAACGTCTTAATCCTTTATGAATGTGCCCCTAGGATACACATGGCAAAACCTTTTTTTAAAATAAAATCTTTAATTAAATTTTAAATTATGATTTTCATCGCCTTTAAATTTTAGCAGCAGGATTCAATTTTTTTTACAAAACTTAATGAAAAATAATTGCATACGCATCAATTAAGTGACAGAATTACTTTTTTTATATTTTAAACAAAGTAATACTAAGCTTTAAATAACAACTGTTAACAGAGGTTAGTTAAAAGAAATAGTTCTTGCCGCCCTACTAACAGTTCTCGAAAACAATTCGATCGTAAGTGTCTAGATTTCGACTCGTAAAGGCCGTAGGTGACAGCCGACGGCATTTGTACACTTCCGCGCGAGACTGGGTTACTTCGTGAGTGCGCACCCTGTGCGAGTGTGGGAACAGAGCGTTTTGTTTTCATATACAGGTTGTTACAGTTTAAGACGTAAAAGAGCAAGTGGCGTAAAACTGTAGGCACCTACCATGTTCAATCTGATCTTGTTACCATATCTACTTGGTTTTTCCCTAAAAACATAGAAATTGACTTAGAACTTAGAAACGGATTGTGCAACAAATAAAAAAAAATACAATACGATTAGGAGTTGATAGAAAATATTTAGTGTATCAAAAGAAAAATCATTGCAATACTTTTCTTTTTTTAAATACTATTGAAGGTACTTTGTATTCATTCATTTATGTCATATGAAGTGAAATTCTTTACAGATCAGAACGTACCTAAGTGGTTAATGAATATGTTACTTTAACAAATTATTACAAAAATAGCCAATTTTTGTAAACGTCACCATACTTTAAAGTTAACAAGTTACATAAAACAGCTACGATTAAAAATTAAAAAATATACTGAGGCGTTGAAAATATAGTTAAGATTAAAAATACTTAAGCCCACGGACAACAACAAACCTATAAAAATAGGTAAGATTATAGTAATATATAAACACAAGAAAGCTAGATTGACCGATGTATAAAATATCAGCTAATGCTTCTACTTTGATATAACACAGGTAGGTACTATAAAATGTTCAAAGTAATGACAAGATAAAAAACGTTAAACTTTAACCCGACTTTCTTTAACGATAAAAATCATAAATGGATTTTCAAATCATAATCATATTTTTATGTGTTTCCAATAAACGCTAATGACTGGTAGTATAAAAATGTTCATATATTTACATATCAAATGACGAATAATAACTAATTTGTGAAGGCACGCGTCTAATGACGATGAAATGAGAAATCGAAGACACATTAATATAATCAGAACCCGAAAATATTGTCAATCAAGAACACAATAACCAAAAAAACCGAAAAGTCCCGCTTACTTACAATATTATATCAGGTATGTATATCAGTTTTTTTATGAGGGCCTAAAATTATTGTGATGTTTTCAAGAATTTGGCTACAGTTTGTTAATTACAGTGTTAAATGCGTCAAATTGTATATTATAAATTTAAACGATTGGTACTCATAACTTTTGTTTGATACTTATTATTATTTTTTTTGAAGTAACATCCATATTTTGAATAAGTCAGTATTTTGGGAATTATCATGATGACTTTTTCTAAATAGCTTACGTTTTAGGAATGCATATAGTTTTTGAAAAGTAACTAATAAGAGGATAGCTTTAAAGTGTCTTTTGTTTTATCGATATAGCTAAGAAAGTAACAAACTAAAATGTAACCAATTAATTTAAATTCGAACAGCCTTTACACATAAGGAGTGCTTAGGGTTGCCTAATTAACCGCACTGCATTTGCCACCTCGGACGCGATGCGCCAGCGCATTCGATCCGACGATACCTCGGTCGCCTTTGGTGTAATTATACCGCTTTACAACACTGCTTGCGCTTGGGCTTTACGATGGCAAATAGTCTCGCTTTTGTGCAGTGTGCTATTTTTTATTGCTGATAGGCTAGCCTTTGGCCTCTATCTCATCTCATGATAAGTCATCACTTGCATATCTTATTGCACATCTAAGGTACTAGGTCTCAACGACTTCTGCCCGATCTCACTGTGAGGTGCTTGGCATCAGATTTTCGGTGGTACCTAGCCATATGAGAATGTGCAAAATGCCTCACCAACATGCGGTGAACTTTAAACACACTACAGGATTCAAACCACGGACCGTCCGCGTCCGTGCACTGAACCGTTATTCCTTATATTTAACTATTCAGATCGCAAAATATTTTTAAGTAATCCTGAAAGCTTTTATGACAGAAGATATACAATGCAAAATAATCGCTACATTAATTCGATAGGTACACAATCTAGAATTGCGTCCTATCGAACGAGATACGAACTTAAGTCGAAAGGGATGACCCAATGAGTTCGTAACTAAATAGGACATCTCTGTCTCGATTCTCAATCGAATCGTAATTAAAGGCAGTGCGATGTATTGTTCAGCATTTGCATATAAATAATTGGGTGCATTTGTCAGGAAACGCGATAGTGAAAAGGTGAATGGATTGGATGAGAAAACGGGCAAATACTAGCAGAGTAAATTCAAGTTAATGTAACATAGTTTGTTATTATTATATGCAAAACGGGATCAATTTCTTGCCAGCTGCCAACTTTATTATATTAAAAAACGTAAGTGCTACGCGGGTACATCTCTATAAGAAAATCTTATCAATGATTGCTCTTCATGGCACATTTCTTTTTATTAGTCATAATATAATTCTAGCGACCCATGTCATGGCTTAGCATTTAGAGAGCTACTTGCCCATTGCGCTAATAAATATTGTATATATATGTATGTGATTAATACCATTATTGATTGGAGATCAGAATCAACCGAATTTAAATAAGCCATGAAATCTTTGTTAATATAAAATTTTAGTTCGATAGGTGTCTGCTCAGAGTTAAATTAATGACAACAGAAGCGTAGTAAAGAATCAGTTTTACTATAGAACGGCAATGTTTCTGACGCGAAACATATCCTGTATCCTCAGTGATGTATGCAAGTCATAACACTTAGCAAAACAATCGGTAGCGGTACTTGGAGCCGGGGGCGCTCACGGCTCAGGACTGACGTTCACACGCGATCGTTTCACGTACGATACCATGTCGAACTGGTGTCGAGAAATGGAGATATCGACGTTGATGTGGTTGATAGAATAATGACGAGATTGACATTTTTCTTAAACCAAACGTAAACTTGAATGCCTCGACGTGAAAAGCATATTCATACAAAGCTCTCCTAACTTTCTGAAGTTCTGAAGTTTTGTATGGCATATATATATATATATATATATATATATAGGAAACGAAAGCTTCAAGTTTGACGGAAATATAACATATATTTTACAGGACAAAGAAATTGACTTGAATACTCTGGTTCTCTAAATAACCACCTCATCCCTCTATTTGCAAGCATACCTCGTCATTCTCGTGAAATAAAAAGTGCATGATTACGTGTTGTAGAAAACTGATAAATTATTTATGTGTCAGACTACAGTTTTGAATGTGTACTCGTATGTTAGTTGACAAACCGTTTGCAAGAATAAGTGAAATGAATCAGTTTAAAAACGAAGACGACTTTTCGCAGCAATTTAATAAAGGTTAGGTTATACGAAGCTAACCACGCCCATACAAGGATTAAGCTGCAGATGTTCTCATGGTACCAAAAGTCGGTCATAGGAGATTTATTACGATACCGAAGACCATTACCCCATATCTGGCGCAAGCTTTCAGCCACGCATCAACGGCATAAGCAAATTGCCGCAATTTCGTCTCCTTGCTGTTTAACGTGGTGCATCATTGCACCATGTACAGAGATGCATAAAGTTAGGATCACCATGCGATTGGATAAGATCCGGATTGAAATTTACCGGTTCTGTTTGAGCCTTAATATAAATTATGTTAAATATTAACAATTAATCGCTCTGCGCTATTGTTCCGTATGATTTAGGTGTAATGTTGAAAATAAATGTTCATATGAAACTGTATACTCTAAAGATATGAAAATCCAAAAAAATATATAACAGAAAATGTCACAAACAAAAATATTTTTTGCTTGATATGAAATTGATCGTAGAGCATCTTATGGATATTTTTACAAGCATTTAATTTGTTATTCACTTTAAAAGACTGAAATATAACTGTCCGTTTTTACAGCTGAATACTGATGGGAACCCCACTTAAACTGCAAATTATACTGGTCGGTCACGTGTGGTTCACCATCGGGGCTACCGTCCAAGTTCGCACAGTTTCGGAAGCATTAGGGCCCATTAAGAACCGTTAACACACGAGGTCCGTCACGAGCTCACGACTCCAGCATCTATCGACGATCTCGGTAGCACCACCAGGAATCGCGGACGCTTGTCGTTTCACACGGAAACATTGTTATGCGTATGTATGTAGCTGTTATTATTATGAAACTTTTAAAGTTTTATTGCGCACGAATTGTCGTGGCTCAAGATGGAGTCTGTCTCATCATGCTACCTATTTGGACAGAAGTACCTACCTACTCTTACAAGCCGCGACATCCTAATCACATAAATGATCTAGTTGGAAACGATGCAAATTTTATAAAAATATTTTACTTGCCTACAAAACGTATCTACATCTCAACTGTACTGTATCTACATATATCAAATGAGATGATTATAAGACACGCAATATTTATTCGCGATGACATCACAAGTTTAAAATAATTAAATCCGCTTAACGCATCAATCGACACCGCTGGTTCATTAAACTTCTTAAAACAGAGGTGGGTTTTGCGTGTCATCCTGATGAGAGAACTGACGTTCCACTAGTTGTCACCTGTCATCTGTCATTAACATACAATGTGTTAGTAGCGTACAGAACCACCAAGCAGTGCAGGTGGCAGAAAAAGGAACTAAAAAAATCTCTTACTTTTTGAAGTAGCTTATTGGTTATTCTTTGACGGTAGCGCCTTCATCAACTGTGCAGTTAAGTTGGTTGTACTATAAGGTCGCGACCCTAGCTGTAACCGACGCAAATCTCATCTTAAACCGATGTCGTTATTATGACGAAACGATCTTTTTAACTTTACGATATGAAACAGTTATCGCTACTAATGTAACACACTAAAGGTTGACGTAAAGTCAGCCATATTTGTACATGTTCAATGTGGTTTTGTGTTCGACATAGCAGTTAAAGTGTTGGCGAACTAAAACCTCGTGTTACAATGGATTTGTGAGTAATACGAGAAATTTGTTACAAACCAATATAATCGGAATGGCTTTTAAAATGTTTGCGATTATAGGTGTCAATTGAAATTCCGTCAATTTTATCTTTTCACGATTTAATAGTGATGCTCAGTTTTTTCAACCGAGATTAACAAATTATATCTATTGTCAATTTTGAAAATAATTATTGGTAACCTAGAAAAGCTAAATCACCATTTAATTACATAGGGATGGGATAACGAAAAGTCGTACTGAAATTGTTGTATAAACTAAGTTGTATCGCAAGAATGTGCGCATTCGTGATTAGAGTCAACTCTATTTTATATTCGTAATCCCGCGTAATAATGTAGATTATAAAGGTCAAAACAATAGGTTGTTACAGTGATATGATAAGTAAAGACAAGGATAATATTTATTTGTTGTCTTCATGATTGTGCGAGTATTGTTAAATAACTGACATCTATTTTATTTATATGACAACACACTTAGCGATGCACATTATTTTTAACTGTATAATATTGAAAATGCTTCAATGTTGTTTTTCAATCTCATTTCATTCAAATGTCATAAAATAGTATTGTCAAATGTAACGGATGAATATTAATACTTAGATCTATTTTTATTGTTGATAGGTTAGCCTTTGACCACAATCTCGCCTGATGGTCAGTGATATTGTAGTCAATGATATTAACAAGCTAAACCTAGAATTACTGTCTCTCAAGGACAGATGTTGGAACACACAGTTATATGCTTGAGGACAGATTTTCAAGTTCCAGCCCGAGGCGGGATTCAAAACATGGCCCTGCACTGCAGTCCAGTCATTTCCAATGGGACATTATTGCTTCATAAACTATTACTTCTAACTGAACTATTCTAGATATCTGTAACAGTAGTCAAGTGTCCTAGTAAACCAATGACTGCCCCTGTGACAAACCGCCCAATAATCCTTCTCGATCGACAGACCACAGCCTTGTCACGCGCGAACGTCGACAACCGCGAAGTATGCTCATACAGCAGTAAGACGATAAAGTTATAACCTTATGGTAAGTATAACGTACGTTAAGGGTAATCTAGGTAAATAGGTCGCTTCTGTGATATCAAAACGCGGCTTATTGCCTTCAAGAAGTACTGTATTTTATTTTGAGGTTTATTGTATAGGTTTAGTAGTTTCATCTATAGCGAAATTTTTACTTTCTTACCTGGTTGTAGAAATTGTAAAAAACTTATAATGCAATTGTATGTGGAAATTTAAATCTTAGTCGTTTATTTGTTTTAACATCCAGAATGAATATATCAAATATGAAAAAAAAAATTTTAAGAAAACATTTATTTATACTAACTTTGTAATTTTTTTATTAAGTATTAACGCCCGCTAAGCCGTTAACTTTAAGACGGTTTAACAATATAAATATCAGCTATGAGTCAATCACCACGATAGCTCAATCGGCAGAGCATATCCCACCTATAGGGACGGATGGTCGCAAATTTTAATCCCACTAGTGGTT
The DNA here is from genome assembly GCA_963854805.1 of Plagodis dolabraria. Lineage (NCBI taxonomy): Eukaryota > Metazoa > Arthropoda > Insecta > Lepidoptera > Geometridae > Plagodis > Plagodis dolabraria. The sequence continues at coordinate 19,142,700 of OY978457.1, read as the reverse complement.
AAAAAAGGTTCCTTTCATCGTAAATTTGTAAGATTAAATTAATATTTTGGAAAAACATTTGTACATTATGAGAATATATATCTAGTGACTACTCCACCTATTCTGCTAAGCCGCCCAACATGACGCCATAAACGTCTGTTTCTCGATCGTGCTCTCGAAGAATCAAGAACTCCTGATGAACCTTCGCGTAGAATCACAAAGCATCGAAAATTCTTCAGGATAGACTATGTGGTGCTTTTGATGTCACGTCGGCTTAGCAGTAAAATTAAGCAGAATTATGACTACATATTATAGTCTCCACTGTTATAATGATTTTCTAAAATATACACACAAGATAACGCCTGAATATATTAAAAAATACAGAATTAATTTTCTCGATTATTCTTTGTGAATCAACTCAAAGTTAAGTCATAAATTTAATTTGCCAGTGACCCCTTAAATAGATACATTTAATATTGGTTTTATAATAAAGTTAGTAATTTAATATAAGTAATCACAGTTACAAAAACATATGGGATCATATTTCTCAAAAAATCGGAATCTTTAACAAACAATCCTTTGATTGTATAGATAGATTCTTCCCAAAAATACATAGGTAAGTAGTGGGCTCTTCAACCGACGGAAGCCTGGCCTTGCCAAGGTGTAATTGTTGTATGATTTTATGCTAATTGGCAGATACAGTAACAGTACCGTTTATGATTTTGCGATAAATAGTGATTAATTTTGAATATTTTGATTGGTTTAGTGGGAAATAGATTATAAATTACGGATCCCATACATTCATGAAACGTGAAAACTGTAAAGATAGTGTCACTAACCTGTGCTGGCGCAGATTGTCCTGCCTCTTGAAGGCCTTCCCGCATACCTCGCAGCTGAACGTCAGCTCCGGACTCTTATGTGTCCTCTCGTGTATCATCAGGTTGTAGGACTTCGTGAAACGACGCTGGCAGTACTTGCACACGAACTCGCATTTCGGGCGCAGTTTGCGTCTGAAATCCCGTGTGTGGTCCTCGTCAATTTGCATCACCGCGAACATTTTGTCTAGAAGCGATGCTTTGACGGGCGGTGCTTGGTCGCCTGTACAATGATAAGTTATCAAATGTCGTGTGCGTATGATAATGTGGTTAGTGTGGAGTTGTTGGATGAGTGTGTATGCGTGCGTATGTAGTTCGATGTGAGTAGTGAGTCCTGATAAATTATATCAGGATCCTTGAATATTTTACATCACTGCAATATTTTAGTTTAGAAGTGGCAAGTGCATGTCGTATGCATATTTGAGGTTGTAATTTGGAGTTGATATATTATGTGTGTGTAAAAACTTCATCTAAATAACTGCTCACATCAGTTTGGTGTGAGAAGTTATTTTAAAGAATTTTGCTGTGCTTCTCGACAGTTATAATATTCTCAATTATTTAGAAACTGTAGTTAATTTTATTCTATTTTATAGAAACTGTAGTTAATTTTATTCTATTTTATAGAAACTGTAGGTAATTTTATTCTATTTTATAGAAACTGTAGGTAATTTTATAAAGTTCGTTGTAAGGATAATTTGATAATGTTCGGTATTACACTGAAATTTGGACTATCGACTAAACTTTTTTATTGAAAGAAGAATTGTGAATTGAATAAATTATATTGTGCGTATTATATGATATTCAAAGTAAATTTGTGATGGCATTTTGTACAAGTGTTAAGTGAAGTATACATATGACCACTACGTTGTGTGAGTTGATTAATGAAATGAAAATGTGAGTGTGTATGTTAGTTTGGGTCGACTGATGAAGTTGTATGTGGTTTTCGTCATTTGTATTACTGCGAATATTTTATCAAAAACCGTCGCTGAAGATGATTTTAGAACACCTGTTCCAATTAATATGAGTCATTGGGCGATATTAACATATGATTAGGTAGTCGATGTGAATCTATTGAAATCTTATGTATGATGTGTAGATTGATACAGCTGACGTGTGCCTAATTATACATCAACAGGCTTTATGATGAATTTTTTAACGATTTGATAGTCTATTTAAGTTATTTTTATAATTTTTTGATAACCATTAGTTCTTATTTTGGTCAGTGTAGGTTTTTTCATTCATTTATATGTATGACTGTCATCGAAACAAATAAACATTGTTTATATTAGTTTATATTTTTAAGAGTTTGGAAATTGACGTAAGTAGTTATATATTGTAACAAAAAATAAAACAAATCATGCATTACTTAAAGTTCAATATCTATGCGCACTGCGCGTGGCGGCCACGACCTTCTTTTATCCGAAAAGTGCGAATATTAGAGAAAATAATACTATAAAGGGAAGCGGCAGTCCGATATAAAAAAAATTCAGTACTGCTTTGTTGAGGATATGATAAGTCACATTGAATCGCCCCTAATACCTATGAATATTGGTGTAGCCTTCATCAATTTGCATCAGCGTGAGTGGACAAATTTTCCTATGAAACTGTAATTGAATTGGAGGGTACAGTAATAGAAACGAAAATGCTAAAAAAATACTAAATCGAGTATGGTGATGGCGAATGTGCACAAGGTTTGATATATTAAATCCTATTTGGTATACTATTAAAGTTAGATAGATTTAAATGTAAATATTGGATAATACATTGGGGTAAGCTTCATGAGGGTATATCAAGACGCTCACGAGGCGTTACTTAACAATTTATTCAGTTCAGTTTATTCACCGTTAATGTAAAATATACTGATAATGGTGAATGAAGATGAGCTGGGCTAATTACTCAAAAAGTGCTGTGTAAAGTAAGTGTTAAGTTCACATCCTAGGTGCATAGGACATATAGGACTTCATATAAATTTATTGTGCCAATAATAAAATATTTTAGAAGAAAATAGTTAAACAATAGTTGTAAAGTGAGCTTGTATAAAACTGTTTCGATTTTTCAGTTGAACGATTTGTGTTGAACAGCTGCAGCGCAAGTACCGAACTTACCGATCGTTAAATTTGACGTTACAATCGTCTAAATTCGATAAAACGGGTTATATCGATGTTTGCAAATATCGAATTAGTTTAAAGATTGCTTCTTGTGATTGCTATTTTGACGAGGCAAGTTTTCGTTGCTTACGTATACGAAGATAAGGTCGAATTTAATTGTAAACTGTGTCTCTAAGCCTTTTTTTCGTTATGGTTCTATCTGATGTAGTACTGTCTATTTGAAAACATAAGTATTAGTAAAATTAAATTGTTGTAAAGTTATGATATGAATGAATAAATTACTTAAAAGGTACGCCTTTTGCTATGCCACCTCTGAAATAGGGTAGCCATAGCCAAACGTATCTAATAACTATAATATAATATTTCTTGACCCCTTTAACGGTTGTAAATAGTTATATATTTTTTTGTAGTAAAGGTTATTTGGTATCCACATTGCAGGTTTTATTATAGATAAAATTCAATAATTATAAGAAGCAATAAAATAAAATATTTCTACGCACCTTAAGATACACTGTTCACAAAAATATTTCAAATTTAAAAGAAGTCCAAAAAAGGTTGTCTCACTTCACAGAAAAATAATAAATAAACAAGTGTCTGAACTGAAAACAAAACCGATCTTAATTCAACTGAGTTAAGATTCAAATAGATTAAATCGAATACTGTGTTCGAAATACAAATCGTCAGAGTACAGACTGAAGATGTAAAGAGACTAGAAGTGTCAACTAAACGTGCGATCAAGAGCGGGTGCGTTTAGCAACTGCGCTGGCAAGAGGGTGCGGAAACTACCGATCGCGTTACGCGGAAGGCGCGCGCGCAGCCCCCACCACGTGCGCAAGTGAATGAACAGGTAGCGCCGCCGGTAAGCTGACGGCTCGCTCGCTGGGAAAACTCGATGAACTTCGCACGTGAAACAGCTTATTGGTTTAGTCACCAAAGACACAATTGACTATTGCGACACGAATTTGAGCTTTAACATTTTGTCACTAGAACTGAACTTTAAGATATTACTCATAAAGCTGGCTGAGATTTTGTAATACACAATATTTTCCAGATGCTTTCTATACTACTCGTATGATATTTAAGAAGCTTGCCAATTTTAATAAGGAAGTTGTAACAATGACTGTAAAATGGCCAAGTACTTACTCGGTGGGAAAGCGAGCGAGAGAACGGTGGCTTGCGGCGCTACCGTGGATTTCACTCACGAAACACACATGACCCCCACTTATTTCGGCACCAGTACTGTTTACCGGTAAATTGGTGATGATTTTCGACTTCTGACAGAAGCTAAGTTACTCACCCTCAGGCGCAGTGTATTTTCTAGATTACATAGCTGTACGCAATTAAGTTCAAGTCTCTAATCGTTTTACAACAGCATTTTAGACTTTTTGTGCAAACGCTAATTTTTACAACAAGTTACACACAAGACCTACATCAATTTCACATGCTATTAATTTTTTTATGAGAAAATCTGTTGATTTTAATTGCATAATTCCACACTAGCCAGGTGGTTCGCCTCTGTGAAGTCAACCGTATCGGATCTGAAGTTAAGAATTCATTCAAAATGCCCTGTGTTTTCACACAATATTCAAATTTCGCGTGCTAAAGGAGCTATAAAATTTAATTCCTGGAACAGGCGTGAAGCGGCACTTACGACTCGTTTTATAGTCGCGTAACTTCATTCAAATTATCTGAACGTCGTGTGCGAGGCAGTTTCAAGAGAAACTTTAATGAGTTTTCATAGTTAGATACCGATGGGTGTGCGGTTGGACATGAGTGGGCACTAATTAGCGTGTATTATGTTGTATAGAAAATGTTTTGTGTCGTAGTTGTAATATTTAATGATGCTCCATCGTGTTATTCACCTTTCATTGTTAACCTATTCAGTGGTTAATTGGCTAAACTAACCACTGAGTAGGTTAACAACATGTTTTGTATTACTGCTTGTAATATTATGCAAATCATTGGCAGCAATCGGTATTAAAACAGTTTCCTCTGGATTGTTTTGCTCCTAAATTAACTTCAACTCATCTCCAAATGGGTAGTAAATTTTCTTAGACGGAATAAGATATTTTTATTGGGTAATCAATGAATAAGACAGGCAAGTTATATTATTGATGGTAAAAGCCATGCTTGCAAGACACAACAGTTTTAATACCAACGGCATCATTTGGCTGTAAATTCTGCGTAGCGGTACATATTTTGGTATATTTTGTTCATAATGCGTATTTTTGATCGCATCATCACCAAAGAAGCATGAAAAGACCGCACCGACATATCGCAAAAAACAGCAATCATTTAGTACATCTTTTTATATTTTATCATATTAACTGACTTATAAGGAAGCGCAAAAGGTTAATTTTCATGACTACGTACAAAAAATCTGTCTGTCAGTCAGTTTTTTTTGTTGCAAGATGTAAATACTGACGTGATATAATCAGAACTCAGGAACATAATTTTTTCAAAATGCAATTTTTTACTAAGTTTTAAGTTTCTCAAAGTTAAAAATACAAAGTCAAAAGCCGAGTGAAGTTTAAAACAAGAAGTAGTGTAACATGATTAAGATCAGTGGTCACGGTTTTAGTTCACCAAAGTCGTAAAAGATACCGTCAGACAGAAGTTAATACTGAAGACATCGCTGGAACATCTTGACATTACCCACTTTGGAACCGACCTTACAATGTAATATTTTAAAGATATAATAAACTATGATTATTCAATTTTAATAAAGTTTCGCATGTACATGATTAAAGATTTTATGTACTATCTAAGTTTTAATGAGTTTATGCAATCCTATACAAAGACAATACAAATATAAAAAATATAAAAATGAATGGTCTTTTTTTACTACATTTTGTGTAGATTTTATTAATTCTCATACATCCTTTTCTTAAACCCTAGAAAAAAAAATAAGAGTAATAAGAAATAATTAGTTTGATAAAATTTGTAAAAATTGGAATCTATTTTGTTGATTCTCATTTAGTAAAGAAAGATCCTACATTGGAAGAAATCCGTGTTTGTGGTATGTGCTAGGCCCGCAATGATGGTGGAAAGTTATATTTATGTATAAATATTTTTTTAGGGTTCCGTACCTAAAGCGTAAAAACGGGACCCTTTTAATGAGACTGCGCTGTACATCCGTCCATCCGTCCCTCCGTCCGTCCATCCGTCCGGAGACAGTATGATTGCCAATAGGCCGGTAATAGCGTTTAGAATACTCATGGTAATTAATTACACATGGTAATATTGTATAAATAGTTTGTAATTATATTTTAAGCAAAGCTATATATAGAAAATAAAATCTCAATCTTATTGCTACTACATTATGTTGATGTTTCTTGAATCACTTCATTAATAAAACAATATCTTCTGCTTATTAAAATTAGTTCAAGCGGATCTTCAGGTGAGTCACGCGGCCCCACAGACTCCGTGTCTTTAAAATACGAGATGAATCATTGTAGAATGTATCTTGTAGTCCCTTGAACTATTGACATTTCGTGGAATAACATTCAAAACCTACCGTGATTGCGAAAAAAGCATATTCATTGTTCTTTCTAAGTTGGCACTTTCCTAGAACAATTGTGTTTTACGTCGCGTCGTGTATTATTTGAATGACGTATCTAGATGTAGTATACCTACATCTTTGCGGTTGAATGACTTTAACGTTTAATTCACGAAGGTGATCAGCATTTTTAATTAGTTGTTTTAATTAGTATTAAAAGCAGGTAAGAACAAGGAATTCTTAATCAACCAAATTTATAACGAAATTTACTAATATTTGTAATCGGTAATTACATAATAGGTACTAATAAATTATTAAACTTATAATTTGAGTAATTATAAAAAACATTTTAAGAAACCATTGAACTAATATTTTAGCGAAGCATTTAAAAAATATAAGCTCGGTGTAATTCTTCGGGGCTGGCTGCGTGACGTCAGTCACTTCTGCTTACCAGGAAAATTAGGCGGAATTGGCACTACATATATTTTTAATATATTTTTCCTAAAATATAAATTTAATGTTTACTTAAAATATTTATTATTAAATATAGGTTTCTGCAAAGTAGCTCTTGAATCTATTCATTAGAAGTATCTTTATGCGTTTCATAATATTAAGTAAGTGTCAACATAGGTATAAAAATCTTACTCATAAGCCATACAACACAGCACGACTAAGTCAATAAATGTGTTAGTAGGCAGGTAACTTAGGTACTTCGCAATACCTGACGTAACATCAAACTTTTACTAGAATGTATCATCTTAATAATTTCGTTGTGCGTCAGAATATACGACTATCTTGCGGTTTTACCATTTGTCTTAAAACCTATGACTCAATAGAATAATAATTAATTAATAGAAAAAGAATGTCGGTTTCAATATGCATACGTAAATCATCAGACTATTAGATAAAGACTAACTTAACTTTCTGTTTCGTGTAATGTATTGATTTGTCTATTATTTGTATTATTCATTGTAACTTGATTAATAACTACTTGTTGATAATGATCATATGATCACCTATACATTTAATTTTAAGACATAGGTATTTAGTATACATTGATTGTCCAATTGGCATGAGGTAGGTAGGTATTTGTTGTTCTTAACTTCACATTTATATACATATAGGTAGATATAATATTTATTAGAGGTACCTTCCTATTCCTATAGATACTATATAGAGGTGATATTCTACCCCCGTGGGATTCAGATTTAGAATGTCACCTCCCCATTTCTTCCAGTGGAGGTCGTAAGAGGCGACTAAAGAAAGAATACCGGAAGCTGGGAAGCAGCCCCTTCTGAGGAACTGAGAACTTTAGCTGCGTTGCTCAAGACGCCTGCCCAGCACTGGGATTTTGGTGAATCCCCCAATGGAGGAGACCTTGTTCAATAGTGGACGTTCTAGATGATGTTATATTGACGATATATCACGCTTTTTCAAGTTCCTCATCCATAACTAAAGGAATATAGTGCATCAAAATGCGTCCAGCCGTCCCGGAGATAGGTGTCAAGACACACAGAAACCTAATTTCAAGTTGATAATTTAAATGTTAAGTTTTTGTTTAGTTCAACATAACTTAAAAGGAAACCGATTGACAACAAAAGGCGAATGCATATAAACCAAACATTCGGAGCTGTAGACACCCAATAAAGCAAAATAGACAATACGACAAGAATTCCCAAGAGCACCAATTGCTCATTGCAGTTCATTAATAACATTGTATGAAATCTCACACATACATAAACTCCGTACACCTTAATAATTACCCACAAAAACTGCCACTACACAGTTAATTACGCAAAATTCCACAAACAGATACAATAAAGCTGGCAACACTGGCAACTACTAAATTGTTATTCGATTGTCCGCAACAATGTTGCACAGCACTGATTGGCGATAAAAAAATGTGCAACATACAACGCTCACTCGTAATACATCTAAAATATCACATTATTATTATAACGAACAGAGTCTGCAGTGTAATTTGGTTTTGTTGAAAATATCATATAAAACTCGCGAGTGGTAACAGACACTTAGAACTATTTGAACCACAGATCAAATGGTGGTTATAAAGTAAGTTCCTTGAGGTCAGTAATTAAAATTTATCACAGCATAATAAAATGTGAAGTCGAATGTAACGCTCGGCGCTGTTTTAATTTTTCTCTATTCAAAAGTTGCATGGAAATCATTAAAGCTTGCAATTTGTTTTTTGCTGCTGGCAATAATAAATTGTTATTGAAGATTGCACTTTGTTGCCACTTAATACATTATTGTTTGAATATTTATTGATAATAAAAGTACATACCTACTCACTGCTCGCTTGTCTTGTTATATTATATTTTTATATCAGTACTAATATTATAAATGTGAAAGTAACTCTGTCTGTCTGTCTGTCTGTCTGTTACGCTTTCACGCCAAAACTACTGGACCGATTTGAATGAAATTTGGTATGGAAATAGTTTGAGACCCGGGAAAAAACATAGGATAGTCTTTATCCAACTGCGCAAAAAGAGGTTAATGTTTTTGCGCGATAACCGACATACGCGCGGGCGGAGCCGCGCCCGGAAAGCTAGTTTGTTATAATTTGTTTACCTGCTTTGAATCTTAGTTCTTACAAAGATACTGTTATATTTGTATTACCTACTTAAATACCTTCATTAACATAGCATTGGTAAATGCAGAGGATCATATTATGTTTGTCGCGTATATCTATATTAAGTGGTAACGATGTTTACGAAATAAAAGGAAATATTAAGTTGCATTTGATTTTTAAGAATATTAGAAGTGTGAAAAATAAGTATTCGAAATTCATAAAGTTGTGACTATCGTAAGTGTATAATAATTGATAACTGACTGCTTATTATATAAGGTGCACTGGGGTAATTCTGACAAGAATTCTACAAAGTGACTAGAAGTTTAATTTAAGTTAAATTTTCTGTATAATATAGTGTTTCTTCAAAATTATGTGGAAGGATCATTTTGTGTGAAAATTCTTATGTTAATATTAGAGATAAAATAAACAATAAAACGTTAAAAACTTTTTAACCTTAAGCAAAGATTTTATGCTTAAGGAAATGTATGCAAAATTTCATAGAAATTTGAACACTTTGTATAGTATGACGAAACTTCATTTAGGTATATGGAAAGAGCTACGAAGACTAACCTTAATTCTCATCACATTCTCCGTACACGTGAAAGGCACACTTAACCCGGTCTTTTTTCAGAACAATATAATCTGGTTATAATACTTTTACCATGGTCTTCCCCTTTCGACTGTTCCATTCACACATAATGTGAAAATATATGTGAAAATTCTACAAAAAAATCTACCAAAGTTGTAAAATCTCTAAACCATCTCAGCGTCCATCTCATCTTTCTAGACTACATTCACAAACATACTCAACGAATGCGTTGCTTACTTACCACGCTGTTCCTTACTCTTTATTCTGGAGAGAACATCCAATATTCTGCAAAGGTCTCATTTCAACTTCATTTATTCGTCTATCCTTCATCTGTCATACCCAACTTTAACAACCATACATTATGAAGCAATATTAATTAAGTATCTACGTAGTGTTTCCGTTTCAGTGTTTTTAACAAACATTTGCTACTTATACTTTTTTAAACAAATATTTTCGATAAATACTAACCTACGTATTACAATGTCATTTTGGCCTTATATTCGGCTTTCTTAGAAGCTATGAATATAATGTAACCAGTCTTTGATCTGTACGCTTTATGTTGTCATTGTAAAATTTCATTTTTAAGTGTTTGCAGTAACTTCATATCTTTAACATTTCATTTCAATTAAGCTAAAAGATTAATTGAATCGAATTACCTATTAGTAGGTTGATTTAATTGTTCCGAATCCTTGACCAGGATGCAATCTACAGTTCTGCGAATGCTATCAGCTGACACATCTTATTTATTTACGACTTTGCAATTTTATGAACTTGCTCAATGAAAACCTTACCTAAATAGTCAGAAGAACAATGTGTTCTTGTTCGTTACTAACTAGATTCATAAGATGCTTTAAAAGGGCACATTTGTTACTGGGCCCGAAAATTCCAATGAATCCGAAAATAAAAGCCTAATGCAAAGCCTACAAAAGACCGATACAAATAGCCACAATACCCAATCATAAATTAAGCGCCCTTTTAATAAAATGCCTGAATAAAAAGAAGTCATGATCACCCACATTTGAATAAAATTATTACCAACGCTTTGTTCGGCGCGTGCGCTCATCGCTTGTATTTCAACACGAAATTTTATGTTTATCATTCTATTTGACATTTTTACGAACAATGAATCTCTTCGTCTCTTTCTTATGACCACGTTTTCTTAAGGAGAGAAAAGGTCCGGGTTTTATTGTTAGCTCATCGCTTAAATTATGAAAGAATGCGAGCTATGAGCTGAATCATGGAGTTATAATTGCTGTTTGTATTATTATGAATAAATACATTTTAAGCGAGAACTATTGAGGTAAAAGTTTAACCATATTGTTCATTTCTACTTCTTAAAATTTACTATTATCAATAAACAAAGTCCTTGTACCTAAATATATGCTTAAATATACTAATACTAACTCGTCCTGCAAGCAACCCTCATTGAGAATCCTAATCTTTGACTTGTTGAAAATGTAACATATATTTGACTGTTAACAAAGACATTGAGCCGAATCCATGGTATTTGGGATAAGTGTAAGAACATTACGTTAGTAGTCAGAAATATTAATAAACATCATTTAAGTTACAATTCAACGGATAATATCTACTAACATCACAATAGATCTCGTCAACTCAACTTTAATAATATAAACACAATCAAAGTAATAACGTCGTAAACTTAAGCTGATATATAAATTGCTAAGTATAAGCAAATTGGCTAAGCTAAAGCCAAATTATAATATACAAATGAGAGAGTGAGCAGAAATATCGAATAAGTTTATGTCCTACGCGTTCCCACAGGAACGGTATGCGCTTAAGCGGAACAGTGGAATCATGGGAGCTGTACGAAGAAGTAATAAGTATTATTAGAATGTAACAGAATTCAATGAGCGTGGTGGTTGTTTATATTTTCTTGAATTCTGTTATTAGAATTACTTTATTCTTGGTGGTATAAGATTTTAGGTTATAGATTAGTATTACTATATAGGTTGTGTACCTAATTTATAGATATATAATTACAATAAACGTGACAGGGTACCAAATTACCATAAAGTCATTGTCGTTAGGTACCTAGATGATTATCATAGAATTTAAACATTCCCAGTTTAATTGTTTTTATACAAAATAGAAATAACCATATTAATTGTTTTTCATACAAAATAGAAATAACCATATATAGATAGAGAATCGCTTACAAAAATACCCTATAAAATATCATTGGAGGATTTTTATATACTACACATAGCATTTTCCATTTTACATATAGTGTGATATAGACAATGCAATATGCTTTTAGAAAACATTAAACATAAAAATATGTGATATTTTAATGTCTACTCTATTCCACTTCTGTGCGTATGCAACGAAGTATCTGTGAGCGCGGCTGATATATTGGGGCTTCGGTCGAGTAGCCTCCGGCGGCAATGCGCTTGCGTCGCTCAACTTCCCCTTTCCCCTCCTTCTTCAGCGTTTGTGAGCACTGAAGCTATGGGCCTATCATGTTATATGAAATGTAAGCTGTATATGCTGCATATACTGTATATAATAAACAGTTGTCAGTTTTGATTTTGATGACTGAGTTTATTTTGCTTGATTTTTAGGCTATATTTTTTGTGTAAGCTATAGGAACGTTATGATATTTTGCAAAACGCGGCAATAGAAACTTTCAGAAGTTACATTTTCTAACCACTCTCAGAAAGCGTTTTTTTTATTTATTGTACTTTTTCGTACCTAACTACTTAAGTGGCTATTAAAGTAATTATATACTATTAGTAAAGTAGTTACTATGTAAGCAATGTAGCTTAATTGCGAGATACCTACCTGTTCTTATTTAATCAAATTTTTGCTTGGTTTAATGTTAGCTATCTGAAAGAGATGTTTGTTATGAAAGAATTGGTGGACCTTATATAACTTCTTATTTCGATCACCTATACGTTAGATAATTTTGTTGAGATCGCGCACTAGAATTACAAACACATAAGTCATACTTCTAAATTTTACGGACTAAATTTAACATCATGGTAGCATAACTCGGCTTCAATAAATAGATATGTGTTGTTAGCCGTTTTTTCAAAGTACTATTAATTCACCTATACTTCTATAAACACTTTTAAAATATCAAACATAATATACTTTCTTCACTCAAATAAATAAAAAGGAACCAAGCATACAATTTCTACTCCCTCATATACCCAAAATCCCTGAGGCCATGAGCCGGACCAACAGTAGCCGAGTAAATACACACGCATACACCAGCACATATCTACATTATGTATGAATGTGGGTGTCAGCTACCGGTTTACGCAGCCAATCAGTGGTTTTAGGTGCGGGAGTTATGTTTTATATAAAAGAACTCCGTGAAATGGGAAATTATTGTAGCTTTATAAAACTGTTGTGATTTTCAACGAAGTAATATTGACACACATTTAATTGAGTTAAAAAATACGCTGTCAACTTAAATATGCAGATGAGTAGTTAAAGAATTTTGTGCTCTGCTTATTTTTATTTCCCTGAAATAAGTGTTTTTGATACTTTCAACGCTACAATGATGTCGATACTCCTCTTAATATGATTTCCAGCACTATCGCAGGTTAAACCAATATCACAATTATAAATTAATTATATTCTTACCTAATATCTTCATTTCTTTATCTAGCTAAGTCGTTTTTCTCAACTACAAGATTACTATGACTATAAAATTTTTATCAGTTCAATTTATGGATATAAATATGTATAACTATCAATACTACAACCATCTCAAAGGAAATTTCATGTAGATCATTTGTTGCACAGTCTAATTTTGTCTAAGAATTAACTTCCGAACATATGATGCAACTTAACGATTCTTCAGAAGTCAATTATGACTCAAACAGAGACACGACCCACATTGAAAAACGATCTAATCAATTCGATACACATACGTTGCTCGCGAGTAATCTTGAAAAATAAATGAAATCTGGCTACCGAGCACCAATCAGCGAGCTCTGAGGGCGGGGCGTAACACGGCAGCTGCGTAACTTAAAAAATCCACTTTTTTAGTTACCACATTATGCGGCCCAGCCTGCGTGGGTGGGACTTTCTATCGCTCGAGGCAATTCTCGTGTGGGATGCGATGATACCTATACGATCCCGTTGAATGCAAGCCGATATTGTGTGAGAATTTATTATTTTGTTTTATTTTTTGAAGAGGGAAAGGAGAAAGAAATTTGTTGGAATCTTTGTATTTTGAAATTTTATTTGGGAGTTTTCTTAGAAGGAATCCGTGTATAATATGACAACTATTAAAAAGTACCAACTTTGCAACAAAATGTTATCAAATTAAGGTGATAAAAATATATCTCGCAGACTATCTGACCGCAAATAAAACTGCTCAAACAGATACTAAACACTTTAAAACCGAACAAAGAATCGAAATAGGCAACTTCCTATATAAACATAGCAAAAACTGGCAGGTATGGTCACCTGTGGCGCTTGCCGGCAAACAGCGGGATGTTTGCCGAACGGTCTAACTGCATTACAAACAGTCGGTCAAAGTAACGATGACGGTCAAACTGCTCAAATAGCGCCAGTGTGAACTAGCCTTAACAAACAAGCGTGATTCAATGAATGTGACGTAAAAATGTCGTGAATGAATCGTAGCGCCTACGCCTTGCTAAGGGCTTGTGGTGTACCAAGTCCATAGTCAATAGTCCAAGATGACAGTTTGGGAAAACACGCTTTTTTCCTGTGTGAACTATAACCCAATTGTGTGACACTACAACAATAAGGTTATTAATTATTTGTGGTATACATTCACTAACTATGACCAAACGTATTAGATTAGGTAAAAAACTATATCAAAAAGAAATATTGAAATCATTTGCATACCTAAATGATAAAAGCTAAACATGTTATCCTACAAAACAAGTTTGTATACATTAAAATATCTAGATCAAAAAGAGACATTCAAGAGAATAAAATTACGAAACTGTGACAACATTCAGAAGGCATTTTGAATCAAACACTATTTTTGTATTTGGTTGCATCAGAGCTGGATTCTTGAATACCTCGATCTACATAACTTGAAGCCTTTTTCGTAGCTCATAATATAACCAAAGCAGCATAAATTACACTCGTCTAGATACAAATGGTGAGAACTTAACGCACCTAAAACGATAGCTTGGGATTTAGTTACAACATTATTGTCTGGTTTAAAATCAACAGCTGATTTTAAGACCACGCAAATGATCGCTTTCATGTAGACCATGTGTTCTTATAAATACCCAACAATTTCATGTATTAATATAATTATTGTATTTACCTCCTATCGTCTCCCATTATAAAAAACTGGCAACTGCAAAATTGCATCATTAACTCGGAGGTTATTAAGTACTTTAATCTACCGCACCTTTCCTACGCAATCCTTATCTTTTCTGCAAATCCATTCTTATCTCGCCAATTTTAAGTTCTTTGTTTTCTCTTATCAGGTGTCGGTAGGCCTTCAAAGGACTTTTGTCCGGCTAAAATCAGTGACCGTGCCGAATATGTATGCACATACGTTCTTATCTTCCCTTATCTGCCGCACCTAGCTAAAGTTTCACAAGGCACCTTCAAATGTTAAATGATAATACACAAAAGGTTTGAGTATCTATTTGCTTAAGTTTATTGTTATCATTAAGTACAAATATGTGGACTTTACTTTGTTATCGTTTCTTGTATTTTGTTAATTACCTACTAAGGTTTTTAACAGAAGTCGTAAAGTTGCCAATGTTAATATTAATGTGTGAACATTACCGTGAACTAATAGATTTTTAAATACTGCATACAATTGTAAATTTATGGGTATGATGCTATAAATAATTAACGTACACCACCGGCTTGAGCTTCTCGCAATGGTGGTACCATTGGTAGGGCATTCTGCGAATGCGGATAATACCACTCTCAAGTAGAACATCTGTCGCCTAGCACCAAGCAGTATGTACCAGCAGCAGTCCTTCAGAGTCCAGTAAGTAGTTATTGAACATTGCGGAGGTGATGTTCAATTCATAAGATTAATTAATAAGAATACATACGCTATAAATTAGATTTAAGACTTTTTTCTAGGCGCGTCCATCGGTAACTTACCCTCGGAACCAAAACTAAAACGACAATACTGCTGGCAAGATTGAATATCTCCACATTTGTAAATAGCTTAAGGCTTGTCCTAAAGCCCTTGAATTCACTACCAACATCTCAAACCATTTATTTGTTAATATTTAACACATCCTAAAAAGAATTCCTTTATCTATTGTGGTAGAGGTTACATCTCGAGATAAGCTTAGTCGAAACTCGGCCTTTGTGTGTTATCTAAATCAAACAGAGGTTTCCTGTGTTATTGCGCTGCACCGTGTGTTTTGTTGGAATTTGTTTTGTTATGTTATATGCTATGTTCATATTTGTTATGTATTAGAAAGAAAATTGGTCAGCAGATTCAATTTGTTCAGAGCATTTTACTTTACGGCTATGTTTTGTTTTGCGTTGTCGAAAAAAAGCTTTAGTCTGTCAACAATATCCACATACTGGCTGGTACTTACAATAAGTTTTCTTATAATATACCAACTGGTAATAACTGCAATGCGAATTGGGAAAGTTCTTACCGCATCTACCTGACGCCTAGCCTTCTTAGGAATTACGTACTTGCTTTCATTATACTAAGAAGGGTACAAAATCTAGTAATTTTACTCTTAACATCGTCATCATCATCAACAAATGGAATCCGGAAGCAGAGGTCCTCCCCTTCATATAAATAGATATATAACACTTTTTATAGCACTTTCCAATCAAAATAAACAGTGGTTATAAAATTCTTAAAACAGTAAAATCGGTTGCCTTATTGCTAGGCAGCTATCTCTTCCCGGCAACCATAAGCAGAAAAATATGTTGATTGACACAGGGGTAGAGTGTAGAAAAACGTGATATCCCCACGCTTGGCATCGCAGAGTAAGAAGTGAGTTCTAGAAGGCGCCGAAAGCCTGCTTCTGGTATTGTTCTCTTCATCGCCTCATATGACTAAGGCAGATATGGAGGGTGCGGCACCTTAAAATGCACAATTTGAACCCTATTATGTGCCTATTGTGTTATAGACCCCACTGTAATGTCAGCATGAATAGTATGGTGCTGCCCATTTGGTACAATATTTTACTTTAGGTGGCTTTTATAATATTGTAGGATGGAATATTTTATAACGATAGAAATTCATCAATCGGAAACATTATTACGAAAAACAAAGTAACTACACAAGATAACTGAGTGTGCCAAGTGCCACGCTATTAAGATAAAATGTGTCACTTTTTCTAATTATCAAAATATAACAATAAAATCCGATCACTTAAATTCCGATCGATTATGCAAATCGTTTGACGATACATCACTACTCGTAAACATTTTTTCTTTCGGCAAAGTTAAAAGAAAGTGACGACCGCGCAGGCGCCCCGTAGGGAGTCCTCGCCGTATAACCGAAATATCGTGTTCAATATTTGAAAATGTATATTTCGAATTATTTTTAATAATTTAATGGCAAACTTTGATTTTACAGCTTAGTTTATATAGTAAAACCAGTACGAATATATTAAACATTTTTATTATAAAAACTAACGTGGTTTTCACTCATTTTAGTAAATAATACGGGATAACTCACGTGAATCAGTCAGATAGCTCCGACTATAGTTTCAACCACATTCTAAGGAGTGCTAAGCGAGACGTCAACGCGGGCGTCCCGAGCTCTCCTTGAAAAAGACCACCGAATGTGGTTGAAACTATAGTCGGAGCTATCTGACTGATTCACGTGAGTTATCCCGTATTATTTACTAAAATATTAAACATTCTTCACTTGTAAAGTCTCTTCCTTGCATCAGTAAAAGTCTTAAACAATTTTTACCGATGCAAAGGTAACCACTAAATATAGAATTTTCAGGGAAAGACCTACCTCAATTTTAATGTTTAGACGCTTAATTAATAAATTACTATGCATCAAATATTTCAGCTACCCTCCTCAGTTTGCAATGTCATTAGTTTTAGTGTGAAATCTTAAAACTGTCTTTATTAACCGCAGTCTGTAAAATTCATGTCAAACAATAATCGTTCAGACTTCAGATACTTTCGGTAAATCTTAAAAGTAAAATAAATATAAGTAGTTTATGATTTGCATTAAGTTTAAAATTTGAATCAATAAAATAATGTAGGTACATTATTTTATTGATTGATTGAATGGAGTTTACTGATTTATAACTTCTTCAAATACTTTTTTTATATAATTGTGGCCGAACAAGCGCGAAGCCCACCTGATGTTAAGTGGACTAACCTCTGCCAATAACAGATGCATTTCATCACTAGTGAGGAATTGCACTGCGCCCGTCACACTGAGACACAGTTAAGTCTCATGTGCCCGTAATTTTACTGGCTCTCAAGGACTGCTGCTTATTCTGTTCTGCTGCTGCTGTTAAACTTAGGAATTACATTATGAAAAAAAAATTTGGTTTCGACTGAGTTATATAGGTATCGGAATAAATAATGGAATGAACGGTTGTATGTAACAGGACAAACCTTTTACTATTTTTTAAATAGCTATTTGGTTTAGAATGAGCATTAGCCCGAAATACGTATAGGAGAATGCCCATTATTGTGTTGCCTTCAAAATAATGTGCAGACTGATCCCCAATTGGCAAATAGCGAAGGCGTTAATGGCCGCCGGCTTAGCCACTGGATTACCCATAGACCAGGAGCTGGATTACTTTTTAAATTTATAAACCAATCCATTTATTTTTTAAATATTTCAAAACCATGAAGTAACCTTTAATAAAAGTTGTTGCATTTCTTTAATATGTAATTTTATGTTTGATACTTACCTAAGTAATTAGACGCTTTCAGAAAAGTTTTTTACCGATATATATTTTTTTTTTATGCCTTATAGGTTAGCCTTTGACCACTATCTCACCTAAATAAATAAGTGTGGGTAAGTGATGATGTGGTCGAGAATGTTGTTCAGACTAACCTAGAGTTACTGGCTCTCAAGGACATCTGCCGGAACACACCGTTAGGTGCTTGGCTACAGATTTTCAACTTGAGGGTGGTAGCTAGCCAGGCGGGCATTTGCAAAGTGCCCTACAACCATGCTGTAACGACTGCTATCCTAAGACAACAACCGGGACCGACGGCTTAACGTGCCCTCCGAAGCACGGAAGCGCTCAGTAGTAATGTCACCAGCGGTCACCCATCCAAGTCATGACCGCGGCGGACGTTGCTTAACTTTGCTGATCGAATCAGAATGGCTAAGCAAACTTGGCTACGAGCGCTTCAAAATGTAATGAACCTAGTAATGGTTTAATACATCTACGCATTATCATGTCATTATAACAATACAAAAAACAAACTGAGTTACCTAGTAGTTTGCATTTTAATTACGTACCTAACAAATATCTCGTATTCTCGAGTATTTTTTCTCTTGAGATTTTCATATCTTAACTTCACAACGAATTTTAAAATAAAATTTAACACATACTCAGATATTTTAACCGAATCGATCTTAGATACGTAGTTTCTAAAAGTATTTGTATATAATATATACCTAACTCCCACTCAAAATAAATCACCAGCAGCAGCCAATCCAATACAAGCGTCGTGTCTTAATGAACATAACAGTGACAAATAAATACAACAAACTTAGCCTCGGCTTCTGTACTATAAAACTGTGCGCAGAGCAATCACATATGTAAATGACCGATTCGAAGACCTACATGTCTGAGCTGACATTCAACACATACTTAAAACGATCATTCCAATTTTTTGCGTCCTTCACCAGTTTTTAATGTGAGAAGGTTGGTTGCAGAACTGAATTTATTAATCTAAAAACGTTTAATGTGATCGTAATAATTGGGTGTACGGTTGATAATTATGCGGTTTTAAATTATAGTTATTTACAACGTTTGATATTTGTATTGAATTCCAAAATGAAGTGGACAATTTATTAAAGCTTGTGTGACAACACTTTGGTTCTAAATTAAAAGATAATATTCGTAGGTGATAATTTTTTAATAAAACAATTACAACCCTTATTCATAATGGTTTCACAATTATGTGATAGGTTTATCAATCAAATTAAGTATCGGTTTACTGCGCAAAAGAGTTTTTCTGTGCGCAGTACTAATGACTAACGACATTTGATAAACCAGTCATAAAATTATGGAACGATTAAGATTACACGACAGAATATCTATGTTCATAATGTTACGTTCAATTTTCAGGAAAAGTATATGTGCATCACGTATAGTTCAAAAGTATGTAACACTTGCAACATAAATTCTTCGTGGGAATTTACTGTTTGGTCTTAAGACAATAAGACAAACCCTAAGCCTGAGGTATTGTTAATAAAATACTCCTAGAAAAGGTAAAACGTAACTGAAAGCCTTCGACGAGATCTACTTATTATAGAAAAATACAAAAAGCTTCTAGCCCATTCGTAGCATTCGTCATAAATCAACTAACAAAGAAAATACTATGAACTATAAAATACTAACAAAGAAATCAAGCCTGGTAAGTCTACAAGCAACAATAGTTAATTCAACAATATTCATCAAACATGACAATTATACAGCCTGTTACTTGAATGATTAGAGAAGAAATCAAAAAGGTCTTCGAAAATATTTTTATCATTCCACAACATGTACAAGTAAAATATATAAAAAAAACTTTTGAAGAAGGTGCAAAGATTGGAGTTTTCTCCTCAGGAATAAAGCTGTCTATGTCTAAAGAATCCCTCCTCAGCTTAGAAAGCTTATACTCGACTAAACTGATTCAACGCTTTCGGAAGTAAACTTAATTCTAAGTTTCACCCGAGATTTACTATATAGCCCGTAAGTAAAAAATAAAAAATAAATTTTTTACTATATAAAATTAAAAAGTCTGATTTTCTAAACCCAACATGACACCTAGGTCCCAGAAAATTAGTATCAATAAATATTGTGAGATCAATATTATGTGCTCTTCATATAAAAAAACAAATTAACTTTTTTGGCTTTTACTTTATCCTCCCTATATTTATATTCCTTTATACATTCTAGGATAGGGAAAACAGTATCTTTTTTATACGGTACCTATGCGTGAAAAGTATGCATCACTGCTACGTTGAGTTAAAGTTAAATGGGGCATGGGTAATTATAAAATATTTATAACTATTGTTTGCAATTATTGTAGTCAATGAGTTTGTTTAATTATAATAAATCTTTTCTTTGGTTTTTAAGAATAGCTGAAAAATAGGTACTTAAGTTTTGCCAATTTGATTAAATTAAAAGCAAGAAAGTTCAGTCACGAGTAATTCCCTATGTCAAAGGTTGAACAATTGCGACTTATTATATTTTTCAAGACGTAAATCCAGTACAGCAAAGTCGGCTACTACCGAAATTACATATAAAGATTTGTACAATACAAAAAAATGTTTGAATGGAACCTGCTGTGGAACATGTCAAAAAAGTTTCCGACAGGAACATCAATTAAGCAAATTCACTGTCCATTCCATACAAATCTCACGGGAACATATCTTAGAGGTGTCAAAATCTATGTCTAATGACGCGTACAATACAAAACTTTTGAGAAATCACAAAGCAACATATTGAGGATACCCTTAAAAATATCTCAAACTGTTTTTTCTAAAGCCATTCTTCTTTTATTGTTAAATAAACCATAAATCGTTATAAAATGGTCAGTATGGGACACTCAATAGTATTGCCGATGAAAAAAATCTGTTTTAATAAGGACAATATTTTTTGAATGTCCTTTTTGTTGGAGCTAGCGCCGCCAAGGCGCTAAGGTCGATTTAAATGATAATGTTTCAAATTATTCATATTTTTATGCCTGTAGATGTCGATGTTAAAGGATGGGAACCTTTTAAACACAATTCACCTATGGGAATCTGTTTTATAAATTGTAGATATTTCTAAATTTGTTGGTATTAAAAAACAAAGTGATTCGTGAGCATTATTAGTTATGACTTTAGGTTTATATTGAACATGTCAAACATAGGTCCTGATATCAATAATTCTATTAACATTTTGCTTAGAAGACTGCGTGTCAAATGAATTAATTGTTTATTTTTATTAGTATGTATTATCAAATGAAATATGTGGGTATATAGTGTAGTATCTCAAACAAGATTCAAACAAGGCAGGTGTGAAGTTGTTAATATTGATGATCGAAATGGATGTAATGAAAATGCAAATGTGATGATCAATGAATACCTAAATCTAATATTAAATAACACATTAACACGAAATAACGAAAATAAAATTGAATAAAATAGATTACTGATCCAACTGATACTCTCCAGACATATAAATGTAGCGACGTCAATAAAGTGTAAGAACTTAATGTTATGGCATCAAGTAACCAAATCTCATGCTGTGAATTTCGTAAATAAAGAGAGTATCGATCGAATCAAGAAAATAAGGAACAGATGTTAGAGTACTCACTGTATTTGGACGATAGTGACTGCGATTACTGTTGATTAATGTTTATTTTTACGTATAAATTAGTCGGCTGCGCGTCTGTGACTGTTGATGATTCGGTAAAAAACAGTAATTTATTAGTGGCGACTTCTCGTGTTGGCGCGGACTTAACGAGTGTGTGGCGTGCGCTGTGGTGGACAGAAAAAACTGGCTCGCTTGGTACGTAGCTCGAGCACCAGTGGCCTGAGGAAGAATAACCCCAGGAGTCGATGGGAGCTGCCACCGCTTCCGAACGCACCCCTCGCCCCGCACCGCCTCCCGCCCGCCCGATACAGATCACGCATTCTACAAATACCTTTAGCTGCGGCACCGGCGACCGCCAGTCATCTCTTTCCCACCAATGCCACTGCTGCTGCGCTGGAGGTCCAAAGAATCACTGTTGCGCGGGACGGAGGGGGTCTAATGGAAGTTTCACAGCCGACGACGCTTCCTAAGTTCACCGAGTAAAGGTCACACAGGCTAAGCGAGCTGAACGTCGCAGCGCAAGCGTGGAACTCGGCCGCGCGAGGTAGCAGCGCGTGCGCAACACCGGCAGCGCCCACATCTCCGGCCGTTTAGCTGCGCGCGACACTCACGCAACATATCCGTCCCGCTCGCACTCGTTTATCTTACAGATCTTCTCACTTGCACACGGAGACGTGGAAAAATGTATCTAGTTCTGTCGAGGCGAACGCGGAGTGCAGTAGCAGAGATTTTTTTTTTCGTTTCAATAAATTTGTGGTTGTTGGTCTCGCTTAGGCGCACGCCCGGGGCTCGGCGAAGTGAGATGGGAGATTGCCACCGAGTTACGCCTTCCGTGCGTGCTCGTCATTATGTAGGTTGTTCACGTATTAGAGCCCTCGTGTACCAATGCGAGTATGAAATACATAATAATATCGCCGTAAATGCTTGTCTGCGGTGAGCCGGTTATTTATGTTCACTCCGCGACTTCCGCGAAGGCTACCGTGCTACGCGGCGCCTACAACGTTTTGATTTTGCTATATTACTTTCTACTGGAATTTTCTGGACTCACTTCTTGGTTGCAACAACACATTTTCTTCGCAATATAATTTCGTGCATGTAATTTAAAACTGTGTTGGTAACATTGACCATTAATAGATGTATAAATATTTGGGTCTGGCTTTTGTACAGTAGTATAATATCTTTGTTTTTATGTATTATTAATGTTCGTTTCTCTGAACGCATACGCACCTTTGTATGTTATAGATTAGTTTACTAAAGAAATGTGTAGGTTTCAATATTGTATTGTACATCGAAGTCAAACATTTCCACCATACAATTCTTCATAACATCCATGAAAGTTCAGTTAAGCTGTCCTTACAGACTCTTAATGCCCAAGCAAATAGACAAATGCTATAGATTTAAACAAAACCGAAAACAAGACTTAACGTAACGGAACGAGACACGCGTACACAATCTACAATAGAACAAAGCTCATAATAAACAAAAGCTACATTCCGTCATGGTTGTAAACATCTAATCAAGGTGACAAACACACAGACAAACGTACAATGACCGACGCCATCAAAACATATTAGGGACAACTTTGTCTCCAAAATTGGCAAGCATTGTAAATGTCAACGGGGGCTTATACAGACATTGTAGTGAATTATAAACTGAGAAGTGTTTTCGGATATTGTTGAAGAAACGGGAACTTTTATGGACGTAAAAAAATGCATGACGGACAGTGAGAAGAGAAGACCGCCTTTTGTTGCTGAAGTGAATGGTCCACGATCCAGCATGCAGCGACCACACCGCGCGATGTGCGTTGCTAATTTTCTAATTTAGTTCCTCAGAAAAAAATCATATTGAAAAGTATCAAATTCGTTTGATGTTTTGTCATCGTTGTGGGGTGTTAAAGTTTGACGCATATTATTTTTGGTTATCATGAATTACATTTTAATTAATTTTAAACAATTACAAAGTAGAGTGTAAAACAATTAGTGAGTGGTATAATGTACATAATATGAAGGGTTATTTTTTTATGCCTGATAGGTTGGCCTTTGACCATTATCTCACCTGATGGTGATTGATGATGTGGTTGAAATGTTGTTAAGGCTAACCTAGAATTAGTTTTTAGATACACTTGGACATAAAAGCTCTAAGGGGACATGATGGCAGCTCATACAACAAATAAGAAATGCCTGGAGTAGATCTCGTGCCGGCCGCATTTAGTATGAGGCAAGGCCATGAATGAGAATATTTTTACTTATAGAATCAATAACGGAAATCAATATCACTTAATTAAATGAAGGTAATAATAGGTGTATGTACCTATGTATAATGTGTCACATTGGGTACGAACTACATTTAATTGTTAGAGTGAAAAGACGAGCGCGTTTAAGTCTTTTCTTTGCAAGATTGTAGACATGACACCCAGTAAGCAGGAACTAGTATTGCAGTCGTTTATAGCAATTTCTTACTTTGTATATAAATCGTTAACTTTGTTCGTGTGTAATTTTTGGAAAGCCAGTAATTCTAGGTTAGCCTAAACAACATCTTCGACCACATCATCACTTACCATCAGGTCAGATAGTGGTCAAAGGATAACCATCAGGCAAAAAAATATGTCCTAAAATAGGTTTAGGGCCTATACTGTTATTATGTTTATAAACATTGATAGAAGTAGATATAATTCGTTGAAAAAAAATGTTGTACACCAATAATTTGTAAAATAAAATCAGTTGTTTGAATTTTTTTTTTGCTTATATACACTGGCATTTGAACATCTTTCCTGATAATAAGTGACGATGCGGTCGAAATTGTTATTCAGGCTGGCTCACTGGCTCCCACTGACAACTGCCATTAATTGCTTAGCTACAGAATTTCTACTTGAGAGTGTTAGCTAGCCTGACGGGCATTCGCAAATACCCAACCAACTTACAAACGGGATGCAGTGGGTAAGTGTGCGCCAAATCTTTATCTTAAGAATGAGTAGGTACAGACATGTCGAAATCAAGGCTCTTCACCCCCTGTGAAGTGCGAGTAGGTGAGTTTTATAATATTAAAATAGTACTTATTTGTTGATTCTTCCTCAGGTTTTTCTTGGATAAATGTGTAGCATAAAACCTAACCTTGCCTATAACCGTGTGTTCCGGCAGAACTCTTTGAGAGCTAATTCCAATTCTAGATAAAACCTATTTATAACTTTCGACCACATCATCGCTAGTAGATTTCAATTAATATACTTATACGTCTTAATTAAATATACTTATACTACCTTATTAAACATACTAACACTACTTAATTAAATATACTAATATTACAAAATTAAAACGTATGACTTTCAAACAAAGTTTCAGCGCCAATATCACTCCTTTGATTCGGCCCTAATGTTACTAATTTTACATCGAAAAGTCTTTTTCATTAATGTACTTACATCTTTTTCATGTCCTTACGCCACGTAAAGTGGGGTCAGCATAACATGTATTTTTGCCTCTCACACAACATTATCTTCTTTAGCTACCCCTATATTCGTTCACATTAAAACTCAACTCCTTTTATATTTTGTGTCCCTTCCACCTGCACTCAAAATAATACCCAAAATGCCTGCTTATGGATTATGGCACGGGGGAATTTAGTTGGACGGTGGACATTATGGTTGCTGATGGTAAATCTCCAGCAATTTATGTGAACTTTCAAAGAATTTTATCAGTCACAAGTACAGTAAGAAAATCAAAGTAAACTCATATTTAGATGTGACAGCAGTCACATTGACTTTTGATATAGTATTTTTATTTTGACTTCCTTATCGCACTACAATTACCTAATTACAATCAGGTCAGATTGTACTCAAAGACTAACCCAAACGCGAGATAAAAAAAATACGATTTGTAAACTTCTCTGCTTCGACCGAGTAATTTTCCTAAATCAAATGATAATCAAATATATTGCATAACGCAGCTATGTTAATAATATTGTTGCGGTAGTTTATTTAACTACGATAAATAGTAAGTACTTGAATATCACAAACTTTAACTTAACTCTAATCGAACAAGGCATAATTGGATGTACCGATCCCAGTTCCGATAATATAGATAAGCAGTAGACAACGTTTCAGCAGACCAGTCTCTAGCCTTAACTTTACCTTAACAAGCCCGCTACCGGCCCCATAAAAGCTCATTGTATCAATGATCTCGACTATACCTTATAAAGTCCGAACCAAACGGACTTCTAAAAATAATATTTTGGCTCATCATTAAAGTCGACAATGCGACTCGATCGGTCGTGCTTTGTCTTTTTAGTCGGTGACGCAATTCATACCGAAATGGAACAATAAAATTCTATAACAATCATTCGACTTTCAACTTAATTGCATTCAAATTAAGGATGGGTTCAAGTTTTAAGGATTGGTGTTGTTGATCTCCAAAAGAATTGTCCGTTGACAACAGAGACATCGATTCTGTTCTTTTTTTGAATATCGATTGTATTGTAAAGAGCATTCCCATAGCACTGCTGTGAGAACTTTTAAAAGTACCCACCTACATTCTTGTTTTGTTTTTGGAACATACCTATTACATAAGAAAACGGCTGTATTATTATTATATACACAGTACCTAGTAGTTATAGTACACATTTTCCTTAACAGTTTTATGATTTTAAGGTAATTTTGTATGACTTTCACATGGGTAAACTTACCATAAGCTGAATAAAAAAAGGCGATGCCCCATAGATTCGCAGTAAATTAAATTCACAGGTTAGCCAAGTGCTGGGTAAGTCACGAAGAGAAATCATTAATTTGACTTAAGTACACTTACAAAATAAAATATTTCATCAGCAAATGAAACTTTTTATGTTTGCAATAACGCACGCTCTGCGGATTACATTACACATAACGCAAATGACTTAAAAAAACCCTTGTGTTATTTTGTAAACCAAATGAAACTATTTAAACCAGAATGTGTGTTGATAAATTGAAAACATCTAATAAACTAGAAGCGTGGTATATTTAAGTGCTAATTTCACCACGCGAAATAAAGACCAAATATTTTTTACCATTAATGTCCACTAATCATGATAGCGGGATAAAAGATGATAATGATGGTAGGTTTACTTAAAATATTAAAGATGTGTCATGTGCAAATAAAACAATGTCACAGAACTTCTTGATAAATACGTTTTAAATCGTTAATATATACAAGAATAAAGGTCCTAGAATAGGTCCCTGTGGAAGGCCTATTCTAACTATAAATCTGAGAATTGTTATTTTATTTAAGCCGACCCTTTATTTCCTGTCCAATTAATACAGCTATAAGGTATTGTTAATAATACAATATTTATGGGAAAATATTATTTAAAATTTTTACGTAAAGATAAAAATATGTAAGGAATTTGATTCAAAAATGCTTCACAATAATAGGAAAGTGTTTTGTCTATACGGTGGTCTGAACAATAAAACTTATAAATTTAATGATTTCTTTAGTCACAAAACAATGAGTCTTTTCAAGGATCAGCACGTGCGAAATATACACGAATCCTGCATCTCTTGATGTTCTGCTTTTCGTGATATTTAACTTATTCTCACGCCATACGTTTGTTGATCCAAAGTGTTTTCAGAATATCATATCAAATTTTTTTTATGCTCTATAGGTTAGCCTGTGACCACTATCTCACCTGATAGTAAGTGATGATGTGGTCGAAGATGTTGTTTAGGCTAACCTAGAATTACTGGCTCTCAAGGACAGCTGCCGGAACACACCGTTGGGTGCTTGGCGACAGATTTTCTACTTGAGGGTGGTATCTATGGTGGTATTCGCAAAATGCCCTACCACCATGCAATGTATCTGACATTGCTATTGAAGAATGTCCATTATCATCAGAAGAAAGATGTCCATTATTGAATATAGCCTCCCCTATATAACACTCTGATTGGCCTTTAGCACTTGATTAAGTGATGTGCCCTGATCATTACCACTTCAAGTTGCAAATTCTAAAAACTATCGATGGGTTTGACTCTTCCTTTTCTTCTTCTCCCTCTACTCGTTTCGGATTCTACTGCAAAATGCCTTATTTATAGATTGTAGGTTAGCCTTTGACCATTGTCTCATCGGATGGTACTTACCATAATGATACTGTTGATTAGGTATACATATAGATATATAGGTCACGCAGCTGTTTCGAAAACAAATCATGTCTGCTTTGCCATACAAAATCCTAACTTCACAGGCATATCTATCAATTGGTAGTATATAATTGAGGAATCATATTATTAAATCCATTAATACTATATCAGCCACATCGTCCACTGCTGATCCCACACCTCCCCGAGAGGAAGAAGGAGTTGATATTTTTTCCTGTTGTCTTTTACAACTCCCACGAGAAACGGGGAAGGTATTTTTATATATGTGGAAAATCAACCTAATAACATTAAATCTAACACAAAGTGTTACTTTTAAATTTAAATAAAATATTGAATATGCAAGTAGCTGATGCGCTTAGGTTTCAGGCCACTCACAGAAAATTAATTCCACCATTGTCTTTGTCTCAGCCAGGATTCAGAAGTAGGTACTATGAAACGGAATATTTCCCCAAAAAAAGGTCAATTGCCGTCAGACAGGGAGCTGGGGACAACGAAGACTAGACAAATTAACAATATGTCCACGTTTGTTTCGTATGTGTGGTATTAAGGGAAACATATTGTACCCCACATATAATGGGATTAGGGTAGGAAGATAGTATGGTGTTTACGACATCTACGGGGGAAAGTAGTTCAAGCTCAGTCTTCACGAGTATTTAATATGTATAAATTATAAAATCATGGCACTGAAGTGCAAATCTTTGATACCCAAAACATTTTTGACATTCACCACAAATTGTCATTATAAACAAAATGAGATTAAAACAGGTATTATTAATACCATGACGTTTGGATTTCAAGAAATCTCTATCGAATAGCAATCAATGAAGTATTTTCGGTATTCCAATGCAAATATTTCAATGATTAATGTGGCTAATCTATAATCTGCCACTGGATTCCACAGAATTTTATACAGGTAGTCAAAATCGAACATTAAATCATGTAACTTTTTGATTGTTATCAATGCTTGAGAATTTTGCAAGGTTGACCAGATATCTCTACTTACCTTATTGGGACTTTACTGTGTCCCATTTTTATGCAAATTTAACTTGTGAAGCATATTAAAGATAAATGTAGGTACAATCCTTTAAAAAAATCCTTTTAAGCTAAAAGTTACAAAAAATAAGCTTTGATACCAACAAACCGATTTAATTAGTGTTAACGGCTGAAAAAAGTGCACCTTATTACTCGTATGTTAAGTATGCCTACACACTGATTGGCATCTATAGGTACGTCAAGAAGTATTTTTTTTCTTACTTATACCCATTTTCAGTGAAATAGATCCATAGGTGATGTTGGCCGAGCGGTAATAGTATAAAATCTGTAGCCAAGCATCTAACAGTGTGTTCCGACAGTAGTCCTTGAGAGCCAGTAACATTACAGGTACATGAGTCTTTACAACTATGGCTCCAGGTGACGGGCGCAGTCCAATTTGTCACTTGTGATGAAAAGCATCTGCTATAGGCAGAGGTTAGTCCACTTAACTACAGGTGGGACACGCACTTGTTCCGTCACAATTACTTAAAAAAATGACAAATGTCGTACTGGTAGTCCGATGCGCATGATGGTAGAGCATATTGTGAATATTTGCCTGGATAACTACCACAATCAAGTCGAAAATATTTTCCAAGTGCTTTACGTTACGATCAACGGTTGTCGTGATTAAAAATTACTCTCTGTATGAAATATGTTAAAATTATTTTTTTGCATTGATAATAGGTTCAGTTTTGATCTTACCTCACTTACACTTTAGTAAATGATGATGTAGTAAGGTAAACAGGTAAACGTAGAATGAGAGATGGCTCTCATAGATCAGATAATCGTAGCAACTCAACCAACAGGCGTCTAGAAGGTAATGTGAGTGAAAACCCAAAAAAACATTAATTCAAAATAGCATTTTCAAAAAGACCCATACTTACTATACTAGTAGTTATTTAAACTTAAAGATACGTAATTGTGCTTAGGTACTTACTTATTTCAACTGACCATCAAGGGTTTCAGCGTTTGTGGCTAACATGCATCTTTATGTGCAATTATTTTGCTGAAATTGACAGCGCAACACGTTAAGGATGACACCGAACACAAGATTTTCCTTAAAATGTGCATTTAAATTCAACTCTGAGAACCAACAAATTTGATTTTGTCCAAATCTTCAAGCAACGTTGAACCGCCAAAAAAAGCTTTTTACAATCATCTCGTATAAATAATTCAATTTTGCGGTCCGGAGATTAAATTACGGTCTTTGTCCATTCCGTATGCGACAATAAAAATGCAAATGTCGCCCAACGATGTTATAATTTACGGTGTCGGATTGATACAATCATATGACTGCATGTTTGATGACTGTTTTATAGCGCAAGCCCTTTTTGCTACCACGCTTCCATTCCTTTGGTACCAATTAATATCACGTGTGGTGCCATTAATTTGTGCACCATTACAGCCTGCGTGAGAGCTTTTAACTTAACGATACCCTTAATAAACTGAATCATAAATTGACAATCAAATGAAACAAATGAGAATATGTAAAAGTCTACTTAAATTTTCTCAAAAGCACGCTTGAATCGTAAAATTTTGTAACAAACATCACTGTAACACACACATTATGGATCATGGTAGGTATACGATTAGATTTTTATAGCATTATTATCTTTTCAATGATTTTACGTGGGTCGCAACTTCATAGTTTAAAAAGACATTTAACAGTCGTAAAATATTTCTAAAGCCAATATCAATATTACTCACTTGTGGTTGTGGGACGCGAATCGTATTACAATGTTTAGCATTAAATTATATATTTTATTGGTATATAAAAGAAAATTAGTGTCATAACGTCTGTTTTTGACAAATTAACACTATATTAATGGTCGTCGTGGCCTGTCAACACAAATCATTATTCCAATGACATTTTTGATGTTGATTTATAAATATTATTTCCTTCCTTATCACTTTATAAGCCAGATGGTCCTATTTGTAATCAGTAAGGCTCAACAGCAGACTAAAATCAATTTACATATCATTTAATGAATGTATTATGTAGATTTGGTCGTTTTTATTCTGCGAATAACATAAATCTACAGAGCGAGACAAATAAGTCATAACATTGGGAGAACTGGTAAGGACAAGGCCATTCTTCGCTTTTTTGTTTTTATCGGCACAAGTATCGACATGTTTGGAATGAGAAAAAACTCTTTTATCCACTAGAATCAGGTAGGCAAGCCCAAATATATTAGGTATATTTTTTATTAATAAAACAGAAATAAACATGATCTAGGTAGCATAGCACATTGTACAGACTTGAAAAAAATATGAAACGCAAATGTCAACTGTAACGAATCTTATGTGACGAATAAAAAAATATTTCTACAGATTTTATTGGGAAACATTTCCACTCATAATATCAAAAACGACGGGTTACAGTCAAAGCTTGCAGAGACTTATTAGGATTGACGCCTTCTCATAACATTTATTTCAATCTTTTAAACTCGAACTATCTTTTTATAGTAATAGGCCTTAACAAGCCACTTGTTACTTATCTTCACGACGAAGACTATTCCAAAACATTAACGCTTAGACAAATTACAGACTGTCTGTCATAATTTTAAATAGGTAGGCGTCCCCAATACTTTAAGTATCACTTAAAATGTTCGGCGAAACTTTGTCGGTAGAACGGGGAGATAGGAGACGGTAGAGTACAGAAATTATTGTGAGGGCATTACTCTTAAGATTCTTTAGGCTCATCGGCATGCCAAGATGAATGGTCGCCGCATACATGTTCGAATCACAATGGTTCGCCTGTCCTCCTATTATTACCGCGGCATGCTTTTATGTGCGGACGTCATACGGTAAAGGGGGTATAAATAAGCGAGTGCACATGTCATGTAGCGTTGAGACTAGTGCTGGATGCTAGTGATTGTTATAGCTTCGGTTGTCGATAAAAAATGATCTATATTGTGGTTGCTTAATTTTACTGTTTGTTACCAAAGGTGTTGTAGATCTACTTTATACTTAGGTGAACACTGACGTCGATGGCGAGAAATTAAAAATATAAACATTATTTTGTATTTTTGCTATGTTGTATTACTTTTACTACTTGATCACGTATTAGGTACGCAAGGCTCTGATTGACTAATATATTATATATATTAGGGAGGACATAGATGCTGGCTACCGCCTGTGCGGTCGTCCAGCTCCACCGGGTTTTGGGCGAGGGCCTGGCCCTACAATAGCCCGGGAGGGAGAAGTGCCGAAGGCACTTCTCCCGAGACGGGCGTAGAAGGCGAAAAGCGCTTTCTACCTCCGTCTCCTGCGGACGCCGAAAACGTACCGCTATTATAGGAGGGGTTGACAGCGAGCTCAAGGGCACCACTGTGGTTCGGACCTCGGCTTGTCTCGCTGTCGAGAGACATGGGGGGGATCGGAGCAAAATGCCTCTGTGCAACTGCAGTGTTGCACAATTGGGCCCTACTGAATAATACTCTTTGACTATTTGGAGAGCAATTTATCGTGACCTTGTTTTTGCCTCGAGCTCGCCGGCGAGCTCGGTGTTTGATTGTGTGACCTCTGATTACCTCACACCTGGGGATTTTACCTCGACGACTTGCGGATAACGCTAAAGCTGCCAACGTAATGGCTGCGATGGGGTCATCCGGGTCGTCTAATACCTGCCGTGGTCGGCGACGGGGGGGTTTGAAAAATGGGATAGAAGAGGCAGTCGAGTAGTTCGATGCCTGGACAACCAATGGGTTCGGGTGGTGGGGCGCTCGATCAAAGTATCGGCGGGCGCAGTCCTTATTGAACTGCGCTAGAGAGGGAAGGTTTAAGTCGCAATGCAACTCGGTGTTCCGGATATACCACGGAGCGCCGGTTGCACTACGAAGAAAACGGTTTTGAATGACTTGAAGCTTATGGAGATGGGCCTCACTAGCATGACTAAACACTACTGATGCGTAAGTCATGATGGGGCGGATGCAGGCAGTGTAAAGTGTCTTCTTATTTCTAAGAGACATTTTACTCTCTTTGCGAATCAGGGGACCAAGGCGACCCATTACAAAGGCCGCTCTGTTACGGACGGTTGTTATATGATCGCTAAAGGTGAGATTCCGATCAAGGGTGACTCCGAGATATTTTGTTTTACTAACCCAGGGGATGGGTTGGTCGAACAAAGTTATAGGTTGCGGGTAACGGGGGCGGCCCTTCTCAGTAAAGTACATAGCTGCACTTTTAACTGGGTTGACCGCGATGCGCCATTTACGGAACCAGTCACCGATCTCGGTGATGGCCCGTTGGAGGGCGGGAATGGACTTTCTACTGATATGCCACCCAGTGGTATAAATAGCGGTGTCATCCGCGTATTGGGCTAATAGGACGTTAGGCTGAGAGCGTGGGATGTCGCTGGTATACAGCGCGAAAAGAATGGGTGATAGCACGGAGCCCTGAGGGACTCCGGCTCTGACTGGGTGGGGGGAGGAGAGGGTGCCTTCCACGCGATAGCGAAAGCTTCTGGCTTTAAGGAAGTCTTGTAGGATGAGCACAAGACGTTCTGGCACGCCAAATTGGTATAGCTTGTAAATCAAGCCATTGTGCCAGACTTTGTCAAAAGCTTTCGCTACGTCGAGGAAGACTGCTAGCGTTGTCTGGGGTTTGGGGTACTTGTTAAAGCCCTCAATGATGTGCTCCGTGAGGCGGTGCACCTGTTGGACGCATGAGTGTCCGGGCCTGAAGCCAAACTGCTCATCTGGGATAAGGTGGTGTTCCTTTGCATGGGACTGGAGACGGTTTGCAAGTAACCGCTCGTAAAGTTTGCCTAAGGCACTGAGGAGGCTGATGGGGCGGTAACTGGTGGGGTCAGATGAGCTTTTGCCTGGTTTGTGAATGCCAATGACATTTGCACATTTCCAGGTGTCTGGGAATAAGCAGTGGCTCATAGCAGCATTGAAGATGCTGACTAGGAGATGGATGAGAGGAGGAGAGAGGGTTTTAAGAACCCTGTTGGAGATGCCATCGGCACCGGGGGATTTGCGCGGTCGGAGGGCCTTGATCAGTCTCGCCACCTCAGCGTAAGTCGCTAAGGTGATTGGTGGGAGTTCAGAGGTGACCACAGAGCTTTTACGTTCGACTTCAGCATCCACCGAATCGAGGTGAGCTTGGTCAACGTGATCTACGTTAGGGGAACACTGAGCCTCTAGGCTATCAGCTAGGCACTCAGCTTTGTCTTCGTCAAAGAACGCTGGGACTAGTGGGACTGGTCTGTATAAGGGAGGCATGTCGTTGTAGTTACTTCCTTTCATACCTCGCGCCAAGTCCCAATAAGCCTGGTGGCTTGGCACGAGGTTTGAAAGTTTGTCACCCCATTGTTGATCACGCAACTCAGACATGCGACTTTGAACCATGCGTTCAAAGTGGCGTTTCTTAGTTTTGTTCTCTTTACTGGGGTAAGAGTCGTAATGTCGGGTCACTGCTTTACTTTCCGTCACTAATCGTCTCACATCCGCTGGAATGACAAGGCGCCGGTCGTCCGGCACCATGACCTCCTTTGCGGATGCACCTACTACGGTGGAGAGGTGATTAGTGAACGAATCGATCGCAAGGGTTACGTCATCTTTAGTCAGGATGTCGTCAGGGATCTTGTCAAGGTCCGGTGAACTGATAGCCTTTAGGGCAACGCCTAATTGCTTCCAGTTCACTATCGTCTTAGTGGGGCGGGGGAGGTCTGTTGTTGGGTCGGGACCTAGTCGCAGTATAATGGGTCGGTGATCAGAGTGAAGCTCGTGAACCACTTCTATGGAGCGTAACTGGAGTGTTACGCCTCTGAGTAGTGCCATGTCAAGCAAGTCAGGTCGAAAGTCTTCCGTGTGAGGGTAGTGAGTGGGCTCAGTGGGCGCAATTATGTCAAAATTAAGTTCTGCGACTAGTTTTTCAAGTGCAATGCCTCTGGGATTGTTGACGTTACAATTCCATAGGATGTGCTTACTATTGAAGTCGCCAATCAGAAGGACGGCGCTTCCTAATGAGAACAATGCTTCTAAGTCAGCTCGGACGATCGGCTTTTGACAAGCTTGGTAACAGGACGCTATGACTATAGGTTGATGACCAGTCATAGCTAGAAGGCAACAAGATGCTTCCATATTAACAAGAGTCGGGGTAGGTAAGGGGATGCAGTGCAGGGACCTTTTGTAATAGATAAGAGTGCCTCCCCCACGGGAGTTCACTCTATCATCACGTACCGTTCTGTAATTGGCAAACCTAGGGTTCGCCTTCCCCGGTTTTAGAAGGGTTTCCTGCACGCATATAATGTCGATAAGGTGGGTGCAACAAAAGTCGTGGACAAGGTCACGTTGTCTAAAGAAACCGTTAGCGTTGAATGACGCTAACGAAACTGAGCGCGGTTTCGTGCGTGCGGTTGTACTACCCATAGTGGTTGTACTGGGGAGGGGCCTGGGGAACGAAGCGCTTAAGGGCGCTTAGTAAGTTCGCGTGTTCCAATGTGTATTGGATCACGTCCGCTGGGGATTGAGCGTATTGCATCTTGTGGAATAGCTCTTGTACCTCATTGATGTCAACCGACATAGCCAGATCGCTGACTAGGTTGATTGCCTCTTGAAGAGGGGCAGCCATCAATGGCATAGGTGGAGCTTGAGGCCGGGAAGCGGCGCGGGGAGGCGCGCGAATGGTGTTGGCGACGGGTGCCGGGAGCGCGGGGCGAGCCGGGGCCGGTGCGCGGGCAGGGGCCGCGGCGCGGGCGGGTGCGGGCGCGGGTGCGGGCGCGCGGGCCGGGGCGCGGGCGGTAGCGACGGTCTTAACCATACTGGGTGGTTTAGACCATGCGTTACGGGCTGGGAGCGGCGCGGGTATTACCTGTGAGGCAGGTACTACCGTTAGTTTAGGGCTTACCCGTTGGTAACGGTCGTAAGAGGGACGGGTCGGCCTATGCCTTGCCACCCTGTGGTTCACTCGTGGTGCTTTAGGCAGCCACGGTAATTCGCGGTATGCCCTTGAGCACCGCATAAAACACAGCTGGGTGGGTCCGGCGAATCCCGGGTGCGAGTGCACGCTGCTGTCGCGTGATCGCCTAGGCACTTAACGCACCTAGCGCGAGCGAAGCAGAAACGGGAGGCGTGCCCGTATAGTTGGCAGTTATGGCACTGCGAGGGACTCCCATTCTTGTATGGGGCTTGGACATCGAGTC
This sequence comes from Plagodis dolabraria, assembly GCA_963854805.1. Classification (NCBI taxonomy): domain Eukaryota; kingdom Metazoa; phylum Arthropoda; class Insecta; order Lepidoptera; family Geometridae; genus Plagodis; species Plagodis dolabraria. The sequence continues at coordinate 19,106,302 of OY978457.1, read as the reverse complement.
CTGAGAGGCCACAGACCTTTTTTAAATTAAAAATGGCCTTGCCTTCAGGAGTACGATCTAGTACTACGAGTACTAGATCGTAGGGGCTGCGGTCCTTCCCGCTGTACATGCGGTGAACTGCATGTACGGGGAAGTCTTGTGCCTTCAGGTCGGCACATACCGAATCGGTATGTACCTCCTTGGGCACACCGCGGATGACCACTCGGAGGACTTTCTCCTCTTCGAGCGCATAAGTGTGAAAACTTATGCTCTCGTGGCGGAGGAGTTTAGTTAGCGCTCTGTGGTCGCTAATGGTGGAAACTTGGACTTTAATGCCCTGCTGCGTGGAGCGGGCATTAGTATAGTGGATCCCACGATCCGAAACTAAACGGGACAGCATGTCCCATTTGGTTTTGTCCTGAATGAACAGGGGCGGAGGCGGTTTTTCGCGGCGCGCGCTCGCGTCCTGAGGGGACGCGGCAGTGGTGGCCGGAGCGGAGGGAGGAGACGCGGGGCGCGGGGCGGGGGTCGGCTTCTTGCCGGAGGCGGGGGCCTTAGCGGGTGCCTTGGCGGGAGGGGCGGAAGTTGCGCAACTAGCGGCTTTAGGAGCACGCTTGCGTTTGCGGTCAACGACGGTATAGCCGTCGTTATCGGAGTCCGAGTCAGTGCGTAAGGCGCGACTCGGATCTACTTCCATCTCCGTTTCGGAGTCCGAAGTGGGCTCGACAACGGCGATGGAGGGACGGGTGCTCGCTGGCCTCCCGATCGGTGAGCGCGAGCGAGACCTCTCACGGGGAGGGGCTGCCACCGTGCGTCTATTATCCGGGCCCGGAGCGGGCGAAAGCGGGCTGTCCTCTGAGAAGGACCGGGTCAGAGGAGGGACGTTGGCCTCCGGGATTGAAGTCCCGGAGGGAGCAATATGAGTGTCCGTGAGGCGGGCACTCGCTTCCTCTTCGAGGAGTTGTATGTGTGCAACATACAGATCGGGGTGGCGGAGGGCGAAGGTCTGAAGGACCTGCACCTCACCGTTAGAGGGACGGGACTGCATCCTGAGGGGAATACTCAGGACGCCCTATCAAGGGTTTGAATTCCCTCACACACCTTGTGAGCTCACTGTGTGAGAGGGAGTGTGTACCTAGGGTGTGCCCTAGTTGTGTACCCTCTCCGAGCTTTTTTCTCGGCGGAGAGGGGTGCTCCTAAGCGCTACTCCGGGGTTGACTAGGGGTGACCCCAAGGCCAGTAATCCCGGAGCCCAGCTTGCTTCGGCTGACCCGTGAAGCGGGAAAGGCCACGGTGCAAGGTTAAACCAAAACAACAACAGTGGCCGTTGTCACCGTAGGGTGTCACACTGCGACCGCAGCAAATGGCGGATTTGATCGTTCAGACGGGTTTGGCTGACGCTACCCCACGCCTGAACGACGTCGCTTAACAGCACAAAGTGTGTTGTTACGCGACTGTTACTATGTTGTGTCGGGTAGTAAAGTGGTGAAATGCGCACCGAAAAGTGCGGTCAAAACAAGACCACCAGCCCGATATGATGTTGTTCGTCCGAAACAAGGGACTTGGGTAGGTGGTAATGCCTGACGTCTTAGAGCGCCTCTGCGCGACGGCACGGCGAGCTCGTAGCTCGCGTTGCTCGGCGTTCGGCGGCTGCTTAGCTTCTGCACACAAAACAAAAACTTCGTCAGGACTGCGTATTCCAAGGCACTGGTCTGCAACTAGCGTCGGAACGATGACCCGAGTGAGACGGCAATAGTGCGGGGACTATTGCGGTCTCACTGGGAGATACTGGCGGAGCTGTAGACAGGTGTGCACGGCGTGGCGGCACAGGTCGGAATGTCGTGATTGACTAATATGATTGATGAGGCTCGATATCAAATATAGTTCAGGCTTGCACATCAGCACTCCCGTCATCCAAAATTCACTCCACGGCCAATTAAGACGCTGTCAAATGATGAAATTATGTCACATTGGACTGCGTGGGAGTGAAAGAGAGGCAGTAATGGTGAAACCGCGATCAGTTTAGGTAAAATCCGAAAGTAAGCTTGATAAAACAAAACTAGTAACGTAAATCGAAAATGTAACTTTCTTCTTTCTCTTGATAAGGTATTTCTAGTTTATTAATATATTTTCATTCACATTCATACCGAAATAATTCTGATATTTACGTTTCAAGCGTATTTTAAATTCAACTCAACAATTTTATTCGATTCAGAAAATTTTAAGGAATAAGTTTCGGACTTTTCTTGGCCTTAGATTAACATATAATTTTCTTACTGCTACAAGATTAATACATTTTGTTATAAATCTCTTCATCTGAAGCTATTTAGCACTTGTCAGAGTCTTACTTAAAACACTGGATACTGCCGCGCATGCATAACAATCGAGTGTGTAAAATAAACAAATATTAACAGTGCAGTGAACGGCAGATTATAAAAAATTATAAAAAAGTCCTAATTTCCCCCTACTGCAGTCTGATTAGTGTTTATTTTGGTTCCAGTATAGTCTATTTTAGTGGCCATACGAGCCAAATTTTCCATGCTCCTATGGTGTGCTGGGTTCACATCATAGATCATAAATTATACTCCGGTTAGTAAATAAAATAGCCCTTAATTGTTAAGCCGAGAACTCCACCAATCTTTAGTAATGGAGGTATTTTGAAGATGAACGACATTTCGATAACGTCGAATTTTATCGATTTATTCGACAAACATCCCTATAAAAGGTTTGAGGAACTGCGACGTCAGTGGACGCACAATATATAAGATGCAGAGTGCAGACACAAGATCAAGCATTATTTATATTAGTCTGCTCAGTTATGATGCTTAAGCGACATTTAGTACAGCTCGTGAAGTTTTATATCTAACCCATTAAAGTTATATATTGTATATAGATAGATTACTCGTATATTTACATTATATCAGCTATGTCAATCTTCCCGATTGATATGATTACTACTCTAAGTGAGCTTGAGAATATAGGGACTATAACATATTCATCTATAAGATATCTTGAAATACAATACAATACAATCAATAATTAACCGAATAAGCACCATACTACTACCCACGTCGATGTGAGCAGACGTAGTTGCACATATGGCGCCCGCAGCATTCTTTACCACCTCAATACTCTCAATAAACGAAGGGCAGCGGGAATACCACCAACAAGGTCACCAGGATGTTGATAATTTTAAGTACAATAATTGCTTGTGTACTAAAATCTCTTATTATTCGCGCCAAAAATCACAAGGCATATGGATTGTTTGATAGGCTAGCAGCGATTGCAGACTGGAATAACGTCGATAAATCAAAGTGTTGCCAGTCTATAAATCAAAGTACTACCAAATTTCTAGAAGGCTTTTTTCAAGAATTTTTTGTAAAACTTTTAAAGGCGCCAAGTTCTTGCCCCTTTTTCACGCATTGGCTCTATAACACTTTTTTGCTGCGTGTACGTGGCAGTACAATGTAGAATATTTCAATGTTAAACTTTGTTATTGACATTCATAAGAGCATCGCAGTCGCCTAAAGTTAATTTTGATTCAACGCCAAAATCCTGTTTTTAGTAATCTCACATACTTACATGTGATGAAGATTGGATTGTTATATATTATAGACATATAAATAGAACCTTATCAAGAGTAGGTATAGAGTATAGTGAGACATCTAGACTTCTATTGGTATAGTTGTCGGCGAAATGTATTCCACTTACATATATTTACATAAAACAAGGTACATAGGGTACGTAGGTAATATCACTAGAATATAATGTGGGGAAAATTGGAGACAAGCGCAATAGTGCACACAGATACACTTCCATTGTATATAGATGAAAAAGACTGGAAGACAAGCATGCAGTAGACGCACAGAACTGAGTTTCAATCAGGAGACATCGCCTGATTTTACATTGCCATGTTTCGGTTGCTATTTCTCCCGTTTTTGAAGTACAATGCCACCAACGCATTTAATTATTTATTTTTAATTCGTACAAGCAAGTTACAAGACTTTGTCAAATCCTAAAAAGATTATGTTGTCTTAGGTTTTTGCGATTGTTACACATTGTAATTAAACAACTTTAAACGGTTTAAATCGCGTATATTTGTCATTATTTTTGTCCCGACGTTTCAAACACTTTGCAGTGATCGTGGCCAGTATCCCCCGTTGTTGCCGATATTTTCATGGAGGATAGATAGATAGATAGATAGAAAACTCTTTATTGTTACACCACTTTAGAAATATAAAAGATTACACATTAAATTATAATAACATAGTGTTACAATGGGTGGCCTTATCACTAAAAGTGATCTCTACCAGGCAACCTTAGGGTGGAGTTGAACGAATAAAACAATAGAGGCGGGTGTAGTCCAAATACATAATCAAATTTCATAAAAACATTTTAAAATAAAACGTATTTTAGTGTAATTTCTAAACAGGACTTCGAGGAGAGAGCTCTTTCCACAGCTGTGGCTATGCCGAAGATCTATAAACAGTACGTAGATGATACTTTTACCATCCTCCCCAGTAATAAAGTTTCTGCATTTCATAACCATCTAAACTCCTTACATAACAAAATTCAATTTACAATCGAGCCTGAGGTCAATAAATGCTTAGCTTTTCTTGATGTTTTAGTCATTAGGAATCCTGACAACTCCCTAAGTCATACAGTGTATAGGAAACCCACCCATACAGATAAATATCTCAGTGGTAACTCCCATCACCATCCATGTCATCCATGAGCACATGGCATCTGTGACACTGACCATCTCAAGAAGGAGCTTCAGTATGTAAAACAAGTACCTACTGCGAAGCAATAATCACAGGCTCCCACGAACGCGTCACAGAAGCCGGCCCAAGCCTTCCACAGTTGAGCGACAACCTGCCATCTTACCTTGCATCAAGGGAGTCACGGACAAAATTGGTAATATCTTAAGACGAGCTTCAATAAAAACTTACTTCAAGCCGCACAAGAAGATCAACCAATTTTTAAGACCTGTTAAGTTCAATATTCCCCTACAAGATGCAGGTGTTTACAAACTTGATTGTGAATGTGGGCTGTCATACATTGGGCAAACAAAGAGGAGCGTTGGTATCCGGGTAAAAGAACACATTGCTGACATGAAGAACAGTCGCTCGACCTGCGGTTTGTGAACATGCCCAGGATAAACCCAACCACTATATTCGGTTAGACAACCCACAAATCCTTGCCAGAGAGACCCGGTTTATGCCAAGAATGTTACGCGAGGCTATTGAAATCAAAAAGTACCCAAATTTCAATAGAGATGTTGGTTGGCAAGTACCACCTGCTTGGGATCCTGTTATTAAATTAATTAAATCTCATGGCCGACACAAATCTGCAAGACCTCTGGACACTGTGAGCGAATACTGCGTGAATAGGGAACGTTATGATTAATATGATAATTTTCTGACGGTAGACCAAATAATTTCTTAATAACTCATGTGACAAATAAAACCAATTAGTCACCCCGTGACCACGATCACTGCAAAGTGTTTGAAACGTCGGGACAAAAATAATGACAAATATACGCGATTTAAACCGTTTAAAGTTGTTTAATTACTATCCTAAAAAGATAATTTTGCTGTAGGTACGCGTAGATATATATTTCCTTCATTTGAGATACTTAAAAATCAATTTTTGACTAGATGTAGACACACACCTCTATCATGATATATAATAATAATAATAAAATGTCTTTATTTAAATCAAAAATGTTACACTCATCCTTAGTGTTAATATAATAAAATATAATGCCAAATTATTTACTAAAATTACAAAACTTAACACTAGGAGGGTGGTTAGTAGCTGTGCAAGGATCCTCTTTGTTACAGCTACTACGATCCCTACTTCTGGACCTGGCCCAGTACCTACTTAAATCTACGCGATGAACATAGTTCGTGGTGTACAATTAAAATATATATGAAAAGTATTATTAAATGAATATAACTTACTATGATATAATAAACATACTTTTAATCTAACTCTATATCTACAACGTGACACTTTCTTTTTATCCTTATCAAATATCACCTTACAGCTTAACAATGTCAGTCTTTTAAGACCACCAATGCAGAAAATCGTCTGGACTCCAACTGTTAATACTGTAATGTAACAATTCGGTTTTGGAACAAGGCAATGCTGTGGCGTCATGCCATCCGTCAAAAGTACCGACATCATGCGGTCCGGCTTCGACATTATTTGCGCGATGTCACCACCAACGTGGTAACAATAATACTTTAAACACCGACGTTGACTTCCCAAGTTTTCCAACCATGCACCATAAGTTAATTACACTAAAGGTCAAAATTGACCAGCGTCATGTTTAAGAAACATAATATAAAACTTTACTCTAAAAGTAATAAAGGCGCCCTATCGTTTTCCGCGGTGTTCTGAGAAATGTTCAGTCGACATTTTGGCGACGTGTTTATGAACGGATGGTTTTGTCGGTGTCGGTCAAATAGTAACTTCCTTTGAGTGAACCAACATCCGCCGGGAAAATTTTCCGTGGACGTAGTGGTCGTTTGTTTCGAAAACTTCGACACATATCAGACACATAGACATTTCATCAACACAAGCAATGATGGCCCAGCGGTTATAGCTATGTCTATGGACTGCCGTGCCGCAGGTTCGATCCCCACCGCCGGTTTCAGCTTCACCGCATGGTGGAAGGGTATTATGCTAATGCCCGCCTGTCTAGCTACCACCCTCAAGTCGAAAATCTGTCGCCAAGGACTCAACAGTGTGTTCCGGCAGGAGTCCTTAAGAGCCAGAAAAATTACAGGCACGTGAAACTTAACAACTGTATGTCTCAATAAGACGGGCGCAGTGCAATTCGTCACATGAAGAAATTAATTATAGGCAGAGGTTAATCCGCCTAACATCAGGTGGTCCTCGTGCTTGTTCCGTCACAATCACATAGAAAATGTGTCATATTTATTTTACAGGACTTTTACAGGAAAACATTGTTTGTGTTATTATATTATCCCGTGAAATTAAATAGGCACACAAAACACTGCTGGAAAACGAAAAAGACATGTACTTATAATAGTTAGGTTTACCAAGCAATACAGCAATATGTAAGATAACCAGACATCATATTCGTACATACCTAATGTGAGGTAGGACTCACATTTTTATTTTTTTTATCACGGAGCAAGCACGTGGTTCACCTGATGTTAAGCGGTAACCTTTTTTATGTGATTGTAATAGAACAAGCACAAGGCGCACGTGTTGTAAGCGGTTACCTCTGCCTATAACTGATGCATATGTCATCACAAGTGCAGTGATGCACTGCACCCGTCACCCTAAGACTTAAACTCGTGTAAGTATATTAGAATCAAACTCGAACCACTTCCCTAGCTTGGGATTTCATATCGGCACTCGCAACAAAAAAACCCTTTTCTCACTTGTTGCGTAAATAAGTACTTTGTACAGTGCAGCGTTAGTGTTTCATACACTAACGCTGCACAGTATCGACTTGGACAAGTGAAATCCATCCCTGGGCTCGTTAGTATATACTCACTCGCTAAACTCATACCACTTCCCTAGCTTGAGATTTCATATCGGCACCCGCAACAAAAAAAGATACTTTTTTCACTTGTTGAATAAATAAGTATTCTGTACTGTGCAACGTTAGTGTTTCATACACTTCAAAGTATCTACTTACACAAGTTACTTGTTACTTTTCAGTTTACTAAGTTAATTCGAGACTTTCGCTTTAATGCCTAGTGTTGTTTCCGTTTATGCCCTTAGTCAGTACCCCCGCTGAAGTTCGCGTCGTTTTCAGGTAGATTACCCGAAACAGGTCGCTAAAACTTCCTTATGTAGTTGTTAAATGTTTTTTACAGATGATAAGTTTGACTTATATCTCACTTAATTGGTAAGTGATGATATATTAACGAGGATTTTAAGAATTCCCCTAACTTAGGACCGCAGCTGGCTCTCGAGTACAGCTGCAGGAACACATCGGATACAGATGTTCTACTTGAGGGTGGTATTTAGCCAGGAGTACATTCAAATACCCTACCACCACGCGGCAAAGCTCAAGCCAGCGCGCCGGCGAGATTTCAACCTTGAACCTCTCGGGCCAACAATCCAGATATTACCCCTGGGTCATCACATCACTACTGTTTCAAAAATATCGCTGAAACCGCGCAGTTCTAAATTTTTGCACCCTTTAATACTTAGTAGTTTAATTTCTTCTTATATGAACTTAAAGATATCATTTGAACATACAAAGTGAGTCACATCACAATAAGCTTTTAAAAGCGATCAAATGATGATCAGTGTATCAGATTACGTGTACTTATTGACGTCTCTGAAGGACCCTAAAGTATCCTTTTACGTCTTTATGTCTGACGCATGATTGCTGGAAGCGTTTTACAATGTGTGAAGAACAAATACATTTAAAGCAATCATTTTGTCAATAAATATTGCACTTTATAGTATTGTTTTCCTAAAACAAGATAATGTTTTCACAACAAGGTAGATATTGAATAAACCAAACAATCTTGCATCAACAAAACAATATCAACAATAGGTAAGAACCTATTTCTACACTGTTCAGGGTATAGAAATTCGGTTAAATAAAAATTTCTTTGCCGTGATTCACGCTGCGTACAAAATCGAAAATTTCACCACCATCTTCCCTGATAGTAAGTGATGATGTGATTGATGCTTACCTAGAACTACTGAAATATTTTTAACATATTTTTATTGTTAAATATGGGTTTCCACAACACCTGAATCTATTTGATAACTAAAAAGTATTTGCAAATATAGCTATCTAGTTGAGTACCCTATATTTAGTCAATTAGCACACTGTACCTATTTTGTCTATTCTGTGTTATAAAAGTTAAATGGCTTTACTCTGTCGTAAGATGTCCGAACTACAAATGTTGCGTTTTATTTATCATAAATAATAATAAGTTAAAATATGTAGGGCTTTTAACTTATTATTATTTATGATAAACATTTGCATGATTTCCAAGTCTTGCCAACAGTGACCGACATTGTGTACGAGTGACATAATCAATCTTGTAAGCGGTCGTACGTACTTACCACTGCTCTGCAACTGGCTCTCAATGACAGCTGCCGGAATACACTCTTAGGAGATTGGTGACAGATTTTCTACTTAAAGGTAGTAGCTAGCCAGACGCCCATTTACAAAATGCCCTAGCACCAGCTAGATCATGATCGCCCTCGGCAATAATTAAAAAAATATCAGGTTACATCGAGACCCAGGCCACCGCAGATCCACTGGGTGCACACAGCCTATTACAACAAGTACAGCCAGGTGAACTACGATAGTGGACCACGACAGGGTCTGAGACTGGTCACACATCAATTTGAGGACATTCTTCCTCTTTTTGGAAGTCGGTTTTTTACATACTTTGAACCACCTTTCCATTTATAGCTCTTGGTAGATGATAAGATCAAGAATGGTTAACAGTCTTCACCTAGAATTACTGGCTCTCAAGGACAACTGCCGAAATACACTGCTAGATGCTTCGGGACAGATTTTCTATCTAAGAGCGGTAGCTACCCAGGTCAGAACTCGCAAAATGTGGGGAGATTCATGGGAACCATGGATCTCCAGCGCCGCAGGCCATAGCTATTGGTACTACATATTCAGTAGTCATGTTCACCAGGATTCTTACCACCTAGTGGCTCTCTTGGGTAAAGTCTTATTAAAATACTTATTCCAATAGTTTTTAATTTGTGAGGGATGCAATACGTACCTATATCTAGCTAGACGCTATTAATTCTTTTTTTAATCTTTTCAATTTTAGAGTAGATTCTGTATGGTGGCGAATAGTAAGATAAATTTAACTGGTACAACCTGCCAGCAATAAACTACCTTTAATTCTATTACCAGCCTGCCGCTCACAGAATATTCATACAACATGAGACATAAATGTAGGCATGCTGCTCAATAGGGGCAATTTTCCCAGTCTAGTTTTACGACATCCAACAGAAAGATATGAAACAATTTTGATATCCTTAAGCCGGGAACTATACATTTTTAAAAACTATTACAATGATCATCCTTCTTTGGTTCTACTTTTAACATCTGTCTCCTTTGGTCAACTCTAAGAGTAGAAATAACAGTGGACACAAATTACTAACTAGACAAAAACTGCCACAAGGAAAATCCTCAATCACTCAATCCATAGGTACAGCTTAAGCTTAATCCAGCGAAGGGCCAGACAAGCTTGAATGTTCCCACGGCAAAATGCCTCAGGCTACGGCTCGGCCGACCGACTCGCGACGATTACTTTAGTTACTTTAGCCAGTGAGGCCAGTGAGCCGGCCATTACCCGCTCTGACCAGTCAACGTGGAGATGACAATTTGAAGATTAGATTGGCAACGGCATGATTGGACGAATTTATGTATGCAATTTTGTGAAAGTTGGGAAATAGTGAACGGTGAAGTCTAATTTCCAATTTTGCTAATATTGTATGTTTTGACCAGAAGGTCGTTTAACATTATAAAACCAACTACAAAACAACGGTTACCAAATCAACAGTTACGATATACTATAAATTTATTTACTAAATTCCAAAGCTGCTCTAACAAGTATTTTTAAACTAAAAGATAGAACATTTTTTGTATTTATAGACCATAGTGACAAAACTAGGGTGTGCCTATTTAAGTAAATTGCGCGAGGCTTTGATGCATTTGGTACCCGTACTGATGAGCTAGCCTTTGACCCGCCTTCCATCACACCTGCTATCTGGTACATGATGATGTGAAAAATTATAACAGGCTCGAATAACAATACAACTGCACAAACAAATCGACACGTTGTCGGCGATAGATTTTTAACTTGAGCGTCTCAACTCGCTAAATGTCTTATCACCAGTTTGTTCTACGTAAATCAGAAATTTGTCCTACTTTAATATTGCTTTAGTTAGACTTATTGCTTTCAGTCATGTATTGATTTATATCAATTTCAATCTTCCAGCATCTTTGTACATTTATCACATTATATCTTACTAGAAGGCTTCAGGGGCTTAATGCCACATACGTATCATATTTTTTATTCTTTCTTTGCTAGTTTCATAACACAAGTAGAGTTTTTTTACTTTTAAATTTTGCAGTAGATATATACTTCAACGATAACTTTAAGATATATCACACATGCATTAAATTGCAAGTATAGGTAGGGGTATGAAATCCCCGTGTGCTGGACACGCCTGCCGCAAGCCACGATCTCAGAGGAGCAATAGACTACTAAGTGGTGACCTGATACAAGAAATCATCGATGTGAAAGACTTAGGAGATGGTTGAACGAATTTGAATCTTTCTATAAAACACTATTGTATAAATCAACTATTGGACCTCAATACCACAGCATCTCTATGCGTGTAAGTTATGGAGAGAGAGAGGCTACTAAAAAACATGTACATATATATGTATTTATTCGTAGCAGCGCAATCTTTGGCATATAAGAGGATGTCCTATCTACCAAAACAGCTTTGCTGCATCGCAAGCTAATCATCTAATAATGAAACTTCCCACATTGCTTAGGTCAAAATGAAAAAGAAATTGATCATAATTCAATATAAGGATATTTAACCGACAAATAACTTTTCACAAATGTAGCAATTCTACATTTGAACCAGTGTCATGCTACTGCATTTTGGATGCAATAAAATCGAAACGTATTGCAAAACAAGACGTAGCCGGGGCACTTAGCAAACACGGACTCCGCTGGATATCTCACGATTTTAAATATTTTATTACAACGACCTCAAAAGCCTAGCACTTGTAGATAAAATAGACTTTATCAGCGAGACCTAAGGAGTGGGCTCAAGGGGCCCTGACAGGGGGATTAAATCGATAAGTAATGCGTGCTGCTTTGGAACGAAATGAAATTGTACCAATGCTACTGACTGCTTATTCTTATGGATTTTTATGTTTATTCAATTAGCTAGTAGCAGCTCAATTTACATCGAAAATATGGAAAATGTTTTAGAGTTGAGCTTTGTTATATAGTACCTAGATTTTTTTATCGTGCATACAATCTAAATGAAAATTGTCGAAAAAAGACAGGCGTAAGTGTGCATGCTATGATGAGAAGAAATAAATTCATTTTTTATATTTAACTTATTTTTTTAGTGATGCCTTGCCTTTATTAACATAACAAACTATATGCAAAACTACGGCTAAAGCAACGAAATCATTTAGGCAACCTAAAGACCGTTTTAGGGCCATAGGCAGTTCAAAAGCTCTGGATATTATAGAGTGTGAACGCGGAGGGATTTGGGGAAGAGGCCGTAGAAGGTATGGATGGACTGCGCGAAAACTGATATTGGATATTATGCTTACTTATAGGTCCTATTGATAGAATATATGTTGTGTATATACCCCGTTTAGGCGTGAATAGAAAGGAGGAAGAATATGTAGTTGGAAAAATAATATAGGTATGTTGCTGTGGCTACACAAACCGCTTTTACTGGGAGGATATATTTTTTCAAGATCTAGAAACTGACGGCATCGTAGGACTACCTGAGTTGTTAGTGAGCATGCTAGCGAAGCTCGAGATTGTGATAGACATATCTGTTCTTGGATCTGGTGTTTGTGGTTCTACCGTGTGTATAGCGAAATCGAAATCAAAAGCATGTACTCTATTAGGCGTTTACGACACTTTTATCTAAGTAATTGAATTTTTTTATATTGAAATATTTTACATTATACTGCTACGTTCAGCAAAATAATGTAATATAGCCACCGAGAAACAGAACAAGCTAAAAACTCGGGGCCACATTTTTAAATATCTTTTAACTAAAACCTTTTTATAGGATTGTGACGCAACAACATGAAACCCACCAGATGTTAAGCGGTAACCTCTGCCACAGGCAGCAGATGCAGTTCGTCACAACTGGCAAACTGCACTGCGATCTTACTCCCAAGGACTACTAGCAGAACACTCTATTACGTGCTTGGCTAGCCAGACGAACATTTGCATGACGCCCTTCCACCATGCGACGTAGCGCGGCGGTGGGTATCGAACCTCCAGGACGGCATCGGCAGTCCTTCTCTATTACCACTCATCTATCGCTGCGTAAAAAATGTGTTCATAAACGTTAAAAATAGATTTTAGATGTATATTATTAATATATGTTCCGAAAATCAAATATAGCATGCAATAAAGGAACGTTAAGATTTTCTTTTATAAAAGTACTGTTTACTAAATACAGTTATCAGAATCACAATCAAATGCTTGTAAATTTTAATCTACCTGTGATACAAAATAGTTTTAGTTCTTTGTATTTTATGAACAGAAGGATAAACTTTCCTAGCTTCATTGTTAACTGCGCAAAAAAGTGGGAAGAAGTTAGCTGCTATATATTTCTTCGAGTTGTCGACGATCAACGTTACGACTTGACACAAATCCGAGAACCAGCATTTCTTCAAGTCGCACCTACCAGTCATACAATTTCGCTAACGAACATTCATTCATGTTCGGCATGCTCAGAACTAATGGCGATTCAATAACCGCCGCTCTCCAGGTTTACATTAGAACTTATGGCTCGATTTTTGCAGTTGAGAAGCTCTTGATAAGGACTCAATCGTATCGAACTCTGATAATCATTTCCTTCGAACTCATTTCTGATTGTGATAACAAACCTCGTCTGACCGAAATCGTTTGGAGTTTTATTAGAAATGAGGAATAATTAAGTAGAAAAAAGAGAAGCGATATGCTTGTTTCTATTATGTGGTACTTTTAAACATCTGGCGAAAGTTCACTGCAATGGAATAAAATTACCTTTAACCGACCTTACCGAAAAACCGTACGTTACTTTCTCTGATTTTGATATCTTTGAAGGTAAACCCTTCTTCAGAGGATCATTGTTTAATCTAGAGAAGTAGGTATATATGTCATGTACAGACATTATTGCAACAAATTAGCGCTGAAGGTTTTTTCATAACTGCTAGGCTAATAAGTAAAAATAATCAAAAGTGCAACTGTTTTAACATCATTTTTTGGAACTCCTCCACGATAATGAATTTTCATATATTCGCTAAAATGTTGCCAATTAAATCTATAACAAATCCCTGTTGATAATTTAGAAATGCAGTATTCTTTTTTCTAATTTTCGTATTTTGTAATAAAACAAGCTTTTCTCTATAAAAAAAAACTTTTAAAAACAAGCTTTTATTATGTTCTCGGCGGAAAAAGAACTTAAATTAAAAAATAAGCGAGCCCTAAGTCGATGATGTTGTGTCGTTTCATTGTGAAGTTCCTTTGGCCACCTTCCAGCTCTATCATCAGATCAGCACCATATCATCATAATGTTGCATCGTCACGCGATTTACACATGTTGAATGTTGCATGCAAAATTTCAGCTCAATTGGTGACCGGGAAGTGGATCAAATTTAATTTGCAAGATTTGATGACAAACATCTGGAGAAGTGAAACTTAATAAAAGCTTGTAAAAATAAAAATCCGCAATAGATGTCAACGTCGACGCTAAGTCAATTTTATAAACATTAAATCTTCATTTATAACGGGGATATATTATCAAAGGCAAAAATGATGTTTTTATAAAAGGTCTAAAAGACAGACCCCGAAAAATTCCAAAGATGCCTACACTGAAAAATTCCTAAGAAGAGGAAGATATCACTTAATATTTTTTTTCTGAAAGACCCGTATTTTACAGACAAGTTTGATCGCCTGCTCTCAATCACTTTATCACCGTCCTCCCTGACTATACATCCCCCGTCACGGTCTACCGAGCGGATATCCAATAAAAAAACCCATCGTCCTGTGAGGCCTAATTAAGATATGTATCTATCAATGTGACCCACCCCGGTTCAGTTGTTTCACTATTGTCCGGCTGATCCCAAACTGAATGAATGGAGACTGGGAGGTAACTTAAGATTACAGCCTTTTACTTTTTAGACGTTTTACGTGAAGATTAAGAGATCGTATATAACGACAATGGATTGATTAGGTAAGTCGTATATCTGTCGCTAGTAGGTATCGTTTTCTAGTATGATATGTTTGGTGACTCAAGAAATACCAAAGCTTTTAGAGGTTATTTTATTATAGGTTTTAGGTATTAATAAATAAGGCTGTGTTGATTTGTCATTTTGTTTATAAGATATAAAAAGTAGCTTTTGTTTTTTAATAACATGTCAACCGTCGTCTTATTTATGTGGGTGCTTAGTTCGTAAAGTAGGTGTGACAATGACGCATAAATATCTGATAACCTACCTACTAAATACTTTTTTATTTATTTCCATTTACATATTTCTTAATATAATTTCAATCACTATACCATACTTAGCGAATATCACATTTATAAATCTTCAGAGCACACTGTACACTGAGCGGAATGGGACCCGCGTCTCCTGGCTTTACGCACCGGATTCCTTAACTATCTAGGCTATCGAGATTGGCTGAACCAAACAGACGCAAATTTTGTGCTCCAATTTTATTATTTTAATCGTCTTTGGATACGGTGCGACAATCGGCCAGGAAGAAGTACCTCTTGCCGAAAGAAGTATTTTATAAAACAGATCATATCGCTACCCTTTTATTTTTCTAAATATGATTTCGAGCAATTTTATTATTTTGACCGGATTTGAACTGCACTCGAGTCTAACTAAGAAATTATAAATATGAGCTTAATTTAAAGTTAACATAATTTTATTTATTTCTTCAGTGGATGGAATTGGACTAGCTAGACAGAAACCAGGTACACAGCGCAATACGAGCAACTAAGAAATCTTGGGCCATGGCATTGCTCAAAATAGAGTTGGTAGTGTTGGTAAGCCTCCCACTAGGTGGACTTACGACATCGTAGGAGTCACGGGGACGATACAAGTGGCTAATTGCCGTTCATTGTGACGTTTTATAGAGGTATTTCTTCAACGGTGGACGAACAACACGAGAGCAAAATTTGTATAGGTCTCATTGGTTTTAAATCCCTCACTGTTCTCAGTGCAGTCTTTATATTATTCGCTCCGCTCGTGCGTTTAAATTGTAGAATTCGCTAGCTCCTCGGGATTAAAAGTCAGCACTCGCTCCAATAACAACTTTGCCAACTTGCTGAACAAATAAGTTTTGGATGGATACAGGTCTAAAAAAAGTACTGAACAGAGCCTATCAAATATCTCATAGAATATGTAAAAAAATATGTTACTAAAAAGTATAACGTGAATAAGATGACAAGGCGATGGAGCGAAGGGGAAGAGGAAAACATGCTGGGTCGACTACCTCTAGCGTGGGACAAGGACAGAAAAAGGATTCGTAAGAATGTGCAACATAATGTAACTTCTCAGCAAGTACCGAAGTACGAAGGCATTCCATATTTTTTGAGTGTAGTTACAACTTTTACTATCTACCTAAGCTATCATATATTACATTTTATTACATTACTATATGAACCATTAGCATTTGCAACCACGCTAAGACAACGTACACACCAGACCTATCCGTACAAATACGCATCAAGAGGCTGTACGCTGAAACACAGGTGATGAACCTAGTTGCGCAACAGATGCACAATATATATATTTTTGTATAACTTTTTAGCCACATAAGTTTTACCAACCATGTATTTAACATGAATAAATTATTATTATTATTTATAATTAACTGTGAAACGGCGCGCCTTGGTGAGTGAACAGGTATGTTCTATCTACCTATTGTGGGATTTCATTAAGGAACGAACATAATCGGTGGTCTTATTAAGATTTTAAAAGTCAAAGTCCATCATACAGCGTGAAAGCCACACAAAACAGAAACCGTTTCGACTTTATGTCAGCGTGGGCGACATAAGAATTACGATCTATTCTGATTGACGAGTGACCCAGTGATTATTTCTTTTCAAATTGTTAACTTTATGACAGAAAATTGAAATATAAAACTCATATTTGCATAGGATAGAAGGCTAAATAAAGATGTAACATGTTAATGATCAACTAGGTCATTCATAGTTTTGAAAGTATTGGGGAAATCCGAAGTTTTACGATCTTTAAATGGTTACCGCCCACGGTCGATTAGTGGGTTAAGTAAGAAAATTACTTAATTTAAGATGACACATTGCACCCAATGGTCAATCACAGATTTTTTACTGCAAGCAACTAACTGCTCGCCTGTGGATTTCGTTTTATATGACTCAAACTACTAATAACTATGAATCGTGATTGACATTAATATACTCGTATAAGACTAATGGAAAATACTTGTTTATGTGCTAATAAAATATTTAATTAAAGCTACTTAGCCCAGGCTACTACGATACCTTTAGTAGCTTTACTAGGTAATTTGTCCTTATCTTATATACCTTACTTGTTAGAGTAGCTTTTTAGGCTTTCGTACCCAAAGGGCAAAACGGAGCCCTGTTAAAGAGCCCCGTTGACGTCTGCCCCTCCTTCCGTAAGCCACGGATCTTCAGCTCGGAAACGGAATGAGGTACAAACCAATGATATTTAGTATAAAACGTTTACGCAAAGACGACTGTTGTAGAATATCAGTAGTATTATTTTCAATCTCTTAAAATAATATGAGAAGATTTTAAGCAACAAGTTGCAATATTTTTCAAGATCTAGAAATTGACGGCATCGTAGCTTAGTTGTTAGTGAGCAAGCTTGCGCAGCTCGATATACTTGTATTGCGGATATTCGTGGTCGACGACGGTCACTTAATACCAGGTGAACCGCCTGCTTGTTTGCTATCTTATAAAAATAAGTTATAAGATGTTTGCAATGGAATCTTGAGTAGGTATAATATTATATGTTCCTAGATACTCGTACTGCCGTTATTATCAGGAAAGATTTAGATAGGCATAAGTTAACTATCTTAGGTAATAGAAGAAAATGGCAGATACTTTGCCCAGCAGTGGTACATTTCTGGTCATTATGAAAAATCTGGCCAAGTGCGAGTCAGGCATGGCTCTTGGGTTCCGCATTGCAACAGCCCGACAATAAAGCATGTTTAGGTATTGTTTTGGCAACACAGCTTCAAAACTACGTTATACATCTATATTATCGGTATTTGTTGTATATAGAGAATATGGTACGTAATATACTAAAATTTGAAATCCCTAACTCCTTTCTTTACTGAGATAGGCCGCCTTAACAAAAATGCCTTTTATATTTCTTAGGATAAAAAAACCCATTACCTAGTGGTATTCTGCTAGACAAGCTTTAGACGATGACACCCTACACACACTGAGTGCAAAAAATATTTTTTCGTCGTTACTCGTCGCCTAATAGAATACATGATTTTGGCTATGACTTCAGTATACACACGCTAGAACCATAAATACCAGATCCGTGAACAGATGTTTATCATACAATGATTAAGCCAGGCTTCCAGCTATAATAGTCTCTAAGTAATATACTCTCTTGAGGGAGAAGGGAGTATGCTCTCTTTAGAGCGCTCCGTTACCGAAACTCGTGTCGGTACATATGTTACTACTTACAAGTAGCTCTTAGTTACTTTACAGATTAAATTATACTCGTATATGGTTTCATAAATGTAGTTAAATTTCTTAGAATGTACTAAAATTTAAAAAAGCTTAAGAATTTATTAGCATTTTACAACAAAAAAAATCCTTACATCTATAATTACTTTCGGAGGGGGTACTCTGGAAATGTTTTTGTCCCATGCAACGTGTAACGAACCTATTCCCATCTGTTTAATCTACTTCTATCTAATCTAGACACCCGATGGCTATTGAGAATTTCTTTGTCAGCACAACGCAGATTGGTTAATGAGTATGCGAACCAACTGTGCATTGGTATGCATATCGAAAAATTAGTTCGATGCACCAGCATCATTTTTCGATATCAATGCACCTCAGGATTGATACCAATGCGACGTTTTCTCCACTTCAACAGAGAGTAATAAGATAAAAGTAGTAAAAATCTAACATTATGGTTCTATACTACCAACTACCAAGTATTTTAAACAAATCTTAGTACAAAATCATGAAATGATACGCTCAATCACAAAAGTCGATTAAAATATTAACAGAGCGCCCAATGGTTCTAAACACACTGTGTTCATCAGGTATAACAATAAAGCAACCGAGTAAATTGCCTTATTACCATTACCACAGCCGAAACGTGTTTATTAAAGGTACGCAACATAACATTTATTATAGGCGTGTGCCGGCCGACTTCGTAAACACCACATTTGCATCTCGACCGTGTCTGCAAAACCTCAATCGATCGCTAAAAAAATCATCGCATTATACTTACTCGAGACCCCAACTGCCTATATAACTCACCATACGAAATTGCCATCTTAACTGCCACCTACGCAACCTTCAATCTGATCCTTATCGGAACTTATTTAAGGCGGAAAATGCGTTACGAAATGGAATCCAATAAGATGTTGCGCGCAGTGAATATTCCAATACAATAATACGTGCACTGGGCCGGCGCGCGCGCAGTCTGCTCGGACCACTACTGTGCATTTCCCACGGGCTGCGTATATGTCTGCGTCGTTCGCTCCACATAGCTGTGTCCCTTTCATCCCTGATGTAGTGCCGCTCTTTCGTTAAACGAAGCACACCCACACACCACGTCGGTATTTGAGATTGTTCCGAGGTGGGTACCGACATACATTACGTCAGGCCAACTACAGGTTAGCTGCTAGCTTATCGATGCACCACTATGCGTGCTATTGCGCTATGCAAGTGTTTTAACACCGATAGCTCCAGATTAACGCGATGTTGGTGGGCGTCGATGTTAAGTTGCTCGAATTGAGTCGCAATCATACTATTCTGTGAAAAGGAAAGCAGATAACAGTTTCATTCATTACGATACGAATAGAACATGCCTTTTTGCTGGGTCCTTTTCATATTCATGGTCGAAGTATTAGATTTTCCTGTAAGTAGTACGTACTTACTGACTTCGTTTATTCCAATGACAAGTTATTAGTAAAAAACATAGACATTTAAATCCTAATAAATTACATGATAAGGTAGGTAGGTACAATGTTTGTTGCATATTTACTGTAAGAATAGTTAGTAGAATGGACTTGGAATAATAATATTTCCGATTTCTATAAAATTAGGTGACTAAGATACGGTGATTTTAATCCTTACAATTGCCGACGAAATCCTTACAGTATGCAATCTTCCTGTCAGTTTAGATAATCTTCATCCGATTTCCTAAAATCATTTCAAATTGGGATTAATTTGAGACGTTCAAATTAGCTAACAAAACTCGCCGAGAAATTGCAACATTCCTTGAACATTGGTCTAATTCACGATTAACTCTTCAATCAGGTGAGTTTAATGATTAGTTTTGGATAGAATGCCTTTTTAGTAACATATTACTTTTATAGAGACTTATCTCAAGCGTCGATGTATTAGTTTTCTGACGGTTTCACGTATTCGAAGAACAAGGGTTTCGTGATTTTGTCTAATTCTAATATGTCTAGAATGCGTGCACAGCGCATCACTGTCAAGCGTGGCCGCGGGTAACGTTTAGTATTGCAGCTAATTAGGGCACAATATTTAAATATCTTTTGAGTTAAATTTAAAAGGCGAACTATATTATATTTCACGAGAGTTTATAATCTTAAAATTTTGTTTGTGGCATTAAGTTTTTTTGATACAGCCATGCCTAGCCTATTTTTTTCCTTTTAAACATATAAGTACTGATTTTGTTTTGAAGATATTTTTTACTCTCATATGGGAAGCCCACAGAACATAACAATACTATTCGAATGATGCATACTTGCTAGATTGTATGTTTCATTCGTCCTACTTGAGAATTATTTTTTTTTATAAATAAGTAATGAATTAACAAATGAGAGAGAAAAAAATGTGACTTCTGGGGTAATTGTGTAGTCCAAATGTGAAATAAAATCCTCATATTATTAAATGTCTGAAAATATCAGCCCCTACAAAATACGTTATAAACTTAAGTAGGTAGGTATATTCTCTTCCTCCCTTTGGGAATTAGGATGTGCAGTGATAATGTTATTTCAATTAGGTAATAAAAACATTATTATGAGAACATGTGTTGATTCTAGACATTTCAAGAAAAACAAACCAAACAAATGCACAGTAGTTATTTGTGTTTTTCTATACATCTGTCAAGTATTTTGACTAAACTGATTTAAGATTACCCCTTTTACAGCTAGGTGAAATTTGTAGGTGGATCGCGGGCAGGGACTGAGGTTAGTATTTGCACGGTAATGTTATCTATAAACATTACCGTGGTAGGTATATGCGTTCTATACAAATGTTAAATTGTTATTTTCGTCTTATTGAAAATACCAAGTGTTTAAACATAGCGAAATGTTGGCAGACTTTACCTCGAGTCTAAAATCTTCTGATCAAGCTCGAAGTTCGCCGATTTCCATTCAATTATTTGATGACAATATTTTACAAAATTCTGTGGAATTTTTAACATAAATAATCTGTACTTATTTTTGCGGCTAGGGCAGCATTTGGAACCCAGAGCGGAGCTATGGATTTTCTTTTTAATAACCGAACAGTAGGTAACTTTTTAACCGACTTTAAAATAAAGGAGGAGCTTCTCAATTCGTCGGTATTTTTTTTAAATGTTTGTTTCCTCTGAACTTTTGAATGGGTGAACCGATTTTGATAATTCTTTTTTTTGTTTGAAAGCTGATGCTTGTCGTTTGGTCCTATTCAAATTTCATAAAAATCGGTCAAGCCGTTTTTGAGTTGCACTCTGAAAAATATTTTCCTATCTTGATGATATAGTTGACTGTGAATGACAATCGATATCGTATATAGCAGTCACTTAAAAGAGTGAAAAAAAAAATTACCAAAATATTTTGTCGTTTTGCATTTTTTGGTTAATTTCTTTGTGTAGTCGGTTAAAATGTACCTATTATCTTTGTGCACATGGTACCGACTTCGACAAGTTATCTCACACTTTTGAGTGTTGAAGTCGGTTCCATTTTTTTTATATATATTATTTTCGTTAAATCTGTACGGTGTCCGATTTTTTCAAGAACCTGCAGATTTTCAGTAACTTATTATTTATGATCTGATACCTTTTTTATGTTATGTTTGTAAATAATAATATACTTACTGTCTTCAATAGAACCTAGTTTCTTTATTTTTCAGAATAGTTGTTCCAATACTTTTCAGTATGAAATACCTTGAAGTCGATGTTAATTCAAAACTTAAAGGTTGTTCCAGTGGGTCTAACTAATGGGAGGTACAGACATCATCATGGTCCTTGGACTTTTTTTTTTTATGCTTGATAGTGTCACCTTCCTGAACGGTGAACAAATATTACTTAATTTACTACTAGCGCCATCTAACCATGTATCTACCATTAGGAGCAGAATAGAATATCTATCCGTTCTCAAAGAGATCTCAATACAATTGTGAACGCCTTGCTCGCTGAAGTAGTACATCAATGATCCGAGAGAGGTCGCCTATTCTTAAACCAAAAATCTGGTGATGTGTTGCAATAAGTAAAATAATATTTTCATATTAAGTATATCTTGCTAAATAAATAATAATAATATCTTAAAATAAATAACGAATTTTAATAGGTCTAAATTACAATAAAATAACTATAGGTCCATATATAGTAACTGACAGAACTGGCTTGTTACAGCTGTCAAGTGTCAACATGGCCACCGTCATAGTTTTTACTTCCGATTTTCTAATGCAGAAGCACGTTGTAATTTTAAATTAGTAAAATAAAAGTGAAGCCATTGGTGGATTCAATTCTAAACGGTCTAGTCACCACTAGCATTACCATATTTGGTAATGGATTACGGAGCAAACTTCCGGGGGTTGAGTGGCTAGGCGCCAAAACGGCAAACTAGTTTCACTTTACATGAGACCTCCAGAAGATAAACTTAACTGAGATCTTTACAATTTGTTGAGCTCAGACTTTATTATACCAGTTCTAAATAATTTAAACCTCAATCCAAGCTATAAGAAACCCCATTTAACGGGTAAGTGAATATGTGCTTAACCAATAATTACCACAAAACTAACCTCTAACTTGTGTATTTAATTCTTGCTATGTTATCCCATTGTATTTACTGTGTTTCCCTATGTTCTAACCTTGCTAATAGCTATTCGAGCTATAAGCATATATCATCTTGTGTAACCTATCTCTATTTATCTATGTTTTTCTGTATTTTCTTGGTTGCTTCACAACACACAATTTTACTTAAGCCCTTCAGGCATCTGTTGTTTGCGGGCGGGTCACATCCTTGAGACCTCTGCGTTCCTAGCCATGCTCAGTAGCAGAGGAACAATGGACCCACCAGCTCAACACCTTCACTGATAGGATTCTGACCTGAGCACATCCTTTCAGGGTTCTTCCAGTACCGGGTTTCCAACTCCAGGCTTCCTGTACCAGGCTTCCTGTACCAGGCTTCCACTACCAGGCCCAGTACCTAACGAGGCTGATCCCCTGACTCCGGCCGTCCCCTGAACTCCTGCGCAGACCGCTGCCAAACTCCACGTCTCTACAGCGCCTAGCTGGGACAGCCTACCGGCGCGGCAGTGTTGGAGCTGAGCCACTGCACGGCAGACCTGCTGCTGAGCATTAACTCAGTTGCTAGCGGACCGGAGATAAGTTCTCAAACAAGGAAGCTCGCTATTGCCACACCTGTCTGTAATCCACGACCCTTTTCTCTACCCAATATAATTCTAAATCTTTCCTTCTTGTTTTCTTTTATGCTCCCTTCTACCAACCGTAGGTAGGTAGGTGACATTAAAAAAATTAAAAAATTCTTCTCGCCGAAAGAGGATATGTCACCTTCCTGAACGGTGAACAAATATTACTTAATTTACTACTAGCGCCATCTAACCATGTATCTACCATTAGGAGCAGAATAGAATATCTATCCGTTCTCAAAGAGATCTCAATACAATTGTGAACGCCTTGCTCGCTGAAGTAGTACATCAATGATCCGAGAGAGGTCGCCTATTCTTAAACCAAAAATCTGGTGATGTGTTGCAATAAGTAAAATAATATTTTCATATTAAGTATATCTTGCTAAATAAATAATAATAATATCTTAAAATAAATAACGAATTTTAATAGGTCTAAATTACAATAAAATAACTATAGGTCCATATATAGTAACTGACAGAACTGGCTTGTTACAGCTGTCAAGTGTCAACATGGCCACCGTCATAGTTTTTACTTCCGATTTTCTAATGCAGAAGCACGTTGTAATTTTAAATTAGTAAAATAAAAGTGAAGCCATTGGTGGATTCAATTCTAAACGGTCTAGTCACCACTAGCATTACCATATTTGGTAATGGATTACGGAGCAAACTTCCGGGGGTTGAGTGGCTAGGCGCCAAAACGGCAAACTAGTTTCACTTTACATGAGACCTCCAGAAGATAAACTTAACTGAGATCTTTACAATTTGTTGAGCTCAGACTTTATTATACCAGTTCTAAATAATTTAAACCTCAATCCAAGCTATAAGAAACCCCATTTAACGGGTAAGTGAATATGTGCTTAACCAATAATTACCACAAAACTAACCTCTAACTTGTGTATTTAATTCTTGCTATGTTATCCCATTGTATTTACTGTGTTTCCCTATGTTCTAACCTTGCTAATAGCTATTCGAGCTATAAGCATATATCATCTTGTGTAACCTATCTCTATTTATCTATGTTTTTCTGTATTTTCTTGGTTGCTTCACAACACACAATTTTACTTAAGCCCTTCAGGCATCTGTTGTTTGCGGGCGGGTCACATCCTTGAGACCTCTGCGTTCCTAGCCATGCTCAGTAGCAGAGGAACAATGGACCCACCAGCTCAACACCTTCACTGATAGGATTCTGACCTGAGCACATCCTTTCAGGGTTCTTCCAGTACCGGGTTTCCAACTCCAGGCTTCCTGTACCAGGCTTCCTGTACCAGGCTTCCACTACCAGGCCCAGTACCTAACGAGGCTGATCCCCTGACTCCGGCCGTCCCCTGAACTCCTGCGCAGACCGCTGCCAAACTCCACGTCTCTACAGCGCCTAGCTGGGACAGCCTACCGGCGCGGCAGTGTTGGAGCTGAGCCACTGCACGGCAGACCTGCTGCTGAGCATTAACTCAGTTGCTAGCGGACCGGAGATAAGTTCTCAAACAAGGAAGCTCGCTATTGCCACACCTGTCTGTAATCCACGACCCTTTTCTCTACCCAATATAATTCTAAATCTTTCCTTCTTGTTTTCTTTTATGCTCCCTTCTACCAACCGTAGGTAGGTAGGTGACATTGGCGCCCATACTAAATAGGATCAGACAGGTTGGTGTGGCAAACTTTCTTGGGTGTGGCTCTGCCACATATTTTCTGTACTCTCTAAACTGTATTTTATTGTGTTCTTCTTGTGTGTGTGTTAATTATAAGTTGGCAAGCCCTGTGTAGGCTCGGGGTACTATTTAGAATAGGCCTGCTGCAGAGCTGCATGTCGTAAGAGGCGACTAATAGCCAACGGGTAACACCCTCTGGCGGCATAGAACCAGCCATATCGTCTTCAACGAGAAATTTTAAATATTTTTTTTCTAAAATTAAATTTTAGTTTTTTTTAATATATTTTATCTTACACATATCTCCTTCTAATTTAATAACTTGCACTTAATATAATTGAATCTGTAAAACAGCTTATAAATAGCACACATACCATATTTCTATGTACCCACATTTTTTTCTGAAATATTTTGTACTTACTAACTAACCTTCATTGACCTTGTATGACACTGTTGTCATTGGGTATAGGTCAAGTACATATTCACTCCAATAATCATGGGTCTGCACATTTACTTTCTATCTATGCAAAAAGCTGAATTTGCATATGAAGTGGCACTATCTTATAACTTGAAATTTTCTAAAAACTTGCAACGGAGAATACTATACTCAAATGTTCAACTGAACTGTAAATTTTGTAAATGTCGTTATAAATCTAAACTCTTACTTGCTGTCTCTGAACTTATTGATATACATAGATTATACTTATGACATATCAAAGTTTCTTAGTTAATACTTATCTCAGTATTTAACTTCTTTTATTTTAACGACTGACTAAATACAAAATTTTACTAAGTAATGTCTCAAATGCAATCTAAATTGACATAAATATATTGAATAAAACTACAGTCATACTATGACTTTCTATCACAGTTATATAGATAATAGCTATTCTAATAAATTTAACTAAATACAATGTGTTGCAAATAAAACTAAATTTTCTCTTTTTGTTTCTGAATTGACTGATATGCAAGACAATAAACTTAGGTTCTTGGCATATCAGGGATGATAATAAATACATATTCTAGTAATTACTTCACCTTACTTAACAATTATTATATGCAAATCTTTCTACTGAATAGATTGTTGATAACCTAAAATTTAAATAAATCTCAAATAAAACCAAATTCATACTTTGAATTAATTTAATAAAACTTTACTTATACAACCTTACAACTAAAATACATATTCTGAATATCATAAATAACTAAATTATGGTAGGTAAATAAAACCAAACTCATAGAATATTTTTATAGAATAAGAAAAAACGTGCAGGCGTCTGACCTGATAGTAAGTGATCACCGTAGCCCACTTATAGAATAAACTGTTTTAATAAATTCTAATATAACCTTATCTTGATAGGAAAAATAAATCCTTATATAAAACCGATCAGGCGGCTCAACTGATAGTAAGTCATCACTTTAGCCCACTTATAGAATAAACTATTTTAATAAATTCTAATATTATAACCTTAACTATATAGGATAAATAAATCCTTATATACTACTGATCTACTATGTAACAGTATCTTATATACTTCTGAAATTCAAATAACTTGTGATCTTTTCTTATATTGATCCTTGTTTATAGATATATCTTATATACAACTGTAATGGCATAAGATATATTATAACTTAACTCAAGTGCCTATAATGTACTACAAACTAAACATCTTAACTTATATACTGAATTAATTGTAACTTCCTTAATTTTCTTTGTCACTATCAAGTTTTAATGGAATAGTGTTGTAACATTGCTAAATTCATTCTTTCACATACCATATGGTAATTCTTCCATTGAGAGCGGTTGTTCAAACTCTTTAAATTAAGCCTTATTGTTCAGAGCGGTTGTTCAAACTCTTTAACTTAGCCTTATTGTCCTGAGCGGTACATAACTCAAAAAATAAGCCATTATGTATTTCCTTTTGATTAACTTCTATCTGTCATAATATTTTATTTAACTTAGGCAATCATGGAACCTATAATAAAATTAATTCCATGAATGTTTACTTTATGTACTTAAATTAACTATTGTTCTAGTGTGTTCTTTATACCTATAATGTAGCTAGGCTGTTTTTCAGCCCTACAATCTTCCATTTCTCCCAATATTGCTGTCAATAATCGTTTCTTGGGATGTCTGAATCCAAACGATGGGGAGGAATTCTAGGGAGTTCTTATATATGTATATGCACATCGCTATGGCGGCTAGACAATGTTAATACTTAAGACCATATGCTGGAGCTTCTATAGTGTATATATGTAACTCAAGTAATGTCTTAAGTGAGGTATTTTTCTTAGATCTGCTTGAGGCTAGTGAATTTTTTGTTTCTAGTAAAACAAAAAATTCTTCTCGCCGAAAGGGGATATGTCACCTTCCTGAACGGTGAACAAATATTACTTAATTTACTACTAGCGCCATCTAACCATGTATCTACCATTAGGAGCAGAATAGAATATCTATCCGTTCTCAAAGAGATCTCAATACAATTGTGAACGCCTTGCTCGCTGAAGTAGTACATCAATGATCCGAGAGAGGTCGCCTATTCTTAAACCAAAAATCTGGTGATGTGTTGCAATAAGTAAAATAATATTTTCATATTAAGTATATCTTGCTAAATAAATAATAATAATATCTTAAAATAAATAACGAATTTTAATAGGTCTAAATTACAATAAAATAACTATAGGTCCATATATAGTAACTGACAGAACTGGCTTGTTACAGCTGTCAAGTGTCAACATGGCCACCGTCATAGTTTTTACTTCCGATTTTCTAATGCAGAAGCACGTTGTAATTTTAAATTAGTAAAATAAAAGTGAAGCCATTGGTGGATTCAATTCTAAACGGTCTAGTCACCACTAGCATTACCATATTTGGTAATGGATTACGGAGCAAACTTCCGGGGGTTGAGTGGCTAGGCGCCAAAACGGCAAACTAGTTTCACTTTACATGAGACCTCCAGAAGATAAACTTAACTGAGATCTTTACAATTTGTTGAGCTCAGACTTTATTATACCAGTTCTAAATAATTTAAACCTCAATCCAAGCTATAAGAAACCCCATTTAACGGGTAAGTGAATATGTGCTTAACCAATAATTACCACAAAACTAACCTCTAACTTGTGTATTTAATTCTTGCTATGTTATCCCATTGTATTTACTGTGTTTCCCTATGTTCTAACCTTGCTAATAGCTATTCGAGCTATAAGCATATATCATCTTGTGTAACCTATCTCTATTTATCTATGTTTTTCTGTATTTTCTTGGTTGCTTCACAACACACAATTTTACTTAAGCCCTTCAGGCATCTGTTGTTTGCGGGCGGGTCACATCCTTGAGACCTCTGCGTTCCTAGCCATGCTCAGTAGCAGAGGAACAATGGACCCACCAGCTCAACACCTTCACTGATAGGATTCTGACCTGAGCACATCCTTTCAGGGTTCTTCCAGTACCGGGTTTCCAACTCCAGGCTTCCTGTACCAGGCTTCCTGTACCAGGCTTCCACTACCAGGCCCAGTACCTAACGAGGCTGATCCCCTGACTCCGGCCGTCCCCTGAACTCCTGCGCAGACCGCTGCCAAACTCCACGTCTCTACAGCGCCTAGCTGGGACAGCCTACCGGCGCGGCAGTGTTGGAGCTGAGCCACTGCACGGCAGACCTGCTGCTGAGCATTAACTCAGTTGCTAGCGGACCGGAGATAAGTTCTCAAACAAGGAAGCTCGCTATTGCCACACCTGTCTGTAATCCACGACCCTTTTCTCTACCCAATATAATTCTAAATCTTTCCTTCTTGTTTTCTTTTATGCTCCCTTCTACCAACCGTAGGTAGGTAGGTGACAATAGGTTAGCCTTTGACCACTATCTCACCTGATGGTAAGTGATGATGTGGTCGAAGATGTTGTTCAGGCTAACCTAGAATTACTGGCTCTCAAGGATAGCTGCCGGAACACACCGTTAGGTGCTTGGCGACAGATTTTCAACTTGAGGGTGGTAGCTAGCCAGGCGGGCATTCGCAAAGTGCCCTACCACCATGCTGTAACGACTGCCATCCTAAGACAACAACCGGGACCGACGGCTTAACGTGCCCTCCGAAGCACGGAAGCGCTCAGTAGTAATGTCACCAGCGGTCACCCATCCAACTCATGACCGCGGCTGACGTCGCTTAACTTTGCTGATCGATTCAGAATGGTTAAGCAAACTTCGCTACGAGCGCTGCAAAAAGACTTCCACCAGTTGTTCCATACTTTTCACTGGGGTGGTTATCTTTTTGTGCTTCGTACTGCTTCCAAGAATATCGCATTTCGTCTAAAATATTGTTCACTGTGCGTTGTAATCCAAATTTTTCAGTTAATTGACTGGCTGAAACTATAGAATTACTCGACCAATGTTGATAAATTTTTAACGTTACCAACTTGAAGGTATATTCTACCGAAAATAAAAGAATCATCAAAATCTATTCATAATTGGAGAATAGTAAAATAAACATACAAAAAAAACCAGACATGTGCGAGTTGGACTCCCACACCTAGGATTCTGTACCAAAATAAGTTTTTATTTATTGTGACGGAAGGAGCACGATGCCCGGACCCATCCGATGTTAAGCGGTAAGCTCTGCCTATAACAGATGCGTTTCGACACAAGTGCTGAACTGCACTCTGCCCGGCACCCTGAGACATACAGTTGTTAAGTCTCATTTGCCTGTAATTTTACTTGCTCCCAAAGACTGCTGTCGGAAAACACTGTTAGGTGCTTAGCGACAGATTTTCTACTTGAGGGTGGTAGCTAGCCAGGCGAACATTAGCAAAAGCCCTTCCACTATGCGGTGAAGCTCAAGCCGGCGTGGTGGGGATGAAACCATGAACGTGCAAGGCAGTCTATAGGTGTTACCGCTCGGCTATCACTACCTTGAAATATATCGAAAAATTGTTATTTTTTTTACAGACCGAGCGACCTTTAGTTGTAGTCCGACCTACACTTTGCTGGTTTTTAGTATTTGTTATTGTGCGTTACATATTTCACTATTATTATACAATTATTAATATTTGTTAGACAATCCGTTGTACTAACACATAATCTGTGATAATTTCAAATGTCCACTATTACCGTTCCAAGATACCTACAGTTTAAAGGACAGACGGACTGACGGACTACCGAAGCTTAGTAATAGGGTCCCATGTTAGAGTACCTACGGAACTCTAAAAACAGTCGGACTGAGAACATCCTACTATTATGAAAATCGCTTAAAACTGGTAAAAGCTGAAATTCATGCTAAAAACAGAGTTCAAACATTCAAGACGAAACTCTTTCTTCAAACAAAATCTCCGGTCAATTTCGTGTTGAAACGCTAACCCTCGATATACGAGTCCAAGATAAACTACCTCTATTTATTTACTGCTTAAATAAATAGGTATATATTTTAAAACAAATAAAACTATAATAATATCACAATAGACAGATTTTTATTATCTTTTCTTATCGGATAATCTTAATATTAATTTCGTCAAACGTACAATACGTTGCTTCTGGCAAATTTTACGTCTACAATTAATTGAGAAAGACATGAAAATACTTTGATGATTCCATTCATCAACATAGTAGAAGTAATAATATTTTTGTTATGCTTGTTGATTTAGCATTTAGGAAAATCTGTACTCGTAGGTATTATAACAAACAATATTACTTTATCTTATGTATTTACAGGTTATCGTATATCTATTTCGACTAGTCATTTACCACGAAGATACACAACGAAAATATAATGTGGTCAAAAATGCAGCTTGCAAAAAATACACCTGTTCACTCTAACATTAGAAAATGTTGTATACTAATGTTAAATTATTTAAATTAGTAGTTAGTACGAGTTTAAGTATGCTGTATTACTATACAAAATGATAAATTTGAGACGTGACTAACTCTTTTCTAATTTCGTTTACGTAAGAACATATCTGATGATAAGATAATGTCAGGAATACCTACAGGTATTATTTTACAAGTAAATAATAACTAACATATCAGGTAATTACGAGTAAAAAATATGTTAAATCTATCATCTATCAAGTTGCTTCGCCATAGTGTTCGTTCACACAGATCGGCGCAGAGACCAGAGCAAATGTTAATTAAGTAATTTTTCGTCGTCAATGGTAACAGATAGGCAATTGAGGAACGAGGATGGTCTTCAACTCCCTTATTTGAAAGAATTCTGAATTGAGACTAAGAATTTAACGAAACATTTTTACGGCAATTATGAATACCAACTTAATATAAGTGCCAAATAAACTTTGAAGCTACTATTTTACAAGTAAGTGGTTGTCAACCATGTCACTTGATGGTAAGTGATGATGTGGTTGTGAGGATGGTGTAATCTAGAATATATTATCACACCAACAGCCTCCAAAACTCACTGTTAGGTGCTTGGAGACCGACTTTTTACTTGAGAGTTATAGATAGCCAGTCGATAATTCGCAAAATGCTTTACCACAATACCAATCACATGAGTTTGATGGTGTGTTTTGTTGTGAGGATGGTGTAAGCTAAAAGGAACTTAGCTCTCAAGAACAGCCCCCAGAACACACAATTACCTTGCTTGGGGACATACTTTCTACTAAAGGGTGGTAGCTAGCCAGGCGATAAGTCGCAAAATACCATACCATAATACCAATCAAGTGTGTTCGATGGTGTTTGTTATGAGGATGGTGTAATCTAGAAGTTACTGGCTTTCAAGAACAGCCCCCATAACTCACCGTTAGGTGATCGGGGACATACTTTCTACTTGAGGGTGGTAGCTAGCCAGGCGATATTTCGCAAAGCGCCATACCATAATACCAATCACGTGTTTGATGATGTGTTTTGTTGTGAAGATGGTGTAATCTAGAAGTGACTGGCTCTAAAGAACAGACCCCAGAACTTACTATTAGGTGCTTGGGGACATACTTTATACTTGAAGGTGGTAGCTAGCCAGGCGATAATCCGCAAAATGCCATACCAAAATACCCACCACGTGTGTTTGATGGTGTGTTAGCTGACAATATGGTACTTCAGCTGACATCTAAACCTCCTAGTAAGAACGGCTACAGGCACTCAAGGGCGGCGACATATCTACTATATCCTATGGGTGACCTCTAGTGACATTACGTCTGAGCGCTTCCGTGCTTCGGAGGGCATGTTAAGTAGTCGGTCCCGATTGTTGTCTTAAGATGGCAGTCATTAAAGCATGGTAGGGTATTTTGCGAATGCCCGCCTGGCTGACCCCTCAAGTAGAAAATGTCGCCAAGCACCTAACGGTGTGTTCCGGTGTCACCTACCTACCTACGGTTGGTAGAAGGGAGCATAAAAGAAAACAAGAAGGAAAGATTTAGAATTATATTGGGTAGAGAAAAAGGGTCGTGGATTACAGACAGGTGTGGCAATAGCGAGCTTCCTTGTTTGAGAACTTATCTCCGGTCCGCTAGCAACTGAGTTAATGCTCAGCAGCAGGTCTGCCGTGCAGTGGCTCAGCTCCAACACTGCCGCGCCGGTAGGCTGTCCCAGCTAGGCGCTGTAGAGACGTGGAGTTTGGCAGCGGTCTGCGCAGGACTTCAGGGGACGGCCGGAGTCAGGGGATCAGCCTCGTTAGGTACTGGGCCTGGTAGTGGAAGCCTGGTACAGGAAGCCTGGAGTTGGAAACCCGGTACTGGAAGAACCCCGTTAAATGGGGTTTCGTATAGCTTGGATTGAGGTTTAAATTATTTAGAACTGGTATAATAAAGTCTGAGCTCAACAAATTGTAAAGATCTCAGTTAAGTTTATCTTCTGGAGGTCTCAAGTAAAGTGAAGCTAGTTTGCCGTTTTGGCGCCTAGCCACTCAACCCCCGGAAGTTTGCTCCGTAATCCATTACCAAATATGGTAATGCTAGTGGTGACTAGACCGTTTAGAATTGAATCCACCAATGGCTTCACTTTTATTTTACTAATTTAAAATTACAACGTGCTTCTGCATTAGAAAATCGGAAGTAAAAACTATAACGGTGGCCATGTTGACACTTGACAGCTGTAACAAGCCAGTTCTGTCAGTTACTATATATGGACCTATAGTTATTTTATTGTAATTTAGACCTATTAAAATTCGTTATTTATTTTAAGATATTATTATTATTTATTTAGCAAGATATACTTAATATGAAAATATTATTTTACTTATTGCAACACATCACCAGATTTTTGGTTTAAGAATAGGCGACCTCTCTCGGATCATTGATGTACTACTTCAGCGAGCAAGGCGTTCACAATTGTATTGAGATCTCTTTGAGAACGGATAGATATTCTATTCTGCTCCTAATGGTAGATAAATGGTTAGATGGCGCTAGTAGTAAATTAAGTAATATTTGTTCACCGTTCAGGAAGGTGACATATCCCCTTTCGGCGAGAAGAATTTTTTGTTTTACTAGAAACAAAAAATTCACTAGCCTCAAGCAGATCTAAGAAAAATACCTCACTTAAGACATTACTTGAGTTACATATATACACTATAGAAGCTCCAGCATATGGTCTTAAGTATTAACATTGTCTAGCCGCCATAGCGATGTGCATATACATATATAAGAACTCCCTAGAATTCCTCCCCATCGTTTGGATTCAGACATCCCAAGAAACGATTAATGACAGCAATATTGGGAGAAATGGAAGATTGTAGGGCTGAAAAACAGCCTAGCTACATTATAGGTATAAAGAACACACTAGAACAATAGTTAATTTAAGTACATAAAGTAAGCATTCATGGAATTAATTTTATTATAGGTTCCATGATTGCCTAAGTTAAATAAAATATTATGACAGATAGAAGTTAATCAAAAGGAAATACATAATGGCTTATTTTTTGAGTTATGTACCGCTCAGGACAATAAGGCTAAGTTAAAGAGTTTGAACAACCGCTCTGAACAATAAGGCTTAATTTAAAGAGTTTGAACAGCCGCTCTCAATGGAATAATTACCATATGGTATGTGAAAGAATGAATTTAGCAATGTTACAACACTATTCCATTCAAACTGGATAGTGACAAAGAGTATTTAAGGAAGTTACAATTAATTTAGTATATAAGTTAAGATGTTTAGTTTGTAGTACATTATAGGCACTTGAGTTAAGTTATAATATATCTTATGCCATTACAGTTGTATATAAGATATATCTATAAACAAGGATCAATTTAAGAAAAGATCACAAGTTATTTGAATTTCAGAAGTATATAAGATACTGTTACATAGTAGATCAGTAGTATATAAGGATTTATTTATCCTATATAGTTAAGGTTATAATATTAGAATTTATTAAAACAATTTATTCTAAAAGTGGGCTAAAGTGATGACTTACTATCAGGTGAGCCGCCTGATCAGTTTTATATAAGGATTTATTTTTCCTATAAAGATAAGGTTATATTAGAATTTATTAAAACAGTTTATTCTATAAGTGGGCTACGGTGATCACTTACTATCAGGTCAGACGCCTGCACGTTATCTCTCCTATTCTATAAAAACATTCTATGAGTTTGGTTTTATTTACCTACCATAATTTAGTTATTTATGATATTCAGAATATGTATTTTAGTTGTAAGGTTGTATAAGTAAAGTTTTATTAAATTTATTCAAAGTATGAATTTGGTTTTATTTGAAATTTTTATAAATTTTAGGTTATCAACAAGTTATTCAGTAGAAAGATTTGCATATAATAATTGTTAAGTAAGGTGAAGTAATTACTAGAATATGTATTTATTATCATCCCTGATATGCCAAGAACCTAAGTTTATTGTCTTGCATATCAGTCAATTCAGAAACAAAAAGAGAAAATTTAGTTTTATTTGCAACACATTGTATTTAGTTAAATTTATTAGAATAGCTATTATCTATATAACTGTGATAGAAAGTCATAGTCTGACTGTAGTTTTATTCAATATATTTATGTCAATTTAGATTGCATTTGAGACATTACTTAGTAAAATTTTGTATTTAGTCAGTCGTTAAAATAAAAGAAGTAAAATACTGAGATAAGTATTAACTAAGAAACTTTGATATGTCATAAGTATAATCTATGTATATCAATAAGTTCAGAGACAGCAAGTAAGAGTTTAGATTTATAACGACATTTACAAAATTTACAGTTCAGTTGAACATTTGAGTATAGTATTCTCCGTTGCAAGTTTTTAGAAAATTTCAAGTTATAAGATAGTGCCACTTCATATGCAAATTCAGCTTTTTGCATAGATAGAAAGTAAATGTGCAGACCCATGATTATTGGAGTGAATATGTACTTGACCTATACCCAATGACAACAGTGTCATACAAGGTCAATGAAGGTTAGTTAGTAAGTACAAAATATTTCAGAAAAAAAATGTGGGTACATAGAAATATGGTATGTGTGCTATTTATAAGCTGTTTTACAGATTCAATTATATTATGTGCAAGTTATTAAATTAGAAGGAGATATGTGTAAGATAAAATATATTAAAAAAAAAACTAAAATTTAATTTTAGAAAAAAAATATTTAAAATTTCTCGTTGAAGACGATATGGCTGGTTCTATGCCGCCAGAGGGTGTTACCCGTTGGCTATTAGTCGCCTCTTACGACATGCAGCTCTGCAGCAGGCCTATTCTAAATAGTACCCCGAGCCTACACAGGGCTTGCCAACTTATAATTAATACACACACAAGAAGAACACAATAAAATACAGTTTAGAGAGTACAGAAAATATGTGGCAGAGCCACACCCAAGAAAGTTTGCCACACCAACCTGTCTGATCCTATTTAGTATGGGCGCCAATGTCACCTACCTACCTACGGTTGGTAGAAGGGAGCATAAAAGAAAACAAGAAGGAAAGATTTAGAATTATATTGGGTAGAGAAAAAGGGTCGTGGATTACAGACAGGTGTGGCAATAGCGAGCTTCCTTGTTTGAGAACTTATCTCCGGTCCGCTAGCAACTGAGTTAATGCTCAGCAGCAGGTCTGCCGTGCAGTGGCTCAGCTCCAACACTGCCGCGCCGGTAGGCTGTCCCAGCTAGGCGCTGTAGAGACGTGGAGTTTGGCAGCGGTCTGCGCAGGAGTTCAGGGGACGGCCGGAGTCAGGGGATCAGCCTCGTTAGGTACTGGGCCTGGTAGTGGAAGCCTGGTACAGGAAGCCTGGAGTTGGAAACCCGGTACTGGAAGAACCCCGTTAAATGGGGTTTCGTATAGCTTGGATTGAGGTTTAAATTATTTAGAACTGGTATAATAAAGTCTGAGCTCAACAAATTGTAAAGATCTCAGTTAAGTTTATCTTCTGGAGGTCTCATGTAAAGTGAAGCTAGTTTGCCGTTTTGGCGCCTAGCCACTCAACCCCCGGAAGTTTGCTCCGTAATCCATTACCAAATATGGTAATGCTAGTGGTGACTAGACCGTTTAGAATTGAATCCACCAATGGCTTCACTTTTATTTTACTAATTTAAAATTACAACGTGCTTCTGCATTAGAAAATCGGAAGTAAAAACTATAACGGTGGCCATGTTGACACTTGACAGCTGTAACAAGCCAGTTCTGTCAGTTACTATATATGGACCTATAGTTATTTTATTGTAATTTAGACCTATTAAAATTCGTTATTTATTTTAAGATATTATTATTATTTATTTAGCAAGATATACTTAATATGAAAATATTATTTTACTTATTGCAACACATCACCAGATTTTTGGTTTAAGAATAGGCGACCTCTCTCGGATCATTGATGTACTACTTCAGCGAGCAAGGCGTTCACAATTGTATTGAGATCTCTTTGAGAACGGATAGATATTCTATTCTGCTCCTAATGGTAGATAAATGGTTAGATGGCGCTAGTAGTAAATTAAGTAATATTTGTTCACCGTTCAGGAAGGTGACACCGGCAACTGTCCTATAGAGCCAGTAATTCTAGGTTAGCCTGAACAACACCTTCGACCACATCATCACTTACTATAACGTGAGATAGTGGTCAAAGGCTAACATATCAGGCATAAAAAATTGCTATTTTTGATTTTCATACAAAGAAAGCTTATTTATTTCGATTCTGCATCACTTCTACACTTGCAAGATTTAGACATACACAGAAGGTATACCAAAATATTCATGCACATCGAAGCAACCAATGATTTTCAGAAAAATACATGAATAGAAGTGAGAGTTTAAATGGTTTACTGTGACTTATGCTTAGATCACTAACAGGATGATCTAAATAAAATGGAGCATACAAACAGGTCAGACTCTAAAAACATAGGCATGATGGCAAATCTACATGAATGGAGGTATGGGACTTACAAAATATCATTATACTGGAGGAAGAGA
The DNA here is from genome assembly GCA_963854805.1 of Plagodis dolabraria. NCBI lineage: Eukaryota > Metazoa > Arthropoda > Insecta > Lepidoptera > Geometridae > Plagodis > Plagodis dolabraria. Next base: position 19,068,745 of record OY978457.1, on the reverse strand, counting down.
GCAAAACATTTTAAGGTTTATATGTTTATATTATAAACTGTGGCATAAAACCATTGGGACACTTAGTGCCTTCGAAAGTGTCCTTATAATAAAGAACCTGATCTCTCACATTTCTGTATACAAATAAAAGGTTCTTCTTAGGCAATTGTGTACGGTTTTGTAATAAATTGCCCAAACATATTACAATGCTCACAGAAAGAAAATTCAAGTTGCACGTGAAGAATATTTTGATAAAGAAATCTTACTACACAGTTTGTGATTACATAAACGACAAAAATGCTTGGACTGGTTCGCCTCTGCCAAACTAGCGCCTGTCACCTACGTAATGTAAATTAAGTATCGTAATAATTTTACTATATAGTATGTACTTTACACATTGTTAAAAAACGTTTAAAAGAATGGCCCCGAGTTTCTTGCCCGTTCTTCTCGCAGTGGCTCTATAATTTTTGTTTGCTGAACGTGGCAGTACAATGTTGTATATTTCAATATTAAAATTTGTAATTGACCTTCATAAGAGCGTCGTAGACGTCTAAATTGAATAAATGATTTTGACTTTGACTTTGACTGTCTCACATAACGATTTAACTCTGATAAACTCTAAAATGTTTCGAATGAAGTAAAAATAAAAGGTGGAATTATACGTAATAGTATATTTTATGTCAAAATAATCAACAATCACGAAGAGATTATAAAAAGAATAACGAATAACATAAAACTAATCAAGAACTAATAACTAAGTACAAAAATAGAGGTCATAGTTGGCCTTTATACCTAATTAAAACTAAATCACTTAAAATTTATATCAATATGAGATTTGATCAAAGTTTTTGTAGTGATTTTATATTAAAAACGAAATCCAACTGCATAATGCAAGGCAAGTAAGAGAGTACCGAAGAATAGCAATGAGACGTAAAAAATCTGCCATTCTCAAAAATCTATAATTTCTAACGTGAGGCATACGTAAATAAACGAAACTTCTTGCACATTAATAAAGAAAGCAACAGAATGAAAGCACGACAGCTTTGTCCGCTCAATGAGCTGGTTCCAACAGGCTCTGCACCTGATCGAGCGGCTCTGTGGCCGTTGCAAACTGCGCTCGTTTGTCAGTGATTAGTTACTCACACATAGATGTGCGTGTAGTAGTGAAGCTTTCATTCTGAACTGTTCTATATTCATTTGTTCCATGCACGCAACGACGTCATTGAAAAAGGCAAGAAAACAAGGTAGTTCTTACAATTTACAATCGCGGGTGAAAATCACTTCGTGCATTGTAGGTATGCCTATTCTTAGTGAATGTGCCTACTGGAGCTATGCCCATACATGCATGACTCACAAAGGCAAAACCTACTTACTCTTGTGAATTAACAAACATTGTTTGTTACAAATCACAGTTGCAAATGTACTTAGACTTTTAAAGCGTAACACTTTTCTTCCTACCTACTTCTGTGGCCCTGGTACATTCATGGCTATGACATCACAAAAAGGAAAGAGAAGTTTAACTTTGAGCATTCTTGTTTTAAAGCAATCTATTGTCTTTAAGCATCTAATTAAGATTTCATTTCAAATGAAAATGGTATTAACCCTCTATAGATCTATAATTAATGAAAACAATAGAAAACTATTGTAATCCTATTACCATTCTCACAGTCGATCTAAAGGGGAGAGCAGGTGCATGATTAAAATGGTGCGACTAATTTAAAATGCCTAAATTCTTTATTTATTTTATTGAGTAGATCAAATCGGTGGGACGCTTTTAATATATAATGGACTAAAATTAAATCCCAGTTTAACAGTAACAAAAACAGCCTCGATATGCAATATAATGTATAGCAAGCACCAAGCAGTTCTCACTGCTATTTCCTCATAAATATGACGTACATTTGTTATTTTATATTTAATGGAGTTGAATTCGTAGTCTTGTAGACTCATATAAACCATTTTGAGTGATATGTATTCATATCATATCATATAGAATTCTAGCAAACTAAAGACTCATGTGTCCAATATGACTATCCGGACAACAACGAGCGGTACATAACGCACTCCTGAATCGCAAGACAAAATTACACAACAGTTAGTGATCTGATAGGCTTTTGTGCACTATATTAATACACCTATTGAAAAGTAATGACTGGACCTAAAATGGAGAGCTCGCTCCCAAGGTCAGCTAACGAAATACATCTTTAGGTGTTTAGCTTGGCAAGGGATTTCTAATTCGAGGGTGTTCTAGTCATGCCAACATCGAAAATGCCCAACCAGCATGTGACTACTGCGCTGGTCGATAGTCGATCCTCACTATCCCTGGGCTATGACAGTATGGATATGGCTATCATTGTAACACTACGTCGTACTAATAGCCACTTAATATAACATGACTTTCAGTGTAATAGCATGGCTCGCCACAGTAAGGCTCGATTTCCATCGATACGAAGTGGCAGCTTCTGGCAATTTCACTGCCAAATCATTTTCAACTTCGTCCCTGTTACTACAACGCATAAAATCCCTTGAAAAACTTGGAAAATTCGCCCAGCCCATCCATTATTATTACTATAACTTTGTTAATGGCTTCTGCGGTTTAATGTTACCACAATTCTAGCAATGTCTGTACATGCTAGTTTCATAAGTCACGTGGAGTTATTACTTTAGTTTCGAATATGATCGGTATTTATAACCAGATAAAACAAATTTAGTGACAGAGACCAATTTAAAATGGTTTGACATTAAATCTTCCGGCCACTGCGCTGCCGGCTGTTGCCAGTTCTATGTGAATTGACACCAACTATCGTGTATAATCTCTTATTCCTAATTCAAGTCAATAATTCACCACTCCATTCATTCTAACTCCTTAATGCTAACATATTCTTAACAAAAACTCACATCAAGCTTTACCTTGTCTGTGGTCTATACTTAAATTAACGAGTGAAACCTACAGCAACTTTTTCAATTGCTTTCGATAAGGGTCTTAAAATAATAGGCGGTTACGACTTTGTTATTATCCACCATACGATAGAGTCACTCGATACTGATTCTTATTTCAGTCCTGTTAAAGAGTGTGCTGCATTTCACCCAGTGAAACTATTAGATCATGTAATACTGACTGTCAATAGTAAACAATGCGAATAATTTTCTACTTCGAGCTTGCATATTTTTTTCTGTTCACAGAATTATTGCAATTTAATAAAAGAATGCAGGCTGCATTTTAGGTACAAAGTCAACCAAAAACACGCATAATCTAATACAACATTTTTAGGCACATTGACAGAAGCCACAAAGACGTGAAATCAACCTTGCGGTGATATCAACCGTATAATCTACTACAAGAATAAAGTATAGGGGTCGTTGGAACTACTATACCCTGTGTGCCACTACTAATAACAATGTTTGTAATATAATCTGGTCTTATTTATGTAATTAAAATCAGCGTAATATAATTTCTGCAATATTTTAGGGGTATGTATTGATAATTCAACAACTTGTGACTATGTATTGGAGAAAAAGACTGCATATTGAGATTAGCGAACAAGATGAAGTGATTCTATTGGTGATTTTTTTTCCTTCTACACCGCTCATCTTCATCACTCAACCCTAGTGTATACGTAGCCTAAGCCCCTAAAATTTTGCAAATGACATACTACTCTATATCACTAAGTTATGATATCGAATGACTCATCAAATATATAGCTGTGAATGTGTTATCGAATTTCGTAGGAAAGTTGTAGGTGAGTTGAAAATTTGTTTAGTATGAAATTAATACAACATAAGAATCAGTCCTACTGAGTTTAAACTACATGTAACCAATATCATTAATACAAACAAACAAGAAATTAATCAACTGCTCAGATAGCTTAAAAAGCAACAGTATCAAATCCAACCTCAATCAAAACAACCTACCATTTCTTCACATCGATAACACAACCACAGTCCGTACATACAATTTACAAAAAGTACAACTTATCAGCGAGTACGTCCGAAGGTTTCTGCCTGACGCTTTGTCCGACCAGAAAGGCGAGTTTGTGTGCGTACTGGCAGGGAGCGGGCACTCGGACAGTGCCGGGCCAGTTGTAGTAGAGATGGCACATCTTGTAGGTGATGCGTTGGCACTGGTCGGGCGTCATGCCGCTGTCGTCGTGTGCCACTATGTAGTGGGTCGGTGTCACAGTGCCCTGGTTCACTTTCTGGGAGACGATCAGGAAGTCGTACCTGGAATTGTAGTTTTATGCGTTGAGAGTTTGTAAAGTTGCAAATTTACGGAGAGGTAAAATTATAGTCATGTGCGGGATTCGAACCCGCGTCATCCAACCCTACGCCCTACTGAGCCCTGACACTCCTATATACTACCCGGGGTATGCTATGACCGACTGAGCTAACATGACAATGGTCCGTAACTCTAATTTAGTCATGTTTGGGTTCGAATCCCGCATATGACTTTAATTTTTCCTCTCGTAAATTTGTAATTTGTAATGTAATCGCAGAGCATGTGTTATTGCAGACATAAAAACATAATAAGTTTATAAAGTTTTCATCGCTTGCCCACTCCTATCAAACTTTATGTAGGGTCTAGCTACATTTTTTTTAAATATAATTGATGGGCTACCCTTTGACCACTACCTCACCAGACGGTGTAAGTGATGGTCTAAGATGTTCTTCAGGCTAACCTTGAATTACTGGCTCTCCAAGACAGCTGCCGCAACACACCGTTAGGTGCTTGGCGACAGATTTTCTACTTGAACATTGTAGCTAACCAGGCGAGCATTCGCAAAAAGTGCCCTCCGAAGCACGGAGGCGCTCAGTAGTAATGTGACTAGCGGTCACCCAAACAAGTCATGACCGCGGCGGACTTTACTTAACTTAGCTGATCGGTTAAGAACGTCTAATCAAATTTCGCTATGAGCGCTCCAAAAAAATGAAATATACCTCTCATGCAGTCAAAACATGCGCATTTTTCTAAATTCAATCGGATTGGTTAATTGATTTGGCGCTTAGAAATTATAATATGAGTTTGGTCGCGACAAGGTAATGTTGTTGTGCCGCACGGAACACTTGAAACCACGCCCACCGCGGTAAGGTTTGCGTTCCGCTGGTTTTGAGCTTGGATTATATTTCTTTACATATTTATTCGTAGGGGATGAGAGAATATTCTCCATCTCATATCAATCATCAAAATACATCACATATCAATGACCAATAGTATCTATATTAATAATTGAATTACATTTGACGAATTGTTTTGCGACATGTAAGTAACAAGGTGTAATTAATAAAGATTTGTACTAGATTTTTTTTTTTTATGGCTTCGGTTTTATGACCTACCACCTAACCCCTTAACTCCAATCTTAGAATTCGAAGTGTTAGTAAAACCGCATTTTGGCTCATGCCTGTAAATTTATTGGCTCTCAAGGAACTGCCGGAACACACTTTTAGGTGCTTGGCGACAGATTTTTTTTCTTGAGGGTGGTAACTAGCCAGGTTGCTATTCGCAAAATGCCCTTCCACCTTGCTGGGAAGCTCAAGCAGGCGGTGAGGAACGAACCAAAGACCTGCGCCACGGCAGTCTATAGCTATTACCGCTCGGCCATCATTGCTTCCACAACATCGAAGTTTTTTATTTTTTTTTATTCTTTTTAGTGACTCTTGCTACTTACGGGATCGATTTTCATTCATTGTCAATGACTATATAAATCGTTGACAGTGAATGAAGATAGAAAAATATATTTCAGTTATTGGAGTGTAACTTAAAAACGGCTGAACCCATTTTGATGAAATTTTAATGGGACCAGACGACAAGCATCAGCTTTCAAATGAAGAAAGAATTATGAAAATCGGTTCACCCGTCAAAAGTTCTGAGGTAACAAACATAAAAAAAACAAACGAATGAGAACGTCCTCCTTTTTTGAAGTCGGTTAAAAAGATGAACTTTATTTTGAAATTTTTCTAGGAGGTCTAAACTAGCGCTCACCAGTCTCGTCTCGTGATCGAATGATCGAGAACAGTTCCCGGGGATGGATTCTCGAATCCGCCGCCCGCTTTCATGAATATCCTCGTGTTGATCCGTTTCTGTACGACGATATACGTCAGCATCGGCTTGTACTCTTCGCCGACGATCGAGAAGCAGATCTGCATTTGCGGTACCTCGTATTTTTGTACGAGAGGCAGCTGGCCGTCGCCGACCCCATCTCTGTTAAAGTAAATTTGGGAACGTTTTAATTTACAATAAGTTTGTTAGTTACATATGCGTTGATAAATTTGCTAGGAAAATATCACTACATTAGTATAAAACAAAGTCAAATCTCGCTGTATGTCTGTCCATATATATGCTTAGATCTTTAAAACTACGCAATAATTTTAGAATAGAGTAGAGAGTAATAGAGATACATTGATATTTTTAGAGGTTTCTAATGTGACGTCGTAAATAAACACATTTTTTTTTCGCTAACATTACATACGCTGGCTGAACCCTACGAGATACATCAAATAATGTACTACAGTATTGTACATCTTAAAAGGTCTACAAAAAAGTCCGTGATGTTATATGTATCTCTTAGGGATAACCCACAATAGCTATTTTTTATCCTTTACTTTTTACGAGAAATAATGACTTGCTTACGAAGCGATTTTAGGCAATGCAGAATTAATCCTTATACAATTAAGTATGTACCTTAAATGCATTGTATATTTAATATAAATCACTGTAAACGATTAATAGACATTCTATAGTATATTTAGTATCAGCATTGCACCTGTGCAAAGCCGGGGCAGGTCGCTAGTTTAAGACGACGAATTGAAAATAATGGCGTCAAAGATATCAATTTCTCGCAGCATTCGGAAATGGTTTTTAAGTATTTTGTTTACCATGTTATTGACATCATTTTGATAATAGCTTCACATGATTGGTTATCTTTAATAACGGAGTAAAAGCTATCAAAAACTGCTCTTAAAAAACAAAGATTTGCATTTAACAGGAAACCTACATCGATTTAGGCCTCTTAAATATCTGTATAGATGAGTCTTAACAAAATCCAATGTGGTAATTTGGTTTTTAAAAATTTGCTATAGTTTTTATTTTAAACTATAATTACTGTTTTGGCGCATACGGCCTTTTAGCATAAGCTATGTTACTTGCGAATTACTACATGATCTTTCCTCCCCACGCGGAGTGAATAGTATGTGGGGCGGTACCCGATTTTAGATTAATTGTTTATCACTGCGTCGTCTTAACGTAATAATGTAAAAAACTCGACTGAAAATTATTTATTTTCGTTAAGCGTTTTATCGTTCCTTTGAAAGTAAAACTGCAAGTTATATATATTTATGAAATCTTTTTTTAAAGCTCTTTATTTTGATACCCCACCAAAAAATGATTTTCTCACAATTTGGCGTATAAAACCGCCAGTTTGTTTTTTTTTATTTTTATGTATCTCGTGGGTTATCAAGACCAATCTAATGATATCTCACACAATCTAATGATATCTCACACATTAAAATCGGTTTGGCCGTTTAGAAGTTATGGTGGAATAAAGAAACTCATAAACACACATGGCTCATAAATATACATGGCAGCTGTCCTTGAGAGCCAGTAATTCTAGGTTAGCCTGAACAACATCTTTGACCACATCATCACTTACCATCAGGTGAGATAGTGCTCAAAGGCTAACCTATCAAGCATAAAAAAAAACCCTGAAAACATAACTCTTTTTTTTGGGCAGTCAAAACGCACCTGTAAATGATCACTCTGTCGGGGAACCGGCCGTTGACATTGAGGAAATGCTTGAGAGCATCGACGAAGCACGACTTCAGTCCGTCCACGATTTCCTGGCCTTTCTCTTGGAATATGGCCCTCGAGTACCAGTGCGTCATCGCAGCGTTATATGACGCCACGAATCCTGGAAAATAAGGAATTTGGTTATTATTCGCTAATAGCATTTTTTATTTGCAATGGGCTAGTCTTTTACCACAATCTCACCTAATGGTACTAGATGGTGTGGTACACATGTTAAACCTAAACTTGTAACCATTTTTATTCCATATTCACATGCCGAGTAACGGCAAAATAGGAGAACTAATATTAAAGCTAATATCAGTGTAAAACCCTATTTTAAGTGAATAAATTTCATTTCATTTCATTGTAACTGGTTCTCAAGGACTGCCGGATGGACACGGTTAGGCACATGGCGACAGATTTCCTACCTGATGGTGGTAGCTAAACAGGCGACTTTACACATCAACTTTAGTCTTAGATTAGGTGAACCCGCAGCATTATAAGAAAATAATGTGGATGTGAATACCATTTTAAATTAGTATCAAACAGTAAGTCACTGCTATAACAGTAGACAGTGATGTGATTGGTATTTAAATCCACGATTTATTATCGACATATACCTCAAGGTTTTTTTTTATTGCTGATAGTTAAGCCTTTGACCACAATCTTACCCGATGGTCGAAGGTGTTAACAGGCTTAACCTAGAACTACTGGCTCTTAAGGTTAGCAGCCGGAACACTCGTTAGGTGCTCGGCGACAGATTTTCTACTTGAGAGTGGTCGCTAGCCAGGCGGGCATTCGCAAAATGCCCTTCCACCATGCGGTGAAGCTCAAGCCCAGAGAGGGATTCGAACCAAGGATCTGCTACGCGGCAATGCCACTCAGGCTAGAGCTATCATGGCTTTAAGAACCATAAAAACTAGTAGGCAGCTCTGTTGCGAGGATCAGTTGAGAAATGCGACCTGTAGAGGAGAACAGCCGGACAGACATACGACAGCATTTTTCCCAAGCTGAAACGGAGACGCTTCACACTCGCTCGGTACAAGTGATAAGAAATACTTACCACAAACGCTGTTCTTCTTTTTAACGGTCTCATGATAGGAGTCAATCCCCACCACCATGGCCATTTTGAACGGTATAGCGATGTGCCATAGAGTGCCGCCGAGCTTGCAGTTCATCTGCAGTAAGATCTTTTGCGTGATTGCGCGAATCTTGTTTTGGTTCATGATTGTGCGCGCGTTGATTACCTGTTATGATTTAAAAATAAATGAATAACATTAATAATAATTGGTATAAAGTGTGTAGTGTTGATTTTTGGGATGATATAACAACGTATATTAAATGTAGGCATACATACAAATTGCTAACATTATCATAACCTTCCATCAGGGAAATCATGGTAGAATGCTGGTTATTATGGAAATAAATATTAGAAAACTAATTTAAATTGTCATTTGAATTGCATGCCATTACAATAAGATACTGAGTGGACTGATGACATTGTGCAAGTCGCGGGTAGGCAATGGTTCCAAGCGGCTAATAGCCGATCTTTGTGGCGTTATATGGGGGAAGCATTTGTTCAACAGTTGACGTCTTCCGGCTGATGATGATGATGACAATAAGATTGCTTGCAATGATTAAGCACTATGTAGACCTTCAATTTGAGGCTGCAGTCACCATTTTTACCTTATGCACCATCAAGCAATGAACTATTTTTTGTTTTATTTTAAATATTATTTTAAACCAAACACTGCAAAATATGAAATTCAAGTCGTAGTCTCCAGGTGTGACGACGCAATAGTTCCCTTACTCTCATTGCTAATGGTTTACAAAGGTTCTTTCATCACACACCTGTTTTTATCCCCTGTATTTGGCCAGCGTATCTGACATGTTATCATTATTCTGTAATTGTTTGTCAATTTGTGTTAAGGCAGCTAGCCATGATGAGTTGCTGGTTTTCTGAGCGCATATAATATCATATACCGTAATAAAGGAGCTTGTCCTCACATTCATTTTCTAAAGGCATGTTTGCTCTTTGATTAGTGTTTAGTAGAGCGCTTTTAGTAATTAGTGTTACGGGCTGTGTGATTAGTAAAGCTGTTTAGTGTGCGCGGAGTCTAATACTGTTTAGCTGTTGTGATTAATAGATATGTATCGTTCCCGCCTCTGACTTAGGAGAATTTTATAAGGAATATAAAATATTAAGTGGTGGTATCGGATATAAAAGAATACAGTAATACTTTAATGCGTAATATGTATAATATTTATTTTTTCTTGCACAAATTTATAGGTAAGACCTTCGCTCCACTTTGCCATTATTTGAAAACTAATGTATAAATACCTAGAGATAGGTACCTAGTGCATACTAACAATAAGCTGTGCTTCAAGCATTTATCTGCACAAACAAACGCCCGTCCAAGAGATGGGCGCCGGGCACACTGGGAATGAAGGGGAAGAAGGGCCGAGGGGTAGGTGGCTACTCGCAAAAAAATAGAAAACGTTATTAAACACAGTCACTTAACAGAGATACTTAACAGTAACTTGTCCAAATGTGTTCTTACTAAGCACTAAACAGCTGCACTAAACACTAATTAATGTGTGAACAGGACTAACACAGGACATAACATACCCATGTTATGTCAAAACGTGACGTTGCATTCGCAGCTAGTAGTTAGCCTTTGTTGGCATCACAGAATCAGAAGTTTAATGCTGCAAAGTCACATAATTTGAGTATCGATAACATTAATAAATGGTCATCTCACCTGAGATGGTACAGGCATATCGGCACAGCAAATTCTCTTGATTATCGCATAGCGGTCATCTCTAGCTGTTGGGCAAATGCAAACGACCAACTGCAATGAGTTGGCGAGGCATTTCTTCAGGCCCATCATGTATGAGTCAGTTCTGTCGTTAGGGAGCTTGACCAACTCTGGATTGGACACGTTGATTCCCATGGGGCGACAGGAGCGCTTGAGCGTTTCCAGGAAATCCTAAATGAGAAAATTATGTTGTTTAGAGTTCTAAGCAGAATACAATGTTGCACAGTGCAATTTTAAGTTTTGGTGGTTATTGTTATATCCTAGTGTGGATATTAGTTTAATACAAACCAGAAAACAACTGATATGTTCTGCATTTTCATCGCTTTCATTTGAATTTTAGATTTGCTTACAAACTTAAGTGACAGATAGGGTAAAATCATGTTGTTCTGTACTAAACGACATAAACTACTAGATTTATTTTTAAGAAAAGCGAAGCAACTACAGATATCCTACCGATCTATCGATATCGAGTTCTAATTTTTGTACATTTCAATTATAATATGCAAACCTATCTTTTTAGGAAAAAAAACACCAACTAAGATTCAAAAATTAATTAGCTATGTGTTATCCAAACATCACAATAATTAAAATAAACAGTTTTAATCTGGAAGTCTTTTAATATGGAAGTTTTTGTAATCAGATTCAGAAAAATTTAATAAACATAATAATAAAAATATAATAATTTCAATCACGATGTTGTCGACTGTGACTTTTTCAACAAACTTGCTCCTAGAGGCTAAATTTTTTATAATTGGACTAATTTTCTTCACGATGTCATCGCTTGTGAATTTTTCAACAAACTTACCCCTATAGCCTTTATGGCTATTAATTTTAAAACTGGTCTCATTTTCTTCCTCAGAAGACATAGGAAAAAACTAAGCTGTTGCGCCTCTTGGTAGGAGTCCGGGAAGTTAATTATTATTTAGGCGCCATCTGTATCGAAATGTGCTTCTTTCCGCACATGTGCTTTTTTCTTTTTAGTTTAATTTGCTAAGCTGTCAAGAGATTGGTACCAATGAGGTTAGTGTGTTTTATTAATTTTCCTCATAAATACAAACAAGACTCTCAACTTCAGACTTAAAAATAGGAAACACTTACGAACTTCTTACAATTGGCGGTATGGTGCGACAAGTTACCCAAGGCCTTTTTAATTTTTTTATAAATCTTAGCACGCATTTTTAATACACAGTGACATATTGACGAATTTATTCACAAGTGTATTGAAAATAGAATGCTTTTCCAATATTATTCCAATCTTGACTTGATCTATTATAGCCCTCACATGCAGCGGGTATAAAAGCTGGCCAACGGCTCAAGAACACATTAATATCGTAGCGATTGGAATAATTAGCTTTCCGCACTCCTGCCAAATCCTGCCGTGTATAAAAAAACTATTTAAGTGGCACAACAGTTTGGTGATTACCTATTTCTTCTGAGGAAGAAAATGAGACCAGTTATAAAACCTTAACTTAGAAGTAAGGATACAGTAAGCATGTTAGTAACTAATTGAAAACTTACAAATGTATACTAAAGTTAATCACTTACCATAGTACACTGTTTATCTCGCTCAGTGTAAAGTATCACCCACTTGAGTATATCAACAGCAGACATCACCGGGTTCCTTGTTACTTCGTTGTTCCATTCAGCATTGGGCTTGCCGGGAACTTTCACGTTGTTTCCAAAGAACAGAGCTTCAGGGGGTAGTGTTCGAGCAGTAAGGTCGATAGTCTCAGGGGCTATCGAAAGTCCCCAACCGGCGAGCCGACTTTTCGCTTTCTCGTTTGCTAGTACGTTTTGGATATACTGTGGATATGAATAGTTTATTACTTATGTATGGCGCTGTGATATTCCAGAATTTATTGTTTGAATCCTTAGTTCGGCTTTTTTATAACTTTGTTTTTAATCAACATCAAACAAACCCAGACTTTTGAAACTAATACGTAACTGTTAGTGTTAATTACTGAAACGAAAGGGCTTGTAAATTACAACTGTACTGTACTAGCCGGATTATCGACTCCTAAACACAGCCTTCCTTATTAGGGGGGAATTGCCATAATCCCCATGCTTGGTATGCGTCTTGAGGATCGCAGTATAAGAGAGCAGTTATTCAGAAGGTGCTGCTGCCCACCTTTTGATATTTAACCCTTAGTCGCCTTGTACGACACCGGCGGAAACAGATGGGCAAAATCTTCTAGCTCAGCACCAACAGGCAAAATACAACTTTAAGCAATTCTAACAATGTTCTTTAGCATTAGATTGCAGTCTTATCTTGTGAAAAAAAATGACTTGGTCTATGCTTAAACATGCCTACCTAGAAGATAACTATTTACTCTGCAATTAAAAACTCTAATTTTATATCTATGTATATATGGGAACAAGAGACATGCTGTTAGGTTATTCAAATGAAGTGGTTACATATATCGAAAGATCGGCTGTGCGAATTCCCACACGTTGCACATGTATCTAATACTACCGCGTCTACCTCCCAAGCTAGATGTTCAGAGGGTAAGGATACTGCGCATTTGTGTATCTTATTTGTCGTCCGATGATGGTAAAGAATAAAGTTATTTATTTGATTACATACTCTCCGAAATAAAGTTTAGTGTAAAACATTGATAAGCTGGCAACTCTGCGTCGATGTTCAAGACTCTGGACCAAGCGCAACGTCATCCAATGAACTTTGTGCGATTTAAATATATCCAATGGCTTACGAAAATATGAAACACTAGCAGCCCGCCCCGGCTTCGCACGGGTCAAACTCTATAGCTAATGTTCATCAGGGTAAATGTAGCATTCTAATGAGGAAATAATTTTACTAATCGGTCCAGTAGTTTTTAAGTCAATTTGTTACATACAAAAATACAAATCTTTTCTCTTTATAATATTGGTATAGATTATAATATGTAAGAATACCTTTTTGAAAGCCGCATGTCGTTGATTGGGCGTGATCCTGGTGTAAGTGGCGACGTCCTTCATTAGTCTGAAGTTGCTTCGCTGGTCGTCCGTCAAGCCAGTCAGCTGGCACAGCTCGGGGACAAGGCATATCATGAATTCCACGGGCGCTTCGGAACCTGGCTGCCGTTTTGTTTCTCTGTAGATTATTAGCAGAATATATCTTGAAAAAATCTGATTACGGTGGCGTAAATGTAAACACGTCGAAAAAGCTAACAATTGCAAATAAAAACTGGTCGCAGTGCTAAAATTTCGCCTAGATAAACTGCAAACTCGCAAGAGGGCGCCGTAACGCAAACATACACTCCTTAAAACTGTATTTGTTAAAAATAGTATACAACGAAAAATTAAACTTGAGATACAAAAAATTTATAAAAATGTGCAATTCATAAGTGACAGTTCATAAGTGAAGTGTTTGTGTTGTAAAACTAAACCTACTTATATGTTAAAAGTGATAAAAACAATTCAGTGAGTAAAAGTGCTTAATACAAAAATATTGTACCTATAAATGACATTATATAAATCCAAAAGTAATTCTGTTATATTCAGAAACCTCATCAAAGTGCTATATTACAGAAGAAATGCCCAGATTTTAAACTAACATAACGGTAATAAACTACTGTAAACATACATAAATTTGCCTTTGACACAAGCACAAGGCAAAAGAAGCATAAATAAAGTTTAGCTACTCATTACGAGATGGCGCCACTATGCACTAATGTAAAAATGAAATAAAATAAAGACAATTAAAATTACTGAACATGAAATTGAAAATTATACTTTGCAAAGTGAAAATATAAAAATAAAATTGATAAAATGACACACATATATACAACGGATTCAAATAGAAAAAAAAGATAACCATAACCTATAAATCTAAATTATTTGCAAAGACAATTGAATACAGACTCCCCTGTGTAGTTTGCCAACCTAACGCCAATTAGAGCATTGCTGCGTTCAGGAGTCGGAACATCTAATTGTTTTGAAAAGTTGTCACTAAAGAAAACGAAAATCTATACCTATCATGGATAACACAACAAAAATGGGAATCCAGAGTACTTTGCTCATCAGAACTATTTATAAAACAAAATGGATATTGTAAGATAATAACCTATAACAGAAATTATCTAAAACGAAAAAGTAACCTGGTGATTTGTGGGAGAAATAGATAGGAGAAATACTGTAAGGGAACTATGACATTAAGGCTATTATAGAGGACATAGGATTACACTTTAAAAACAATACAATTATCAACTTTTATCGAGCGACGAACGGAAAATAAAAAAAAAGTCAATGGAAAAAGTACTTTATACTCACAATCGAGCCAATCTTCAAATAGGTATTAACGTGAAAGAGGACTACTCTAAGTAAACCGTCGGAAAAAACATGCAGTCGAACTAAGAACTTCCTCCTTTTTTGTAAGTAGGTTAAAACGGAAACAAGTACAAGCTCAAGTGAAAGAAGTGAAAAAGAAAGGAAAAAATGGTTATATGAAGTTTAATAATAATTGACAGTGATAAAACCAAATGGTTAACCAATTTATTAATACAACATTAGAAAAAAAAGGAAAACTTCAGGTTCATTTATGTTATCAGTACTAATATTATAAATGCGAAAGTAACTCTGTCTGTCTGTCTGTCTGTCTGTTAAGCTTTCACGCCAAAACTACTGGACCGATTTGAATGAAATTTGGTGTGGGAATAGTTTGACACCCGGGAAAAAACATAGGATAGTTTTTATCCAACTGTGCAAAAAGAGGTTAATGTTTTCGCGCGATAACCGACATACGCGCGGGCGGAGCCGCGCCCGGAAAGCTAGTTCATCATAGAAGAAAGTGAATACAAACACAATTTTGAGTATCCAATTCGTAATTACTATCCATAACTCACACGAAAGAGATCATCAGATCAAACATACTAAACTATGTGGAGCGAGATCTGACCCACAATTAGAAACTTCAAAAAACTAATAATAACACCGGAAACTAGAACAAACATTCATAGTACCTACGAAAACCCACAAACAACCATCAAAATAACTCTCACCACTTGTACCTGTGGGAATTATAAACCATCACTCTCACTAACCTAAGTTTGGAAGTACCAACTATCAACACACTGAATACTGCAACTTTGTAAACTAGAACCCGCAGAGCAGAAGAAAGCTTACAAGAGCAAGTAAAAGCTCTAGAATAGTAGTTTATGCAACTGTCATATAATTAGGTATTAAAACACTCGTGTAATCTTATTTTGAAACTCGCCTGCGGCTCGTTTCAAAAAACTACACTCATGTTTTAATACCTAATTATATGCAGTTGCATACACTACTTTATTTAATCTCATGGCTATAGGTAGCTACATTAAATAAAATGCAATATAAAAACCAGCGCGTTGCGCGCACAGCGAGGTCACCATAGATAATATGTACTTAAATTGAATTGAAACCTCCTTGGTCGAGATACATTGTACTTTAATAATAAAAAAAATGTTTTAAAGCATTCTTTTGTTTGGAGAACAATGCTTTAATTTAACTTTTTAATTTTCTTAAAGAAGTATGTACATAAAATATGCCAATAAAAGTCTGTATTTAATTTCATAATTAGAATATTACCGAATGAGATTATATAAAACATAAAATAGCATAGTTTAATAACTGAGATGCGACGACTAAGAGAAAAAGACGAGTAATATAAAAGGTGCAGTACAAATAGAACGCTCAGAGGTGGTTCCAATTGTACGAAGGGCACCAAACGTTTGCACGGCTGATACGTGATTACTCCGTGCCAAAAGCGACTAAGCGTAATACGGACCAAGCATTGGCTTGCTTACGAATCTGTGACTAAATTGTAAAAACAAATGAAAAGTTATAAATCAAAGACCTTTTACACATGTTTTATAGCTCGTAATTCTCTTTCTCAAGTACTCTTAAACAATGAAAATCGGTTAATTTTTGAGAAGGTATGGCTGGTAATGTATTTGATTAGATAGATGGGTGATGTGATATGCATGCACACTTTTGTTTGGTCCAAATTGATAGTAACGCAAATGGCCGTGAACGTGCATATGTATATCGATATGTAATCGTTAGTACTGTTAGCACCGTGAATACTATTACCGCACCGAGTTTATTTGCATGTGTTCAAATAATTTTCAGAGTCATAGGAAAATCACTTGAACACCATTATCTCTTATCATGTTTTATGTGGTCTAAACAGATAACTGGTGTGGAGCAACTACCCTAAGAAAATTACTTGAATGATCTTTTATCTAGATTCCTATTTCTTAAAAACCAGTGCATAAATTAAAGGTAATTTTTGCCTAATTTAGTTATTATACTATAGTTACCTAGATATAAGCATTGGCTGGTCCGGATCCATGATATCGAGTCCATAGTTTTTCTTGTAATATTCGATATAACTAATCTTGATTGGCACTCCTTTCTCGAGCTTTTCGAAGGTTGATTTTGGAGTCATGGTGTCGTCAATACTGTCAACTCTGTGAAGAAACCAAAATATTATAAACTTAATTTGAATAGATACTCATATTGACTGAGGCAACTTGAGGTCCTGATCCTGAAATATATGTTCAGTCAACCATAATTTTCATATGCCTAATCTGATCTTTATGGAATTTGGTAGAAACAACGAAACTTTGTTGAGGTTGAGAGGTTGTCGAGAAATAATATCTGAAAAGAGGGTTGACGTTTTTAAAGTACTTAGCATAAAATTACTGATTGTTTCTTCTGTGATGTTGGAAGGAAGCCAAGATGGCTAAAGTTTATTATAGTGCAAGTTCAATGTTTGCAACAAACAACTAACATAAGTCATGTTTTGTCTTTGATATGTATGAAGATATTGTAGGAAACCACACAACATAGTGTAACGGCATGTTACTTGGTACAGCTTACACCCAATAACAGATTTTTAGCTTGAAGCTACTATAAGAGCTAATTGCCCACCTAGTTTCCTGATGGCATAGGTTAATTTTATCTACACTGTCAAAGTCAAAATCATTTATTCAATTAAGGCGTCTACGAAGCTCTTATGAAGGTGATATACAAATTTAAATTTTGATATATTCTACATTGTACTGTTACATTCAGCAAAAAATGTATAGAGCCACTGCGATAAGTATGGACAAGAAACTCGGGGCCATTCTTTAAAACTTCTTTTAACAATGTGTTACATACCATATAGTAAAATCATTACAATATTTATTTAAATTACGTAGGTGACAGGCGATAGCTTTGCAGATTTGGAATTGTCCAAGTTGTATGTCTTACTTACCTAAACAGTTTTTTGTTGTAAGTCGTCATGACAGAGCTCCCAATCAAAGTCTCAGTGATCACTCTCTTCCAGTTAGTGCCGGCAGATTGCGCTGTCTCCCTTATAAGAGACAGAACAGATTGCGTACGAAGAACGCGATGTGTCGAATCGAGTGTCAACATAAGACCGCCTTCGTACTCGTCCACAGCCGTCACATATCTGGAATAAAGATTTGTGTGTGAAATTTAGTGGCAAATGAGCAGCTGTTATTATTTGCCCCTTTCTATAACAAGTACATCGTCCTAGAACCGATACAGCAATCCGCATGGTACTGCATTGCAATCCCGACTTTTTTTTACACTTCAATACCACCTGATGGTGAGCAATGGTGTACTCGAAGCTGGCTTAGCTCTTAACTTAAAATAGAAAATTGCTCTCAACGCCAGCTGCCGTTATATAACACAACGTTAGGTGCTTGACAACAGATTCTCTTATAGTTATTCACAAAATGCCCTACCACCATGCAAAGTGTTGATTGATATTCGATTTTAAATCTTGTACCCATAATTTTACAAGTTACATTGTCATTTACTCGGTAGCGTGCACACTTCACATATAATTCGAACTCGATTTCTCGTGTGGCGACTGCGATACCTTCACTTTGAAAACTATCGCGAGTTTTATCCATACTAACTTATTATGAAACGGCTAGGACCCGCGTTATATGGGTCAACGACAACGTTAACTGAGTTAGTTACGCGCTGAGGCCCGTGCTCGTCGCTTCGCGCATCGTAACTCCCAGACGAAGGTCAAAACAGTCCGAAACTGGTCGGAATCTTTCCGGTAAATATAACGCACCCGCGTAAGTTCGGTCCGCTAGGACCCCCTAGCCGTTTCATAATAAGTTAACTGCGATACCTTTTCTGTTTAGGTATGGGCATGTTTGAAATATAAAATCATTATATAAAAGACGCTCAAAACATTCCCAAAACCTAGGTTTTTTTACAGTGATTTTATCTGTCTAAAGTTAACGCATAAATTGAGGCGTTACTTTGTGGAAATCCACATTTAATAATAACAATATTTTAAGAAAACATTATATTTAATATTTTAATCAAACACAAAAAAAAAATCTAGTCACAATTCCGCCTAATATTCTTGTTAAACCGTGTCGTCAAAAAACGCCACGCAGCCAAACCGGAAGGATTTTCGACGCATCTCACTACAAGAAGCATCCACGGGAGGTCTTAACTCTTCGAGCGCACGATCGAAAATCATTCTACCTACTAGTTTTACAAAATTAATTTAATTCATTCTTTCAATATTTAAAATATTTGTTATTATTACTGTATAAAGTTATTTTATCAGGTGTGAAAATTTTAAAAAGATAGATAAAGTCTGTACCCGGGCCACACTTCCAATTTGTGTTGTGGTATCTGTATCGCCGCATGTTCGTTGAAATGTTGCCGGCCGAAGCGAACCAGCTGCAAGTCGTCCATTATCATCTTGAACAGCACGTTGTACAGATGGATCATCTCGCTCAGTCGACGCGTCCGACGGAATATTATCTGAAACACGTAGAACAAATAAATCAATCCAAGTACAAAAACTTTAAGCAACGGGTACCAAATTGTGCAAAATGCCAAGGACTTAGTTTCTTATTCACAGTATTTTCAAATCAAAATGCTCCTGGTACAAACCATCTTCCATTACTGTCCAACACTTAAATTTCTTCCACACACTACCTCGCTTTATGACCGTTCGTTTTCGGTCGAAGCCGTCTGACTCTAGAATGCATTGCCACTTGAATGTTTTTAAAGACAAAGTTAAAGCTTTTTACTTGTCGTGCTAGCATAAGCTCCATACGTGTAAAGATCATATTTATGTACTGTATTTGTATATATGTATGTATTTTTGTATATGTATATATTATGTAAGAATACATTAATTATCTATATTGTATATTATATTGTAGATATTTATAAATATCAATACTATTAAGGATATTACTTATTAAGTACACCGCCATCCCTTGTCAAAACTTGCTCCTCTCCAAAGGTTGTCTGGAAGAGATCGCTTTGAGCGATAAGGCCGCCTATTGTTCACTATTATAAGCTAAATATTATTAATTTTGGTATAGTTTAAGGTGTTCAATAAAGAGTTTATCTACTCGTATCTATCTAACACTTTGCAGTGATCATGGTCGGAATGACTACGTAACCACGATCACTGCAAAGTGTTTGAAACGTCGTCGGGACAAAAAAAATGATAAATATACGCGATTTAAACCGTTTAAAGTTGTTTAATTACTATGTGTAATAATCGCGAAAACCTAAGACAGTTTTGTATAGCATCTAACAAATTATATCTCATACAAATAAATATTTAACTAAAATAAAGTTCAATCTATTGCATTACAAGATTAAGGAAACGAACTAAAAAATAACGCGGTTTGAGCGCGCCGCCCCCTCGTCGCCCCCAAACCGCGTACGTCTGAACAGAGCCCTAAGCTTCAGATGTTGCCAGTGTCAAAATAAACAAATTCTCCACATAAAATGTAGTAACAAGCGGCAAAGCATTTTATCAAATCAAATGTTTCACCATAATTATACTTTTATGCAACATTTGTGGTGGAATTTAATTTAACACAAGCTTTTTGTGCCGCACACCATAGCCTAAAACGTACTTATATCAAATTAAACCTACGTTTCATTGATTTAAGGATCGTTGTTTAATTTCAAAGGAGCTATGAAGCCCAGATGTTTTATAATTATCTGTCCTAAATCTAAATTAAATATTTGGTAAATCGAGAGGAGACGTTTAGTAGTTTATGATATCCATGTAGTTGTGATAAGTACATGCTTTTCCTGTAATAGAAAGTAACTTAAAAATGAGAAGTTATAGGCATGTTACTATTTACAGTTGGCATGCAAGTTGTGTGCAGAGCTTAGGAAAAAGCAATTGTTGCGACCCAATAAGTAATTGAATTATGATATGACGATAGAAAAAAGTAGTATTATTTAAAACATTTAAAAGATTTGATGAAACAATAATATTGCATACTCTATTTATTTACTAAAAAGAGAAACAGGAATCCATTAATATGTATTTCTTCAAACCACAAAAACAGAAATGTATTCGCCATTTCCTGTGCGTGGCGATAAATAAAACCACGTTATTTTCGTAACTGACCTTGAAGGACTCGGTTCAGTCATATCTATATATATAATAATAATGAAAAAAGTAAGTCCTGACTCACTGACTGACAGACAACGCACAGCCTAAAACAATGGTCGCAGACTTGAAATTTGGAGGGTGTATTCGTCTGTATGCGTAGGGGTGTACTAAGACCGGATTTTTTAATTTATAAGGGATTCAAATACGGTGAAAACGTTTGTATGAAAGTTGTTTGTTTTTTAACTTACAGTTCTGAAAAATTAGTATTCGGATAGATCATTCAAAATAAAACATAACGTGTCCAATTTTTTTTTGACAGTAATGACTTAAGGGTGTTAAAGTGGGGATGAAACTTTGTATGGAAAGCTCATTGTTTTTGAAGTTATTGTGATGAAAATTGGCATCTGGATAGACTTATAAAACAAAAACATACCACCATAATATTTTTTGCTAGGGTTGATTAGGAGTGAAAATTGGGAGAAATGTTTGTCATCTAAATCTAAGCCGCTGACGCTCGGCCTGTTCTTCCATCTGTCATATTGATGTATCTTTTGAACCGTAACAGGCAGACAATTGAAATAAAACAATATCACCCGTTTTGAATATAACAGAATCTTTGAGCGGACTATAGATGTCAGGGACAGCATTACACTGCGGGGGTCAGAAGAGGCGTGCGAGCGGTCAAGGGATCCTGCCCTTTACTTACAGATCCCGACTGCAGTCAACTCACGGGTATACTGCATTTTCGCATTTGAGTTTATATGTTACGCCAAATATCAGTAAGAACTGATTTACTAAAAGTGAAAGTATATTTTTAATAATACCGATTTTTTTATTCGGGTGTAGAAAGACAAAGCCAAAGATTAACTTTATTTGTAAAGATTGACGGGAATAAATATAGACTTACCGAAATATTCACTTGCGTGTCGTCGAACGGATTTGTGGAAAACAAATTAAGGGCTTCCTCGGGCAGCATATGCGGCACGTAAAGAGTCGTACCATCAAAGGTCTTTTCTTTGAAGAAATGTCTGTGTTCTGTAATTAATAATATTGCGGGGTCAGAAATTGCAGGCAGATATATTCTTAGCTAAATTTTATTACTGTAACAGATTAATTAGTAATAATTTAATCTCAAAAAAAATAATCTTAATCTCAAATCAATGTCACATGTATCCTACTATACATATTTTTGGTGCGTAGTATTAGTCTACTGCCACTCACCTGATGGTCAGTGATGATGCGGTCGAAGATGCTTAGGCTAACCTACAATTAATTACTGGCTCTCAGCCGAGATATACCTATGTGACTATATAAAATTACCCATTATTGTATACTTAAAATGTTATGTATTTATTCGTAAATGAAAATTCGCGTCCGTATTTTCTGAAATGCTTTGGTCCAATTTAAAAAAGGGGCGAGCATATAGCTGTCCACCAGGCACCAAGACTGCTACAGAAAATTTCTTGGTCAGAAAAATACAATCATATATCGTTATACGTCGTACTTTATGCAGTGAGCGATAAAGGCTCTGTTCTACTTGACGCCAGTAACGTTATATTAGAAAATAACGTTATTGGCGTCAAGTGGAATACGGCCAATAGCAGAGCATTCGTAATATATATCTGGTGAGTAGTCCAATGACAGCTGTTAAAAATTCAAAATGGCAGACTCAAGATGGCCGCCGCGCAAAGTGCTCCAAGCCTGATGAAGGCTTGGTAAAGATGATGGAACCTTAGATCATATTTTCTTCTGCCGTCTTATGTTATCTTTCTCTCCTATGTCCTGATATCACTGGACCTGTTAACTTGAAAACTCTTCTCTCATATGTCTGTCCTTCATTTATATATGTTTTATGTAACTATATTAAGTCTATATTTGTTTATAAGTATACTTATTTGTCAAAATATTACCCTAGAATTAAGCAATAATAAGCTCTTCTTTAATAATGATTTGTTTGTAGCTATTCTCACTGAACCATTACACCAATCATTCTTCGGAAGAAAAGAAGAAAAAGAAGTAGCGAGGTCGTAAAAAAAACATATGACAGAGAATATGGATGATTAAATATAACTTATTCAACTACTTTTGTCGCTGACAGTGCACATTACTAATTTTTATTTCGTATCTTTTATTTATTTAATACATCATTGTGGCTAACAGACAAAACGCAAACAAAAAAACATGTCATTTTGTACTTACTATAAAATTATAGGTTTTCTAATAATAAACATTTAAACAACATTAATAGATTTCGTCAGCAGATGTGCTCTTCTGGACCACCTCTGGAATTCGGGAGAAGTCGCGGAGCAGAAATAACCATTTGTCAAATAAGATATGTTTACACAATTCCAAGAGTTAGGTCTAGCGCTTCTACAAATAGTTTTCCGTGGGATACAGCTTGTGCATCAACTAAGTTGACGCATCATGCACAAAAAGCTGTTCTTGATGGTATTACAGATCGGTCATGTATAAAAATAGGAATAACTGACAGGTTTTTTTTATGTTATTGTGACGGAACAAGCTCTAGGCCCACCTGGTGTTAAGTGGACTAACTTCTGCCTATAACAATTGCATTTCGTCACAACTCAAGATACGAATTGCACTACGCCCGTCACCTTGAGACATAGTTGTTAAGTCTCATGTGCCAGTAATTTCACCGGCTCTCAAGGACTGCTGCCGAAACACACCGTTAGCTACTTAGCGACAGATTTTCTACTTAAGGGTGGTCGCTAGCCAGGCGGGCAGTCGCAAAATGCGGTGAAGCTCAAGCCCGCGGCGGGATTCGAACCATGGACCCTTCTGCGCGGCAGTCCTTATCCAATGCCACTATGCCACTGAGCCATCACTGCATCAAATGAGGTATAATAAAATTGTATAGCTTGGTAGACGTAAATGTGCTCGGCCCTTATTTCATTGTATAATAATATATTTAAATGACATTTGCACACCTCGTATGAGGTTGTTTATGGTGAAACTGTTGTACTTCCTACATATTTTATATCTTTTGTACCTGTAAAGCAAATAAATGAATTGAATTGAATTGAATTGAATAGACCAAAGCGGTGTTTATACAATCCTGACTTTCCTTCGGATATACACAGGGATCTTATTACACGCTAATATTTACATTAGCGTTTCGTCCAAATCACCAAAATT
Source organism: Plagodis dolabraria (assembly GCA_963854805.1). NCBI lineage: Eukaryota > Metazoa > Arthropoda > Insecta > Lepidoptera > Geometridae > Plagodis > Plagodis dolabraria. The sequence goes on along the minus strand of OY978457.1, from coordinate 19,044,621 downwards.
ATAATATTTTAATGGTTCATTCATTGACCCATTGACCCACCATATTTTCATTGAATCAAAAATAATAAGACTTAGTAGAAGAGTTTGGGCATTTGGAAGGTATATTTGCTATGACAGCAGACTGACCCAGTATAGAAAGTAACGCCAGGGGTCAATTATCACTCTGCTCGATGACCATTACTAAAAGAGGCCATGTTGCGAACCGTTACACGCCAAAACACATATTGTAACGTTTGCGTGGTATGAGTACATACATTTTTTTGGGGGGTTTCATGACGTGTTGTCATTGTGAATTCAGAATTCCACGCCTAAATCTAGCCAGATAGGGCCACCGCAATACTTACCATTAAGAAGTTTGAATCGCAGATGCTTGTAATCTTGAGGCGGGTTATAACGGACCTCGTATTCGTATACGCTGTTCTCTTCAAACTTTAGGTACACGAAGTTAGCAGTGACTGACACCTGCGTTCCGCTCTCTCCCTTTTTTACGACGGGCGGACTGTCTTTTACCTCTTTCTGTGAAATTAACATTGGAAATCATATTTTTACAAAGAAATTGAAAAAGAAGAAGGGATAAGTGCGCAGAGTAATGATTACAATATAGGGAACGATATGACTTTTTAATTTGTCAGCCAACGTGTTCTAAAGTGTTCAACTAGCAGGACCTAGCAAGCCAAACCTGTGTGAATAAAATGTGAAAATGTTTACAAAAATCTTTATCATGTATAAATATTCTGTTCCATACACAAAATATGTTTTTCAATCCTGTGTTTTGTCCATCCACAACTGATTGAACTGAATAATTTAGTTCAGTATAAAGTGGACACATGCCGAAGCCATAGACGGTCTATATTGTAATTATTAGTCTATGATTATGTGAATAGATTGTTTCGTAAGGCTTCATTATTTTTTTTTGTATGTTGTGAGGCAGCAGTTACGATTAAAAAAATTGCAGTCTCTTGGAAGATTTGGCCAATAATAAAAATTCCTGGATTAAATATTGATAAAGTTATTAGGTTTTAGAAATAAGCCTTACAAAGTATTTGTTTTTCGCAACGGATGATGCGGGCACTGTTGCAGCCGATATGGTGCTCGCCGCCATCTGCTGTGTGATCTCTGAAGAAGCATCCCCACCTCCGATAGACGATGGTGCTTTAGAAGCTGCCTGTGAAGCTTGTCTGAAATATCGAAACATTATTTTAGTGTTCCTAAATATGATCACAAGCACTATCGCGTACTGAGAGAAAATCTTATTTTACAAGTTGTTGGAGTACCACATTTTTTTTGTTCAGGACGGGAAGAAAGCATTCTGTACTTCAATAATTTGCAGAACATTATTTTAGTACTCGATTTATGGTATTGAAAGGATGACCCTTTTCAAATGTGTTACAGTAATTTATGGAATTTAACATATGAATACTTTTATTATAATAATAATATGCCAAGTAATATTTTTTATAATATGTGATATTAAAAGTATAACTTAAATATCGATTGGCAAGCCCTATATAAACCAGCCACCCTTTTCTTACGTGTTGGTTAATAATGATGTAAGATATAAGTTGCAGTCCAGTTCTTGGGAACCATCTCAAGGACACCTGTTGCATATTCTTAGGTTTCTTTAAACTAAAATGGACTTAAAAGATATTTATTTTAAATTTTCAGATAACATTTATTCACACAATCTCAAAATATTTTTTTATGCATTTGGGAGTAAGTCTTAATTGTTTCAAAATCTTAATTATGCATATTTCATTGATTATCCATTTTCACTTTTAATTATTTCATATTTTGTTTGATTTCGGTGCGTTTTGGTTTTATAAACATGCAAACGACGCATAATATTATATGTAATTTTATATTTATTATAAATGTACTACGGTACGACACTTTATCACTAAAATATTTTTTCTGGAAGCAACCACCATTATTTTATGTTCTGTCATAGGCGATAGTGCTTGTAGTCATAGTAGTTTATGCAACTGACATATAATAGAGGGTATTAAAACATGAGTGTAGTTTTTTAAAAGTGCACTTTATTTAATCTCATGGCTATAGGTAGATACATTAAATAAAATGCAATATAAAAACAAGCGCGTTGGGCGCGAGGCGCGCTCACCACAGATAATATGTACTTGATAATATGTAATTGAATTTAAACCTCCTTAGTCGTCGGAACACATTGTACTTTAATAATTAAAAAAATGTTTTAAGACATTGTTTTGTTAGGAAAATAATGCTTTAATTTAATTTTTTAATTTTCTTAAAGAAATATGTAAATAAAATATTAAAAGTCGTATTTAATTTCATAATTAGAATATTACCGAATGAGATTATATAAAATACATTATTTTATTACAATAATGAATGCTGGGATTACATCGAGGCGTAATACAAAATAAGGTGGGTACTACCATGCTGCATAACAGGGCTATAAATCAGATTTATGAATGTTTTGATATTTTTATTTTACAATAACGCATGCTCTGCGGATTACATTACAAATTTACGAGGAAAATTTAAAGTTAGCCGTGAGCTCAGTCGGTCAGAGCCATAGATAAATGAAAAGGACTTTATTATTTCTCTATGGTCAGAGCATACCCCGGCTGGGATACCCTAGTGGATGACGCGGGTTCGAATCCCGCACATGAATTTAATTTTTCCTCTCGTAAATTTGTGATTATGTAAGGATTTTTGAATGGCCTAGAATAATAAAATTTATGAGAGTAAGACCCGGTTTTCAATAATCAGATACTCAGATCAGGTGTCCGTATACATAGCGGGACCCTCGCTTGTTCGCATATATAGACGTCGCCATTTTACTATACATTTAGTATTATCTTAATCAGAAATTTCAGATTTGGTATCCCTCAGATAATTGAATAAACTAGTATTAAAAAATAGAAACTAATATAAAATAAATATTTTGCTGGCGGGGCCCTTCATTCCTAGGTCATAAATATTATTTTTATATATACCTGCATTTAGTACGTCATTTATGGAAACAGCTTTTGTAAAACAAAACATCCTGCCACACTGGATTTTAGATGTATGAATCTAAAAATTAGTACTTTTTTTCTAAGATATTTTCTGATAGATAGACTCGTGATTGAGCAGTTAGGACGCGATTGACTGATACGGTAATCAAAATATTACCTATAAATTTTGAATAATAGATAATGGGGGATCTCCGCTGCTGCTTAATAATTTGTAAGATTAATAATCTAAAATCCAGTATGGCACGATGTTATTTTTTTGCAAAGTCTGTTTCTATAAATGACGTACTAAATACAGGGATATGTAAAAATAATATTTATGACCTAGGAATGAAGGACCCCGCCAGCCAAATATTTTTTTATACTAGTTTATTCAATTATCTGACGGATACCAAATCTGATATTTCGGATTGAGATATTACCAAATGCATAGTAAATCATAGTGACATTCATATGCGCGTAAATACCCAAGGGTAAAGGGGCCCCGCTAGCCGTATCCATTTTTTAATACTAGTTTATTCAATTATCTGAGGGATACCAAATCTGATATTTCGGATTGAGATATTTCCAAATGCATAGTAAATCATAGTGACATCTATATGCGCGTAAATAGCCAAGGGTAAAGGGGCCCCGCTAGCCATATCCATTTTTTAATACTAGTTTCTGAGGGACACCAAATTTGATATTTCTGATTAAGATAATACTAAATGTATAGTAAATAAAGGCGACATCTATATATACGAACAAGCGGGGGTCCCGCTAGGTATACGGACACTCAGATCAGTGACTGTTTATATGAATAAATGTTGTCGTACAGGAAAACCGCGGTCAATTTTCCTCGCCTTTTTTCTTTTATAGTTGCCTTCAAATTTCGCATATGGGTTGCGTAAGCTGCTGCGGTTATACCTTAGCCGTTTTTGGGTACCGTAAAATGGGGTTACATTGATTAGAATTTTATGAATATTTTCGTAAAAAATATGGTAATGACAACTTTACATATACTATATTTTGGCATAAAGAAAAAATAATATTCGATAGACAGATAGATAACACTGTATTGTACTTCCTTATTACAATTAATATAACTAACAAAATATTTCATGTTAAGATAAAAAAGATAGTACAATCGACGGCCTTATTGCTAGACATCAATCTCTTCCAGGCAACCGTAAGCAGAAAAATAGTCAGCCAGTCAACAAAATGTCAACCGCAGCTTAAAACAGCCATGATATTTGCACCCAGTAAGAAGTTAAGAACCATTTAAGTACCCAAGCAATGATAATAAAATGTTAGGTAGGGTGGGTGATTAACGCCCACTGTTTAATTACGCCCATGAAACCGAAAACACACTATTTATGGCGTGATTCAGTTAACACATCACGTACCCATAGAAAAAACCAATAGGAAAGCGCAGGGCAAACGGCGGCTCGCTTGCACCGCTATTTTGCCAGTGAGGCCCTTTGATCCGGCCAGACCGGTATCATACCATGTTATTGTAATAAGTGCAACGGCAAAATTGTAAGTTTTGCAGTTTTTTTATATGTTTTTTGTATATTTTTTGGTCTAAATTGGTTCAAAATGAAGTTATATTATGATTTCTTGAATATTGTGTATCAATTTTGATATTTTTGGTTTTTAAAAATGTATCTTTTTGTTTTTAACACCCAACCGGGTAATAACGCCCGACAAATTGATTGCGCCCAATGAACATTTTATAATTATCTAAATTCAGGCTTAAAATGGCTAATACGCAAAGTACCCATGATAAGTTATTTGAAAATACTCAAAAATATCCTCAAATATGATCAAATAAGAATATACCATGTGATGTAAGTAGTTTTGTTAAATTAGACTAAGTTTGTCTTAAATGTTGATAATTTTTGTTAATACTTAGTTTACTTAAGTTAACGTGAAGTGAAATTTCGGATGTGAAATAATTGTATTTTTTAGCGAGTCTATTTTTGCATGTAAAGAATAATTTATGGAGCGGGCGTCAATAGACACTTAGTTTGTAATAACGCCCAAAACAGAGTTGAGAAAAAAACTTTATAGACATGAGTATTAGAGGTAAAACACATTCTAAAGTGTTATTTTTTTATAACCAAATAAAGAAACCATTGTTTGAAACATCGTTTGCTTTCATAATCATATAAATACCAAAACTATATGAAATCAAAGTTAGGTGGGCGTTATTCACCTACTGTACCTTAATATAAATACTCACACTTGCTTGTAAGACCACATCATCACTTACCATCAGATGAGATAGTGGTCAAAGGCTAACCTATCAGGCATAAAAATAAAATTAAATATCTCAAAATTAAGTTCGATGTTAAGATAACAGTTTTGACATACACTTAAGATTAAGATACAGTTCTATACATTGCCAAAGATCGATCGATCTCAACTTTCAGATGTCTTAATTAATGAGAGCCTTAAACTCGCGAATACATCGACCATATATAATGACTAGCGTTCCGGAATTTAATTAATTATCCTGTCTCTATCGAACCTATGGAATATAATATGGAAATAGAACACGTACTTGATTCACACCGTGAAGTGTGATTCTAGGCACGTTGTCACTTTGCAAGTCGGAATTCATTTTAAAATTACGATATCATTGTAAACAGGAACTTCAACTGGCTCAATATTTATGACTTCGCAAAACTTACTAGTCGACAAATAATTTATATTTTTTATTAATTAGATATCAAGCGCGTGTCAATGTACAGTCATCGATGAAATGAGTACCGTATGAAAAAGGTATACCAAACAAAGTTGTCCTAAAAAATATAGCTCGCGTATCTTGAAAATACCTATATATAATACTAGCCTTCCGGGCGCGGCTCCGCCCGCGCGTATGTCGGTTATCACGCAAAAACATTAACCCCTTTTTGCGCAGTTGGATAAAAACTATCCTATGTTTTTTTCCGGGTCTCAAACTATTTCCATACCAAATTTCATTCAAATCGGTCCAGTAGTTTTGGCGTGAAAGCGTAACAGACAGACAGAGTTACTTTCGCATTTATAATATTAGTACTGATTACCAAAATCAACTACAAGCACGATAAAACTATTTAAAATTAGAATATCCCTCCATATACCTGAGGGTCCAACTTAGAATGGGATATGGCTTTCAAGGACAAATATATCGCTATAAAATTGTCTTATACACTTTAAGAAGGTAATTTGACTTACAATGTCTGTAAAAGCCTAAGTCCACGGCCAGCTCCTTTTACCACAGAAGAAGCCGGAGTATGAGCACTGGGGCTGGGACTAACATCCGACGCTGGTGAGAATTGAGGTGTCCCTTGAACAAAAACATACATCGTCACGTCTGTTTATACATGATGGTGTGGAAACACAATATTTTCGCAAGATACTGGCAGGTTCCATGTATCTAAGGTGCGAGCCTATTTGAAGTCTTAGCATTCGCAGTGGACGATATCGTCCATTTCTATTGTTATAATTATCTACGATGCGCATGGTGTATGAAAGACAAGCGTATGAAATGTTCCGTACCTACTATGACGTCACAAGAATATAATATAATTATAATTATATGCCTAGGCTAATCGAGGAGTGACGGCGGACCCTCTAGTGCGTGGTGGGAGGCGGGCCGCGGGTGCGGCGGCGGCGGCGGCGGTAACAGTGACGTTGGTGGAGAAGGTGTCTATGTGTGCGTGCCGTGCAAGCGCGTCTTAAGTCTTCATTTAACACCCTTTTCACCGTGGTTCTGCTTTAAACCATGTGAAGGGCCAAAAGTATTTGCTTACGTTTGAGATTTCTTTGAATTCGCGCCTTCACAGCTTTTATCACTGCTGGAGTCCTAACAGAGCGAAGGCAACCACTTCTAGACCTGTTATATACACTAGAGTCTTCATTGTATCGTTTGATGGTACAAGAAACGAATCTTTTGGTTAAATTAAAAATTTTCAATAAGTCAAAAATCTGAATTGTCGCGTAACTGCGACGATGCAACGCAATAACCGCAACACGGTATTCTTTAAGTGTCCACTCTATATTTAAAAATGAGTAGAATTCTAAAATGTACACATTTTTATATTAATGAAAAATTCGAAATTCGAATTCAATAAAAAAAATTGTGGCTAATGTTTTAAATTCAAAAGTTTTTAACGTGTGACAGAACTTATGACCAGACTATGTATATTATATAGAAAGGTAAGGGTCAGTTAAGTGTTTGAAATAGCACTTCTTTTGGTCTGTCTAGATGGCCGAGTGGTTGATGCACCCGGAGCGTAATGCCGCGGGCCACAGGTTCGCATCCAGATCAAGACGAAAATTTATATCGCCATGGATGATATCTGCTCTAAAAAAAATGTGAAAAATAACTTTTAACAGCTTTTGATTTAATATTGACAATTATTTAATCAATACTGATATTACTTACTGAAAATGACTAAATTATGTTCATTAAGTTTCAGTATTTTTTATTATTAAAAACTCATGTATAGCGAAATATCAATGATGTACTTATTATGAACATTTTGGAAATATATTCAAAGCAACTCACCAGGTTTTGACTGCAACTTTGCTAATAATCCAGCAGCACGACCCCTACCACCTAAAGTCGATGCTGACGCAATACTTGGAGCAACACTTGAAGCTACCTGAAACAATTAAAATGATGACAATATTCTTTATAAAATAATGTGATTATACCGCCTCAGCCCATCACTATTCTTAGACTCAATTTACACCGAAGCGAAGTGTCAGTGGCCGAAAATGTATTAACAGATATAATATATTATACAAATTCTTGGAGTACAAATTTTTATGCCCAAGGTGGTAAAATAAAGTATGACGGTTACAGTAATCAAATTGGAGCACAAAATTTCGGCTAGAAATGCCGAGTCCAGGTGGCCGAGGAGGTTTAGGCATCAGAGGACGCGAGTTCAATTCCCGCCTTGGGCATATAATTTTGTACTCAAATAATTTGTAAAATATGATTTTCGCTTAGTACGCTATAATGCTTGTAATCATATTTAGTAATAACAGATATATCTCTGAGAGCGAGACATCAACATCCCAGCTTGACTACCCAGTCAAGTTAAACTTTTACCAGGGTAAGCTAGTAAGTTAGTGAAACACATCCTAACGAATGCCTTCCTAAAGCTACAATAGTGATCGACGACGGGGAAGCACGACAGCATTCCTTTGTAAATACCTCAGCGGTCTAGCACTGACTGCAGATAATGTTTCATAGTGAATCGATAAAGAAAGACTAGGCAAGTTCCGCTTCAAGTAATTCAGTAATTTTAAAAGAGCTGAATAGCATTTAACCGCTACAGATCGGTAAATAATGAAAACAATTGAATCTATTCTTTGAATTCGCATTCGCCGATCTTTAACAGATATTGCATATTATGGCGACAAGAGTATAATAGAGATAAATTTGCAATTATTATAATAAGTAAAGAAGTGAGATCGGACGGTGAGCAATCGGTTGTATAATTTACTGACACAAAATATACCTACATCAAACTACCGTCAACTAAACTGGTAACAAACATGTTATAGTTTTTTAAAACATTAACATTTTATAGTGTTCCGAAGCTATTATATAGTGTTGGTATTTTGGTACTAGCATTTCAGAGTATATTATGTTAGTAATGACATCTATTACTCAAATTCTGCATATAAGTTCTGCTCAAATTCTGCTCGACACTCAACTGCGCTCCTCACTCCATTCTTATGTCCCGTTCGCCCAGTAATTTCACTGGCTACACTGCCCTTCACGCCTAAACACAGCTTCAAATAAGAATATCTTACACTGCAATGGTTTTGTGGTTATCCACCAATATGGACAAGCAACGGAAAAAAATAGCAAGAACGAAAGGGATCTACCAACAGTTGTGGAATGTTCTCAAGAATTATTAAGCTTAAAAGCGTCGCGGTTTTATAACAGCACTTGCCGCTATCGCTGGAAGACTCATATACATACAACTGACTAGTGGACATCACATACTTAGCAATTTACTAGACCTTTATTGCTGTACATCTACAAATTATGGAATGAGCTCCATTCCGCTGTATTCGCGAGTATAAGCCCTTGGGGTCTTCTAAAGGCGATTCAACAGAGTACACAAACGGCAACATATTTGTGCTGCCCCCAGTGTCACAGATATCCCAAAGACGGTGATTACTTTCCAAGAACAGATAAAATAACCCAGGGATAGAACACATTACCTCGAGATTCCAAAGCGATGTTTTATGCAACGCGAAAAACGAGATAATCAATTAGTAGAAGAAACTTATAAATTCCCATATTCAATAAATAGATCAAGAGATTTTTAGACGATGGTTTAGACTGTAATATGATGTCATGATTCATCAGCAATATATTATAAGTATCACAGAAAATATGATACATGCAAATTAATGTGTTGCTTATCACAGGATATGTGTGCTACTGTGTGTAATAGAATGAAATGCAATGTTAGCAATGTAAACATAACACATGCAAGAGCTACATAACATACTTATATACATGCAGGTATCTGTAGAATACTGTAATATTATTGCTTATCTTCATTATAGCAATTCAAATATAATAATAACAAATATTTTAAAAATATTTTTTATTATTAAATATGGTTTCTGCTAAGTAACACCTGGATTTATTAATTATTTATGTGTTATTTTAGAATTTATATACCAAATATTATCAACATCCATTTAATTTTTATGAGAATGAGTACATAAGTTATTCCACAAAAATTGGCCAACTTTGAGACAAATTTTGTCATATTGAGTTTTGTAATAACAGAGCGGTAAATTACACTGTACCACTTTACTCACTGAATTTACTAGACTAATGGTTAGGGCACACAGTATCAACATATAGTTATTATTTTACATTATAGATACAGTGTCATGGATTCCGAAAAGTACTCACACCTATCCTAATCTATTCTCCTCAAAGTCCATTCATACTTTTTGCTACTTTCCTCTTCATGTAGGGAAACTGTCCGACCTTATACCACTGACCATATCTCTCTTTGTTACACAGTCATATTAGGTCAATTGATAATTATGTTTAATTTGTATGTCACTGTTGCTACTTTCAGACCCTAACTAATAAAATAATTCCTAATCTTATGTTCACACTCACAATCAACACTATTATGTATATATTTCCTTATAACATAGAAAATCTGTTGCCAAGCACCTAATGGTGGTAAAAAGCAGCTGTCATTGAGAACCAGTAATTCTAGGTTAGCCTGAACTCTTCATCCACATCATCACTTACCATAAGGTGAGATAGTTGTGCGAGGCTAGCCTATCAGCTATAAATAAAGATCATACTCATAACACGCCAATCGATAATACCCTTAGGGTTTAATAATAATTAATCTTTATTCAGAACTTCAACATATGAACAAAAGCATATGGAAATTTATGATAAACGCGAATTTTAGATAAAAAACTGTGTTCCCCACTTCCAAAGCAACTTATGTACAGTTAGTTCCCCAGAATAATACATAGAATCAAAAAATCTTAAACATATTGATAATCTACTTTTGTGTGTGCTATTACTTTCAGGCTTTCTCCAATATAGTAATTCCTAATATTTAAAGATCTCACCTTATGACATACTCCTACCATACTCCAAAGATATAAAGAAGTTTTATAAGACCTTTTGTAAAAAAAAAATACAGGCATGTCCAGGGCACATTTAATACATATTTATACTACTTGAATATTTTAAATTCTAATTATATATAAGTAAAAAATTATTGATTAAAATTTAATAATCATAATATGTTTACATAGATTTTGAATTGCGAAACTGAGCAAGAGCTACAATTTACAGTTATCGCGTTTGTCATAATAACAAAGATTCAAGCTGCATTGACATAATTATATTCTTTTAATGTGTAGAAGAGATTGCTTAAAAAATTCTTACGTTTTAGTTTGAACAATCTATATTTTAAGGTGGTCAAGCGTGTTTGTAATTTATTATAGATCAGTATTTTGGAATAACAACCTTGTTACTGTACTTTAGATAATTTCAGTACCTTTTATAATTTGTTTTTCATTATTACACAGATTCTAGGGTAAAACTATTTCCTGCTTTTCTCGAATATCCCTATTGCCATGAATTTCTAATAAACAATTATAAATGTAAAGAGTTTTAATTTTACATCACTGATGCTGTGTTTAGATTTTATTCAATAAAGTAAGTTGGCGGTAAGGCAGGGGAGGAGGCTCAGGTGGTGAAGGGGAGGATTGATATCATTGTAAAGGAGCCCTACTACCAGGGTTACTGGTCCCAGGCCCCTCTAGCCTCTTCCTCTGCAATGTTATAGACCCAGAAACCACACAGTAATTCCATGGAAACCTAAGTAATTTATCTAATTTACTTTAACACAAAACACACAGGTCAAACAATAAGAGGAAAACAAAACAGATTGTGCTTCTTAAAAGCCAAAAGAGCTAGGTGAAACTGAGCAAGTGCTTCACAACCTATTTCTCACCACTTCCTTCTACCACAGAACATACAAAATGGTTGTTCACTGTAAGCCATATTCTCACAGAAATTCCAGCCATATAAACCACTATTCTCATAGATTAGAATGCAACAATTTTATTCCATGTTTCTAACATGTACAGCTGGAGTATGGAACTCTTTACCGCCTTCTATTTTTCCTGATAACCACAATAGAGTTGTATTCAAGGCTACAGTGAAATAATTTCTGTAAGAATGCTCGATCCATGGCCACACTGTTGCTTTACAACAGGCAAGTAGGTGGCTAATATAGGTAAATATGTTATTATAATTATTTTAAAAAAAGGTCTTACAACACTAGGAGGTACACTCGGACCAGGTGTACTATCTGGAGAAGGCTCATTAGAAGGAGGTGGTGAATGCATCATCTGAGACTTCTTCAAAGCCTCAAATAGGGCTAAGCCCCGGCCACGGCCCTTGCCTGGATCCATGGCTATCTGAAATAAAAATTTGTAAGGTCAGTTCCTGCGTTATGCGGATATAAATATAAATCCATGACTTCCTAACTTAGCCTATTGGTACATTTCTTACAGATCTAGATATTCAAAAGGATCCAGTTATGTAGTAAATTATTACTACATAACTTGGCGGCAACTTTAGCCCCTCACTTTCAGAATACCTACAAAGTTCAACCAAGCGACCGTAAGACACTACCTACCCTACAAGCTATCAATAGCTTGTTAAAAACATGTCACATGGTGGTCAAAATCATAATTACACTCAAATAATGACATCAATCTTTAACATCGTAAAAAAATACTTAGTAAATAACTTACCTAAAGTACAACTGCTACTGGTTGTCTCGAAATATTTTTTTCAAGTTTCAGCAAACTACATCAAACAGAAAACATTGCAGATATAAAATTACAAAAACTATTTGGATTTTGTATTGAAGAGGAAAGTAGCATAGATAATGAAAGTAGTAGTTGTCGTAGACATCGTCGGGTGCATTCCACTTGGTGCTAAGTTTGTTAAAAACGCTAATAACGATCACACTCCTATTAATCCGTTTCTCTTGGGCGGGCGCAACATTAACGTTATTTTCGCCCAGAACGCTTTCATGCTAGGGTGCGTTCCTGTTAGCCTTCGGCCAAGACAAATTTTGATCTAAACGCGGATACACGCCGTCCAAGCACTAGAGGTGGTTGTTAAATAACGTCACGATGAAAAAATCACTGTGATCTGAAGGCAAATTGTATCACTGTGACTTGTCGCAAAGGAACAACGTTCCTCGTTCCATAGCTCGTTCTCAGTCACTTGCATCACGACAAGCGGCGACGTGGAATGGAACGCTACCGAATGACGGGCTCGTGCATCCTCGGCGCATCGTGTGACAGAGAGGGCGAGCGATAGTATTGTTGATACGTTCCTTTCGTTCGTTGTGTACCTACCTACATTGAGCGAGTTACAGAGCTATGTATTATGAGATTTATGAGTATTGGGTATGTATGTATATGTAAATGGCAGATGAGAACAATCTTAAATTAAACTTTTCCGATAAAATAGATTTGAGTTAAAGATTATACGGAAGTATTTCGTATTCATACATATTAAAAGATGAATTAAATAGGTAAGTAGGTAAAAAAAATTATTTTAATCTTATCATACATAAAAATATGAGATACAATTTCTTAATAAACAAATTCAAAACATAAAAAATTACTTTAAACATACAAAAAAATAAACAAGATAAAACAAAATGTATACTGTTAATATAAAATTACTGTAAATAATTGATCCAAATTAATAAACACGCCACATGAGTCTAATAGAGCAAAAATTCCAAATTTGAAAATATTATTATTGAAATAGAAATTTACTGTAGCCAGTAACGGATGTAGCTCCAATATGCGCCAGGCTTAAACCTGTATGAAAGTGTGAAGGTTATTTTGGATTATGTAACCATATCGGTTTTCGTGACGCCACGCCAGTGATATACGTGACAAAATCACGATGATTTTTCACCGTGATTTTTTTGGAACTGGAACGTCAGTCACGGTGATAATAAAGTAACGCTTTTCCCCACCCCTACCAAGCACTCTAATTTGATCCTGACAAGATTTGATCATACCCGTTCCGGGCGACCTGTCAGAGTAAATTTTGCTCTGCCTGGCCAAATTTTTACTACCTTTTGAATCGGCCAAATCTTGGCTAGCTGTCAAAACTAGTCAAAAGTGACAGATTCTACAATATACAATAGATTTTGTACAAGCTAAGCCAAGAATTAGTGTTGTAACATACTGTGTTATCCCCTATTATGTCGAATCTGTTAATAGGGTAGGGCGCATCGATCGTAAACTGTCGACGTTTTTTTTCCCTCGACGCCCCGTCAAGTTTTTTTTTTAGTACAAAGTTGTTTTTCATTACCTTAACATATCACCCTAATATCCCCATACCCTAATATATCACCTATACCCTACAAAAATAACATTTTCATTCATTTAGTTTGAGTGGATCAAACAGCGAAATGTAAATATATTTTTGCAGATTTTGACGTTTTTTGTTTTAAAATCGAGTTTATTTCATGTAATCTCCAATCAACATATAATTTTCTTGGTACCAATGCAATCCTCATCATATTCGCTTTACGGGAAAAGAAATTAAAATAGATCTTTTTATGGAAAATTTTACTGGAAAAGGGGTTTGAACAGATGACAAAAATGCCGAAAAATAGCAATTTTTAAATTATTTTTTTTTTTTTTTCTGAAACTATTCCACCTATAACTTTGCTTTCTCTTTTAATATGAGTATTTACTATGGTTCTTTACCCATGAATTATAACAGATTGTTGGGATAAATATTTTAAAAGTAGTAACGAGATTAAAACAACGCGATTTTTTTTAAGAATTTTGGCGGGAAAACTCCATGGAAGCGTAATTATTTTTTTATTCAAAAACTATACCACCTACGACTTTGGTTCTTCTTTTGATATGATTATTTTCATTTAATCTATACACCTGAATTATTTCAGATGTTTAGGTTTAGTAGTTAAAAAGTACTTACGAGATTATTTATTACGTAAGTTTCCATCAGTGAGTGTTTGCGCGGCAAAATGTATCGAGTGAAAGTTTTTTATTTTCATTTCACGATTTGAATAACTTCTCGTTACCGTAACGTGATGCAGTTTTTTGAGTTGTATAGCCAAGGATACTAGCTTACTAACAACGTTTGAATTATAACGATCGGATAAATACAAGCTTCGCACTAAACCTTTTTTTCAGACGACCGAAAATTCGTTCCGGACACACAAGAGGGTCAAATAAAAAAAATTATAAAAAAAAACTTTTCAATCCTTATCCTTTTAATTTCTTTTAACATCGTTATTGACTTGTTTTCTATGTATATGCAAAATTACAGCTTTCTAGGTTCATTACTATAGAAGTAGTTACGAGATTATTATTAAATGACATAATATTTTGTCACCAAAATGTAATTTGAGCTGGTTTCAGATTTCATAAAAATATTAAACATACTTTCTGTTATCTCAGATAAATATGGATTTTTTCTCGTATAACCAAGGATCCATCCTTTCGAAAACCGTTTGTCATATGAAAATTGGACTAACGCAGATTTTATAGTGAATTTGCAAACACGACTATTGAACACCAACCGGCAGGCCGGTTTGTACAGATGCGGCGTTTCCGGCCGGCCGGCGAATACAGATTAGGGGTTAACATAGCTTAATTATGTAATAAACCCCAGTACCAAAAAATTTACACAATAGCACAATTGTATATCACACAAATTGTATATCACAAAAGCTTACACAATAGCACAATTGTATATTGTATAGGTATCTAAAAACATCGCTGTCGATTACATATTTTGAAAGGAGCTATAGAGGTCGTTCCAGGTGCCTTGGATCAAATCTAGCTCGACCAACATTTGCAGAAACGCGCCCTTACAGAAACAGGAGCGCGTTCCGAACCTCGGTTAGAGCGCACTCGGAGTGCACTCGGAGTGCAACTTGTCACTCTAACGTCGTTCTCGATCTTCGGGTAGAGCGAAACTTTTTATCTATCAAAAATGGTCGTTAAAATGTTGAATTTTAATCTGACATGACCTTGACATTCCTTGATGAGAGAATTAAAGGCATTCTTTTATATTTTGCAGTTAACGGTAGTTATTGCTTTTCAAAGATCATAAAAAGTATACAAATTTTGCAATATTCCCCGCCAAAAACGATATTTGAGGTTATAAAACAACCGGTCGTTCGGAAACTTCGAGTAAGTTAAAGTGACCAAGCAACGCACTCTGACCCTCGGAACACGGCCCAGCCATGAGTAAGACGTTTGACATGCTTGACTTTGACATATGGACTATCGTAACTGAATTCGTAAATACATTGTAAATTCCTTGATTCTAAGCAAAATTTAATCTACTCATATATTTATTCATTTGTTAAGAAACCTATTCCTTCATGCAAATATATATAAAAGAAGACGAGTTCATTGATCCATGTTTAGCCAACTTGTTTGTTGTGTTGAGTTGATTCAAATAAAACACAGTGCCAGCACTTCCACCTTGAGAAAGACAACACCAGAAGAATCCATAACGAAGGACAGGTCACGTGTCAATTTCTAGTCCAACATTTCGCAGAGCCCAAGTAGAACAAGTTATATCCAGTATATGTTTCCAGTGATGACTTAACTATACTGACATGCAATATCCTAAGCCTAATCAGAGTCAAACCCAGTGAAAATTAAAAAGAAGCGGAAAGTTTTAAATTTCCTTACACTATAACAATAACGACGGGATTCTTCGAAGAAGCAACAGAATTCATAGATTAAGCTGATACTTTGCGAAACTCCAATATTACTTAATTATAAAAAGAAAAAAATATTAACATAGTGATAATAATGTCAAAAATTCCAGCTTAGAGTTCCTTCCTACATTGATGTAACCTTAGTAAAGTAAGTGTTTATAAGCAGGCCACAGCATTAAACAAAATTATAATATTAGTTGTGTTGATGCTCGATGAGAATAAGTACTTAGCAAAATGCATTGGAAATAACTGTATTATATTAAAATAAGAAACGCTCTAAGAAGGAAGTAACTATATGAACCGTTGTAGGTGTCCAAGACTAGGAATAAATAGCAATAATGAAAACTGCTAAGGTTCTAATATTGACACCTACCTATGTATGAAGAATGTATACGTTCCAACAGCATTTAAGGGATAGCCTGATGTTATTCCACTGAATGCAATTACATAGTAGGCTTTCTATGTTTTAAGTAATTCATATTGTAGGTACTGCTTGTTTGTATATTGTTTTATCTATATATTGTTAGTTTAAGATATGAGTTGTGTTAACTTAGTAAAAAAATGAGTACTACGGACAATATAATATTTTCTTTACTGTGGAGATTAGATATCTATATTTTTTTATCGGTAAATTAAACTGTGGTTGCAGATGTTTTAACAGGCTAAAACTTGAATGGATCTCCAGATAAGTTCAATATCGAATAGCTGGAGGAACATGCCATTTGGTGCTGGCTGACTGATTTTTATTTGTGGTAGTATCTAGGCAGACTAGTATTTGCAAGTAGATGTTGAATTAAGTCTGGCAAAGTATTGATGAAAGGTATACTAGAATTAATGTACACTTAAATTGATAAAACACTCGTTCCAGCAACTTTTCATATATTTATTAATAATAAAGAATTACAATAATACATAAAAATTATATATTTATGACATCAGCAATTATTCAGACGGTAAATGTAAAAATAAATTGAGTAGTAAATCAACTCAGCAGATCGACTGTGAACTTTCAATAAGTCCTATCAGGTTTTTCATCACATTGTTTTTCTTAAGTTGCATCATAAAAGATAGGATATTTTGCCAGTTCACAGTCGATATGCTGGTCTGTTGGCGCCGGTTTGTGATGTCACAGAAGGATATTAAGCTTCAATAGCATCAGAGAAATAGTTAAAACAAAACGGATAAAATATTTTTTACAATGAATATAGTTAGATGCAACTTATAAATAGCTGTATTCCAAATTATTAATAAATAAATATCGACTAAGTCCTAGTCGGACACGCGAATGAGAAGTTCCATCATGTATACAACATTCGACACTATAATAAAACCTTTCATTTAGTTTCAACCTCTAATGTTGTATAAATAATGGTACGGAACCCCTTGAGCGAGAGTCTGACTTGCATTTGGGCTATTTTTTGTATATGTATACCGGCAACATATATACATCATTTGTGAAAAAAGTCAACTGTCTGGCTGTTAGGTTTACCCATGGGTATAAAACGCAAAAAAAAAAACATTGTAAAGCATAATGTAGTATGTGGATAGATATAAGCTGGAAATCAAATTTGATGTCTATTTGACAGTGCTTTTGCATAATCATCAGTGGAAAATTGAACAACGTACATTATTGTTGAATAATGAAAATTATTTGGATACATAACAAGATGTCGATAAGACTGAAATGAGTATATCTGTATCAAAATATACATCATTATTTAAACCAAACTTATATCCAGATATATTATTATTAAGAACTTGAATAAATAAGATAAATGATACAGCTGTTTTTTCATTTCTTTTAAGTACAACACTATACATAAGCAAATACTCCAGTGACAATTTATTAACTATAATTAACTACTTATAATAATTTATTTTGATTTTTGACAATTTATTAACTATAATAAATTGTCAATAAAGCCTCCCCGCTGATGGTAAACCTAGATATGTATTTTATTCTTAACACAAGTTATAGATACAAATATGAGATATGTGAGAATAATATATCATACTCACTAGTGATAATACAAACAAAGTTGATATTACCAACTCTTTTGGCACTGCGCTCACCAGTAATATCACTGAATATTTTTTTACAGGTTCTTACTACCCATTATCCAAATGCTTCATCCTTATACTGTATATATGAACTAAATAGAACTTTACACACAATCCTTAGCAGCACTTGGTTATTGACTATTCCAGATATGCAAAAGATGGTTTAATTTTAATAATTGGCTGTATAATACAGATGATAATGGCAGAAATCAAATAAATAGCATTCATAATATTTCTTCCGTACTTTATATGTGTAGATAACTTAGTATTGTTCAGGTCTGCATACACAATTTTCATTATCTTATACCAATTAGTCACTAGGGAATAACTAAATTTCACCATCTAATATAACTTGTCACAGAGATCTAAAATTGACCATCATTGCCACCATGTGAAGTTTCCAAGCTGAGAGGCTGATTATTTGTAGGTATTAGTATTGATTGGAATTATCCAATGATTAGGTACCCATAATCTGAAACATAGTTAATTAATTGTTATTAGACAATTCGATTAAAAAAAGGTTTAAATTGAATTGTATAGCTAATTAACACTTTGTATTTTACTGAAGTATTACTCATAACCCATGTAACGTATAACTTATACTTTGATACTACGCAGACAAGAAAACCTGCTAACAATTCCTTTAATGTATTTTATTTATGAGACACTAAATAAATTGGTTTACGTACGAAAATTCGTCTTCTATCAATAAACTTATTCAAATTTCGACTTTATGTACCACGAGAGCTGTCACAAGTCACAACTTACAGATTGGTAAAAATAGCATTTTTAGCGTTCATAACTGAAGTGGAACAGGGGAGAAACAGTAACAAACGCTCACGGTGATCAAACCATAGACGCAAAATGTGATCAAAAATATCCAAAATAACGTTCATAGCGTTAAATGGAATACGCTATTAAATGTAATCACTAATCTGTGGTCTGAATCTAACCCTGCCTCTGATTGGACTTGTTTGTTTGGATTATATTTGATAATTTGTAGTTGTTAACTTGTTACAATAATACGACTTTTAAATATTACAGTGATTTCTTTTCAACCGAAGTCTGGTCTGGAGACAGCAATCTGTTTTAATTACTGTAATCTTTGCCTTATCATGTGGGTTGGTTGAATGTATAAAATCTGATCAGTGGGTTGAAATTTTAAGTATTTTAGGTTGTGTGTCCAAGATGTTGCGTAGTTCCTTGAGAATCTTCAAGGGCCATTCTAGGCGCTTAAACTTCTCCGCTATAGGATTCTTCAGGCGAGTTGTGATAATATCGTTGTGTTTAATATTAATTCTGTTTCAGAGTTTTCTATTTCAGAGTGGTTCAAAAAATTCTGTGATAGACATCGAAGCTCGTCTTTAGAATCGGTATACACCACAATGTTCCTTCATTCTTTTTTACAGTTAGATATAGTTATTTTAAATAATCACACGAAATTGTATCTCCCGGAAATCAATAGTTTTTGAGCTAAATTATTAAAGTTTTAATTTTAACCCTAATAGCCTAATGGATTAAAAATACCGCGAATTATGTTGTCTTAGCATTTCGCGATTGTTACTCATAGTAATTAAACAACTTTAAACGGTTTTAATCGCGTATATATACCATTATTTTGTCCCGACGTTTAACACAGACACCCCGTGATCACTGCAAAGTAATTTGATTATTTAATGAGTTAGTTACTATACCGCGAATTATTCAGGTGGTTTAGATTAGGTCATATGGTGTGACAGAACTGAATCGGAGCACCCACCTACCAAGCAGTGTTATCTGCCCTACCCCTAGAGTGTTTTTTATAAGCTGGAGGCGCGGAGGGGTTGTGGCGCTAGTTATAGAATTACTTCACTTCTAATAAGAAATTTGTGTCTTATGCTTAGACATGTGACAGTCTTTCTGGGAATCAAAATGGATTCAACTTTACAGTGGGATCCACATATACATAATCTAGCCGGAAGACTCAGTTCTGCTGCATATGCAGTTTGTAAGATTAGACAGTTAACAGATGTAGCTACTGCATGGCTAGTTTATTTCGCATACTTCCACAGTATTATGTCGTATGGTGTATTGCTGTGGGGCGCTGCTGCTGAGATAGAGACAATGTTTATCTTACAAAAGCGTGCAATTCGAGCCATATATGAAATGGATCCTAGGGAATCTCTAAGGAATCTTTTTAAAGAAATTGATATATTAACTTTACCGAGTCTGTATATATTTGAAAATATTATGAATGTTCGGAAAAAATTGAGTAAATTTAAATTAAACAGTGACAACCACAATTACAACACTAGGAACAAATATAAAATAACGGTACCATTTTTTAGATTAGCAACGACAAATAAAAGGTCCTTTTTGGGTAATTGTGTGCGGTTTTATAATAAAATTCCCGAACATATTACAATGCTCACAGAAGGAAAATTCAAATTGCATGTGAAAAACATTTTGATTAAGAAATCCTACTACACAGTTTGTGATTACTTAAACGACAAAAATGCTTGGAAAATTCCACCTCTGCCAAGCCATCACATGTCTCCTACGTAATTTAAACAACTATTGTAATAATTGTATTATATTGTTTATAACACATTGTAAAAAGACGTTTAAAAGAATGGCCCTGAGTTTCTTGCCCGTTCTTCTCGCAGTGGCTCTATAATTTTTTATTGCTGAACGTGGCAGTATACAATGTAGAATATTTCAATATTAAAATTTGTAATTGACCTTCATAAGAGCGTCGTAGACGCCTAAATTGAATAAATGATTTTGAATTTGAGACCTTATTTGTTAAAGTTTTCATGCTTGTGATTTGTGACTAATTATTTTCATGAAGACGAAGAAGAAGCTAATTTTGAGAAAATTCATTTGTATTAATTTCCGGTCTTAAAGTAAAAAGCACGCCAGGTTGGGATGAAATAACACCAAATTTACTAAAAACATGTATTATTTCTTTGGCAGAGCCGATTGCACACCTATGTAATTTAAGTTTCATTAATGGTACTTTCCCGTCAGTCTTAAAGAAAGCAATGGTTGTTCCGATTTTAAAGCAGGCGAAAAACATCTACCTTTTAATTATAGGCCAATTTACCTCGGAGCGACTATTGATAATAAATTAACATGGATACCACACATCGAAATATTATCAAACCGCATTAGAAAACTGATATACGCATTCAAATCACTTCGTTCGGTGGCTGAACAAAAGCTTCTTATACAAACATATAAAGCTCTAGGAGAATGCATAATCAACTATTGTATCTGTTGCTGGGGTGGCGATGCAAAAAGTTACATTATAAAAGTCGAGCGTGCACAATGTGCATTATTGAAAGCTATGCTGGCTTTACCTTTTAGACATCCTACGACAGAGCTCTATGTGAAATGCAATGTTCTATCTGTTAGAAAGCTTTTTATATATAAGTGTATTCGAAAATACCACGTTAAAACTGTTCCAATGCTACCTGACATTAAAAAAAGACGCTATATATGCCCAGTTCCTAAGTATAAGTGCCTTATCGCCAGTATAATCATTTAGCTCCTAAGCTATATAACAAATTCAATAACAACAAAAATAATTTTTGGAAACTTAATCTATATAAACTTAAATCATTATTAATAGAATGGCTGCAGAACAAAAACTATGAGGATACAGAAAACATGCTCGTAAAAAATAAATAACATTCTTTCATTGAACATACTCTATAATAATAATATATGAGTATTTTGTATTAAAAAATCTTGGTTTCTGTAATCTCCCTCCCTTCAGAGGGGAATATTCCGCCCTCTCTCCCCCTAACCACAATATGGACTAACATATACCATATCTAAGTAAAGTCCTTTCAGTGTATGCAAAGATGATGTAATACAGAGTGTATGTAGGTGAAAACATTTTTTTTAATTATTATTATTAAAAAAGATTGTTTCCGGTACCCCTATGCTAAACCCCCCCTCTCCCCCTTCACCCCTTCCTATAGTAGATATGTATGTTTACCGATTCTAAAGTCCTGCCGACATTGATCTTGCGTTACAATACAATCGCTGCTTATAAGATGAATTCTTGCATGCTCATTGCCTAAGCTTCAATTTTATTAGTAAACATAACCGTAGAATGTTACACTTATATAAATAATCAATTGTTTTTTACCAACATTTGCAGGCAGAGAAGAGAATATAGTGGAATTTCCAGATCAATTTTAAACAACAATGGTATTAAGTTTGAAACTCGTCTCAACGCCTGTGGCTGTCGCACTATGTTCATACAGACTCAGGATACTCCTAATCCTAACAGTCTAAAATTCCTCCCAGGTTCAAAAGTTTTGGAGCCTGGACAGACAATGGACTTTCCAAATATTGGAGCTGCTCAATGTAGCCCATTAGGTAAAAAATCACTTTTTGTTTATTGTGCATTTATTATTTAACCGATCTGAGTGCCCAATCATTAGATTGGTAACATTGTAATCAATGTTAGAATATAATTAATCAACAATTTTTTTGTTATAAGTCAAAGTTAGTGATCTGAGTTTTGACCTCTGATTGCCACGGAAAGCTTTCACCAAACAGGGCACAGCCGGATAACAGCCAGACAAACCGGAGACTTTGCAGCCTGAGCCGCCACATATTATCCTCAATTGCATACTTACCTCATATTGCTCCTTGTCTCAACGATAAGGGTAGAATTAGAATGGCTCTAACCCCCAAACACCATTATGACACAATCTATTTTATACTGCAATCTTTAGACAGGTCACAAAAATGAGACTGCTTCCAACACAATGTTTTCTTTTTTCTTTATTGAAACTAAAATACCATGGATTTAGCTGTATAGACCTAGGTATGATGAGATCTCATCTGGCTAATAGATCTCAAATTGTATTTGTCCACGAAAGGACTTCTGAACTGGGTAAATACAGCTTGGTAATGTATGCCTATATACTGTATCAATACTAGGTCCTGTTTTACTGCTTACTGGACTGATCTTCTGTTACTTTATGTCTGGACCTTTTAATAGAATTGGTAGAATGACATTGGTTTAGATAATAACACACACAATATAGTTTCCATAAAGTAAGTTTACAGTCAACAGAATTATATTAAATGCTGATAAAAGCATAATTTATGAAATACCAATCAAAGAGAGGTATTGTACATTCTAGTTACAGAAAACAAATTCTTAGGATATACTATTGACCACACAAATAACCATCAAAGACAAGTCCTAATTGTTTTATAATAGAATGATGTAATTATATTGAAATTGTGACATATTAAATATTAACTACATTGACTATTGCTTAACAATATTTATATAGATATATATATTTTTATCTTTTATGATAATTCTAGGTTAGCCTGAAAAACATCATCAACCACATCATCACTCACCATCAGGTGAGATAGTGGTCAAAGGCTAATCTATCAGGCATCATAAAAAAAATCTGCAGGATTCAATTTTATTACCTGTTACTGATTCTAAGTAATGTGGAAAGTTGTAAATGTTATTTGACTTGCCTTGTATAATGTACACTGTTATCATAGTAAATAAAGATAAATAAAATAAAAATTTCACTGATCCTGTCACCCTGAGACCTACAGTTGTTATGTTTCATGTGCCTGTAACTTTACTGGCTCTCAAGGACTGTTGCCGGAACACAATGTTAGGTGCTTGGCGATAGATTTTCTACTTGAGGGTGGAGCTAGCCAGACATGCATTTGTTAAATACCCTTCCACCAAGCGGTGAACTTTAAGCCAGAGCGGGCGGTGGGGAACTATCGAATTATGGACCTGCGGCACAGCAGTCCATAACTGTCACCACCTGGCTATCATTGTTTCAAAACAGTGGTTTATGACAGAATATGCCTCTAGCCATTAGCTGTTGTTTAAGCCATTAATCTTTTATCACAGAGACATCATTAAGTATTTGCTTGATAATCAATTAAAAGTAACCAACCAGTCATGATAAACATGACATGTTGGTTACTGGATAGTTACTTCTTGAAGAAAAAGTTAATTGTGAGGATTATCCCTCCTTTTCCATGAAGTTGACCTGCCGCTGGCTCCTTAGGTCTGATTATGCTGCCCATATCCAAATGGCCCCACTCTCAACTCATTGGCATTCTATGTGCCTATTTTTTGCATTGAAGTCCCCCAAAACATTGATGAACTATGTTTCAGAGGAATAGAGGAATGTATGGCTTCAGATACTCATTATCAGAATGTGTTGTGGTTGGTGTGTATACCTTTTTTTTTGTTTTGATGTGATTATAATGGAAAAAGCACAAAGCTCTCCTGATGTAAAGTGGACTGTTATACTCTGCCTATGACAGAGGCGTCACAAGTGACAAATATCACTGTGCCTGTCACCCTGAGATATACAGTTGTTAAGTCTCATTTGCCTGTATGTATGTACGGTTTGGAATATTGTATAATGATTACTCAAGCCCGTAGCTATGTGAATGACTGAATCTAATAAAAAAAAAAATGCATATAATGAAAGTCCCCCAGAGTCAATCCTGAATCCATTTAAATTCCTATGGTTGCTTTGTCAATTGAAAGTTTCAATTGATCAAGCCTATAATAGTCTTTGGTTTAACATAATTTGCATTAATAAGGTTGAGGTTGACATCTTACGTACATTATATTGGATAGGTACATTGTCACATGAAATCAATGAGTTTGCTCAGCACTTGATCTAATAAAATATATCTCTTCTAGGTTCATTACCTACCCCTTCGGAGATTTGGTGTAGTTTTGATGGTTTGTTTGTACTGTGAGTAATGTAATAATCGAAATATTTTTATTTTTCAGCTAAAATGATCTTCCGTATTGAAGGTGTAAGGGCAGTGTTTTTCGGTTCAGACTTTATAACAGTTTCAAAGCAAGATGACGATGTCGACTGGAAACTACTGAAGCCTGAGATTTTTGCGACAATCATGGACTTCTTTGCTAGCGGTTTACCTGTCATCACTGATGCAAAACCTTCTGGAGACACTCGTAAGCATGTCCTTTTGTTTTAAACTTGACCAGTAAAGTTAATACATCACATTTATAATTATAAGTATTTTCTACATACAACTAAGTAGAAGGGGATGAAATTTAAATAGTACCAAGATGAAGGTATCTCCAACTTGATCCCATTTAAATTTCATCAACATCAATTGAGTTGTTTTTAAGTTAAACTCAATTAACTGTAAAAATGAATTAGCATTTTACTCATCAGTGAGCTGAACTTTTAAAAGACATATTATTTCCAAACGTTACAAGTAAGAAAGATGGTTCCGTTTTTTTTAAATTTGGTTTATAAGTTCACTGCTTAGAAATAAATAATTATTAATTTAATTGAACAGTGTCAATTACCCTATCTATATCCAATGGGTTTGAATTTATACTTTATATGAAATTCATTACATTTAAAATATTATTTACCATGAAAGGTAAGTGGGCTTCACCTAGGCTATAATGGAAACAGGCTCTCAAGGTACTGAAACAGCTGCTGGCGCATGCAACGGCATGGCAAATGATTTTCCACCTGCCAGGGAGATATTCCCAAAATATTCTACGATGCCATAACGACTGCCATCCGAAGCACGGAAGCGCTAAATAGAGTATGTTAGCGGTCAACTATCCAAGTAGTGGCTGCAGTGAACATTGCTAAATAAAGTTCAATATCAATGCGCGTCGCACTTTTAGCTTGTCTGAAATTCGAAGAAATGAGAGAAATAATTTTCACATGTATGTACACTGGATCATGATTATAATGATTTCCTAAATTATTCCCTTGTATAAAATAATGCCCCGTGGGGTGCCGAACTAAAATGTTACTCCCTATTGCTACCTGTGGGTGCCGTAAGAGGCTACTAAAGGTAAAATACCGGAAGGTGTGCAGCAGCGCCTACTGAGGAACTGATATCTCTTAAATATGCGATCCCCAAGACGCGTGTCAAGCGTGATTATGGCAAACAACCCCTTGATGGGGGAGGCTGTGTTCAGCAGTAGACAGACAATCCAGCTGATACAGCTATACAGTAATACATGAAATGATTGAGAATAAAATAGGAGCATACATTTATTCCATTCCATTGTTTTGATTCCCAATAACATACATACTATTTACAAACGTTGTCAAACCTGTTATGTGGATGTACCAGTATTTATTTGAATAACTTCATATCTTTCAATTAAAAATTAAAGTTTTTTTTTTAATTTGTTGCTGATAGGCTAGCCTTTGATCAATATCTCACCTGATAATAAGTGATGATGTGGTCGAAGATTTTGTTCAGGCTGTCCTAGATTTACTGGTTCTCAAGGACAGCTGCTGGAACACACCGCTCGGGCCTTGGCGACAGCTAGTAGGGCTGGCATTCGCAAAATGCCCTATCACTATGCAAAAACTATATGTAAACACCAATAAATGAGACATTTTGTGAATGAGGATGTCAGGATATGAATGTCGGTGTTTATTACTACTTTACGCTGAAATGACTGAACCTATTTAGATGAAACTTGGAATTAATCATCATCATATGTTACTTAAGACATAAGACATTTTTCATAATTAACTCAGCTAGTAAATAGATTTATGTTATAAACTGAGTAAAGAAATGGGTTTTGATTATTAATCTTTACTTCTGCAATTACAGAAATCAATGAAGATGATGACGAAATTGTGCAGATGATCAAAGAGCTCCTGGATACCCGCATCAGGCCAACAGTACAAGAAGATGGAGGTGATGTTCTGTTTGTAGACTTCAAAGATGGACTCCTGAGGCTGAAGATGCAGGGGTCCTGTTCTTCGTGTCCTAGCTCTATTGTAACCTTGAAGAATGGAGTAAGTTGTTACAAAGTGCAGAGTCCATTTTATTTTTTGATACCTGCACTAGTCTTATAACTAGCGGCCCGCCCCGGCTTCGCACGGGTATTTAAGAAAAAAATCAAAAATTATAAATTTAAACACAAAAGTAGTTATTGTGACATAACTGTAATAATAATAAATACTTTTAAAAGTATCCTAAAAAACATTAAATAATATTTAAATAAAACACTTAAAAAGCATAAAATTATATATCTAGTGACAATTCCGCCTAATTTTCCTGTCATCTACGTGACGTCACAAACATCACGCAGCCTAACCGGAAGAATACCCGACTAGTTTCGCTTCTAAACGAAGCATCTTCAGGAGGTCTTGACTCACCGAGCGCATGATCGAGAAATTATTCTCGATCGTGCGCTCGGTGAGTGTTTTATTTAAATATTATTTAATGTTTTTTAGGATACTTTTAAAAGTATTTATTATTAAATATGGATTTCCGCAAAGTAACGCCTGAATCTATTCATAACTGTAATAGTTAAACGTATAGTATTCTGGAGGTTTTTATAGATATTGATGTCTTGTGAGTGGAAGTACGGCAGAAAAAGCATGAAAGTAGAATAAATGCAGTAGAAATGAGAGCATTGAGAAGAATAGTTGGAGTCAAACAGAGTGACAGGATAAGGAATAGTGTGATAAGGGAACAATGTGGTGTGAATGAGGATGTGGTGACAAAAATCGAGAAAGGTATGTTAAGATGGTTTGGACATGTGGAGAGAATGAATGAAATGAGAATGACTAAACAGGTATACATGGGACAAGTGAACGGAAGTGTTGGAAGGGGAAGACCTAGGCGAACGTTCCGAAATTAGATTGAAGACGTTCTGAAAAAAGGCCAGGTCAGGAGTACCCTAAACCGACGCTCCGTACCGACCGACGAGTATAGATGAAGCGCAAGAGATATGCAAGGATCGTAGCAAGTGGAAATCTGTGGTCTCTGCCTACCTCTATGGAAAAGAGGCGTGATGTTATGTATGTATGTATTGATGTTTTCTACAAAACTGCAGTACATCACTTTGGTCTATTTTCAATAATTTCCGCAGCGTACGCGAAGTAATGATTTTTTTTCGCACGTTGCAACGACACTGCAACTGTACTTAACAGTCGTGAGTGTTGCGACTCTTACCTTAAAGGATCTCAATTCGACTGTATTTTTTTTGTGTGTTTTCTCAACTCCTTACAGGGTCTACCGATTTTGATGTATTTTTAATTCTAAAACTGGTGCTAATTTTTTATATTTTTTTTATGACTGATAGGTTAACCTTTGACCACTATCTCACCTGATGGTAAGTGATGATGTGGTCCAAGATGTTGTTCAGGCTAACCTAGAATCACTGGCTCTCAAGGACAGCTGCTGGAACATATCGTTAGGTGCTTGGCGACAGATTTTCTACTTGAGGGTGGTAGCTAGCCAGGCGGGCATTCGCAATGCATGCTTATCATGTGGTCCCATTTAAATTTGAGCGAGATCTTACTTATTTGAGTTATGCCTAATGCATATTTTATGTTATAAGCTAAGTTTTTTTTACCTGTAGATGTGTTGTATGCCCTTCTTAATTACTAGACGAATTCAGGGTAATTACCTGAGTCACTACCAGTCTTGCACTTCCGAGCGTCCGGTGAATACATCGCCGCTAATCGTGTTTTTAGGAATAATCTGTGGACAATATGCCTTCCTTGTGTCTTTAGACTCTGCACCAATTATACAGGCAATGTGAGAGATAAAAAAACTGTTTCATTTCACGCGTGATTATTGCTTTTATTGTTAAAATAGAAAATATCGTAATTTTGTTTTATCTTAGGAACTAAATTCAATGAAATGGATGAGCGAGATATGTGTATCGTTTGGTGTGAGAGAGTGAAAGAGATCGCAGCATAATGGTGATCGGAACGTCTCGTGGCGGTTCGGTGGACACGAATTGCTTATTTATCTCTTTCTAACAACAGATATGACGCATAATATTTGAAAGTTCTTTCCTTGTCATTACAAACTGCTTATACATGTGCGTAGGTATGTACATAGATAAATTCTAGTAAGCTTTTAGAGCAGTGGTGTTCGGATATAACATCTCTATGTATTTCAACTCTCTGGTTATAAGTCGGTTGATTTTTTTTTGTTAAAATTGTTTGAATTTTATAATTATATCTGCATCAAAACAAGATAATTAAAGTTTTCTTATATTTGTGTCAAAAACACAGGCTCCTTAGACGGAAAATGCCTTTGAATACTATCTATAATGTCCATCTTACTACAAGTTATGATGTCTTCGAAAATGCTACAGTCTTCACCTAAAATGGGAACTGGCTTTCAAGGACAACTGCGGGACTTAAGTGCTTAGCGACAGATTTTCTTCTTGAGCCTGGTAACTTGCTAATATACTCGGCCGCAAAATGCCCTACCATGATGCAAAAATACCTGCATGGCAATTATGAAATATAAAGGAGTTCTCATATTTGTAGACATCCAGTAAACTCTAGAGGCTGGAGATACCATCACAGGTATCTGGTATCTCCAGCCTCTCTGGTATGTCCTATAGCCGTATTCTCACCTTGAAGAATGAAGGAAGTCTTAACAAGTTTTCTAGAACTTTCTTTTGTCTATGATCCCGAGATCAATTATGTAATGAAATTAAGGCGTTCTACTGTATGTCGATACAAACTCTTCAAGCTGAATAATCAGACCATGCGTGACGCTTGTATGTGTCACCGTTTTTACGATAAAACAAAAAAAAGGCTGTCATTGTATTAGGATTTCCCATTATTTGTAAGGTGATTCGTAATACCAACGCATATTCTCTGAAGATTTACACCGGGTACCTTTATTCAAATGTACATCCCTTTAAAGGTGAGACGTCCGTCCTACCTCTAAAGAGAGGATAGACAACGTAGGCTTTGTTATACGAATTCCATTTTCGTAAAGAATTTAACGAGTGCTTGATAGTTTTGAAGCAATGATGGCCGAGCGACAATATGGACTGCCGTGCCGCAGATCCATGGTTCGATGCCCACTGCCGGCTTGGGCTTCAACGCATGGGGGAAGGGCATTTTGCGAGTGATCGCCTAGCTAGCTATGACCCTTCAGTAGAAAATCTGTGGCCAAGCACCTAACAGTGTATACTGGCAGCAGTTCTTAAGAGCCAGAAAAATTACAGGTACATGAGTCGTAACAACTGTACTGCCTCAGGGTGACGGACTGCAATTTGACACTTGTAACGAAATGCATCTGTTATAGGCAGAGGTTAGTCCGCCTAACGTCAGGTGGACCTCGTGTTAGTTCCGTCACAATTATAAAAAAAAATATTTGGCGATGTTATTAAAAAACAACAATCATTGTTTCAGGTGCAAAATATGATGCAATTCTACATACCCGAAGTGCTGGCGGTGGAACAAATCGATGACGAAGGCGACAAACTGAGCGAAAAAGTTTTCAAAGAATTTGAAAAACTAAAAACTAAGGAATAAGAAATGTGAAGTCATTCATTCTTAGTGTAAGTAGTTGCTGTACATTGTAGTTAGTTTATTATATTTATAAAAAATAAATTGTTACTATGTTTTCGAAATTAGAACATGTTATATTATTTGTATTTATAAAATAAGTCTTCATTCGTCATCAAAGAATAAAACTCTAAAAATTCTAATAGCATATCTTTAATTTTATCGTAGAGAAACACACATACATAAATTGAGTATCATAGGCTCGCTTCCAACTAGAAAAAAAAAATAAAGCATGCCATTTGCATGCAAAATACTCGCGCTTCACAATCTAGCCGTTTTAAAGTACACGCTTAATACAATAGGCCTCTAAAATAATACAAGTAATTACAGATAATTATTATTAATTTCTACTGTATGTGGTAGGTAGTTAGCACACCTGTGATTGGTAATCACGCTATGTTACAATACATGACAATCTTATGTTAGCGTAGAAAATTAATTGCTTCGCGAAATATACGCGTAAATGAGTCACCTACTTCAAACAAAACCGACCAACTGAACTTAAAACCGAGAAACTTTGTGAAAAAGATGGAATTTTTCTATTCGTTGCTACTAAACTATTATTGAATAATAGATGGCGCATTTAGGGCCTGTTTCAGAATGTTCCAGTAAGTTCCGGTTATACTATCCTGAACATATTTATTAAACAAAACACTATCTTTGCGTTTCACAGTCATCGATTTACCCTATCCCTCGGTTAAAGCTTGAAACGTGCTGCATATTAAGTGTCATTTTTATTATTCAGTTATTTTATGTGTTGCATAGCAACCCGAAACTTTATTAGGACATTCTGAAACGGGCCCTTAAACTTAAAAAATATACATATTTTTGCGAAGATTGCCGTGTAAAGTGTGTTTGTAACCAAACACAAGTGAGTTAACGTCACAAATTATATTAGTAGGTATCTCATCTTATTCAACAATGCACCTTAAAATATCTATTTATACAATTTCGCTTAGTTTTCTGATTACAATCAATATAAATGTATATTTTTAAGCCAATTTGTTTTGTAAATTATTTTACATAATATAATTTTTATCTATACGAATGGCAGTGTCTTATAAATTATAATTTAGAATGGAAATGGAGGAATTTATTCCTCCAATAAATTACTTTTATTTGTAGATGTAAAAGAAAATAACGCTAATAGCAATATAAATGTATTTGTCTTAGATTAACTTAAGTAATAGCCAGTTAATATATAAAGCCTTCATTGACCTTGCATTTTTTAACTAATGCTCTAGCATAATAAAATTCTAAACAAAATGTATTGACTACATCATCAGATATTAGTTGACTGAAATACGCGTTAATATAGTTTTCTACTCGCCTACGATTCGTTACATAGGTGCGTAAAAAATCTTGCAACATGGAGGAGTCTAGAACACACCTATCATGTAATGTAAAACAGCATGTTATTACGCCTCCTCAAATGGGTAGGCACAGAACTGTCTGAATCGGGTTCGAACCAAGAACCTCAAGATCGTCTTCGCCCTTACGAGACAGCACGGCAAAAACATTCTGTAGTAGAGATCGTCAAATCTGCAAACATATTGTAAAACTAAGTGCTAGGAGGGTCAGGTGCCATCCTGTCAAGTCTGCTTAGCATCTTTGATGTTCAGTGGCTGTCCTATGAGTTTAAATCAGTTCCAAGAAAAAGTGCATGTCAAGGTTGCTCTAAGCTTTTGCCGGAAATGTCAACACACCGGAAACAGAAGTGGACTAACCTTAGAGTATACATCAAAAAGATAATAATATTAGGTCGTGAGTACCAGAGTGGCCATCTTTTCCAGACAGTTGATTCAACTTTCATTGTCTCAAAATAGGCTCCTGTGGCGCTCACCGCCCTATATATAACTGGAGGTTGCGGGTAGAAATTTTAAAGGAATCAAGATTCAAGTTCATTGACCCTTAACATGTTTTATTCCTCTCACATAAAGTAAAATTCATGCAGCATTATTAATGCTTTCTATTCCACTCACACCCATATAAATGTTCATGTTATTACTAAAATCGTACGTTATATCCGAAACAACGTGGCCATCCTAAACAAAGAGACAGAAGGCATATGTCATTCAAGGCCACTTTTCGAGGCATTGTTTGAATTGCAATCTCCAGCGTTATGTATAAGTTATAGGGTGCGTACATAAGCCGTGGAGCCGCCCGCATAAGCGAAAATTGCCGTTTTGATAATAATTTGACGTGGAAGGTTGTATGTATTGATGCGGTTAGATTCTATAACAGCGACCGAGAACTAACATACTACATGCCAGTAAATTTCAGTTTTGATTATTTTGCAATGACCAGCAAGGCGATTATGTATCTTGACATTGGTTTATTGTCATTAAAGCAATGTCAAAATGCTTTCGGTTCACTGTTCTCTATTAGTATATATCGCATATGCGGTTGTCAATTTATTGTGACTATGAGTTTGCATTGGGTAGTAACTAGCAAGTATGCACTTTCCATACATCCATCAGTTCGTAAGTCAAAGTGATATATTTGTCATTTATATGATATATGTATTTAGTTAATAACAAATATAGTTCGGGCGGTCGGTCGAGAAATGTGGCTACCATGTTATGTCTTTAATCTTGTCTAGTGCAATAGAATAAGAGGTCAGTGTTTCAACGCGATCAAACTTGGTTGCTAACAAGTTCTGTCAGAATGAGTGATTAAAACAGAGAATGGCACTAACTAGTTACGTTATCTGTACCCTGTTCGTAATTGATAAAGTACACTGTGTAGCTTGTTTGTATCAAGTTACGTGATCACCCTTTGCTGTACCCTGTTTGTACTTCATAAGGCTCTCTGTATAGCTTGCATGTATTATTCAAGCTACGTGTGTGCTGTGTCATGTTCGTACTTGATATGGTGCACTCTATAGCTCTGTTATATTATTCAAACTACGGGATCGTCCTGTGCTGTTGATAAGGCACAATCTTTAGCTTGCGTGTATTCTTCAAGTAACGTGAACGTCCTGTGCGGTGTCCTGTTTTGTATAATTCAAATAAAGTGATCATCCTGTGCTGTACCCTGTTCGTACTTGATAAGGTACAATCTTTAGCTTGCGTGTATTACTCAAGTTACGTGATCGTCCTGTGCTGTTGATAAGGCACAATCTTTAGCTTGCGTGTATTCCTCAAGTAACGTGATCGTCCTGTGCGGTGTCCTGTTTTGTATAATTCAAATAAAGTGATCATCCTGTGCTGTACCCTGTTCGTACTTGATAAGGTACAATCTTTAGCTTGCGTGTATTACTCAAGTTACGTGATCGTCCTGTGCTATATCCTGTTTGTGCTTGATAAGGAACACTTTTAGTTTTCGTGTATTACTCAAGTTAAGCGTTCTTCCTGTGTTATGCCCGGTTTGTCCTCGATAAGACATAATCAATAGCTTGCGTGTATTCCTCAAACTGCGTGATCGTCCTGGACTGTGTCCTGTCCGTACTTGATAAGGCGTACTCTATATTATATACCATGCTTAGGTATTACTCTAATTCTTTTATATCGAAATCGTTTGATATCTTCATTATAGATCACATAGCAAAAAGATTATAGAGTGCGTAGTACATTCTATGTCACTTTAATTAAATATATGTAACGATTGGAGACTATGTATCTCACATGAGTGGGATAAAGGAAGGAAGCTGATGGTCTACGAATAATTTCGTAACGGCTAAGTACGTAGGTTGTCCTAAAATTACCTAAGTAAGCCATAGGATGCACATAATGTACTATGGGTTACATCTACAAACGCAACACGATGGGAACAAGAACCAGTCCATGAAGATGCCGGCGCAGTCGTCGTTCGGGTCGTAGGCAAGCAACCTGTGCCATTTGTACTTCTGCTCGCAGCCGCAGTCTTTGGTACAACGGTTTGTGGTCTTCTTGCTGAAAAAAGTTTTAAAAGGTTTAAGTAATTTACATATCTGGAATGCGATGGATGCGATGCGAAGATCGTGTCGAATAAGAAATCTATAATTGTTTTTAGAGTTCTGTACTTGAAGACGCCTATTCCTAATACGCCTACGCTCTCCATTCGCACGTCCTACTTTAAAAGACTGTGTGAACCGTAACACACAATATGTGATGTTACTGTGGATTGACTAACATATTATAATAAAAAACCGGCCAAGTGCGAGTCGGACTCGCTTAACGAGGTTTCCGTACAAACCTGTAGGTATATAAGTAAAAGTTGTGGTATTTTTATTGCTAAATGATATCCATAACATTTTAAAATTATTAAACATACTTTTATTACATGATGTAACTAAAAATTTATGCTTTTGGCAATTTTTCCTTTATCTGTGCTATAAGACGTTGCTTCGTACCAAATTTCAAGATTCTGAGTTCAAGGGAAGTACCCTGTTTTGATTCAACACAAAGTGATCCTAGGGTTTCGTTTTTTCCTTTTGAGGTACGGAACCCTAAAACGAATAACGGTTATAACTTAAATAATAGGTAAGTGTAAGATATTAAGGGGTTCTTTATACAAAAAAAGTGTTTAATTTAAGAGGGAAGGATGCAAGGGAGGAATTGCAATAAAATTTAGTAAATCGACGTTTCGTATTGTCCTGTTTGTCCGTCAAAACCTAGCCTGGCTAATTATTTTTACAAAAAAAATAATTAAGAAAGAGAATGTATATAAATATAAAAAAACTTTTAAAATTTTTCTGGTGGGCCTCTGAACATGCGGGTAAAGCGTTGTATTTTATAGTGATTATGATCAGGATGTTTTGTTGAGGAATAATTAGAGAGGGGAGGGGTATATTCTAGCGAACTGGGAACCGACTCTAAATAAGTAGTATAAAGGTACGAACATTCATAATTTTCACAGTATCTACGGAAATGAAAAAATTTAAAATATATCCCTTACAAAATGTGTTAATTATCATGATAGGTTAATCACAACTCAATTGACCAATTACGTGCTCAACTCGCGTCAAATTAACTCTCAATTTCGTTTAAAGGAAAAGGAAAGTCAACTCAATCGACCTGCGGAAACCGGTCAATAGTTCACTGACATCACACATGGTAAGGTAATGCCGCCACAGATGCAGTACCAGTTAGTATGTAAATGTTACCTGCACACTTCCTGATGTATCGCCTGTTCAAAATGCATCGTATTCACTATGGCGCGGAGCTTTCTCGCTGAATTGAGAGCCCAGTAAGGTGTCATTATTTCCGTCTTGCTCTCGCATGCATCGACCCTGCAATTTCAAAAGAGAATTTATAAAAATGCAGTTGTTTGCCAGATTCGGTTATCTCCGTCCTGCTCTGTCAGAATTTGGAGATCGCCCAAAAGTGTTTCAACGGTGAATACGAATAAGGATACGTAATCGGTGCATCAGTTTCTTATGTAAAAGGTGAGATTTATTAAGTCAATTTGGAGCTGTTTCGTAATGTCTTAATGCACTATATTGGCACCTATCTGTCTTACTTATATTGATAGTTTAGGTTTATATTGGATGTTTGGCTCAATTCATACTTATGTTGACATTTCGAGTAGTTTTATATAGGGCGAGCCGTTGACCACGTAACCTCACATATAGTAAGTTAATCACTTACGATGTGGTCGAAAATGTTTTTACATAGAATGAACAGGATTCCAAGGACAGCTACCTGAATGATTAAGTAAATGCTTGGTAACCTACAAATAAATATAAAGAAATGAGTATGAAGAAATTAGTCAAGCTTATAAACAGCAGAACTCAAACCTTACCGCGGCGTGGTGTACCGTGCGGTTCAACAACACCGACGCGACAAATAGGATGCGATCATTTCTATGCGTCAAATCAAGCAACTAATCCAATTGAATTAAGAAGATTGTGCATGTTTCGCTAATTGTGAACATGATGAAGAAATCAAAGCGATAAATGTATTATTGTATGAGAGTTACATTAATTCACAAATTAATTCGTTGTTGGCAACAGTACTATACTTATGGGTGGTAGCTAGACATGCGACTGTGCGCAAAATGATTTACAACCAATCAAGCCTACAGTAGAGTTCTAACCTTCGTTCCCGCAGCGGTCCGTAACTATAGCTGCTGGGCCACATCCTTTTGCGTGACGGCCCAGATTTAAATGTCAGGAACTCCAAGCGCTCTTCCGACAGGTGCCGTTTTTATCGCCATATCTATAATTAACCTACTCCGACGAGTGCTTACGTTAGCCTAGAACCCATACCTCCTGAAAACTGATGATGTAATTCTGAGTACTATTCATCGCCTTATTATTTGCTGTCCCACAGTAAGAGGGGTTGGTATAACCTGAGTTCTTCTTCCACACTGTTATTTTACTGATCATCTCTGAAGTCACACCTATATACACGTTCTCACGCTGTCTAAACTTAGGGGCTTCCTCTGCCTATATGACCGCTCACTTTCCTAGCATTGTTTCTTAGGTATATGATATGCCCATACCACACATATATTACTCTTCAATGTTTTTGTCACTGGTGTTACTTTGATATCACTCATCAACAATCGGTAGGTCCAAAGTTCAAAGGCCTACCTTGTTAGGTGGTCTGGCATTTTTCCCTGCGTCGACTCCCACGGAAAGATATTGGAAGGGGGCACCTTAAACGCACCCAGGAGCCATTTAACAGCTACTACTGTAGCACCCTAGTAGCAGTATACCAATCTAAAATGACCTTTATATTAGGCAACTTAGAGTACTGACGCACAGGACTGATATTTTTCGGAATCTGATCAATCTGTACTAAAAGCTTGGAACGTACCTGCCCGTGCTGTTTATCGCTTGTGGGTCAGGCAGGTTGGTATTTGCTGCTTGTCGCACATGTCTGAAGTAGGAGTCTCCCGTAGCGTCGTGCATGTCAGGAACCCCGGGTGCTCGACGCACCCTGCCGCCGCCAGGCATGTTGAACGAGCCATACATCCGCTTGATCAACGCCTTGTTCTCGTCTATGAATGTCTCTATCTTCTCTCTGAAATTGAAAAGAGTAGTTTGATTGAAAGCAATAATGTTAGATATCTGTGAACTTGCATTGTGTTATAGTGTCATTAAGAGAGGTACGAGAAATCCTTCGGGTGTAGAAGACGTTTCAAGAGAGACTGATTGAGAAAAATATACTTCAGAGTTCGAGTAGTTTTGTAACTAAAGGCACGTCGCATATATCACAATAAACGCACATGTCATTGTTTTGATTATATAGCCATATAGAAGGGTTACCACCATATAGAGGTACTGTACACTTTGGCAACCGTCACTGGTGGTGGCGGGTACCGTTGAAAAATGTTAAATGATGTCAAGATTTGTAAATATTTTTATATATCGCTATTTAAGGACTTTAATAGGGCTGGAAGCACTTAAATATACTCAGGATTTAAGTCAATAAGTGAACTTTGATTCAGGATTGAACTAGCCATAGACTCAGGTCTATGGCTAGTTTTAGTTGTTAATCATTAGTTTATTAATTTTAATTTTAAATAATTTTGTTTTAAATCTTTGCATACAAACCAGAGTTTGTATGCAAAGATATAGATGTTTTTTTGCTATTCTCCTAACTGAACTGCGTTACAGCAAGCTTTCTTGACTGTAACGCAGTACAGTGTGAAAAATTATAACTATTTCAACTTATTTCAAGTTACGTTGTGTTTCGAAGGGCGAGATTGTTCATTGCAGATAAGGAACAACTTCCCATCGTTTGCCGGTGCTACCTGAAAAAAGTTATTGATGACGTACTTACAAAGGATAAGTATTCCCCGCAGTTGGGCAGTATAACTGGTAGTTTCTCTTCACGCATGGTACGCCTCTGATGATCTGGCCTTGGAGTTCATAGCCTAGCGCTACCGATAATGCTGTCCAAAGTATCTGGAAAGAAGAAATACAAATGGTTACAAGTCGCGATGAGTGAGTAGGTTACGAACAAGGTAGCTGCGCCTGCGCTTACAATGTCAGTAGTCCTGAGTGTGTCTGTTAGATGACAATACGTTCTTAATTAATATACAATGCGTTATTGCATTAAACTTCGAATACGAGTGCGAATTTAATGCAAGCACGTGGAAGACGCATAAAATTTGTGTATAAACAGCGAGTCGGAGATACCTCCTAAGAGATATATGACCTAACTCCTAATCCAAGATCTAAGGAGGTTGTGAAGTAAGTACAAAGTTTTGCCATAAAGA
This sequence comes from Plagodis dolabraria, assembly GCA_963854805.1. NCBI lineage: Eukaryota > Metazoa > Arthropoda > Insecta > Lepidoptera > Geometridae > Plagodis > Plagodis dolabraria. The sequence continues at coordinate 19,005,759 of OY978457.1, read as the reverse complement.
TAGTGTTTAAAGGCTGGCCTGTCTACGAGTGTCAGCAAAAAAAAAACACGTAAACATACTTTACGATTAAAAACTTTAATGTGATATGTGTACTACCTAAATAACACCTTGAATAATAACCATTTGGATTTAAAATAAAATAAGTATAGGTACGTAGTCGAAAATAATTAGGTATCAAGCTTTAAACCTAATTGCCGTTATTACTCCAAACTAGATGCATTTTTAAGGCAATAATTATCTTTGTTAGAACGATTTCAAGACAATAATTAGGTAGATAATTGACGAAACTTGCTCGCTAATTCGCTTAACTGGCAAGTGGCAACAATAAAATTGAAAGTGGTACTGCCTACGTGACTGGCAAGACCAAAAGGTTGATAATTAACTGAGGTATTTTTAAAGCGTTATTACTTTAGTTACGTTATACCGTCTGATTTAATAATCTGTTAAATATCTGTGTAGCACGTAGCTAAAAATATGTAAGTATCCATAAAAATGAAGTACTACCTAATAGGTAGGTACTAACTAATTATTACCGCCATTCAAAGATGAGTATCCTCTCTTGACCCGGAAGCCTTTCCAAATTGAACAGTTAAGAATCAACCTTACGAAGTACCTATCGACAATGGCATTTTCTTACAGCTTTAAACACTCACATTTAAGCAGAACAAATCCATATCCGCTACCGGATTGCTGCCTAATTAACACGTCCTGCTGCTCTAAAGTGCTATAATTAACTGAACTAGCCTAAACTAAAACAAAAACAAACGACTACCGAAAAAAAAGAAGTTTAACGCACTAAAACCGGGCGCACAGTGGAACATGTATCTAAAGACAAATCACACGATAAACCACATCTTAATCTGTAAAAAATACAGTTTTTCTGCGTAGCAATTTAATAACGACGTATTGTGGACCTTCAAATGTAGATACGTTTCAAACGCTATCAAGAGGCTAGTTTATGAATAAAATGTGACTGACATAAAATAGTCATTGGGATTCAAAAAGGCGAATGCTACAATACACGTTTGGAATATTGAGTTTACCTGCAACCGATATATCATAATAATAATGCAGAAACTATCTGGTGCCTAATAGCTTGATTTATGGCAAGTTACATAATAATATAAAATGGGAAACTGGAGCGATCATTAATTTAGCAAGCGGACTTATTTAGCTATTCAAAAGTTCTCCAGTATATTTAAGACACAACTATGTCAATAACCTTGCATGGAATGAAATAAATTTACATATATTTTATATGCGAGCAAAAAATTAGAGTCGCTCGCGGGCATTCTATGGCGCCATGGTTTTGCGAATGATTTATTTGAAGCTTCAAAAACGTTTTATATTAATCATTGATGCAACTGTAGCATTTATTGAATTGCCAAATTGATGTGGGAAGGTTTACGTTAGTAAGAAAAAAAACTGTTTATTTTTATTGGCAAGTTTAATCGATATTGGATGAGCCTGTTGATTATGTGTAAAGGTCAAGTAAATACCTACTGTAAGTCTTTATTTGACCTTTACACATTTACCAGATGGTAGGTTTCTTTAGCAAGTGTCCGTCTTATTGGGTACTATCACTGTATCAGATATCCTGCCCCGAAGCAGTGTACCCTAGCATGAAGGGTACTGTAGTGAAATACTGGGCGATCGAGACGTAAGAGCCAACAACGCCTCGAAGTGACGAGCGTAGTGCACTGTCAAGCAGAACAAGAAGGATAACACTGCAACAGTAATGTACAGGCGTGACGATTACCATCAGGCGGGCGACTTGCCCTCATCACTTTATTAGGTACATAAAAGGATATCTCGTGATTTATGTTCCTTGTATTGTAATTGGTGTTATTGCTTGCGTTATATAATATTTCAAAGTATACCCATGTTTTGCGCCTGTCTGCGTGTCTGCCCGTTCGTTAGGTGGGGTACTTCCACCCTTGAATTTTGTGTCCTGTGATTTTTAGTTCTGAGTTTCTAGTAGTGATTTGTAGTCAGTGTGTAGCTTATTCTCCAACAACTCACCGAGTATCCCTTATGAGGAGATGTCTGGGAGATATCGCTTTAAACGATAACATCGACCATTGTTGTACCCAGCTTTAGTTGAAAGTTATTGTAATAATCTTTGTGTCAGAATTAGGTGAGTGTTTATCTACTCTACAAGACTGCAATGCCTACCTACCTAAAGTAAATCTTAATTAAGATGGATTTCAATCAACGGTCATAGACATAACCTAACCTAAAGTGAATCCTAACAATTATGGTGAATATCAGGTTTTATTACAAATTAACCGTTGCCTAAAGTATATTCCAATTATGGCGAATTTCAGACTTCGTTTAGAGATATACCAACCTAAAGTAAATCCTAATTATCGAGGTTCCTCAGGTATTGGTCATAGATTTACCTGCCTCAAGTAAATCCTAACCGTACGTTGAGTAGGTATACCTACCTATATCTAGAGTTTTGCCTTTAAACTACCCAACCTTATAAAGACATGCGTAGGCGCCCATAGCTACTAACTCCGTCTCGGCATTGTGTCTGAAGATGACACGTATCATATTTTAACGCCGGTTTGTGGGAATTCCAAGTTAAGACAATCAAAGCATGCATAATTCGGTTTGAGAAAACTAATTTCGTGTCTATTAGGGATCTTTATTAGATAGGCAGGTACACGCCTACGGGTCATCGACGTCTAAGTTTCGTTGATATGCGGAACTTAAGGGACAGAATTCTAAAAACATATGTTAGATTTTGTCCCCACTTCTCCTCGCGTATTAACTTCGCGGTGTACATGGCGCCACGTCCGCAAGTCAACGGTAATATTTTATTTGATTAAAAATTTAGAGCGCTCTCTAGTAGAACTAGTAGAAACTATCTTGTCACACACGAATGTGATGTGTGCTGAAGCGCCATCTAGTACGCATACATGATACCAACTATTAGTTGATTGTATGCTGTAAATATCATAGTGTGACACAGTTAATAAATTTACCATACCTACAGTAGTACAAGTTTAGTCTTGATTATTACCAACTTGCTTGATTTTTGCAGTTTTTGTGTATGTTCATTTTTAATGAACATGAACTATGTATCTACTTTGATGCAAGGCGTAAGCTGTTACAGAAAAGATGGTTTATTTATTACAAAAACAAGTATATCGCGTAAAATTTACACAGAAAATAAAAAAAAAAGCTTTTTTACCCCAGATCAATATACAAATAGCGGGTTATACTATTGGGTATTTTTAACTGACTTCAAAAAAAGGAGGAGGTTCTTAAATCGTCTGTTTTTCTTATATGTTTGTTACCTCAGAACATTTGACTTGGTGAATCGATTTAAAAAAATCTTTTATTGTTTGAAAGCTGATACTTGTTGTTTGGTTCCATTTAAATTTCATCAAAATCGGTCAAGCCGTTTTTGACATACACTCCAATAACTGGAAAATATTTACTTATCTTGATGATAAAGTCGTTGAAAATGAATGAAAATCGATCCCGTAAGTAGCGAGGGTCATAAAAAGAAGACTTCATCACCTAAAAGTGTGAATTAACTTGCCGAAGTCCAACACTAGTACCACGTGCACAATATTGTGATAATAGGTACTTTTGAACTATCCTGGTACCGACTTGAACAAGTTATTTCACACTTTTGGGTGTTGGAGTCGGTTCCAAGTATTCTATAGTTATCAAGTAGCGTAGTTTATTCAGATCCTGTCTTGGTTCCGCTAACAATCAAGGGTACCTGCTCGTGTCATTACTACAAGTCGTCGTGTCACTACTATTAAGATTTCACTAACAAAAATCACATGAAGAATGTAGTAGGTAGGTACAGTTATTGTTTCAATTTGTTAATAATAATAAATACATCTCGTGGATGCTATTGTGAAGATGGGTGGAACAACAAAACTTCTAACAAAATAATACCATTATTGAGATCACCCAAGGAGAAAGATAAGTATTTTGTTTGAAAATGTTATTACTATTTGTATTACTATTCGTACGTAATACCACAATATTACATAGCGATTATAAAACCGTGGTATTACTTTTATTACCTGTATTTGTCAAAGATTACGAAAGATACGTTTATGTTTGTAAACGACACCCGTGCCGTCAATTGATGTATGTACTTGTTTAGGTAGATTATGTTTCGAAGATGCACCGGAGTGCGACATAAAATCAGACATTCTATGAGAGTAGGGCTGCCATCCGACCGGGTTTCCCCGGATTTCCCCTAGTTTAGAGGGCGTCCGGGGGCGTCAGGTAGGGGTTTTTAAACAGTGTCGGGGTAAAATCCGGACACTTGTGTCAGGAGAATCCGGATTGATTGAAGTATAAGCAATTGATTGAAACAAATCTGAGTTTAAAATTCATTCGTAAGCTGCATACAAGTTAACTCCGGCGCTGCGCTGCAAAATCTACAACAACAGACCGTACCCCGCGCCGCGCTGGTCCCACCATAAAAAAACTGCCACCGACACCGATCATTCACTCACTGTGTTGGTGTTTTGGCGCATTTGGTGCTAAGTCTTGAATATTTCTAGGGTTTTTGGCGCTTTTTTCTCATTACCATAAGCTAAAAAAAAGTGGTTAAATAAAATTTTGTAAAATATTTTTTTTAGGATAGCTTCCATACATGTGAAGTGGGGATGAAATTCTTTTTTGTCGTCTAACCCGTCGTATGTAGTATCGTTGCATAGGTATTTTAAAATTATTTAGGGGTTGCTAAGATTGTTTTTCGATTAAATGCTCCATTTACGAAATATTACACTTTAAAGTGCAAATTTTTGTTCCAGCAGGGCGTCCCCCCCCCTCTAAAAGCTAAACTGCTGGCTTGAAAATACTGAAACAATTCATGACGATAGTGCAGTCCATGAACTTTAAAGGAAAATTATAGCGGTTTAGATAACTTTATTGGTTTAGCAGTAATAGTCGTTAAACTTGGGTGTTGGATAATTTTGTACCAAATATAAAATCCTAAGAATAAATCCTTTTAAGTGACTAATATGAAGTAGTTCGTTGTTTTTCAAGGCTAAATACTGGCAATGAAAATGTAATCTTAAATAAACAAATTAATACAATAAGTATTTAGACCTCATACTCGCTGTACCGTACACAAGAAGTATTTTCTGGTCCCACGAACACAAGACTGGAAGTTATATAATATATTTAACTGCTAAACTAGTCTAGTCCTAGTCCGGCCATTAGTTAAAAATAAATGTAAAAATAAGTTATAAGTTACAAATGAAAATGCATTTTTTCAATGAAGTTATGTATTATTACTAAAACTGACATGTACATATTCATTAAAGCCTCAGCAAAAAATGAAAGCAATATTCTATTCGAAACGGCCACCTTTACCTGTCTGGCCATAAATCTGTGGGTTAACGCACTGTTTCCATGAGAAATTTTACCACTGCTTGCTTCAGAGATTTTATAAGAGACTCAATGTCAGCGTGTCATTTAGAACAAGCCATGTACTCTAAAACTGGCCTTAATTTGTACACTTGTGGGTGGGCTTTTGTGGATTGAGGACTAGGCTAGACGAGGGCCAGGATGTAGCTTTATGACGCCTTGGTAAGATACGCCCCATCAAATGTTCACTGACGCAGGATTACTACCACGTTGTACCTGTCCAACCACTTGAGCAGCTTTTTTAGAACTGTGAGCGCACAGTTTATCATTTCGTTGATTGTAGGTTTCTTCAATCGTTTTTTCATCAGTGAAAATAATATTTTACGGCCCTTCACCTGCGTATTGCGACGGAGGGCATTTTGATCGTGTATATCGACCATAAGGACCAAACTTCAGGTCTTGTTTTATAATACATGATATTTTCCTAGTGTGAATCTTCATTTCTCGCAATAAGATTATTGATGAGTTATCATAATATTTTTGCTTCCTAATGCGATTTCGACCAATTCTGGCTTTAACATCATTAACAGCCTTTGTAGTTCTGTTAGAATGCACGCGGTTGCCCTGATCTTTTGACAGATGGTCTTTGACATGGGAAGTGTTGTTGTATCTGTTGATATTACGATATACGAACATACGGCTGATATTAAGCTTTTGAAGTGTCTGGAATATGACCGACGGCTCCATACCCACTTTGTGCAAGGCGATCAATGCAATCATATTTTCTTTAACACCCCATTCCATAATGTAATTTGATAATGAGCACGAAAAATATGCGAGAGGCTCGAAGTCGAAAGAACTTTTTAAAATAATAAACGCGTTCTTAATTCCAAATAATTGTTTTTGATTAGTTGAAAACAAGAAAAGTTTTTATATTACAGTATATATGGCCAGACTAGTTATATAGTATGATAGCCCTCTTATAAGCTTACTTGCATTTATAGCTGTATACTTTTTATTTTTCTTTCATATATATACATTATATACTATTTTAGAATAGAATTGAATAATTATTTATTGGTACACAAAATAAATTAAATGACATACAACTTGTTACAAACAATATACAACTTATAGCACTTAGTTTGAGTTATGTGCACACCTGTTAAGGTGCAACCATAAACTGATTTTCAGTGAATTCCTGAACTCGGGCTAAGATATTCGCCGAGAATAAAGTTAACTAGAAATAAAAGCGAGTTCAAGTCCTACGAATAAACACTTATATATCAAGACACAGACAAAACGGCAATCTATGAATAGGACTTATTTAAATGGGTAAATAACTTGTACTCTCAACCTATGCCTTACTCACAAAATTCATTTACTAAATTTGTGGTTCTCACAATAATTACTATAAGTAAAAATACTTATCAGATCCATGGTTCGAATCCTGCCGCGGGCTTGAGCTTCACCGCATGGTGTAAGGGCATTTTGCGAATGCCCACCTGGCTATCAACCACCTTCAAGTATAAAATCTGTCGCGAAGCACCTAACGATGTGTTCCGGCAGCAGTCCTTGAGAACCAGTATAATTACAGGCACATGAAACTTAATAGCTATGTATCAAAGTGACGGGCGCATCATATTCTTCGTGAAACACGTGGAGGAGAATAAAGAACTACAGAATCATTCTATAATATGATAACGGGCTACTACGGAACCCTACATTGTGCGTGGCCCGACACGCATTTGACCGTTTATTCTATAGTAGTGCACAGAAGGACGGTGTTTACTCAACATAGCTTAGTAGTAAATTGATAATGTTGTTCTACTGTTATTATTACGCTGTGGCCTGAACAAGTAAGTACCTAGGTTCAACATGTTTTTCTGTTTCAACATGTTCATGTTTTTCTTACCTTTCCATTGTAAAAGACATACTTTTCCGAGATCTACGAAAAAACGTGGTCAGGTAGCTAGATTAGGTAGTACCTATTAAATGTTCACGTTCATTAGATATACTTAACTCTCTAATTATATGAAAACATGGAAACTCGAGATACCTAATAAATTCGCAAGCATTGTAATTGTAAATTGAATACGCGTCAGAAAACTTAATTATACGTAAATATAATACGTATCAAATAAATAGTAATACAAATAAAAAAGTCACCAAAAAGAATCTAAGTATGTGAGATTCGATCCACTGTACTCGAACTTCCGATTCGACTTCAGTAGTTTCACACTATATAGTCATTGAGTAAAGTGTCGAAAATTACACACATATCGTTTATGCCTTACTGTCGGACACATTATATTATTAATGTTTCACGTACATACGTAAAATTATTATTGTAAGAATTATGTTGTAAAATTAAAATTTGACCAAAAAGAATCTCTTTACGCTAGATTCGATCCACGAGCCTCTTGATTGCTAAGCGATGTTACTGACAATGCGCTATTTGAACGACGATTGATTAGTCGAAAATTATGTACATAAGCTTTGTGCCTTATTGTCAGAAACTGTATAAATGATGATGATGATATCATGATGCATCTAAAATAATTACGATACATTCATTAGGAAAAATTCTGAATGCTGCTTATAATAATTATTTTAGGTAGCTAAAATTGTACCTACGTCTTGTAAAATGTTTGAAGTGTTTTTTATATTGCGTTGGGGTTCACAATCACATGATAATTTCATAAGAGAAATATACATACATGGAGAAAGGAAGCCATAGATGCTTGCCTTATTATGGCCATCATGCGTTTTTGACGATTTTTATACATCTTTTTTGCACTCCCAAAGCGTTTATTTCTAATTTTACCCATTTTTTATTTTAATTGAGATCGCCGATAAAAGTGACGCAGGTCCGACGCACGACGCGGCTGACCGCGATATGAGCGAGGATGATAGCAATATACGTAGATCGGTGGAGTAAATAGTGCGACATGATGTTAACGCTTCTCGGAATGAAAGGGCGTATGTGACATTTTGTAAACAGGCTCAGTACGCATTAACTGTGCTTTTTTTGGATAAAAATAATCTATGAAATTTATTGTACTTAAAAAATCAATATTTTAGAAAAAAAAAAACATATTTTAATACACTAAAATCTGGCGGAAAAGTAGGAATTCTCTATTTTCAGAGGTGTTTTTGAAATTTTTTTCTATCGAGCCAATTATTAGGAAACATGTTTTGAAATCGATGAAAGTATTACTTATATCCTTGAGTATCGTGTATTTAAATTGCAGTACCATCCGGTTCCTGGTTTATGAGATTTTCCATATTTTGTTGGCACTATTTCGTAATTTCCGAGCCTTAACGACACGTTGCTTTTGAACTATCGACCTTGATAATAAGGTTCATTGAATTTGGCACAGTCATGGCAAAACAGCATGAAAGTATTTGAGGATGATATCTGTCGCGTGACCAATCTGTCTCTAGTGCCGGAACATGTTGTACCAATTGAGCTACCGCGGTGATGAGTCATGGTATGATTTAGTCCGTTCGTTCCTTTTATATATCCGTGGTAAGGGGACTGAGCGACATCAATACTCACGAAATGTGAATCTACAGTGGAATCTTTAAAACTCGAATCTCGTTTTTTAAGTCGTAATCCTTAGGTAAATCGAAAATAAATGCAATCACCTTCCGCTGAACCAATCATTACGCAGTATCTCGAATTATTAATACTTAGTAACTAGAACATTTTAATACATGTAACACATTATATACAGTACATTTAATACTTTATAACACGAATTGCAAAAAGCTAACTCGGTAAGTCGTATTTGTCACTATAAACGCGGGCGTCCCGAGCTCTCCTTGAAAATTATAACCTTTTGTGGTTGAAACTATGCTCCGACCATAGTAGGTATCTGATTATTCACTTTATTTATCCCGTATTATTTACTAAAACCGGTCCATAAAATACATATAATGACTACTTACTTGGGATTACCCGAACTCATAGCAATAAAATCCAAAAGGAATCTTGTTACTAGGTAGTATAGTAGGCTTTGCTCTAAGAAATAGGTTTAGCAGAAAAATAAGCAAAAAAAATCAAAACCACAAGGAAAGGAAAATTTTTAACCACAAGCAGGATTCGAATTTATGATTAGCTATCTGGGCCTGAGACGGCCCTGTATCAACCATCAGCTGTAGACACCTGGTCTCCAGCAAACACGATGTAATCGTGTTTTCTAACTACAGTTTTCAAGTAGAATGCTTATTTTTTTTGTTATAGTCACTCTATTTTTTCTCTAAATTTCTAGCTTTAGCAATTTACTTAACACCTTAATTTTGAGTTCATAATTGTGATAAATATTCTCTGAAAATTGCCAAATATATATAACTATGATTGAGGAAGCTGGAGACAAACGCTCCTGGCAATTGGACAGATAAAAGAAATGGCTTCATTTGCTCAAAAATTTAAAAAATAAAAATTCAATGAAAACATGTTGTAACACGCTAATCCAAAACGCCCGCTCCAAGGCGCCCTTATTGCTTTAAGCGACAATTTATTCCAGACAACCAGGAATAAAGGATTTCTAATAAAATTTGTATGAGTGCTACGAATAAATATTATTAGTAGTATGGGTGGCAGTTGTCGGCAAATATAGAACTCACTTAACATTTGGACTGCTTGTGAGTCTGCAATGGCTTGCAGGTTGTCTAAATACTTTCATTGTAGTGAGACGAATTACTTAGCATTCCATGGATTCACCATGCGGATGCCGGGTCGTAGTGTTGCAGAGGAAGAGGCCAGATGGGTCTGGGACTTGCAACCCAGGAGTGGTTAAGGGCCCCTTTATGATATATCAATGCTCCCCTTCACCGCTCGAGTCTCCCCCCTACCTAACCAAATTTGGTAAGATCCTAATGCCGCTTTAGATACACGTTCTAGGATGGAAGTTGCGGTTGTTATTGGCAGACCAAGGTCTTAAAGTAGGTTATACAGGCATTTCGCTGGTGTACCCCTTTCTCCAACTTCTACAGTATTCGTTTTTGGTTAATTCATTTGGTAGGTCATAATATTAGTTTGTTTTAATTGTGTGGTCTTTAAGTATGTTTGTTCCCCACGGCACAGTAAGTTCTATAAGTACTACGCGTTTTATATTTTTTGAGTAAAGAAATATATCCGGTCTGGAATACGAAACACCAATATCCTCAGGAATTTTGTAGTGTTTTTCATACGTGTCCATCAAAGTAGTCCAATCAAGGGGCACCTGTAGTATTGTATATAGTTCGTTAATAAAAGCAAGTAATTTTTTTTTGCGATTATAAAAAAACTTTACTTTTAGGATTACTTCAATAAATTTATCAAAGGTGTGAGTATATGTTTTGTGGTACCGTCTTACAATAATTCACAAAACTTAAATAAAAATAAACAATATTAAACATACACACATTTATGTAATAAATAAACATACATAATAAATACCGGAAACTAATTAGAACAGCTATTACCAGTTAAATAATGTATTTTACTTAATTTTGACGATGTATAGCGACTGCGACTTTCAGCCTGTTCCAAAGTCGTGCAGCATGTAAAGAAAAATAATATCATAAAACGACGTTCAGTGCGAGGGCAAATTAATATGTAAATTTTCTGACAAAGAATGTGTTGATACATGAAACTCGAAGTGATTCTTGAGATAGCACGGGAAGAGCTGATAAAACCAATAAAGTAAAGTAAGGAGAGGATATTAGTATTCCAGCGAAGGCGTATAGAAAGCCACTTGTGGTGATATAAAGTGGTCATACGAGTATTTACGCAAACCAAATATGTATACCTGATAGAGAAGTTTTGGGGACGATCAAGTCTATTTAACTGGTCATCCGGAAGATCTAGACAGTAGACATCAGCAAAGTTTAAAATAAGTAACAAAGATTACTACAGAGATTGGGCAGGCGCGACTTTAGTGGCAGTCGGAAAAATATTCCTAAGTCGTTTCAAAGCGCGCACACCAAAGCATCTAACGACTTGACTCCTCTGACTGAGGAGCCCCAGACAATGACTGGTTGATAAAGTGCCCAAGATTTTTGGTTGGTTTTTGTATGAAACCATAACACCATCAATTAAAGTAAGACTTTCCAGCAGCATACGGGAGCTATCTATTATAATAGATTGGGTTTAGGTTGGATTAACCCTTAGTCTCAAAATTGGTGCTCCATTCAACAAATTGTTGTAAGTATTACTATGTTGATTTTTCCACACATCCAGATATTTTATTGTGATGAGTTTGTTAATAAATCTGCAGATCATCAGCATAGAGGAAGTAAGACAAGCAAAATTTTCATAAATTGAATTTATAAAAGCAGAATAAGAAGAGCAGAGAAAACGCTTCCCTGAGGGATACCGGCTCTTGTGTTACACCATGAAATAATCGAATCTTCAAGGCGACCATCTGTCGTCTAAACAGGTAATTGTGAAAAAAGTCAATTACGGTTGGAGATATAAGCTCAGAAGACTCAAGAGAATATCGAAATCAACGGTATTGAACGCGTTGCTGAAGTTAAGGAGGGTAAGCACAGATAACTTGCTATCTTTGACCTTAAGTAATGCAGTCTGTGCTATGATATATACCTCTACCCGAACGATCTTATACGCTGATACCCTTAACTCCAGGATGCCGTTAGTAACGACTTCCTGGTGGTCAATTACCCGGCAACCCGGCAAATCTACGGTAGGAACTGCGGCACTTAATATGGTCTGAATCTAAATAAGTGGTTCTATATACATATAACTTTAGGATCACCATATGATGTGTATTAGGTACATATAAAGACAGGTACTTGCTTACATTATAAGTTTGGAGGTTGCTACCAAATTATAGCTTGGAGTTTGACTCTACCGATAAATAAAAGAGGTCAAAAATTGGTGAAAAAAGATGCAAAGTTGAAAATTTTAAGAGATGATAATTCACAGTTGAGTAGAGTTATTTCGTTTACTATGAAACTGGAATAAATTCTCTGAAGCAACCCCTAACCTTTCAACAGCAGGGAAAGTATTTTAAAAGTAACAGAAATCGCCCGGGCCGACAGCGGTGTGGTGTCAGAAGAGAAACTTTGCGAATAAATCTCTTTAAAAATGTCCCAAACTAACGACGCGAATGTTAGTCACGATATCGAAGCAAATTAGTTCTTTTCAAGTCAGTTCGCGTTGCGAACGTTCGCTACATCAATATTGTAATGATTTGATTCGATTCACGTTCAAAAACTCCAGCAGCGTCTCGTTGTGAGTCATTTTGTTAGTTTACTCCAGACTTAGAAATTTAATATTCCTAGACGTGGACACTTCCAAGAATTAAAGGACAAAGGCAGGATGGAGGCAAAAAGAGGAAAATGTTTGCAAACATTGAACCCTGGAGGGTGTTGACTTTGGGTGTCTCACCTCCGCTCCCCTTATCCTGCTTATGTGCAATATTTAATTTACTTTTTCTGCACTGTGAGGGTAGATCGAACTGATTTTCGTTAATTGTCTTCTTTTTAATGTTCCATCAACAAAGGGCATAACGGAACTGTGGCCTACTGCCACTTCAAAGTGCAAATTCTAAAAGCTATGTAGGAGAATTTGGTTCTTCGGCGAAATTCTTCGCCCCAGATTATATCGTGCATAGTAACTCCGAGCATACCTATGCATGGTGGAAGGGCATTTTTGCGAATGCCCGCCTGGCTAGCTACCACCCTCAAGTAGAAAATCTGTCGCCAAGCACCTAACGGTGTGTTCCGGCAGCTGTCCTTGAGAGCCAGTAATTCTAGGTTAAGCCTGTTAACACCTTCGACCACATCATCACTTACCATCAGGTGAGATTGTGGTCAAGGGCTTACCTATCAGCAATAAAAAAAAAAACCTAGCTCTCTCCATAGCGTGTCGAGTGATATTGAGCTAAACCATAAGGGCCAAAGTCAAGGACCACGTCTCAGTGCCATATGACATATCTATGTTTAATAAACTACCCTTGACTATAACGAAACTTAACAATCTTGAGTTTAAAAAGAAAATGAAATCTTTTTTTGAATCACATCCATTATATTCTTTAAAATAATTCATGGACATGCGTCTAACGGAAAATTCATTCCAGTAAAAAGAATTCGATAAAAATTACCAATCCATTTGACTGCTTAGGCTATAATGAGATGAACTATATAACCAAAGACGGATTTTTAATGTATATTTTGTAATTATTTAATTATCACAATTTTCTGACATTTAATTTTATTTATATTGCTTATAATTTTTCTTGGACATCTCAATTTAGTTAAGCTTATGATTATAATAATTATTTTACCTAGTTTTGTATAACTGTAAATTTGACTTACCTAATATAACATACAATGTTATAAGGTCAATAAATGAAATATGAAATATCATTACTGGCAATACAAACTAGTTGAAGACTTTGAGTTTCGCTACGGACGAATCACCGTCAGAAAGGTATTTAATCTCCAAGCGCTAAATCGAACTGTAAGTTCGTTCCTAGGAAGCTGACGAAAATGATACCGTGGCTTATTTGAATTGTTTCAAAACAGGCAGGTTACCTAGCATAATTTATGCAACGCCTACTTTATCAATCAAAGATAAATAATGTTAAAATAGAGTGCATGTGTCATTTAAGCACTTCCTAAGTTTCTAAGTAGAGTCGACTGCACGAAAATAAACAAGTTTTGAAAGCTTTAATCTAGCAAGTACCGAGACATAAGTACTAAAGTAGGTATATATGGTATTCAAGACTGGATTAAGCGGTGATTGATTGTTATCTAGGCATCAAGTACCTAGATATTGAATCGTGGAGGTCATTTAAATAGTCATAACATTTTATATATTAATAAATAAATAATTCGCTTCATACCTAATTATGATTGACGTCAGTTTCAACTGGGCCGTAAAGAATTTATGCATAAAAACGACATTAAAATTCCAAGCTAGTTGTTAGGTTATAAAAAATATATGTAGGTATATACATACTCACGAGTATTTAAGGCAGCTAGCAAAATCAATGGCAAATAGAAGAGATTTACATGAAAAAAGTACTTGCAACCATGATAGCCAAGAAGAACGAATGCTACTGGATACAAAGAGGTCCTTATTACAAAAAAATAACTGAATAAAAGCATTAGCCGTTGAACACGCTGGTTTCGTTTACCTAGTTCTTCCTTGGCCAAAGTTTAACGTCCCAGCCGCCTATTATACTTTAAGGTTCATATTTTCAACATATTCCAAAAAGTATATTAGGTATTTTTTTTCAAACAAATACACACTACCTGACACTACACGAAATATCTACTATTTGCGATTTTACTAAATGTTATTATAGGTAATTTAGATGATAACCTAGTAATACCTAGATAGTAGTGGTACCTAGTGGTACCACAGAAAAGAGAAAGCAATTATATCTCTATGAGTGGTACGATGATACCTAGTGGCAGAGAATTTGTCGAATGTTCGTCTTACTATTTACTTATCTCATGCATTTACAAAATCTGTCGTAAAGCTACAATAATACATCAGCTGTTATAATAGCAAATTAAAAAAAAAATTTAAAACATTACATAGGAAAGCTAAAGTTTTCATTTAATTCGACATTTTTAAAAGTCGCGTCGGTATGCCTTTTGAACAAAACACTACAAACTATATATAACACTACAACTAAGACAACAAAAGCATTTAGGGGTCCTAAATGCCATTGCCGGCTCACAGGCAGTCTTAATGCTCCAGGCCACTAGTACGCAGCGTGCCCAGCATGCAGGTAGCATTGCCCTGTTAGTTTGCAATGTTTATTCGTTGAGCCAAATAATTGCCAGCATTTTGATAATGCCTTGCATCAACCATGCGCTCTGATAAGTTTTTGAAAAAATAAATAGATATAATCATACCCAATGTAATACGCACTGAATACCAAGATAAACAATAGCGAAAATGAGCGATGCCCGTGCTAGACGAAGAACTTTTCATAGAAAGAAGTTTTCAAAGAGTTCCAAGATAAAGAGGGTTTTATAGCTCTTGGTTTTTCTTGAATTGCTTTACCATTAAGTTTAAGTAGTGACACATCTTCGACTTCAAACATATTGTTGTTTAAAAACACAAATAGGCTAAATAACCTTTTACTATGTGGACTGGATAAGATACGGTACAAATTCATGTTGATGATTAGAGATACTGATTACAGTGACCAAATATAACTGTAGAAGTACCTATCTCATTATGTTTAAATTTTAGCAATATAAGAAGTTAAATGGTTAAACTAAAATCTATCATTTCAACACAGCTTTTGATGTATTACGTTATCGCACAAATCCTACAGCTGCTTCAAATATGGCTTTAAATAAATAATGTCAAACGTCTTGTAAATCGCTCACGTCGTATGATAACGCCCACGCGCGTGACTCACGCCAGTCGAGCGAGCTCAGACGTTTCCTGAGAACCTACGCCCCGCGCCGCCGTCGCAATGCTAATTTAGATTCTGCTGTATATAAAAGGAGATGTAGAGCGATTTTTTGCATTAGTAGCTACCTAAATACTTTTTGGAAAAAATATATGGAGGAGTTGAAATATGTGTAGTCTTTTAATGGTAACTGTCATAATTTGTAACAGCAGTAAGCTTTATGAATTAACTTGCGTCACACATTTATGTTTGACTAGCTGCGCCCCGCGGTTACACCCGCGTGGTGATGGATGATGATAATAAAAATTATGATATGTGTTAATCCAGCGCCTTATCCCATGCCATAAGCTTTTGTATAAGATTTAGATTTAAATATGATCATGTCTCCGATTTTGGCAATAAGCCCAAGTACCTATTCGACATCGCCGCAATGCTCTATATTATGTTATCACTTAATCCTTTATCCCCGAGCTACCTCAAGGAACAATTTAAATTTCTTCATTCTACCCATTCTCTGTCGTTACGGTCATTAGAAAACTTAACGCTACAACAACCTGCAACTAAAACTACCTTTTACCACTATTAATTTGCCGCTGAAGCTGTCAGACTGTGAAATCTACTACCGCTAGAAATTAAATGTGCTCCTTCATTGAAATATTTTAAGGATCAAGTCAAAAACCTCTCTTTCTCTAAATTTCTATAATAATGGACACTGGTACAAACATCCTTTTTAATTCAATTGTGTTTAACATGCATAAAATTATACGTGTACAGATAATATATGTCTATGATGTATTTATGTATTTATTTATTATAATAATATTAGTATTTATATTATAATATAATAATTATGTGTATTCATTTATTTATGTAGTTTTTGGTTAATTATGTAATTATTTGGAAACATCGGTTATTGATGTATAGAATTATTAAGACCATAAGAATACCTGCCCAATATTTTGATCATATCTAAAATTAATCCCGCACATGACTATAATTTTTTCTCTCATAAATTTGTAATTTTGTAATATCTAAAATTAATCTGTGGTCTGGAAGAGATCGCTCTGAGCGATAAGACCGCCCCGTGATATACTTGGTGTTAAGTTATGTTTTAGAATTAAATGTATTGTTGTTATTATGATGTTTTCAATAAAGAGTACTATCTATGTATCATACCCAATTTCCTCAAAATCAGTCCAACCGTTTGAACAAACGTTCGCCTTTATAATATTAGTTTGAAAAGGATCAATTTGTTACTACTGAATATGAATTAGAAATAAATTATATTTCTTTATAGGATATATGGTTCACTATTTTGGCGATAATGGCTTACACATAAAATATAGATATATGCTGTCGCGGGCTTTTTTGTAGGAAAATTTAAGATAAACATTTTCGTTATACATTATGTACGTGTGAAACTTAAGGTTTTTGCAGCGCACGCCAGAATGTGTCGCATATGGCAGATTTTTTATATACTTACTTGACACTTATCGTTATATTTTCGTCAATTCACACAATATCTTAACAAATTATAGCCTATGTGTTATTCTAATGTCTAAGCTATATTACTGTAAAGTTTCATTAAAATCCATTCATTAGTTTTTGCGTGAAAGAGTAACAAACATCCATACATCCATAAACACTCACAAACTTCCGCATTAATAATATTAGTAGGATTTATGATGAAAATGTTTTATTATGTATTCACTTCTAATCTTCAAAACTTAAGAGTTGCTATTGCTTCTACGGTGAAATTTAAAATTCAAATTCAAAATCATTTATTCGATTAAGGGGATGACCGTAGTGAAACGCGCACTTTTGGAATCTTCTTGTACTGAAACTATGAGTTCAAATTGTGCGAAAAAAATATATCATATTCTTTAATTCTTTATTAAGTGAATTAGTTGATTACTTTTTATTAAAACTAATTAGTTCATATGTAATAAATTGTAATCGGCGACCCTTTTTAGATTGTTTTTTATTAATTTAAGAGGCATAGTTGAAGTAAATGCAATGATTCTTTTTTTTTAAAATAGCTAATACTATACTCTAATGAACTACTTACTAACTTGTGTTGAAAACATTTTTATAAATTTTTGGCACAAAATTCTGTGATCGCGAGAAGAAATCGCAACGAAAATCAGTCTGCCCGCAGCGCTCGGGCCGTTTGGACGTGGGATCTGTGCCGTTTGTTTCGCCATCATTTTTGTGCATTTATTTTACGAAATATTACAATATTTTTTT